>OV050031.1:23233081-25818081 GCA_920105625.2 Clusia tigrina | reverse complement strand
CTGTTCCGTACGCTCGTCTCTCATTGTCGAGGTATCAACTTCTTCTGGGCTCACATTCGAGGAAGCGATATAAATCGATGTATGTATACGCAATAAAAAAGGACTCACCACAGAAACAAATCAATAAAATTTTATGAAAACACATAAAAGTAAAAAGTACCGATAAAACTGCATCAATGTACCCTACAAACGGTAATAAAAATGGCGAAACTTGGGGAAAAGCATATCCAAATAGAGGAATACAAAACAACTCCCCTATGAATATGTTCCTGATAATAATAAGCATAAAAAAATACGAGTATGTGAAAATTATCTTCAACGTGTTCATGTTCTCCTACCTTTCTCCTGCAATTGCTGACGCTTGACATCTCCCTTGAGCACCTCAGCTGTGTGCACTAATTCGTTTAATTGCGGCTTCTTCATTTTCAATTCACGCAAAACTTTCTGCAAAATAAAAAAAGGGTGTGAAAACAAATTTATGAAATCATAAATAGAAATTGCTAAGGAAGTAGAGGGGAGAAGAGAGAGGGAGAAATGGTAATACCTCTTGTTTCTCGATGGCATTGCGCACGGCATCCACGTCGTCCACAACTACACTCTGTAGCTTGATCATGTTTTGCTCCCACGTCAACCAATCCGAAATCTGCAGCACGGATTTGTCGAAGCTGCCGGCCAAGATGCCAGTGCCGCTCGGTTCGCTATTGTAATCTGAAAGGGAAGGAGAGGAAATTCAGTTTCAAACCAGGTATACAAATGTTCTTAAAGTACTGCTTGTGGAATAAATAGTTCCAGGAGTAGAGTAAATAGTTCCATGAGTAGAGTAAATAGTTCCATGATTAAGAACAAATACTTCCATTCATTGTAATTTCAGCGATTGATCCATCTTCTTTTGTCGCTCCTCATATAAACTAATTCAGAAAATAAAGTAGTTATAGAGGAGCCTATGACTAAACATTCAGTTAAGACCCTTATAAGACCAGGCTAAGAGGGTTAGGACCCTTCTCTGCAGGACAAATTGAAGCATTACACATAAAGAGTGAGGAGAAATTCCATATAGGATTGTAAGAAAAGGACATTGGTGTCTTACTAATTAAGTTAATCAGGGTTGACAAATATAAAACTATAAAAAACACTTTCGAAACAGGTGGGGAAAACTCAGCTGGGAGGAAGGACCACTCTTAGGCTTAAACATACGTACAACCTCAGTATATTCATATACAGATAGCCCACCTCTCTCCTCCCACATTTTCAACGTAAACCGCATCGCACCTCATATTTCACTGATCACAAAAGCAGTGGTTCTACCTACGCAATAAATAACACAGCGCCTAAATGCATGCCCCGAATTAGCCTTGAAATTCCCATCAATCATTATTTATTTGCTCAATCCGGCGCATGTGTGCGTTCCATATTTACATATTACATGTTCAACGTGCTTGATAAATAACAGTGGACAGTAGGAGTGCAGGGTCAGTGGGTACACACTCCTGGTCACTTGTTAACCTATCAGTTTTCAGCCACATGCCACGCCACCGCCCCCACGCAGTATGAAGCAATCGTTTCCAAGTTAATTGTTTTAAGCAAATGCTGCTTTTCTCACTCCCAATGGAGAATAAATATGTGGTTTGCGTTTTATATCATGTGTGCATCTCAGTTTAAGATAATTACATTTAAGCGCCTGAGAGTATGCACTGAGCACAGGGTACACACACGTACACACACGTATTTGCCTTGTCATGAGCTCTGCAATTTTCCTTTATTTATTATTTGCTTATGCCAACAGACAAGTGAGCAAATAAGCTGGAAGGAAAATAAAACTATTTCCACTTGCCGCATGACATGGCATACTTTGTGGCGTTGAGGCGTTGCTAGTGCCATTTTCATTTACTTATGCCGCACACAATCGCTTGTTGCTCACACACATTGTACTAGCGTAGCCGAGCTAAATCTATGAATTGATTTCATTTCAGTGGGCGCCAGGACTCTCCTGTGCCTTACCCGACACCTCATCTAAATGGCTTTCCATATTGGTTTTGTGTATGAGTATTTCTGCATGTGATTTTGCCTTGCTCGCTCTCTCGCCCCGTTGCTCTGATTTCTAGCTGGGCACGAGTGAAATGTAATTTGCTGGTTGTGTCGTACCTGTCCACCAAACTGACCGCAACAATACAAATCTGTGTGGCCATCCTTATCACATGGCGTTCCGTTGTTTTGACAGTTTGCTGTGTGGCACCTCCTGCTGCCGAACACTCATTTCCCTACTGTACGACCCACAGACCCACCAACCCGCCGCCGACCACTTCACAGAGTGACCCACTGTATGCTTGGCCTTTATCAAGCGCTCCTCTTTGTTGCTGCTTGTGCCGTTTCAATGCGCCTGAAACTATGCTTGCAACTTTGCTAAATTGAAATATTCGCATTTTGTTTCATTTTGTTGCTGCTGTTGTTGTTGTTGTTGTTGTTGCTGCTGCTGTTGTTTTTTGTTCGCTTCGCTCGTTCGTGTTCGATTCTGTTGCTGGATATTGTGGTGGCAGACGGCATGAAATGCAAATTTCCCTGGCTCGAGCGAGGCAGGCTGAGCATTGAGCCAAAGTAGGCCACTGACTGCTCTGCTTCCTTGTGGGAGATGCTGCAACAATTGCTGCATCATCAGCCTGACAACTTTTGCAGCATTTTCCATTTCATTTTTATTTTCATTTCTTTTTTTATTGCTTTTTTCAGAATTTTTTGTTTTTAATTTTCTCAGCTGAATGAGTCAATGAAAGTCGCCACCGAAGGCAGCGTTCCAGTATGAATGCCGCTCAGAAAGGATTTCGCCCACTCATTCAACACAGTCGCTTCAATTGACACCCACACACACACACACTCACACAGTAGTGATGGCGGCGGCGGTAGTTGCCACAAACCTCTGGCAGGCAATCCACTCTCTCCGCGCCTTTTCATTAGTTTTGCGGCTAATGTGGCAGTCGGTGTTTCGGGTCTTTAGGGTTAATTAAATGTTAAATGCTGAGGGTGCCGAGCGGAGCGGGGAGCAGTACGTATTGCCATAAAAATGCAAAAGGTTATTCTCATTGAAACGCTCTCAGATTTATTAGTGTTTCCGCAATAAAATAATGTTCAACATCTCGTTGCCAGTTCAAGGATGGAACATGGCAACAGCGATTGCCAATCTTTTTAGACTATTATGGGAGGATTAGGACGACTTTAGAAATGGATTCAGTACTTAAGTGGATTAGAGATAATCAAAAATAATAAGGGTACGCATGATAGACTCGCACTCAGGGGTCGTGGATCCGAATGCTGCCCCGGAGATGGTCTCAAAAAAGCTCCTTTTTAAACCTTTTTCCTTGCAGACGCAATTCATTATGGAGTAAGGTATAATAATGATAATAAAATACAATAATAATGATAATAAACTAATGATAAAATAATAATTTCCAATATTTATGAATCACGCTTTCCACTGCCTCAACCAATTCACAACTGAACTACGGGCATTATATTCCAGTTCATACCCCTTTTTATAGTCACCTTCAGCTTCTGAAATCATTGAACCACATTTTCTCTTAAGAACGATAAATATATTGGATCATTATGAACTCAGTTATGATAGAAAGAGATAGCATCATAGTTGAACAGACTATGCCACTATCACATGAGTGAAAGAGAGAACATTATGAACGACTTACATCACTATCGAGAAAGTGATACCAACTTGGAGGATATAAGAAGTGTTTTGAATTCTGAATGTGCCGCTTATTCATGTTTAGTCACGGATGTGCAACTAGCTTTTTCGTGAAAACATGCATCGATGATGGATACTAGAACCAAAATCTACAAATGAAGAGAATGGATCATGGAAAAAATGGGTGGTAATCATAATCAAGGTTTTTGGTGTGGCTACCGAGAAACTATGATTGGCTACTTTCGGAAAGGACCACTTTACATACGATGCTGCCGAGAAAGCATGATTGACCACTGCAAGAAAGGACCACTTTACATTCGGGGCAGCCGAGAAACCATGATTGACGACTGAAAAAAAATACCATTTACATTCGAGGCTGCCGAGAAACTATGATTGACCACTGCAAGAAAGGACCACTTTACATTCGAGGCTGCCGAGTAACCATGATTGACCACTGCAAGAAAGGACCACTTTACATTTGAGGCAGCCGAGAAAGCATGATTGACGACTGAAAAAAAAGACCACTTTACATTCGAGGCAGCCAAGAAAGCATGATTGACGACTGAAAAAAAAGACCATTTACATTCGAAGCAGCCGAGAAAGCATGATTGACGACTGAAAAAAAAGACCATTTACATTCGAGGCTGCCGAGAAACTATGATTGACCACTGCAAGAAAGGACCACTTTATATTCGAGGCTGCCGAGAAACCATCATTGACTACTTCCAGAAAATACCTGACTTTTAGCTCTGCTCATTACTTTCATTTAATAATCTCACATACTTTATTGTAAAAATTATTCCATCGTCAAATGTGTGGACTCATTTCTCAATGGTCATGGGTGAAGTTCTTGAATCATGCATGACTGAACTATAAGCCAGGAACCATATCAAAAAAATTAATTCCTCCGTTAAGTCCAGCAGCAGAAGATAGTCCTAGATTTCCATAGTTGCTCTGAGCGAGTCGGTTTACAGCCTCAGAAAGACAATCTCTAAAGTTATGTTCACAAGGATGCCGGAAGATGTGACTTAATCGTCATTAATAACTATGAGAAACACTTCAGGAGCAATCGCTGAAGCTTATAAATTGCAGCCCGATTATAAAAATGTCCATTGAGGGAATTGTTTTAGGAACTATCAATGCAGCTATTGAGCTCAGATAGAAGCAATAAATGTTCAGGATCTCTAATTACGTTTAAAGAAAGGTAGTGTAATCAAGCTAGCAAATTATGTCCATAAGTTCAGGCTTCAAATTACCCCCACTACGATGAGGACACTGGTTTAGGTCAAGGATAAAGTGCCTCAAACTACTTCGAAACTAACTCCACGAAAGAATACTTCAAGACTAAATGATAATGAGAGGAAAACTGATATGACCCTGAGCAGAATTATAGAGATGGTCTTATAGAGAGACTTATAGAGATGGTCTTATAGAGAGGCTTATAGAGATGGTATTATACAGAGGCTTATAGAGATGGTCTTTTACAGAGGCTTGTAGAGATGGTCTTATACAGAGGCTTATAGAGATGGTCTTTTACAGAGGCTTGTAGAGATAGTCTTATACAGAGGGTTAGAGATAGTTTTATAGAGAGGCTTATAGAGATGGTCTTATAGAGAGGCTTATAGAGATGGTCTTATACAGAGGCTTTTAGAGATGGTCTTATACAGAGGGTTAGAGATAGTTTTATAGAGAGGCTTATAGAGATGGTCTTATACAGAGGCTTATAGAGATGGTCTTATACAGAGGCTTTTAGAGATGGTCTTATAGAGAGGCTTATAGAGATGGTCTTATAGAGACTTATAGAGATGGTCTTATAGAGGCTTATAGAGATGATATTATAGAGAGGCTTATGGAGATGGTCTTATAGAGGTTTATAGAGATGGACTGAAGACTCACTCATTTTATATCAGAAGTAGCACTTCATAATGCTAGACTGAAATTAAATTTACCTCATCGTTGTACTACCTGGGATTAGAATAGGTGTTGGAAGATGCCTCCCAATTATCTTAACATAGCTCTACGGAAAGAAAAACTAATCCCAGGTGAAAATTAAACAAATATAATGAGCCCAACATTTCTGAAAAATCCTCAATGTAGTCGAAAACTTCAAGTGAAGATAATTACTGGAAGACCCAAGGAAGTCATATCACAGTGCAGCTGTCAACCTCAGACAGAATCAAGAAGAACTGTTCCACATCGCTTAGAGCGTTTAAAGAAAGGAAGCGTAAAGAAACTACTAAATTAGTTCAGATCTTAAATTACTACTACTACGATAAGGACTCTGATTTAGGTCAAGGATAAAGTGCCTCAAACTACTTCATAACTAACTCCACGAAAGAAGACTTGAAGCGTAAATGATAATAAGAAGAAAAGTTCAGGAAACTACTCAAAACACTCCACAGCCAGAGTTTAGTTTGCTAAGCAGCCAACTGAATAAGACTCTAGAAGCCGCAAGCAGTGAGCGCTTGGCAACAGTTTAAAGGATTAGTTCGTTCCACGGGATTAGTTTCAGTCACAGCTCTGGCTTTAAAAACGAAATGAACTAAAAATACGCATCAAAATCACAAAGCATACAAATTGGTAATAGCAAAAAAGGAACCTTGAAACAATTTTAAAACGAAAACAAAAACGCAGCGAACGAGAATCATTGCCGCCGTGACAAACCGGGATGGAGCAGAAAGGTGGCACAACGCACACACAAGCGCAGATTTGAGCCATGAAACAGGAAAGCCAGTCGCAAAAAACCAACAACAAAGAAAAGAATCAAGTGTGAATCGCGAAACCAAAGGATTAAGAGATGGATGGATCCTTTATGAATGCCAGTCGAGGGATTTGTGCGACACAAACGGGAGCGCGTCGCACACCGTCATTGCAAACAAACCAGCAATGAAAGTGACGATGATAGACGAAAGTCGCTACTGAGGGGCCACAAAAAAAAAAAATAAATAAAAAATAAATAAAAAAAAATAAAGAAAAAATGAAAAAAAGATTGAATAAAAAGAAAGAAAGAAAAAACACAAGCAAAGCGGAGCGGGCATAAATGAATGAATAAATGACTGACTACACGGGCAAAAAAGGCATGAATGAGAGCGAATGAATGAAAGGAATCCCATAAGAAGCTTTGCGAACAAAAATAATAATAAAAGTAACACCAAAGCGACAACAACAACAACAACAACAATAACAGCAACAACAAAATGCACAGAGGAGCGCTTAACGACCAAAAGCAAACTAAACACAAAAGTTTACAAATGTGGACAAATGACTGGGGAGTGAGGACCACAGGGAGGCCAAACTGGGGCCGGCGGGTGGCTCAACAAACGCTCACAGGTGCAAATGGTAGAGCAGAATCGACAGAGTTCCAAGTGGGTGTGTGGATGGAGCCGGAGATGTGTGTTAGGGGTAGATGGAGTAGAGGCAGAAATATGAAAAACGTCATAATTCATTAAGAAGCATAACAGAGAAGCACAACAGTAGGAGTGGCACTCACACCCAAACACAAACAAACACATGCAAACACACGCATACACACAGAGTAAAGATAAGCCCAGCTGAGCGGAGAAGAGCAGAGCAGCGCAGGACGTTGACTTTGAGGCTACGCAGGCAGGCATTTCATTTATGATTGCTGCAGAACTGGCAATGGCAACCGAAATGAAAGAAAATCCTGCGAATGCTGCTCAGCTTAAAGTGTGCGTGCGTGCGTGTGTAAGTGTCAATTTGTGCGTGTGTTGAATGGGAGTCTTTAAGTGTGCAACGCAAGACAGGCGCGCCGTTAGACAGTGGCTGAAAAGTTTAAAACTTGTGCGTAAGTAACTGTTAAAAAAGAAAAGGATCCGCCGGTTGGCTGCGTGGGCGTCACGTGTCCAGTTTAGTTAGTGTTGATGGGGGTCTAAAATGGGTGCAGAGTGGGCGTAGATGCATTTGGTAGGATTGTAAACCACCAAACACTTATTTTCGTAAATCAGTTTCTGTGCCTGTGCTCTTCGATTGTTTCGGGCAATCAAACTCGAAAGAACTGCACCCCCTTGGATAAATTAGCAGGGTGCGCTACTGATAAGATTACTTTCGGTGTAATTTAATTAATTAGTGCCTGGGCCGGAGGGTCACTACTCAAGTGATTGGAAGAGTTTTGCCACTTTTTTTTAATTCCAGCGAAAGTGGTCATAGATGCCTTGTTCTCCTCAGCACATCATCGCGCCTGTGTTTGACTCCCCCCCCCCCCAATTGTGCCTGTGTTTGACTGCCCCCCCCCAAGTAACCTTTTAAATGGGCAAAGTTCTGTTACAATCACTACATGCCGCGGACTGGGCGGGTCGGATAAGGCTGGCGATATTTATTATCGCTGTTCCAATGGAATTCTAATCTCACCTGGTTTCTGTCCAACTCTTATGGAAGCTTTTTTAAATTGTTTTAAAAATATTCCTTATTTTTTATATTATTATATTATATTTCTGAATTTATTCGAAGCTGATACAAAATATTGTAATTTTTTTTTTGATAAATTGTTAACTTTAAAATTATTTTCATTTACAGTATTAAATTAATAATTCAATTATCTTTTATAAAAATTAATTTTTATATAAATATTTAAATATCGCATTATTAAATATATTAATTTTTTAATCCTTTTTCTAATCAATTTTGGTTTTTGTGAATATTTTTTTAAATTTATATTTTAACGTACTTTCATTTATAAAAGGAATATTTTTGTACGTTTTTTTAAGTGATTTTTTTAAATAATTTATTGTACTATAATTTTAAATTTAATCAATGTACTTCTCAAATTATTTAAAATGTTTTTTGTAATGAATTTTCCTGCTTCGTTCTGTTCTTAGTTGATATTTATAATTAAATTTTTATGATTTCAAATTAAATAATAAAATTTAGGTTATAATTTCATGTATTTCATTTTTTTTTAACATAATTATGTTTATTTATTTATATATTTTTTATTATAACTCTGTTTATTTATTTATTTTTTTATAATTATAAATATGTTAATTTATTTATTTTTTTCATTAATATAATTATGTTTATTTATTTTTTGTTTTATTATTATAATTATGTTTTATTTATTTTTTATTATTATAATATTTATTTATTTATTTATTTTTATTATAATTATGTGTATTTATTTATTTTTTTATTATTATAGTTATCTGTATTTATTTAATTTTTTTATAATTATAATTATGTTTATTTATTTATTTTTTTATTATTATAGTTATGTGTAATTATTTATTTTTTATTCTTATAATTATGTGTATTTATTTATTTTTTTATTATTATAATTATGTTTATTTATTTACTTTTTTATTATTATAATTACATTTATTTATTTAATGTTTTATTATTATAATTATGTTTATTCATTTATTTTTTTTATTATTATAATTATTTTTATTTATTTACTTGTTTATTATTATAATTGTTTATTTATTTACTTTTTAATTATTATAATTATGTTTATTTATTTATAGTTTATTTTTTAATTATTATAATTTTGTTTATTTATTTATTTATTTTTTATTATTATAAATATGTTTATTTATTTATTTTTTTTATATTTTATTATTATAATTATGTTTATTTATTTATATTTCTATTATTATTATTGTTTATTTATTTTTTTTTATTATAATAATTATGTTTATTTATTTATTTATTATTATAATTATATTTATTTATTTAATTTTTTTTATTATTATAATTGCATTTATTTATTTAATGTTTTATTATTATAAATATGTTTTTTATTTTTTTATTATTATTATAATTATGTTTATTTGTTTATTTTTATTATTAAAATTATATTTATTTATTTATTTATTTTTATTGTTATAGTTATGTTTATTTATTTTTTTATTATTCTAATTATGTTTATTTATTTATTTTTTTAATTCATGGATCACACTTTATTATTTGTGTCCACATCCTTTGCGGGTTGTTTTTGTTCATAAAATTAAAATTTTATGTTTGTTTTAAATATGCAAATAACGTTTTTTGTCTTTAAATTTCGAATAATTTTCATTTTAAATTTTGTATTTTTTTAATTTTTTTTTATAAATTTTTTATTTTTATTACGTTTTTATTTACTATTAAGGTTTTTTTTATTATTATTTATATATTGTTTGAACTTTTTATATTTTATTTAATTCTTTATTTCTATTAATTTAGTAAAATAAAATATTTGTTTCTTTCTTTCTTTCTTTTATTTATTTATTTAATTCAAACTTTTTTTCTTATTATCCAAATGTTTTATTTTTTTTATAAGTAAATATATATAAATATATATAATAATATATTTTTTAAAATTAAATATTATTTAATTTTGTATTTTTTAAAATTTTATTTCTTCTTTTTTGATAAATTTTTTTTTTTCAATTAAGTTTATATTAAATTTTGTTATTTTATTTACTATTATTATTTACTTTCATTTACTATTATTATTAATTTTTCTCGAATTTCTTTTCACTTCCTTTCAACCGAAAATCGCAGCCACTCAAGCGCAACTTTTTTGTTGTTTCCGTTCGGGCGCGCGTTTTAATTTTGAATGAGTCGCAACACAACAACAACAGCTGTTTTACAGGTAAAAATATACAAATGCGAAGGCAAAGCAAAAAGCTTCTAAGACTTCAGGATTTGCTCACATCCTGGACATGTCCTTTTAGCTTTTTAATGGCTGTAAGAATACCAACAAAACTTTTCGAAAGCTTTCAAAGCTCTGCAAGCGTTATTGAAGGTGGCTGCTTAGCGAATAATCGAACCACTCCAGTCCATTCGAAACTGTTCGGTTTTGAATAGGGTGGTCTAGGCTGCGACAAAAGGAAGGCCAAATATTATGGGAGAAGCGCGTGGACGGGTATTTACCATATAACGCGGGGAATGTATTTTCTGTTCAATATAAATGAAGTAACTGGCAAGCATAGAGTTCCTGTTCAGAGAGGGTAACAGTGCATTGGATAAATTTACTTGTAAAAAGCCGACCTACACGGCTCCTGGCCATCTCCTAATTTCATTGGTCATCTTGAGTGAATGTCGCCTCAATACCGAGAAAAAACTGGAAACAGAACGGAAAGAACTCAAGGGGCGAAAAGAAATAAAATGAAAGGAATGAAGTCAAGGGGCGAAAAGAACTCAAGGGACGAAAAGAACTCAAAGGGCGGAAAGAACGCAAAGGGCGGAAAGAACTCAAATGGCGTAAAGAACTCAAATGGCGGAAAGAACTCAAATGGCGGAAAGAACTCAAATGGCGGAAAGAACTCAAATGCCGGAAAGAACTCAAAGGGCGAAGAGAACTCAAAGGGCGAAAAGAACTCAAAGGGCAGAAAGAACTTAGGGCAAAAAGAACTTAAGGGCAGAAAGGACTCAAAGGGCGGAAAGAACTGAACGACGGAAAGAACTGAAGGACGGAAAGAACTCAAGGGCGGAAAGAAGTCAAGGACGGAAAGAAGTCAAGGACGGAAAGAACTGAAGGACGGAAAGAACTGAAGGACGGAAAGAACTCAAGGACGGAAAGAACTCAAGGACGGAAAGAAGTCAAGGACGGAAAGAACTCAAGGACGGAAAGAAGTCAAGGACGGAAAGAAGTCAAGGACGGAAAGAACTCAAATGGCGGAAAGTGTCAATGGCTGAACACCTTAAATTTACAGTGAAAATGCATACTCTTCTATTGTATTATAGAGTAATCATTGATCAAATCTGAGTGTTTCAATACTCATGACTTGATATGAATACACGTATCATTATTATAATTAACAAAAACCTGCTGCTATCTCCTTCTGGCTTTCGCTAGAATAAGCCACTGGTTATGTCTCTTTCTTTTATACTATGAGAGTTTCATGAATGTTCTCTACATCACAATGGACCTGTGCATGGAATAATTGTGCCTTCTAGCCGTGTCCTTGACAGTCACTTAAAGCTGCTTCCTCTAATGTGTGGGACTGATATCAACCGCGAATTGGGGTAGCTTAGTTGGGGCTTGAAAGCAGCAGGATACAGGCTTGAAAGCAGCAGGATAGAGGCTTGAAAGCAGCAGGATAGAGGCTTGCGAAGTAGAGGAAACACTTGTTTTAAATTTAATTTCCTAAACTTTCCCCACCAAAATTCGAGGGTACTATTATTTTTTTTTATTTTCTGTTTTTTATTTTATTCTGACTTATTTTTGGAAATTTTATTTTAAATTTATGTTATTATTTTATTTATATCATAATATTTTTCTCTTTGGATTTTATTTTATTATTTTAGAATATTTCTATTTTGCTTTATTTCTATTATTATTGTATTTTTTACTTTTTAATTTAATTTTTGCAATTTTGATTTTTTTGTATTAATTTGTCATTTTTTATTTTAATTTTATCTTACTTTTGGTATTTATTTATAATATATTTTCTTATTGTAATTTAGTATGTTGATTTTATTTTATTATTTTAAACATTTTTTTTAAATTTAATTTGATTTTTGTATTTTATGTTATAATTTTTATATTTTTTTATTTAATTTTATTGTCTAAATTTATTATTATTATTTTTATATTTTTTATTATTTTTGTATTTTCAATTTTATTTTTGTTATAATTTTTATTTTATATTATTTTATTTTTATTTTATTTTACTATTTTTGCATTTTTTTAAATTTGAATCTATGTTATTATTTTTGTATTTTTAGTTTTAATTTTATTTCATTGTTTTTATATGTTCAATTTTAATTTTATGTAATATTTTGTGTTTAGATCTTATTTTATTATTATATTTTTTTTATTTTATTATTTTCGTACTTTTTATTTTAGTTTCATTTTATTATTTTTCTATCTTTTAAATTTAATTTTATTTTGCCATTTTATGTTATGATTTATGTGTTTTTTTATTTTGAATTTATTTTATTATGTTGATTTTATTTTATTATTTTTATTATTTTTATAATTTTTTATTAGTTTTGTATTTTATTATGTTTAAATTTTCTTTTTTATTTTCGTATTTTTTATTTGAATTTTATGTTATTATTTTTGTGTTTTCAATTTAATTTGTATTTTAATTTTATTTCATTATTTCAATATTTTTATATTTTTTATGTTATTCTATTTTTTATATATTTTTAATTTTATTTTATTAATTTTATAATTTTTATATTTTATAATTTTGATTATATTGTTGTTGTATTTTTTATTTTATTATTTTTTATGGTTTTCTTTTAATTTAATTTTATTATTTATGTTTTTTTATTTGAATTTTATGTTATTATTTTTGTGTTTTCAATTTAATTTGTATTTTAATTTTATTTCATTATTTCAATATTTTCATATTTTTAATTTTAATTTTATGTCATTATTTCGTATTTGAATTTAATTTTATTAACTTTATATTTTTTTTATTATTTTTGTATACCTTTCTTTTAGTTTTATTTTATTATTTTCATGTTTTGAATTTTATTATTTTTAAATTTTTTAATTTAAATTTAATATGTACTAACATTTTTCTTTTTTAATATTTAATTTAATTCTGTAAATTTTTTTTTGGAATTTATTTTTTTTATAATTATTATATTTTTTATTTTTTATTAGTTTCAAATTTTTAATTTTGATTTATTTAATTATTTTTGTATTTTTTAATTGGAATTTAATATAATGCTTTTTTTAAATTTTTTTTTATAATCACTGAATTTTTATAATCACTATTGTTCCAAAAAACTGCCCCAATGCTGAGCAATCTGCGAACACCGCTTAAGCGCCACTTGTCTGGAATCCTCTGTGGACGGAGTGCAGCCAACAACGCCGCGGCAGAGGGAGTTGAAATGAAAATCATTCGAAATTTAAAGACAAAAAACGTTATTTGCATATTTAAAACAAACATAAAATTTTAATTTTATGAACAAAAACCACCCGCAAAGGACATGGACACAAATAAACAACAAAGGGAACAACAACAACAACAGCAGCAGCAACAAAAACATCGCCAACTGCAACGGGAAATATTATTTATTTACAATTTTGTGGTTGCGAAGCAATTAGAGTGCATTTCCGCCCATTCACATGCCCAGGAATCATTTCAGAATGGCTCAATGGCAGCCGGGCTGGACTGTGTGGGGCGTATGTGTGAAGCGTGGGCGGGCGAGAAAAGAGGTTAAATGTCAGGCAGACTTATTTAAACGTCTCATTAAAGTTGTGTGAAGCGGCGACAGGGGGCAAATTAAATTGCAGCTGGCGCCGATCGATTGGCGTAAGTAAATACCACGTGTCATAAGTGTCAATAATATTGTGTGTAGGGTATTGTGACGGTTACAAATGACGCGCTTTCCATGAAGTTCAAATTGAAAAACTTGTTTGTATATGAAAACTTTTGACATGCCATTTGTGGGAACAAATGTGAACAGGATTGGCGAAGGAAGAAGTGAGAGTACAGGCAGGACATCATGCTGGTTCTTAGGGTACCTCAATAAGGAAATATCAAGGACACATATTTGAGTGAGGCAAAATGCCAGGGTCAGCTAGAGTAAAAAAAGACGAACTCGCTCTCGAGACAGACTGCAAGTAGACGAGGAAATGTGAACACGTGAATATACCGGCGAGAGTGATGAAGGTGGATGTTTTCCCAGTAGCGTCTGGTCTTGTGTCGCACTATGTGCCCCAGCTAAGAAGGCTCCGTTGGTGGTCTGTCTTCCACTAAGGAATGTTCTATTTTAGTTGCAGTAGTAGGAAGGCTCTTTGAGAGGACACTTGAGGCTTTTATAACATATCTACATATGAAAATATTCCCCATTTCCAAATTGCCACAAATTGGGAGTGGAAGTCCTTGACTCTAATAAGATCGCAACCACAGATACCAAGCACCATTCATCAAAAAAGAAAAGAAACATTTCTGCCTCATTTCTATTCCATTTTCATTTCAATGGATCCTTCTCAGAGCACAGCACATCCACATCCAACTCACTGACTGCAAATGCACTTCATACTCTGAGTTTGTCAGGTCGCCCACATACGAAATTTAAACTAGAAACTTGTCATTTACTTACCTTTGTTGGAGCCATTCGTGTTGGCCATTTTGTTGTCCTTCTTCAATTCCGTCAGAGACACTTCAATGGCATCTGCATGGGACAGCAAATTAGCCTTGGTCTGTAATTGCATTCAAGAAGGACAATATTATTAAAAGGATGCTGCAGTAGGCAGCACAACAGTGACAGCCTCCTGGACTGGCAAAATGGAATACTTGCCTTTTCGATTTCACTCATCATGACTGCGTTCACCTTTGGCATTTGTTCGCTTTTGCCAATGGCATTGACAATTAATTTCAAATCGTCACGACGATCCTGCAGCACACGCCACCGAGAATGGAAAAAAGATAGTTTTCAATAAATTGTCACTTTCGCAGTTCGTAATGGCAACAAATGAGTTTAAAACTTTGCCACACTTTCTTTGGGAACACCACTGCACGTGATGCCATTTCATGCCAGAAACGAGGGAAAACTTTCACGTTGGCGTTTGGTGCGGGAAAAACAAGTTGCAAACAAATATTAAGAATGCACGCAGCGGAGCGCAAGCACTCTACAGGCGACCTTGCAGTGAGCTCTGCGGTCATTTATTTTCAAGACAGACTACTACGTGTAAACATTAGACCCAGGCTTAGACTACGCGAATCGGAAATTGCCTGTCTTCCGGTGACGTGAAGTTCAGTCATTTATTTCGAAGATGCAGGGGAGAGTACTCATTGCATTACCCCTGACCTGATCACAATGTTGGAGGATTTAGTTGGGCCCATCAGTGGACGGTCTCTTTTAACCATATGGGAATGAGATGCCCATACAAATTGAATGGAATGCCAATACATACTGAATGGGATGCCCATCCATATCAAAGGGGATGCCCATGCATATCGCAGGGGATGCCCATGCATATCGACTGGGGTACGAATTCATATCTGCTGGGGACTTATTATGTATACTCAGAACTTATTCATCAAAGCATTGCATGAGTATTAGTGAGTCAAGGAGTTTGGATTCAGACTGGTCCATTTGTTCGTGGATCTGTGGTGGTATTTTGAAACCTAACCCCAAGATTCCTCGACTTGTTGGTCACTTTCCCACAGGTATTTTGATTCCTTCGTTGTAAAAACTTTTGAGTGAAACTTCCAAGTATGTTTTTTATCTAGAAGACAGTTCTGTGCCCTTCTCAGTGTACAAGATGTATGGACCGTAGAATAAGTATGGACCACTCGGTGTGTTTTGACCCTATAGTGTGTATTGACCCAACAGTGTGTACATAGTGCATTAACCTTACAATGTATATGGACCGTACCTTGTGTATGGATCGTTCTGTATGTATGGACCGTTCTGGGTGTATGGATCGTTCTGAGTCTAAGGACCGTAAAGTGAGAATTGACCCTAAAGTGTGTATAGACTTTTAGTGTGTATGGATCGTTCAGTATGTATGGCCTGTTCTTTGTGTATGGATCGTTCTGTGTCTAAGGACCCTAAAGTGAGAATTTACCTTAGAGTGTGTATGGATCGTTCTGTATGTATGGATCGTTCTGTATGTATGGATCGTTCTGTGTCTAAGGACCGTAAAGTGAGAATTGACCCTAAAGTGTGTATAGACCGTTTAGTGTGTATGGATCGTTCTGTATGTATGGCCTGTTCTTTGTGTATGGATCGTTCTGTGTGTGACTGTTCAGTGTGTATGGATCGTAAAGTGTACCCTAGAGAGTATATGGCCTGTTCTTTGTGTATGGATCGTTCTGCGTGTATGGACCGTTCAGTGTGTATGGATCGTAAAGTGTACCCTAGAGAATATATGGCCTGTTCTTTGTGTATGGATCGTTCTGTGTCTAAGGACCCTAAAGTGACAATTTACCTTAGAGTGTGTATGGATCGTTCTGTATGTATGGATCGTTCTGTGTCTAAGGACCGTAAAGTGAGAATTGACCCTAAAGTGTGTATAGACCGTTTAGTGTGTATGGATCGTTCTGCATATATGGACAGTTCTTTGTGTGTGGACCGTTCTGTGTGTATAGACTGTTATTTGTGTGTAGAGCTTGAGTATTGACACTAAAAGCTGTATAGACCGTTTAGTGTGCATTGACCCTTCAATGTGTATGGATCGTACGTAGAGTGTACCCTATAGAATGTATGGACTGTTCTTTGTGTATGGATAGTTCTGAGTGTAAGGACCTTTCTTTGTGTCCGTAAAGTGTGCTTGGGCTGAAAATTGTATATGAACCGAAGTGTGTGTGGACTGTAAAGTTTGCATAGGCAATAAATTGTGGGATTATTGTAAGTTTGGCACTTATTGAAGATCTTGGACCACATCCCTGCTGCATTTATTGCTGTTTATTTTTTATCTCCACGAGTATTGTCGGGTCTCGTCATGGCATTTGTATAGCTTTCTATTCTACTATGTGATAGGTGGGATAGAAGTAATTCTCCGTACTGATCTTCTTGGTACCCTACGTTTCTCTTCTTGGTCTATCTTGAAAATGAATAAGGTCTTAAAGTAATTTCCATCAAAACTCTCTCAGAAATGAGTTGGCTTCTCGGTATTTCATTTAAGATGCAGTGAGATACTCTGGGAATGGTCACTATGGGAATGGTCACTCTGGGAATGGTCTCTCTGGGAATGGTCTCTCTCGGAATGGTCACTCTGGGAATGGTCTCTCTGGGGAAATGAATGAACTACAGATATGAATGCCATCGGTTTTTTGAACTTTTATGACCGACACATTTAATGAACTTCTGAAAATAGAGTGCAGAAATATAACCACACCCACTTTAAACAAAATTTCAATTCCTTTTATAAAAGGAAAATCCTTTCTACGTAAACAAACCAACAGAAGTGTAAAAATCAGTCTAAAAAACAAAGTTAGAAGCTACAGAACGTGGGTAGGCGTGTTTGTTAAAGAATTTTTCACAAATTCTCATATAAACATAGGCGTGGCTGAATTCTAATTTATTAGCTTCCCACTGAAATTTTAATTTATTGCCTTCCGCAGTAGCCGCAAAATTGGACGGGAGACCAGAGGAGAGCACGCACACGGAGACCTCAGAACTTTGTATGCTCTTTACACAGCTTAACTCCAACTGTCACGCCCATTTTCATACTAAGCCCCCAAAGTGTTATTCATGCACGTACCCAAAACAATTGCCGCAACGCCTTGTAAACACAAATCAATCCTGCCAGCAATGGAACTGAAATGATGCTCACAACACAACAACACACAACTATGCAAGGACGAGGAAAGGCGGGAAGGCATCAACCACACCACACAAGGATACGAAAACACCGTTTTTCCTGCACTTGCACAACCACTTCAAACTAGCAACTGACAGTTCGTGTTAGCCAACAGTACTGCATTTATGGCGAGTGCTCAAAGGATCCTCCTGGTTCACTTTTTCGCGGCGGCGGATGCGTGACACTTTTTTGCTGCTCTGAGTGTGAGTGAGGCGAGGAAGTTGCAACGCGCACTTCACTTGCACCTTCGAATTTACTTTTGAGCGCGATAAATTGAAAATGAAATTTTCACAATATTTTTATGGGTAAATAGTGTTTTCATAACAAAACTCGACCGCGTCCGTGTTGGCGCCCGCGGAGCGAAATCGTTGCACGGAACAAGAAACTTGGACAAAACAAATAAATAGAAAATCGCGGCCGCACACGTCCGTCGTTCTGCCACTAGCCACGTACTGAATGGCACTCAGCGCGAGCGGCAGTCGTTGGGAGCAATACT
This sequence comes from Clusia tigrina, assembly GCA_920105625.2. Lineage (NCBI taxonomy): Eukaryota > Metazoa > Arthropoda > Insecta > Diptera > Clusiidae > Clusia > Clusia tigrina. Next base: position 25,799,685 of record OV050031.1, on the reverse strand, counting down.
GATGGAGCTGAGTTCCTGAGTTCGGTACGCATCTGTTCGGCGGTGGCTGTGGCGGTGGCGCAGGCGGCGGACTATGTTGAAAGTCACTTTTCTTAGAGCATTTTTCGTGGTTTTCTTTTTCTTTTTCTACTTTTTATTTTTCTATTTCTTTTTTTGATCGGAAATGTTTGATAGACAAGTATTTGCGCTTTGTGCGCTTCTTCAGCATCACTTGCTACAACGCCGCCATCTCCACCGCCAGCGCTTCCACCCCCGCCGACCATTTCGAATTTAGCACTTGTGCCGTTGTGGCATTTTTAGTCTTTGTTATTATTTTTAGATTTTGTTGTTGTTGTTACTGTCGGTGTTGTTGTTGTTGTTGCTGCTGTTACTGTTAGTGTTCTTGTTGTTGTGTGCTTTGTTCACTTCATTTGTGTGTATTTATTTTGTCGTTGATTTTGGGTGCCCCCCTAACCAAAACTTTGAATGAGTTTTCGTGTCGTTTACGGAGACAGGCGATGCATGCATTTGGCACAGTGGCACAGTTTCGGCAGATATCGAGCATGAAATGGCATTTGAAGCAGGCGAAAGTGTGGAGGACTTACGACTGTGTTGCGGAGAGTCAATGAAATTAAAAGTAGCTTAGGTCGGCGAGAACTGTTGAACCCTACCTCACCAAAATAGCCAACTTATTGCTCTAAAGTAAGTTTTAACTTTATTGGAAATCATTCCTTTAGACACACAAATATTGCAGTCAATGCTGATGCGATTTCAAATAGTGAAAGTTTCACATTATGCAACAAAGAGTGTTTGCAGCCTTTGAGTGACTTCTGTTGCCACCTTCAGGAAATTTCTTTATAACTGAAAATATCACAAAACTTCTTTATAACTGCAAATTTCCCATAAGCTATTTATAACTGCAACTTCTGTGCAACTAAAGATGCCTGCAACTTCTGTGCAACTAAAGATGCCTGCAACTTCTGTGCAACTAAAGATGCCTGCAATATTTATAAAATTCTTAAGCAAATACGATTCTTTGCAGCTTTTATGCAACTTCTATGCTACTCAATATGCTTTCCATTTCTGGGTAAGTTCAGTGCCACTGGGGATGGTTGTTTCACCTTCATGCAACTTCTGTGCAACTAAACAAGTTATCTGCAATCTTACTGCAGCTTCTGTGCAACTAAACAAGTTATCTGCAATCTTATTGTAGCTTCTGTGCAACTAAATATTTTTCCTTATAACCTCCGTGCAACTTTTTCTCAACTAGAGATGATTGCATACAACCTTCATGCAAATTTCCTCAACTGAGGATCTTTGCTTACAACCTTCAAGCAACTTCTTTTCAACTGCAGATGTTTGCTTACAACCTTCGTGCAACTTCTCTTTCACTGGAGGTGTTTGGTTACAACCTTCAAGGAAATTTATCTCAACTTAAGATGATTGCATGCAACTTGTTCTCAAGTAAAGACAACTTTCATGCAATTTCTTTGAGACTCGAGATGTTTGCTAAATATTCGGGCAATTTCGCTTGGAGTAAAGGGTTTTGTTTTAAAACCTTCATGCAACTTCTTCTTAAAACAGAATGTTTGCTGAGATCTTTCTAACAACTTCTTTAAATAATAAAACCTTCCTTCCAATAAATAATTTCGTTGTACAACTAAAAATATTTTCAGCAACCTTTGTGAAACTTTTATGACACAGAAAATGGCTTCTGGAATATCATTTAATTGCTTTACAACTGAAAATGTTCGCTTACAACCTTCATGTAACTTCTTCTCCACTACAGATTTTTGCTTAAAACCTTCATGCAACTTCCCTTGAACTCAAAGAGTTTGCTTAAAACCTTCATGCAACTTCTCTTAAACTCAAAGTGTTTGCTTAAAACCTTCATGCAACTTTTCTTCAACTAAAGATGTTTGCTAACAACCAACCTTCATACAACCTTTTTCTTAACTACAGATGTTTGCTAACAATCTTCATGCAACTTCGTTTGGACTCGAGATTTTTGCTTATAATATTCATCGAATTTCTCTAAAAATTAAAACCTTCCTTCCAGCAACTCATTTCGGTGTATAACTCAAAATGTTTCAGCAACTTCAATGAAACTTTTGTGCAAATGAAAATGGTTTCTTATATCGATCATTTCGGTGTATAACTCAAAATATTTTCTGCAAATTCAATGAAACTTTTGTGAAACTAAAAATGCTTTCTAGAATATAAGTCAGCTGCTTCACAACCGAAAATGTTAAATTACAACCTTCATATAACTTCCCTTGGACTCGAGATATTTGCTTACAAACTTCATGCAGCTTCTTCTCCACTACAGATGTTCGCTTACAATCTGCATGCAGCAGATATATTTGCCTACTAGAGATATTTGCCTACAACCTTCATACAACCTTTTTCTTAACTACAGATGTTTGCTAACAACCTTCATGCAACTGTTCTTGGACTCGAGAAGTTCGTTTACAACCTTCATGCAATTACTACTCAACTCGTAAGGTTTGCTTACAACTTTCTCACAGTTTCTCTAAAAATCCAAGTGTTCCTTGCAACCTGTATGACACATCTGTGCAATGAAACATATTGTGTGGAAGCCTGTATGAAACCTGTATGCAACTTGTGTGCAACTTATATGCTACTTGCTCTACTAAATCGAGTTGCACACATTACTTGAGGAAACGGATGAGACTCCGGAAACTTTTCAATCACACAATTCCGTGAATGTTGTTCGCATGCGGACATTTGTTTTCATTTTCAGACAAAACTTAAATAATAACTCATTTTGAAATATGTATGTCTAAATTTATAATTTTTAGTATAGCCACTGTTTACGATAGGAGTGCGTTGTGTGTAGAGAATCGGCATTCTCCTCATAAAGGAATTTAGAAAAATAAATAAAGAAAAACATTCAAAAAACATGTGCGCGAGTGATCTAAATTAATGCCACAAAAAATAGAAAACGCTCAACAAAAGTGCTTTTATGCAACTCTCACGCTCTCTAACTTGTTCAATCTCAGGCTCACTTTCTCTCTCTCTCTCTCTCATACGCGCTCTCTAACTATGCTAACTTTTGCAATTGTTTGGGAGAGGAGTGGTTGCAGATATACATATATAAATCTCTCTCTCACTCTTTTTCTCTCTCCCTCTCTCTGTTCATGTTTACTGTTCGCTGCTTTTTGATAATGTTATTGTTGTTGTATTGTTGTTGTTATTGTTGTTGTTGTATTGTTTAGGTACGAAATTTACCAACTAAGTTAGACGAAATGCCAAATCTAGGGGGGCAATTAACTCATCTCTCACGCACATGGGGAGGAATGTGGCGAGGCGCGCACTTATTGTGGGCCCCTACAATTGATCAATTCAATTATTGAAATGAATAACATGTGCCTTTAGAGCCAGAGCTTCCCAACCATTGGTGTGTAATGAAATTATGATCAAAAGTCCATCCAAAAATTATCAAAAGTCCGTCCAGAAATTTGAAGGGGAGTATTCGCGTTCTATGGAGACGAAGAACTTCAAATATTTTCCGACAGATGCCACTTAATTTTGTCCACAGTTTCCAAAATTTTCACACATTTAAAATGTCAAATCGGGTTCACAAAACGGGTCTGGTTTAGATGTGAGACGATTTCCCTGAATTCAAGTTTTAGGAATAACTTATTTAGGATAAAAAAACTGCATCAACTCCCTCAAGAGTGCTAGGACAAAATCCCTATACTAAATAAATAGGCAGCAAATTTGGAGGTCCAACTAACTAGGAGCATAACAATGGGCATAACTTTGCTTAGGGTGTTTAGGGGACTATTTCTACGGCGTTTCTCCGGCCTAACTCACTTCTAACTAAAAGCATGTTCATGATACCCTCTCCAATTTGTGGCTCCTTTTACCCACAACAGTTTCTTTGCAGTTTTCCCAGTGCAAACATAGCACTCTGCGTTTCAGTGGTCAAGTGTTGGGAAGTTGCATCCAAGCCTGGTTTCGCAATTCGAGTTCCATGGAACCCTCAATTTCACAGAATCCTTTTGTGTTGAGGCAAATGACTGAGTGACCTACTTGCATGGACCTAATTTGTACTTCCATAAAAACAGATGCCTCGAAAAAAAAGTCCGTTGAAAAAACGCATTGCATCCAACCAGTTGCGTCAGAGAGTGACTGAGACGCACATCAGAAAAATGTCCTGAAGTGTGAATTGGAATGTTTGCAAACTCGCTACAACTTTTTTCTCTACAATACTCTGAAGGTAGGGAAATGTTTGAGAACCCCTCCTGTAATTGAAGGCATCTGGTTTCCATTGCTTGTTGTTATGGACATTTATTTGCACTAAGTTTGTGGATTTCGTAGTAATCGAGGCTGGAATTTCTTTTGGCAGTTGGTCTAAATTTCACTAAAGTAGTGTGGGGAAGAGCTGCCGGAGGAGGCATCGCTTTCCTGCCATCAATCATTTGGCAATATTTGATGAAACTTTGAATTTCTTTAAATAAACTTTGCTCACATTGATTTCGGTCAATCTGCGTTCCAAGTCGTCCTCTGCCTTGCGGTCCACTGGTTTTTCAATTAAATCGTTGATGCGCTTCAGACCCTTGGACACCAATTCTTCCACATTCAGGCCTTTAATGCTCATTTTCTCCAAAGTCGAACGAGGACTTGGGGAGTTGGCGCCATCGCTGCGTTGCTGGGTCTCAGGCACCTTGGACCTACGGAAAGGAAAGATTTGGAGTAAAATATTCGAAGGAATGAGTTAATTTCGACTTACTTGGCTTGCTGGACCTCCCGGAAACGTTCACGCAGTATGATTTGTGTTCTCATCACGAGACGTGAAACACCGCCCTGCTTGCCATGCGTTTCCAGAACCAAAGAGTCACCCTGCGAGATGAGAGTAGCCGCATCGGGTGCTATCAACATTTTCAGGTCCTCCACGCCGCTACAAACAGAAATGGGCACTCAGTAATTGGAGAATGTAGTTTGCACTTGCACTCACGTTTCACCAGCCGGGCACTGCTCGATTTGCTCTCTGGTGGCCTCCAGTTTCCGAATCATGTACTTGGCGGTCTTGTCGAACTCCTGCACTCGCTGCTCCAGGTTCTCCGCATTGCGGTAGTTGCTGTGCACCTCGGACAGTGGGCTCGACAGGGTAATATTGGAGTCATCCAGAGACGGGGACTCGCTGAGCACTTTGCTCATGAAGTTGTTGGACTGCTTGGCGGATGGTGTCTCAATGCGACTCTGTATGAAATAAGAAATGGAAGGAGAAACCGAGAGACAACAGTTACACACAACAGTTATACACTTGAATTGTCTTTGGAGACAAAAGTCTCCACTAGTATTCGAACCCGAGAGAACACAAAATTACCGTATCACTATCGGAATCAAAGGTTGGTGTCATTTCCATGGAGAATCTGGGTATTTCCTCATCATCGGAGAACACCAGTGGCTCTACATCCTGGCTGGCCTCCTTGTCCACAGCATAGAAGCTGTCACGTTCGATTGGTGCGGTCTCTTTCACCGCCTCCATAGAGCCTTTCAGCTGTCGCCAACGTTTGGCTTTCGGCTGTTTCAGCACCGCCTCATTGCTCGCATCTCCCTCTTCCTCCGAGTCTCTGAGTATGTCGCGTTCGGTCTCTATGCGTTTGCGCTTCTCCTCGAACGAGATGCGTTGCTTCTCCACACGCAATATGGGCGTGCTGGTATTGTCCGCCGACGGTCGCAGTTCCACTTCCTCGTCGGGCGACTCACACAGCGAACGTTTGCTCTTCGCTCGACGCACCTCCTGCTGATCGTCCACATCCACACGCATGGACGAATCGGAATCTTCGGATAGGTCCACAATTTGCACGGTCTCCACATATTCGGGCACGAACGGTTCCACACTCTCCAGTATGTTGACGGTGTGCACGATTTCGCCCACGTGCGGTTCCAATTCAATATTTTGCACGGACATTTTATCGTTTTGTATGTTTTTCGCTTTGATCTCCACCATTTGGGCGTGATTCTCGCCACTTTTCCGCTTGATGCCACCGCTGGTGGCGGAGTGCGTCGTCGTCTGTGGCGGTATTTCGCCGTTCGGCGGATTTTGCGATATCTGCGAGAATAATGCGCTCGTTTCAGCTAAGCGGAAAGTTTGTGGTGGCAAAAGATCTGGCAACACTTGCTGCCCACCATCCTGCTCAGTGGTCGATGTCTCCACCACACTCTCGGCGGCAGTATCGGCACTCTCCGCATTCGCTTGCGAATTATTTGTATCATTAGCGGAGGGTGTTCTGGCGCGACGTTGTCGCACTGTATCACTTACAATGACAATCTCCGTATCAGCATCTACATTTGTAGAGTTCCGTGGAGACTTGCTGATCGGCAGCAAATCCGCCAATGAGGAGCTTTCATTGAAACGTGACTTTAGTACGTCCTGTGTGTTACAAATGTGGCGTTTAAAATTTAGAAGAACAATTTTGATATTTACTTCAACAAAGTCTCCAACAAAATTGGAGACCTTTGATCGGTTGCTACTTATTACAGTGAGAATATCCAAACTACACCTTACAGCCTTAAATGTATGTTAATTTGAGGTTTGCGTTAATGGTTTTTAGTGCGTTGGCTCATAATATTATAGGTGGTAGATATGAATGCTTACAAACAAACTCTCCAAAAGCGTTGCCATTACCAGGATTTGCTTTGTACACGTTACGCTGTGGTTAATGTGATTTTATTGTGGAAGGGGACAATTACTAATGCGGTTTTTTTTTTGTTTCTTATGGGGATAATGCGGCTGCGGACTTCTTTGTCGCCTTGGCCAAACATGGACTTTTTACAAAACTCTACACAAACTCCGGAAGCTTTACAAAATGACACCAACCAAATTTGCTTTACGATACGGTGATACGGTGACTTGCCAGGATGTGTATGGTATTTAGTAATTGGTGTGTGTGTGTGTGTGAGGATGAATTAGTGAAATTATATTGATTATGATTATCTCTTCAATAGGATGTTTATAATGAATATGGATCGTAAGATAAGATATACATACTGCGTGATATATTTAATAAATGTAAGTGCAATGAATGAAAGTGTAATAAATTGTAAGGCGGGGTTAACATTTAGTAAACAAATAAGCGAAAATAAAAAAGTTACAGAAGAAAAGTTTGGAAAGCTAAGAACAAAAGTCTCCACTTTTATATAACAAAAACCCATACATATAAAAACAAATATAAAAAAGCGGTATAAAATATGATGAGTAAGTAGGGAAATCTCCACTTGCAAGCATCAGCAAATAGGTACGAAATATGTTTGATGAACTATTTGGAAAAGTCTCCACAACTTAATATGAATGGACATCAAGAAAATGGATAAGGTGTGTGTTTGAGACAATCAGTGAAAATGATTTAAAACAATATAGGAGCTAATAGCATAAGTCTCCACTTTATGAATGTTAAGACAATGTATAGTAGGGAAAATTTAGACATGTCTCCACTTTATGAATTTCTAGACTATCTATAGGAAGAAGAATTTTGATAAGTCTCCACTTAATGAACGTCAATACCACCACCTATAGGACAATTTTGACAAGTCTCCACTTTATAATGTCAAGAAAATCTTTAAGAGGGACCATTTTCACAGGTCTCCACTTTATGAATGTCAAAACAACATAAAGGAGGAACATATTTAACAAGTCTGAACCACATAATTGCCAAGAAAACCTAAAAGTAGCGACAATTTGACAAGTCTCTACTTTATGAATATCAAGACAATCAATCCATGAGGGATAATTTCATGAAAGTCAACACCCCCTATAGGCGGAACAATTTTAACAAGTCTCTATTTTATCAATGTCAAGAAAACCTATAGGAGGGACAATTTTGACAAGTCTCCACTTCATGAATGTCAACACAGCGAGACAATTTTAACAAGTCTCCACTTTATCAATGTCAATGAAACCTACAGCAGGGACAATTTTGACAAGTCTCCACTTTATGAAGGTCAAGGAAGGTTAAGAAAATCTATAGGAGGGACAATGCAGATAAGTCTCCACTTTATGAATTTGTACACAATCTATGAGGAAGAATTTTGATAAGTCTCCACTGAATGAATATCAATACCACCTATAGGAGGACAATTTTGACAAGTCTCCACTTTAAAATGTCAAGGCAATCTTTAAGAGGGACCATTTTGACAGGCCTCCACTTTATGAACATCAAGATAACATATAGGAGGAACATATTTAAGAAGTCTCCATCTTATAATTGCCAAGAAAACCTATAGGAGGGACAATTTGACAAGTCTCCACCTTATGAAGGCCAAGACAATCTATAGGAGGGACAATTTGACAAGTCTCCACTTTATGAACATCCAGACAATCTATGAGGGACAATGTTGACAGGTCTCCACTTTATGAATGTGAACACCAGCTATAGGAGGTACAATTTTGACGAACCTCCACTTTATGAAGGTCAAGAAATTCTATAGGAGGGACAATTTTGACAAGTCTCCACATTATGTCAACAAGTCTCCACTTTATGAATGTCAACAGCAGCTATAGGAGGGAAAATTTTGACAAGTCTTCATTTGATCAATGTCAAGACTATAGGAGCAACAATTTTGATAAGTCTCCACATTATAAATGCCAAGACAACCTATAGGAGGGACTCTGTAGTCTCCACTTATGTAAATATCAACATATATGAAATAAAAGAGCATCACTATAGGAGAAACTATTTTGATAACTCTCCACTTATTGAAACATTAATGAATATGAAGTAAAACTGTACAAGGGAGTGTGTAGAGAGCTCTCCATTTTCGAATATAAATAAGGTTGAACAAAAACTCTACAAAATTGAATGGAAGAAAATTTGTGTAATAACTGGCGTCGGTAGGGGTCTCAGCAGGGTGCCAGTTAACCAGATCCGTTGGAGACTTCCATGATAATGGCTCTCAAGAATGACCTTCATGAAAAAGTATTAAAAGCTTCGATCCTGGTTGATTTCACTGAGATTCTTACCCAGTTATTATTAGAAATATATGGTTTAAGAGAGAGTATTGCTGATTTCTATAATCTCATAGTGGAGACTTAATAGTTTATACAAGGTTCATTCCAAAGTAAACAGGACTTACATATATAAAACAGTTACTTCTAGTGGGGCAATCTATTGGGAATGCGTCAGAAAGGTAGATCCCTCACTGATGTACCATCATATTGGCAGTACGTCAGAAAGGTAGATCTTATCATATTGGCAAAGCGTGGGAAAGGTAGATACCTCACTGATCATATCATATTGGCAATGCCTCAGAAAGGTAGATCCCTCACTGAGATTTGGACTTATAGAAGCAGACTTATTGCGCCTGATGTGACAGTATGTTTGTCATCGGTACAAAAATGGGCATCGAACAAAGAGCTAATATTAAGATTGGTTTTCACCTTGGTAAAACTTGTACCGAAACGTTGCAACTGATGAATTAAGCTTATGGTGATGATTGTTTAGCCCGTGCGAGAGGTTTAACATAGTTTAAAATCGGTCGTGAGGACATAAATGATGAGCAACTTGTTGGACAATCGAAATACGTGATTACCGCAGATTCCATCAAAATTGTGTGTGAATTCGTCCAAGATCAGCAATCTTCAATTGAAATTCATGGAATTGGAATTGAGCATCTCAGAAACATCAATTTACCGCCATTTTAACCGAACATTTGGGCTACCGAAAAGAGTTTGCTCGGTTTGTTCCGCAGAATGACGACCAAAAGTTGCTCAGAGTTCAACCATCGAAGGACATAATTAAGGATGACAAAAAGTACAAAAACTCCTTTAACAACATTGTGACTGGTGATGAATCGTGTTGTTTTCAATATGATCCAGGAACCTAGCACGAAAGTGCCGAGTGGAAGGCGCCAGACGAGCCAATACCCACAAAATCTTGTTTCGAGAATTGAAAAATGAAGAGAATGTTGATTTGTTTTTACGTTTCCAAGGACATTATCCACAAAGTGTTTATGCCAACGGGCCAAACCGTTAATTCTCTACTCTTATAAGGGCGTTTTGATGCAGTTGGTGTCTCGTTTTCATCGTATTTGACCGGAATATTTGTCATAAGGAGGTTGGCGTTTGTTGCACGATAATGTGCCAATATCATCGATCGACATTTGTGGCCGATTTTCAGACTAAAAATTGGGTATTAACTCTCAACTTTTGACTGCATGCGCCTGATGGGACACTGTGCGACTTTTACCTTTTCGTTAAAATGCATTTGTCGATGGAACGGAAAGCGTTTTGTGGACGCAGAAGCCATTCAAAAAGCTGGTGGCGACAACCTGAAGGACATCCCGGTCTACTAAAACATCATTCGATGTGCTTTTAGACCGTTTTAGACGGTCATTCGATGTGCTTTTAGACCGTGCATTGGTCCAAATCGCTGTATTGAGTCGGAAGGGAGCTATTTTGATTAAAGGTATTCGATTTTCCCCACAAACAAATTTTGTTGTTCTTATTATAAAAAGTCCTGTTTACTTTGGAATGCACCTTCTACTCTACAAATTGTTTCTAGCTAGATAGAAGTGGGGTCGGCCGGAGAACCGCCGAAGAAGGAGGACTCCCAGCACTCAGGCATTGATGCCCATTGTACCACAGAAAATGTTTCTAAGCCTGATATAAAATTCCCTCATATAAAATTTGTTTATTTAAGAGAATCCTTTAAAGGAATCATAGTTTTAATTTGCACATGGAAATAGGATTCAAAACCAAATCAAATCAAATAAAATATTTAAGTTCAAAAGAAAATAAACGAAAAATCAAAATCAAATAAAATGAAGTTAAAAGTCAAAACTAAATAAAAATGAAAATAAAATAAACCCGAAATTAAAAGGAAAGCAATTGAAGAGAAACAAATTTACGGAAGCCACAATTTTGAACCCAATTTGGGGAGCAAGCAAAGTGGAGAGAGATGAAAATAAAAGCAAATGAAATGAAAAGATTCTGGTGCAGATGGAAGGCAATGGAAACTCAGCACACACACACACACACACACACACACACACACACACACAAATACAGAAATACACAAACCCACACGCACAAGAAGGAAGCACTCATGAGCAGAAAGCTTTGATTAGATGGCTATGATTGGCGGTGGTGCTCTGTGGGCAGGCTCGGCCAGGTTTGAGTACTCACCACTACTATGGCGATGACTTGTTGTTGTAGTTTCTCGATTTCCGGATTCGAGGGCACATTGATTTGTCGCAGGTCATGCTCCATCGTTCTGCAATGAAAACTCAGTAAGATAAAAGCGAAACTCTCCACTAAATCGGCACAAACTTGAGGGTCTCCAGAGAGATGTTATCCAAGTTCTGCAGCGTGGACTTCATCTCCGTCAGCCGCTTAATCACATCCGCACTGGTCAACTTCAGATACGTGGCCTTCAGCTCGTCGATTTTCTGCCGCGTCTCCTCCATGCACACTTGGTCGCACGCCTTGCCGTACTCCTCGTACACGTCCTCGCACTTCTGCAGCACATCCTCGAGCTCGAGGAAAATTGTGTTGCGCTCGTGCAGCTCCTGCACGGAGTCGAAGCGCTGTATCAGCTGCTCGGCGCTGTCGAAGCTCTCCTCGAGCTGGGCCGCCAGCTGCATGAGAGACTCCAGAAAGAGTTTCGACTGAGTGACGTTCTCGCCCAGCGCGTTGTACAGATGCTTGAGAGCATCGATGCGTTGACTGAGCTGTTTCGGCGACTTGGTGTACTTGTCGTCGCACACTTTGCGACCCGTTTTGATGGTGCTCTCAATTTCGCCCTTGATCTCGGAGAGAGTGCGGTAGATTTGCTGAAACCGAAAGAGTAGAGAGTGGGGATTATAGAGGGCGCGTGGGCAACACGCCTTTCGACACTTACCAGGCATTTTTGATACTGATTCTGGACCGTGTTGGGGCCCGCGGTGGCCACGTCCAGCACCAGCGTTGAACGCTCCACGTTGCGTAGCTCGGCCACCGCGCGATTCAGGCGTGACTCGTAGGCGGGCTGAGGCGCCGTGCATTTATTCAGCTTGCACTGGCAGGACTTGAAGCGCAGCTGCATCAAGTCGAGCTGCTCCTGCAGCCGATTGGCCGCCTCAATTTTGCCGTTCCGCGTGTGCTCGGCTATCAGTTCTTCTATCTCCGGAAAGCATTGCTCGTGAGCTTCGAACTCTCGGACCAGGCGCTGCAAAGATTGTGAGCCAAGGTTATCTTTAGACAAAATGCTGATTGCCACTTACTTGAAAGTCGTCGGGCAGATCCTCGATGGTCACATCGTTTTCCAAATGCTCGCTGAGTATCTCGTCGACGCGTGTCAGCCACGCCTCAAACTGCACAATGCACTTCTCGGATTGTTCGGCCTCGCTGACCTCTTTCTCCAGTATTTCGGTGCGTTGTTTCGCCTTTTGCTGCAGTTGTGTCCAGCGCTCCACAGTCGTGTCGATCTCCTGCCGTATCGAGGCGGACATAAACTCGTGTTCAATTAGCTCTGAGCCAATTTCTTGAATTTTCTCCAGCCATTCGTCGGAGTGTGCCCGAAGCACATTCTCCAAATCCTGAAAATAAGCAATTAATGTTAATTTCTGAGGCTTTCCAGCGATTCTGCGACTACTCACGTCCAACTCTTCCATGATCTCTTCCGCGTCTGCGTTCTCCGGGGTGCTGCGTATTCTGTTCTCGAGCTTATCCAAGTATCCGGACTCTGAGACCATGAACTTCTTGAACTCCCCCAACTGAGTGGAGATGTGCTCCAGTAGCGCGGTTTTGGCGTACACCAACGAGGTGACCTCGGTCCATCTGGCATTGAGGCGTGTGAACTTCTTCGCCACCAAGCCGTACTTGCTGTCCACCTGCTTCTCGCCCGACACTGCCTTCAGTTCGTCTATTTGCAGCAGAATTTCGCCGCCCAATTCGTTGAGCTCCCGAAATTGCACCGTTTCGCGTTCGCACGTTTCCTTGAGCGTCTGGAATTTCGACTTGATTTGGAAGAGTTCATTCGAGTTGTTGATCTCGCTGATTTTCGTCTTTGGCGTGTTCGCTTCCAGCTCGTTCAACCACGTTTCGGTAGCGGTCAAACGCTCGAAAATCTCTTCGGTCTTGGCGAGTATCTGAGTTCGCTTCTGAGTGTAGTCCTTGTAGAGTTGCTGCACCTTCGCAAAGAAGTCATTCAGCTCCTTGATCTGGGTCAGCAAATGCGTGCGATGCAGCGCGGCGGCATCTTTGATGATGATCTCGCTGAAGTTGCGAGCGCTGATCACATCGATTTCGATCTTGCGCAACTCCATGCTGTGACGATTGCTTTCCAGTTGAGTTGTGTTGTTCTGCAACAACTGTTCCTCCAGAGCGCCTTCGCCCTGCTGCAGTGTAGTCTCCAGCTTGCGTAGTATGGCTATGATGGCATTGAATTCGGCCGTGAAGTGGTTGAGGTTCTCGATGGCCGTGGTCTGTTTTATGACCAGTTCACTCAGCTGCTCCGGTATTTTGGCCCAATTCTCGGCGAACTCTGCGCTTATGGCATCCGGCCGCCGCTGATAGACGTAATCGTAGTCGACCTTCAGCACCTCCAGTTCGTCCATGAGCTCATTGAGCTGCTGTTGTTGCTGCTTCATGGGCTCCAGATCCGATACCAGCACTTTCACTTTCGCTATCTTCGCCATGAAGTCGGTCAGCAGCTGCAGTCGTTGATTAACTTCATCCAAGCCGCCCTTCTCCTGAATCAGCGTAATTATGGCACGCTTCATGTCGTTCCAACTCTCGTAGAACACATTGAAGTCCTGCTTCCACTCCAGCAACTCCTCCCTGAGAGTAGCGGTGGTCTCTTTGGCGGCGGTGATCTCCGTCGACAATGATTCCATATCACTAAGCCGCTGTTCCAGATCGGCCTTACTGGCGGAGTTGGCGTGTTGTTGGTACCAGTCGCGGGAGTCCGCCAGCACCAACTTGAACCCGGTCAGACTGTTGTAGAACTTCTCCTTGTCCAGTATCTGAGCGGTTTCCACAGTTTGCTTGGTAATGCGGTTCTTCAGCTTCTCATAGCGCTCTTCCAGCTGCTTTATGTGCATGTCCTCCATGATCATGTTGCGCTCGGGAGACTCCTTCTCACACACTGCGTACAGATCTTGCAATTCTTGGACGAAGTCTGTTCGCGCCAGCACCTCCTTCTCGATACCCGCCAAAACCTCGCTCTGATTGCGCAAGCTGTGCCTTTGCAAGCCCTGCAGTCGCTCCTCACAGTCATCTATGAAGTTGAAGCTGTCCATGACACGTCCCTCGAGCAGGTAGAAATTGTCTGTGTTCCGCAGTTTGCGCTTCTTGTTGGCCAGCGGAGACCCCACGGCGTACATTATCTCCGATTGCTGAATGTCGTCCACATCGTCCTCCTCCAATTCGTCTTCGCCGAACTTGATTAGCATCTGGAAATCCAACCAACCGTCCGGCCGCACCACACGACTATCATCGTATGAGGCCCGATCGCGTCCGAACTTGAAGCCCTTCATCTCTATGCGCTCCGTTTGCACCTCGACAATCTGCTTCAGCGCCTCCAGGCGATCCTCGAAGCTCTCCAGTTGCATCAGCACCCGTTCGCCCTTATCGTCGCCCTCGTGCAGCGAGGCGGCCACCATTTGTCGCAAGTCTGTCAAATAGCGCTCCAACTCCAGCAAGTCCTTGGCGCAGTAGTTCAAGTCGTTCATGCGTTTCGTGATGCTGCCCAGATCCGTTACGTCCTTGCTCTCCATCGTCTTCAAGTCCTGCTCGCGCGTATCCAGCCAACGGTAAATGCACTTGTACTGCTGCAGCTTCTCCGCCTGCAAGTCGCTCCATTTGACCACGTGTGACCAACGCTCGCCCAGCGCGGACAGTTTGTCCTCCAGGTCGTTGAAATTGCCCGACTCGTCGTTTACAATTACCACCATGTTGCTGAGGCTGTCCACCAGCACCTGCTGATTGCGCAGATCGTCCTTCAGCTGGCGCGCCTCCTGCAGCTGTTGCTCCAGTTCGGCCACACTGGGTCCCATGTCGGTCATGTGCGAGATGCGGTCCTCGGCGCTGGTCAAAAACAAGCGCAGCTTTTCGATTTGTTGCGTCTGGAACTCCGCCAGATGCATCAGAATCTTCGCCTGCACGTCGAGCGCCCGCAAGCGCAGAGTCTCCCAGCGCTCGTTCAGCAGCACCATCTGCTGGCGTATCTCGTTCTGGTCCTCCACCGACAAACCCGAATTCTTCTGCGACTCGTTGATCAGATTCGAGCCCTCCTCCAGCGCCTCGCCCACGTACTGCTGGTGCTCGGTGAGCTTCAGCATGAAGTGCTCGTTCTCGTGAAACTGCACTTTGGCGCTGTGGAAGTCGGTGGGTTCGGACAGCTCGCGCGACAACAACTGCTCATCTTCCAGCAGCAGCGTGAGCACCGCCTCCAGAGCTCCTTGATAGGTGCTGATCTCAATGGAGGCATTCGTCGCCGTGCTGATGGGTCGCGATTTATCGTGCAGCCGCAGGAAATCCGCCGCCTTGGCATCTTCGATACCAATCTCCATGATGTTGTTGAATTTCGCATTCACTGGGTCTGAGCCACTGACCGGCGTGCTGCTCACATCCGAGTACACCTCCTCCGCACTGTCCAACGGCACCTCATCCAGATCGGTTATGTGCGTGCTGGACGGCAACACCTCCTGCGCCTTCTCATCGAAGACCACCGTTTCGCCCTCACTGTCACAGCGCTGCAGTTGTCGGCGTGTTTCCACCGCGTGATAAAGGCACATCACATACATTTGTATGGACTTGTTGTCCGGTTTGTGAGTGTGCACGTCCTCCGCATCCAACAGTTTCTCTATCTTGAAGTACTTGTGGGCCAGGTCGAACGCCGTCTTCAGACGTGCCAGCGGATGTTTCGTCAATGCGCCACTCAGATCGATGTCGTCCAGGTGCGCATCGAGCAGCATGAGGAACGCTCTGCCATCCGCCCAACTGCTAGAGAAGTCAGTCAGCGCCAGACCGTGCGGCGCAGTGAATTGCCTGGCCCAGGCCAGCAGCGACTTTTCCACGCCGTTGCTCGACTGACTCTTGACTAGATTCTGTCCATTGAATTCGAGAGCAATGAGCCATATCAGACCGAGCGTGAGCTTCGGATTGCCGGCGACAATGTCGTCGCTGGATATGTTCACCAACTTGACACCGTGCTCTTGTATCACTTGAATGACTTTGTTTAGATTGTTGATGTGATGCACGCGCATACGTCCTTTTTCCGGTTTCTGAAGGTGATGGTGATGGCGCGGCACAAGCATTGGCGTTGGCGGTGTCGTTGTGGTTGTCGTTGTCATGGGCGCCAACCAACCGTGGTGCACGCCAATGTGGTTTCCGCAGTGCGTTCAAAATATTAGCGGCAGCAGCAGCAGTTGTGGCGGGGTGTGGTGGAGTGTTGGGGAGAGAAAGATAAATATCAAATGTTAGTTCAGGTTTCTTCAAAATTTGAATGGCAGCAGCTTTTTGTGTGTGTCGCCATTGAATGCGCTATCGCCGGGATGCCTTGAATGCAGTGTCAAGGCCTTTGGCTTCAAAGAGTCAAGCACACAACTTAAATAGCTAACAAGCTGAACGCCACCCCCTCTTTACTAAACTTTTCGTGAACAACTCTAAAAAGTTCCTTAAACTTATCTGTATAGAAATTTGATGGTAATAGGGCTCAGTTGGTGCAGTTAAACGAGGGCAGTACTCTGGGAATTAGTTCATAGTTCATTTTGACTAACAAGAATATTTAAGTGAGTCCCTCCCTCATATCCTAACAACCAACAACTTCACCAAGAGAAAGTTTTAACCATCTCCTATCAAGAGTATCTCGCTTCATTTGTCTGATTTTCTCCATCTCTGTATTCAAATATACCTCAGAGCCTCCCCATCCTTATATTTCCACATATTTCTCAGCCCCCTGCCATAAGTAACACTCCCATATCATATATCTAAGTAAGTCTCTAGCCAAGTGTGAATCTATTTATCTCACAATACATGTCTCCTTCCAATTCTTAGTGGAACTACGTTCATGTCCTGATCTCTATTCCTCTGAATTTTCTAGTTTTCTTAATCTATGGGATGTGGAGTTTTCCATTAATTATGTTCCTTCATCTATATTCCTTCTTCCCAGTATTCCCATAACTATCCAGCCACCTTATAAAAATCTCCTCTTCCCAACACAATCCCTGGAATCGGATCAGCCAGCTTTCAACTGCTTCTATATTTGCTCCATAACTTCTATATTTTCGATCCATCTCTATGTACTCAATTATCTCTTCCATTCTATATTTTTCCTTCATTTCTATTGACCTCTCCCATCATGACTTTTTCTCCATCTCTACCGAACCCTCTCATTCTTACTTTTTTCTCATTGTCCACATTTAGCTCTACAGTGTTCTCTTATATTCTCTCTCTTTCCCTCTCTATCATTACTAAAACGTATCTACCTCTACCTAGCCGTACGTATCTCTATTGATCCGTATGTACTCCTACTGATCCCTATATAAATTTACTGAGCCCTAACTACCCCTCTATTAAGTCCTATCGTTCTCTACTCAGCCATATCTCTACTGAGCGCTATCTACCTCTACTGAGCGCTATCTATCTCTACTGAGCCGTATCTACTTATACATACTGAACCTTATATATCTCTAACTAGACCCTATATATCTCTCCTGAGCCCTATCTACCACTACTGAGCACTATCTACCTCTACTGAGCGCTATCTATCTCTACTGAGCCGTATCTACCTATACATACTGAACCTTATATATCTCTAACTAGACCCTATGCCTCTCCTAATCCCTATCTACCTCTACTGAGCGCTATCTTCCTCCACTGACCCCTATATATCTGTACTGAGCCCTATCTACCTATACATATTGAACCCTATATATCTCTAACCTCTCTAAGCCTCTCCTGAGCCCTATCTACCTCTACTGAGCGCTATCTTGGGTATCACTGATACCCATCTATCTCTACTGAGCCCTATTTACCTATACACTGAACCCTATTTATCTCTAACTAGACCCTATATACCTCTACTGAGCCCTCTCTACCACTACTGAGCCCTATCTACCTCTACTGAGAGATATCTCCCTATACACACTGATCCCTATTTATCTCTAACTAGACCCCATCTACCTCTCCTGAGCCCTATCTGCCTCTACTGAGCGCTATCTACCTCTGCTGAGCCCTATCTACCGCTACTGTGCCCTATCTTCTTTTACTGAGCCCTATCTACCTATACATACTGAACCCTATTTATCTCTAACTAGACCCTATATACCTCTCTTGAGCCCTATCTACCTCTACTGAGCCCTATCTATCTCTACTGACTCCTATCTACCTATACTCTGAACCTTATTTATCTCTAACTAGACCCTATATACCTCTACTGATCCCTATCTTCCTCCACTGATCCCTATCTATCTCTACTGAGCCCTATATACCTATACATACTGAATCCTATTTATCTCTAACTAGACCCTATATACTTATCCCTATCTTCCTTTACTGAGCCGTATATATTTCTACTGAGCCCCATTTACCTCTATTGAAACCCATCTATTTCCTACCTCCATTTAGCTCTTTCATTCTATATTTTTCTCCATCTAATAATTATCCGCACCATCTTTTTTGTTCTCATTCCCTCTTCTTGCTCTTTATTACCCTCTTCCATTATCATTCTCCTCTCTCTGCCATGGTTATTCTATCCGTCTCAATTTACTTCTTGTTCATTGTTCATCTGTACTCTTACCTCGTTACCTTTACCAGCTTCTACTTTGAATTTCCCACCTACCTCCAATTTGTCATCCACATTTATCTTTTCATACATTCCTATTTCTCCATGTGTATCTGTATGTCTCAATCCATCCCTAGTTCTCTATCCATCCTCACCATTCCATTCCTAACTATCTCTTCAGTGACTTAAATGTTCCAAACTATATTTTTATACATTTACATTTCTCTATCCTATTATAACTTAAGTATAAACTGATCTAAATCTTCTCGTCCATAACCAACCTTGTTTATCTCTTTCCCACGCCCTCCCTTGAACCAAGCATATCATAAATTAACTCTATATATCCATAGATCTGTGTTTCTTCAACCATTTGGATACCTCAGCCTTAGCCATCCCTCCTGATCTAGTTCCCCATATACATATATACCGCCTTCCTTCGATATTTTCTCTGCTCATATTTCTCAATCTTTCCAGTCATCCCTGATCATATTCTTCTCCCTCCCCATTCTCCAGCTCTTTATCATCAATCCATCTTTATAACTCTACCCTATTTTTATGTCGTTATTCATATTTCCATCTCTATCTTTGTATATTTATAATTCGTTGTATTTCTCCCATATTCTCTCTAATTGTAGATCTCTAATTCTATTTATCTTATTCCGTTTAACTTCGTTCGGCATTTTCCAGGACGTTCGTTCTTTATTGTAGGATGGGTCCATGAAAAATCTCATCGTGTATAAGAGAAGACGTTTGGTTCTGGATAATTATGTAGAAACTTGAGTACAAATTAACCAATCTGGGGATAACTCTTCCTGAAGAATCTGGAGATAACCGATCCTGCCATCTATACATCTAAAACCTAAGCAGCTTGTATGTATTTCACAACTATACCCACTAACTAAATATAAGGTAGTGTATGACGTCACAGATAAGTAGGTAAGTCATGTTATCCCGAGCAAATAGGACCTTGATTTTTGCTTACTGGCTTTATTTGCCTGAGAGGGTGTAAACTGTTGCGTGATACTCGTAGAGATGAAAGTCTGCACAAGGGAAAGTGTGCTTACTTTTAGTAATTCATTAAAGCATCTGTCTGGAATCCATATCAGTACCTCAAGCATCCTTCCATCTCCTTAAATCCAATCATCAAACTTGCAAGTAAATAACCATTAACAACCCATTCTAAGTAGGTGTCACCTAACACTCCGGTTGGTTTACCATGCACCAAAAAGTCTCCTTGTTTAAAGGTTGCGGTTCTGTTATTCACACTGCATCCTTTCCTTATCGAATATCACTACTAGGGTAAGTACTTCTTTATACCACAACTCAGGGTAATCCTCCTCGAATACTCTACTTAACAGTCTCTAACACACCTTCATGACCCAAATATGAGCTTCCCACCACCTGCTGCCTGCTCTCACGGACTATTCACGCTACGCTGCTTATAGTTTTTGTAGCACTTACTCTGGCACTACCTGAAACCCTCACACCCTCCCCCTGCCAGCTTCTTCCTCAACGTTTTGTTATCGTTTTCAGTTTCCAGTTTTCTGTTTGTAAAAACACGAAATTTGAATAGACAAACTAAACAAATATTTGAACTGCACATATTGCTCGTTCATGCATAATACAGCCCCCTCCCTGCAGTGTCCTTGCTGGGTGGGAGGATTACCAACCCAGAAAATGCAAAGGACGCCCACACATACTCAAAATTGGAACGCCAATGCAATTGAATACGGTTACTCAAAGCTGACCACGCACACACGCACACCCAACCCAGTCCTAGTTTACTCGCTCAGTCCACACACATCCTTAAGCACCAGCACTGGAAATAACGCAGAGCTGTCAACATACCAACTGCGAATGCGTAAGCACGCTGAGCAGAGCCAAAAGACGATGTCCATCTCTCAGATCCAGAAATAAATCATTCACTGGTGTGCACTGGGTTTTCAGCAGTAGGGAGTTAATCCACTTGGTAAAAGTTTTCTTCTGGATGTCCTGTCGTTCATCTGCAACCGAAAACGAAACGAAAAAGAAGCATAAAAAACCAAAGTAAGTATGAGGAAAATGAAAAATACGTGTAGATTAAAAGCTAAAGCGCCACAAGGCGAGCAGAGTAAACCTCTTTCCAAATTGACCGCCCGTAAGTGCACACCGAATGCCATTAATTTGTGTGCCGGGCCAACTGGGAGATGATGAATGCCCTGTAATGCTCTTGTTGCCGAATAACCTTTGATCCCTTAAGTAGCTGCACAAGCGTTCCATGCACTCCGCATGCAGGCGAGCATTTGGCACTGGCAAACTGAATGCATGTGAATGGGTCTGTTCACAGCCAACCTGCGAGTATACGGGTACAGGGTTGGTACGACTGTGCGACTGAGGTACTCGGCTGTTAATGAACACCTTTTTTTCACCAGAGTGCAAAATGTTCAGTAATCAATTAGCAACTAGACACCGAACTGCTCTGTCGCTGTCATGTGAAACAATGGCGCAGTGAAAAAGTAGTTGAAAACAATGGATACAAAGGGGTACAAGGGTGAAGCGGGGAAAACCCCAAGACTAAGGTCAACGGAAAGTGTAGAGGATAACTCGGGGAATAACAAAAACTGCTGCAAATGACGTACGGATTATGTACACGAACAATTGAATTGAATTGTAGAGAGACAGCTTAGCCGAGGAAACGAAGACTTGAGTGGATAAAATCGTTACTGATGCGGGAGCAGTGAGTGATGGAATACTTTGTGGATAAGCTTGATGAAACGGAAGTGGAGTAAAGGAATTGTTATCAAATCCATTACTATATATCCATTATTCAATATCCATTATTCTATATTCATTATTCTATATCCATTATTCTATATCCATTATTCTATATCCATTATTCTTTACCCATTTTTCTATATCCATTATTCTATATCCATTATTCTATATTCATTATTCTATTGGAATGATGGTCAAGTGTATAATGATTATCTAGTGAGTTGAACAATGGAAGTAGAGTCGGATTCCTTAACAGGATATCCAAGATTTAGCAAAGAGAGAAGAGTGGCATACATTCTGTCAAATAAATACTGGAAGTGATTCGTTCAAAGAGGTTTGGGAACAATTTATTTATCGTACTATGCACCTGATTCTTAAGTAAAGTGTTATCACGATGATCAACCAGTTGTTTTACAGTCGTTGGTTAGACCCCAAAGTGTGAAATTTTTAAAACTATTGAAGTTTAAGTTAGGATCTGGCTGGCTTTAAGCCAGACATATACCCCTATTGGTCCTTAGCAGATGGAGCTAGTCCTCTACATAGATTTGTAGTAAAAATATTGTAGGATGTCAACGCTTAAATTGATGAAACTATCAAACAAAGAGTTTGCCTCAAATTAAACGTAGTAAGCAAACGCAGAAAGTGAGTTCCCAATACTATTCTACCAGCTTTGAGCGAAGTTGTTTCAATATGATCGACAGTGAAGGGGATCCATCAAATCAGAAATGAATGGAGGTACCTTTTCGAAGGTTACCCTAATTGAAAGCAGTCACGAACATGCAAAATTAATAGTAGTTGACTGAAAAACACTTCAAAAATTCTTATTGGTGAAGCCATATACTTCTTGAAGTCATCTATGAGGACACACTTCTATACGCTTCCTTCCAGATATTATATGTATTGAAGACCCGTTACATAAAAATATAAATCTTTCTTATAGTAACAAAATAGGTTCGGTTTTTCAAGTTACACAAATTATTGAGCCTCTTGAATGGTAGTATCACTTTTCTCCGTGTTTTCCATTATAGAGAGAAACAGTTCTTGCAGCTGATCTGTAACTAAATGGAATTATATTTAAAATAAATCGGACAAATGTAACACAAAAGATTCCGAAAATAGATGGCAACGAGAGTTTATTCGCTCTCTGCCAAGGTTATCTTTTAAGCTTTGACCCGGGAGCTGGGAAGTAATATTTTATCACACCACCTCGCGTATGAAACGAATCTAGCAATCCATGTCCATTAAATGTCGATATTAGCAACTGAAATTGTGTTCCTTCATCGTTTGGTAATTTTTCTATAGTGGTTATCTAAAGGAATCCACTCACTCTGGGAACATAAAGAGACAACGAGAGTTAAAGCAGATGGCAAAGTATATTCTCCAAATGATAATCAAAGAGTTGGATAACATTACTAAAAACGTTCATAGTCCTCAGGTTATTAAGTAGGATTAAAGCAGGAACCTGAGAGGAGGCACACTTATACAGATGGGATCCCCATAGCAAAGCTAATTTGATTATAAGGCAAGTCAGTATGATGAATTAAATACTTTTGAATTATCCTTTGATTTTTATGCACTACTCTCCCTCTTCTTCTCCACTTCTGGAATCATATGGGGGCGCAATTATGGCAGTCCAAGAAAGACGCCACTAAAACCAAATTTTCCCATGCCTTTTAACCTTGTTTGGAGTTTTTCCCATGCTCCTTAAGTATCCCTAAGCTTAGAGAAACAAGAAGCCTCACGTTTTTATGTTTTGTAAATATGATTTTATGATTCAAATATCAAAGTATTCGCATGCCAAGCATCACCCAAATAAAGTGACATCTACCGAGAAATAATAAAAGTACATGAAGTGTATCTGCGGCCATTGTATATTCCGTACAATCTAGAGATTTTTCCATATGTACGAGTCTCAATAGTATAGTGAAGGAACACACAATGCATTTTAAAATCCACACATCATTGGCCCAAAGAAGTCAGATAAATCTTTCAATGTATACGTTCATCAGCTCAATGTTTCATTGTACCTGGTTATTAAATAAAAACAATCAATTGTTTAATCAGGTTCAAGAAGTTGTACTTTTAAAGCAACGAATTTCATTATATGAACTCAGATTGTCATCGATATGTCTTCAGGGAATAAAAGTTAAAGATACTTATAAATGAGATTCGTTATGATCTTCTTGGTGACATATTTAAAACTGCAACAGTATTATGTACCATTACAAATGTCATCGAGGTGTCATTGAGAATGTCATCGACGTGTCATCAATGAAGAAAAGTTGTGGATACTTATGTATGAGATTCTTTATGCTATTCATGGCCAAATATAGGACTTTATATGTCATTGAGAAAGTCATTGAGAATGTCATCGAGCTGTCACCAATGAAGAAAAGTTGTAAATACTTATGTATGAGATGCTTTATGCTTTTCATGGCCAAATATAGGACTTTATAAGTCATTGAGAGTGTCATCGAGGTGTCATCAATCAAAAAAGTTGCAGATACTTGTGAATGAGATTCTTTATGGTATTCATGGCAAAATATCCGACATTATATGTCATTGAGAATGTCAACGAGGTGTCATCAATTAAAAAAAAGTTGTAAATACTTAAGTATGAGATGCTTTATGCTTTCCATGGCCAAATATTCGACTTTATGTCATTGAGAAAGTCATTGAGAATGTCATCGAGCTGTCACCAATGAAGAAAAGTTGTAAATACTTATGTATGAGATGCTTTATGCTTTTCATGGCCAAATATAGGACTTTATAAGTCATTGAGAGTGTCATCGAGGTGTCATCAATCAAAAAAGTTGCAGATACTTATGAATGAGATTCTTTATGCTATTCATGGCAAAATATCCGACATTATATGTCATTGAGAATGTCAACGAGGTGTCATCAATTAAAAAAAAGTTGTAAATACTTAAGTATGAGATGCTTTATGCTTTCCATGGCCAAATATTCGACTTTATGTCATTGAGAAAGTCATTGAGAATGTCATCGAGCTGTCACCAATGAAGAAAAGTTGTAAATACTTATGTATGAGATGCTTTATGCTTTTCATGGCCAAATATAGGACTTTATAAGTCATTGAGAGTGTCATCGAGGTGTCATCAATCAAAAAAGTTGCAGATAGTTATGAATGAGATTCTTTATGCTATTCATGGCCACTTATTCGACTTTATATGTCATTGAGAATGTCATCGAGGTGTCATCATTGAAAAAAGTTGTAGATACTTACATATGTTTGAGACTCTTTATGCTATTCATGGCCAAATATTGGACTTTATATGTCATTGAGAATGTCATCGACGAGTCATCAATGAAGAAAAGTTGTAGATACTTATTATATATGAATATCCAAAAATCTAAAATAACACCGATATTACATGTCATCATGAAGTTAATAACGAGCACATTCCAATTTATCCCTTTTGAATCCTTTGAAGTTACGCAACTTTATTTAACGCAACAAACATGAAAATATCTCCGAAAGAACTAATTTAAAAAGTTAACATTTAAAGTGATGAATGGGAGCATATTCAGTCTCCTGCAGAGAACAACGCTACGAGTTCTTGGCACACCCCTTATTTACTCACCCCCATTTTTCACAGCTCCCCACTGCCAGTCCCAAAATTGGTGTCCAAAATGGACTGGCTTCATGCATGTGCGCCTTCTTAGTATGCAAAGTTTCAACTGAAACGTGAAAACGTGGTTCCACGTACGAGCAGCGCTCAAAAGTGGTCATCAGTTTCAATGCGCTGCTTGCTACGTGGGCGCATACGAGTGCATATGCATGAGTTTGTGTGAGTATGTGTGTGTTTCGGTGCTGTGTGTGGGTGTGTGTGTGTCACATATGCACTTACCAGCTCCACCTACAACTACGGTCAGACTAGAACTGCAACTACCGTTAAGTACACACTTTGACATTTGTGAGCGAATGTACACCGGGTGAGGCCGGGGCGGAGGCAGAGCTGACGCCCACCACGTACTGCTGACGGAGCAGAGTCAAGTGCGTGTTGGTGTGAACGTGTGCGATAGGGTTACAAAGCGTTTGGTGCCATTTTCCACAGCAATCACCTGCATACGAGTGTGTATCGCTCTATGCTTGTAGCGTACGTCCTGCGCTTGGTCGCTGCAGTATCATGGGTCCAGTATGCTCCCTGCAGTAGCCGTGCAAAGCATTTAATGGCAGTCGAAAATGTCATTCAAAATCAATTTCGCATCGATTGCACAAATGCCGCCAGCATATTAATTAATTCCTAAGTACTTAAATGATTCAATTACACCCTCGGCAAAGTTTGGGCTTTTGAACGAGCACTTTGTCGAATAAGTGCGGGTGGAGTCGAGCACCCATTTACGGCGGACCATTCATTACCGCTGCACTGAGTGAGTTAAGGAGGAACGCTTATGCAAGCGTGTGTGTGCGTGTGTGTGAATTTGTTTGTGTGCGTGTGTAATTAAGTGGAAATTAGCGCTCAAATTGCAGTTGCAACAAATTAACATGCAACATTGTAAATCTTCTGTGGCAAGTGTCGTCAGCATCCCACAGAGGATGCCTGCTTCCTGCAGCAGCAGTCATCAGAAGACGTTGCAGTGGCGACTTGTATACCCTACACTGAAACAGTTGGTATATAGTCAGCAATAATACACGTAAAATTCTGTATAAGATAATTTATGAAGATCTAGGAAGAACTGCAGAGGAATTGCAGAGAAGCGACACTCCCTTTAATACAAAGACGATTTTTTCATTGATGACAAATCCATGACTTTCTTCATGATAAGAAATTTGAATATGACACCTGTATTAAAGATCATAAACTACAACACTTACTTCATTGATGACACATCCATGACATTCTTCATGACAAGTATTTATGGTACTCTTTTAGAACTTTCAATATGAAACCTGTAATAAAGATCATAAACTCAGTCCTACAACACTTATTCATTGATGACACATCCATGACATTCGCAATAACATATAATGTCGCTGCAATTTTACATATTTGGCCATGCATATCATAAATAATCTCACATGCAAGAATATACAACTTTTAGTCATTGATAACACCTCGATGAAATCCTCAATGACATATAATGTTCGCTATTTGGCCATGATTATCACAAAGAATCTCTATATAAACATCTACAAGTACTCTTTTAGAAATTTGACTGTGATGCTCATACCAAAGATCATAAACACGTTCCTAGAACAGTTATTCGTTGATGACATGCCCCTGACATTCGCAATGACACATAATATTGCTGCAAGTTTACATATTTGGCCTTGCATATCATAAATAGTCTCATATATAGTAAGTATCTACAACTTTTCTTCATTGATGCCACCTCGATGACATTCTCAATGACATATAAAGTCGAATATTTGGGCATGAATAGCATAGAGAATCTCATACATAAGTATCTACAAGTTTTCTTCATTTGTGACACCTCGATGACATTCTCAATGACATATAAAGTCGGATCTATGTTACATATTTGGCCATAAATAGCATAAAGAATCTCATACATAAGTATCTACAACTTTTTTTTATTGATGACAACTCAATGACATTCTCAATGACATATAAAGTCGAATATTTGGCCATGGATAGCATAAAGAATCTCATATATAAGTATATGCAACTTTTCTTTATTGATGACCATTCGATGACTTTCTTAATGACATATATTGTCGGATATTTGCCAATGAATGGCATAAAGATTCTCATATGGAAGTATCTACAAGTTTTATTCATTGATGACACATGTATAACATTCTCACTGATAC
This sequence comes from Clusia tigrina, assembly GCA_920105625.2. Classification (NCBI taxonomy): domain Eukaryota; kingdom Metazoa; phylum Arthropoda; class Insecta; order Diptera; family Clusiidae; genus Clusia; species Clusia tigrina. The sequence continues at coordinate 25,772,418 of OV050031.1, read as the reverse complement.
ATAATAATGATGCAGTTTTCAAAATGTGACCAGGACGATCAAAACGGATCTCATATACAACTCTCTACAACTTTTATTCACTTCATGCATATCAATGACAATCTCAGTGACACGTAATTACATTCCTGTCTTTCAGAAACGTGCCCTTGAACATGATAAATAATCGCACAACTTTCTGAAAGTTTCCATTGATGACACATCGATCACATTCCAAGATACATAATCATGATGCTTATTTATATAATTGAGAATGAAGATCATAAAGAATGAATGTTGAAGTCCTACAATTCAAACTATGGAATGGTGAACTGAGTGAGTGTCAATTTATAACAAATCACAATATTATAATAGTTCTATTATTATTTGTTTCTATTTGTTAGTACATGTCCTTGGAAAGCTGTCAAATCAACAACAACTTTATATATACCTGTGCAAATTGAACAAAGTCCTCTGGGAAAGATAGGATTGTTGACGAAAAAATGATATATTTGATTGAATAAAGTGCATTCTAGGAGAGTCGAGTCATTGATGACACTTTGATGACACAGTCAGTGACAAGTGATTATTCTAATGTTTAATATAAAGGAAAAGTCAGCTCAAAGTATGTGAATGGCGCATAGAAAAGTGGTATATAAATCCCTGACAGCCTCAAGTCATTGATGACACTTGCATGACATGTATTAAGTATATTATTTTTAATTCTGTATAAAGAAACATCCCCAAAGATCCGTCTCGACATACTCTTCAAATCTATAGGCATTATTTACACTGGCTTGACAGGCTCCATGACAAGTAATTATCATATTTTGAATTGAAAACAAAATTCCCTCGAAAATCTCTCCTTAAATATTCATCAAGAGGAAATAAAGTGAGAAGAAATGGGCGTGTGCTGTTCTCGTAGGATGAACGTAGGATGCAAACAGCTTAACGAAGACTCAAATGCATCATTTTCGCTTCGTAGCAATTTCGTTGGGAATATTTTTGCTGTTCCAGCATTAAAATCTAACGACTTCGTTGGTGGTGGTGGTGGTGGAAATAGTGATGGTGATGCTGCGGATTGTGTTGTGTTGTTGTTCTTACTGCAATTACAGAAATTGTTTATGAATGCTGCCGCCAGCAGACAGTCACATCAGTAGCATTCACATCATCAAGAGCAACAGCAACAACAACAACAGTAACAACAACACCAAACGAAGCACTCGAATGCAGAAGTAAATTTAATTGTGTCTCTATTAATGGCTTCCTAGGAACACTGGGGGCAACACCAAAATTGCTTTGGTAGAGAAGAAAAATTGCAATTATTCTTTTTGTGTGAAATTTTTCTGCTCTGTAATGAAAACAATATCAGAAGATCGAGTAGAGCACTCATTCAGGAACTCGCCTCATTAGTGGATCTATGTTTGAAGGATATTTTTGTGAGGGATCTTAAGAACTATCCATCTGGGGATTGCTAAGAAAAACTATTGGATTGCTAAGAAAGACTGTATGGAACGAAGCGGGTATAGTTCTGGACTACTCTATTTATGTAGTCATTCCATGAAGAACTATCCACCAAAAACTTTTTTAACTATTTGTCCTTTAAACTCATTTCTGGAAGACTGAAGACTTTATGAAAAATATTTCTTCCAGAAATGAGTTTAAACGACAAATAGTTAGAAAAGTTTTTGGTGGATAGTTCTTCATGGAATGACTACATAAATAGAGTAGTCCAGAACTATACCCGCTTCGTTCTTAGCCAATAGTTTTTCTTAGCAATCCCCAGACCAGAATAAATGATATAAGGGAATCTTCACTTTTATAATGAAACAGAGAATGGAACCTCAGAAGCTGTGCTAACACTGAAACATTAAATATATGGGCTAGATAAGAATCTACTAAAGACTGGGGGTGGGATTTCACTGAGTATGTGTGGGAACGTTTCATTATATACCAGAAGTTAATTCCAAGAGTCTCATGGAGCAACGAATCTCCGTGATTTAGTCAGATACTGAAACACATATCAAATGCTTTTGCTCAAAGATTGTGGAGTGCGCTGTTTCACCCCTGACCTTGATAGTTAAAAATAGCCCAAAGATATGGAAAAACTTTCTTATTGTGAAGAATTATACACACACACACACACTCAGATCAGCACTGTGATAAATGAAAAACACAGGAGAAACTGTTGGAAACTGTGGCGTCTGTAAACCAGTCACGTACATAGAAATGCCGGTAAACCAACGCTGAAGAAAACAAAACGAGATAATTAGTCATACCCCTTAATTACGTTCAGTTTGACTTGGTACACAAATAATTACAGTCAGCATACGAGAAATGCTTCAAAGGCCAAGTGACGTTAATGGAATGAGAGGCGAAAAGGGCGGCAATGAGTAAGAGTGTGAAGAAGTAGTGTAGAAGCACCACCATATCAGCCTATGTGTAGAGGAAACATGTTGGACAAGGCTAGAGAGGAATTTCTAGAATGGGACAATAGTAGCAGACTGAGACGAAGGAGTTGAAGAGGTGATTGTGTGCAAGAAGAGGTCATTGTGTGCCAAATCAGGACTGTACGGAGGATGCGTCATCAATTCGATGTTTTGACTGCTCAAAAATTCACCTGTTTGACAAGATGAGCGAGAGCTCGCATTGTCATGATGGAGAATGATTCGTCTTTGGCGGTTGGTTTTACAAATTTCTCCACAGACTTCCGGCAAACAAATGGTCGTGTGCCACTCAGAATTGACCGTCCTACGTTGCTCAAGCGGAACAATGGCCAAATGACCCATTCGGCCGAAGAAACAGGCAACCATTTGCTTCGCTGTGCTTCTTCCACGAACAACTTTTGTTGGATTTAGCTCGTCTTGGAATACCCACACGGTCGATTGTTGTTTTGTTTCCGGCTCATACGCATATATCCATGATTCGTCATCTGTCACGATTTTATACACGTCTTTTGAAGCACCACGCTTGAACTTTTTAATCATTTCCTTACACCAATTGCCATTACAACCACGAGCCATTTTTTGAGCGGTTGTCAATTATGTGGGATCCAACGCGAACAAATCTTTTTTACAGCCAAATGTTCATGCAATATTGAACGTATGGAAGTGGAAGTAATGCCTAAGGGGTCCTCTATCTCACGATATATCACATGATGATCTTGCATTATCAGCTCACGCACTGCATCGATGTTTTGTGGCACAACGGCCGATTTTGGACGACCTTCACGGAGTTCGTCGGCGACCGAACTACGATCACGATTGAATTCACTATACCAGCGATATACTGTGGTTTTTGATGGTGCTTTATCGCCATACAAAGAACTGAGTTCATCGACACATTCTTGTTGAGACAATCCACGCCGAAAGTTGTGAAAAATAATCCAACGAAAACCTTCTTTCCATTTTTTGGCCAAATTGATTTTCTTAACTCACTATAAACAAAACAAATAGCACTTGTACATCAACACGTTGTGAGTACGTTTATGCTAAAAAATGTCAAACTTTATTATGGTGTTGCCAGATTTTAGCTATTGACATTAGTGTTGTCAGTTCCCGAAATATAAATAGTACCCATCTTATATGAGCAAAACAACCTATGGATGGAACCAATAATGATAGAAGGTCTGGAATTACGAATATTATACAATTATTGATTATCTTAAACTTTCTCCGAATACTTCCCGGTTCCAGTTATTGATTATGTTAAACTTTTCCCAAATACTTCCCGGTTCTTAGGGTGAATATTCTTGAAGACAGAAATAATTGTTGATAATTTATTAAGTGAATTGTTGTTAAATTAAACCACTCTAATTAAAATTAAAATATCAAAGATTTTTATATAAGACAATCCAGAGATCGAACTAGAAACTAATTTTCGCAGCAACACATTTGATTTCCTAATTACATATGGCTTGGGAGTTTATGCAGAGTACTGCTTCTGAAACATGCCACACCCTTTTTACATGTGTTGTCCCAACTATTCTCTGTTTAGAGCCGCACATGATGTGACGACAATGGAGGGTGTGAGTAACACACAAATACTCACATTGCAGACACTTACTACCTGAGTTTCTAAGCCTTGTTTTGAGATTGAGAAAACTTAACTATCGAGTGTGCTAATTTTGCTCACAACGATGCCAATCGTGTAGAGAACTGAGTGTAGATGACTTTGTGTAGCTGTGTGTTTCAACATAGTGTGTGTATAACAAGTCATTAACAAATGATTGACAAACTCAATGAAGTGTGGCGACGTTATCGACAGCTGAGACAATTGTCAGCAAATGGTAAACAATTAATAAGCGTTAATAAGGTAAACAATAAATACGAGTATGTCATTTAGAAAGTTGCTGTAACCCAAGAAAAGTGGATATGAAAACCCACTTCGAAGTTGGTAATACAAGCACGAAGCCGGAGGTGGGAGGTGGCGGCCAGAGCGGGAAATTGCCATGAAAAGTGTGACCGCAGCTAATAAAAAGCATCATCAATAAAACGCGCACATGGAGCTGGGCAACGTGAGCTCATTTGACCATAAACAGTGGACGGGAGGCTCTCGCGCTGGCTGGCCCAGTGTCTGACTGAAATCAGTGAAGCTCTACAAAATCATTTCTCAACACAGAGATTGATCGAGTGGTGCCGCTGCCGCCGCCGCCGTCGGGCCTGGGCCCACCCTCCGCTCACTCACGCTTGCTGTCTACACGCTGGTTGCATGTGGGTAAAGTGGCTGGATTGAGAACCCTTTCACTCCGCGGTCCATGATTTATTTGTACACTGATAGCCGCTCTGATAAGCGTGTGCCCCCAAGCAGTCAATGAAGTCTGTCCTCGTCGTCTGCCTTCGTGCTGATGATGACTTGTGCCACGACATTTTTCTCGATTTATTTTTATTTGCTTTTAATATTATTTTTGCCCCCATTCCTTTCGCTGGTGTTTGTTTGCCTGCGCTTTGTTTGTTGTTCTTGATTAATAATTGGGTTTGTTGTTGTTTGATTATTCGATCGAGTCGTCTGTCTGGCATGCGCCACGCCAATAAAGCATTCCCGCATGCGCTTGCGCTATTTATGGAGTACCCACTCGCGGACTGAGCATGGGGCTGGGTTGAACCCGCGCCGCTTGCCGCAGGGGTTAAAGAACTGCCGGGAGTGTGTGCAGTTGCGCTGATAAGCGTGGCATGTGCGTGAGCGTTATCAGTCGGCTTGTGAAAGGAGGGATTACCTCCAATGCTACAGAAGTTATGCAATATTTTCATTCCCTGTGTATCGAGGGAAGATTAAAGTTAATGTTTAATATTTTATTTCAAGAGGGCATGGCGCTGTACTCTTTTTGTGGATAAAAGGGGCTTTATATAGAAATTATAATATACAAAAATTTCTATATGTATATCTACGCATACATCTGTAACTGAGTGATTAGGATTCTAATTTTTCCGTCTCTATCTCATTGTATCTGTACCTCACACTAAATATTTCTTTCTCTCTTTCTTTCTCACTCTCTCTTTCTTTCACTCTCTTTTTCTCCCTCTCTTTCTTTCTCTCTCTTTATTTCTCTCTATTTCTTTCTCTTTCTTTATCTCTCCCTTTCTCTCTCTTTCTTTCTCTCTCTCTTTCTTTCTCTCTCTTTCTTTCTCTCTCTCTTTCTTTCTCTCTCTTTCTTTCTCTCTCTTTCTCTCTATTTCTCTCTCTCTCTTTCTCTCTCTCTTTCTTTCTCTCTCTCTTTCTTTCTCTCTCTCTTTCTCTCTCTCTTGCTTTATCTTTCTCTCTCTTTCTTTATTTCTTTCTTTCTTTCTTTCTTTTTTTGTCTCTCTCTCTCTCTTTCTCTCTCTCTCTCTCTCTCTCTCTCTTTATTTCTTTCTTTCTTTCTTTCTTTCTATCTTTCTTTCTTTCTTTCTTTCTTTCTTTCTTTCTTTCTTTCTCTCTCTCGTTCTCGTTCTCGTTCTCTTTCTTTCTCTCTCTCGTTCTCGTTCTCTTTCTCTCCTTCTCTCTTTCTCTCTTTCTCCCTTTCTCCCTTTCTCCCTTTCTCCCTTTCTCTCTTTCTCCCTCTCTCTCTCTTTCTCTCTCTCTCTAAATATTTACACTTTTTTTCTATTTATACTGCATATCTCTCTATATAACTATGTATCTGCATCTACGTCTCTCTCTCTCTCTCTCTTTGAATATTTATCCTTGTCTCTAACTTTTCTTATCTCTCTCTCTAAGTATTGCTATGACTCTCAGTAACTATTTCTCTCATTAATTTTTCCAAATCTCTCTCAAAGTTTTTATATATCTCTGAGTAACTATTTCTCTCTCTAACTCGTACTTTCCTCTTCACCATTTCTCTCTCTTGGAGTATTTATCTTTCTTGAACTTCCTCTGTCTTGGGGTAGTTCTCTCTCTTAAAGAATTTGTCTTTTGACGTATTTCTCTTTCTCAAAGTATTTCTCTCTCTTGCAGTATTTCTCTCTGTTGGCGTACTTCTCTCAGTCTCCCTCCAAGTATTCCTCTCACTCTCCCTCGAAGTATTTCTCTCTCTTTCTGTCTCTAGTATTTATCTGTCTCGAAATATTTCTCTCTCTCTAATATTTACATATCTCTAAGTATGTCTCTCTACCTCTAAGTTTCTCTCTCTACGTATTTCTCTCCCCCTCTCTCTACACATTTCTCTACCGCTCTCTTTAAATTTTTGTATTTCTCCGTCTAAATGTCTCTTCAACTCTTTTTCTCTCTCTAATTTTGTTTCTAAATATTTCTCTCCCACTGTTTCTAAGAGTTTATCTTTCTTCACCTAAATATCTCTCCCTTTAAGTAAGTCTCTCTCTCGAAATATTTCTCTCTTTCTCTCTCTACGTATTTTTATCTCTCTAAGTATTTTTCTATCTCTAAGAATTTCCATATTATTAACTATTTTTCTTTCTCTCCAAGTATTTTTCTCTCTCTTAAAATATTTTTCTCTCTCTCTAAGAATCCCCCTATCACTCTCTTTAACTATTTTTCTCTCTCCAATATTTTTATCTCTATAAATACTTTTTTCTCTATAAGTATTTTTCTCTCTCTACGTATTTTCCTCTCTCTAGGAATTTCTGTCTCACTCTCCATAACTATTTCTCTCTCTCTCTCTCTCTCTACGTATTTTTCTCTCTATAAGTGTTTTTCTTTCTATAAGTGTTTTTCTCTCTAAACGTATTTTTCTCTCTCTAAGAATTCCCTCTCTTTAAATATTTCTCTTTCTCCACTGAAATGGCTCTGACAATTTCGCTGATCTCAAATTGAGTTCCATCCACCAACACGTTGAAAACTCTTTGACTGAAGGATTCCTAAACTCCCCATTATGAAAGATCCTTAAATCCTAAAATAACACCCAACTGAGTTCTCCATAGCTTTATCACTTCACAAACTTATCAACCAGGTCGCGCATGACGTCATGCGCGCCGAGACGCTTGCTTTAATTGCACATTTGTAGATGCCACACGTTTGCGGTGAATATGCATACAGCAACGCTCCCGACCCGTTATGAATTTAGTTTTTATGGGCGTAATGACATCAGAGCGTCCCTTCCCTCCCTTTCTTTCTGTCTGTCTCCCGCTCTTTCCGTCCTTATTTGTCTCCGCATGCCACACCGTCTGCATGCAGTTAGTTCCCAATAAATTGCCGCGTTTTGAGTGCGTTGTTTCATGGCCTCCGTTGTTGGAGGCTTCAATTGAAGTGCTCGGCACAGCAATTTCTTTTTTATTGAATTTTTTACAATTTTTCTGGCTCTTAAAGTCGCAAACCGCAAAATATGCAAATCAATGATATGCGATTCCGCTGTGTGTGCGTGTGTGTGTTGAGTGTCAGAGGCACATGAGATACGAGGCAGTAAACTTGGTAAAACAACTCTGTGGGCACCAGGAACTGCACATCATGAGCTTGAGAAATATGACCCGAAGACTCTTTTCGTAGACTTCTATTCAAGTGGAGTCGAAGAAGCCAGCATGATAGAAGATTGTGAAAGGGAAGTTACAGCTTTTCAAACTTCTTTGACTCTTTTTATGAATCTCAGAACTATGAATCTCAGAACTATGTCCAGGGATAGGGAATGTACATTGTCCATACCCAATACATCTGACCCTAATATGTGCTTATCTTTCTGACAAAGGGAGGACAAACGCAGACAAAATGTTCTGTGCCGTTATGTTCTTCCACCAGACAAGAGGTGTAGTTCGGACTCTCGATGAGGCCTATGGGCCCCATATGATGGCCCTATGGATGGTGCCCCGTGATTAGCCCAGCCAATAATCGAAGATCTTTTGTTCGTAATGTTAGAAGGATACAACTCGCTTCTTCGGGCTCTACAGGAAGCACTTCAATATTTTGCAGTCAACTGAATTGCACCATCGGTTTTTAATATGATTCCCGTGGCCCTATATCCAATTGACAGACCCTGCTAAAACTCATACCGATAAATGGCTCTCAGTTCATCAACAATTTCGTTCCCCGTACATCCCTGTGTCCCGGAACTCAAATAAGTTCAAGTAAATTCCACCTTGCGACGGAGTTAAGTCCTGACTTACATTCTTGGACAATTTTGGAAGTGGTTAACGAGTTTTCCGGGCCTTCCATGCAGCCTGCCTGTCACTAAGGACTCTAATCTGTTTCACGCGCCTTTTCTTCCCAATTACCCATTCTGCTACCTTCAGTATAGCAAACGCTTCCGATTGAAATTCCGTTGCCAGCCCCAGTTCCCTGTTCAGTTTTTGGAGCCATCAGGGAATAAAGTTTTCATTAGGCCCGTAGAAGTAACTCTAAACTCTCCATTGTTCCATTGTGAGGAAGCTGACGTTATACTTTCTTCCAAAGAAACTCTAGGTATAAGTTTATCCTAGGGTGCCAGAAACAACGTGTATTGTTCTGGCAGTCTCTTGAATGCCCAAAATTGTTGTCTTCGTGCCATTATCCATATCCATATAGGTTTTCACCGTCTCCTGTTGTATCATTAGATCCAGAGGTGGCAACGTCAACAAAGCATTCAGAGCGTCCCCAATGTAGTGATCATGGCGGCCGTAATGCTCAAGCATACTCGTATCTGCAGTCCTCAAATATGTGGTTACCACAATTCTGTGCCACCAGACTACAACATGATTATAGGCCTGATCAGTGGTGTGCACCCAAAATACTGTCAACTGGCTCCGGACCCCAAGTTTTACTAACCTTGACATGATGACATTATAATATTGGAGATATTTTGAAGCCTGGCATCAGCAATTAAAGAACAAATTATTGATTTCAGATTTTCTTCTTCCACACCCCTTGAATAGAACTTTTAGATAGATTAAGGCAACCTCTCTTCAAGGGACGATTGACGCAACCCACCTATTTATTCCCTAGAAACATTCCAACTTCGTACTTCGTAATTTTCCAATCCTAAGCAATTTTTGCCTCGCCTACTGTCTTGTTCTGCCATTTGGAGCACCCCAAACGTCGATGTTCAGTGTATTAAGTAGACCGGAATTCTGTAGACCGTAGACCCAATGAAAAAGCCAATTAACATGTCTAGAAACATGAGTTGTGCCGTTTTAGTTGTGTTTATTTATTTTTTATCGCATTTGTTTATTTATTGGCGTTTCGTTGTTTTATGACTAAATTGGCATATGCGGCAAGTGACTTCAATTTAGAGAAAATTAAAAACAGAACGTGAATTGCTCGGACTTTACGACTCACGTTGTTGAAGCAGCAACGAGCGACGCCTTGCTGGAGGCACTCAGACGCGTAGGAATAAATGGAGATAAATTTCCAACAGCAATTAAACAGCGATAATTGAGAGAGCATTGGAAGCATGGTGGTGGTTTGTTCATTGAGGTGCCATAAAGTGTTCGCCATATCCCAACGCTTCCGGACATTCTCCTCCTCAATACGCCAATTCCAGCTGATACTTAAAGATGTTTAACAGTTACCTGAACAGTTTCGGGATAGTCAAGTGAGCATGAACATCTCGTTCTGGCGAAATTTAGTTCATGCTACAATTAGTGTGAAGACTGGAAGTGCTGCAGATTTTTCCAACTGTCGGTGAGTTAAGCAGCTCATAAATGTTATTTCTCTGTTTCTGTTCATCGTAGTCGTATGTGTCGCACAAATTCTGTCGCACAGCTTCTACCGCAAACTTCTGTGGCACAACTTCTGTCGCACAACTTCTATCGCACAACTTCTGTCGCACAGCTTCTGTCGCTCAACTTCTGTCGAACAATTTCTGTCGAACAATTTCTGTCGTATAAATTCTGACAAACAATTTCTGTCGCACAACTTCTGTGGTACAATTTCTGTGGTACAATTTCTGTCGTACAATTTCTGTCGTACAATTTCTGTCGTACAATTACTGTCGAACAATTTCTGTCGTACAAATTCTGACAAACAATTTCTGTCGTACAATTTCTGTCGTACAATTTCTGTCGTACAACTTCTGTCGTACAATTTCTGTCGAACAATTTCTGTCGTACAAATTCTGTCAAACAATTTCTGTCGTTCAACTTCTGTCGTACAATTTCTGTCCAACAATTTCTGTCGTACGAATTCTGACAAACAATTTCTGTCGCACAACTTCTGTTGCACAATTTCTGTCGTACAATTTCTGTAGTACAATTTTGTCGTACAATTTCTGTCGTACAGTTTCTGTCGTACAACTACCGTCGTAGAATATCTGTCGTACAACTAACGTCGCACAATATCTGTCGTACAACTTCTGTCGTACAATTTCTGTCGAACAATTACTGTCGTACAATTTCCGTCGTACAACGTCTGTCGTACAATTTCTGTCGCTGACTGCAGTACTTTCTAGTGGAAGTTATTGTTGCCAGGAAAGACGCGGAGCTGACCTACACTAAAACAGAAAGCAACTCTAAGGTGAATATGTATGTAGATAGAAAGGCAGCAATAAAGGACTCAGACCAGATTACGTCACAAATGACGACATATGCAGGAAGTATAGGGAGCCGGTTACGATGGAGACTTTCGAACATCTCTTATGCCTATGTCCTGCATTATCAAGAACACGATTAAAGTGCTTGAGGGCCCGAATTGAAGATATATTTGCTTGCCAGTGAATTCATGCAACGCATCATAACTGGTGATGAGACATGGGTTTACGAGTACGACAACCAAGTGAACAGTCAGCGGAATGTAGGATAAAAAAGCGTAGAAACCGAAACAAACACGTGGAAATCGATCAAAAATCAAGGTCATGTTCACTATTTTCTTCGATTATCGTGGTATGGTATATTCCGAATTCCTTCCGCAAGTTGAAACTGTCAATGGAATGTAAATTTGGCAGTTATGGAGCGTATACGGGAGAGCCATCGTCTTAGGAGGCCTTATTTAAGGAAGAACAACAGTTGGTTTCTGGATCATGATGATGAACCGTCACACAAGGCTATCATTGTGAATGAATTTATGACTAAACACTCAACGAATATCATCGAACAAGGACCACCCCAACTAAAGCATTAGAAGTGATACTCAATATACCTTCTTTAGTTCTGGTAGGAAAACAAGTGGCCGCCGCATAAGCGCTAATACTGAAACGAACGGCATTATGGAATGATCTGCAGACTGACTACTCTGTATCTAATTTCAACTTTGATAGGTTCAAGACACATATTCCGTCTAGCAGGGAGTGGTATTCACCCATGCCATGGAGAAGGGGGAACTGAATTTCCATGGAGAAGGGGGAACTGAATTTCCATGGAGAGGGGGGAACTGAACGGATCCACCGACAGAGGCGGCTTTGGAGTTTTTTCAAAAGAATTGGGACTGGACTGAAACAAGCAGAGGTCCTAGCCATAAAGGAGATAGCCGTCTACTTAAATAGACATCCCGTAACAAAGAATATTATAAATATCTACTCGGATAACCAGGCGGCCGTCAAGTCAATGAACTCGGTGGCACTGAAATTAAAGGTTACTCAGGACTGCCTGGCAACGCTAAATGATAGATAGATAAGATATATTTAAGGGTGTTATACACTGCGACCTGAAAGATATATTGTGATGCCCCTAACCCTAAGTGATATAAGAAACGTTTTCAGGGTACGCCTAATATGGGTTCCGGGACAGGGATATTGAGGTGAACTGTAGGGCTGATGAGTTAGCCAGACGGGGCACAAACCTTCCTTTATGCACGGACAGATGCGAGGTTGGAATACCAATTGCCACCTGTAAACTGATGCTGAAGGATAGAGTCGTGCGTGAGACCAATGGGTCTTGGGCACACGAGGGCACTTGCTTAAGAACTAGGAGCTTAATAGGAGGAAATCTAGAGACTTGCTTGCCCTGATGAGAGGAGATATCTCTAAGGTCGTGGCTTGTGCAACTGGGCATTCGCTGTTCGGTAGGCATGCTGTCAGGCAGGGAGTTTTCTCTCATGAATACTGCAGAAGCTGTGGGGATGAGCTGGAGGAGGAGACTGTGGAACATCTCTTCTGTAGGTGCCCGGCTCTAGTTCAAAGCAGAGCAGGGTCTTTAGGCAAATACGCTTTCAACTCTATGACGGAAGTGTCCGGCGCGAAGGGCAAACATATTCTGAGCTTTATAAGGGTTTCAAAATAGTTTGACGAGTAAAGTAGAGGTGCGGTCTTACGCGGTGGTATCGCAATGGACCCATAGTGAGTGAGTTGGTCTGTAGACTGGCTGACACGACAACCTAACCTATCATCGAACAACCTCCGTATTCCCCCGATTTGCCTCCGAGTGACTTCTTCCTGTTTCCAAAGCTGGAAACGCCACTTCGTGGAACACGTTTTGCGTCAATCGAAGGAAGGCATTATCGAAGAATGAAGTAAAGGCCATCCCGGCATAGGCTTATAAGAACATCCGTGTATTGCTTCAGAAGGACATCCGTGTATTGCTTCATAAGGAGCCTACTTTGAAGGCGATACAATATATTTTGATAGTTAGATGAATATTTTGTTTTGAATTCCGGGTCAATATTTCACAGAATACTTTTTCCTTGTCTCACATTTTCTACTATGGTAAATATATTTTTTTCGTAATAACATTTCTTTTGAATTTAAATCTTGAAGAGCTTTTCATTTAATTTCTATTTAATGTAAGTTGATGTTAATGTTTTTTTGTTTAATTATTTTCTCTGAAGAATTCCATTTCAAGTCGGTTTTTATTGTTAATTGCAATAAACGACGAGAGCAAAAGTGGCAATTAGCGCATTTTCAACTGCACTCGACTGCCGCGACTGCTCTTGGCTCCCAGGCTTCATCGCTTCGCTCAGTGCAGCTGGGCAAACAGAAACATAAGCGCGGACACACACACTCACACACTCATACACACACGCACAGTCACACTCGCATACACACACTCACACACTTTGTCAATTATGCGGAAATTAAACGAAATGTTGTTGGCTTTTATCTGTTGAAGCCTATGAGCGCTTAAAGAGCCGACCAGGCCGGGCTGTCTGGCTGGCTGAAAAATGTGGACGAAATGCTTGAAGCCAGCTTGAGTAGACCGGGCTAACAAGGCGCTGAAGTGAGCAGCAACGCGTGGCCCACACTCTCAGCTCAGCACCCAGCCGCACACTTCCGAACATTCGAAGTGATTTTGGTGTTTCCATCAAACGCAAATGCTGCACAGCCACTTAAGCCAGCAACGCAGCCGAGCTGGGCAGATTTTTATGTGCACTTTAATTAACAATTTCGGTTGAGTGCACGTCGTGAGTGGTGGTACCAACCAGTTTCGCCGCTGCCCTATTTTGCGCACAGCATTAATGAATGAGTGAATGAAGTGAACTTTTAGATAATCAAAAATTCAATGAAACCGAGAGTTATGAATGGACAGTTTCCCAGACGCGGCGGCTCAGAGGGCATGGCATGGCTGCCGAGCTTCACTGCTACGTTGCTGCACGGCAGCATTTCACATTTTTACGATTTTTATATGGGCTATCACGATTTATGGCCGACTGCTGGGCATTATTATCGAGAGCGATAACGAGGCTATCGCTTTAGGGTCAATTACGATGAGCGCCATCAAATCGGGAGCTGTGACAAGACATGAACCACTACTAAGTATTACTAAGTATAAACCACCCAATAAATCGGAAATATTGTGGCTTAGTTGATTCGCTTCCAGGTGACAGAGGGGGGAAACAAACACCTGCATAAATGAAGCTGAGATGTGAAATGAGCACTTTGCAAGCATCATTGTTGAATTGAATGAAGTGAGTGTTGGGGAACTTCTGAAATTCAGGCAGGAGGAATCTTACAGAAGTGAAAAGTTGACATTAAGGGATAGGAATAGTTGCAGAGGATTTGAAGAACTGAAAGAACTTTCAATTCGACTATGAAGAAGTAAAATACCAACAGAGTGCGCCATAAATCTTCCATGAAAACATGTCATATTTATTAAATCCATATCTCTCTATCTTATAATTGTTGAATTCATATCTCTTGCTTAAGATTGTTAAAATCATATCTCTCGCTTAGGATTATTAAATCCATATCTCTCGCTTAAGCTTATTAAATCCATATCTCTCGCTTAAGCTTATTAAATCCACATCTCTCGCTTCAGGTTATTTTTCACTGGAATACTCAACATCTTGGTACTTACTTTGCTGCTAGTAGTCATGAATAGTACAACCATATCCATCAACTCAACTATAGTACTCAACATATTCATATCCATCTTTGTTAAATACTCCTTCAACATCACTATCATCAACTATAATACTCAACATATTCATATCCATCTTGGTTAAATACTCCTTCAACATTACTATCATCAACAACGTATTCATCATCATAAACTTTCCTATGAAAAACTTCAACACCCCCATGACAATCGGCATCTTTGTAACCATCCCATTACCATTTCATTCAGGAGCTACGTCTTCATCATTGTCAGGAATATCAGTTTATTACTTTCTTCATTATCCGGAAAATGGGTTTAAGGATCATTTTCATTGTCCTCATACTCACGAGCACTACTTTCTTAAACAGCATCAGCTCAAAATTTTATTAGTTCTGATTACAAACTTCTAGTTCATTACCACTATCCTCATCACAATCACCATCATCACCGCCTTATCTCTACCATACACTTTGACATCATCCTTTTCACATTTCTCAGTAGCATCATGGACACGAATATAATCAGAAAGTCATCAGAACCAAGTTTCTCTTCATACACATACACTTTAAGAGCACAACGAAGAATATGTTTATTAGCATTTCCATCGACATTTTCTTATCATCAACATATTCAAGGGTCATTTTACACATCACTTTATTATATTACCTGTCCGGTAAATCTCTTCTTCATTGTAATCACCTCCAGTATGGTCCTCAGTTACATCCTCATTATCATTACTCAGTACTACTTACATGGTAATACACATAATCTTCATAATAATACTTGCTAATTCATCCAACAACCCCACCATCATTGAGTTCTTTTGCATAATGTTTGTCGCCATCAGCTTCCATTACTTTCGCCATCTTCATTTTTTATATTACTCATCGCCGTCATATTAGACATATGCCTCTTTATTCTCTCCAATAACCCGTTTACATCAATACCATTTACGAGGGCGGATTGATATTGAAGCTACCTAGCGCTAGATGGCAGCACAAACACAAAAACATTTTTTTTTAGAAATTGCGATCTGTCAAACGTCAGCTGTTTAATTTCACCCAAATTCATCGATTAGTTTATTTGTTGCAGTCGTTCGAAGTAAGCAACTTTTGTGTTTCTTGAAAAATGGAAAAAAGCGAATTTCGTGCAGTGATTAAACACTATTATTTGAAAGGGAAAACGGCGAAAGAGACAAAAGAAAAGCTCGAAAAACATTACGGTGAGTCTGCGCCGTCAGATTACATGGTAAAATATTGGATTGCTGAATTTAAACGCGGCCGAACAAGCACTGCAACAATACCATCAACAGGAAGGCCAAAAGAGGTGGTTACTGAAGAAAATATCAAGAAAATCCTCGATATCGTTATGAATGATCGCGGAGTCAAGTTGCGTGAGATTGTTGAAATGGTAAACATATCATATGATATGTGTTCAACATTTTGCATGAACATTTGCATATGAAAAAGCTATCGGCAAGATGGGTGCCGCGTTTGCTCAGTATCGAACAAAAACGAGTTCGACAGACCACTTCACAGCGGTGTTTGGACATGATAAAGCGTAATCCTGTTGATTTTTGGCGTCGATTAATAACTGTTGATGAAACGTGGGTCCACCACTACACACCTGAAACCAAAAATCAATCGAAGCAATGGGTGGAAGCTGGTGGAAGTGCTCCGAAGAAGGCGAAGGCAGTGAAATCGGCTGGCAAGGTTATGGCCACTGTATTTTGGGATGCACACGGAATATTGCTCATCGATTATCTTGAAAAAGGATCCACAATCACAGGAAAGTATTATCGTGCATTATTGGATCAATTGATTGATGCAATCAAGGAAAAACGATCACATTTAAAGAAGAAAAAAATGCTCTTTCTTCAAGACAACGCACCGGTTCACACAGCATTAGATACGATGCTAAAGTTACGTGAAATACACTTCGAATTGGTTAATCATCCACCTTATAGTCCAGATTTAGCTCCTAGTGACTTTTTCCTGTTTCCAAACTTGAAAAAATGGCTCGCAGGAAAAAGATTCATCTCAAACGAAGAAGTGATTACCGAAACTAACGCGTATTTTGAGGGGTTCCCGAAATCGTATTATTCAGATGGTATAAAAAAGTTGGAATATCGTCTTACTAAGTGTGTCGAAGTAAAAGGAGACTATGTTGAGAAATAAATGGTTTTTGAAAAAAAAGGTTTTTTCCTATTTAGGTAGCTTCAATATCAATCCGCCCTCGTACATCAATACCATTAACTAAATCATCATAGACAAAAGCTTCTTGCTAATCCTCATCACCACCCGTTTCTACTATTCTAACATCTTTACGATCTTCTTCCGCACTTACACTACCATCATCTTCATTATCATTGCTAATTCCTTTATTATCAACTCCATTATCTTATATTCTCGCCTTGTTGTTCAGTAATATTAGCATGGTCAATATGATACTCATTATCTCATAATGGTAATTTACATCCGCTGAAATGAATCCCACCCATCCACCGTTGAATTCCACCAGTATAATGATCTTCAAATCATTTTTATACCTCGTATTACGATGATTCGTCATCTGATTCCTCATAAACACCTTTCGTTTAAATAAATCTCCATAATATCATAATTTTCATCACTATTCTGATGATTTTATCACAATCCTCCTTATAAGTTCATGTCAACATTAATATTTCAGCATCAACATTGTCTTTAAGAACATTATCTTTAAGAATATTATCTTTAAGAACATTATCTTGACAGTCACATCACTATAATCATAATCATTCTCACTTCCTTACTTAAGGATATTGTTCCTCACATCTTCATCATCATATTTCTTATCATTGATAAAGATTGGTATCCCTAGTCTCCAATAGGCAGATGTGAAGATTCTTATGTTCAGATGCTGAAGAAGATGAGGAATGAAATAGGTTTGGAGCAACTGCGGGAAGGAAGGTGGCAACGGAAATTATGGAGATTGGAGATGCTGACAGTGAAGATGATAATTATAACAGACAATAAAGATGATAGTTATGACAGGACAGTGAAGATGATAATTATAACAGACAATAAAGATGATAGTTATGACAGGACAGTGAAGATGATAATTGTGTAGACAGTGAAGATGATAAGTAGGATAGACAATCGAAGATGATAGTTATGATAGACAGTGAAGATGATAATTAGGATAGACAATGAAGATGATAATTAGGATAGACAGTGATAGTTACGATAGACAGTGAAGATGATAATTAGGATAGACAATGAAGATGATAGTTGCGGTAGACAGTGAAAATGATAATTACGTTAAGCAGTTAAGATAGAAAAGATGACACTGAAGATGGAAGACATTGGGACAGTGTCGGATATAAAGAATATCAATATGGTGATGAAGGTAGATTATAAAAGAGTGGAAAATCTTAGAGATAATTTGGGCCGCTTAGTTTCAGGCATCCCAAATCCACTTGCATGCTATAAAGCAAACGATTGTGTATGCACTCCTTTCCGGTCACCCTGGAATGGAAGAAAATATGCTTGGATGATGTTGATGAACAATGTAAAGAAACTGACCTTCGGGATAATAAAACTGATAAGGATGCTAAGGATAATTCCATGTTATTTCATAGAATGCCAGTTTTACCAAAAATGAAAAGAAAATTTGTGGGAAAACTTTCGAGTACCGAAACTTGAGAAAAAGCAATAAAATGCATTGAAACAAACTTGTTCTCTTAAAAGCATCATAAAAGTGTGTGCCACACAGAGATGCAAAAGCAATAAGAACCACGACAACAACCAAAACAACCAAAACAACACGCAATTTACATTCCACAGCAATGCGCAGCTTGACACTAAAAAATGAGCCAAGCAAAAACCAAAACAAAATTCATAAAAATCTGATTTTTTATTCTCTTTTCAAAGGTCAAACGAAATGTATGGACAGGCAAATAACAACAACAACAACACTCTGGCAAACAACAACAACAACCGAAGCGCAAACAAACCTCCGCACATGCAAACAAGAATGCAAACAAATGCATGGCAAATGGGTGCGTGCGAGCAAACCCACACACACTCACACATGCACACATGCACACATGCACACATGCACACATGCACACATGCACACATGCACACACTACATGCACACTGAAATTATGAAAAAATAGCGTTGGAATAAATTTTCGACAAGCGCGAAAAAAATCTGTTTTATTTATTATGCAAAATGCTTTTGAAGTTTGGAAATTGGTCAACGGACAAACGAGCCAAACAACGAGCAAAATTCAACCAAGGGGGCGGCAGCAACTGGTTCCAGTCGATCATAGCGACTGCCACAAATGCCGTACAATCACAAGCATAGTAAGCTGGGTAAGCATTGCCACGCCTTCGGAGAAGCTTGATCAAGAGATGCTGAAAAATCTAGGGTACATTTGATTGACTCGGAAGTGCTCATTGGAGATCTCTGAGACGGAAATTGTGAGGGAAGCAAGATTTGTGGATATCGTCGGGTGTGAAGAGTGTTGCCCTCAGGGTGGCGTGCTCTCTTTATTATTCTGTTGCATGGTCGTTGACTCTTTGCTCGTCTCCCTA
The DNA here is from genome assembly GCA_920105625.2 of Clusia tigrina. Taxonomy (NCBI): domain Eukaryota; kingdom Metazoa; phylum Arthropoda; class Insecta; order Diptera; family Clusiidae; genus Clusia; species Clusia tigrina. The sequence continues at coordinate 25,753,277 of OV050031.1, read as the reverse complement.
AATGATTCTGATATCTACCATCACGCATATGCAGCTGATGTAGCCTGCGTAATAGCAGGAAGCTCTCTTATGCAGGTGTGCAGGGAAGTACAGGAAACTCTGAATAAAACTGACACATGGTGTGAGGCAAATGGACTTACGGTAAGCCCCATAAAAACTAGTTTAGTTTTACTAGAAAGAGGAAAATAGAAGGTTCTATTCCGGAACCACTCAGGGGACCACTATTCAGTTATCCAGGGAGGTACAATGTATTTTACCTCCCTGGATAACTGAATAGTGGTCCCCTGAATGTTGCCGGAATATATCCCTCGACTTCGTGGTCGCCCTTGATAGTACGAGTAACTAACTAAGCTCCTCCGGATATCACACGTTTAACTATAGGTAGGGAAAGCACTTGCATATTTTCGGCAGTGCAAGAGAATTTTCAGCAAGACGTGGGGTCTGAATCCCTCGAAAGTCCTTTGGACTCCTAAAGTAATGATCAAGCTCATATTATCCTATGCATCGATGGTCTAGCGGAAAAGATTGTCTCTCAAGGGGGTGAAGTCTATCCTACGAGTATCTAGACCACAGAAAACTGTGGCTGTTTGTTGTACTGGATACTTCCCGACAACTTCTGGCCCTGCTCTTGATGTGCTGCTGAATCTTCCCGCCCTAGATGTTTTTATGCAAGGAGAAGCCATAAAGGCCATTTGTAGGTTTAAGCACAATGGGCAGTGGGTGCGAGCGCGTGGGAATCTTGAAGATATTGTTGGCACTGACATTCCTACCCTTTCTAGACCAATTGATTCAATGTCCGCATATCCTATAACAGAAAAGCGGTACTCCATAAAGATTCCAGAACCTCACTTATGGTATGATCATACTATTAAGCCCGATAGGCAATACTGCCCTATTTTCACTGATGACTCCAGAACAGATATTGGGTCAGGTTCTGGGGTTTTCGTGGAACTCAATGGTGCCCAACTCCATTACGCCCTTGGTCGTCTTGCTTCTGTTTTTCAAGCAGAACTTTATGCGATCCTAACGGCTCTGGACTATGTGGTGGAAAGCAGATGGTATGGCAGAAGTAATAGACAGTCAGGTCTTAGTCAGCCCCCTTGCTACTTCCAAGTTGGTGTTGCCTGTTGTGTAAATCCAGATTAAATTATGTTGGCAAGCACAATAGACCGATGCTAACATGGGTTCCAGGACATCTAGTTGTTCCGGTGAATGAAGTCGCGCATAAACAAGCAAATAAAGGATCTCACACCAATTTTACTCGCCTGGAACATGGTCTTCCCATTAGAGCCACTATTAGTGATTGGGTTGCCTGTGAATGGGGGCCCTAAGTATCAATAGATGAGCAGACCCTGAGGTACCTGTTAGTTCTGTATTTTTCTCCGTCACTCAGTAGGAGAGACTACACACTTTCGACATATTCGAGGGATTACTGATATATTTGATTGATTGTTCACACATTCTCTTGGTAGCTCTGGAGTTAGTACCGTCTACGCACCAATTTCCACCTTTGAATATATAACAGAATAACTTCGAGACTCCTGAAGTATATCTCCGCGACTCTATTTGACACCCACCTACCTATTCCAAATTATATGGTGGGATCTTGTTGACTCCTTGAGATAGTCTGTTTACGAAAAATTTGAGTGTATTAAACTGGGACTATTCGGAGTTTCAATAAAACCAGTGGAAAATATATGGACAATTTCAGCTCTGCGCTATATCTGAGTACCTTGATTGTTGTGAAGTGTGTGTACAAGAAGTGAGGACATTTCTAGTGACAGACGGACGGACGGCTATACCTTAATCAACTGAAGAGGGGATACTAATGGAAAGTATGTGCACATATCCACACTTGCCCCTCAAGCTTTTTAGTGTTACAAACCTTTCCCTAAAGCCACTACACTCTACGGATTGGAAATAGAGCACACAAACAATGCCCACATCAAGCCATAACAACAACAACAACAACAAAGACAACAAACTACAAAAGCAAACTCTAAAAATGCATTAAAACTTCCGCTGCCACTTGTGCAGCATCGCGCGAAGGCGTAAATATGAGAATCGCAGCAGGCGGCAGTGGCAGCAGCGGTGGCGGTGGCGGTGGCGGTGGCGTTGGTGTTGGTGTTGGCAACTGCGGGCTTTGGTCAGTGCCCTGCGCAGGCACTCTGAGCCAGTGGCAAGGAAATAAAATTAAAATCCAAGCAAATGGCTGGTGTTAATGTTGTTGTCGCCGAAGCTATAATAAACATTTTGCGTTGTGTGGATGCACAGAAGTGTGGTCAGAGGTGTATAGGGAAAATGATGATAGGGACATGGGGAAGGATGATAATAGGAACACATGAGAAAGGATGATGATAGGAACATGCGGAAGAATGATAATAAGAACCGAACGAAGAAAAACTTAAGCAAGCTGCACCGAAATGGCACTCTTCATTCAAAGATAAGTGACTGCCAGTGCGAAAGGTATTCAGAGATCCATAAGGACGACTCCGGCCAGAGTTGAATTGTGTTCCCTGGTGAAAAATTTCGGAAAATTCATTTTGAAAGAAAACCCACGAAAGTGAGAAACTTGAGGTGAACAATAGAAATGCACCGAAGTGGCGCACAGCCGTCGTTAGGTTGCACTTCAGTGATTTGTAAGCACACCGTCACAACCACACATGCAAGCACCCAATGAGAAAAGTGAGACATAGGAAAAGTTGATACAATACCTTAATTCAAAGGTGAGAGAAAAGAGAAACAGTAACGACTTTTCTTTACTTCTGTTATATTATGTGGAAGGAGGCAAAAAGCAGACCTTACTGGCTCACTTCTTTCAGAAGGTCTTCTGCAAGATATTCCACTCGCTTCGATAGGTAAGCTGTGGTCTAACGAGTGATGTTCTACTATTTCTTTACAATTTACTTCGACAGTTTCAACATGAATCGTCATGTTACCGTCTGAATGATCCAGAACTCCTGATAGCAGGTCTTCTGCAAGATATTCCACTCGCTTCTATAGGTAAGATGTTGTCTAACGAGTGATCTTCTACTATTTCTTTACAATTTACTTCGACAGTTTCAACATGAATCGTCATGTTACCGTCTGAATTCTCCAGAACACCTGATAGAAGGTCTTCTGCAAGATATTCCACTCGCTTCTATAGGTAAGATGTGGTCTAACGAGTGATGTTCTACCATTTCTTTACAATTTACTTCGACAGTTTCAACATGAATCGTCATGTTACCGTCTGAATGATCCAGAACTCCTGATAGAAGGTCTTCTGCAAGATATTCCACTCGCTTCTATAGGTAAGATGTGGTCTAACGAGTGATGTTCTACTATTTCTTTACAATTTACTTCGACAGTTTCAACATGAATCGTCATGTTACCGTCTGAATGATCCAGAACTCCTGATAGCAGGTCTTCTGCATTTTTTTTTTTGAGGTCTTCTGCAATTACTCTGACGTAACTTGGAAGATAGTTACTATATATAACGCTTGTTAGTGGGCAAGGTTTTCTATAGTTTCCAACTGGGTAGTTAGTGACATCTTCCAATACGCCTCCGTTTAGTCCCGGCGCATGCAACACGCTTGCGTCAATTGGTGGCAATTGAGATAAGCTCTTTTGTTGCTGCCTGCAGTTGTTGTTACAGTTCTTTGCTTGCTGTTACTACAGTCAGTCGAGTGTCACTGATTACGTACTGTTCGTTGCTGTTGCTTTTCTTTGATTTTGTACGTTTTTTATTTCGATATATATTATTTATTACTACTCGTAGAAGGGGTGCGGCATGCAACATGTGGCCAAATGTGGTTCACATGCGGCGTAATGAAGTGTAACGGATAAGAATGCATTTGGACAAACCCAATTTGCCGTTTGATTGGTGTGTGCTCGAATGAATGCCGTACGGAATTCGGTTTATTTGTTGCTATACTGTTTCCATGGAGGGTGGGTATGTGTTTGTGGGGCACGAGTATTAAAACCACCCAGCAGTGAAGCAGGGGCCATTCTACAACTCAATCCTACTAACTGAACATTTTCAAAGGTCACTGACCGAAGGTGCAGCTAAAGTCTTTCCAGAATGCTACGCTACAGAGAAGCGTGTAGGTAAGTACTTGAGGCCTAAGAGAACGCTTACTTTCTAGACTACCGTAACTTAGTTATATGAAATCGTAGTTCAACATACAGTTCAGTCAGAAACATTTCCATAAGACTCTCAAAAGAAATTTTACAACCTACAACACTAACCTAGATGCCATAGATACCTTGTATTCTACAAAATACCCACACATCCCAGTAGGCAATTGAACAGGAGTTTCAAATGTTGGAGAGTACGCATTCAGTTCACAATTTCGGAATATATAACGATACTAAATTATCAGGTTTTCATAAACAGGTCTAAGAAAAGTTGTTCCAATGCTACCAGTCTTGACCGCCTGAGAGTTGGTCTCAAGAGGGCACTATACCATCATCCCGAGTTTGAATTCCACATGTATTGTAAGAAGTCTCTGACACTCATCCTTGTCTTTTTGATCCATAAGGTAAATGAATCGTTGTATAAAAGGCCCGACCATACGTCAGCTACGCAAAAAAGGGATCAAAATCAATGAAAATCATGAAGAGAAAAGTAGGAGAAGGTTACCTCAGCTACGTACAGAAAGGGATCAAAATCAATGAAAATCATGAAAAAAGGAGGCGAAGGCTACCTAAGCCTACGCTCCCTCCCTGCCTCATCTACGCAAAGAAAGGGATCAAAATCAATGAAAATCATGAAAATAAAAGGAGGAGAAGGCTACCTAAGCTACGCTAAGAGATCAAAATCTATGAAAATCCCGAATAGAAAAGGAGGAGAACGTTGCCTCAGCTACGCGAAGAAAGGATCAAAATCAATGACAATCCTGAATATAAAAGGAGAAGCGTGCCTCAGCTACCTAAAGAAAAGGATCAAAATCAATGAAAATCATGAAGAGAAAAGGAGGAGAACGTTGCCTCAGCTACGCGAAGAAAGGATCAAAATCAATGACAATCCTGAATATAAAAGGAGAAGCGTGCCTCAGCTACCTAAAGAAAAGGATCAAAATCAATGAAAATCATGAAGAGAAAAGGAGGAGAAGGGTACCTCAGCTACTCAACAAAAGGGATCAAAATCAATGAAAATCCTGAATAGAAAAGGAGGAGAACGCTACCCAGGAAATGCAGTCTTATTTGTCAGAATACGGTCGAGACGCATTAGTTTCATTAGCATCATCCTGGATCTTCCCTCAAAGAACAATTGCGGACTTAGGTCATAAATGAGTTATGCTTCGGGCAATCAACACCACTGAGCGAAGGTGTTCGCTCCGCCTCATTCAAGCGTCCACTTCAATGCATTCGGAGTGCCTTGATCTCGATCTTTAGGAAACTCCCAAACTTTTAGAAAAGACTCTCTTAGAACTCGTCCCTTACAAATCAACAGCTTTGTGGGTAAAATCATTCTAAACATCTTTTCCCTCAATGGGATATTATCAGAGTTTATCCCTTTCCGATAAGTCCCATGTATATTATGGGGCTTCCCCCATTTTATGTCTCCAAAGAAAAGCAGTTTCCAAGTGGATACTTAACAGTAAAAGTGTTTGGGTTAAAAAAAAAAACTTACCAATTAAAATCGACGGATCCATGTCAGAGAAATGTTAAAAATACTACTTCCGGTATACAGCAAAAATCGTTAATCGTTTAAAATAGTCAAAAACATAATCGTTTCAAAATTAAATATTCCCTTTGAATTACAAGTCTCGTGACGTTTACTTCAAAGTTGTTTACTGAAAAAGAGCGCCAAGTGACATTTTAGGGTGCCCAAGTGTCCGAGTAGTGTCGAACACTTCGACACCTGCTCCGACACTCAACCGCTTCACTTGACGCCACTCGCCCTCCACCTGCCACTTCCCCATTAAACTGCATGTTTACGCATATTTTGATGAGCACTCTTCGTACAAATACAACAGCAACAACAACACAAATAAACAAATTGATTTTAATGAGATTTCTCGTGTGTTTTTACAAATTGTTTATGTATTTTTCTTTTCTTGATTTTTTATTTCTTTTGTTATTTGATTTTATTTTTGTTTACATGCGCGCCGCTCGGCTCACACTCGCGCACACAAACACACACACATAAACTCCGACTTACTCCCACTCGCACTCCCGATAAACAAATTTCCTCGCCTGTGCGAACAATTTCTCACTTCACTTGCTCATTCACAAATTTCAAGCGCAGTTTCATTTTCGCTTGTTTCAATTGCTGTTGTTGTTGTTGTTGTTTCTTCGTGGGTTTTGTTTATTTTTATTGGCACAATGGATCAAGTTGCGGCTGTAAACTTTTTTTTTAATTTTTTAAATTGCTTGCACTTTTTCCAATTGGAACTTGGTTGGAATTGTTTATAAGTTAAATTGCTTATTCCTTAAATAATTGGTTGCAAGTTACAACAAGTGTTGCTCCAAGTTGGAGTTTGAGTTGCAGTTCGCTTGCGGAATGGTTTGAATGTGAAACACGTGAAATGATGGGTTAGAGAAATAGTCGAAATTGAAAACCAGCGAGTACCCTTTTTACGTAGCTAGTAAAACACTTTTACAGTGGTACACAATGGCATCCTTTGCACATAAATTTTATTTATTTAGGTTACATGATTCATATAGCAATAAATGAATACATAATAAAAGAATTTAACAGCACTAGCAACTTTGGCAAGAATAAAATGTTATAACTGCATATGCGGTCAGAAATATAACTGCGCCAGCCAATAAGAAAACCAACAACAATCAGAGAACAGCACTCTTATAATAAGCTACAATTAGAATCACAAAAAAAACTAAATATGCAATAAGGCCACAAAAGGTTTGAGCGGTTTTTTGTGAACCAAAACTAACGAAAACTGATTTAAAGGCAGCTTAGAGCTCTCATTCCATAGTTAGCTATAGGTAGGTAAGTAGAAGTGGCCGCCCAGTTTGCCAAAAACACACATAATGGCCCATTGTGATAGCACGGTTTGGCGCCGTTCAAGCACTAGTTACCTTTAGTTATACTTAAATCTAAGCATACATTTCTTTAGAGACAGAAAATCTGTTTAAGTGCTCAGTAAGAAAATCTGTAAAGCATGGGTTGACCCTAAACTGTCTGATACTAAATTACTTGGTTTTTCTAGAAGTGAAAGAAAAATTTAATATAAAGAGAGAAGTTTTAAGAAGGATATGAAAAATATAGCGCAAAATAAAGGTATATGGGGTTTCATGTAGTTAATGTTAACAACTAAATTTTATACGAACTACTAATCCGCTGATTTATACCTTTAATTTCTCTACAGAGAGAATTTGGCAAATTCATGCATTATACATGATAAAATCATCTGGAAGGTTGAATATTTATAAAAAAAAAAAGCAGGAATGTAGTTTTACTGAAATTTATTTTTAATTTCACTTAATCTTATCCTAAAGTACGCAAGTGGTAGGAGAGTTTTGAATATAACAACCCCAAAACCCTCTTCTTATCTTTCTGTAGATTTTATTGTTTGGTTCTATTTGAAAGATTTGGTTCATAATTTGTAAAGTTTTCTAATAAAATGATTTATCTTATTTAGGTGGCAAGGAACGAGGCTTCAGTTTACCCTATTTTTGAGACTGATCTTTTAAAATCATATCAGGTACGTTGTTGGTATGCCATCGAATAATATAAATATAAAATTAATATCTCAGAATCAAGAATCAAATTTGGCATATGTCCCTTGACAGAATACAATTATGAAAATACAAGTAACCTAGCAATTTGCTATTACCACAGCAATAAGTTTCAAAACAGAAAAAGTACATTATATTTAAGTATATTAAGTTCCTCATACTAAAAAATAAGCTACATTCTTCGAATTTAAACTGCCATAACGATATGTTGGATAAAATAAACGCCAGGATTTAATATATTTTCGTGGACTTGTGCTGTCCTTAAAATCCTTTAGGGTTTTTAAATGGTCAAATTCAAACTCATACTGAATTGTGTTTGCAAAAACCAAGTAGTGTACCAGGAAAAATCTCTTTGCAAACTGAACTAGGTTCTAAACTATCGCACCCTACTCAAAAATGAATCATTTTCTAACAGAGATTTCAATCATAGAGTAAGGAAATAAGTCACATGCTCGAATAACAAACTTTTTGTATGGTGGCGCTGCTAATAGCGACAATTACTCAATAGCTCACTTTTTCATATCGCAGCGCCACTCTGATTACTACCCCCGACCGATCTCTTCTATGTCGAAAAATGAATGACATTTCGTAGTGTGACTTTTATTTCTTTACTCTATGATGGAAGTCTCTATTCTCTCGACTCTACCGCTCAATACTATTCTACCATATGCGAAAGCGTTTCACACCACTGTGCCGCTAGACACCGGTGCTCAGCCTGAACAGCGACGACTACCACTATGAGAACAACAACAACAACAATAACGGCTAAGTAAAGATAACAAAAGCGTATTGTATAACAGGGAGGGAGGTAAAAGAGCGCAAATTTGTAAGTGATCTGAACCAATTTGAACAAGCCAAAATTGTCGGCCAGGCCGAGCCAACACAAATGAAATGACCAGCTACAATGTGAACAAATTGAGTGACAGAGAATGTGCGCTATAACGACGCCAAGGAAGCCTGCCGTACCGCAGCCCACAGCTTAGTACATTAAAACAACAATAGCAGCAACAGCCGCAACACAACACCACTGAATTTGTTGTTGTTTGAAATAATAATTGGGGAAAAAAGTTTTGTGCCTTGGGATTTCATTATCAACGTCGTGGTTAATAAAGTAAATTGAGGCAAAAGCAGTCAAGAAACTAACATAAAAGAAAATACAAACAAAACACAAAAGTAGGCATAAGAAAAAGAGTTATAAGAGACAAGAGCACAACCGACCAGCAGAGAACTGTAGAGGGAAAATAATGGGCGTTGGGTTTTGGTTTTCACACAAGCGGCGAGCGCAGCAGAGAGGCAACAGCGGCAGCAGCAGAGCAGCGATAGAAATTCTTGCTTGTTTGACGGCGGAGTAGAATTTTGGGCGACTTGTTTGAGGATGGCCCCAGCAAAGTAGGTTCACTTGGCGCTCATATGATCAGATCTGCTGCGCTAAATGAAGGGGAGAACAGGTTTCACGTCGTTGCTGGCTTTCAGCGGAACTGCACTTCTGACACAATTGATTCAAATCTTTTTTCCCCACTATTTTTTTTCATATATATTTTCAATTAACTTTCGTGCTATTTTGTATGCTTCGTTTTATTTTGAATACACTCGTTTAGACCACAGGTCAAGGTAAATTTCAAGCACACTAGTTGGACTTGACTCATGCATCATGACGTCGAAGACGGGTGACGGCGATGGTGACGCCAGCGGCGGCGTTGCCGTTGGCGACAGCAACAGGTGAAGTAATAGGTACGCTCTTAAATACGCAAGCGTCGCTGAGGGACGTGTTTTTTTATTCGCCATCACACAAAAACACACACACACACTCATATAAGCCGCTTTATTCGTTTCGTTTTTAGTTAATGACTGCCTTTTGACTTTATTTGCTTAAACTTGGGCGGTTGCTCACTGATTTTTGTGTAATTTAATTAATTACCAGCAACTTTTCACACAATTCAATTCAATTTCACTTTGTACTGTGTGGCTGGGCACCACTTTTTCCTTTTCTTTTGCTTGGCTTCATGAAATGTAAAACAACAAAAAAATCATATGGTATGTAAACACACGCCGTATCCCTTCAAACCCAACTTACTCGCTCGATCGCTCGCTTAAAACTAATTTCAGTGCGCTAGATCGCTTTGCTTCAAACTCAAACCAACCAACAGTGTGGAAACTCGTTTCAACACCAGTTCGTTCCCTGTTTACCTGTATAGCTCACTTCACTTAACTGTCAGGTTTGCGACTTCGGTTAAATTGCTGTGGTTTTTGTTGGTGTTGAACATTTTTGCATTCTTTTCTTTCTTTCATTCTTCAGTTTAATCGTACTGAGCGCTATTTGCGGTTTATCGGGAAACTTTGACAGTTGAAACGTTGCGGTATTGGAATCGTAGAAGTTTGTTCGTTTCTTATGTTAATAAAAATAAATAAATATATTTAAGTAAATAATAGATTTGAAATATTAATTTAAATATTTTAATTGTGTTTAGATACATGCAGTAATTAAACAGATTGGCTTTTGCAGTATGTCTCTGTTGGTTGTCTCATCCTTATTGAGTTGGGTTGAGACTTGAGGTTTGAAGTTATAAAGTGGACTTGGACCACTAAAGGATTCCTTCCTACTTCATTCCTGATTACCGGTAAGTTCTGGGGCAGCAGGAAAGCACTTCTCATGAAGTTGAGAGTATTGCCAACAAAAGCAGTGAACTGAAAAATTGTGGAATTGTCCAAAAAAGAGTGCTGGAAGGCTGGCGATATGGGATATATCAGGAATCGTAGAGTACTCTTAATAAATGTGAAGATTTATGTAATTAATCACTTCTAAGGTCTTACCAAGTCTGTCAAGAACGCGGGAATATTATTAGAATACAAAATAGAAGTGAGGTAGGACGGAACACCGCCGAAGAAGGAGGTTTCCAAGCCTGCCCATTGTACTATAAGCCTGGAAAATTTGGTAAAAGGGGGAGATCGAGGATTGGGAAAGGCAAGTTACACCTTTTCAAACTTCGTTGACTCTTTTATGAATCTCAGAAGTCTGTCCAGAGCTAAGGAGTGTTCGTTGTCCTGGGAATATGATTCCTTAGCAAATAACTGCCTTTGGGAACTTGATCTCCTGACCAACGTAACGCAGGATTACCTACAGTGACGGTTACGTGTCTGAATTTCAAACTGGGAAGCTCGTCAACAAATTTTTCCACTATACTTTTATCTTCAAAATAATAAAACAAAACAAAAACATAAACAAAATTTGAAGTAAATGTAAATAACTAAAACAATACGTGCAAAATATCGCTTCTCCGTGCGATGGGCCCATAAAAAGTTTCAACACTCGCAATGAGAGTAAAAATTTGATTTTTCGTTGATTTCTTTCCACCTTAGAATATTATCTAAGCGGGCAAATGTAAATAAAGGCAGATAAAAATGCACGCACACATACAAACATAAACCACACACACACACACTCTCTCTCTCTCACTCACTGACTGTCCGTGCCCACACTCTGTTCAGGGCATAAAATATTTAATTGTTATGTTTTCACCGCTAAACTCACCTATGAATCTACGACGATACTCGTCGTAGCCCATCGCCGGCAAATGCGCTGCCACAGCCGCCTCATCGCAGCGGATTTCATAATCACAGGGATCCAACATTTTCGATGTACACTGTAAACCAATCCGTTTACGTATCGGATTGCATACTATTTGTGAGATAAATGGTTTGGAATATAACAGCGAAAAAAATTGGGGGGAAATCAGTGCATAACTTTAGGCGTGAGAGATAAATTACGATAATTTGTGCAATAAAAAGTGAAACGAAAACATTTTTTACTGCATTCGATTTGCACCGAATTAAACTTTTCCACAATTGGCAATTTTTCGTAGCATACTTTTAGGCACTTTGGTATATATTTTCAATTATATTTTGAGTGTTTAATGGTTGGTTTTAATTACCACTTAATTCATCCATTTTTTATTTTTTCACAAACACTTGCACACATTTATAATCCGACACTTTTTATGGCATGCTTTTAGGCGCTTTTGTATCAATTACTCCATCGCACCGAATTTAATATAACAATTGTTGTACTTTGTCATAAAACACATCCATATATCACAGGTGATGGGTATAAAATAAAACAAAAGCATACTTTCAGGCACTTAGGGGCACTTTTACGGGGAAATAACACAAGTAGCAGACTCTGGAAGCTTTTAAACACTGAACGCAGAAGTGGCACATTTGCCTCACTACACCCACTTAAGAAGGCGCAAAAAGGTTGTGTGCCTCATTTAAGGCCGCTCCGGATTAAAGCAATAATTGTAATTAAACGCAATTAAGCAATTTAGGCACAGCATCGAGAGTGGCGGCAGTAATTCAAACGGCTCGTATCGTGTCGCAGCGCATCTCAACTGAAATGGAAACTTTTAATCGCGCCAACTAAAAGTTGAACCGAAATTGGAAGTGTAACAGAAACTATGCGTCCGCTAAGACCGCCGTGCGCCGTTTGAGGCTGTGCTCCAGCCTAATCGCATTTGCTCGCTGATTACAGCAACTGCGGCTAAAATCTCATTTAGAGTAAATCTCTAGCGTGCTGCCAGTGGACTCACAGCCCGACACACTGATAGCTGGACAGGCCGATAGATATACAAGAGAGCTGCACCTTGTGCGCTGAATGTAGAGTGGTGGTTGCGCAGCGTGCTTGGCGGCTGCTACTAAACTCTAAGGGTGGGTTCTCATCTTCGGGCATCACTCAACGGATGACGAATGGCCTATGTTGAGAGCTGTGGAGAATTGTGTGAGGACTCCACCACAGATTTGTTGTGAATATATTCATGAATCTTTTTGTTGAAAATATACTTAAATCACTCATTCCAAATTAAAAATAATGTTTTGTATGGACTTAAACAATATTTTCGTCCAACTTATTCAGGGGGCCTCTTAAAAGCACCCAAATAGACCCAAGGAAGTAATCGTTGGGCATGAACCAAAGCCTCAGACGGGCTATGGAAGCAATAATGCATCAAATTGTACGAAATTTATTTGATTTGGTGATTGTTTAAGACTTACTGCCTGCTCTCTCGTGTTCTTTTTCACTTATTTTTAGTTTAATTTCTAATTTTCATCCCATTAACTCCAAGCCAGTGGGAAATTATGGACTTAAATATAAATTACGACACTGTTACACTGTTACACATCTCCACTTTTCTTCAGTCCACACGAAGATTGCTCATATCGGAGTATGGAAGCAAGTGGATTGGAGCAGTTTTTTAATTAAGCAGTACGTGAGCTTATAATCATCTCTATTCATCTGTCATTAAGTCACTTACTGGTACAATGGCTTCCTAATAATGCTGCGTTCTTGGAAAGTTCAATTTCCAACCAGATTTACATATGAACAAATTGTTATGTTCACGACCGATGTTCAGTTGTAATAATTCTCCTCATGTAGGCAGAATGGAAACTTGCGAAAAGACCTGATGAAGAAAGTATGGTAACTTCCGAAATGACCATAAAAGGTGACAACAAAAAGTTCACTCATAGGTTAGGTTAAGTTGTCATGGCAGCCGGTCTACAGACCAACACACTCAGACCACTGTGGGTGCACTGCCATACCACCGCCTAACACTTTACTAGTCAAACCATTTTGAAGCCCTAATAAAGCGCAGGATATATTTGACCTTCCCGCCGGACACTTCCGTCAGAGAGTTGAATGCGTATTTTCCTAAAGAGCCCGCTCTGCTTCTAGCTAAAGCCGGCATCTATACAAGAGATGTTCCACAGTCTCCTCCTCCGACTCATCCCCACAGCTTGTACAGAGACTACGCCCAGCCTGAGAGCATGCCTGCCGAATAACCAATGACCAGTTATACAAGCCACGATCTTGAGATTGTTCAATCTTAGAAATGTTGTTTTAAAATATCAGAGAACAGTTCAAAAAGCAGTGTGAAAATATCCAAAGGACAATAAATGGTAATGCGTGGAGTAAGTACTCTAAACACTGACTATTATATTTTATATAGACATATATGTAAGGATTAGGGGCACCACAATAGATCTTTCAGGTCGCGGTGTATAACACCCTTACAAATATCTATCTATCTATATATAAGGATAGGGTATACAGTATATTTCAATTTCGTTTTTCACAATTCCACACAAGAGAGATTGTGGAGTCGGGGAGTAATTGATTTACTATTCTGGATTCTTTGTTTATTTAATTAAAAACATTTTTATGATAATAAATTCATAATAATAATAGAATATAAATAATAGAATTAGTTAACATTAGCATATTTCATCAGAGGTAATGGGCCAATAACCTTGGATCCAATGGAGTACTAAGCTTAGTGGAACTATGTGCGGGTTTCATTGCACTTTCCGCCACTTGGCTGGAACTTGGAGGACTTGGGGAGTCATGAATCACTTTTTCACTGAATCACTCATTGAAGCAAACAATCTACATGCCAATAATATCCCGCAGAAGACTTGAAAATCGAAAGGGTGTTATACACTGCGACCTGAAAGATCTATTCTGATGCTCCTATTTATTAGAAAGATGAGGACAGCCTTATCTATAGATCTTCTGTCAGGTTAATTTCCGACAGGAATTCATATATTTTGGAGGAATCAAGATGAAGGATCTTGCTCATATCTAAGATATATTCTCCAAAACACCTGTGTCTTTTGTGTGCCAATGGTCCGCAGTCTGTGATCAGGTGCAGTGAGGTTTCGTCACTTTCTCCACAGAATCCACAGATGGCATCTGAAGATATACCCAACTTGGTCAAATGGTAGTTGAGTCTACAATGTCCGCTTAAAATGCCTGTGATGATTCTTAATTTACTCCGAGGCATATTTATTAACTCCTTAGCTCTTTTAGGATTAAAATCTCCCAGAAGAGCTTTGGACTGTCTTAATCCCGGAAGAGTTTTCCAGGTTTGACTTCTTTTTGCATCTGTACACTTCTTCAGCAGACCTCGAATGGAGGAGTAGAAAATACATGAACGCAGTTTGTAAGCACACTTCAAAGAAAACAAATAATATAGTGCAAGAGATTATATTGACTGCTGTCTGCAGATGTGAACTCAGCCTAATGACAATGGAAAGAAGCCTTCACTTATTTCTGCTGTGTTCCAACTAATCAACTTCTACTGCCGGTCGCCTGAAAGCGTCTCTTTGTGTGCATGTGTGTGCGTGTATGCGTGCGTGTGTGTGATTGCGTCGGTGTTGGAGCGTGCAGTTGGCACAGTCTCGTATCTTATCGCACATTTCTGTGTGAACTTGTTTACTATGTAAATAAAATAAAAAAAGTGGAAAACATTTTTAAGGAAAAAAGGCAACTTTAGTGAGTCTGCTAAGCGCGCTCATTTAAATTAGTTTGCATTCATTTATTTATTTTTTTTTTTTTGGAAATAATTTTTTTATGTTTTATTCTGTAGTAAACAATTTTTTAACTATTTTTCATTATCGCTCCGAACAATTGGCACACAATCAGTTTCATTTTAGTTGGGAACATGTGTGAAAATTATCTGTTCATCAATTAAACGGTGTCAGTCTCTCAGTTTTGCAGTTCTCAACGGAATTTCTGCTTATTCCAATCTTTTCCCCCTCGTATCGATTGACATCGCGTGAATTAAAAATTAATTTTTATTGATCGGTATTTAATCATAGAAATAAGACAGCGCTCAGCAAGATTGTGTGGAAGGGGAGGGCTTTATTGGTCGAGTCATGACTTACAAATGTGCAGGTTACCGGTCATATTGAGTGGCGTACTGCACAACGGACGCCTTTGTTCGCCAGAAAGGACAGTGGCGGGTGTCAGAGTCATTATAGAAGCATCACATTATCCCAAGCAACTTATTTTCCCAAGCAACACATTTTCTTACACAACTTAGTTCCATGACTGGATTGTTTCAAGTAATACTAAAAAACACTTGCTACGAAAGTGTTTCATTACACAGGAACACTCACTTAAGTCAATTGTTTAGTTAGAAGAATATTTATATATAATAAACAATTAAGTTTAGAAGTTATACTTTTTATTTATCTCACTCTTATGGCATCCCTGGCATGGTGGCCAAATCAAACCACGCCGTCTTGTTTGCGTCAGTATTACTGGTCCAATGAAACTTGTCCAACTGATGCTATGGGAGTGCTCCTAAACATCTTACTGTGTCGTCTCTTGATTGCGAAGGAGGCTGGTTTAAGTTCCATAATATTACAATCAATAATAGTACTCAAAAGCGGAGACATTAAAGGACATTGAAAGACCTTAGTAATCTTTCTACACAGTCCCGTTTTACTGAGAAATGGCACATTATCCTCAACACTTCAGAAACTTTCAACTCATTATCAATGACCGAGAGGTTTGGACAACCACCTTGCAAACTCGGCTCTCAGATCTGGTCTACTGATGGGTTGAAAACGGTTGAACAGGGGCGGGAACGAATGGCCTAAAATTCAAAATCGATACCAATGGCTTTTAATCCAACAATTTTTTAACCAGAAATGGATGCCATCGAAATATGTGTTAGGGAATGTTTTTGTAGAAAGATGAGAGGAACTCACCTATATAAACTTTCAGACAGTCAAGCGGCTTTAGGAGCTCTTCAATCGGTCATGATCACCTCAAAATGGTAAATGAAAGCCTAAACCTTCTCAACACGTTAGGAAATTTTAATAGCGTAGTATTAGAGGGTGGATTCCTGGACACGAGGGCAATGAAATGGCTGATTATCTAGTGTAACGAGGAGCAACCATGACCTTGCTTGGACCTGAGCTCTTCTGTGGCCTCACAAGAAGCCACACAAACGAAGTTATCAGGAAATGCGAAGAAAAGAAATTTGCCAACCACTGCCTCAGGTCATCATCAAGCAAAACAGTTCCTAAGACCAGAAAATGGAATATCAGATGAGCTACTTTAATAATAAGAAGAATGATAACAAGGGAACTGAGAAAACACTTTAAAGAAGGCATGGTATTGTAAACAAAACAGAGAAGAAAACTAATATCAAGGTGTGGAAATAAAGAAATTTGGCAAAACAAAACTAGGACTCAAAAGTTAACACCGGAGAAAGGCTAAAATATGAAATAGAGGTCATGAAAGTGAATTTATTAATGATCATGAAAGCCAACTTGTTAATGATCATGAAAGTTAACTTGTTAATGATCATGAAAGCCAAAGTGTTAATGATCATGAAAACCAACTTGTTAATGATCATGAAAGTCAACTTGTTAATGATCATGAAAGTCAACTTGTTAATGATCATGAAAGCCAACTTGTTAATGATCATGAAAGCCAAATTGTTAATGATCATGAATGCCAACTTATTAATAATGATAAAATTAAAAGCAAAACAGTTCCTAAGCCCAGCAAAGGGAGTATCAGATAATCTACTTTCGCTAACTAGGGTAGACTTACGAACTTTATCCGGAAACTTTACAGGCCACTGGAACCTAAGGAATCACCTGAGGTATCAAGTAGGGATTCTCCGACACTGATGTCTGTCAATTCTGTGAAATGCATATTGAAAGCTCAGAACACATTCTCTGTGAATGTTCTGCACTTATCAAACAAAGGCTTCAAGACTTAGGTGGTGTTGTCCTACCTCCATATAAACTTTGAAATAGCCAACCCCAGACTGTGCTAAAATTCATGAAAAGCCCAAACATCTAGGGTTAAATGTAAGGCCTTGCACAATAAATATCCTTTGGTCGCAGTGTTTCTTTGCTTCTAATAATGATCGCACTACTAACGTTTCAGATTTCAATTCACAAATGCCCTCCAGCGTCACCAAGCATCGTTTCATGATTAGCTCAATCCAGAACTAACTCCGTTAGTGGAACAATCGACAGCGATATTTGTGAATCGTGTTGCATAATATGAGACTCTCATAGTATAATTTCATTCATATTTGGTTGGTTGGTTGGTTCCAACAGCGATGATTCCACATCCAATTAGCGCAGGTGCTCCTTTTTGATACTGCTTGTTGTTTAGTTGCAATACTATAATATTGAAATTTCTACCGACCCTCATAGCTAGTTTGAGAGGGTTATGAACGCCTATCTTGCAGTTCGGATCTCTCCAATCGGTTTGCCCAGTGTTTCCAATCTTCTCCTAGTTAGGGCCGAGCAGGCACAGAGGAAGTGTTCTACTGCTATCCCTTCTCCCTGGTTTTCGCAGCTACGACAGCTGGTATTGAATGTTATGCCCATTTTTTACCCATGTTCCCCAATGGGCCAGTGGTCTGTGATGACTATGGCACGCTTAACTACATTACGACGACCTCTGTTTATTAACTGCGTGGATTTCTTTTGTTGTAATCCAGCCGGACTGCTCTAATGATCTTCTTGGATTCCAGCCTCCTCCATCGGCTATTCATATTTAGTCAGGGATATAAAAATACACTACTGCGTCGCAATCTAAAATATGGTTATTATAACTTATTATATTATAATTTATTATATCTGTAAGGGTTTTGAAGAATGACGGGTAGCAAATAAAGCTTGGGATGGAATGGAAAAACTTATGAAGAATCTCTTCGAGAACATGTTCTGGACAATATACGAACCAGTGGCCTTACAATTATGAGACTAGAAAGCTTATCACTGTATTGGTATTTTAATAAGAATCTCAGATCCCTCTATGATGATTGTTTAAAACTGATCTGGGCTTAAATAGCATTATCACACCTATCATTATCAGGAACCAAACTTAAACTGAATGTCAATATCACATGAATCAAACTAAAATTGAATATTCTTATCATACTTATCATTATCAGGAACCAAACTGAGACTATATTCTTATCACTCATCCTATCAAATTTTAAAAGTGAACTGGAGATAGTACGAGTTCTTCAACAGCGAACGAAAACAAAGAGGATCACAATTACCAAAGAGTTGGAAATACAACTGAACAACAAAACTTCAAAAACCTGGAATAGAAAACTTCAACACAAAGTGAAATCAGTCCACTTAGTACATACTCACCCATCATCGATGTAGTAAATCACATGATAAATAAAACAAATCGGTTTAAAACATGAAACATCACATCGAAAAGTCCGTTGGAATGATAAAAATTTATTTAATCATAATAATATAATTCAATATAATATATAATAAGTTGTTGTTCTTTTCATAAATGATATTTCTCTTGAGTTCATTACATTGAAATGACTGGATTAACAGATTTTATTTAATCAATAGTTTGTTCTGCAAATACATTGTAAACAAAGCCATTTAGAGATATGCGGGGACACCGAATCGACAAGCACAACTCCCAATGATCCTGCAAAATTAGTGCCTTGAGGAAATTTGTGAAAATCAGCTTAACGTTTTGAAGGTTTTGCGGGTCAGAGCGGTCTTCAAAACGTTGAGGCAGATCACAAAATTCTCTAAGGTTATATAGTATGAAATAACTGGAAAACTTGGAGGAGGAGGAGGTATAGATCAAGAAATTTAGAATCATAAGGATAGAATAAAAAAAATAGTAATAATACTGTGGGAAGCAAGTGAAAAATTTAGAATAATAATTAATGATGGAATCAGGAGAAGTATTTTCGAAAAGAGTAACAAGGGAAATCCTTCGAACCGAAATGTGATACAAAGGAAACACATGAATTTAAAGCTACAATGAAAGGAAATGGTTTGGTTTACAGAAACCGATAAACAAGAAAAAGAGAAGTGTAATGAAATTGATGAAAAAACGAAGTAATTGGAACAGTAAAAATGTGAAAAGATAGGCAAGGTAAAGCGAAGAAGATGAATGTGTAAAAATAAATAAAAGAAATGAAAGAGAAAAATTTAAACAAGAATCAAGAAAAGTTATCAAAAATAAGAATGATAAGAAGGGAACTGAGAAAAAACTAAAAAGAAGGCATGGTATTGTAAACAAAACAAAGAACAAAATTAATATGAAGATATGGAAATAAAGAAGGTTTGGCAAAACAAAACTAGGACACTAAAGTTAACACCGGATAAGGGTGAAAATATGAAAGAGATGTCATGAAAGTTGATTTGTTAATGATCATGAAAGTAAACGTATTAATGATCATGAAAGCAAACTTTTTAATGATCATGAAAGTAAATTCATTCATGATCAAGGAAGTAAATTCATTCATGATCATGAAAGTGAATTTATTAATGATCTTGAAAGTAAACTTATTCATAATGATCGTGAAAGTAAACTAATTAATGATCATCAAATTAAACTTTTTAATGATCGTGAAAGTAAATTCATTCATGATCAAGGAAGTAAATTAATTCATGATCATGAAAGTGAATTTATTAATGATCATGATAATAAATTTATTAAAGATCATGAAAGTAAACATATTAATGATCATGAAAACAAAGTTTTTTATGATCATGACAGTAACTTTATTCATGATCATGAAAGTAAACTTTTTAATGATCATAAAAGTAAATTAATTTATGATCATGAAAGTAACCATATTAATGATCATGACAATAAATTTATTAATGATCATGAAATTAAAAATTAAAGAAAATTCATTCATGGTAATGAAGGCAAACTTATTAATGATCATATAAGCAAACTTATTAATGATCATGTAAGCAAACTTTTTAATGATCATGAAAGTAAACTTATTGGTGATCAGGGAAGTAAACTCTTTCATGACCATGAAAGTAAATTCATTCATGATCATGAAAGTGAATTTATTAATGATCATGAAATTAAACTTATTAATGATCATGAATTTAACTGATTAATGATCATGAAAGTAAACTTTTTAATGATCATGAAATTATACTTAATCATGAAACTAATTAAAATATGATCATAATAAAGAAAGAGGAGCAAAAGAGAGTAAATTGTAGGAGAAAGTTTGGTAACCAAAGAGGAATAGACATTAAATAAGAGGATGTGAAGATTGAACAAGTCAAATCAAAGTAGGAAGAGTACCATAGAAAATAGCTACAGGCTTTCATAACTGTAGATATAAAACTGAAGATATCCATATGGAACTGCACAATCTGAAAACCAAAATTTTCGAATCCACTCCTGAAACCATAAACAAAAGTAGATCAAAATAAAGAAGAAGATAAAGAGGATAACTCAAGGGTTGGTATGTTTAGACAAATAATATCTTTTTTGATTTATATCAGCGATTGCCAAACTTTTGTGATGCTTTTCATACGTGTGCATAGGAAAGCCAATCACAGCCTCGGATCATTGGGGTGTTTCGGAAACTAAATTTTGAAGATCTGCACCTGCTTGCTTCCATGCTGTTCCATGAAATTTCTCTATAATTTTTGTTGTTGTTTTTATCTCTAAATACACTACAGTAATATTGATATAATAATATTTTT
Source organism: Clusia tigrina (assembly GCA_920105625.2). Lineage (NCBI taxonomy): Eukaryota > Metazoa > Arthropoda > Insecta > Diptera > Clusiidae > Clusia > Clusia tigrina. The sequence continues at coordinate 25,732,274 of OV050031.1, read as the reverse complement.
TCAATTCTCAAGTTTCCTTTAAGTTTTTCATATTTTTATGGAATATATTTTAACACTAAAATACACTGAAATATTTTTAATTATACTTTTAATGCCATTTCAGCTGATATGTTCATCGATTTTGTTTTTTTCTCTTTCCTCAACTCATGTCAAGCGACATATTTCCAGGCCATTATTTAATGCCAACTGCCTCAACTGATATGTATGTCGATATATAGTTTTACACACTAATTTTAATTATATTTATAAACAGTAATACAATTTTTTAATTTATGTTTAACATTTAGTAGAAAAAAGAGGGATTTCGGGAACAGAATTTTGAGATAATCAAATTTTTTTTTTTTGCGAACTGATTCCATGGCTTGAACTGATCATGCCACATGAAATAAGTAGTTTCATTTCATGAATAAGTAGTTTCTCTCATTATTTACAATATAATTGTGTGTTTTTTTTTTTTTGTTTCTTCATTATATTTATGCATACGTTTAACATGGTGATAATATTTGAATACATTTATAAATACAAGTATAGAATCTTTTTTTCTTGAGTGTAAGTTTAAAAAGTTTGCAACATTTATAATAAGTTTTGTTTGGTTTTTCCTACACTTCTGTGTAAATAGTAGTTAGTAGTAAAGTAAGTTAGTAGCATGTCTACACTGCATTTATTACTACCGACTAGTTTAAGGTACTTATAACTCCATTACATAAAGTTTCCTTTTTAGGTAGGTGTGGGTTGTGTCTTGGTTTGAAGTGGGTTCGGGTCTTCTCTAGTGTAGTAGTTCGACTCTTCTCTGAGAATGTTCTACAAATTTGTGTGATTGCTAGCTTTGTTCTTGTTGTGCAAAGTTCTGTTCTACTAATTTTCTAAACGAAACTTCATTTCGTCTACGTTGGGTTCAGTTATTTTGTTAATTTGTTCTAATCTTATTATAGACCGTCTTCTACATCACCTCTCAATTCTCGGGCTAATGTCACTTACTCTTCCCCTTTTCACTGTAGTACGTTTCATTTTGCATTTGGTTTCCGGTGTGTTTCAAGTTTCTACAAAAATATTCTTTGTACATCAATCAACTTCATCATCACTTCTCTTTGCGTATGCTTTTCCTTTCTTTAGTTATTTTCTCTTTCTCGTTTTCCTTCTCTTTTTGTTTTTGGTTTTGTATTTCAAAATACTTGAACGCTTCGGCCCTCGGTCCGCTTCATTGTCGTACAATTCCTTTCTCGCTTAGGGTTTTTAGTACTATTCTATTAGTTCGTATCTGATATGTTTCGTTAGTATATTTAAAAAAATATTATCACGACATTTATAATAGAGTAATGTTTAATAAATTGTTTGTTTATATACGACTAAATGAAGTAAATAATTTTTAAGATATTTGCAGCTCTGTCCAGACAGTTTTGAGCAAACGACATGGGTTCATAAATTGTTGGGGAATATTTAGGAAACTGTTTCAAAGATGGGATAGGAAAAATGTTTGAAATAATTTGAAATGTGGGGTCTCAAGCATCGGAAACAAATCTACTCTACGGAAGCGAGTCTGGTGATTCATCAACGCTGCCGATCGGAGAATGCTGAGGATGTTCTGGTATTACGCTGGATTGACACCAGTGAGTAATCACCAGAATTCCTTGGAGAACTTTGTAAATGGCGTTTTAGGTACAACAAAAAGGTATTCCATGATGTCAAATCATATGCAAATTACTCTCCGACTCTACCGATGCTAGTCTGCTGTGGATTTTCTGGTATTACAACGGATTTATACTAGGAAGAGATCCTCAGGATTCCTTGAAGAAACTTGTAATAGTATTCTAGGCTGATCCGAAAGGTATTCCATGATATCAAATCATATGCAAATTACTTTAACTCTACCGATGCTAGTCTGCTGTGAATTTTCTGGTATTACACTGGATTTATCCTGGGAAGAGATACCCAGAATTCATTGAAGAACCTTGTAATAGTATTCTAGGTCCATCCGACAGGTATTCCATGATATCAAATCATATGCAAATTACTTTAACTCTACCGATGCTAGTCTGCTGTGGATTTTCTGGTATTACAACGGATTTATCCTGGGAAGAGATACCCAGAATTCATTGAAGAACCTTGTAATAGTATTCTAGGTCCATCCGACAGGTATTCCATGATATCAAATCATATGCAAATTACTTTAACTCTACCGATGTTAGTCTACTGTGGATTTTCTGGTATTACACTGGATTTACTCTTAGAAGAGATCCACAGAATTCCTTGAAGAACCTTGTAATAGTATTCTAGGTTGATCCAAAGGGTATTCCATGATATGAAGTTCCGGACTAAGTTTGTTTCATCAGAATTTTGTTTGAATTTATCAGTAGTGTGAGGATCGTGGCATAGAGGACTTCCTTCATAGGAGTTTACTATAGGAAATCAAGAATATAATAGTAACTTGATAGAATATCAGGGAGCCAAATATCATTTCAATTAATGTTCCGAGGGTCCAATGATGATGAATGTCACATACACTATATACATATATATATATATATATATATATATATATATATATATATATATATATATATATATATATATGAATTCATCATATTCTCATTTAAACTGACTTTAACAAAAATAACACTAAAATAGAAGAGTAAGAGTGTAAGAGTGAAACAATAATCTTCTTTGGAGTGTGTATCCCGTTACTCTCCCACCAATTTACAGCCCTATGTCGTTTGTGGGTGTTGTTGTTGTTATTGGGTCTGAGTGTTTTGAACAAAACTGCCTGAACCGAACGAAGAAGTTTAAAATATTTAAATAAAATAAATTTCAGAAAAATTTTGTTTTAAAAATACATTTTAGTGAGTAAATTTTCAATATTCTTAATGCTAATAATATTTTTTTTTCAAATAACTTGTTTTATAATATTAATTTTTTTAATAATAATTTTATTAAGTAATTTTTTTTTTTTAAGACATGTTTTTGAATTACTTTCTTATGGAAATTATGTTTTCGAATCATTTTTCTATGTTTAATTTATGTTTGGAAATTATTTTCTTTTTCAAAATTATTTTTTTTCAATAATCTTTTTTTGTTGTAATTTCTTTTGCTTTTGAATTTATGTTTATTCGAATAATTTTTTTAATGGAAATTATGTTTTCGAATCATTATTTTATGTTTAATTTATGTTTGGAAATTATTTTCTTTTTCAAAATTATTTTTTTTTGATACACATTTTTTGTAGTAATTTCTTTTGCGTTTGAATTTATGTTTCTTCGAATAATTTTTTATGGAATTTATGTTTTCGAATCATTATTTTATGTTTAATTTATGTTTGATAATTATTTTCTTTTCAATATTATTTTTTTTTTAATAATAATTTTTGTAGTAATTTCTTTTGCTTTTGAATTTATGTTTTCGTAGAATTTCTTAATGGAAATTATGTTTTCTCATAATTTATTTACGGAAATTATGTTTTCGAATCATTTTTTTTATGTTTAATTTATGTTTGATAATTATTTTCTTTTCAATATTATTTTTTTTTTTAATAATAATTTTTGTAGTAATTTCTTTTGCTTTTGAATTTATGTTTTCGGATAATTTCTTAATGGAAATTATGTTTTCGAATAACTTTTGTATGTTTAAATTATGTTTGGAAATTATTTTCTTATCAATATTATTTTTTTTAATAATATTTTTTTAAAACAATTCTTTTTTAACAATAATAAACTTTTTGCATATATTTTTTTTCAATAATTTTTTGTTTAATGAAAATTTGGTTTGTCACAAATATTTTGTTTTTCATAAATATTTATTTTTCATAAATATTTTGTTTTTCATCAATATTTTTTTTTCATCAATATTTTGTTTTTCGTCAATATTTTTTTTTCATCAATATTTTGTTTTTCATCAATATTTTTTTTTCATCAATATTTTGTTTTTCATCGATATTTTATTTTTCATCAATATTTTGTTTTTCATAAATATTTTTTTTTTAAACAATATTTTTTTTCAAAAATGTTTTGTTATGCATATTTATTTTTGTTTTTCATAAATATTTATTTTTCATTAATATTTTGTTTTTCATGATATTTTGTTTTTCATCGATATTTTGTTTTTCATCGTTATTTTGTTTTTCATAAATATTTATTTTTCATAAATATTTGGTTTTTCATAAATATTTATTTTTCATAAATATTTTGTTTTTCATAAATGTTTTTTTTTATAATATTTTTACTTATATTTTTTTCTTGAATATTTTGTTTTTCATAAATATTTTTTTTCATAATAATTTTTTTCCATGAATATTTTTTGGATAAATTTTTTTTTTCATAATTTTTATCAATAATTTTTTTTCATAAATTTTCTTTTTTATTAATAATGTTTGTTTTTCTTAATTATTTTGAATGCTTTTTAATAATCATATTTAGTTTTCAAGGGTAACGGGAGAGCAAGACTACGACTAATAAACACGAATTTTTCATATACGAATAAACTTCTCTTTTGTTTTTGTTGTAGTTCTCCGCTACATTTAACGTTAATTTAAGGTAATAGGTTCGAATAATTATGGGCGTGCCTGATTAGTAATCAGCACGTTTCTGGTTGTTCTTCTTCCTCGGGTATTGAATGTCATAGATACGAAACTGCTCTGTTATTCTTTTAACAGGTAATTTTCTTTAAATCTAAACTTTTCCTTAAGTTTTTTAGTGTTGCATAATTTTAAATAGCTGCAGGGCTTGGTAATTTTTTTGTGTTTTTTTAAAATTGTTTTTTGTTTTTTTAGTTTTTTTTTGTGCTGTTACTAACTCTAAATTTAAATACGCTTCGAAATACATTGATAATAAATATTTTCTTTTTTCATATTTGAAAGTGTAGTGTTAAGCTTACTTTTAAGTTAAAGTTTTAATAAAGTTCCAAAATTTTCATCGTGTTATTGTGATTTTAAATTGTGGGTTTCTTCTTGTTCTGGAAGGTATTCACTGATAGCCATGGTGAGACATGTAAGTACAGTTAATTGTAAGTTCAGGACTTTTCCTTTTTAGTTGAATACCATTTTTTTCTCTAAAGTTTAGTTTAAAAAGCGCGAAACACTCAAATTGTTTTCTACGATAATTTTTCTTTAAAACATAAATTAAAAATTGAAGCAAACTTTTTGTGTTTTTCTTTGTTTGTTTGCTTTTTGATATGATCGAAATTTTTTAGTTGCAGTTGAAATACGTTTTTTTGTATTTTGCGTTGTTTCATTGTTCTGGGCCGATCCTGCTTCCACATTTTATTCTAATTTACACATTTTGAATCTGATCGTTTGGTCAAGTTCATGCATACGTTTTTGTAGTTGTTTTCATTTTTTCTCAAAATTCAAAATAAATTAAAAAAATTTTCCATATTTGAAGAAATCAATTGTTGTGGTCTTTTGGCGAAAGAATGGCGTAGATAGCAGTGAAGATTTTCATACTGAAGAGCGGCAGAATTGTTTTTACACAAAACACAATTTTTTTCACAGATTTTGCAATTTTTTTATGAGTTTTTTCTAAGATTTTTTTATAAAATAGTTTAACAAACAAAAAACGAAAATTTTCTTTGGGAACAAAAATTTAAAATATAATGGAAAAAGAGTGATTTACCTGATTTGCTTTTAAATTTGAGAAAAAATAATTCTGTGTGTGTGAAGTTGTTGTTGTGTTCAAGTGTGAGTGTGTGTTTTTGTGGGAGTGTGTGTGTGGGTGGGTTTGTAGTAGATTCTCTGTAGTTGTAGTGTTGTTGTTGTGTTGGTGGTAATGTTGCTTTCTCTTTCGGTCTCATTCGTGAATAAGCGACACCCTCCAGAATTAGTAATTGAAATTCTCGTAGGGTGTGCCTAGATACGAATAAAAATTGGGATTAATAGGCTGCGCATGTGCATAGTAAAATCCAGAAGCCGGATCTGGTGCTACTCAGTCTAAGAAGCCAGTGTTGACGAGTTTCTCCAAGAAGAACTTCACATCACCCAATTCGGAATCCTTGATGCCCAACGATTTCAACATACCCAAGTCGCCATTCTCGACAGCCATGAAAACAGATCGCAAATGTTCGAGATCAGATCTGGAATAGAGAAGAATATAGAAGTGATTTTCATTATTATTAGGTCTTACAACATAATTAATTAACACTGCAGGGGGTTGGTGGGAGGGGGGCTACTGAGGCTTTCTAGTCAAAGAGAAAAATATTTTTCAGAATGAAGCATTTTTGAGACCAAGCCCGGGCCAGGATATAGAAGTGATGTTTTTATATAAATATTGAAAATTATAATTTATATATAAAATATAATTTATATATAAAAAAAGAATACAATTAATAAAAACAATAAGTATTGATTTATAAATTGGGTCTGGGAAAAAGTTAGTGGCGTTTTTGTAGAAAAATTCAATTGGTTTTCTTATGTGGAAATGAATATCCTTAAACCAAACATGTTCCCTTACTAGAGAAAATGTTCTGACACTTTTCGGGTAGAGTAATGATGCCATCGGTGAAGAACTTCAGTGGTTCCTCGTTGAAAACCTGAATCAAGTGGTTTTCACAGGCTTCATTTGAGAGCATTCTATTGAGAGAGTTCTGCAGAGATCGGAACAAGTGATGGTCAGAGTGTGCTATTCTAGACTATAAGGTGGATGCATCAAAACTTTCCAACCCAGCTTCCGGAAAAAGACGGATCATCAAAGAAGTGTGTGGACGGAAAAAACGCCACGAACTTTTTCCTAGACCCAATATAAATATTTCCACAGAGAGAATGATGGAATCATTGTTGAGAGCATCCCATTTTGGCATATAAAAAGGAGTGACATATAAATAAGAGTATGTAAAGAAGAGTAATGAGGTAGAGAAGAGTAATGAGGTAAAGAAGAGTAATGAGGTAAAGAAGATTTGTATGTAATGAATCATTATCAGTTAATTAAGATCCCGGTCTGAAACACTCAAGATTAAATATATCCAACTTCTTTCTCTCCAACTACTTTTTCTTATAGAACCCATGCTTCGACTAGTTCCTAAATAATAATAGAATAATTAGGATCTGACCTTCTCAAATAATCACAACCTTCTCAATTAATCATAACTTCCCTGATGCTTCCCTGTTAATTGACTGAGGTAAGAGTTGAATCCTTCCAAATTCACTAAATAGTATTTAAAAAGATATTATCAAAGGACTTAACTACGAATAACTAACAAAATGAAGCAATGTTGAAAGGTAATCCTTCTGTTTTCCATTGCTACAAACGAGTATTTCATAACTTATTCTGTTTAAAGGCCCACACATCGCTTCATTAAAAATGCATCACAAAACCCGACACTTCGCACCTGAGCCTATGTGAGACATGTTGGAGTTAATCCCTGTGGAAGCTGCCAAGTTTCACAAGTTGCCAAGTTTCCTGACTGAACGGCCTGCAAGCCTTGTTAAGTTTTCATGGACTTTAAAGCAGCGGCGTAATTAACAGGATGTCTTACTTCAACAAGGCTTTAAATTAGATCCCTCATTAAGCTACACACACACACACACACACACCCAGGCACACATGCAGAAGCGCACTCACACACGCATACACACAAATATGCCTACATATACACAACAATTTATGATTATGCATATCCTTAAGCTATTTTCTCAGACTCCTCCACAAGCGTACATACTCTCAGCCACACAAAAACACACACATACATAAGCTCACACACACAAACACACACGCATCATTAAAGGTAGACATTGAAACTAAACACATTGTTATCCTTGTTGTGTGTGCGGTTTTATCCTTGGCTTAATTAAACCCTGCAGGCCTCGCTGGCTGTGAGCGAGCATACAAGTGCGTATCTACAAGTTTATGAAATGTAAGTGCGGCCGCCGTGGCTCTGCCCCCGTGAGGACTGCGGCCCTTAAAATCGTGTCAGGATAATTTTCATTGTCGCATAGGCTTGGCACTTCCAGACAGAGGTTAATAAAAACAAAAACAACAAAAAACATATTTGCTTTCCTTACTGCGTGCGTTTGCGTGCCATGTGCGTGCTTCTAAAATGTGGGCTGGGTTGTGAGTGTTTGTTTTTGTTACGCTTTATATTCAGCATTAGTGGGGTTTGTTGTTTTTGGCGCTGTTGCGGTTTACTTTAGGGACTTTTATTGCATTTCTCTCTTTTATTGTTTTATTTGGTTTTCTGTTTATTTTCATTTTTGATAGTGCTGTAATTTAGCAATCAAATGGGTGGGTGGGCATGGTGTCTCAATCGTACCGCGCCGGGTATACACTTTAATGTGTGGGGCTCTTTGTGCAGTAAAGTCACATTAAAGTCGGAGTAAAGTCACAGTCCAAGCGGTGCTCAAGATCTGCTTTGCACGTTGCTGTGATTTTAGTGCAACGATTAAAAGGGAAAACTGTTCAATGTCTCATAAGGGTTCATGCTTTTGGTGTTTTTTGTGCAACTTCTGTGCAAGTAAGGAGGTTTCTTGCAACCTTTATGAAACCTTTAAGCAACCTTTATGAAACCTTTATGCAACCTTTAAGCAACCTTATTTAATCTTCACTCAACTCCTCTGGATATTAGTTTGTTTTCTGCACAATTTTTCCACCTTTTATAGAAGTAAATCTGATGTTTGTAACTCCTGTGCAACTTCTCTGCAAGTGAATATATTATCTTAATACCTTTGTGCAACTTCTATGCGACTATCTGTTACTAAGAGCTTCCTCATTTTTACTAAGTATGTTTTTGGCAACTTTTACGAAACTATTTTGCAACCAAAACGGTCTTTTGATACTTGTGCGCAACTTCTATGCAACTAACTATGATATGTGGTACATTTCTGCAACTTCTATGCAACTGAAGATGATTTCTGCAACTTCTATGCAACTAACGTTGATCTCTGTTAAACTTATGCAACTTGTGTGCAACTGAAGACGAGTTCTGCAACTTCTATGCAACTGAAGATGATTTCTGCAACTTCTATGCAACAAATGATAGTTTGTGTTGCATTCATGCAACTTTGTGGAAGCGAATAAATTCCCTGCAACTTCTATGCAACTTTGGTGTTACAAATGTTGCCTCTTGAAAACTGTATGTACCTGCTATGCAACTTCTATGCAACTAATGTTGATCTGAGTTACATTTATGCAACTTCTGTTCATCTGAACATGATTTCTGCAACTTCTATGCAACTAACAATACATTGTATCACATTTATGCAACTGAAGATGGTTTCTGCAACTTCTATGCAACTTATGATAGTTTTTGTTACATTCATGGAACTTTTGTGGAAATGAATATGTTCCCTGCAACTTCTATGCAACTTCGGTGTTACAAGTGTTGTCTCTTGTAAACTGTATGTAACTGCTATGCAACTTCTATGCAACTAACATTGATCTATGTTACATTTATGCAACTTTTGTGCAACTGAAGACGATTTCTAGAACTTCTATGCAACCAACGTTGGTTTGTGTTGCATTTATGCAACTTCTGGGCAACGCCTAAGCATCCGATGATAGTTTGTGTTACACTTATGCAACTTCTGTTCATCTGAAGACGATTTCTGCAACTTCTATGCAACTAATAATATATTGTATCACATTTATGCAACTGAAGACATACTCTGCATATTCTGGAACCTTTATGTAACTTCATTGCAATTATAGCACCCTCTCTGCAACCTTTATGCTACTTCTATGCAACTAAACACGCTTTCTGTGGCCTTTATGATATTCCTATGCTAACAAGTCTATTTTTGCTACCTCTATGCAACTTATCCTTAACTTCTACACTCACTATTCATTAGAAATCCTGTTTCTAAAGTTAATCTCACCCTCTGAGTTAATCCTTTAAAAGGGGCTTTCGGCAAATAGAGCCTGCTCAGTCCAATTCATAATTTCTTCGCTCGCTCCTCAAGTACACAAAGGTCAGTTTCTTTTGCAAATGGAGACAGAAGGAGGGAATTGCTTTCAGGCCACGGCTGGACATGCCAATTGTTTCAACATTTTCGTTGTGTTTTTGCCCTTTTGGTTTGTTTCGTTTGTGATGCTCAAAGCAAGGACTGCATACATCATTCAGCAGATCCTTTGACGAATATCCGCAACAGTTTACTTAATAGCCTGTTTGCTGTCGGTCGGCGTGGGCGATTTGTATGCTTTCTTGTTCTAGAATTGTATCAGGCACTGGATACAAAATGACATTAAAGGACACGCTTAATGCTTCCTGCGGGCAGGAGCAGTTCAAAAATTGCTACCCTAATAACTAAGCTTGCCTTTTTATGATGAAAGCACAACTGCACAAGGCCATAGTAAATTTACTTTAGGGATTAGCAGAGCATTTGTAGCTGAGGATACATAATGGCAAACATGCGAGGAGCTTATTTAAATCCTGCCTTTCAGAGCAGTTCCAATTCTCGGGTTTTATTGTCTTTTCTTTGGGAATGAGTAAGTGAAACTTAAAGATACTTCAAGATAACTATTGAAAGGATATTTAACAGTGTGAATTCATGAAATTAATGCAAGCTCTCTGCCCTCATTGGGCAGCAGCGTGCAATATTGCGCAAGGACTTACCTCATTAAATGCAGAGCCGCGCCAAAGTCCTCAATCGTCTGCGATTCGCTCAATGCAATGGCCACCTTCTCAACTCCGCCCAACGGTGAGAGTGCATCGCGTGCCTTGCTGCCGAAAAGTTTCTCCAAATAATTGGGTCCGTGCGAAGCGATTAAACTCTGCAGGAAGGAAGCTGTTTCCTCCACGGGTGGCCGTTTAGCTAAATGGGGAAAAGGAAAGCGGAAGCAAGAGCAAACAAAGTGATTGTTATTATTATTATTACAATGATTATTTTTAGCATGATTTGAAAAAGTTTAAAGCATTTCAGAAGGCACCAAGCAAGGAAGTCATCACTACAACGCAGACCCACCACCTCCATCCTTGCAAGCGCCTGCGACGCAGTGCAAATGTACCTTGAGCACGACAGGGCCGACAAATTTGTTGTAATGCTTTTATTGACATGGCAATCAGTATGCTCGTAACTTTGCGCTAAGCTCACTTAAATGGCGCTTAATGACCGAACAACCGAACTATTTGGCTGGATAAAGAGGGGGACGACGGAAGGACGGGGAGCCCAGGCCAGCTGGCCGGCAAACTGTGTACACAACACAGGGAAATTTGTCAAAGTGGCTGCTTTCATAAGCTCCAAACTGGCAACCAACAAAAACGCTAACAACAACATCAACAAAACGCTAACAAACAACAAAAAACTCAAACAACAACAACAAAACGCTAACAACAACACCACCAACAACAAAACACAAAAACCAGCCACGCATACATAGATTTGTTGTGATGTGAAGCATGGAAATGCGAGACGAAATGTTAAGATTCCTAATTGTATACGATAATGGGGGCCTTGGGTAGTCCCATCAGAGCACGAGTAAGCCAGAAACAAAGAAAAGGCTACCAAAAAAAAACTAGAAAAAAATGCGCCATGGCATGGTGTGGAAAGACGCAATTAAATCTAATAAATTTGCTTTTGTCAGGCCATAAGCGAAAAGAGCAGGGCACGGCAGCAGGGGGCGCACTATGAACGGGAGTTGCGTTCAGCGCCCTTTAAGGACATTTCACTTTCACTGCCCCAGTGGCGGCTGTCAACAGGCATTGCGAACGCTCTTTATTGGCCTAGAGCTGCAGCAATTTGCCTGCGGACGCCATGAAGTATACTTAACATTTCATTCCAGGCTTTTCGTGCTGTCTCCTTGTCACAAATGGAGAGATAGTAATGATGACGCACTTCGGAGAATAGTTGGGAAAATTAGTTAATAGTTCGGATCACTGGCATGTGGCCAAGTACTCGTACTACAAAGAGATTTGTGAGATAATTTTACTTTAAACAACATTTAAACTATTTTGACCAAATCGGTTTTATAACAGCTGCTTTTAAGTTACAACTGAACTGAAATGTCCCATCTCAATGCCAATTTCCACGTTTAGGGGAGTGTTCCGGGACGTTCCAACACTTTGTACAATTAGCTCTGTTAGTGTAAATGAAACAGCAGTAGTGTGAATGCCTGTTAGAAAGGGATAAGTGGCTTCAAGCAACCGCAGCACATATTTCATTACGAAGAAGGAGACAACACTAGCAGGGATTACTCACAACAATACGAGATGTTTAGTCACATTCCAATGCCCTGTTCGTCACTAGGTACACAATCATATTTTGTAGTGAAGAAAGGATTGCGAACTTTGCATAAGTTGACACACCGATTTGTTTCCTACCAATCCTTTCATAAACTATTGAAAAATTGTATTGGCATATTTGTGGTGAAATAGTCTTTTCGGTATATATGAGACCATCAAAGTTGAGCTACAAGGAGTCAAAAAGCCATAAATACAACCAGTGGCTGTTCGTAAGGAGATGTCCTTTCTCCCCTCCTCTGGACGTGGGTTATTGATGAACTCCTACAGAAGCTAAACGGTCTAGGCTTTAGAGCGCAAGGTTACACTGATGATATAGTCATATATATTGTGAGTGGCCATGAGGACACCATCTGCTCTTTTCTGCAACAGGCCCTACGCATCACCAAGAGATGGTGGAAGGAAAAAGAACTATCCTTAAATTCACTGAAGTCTACAATTGTTCCATTCACCAATTGGAAAATAGTCAATCTGACTAAAGTTTCGTTAGATGGAACAATTTTAGAATATTCTAAAGAGGCGAAATATCCATGAGTAGTCCTGGAGAAAAAGCTTACTGGGAACTCACATTTAAATTTCATAACCAACGAAGCAACAGCAGCGTTCTTTGCATGCCAACAGTTATTTGGTAAAACCTTGGGAATGACCCCAAAACTAACTTACTGGTCATATAACACCATAGTACGACCAATGGTCACCTATTCAGCTTTGGCTTGGTGGCCCAACGTACGACAAAAAGTGGCCAGTAACAAACTAAATAAACTTCATCGTCTTGAGTGTGTGGGAGTAACAGGGGCGATGCACAGATGCCCTACTGATGCTCTAGGACTCATCACGGGCATCCCTCCTTTAACCATGACCATTGAAAGGGAGGCCTGTGGTGAAGCCTAACGCCTTCAGGACATCTCCAACATAAGAAGTGGATACCTTTAGGGTCGTATTAGAGTACTTGATCCCTTTCTGAATGACCCCCTTATGAGGTTTCTGGACAATATGGTGAGAAAAACATCATTCACTACACTCTATAAGGTTCACATCCCTGCAAGAGATAAGTTTGAGGAATACATTAGCTATATTCCACAAGGTATGGTATACTAGTGGGTCCAATTGGTAGTACAGGAGCAGGCATAATGGTATCATTTTTCCAGAAAGCGCTCCATATGGGTAAGACTCAACAATATTTCAAGCGGAAGTTGTTGCCATCGAAGCATGTATCGGAGAATGCCTTCGTAGAAGCCTAAACGTCAAGCTTATATACATTAAATCAGATAGCCAGGCTGCCCTTAAGGCACTGGGATCGTATTAGTATACGTCTGCTGCCATTAACGGACTGGGATCGTATTACTATACGTCCCGAATGGCTGAAGAATGTCATAAAATCCTAAATTATTCTAGTCAAAGACTAAAATGTCACACTTTGTTAGGTGCCTGGACATGAAGGACACGCTGGGAATTAACGGGCGGACTGCCTCGCAAAGAGAGGGGCGCTCCGTCCAGTTATTGGCACTGAACCTTTCTGCGGTGTGGTTAAAGACAACAATGTCACACTTTGTTGGGTGCCTGGACATGAGGGACATGCTGGGAATTAACGGGCGGACTGCCTCGCAAAGAGAAGGGCGCTCCTTCCACTCATTGAACTTCTCTGCGTTGTGATTACATGCCACTCTGCAGACCTTTAAGAAATGGGAAGAAACTCAGATAGCTATTCAATTCAATGGAAAGAAACTCAGATAGCTATTCAATGGCAGCACGCTTCTGGCCAAAGACAGGCAAAGAGATTCCTTACACAAAACAGAAGTATATCCAAAAGGATACTAACCCTGAACCGCGAAAGTCTTAGGACTCTAGTGGGGTATCTGACAGGACACTGCTGCCTAAGGTATCACCTCAACAAGAAAGGCCTGTCAGACATCTCTGACTGCAGATTCTGTGGACACAACTCTGCAACATCAGAGTACATTTTATGTGAGTGTCCAGCGATCTAAGGTAAGAAGAAAATGTCTGGGGGAATTCTTCTCAGAACCTGCCACAGTATGGAAACTTCAACCTTCCAAAGTGCTCCAATTTATAAAAACCCTAAGGTTAGAGTGGATCATGGGGGTGGCGGGGCGCATTGCTAGTACTCCATTAACGATTACATAAACACAAAGTATGATTTATATGAGGATAATACAAATTTCTTTCACCAAATCTTCATCAGCTCTTCGTAAACTTTATTCAGAGTTGGAGGCTTCAAATATATATATATATATAATATATATATATATATATATATATATATATATATATATATATATATATATATATATATATATATATATATATATAAGATATAATATTTCATAACCAGATGTGAGAACAGATAACCAAAATTGAGTGCGGCAACAGCATTAAATATGGCCACTCCCCTTATCTGTGGTTTCTAGGTGTCACATACAAATATTTCAACACAGCCGCCCTCTGTGGTCGAATGGTAAGCATGCTAGACTCACGCTCAGAGGGTCGCAGGTGTAAATCATGCTTCGAGTTTGGTCTAACATTCTTTCTATAAAAATCTGTCTTCGAGTCGAAAGCCTCAGTATTCCCTCAGGGAATGAGCACTAGATTCCCCTAGTCCTTGCAATCATAATTAATTGTGGTGTAATATATATAAGAATATTTCAGCATCCTGAAATCTTCCTTCAAGGCCTCTGCCACCAAAAACCACCAACAACAATATGCGAACTCTCTTCCAAAGTCCTTCACAGATTGGAAAATCAAACTGAATTTATCTAAAAGTTCACACCCAACTTTAACCCTAAGAAGAGAATCTCCTCCACCAATCCCTCAATTGAGTCCGTCCGCAGACTGACCTGGTTCAAGCGAATCGCTTCCAGCGCTTTGCGGGGAAATCGAATAAATTTTTCAACTGAACTTAAATCAAAGGATACTCGTGTGTAAATAAAGTTTAATTGGAATATGATGAAAATTAAATTAAATCTGACAGTTATTTGTTTATTTATTTTTAATTAAAATTTATTAATATTTTTTGCAGTATTTTTGCAGTTTTTTGTTCGTCGGGATTGGTGGCTGGCTACTCCAGCCACATCCTGCATATTAATTATGTAAAACGTGTAAATATGCCAGTGAGACTGCCGCAGCGTTATGCCCGCATTTGCGAGTACAACCGCTCATTAACGTCGTGTGCTCCTCCCAGCAAGGACGGAATATTTAATGGCGACGCCTTTTTACCTTATGAAATATGCAATTTCAAATATCCGGCATAATGGCCAGGCTGGATGCGAGTACATGCGGGCACGTTAATTAATTTTCACGCAGCTCACCGAGATGTTGGAGGTAAGCAGCAATTTCGCACACGGGACTCACGAAATTATTCGACATTTCTTGTACACTTCAAATGCATTATCAGAGTCGTCATTAACAGCGCTCTTGTCATGCGGTTCCATAAACATTTACAATCGGGTGTAAGTCAAACCAAGACCTTCTTCAACTACAGGGCCGCATTGACGATTGTTCGTATGTGGGCCCTTCCCTTGGTGGAAGTTTGTAGATGGGAGTGTGGAAGTGGAAATTTGTTAAAGTTGTTAAAATAGGAGGTACACTTGGGGAGGAAAAGTATCTCTTTACTATTATGTCCTCTTCAGATTCTCAGCTGAGGAACAGTGGAAAAAAATACAACTCATGGATGAAACTCTCAAATCTCCAGGTTGGGAACTGCAAGTAAGTATCTTACCCCAGTGACTCATAGCAGTTATAATAGAAACAACTGATGTTGGGGATACTATAATCCCTTTAATGTACTCTTATCATAAAGTAATGAACTTATTTCGAAGGAAAGCACTCCATCTTCTGTTAAGGACCATGTAAGGGCAACAATTCTATATCATACCCGCAAGATTACAGTCCGAAGACACAGTTTAGAGGCAGTCAACGCGAGAATAATAAACAAAGTTTCATTTAAGTTGATCTTCGACTTGCATCCAATGAAACCACTGAAACTCTTTATTTAAGGACCGTGATAACAACACTTCCTAAACTGAAGGGACATCGCACGGATATGACTCAAGCAATTTCCATCAATAAACTGAGAGTGGCGTATCACCAGTAATTCTTCCATAGACCTTCACTGAAACCTCAAGGCACGCAAGTTAGCACGAACACTTCAAATAAATCGTTGAAGTGGTTCGATAAGAGAGCACAGAACTATAGGAACATCCCACGGATACGGCTCAGGCAATTGCCGTTAATGGATTTAGAGTTCTATATCACCAGTAATTCCTCCATGAACCTTCACTGAAACCTCTAGATACGCTTGTCAGTATGAACCCTTCAAATAAATCGTGGCAGTGGTTCGATAAGAGAGCACAGCACTCCGCATAGAGAAGATTTCTGTGTCGAAGTCCTAAAAACGTCAATCCAGCTGCAGAAATTGAATGATGTAAATCCACCCGTGAGTTCTGTTGCGATTGGCAACTC
The DNA here is from genome assembly GCA_920105625.2 of Clusia tigrina. Classification (NCBI taxonomy): domain Eukaryota; kingdom Metazoa; phylum Arthropoda; class Insecta; order Diptera; family Clusiidae; genus Clusia; species Clusia tigrina. Next base: position 25,715,648 of record OV050031.1, on the reverse strand, counting down.
AGTCCGTCGTCCACATTCTGCTTCAGGTCATTCCTCAGCCCGTCGTCCACATTCTGCTTCAGGTCATACCTCAGCCCGTCGTCCACATTCTGCTTCTAGTCATACTTCAACCCAGCATTCCTCTCCACAAATCCATCGAAGCTGATAAGTTTGAGGCCACCGCTATGTTCTGCCTAATTGGCAGCTGTAACCTTGGCCAGCCTACGAAACGATTTGCGTAATGAAATTCCTATCGGATTTCGTTGATTTTTGCTTGACCGAGTTTGGTGCTGCAGTGCAACTATTAAGACTGCGGGGGTTTCAGGGCCATTGAGGGCAGAATGCATCCGTGCCAATTGCAGAGGGCATGTTTGCTGTCAGCTTGTGGCCGTTGTGAGTGACAGATGCAACCTAGTCTGACATTTCCCTTTCACAAACTTTTGATGCGGTGCTTTATTGATACGTTTTGAGGCTGCTTAACTGGGAATAGGTGCACCTTCTGTTAATTAACAAAAGGAAGTAGATGGAAAGATAGAGGCGTGCCTGTCTTCTGATGAGAAACTAAACTATGTTTAACATTTGTTTGAAGAGTTGACGACACACTCCTTTTGCACACGCGGAACTTATGTACAAACCGACGCAAAATCCCACCTCCGCCATTCTAATTTGCAAGGGGTTGGTTTCGTTTATAACTACAAAGCGTATTGCACAGCGCTGCTCCTTTGCAAGGTTGAGTGATTTGCCACGTTGTCCTGAAAAGTGTCGCTTAATGTGACTTGGCAGAGTTTCAAAGCCATTAATCCCAAAATAATTGCCCTAAATTACTTTAATAGGCACTTTAATTCCGTTGGAGCTTCATTGTGTCAGAGTGTTCAGTTCAAGGGGGGGTCGAACACCTTTAAATACCTGCTAATTGAGCTGTGGATTCTATTTCTGGTAAGAAATTTGGCGGAGGATAATTTAAAGTGAATGAAAACTGTCTCAGCCTCAAATAAACAAAGAACTGCTACGGGTCTGAGATATTTTGGGATATTGTGTTTTAGGATATTGTCTTTGACATGCAATTAAATCAGCAGTTGCTCAGAGTAACACAACAGCTTCAGGATCAGGAGCCAATCGAAGGTATCAACTACTATACTATACTTTCGGGTGGTTAAGGAAATCTTCAATACAATCATTCCCATGGGATTTCTATGGGAAATTCACGGAGTCTCTATCAAGGATTTTAATAGCTTTGCAGAGACCTTGAAGTGGTTTAAGGAGAACTACGATTTAGCTGGATAAGTTGTGAAGCCAAGTAATCCTACAAAACTGGATAAGGATATGCAAAGTTCTTCCACTACTACGAGTGACGTTATTTAGGATCTTATACGCAGCAGCATATAAGACTGTTTAAAAAATGTCACTTAAGCTTCTAAATCATTTGTATCACTGCTGCTTTTAGGTCACAACTGAACTGCTTTGTCATTCTACATCAAAATTCTGCATTCGACAATGTTCTGAGTAGCACTTGTCCCAAAGAATGTTCTCCTTTCCCTCAATTGTGACTCAACGTTTATACCCCTTAATATGTTAGAGACAGGCAGAGGGAGAGAGAGAGAGATAGAGAGAGAGGTAGAGAGAAATTGAAAGAAAGAGGGAGATAGAGAGATTGAAAGAGAGAGATTGAAAGAGAGAGATTGAAAGAGAGATAGAGATATAGAGAGAGAGATATAGAAAGAGATATAGAAAGAGAGAGAGAGATAAAGAGAGAGAGATTTAGAGAGAGAGATATAGAAAGAGAGAGATAGAGAGAGATATAGAAAGAGAGAGATAGAGAGGGATATAGAAAGAGAGAGAGATGGAGAGAGATTGAAAGAGAGATAGAGAGAAATTGAAAGAAAGAGAGAGATTGAAAGAGAGATAGAGATATAGAGAGAGAGATATAGAAAGAGAGAGATAGAGAGGGATATACAAAGAGAGAGAGAGATAGAGAGAGACAGACAGACAGAAGAGAGAGTGAGATTGGCAGAGTGAGAGATAGAAAACATCACTAATACTGATAGAACCAGCAAAAATTAGATAGGAATGGCAGCACACACCGAATTTATTATGAACCTAATTTATTGATGTTTAGTCCTGAATAGTTAAATTACTATTCCGTCAAAGCATCATTTCCCTGTACTTGTATCATACAATTTTACGTACCTTCCTCGTCCCTGGACACACCTCAGAGGTTCATAAAAGAGTCAAAGAAGTTTGAAAAGGTGTAACGTCTCTATCTCCCCTCTATCTACCCCTTCTCCCAAATATTTCCAGTTCTATAGTACTATATTTCAAGGTCTGAGTGCTTGGAGACCTCCTTCTTCGGCGGTTCTCCGGCCTACCCCATTTCCAACTATCTATCTATCTTTCTATCATAAAATTTTACTTTCTCAGCTTCGCGAACTTATCAATCGCCCTACAGAAAAGACAAAAGTGACTCCGACAAATGCGCAAAACGTAGAGAAATATAAAAAAATTATTTTATTAAAATACTCGTACAGCGCAAAAAGGATTTCCTTATGTTAATGGTGAGTATTGTTGTTGCATGCACAGCCGCATGGCTGAGTGTGCCGCGCCATTTTTCTTTCTGCTCGCCAGCTAATTGAATTACCGCACTACACCCACACAAACACATTCGACACATAAACAGACAAGTACACGCCCCCGCCACAGGCAGACACACTCATGCACACACACAAGCATTTCACTCACATATGCCGTGGCAGCCGCTTTAATACCGTCATTTATAGGTCAGTCAACAGGGATTCAAAGTTTTTGAACTTTTTATTTTACGTCGCTGTTGCTGAGGCGGCGATGGTGGCCGCGTTGTTCTTGTTGTGCTTTTTGTTGTATTATATTTTTTGTACAAGGACATGCTCCGACACTCAGACACAGCCACCAGCGACTTATTCAAATAAGTGTGCATTACGAGCACATATTTTTTAATTTTATGAGATTTTGTGTACACAGGAATATGAAAAATTTTAAGTATTCTTCTTTGGGGAAATCAGGAAATAAACATATAAAAACCCTCACAGCAGCCCCAGCAGTCAATTGAGGCGATTGCTGACACTGCCAGGAATGGTTTCATCGATGATGTTTAGTGCGCTCGGATATATTTGGATTAACTACAACAACAAATTGGAAAATAATTAAAGAGATGTATATGACTTCTTCATGACGTCATGAGACTTCCGATGACCGGATGGAAGGCCTTGTTTTTGTTATCTTTATAGTTGATATTCCAAATCATTCAGAACAAACATATTCAGAACTATGTCCTTGACAGGTCACACGTCAGCATCTAAGCTATTTGATGGCATACATTTAAGATGGCATGTCATTGACTATTTTATTGGTTACTACTTTCCATACAATATACCATGGCAGCGTAGTATGGAAAGTAGTATGGAAAGTCGTAGTGGCCTGCCATTCCTGAGGATATCAATCATAGCCTTCTAGCATTTCATTTGGTTGTGGGGAGATGACTTGTCATAGGAGTGTTAGTGGCTTCTGATATGCCAGAGAAATTGGCGTCGTTCCGCAGCTTTATAGTGTAGATGTCATAACTCCAGTTATAGTATTGATACTGCCAATGACAAGTCATTGGAAGGGCTATGATCACCTGTTATTCTAGGTTTCATATCTTCAGTTACTTGTAATATTGATACTTCAGATGACAAGTCATCGACGCATCACTTACTTGTAGTATTGATACATTAAATGAGAAGTCATCGGTTCACCTGATCACCTGTTATTCTAGGTTTCATATCGTCAGTTACTCTTCAGATGACAAGTCATCGGTTCATCACTTACTTACAGTATTGATACTTCAGATGACAAGTCATGGGTTCACCTGATCACTTGTTATTATAGGTTTCATATCTTCAGTTACTTTTAATATTGATACTTCAGATGACAAGTCATCGGTTCATCACTTATTTATAGTATTGATACTTCAGATGACAAGTCATGGGTTCACCTGATCACTTGTTATTCTAGCTTTCGTATCTTCAGTTGTTTATAGTATTGACACTTCAGATGATCGGTTCACCTGATCAGTTTTTATTCTAGATTTCATATCTTTATTTATTTATACTTCAGCTGACATGTCCTTGGAAGTCTCATTGCTCTATTTCCGATGAAATGTTATTCTTATTTTCAGAAGACATGCCTTTGTTAGTGTCTAGAATAAGATATTGGTAGTAATATCTATTTATAATTTAAATTTCTCAGATGACATGTCATTGATGTTGTCATCGACTTACAACAAACCAGATTGCAAATATACATTAACATCTTTCTTATCTGTTAGTGTCAATATCAAGCCTTGAGTTTTATTTATAGAGATGATGCCACAAATGACATGTCATTGGTAGACTTATAGTCGTCTCTAATTCCACATGGACAGTTGGCTGAGACTTTGAATGGCACATCTTTGGTGTAGGCACTGACTACAGACATACCCAGTGACATCACATTGGTAGTCTCTCACATTTCAGATGACAAGTCATTGGTAGTCTCTCACATTTCAGATGACAAGTCATTGGTAATCCCTGCATTCCAGATGACAAGTCATTGGTAGTACCACAGTTGCCTGATATGATATCATATCTACAACTGAGTCTATAGTGTCGTTACTTCGGATGATATTGTTATTGTCATATTACAGTTTTATACTTGATGTATACCTTCAATTTTGTTGACAATTTAGATGACATGTCACTGGTGGTGTCATTGACAACACACTATTACAATGATAAGCAATTCTTGCCTGTCCTTGCCGGGTTCTACCACCTTTAACCCTGTATTTCCAGTCGATGGCACAACCCATGACAAGTCATCGTATATATTTAAGGCATGACAATCCTCAAATTTGTTTGAAACAAGGACTCAAGGTGGTCACGAGCAGAAAATTCTGTTAGCGCTGACAGAATCGCTGACTACACTTGGCAATTGACTGGTGGGATTGACATTTTGTGACGTGTGTTGTGAGCCACTGAATTGTTGCCAATTTGGCCACATGCTTGGAGGTTTCTTGCTTCTTTGTTGGTGCCTGTTGGTACTGTTGCGTGTTTGCTTTGTTGCAATTGTGCAATGAAAATTCAATTTCTCTCGTTTGTGGTTCCTTAGGCAAAAATAAATTCTCATTTTCATGCAGTACGTGCTGCGACACAACGTCATAAGCACACCCACACACACTCACACACATGCATACATGTTCCCACACAATGGAAGGGAAAGGAGAAGAGAGTGAAGCTTGGAACAAAAGGATTGCTGGCAGCTTGTTTGGTGGTCCCTGCGGTTATGTCTTATGTGCTCTGTTGCTCAACTTGTTCTTGCAATTTACGTTTCGCTGCACTCACACTCCCACTCCCAATCGCACTCACAAAAACACACACGAACGTGCTGCGGTGGCTCCACAGTGACTGTGTGTGTGAGTTTGTCGGTTCAAATTGACTTAAGCCTGGCACATTTGCTCGTATAAATTGATTAGCTCAATTGTTTATCCTTGTTGCTGCATTCTTGTCGCTGTGCTGTCAATATCAATTTTGCAATCTGTGGTGGTCAAAGGACACAATATCCTGTCGACATGTTTGCTTGTTTGGCGATGATTGCACAGCAAATGTGGCAGTTCACTTCGAAGGATATTGAAACAAAGCCCACTCGTAGTCGTGTGTCCACTGAAATATTTAAATTAGAAATCCGTGTGGTTTTGTGTGGAAGTAATTAAAACCACTTCAGTTTACTTGCACAAAGGATTTGCAATTTATTTAAATTTAATTAGAAAGGATATTCTATGGCAAAACTATAATAAAACGCCTGAAGGACTTGTCTGCTTGTTTCACAGAAAATTTAATTTAATGTCATTTGTGGCACTTAGTTTAGTTGCTCTTCAAAGTGGCAAAAGGACAGATGAGCAGCTATGGAGAAATAGCATGAGTAGGGAGAGGAGAGGGATGAGAGGTAGTCGGGAAAAATTGAGTGGGAACGAGAGATGTAGAGAGAGAAAGCGAGAGTACGTGTCAAAACAGAGTTGGTTGTTTAAGCAAATCCTTGCAAATAAAATGGTGAGAGTGGTAAAGAGAAATAGAGAAATAGAAGGAAAAAGAAAAAAGAGAGAGAAAGGTAGAGAAAAAGAAATAAAGGAATAAAAGAGAGAATAGAGAGAATGAAGAGAGAGAGTGAGAGAGAGAAATATGGAAAGCAGCAAAATCAAGTAAATTATTCAAACGGGGCTTCATAAATCAAACATTGAGTGGGATAGTAGGTTACGAAGAGAGAGGAGATGAAGATGGAGGAAGAGAAAAACAGGAAGTAACGAGGTAAGAGAAGAAAAGAGAGGAAACGAGTGCAATAGAGAGGAAAAAAGATAAAAATAGAGGCTAAAAAAGAGAAGAAAAGAGAAGAATAGAGAGGAATACAGAGAAAAAGAGTGTGAGAAAGGCATATGTAGAGAGAGAGAGAGAGAGAGACATATGTAGAAAGAGAGAGAGAGAGAGCGACAAATAGAGGGAAGTGAGGAAGAGAAGGGAAAATTGAGAAGTGGGAGGAATAAAGAGAAAAGAGGTAGAGAGACATAGAGGCAGAAAGAGAGAGAAAGACAAAGAGAGGGAAGAGATGGGAAAATTGAGAATCGACGGAAGAAGGGCAGAGAGCGAGAGAGAGGGCAAAGAGAGAGAGAGGGCAGAGAGAGAGAGGGACGCCAGATACACAAAGAGAGGGAAGAGAAGGAAAAAGTTGAGAAGTGAGAGGAATACAGAAAAAAAGAGTTTGAGAGAGATAGAGGCAAAGACAGAGAGAGAGACGGCAGATACACAAAGAGAGGGAAGAGAAGGAAAAAATTGAGAATCGACGGAGGAATAATACAGAGAAAAGAGGGTGAGAGAGTAGAGGCAGAGAGAGAGAGAGAGAGACAAAGAGAGGGAAGAGAAGGTAAAAATTGAGAAGTGGGAGGAATACAGAAAAAAAGAGGTTGAGAGAAGCAGAGGCAGAGAGAGAGTCCGCAGATACACAAAGACAGGGAAGTTAAGGGCAAAATTGAGAACCGACGGAGGAATACAGAAAAAAAGAGGTTGAGAGAGGCAGAGGCAGAGAGAGAGACGGCAGGTACACAAAGAGAGGGAAGAGAAGGAAAAAATTGAGAATCGACGGAGGAATACAGAGAAAAAGATTCTGAGGGAGGTATAGGCAGAGAGAGAGACGGCAGGTACACAAACAGAGGGAAGAGACGGAAAAAATTGAGAAATGAGAGGAATACAGAAAAATGAGGTTGAGAGAGGCAGATACAGATAGAGAGATGGCAGATACACAAAGACATGGAAGAGAAGGCCTAAAATGAGAAGTGGGAGGAATACAGAAAAAATGAGGTTGAGAGAGGCAGAGGCAGAGAGAGACGGCAGATACACAAAGACATGGAAGAGAAGGTCCAAAATGAGAAGTGGGAGGAATACAGAAAAAATACGTTGAGAGAGGCAGAGGCAGAGAGAGAGACGGCAGATACACAAAGACAGGGAAGGGTAGGGCAAAATTGAGACAGTTATTGTTAACACAGATAGTTTGATTATTAAAAATGTGAGGGAGAGACGAAGAGAAAGAGACAATCCTTAGAAGAAACAAGGAAGGGAATTAGTGGAAAAACCAATTCAATGATTTCGTATCTCTCTTGTCATTCTAAGAGGCATAAAGAATGATGTCATCTCGCTTGCACTAATAGACAACATTCTCATAGATTTAAGAACCTTGCTGAAAAGACAGTTTGATGATAAAGAGACTGCAATAGTGTTGTGACTTGGAAGCAGCATTGATATATAAGAAAAAGTTAAACTTTGAAGCTGTTCTAGTGATTGGCAGTATGCGAACTGTTTCTCAAGTTAATTGTTTATTAATTTGGACTATTTTAGTAGTAGAAGCAATCCAACATATTTCTTACTTAACACAATCCAGTGACCGAACCAAAAACTAATTTTCAAACCATTCTGCTCTTATTTCCATCACTGTTTTTAGCATAATAAGTACAGGTACTCTATTTCACATGAGGCTGCTATCCCTTCATTGTGTGCCACATATGTTTGTCCTAACGTGTGCCCTAAATGGGCGTTCACTATGCTTAAGAATTCTTTAAAATTTATACAGTTTTTTAAGTTACTCGTATCATAATTTCTTAAATTGTACTTAAAGCGTAGCTAAGGACTTTGAAGGCTTGACAAAATATTTATCACTTGTTCAAACTCTCTAAAATCCTTCCCTAATCTGTTGTATAAATCTTTCCCTTCCTCCCTACAAGCCCACTTTAAATCGTTTCACGCGCCTCAGCAACAACACTGATTGAATGTCAGTCACGAAATCCCGCTGAGTGGAACCATTCCGGAGCGTTAAAAAGCAATCTAATATCACTGAGCCATTTCATACGTCAAAGAACGGATTAAAAACGCCTGCCACGAGAATCGTCTCACATTAAAAAGGACAACAGAGCAACACCCAAACCCAAACAAACAGCCACAGACACTCACATGGCGGCATAAGATTTACTGCCTCTGTCATTGTGAGTGTTCGGGCGGCGTTGTCCTTCGGTAAATATTACGTATAGTTACTTACCTGCTGTACATAAACGCATATCCTCATCATAGCCATCAGAGCAGTCGGGCGCCCCGTCACACAAGTATTGAATGGAAATGCAATTTCCATCGCCGGGACATTTGAACGGCTCGTACGGATGACAGGCTTCTGCAGTGGGCGAAGACGACGTGTGAGGAAGACGGCGGGCAGCACAACGTTGACATGTGGCATTTCCGTTTCCGTTGTTCCGGTGGTTGTGGTTGTTTATCAACAGCGGCATGAGCAGCAGCAGCAGCAAAAACATGTGGAAAAAGAACGAAATAGACAAGAGAAGGGGGAAATGAATTTTATTAGAATGGTAGATGAGAAAAAAGTGACATTAAATAAAATAGAAGTAGAGAAGTAGCAAGAAAATATGTAATAAAAATGTAAATGCCAAGCAGCGAGTGCCAGCGAAAGGCGCACTAGTCGCGCAAGGCGAGCAACACTAAATCGAAATCGAAATCCAAGTCGCACACCAAATCCGCAATTGGCATTCCGATCGTAATAAGATTTCCATATATACTCCCACGATTCGTATATAAAAATTTATTAGTCATTTGGCTTTTTCGTGGCTGCAGCAGATAAAATCGTCAGAAATTGGAAACGGGTGCAAAGGCGAACGCAAGGTCGGGTCTCATACTCGTAAGAAAGTACTGCTAAGAATGGAGGAAAACGCTCGTTCTGGTGGAAGCATTTGCATAGCACTGTGGAGTTTATGGGAGATGCGGTGAACTGGATAAGCTGAAAAATATGGAGTACAGCAATGAAAGAGTGAAGATACTTCGCTAACAAATAGCAAAATACACGCAACACTTCTCAATGCGTAGACAGTGGGCAGAAGAGAAGATGGTGAGACTAAAGTAAATAGAGATGCAGGTTATATTTAAGAGTAATTCCTCCCAGTACATAATGTGCAGATCATGAACAAATCGAAGTGTTGCTCAAAAGTAAAAGTGGCATAGAAAACCCCAAAGAGACAAGGATTATTGTGAATATAAGGTGAGGAGGATAGCAACACGCATTTACACAGAAGAATAATAATACGCATTTATACGCTTCAGTTCAACACCCCAATTGATTCATAACCACGTTAACATGACTATTATTATTATTATTATTATATCTTACACCATAATTAATTATGAGTGCAAGGTGTTGGGGGTATGAGTACTAGCTACAGAGGACTTCGACTCGAAGAGAAAATGATTTTATAGAAAGAAGCATTTTGGATACCAAGCCCGTGGCAGGATTTGAACCTGCTACCCCCAATGTGTGAGTCTAGCATGCTTACCACTAGACTACACAGGGCGGCTAACATGACTATACATACTTAACCTTTACAGAAATTTCTTTAAGAATCTTAGCATACTTTTTAATATTTTCCTCACATCTCTTATAGTCATCCTCAGCAACTTTTTCTCCATTTTTCTCTTGGTGTTTATCTCTAACAGCACACAATGTTATTCTATCGCCATCTACCTTTATATCAAGTTATCATCTAAGTTTGTCTGTATCATCATCACTCCCTCAAGAATTAGATCTGCATTTCCATCTCCAGACTCGCTATTTAGACCCGCATGGGTTTGGCATCAAAGCAGCATTAGTGCTACTTGGGTGACCCGAGGATTGGCAGCCATCTTACCTGCTTCCCTTCATCTTTGGTTTAAATATAATATGATCTCATGTCCATTTTTATCAGAACCATCTTTAATCTCCACTTCGTGTCTATCGTGTTCTTGGTTTCTGTGTGCTTTTCCTCCACTTTTTTCTTATAACTATCACTATCATGATTTCTGGGAATATTTTACTATATTTGTAAGCATATCTATATGCACCCCTATTGACATCCTAATCTACATCTTCATTAAGTTTCTGGTTTCAAATTATTCCACTCTCTATTAGAATTCATATCGTAACTTCACTTCGCATCCACTTTATTGCTTTTTGTTTTTATCTACTTAAATATAGTTTTCTTGATCTTCGTCACCTTCATCTTGTCTATCTTCATTCTATGACATTTGAAAGCATCTCTCTCAGTATCATCAGGCACATCCTTAGCTTTAAATTATATCTCTGGTTTTAGATATCACATCATAGTAAACTCTCTAGCACTATCCATAACAGCACCATAATATGCGTCCACTCTGTTTGCAATTCCCTTTTTGTCTTTATTTACATCAACGGCATCATATGCGTCCACTCTCTTTCCATTTTCTATTCGCTCTTTATTTACATCATCACCATTTTCTTGATCACCAACATTATGGCTACTATTCTTCCATGTTATTTATCAGAACATATGTCAGTACCTTGATCACCTTTTCAATCTTGACATTCATTAATATCTATAAATATAAAATTTATAGGTTTAGATATAATATACCCTCGATCTCTATCACCATCTCTATCTCCATCTCAATTTGTACGTTTATTAAGTGTCATTTTCTCAACCATCTTAATCTACATCTTCTTCATTATCTATTTTTGTATTGTTTACTTCAACATTTAATTCTCTGTCATCATCTGTTCAGCTATTTTTAGAATCCTATTTATATCATTGTGTTTTCATGGTTATTTCTAATGATTTCTCCATTTCTTTACCTATTTTAATTCCTTGTTTATCTGATCAATTTAATAGTTCCGTCATTTACCACATCCAATTGTCTTCTTCACTCCCCATTTTTGTATTGTTTCTTTTCCGTTCAGTCAAAGATATTTTTGGCGCACAATTCCTCTCGTCATCTTGTAAATTCCATTGTAATTAATTTCTTCAGTATTTCCTTGGTATTTCATTCCCTCCCCGCTTCACCACTGTGGTCCCAACAAAGCAATCGAGGATGTTGTGGTCGAATCATTTAATAAATGAAAGCTTATTTCGCCATCATAATTTGAAATGATTTGAGAGTTTTCTACACTTGGCGTTGCCGTGTGCCCACAACCAACTCCCTTTCCGTTTCCATATTCCATGTTTCCAGCGAACAACAAAACGTGCTTTTTGAGAACATTTTCTTGTGAAATATGAGCGGACTTTATAACTACGAAGCACGCGAAATCACTGTAATTAAACATGACCGAACCTCCCTCCCACCCACTGCTTTCAGTGGTAGTGTATCATCAGGCAAACTGCAGTATTGATGAGGGTACTTTTATGACTGGTTGCTTCAGGTCGGTTGGAAGGATGAAGACGAATCGCTATTGCAGGAAATTGAATAATATTGAATAGGCACATAGGAGTTTTTTGTATAGAAATGGAAGCGGAAGAGTCTAATAACATTTGTTTAAATGAGATAGTGTTCCACTTATGAAGTTTCCAACTTATTGTTGGGAACTTCGCATTTTCGTTTGGAGACTCAAAAAGTAGAAGTGAGACAGAGAAGAACCACTTTTCCTTGGAACAATTCATCATGGAGACTCCAAAAGTAGAAGTGAGAGAGAGAAGAATCACTTTTCCTTGGAACAATTCATCCTGGAGAGTCTTCGATTGTGATATTCAGCCAACTTGTGCATATTTTACAGTCATATTTCAATATTCCATGAGAACTTAAAGAGTCATTTGAAGTCCTGATAAGAAAATGTAAGTGAAGAGTACTGAAAGTGGAGTGTTTTGAATAAATTGGTTATCTGAATACTTCCCTTGAGGAGCAGCATTGTTTCGTTAATATAGCAATGATATAGAAATGGTCAAGAAAACTCCTACTTCGCTCCTTCAATCTGATTTTCCTCACTAAAGTTGCAAAATCTTGAACTTGATCAATGAAATAATATGCGAACAAATGAACGCAACGACTCCGAGTGCAGCTTTAAAACGAGAGGCAGGTTCTCTTACTTAAAATTATTATACTACAGTGCCAGGAGAATATTAACTGTACTGAGCTTGGAGACCTCAGTGGAAGCTGAAGAACTGAATTGAACTTATGATATAATGCTGTACTCCTACAGTTTATAATACTAGCCTCACTGTCTGTCTGCTATTCTCAGTTTCTTCCACATATATCTGTCCATATAACACATTTCAGTCCACATAACAGTCCATATAGTCTCACTCTATCTCTTTATCTTTATCTCTATCTCTCTCTAACTCTCTCTAGCTCTCTCTATCTCTCTCTATCTCTCTCTCTCTATTTCTCTCTCTCTCTATTTCTCTCTCTCTCTCTCTTTCTCTCTATCTCTCTCTACTCATACATGTTGGAAAGGCCGTTCTGTTGATCCATTCAAGAGAAGACTCTCATAATATTAATTTGAGTTGCAACCTTCTAATCTGCCTGCTCGAAAATATTTGAATTCTATTTCACAGTTAGTACCTACTCCAGAGTGCTCTTCTAGTAATATTGGAACCATTTCTTCCTATCTTTGTGTCTCCATGTTTGATTCTTCTTAATGTTTTTCCGAGATTAGGCTCCTGTAACACCCGGTTGGAAGCTTCTGTATCCGTACGTATATGGCTGCCTGTGCCTATGGCGATGATTTTCTAGGCTTATTTCCGTTTCAAAGGAATTTCTGGATGATTGTTTGGATGATTTTCTGTGAGAGAATAATATTCTATTATTCCGGAACCGCTATTCTAAAGGTCCAACACAGATTCTACTCCACTTAAAATCCTCTCTTCTTATTTTGTTTATATTCTATTCCGCGTCGATTCTATTTCTGGGTGATATTCTAAGCGAGAATAATATTCTATTGTTCCAGAACCTTCTCTTCTTATATATTTATCACTATATCTCTATCATTCTGTTGTTAGTACTGTATTTCTAAGTATCCATGAGAGATTCCAATTTTTTAATTACCAATTAAACTTCTCTTATCAGTCTTCGTTTGTCAGTTTAAGTTCCTTTCTCGCAGATTATATAACCGAGTGTCTTGCTATACTACTGTGACAATACTTCTCCTTAATTACTCATCTCTATTTCCCTAAATTGTTGTTCTCTTCACTATTTCACTATCCATGAACATGATGGATGACCTCTTTATGTAATTATTTGCTACATCCTCTTCAGTCAACCGCACCAGGATAACAATTAAAGGACTGAATTCAAGTGCGAATTGTTTGCCCTTTAAATTTTGATGCTCACACATTTAAATGGCATTTAACCTAATCCTCCCACTGTTAAATATGCAAGAGCAGACCTGGAGCCATGCTGTGGCAGACTCCATAAATAAATGAAGGCCAAGAGAGAGAAAAAGAAGACCGATTTGATTATATTTACCCATCATCCCGGCCCAATCGCATCCCACTCGACTGGTTAATTCTGCCTTAAAGCAGACAGAGCGCACCGACCATGCCTAATCGATATCCTTCTCGTTGCAGGATTTGCATAAAACTGATTTAGATGGTAATCGGTGTCGCCGCAGCAGGAAAGAATTTGTTTCGGTATTTTTCCATGATGGATTCGGAAAAGGATTTCCTTGGCATTTGCCACCAGAAACCCAGCCACTAAATTCTTTTGAGGAGGCATGTGGAGTGAGTGTCTCGTACTTTGGCATTAAAGCTGCATGGGTTGGGGTAATCGATGAGCATTCCTGATGAGGCTGAAATGGCCACAGAAATACTCTTATTTTCATGATTCTTTATTAGGCACGCGGGGAGGGTTCATGGTGGTTACGAATGCGAATTGGTGGTGTGTTGAGTTGGGAACAGAAGAAGGCATTGATAAGGTTACAAGAAATTAAATTCTGCAATCGTTGAAGGGAGGTTTATTCCTAAATACTTTATCAGTTTGAAGGGCAGAATTGTTGTAGATGCAGAAAGATTGAGGATAGAGCGTGGGTATAATATGAAGAACAGGAGAGTTAGGGAAAGAATGGTTTAGATACACCCTGTAAATAGGCTGTAATTAGCTAAGTTTTTCTAGCTTCGAGGGCCTTCTGGATAGTGCCCACCCTGCATACTGTGATGGAAGGTTTAGCGAATCAGCTTTAAACGATGTTGTTTAAATGATCGAAGAGTGTTTGGAGGCAAAAGAGCACAATTTTGGGGCATTCGTTGACCCCACTGCTTTGTATACTATGTGCGGTTGGAGAATTCATATAAGGTGTTGTAGAATTCATTACTAGGTGGCATCAGTCGGTACTCCGTACAACTGAAGACAACAAAAGTCTGATCGTTTAAAATGAGATAATCAGAGGATGCCTTCACGGGAATGTTCTCTCTCTTCTTAAATGCTTCTCGTTGTTGTGTCTGTAATATGTGTGAAGCATAGAATCTTTTAGAGCACATCCAGGCAAGAGTGTTCGTGGCTCATTTCCCCAATGGAGGTGATTTATAATTCATCCATATCACAGCATATTCATATCCGCTTAAATTGTTAATTTATACTTTGTTAATTATATGTAGAAATACTTCTGATGAAGCATTGTGGTGACTGGTGATGTGGTAAAGGTCCATTCTTTGAGTTGTTCTGTAGGAATATGGCATCTATTTATAAGCTATATAGCCTACGAGTATCTTACACCACAATGAAATATGTCTGCAAGGACTTAAGGCAATGAATAGAAGTCCTTCAAACGGAAGCCTTCGCTTCTACAGAAACTAGTTACAGAAAGTAGCTCTACGGGGCCAGGAGCTAAACAGGATTCAAACCTGGAATCCCACGATAGAGACACAATTATGATTAGCGGAGTCCTTTTTAAATAGGAAAAAGGTATATACTAAAAATACTTAAAGAAATAATGCGGTGGAATTATTAATTTACCCTCTCACCCAACACTCTTTGACTGGGATGATAGCATAACTAATTAACCTACGATGTTAGAGCCAATAATACTGTTGCTCTCAGCTCCTTCATTGTGTACTACACTTGGTGAACAACTGCTTCCATCTGCATAATGCAGACATAAATCTCTCGGTCTCATAGTGATATCCAGGCTTTTATAGATGGACTCTTCTCTGGGAAATTAGCGCAGAATTCAATTTGGTGCCGCTTGCAGCCGGCAGCCATCTGGCAGTCTTGCAAAGGAAAATGATTGCCTTGTCCATAAATCAATCTGCCGCCAGCTCCTTCGTTGTCTAGGCGGCAGCGAGCATACTGCATCTACTCCTGCTGCACTTGCCCGCCGCATTTGGCCAGAGCGGGCATAAATTAATAGCCGCAAATTATGCGGAAACCGCAGAGTTGATTTACCGTGGGCGCCACGAGTGTGGGCAACACTCTTTAAGGCTGAGCAATTAATGCTGGAATTAATTATTAAAGACAATGATACAGAGAGAGACAAGAAGAGTGAGAGGGAGAGACACGCTTCGCAGAGTATGTTAAATTTATGCCAATTTAACTGGCAAATTTAATTCAATTTCTAATGCGAAATTAATGCCAGTTGAATTTTGGTTGGAACGGAGGAGAAAATGTAACAGCCATTTTAATTAACTGAGCTGGTTTATTTTTATTGTTGTTGTTGTTGTCGTTGTACTTAAGCCCATTTTGCCCAAATATAGCGGAGTCAGCAGGGTATTAACTCTGCGTCAAAAAGTTACTCGTAAAACCTTTCAAATCCCTGCAGCATTAGCTTGGCTGACTTTTTGTTTAATGCTCTGATGGAGGTGGAGCTGCGTGTGTGGTGGGTGCGGGGTCAGGCCTCTAACGACTTTACGGGTTCTTTGCTTTCTCCATTTGGTGTTTGTGTTTTTGTGTGCGTTTTTTTTTTGCCTCGGTTTGTTGCCAAAAATGATTTCAAAAGTAAGCAAAGAATTGAGTTTATTTTTTAATTTTATTTTATTTGCTTTTTTTGCTTTTATCGCTTTTGCGTCCTATTTGCCATGTTTTTTGTTGGTTGTTACATGGCATTTTCCTTTTTTTTCTGGCAAGTTTTTGTCGCTCACATAACAAAACGCATTACGGCCAACGGGAGCGCTTAGCTCGGCGTATACGCTAGGCTGGCTGAGCCGGCATGTGGAAAGTTCATTAAATTTTATACACTTTCCGTTTACGTACGTTTGCATTATTGACTCAGGAATTAAATTGTGGCTTTATGGCCGTCGTGCCGGCGCTAGACACAAACGCGTAGAACGACGCCCCACAGAGTGTGGTACGCGCATCTCGCTGGGGAACTGAATTCCGACAACGGTATACTTCCAAAGGGATACATTTGTATTAAATTTAGCGTATCGCAGAATAATCTCCTTCTCGCGTACAGACGCGTCCTTCGAGTTCATGCCATTGCAGGGTATTTTAGTGCCACATGGCGTATGAGTAACAGATGCTGCGTTGGCACGTTGTAGCAGTGCGTAAGTGTGTGTGCATGTGAGTGTGAGACTGAGCACGCCTTTTAAAGGTCAAACGTGCGCAAAATTTTATTGGCAGATATTAATAAAAATAGCCAAGTACGCTGAGCAGAGCAAAGCGAAAATAATTGCTAAATCAGCAGAATCCGAATGGCTGGGAATAGACCCCAGAGACGAGGTTGGGAGTTCCTTCTTTTTTTTTAAAGGATTTGAGTCAAGTTTCTGTTGGCTCAGGAATTACTTTTTATTGTTTGTTTCTTTTGCTTATTTTATTTTTATTATTACATCTTTTAATGGGGTCTTTTGTATTCCATAAACTGATTCTACTAATTCCAGTTGGATGGATGCTTCAGGTGTCCAACAACAAATACATAAAAAATATATCAGGTATTTTCACCCATTTTGTGGAGTATACTAGTTGATGATCTTCTGCTAAAACCTACAAATCTAGGCATATCATGTCAAGGATATTCGGACAAGATTTTGATAAAAGATGGAGGAAAGTCTGAATCCACTCTTTGTGATATTATCCGAAGGGGATTATTAGCAGCGAGTGAGTGAATGGTTCAGAGGAATAGGATTGACAATCAAAGCCTCAAAGACTACCAATTCATTAATTGGGATTAATACAGTCCAAAGCTCTGCTGGGGGAGTTTAATCCTAAAAGAGCTAAAGAGTTAATTAATATGCTTCGGATTAAATCATCACAGGCCTTTTAAGCGGACTTAACTTGCATCGCAGCGTTTGAAGACTCTACTATCATATGAATAAGTTAGCTCTATCTCAGATGTCATCTGCAGATTCTCTGGAGAAAGTGTTGAAACCTCACTGGACCTAATCAGAGACTGTGGACCTTTGACATACAATAGGCACAGGTGTTTTGGAGAATATATTTTATATATGACCAATATCCTTCAACTTGATTCCTTCAAAATACATGAATTCCTCTCGGAAATAAACCCTTCAGAAGATAAGACTGTCCTCATCTTTCTAATAAAAAGGGCCATCACAATAGATATTTCAAGTCGCGGTGTATAACATTCTGAAATAAATCTGAAATGCCATGCAGTTGGAGAATTATAAACAGAGAAAATCGATTTGCTGACTATATAAACTATATAAACATTTGTTTGTATCATGCCCGTATATACAATAAGTTACTTCTATTCTATCGTAGTGGAGTTCAGGTATTGAAGAATGTCTTTTGTGGGCTGTGGTGCGAAGTGTTCCTAAAAAAGAGGTGCGAAATGTCCTGAATAGTTTCTCTACTACAAAGACTTTTGTGCCTTTCTACGGTTCAGTGCAGAACAATCTGCATGCACACATAAGAATAAGAAATAAGTCTTATCTTAATCACAGAAGAATACACTGTTTTAGTCTGGACAAAGTTTTGTCTTACAGCCATGATGTCTGGAGGAATGATGTCCTTTAAAACAATCTTTCATAGTTCTCAGGTTGTTCCAGAGGAATCAAGTTGAAGTCTTAAGGCGGGACTGTTGAAGAAGCGAGTCAATTCAAGTTGACTGGTAAAATTAAAAAGTCTCTTCGTACTGACTGTTCAAAGTGTGAACTGCAGACCGAGTCGCCAAAGGAATTCTCGAACAACGAGGAGCACGTGAATGAGTCTGTTGAAGCCAAAACCATATGTGAAAAGGCAGTTATCATATCAACTTAGGGTACGATACGAGTAGATCTCTTTCTGGAGGTTGTCCCTTTCAAAAAAATCAAGCAAAGCAAAGCCGGGTCGGCCTCTAACAGGATCAATTTAACTCTTTATCGAAAAGTAGTATAGTATCCCTCGTTTAAGTTCTTGGATACAGGAACATTGAAGGCAATGAGAGGGCCGACAAGCTAGCATGAAGAGGCTCATCGAAAACCGACCAAGTATTTTCCTAAATGAGCGTGTTCGTCCCCCTAATCATCACATATAACTGCCACGGGCTTGGTCTCCAAAACGCTTCTTTCTATAAAAAAAAATCCTTTTCTCCTCGAGTCGAAAGCCTCTGTAGCTAGTACTCATTACCCCAACACCTTGCATTTATAATTAATTATGGTGTAAGGTATAATAATAATAAAAATCATCAAATATAATAAATTCCTCCGCAATGTTCAGGAGAGGTGAAAAATACTGCGACATGTGTCATTTCGAGCATGACAAGAGCACAAGAAGGACAAATCATCTTCTTAATAAACCAAGACACACCTTTAGGAACCTTGTAGCTGTATGCACGGGTCATTGAACGTGCTGAAAGAATAGCCATTGCGTTCAATGATCAGTACAGGAACTGCAAGGACCCACAAAAGAGAGAAACAGTCGTCCAGCCCTCGGTCGCTTGAAACTCAAATATTTCAGCAGTCCTTGTTTAAAGTGTCTAGGGCATTGCTCTAGATTAAAACTCTCAGATCAAAGAAAATTATATATGCGTGATTGTAATTTATATTAAAATATAACACCATCTTTAGGCTTCCGAGGATAAGGCAGCTAAATGGCACTCTTGCTCATTTTGGCTACCCGAGGGCTGTCGGCCGTTCTACCTACCTACCTACCCAGATGGTTCAACAGCTTCAATTTTGATTTCAATTGAGACCTGCTCAAAGTACATGTACCCGCCCCCTCTATTAATGAATTTCATTCAGGTACTATAATTTCACTAATCCAGGATACTGGTCCGATTTGCGTAAATTTTCTCCATTTCCAGTGATGATTTCTGCTTTCAGTTCCCTGACTGTGCCCGTTTATGTAATTTATATCCTGCGACCACCATGAATGGTATCTCGAATGTTGTGGAATATTTTACAGCATTCATAAACAAATTACAGAGCAATTTTTTCAAAGGATCTGAAAGGCCTTGCTCTGTTTAATTTAATTTTAAAGAAATTACTTACCGATGGCAACAACTTTCTCTGTGAATTCCTAGCACTCTTTCCAAACCCACGCCACCTCCTCTCGTACCGACTCTCTCTCCCCATCTTTTTTGCTGTGCAATTTAATCAATCAACTCTGCCGGTCGCTTTCACTTCGTTTCCCTAGTCCCCCCTCCACTCACCTACGTGTAGAAATTTCCATCCATGCCCCCGCACGGAGCAACTTCCACCGGCAGCTTAAATGTGATAAACTAACTTTCGACACTAATTTAATAAAAGTTGCTTAAATTGTGCCCATTTTATTTATTATTTTCGAAATAAAAATCGAGTTACTCTGTCGTAATAAAGCACTTCTGTTCAAATTCAGCACTGAAAGCGACTGAAAGCGAAAACAGAGCAAAAGTGGCCCAACAACAACAACAAAAAGGAACAACCTGAAAAGGGTTCACATTTCCATAAATTTGCAGCCATCTGCAGGTGGACATGTGTGTGTAATTGTTGTTGTTGTTGTTCTAGTTATTGTTGTTGTTGTTATAGTTATTGTTGTTGTTGTTGCTGTTATTTTCATCCTCTTAAATTTTTAAGTGACCCTTTCAGCTTTCAGCCAGTCATACGAGCAACAATCAAGACCGACGAAAAAGGATAACATGCCTGAGTGTGAGTGTGTGCGAGCGTGTGGAATTTATAAATTCTGTTGTTGTTGTTGTAGTTGTTGGAGTTGGGTTGTTGTTGTTTTCACCGTTCGTTTCGACCATGCCAAAAGTTGAAAAATTAAGCATCCTGAAGTAAATTACCAAACTTTAAGCCAGGCAAATTCTCTCAGGCAAAAGGAAAACAAATGAAATTCCCAAGTACCAAGAAATAAATGTTTTCATATCTAAAAAAGGATACGACGAACACCGTTTACACTCCTTGTACAGCAAACTTATTTAAAATTAAACATGATTAAGTTTGTGTCAGCACGAAGCGACGAAGGAGCCACAGAACAACAGCAAAGAAGGCAGCGGTTTAAAAGGGTGTAATGAGATTTTTGAGACACACGAAAGAAACCTAATTTAGGTTGAACAAGAAAAGCAACAGAAAAAGTGAAGGAAATTTGGAAAAAATTCCAGAAAGTAAATTAGGGACATTGACCTGAGCTAAGTTCGTTCGAAGCACACAAAACATTAAAAGAAAATTGTGTCCATTTTGGAAATTTTGGTCGGAAGGTTTTTAGTTTTGCGTTCTAATCTTGTCCTCAGCGTAGTCCTCTGTTGGCTTAACCTGAGTGAGACCCTTTTTCGAGCATAAAGTCAACAAGTTTTTTTGTATGTGCTTAGAAAGTTCAACGTATCCTTGCAGGTTTCTTTGCTCTGCTCGTGTTGCTTCTTTTTTCTTCTTTATCTTGTTTTAATTCGTTGTCATCCGTCATGACTGATGATGCGTAACTTGCTTAGCAATCGTGCGTTGGGTTGAGAGTTTAGTGTACAGCAATCCTTGTGAGAATTAGTTTGCTTTCGTTGCGCTACACTTGCCGAGTCGATCCATATGCCGAGATGGTAGGTTTCACGGTAATGGGCAGCTTGCTTAACTAACTGATTCTTATGAAGCCATTCATTTAGCTCAGCTCAAAAAGAATTCAAATTGGCAGGTGGTGAACAACTTCTAAACTTACCTCGTAGATGAACAATAGAGAAGCATCGGTCTTGATGTCCTCAGGATGGGGAACTCGAAGAAAATATATTTATAGGAGCAATGAGCAATCTTGAAGTCCTCAGAATGGGTCTATTATATATTTATATGAAAGAAGAACCCATTCGAAGGAGTAACACTCGAACTTTATGTTCTTAGAATAGGTGACGAATGCATATACTTCGCAGAGAAAGGAATAAAAAGTCCATACTAAGCTTGAATATATTTAAGAGAGGAAAGAATAATCGAACTTTTTATCCTCAGAGGAGGAGACTTATCCATACCCTAAATAGGAAAACCAATTTATTTTACTCAAGTTTATTCTCAGTCTTACTTCTTAGTTCTTAAGAAATATCCTCAAAGTTACTTCTTAAAGAATAATTGAGAGCTACACTTATCAAAGAACCGACTTCGCATACCATGGACATACTACGTACCAAGTAGATACAAAGGAAACGTCACCTAGACTGATTATAACTACAGTTGGCATACAGGATCCCTCTACTGTTTTCCTTGAAAGTATTCTTGGGCAACAAGGTACGTGTAGGAGTTCAACCCGGCTGACTTTTGCATATTTTATCAGTTCCTCAGCTCTGCATGGGATAATGTAATTTCCAGGTGACGCAAGCTGCGAAAGTGGGGAAAATGTAAATTGACTTGGAAACTTGATGGATTACGATCCCAATACAAGACAGTGGTCAGCATGGAGCAAACGGCGTTGCCATTGGGGGAGGCAGAGGAACTGACGTGGAAGTGCTTACGGGAAGAGTGAATATGCAGCATTGTGTGACATTTAATATTCATTCATTATCATTCTCTCTCTCTTCCTTCCCCTCACCGTTTATCTTCCACATATGTGTCCTTGCAGCATACTGGGAAAATGTTGCGTATACGCCAAGTAGGCTGGTAGTTTTATATTTCTTCTGTTGCTCCCACAAACCAGCCGCTGCTCTTAATTAAAGCAAATAATTTCCGTGCTTAAAGCTCACTTCACCATTTCTAGCTGCAGTGTAGAATTTCCGTGCTCAAACTAATTAAACGCTTCATACACGCCAATTAACTGCGAGTAATGTGTTACTTTTTTTACTACTTTTCGTGGAAACCATATCCTTGCGCAGAGTTACCACGACCCTTTTTCAATAATGAGAACTTTTCGCCTGTTACAAAGGGAATGGGCGGCAGGTTGCGTATGTAGCATAGAAAGAGTGTGAGAGAGGGAGAAATTTAATAGCATTTAAAGCGCTCATCCGTTCAAAAACTACGAAAATTATTAGTCAAAGCGTAGTCAGTGAAATTAAAAATGCATAGCATACTTTTGGGTGCATTATAAATTCGTTATTTCCTTCTAAAAGCAGTTCCCCTGAGTTCCAGCTGCAAAAGTAGGTTGATTGCAAGAAAGTCGAAACCCCTAAAAAAAATACAACAACAAAATTATTGCTATGGTATTGCTATAAATAGATGAGATTTATGGCACAACAAATGTCCTGCTATCAACGACTGGTTTACGACGCCCCCAGCTATGCAATCCAATTGCTGCATACACATAAAAACAATATCAAATTGCAATTGCATTGCATACTTTTCAGCGTTGGAAAGTGCACGTTCAGAAATAGTCGTACACTTGCTCTTGTGTGGGCTGCCTTGCAGACATAAAAAGAGCACAAAATTGCAGCCGCACCCCCGCCCAATAAACCCCGCATAGCACAAAGGATAACGTTTCATTTGCGAAGCGAAGTGAACTGTAAGCAAATTGCATTTGTAGCTCCGGAGTGTGCGTCTATATGGCTTAGATTTGCGATCTTATTAAATGCTAAACAAGAATGCAGCAATTGTGGCAGGGGAGGATTAAATTGCGTATTGTCTGCATGTCGCCGGTCAATGTGGAAGAATGACACTCAACATACTCAGGAGATGGTGATGCCAGCTACGAGTACAATTTCGTAACAGCACTGCAGGGATTTCAGTACATTGAGGGATTTGTTGTAAGTTGAAAAAGCTAAAAATTTGGGGATCATAAAATGTGATTTGTGAGAAACATTTTTTAAAGTACATACGAGAATAGGGAGGCATTTTTTTTGCATTGAAGGGGAGGGAAATATGAATGGCTAGTTTAATCCATCATATTCAATCGCCTTGAATCATTCAGCAATTTAAACTTCTTCTCAGAGACTGTTCAAGAGACGAATTCATGCTCATAAGTTGAATTGAAAGAGTCCTTAATAACAGAATAGTAAGAGGAGCAATTTGAGGAAAGAGTTTAGGCACCAGAACCAACGCTAAGAGTAGAAAGGGAAATACCACCCACTACGTTGTCAGCACTGTGAGTGGGTGGGTTTGGTGGTAGGCTTTGAACATGATGCAGAAATGCATTTTTTGTGGTCTTTTCGTTCGCATCCTATTTGCATCTCGAAGGCTTTCTGTACATTTAAGAAATTGTGACTCTGTGATAGCAGAGAGTCCAGATTGAGTTTATTCCGACTTCTTTGTAAATAGAAATGCGTGGAACGTTGCAGAGATATGATAAAAGTTTTATTTGGCTGTAAATTGATGGTTTCGAACCTGAAAGCAGTCTTAAGTTCCTTCAAAATGACACAATATGCCAGAGTTGTCCTCAAAAAATCGATCCTTGGAGCACTACATTTGGTAACACTGTTATCAAACGTTTTGGGAATGAGCTGCGAACCCCTCATAGCCTTGATTTGACGCAATATTTGTTACTTATCAGGGATCTATTGGCACTCCATTGAACTAAACACAATTGGAACTCTCAAGGAATGCATACAAAGAACTACTTGCGATATAAGACCACAGAGAATCGACTATGCCAAGCAGAATTAATTTCATGGACTGGGCTACTGCAAGTCCAATAATGGCAGCCTTTTGCAATCAAGGCAGTATTCTCCAATCATGGCAGTATTCTCCAATCATGGCAGCCTTTTCCAATAATGGCAGCCTTGTGCAATCAAGGCAGCCTTTTCCTATCATGGCAGTCATTTTGCATAAAGAATCTGAAGTTCTAAATTATTTCACATTATTTATTAGCATAATTCAGGAGGAACCCTGTCAATTTCCTATCAGCCACTAATTCAAGGACACTAGACTCACAAAGTGCCTTTATCAGACTCAATGCAAAAATAAACCACTGCACATCTGCTCACCAACCACCCTCTAAATCCGTCAACCCTCTAAATCAAACAAGCAGTACTCTTCTTCATAAAATATACGCCGTTTTTAATGAAATTAAAGTCCTTCAGCTGAAGGCCGCGAACTTTTCGAACCACCCGCTAACATCAGATTTCCATAAAACTAACACGACCATTTTCGGCCCACTGGGAGTGTGAATATTTCGCATAATTATTTGTTAACGTGACATATTTTACAAGTTTCCACAATTTGCTTTATGTTGTTGAAGCTGTGCTCCTTGTTGAGTCGTTGTTGCCAACAAGGATTCATTGAATGACCAGCGTGCGCCGCAAAGCAGTCAATAAAAGTTGAAAGCTCATTTTGCAGTAACCACCAATCACACACACACACACTCAGAAACACCCTCACACAGAATGACAAACTGCTGTGATTGTATAAGAGTGTTGGCTGCAATATCCATGTAACGTTATATGGCCATACGGCCAATCGTTCCGAATATCCATCACTCACCCACGGCCAGTGGCACAACCCGCTGCAATATCAAGGATAACAATGGCAATGAGCGATAAAGTGACACGAGCAGACACAAGTCAACAGCAACGACAACAACAACAGCAACAACAACAACAACAACAACAACTCTAGCAGCAATTGCAACAATTGCAAACAAAGCCACAATAAATAAGCAACAATTGGGGGCGACGTGGAAAAGGAGCACACGCTGCAAGTCAACGTGCAGCAAGTCAACTGTCAACTGCCAGGACCTCGCTCGGTGACTATGTGCCTTAGTGACTGGATGGATGGGTCTGTGTGTGTGTGTGTGTGTGTCAGTGTATTTGCATACCATTAAAAGTGAAGGCAAAAGTATGACAATTTTTATTTTGTTTTAGTTGGGAGAGTTTTTTGTTGTTATTCTTGTCGGTGTTGCTGTTGTTGTTGTTGTTGCTGTTGTTGTTGCTATTTGTAGTTGTTGCATAAATATTTGCGGTAACTCATATGCACATTAGAGTGCCACGAGGATATGCTGAAATTCCGTTGTGTGGCATGCAAATTGGAAGCGTGGTTTTAATGTTATTTTAATGTCCTTTTTTGTGACGAAGTTGAGAATTATGCAAACATAGAAGTTATCCTTATTATGGTGTATTATGCTATCAGGATTGAGTGGATAATTTGGATTATAGATCATGTGCATGGGCAGTCAGCTAATGACAGGAAGCGTCAGTCAGTTTTTATGGTATTTTCTAGGTATTTCAGCTCCATAATTAAGCCCAATCTGTGAGTCTCTCTCTCTATTAGCATGTGGGTGTAGGACATTCAGCCCTCTACTTAAAACCAGTCTGTGAGTATGTCTATTAATATGTGGGTATAAAAACCTTCAGCCCTCTAATTAGCCAAGCTTGTGACTACTTTTCTATTCGACTGTGGTATAAGGACCTGTAGTCCTCTAGCTAGCCCAGGTTTTGAGTCCTTCTCTATTCGCATGTGGTATAAGGACCTGCAACCTTCTAGGTAGCCCAGTTTTTGAGTCCTTCTCTATTGGACTCTGGTATAAGGACATGCAGTCCTCTAATTAGCCAAGTTTGTGAGTCCTTCTCTATTCGACTGTGATATAAGGACCTGCAGTCCTCTAGTAAGCCCAGCCTTTGAGTCCTTCTCTATTCGCATGTGTTATAAGAACCTCAAGCTCTCTAATTAGCCAATTCTGTGAGTCCTTCTCTATTCCATGAGATATATGGACCTCAAGCTCTCTAATTAGCCAAGTCTGTGAGTTCTTCTCTATTCGCATGTGTTATAAGAACCTCAAGCTCTCTAATTAGCCAATTCTGTGAGTCCTTCTCTATTCCATGAGATATATGGACCTCAAGCTCTCTAATTATCCAAGTGTGTGAGTCCTTCTCTATTCGCATGTGGTATAAGGATCTCCAACTCTCTAATTAGCCAAGTCTTTGACTCCTTTTCTATTCGCATGTGGTATAAATACCTGCAGCCCTCTAGCTAGCCAAGGCTGAGACCTTCTCTATTCGCGTGTGGTAAAAGGATCTTCAGCCAAGTCTATTCGACTGTGGTATATGGACCTGCAGTCATCTAGTTAGCCCAGTTTATATTCACATGAGGCCTTTCTCTTTTCTGACTCTTTAAATATTGTTGAAGCCTTATCCTATAATCTGCATTAATCTATTCGAAACATATAGTTCCAGAAGATTGCTATATATTCCTTCATTATGGTTACTGTAGGAGGCCCAGGCTCACCTAGAACCGTCGAGCCAACAATGATGATGATGAATGGTCACTGTACTCGGGAAGGGATTTGAATGATCTTGGTTTATAGTTTCGCTTTATGCTTTAATAAGATTTATTCTATTATGCTGCAGAATTGTTCCTTTGAATGCTTCTTTGGAGACTTCTTTGGTAGGTCTTCGATTATTCGTTGTTTTTTCCTTTTAATAAGATCATTCCCTTGCGATGGTTCAGGAGTTGTTCTTTCGATGCTTCTTTGGAGAACTCTTTAGAAGTTCTTTAGTTATTCTTTGAGTTTGTTAGTTATTGTGATTTAATTCTTCCCTGATTGCTCTGGAGTTAGTTAGTGTGGGTTCATCTTTGGAGCCTGCTTTGGTAGATCTTCAGTTATTCTATGGAATTTTCTTTGATTATATTTCATTTCCACTTTAAGTGAGTTAGCTCTTGGATGCTTCTTTCAATGCTTCTGTGGTAAGTCTTTGATAGTTCTTCCTTTGTTCCTTATATCTTTTTGTTCCTTATATCTTTGTTCTTTATATCTTTGTTCTTTATATCTTCTGTGGTAAATCTTTGATAGTTCTTTCTTTGTTCTTTATATCTTTTTGTGATGTTCTTTTTGTTCAATATTAAAAATTCAATTCAATCGTTGTTTTCTTGATTCTTTTGTACGTACTCCTCGACTATTCTTGAATTGTTCTACAATGTTTCTTAAACTACTGCTTCTTTAGATATTCCACGGTTTTTTAGGTGCTGTTTGGCTATTTTTAAACGTTTTTCATTAATTGTTTTTGTCATTCTTTCTTTTATTGGTTCTTTCTTCGAATGTTTGTTTTGGTTGTTCCTTGACTCAATTTTGATATTTCTCTGTTCACTCTGTGAATTTTTGATTATTTATGCTGTTTTTATTTTCTTCATCTGTTCTTTTCTTGTTCTATAATACTATCCTTAATCTTTTCTGCATTCTTCCTTGTGTGATTACTGATAGTATTTGTATGAATTCGTTGTGTGATTACTGATAGTCTTTGTATGAATTCCTTGGGTGATCACTGATAGTATTGGTATGGATCTTACTTAATCTCAAGTTGTTCCCTTTAAATGTGTTTTATCAATTATTCTGTCAATTTTCCCTCGCTGTATCTTATCTTTGCATTGCTAGTTCTTGTGGTCCTCTAAACTCTCCTCTGTTCTCTCTTTTATCTTGCTGCAGTATGTTTGTTTGTGGATTTGTTGCTTCTCTGACTTAACTCTGCTTCCTCATTACTTATTGCCCTTTACACTTTCTTTCTTTAGTTTTATTTTTGTTTACTTTGCTTCTTTTCTGATTAGTTCCATCTTTGAACTGTATTCCGTTCGCGTCTCTACCACAAGTTACCATCGTTGTAGCATTAACCTTGATGAGCATATTTACTAACGCAAGACTGTGTATAATCTGTTCGAAATCGTGCGCATCTGTTCCAATTTACTGCTGTATCCGCTGCTAATACAATTTTCACAAATTTCACTCTTTTCTTCGTTGGCTGTTTGAATAATTTAGAAATACCTTCGTTTTTATCCATTTTCAATAAATTCATTCAATATTCCTGGCGTATAACGTATGCAAGCCATGTGTGCGCGTGCAATCGGTTCTGCTGAGGTGTACGAGTGTGTGTCTGTGTGTGTATCAGTGTGTGGATTAGTGTGTGATTTGGCCCACCCTATTTGTGTGTGTTTGTTTTTCTTTCATTTGCCCCATGCCAAGCGACTGCCTCAGCCTTATCCAACGAGCGTTATCGCATCATGCCCACATTACGGTCAAGGATAATGGTGATGTGGCGGTGGCCGGTAACAACGTGGGAGGGGTAATGCCTCCTAGACGATATAAATTGCTTCATTTAGAGATTTGCTTGATAAGAACACTACAAGCGTCGCCATTGATGAGTGAATGATGTGAGAAATACACGAAAATGAACAGCCACGCCATTGTTTAGACAGAGTGTCCTGGTGTGTGCGTATGTGGGAGATGGCGGTGAGTATGTTTGGGGAAGTTGTGTATCGGTGTGCAGCATAGAAGCAGGGAAAAATGTGTGGCGATGAAATACTCATTACTGAACAATGCACTGGGGTAATTCATTTGGGATTTATTCGAATGGATGAGAGATTCATCAGTGCATTTTGAATAATCTGAACAGGGGGAGAGGCGGAGAGAAATTTTCTATTAGTTATATAATGAAATATGATTTACTTGTCGTTAGCTGAAGCTTGAGATAGTTACATTACTCTTTCCGAAGAAACACAGGCGACTGTGAGTATTTAAATGTCGCAAGTACTCATGTGAATCTTCACAAATGGAACAAATGAATATTCAAATTATATTTTGTTATAAAGAAATTCAGTTTTAAATAGATTATAAATATGTTTTATGTCACAAAATTTTTCAACCAACGGAAGCAGCATTTCGCCCTCCATATTTAATTGTCGCAAGTGCTTTTGGCCACCACCACTTATAGAGCAGTTCAAATTTAAGGATCATCTGCCACTTCATATTGATTATCTGTAGAAAAATATAAAGACCCTGATAGAGCCTAAATAATCACTGTACATAGAACAATTCAATATTGTACACAATATCTCTCAACTACAGTGTATAAGTGAGTTACTTAAATAGAATAGGCATCATAGTATACTAATCCATGGGCCATAATAGCCAAGGTATATCATAAGGAACCTTTAGCCCTGCATATTGAATTGTTGCGCGTATCCACATGCATCCGAACACTTACCTTATAATAAGAGGAACTTGGTGTTTATGGGTCCAACAGAAGAGTACAACTCCACTGAGCTGAAACCCTCCAAAACCGTCATTTCCGACGGGGGTCCCAAAAGCCATTCCATCGCTGTTGCCACTCATTCATTTACTTCATTTCTTTTTCGTCTGCAACAACGCTCGAGCACTCATTATAGAAATGAACAAAAACTTTCCATGAGGAAACTCAGAACCACTTTATTAGAAGTGTTCGAACAACTACACAAAAAAGGTGGAAACAAAATTACGCCACTAAAAGTGGCTGCTCAGCAACAATAGCAACAACAATAGCAAGCCAAAAAAAGCAATAAACAAACAATTTTCCCCAAAAGACTCAGCTTTGTGCTACAAAAAGGTACAAATTTGTCGGCACTTCTGGCAGAGAATTCAATTTCATCACCAAAGAAATGAAAGAGTTTCGCACAATAGCTACCTTAGAAGCACCCGTGAAATGCGACAAGTGTTTAAAAAGTACTTTAGCATGCTTTTAGGCACTTTAAAAACACACACAGTGGGGCTAAACAAAAATGTTGCGGTTGACTGTTGACAATTCACACGCACCGACATGCCTGCGAAGTGCTTCAAAACACTCTGAAGAGGCCTAAGCGCAGTTAAGTGGATTGGCATAAGTGTGTGTATGGATGGATGTGTGTGAGTGGCTGGTGTGAGTGTATTTGTGCATTAGATTTATTCAAGTGTGTGAGTTTGAGTGGGTGCATCACAATGCAGCCTTAAATCAACGGCTCAGCTGGTAAACCACCCGAAACCGTTGACTTTGTTGAATTCAATTTAAATACCGCCAGCTTGTGGCTTAGTATGAATGTGTGAGTGTGTGTGCAAGTGTGTGTGAGTAAGGCCTGAGCTGACATAATAAATTTCTAGTTTGTGGCTTCACGCACATCCTCGCACACACGCACACAATTAGTCAGTGTGTCAGTTAGTCGCTTGTGGCAATTAAAATCAATGGTTCGGCTGACAACTGTATTAATCGATCACTCTGTGCAAGCTGCCCGTGTGGCGGCCTTAAAAAACCGCAATGGTGGCAGCAGCTTGCATCAGACTCTCGTGGGTTTAAATATTTAAGCTTTTGTTTGAGCCTCAAATTTACTTTAAGTGATTAAGTGATTTATATGCGGATATCAGAAGTTAACTCAATGGTTATTTCTCCACTGACATTATTGCTGTTCTAAAAAGATTGTCCAGAACCTTCTCATAGTGTAATACTCCGAAATGTTTCAGTCTACAATTTTGTCGCACCAATATTAAAATTTGCGTGCAATTTGCAACTCATCTCAGCCTTATAGCGGATAAAACCATAGCATACTTTTGGGGTTAAGCTTAATATTTGCGTCCTTCACAACACCAACGTGTACTTTACTTTAACGTATGATGGTGCATTAATTATTCACATTGTTCTGTATATAACCCTCTCTCTCTCTCTCTCTTTCTTATTCGCCCTCTCTCTTTCTCCGTCTCCTCCTTTCTCTCTTTCATACCTTTTCCTTTTGTTTATCTAACAATTTGCTTTTAGTAAATTAAGTAAATGAACTTATTTTCGGTGGCATTTGCTTGATGGCCAAACAATTTGTTGCCCCAATACTTGTTGGCCATAATGAATGATGTGCGTGACGTGATGTGACGTAAAATTCGTTTGCCGTCATCGCTTTGGATTATTTTTGTGCGCTTGTGAAAATATGCCCGTCAGGCTGCTTAATTGTATTTTATTGCGTTTTGTTTTCCAACCCCGCCTGTCAACTGAGCAGGCTTCCAGATTTATAAAATATGGATTTGCTTTCCGCACCCACGTGACTGTGCCACAATGACCTGGATAACTGGAGTAGAGATTTCCAGAGAGCGGCCGATATAAATTGAAATTATTCTACCATTTATTTTCTCTTTTAACTGAATTTCTTCCACAAGATTGTACCTTTTATAAGGGGGATGCGCTTAGTATATTGGATTGTTTTCTCTTTTAACTGAATTTCAACCACACAATTGTTTGTTTGCTCTTCCATTCCTCTGACGAGTCATTCGATCACTGCTGATATGATTCGACAGTTAAGGGTGAAGTTAATTATTATCATCCGTCACGCATTTTATTGTGATCCTGATTATACTCCTGTCTATAAAGAGAGGCTACAGGCTGTCTATGAAGAGAGGCCACAGGCTGTCTATAAAGAGAGGCTACATGCTGTCTATAAAGAGAGGCTACTGGCTGTCTATAAAGAGAGGCTACAGGCTGTCTACAAAGAGAGGCTACAGGCTGTCTATAAAGAAAGGCTACAGGCTGACCTCTAAGATGCCCGATGAATACCCATTTAAGAGTCTTAATAAGAAACTGTAAAAAGAAAGGCGCCCTTAGCCAACTTTAAGAGCGAGACCATATCTATTGCTGAGATCTTCTCCAGTCCCTCAAACCAGGGAATCCCAGGTGTGCCAGGAGCGTTTTGAGATTGTGACAAGACTCAGGAGATGCTCCAAAGTTACCTTTGTTTCCTGATCGGCACATTTCCTACAACCGTCGTTCCCATCATTTTAGTGGTGACCCGCTAGATAGTGACCCGTTAGACAGTGACCCTTCAGTACGCTTGCACTCATTTTGCAATCTCTTTTCGGGAGTGCCCGTATAGATTTGGTTTGCTAAGTATCGTACGATTTATACATGAGCCTTGCGACTTTGCATGTGGAGATACTACACCTTATTTCCACTTTCCTCATCATGGAATCCTGAAGGTAATTAACCATTCAACCATCACGCCTTGGGAAGTTAATATTTTCGGCCGTTGATTGTTCTGATGATGCTGATGATTCCTTACACTCATCTTTAGTTTAGTCCAAAGCGAATTCAGTTTAATTTTCTTCACTTTTTAAATATGAGTTCTTAATTTCATCGTCCTCTGTTTATGCTCCTTCAGTTTCTGTTCTACTCCTTTCAGCACTTCATTTAGAATTCTTCAGTTTTTACTATTTATTCTGCACACTTTTTGTTCTAATTTTCTTTGACCAGTTATTTTAACACAAAAGGATTCATACCATACCTATGAGGAGTTATTTCATCAATGGAATGGAATTATTCCTGGGCTTTTTAGTTGGCTTCAGTCTCCCCTCTTTTTTGTCTTCTATGGAAAACCCATATGAGTCTCCATCTTACTCTCATTCACATTTTATTCCACAACTAATATTTCAATATCTCAATCTCAACCTTATCGTCATTTGCATATTCTATTTTCAAGATCATTCCTTCCACTTAATTCAATACTCGTGTTCAAGTGGGTTGTTCAGTTTTTTGCATGTCCTTCCACACCATAGTTTTGTTTTACCATTACCACTGTCAGCTCTATATCGACCTTGGGTTTATAGATGTGTCTACCAGGCATTCCCATGCACTGTCTTCATTAGCAAGCAAACAATTTTTCAGCTCTTTCCTTAATTAAAAGTTGAGTTTAAATTTTGGAAAGTTCAGCGGTGTGCAAAGCACTCACCACGCACCAGAAACCTAGAAAACCAGCAAATTGAAATTTCACCAATTTCCATTTACATTGATTCTCAATACTCGTACATCGCCCCTCCCCCGCCTCTGCACCACCGCTTCACTAGCCTTTTGCAATTAGGCTGCTGCTTAAATGAAAAGACCGGAATCCTTGGAACCACGCAAACGACAACACAACAGCAACCCCAGCATTAGCAACGCAACAATTTGCTGAGGAAACTTACGCTTGCTCGTCACGTGCATCCCTGGCATTGTCATGGCGGCGAGCACGTCTTCCTGCAAATTGCAAAAGCTGCTCGCTTCTTGCTGCCATTCTACTCCGGGTTTGTTTTAGCCCACTTGCCTAGAACCGATGTTGGCCTTATTAACCAGTCGACTTCTCACCTCCCTGAGTTACTCGGGCCGACTGGGGCTGCCACTGGTAGGGTGTCAACTGGCTGCGTCTCTAATCAAGTGAAGTGTTGCAGTACGTGTGGGCAGTGTGCAGCAGTGTGTGTGATTGAAATTTATTTAATATCACGTTTGCTTATTTACAATATTCTGGGGAGCGTTCTTCATAGTTTTCGCCCCGAGCACTCCAATCCATTCTGAGAGTCTCGTTGGCTTCCTGGTGCCCATGCTATGTTCAATTGCTACGCAGTTTTTTCTTATCACTCACATCTGGGAAACAATAAACTGCAATTAAGGAGAAATTTCCTCTGCTGCAACTCGCTTTGTCCTTCTTTTAATTTGTTGTCCTTTGCTTTTCCATTCTTTCCGGTTAAGTTGCCATTTGTGTCGCAGTTAAAAGTTGCAGACCGCTCGGCTCGTAAATCAAGTTTCTTTCTCTTTGGTTGTGTCCCCCGCCTCCATATCTTTCCGCCTCCCTAGTGTGGAGGAGGAAAGATGCGTTGTGTGACGCCGGAAGCCTGAGCAAGTTTTCTTTCTACTCGTAATTTAATTATTTCGTTATTCCGCAAGGCTAATGATCTTTTAATGTTTTGTGCTGTGTCTACTTGAAAGCCAGTTTGAAGTTGTTGTGGAGTTGTCCTTGGACAGCCTTTGCGCCAACCGAGAGAGTAACTCTCGGTATATGTTTCTCTCCCACTCTCTACTTACAATCCTAGTAAGCAACCCTCAAGGAGTTTTCTTCGCTGCAAAAAAGTTTATGAAATCATTTCAAATGGCAGCGTAAAGCTACTGCGACGTTTTCTCCTTCTAAAGGATATAAAATCAGTTTCTATCCTTTTTTTTGCTATACTCTTTCTTTTTTATGTTGTATCGAAATACTCCGGTTTTCTTTTTCATATTTAAAGATCTAGTAATCCTTTATTCCAACCCTTTTATTATACTTTTTTATATTTATGAATTCGTGTCTCTGTGATGGTTGCTTCCTTCTTATCTTGGAATGATAATTTATTTAGTCCTTTACTGACTTTTCATAGCTATCGGTGTTGCAACTCAGTGATTTCTTTTGCAACTTCGCATAATCAATTACCCTTAAAATGCTTTGGGGGCTCCACAATTTGGGACGCTGGAAGACGTTTGGGGAAGCACTCCTAAGGTTCGCCCATAGCGTTGGCATCCTACAAGATGCCTAGTACAACTCTACGTAGAGGACTACCTGCATCTGGTACCGTTAGGGACCAATTGGCCTAAGTGCCTCAACCTAACATAATCAATTCAATTGGTTTATCCTCAATCCACACTTTCTTTCTAATTTCCATTGTTACACCATAAATGATTCGATGATCCTTCCAGCCTTCGATGTCAAGAAGAAGTTGAAAAAAATCATTTATTAATCAAGGCCAAATTCAGTGAGGTTTCGGCACGAACTTCCTTATATGAGTGTCTTGCATAAAAGTTACCTCCATATTTAGCATGTCCTTGCTTGGCATCCCACCAGCCTCTCAGAGTACTAAGAAAGTTACATTGCATCAAAAAATATTGCTAAAGGGGAAAAAAGTCGTATACAACCAAGTATCAACTTCACAGCTTTGTCAATATGAGAATCGCCCACAGGACCATGCAAAATCAAACATTTCCTTTTGCGTTAAAACTGTTCTGAGAGCTATTTCGAATACAGAGAACACAACAAAAAAATGAATAAATTTCATTAATAAAAAAATGTTCCGAAAATTGCTCAAACGAAGCTGAGCGAAATGTAAATGTTTTCTCCTTTCCACCCACACACACAGGCAGGCGCCCACTTACCCTCACACATACTCCCACATGAACTCATACTCAAATATCAAGTCGCTCCTGTTTCGTTGCGCCGCAGCTACTTTAAAATTCCGTATTATCAGCTACAGTCGCAGCTGGCGGAAAATTTCGCTAAATGACTACATTCTGCTTCCTTCTCGTCCTTCTTTTATTTTTCTTTTTGAATGCCACCATTCCATTGTCTTCAGTCTCACTGTTTGCCGTTATTACGTATGCCATTGTCGTCTACGTCGTGTTGCTGCGGCCCTTGTCGCTGCGTCAACTTCTCTTTGCTGCTTTATTTTTCATTTGTTAAATTTTAATGTACTTAGTCCGTTGAGTAAAAATAGCAGCGGCGTGGCGCGCCTTCTCTGATTTCCCATGCATTTCGTGCTCCCTTCTCATCTTTCTGACTTTTCCCTTCTGCTGCTGCTGCCGCGGCCTTTGTTGTTGGTCCTGGTTACTCGTATATCTGCTCTGGCTGTATTTGGCAGCTCATAATTTGAACGTCGTTCGCTGTTCGGTTGTAATTTGTCATTTTAATCACACAGCTCAATAAGCAAATTAAAGACGTCCTCGGAGATTTTCCGTTTGTCGGAGTTGAAGAGAAACTTTTCTTTATATTCCGCAATTCTACGAAATTATCATTTGACTCTTGAGTGAGTTTGCGTAATGTATGCAAATGAAGGGAATAAGTAAGTTCCCGAAAACGTGGTCTGCAGGGAGATTATGTGATGCCACAGCTAAAGAGCAGAACTTTTCGCAGTTTATTTCTGGGCAGCGCGCTGCTGCGGAATGTGGCAGCGAAAGGACGAGCAGGCAAAATTAAAATATCTGTAGTAAGTCAGAGTTAGGTACGAAACAAAATCAAAAGGCAACAGATTCATTAAAAGCAAAGGTGGTAGTTATTTAATATATATATATATATATATATATATATATATATATATATATATATATATATATATATATATATATATATATATATATATATATATATATATATATATATATATATATATATATATATATATATATATATATATATATATATATATATGTGTGTGTGTGTGTGTGTGTAAGTATATACATATGAATGTATATCCATATACATTACATATATATATTTTATACCTATATATACATAAGTGTAAAATATAGAAAACTCCTCTCAACGAACTAGACAGATATTTTCTTCTTAGTACTGATAATACTCCCAGAAGGCTTGAAATATATAATGCTGTACAAGGATACTCGGGCACAGTGACTCTAATATTATGTCATTATTTTAACTGCAATCAATCCACTACATCCACCAAATATGTTGATCCTTTATGAACTTTTCACTGTGTTCTGCAAGTTCTCATACATTACACAGACAGAAGAATGATTGCTCAAGAATGAAGCGGTCAAAATAAGATGAGGGAAATCTGATATCTCCATCACTTTGATGACCTGAGATGGAATAGGCATACTTTGTATTACCCGAAGACATAGAAAGTCATAATCCCCCCAAGCATAAATAAACTCGATCCCAAGCTCCATCAAAACAACACAATCGCTCTTCGCTCATTCGTACACTGTCATTGTAGACATTGTTAACAAAAGAGAGCACAATTTTCTTCTACAAAGATTCGCTGGCATAACAAAATACATAAGAACTCGCTGAAGTATAGCCTACAATAGGTTTAAGACATGCGGAACTGAATACCATCGTTATTCAGTTCCGCATGTTTTCATCAAAAATTCAGCCAAACCAATCCCCACCAGTATTTAACATAAGAGACCACTGAACACAAGAAAATTAGAGCAAGAGGATATGACGGAAGAAAGACATCCCTTGGAATATCCTCTTCACTCACTTCTGTGCCAGATACTGAGGACTCTTGGATGTTTAATCTAGACGCTGAAAGATGGTTTCTCTACATCAGATACAGCGTGGAAGGCAAATCTGTCTTCATGTTCTTTCGGTGTAGAAATTCAGCGATTTTCTTTATGATGAGTTTAATATTACTTTCATTCAATTTCTATTATTCTCTCTATCTGTTTCACTCTCTCTTTCTTTCTCTTTCTTTCTCTTTCTCTCTCTTTCTCTCTTTCTATCTCTATATCACTCTCTCTATCTCTCTTTCTCTCTTTTTATCTCTATATCACTCTCTCTATCTCTCTGCCTCTATCTCTCTTTCTCTCTCTTTATCTCTCTATATCTCTCTTTCTCTCTTCTTATCTATCTCGCTTGATTTCATGTACTCACATATTCTCTTCTCATATTGTTTTGATATTTGCCTCTTTCTCTTCATATTTTCGGTCAATCTTAATTTATCTTCTTTACTATTATATTTTCGACATACATATGAGTATGTATATTACCTTTGCATATACTCTACTTATTCTACACACATTCTCCACATGTTATCTCTACAATTATTTCCTACATATTCTAAACACTCGAATTTCCTCATGTTGTTTTTTTCTTCACATACTCTCAATATTCTTCTCAACTCACATACTTCTATTTTTTACACATATATTTTACATATTCTGCTTATATTCTCCACAAAATCTCTCTTGATTTATTTTTTACATAGTCTTCATCTTCAAATATTCCCACAATATTCTTCACATTTTTCACACTCATTCCTATTTTCTCTCCACATATACTCTACATAATCTACACACAATTTCCGCATAAACTCTCGCCACTTGTTTTCTACATATTCTCCATATGATCTCTCCACACTTATTTTCCATATATTCTGCATATTTATTCCTCACATTTTCCGTCAATTTCTAATTTTTTACACATATTTCAATATTCTCTACATATATATTCCACATATTCTCCACATGATATATTTCCGCATGCTCAGATTATCTTCCAATCTTGATATTTTCTTCTCTCATACCTATTTTCTCTCCACATATACTTTATATAATCTACACTAATATTCTACATATTCTACATAAGTGCTCCAGTTGTTCTCTGTTCACGTATTATCTCAATCTCAGTTGTTTTCTATTCAAATATTTCACAATCTCGTTCATATTTTCTACATATATGACAATTTTCTCTTCACTAATAATCTACATAAACTACATTAATTTTCTTCAAAACCTCCCACCACTTGTTTTCTACATATTCTACATAAGTCTCCGGTTGTTTCCTATTCAAATATTCTCTTAGTCTCATTTATATTTTCTACATATATGACGATTTTCTCTTCACGTATACTCTACATAATCTACATTAATTTTTTCAAAACTTCTCTCCTATCATTTTCTACATATTCTACATATGTTCTCCAGTTGTTTCCTATTCACATATTTCCACAATCTCGTTCATATTTTTTACACATATGACGATTTTCTCTTCACGTATACTCTACATAATCTACATTAATTTTTTTCAAAACTTCTCTCCTATCATTTTCTACATATTCTACATATGTTCTCCAGTTGTTTTTTATTCACATATTTCCACAATCTCGTTCATATTTTCTACACATATGACGATTTTCTCTTCACGTATACTCTACATAATCTACATTCATTTTTACAAAACCCCTTCTGCACTTAATTTCTACATATTCAACATGTTTTCTCCAGTTTTTTTCTATTCACATATTCTAAGAATCTCGTTTATATTTTCTACACATATAGGAAGACTTTCTCTCCACGTATAATCTACATAGTCTACATTCATTTTTTGAAAACCTCTCTCCACTTAATTTCTACATATTCTACATATGTTCTCTAGTTTTTTTCTATCTTGTATATTTCTCACAATCTTGTATATATCTCCACGTATAATCTACATAATCTACACTAGTTTTCCCCGTAACCGCGTTTTCTCTCCACGTATAATCTACAAAGTTTGCTCAAATTTTCCACATGATCTCTCTCCACTTATTTTCCACATACTCGTGACATTTTCTACACTTTCTCTGCTTCCTGCTCTGCACATTTCATGGACACATTTTCACGACTTCCCCACATGATGCATTAATGAAAGTAAATTCCGGTACATTGCATCCATACAAAATACCACCTGCCACAGGACATGCCAGGCAGGACATGGGCAAGTGAAAAATTACCACAAGAAACATACGCGCACAATGTCCGCTAATAAAAATAAATGTGAGCCCATTTATCAATTACCAACACTTCAGCAATTTGCTTTAATAGAAAAAAATGAGCGCAAATATCCGAAGGAATCAGTTCCATTATCAGAACACAACCCAACCGGACCCACGGAAAGGGGGCTCGGAGAAGTGAGTGGCTCCATTTACATAAATTCCGGCCCGGCAGACCCAACTGCGCCGCCTGCCGCCGTGCCAGCGATATTAATAAACATTCTTTCTGATTTGGCGCCGTGGTTGCCGGCGCAGCGCAGCGCGTTGCTCTTATCGGACGCCATCTTAAGCCATTGTAATGCGGTCATGTTCGTTTACGCGATACTGCTGCACAGCATGTGCGAACGTTCACACGCACACAAGCACACACCATAACACAGACGCACTTAAACACACATCTATGTGTGTATACACAGAGTTGATTACATGCAGTCTCATATGTTTGACATTTGCCTAGAAATGTCATCAACGAGTTCATAAATTATTTATTCAAATGAGAGTGTGATGCGTCGATGGAGGAGGCGAACACATCATCACTGAGCTGGGCGGCGATGAGCGATGTGGGCGGACGAGTAAGTGGCATCATGTATCCTTCAAATAAACACGCATAATATTGCGTATCATAAGCAAAATATTTGCATATGCCATTGATGTGCACGCATATCAGAGGAACAAACACAGCAGCCACAGAAGCGGCACTTGATTAGTTGGTGCGATAACTGGGAGCGACGGCTGGCGGGGAGAAGGTGTGTGATACGCACGTCACTGATATACTAATATGTAAATAGGATAAGCAGAGAAATGCTGATAAATAGAGACATTTGATAGTCATACGGTACGAGAGGAGAACCTGTGGTTATTGATTTTGTAGTCTTCGAAGTGGAAGCTCAACTA
This sequence comes from Clusia tigrina, assembly GCA_920105625.2. Classification (NCBI taxonomy): domain Eukaryota; kingdom Metazoa; phylum Arthropoda; class Insecta; order Diptera; family Clusiidae; genus Clusia; species Clusia tigrina. Next base: position 25,675,434 of record OV050031.1, on the reverse strand, counting down.
TCACCAACAATCTCAACTATCTTGATGCAAAAAATAGCTGGAAATGAAGAACCCACAGAAAGAGCGACTCGTACTACATCCATCAACCGGTTAACAATACCGCTACTTGATTATGGAACATTATTATCCAAGTCTGATACTTTCAAACGTTTGAGAAAAGTTCGGGGATTCAAGATGTTCCTTCTTCTGGTCTGTAGTTTACAGATCTCGGTTATATTTGAAAGGAAAGGAAAGCATCTAAGAACATCAGAACACTAGACAGATCTGGAGAAAAAAAGTTCATAATCGTTATGAAGCAACATCTACAAATCACAGCTCTAATTTGAGCACCATGGAGAAGACTGAAGAACTGAACGGAGCTCTAGACCAAATATAGAAGGTTGAGGAGTAATTTGAAGGAATCATCATAAAGCTGGAAGTTTCCAAAGCATCCTATGTGGCTAAAGACCTACAATTCTAGAGTAATTATTTCACTGATGAGGTAGAAGTGAACGTCCAAACTCTTTCCTCTTTGAATATTTGGAAAACTGTCACGACGTCTGATTTCAATTAAGTCTTTCGTCATATCGCAGGAAGAGAAGTGTCCTTGGAATATAAAGGGAGTCTTTAATGTTTTACAATGTGAATTGAAAATCTTTCACCAGAGTGATTCACGCAAGAGTTTCAGCTTATAAGCAATTTAGGGTTATGCAAATCGTAGAAAAATCCTTAGAGAGGAGTTGGGAGCGACAGGAGGGGCAGTTTATCCCCGATTACTCTCAGCTAATTTTATCTGGAGTAGCCTTCATTTGTCGTTATTTTCATTACTATTCATTCAAAAACTTGAGTGATATTGCTGAGTGGAACACCTTCACTTATGTGTCTTATATTTATATTTGATGAACTATCTTTGGTAGTTAGGGGTAAATAACCGGAACAAGGTATCGGTTAGTAATAATATAGAGAGCACCAAGCCATAATCCTTTGATGGCTTTGATCATAGTGAGAAAAAGTAAAGAAGACTTTAGGACAGGAGACAAGTTTACAGTTCTTCTATAGAAGTTGTATTCTGGAAGTTGTTCTTGTATGGTTCCCGAGACTTCGATTAGTTAATAGTAGTAGACCTGGTAATCCTTCGATTGGTTAATCACCCTATTCTACCTGAAGTAAGTTAGCATGTCAGAAAGTTTTAGGACCTCTTCAAAGCAGCACCGGTATGAAGTGCCACAAAAATGCAAATGAACTTCTTCTCCTTCTAAATTCATTATGCTTTTATATTGATACACGTTCGATTCCTGATACGCACTTCCACCACAGAATTCTTGGAAACTCAGCTCTCCTGCTACCGCGTGCATTCGCGTTGTGTACCACGAAAGTTCTGTGATAATCATACAAAACATTTTCAGCTGACGCAGTTCACGCTTCATCCCATCACGGCCGTACTACGACCATTTGGATCCTGTTCCAGTTTGCGTGCACGCATATTTCGCTCATTGCCACATACTTCAATGTCACTTGCATAGCACGGCAGGCGTAATTAATAACTGTAAAATATGCCACTTCCGTTAGCAGGACTGCGGTTGTGCGTGCAGCAACAGGAAGTGTGCCGGAGCAGGTGGAGGAAGCACACGCTTATGTTGTACACCTGCTTACATTAGCATTAATATGCATTAGGATAGGGTCAGGGCAGATGAAGAAGAATGTGCTATAAACGCCATTTTGTTCATGGCGGGACAGAGCAGATTTCTGTACGAGAACATTATAAGCCAAAACTGTGAGGGGGGTTACGATGTGGCGGTAATAATGCCAAGATTTGTGCCTCAAACCTTTGCAGCTGCTTTAAGGGCCTAGAAATATGATCAGTCGATTCATTAATTTACTATTATTATTATTATTATTATACATTAATTATATCTGCAAGGGGTGGTGGGAGTTACTACTACCAACCTTCGACTCGAAGAGAAAAAGATTAAGAAAGACGCATTTTTCACACCATGCCCGGAGCAGGATTCCAACCCATGACCCCCTCATTAATTTATATTTTAAATTGATGATCGAATTTCATAAGCAGAGGAGAAGAGAGATGCAGAAGGAAATCTGAGAATGAACAAAACCACACAGTAAACAAGATTGAGGTGTGCTAAGAGCGACTATGAGATACCCTACCAAAACACTCAAAGAATTTCTGAGAACCAAAATAGGCCACTAAAAGAACTCGTAAACGATGACAATATTGGCCCCATTTTGTCAAGTCCTTGCATTCTAGTCGTTTAGTTTATAAGAATCTACTAGTTCCTCTATAGAAGTAATATTCTGGAAGTTGTTCTTGTATGGTTCCCGAGACTTCGATTAGTTAATAGAAGTAGTCCTTGGTAATCCTTCGATTGGTTGGCGTGGTGGATATTGGTGTCTGTCCACATATAATTGATACTACAAAATACAGCACAATAAATCTTTTTTTTGCAAGACACACCTTTTAAAAGTCCATTGTATAAATGCATTATGTTTATTAGGTAATAATAGGCGTGGCAGTGAAGTTATGCCACCTACTTAAGTATGATCCATGTGTGGATTAACACAAATTTTAATCGGATTATCATTAATAGAAACCTGTTGTCAGTTTAAATAAGGTCTCAATGAGGCTCCATATAAACGGCAAGTGGGCGGGTCCTTTTTCTCTTCGTGCCAATCCATAACATCAATGCAGCTCTTCGTCGTTCACATCTCTTTTAAGATTCTTAACTTATGTATATGGGGTGATAGTGTATATGGGACTATAACACCCACATTTTGCTTGGATACTAGTATGGAGAAAATATTGTCACGAAACAGCCATTTCAGTGTTCATGATTCATTATGAATAAACACAAAATTAAAATTATAAACAATTTATATGTTGAATATTCAATAGAAACTACTCTTCCTATATAGTTCCCCCAATGTGATAAGTAGTGGTAAATCATTGGTGATACTAATCATAGCACAATGGGCATCAATACCAGAGTATTTAGAGTCCTCCTTCTTCGACGGCTCTCATTGGTGACACTAATCATAGCACAATGGACATCAATACCAGACTATTTAGAGTCCTCCTTCTTCGGCGGCTCTCCGGCCTACCCCACTTCACTCCTAGCATAAACGATGAGTCCTCAATGACGGCATCTCTATCACACTAATGAACCTACTCCAGGCACGAATGGGAATAAGGTTGGAAGCAATTGATATAAGTAAAAGCATATGCTTTACGATAGTTGTGAATTGAAAGCAGCAGCGACGAAACTGATTCCGTAGACGAAAAAGAAAATTGCGGCACTTGAATCTTCAGTTAAATGTTGTCAACTGTTTCTAAAGTGAATTTCTGTTAAACAACTGCAAATTTACTAAATCTAAATCATGAAGCATATATTTTATTTGACATAATCCAGCTATATAGACAAGAAACTAATTTTCGTAACAATATACCCAAGCTTAGTCATAATATCAGCAACAGAAGCGTTCCAGTTATGGTTTAGTGAAACTCAGGCGACAGTTGCATACATGAAAATGTGGGCGTGTCCTTTGGGTAATTTTAAATAATGTACCACATCCTTTATATCTTCACCCATAATGTCAAAAACGTTGATGATATGAGAGAGTATCCAAAGGAGAAGGGGTATTTTTGACACATGCGTAGACTTCGACTTTAATGATGTCTTCCCATATTTTGCCAAAAATTTAAAATATGCAAATTTCACTCAGAATGACAAACACTCCTGAATAAGTTCTCCCGAAAGATTTTTCGTATGTTCACCCATTCCGCACTATGTCGGGAACATGGGACCATCTCCAGGGAACTTTTACTAACGACAACGGTGATTGACGCAACCACTAAAAATGCGAGCGAAAACCTGTTTTCCCTTGGAGCAGACTTGGAAGTGTGAAAACAGCTCATCATCGTGTCCCACCATCTCAGCATGGGTAGTTACGAGTGTGATGAAATAAAAGCTCCCTTGGTTACTTCCCCAGCGTATGCCGCGCACATTTCGTAGCTGAGAACATTCACGTGACTGTGAGTGATACTTTCTGGCATGTGTGATATGTCAACCCATCCTTGACGACGCCAATTAAGGACATGCTGCTGCCATACCTATAATCGATTGCCTCTTTCCGCCTCCACCTCCATCTCCGTTGCGTACCTACCCACACATTTGTCTTGCAAATGGGAAAGTAATAAGATATTTTATTGAAACAGCAGCCGTTTTTTGCCTTGAATTGATGAGGTGTAAACAACGCTGGAGGGGAATGTGACACCAAGGCCGGAATATGCGGTATGGTCGTGTGTTAATTATGGAACAGAGCAGAGAGGGAGGGGATGAGTGAGTAATTTCCTGACTTCGAGTCATATTTATTACTGCCTTTGGTTAATTTCGGTTTATTGAGGAAGCAGGAATGTGTGTCCTTGAGCAAATTGCTACCTTGACAGCTTCAATAGCTTTTGTCTACCGCCCCCGTGGCCCCATGGCCCCCTGTCTCCCCCAGACGCACTGTGATAAATGACTGCGTAACGGAAACAGAGCATCCATTCATTTTATTTGTTATCTAAACGCGCGTAATTTGTGCAATTAGAGAAGTAAACCGTCAAAACAAAGGGGAAAATTAAATGCTGCTCAGTTCCTGGTTTGACTTTTGCGCCACAGCGGCGACCGGGAGTGGCAGCGGAAGTGCTTTGTATAATTGTGTGTCTTTGTCCAAGGCACTGCATTGTAAGAACTTTTTGCCTCTAAAAGGTCAGCCGGTGAGGGCAGCGACACTGAACTGTACTGAAGCCTCGCTCACACCTTGGCACTCACTCCGTCAGTACGGTCACCATCAATCATGGCCCGGCAGAGTTACACGAACGAACTAATGGAAACACATTCTGTAAGAGTTGACGTCCCTAATTATATATGTCCTCAGTGCTGCGTGTGATTACCCCGGGCTGCCAAAAGAATTTACCAAGCAAATGGAAACAAATTGCTGGCTTTCGTGCCGAACACAGCTCCAGCAACGGGAAACAGACAAATCGTCTAAGGAAGTGATAAGAGAAAATATAATAAAAATATACGAGTACCCGCATAAAAGGGAAGGGAAACAACGCAACTGAATGTGGCCTGACATGACCCCCAAAGGACGACTGAAGAGCATAACCACGCCAGCCCATTCCCTTTTATTTTAGGTCAAAGTAACAAAATGTTTCAGCTGCCTGCCACGCAGCAACTGTTGCACAGATCTGCCCCTAACTCAGGCCCAAACAACGAGCAGGCAGACATTAAAAATTCCATTACGCTGTAATAATACTGCGAACAGCCTCTTCTGTCGCAGGCAATTTGAATGACGCTTTTATTGCAGTTCGACGTAATGCGCTCCTCCACTCCCGGCGCCAGTGCGTAAAACCGAAATTATGGCACAAAACGGCGCCTGAAGGACGCGTAATTGCGGCACAGATTGGCAATTACAGATTACGTGCTGGCGTATTTATGCGTTTTCCTTTGAAGTCATTTCTCGTTCTTCGCCGCAGCGCTGCTCTGGTTTATGTATTGTTTATGGAGGATGTGTGTGCACGGTCGGTGCGCCAACGCGGCCAATGTGGAAGGAGTGCAGCAACTTTTCACTGAGCCAGCAACAAATGTCAGGAAATTTTAAAGGCGCTTTCTATGAATGTTTCACAAGTAACTTCATTACTTTGCGAGACCTCACTTTGAACATTCTTCCTCTGAGAGTGTTACGAATACTTAAAAGGACGGTTGCTCATTGTGAGGGCTTCTGGAAAACTGACGTCCACTCCAAGTCCATCGGTTTTGCAGAAAGAGAATCACTCAACCAACACACTGAAGCCATTTCGTTAACTAGACCACCACTTCGTCACACTCATAAATTTTGCCTCACACTCATTTGCGATCTCTGAAATTTTTGCGGAATTTTTTGAAGGCTAATTTGGTAAAAGAAGAAGGTAAACTAAACCCATCAAGAGTTTCCTAATAGGGTAACGCAACGACGAGTCTAGCTGCAGGTTTGATAGGCGTGCTGTGGTAGCTGTCGGGCTGTTGTTATTAAAGGCTCCTTCTATATCAATAAAGGCAACTAGAGTGAGCTCTTTGTGATGCCAGGAGTATTCCATTTGTTGGATTAGAGAGTGAAACGATGTTTCAAGCGATTTTTCCTGGTTAAATACGTGCTGCTTAAAGCGACAGTAGATGATCTACCTTCCCCTAACGTAGATATCAATTAGTCTCTCAAGTGTTTAGAGCTATAAAGAGCATAAACTAATCGGGTTATAGTCCTTGGGCTTACAATGTGAAGTTTTACCAGTCTTGGGTAGGTAGGTAAGTAGGTAGGAGTGGCAGTCTTTTACGCAAAAGCACAGTTAAGCACATATAATGGCTCATTGTGATACCACACTAAGACGACACGACTTCCCCGTCTAGAGTGTTGGGAACCACAGTGATTCCGAAATGAACCTGGCTATGTCCTTAATGTTTATGGTCTTGGGTATGAAGACCACATTCGGAATATGAGAGGGTGGCTTCGAAAATTCCAGGGAATCACCTTTCTATTATTTAAGTAATTTATTAAGGACTCTTAATTTGGTTGTATGAATTTTACATTCATTATTCAAGGATAACCTAACATTCCTCCTCTGTCACTCAATATGTAGTTCCATCGCTGTTCCTTATATGGTTTACAAGATATTCCTATATATACGCAATAAGTTTTGATGTATCATATTTGCACTGGCCACTCGAGGATTCCCCAATGGTTGACCATATTATGATATCTTTATATATATAATTGTATGTTAGATATATTTAAGGGTGTTATACATTGCTACCTAAAAGATCTATTATAATTGTATGTTATGCGATCAAAAAATTGTCCCTGAAAACCGACCGACATTTTTTTTCGGTGTACTATAATAAGATATTTAATTCTCTCATTATACTCGTATCTTATACAGTGTAAAAGATATCCAGGCTTATCCCCATACAAACCACAATGAGCCATTGTATGTGCTTAAGTGTGCTGTTGCGTCGAAGGCTTCCACTCCTACCTATCCCCATACAATAGTAAATAATTTATACTGGCTACTCGATGATTCCCAAACATTCTGCTTTGTTGACCATATCAGGACATAGAACTCCATGATTGTACTCATACTTTATACAGTCTTAAAGATATTCCTGTCATTATTATAAGAGTATCTATGAATTTCAGGGAAATGCGTCTTACGTACCCATAGAAACTGGGACCCATAGAAAAATCATTTAAGTTGCTCTGATGTGAAGAGAGGACTACGAAAAGGACATTCTTTTACATTTCCAGACAGAGTTAGTGGCATAACTCCACACACTTGCTGAGGTTCTATTAAAAACTAAACCCAGTCTTCGCGGAGCTCTGCCAGTGGCGTGCTTTTTCCCCTCAGATACACTCATAAATGGAAATTTTACTAGTTGAGTTCTTGTGTTAAATGAAGGAAACGAGTTTATCGAAGAGGTGGAAAATATGTAGAATACACTTACTTGCTGCACATGGCTTATGAATAAAGTCACAAAACTATTGCTTACCTGCAACGAGAAGAAAAATATATGAAAATGTTATTAAAGACAGCAGAGCAGAATATAGAAGAGTGTAAAATATGGCTAAAAGAAAGCGCCCTACACAACAACAGTCTCACGTTGATACAACACTCCGGCTGCTTGCGTCAGTTGTGGCACTCCGCTCACCCGTGCCTCGTGGCACTGCTGCATAACTTTCCACCTGCGAAAGGTCGAAGGTGGAATCATTCCACTCCATACGACAGCATAAAAAATGAATATTTTATATTATTTTCTTTACTATTACGGGAACACTTTTTCTGTTGTTTGCTTTTTATTTTTATGGTGGCAGACAATGTCACTACAAAGTTAAGCCTTGAAAGGAAAGCAACTATACTGCAGCGCAGTGATTTACGCGCGGTGGGGGGCAGGATTGCACAGCCAGTCGCATTGCCTCGAACCGTCAAATTTGTAGAGCAAATTTAAAGGAAAAAAGGATATTTTTCTTTTATCCGCAATTTCCTTGCCACTTTCGCAAACAATTTGACTTAAGTTAAGTTTGCGAGTTGGAGACGGCTTCGTCGCCGCCGTCGCCTTCCTTGCCCACTAACTGCGACATAAGCCTTTGGATCCCATTTGCAGGCGGCACTCAAATGGAAAAAGTTTCACAAAAAGTTCGGCTAATCTGCAAGATTTGCAATTTGCATGAATTTTGGTGCGCTCATCGGCGAAATGAGCTGGCGGTTCAGACACAGGCTGCGTTGGCACGTCGCACATACACAAGGGCTGTTGCATTTACTTGGCTGAGTGTGTGGTAAGCACCGCTTTCCGTCCCTGCCGCTGGCTTGATTGGGCTCAACAAGCGCGGCAGTTGCTGTCACATACAAGTGGCTTAGGCAGGACTCTTTGCTAAAATCTCTCCGACTTGACTTGCTGGTGACTGCGCCGCAGTTGACAAGTTTCGCTGAGCTTTGCTCGTACATAAATGTGAATTGCCGCTCAGCGTTTTATGCTTAGTTGCCGCGTCGTGCTTTGTTTGTGACTCGTTCTTATTTTATTTGTTGCCATAACACAATTTATAGACAAGCAAAGCATACGTTGAGATTGGTCTGCAGAGGCAAATATCGTGGCGTATGAGTAACGCAATCAAATTGGCGAAAATTAGGCCTGAGCACCAAAGTGGCATTACTGAATAGTACTCAGATATGAGAGATGGCAAAGAAAGTCTACAAGATTTCAGACTATTCCGCACAGAGACTGGATTAGGATTTGGTATGTCTGCAGGGATTACCATGGAGAGGAAGAGAATAATACTCAGAGAAGACACAGATATATATGTAAGGATACATGTGATCATAGCTCAGCGACTGCTCCGCTTTAGAGGCAGAAAATATGTAAAAGAGTTATGGGAGCATTTGGGAAGAGATTACTAAAGAAAAGTTTGTTATGTGAGTCAGATTGAAGCCTGATTTGTTTGAGGTACGACCTTTTAACGGTTTTTTTAGGAACTATTCCACTTGAAAGGAATCTCACATGGAATAGGAACCTGAGTGGAATTCCACTGAGGCTCCTTTGAAGGGAAATAGTTCCTAAATCAAACAGTTTGTACCTTATGCGATTTCATGCAAGATTGTTCGCTAGCAAGATATTAAATGTCCTCATGATGTCAATGTCCTTTGAGGCCAAAGCTGCAGATAGAGTCTCCACAGACGTTTATCTTTCAGTTATGTTCTTCGAAGAAGCAATGTCCCTACTTTCAGGCATGTTGCCATATCTCAACAACCATTTATACCTAACAAGAATATTGGACCCTTAAAGGTTCAGCTGCAATTGACACCTGATTTATACCAAAGTCGACTCGCTTTGATTAAGTCTTTATAACTGAGGCCTGTTAAAAACGTAAGCACTCTAACTCTTATAAAAGTGGCACTTGTGAACTGCTTTGATATGCCATTCAAAAGAGTTATTTCATTAGAAAAAACACCACTTCATTGTCCTTGCTGACCTGGCGAAGTGTTTAGTTAAGTCTGAGTACTTAAAACTGTAAAGTATTCCAAGATCCTTTCATTTGTGTATGCCACCAGCTTGACGAAACTCTACCACTCTAGTCTCTCAAGCAATTTCGCAAATGAATTACAGTCCTTCGTCCTTGTGTTAAGTGGTTAAGCTTATCATCAGCCTAACAAGCTTTCAAAGATTCAAGGCAAAAGGCAGAAATTCCTTGATTATTTTGGATTTATCCAAGTTAATTAATTATAAATCAATGCAGCTTGCCCCCTATCCAATCTTACTCCATCTCTCTCCCTCTCTCTCTCTCTCTTCCTTTCTCTCTAATTGTCCCTAGTATCGCGTATCAAAGCGTAGGAATTATAAATGCTTAATGTATCTATTGCAACCTTTTCGCTTTGAAGAGCACTCAGCAAGAACTCTTTGAAAAGTTTGCAGCTACTTTAATAAGGCACACAGCAGCCCCATTAAATCAAATTGATTACGCTTCAAGAATTCGGCGGCGGTTCATATTAAAATGGAGCTGGCGCAACAGGACAACAGCGGCAATATAGCGAATAAATTCATAAAAGCAAATATAAAAAAGCCAAAATATTTCACACACACACACACACACACACAGTAACACGCAATTCAACAGTGGCAGGAGCAGCAGCAGCAGCGGCAGCCAGTATGCTGTGACTTCGTCTTCCAGAACAATAACGACAGCAAGACACAAAAGAAAATTCAATATCCTTTTATAGGATACATCAAAGAGTGCCAATTAAAGTTACCAGAATGTCAAAGAGCAAAACAGCAACAATAAAACCAGCAACAGCAGCCATCAACAACATTACAATCTAAGCTGGTATCAAGTGTGTGTGTGTGTGTATTGGTAAAGGATACCATCTCCCAATTGTCATTCATTTTCTAAGATGCCAAAGTCGAATTAACAAACAAAAAGTAAATAAATTTCTATACGCACTGTTAGGGAAGTTCTTTCAGTTGTTGTTGTTGTTTTTTCTATCACAAAATTGTCACACTTGAAGGGTTCACAGGGAGGGAAATGTTCGTGTGGGAAATAAAGCGCCCAAAATGACACAAATAGTTGCACCTTTCGAGACTCCCACCTGCACTCACACTAAATTACTCACTTATATAACACACACTTATACGACACACATACACTTATACAACACACACACACACACACACTCTTATACAACACACACACACACATACACTTATACAACACACACACACACACTCTCGTAGAAAACTCATAAAAGTGGTGCAAACTGCGGCAACTGCCTGAGCAATTTTCGTGAATCCACAGTTTGCACATAGCTGAGTTCCTCCTGCGAGTTCGTGTGTTTGTGCTCCACATCCACACAGAACACCTCAAAGTCTTGGTTGCTATGCTCAGGAGGAGAAAATACTCGTATAGTCAAATATTTGCAGATATTTTTGCGTGAATTTTTCAAACATTACGCGGCAAAGAAAAACAAAAATACTCGTAAGGACAAAATTCCATTACCCTCGATGCCTGATGCCAGCGTTGTGCTGGTAGCGGTGCTTCAGTGGGAGAGTGTCTGCTTTACATGTTTGCATGCTCATTTAAAGTTCCAAGGGGAGTGCACATTTTTGCCAAGTCTTTAAATTTCTTTCATAAGCGTAGTTTTCCTTTGAAAACGTTGTCAAACTAAACTGAACTAAATGGAGTTCCGTTTAAACTGTTAACAATTGGTTTGTGTCTTGGCTTTTTTGCAAATCCTTTCAGCTCCACATACAAACAGTGTGGCCAACATAGCGACCTATATCAGATATTTATATGAGTAGATCCTTTTGTGATCAATCTTTTCGCAAGAACAAATCTGTATTTAATAGTCTGAGAGAGTCGTGGCCTCATTTATTCAAACAGTTAAAGTACTTATGAAGCTTTCAGCTGCTTCACAGCACGGTGAATATCTTCCGAATCGTTACAAGAACTGCTGAACACTATTTGGAAGTCACTCAACTGACTACTTTTTCAATACGATGTGATGTAATGATAGTCTAGTTGCTCCCATTGATCCTGAAACATTCTGCGGGTTCACTCGATCAGACTTTATGCTGTTCTCGCAGCAGTTGCTGATCACAATCAATGTCTTTGAGGTTTCAGGATTTATGTTGATTTAATCAGGCAGCCAAAATACCTACAAAACTGTGAACTCCCTCACCGGAAGGTCTATATACTTATATAGTATTCGTTAGTCTTAAAAGATCTTTCAACCACCACTTAAATTTCACTCCACTGGATACTTACTACGGTGATGGAAAAGTACCTACCAATCGCGTAAGAAAGGCAAGCAGTTTCCCTTCATTGGCTCTGAACCCTCAATTAATGAAGCCGTAAACTAAACCCTAAAACTTAACTCTAAAGGTATCCCTTTGGTATAACTCCAAGGGTATCAATTGGTACTGGGAACTTCTCATCAATATGCTCCACTTAGAGTCCAAAGTTGTTGCTGTGTTTATAGCCATGGAGCTATGATGTGTGTTTATTGCCAAAGAGCTATGATAAAATGTCTTACAACCGAGATTGTTCTCTTTGATCAACATGACCAGAATATAAACGTCTGTGGATACCCATTGTACATCTTCCGTCTGATGAACTACGAGACTTCTTATCATTTGCAGAGCGGGCTCTTTAGGCAAATACGCTCTTAGCTCTCTTACAGAGGTGTCTAGCGCGAAGGTCAAACAAATCCTGCGCTTTATTAGGGCTTCGAAATGGTTCGACGAGTGAATCGGAGGTGCGTTGTGGCGCGGTGGTACCATGATGGTCTGAGTGAGCTGGTCCTTGGACTGGCTGCCACATTAACCTAACCTAACCTATCGTTTGCTTAAAGATACTCTCCCATTTAGTCATGTTTTTGACTGCGTTGGCGAAGAACGAACCACATTTCCTCGTAGACTGCTACTTGAATACTGCAGGAGTATCCTCGATTGTAATTTTCTACATTTTTCTCGATCATTCATCTTCATTCGCTGATAGGTTCTCATTCTTCAAGGTAACTAACTATTTTATAAGGTGGCGTCTCCTTATTTAGGAGTGTGTTTCCACACCTTCGTTCTTCTCGCAAACTTTGCTGCTTTATATACTCCTTCGCTGCATTGCGTTAACTAAAGTGGTCGATGGAGGAAAACTGAACACTTACGCCACAAAAAAGTTTTGAGTCCTTTGCGGAATAATTATATATTTTTTAACTCCTTTAACTTGTGATTGAACTTAATATGGCTTTTCTTCATACTTCCTGCCAATCAGTAACTTTATTCGATATTATTGGATATTACTCTGAAGCCACCTGAACCCACCTGGACCCACCTAAGCCCACATAAACCCACCTGAACCCACCTGAACACATCTGAACCCACCTGAACCCACCTGAATCCACCTGAATCCACCTGATCCCACCTGAACCCACCTAAACCCAGCTGAACCCAACCACTTGAACCCACGTGAAACCATGTGAACCCACCTAAACCCACTTGGACCCACCTGAACCCACCTGGACCCACCTAAGCCCACATAAACCCACCTGAACCCACCTGAACGCATCTGAACCCACCTGAACCCACCTGGATCCACCTGAATCCGCCTGAATCCACCTGATCCCACCTGAACCCACCTAAACCCAGCTGAACCCAACCACTTGAATCCACCTGAAACCATGTGAACCCACCTAAACCCACTTGGACCCACCTGAACCCACCTGGACCCTCCCGAACCCAACCACTTGAACCCACCTGAACCCATGTGAACCCACCTGTACCCACCTGAATCACCTGAACCCACCTGCACCCACCTAAACCCAATTGAAACCACATGGACCCACTTGAACCTACCTGAACCCACCTGAAACCACCTGGACCCACATGTACCCACTTGAACCCATCGGAACCCACCTGAACCCACTTGAACCCACCTAAACCCACTTGGACCCACCTGAACCCACCTGGACCCTCCCGAACCCAACCACTTGAACCCAACCATTTGAACCCACCTGAACTCATGTGAACCCACCTGTACCCACCTGAATCCACCTGAACCCGCCTGAGTCCACCTGAAACCACCTGAAACCACCTGGCCCACCTGAGCCCACCTGAAACCACCTGGACCCACTTGAACCTACATGAACCCACCTGAAACCACCTGGACCCACATGGAACCACTCGAACCCTCGGAACCCACCTGAACCCACTTGCACCCACCTAAACCCACTTGAACCCACTTAAACCCACCTGGTCCCACCTGAAGCCACCTGAACCAACCTGGACGCACTTGAACTCACCTGCACCCACCTGAACCCACCTGGACCAAGCTCCAAATTTTGGCTAACTCGGCAAATCCCTTTTTATTCCTGAATATCACTGTACTTGAAACTTTTTTCAAGTGTTTCAAAAATAGTTTTGAAAATTTCATTCGCTGCTATCGTAGCAGGCTCTGCCAGAACCTTAACAGCGAATATATTCATTCTGAATAGTTCGTGTTCGAAGTAATGTCGTCCGGTCAACTCCTAACAAGCAGCTAAAGAAAATTCGTTCCACACATTTAAAATAAAGAAAATATTTAAACATGAACCTCAAAACTGAAGAGCAGGAACAGGAGGACCGACGCTTAATGCCGCCGCCGCCAAATCCCCCGGCACCGAGTGTTCCCGGACCTCGTCGCGAAAAGCTGCTAAAGAAGAAAGTGCGACGGCTCATGCATCGATATTTGCTGAAAAAACCGTGGACGTCGGAGGACATTTTCAATAAAATCCAATCGAAAGTGCCCGAAGTGTTGACCTACCAACTGGAGCAGTTTTGCATCAGTGCTGCCGAACGACTGAAGCCCAAGCACAAAATGGTGGGCGGGCAGGTTTACATGTTCATTGAGCGGCAAATCTGTGGCGTTGAAAAATAATCGACTTTTCGACTGTTCTTTTCGTTCATTGTAAATACATGTACAGTTCGTTTGATGTAAGTTTGAGGTTCAGCTGCGCTGGCTTAAAGATTCCCTAGGAACTTTCATTCCGTGCGTGTGAACGCAGTTATCCTTAATGATTAATGATTAACTATAACTAGGACTCTTTTGATCCTTCTTCAAGAAATCAAATATAATTATGTAATAAAAGGATTTTGTATTAACATTCAAATGTTTCCGTAGTTATTTCTGTCGTTCCTTCATTGCAGAACTTTTCCGGATAATTTCGTATTCTATAAAATGTCTTCCAAGGCTGTTCTAGGCTACTTTTGGTTGGTGTAAATATGCAAAGAAAACTGCGTACCATTGAGGTAAATCGACGGATTTTCCATGGATCTTTGGAGTGAAGACAAGTTGGCAACTTGAGAGACAAGAGGATAATATTGTTGTATAGCGCGACTCTCCAATAAAAGGTCCTTTGATATCAGGCAACTTCTGACGAATTGAGGAGCTCTAATAATTCTAGCACTCATTTTTGTTTGTGGCAGAGTTCACATTGGAGAAATCTCGTGAGGCTAAAATGGATTAAAGAACATTGCTGATAGAATATACTCATGTTGTCCAAATCCTTCAGCAATGTTGTGGATGTTGATTGTTTTAATACCGTTAATCCTCATAGAGAATTGTGTGGAAATTATTTCATTGATTATAATTGATTGCTATATGGATGGAATAACAGAGACGAGCATTGTTTTTAAAAGACTGCCTGCGGAAGAAGGTGCACTAATCAAGGCGCAAATGGATTCCATAAATTCAACAGTTTGGGAATTTTCTTCAACGAAGGATTTAAAGATGTGTAACCAGCACCAATCTTTCCTTAGGAGATTTCAACATATTATTCGTAGCTTCATAAGCGAATAGTCAATGTAAACCCTCTAAATATGGAGACATGTCTAACGAACCTCTGGCTCCATGTCGAAAGAACCTCTGGCTCCAAGTCGCCTCTCGTTATACATTGCGGTAACACGCAAATAGTTCCGGAATCTTGGATAACTCGTAAATGTTGATAATTGAACCCCGTTGCTGGGAAATACTCGTATCCTCTTAGGAAGCAGCTTTAACAACAGCAACACTATCGGTCTGAGGATCCAACAAATGGTAGTTTGGACTCAGAGAAGATCAACCCTTTTTCAATGAACACAACTTGTGTTCGATGAAAGACTTGCATTCTCTTCGGAACCAGCATTAACAACAGCAACACTATCGGTCTGAGGATCCAACAAAAGGGAATTTGGTCTCATAGAAGATTAACCCTCTTTCAGTGAACACAACTTGTGTTCGATGAAAGACTTGCATCCTCTTCGGAACCAGCATTAACAACAGCAACACTTTCGGTCTGAGGATCCAACAAATGGGAATTTGGTCTCATAGAAGATTAACCCTCTTTCAATGAACACAACTTGTGTTCTATAAATCCTTCTAAGTATCCATCGTACTGGATACATTGAGGAATATGGTCGGTTTACCTATTATGGATAAGTTATTTGGAGTAGTTGTAGAGGAAGATACTCGGTAAACTCTCAGGTCTTCTCGAAGTACCGATAGGAAAGAATTAAGGAGTTGTACAGCGACATTGACATCGACATAAACGAATAAAGCAAAATAATCTCAGAGGCTGCACTCCGGGGGAACGTGTTCGCATCTCGACCTCTATGGAAGATAATGGAGGTTTGAGGATCCCAAGTTGGAAGAAACATATGCGGGCATTGGTGCCAGCGAAGGCAAGAGAACAGAAATTGGGGATGTGTATGAAAACTGCCCGATTATAGTTCTACCACAAATCAGACTTACAACCCGGAATATTCCAATGGCAGTGGAAAATCAGTACAAAAGTGAATTACATAAAATACAGAAATTGAAAGAGGGGAAGTCCCTTTAACTTTTTTTATTACACAACCCTCACAACCCTGCAGACGCTCCTTTATTTTCCTTCATTGACTTCCCCTTCCCTTATTCACTGAGGAACTTTCCCTTCTAATGTGCAATTAGTGACTTTCATTTTGCTTTCGTCTTCCGAAGAAAACGTGCCCAGATGACTCGGAAGAAATGTGTTTACACTTGTTTCCACTGCGCTCACGTCAGCATCTTCCACGGCTGTTGTTCATCAAGAATGTCCGCTGCTCTGCTGTGATGATTGATGGCCGCAGAAAACAGTGTTCATGTCAAGTTGGCACGGTTTAGTCCTAAAAATGTTTCTCTCTAATTTAAATAAAACTCTATTCTGGATTTTGCGGCGACTTTTGCCACTTCTCTCGTGCAACATTTGTCGCACCGGCTAAAATGTGTTTTTTGCTCTACGACAATTTATCACATTCATTTCCATTTCACTTGTCGGACGAAAAACTCAATTTTTGTGCCATTTTGCTGAGCTGTAAACCAAGCTCGCACATACACGAGGACCCTCCCCAGCCACGTTTTAATTGGTGTAAATAAATCATGGCAAATCCGGCCAACGCTACGCAGCTCGTAGGACCCCCACTCAGTCAGTTCGCATTAGCGGCAGCACAGGTGAAACATGACTAAATGGCGTTTTAACACTCTGCACAAAGAAAATAAAAACAGCAGCAAATTCAATGATTGTCACAGCAACAACAACAACACAACAACAACAACCACCACCACCAGTAGGGGCCTAGGCGTGAAGTGATGACAAGCCAACAAAATCAGGCAGCGAGCAGGATGAACGAATGGAATACACCTGAAAGGGTTGCGAGCAACGCTCCCACAGCTACAATAAACGGAACAACAACAACGACAGACAAAAAACCAAAACAACAGCAACAACAGCAGTTATTTTAGTGTTGCCACTGCAAATTGGAAAATTTCACAGTTCAGCAAAACCGTCTCCAACCAACCACACTGCAGAGGGGCGCACTTCATCACACGCTTTTCGGTTTTTATTTTTATTTTTCTTTTCAATGGAGTTACAGTGTGAGATATTTTTTGTCTGCCAACCTTGAGAAGCATTGCGCCCACTTCTCTCGCCAGTGAGTGCTCATGTCCGCCGCATCCGTTCCGTCCAACGTGCCCCCGCTTACAGCGCGAACCACGAATTTCCATCGCATAGAGTGCGCGGCTTCTGCTCCTGCACCTTGTCAATGTGGTCCTTGTAGTACTGCATCCATTCGGGTCGCTCCCAGATGCTCTTCACCCAGTCCAGCATGAACTTGTACTTCTCGCATATGCACAGGCGCTTCAAGCGATGGCATTTCGGGCACATGTCCTGCTGACGAGCATGCTGGGCTTTCTTCTTCTTCTTCTGCTTGCAGCAGTGCGGGCATTTGGGCGTCGCCTTCTTGCGCTTCTCGGATTTGCCGCACGGCGGCTGTTTGCCGTAGACCAGATGACCGCGCTTCTTGGCGCAGTAGCAGCAATTGCATTCGGCGTCCACCGGCTCCGTTTTGCGCGTCTGCATGCGATCGTAGAACTTCTTGTAGATCGTTTTGATTTTGCACTCGTAGGCCTCCTGCTCGCAACAGGAGAGTCCGTCATAGCGGGCGAACGCCTCC
Source organism: Clusia tigrina (assembly GCA_920105625.2). NCBI lineage: Eukaryota > Metazoa > Arthropoda > Insecta > Diptera > Clusiidae > Clusia > Clusia tigrina. The sequence goes on along the minus strand of OV050031.1, from coordinate 25,657,402 downwards.
GCCGTCTTCTTGGCGGCATGCACATAGACGCACTCCTCCGAAAAGGTGTTCGCCTCATCGTCGATGGCGTTCCGGGTGTCCGGCATCTTGTAGTAGAACGCCTTGAAGCCGCGCTTGATGATCGAATAGGCGAGATGGGCCTCCACGCGATTCATCAAACACTTTCGGCCCAACTCATGGAATACGTCCTCTTTGCGGATGCGCTTCTTCGGCACGCTGTCAAGACAGTAGCACACCTGATCGTAGTGCAGAAAGGCGTAGGTAGTCACGTTGACGGTGGCCTGGGCCTTGCACTCGTGTATGTCGCAAATGATCATGATTTGCGACAGCGTTTGGGCCATGTCGATCACATTCTCGAGGAACACGGACGATGCCTCCAGCGTGGGTATGTCACCCATGCACTCCACTGGGGATTGATCCACGCCCAGACCAGCATGGCGCTGGCATTCCTTGTGTTTGCAGTTGGTGCGGCAGGCCATATTCTGGAAACCGTGGGGCGCTTGCATTTTGACACAGTTGCTGTTGTTGTTGTTTTGCTTGAAAGCTCCTTTGAATTTAAATTTAAAATTTTTTTGGGGATTTTTTGTGGTGAGTTTTTGCACAAGAATTTAGAGTCGAAAATTGAAAAAATTATTAATAGATTTTTTGACGAAATTGTTCCATACTTTGATCGAAATTTCTAAGCAAGGAGCTACCGAAAAATCAAAACCAACCGACGAGGTGGTGTTCGGAGAGGGGAACACGTGCCAAACAAAGTGGAGTGGGGAATCAAGTGGTAAATTAAGTGTACTGAAACTCACCACGAAGTGACGTCACCCTTATTCCCTTATATTCCTCCCCATTGTCACCCATATCACAAGCATAGCCTGCGATTTGCTGAGCTCCCAGAATCTCACCACATGAAGCGTAAATTGGATCGCTTTTCTTTATCCTGGTAATTACACCTCATGGCATCCTTTCAGAATCTGAAGTTTTTAACTGATCGGAGCCATTTTATATAAATGTTTCAAAGAAACTTAAAAGTCCGCTGGGCTACCAGTAAGCCGCGATATGCAGACATTACTTGTAAGCATACATACATAACCAGTAAGCCACGATATACATACACTACTTGTATATTCATTCAGAGATACTAACTAAGGTAGCAAACTCCCCACAATCTCCCCACACAACACTTTAATTTTCATTCCTAAATAGTCGGAATTGGTTCAAAGCTCAACCGAAGCACTTAATCTCAACAACATACTTCGCTCAGTGAAGTGACAGCATTGGCCTTCCATCTCATCTGATTTCAACCATCCTTTTTATAGTGTATTAAAACCCCAGAAGGAGAATTCCCGTGAACTATAGAGTCTGTCAACATAAGTGACGGTCATGAGTACCAACATAACGCCACAAAAAGATCGAAAATCGAACATCCGTAGCCCGCGAAAATCAAAATTCGCGATACATTTTGAACAGACCTCGTATATATATAGTGAAATCTCTCTCATTATCCACGCTGATTCTGTTAAACATTTACGGGTTTTTCACTGCCAATGTCTGAATTTTCTTTGGAGTATCCTACAAGGCTTTACTGTATGAAGATCATTCCACATTTAGAACTCAGACCCGACCAGTGGGTAACGAATGTGCCTACGTTAGCTCTTAGCTCAGATCAAATTTTCACTTCTCGGTCTATTTATGTAGTTTCCTTCACTGTTCTGCTTAGCCTTATATCGGTGGAAATGAAATAGTTCCATTAAGACCACTCGGAAAAAATACAGCCTCACCATTCCTCTAACAAGATGGACAAGAGATTGCAAGAGATTGGGACTAAATGCAGCGAAGACGGAACTTATGCTATTGACGTAAAAGCAACTGATCCCTCGTCTCAGCATGTCTATATTAACTCTGCAACTATCGGAAGAAGTGATATACCTAGGAATTATCTTAGATCGAAAGCTGAGCTGGAAAGAAACCATCAGCAACCGGATCCAAAAAGCCATGACTGTACTTTATACCTCCAAAAGAGCCATTGGTTAGAAATGGGGTCTCAAACCGCATTTCATCCACTGCCTGTAAACAGCTGTGGTAAGATCCAGTCTTATAAACTCACGTGCGTTGACTTAAAAACTTGTTTAGAAGAAGTTCAGAGAATGGCCGCCCTAATGATAACAGGCGCCTTCGGAACGCCACCCATTAAGGCCCTGTAAACTATATTAAACCTTAGGCCCTTAGATATATTCGGGGAATCCTTGGCAGCATGCGCAGCAGCAGGACTCAACACAATTGCTCCATGGAGGCAACCACGAATCGGTCATGCCAAACTTGTCGACAACTTCCCTTTAAAATGTAGGAATTGGCCTACATAATGCCCTAACCACTGCCAAGGAACGGCTCTAGTGCAGTAATCCCTGCAAGATGGGAATGGGAATAGTCAAGCTAATAGCAACTTACTCTACATTCTACTTTCTCTTAACTCTACACGGATGACTCAAAAATGAACGACAAAGTCGGGAGCGGAGTTTACTGCAAAGAGTTGAACCACCGCTTATGGGATCGGCTGCCCGACCATTCCTGTCTGTTCCAAGCTGAATTAAATGCAATGAGTCGGGCCGGCGCCTGTCTTAAAGTGAATACGATACCCTATAAGGAGTTCATTACCTTCACGGAGTTCGTCAGCCATCGAACTACGACCACGATTGAATTCACTATACCAGCGATAGATTGTGGTTTTTGATGGTGCTTTATCGCCATACAAAGAACTGAGTTCATCGACACATTCTTGTTGAGATAATCCACGTCGAAAGTTGTGAAATATAATCCAACGAAAACCTGCTCTTGAAATTTCCATTTTGTGGCCAAATTGATTTTCTTAACTCACTATAAACAAAACAAATAGCACTTGTACATCAACACGTTGTGAGTACGTGTATGCTAAAAAATGTCAAACTTTATTATGGTGTTGCCAGATTTTAGCTATTGACATTAGTGTTGCCAGTTTCCTAAATATAAATAGTACCCCCCTTACACTTGTGCTTCGTCCCTGGGCATACAAATATTGAAGGAAATTCTGCCACAGACGAACTTGGCCAGAGCAGGCACAGAGCTACATAACATGAAACAGCACAAGAGGCAGGTATACCAGTGATCACTTCTAAAATCCTACTAGAAACAGAATACTTGAAGAAAGCAAGCGCTAGATGTCAAGAGACCCGACATGCAATACTACACGGCAAATCTGACCTACAATCGCTCCATGCTGTTCAAAGGCACTGATACTACTAAACAAACCCTTTATCGGTTTATTAGTAGCCATTGTAACCAGACACTGCTTTATAGACTTAGATGCCCTCATAACGATTTCCGTAGAAGCTGCTGAAATGAGGAGGAAAAAGAAAATGTGGACCACCTTTTATGCAAACCCCCGGTGCTTTTAACGACGAGCTTATACTATATTGGAAAGTACTTCTACAGCCACCTTTCGGAGCTGAAGCAGACTTCAGTACGAAGTAGGCTTCTATGTACCAGAGCCAGTAACTGGTTCGTTGCCGTGGTAACATGAACACGTATAGAGCTGCTCGTGGTAGCACAATGAGCTTAAGGCCTCAGTGATGTCTTTATGGACAGCCAGATTAACCAACCAACTAACCACCTATTTAAGAGAAGAAGGCACCAATCTGTTAGATATGCCAACTGAACTCTTTATGCAAAGATAATTTAAAATGGCTCCAACTTCTATACGGTGGGTCCTGCACCTATCAAAGTTCGCACCATTCAAATCCTTGTAACGCTTTACTGGAGCGTCGAAGAACCTTGAAAGTTTGTGACTATGCAGTACTCGTGCCTAGTTCTGCTACCCTTGAAAAATGAAATGTTAATAAAGCTTCAAATGGCTCCAACTTCTATACGGTGGGTCCTGCAACATGAATATTGATATGAATTAAAGTACTTTTCAACGACTCAATTTCATAAAGTATTCGATTCCTTTCGGAGAGCATTTCTATTGAAATTCCAAATGGTTTGTGTCTCTGCTAACAGTTTAAGTCGTATTTTCCCCTTGAGCAATAAAATTCAATTTATTGTACATAAATTCATTGAAATTTCAATTAATGCATGACTGCACTTTAAGTGCTGCTGCTGCTGCTACTGTCTGTGGACACAACATTTAAAATAATTGCACAATGTAAATAAGGATGTATCGTTAGCGTGTAGACACCACTCCCCTGGGTCTACTCCATTTAAATGTCAAACACTTCAAATGAATGCGAAAATAGAACACCAAACAAAACTCGGAAATGTTGAAAATTAAGAACTGAATGATTTTCAATGCATTCATTTCACACATCAGCGAAAACGCCTACACATATGCTAAAGAAATTTTCGAATGAAACACACACAGCCATAGATATACACATGCACAGAGGAATATTCATGAGGACTTCGAAGCCAGTAGCATAAACACAAATACTCACTTAAGCGTCGAGAGCTGCTTGTGTTGCATATTAATGAGTGCAAGCGCTGATGTCTAACGACACACTCACACAGGCTCACAACGCCCACACACCCATACTGACACGCTAAACACACACATACACAGGAGCCGATCCAGTGCACATGCACCACAGTGGAGCGCTCATAAAGCACGCAAACTGACTGCAAGACGCCATCTTGGTTGTTGGATAAAGTTCCTTGTCGCACGCTACACACACACTCACACACTTATACACACTCACACACAATCTGCTAACATGCAGAAATGCTGTGAACGGGCGTTGCAACCCCATCCACCCACTACGTTTTTTCTAGCTTACATTGCTGCTAATCGTTTCGAGTGGGTTGCTACGAGTCTGGAAACCTAAACGCGCCATGAAAATATTTTAATGGAGAACTCTTTAATTACATATTTATGTAAGGACGTGTGTGTGTGTGTGTGCTTGTGTGTGTTTCTATGGGTGTGTATGCTTTCCTGTTTTTGGTGTGGTTTTTGCTTTGGAAGTAGCAAAAATTAATTTTTAATATTTTAGTTTTTTATGCTCCTTTTTTCTGCGGGCAGCCACAACTGCTGGGGACGTTTTAATTTATTTGTATGCGCTTCCCAAGTTAATTACAAAATTTTTTGTTTTTGCCATTATATTTTCCGTTCTATATTTAGTCTGGCTTCAGATAAATATCAAAGTTTCAACGTGGTGAGAGTTGGTGGTCTCTTGATTATATTTTAATGGGTTATTCTAGTGAAGGTCACATTGAACAACCACACTCGAAGTAACAACGCACTGACCTGCAAATGCAAAACGAGCGTCAGTGGTGTTTGGCGTGCGCTTCCGCAGGGGTTCGTCCACAGGAAATTCAAAAAGTATGCTTTAAATATAGAAAGGGAGTCGGAAGAAGACCACATATGTGCATATCTGGCAGCGAGCAACGACTGGCGCTGAGAGGAAAGGAAAACAGGAAAATTCAGGTCAAACTAAAGTAAATTTGAATTACTAATTCCTGAAACAATTCGAAGACCATGAAAGACAAACACCGCAAGTAAAAATAGTACGTAAATGGAGAAAATAGTTTATGAAAGTTTCGAGCAATTTAAGAAGTTCATCTATGAAGCAGGAAACAGAAATCTCAATAAGTCGGTCGTCTCTATAACAGAACTTGAAGAAAAAGTTCGAAAATCGTATGTGATCATGAAGCAAAACCTGCTAAAACAGTTGGGAAAAGCACTACCAAAACACATACGAATGTGGGAATAAAAATGGATGGAAATCAAATATCTCCAACAGATCTATAACAGTGAGACAATCTAAAAGTGAACAATCGTAGCAACATGACTCATCAAGATAGATGAGAACAATTCAAGACAGATGCATTTGAATTATAGAACATAAATCTAAATCACCCAAGAATCTTTTGAACAAAGTACTACAAGGGAAAATGTGGAAGAAAAATCTGGAAGAAAAACTATCGATGAATCATTGAAAGAAACTGCAGAAGAAGTAGGACATACATGTGTGGGAATAGAAATAGAAACAAATCAACTATCTCCAACAGATCTATAACGGTGATCTCTAAGTAAACAAACCTAACAACATGAGTCATCAACATAGATGAGAACAATTCTAGTGAGATGCATGTGAGTTTTAGAACATAACTCTACGATAACTCTGAATTATAGAACATAACTCACCCAATCATCTTTTGAACAAAATGCTGCTAAGTCAATGGAAAACTAAACACAATTGGGGAAGAAAAATCTGGATGAAAACTGTCGATGAATTATTGGAAGAAGCTGAATTAGACGTAAGACAAACAATGTGGGAATAAAAATATAAACGTCACTCTTGAATAGTTCTTTAAAGGTAAGAAAGTAACCAAATAGGACCGTGGAAATTGAATCCTGAAGACACCAGATTAGGAAACTTAGGAACAGAACGAGAAGTTGCCTATAAATAATAGAACGGAGCTATAATTCAACCACTGATCTCTTGAACAGCAAATATCGTATATAGATCGAATGAAAATTTAACATAATAGTGGGAAAAGATTCTTAAAGAAACTACCGACGAAAAGCTCTGTTGGAACAAATTAGGTACTCAACACTGAAATATAAACTCATCACATTGATATTAAATAAATTTATAAAGACCTGAATAGAAATTGAACGTGATCGTGGATCATGTGCTGGCACAGAAATATAAACTCATTACGTTTCTATTAAGAAACTTTATAAAGATCAGAATGGAAACTGAAGGTGATAGTGGGTGATGTGCTGAAACAGAAATATAAACTCATCACAATGTTATTACATAACATTACAAAGACCCGAATGAAAATTGAAGGTGATTGTGGAACGTAGATGTGCCGTACTGGGATTTACGATAGAACAAATCGAAGTCAGGTTAAATTAGAGTGGAACTGGAGTCCAGCCAATTGACTTACTCGTATCTCTAGAATAGTTTTCAACTCTAAAAACAGATTCCAACGAAAATGATACTTGAGAATAAAAGTCTAGAAAGTATTGGAACAACGTGGGTACAACAAAAATGAGTGTTAAAACGAAGAGAAAATTAAATCCTGAATTAAAACCTTAAAATCACAATGGAACGTGATCACGCTTATTGAACATATTTTGTTAACAATATTCCTAGGGAACTTCGAAGCCCAGGAATGAGTCTCTTGAGAATAGTGGAACGGATGTTCAAATAAAATATATAATGAAGAAATCCACGAAACGTGTACAAATCTACGAATCATGACTATTCAAGACAACAGTCAAAGAACGTTGGAATAAATGGAATATGATGCATGAGTACATAATAATAAATAAACCTTTAAACCATCGTGCAGACTGTTGGAAGAAGCGAGCCCATGTGGAAGGACTAAGTGAACAAGTTGAAGACGATTTAATCATTGTGGAGATAAGTAGAATGAATCACTAGAAGAAAGAAAGACTGTAAAGATTGTAGCGATATCAAAAAATCCAGAAGCTTCTTTCTTAAGGTGCTTCGACGCTTGATAAAATAAGAAAGGAAAAGAAAGCGAAAATTCAACTAAGCGTACTCGTATATTCCAATCAACTGTAAGGCAGCACTAAAGGGGTTGCAGGGGTTGGACTAAGACTGAAGAAGAGTTAATCACCAAGTCAAAGTAACGCACATCTCCAAGTTTGAGAAAGTAGCATTAGCAATCGAATTGCTTAGAAGCAGTTATGATAAAGGAGCTGATGATATCGCTTACTAATCATTCAGCCAACCCACCGATGGGAATGAGAATCAGTTTCGTTAACCATATAACCAAGAAACATAGCAGAACATGTCATGCAAAAAACAAAAACCAATGTCAGGTAAATTTTGTAGATAACTCTGCAACTAAACTAGTAAACAATTGAAGCTCATGACACCCAAACCCACATTTGCAGGTATTGAACTACGTTTAGCTTTCGTAACCGCATTTGCGGGTACTGTAATTGCTCTCGAAATGGCTGGTATTTACCCCAGAGGAACTCGCTGAACAATTTGCATAATTGACAAATCCAGGCGAACCTTGGCAAACTTCAGCAAGTTTAAATAATTTCGCTCCAATTTTCTGCAGAACAGTTGCCAATTAGACCCCCTTCGTGTCGCATCCCCAACGTTTGTTTAGAAGAGTTGCGGGCGATTGTAGCTGCACCAGCGTATTTGTTTGTGCTCTCAGGCACCCAGTAGGAAATTCTCATATCACTTCTTTAGCGAAAGGAAATAGAATAGTCCAAGTCTAGGTGAATTAAAATCTGAAGTGCGGAGTAAAGTTCTATAATGTTGTTTGATCAAAGAAGCGTAAGTGCCACACCCCCAATCGGGTGGTAAATATTTTGGATCAATTAGAAAATTCAGGAAGCAAATAAACTTCTTTTGGAGTTAGTGTTGTTTTTCGGTGGAAGTGGGCGTCTGTGCCAATTTTCAACTGACACTTTGCGTTAAATTTTGTTCATGAATTTGTGGGCGTGACAACTGACATATTACGCTTATATTTAGAATTAAGTCATATACTTGAAATATCCTGCATTTTAATTGAAATGAATTTTCAGCAAAATCTTGGTCAGAACGCAAATTACGCTTATACATCAATTGTGGGCGTGGTTTTGTAGTAATCCACAAATTTGTATACTCTTGGCCCTGAAAAAGGGATAAAAGAGTATACTAACTTTATGCGGTTGAGCAGATTTTCAACTACCAAAAGGAGGCGTGGCAGGTATGGACATATATACACAGAAATGATCACAATTACTTTTTATTGTCCATCTGTCTCTTCGTCTGTGGGAACTTTTCGTACACACCTTTAGAGATATGTTAATGAAACTTTGCAAAAATTTAGTCTGGACAGAACCAGAATGGTATATAAGCCTATTTGGACAAAGACCACGCCTACCTCCCATATACGCAACTTTTTGCACCTTTTTAAAATGACTATAACGTCGGTGCAATTGATGGAATAGTGAAACAGTATGGCAGTTATATAGATGTGGGTCCACTAGGCAAAATGTAGGCGGTATATAGTTACTGCCACACCCACTATTAACACATATTCATAACTTAAGATCTATAAGAGATTTATTGTCGAAGCAGTATGTGGTCATTATAAAGCCAACTGCAAATACTGGAGTTGATCAGAGAAAGTACACGCCCACTTTTCATATACAGAACTTTCAGGACTAAAACTAAAATTAGCCGGGCTTTGCTCATATTAATGATGTTTTTGGCAGTAAAGTACATTATGTCCCTAAATGTATTCAAAATATGGACAACATACTACTACTGCCACGCCGATAATTAATCAAAAATCATTATTAGGTTCCTATAGAAATTCATCAACGAAGTCTCATCGTAGGGTTCAGTGCACTAGTATAGCACCAAACAAAAAATGGGCGGTTTTTGTTCACAAACCATTGGATGATAGTGAAGAAATATGATCAGGCCCTTTAAGAAAGTAAAGGATAATAGGGATTAACAGGTGAGCGACGAATAATGGTTTCGTAGTTAGGTCTTACCAGAACCACGTCTAAGGAAACCATAACACACTCTCAGCGACATTTGCCCTGCCTCTTATTTCTGCTCCGGAAGATGCTCCTTGATCCAAATGAAACTAACTGGGAGTAAGCCTAGTTGTCTGCAGTACAACGATTGTTTGGAGACCCTCTTCTTCATCGGTTCTCCAGCTTACCCTACTTCTATTCCAACCTTAGTTGCCTTAATTTCCTACTGGGTACACATTTGGTTGGCGGTCAAACCTATTTAGATGCCAACGCACTGCGGTCAGCGGAATTTCTGCCCATAAAACCACCTTTATCTCCCACGCCTCCACTCCTATTCTCTCCATTTCCTACTGGGTCACTACCCATGTGGTCTTGTGTATTGTGTTGTGTGTGTTTTAACGTGTGAGACCCGCTGCTTAGACACAATTTAATGCCGCTAAAATTTATGTTTAATTTAAACAGATTAGTTTTGCCATGTTGGGAGTAGCAACCTTGCCTAATAATTTAAGCAATTTGCATTTGCTGGTCTGTTGTGCTGCAGGCGCATAGTTGTGGGCGCAAATCTGTTAATTTCGTGCTAATAACTGCGCCAAGCGGTGCCTTTGCCAGTGCCTGCGTTCATGTTGTTACAGGCTGGTGTATCCTTGTGTGCTTACGGTCGTGTCAGCAGCCCGCGGAATAAATCAGTTCTGCCATTTGCTGCAATATTGTGGCAGAGTTAATAAGATTTATGCAGGATTTATTACTGCAGCTGGTAAGGATCTCAAAACTGCAACCAGAATGAAGGAACTTGAGGAAAAATATTTTCTCACAATTAAATGCACTCTTCAAGCTCAGTAATTCAGCTCACCAAGTTCGGTAAACGGAAGCAAGTGCTTGAGTTGGCAAAGCAAATCCACCAAAAAAGAAAGCTACCAACAAAGAAAAGAATTATGTTAATTTACCCAGGCAGTAAAACGCTGTAATCTGGGCGCGAGTGGGCTAAACCGAGGGTAAACGCGGGCACAGCGGCGGGCAATTGCATTGAAACGCGCTTCGGTTAACCATTAAAAGTGGAAAGAAAACTGCGCAGTAATAATAGGATGACGGCTGAAAGGAGTAAATTGTGGAGCATACTTGCAGGCGTTTAACATAAATTGCCCAAAAATGCGAAGCAGTTGCAGCGAAGCGGCGGCAGAGAGCAACAAAAATAAATCTTGAGATTTGCTATAAGATTGCTACGTAAATATAAATACATAACCATGGAATACTTTTAGGCTTTTGCCTTTAAATGTAGGAATATGTATCAAAGGTTGGCTTTTTGAAAGCACCCAAAAGTATGCTGTATGAACTTTAAATGGTATGATGGCACATCAGCGCATCTTCAGGCGCAACAAAAAACACAACAATGAGCACGAATGGGTATGAGTATCCGCTGCTCTTTCACATACCCCTTAAAGTATGCCCTACACTTTATACAACATTTGAATTTTGAACTCTTTGTATGCAAAATTTAGTATATTTTCAGGTGTCTTAAGGAGGTGCCAGAAGTACTCTTAAACACTTTCTATATGGATACGCGATTTATATATAAACAAAATAAGATCTTTAAATATTTTTTTAATTAACTTCATGTAAATTTTTCCCACAAAGGTAGGCTACTAAAACCTTTCGCACAAAATTAATTTCCTTTTACATTTTGGTGTAGCATACTTTTAAACGCATTTAAAGTCTGTTACCGTAATACTTTTAATTGACATGTTGAGACCAACGCGACAATGCCGTTGGGGTTTTCATGCATAATTAATTATTACTTCTGACATTTTGCTTTTGCCACACACAACAGAATTCCTTGAAAGTATACTTTTAGGCTCCCAGAACAAAAGGTATACTGGCTAATGAAAATTAAGTTTTCCTTAAATGCAAGAGAAATTACAAAGAACATAACAATAAAGTCGCTTTAAAGTACAGTAAGGCAGAGCATACACTTAGGCGCTCGAATAACTTATTAATACACTGTTAATAAATGTGAAGCATATTTAAAACTCAAATTGTATGAGTGGGTACTTATTTAAATACGCTGCTGCTCCCTTTTATTCAAAGAATAAAGTGAACAATTATAAATAAATATTTTATACAGCATACTTGTAGGCTCAATAAAAATATGAACGCACTTAAACATGTAAAATTGTAACAATTCGAATAAGTATGAAAAAACTGCATTAATAATTGGGAGAATATTTTTATGAAATTATTTAAAGCATATTTTCAGGGTTTCAAGCAACTTAAATATCAATTGCCATTATGGAATTTTAATTGTTATGTTTATAGTCTTCTTTTCAGAGTATTAAGTAGTAATGCGTTGCCTGTAAATATGCAAAGGAGTTTATTAATCGTCAACTTGTACAAATTTAAAGCTATATTAAAGTATACTTTTGGGAGTTGTTGATTTATTGGTGAACTGTGTCAAGCATATTTATATTTCAGTTTGAATGAGTGATTGAGAACTGAATTAAATATGCAACTGTTCGCTCGCAGCTAAATAAAACAATGCATATTTTATGCCGCATACTTGTAGGCGCAATAAAAATATAAGCGTGCTTAAAGATGGGAAATTGCCACAATTGTACAATGCTATGCATATTCGATGAGCTGCATTAATTATTTTTTGCGAAATTTTATAAAAAGTTTTAAAGCATATTTTCAGGCTTTCAAAAGTTTTTTTATTATTATTCAACTTTTCTGTGTATGTGACGAGATTTGTGGATATTTACTGGAGCTGGAGGTATTGATTATTGCTGAGCATGTCTACTTTTAGGGGCTGAAAGTTCAAAGCTATGTTCAAAATTATAATGATGTAGCATCGAGCACACACGTACCGGTCCTTAATCTATTTAATGACTGAAATAAATGCGGTAATTTGTTTTTGTTACTGTTGCCCATGTTGTTATTGCTGTTGTGTGGCTTTCTTGTGCTAAGTGAATTGTGAAGTGATATTTAAAGCAGATTTTTAGGCGCTTTAGCCAAATTTGTTTTTGCTGCTGCGCCCCACACAACGAAACTTCAGTTTTCATAATCCGTAAAGGAAACACAATAAAAGTGGCGTCACTTTTAACACACGGCACAGCATCAGGTTGGGCCCCTCGATGCGGCAGGTGTGGCCAAACGTACCCTCGCCCTGGTGTTGGGGCAGAGTTTTTAATATACGAAGTATATTTGCCAACAAAGCGTAAAGTAAAATGTATGAATAATAAATGACACAACAAACGCGCTTAACAGAGCGGCGGCGACAAAAATGTTAATCCTTAAAGGCCAACTTGACAGGACATGCCCGCAGACGACCGCTGGGGGGAGCGTGTAAAGATAAATAAAATTCTTAACGCAATAAACGACACAAAAGACCAAGCCAAGCAACCAAGGGAGGATGATGTCAGGTGGGGGGCCATGCAAGACCAGCTCAGGTGACAGGGTGAGGCAAGGTAACTCAATATAAGGCAAGGTGAGTTAAAAGAAAGGACAAAACTAACTTAAATTGAACAGGATAATAAAATGTCTCGTATTTTTATGTATAAAAGACGACGCAAGGACGACATATTTTAGTTTAAGCTGCTTACGTTTATAATCCTTGCTGGAATTTCAAGAAGCGTATGCATCAAAAAGGATATCAAAAATTCGCATTGAAGAAAAGTTCATGAAGAGAGCACTTTATTTAAATAATAAAATTCCAGCTCACATGCTTTCAGACACACAGAGAGAGGCTTCTTGGCGACTGACATCACACAGAGCTGCTTTGGACTCTAAACTGAGGACAGAGGACGTTTCCCTGTTCTTGTATTCTGTGACTTTTCCGCGTTTATGCAATTTTCTTCTACTGCTGCTTTAATGTTTTCGCTACAATTTCCGATTCCTTGCTCCGTGTTGAATTTCCAATTTAAACTTAAACGCCACGACGCGCAAACTTGAGACAAGTTGCGAAGCACAGCCGACGCGTGCTTGTGACAACAGCTGCAATTGCAGCACAGTTCCAATTGCAGTTGGCAGCAGTAATGTTGGAAAAACAAAAAAGGACCTATTTTTATGGCACATTAAATTCAATATTTATGTTTAGCACTGACGCCGTCACAAAGTTTCTCCGCAAGGATTACGCCAAGGTTGATTTAGTAGGACGAACGAATCGAACTGAAAGTGCAATAACAGCTTTTCAGTTGATGAACATCAATTCAGAATAAAGTTTTAGTAGGAGATGGTGGAGAGGATGATGGTGTGCGGAGAGGTGGTGGGAAGAGGTGGTGCGATAAGATGATGGGAAAAGGCAGTGGGAGGAGGTGGTGAGATTTACGGAGTACTGATACCATGCCTCTTGACATGAACCATTTACTCGGAACAGTGGCAGAGGTAAAAATTGTCACCTGAAAGGATTTAGTGAGCCGATAGAATGAACATTTATTGAAAATGTGAGCGATTCAAAGGAGTTGTAGGAGTGGTTTCCAATCGCGCTCAGTTTATATTATATACATATACACGTTCGAAGACAAGGACTTCAACTGATCAGTTGGAAAGTTTAAAGGGGAAAATATTATGAGGAAGTGGGCTTTTCAACATTCAGGACGAAACATGTATGAGTGTTCAATCCTATAAGTAATCGTTAGTGAAAAGTCATTAGTATTAAGTCATTAATTATATGTCATTAGTCGCTACAAATATTTACTTTTCGGTACTTTCTCGTAGGTCCTCAATAGTATCCTGACTCGTAGGTCCTCGATAGCATCCTGCTTCCTATTAGTCCACAAATTCTTTTCTTTAATGATTCAATTGTAAGGCATTGTAAATTCTTCCCTCAATTGCGGCACAAGTACAGACAGTTGAGGCGCCTTAGCATAGGCAAAGAAAATGTTTCATTAAAATACATTTTTCACGTAATTTGATTAATTGTATTTCGTGTGTGAAATTGCAACATTTTCCACACAAACAACACAAACAGAAAAGCAAGAGAAAAATAATAAAGCACAAAGTTTCGCTTTGATTAGCAAAGCGTAAAGGAATCAGTGAAGTGCTTCTGTTAAATTGTAAAATAAAACTCGAATGAGGAAGCGAGGCGCAGTTGGAACGAGGGAATGCGAGAGAGAATAGTGTGGAGAATCTTTAATTCAACTAAATTTGTTTCAAAGAAGCACAAGTTCAGCATCAAAATTTGTACTGAACTTCTTTGAATATTAAAGTAAGTGAAAATGAAGTCTGCAGCCATTTGATCCTTGAAGGATCAAATGAACCGTGACATGGAAAGTAGAAGCTAATTAATATTGTATATTACAGTAAAAACATAAGAGATTATGTGTTGGGAAGAAGGTATGCTTCAATCGACTGTGACAGTGCGGGAATTAGAACTGGCGATGGCCTGAGGAAGAAGGATACGATTAAGAAGCAGAGCGGTAGGGAGAGAAAAATATATAATCTAAAATAAGAATAATTTGTGATTTATGTATTTAACGGATAATGAACAACTTAAGGGAAGAAGATTTTGGAAGTAGAAAAATATTTGGAAGAGGGGAATTACTAGCAATAAAATAATTTTACCGTAAACCAGGAACAAAGTCATGAATTGAGGACAACATTAAAAAGTCCACTAAAACAATAAGAAATAAGACTAAGATAAAGACGAAAACATATAAGAGACTAAAGAGTTATCAAGGAACACGTGACACAAATAGCAAATCAATTATTATAAAAAACAAAACCTGAACAGAAACGAAACAGATCAGAAACTAAGGACGGAACTTCAGGAAGGAATAGACTGCCTGGAATTTTATGACATTTGAGCAGACTATCTATTCTATTGAAAAGGGACGGAATACATTTGTGCTTTATAGGCCCCAGAGACTATTCCAAATGAGGAATTAAATGAAGGAATGATTGCTATAAGAAAAACTGTTATACACAATCGTTATTGATCAGGAGAATCCGTAGGGAAGAATCCGTAGGAGAAAATTCGTAGAAGAGAATGCGTAGGACAAAATTCGTAGGTGAGAATCCATAGGGGAGAATTCGTAGAAGAGAATCCGTAGGGGAGAATCCGTAGTGGAGAATCCGTAGTGGAGAATCCGTAGTGGAGAATCCGTAGTGGAGAATCCGTAGGAGAAAATTCGTAGGAGAGAATCCATAGGGGATAATTCTTAGGGGAGAATTCGTAGGGGAGCATCCGTAGGGAAGAATACGTAGCGGAACATCTGTAGGGGAGAATACGTAGAAGAGAATCCGTAGGAGAAAATTCCTAGGAGAGAATCCATATGGGAGAATTCGTAGGGGAGAATCCGTATTAGGAGAATATTCCTAGGAGAGAATTTATAGAGGACAATTTGTAGGGGAGAATTCGTAGGGGAGAATACGTAAAAGAGAATCCGTAGGATAATCTTCCTAAGAGAGAATCCATAGGGGAGAATTCGTAGGGGAGAATCCGTAGGGGAAAATCCGTAGGGGAGAATCTGTGGGGGAGAATCCCTAGAAGGGAATCCGTAGGGGAGAATCCGTAGGGGAGAATCCGTAGGGGAGAATACGTAGTAGAGAATCCGTAGAAGAGAATCCGTAGGGGAGAATCCATAGGGGAGAATTCGTAGGAGAGAATCCGTAGGGGAAAATCCGTAGGGGAGAATCTGTAGGGGAGAATCCCTAGAAGAGAATCCGTAGGGGAGAATCCGTAGGGGATAATCCGTAGGGGAGTATTCGTAGGGGAGAATTCGTAGGGGAGCATCCGTAGGGAAGAATACGTAGCGGCACATCTGTAGGGGAGAATACGTAGAAGAGAATCCGTAGGAGAAAATTCCTAGGAGAGAATCCATATGGGATAATTCGTAGGGGAGAATCCGTATTAGGAGAATATTCCTAGGAGAGAATTTATAGAGGACAATTTGTAGGGGAGAATTCGTAGGGGAGAATACGTAAAAGAGAATCCGTAGGAGAATATTCCTAAGAGAGAATCCATAGGAGAAAAGTCGTAGGAATTAATCCATAGAGGAGAATTCGTAGGTGAATCCGTAAAAGAGAATCCGTAGGGGAGAATACGTAGTAGAGAATCCGTAGAAGAGAATCCGTAGGGGAATATTCGTAGGGGAGAATTCGTAGGGGAGAATTCGTAGGGGAGAATACGTAGAAGAGAATCCGTAGTGGAGAATCCGTAGTGGAGAATCCGTAGGGGAGTATTCATAGTGGAGAATCCATAGGGGAGAATTCGTAGGGGAGAATACATAGAAGAGAATCCGTAGGAGAAAATTCCTAGGAGAGAATCCATATATGATAATTCGTAGGGGAGAATCCGTAGTAGGAGAATATTCCTAGGAGAGAATTTATAGAGGAGAATTTGTAGGGGAGAATTCGTAGGGGAGAATACGGAAAAGAGAATCCGTAGGAGAATATTCCTAAGAGAGAATCCATAGGAGAAAATTCGTAGGAAATAATCCATAGGGGAGAATTCGTAGGTGAATCCGTAAAAGAGAATCCGTAGGGGAGAATACGTAGTAGAGAATCCGTAGAAGAGAATCCGTAGGGGAGAATAAGTAGGGGAGAATTCGGAGGGAAGAATCCGTTGGGGAGAATTTGTAGGGGTTCTCTGAATGTGAACACTATGCGAATTATAGAGCTAGACCTGGCAGTGATGGTAACCGCTTTCGAGCAGAGAGATTGCCTTCAGTACAGAATCTGTATTGTAAAAAGAAGTGCAACTGGCTTATTACCTCCGAAGAAGATCAAATTGGAACCTAGGCACAAGCATAGTTGATCGAGTAAAAGCCAACTCGAAGTAACGAAGAAGCTGGGATCGATATTAGGTCGACGTAATTGATATCCTAAACTCCTCTGGGAATGGAAATAATAGAAGATATAAAATTATTAGATCGCTCGCAGGTCTATCTGAAGTATCCTTACAGGACATAGAGGCTTTCTTCAAGTGGATATAGAGATTTTCTTCAATTAATTCTGAAATACTGTAAAATTGTCCTAAGAAAGAGGTAAGAAATATACGAAAATATACTGAAACAACTTTGCGAATAGATCCTTTTTTCCTGAAGTTCTCTGGGAAGTCTGTTCAATTTCCTTGGCCACGAAAATATACTGATGCAACCTCGTGAATATTTCAAATTTTTCCTGAAGTTGTCTGGAAATGCTTTTCAATGTTCGTTGAATTATAAATTTAGGAATAGATTTTAGCAGAAGGGTTCTTCAGCACCCTAACAATCTCAACATGAGAGAAAAGAACTGGAAATACATTGGATCAAATTTGGTCATACGCCATTAATACTTTCCAGCTGAAGCAAAAGGCTGAATAGTTCTACTTCCTAATGGAATTTGCAAATGATTAGGTCCTTTAGTTAATACTTCCTTTCATTTATACATCCGCCATCTGGCCTCAGTTAAACGAACTCTCCAGAACAGTTTGGATTTGATTTCGTTCCCTTGTCTACAAAAATATATGAAACACATTCCTTTTCGTGACTTTATTTCAGGGAACATTTTTATTACTATCATTATCAGCAACACTTCCTTTAGTTTCCCCTGCACCCTCTCTTTGGAATACACACAAACCTTCCCCCATTATACCGAGCCCAACCCACTCCTGCTACTCCTTTTTGTTTCCACTCTTTTTCCAACTTTTTTTCCACATTAAGTGCCACAAATTTGTTCAGAATTATTATTTGTGTCTCGATGAAAGTAAATTTCCATTAAATTCCAATTTAACTTGATTATCAAACAACAGAAGGTCCCCCTACCGCCCGACACCGGTGTATGAAGTTGTTCACACTTCTGTTCGCTCGCTTTTGTGTACATATAATTAAACCGTTGATTTGTACAAAAGTTTTAAAAGCAATACACCAAAATAGAAAAGACATTAATTACCGCTCGTTAACAAACTGACAGCTAAACAGGCAACTCTCAAATAAAGTTCCAGGTCCTTGGAGAATAGCGCCGAAAAGCAGCTGGGCTGCCACTCCACGCGTTCGCTTGTCACGATACGGGAACTAACTTTTAAACGGAATGAGAGTTAACCAAAAGTTAAAGAGAAGCAACAACACTGCGTACAACAACTGCGAAGGCTCGGTTTCGGTTAACCTGGTGGAAAATTACGTATGCCTACGCTGAGAAACATGGCGGTGGCAGGAAGCAGCCCAGCGCCAACATCTCAGGTAGACAGGCTCTGGCAAGGACACGTCACGTTTTAGCTGAGAGTGTAGGCACAACCGATGCACATAAAATGTCTGAAGTTCTCGACGAGAGGGCGGAGTGCGGAGGGAAGGGTGCAGGTTTCTGAGGAAGGAACTATTTTAATGGCATAACTGGGAATTGGTGGGAAACTTTGAGTTAGTCGCGGCCATAAACGATTTACGCAAGGTCACGTAAAGCGGTGACGGCTTTCAGGTTGCTGAAAGGAATCACGTCGATTGCGCGTGGAGCAGGATATGGAAACTGCAGTACCATTTTAAGTGCACACATATGTGTGTGATTGTGCGTGTGTGTGTGTATGAGTGTCAGTGGGTTTCTGTATCCAGGAATAACACAAACGGGGATTTGTACGGAGTACGAAATACTTCGTTTAGAGATGAATTTTGCATCTTAGTACCATTTCAGTTTAAGTACAGCAAGAGAGATGGGGTGAAAAATATGCGAGTGGAGATGATGGTAAAAGTCAGGACTATAATTGTGTGGTATAAAGTTTGGATACTTATAACAAAAGAATATGGAACTTGGTTGTTAATAATCACAATCTTCGTTAATAAATTGTATGAGCATCCCATATTCAAATCCACACAATCTTGTGCAACTGAGAGTCAGAATGAAAAAACCACCAAATCGTGATCAAAAGCCCTGAACAACTTCTTCAACGAAATGAAAATCAAAGATCTTAAACAACTTCATGGACAAACTCCATCACAAAGGTCCTGAATAACATAAAAATGAAATCAGCACCGAAGTTCTAGAACTAGAGCAATATTGAAATAGCCATTTGAAGTCCTTAACAACATTATCGAGAAAAAAAAGAAAACAAAAGTTCTGAATATTGTCAAGAACAAAAGAATTATCAAAAGTCCCGAACTGCTTAATTAACAAGATCCACTTCAAAGGACCTGAAAAATAGCATCTTCAAAATGACTCAAAAAGGTTCAAGATAGCACCAAAGAGAAAAAAGGAAACCAGTTCCAGAATCAGATAATCATAAAAAAAACTGCAAATATATTATGAGCAAAATAGTAATTAAAAGTCCTGAATAGCATCATCAACACAATATGCTACAATTGTCCTGTCAAAAGTCAGCAGCAAAATCATCAACCAAGTTCCAGAACAAGATCAAAAGAAATGATCAAAGGCTCTAAATATCATCATCCACAATATACACCAAATGTCTTGAACAAATCCATCGATAAAATAAGTTAGAAAGGTCATGGATAATATCAGGAACAAAATCAGGAACCAAGTTCCAGAACAATATCATAATGAAATCAATTATCAAAAGCCCTGAACAACTTCAACAAAAAAATAATAGTTAAAGATCCAGCAAAACATTATCAACAAAATATTCCTTAATAACATTATGCTACAAAGGTCCTGGATAGAATCAAAAACAAAATAAGCAACCAAGTTCCAGAACAAGATTAATATCATATTATCCAAGTATCGGAACAACATTATTAACAAAATAATAACTGAAGGAACTGAACAACGTTATCAACAAAATAATCATCAAAATATTTGAACAACTTGAAGAACAAAATAAAGAGCTTAAAGCAACAACAACAAATAATAAAACAAAATATCAACGTCATGAATATGCCAGAAAAACAAGAAGCCTAAAAATAATCGTCCAGGTTTTCAATAACACAATCAGAAAATAATCCTGGAAGATCTGAACTAACTATATCACAGAAATAAATGTACTGAACAATACCATAAAAGAAGAATCAATGAGGAACAAAACAGTAAAATAATTATAATAATGATAGAGATTTTATTGGAACATATTTAGAAGACTATATGTGATAGAGTACTGGATATGGGGCGGTATTCATAAATACGATTAAGAGGCAGTTCAACAAGAAGATTAGTACTATACTGATGGCTAAGAGATTTATGATGACTTCATAACTGATTTATAATCATGATCAAGAATATTGACTTAATTGGATAGGTTGGGAACATTGCTTTAAAACTAATTCCAGACTAACACCTGAGTATTATTGTTAGTTCACAGATTCCGTTGTGTTTCTGACCACTGTTCTTAAGTGGGTCTTTGCTTCATTGTTGTTCTGAGTCTCCTCATTTCAGTCTTGAAGTCAAGAAGTCACAGGATCGTATATATCATTTGATTCATTGTCGTTCTGAGTCTCCTCATTCCAGTTTTGAAGTCACAGGATCGTATATCTCATTTGATCTATTGATGATACTCCTTTCCAAGTCGAGGAATTTAGTTGCTTTATGTGAATGTTTGACAAAAAATAAGTTTTGAACAAAAAGGTCATCTTCGCTTTGTAAAAGGCTCAGGTTGGTTCAATCTGGAGGGGGAAGCGTAGTCATGCCTCGCATCCGCGGCTCGTAACGGACCCGACTGACCCGTCTAAGTGGCATCACTGGTTTATTGGTGACGCGGCTGCCCAACCTACCTACCTACCTAAGGTCATCTTAGAGATTATGAAGAAATGAGATGAAACCACTTGAATGACAAATTTTTTTTTAGAGACACCAAAGGAATTTAGTTGGAGATATCCTTATCAAGTATCAAACTTTATACTACTTGTATTACATCACAGACCACCAGAAACATAGTGAAAGGCTTCTAGAAACAAGCTTCTAAACAAAGTGTAAGCACAACTGTACTTGGCACCAATTGTTTGCTTGTCAAGCGTATTTTATTCGACTGTCCTTTGAAGGGCAAGTCCTGTCACTTGAATCGATTGACAGTTATTATGTGTTCTAATATGCATCGACTCCAATTACTAGTAAATAACCCTGAAAATTGTTTTCGAACTGTGAATTGCAAGTTATGACAAGCATTTCAACTGCACCAATCGGCTGCGGCGGCATAATTGGTGCCGGCGACACGCAACAGCGAAAGGTCAGGACACAACAAAAGCCATTCAAGATATCCTTTCTGTGAAGTTTCCTACGCCATTTCCGATGCGTTATGCAATGCACTGCCGGAACAGGGAAATGCAAGTCAATGGGAAGTGCTACTAATTGGAGGGCTGTGGGGAACTGCAATTGAAATTGAGTGGCCGCCATTATCTAAAACGCACAACAGAGTCACAGACAAACACAGTCGGGAGCAGGCATACCTGCAGCAGGACACCTCACTCTTCACCTCGACCACATGCCGACCATTTCGATACGTAATTACAACTAAGTCAGTAACATGCGTCATGACGAATGAAATATTGAAACGAAAGAACCAGCTGAGTGACAGGTCGGGGTGAAATGTGGCAAACGTGCAATTCAACAGTCAGGCAGTTATGAAAACGATTATGATGATGACGATGATGATGATGATGATGACGACGACGACAATAGCAACCAGGTTCATGACAGCCACAGCCAACAACGATAGCAGTCGAAACAAGAGCCGCAATTATGAAGGAAATAATTTATCAGGCATTTAATTGAATTGCCGACAATGCCAAACCGAATGTCAATTACACCGCTCCGCCCACAACGTCGAGTGCGAATATAACAGTCACATAATTGATGAAATAATCAAATTAATTTTGATAAAATTTTGAAACTAATATTATTATTGATCGCTTGATTGATGTGCTGAACGCTCACCACTTAATTGAATGATTCTGACACTGTTTTGATTTCGTGGCGAGCAATTTGCGAATCTAATTGGATTGAAAAGCAAACAAAGCAGGAGGAGGAATGTGAGGGGACGACCAGTGTGGGGTGTACCAAGGCTGCAGTGAAAGTCTGGTGGCGCTCAAGGGAATGATTGAGAGGACTATGTGGAAGAAGGTAGAGCATAAGAACATATGAGTGATGGTCTAAAGAGAGCGTAGGCCAAGATAAGCCATAAGGCACCCACTGATCAAATACTCATTCTGGTATCCTTGTTTGAGTGATGATTGGGGTTTAGAGACTGAGGACTGGCACTGTGGTGAAAAATTCGAATGTGATAAAAGATTCTAAAAGTTTATAATGCTGAAAGACCCGATTTGCTTCTGCCAAGGATAACATTTCATTGGTTTCACGATAGAATATACTTCCATATATCTGAGTAGAACATAACTGAGAATTAAGGGAAAATGCTTTCCCAGTGCACCTTCTTCATTTGCTTTGTCAATATATTTCCACATATCTGAGTAGAATTAAAGTAAAACTCTTTCCCAGCGCACCTTCTTCATTTGCTTGATCAATATACTTCCATATATCTGAGTAGAATACAACTAAAAATTAAAGTGAAACGCTTTTCCAGTACTCCTTCTTCATTTGTTTTAACAAAGTTCTGTTATCGTGGGTTATGGTGCTGCTACCCCAGAGATGGTCATCATGGAACCACATTCATTCAAGGACCTCGCTGAACAAACTTTATTTATTGCTTGTGGTCGATATGACAGACTTCCTTCCCATAGGAAGAGTTTGTAGCAATTTCATTTGAAGCTCTCCTTTTGTCTGTTCAACATGTTCCTTCTACAAATTTCGCCGTTATCATTCATGGAGAGATGATCATATTCCATCTTCACACAATAAATAAAAAATTGTTTTCTTGGAGTTTTTTACATATTTCGTTACTCTTCCATCTCTTAAAACTTCACTTCTCTACTTAATCCTCTTTCGTAGTCCTCTCACTCAGTTCTTTGTTGCATTTATGTGTGCTTCCACTTTTCCGCTTCCTGCAGTCTAAACTGTTGCAAGTAGCCTCTTGTTTTTCCATGTCAATCGGGTCGTTGGTTTTCTGTGCCACTATTTAACAAGCGAACCTGTCCCGAGCAGGCTGGCGTTGGACATTACCAGTTGCAGTTGTCGGAAAATCCATTAAAGCTGCGTAAGAGCCCGTCTAATCGTGTGGGTACAATCTCGCGCTAGCATCCTACAAAATCATTCCGTTACATCGCTTTTTGCGCAATAAAACCTTTTAAAATGCTCGTGTCAAGCTTTCGGAGAGCCAGATGCAGTGCTTTGCGGTACGGAGCAAAAAGGAGCCGAAAGGAGCAGAAAGAAGTATGAAGAATGCTGCTTTTAATGTCACATAAAAAAGGTGCGGAAAAATCACGCTACAGGTAGAGAGGTGCACACACGTATTTGCACGTTCAGAGCACTCCGCAGGATTTTTATTTCCTTCATTCCTTGTTCTTTTTTTTGCTTATATCCGGTTTACTTTTTCATAGGTTTTTGGCATTTTGTTTTCAGTTTCTTTGTGAACTTTTTGTATTGCTTTGCTGCGATGAATTTTAATAAATGCAGAAATTTGTAGGGCGGCAAAAGGACTTCGGGGTTTACTTTTATTTTTTGCACACAACGCAAACGAATGTACAGAAAAAGTACCCACAATTTTTCATTTCTTGGTCATGCGTTGCGAGGGTAGGTCCTGTTAGTTGAAATTGCCACATGACTTTAGCAAGGATCCTTTGAAAGTTTCGGAAACTGCGCGCTCTGAAAACTAAGCAGGGATTTATTTGTGCTAATATGACACCCCCACTGCTGCGCGAATTTGACCGTAGGAAATTGGCGTACCAAATTATGGCACCTCAACGCTGGAGGGGGATGTGGTGAGGTAAGAGGGTGGTACTGCAAAAAGAGTACCCAGTGAGGCCATTCAAAAGCTGTGAGAGATTTGTGGATTAGAGAAAAATAGTACCCAGTGAGGCCATTCAAAAACTGTGAGAGATTTGTGGATTAGAGACATCGAGTGAACGAAACACGAGATGGTGTTCACAGTTTCGGTGAGAATGGTGTTGGTAACCTCTAAAAACAACTCTTCCCTGTCTGGAATCTGTTCGGAGGGATAATTCAATGCCACATTAAGTTTACATGGAAGGTGTTTACTTCATCTTTTGAGTAAGTCACATGACCACATAGAAATAGGAGTCTATGAGTTGGATATTCAGTTGTCATTGCAAGAGATGGTTTCAGGAATGTTTCTGTATCAGTGAAATTGAAGACCACACCTTACCCTTGTTTTAAGGACCCAATTTTGTTCGAAGTTGAAAACAAAAGGATAGTGGGGTGGATTGTGCATCATTTCTGACACAATTTTTCACTCCTTCTGCGTCCTAAAGTCTCTCCAATGGCTCTGTTGCAGATGTTGTGGAGTCCTTGGGGTATTAAAATACACTCACTGATGACTGCACCTAAAAATTGTCAGAGTCTTTGTGCGAAATGCGGGAAGAAAAATGTTGTCCTTGGATGTGACATTTTAGTAACCTTTGAGATAAAAGTAGTCGCTGCTCTCTTCGGCATTAGGGGGAGTAATATACATCCCTCAAGATATATTTAGTACTCCTTTCCCCCTCCGACTTCATTAGGTAACCTGGTGGGGAAGTACAGGTCGAACACATTCCTTTACCATTGTGGTTGACCTTTACCATAACATAATTCCAAGCCGAACCCCTCCCATATCCGCCCCGTAGTAATCTGCGTTCATGTTGCTTTGCATGCAGCAACAAGAGCCGTCACTGCCTCGCTGTCTCCGGCACGGCCCGCTCACTTCTTGTTCTGACCTCGGCGAAGCAGAAGCACACTCATTTCCTAACCATCTCGCTGGCCTCACTTAATTGGCAAAGCTTGTAAGCGTAATTTTTTAATTAAGGCTCTGCCACTTCCCCTGCCAATAACACGCACAAAATGCCTGCTTCCTTCTGCACAAGTGCACAGGCTGGAAAAGGGGTCGTTCGCTTTGGCGAGGCTGTGCATGAAAATTACCATTAGCTGCATATAAATTGAGCAAATAAGTGCCACAAATAATGACCTACACTAGGTCAACAACAACATCGCCCCAACAACATAACCAACAGGACCAAGGACACATGCACGGTGTCATATGTGGACACACCATTTTCAATGAGTGTGTGTGTGTGTTGTTAGTGTTAGTATGTGTTCGTGTTAGTGTGTCTTCGAGGGACTTCCACACGCCGCTTGTCAGGCCATAAATTAAAAGGGAAATATTGGCTTTCACTTTGTATACCATCATCATCAGATGGCGGGTGAGTCCAGACAGACAGCGCGCACATTCATAAGCATGAAATGGATTGAAAATCAATAAATTTCAATTTAATTAAAGAGTGCGGAGAACTTTCATGAACAGAGTTCACAAAAATACGCGCCGGAGAAATCGATAGTTCTGCTTTGAGAACATTTCTTTTCAGATGCCGGGTTTATTGTGAAACCAAATTTTGCTTGTTCCAGGATGTTTGTCAGACTTTCAGGATACACAGGTACAGAGCTCTCAGAAACAGAAATCATCATATTGAGATTTATGATGCTTACTCGCTTTTGAAAGTTGCTCTTGTGCCGAACTGAACAATTTCTGTACTTGAGTGTGGGTGCTCTTCACAGTTCTCCGATAGAGTAGGTATTTATCAGACGTGATCCACTCAAGTACAGAAATTGTTCAGTTCAGTACAAGAACAACTCTTCAAAAGCGAGTAAGTGCCATAAATCTCCAAAAAAAAATGGATCCGGTATATGAGAGCTCTGTACCTGTGTATCCTGATAGTCTGACAAACATCCTGGACTAAGCAGAATTTGGTTTCACAAAAAACCCGACAAGAACAACTCCTCAAGGTGAGCCAGATTTTGATCTGCCACACCCCTAACAAAACCTTAAGTTTCTTGACCGCTTCTGGAAGTCTTCTGAGAAGAGTTGTTCTACATCACATTCAAAACTTAAGCTGTGTGGGTGTGGTACACAATTCAGAATAATCTCGGTACCGAGGTTCTGTACCTTTAATTTGATATTGCTCAATTGTCAACGCCTCCCGGTGTATTCTATATCCCTTCATCTTCAATTGAGTTCGGAGATCGAACTGAGAAGTAAGCTAGCTATCTTTTCAGTATAACTACCCCATAGCTTTTCAATACCAATACCTTCCTTGGCTGGAAAGTTAACTTTTCATTAGTTAAAGAATACGACTCCAGCTGTCGCCATTCATATCCCTTCTGAATGGAATTTGAAACATGTAATCCCCATGTTAATTTCAACTGAATAAATTGCCAAAGGGACGATGAGTTGTTGTTAAATAAACAATCTGTTTTTAACCAACTACATAAGAGTAAAAAGCTGCACACGCCGAAGGACCCCACAAGCGCCTCGCTACCAATTCAGGCAGGACTTCGTGAGGGGTGGTGGTAAAAAGTGTATAAATTATGCAGCTGACCAAATAAAACACACATCATGATGAATTATCCATTAAGGTTAAAATTGATAGAGACTAAATAAAATAAATGCTAAAATAACAAGGACAGAAATGGACAGGCAACAATAACAACAAAAACAACATCGTTAAGCAAAGCAAAAAAGGACGATTATTTGGCTTTGCTGTGCTTTTAAGCTGAAATAAGCAACAACAAAAGCAGGGGGAAATGAAAAAAATAACAAAATAACAGAAAAGTTGGTGGGCACTGCAAAAAGCACGCTTCATTAACGGCAATAAAGTTGGCAAGAAAAACAAGCAGCGCAGAAACAAACGCACAGAACTACACCTTCATCTACACACTTATAGACCCAGTAGGAAACTTAGAATATACTGGTCACAAGGCCCATACTCACTTTAAGTTAAGAGACTTTGTTTGGGTTTCTTAGCTCCCATTTGGTTGGCGAGTTCACCAGTTTATTCACAATTGTCTATTAGGCTAAGGTGAAGAGTGAAGTAAAGCAGAAACGGCAACAGAAACAGAATCCAGTACATTTGCAACAGAAACTACAAAATTTAGCGACAGAACATGAACGCTTCTGCTTTATGTTACTCTGGACCTTTATCGACGTCAAGAATTTGGGTCGTTAAAGCTTAAGAGAAATGGTTCAGGATCTGGACATGCTCCAACTATAAGAATAGTGGTTGGTATAAGGGAGTCGCGACTCTCAAATGGCGACTATTTTAAGATGAATTTACAGTACATTTGCAACAGAAACCTGAAAATTCAACGACAGAACATGAACGCTTCTGCTTTATGTTACTCTGGACCTTTGTCGACGTCAAGAATTTTTGTCATTGAAGCTTAGGAAAAAAGGTTCCGGATCTGGACATGTTCCGACTACAAGAATAGTGGTTGGCATAAGGGAGTCGCGACTCTCAAATGGCGACTATTTTAAGATGAATTTACAGTACATTTGCAACAGAAAACTGAAAATTCAACGACAGAACATGAACGCTTCTGCTTTATGTTACTCTGGACCTTTATCGACGTCAAGAATTTGGGTCGTTAAAGCTTAAGAGAAATGGTTCAGGATCTGGACATGCTCCAACTATAAGAATAGTGGTTGGTATAAGGGAGTCGCGACTCTCAAATGGCGACTATTTTAAGATGAATTTACAGTACATTTGCAACAGAAACCTGAAAATTCAACGACAGAGAATGAACGCTTCTGCTTTATGTCACTGTGGACCTTTATCGACGTCAAGAATTGGGGTCGTTGAAGCTTAAGAGAAATGGTTCAGGATCTGGACATGCTCCAACTATAAGAATAGTGGTTGGCATAAGGGAGTCGCGACTCTTTAAGATGAATTTACTTAGCGGAATATATCACTATCTTACTATCACCCCCACAATTTACTTAGTTACTTTGTCATTAGCACTTCTTATGGAAGCTACAGAGTAATGCCTGAGCGACAGGTAATGTATAAACTTATAAATTAATTTATTTTGGTCCTTATTGGTCCTTCTTTTTGTTCCACTGTTTATGAAAGCAAATAAAATAAGGAGGTCTACTTTAGTGTACTGTCAGTCTAATAAAGATTTCTTGGAGATTATCTTAGAATTGGTGTTCCACTTGGGTCTCCCAATCCAGTACACTTACACACACTCAACACACACACAGACACACAGACACAAGCAGACTTGCTATTATAGGCGTTTGTTTGCGTATACAAATAGAAATAGACACACAAAAAAAGAGATTGGAAAATGGAGTTTGGCAAAGGCACAACTTACCGCTACGCTTCTGCACTGGATTTGCCATGTGTCCGTAGAGGCGGCTCAAATCGATGGCGCCCACACCGCCCACCAGCAACGATTGCAGCGTCACGAAAATGGCCAAAGGCCATACTAGACGCCACATGGCCAGCGACATGTTGAATTTTCCGTTTTAAGTGCTTTCGCAAGCAGGTCCTTCCCCCCTCTCGCGCTCTGCCACTCTCACTAACGGTTGTTCCGCGTTCCTTGCTGCCTCTGCTGTTGTGGTTAATTTATTTTTATTTTTTGTGATTTATTTTGTTGCGCTTTTAGTGCGAAGTTTGTTGTTGTTGTTGTTGTTGTTTTGCTTGTTGTTGTGCTTAGTTGGCAATTCAAAAAGTTCGTGTTTTTTCAGATCAGAAACGTGAACGAAATGAACGGAAATACAATTGCACTTTTCACACGCACTTCGTCGTCGTCGTCGTCGTCGTCGTTGTTGTTGTCGGTGGTGGTGGTGTTGTTGTTGGTGGTGGTGTTGTCCTGAAGTCTCTGCGTGTGACGTTGAGTTTTGCGCCACGGTGGCAACTCCGCAAAAAGTGCACGCGGCTCGATGTATGCCCTGTTGTTGTTGTTGATGGCCGCGGTTTTTATTTCTGGTGTTTCACTGGCGTTCTGTTGGGGGTCTGCGGATCTCTGCTTCAACTTTGCTCTTCTCTGATTTAATTTTAAATTTGCGTTTTTCTCTTTTTCTGTGGTTGATGGTGTATTTTTTTTCTTAGTTTGCGTTAATTTTAATGGAGTTATTTGCACCACAAAATTTGTTCCGTGTTAATTTTTGGTTTCTTTATAATTAATTTTGTTTTTTTTTTTATTAATACTCAAGAACTAAAATCAAAAGAATTTTTAGGCAAATAATACGCGTGTTAGATTTTTTACATTTTTCTACACTGCAAAAGAGAAAAGAGAGAAAATTTATTAGTAAACAGGATTTTAATTATTGCTTTTTTAATTAATGTGCCGTCTGGGGGCTCACTGTGTAAGTGGTCCTTGAATCCCAGAGTCCCCTGGCATTATCTGACCAACTCACTCCTAAGCAGAAGTGTGGTGATTTCTTCTGAGTAAACATTTCCAAAATTGTGTATGAAGAGTCCTCTTCAACTGCGAGACTCCTTCGGAAAGAGAAAATATATTTATTGTACCTTAAAAGGCAGAGACACATCCTATCTTCAGAACGTCAAGCAACATTTACATTTTTCATAGTAATGGGACTGCCCAGAGTATCTATTGATGGAATCACAGTCTGTGTTTTATACTAAAAAACCCTTAAAGCGAGAAATGTTCGAAGACTTGGTCTTCTCTTCCAGTTTTAAGGAAGTTGCAGCAATACGGTGCATGCTACTTGAAATGCGTGGTTCACAATCTGCACTACAGATTACTCATAGCAATATCAGATCACAACCTAATCGATAACTCGATTAAACTTTCTTCCAGCAACAATAAAGGTGGAGATTATGTATTGAAGGGTCATGGAATTAAGGGTGCGGGTACCGCTCAGAGCCTTGTCCTTGAATGGTCTGAATGTATAGCACTCATTGTCTAAAGAAGTCTTGTATAAATAATCTTAATTCAGGATGGCATGGAAATAAAAGCATGAATGGGAATACATAATTTTAAAGGTTAGATATTGCGTAAGCTAACAAGCTAAAAAAACATAGAATTGATCGGTTACATTTTCATGAGAATGATATCGAAACAATAAATTAATTTATTCAAATAATACAAAATTATAGAAAATCGCGTATATAAAAGAAAATTTTAAAGTGGTACGACAAAACATAGAAAAATATCAAATTTATTGTTTACGTTTCCATGAGAATGATATCGAAAAAAAATTTGTAAATTAAAATAGCATTTAATATAACATGAATATGATTGAAAATTTTAGAAAATTGCATATAATGAAATTTTAAGAGTGGTACAGAAACAACATTGAAAAACATAGAATTGATTGAATACGTTACCATGAAAATTATGTCGAAAAAATAAATAAGTAGATTCCAATAGCGAATAATGATATAAAATTATACAAAAATACCACATAATGAAAATTTAACTATTAAAGAAAAACATAGAATTGTTCGATTGCGTTTCCATGAGAATCTTATCGAAGTAATAAATAAATGTACGTAAATAACATAAAATTGTAGAAAATTGTACGAAATTTACATATAATAAAAATTTAAAAGTGGCGATGAAAAACATAGAAAAACACAGAATTGATAGTTTGACAATGATATCGAAAAAATTAATAAGTCGATTAAAATACCATAAATTTATAGAAAATTATAGAAAATTGTAAAAAATTATAGAAAGCCACATATAATGAAAATTTAAAAGTAGGACAGAAAAACATAGAATTGATTGGATACGTTTCCATTATTATATCGAAAAATAAATAAGTATATTTAAACAGCTTAAAATCATACAAAATTATAGAAAATTGCATATAATTAAAATTTTAAAGTGGTACAGAAAAACATAGAATAACATAGAAGTTATCGTTTACGTTTCCAGGAGAATGATATCGAAAAAATAAATAATTAGATTAAAATACCATAAAATCATAGAAAATTATAGAAAATCATGTATAAAGAAAATTTAAAAGTGGTACAGAAAAACATAGAAAAGCATAGAATTACATAATATGTTACGATTCCATTATTATATCGAAAAAATAAATCAGTATATTGAAACAGAATAAAATCATTTAAAACTACAGAAAATTGCATATAATGAAAATTTAAGAATGGTACAAAAACATCGAAAAAGATAGAATTGATCGGTTAAGTTTCCAGGAGAATGATATCGAAAAAAATAACAAATTAGATTAAAATAGCATCATATCATACAAAAATTATAGGAAATCGTGTATAAAGAACATTTAAAAGTGGTACAAAAACATAGAAAAACATAGAATGAACATAATTTAGTGGAAAATGTATTAACTTGAATTGTTTAATATAATAAAAAAAGTTTTGGGTTATTAAAAAGTTACATAGAATAACATAGAATATATTAATAAACAAAATTTTATTAAATATATGGGAAAAAAAAATATATACGAGTATATCAATTAAACAATGAAATTCTCTGCTTGGTCTGGTAGTGTAAATGTTATGTTAATGGCTCATATATCCTGCAAATCGTTCCCATTTCAAACTAAAAAATCTTTCTACTTAAGGATTCCTTTCCTAAGGACTACACAAACAATAACAATGAATAACAGTGGCAAACCATCCAAGCAGTAAATAAAATTTGTCATTTAATTTGCAATTTTAATGAATGCTTGTTCCACATCACAAACTTGGCTGCGTTCGTTATAACCTACTTTAATGGAATACTCCGTCTGTGCACAAGCACACCCATCCGCACACGCGTATACACACACAGTTCACTCTGGTTGTGCTTTCGGTTAACCCTATCAGGCCAGCGTTTCAAAGGATTGTGCGAGCATTTGTGCGTTCAGACCTTCAGTCACTCGCAGACTCACACACAAGCGAGTATTCCTCTGGCGATTCTTAATAGCTCTCCTGTGTTATTATCCCTGTGCACACATACATCATAACTGGCATAACTACAATGAATGGGGTGTTGCACTCTCCTTCTCTATGCTTCCAATTTGAAATCCTTTAATTATTTTTTCCTTCCTGGCGCACTGTTTACTATTCTTCTGCTGGCAGACATTTCAACCAACTTTCCACAAACACAGCAGGATTGGCAAAATGCGTGTGTGTGTGTGTGTGTGTGTGTGTGTGTGTGCGTGTGTGTGTTTTTTGAGCGTGTATTTGTTTAGTAGCAGTGGCCTGGGATATGCTCAAGTTTTTGTCTCAAGAGCGTATTCATAAAAAGCATATTTAGTTCATAATTCCAGCGCTGAGTTGGCAAAAGTGGCTCAAATGATGTGGTTTACCGCTAAAGACCTCCCTGGCCACATGTGAAGGTGCGTATGCGGGGGGTGCCGCACAAATAGGCAGAATTCAGGTTTTGCCTTGTTGGAAAAAGGTCATGAAAATTAGGTAACAAAAGTTTAACTGTGAGAAAACCACACAAATATTTGTATCCTTCAGGCTCTTGGGTGGTGAACATTTCAGACGTCCCCATGATTTCTATAAGACCGATATGTCTTGGGAGCATGTCAATTGTGGAAAAAATGAAAATGTGGGGTAGGCTGCGAAAAATTCAATGGTAAATGTTCATAGGGAATGAGAATTATACGCTGCAGTCGTGAATAGAACAAGACTAGGACAATACTACATAACTCTAAGATACGCTGAGATGTTCCTCATCAAAGTATTTGTTTTAATACCATGTGTACTCGTATAGCATGTGGAACATCACGTATTCAAGCGGATAAATAACCACCATCACAGTGCTAGTCTTCTATAGCTTAACTGTCTTCCATATAATAGCCACGGCATCCCTTCAGTCTCAATCATCTCAATCATCAGTAACTCGCTTGATAACCTAACTGAGGATTATTTAAGAGCTGCAAATGAATTCTGCTTGAGAAAAGATTTGGAGAATGGTCCTTGTCTTTGAACTGGATCGATCCGTTCACTACACATGATTCGACCAGATGAATCGTTGTAACTTCATCTCAGTACCTCGCTTCATAACTAACTGAGGATTATTTAAGAGCTGCAACTAAATCGTGCATGAGAAGAATGGTTCTTGTCATTGAACGGGATCGATCCATCACTACACATGATTCGGTCAGATAAATCGTTCTAACTTCATTTCAGTACCTTGCTTCATAACTGAACTGAGGATTATTTAAGAGCTGCAACTAAATCGTGCATGAGAAGAATGTTCCTTGTCATTGAACCGTTCACTACACAAGAATGGTTCTAACTTCATCTCAGTACCGCGCATCATAAGCTAACTGATGACTTTTAAAGAGCTGCAACTAAATTGTCCTTGAGAAGAAGTTAGGAGAATGGTTCTTGTCATTGAACTGGATCGACCCGTTCACTACACATGATTCGACCAGATGAATCGTTCTAACTTCATCTTAGTACCTCACTCCATAACTAACTGAGGATTATTTAAGAGTTGCAACTGAATTCTGCTTGAGAAGAAGTTGGAAATATGGTTCTAGTCATTGAACCGTTCACTCCACAAGAATCGTTAGCATGGTAGTAATGATGTTTAGAAATTGAAGAATGATTACCTTAGAAACGAAGCTGATGACATGGATTAATGTTCCTAAATAATTGCTATTCATTATACGCCGTAACGCTAAATGAGTTTTATGTATAGAATCATTCATTGGCAGATGATACAGCACCACTCTGGTCGGTTTCACACCACAAGTCCAGCCTGAAGAAATTCTAAACTACCCTGACCAGCTCTTGAAGCATTCATTCTAGGCGCACTTTAGTTGGACTGCTTAAGACGCTCGAAAACTTTCAGTCAGAGCTATTCGAGGCAACTATTACCACATAACTATCCACCAAGAGTATCTTCAATTCTAGATAATCTCTGGAATGAAATATTTATCATATACTAGAATAGAATGGTCGCACTCCTTGATTCCCATTGGACTATTGGAAGTCTTACTATACGAGCTGTATATAACTAAATTTTTTATAACATCTTGAAAGCAGAAAAAATGTTTCCAGATCATGGTGTTATCCCATCTTCTTTATACTATATACCTGGCAGTTCTGTAGTATACAGGTTCGATATTATTCTCCGCTTATTTATATTCTTTGATTCTGTCATATTTGTAATGGGAGCAAGTTAAGAACTTGACTGGCATTCTACCAATTCCTCCAGTTTGCAGAAGACATTTCATGCAAAAGTGTTCCTTAGCTCTAAAACGACTTTCCCCTTACCTTTTTTCTCTCCTAGGTATGTCTTTCGCTCTCATCTGTGCTTGTTTCTGGTCCGTTGTAACCGTCTTACTAGTTGCCCCAATTGTGTAATCCTTTTACTATCAACTGCATGTAAAGAAATTATATTTTTAAGCTACGAAATCCTCTCTTGCCATTGTCTTCCCTGTTGACAACAGTCAAGGACTATGTCAGCATGTTAGCGCACTGAGTTGTCCCTTTACTCGTAATTAATATCAATAAGAAACGTGAGACTTGCTTCTGTGGTGAAAGGATGCACCCTATTCTTCGAATCGACCTTCACTGATATTTATTTTTATAGGTGAAGAAAATATTTACATATATTTTTGCTGGGTGAGGGAGTCACAAGTATGGAGCCACGTAAGAGAAACCCTTGCCAGCAGCGCTCGCATTAAGGAAGCAATAATTCAACGATTTTGTGTGTGCACATTACAATGCTCGGATATGCCATTTTTTAAAGGATTCATTTGTCCTGCCGTTGTTAGAGAGGTTTACAATGAAATACGAGCACACAACTTCGACCCAGTTTTGGTGTGAGATGAATGAAAAATACTCTGTAGGAGAAATATAATAGCTGAAGAGGATATGGAAGCGCGAACATGAATAAATTTTTAATATGTTCGAAAATTTATGTTCGCTGAATAACATCGAATTTATTGGTAGCGTATCCATTACAATGATATCGAAGGAAATCATTGTAGAATAAGGATAAAATTCTAGAAAATTATAGATATAATAAAAATTGAAAATATAATACAATGAAAGTTTTAAAGTGGTGCAGGAAAACATCGATTATTATAATTAATATTAATATTGCATCTTAGATCATATTAATTATGTCTGGAAGGAGTTAAATAGGATAACATCCAAAATGCATGATGTGCAGAAAAAAATCGCTTAATATATTCGTATAGTAGAGTCAAACCAACGAAGAAAGTGGTAGCTTATTAAAAAATTATTGTGTCAAATGTCATGGAATTAATAATAATAATAAACAATTACATAGAAAAATATAGAATAAAATAAAAAAATTCGTCTATGAAATCAAAAATTCCAATAAAAATCGTATAATATATTTGTGAAAGTAAAGCGAATGCAGTTCATAGAATTAATAAGTAGAATTCATAGAATAAAATTAACATAGAATAACATGGGATAAAACATAAATTAAATAACATTTCTTATAAAGAAACACATGAATTAAACTCTCCCAACATATACGTAGAAAAGAGCCGAATAAAGGTAACATGCTTTGAAAAATAACATAGATTAACATAGCTTAAAGCAAAATAAAATTCACAAAGATTGATATGAAAACTAATATAAAAAGTCTTAAAATCAAAGAAATTCGTTTACCACACAATAACATAGAATGAATTAATTTGAAATAAATTCGAAAATAATGCCATAAAACTCGCAAATAAAGGGAAGTAGAAAAATAGAATGAAATCATAGAACAATGCATCAAATTGTGTATCTTAAAAGTGTAAAAAATTGTATGCGAGATTACATAATAACATAGAAAAATTCATATTTGAAAGAAAATATGAAAGAAAACTGAAATAATAAATTTATTTTAATGCCAATAAAAAATATATGCCAATAATAATAATAATAAAGAGTTCTGTTTAAAAGAACTTGGAGCTCTAAAAACTAAACAGCACAATATCATAAAATATATCAAAATAACATAGAGTAGCCTAAAATAAGTAGAATAATTGCTTTTGAAGAGGATCAAAATTGTATCAATGAATGTAATAATAATAAATTCAAATATAACAGAAAAATTATAAATAGTTTATAAAGGTTTCCAGAACGGAGCTATTGAAAATATCGTATAAAAACATAGAATATAATATCTTTATTTAAAATAAATAGGAGCTGAAAATTGCAAAGGAATAATAAGGAATAATGTCTCGAAATTCAAAATTTCGGAATCATCGAATAACATAGAATAAATTAAATATAGTTATAATATCACTTACTTAAAATTTATTAATACCAAGTTTATGAATCATCGAATAACATAGAATAAATTCAAATCACTTACTCAAAATATAATAATAGCAACTTTTAGGAATTATCGAATAACATAGAATAAATTAAATATAGTTATAATATCACTTACTCAAAATTTATTACTACCAAGTTTATGAATCATCGAATAACATAGAATAAATTCCAATCACTTACTCAATATATAATAATAGCAACTTTTAGGAATTATCAAATAACATAGAATAAATTAAATATAGTCATAATATCACTTACTCAAAATTTATTACCACCAAGTTTATGAATCATCGAATAACATAGAATAAATTCAAATCGCTTACTCAAAATATAATAATTCCAAATTTTAAGAATCATCGAATAACATAGAATGAATTAAATAAAGTCATAATTTCACTTACTCAAAATTTATTAATACCAAGTTTATGAATCATCGAATAACATAGAATAAATTAAATAAAGTTATAATATCACTGACCCAAAATATAATGGAAAATCGAGTAGATAATAAACAGACCACAAATTGAAATAATTCAAACATAGAATTGGTAGAACAATCGCTTGAATTTCACAATAAAACGAAGGATATTCCACTTGCTTTAAAATAGAGTACTAAAAATACGAATAGCACATATTCGTAGAACAAGTTTTCTTACTTTGCAAAGAAAACTTTCCAGAGAAGTTTCGATTATTTAAAAATAATTGCAATTTAAATGCCAATCTGAGTCAATCCGAGCACTGAATTACCCACGAAATTTGCATTTCAAATAAGTTTAGGCGAGAATACTGCCAGCCCAGATCCACTCCCAGCGCCGCACACCGACACAGGTACTTACCCCAAGTCATTTAGACTGCGGTTAGGTAAGTTTCGGCAACAAATAACGGCACAAGTGCTTGCAACCTCACCGCAGACGCTGGCAAATCAAGGACAAAACCTGAAATAAATTCACACTTAGCTGCGAACAATACAACAACAACAGCACCAGCAACAACAACAACAACAAAGACAGCAATTGGAACGAAGTCAGAACACCCGAAACGAGGAGCGAAAAGCAAAGAAAAATGGAAATTTTGTAAAGAAAATGTAAAGCAAGTGAAACTGAAAGCCGCACACAATTTAAAACGACAACGGCAACGGCAACGGCAACGGCAGCGCTTCCCCCCATTGGCCGCACTTAACTCATTCTTCACCATTTGCAGCACAGAAGGCGGCGCAATTCCCAGAAAAATAAATGTGTAAGCAAACAATTGTGTAAATATTTGCATACATTGAGGCGCACAGACACCTACGCCAAGCCACCTGAACACTATCGCCGCCACTACCATTATTACCACTGACACAGTGCAAACACTGCCAAGTAGGCAGGAAAATTTACTTTGTAGGACACAACTTGACGTTGCGTTACTAATGCGTGCGTTACATGAACGCACACAGCGCAACGGTGTGCAGCACATCCTTGAGACATGGCTAAGAGCTGCTGACGATTGTCTTTTTTCTGATGTCTGCGGTCATAACAGCACAAGAATTAATAAAACAAAACGGGAAAAAAGCACACACAAAACGGAAATGGCCACTCACATTTGGGCGCATTTAACGACTGTTCTTTTCAAATACTCGTAAATTCCGCAACTTTCTGTGGCATACTTTTAGGCGCGCTGAAATATTGTGCCATTTCGGCTTACTTTTAAACAAATGCTGCCCCAAAGGCTTTAATAAATATATTCTGCCATATTTATAGAAAAGTTTTCGGATCGCTTTCAGCCACTTTTGGGCCACTTTAAATGATTTTATTAAAACCAAGAATTCATTATTTATTATTCAGTTCGAGTCAACTTTTTACGACGCTGTTGCTTGTCTAAGAAATTGCCTGTAAAATAAATTCAAATAAATATAAAATATATCAAAAATATTTTATGGACACACAGAATTTGGAAATGCAACTCGAGTACTGCCACAACACACTTTTACTTTCTTAAACAATAAATAATTATTTTTTAAATCAACACAAAAAGTTCTATATAAAAATCAGATTTTACTGTACGTTTGAGTACGAGCCAACAACTCGCAATTTGAACTCCACTTGAGTATAAGTTTAAAACTCGACTGATTTGTGGCAAGCTCTCGCACATCCTAATATACCCAAGGCGCGACAACGGTGCGTATGAGCGACCTTTTGGCATTCATTCATGCAGCTCACCTGCTGCGCTTCGTGCTCTGCTTCTGCGAGTGTATGTGACTGTGTGTGCTTTATGCGTGTGTGCATGACTATTACCCTCTCTTTCTCTGTCTCACACACATGCACACTTCCAAGCACATAGACGCAGAGTTGCCTCTCATTGTGAAATGTGTGTGGGAGAGGAAACATCGCACACTATGCTCATGGACAACAAGTTGGTACACTGTAAAAAGTGAGAAAGAACAGTGTTAAATATGAAGGAGGACCCAGTGAGAGAACTTTAGAGTACTACCAAAGCAGCAGAAGGGTTCACTGTAAACGTATGAAAATGTTGCAAACATGAAAAAGGGATGTTTGGAACTTGGCTTTTAGTAAATTTTGGAAAAATGGTGCTCTGGGTAGGTCATGTCGTGCGGATGGATGAAACTGTTGCAACCAGGAAAGTCTTCGATTCGATGCCCCAAGGTGGGCGACGCTGGAGTGGAAGACCACTGCTGAGATGGAAAGACCAAGTTCGGGAGGACCTGTATAGACGCGGCATTTCCAATTGGCGTCGGCGTGAGCTTAGCAGAGACCACTGGCGAACGCTAATTAAGCGGCATTGGCCCACTAGGCTTGTTCGCCAGCCAAGAAGATGCGAAGGTTAGGCCTTTTCAAACGGGGTACGGTTTATCTGGTCGGATAATAGGGTATATATATAAATATAACAGCAACCAACTGAAATGAGAAAAACACCCTTCGAACAATTAGCATAGCGAGCTTCCTGAAATTTGAAGTCTCTTAAAGACTTAGTTCGACGATTCCTCAACTAATTTCCCTTAATTTTAAAATGAGGAACATGCAAATCCATACATTCATAAGAAACCAAAACTATTGACTTACAATCCTTGCTACTTGAGAATAAGGACGTTTTATATCATCATTCTTAGTTACTTTACAAAAGTTTGAAGCCTTGTCTCAGTTTTAAATCACTTTATTTCCGTTTATTTCAGAATAATAGAAATATATCCGAACTCTACAGTTTCTATAAGGTGCCCTCGGAATTGTTGACCTTACAGTGTTGATACCCTGGTAAGGTTCTTAATCTGATTCTTTTACATTTAAACCCACCCGGCTCAAAAGGACATTTGTCCCAGTACAAGGTAGATAAGGAATCAGCATAATGATGAGGAAAGATGAAATGTTCAGAGGAAAGATTTACTATCCGAGAATAAAGACCTAGTGACATTGACCTTGTGACATTGACCTAATGATTCTTTGGATGGATTACATAATATGAAGACCGTATTGGTTTTTAATCACTTCCTTTCCAGTTATTTGATTGCAGTTATGCGATGGTTCCAACATTACTATCTAACTATCTGTTGACATAACAAGTTTTTTGTTAGGATCTTGGTGGGCTTCTCCTGAATTTCGTTAGGCATCGGTCCTTAATGACATATGAAATATTTTCTCGAGGGAATCTTGTACCCCGCATAATGATATTATTATGTCGCAAGTGTCTTGTTATGAGACCTGGTTCGATCTCAGTGCAACAAGATCCTTATCGGTATTTTATCTCCTCTGTCACAGTATCTTGGAAAGGTTTTACGATGGACCCTTCACTGAATTAATCACGAAGTATTCGTATTAACGGGAAACATTCTGAAAAACTTTATTAATATACAAGATGTTCAACGACGATTCTTGGAGAGTGTTCGGAGGATGAAGATCCTCATCGGTTAGAAAACATTTTGTTCACATACTCGTATATATTTCTATAGTTGACGCACAGCTTGAACTTGAACACATCCTTCACATTTACCAGTATCTAAGGATGGTTGACTTCTTACTCAGACACCAAGCTATGGTTTACTTGAAACTATAGAAACGATAGCCTTGTTAATAGACAATATTGCAAGCCTAGAGGAACTAACTAATTGTATGTTTCCTCTAGAGTTTTCAGTATAAGACATCGTAGAGATAATTCAACACTTTTGTGAGAGTTGAACTTGAAGTTTCATCATAAAATTGTGGAGCTCATACCTCACTAAACAGTGTCTTGTGTTATTCCATGATTTCTAGTTACAACCTGAACCCTGAGAGACCTCTTCACTGTCTTCTCTTGTTAAGTTAAAAACTGGTTTTAGGTTGGAAACATAACTCAAGCTTCAATGTAGGGATTTATACTGCATTTCAGTAAAGTTGAGCTTATTACAGGCAATCCAACGATCTTGTGACGCAGCTTGGTTAGGCATCATTTCTATAAGTGGTTTGTAACAATAGGCCCCACTCTCAAACCCCACAATCAGCTGAGTAGCCTTGTTTGATCCTCGTTAAGTCTCCAGCGTAAGTCACCATACAACTAATTGCACATTATGGATATGTGAGGAATATTTTGCAACATGCTTCCAACTCAAACTACTCTGTAAACTATACTCCTGATCTGTGATTCCCCTGTACGCGTGGGTTCGATTTGAGTTGATGAAAATCATCTTTAATGCTTAAAAACTTTCCTCCTTGGAATGTTGGTAAGATTTTCAAATCGACCTGTAACTGAAACAGCTCTAAAGGGTTTGCTTTGATATCCTTTTCTGTGAGAGTGTGCGTGCGCCCACACTTGCAAATGTTGCACATACAATGTTCAAGTGAATTAAATTGTGGCAAAGCATATTTTCCAGCCCCTAAAACCCACGCAATTCTGCATTCGGTGGCAGTGGCTGGTTGAGTTGCGTTAATGAATTTGGTGCCACCCCTTAAATTTTCGCCCAC
This sequence comes from Clusia tigrina, assembly GCA_920105625.2. Taxonomy (NCBI): domain Eukaryota; kingdom Metazoa; phylum Arthropoda; class Insecta; order Diptera; family Clusiidae; genus Clusia; species Clusia tigrina. The sequence continues at coordinate 25,616,000 of OV050031.1, read as the reverse complement.
ACACACATTAAGGTGTTTCTGATTCGCTCTTTATTACACAGACATACGCTCACACACACTCCCACACACCCACATGCACTCACACACATTCAAAAACAAATCTATACACTCAAAACCAGTTCTTTACACTCGTGCAGTGGACTCGAATGCTATGTTTATGCATTGTCGGAGAGTAAGCCTGAGTAGCGGAGAGAGTGAGTGCATTTATGAGAGCTTCACTCAGTGTACTGGGGGTAGGAGAGTAGACAGGATGAGTTCTATGAGGTAGAAAATTGCTTGTTCTTACATCGTCATCAATTGAAGAGATATTAGAAAGTGTCGTGAGAAGCTTTGCACATACTGTAAGTAATTTTCCATACAGTGTAGCAAAAAGTGTTCGTACACTGATGAAAGGCTTACAAGGAAACTAAGATATGTACGAGTAAATGAAATGACCACAAATTTGTGTTTATAGGAGCCGAAAAGAGGAACTCCCCTAAATTTTCTGTGTAATTGCGTAGAAGGTTAATTGCTGGCCCTGTAGTTAAATGAATAATGATAAATATTCAATGAGGTGTGAAAGACAAGTTAAACAATGTCAAGTAAGGTAGGATGGTCTTCGGTATACCCTAGATTAGAAATGAAACTGCTCTGAGTGACCATTTCATCAGAAAATCATTTCGTCCTCCAAAGCGACTGAAATATTCGGAAAATAATTTGTCCAGGCAATTTGAAACCATGCCCCTATCGTTGTATAGCTACAGAAACCCAGTTCAAGAAGGATATTTATAGAGAGAGATATGGTAAAAAGAAAGAAATACGCTTATCGCTGCTGATTCCAAATCACAACTGAACTCTACCCCCTTTTTATGCATTTCTGCTTCTTTAGAATTGATTTATCTCATTCCAGAATTAGGTCCATTAGTGGATGGGGACTCGTCACATATGATTCATAGTTTGTGACCCGGTGTGTATGACTTATCACTAATTATATTTGACTAATGACATGTCACTAATGACTTATCACTAATGACTTTTCACTAATAACTTTTCATTAATAGCTGATCACTAATAACTAATTATTAATTAACAATTCACTAATAACTTATCACTATTGACATATCACTAAGGACATATCACTAAGGACATATCACTAAGGACATCGCCAATAATTTATCAGTAGCAATCTCTTACTAACGACATTTCATGAATTACTTTGCATGAATTACTTTGCATAATGACATGTCACTAATTGCACTTCACCAATGACATATCCCTAATGACTTATCACTAATGGCTTGTCACTAATGACTTATCACTAATAATATTTCATAAACGACGTATCACTAATAAATATTTACTAATGACATTTAACACGACTTTTCACTAATGACTTATCACTATTGACATATCACTAAGAACATATCACTAATGACACTTCGCCAATAGTTTATCAGTAGCAATATTTAATGAACGATTTTTCATTAATTACTTTGCATTAATGATGTATCACTAATGACACTCCACCAATTACTGAATTATCACTAATGACTTATAACCAATAATATTTCATAAACTTAGTATCACTAATAAATATTTACTGATGACATTTAACACGCTTTTCACTAACTTATCACTATTGACTTATCACTAATGACTAATGCTCGTATCTTTTTTTGGGCAGAAAAAGGGATAATCCCTTGAATTTAGAGGTTTTTAAGGGATATCGTAATTTCAAAAAAGGTATAAATAAGGGATAGTTTTGTAATATGTTTTTCGCTGGAATTAATGAAATAGATACATTTATTAATGCAAAAGTGAACATTAATTGATTTTAAAATTAATCCGATGCGTTTTCATCGTAGTCGTTATCAGTATTTGCAACCGAATCGTCTTCAATGGCATTGATTTCGCCACTTTTGTTCTGATATTTGTCTTTTGAAGCGATTAATCGAAGCAATGTCGGCTTCGTTTTCAGAAAATGGTAAAATTCAATGCACGAGTACTGCAAATTGCATTTTACCGTGAGAATCGCTTTCAGCGTGTTAATATGCAATCGAGCTTTCTCACTGGTCCAAGATTTGTTCATTGCAGCAAACACTCGTTCCACCGATGCTGTCGTTCCGGGCAAGCATAGAATGTATTCAATCAACTTAGCAATTTCGTAGTATTCACAATTTTCGGCTTGCAGATGATTGAATACTTCAACCCAACGATTTGTGATTGAAGTATTGTCGTTTCTCCACTTTCTGATTTTATCATCGGTACAGTAATTTTTAACGTACCGGAATTGACCGTGCAGCTTCGTTGCATTTTCATTTGCATCGTACAAACGAAGGTTATTCAATGTTTTCATCACCACTTCGACCTCCTGCCACGTTGGTGTTCTTGTTAACATCGCCCATGCAAAGATTTTGAGCTTTTTCAATGGTTCCGTCCACGAATTCATGTAAGAGCATGCAGCGGCTGAAAAATCAATTTCAACTATATAAAACCATTTGTAAGAATAATATGCAAAACGTGTAAGTTACCGAAAAACTCTGTGCATACGGCAGCAAGCAAATCAAAATCATATGCCATTCCGCCAAGTTTTTCTTTCTCTACTGCAGCTCTTGGTGACAAAAAGTTGTCTTCATCACGAGATTTCAGCGCATCTTCGACCTCGTGTAAATATTGTACGACTTCAATCGCCGTAACATCGTCGCTTTCGATTTTCCGTACCGTCTCCGCAAATAATTCGGCCTAACGAAACAGACAAAAACTAATGTATTAGAATTGGATTGAAATTACATAATTATTTCAATTATCAACCTGCTCGACAACAAAAAGTAACCAAAATTTTGCCTCCGGATTCAGGAAGAATTCTTTCAGCTTTTTTCCCCTTTTGGTAGTTGCACGAAATACAATTTCAGGGGATCGAAAAGCTCCAAAATGCGTTTAGCGGCTGGACCGAGAGCTAAGAATCGCGTCTTAGCATACCCAAGCAGTCTCGTATATTCGACGTCCGCTTCATCGCAGAATGCCTTCAATGCCTCCGTGCGTACAGTGTATATGTAGAAATGTGAATATATTTTGACGATAATATGCTCTACGTCGATTGGAAGTACATCGCATGCATTTTTCAATGCGTTGTGTGCCATATGGGCGGTGCAGCCGATGCCAAGCAAATGAGGAAGCCATAATTTCATTCTGTAGAAAACGTTGTTTTCGCCACCACGAGTTAATCCACCAAAGTTCACTTTGGCATTATCACCACAGAACGCGACGATTTTTTTCTCCAAGCCATACTCACGAGCGACAGACAATATGAGATTTGATATTATTTCTGATGTTTCGCCTTTTTCAGAGCTGATATCTAACACCTTTACACGTACGCCAATCGTTGGTATGAAGTATCGGACTAGAACGGGAAACAGTTTAACGTTTCCGTGGTTTGATGCATCTGTGTAAATCGACACATAGTTGCACTGATCCAAATCTTCTTTAAGCGTTTGTTTGGCGTGTGGCGCAAACACACTGGTGATGATCGCTTGGCATTTCTTTTGTGAACACGAAAAATTCATTTTGAAACATGTCTTGAATATTTTAGTCGCACAATCTGACGACTTGAAACTGTGGTTAGCATTTATAACATGGTACGCCCAGACGCCTTCTAGAACTGCTTTTTGTGTATCCAGTGTCGATGAAAAATGCGATGTAATAGTTTGACTTGCAGAAGCAGCATTCAGAGCACCAATATGTTTTTTCGATTTCAAGTGTTGAATAATGTCTGTATTGCCGCTTGCTGCAATGGAAAATCGACTGTGGCATTTCTTGCACAAAACATCGCTCTCGGTTTGCGTCGTTTCTATATACGGATATTTTTGACGAAGGTATGCGTTAAATACGAATTTGCCTTTTGCTGCTTTCGGCATATTATTTCTTTCACAAAATTCACAAGTTAAATCAAAGACAAGCGCATTAAACAAATGCGAAAAAATGACTGACTGCTTTGTTTAAGTTCTTCGTTATGTCAAACTAGGTTACTTTGCTTTGTTCGTTTGTGCGTTTCATAGTTTAATTATACCAAGTTGATGCCTCCGCTCAGCTGTTGGACCATTTGGTTTGTTTTGCTAAATGCTGTTGATGTCAAACTGCTCACCCCTCGAGTCTTCCTCACCTGTGCTACCATAGAGCCAGTGGAACACCGAGAAAGCATTTTGACAATAGCAGCATTTTTGTTATTGTAAATTCTGACGGTTAAACAACAACACGCCGCGCATTAACTGTGTATAATTAAACTATGGTGTGTTTGCTTATGTGTTCGCTTGTGTGTTCACCTCTGGTGTTTGACATAACGAAGTCCTGCTACTACCTGTAGATAATTGTATCATGGACGTTCGCCACTTCGCTGGTTGTCAAATTCAAATTTTCCAGCGTTGGAAATCTTCTGACAATTTCTATGGCGAAAAAGGGAGTTTCAAGGGATAAAAAGGAATTTTCGAAAATTTCAAGGGATAGCTCTTTCGACACCAAAAAAAAGGGATAATCCCTTAAAAAAAGGGAGAGATACGAGCATTACTAATGACATATCACTAATCACATTTCACTAATGATATGCCACTAATGACTTATAACTTATGTCTTATCACTAATAACTTTTCATCAATAACTTGGCACTAATAACTAATTCCTAATGACATTCAACACCACTTTTCACTAATGACATTTTACTAAATATCACCAGTCTGGAACTGGCAGCGGCAGACCTTGTTCGCTGTAATAAATTGGACGAGGTTATGATATAACTGCGAGTACTGAAACACTTTTATCTTCGTTCGTGGCAACGCAAACCGAATTACATGAAACCATAAATTGTAATTACTCGTATTATATTCATCCAGATAAGGTTTTATGGGGGCTCTGAGCCCTGAACCTGAACTGAAAACCCAAACGAAGGTTCGCAGAACACTTCGTAGTTAGTTCCACTCTGGATAAATAGTATGGAGCCACCAAGTGGAGCGGTAGTAAGTGATCGAGCGAGCGACAGCCGGCAACATGTGGCAGCAAACTATTATACTGGCAATTATCACCAGCAGCATTAGCGGCGGCCCAACACAAAACACGGTAAATCCGTATGACAGAGACCTCAAGTTGCTGCTGCAGGAACCACCCTTGCAAGTGAAAGCCAACAGAAATAATGAGACTCACGTGCAGGAACTGTGGTTGGAGCAAAAACTGGACCACTTCGGTGAGGGTGACAACAATGAGACGTGGTTGATGGTGAGTCCAGCTGAAAGGAGTTCGATGTATTATATCCTACAACACTTTACAGAGATATCTGCAAAATACTCGATACTATAAACCGGGATCACCTATATTCATATTTGTGGGTGGAGAATGGGAGATCTCCAGCGCCTATTTGCTGACCGGACACATGTACGACCTGGCGAAAGAGCACAACGGCATGCTGTACTATACCGAACATCGCTATTACGGCCAAAGTTGGCCCGTGAGGTGGGTGCAGTACGCTCCAAGTATTGGGTAACGCGATAAAACAAAGATATGTCCACTTGCAGCAACTCTACGTCGGAGAATTTGCGTTTCCTGAGCGTGAAGCAGGCTCTGGCTGACTTGGAGTATTTTATAAAACATCAGCAGGCAACTGTGCAAGGTCTGGAGAACTCGAAGGTGGTATTGACGGGAGGTTCTTATGGAGGCACCATGGTGGCCTGGTTCAACACATTATACCCAGACATGCGGGCAGTCAGCTGGGCGTCCAGCGCTCCGTTGGAGGCTAAATTGGACTTCTTTGGTAATTAAGTGGGTATTCCTGGGACACAAAAGTAAATTCGGCCTATTTCCAGAGTATATGGAAGAAGTGGGTGTGACGTTTAGGCTCATAGGAGGCCGCAGGTGCTATCAGCGCATAGGTGCCGGCGTTCAGGGCTTGGCTAAACTGTTGCGGTCACCAAACACAGCTGAGGAGCTGCTGCGGCGTTTGCGAGCCTGTAAAAGCTTCGAAGTCTCCAACGAACTGCACCTGGCGGCTTTCTTCAACGGCATCAGCAATTATTTTGCCGCCATGGCTCAGAGTCACAGGCAAGTCTCAAGTTCTTACTCCCGCAGGGTGTTGAGTTATGATCTCAGTCCGCGTTTTTAGCAAGCGGATAAATGGAATATGCTCCAAGCTGTCGCTGCATGCAGAGCCCGTCGAGGCTTTCGTACAATTTTTAACCCACATTTTTTGGCCCCCCGGGAAAAACCCAGAGCTCGACTGGTGTGTGGACTTTTCCTATGAAGCCATGCTGACACTTTTCACCAACACCCAGGATCGCAGCACAGTCTGTAAGAGCACTTTCATTTTAGTTGGAGTTAATTTAATTTTGATTCAATTTTTCTGGCACAGCACGACAGTGGTTCTACCAGACCTGCCACGAATTCGGCTGGTACTCCACCACCGCCAGCAGCCAGAAACATCCCTTTTCGCGTGAGGTGCCGCTGAGCTACTTTCTGCAAATGTGCCAGGATAGTTTTGGCAATAGCAGCAGCAGCAGCAGCAACTCCACAGAAGCAGCGTTGCACGAGTACTCTCAGGATCTTATATCTCTAAGTGTGGACCAGACAAATCAGGAATTCGGTAAGCATCCCTACGACCATGTCATCTTCACGCACGGCCAGTTGGATCCCTGGCGGGCGGCCGGCTTGCAGCATGGCAGAAATGTTATTATCATACGAGGTACTTCAAAGCACACTTCTGAGTAAGTTAGTTCAATTCTGATCTGTGCTTCTTTCCTTTTTGCAGGCCATGATCATGCTGCCGACCTGGGCTCTCTCAGTGTGAACGATACCGTTGCTATGAAGGTGGCCAAGCTAAGGGTGGGCACTTTTATAAGGCGCTTCTTAAGGGATGACCAGGTGTGAAGAGCCACCGCATTGCGAAGTAGTTAAGTTAAATATGTGTGGAATGGTTCGTCAAGTGAGTGATATGTCCCGAGTGATTATTGAACTTCCAGATGTCTTGGTTAAGTGACTGATATGTCCCGAGTGATTATTGAACTTCTAGATATCTGTATAGAAATAAATATATATGATGTTTGCAAATAGTTTCTCTTTAACCTGGATGGGGTGAAATATTTAAGCTGTTTACACCCTTGATTTGCAGTAGTTATACTGAGGGGTGCGAATCTCTAGTGTGATATCCTTAAGTCTGCTTAGTCAGCGGTCCAACCATCTAATCTACTCTTACAGTTCTGAATGGATGAATGCATTGATGGCTTATCATTCACTGGAATCTAAAGAGTCAGTCCAATGTGGGCATCTATTTTTCTATTGAAATGATACGGTCATCTTCACTAATCCCCCTGAATAGTGAAGTGGAGTTTCCCAGTACAGGGAAGAATACTTTGAGTTCTGAAAAGGGTGTCCTGTTGCCTTGGCAATACCTGTCGATATAATCCCCCTGAATAGTGAAGTGGAGTTTCCCAGTACAGGGAAGAATACTTTGAGTTCTGAAAGGGGTGTCCTGTTGCCTTGGCAATACCTGTTGATACAGTCTCCAGAGTCTGTGTTTCTTTGTCCACATGAGTATAAAGTGGACTAAGGAACAATTTCACACCCAGCAAACGAAGCACAGAGTACATCTGGACTGAGTAAACACCTGTAGGGAGATATGTTCCCATTTCCAAGTTAAAAGAAACCACGACGCACTTAAATTCCACCAACTTAAGGAAACCCCTCAATTTGTGTTTGCTTCTCGTGTGAATACGCATAAAAATAAACACTTTAAAATATTTGCCCCGTCTAAACACACACTGGGTGCGCACATACACGCCCCGCTTAAACGTTTTGTGGCGCCAGCTCTCTACGGAGCCCAACAAATATTTGCTCAACTTTTCACCTTTCACCCCGCCCCCACCCTGCATTGTAAATTATGAGGCGTAAATATTGCAAGTCATTTTTAGAATATTGACAAGAACAATAAATTGCGCCAGGTCCTGGGAAGCACTGACGGCACCCGGCAAGCGGCGGGTTTGAACACTTTAAAATGGCAACCGCCATATGTGGCTCGCACATACAACCCCTCCCCCACCCACACGCCCACACACATACTCACTCGCCCATCCATATAAAATCTAATCTATTGATGCGTTGCAATCCTTTTTAATGTGCACCACATGCAGAGTTCCTTGCAGCTATGATTGTGCGTCTTCGCGAGCTGTTTTTGGTGTTGGTGTGGTTACGTACTCCTTCTCTACGGTGTTCGCCTGCTTCTACTTTTTTTGTCACAAGGTGCTCCGTAAACCTTCCAGGCCAGCATGTGAGCTGCTGCTACAAAGTAACGAGGCGGAATTTTATTTTTATGTGAATTTTTTTGCAGAATTTTTATGGTGAGTCATTAAGGCGGTTATTGGTGTTGTAGGGTATTATCAGTTCGCAGAGCTTAGCAGGGAGTTACAAATACTGTTGCCTGGGACTTTTGACAACACGTCAAATGATCTGATTGGCACAACGCTTTAAAAATTTTCTTCAGACTTTAATATTGTGCAAAATTTCCAGCATTTGCTTGTAGGAGGGAGATAGGGGAGATTCAGTGTGAATTACAGCTCTTTGGAAGCTGACCACAAAGGTGTCTAGTCTTTTAAGGACTTTGGTAGTCAATGAGCATATTGAGGAGCTACAAATGAGACATATTAGACAGAGACAATATTGCATCACATAAAAAGGCACTATGCATCATGCGAACCTTGCTTTTCATGTATAAACATATTACGAAAATGTCTTTTAGTTATAATCACTGAATTGTGTAAAGTATTATGTTAACTTAGTTAGAATGGCAGGCTGTTTCTATCGTTGTAGCTCCTGTTGTAACAGTATGTACTTGTCTGTCTACTCTTTTTGACTTATATGATATTGATCGAAGCCAGTTCTTATAACACAAAAGTTCCTAAATATGTATAAGGAGAATCTTAGTATCTTCACTGAATTTTTTACAGGACGTTCATCAAGTTCAGACTCCTCCATCTATTCATACATCAGTAGAGTAGTCAATTCATAGAAGTTCAAACCTCGGTATTCCTACATGTAAGCTTCAAATAAACACAACATCCTTCAGAAAGCGAGCAGATGCTGTTCTGAAGGAGTAGGTTGCAAAATAGCCCGACTAAACTGGCCTGAAATAAACTTCAACCCCTTGAAGGGTCTACTATCCCTAAGTAGACAAAATATAGGTACAATTATATGTGTCCTAACGGACACTGGACTCTGGATACTCATGATAGGAGGCTGGGAATGGTCTCAATTTACTTTTGCAGGAGTTTGCAGGCATGAGGAGGAGCAAGAACACTTCGAATAACTGATCTGTTAGTGTCCAGCGCTGTTGAAAAGGGAAAACTCTTTCCTGGACGACTACTGTCTGGACTCTCTGGGAGAAATTTCAAATAAGAAAATAAGCTCCATCAACTGCTTCATAAAAAGCTCCAGATTGTTAGACCTTTGAAAAGAAATGGGACTCTTGTCTCATGCGGTATCACAAAGGATCAATCCAGGCCTAAGTGTGAGTCTTTGTCGGTCGCTCAACCTACCTACCTACCATGTATAAAACAAATTATATATATATATATATATATATATATATATATATATATATATATAAAATTATTATACATACTCGTATATATGATACCTTTATTTACTTTTTTTTGTATTTAATTTTTCTTTAAATTTCATACTAGCAATTTACGTTATCCTTAGCGGTCCTTTTCGAGCAATATGAAAATATGGCAACGTAAGCTCTCAGTTTTTTCCACTCAAACTCTCTATTTCCCCTATTCTATGTTTAAGCAAACCTGCTCTACTCTCTCAAAAAGCTCTCCCCTTCGCAGGCGCTCTTCCCCACTGCATATTCAAAGATGTTCCTTTGAATTTACTTGGACTGTTACTTCGCTGCTTGCAGAGTAGCCTCCTGTTGCGTTGGAAACACCACACATAACAGGTGGATACGGGGAAACTCGATTAGTACGTCATTGACTGGCATGATGCGCTAAAAGATAATGACAATCAACGTCAGCAACAATCTTGTGCAGGTCCTCAACTGCGTCAGTTTAAAAAATTTCATCTCAATGATGCCGTAAAAGTGGGAGCCGTGGAAAATTACGACACAACCAACTGGCAAGCAGCTTAATAACGTCACCAATAAAAAGTTGATGCACTCAAAACCTGCAAGAAAATAGTCCTTTAATTTTTTCAGTGTCTTTTTGTCAACATAAAAATTCATTTCCACACAAAAAAATCACCTGAAACGGACAACAGAACACCGGCGAATGTCCTGCGCCCAACATAATGTACAGCAAAACAAACACACACAGGTAGGGCCACAAAAAAAGGACTGTATACGCACACAGGCACAGAATTTTATCACTAACATCGCGTACACGGCCAACACACACGTCATGTTCATCTCTACCCAATATTGTTTGTCATAGGAAATTGATGTGCAACATCAGCGCTGTCCTTCATAACAGGCTCAAGCGATTTATCTGCAAATTGATTTTCATTAATGACCGTCTCGTTGACCAGCACATCAGTTGGACGACAAGCTGGTGCTCATATCACTAACAACATGGACAACAACAAAAAGATCAACATCAACCTCATCAACTTTAGTGGCTCGCTGCCAAAGGAAACTTTTCCTCCCACGGCTCTCGGCTGCGCTGCTGTCCTTGTTTACACGTAAACACAAATAGATAAATAAAAAGACATTTATGCAAACATATCCTGAGACTTTGAAGGATAATTGTAAACTTGCCCGAACATAAAATGGGGGAGAAAGCGAAGCCAAAGAGCTCCGCTCCTCTGTGTACACATCCGAGACTTATGTGCAACAGTTCAAAGCAACATAATTTGCGATAGTAACTGTCTCATGGCTGACATTGGAGGCACAGTTCTATTTTTCGATATACTTTTATGTGTTTACACACAAACACACCGCACACACACCCTCTCTCAGCCACCAGCAAACGTATTTCCTTTGGCTGGCTTTACTGCCTTTGATACTTTATACTTTGGTCGGTTGTATCCTTCCGCCTGTATCCTTTTCCGGCTGACTTCTGCTCATTTGTCGCTTATTTGCACTTTTATTACTTGTACGAAAATGGGTTGTGGGCAATTTTTAAGAGTCAACTTGTGTGAAGGTCATAAAAGAGTCCTCGGCGTGTGGCAATTGGTAACATGTTGCGTTTTATTTTCGGGAAGTGTTCCATCGTAAAAGTATTTTGTTGTGCATTAAAGGAAACTATGAGCTTAAAATTGCTTTATTACCGGAGCCTCAGGGTTCAAGGGAATGTATCACAGTCGCCCCTGACCCAGAAAGGCTTCAGACTAAAGTTTTTAAGTTCTCAAAATTAATTTTAAACTGATTTTTCTATCACTTTGTTTGTTTGCAAGGACTAAACTATTGGCAAACGTAATTTAAGATTACTATGAACAATTGTGTTAAATTCCAGAAGGGAACATTATACGAGCAACTGCAAGACCCCTCCTCGGGCATTTCCCATCCAGAGGCCAGTTCAATTGCAGGCCATGCTGTATACTCTTCTATCACAATAAACAAACAAGCAATCCTAACTGCCTCGTGCCATATTCTCCAGTTCCCCAAGGCATATCCTGCAGCAACGTACGCGTACAACTACTAAAGAGCCCGTACTTATTCCTGGCGAATCCAGTAAATTGCATTTGGCTCAATTTGCCCAATTTGCTTCATTTATAAAATTACAAAATTACGAGTGCACCGTTGCATCATCCCAGACGCATATACCCAGATCCACATCCAGGCCGCACCATTCCCACCCACCCAACTGCAACACCAATTGCAGCCGAAAAGAGTTGTCTGGCTCGTGCTGCTTCCACGACTATCTTCAAATTGTATTTGTTTAGTTTTTATTTTCAATTGCGCGCTCCCCTCACTCCTCCAACTGCACCTCCAACGAAAACGTAGTTGACTCGACGGCTGCCACTGCCACTACCGTTGCAAGGAGCATCCATCTTCAGCCGGTGCGCTCTACGCTCTATGCTCTACGCCACTTATCCACAGTTTATGCGCTCATAAGCAGCATTGTAATTTAATTTTTCCCGGCGGATTTACTCCTACATTCCTCTTCCTTCTCCTCCTCCTCATCCTCCTCCTCCACCGCTGAGCTCTGTGTTTCCTAATAAAGCAGTTTTATGTTTTGCCTTCGTTTGCCGTGGGTTTGGGATTTGTTTGTATATGTGGCCGTGTGTGAGTGTGTGTGTGCCAGTGTATGGCTTTGTGAGCGAAATGTCAGCCGTGGATTTAAGCTGAATTTTTTAATGCATACTTTTCGGCGGTGTTTTGATTTATACGCATTTGAGCTCCATTTCCTGGTTTAAAGGTCAACGTTTATTTTCGGTTTTTATTTAAATTAGTTTTTTTTCGGGGATTTTTCGGGGACTTTTTGTTTTATTGCAAGTTTTAAATTTTTATATCTAAATTGATAGGGAAGTATTCACATCTCGCTTAGAACAATGTATTGCCTAGACGAGGCAACTCATGTCCCTCGTGCGAGTGGGATTTCCAGCTCTGTGTATAACCTGGTGTTTTGACATACCATGGTGCTTCAGGTATAATGCGAAGAATTCGTGATTGGGACCATTCAAGTAGTTCAATATTAGTAGTTCTCGCAGGACCCCATAGGTCCAAAGTTGGTTTTATGGCTGTCTTGTATATAAGGCTTTGATTTTGTAGGCTGAGTCTTGACACTTTATGAACCGCTTTCAGTTCAATTTGGAGTTCCTTGCTATATAATGTCTCCAAGTCACCGGCTTATCTAAGTGGAGGCCTAAATATTTCACAATATTCTCTTATTAATATTGAAGCATAAATGATTACATACTTTTAGGATACCTCTATTAAGTTCAGTTCACCACGAGAGAGGTGTATATAAGCAAAGTAACAATCTATTCGAAAAAAAGATTACTCAGGAACCCTTTTTCGAAGTGTAGACAAAAAGCGGGAATGTTTCTATGCCTCATCCTGCTGATTGTAGTTTTCCTCTTACTCTAGAACCTTCTTGAAACTTCTTTCGAAGTGTAAGAATATTCTCGAATGTTCCAGAAACTTCTTTCGAAGTGTCTAGAATATTCTACTTCAGCATACGAGATTTATATAAGCGACCACACAATTAAAGTCGACATAGTTAAACAGGAATCGTAACAGTGTGTACATCGTAACAGCAACAGTATTAAGAAGTAATAAAGTGATTAAATGAATTATTCAATGAAGTGCATAATAGTATTAAGGTACACTTTAAGTCTAGTATTAAGTGTGTAAATTGCAATAATTAAATAAAGTTAAACACTTTAATTTAACCAGCGATTGTTTGATTAGTACACAATCCAGTGCTACGAATCCCAGTATAGAGAGTTAGAATAAATTGTCAGGAGGGCGTAACAATATTTTTTAAGATAATGGTGAGACATGACTCTCTTCTAAGAGTAAAAGTGACGTGACAACTTTTTGTCTCATTTACTCATATTCGCCAAGTAGTTAACGACTGTTCTATTCTCCGTAGATGCATATTTAGTTTTTGGACTGCTTTTTTAGGACAAGATTTAGAACTGTGTATTCCTATATCATCGGCAAAAGTCGAAGTTGTTAGATTCGAAGTGTTTGGATGTCAGTTGGCAAATCGAATGTATATATCAAATACAATAGGGGCCTAGCCTTCCCTGTGGTACTCCTGCTCCAACGTTGTAGTCACTTGATATGAAACGTTTGTACTTTATCCTAAGTACTCTGTCTGTTATGAATGGTTCAAGTAGTGGGTACAGTATTTGGGGATACATTCTCTTCCACAACTTTTATGTTTTTGAGGAAGATATGTCGCAACTTACATTTGTAACCATTTCCACTTTTATTCTTGCATATTTATTTACGATTTCTCCTTCGAGTTCAAGGGTCTTTGATCAAAATTGGATTTCAAATATATTCGGGGACCTCCAATATAAAGTACGTATACATATGGGAAAACTAACAGCAATCTTCCAGGCTAATACCTATGCCATAAAGGCATGCATAACTGAATGCTTACGCAAGACAATCTCTGGTGCACATATATGCATACTGTACGACCATCAGGCAGCCTTAACGGAGTTACAAGCCTTTATTGTCACATCAAGACTAGTCCAGGATTGCCGTAACTTTTTAAATGAACATAATACAATAGAATTGAATTGAATACCAGAGCATGAAGGACACTCAGCCAACGAACACGCTGACGAAGTAGCTAAAAATGGAGCACTAAGCACCCTAAGTAATCACTATGTACACCACCAGAAGGACACATCCTAGACTTGTTGAAGAAATGGGAAGATCGGGAGTTCGCCGGGCAATAGACCACGTCAGGCCAAAAGATTTCTGATACCAGACAGAGGAGTATCTAAAAACGGCCTTATGCTAAATACAGAGGACCTCCAAATCCGCACCAAGTACCTGACGGGCCACTGCACACTCAGGTATTATCTCAAAAATTTGGGGATTTCCTCCACTGATATTTATAGATTAAGCAATCAGGAAGCGGAAACCTCTGTGCACATCTATGTGAATGTCCTGTAGTTCGTAGAAGGCCTCCAAGGGCTAAAATTTACAAAGAGCCAGTACATTTGGTAGAATGAGTACACTCAGGGCCTGCGAATATGCCAAAGAGACTATCTCCACCTGTCTTGCAATTGGCGTCCTCAGACATGGGTGCTAGAACACATCACCAAAATACACTGGCGAACATGCTCAAGTTCAGTTCATTATTTCCTGTTTGAGTGTTGCTTAGCAATCTAACGCCAAGTTGCTCCCTCACCACACTTCGTCCCATGTCAGTGTCGCCACTTCCTCAAGGCCAACCCCAACACTTTCTGCATTTATTTGTGTCTTTTTCTTGGATTTAGTCGATTGCAGTTCGATTATTCGCAATAAACGACCATGTTAATAAAAAAGTTTCCAATCTTTATCTACCGCAAGCGGTGCGAAAGTTCTCCATTTAGGTCAACACGGCTGCGGACACCAGGGAATCGGAGCGGAGCAGAGCGGCAATAAATTTCCATTGTAAATTGAATGTAAACAACAAAAGTTTCAATGGGAAAGTTCAACAATTGCTCCAATGCTCGGTGTTGGCTGTTTGGTGATATTCGTGTATGCCAAGAGGAAGCAAGAGTTTGCGATTGTTTGGGGAGTTGCCAGGAGAAGGCATCGTTTGACTGGTTTAACTATGGACCAACGCTGTCGGCCGTTATTTAAATGTGCGAATATAGTTTTATGTTGAAGTTTACTTTCTAGAACTGGAAGATCCTGCCAATTTCTTGAGTTATGAAACATGATCCCGGGGCAGTTAACGATTAAATCGGAGCTCTTCGAATGCTCTGGTTCAGTACGCCCGTGAATGTTCTGGTTCTAGACTGGAGGAGTGTTTTGTAGGCTCAATTTAGTACCACTTCTGTAGTGATAAGGACCTTCTGAGCTTTAGGCTCGTGCATGTGCTAATGACTACCATCAATGTACCATACTTGCAAACCCGTAACGTTCAAACCCTTCTGTTGTAGTAAGAACGTAGATGAGAGGATTGACAGACACTCACTGAGACCTCAACTGTTGCCCCCATTCCCAAAACAATTCATACGAGTCCTTCCACTCCCTCCCTTTAAAACTAAAATCAAATCTTCCAATCATGGATATAAACAACATGACAAACATTCACAGGTGTATTGTTAGATCTCCCATTCCCAGGACATCATTTGTGTGCACTCGCTTAATGTCACTCCAAGATGCAAGTATTATGTAACCTGCCATCCCCCAACCACTCCAATTATCTGTCTCAGTAACTCGGAAATTATGCGCTATTGTCATTAGCGTTTGTCCTCCTTACCTCCTTACCCTCCCCCCCCCCCGCGCTTCCACAATTTGTAGCAATTAGGCCACCTTGACCGTGCCACTTGTGTGCCTAGTTAGCGGATATTTGATATCCTGGCCGCACTCTCTTCTAAATTTCATTACGAAAACTGTTTGTCACTAATTAAACGGACTTTTTAGCCACTTGAGTGCAACCAGCGCCAACCCCAGCCAGGACTCCAATTCCAATCCTGCTTGCTGCCAGCCACTTCACCGTTGCTTTAACTTTCGGTTTCACTGCAGCGGAATTTTGAAGTTTCCAAAGTTTCGCTTTGCCTTCGTTTACAGGATACGCTCGCTGAATCCTCCGCGCGTGTCTTCTCTGGCGTGCGTTGCAATTGCTCAAAACTTTTACGAGTCCCGGCAATCTTTTTGTTGTTCGGTTTATTATTGTTGTTGTTTTGACAGAATTTCTCATGCTGCCTTCGAAAAGTTTTGCTTCTCCCCCATGCTTGTAATTCATGTTCTTAGCTGCGTGATGCAGAGCGTCTTCAATTCCTTTGGCTGAAATTACCCCAGTTTACGTTTATGAGCTCAGCTGCAATGTAGTCTGTTCTTGTCTGATGTTGGCGTTAATTTCTGCCAGAAATCATTACTTTTAATGGAGTTTTTAAGTTATCCTTAAGGTTGGAATATTGATGAACCAGTGCTAGGAATACGAAAGGTGTTTGGGGTGCCTTTCCTGACCTCTGAACTACATTTGCAATTTAATGAAAAAAATGAAGGAGCGCCATTAAAGTAATAGCAATGCGGATTAGGGGAGGAAGGTTGATGCAATGGTTAATTTTGATTGAGAGCAATGGTCAATTATTTGTGTAGCTCCTAAGCGGTTGGCGTAGTAGTCTACCGTAGCGCTCAGTAAGTCCTTTGATCCAGACGATTCCCCTAAAGTCAATGAAGGACTCTGAGAAAACTGAATTAGCCCTGTTCTGGAAGAAACAATTATTGGAACAATGAATTTGTCGAAGAAACATATTCAGGAAGAATCAACTTCTAGAAACCAAAGTTCTGGAGAAAATATAATTGTGGAACCACCAACTTTTGGAGGAAACATCTTCTAGAAATCACAGTTCTGGAAAATCACAGTTGTGGAACAACCAAGTTTTGAATGAAACAAGCTCTGGAAGAAACATATTCTGGAGAAAATAGGTTCTGGAACAAACAAGTTCTGGAAAAAACAACTTCTAGAAATAAAAGATTTTACAAAAAAAATTGTGGAAAAACCAACTTTTGAATAAAACTTGTTCTGGAAGGAACATATTCTAGGGCAACTCGGTACTTGAACAACCAAGTTCTGGAAGACACAAGGTCTAGTATAACTATTCTAGAAAAATTCTGCCAAGAATGAAGTTATGAAAGAAAGAAGTTCTGGACGAAGCATATATGGAACAATCAAGCTGTGGAAGTAAAAACTTCTAGAACAACCAAGTTCTGGAACATTCACATGAACTGAAAGAATGAATTTATGAAAAGAACAATTTCTGGAAGAAACAAGTTCTAAGGAAAAAAGTTCTAGAGCAACGAAGTTGTGGAAATCCACCTTCTGAATGAATGAACTTATGAAAGAGACATATTCTGGAAGAAAGAAGTTCCTGGAAGAAACAATGTTTTAGAAAAAACAAGTTTTTTAACAACCAATTTCTTTAAGAATCAAGTTCTGGAAGCAACAAATTCTGAGACAACCTAATTTTGAAACAAATAAATTGTAGAACAGACTAGTTCTGGAACAAACAAAGTTCTGGAAGAAACAAGTTCTGAAAGAAACCTGTTCTGGAAGAAACAAGTTCTGGATGAAACAACTTCTAGAATAGCAATTCTGAAAAAATCTGGTAAGAATGAACTTATGAAATAAACTAGTTCTGAAAGAAACACATTCTGGAACAATCCATTTCTTGAAAAAGCTACTTCTAGAACAACTACTGGAACATTTACGTGGAAGAAACCATTTCTAGAAGAGACAATTTCTGAAAGATACTAGTTCTGGAACAAACGTTGTGAATTAGACAACTTGTGGAAGACATAAGTTCCGGAAGAAAGGAGTTCTGGAATAACCTAGTTCTGTAAGAAATTAGTTTTAGAAGAAATGAATTCTTGAAGAAAGAAATTCTGGAACAAGGAGTTTTGGAAGTAAGAAATTGTAATACAATTAAGTTCTGGAATAACCATGTTGTGGATTAGAGAATTTATGGAAGAAACAAGTTCTGGAAGAAAGAAATTTTAGAACAAAGAAAAATTTAAGAACAAACAGATTTTGGAAGAAACAAGTGTCTGGAAGAAATAACTTCTAGAAGTGACAATTTTTGATAACAAGTTCTGAAACAAACTTGCTCCGCAATAATCCAATTTTGGAACAACTAAATTAAGTTCTGGAATAAACCAAGTTTGGAACAACTAAATTCTGGTTGAAACAAGTTCTCCAAAAACCAAGTTCAGAAAAATTCAAATTTTGGACGAAACAAGTTCTGAAGGACCAAATTTCTGGAGAGATTATGACGATTGGAGTACCCAACTGAAACGCACAGCAGAGCTGAGTAGCGAAACTTCTGGAACTCTTCTTGAAGCAGTGCAAAATAAATGCAGATTCTAATTCAAGCGACCCATCAGCGCTTCCGACAACTTGGTACAGTTCAAAGCAAAACATCGAAGGTTGAATTGGAAGACACAAGCTTCATTATGTTCGTCAAACCAACTCAGAAGAATGACAAGTTATGGTTTTGCTATGGTGTATGCTGTTATCAATTGAAGTTAAAACCATAGTAGAAGTCGAAGTCAAGGTGGGAGTCGTCCTCGGAGTCGAAATCGTAGTATATTCATATTAGGGAATTGTAGTTGGAGCCCTTCCCTACTCCACAGGATGAACCCCCGCCAATGCCATCTACACTCAGTTCAAAAACTGAGCATAAGCTGCATTCTCAGCCACAATCGGACCACTCAGAGAGCCGCTGGCATTCCTGCCGTACTCATTACCATGGTGCCGTTGTGCGTGCTTCATTTGCCAAAGTTCTTCCAGAGATATGTTTCTCATTTGTTTAATGACTGCTAAATCAACACAAAAGGAGCTATTAAGCTACTCTTTAGGAGTCCAACAACCGCACACGATCCTCACCGCACGACAACAAAAAAGCTCCCGCTTGATTACCATTTTGCTCCTTTGCGCATTTCTAAGCAAAATTCATGATAATAATTGCAAATAATTAGCCGGGAATTTGTACGCTTTGCTATTAGCATTGAGCTAAAGTGCCATTTGCATGTTTATAGCCGCAATTAAATGTGGTGGTGGCAACAACAACAACTCCAACATCAACAGCAGCACCAAACACCAGGAGCCACCGAGGCCAGAAGTGTACCGGCTGCCAGCGCTAGCAACCAAAGCATTCATCTCGGAGTATCATGTAAAATTGGATTAATGCGAACATTTGCAGAACAAACACGCACAGCCGCATCCTGCCAGCACAACACCAACATCCCCACCCACAGAGCCGTTCACACTGTGCTGCGGTATTGCGGTTGAAAATTTATTATTTCCACGCCAAATGAACTCCTTCCTCGCCGCTCAGCTCAGTTGTCGGCAGAGCACTGTAGGGAGACTGTGGAGTGTAGAGTGTGGAATGTGGAGTGTGGAGTATAGAGTGTGGAGTATGAAGTGCGGAGTGCACATTCCGGAGTGTAGGGGATGCGTGAGTCTCCCTCGGCCAGTAGAGAAATTTATATTCCTCGCCATAGAACCGCAATTTTCTCAATGTTTGTTTTTACTTTCCGTTGGTTTGGTTTGTTGCTCTTTCTGTTGCTGGTTCTGTTGCTGTTTTGTGCTTTATTGTTGCTCTTATTTTTGATGTTGTTTGCATTCAGCACAAATGCTCCTACAAAATCACAATAGCAGCCACAAA
Organism: Clusia tigrina; assembly: GCA_920105625.2. Taxonomy (NCBI): domain Eukaryota; kingdom Metazoa; phylum Arthropoda; class Insecta; order Diptera; family Clusiidae; genus Clusia; species Clusia tigrina. The sequence goes on along the minus strand of OV050031.1, from coordinate 25,596,200 downwards.
CGAGCAACAAGCCAAACACTCACACACGAGTATGCATGCAGGCGCACGCACAGAGCCACAGATCTCCTACATAATAAGTCTTAGGAGCCATTCACTGCACCCAGTAGGAAAAGCAGGACTTAGGTATGACCTTGTTGGAGTAGGAATGAAACGTAGACGAAAGTACAGAGTAGTGTTAATAAGAAAGTACAAAGTAGTGTTTAAAGAAATCACTCAGCTTTAAATGAGGATGGGCTGACTACTCCGTAGAGCAGTCGGACTCAAAGGAGTGTGTTCTAATTCTATGGAGCTAATCTTCCAATCTAAGTTATTTGAAGCTGATGTTTCTACCCTTAAACAAGCGAATCTAAAATGTGGTGCTATGGACTCCCCAATATATTTTGTGGACCGTTTTCATGTGCAGCAAATTCACATGTCTCCATTTCTATATGTCTCCGCCATTCAGTCTAAAATGGACCTCGTCCCTAAATATCATATCTTGATGAAATATCCGATCAAGGAGTGTCTGGGCGTGTCTTCTAATATATTTGTGACACCACATCATTGGACGTTCCAAGCGAGATATTACTGCTCTATTTTCCGCCATTGAAACAGAATCAGCGAAAGTTGATTAGACGGTGAACGAGGGTAAGACAAAGTATATGCAGTCCACCAACAGGGATACTCGGCATTTAGGATCCCATGTTACAGGGGACAATTGTACTTTTGAAGATGTCAAGGAATGCATGTACCTTGGCGCCGCCACTAACACCGAAAACGACGTTAGCTTGGAAGGAGAATCACCCTTGCTACCAAGTGTTACTATGGGCTCAGTAAGCAAATGTGTAGTAGAGCCCTCTCTCTACCGACCAAACTGACACCCTACAAGACGCTCATCTTACCACTTCTTACCACATCTTTCCACTCTATTGCGCAGAAAAATGGGTCGTGTCGCAGACTGATGGAGACGCGCTTGGCATGTTCGAGTGCATAATTCTTCATATAACCTTCGGACCTGTGTCGGCGACGAGTACTGTATTCGTATGAACCAAGAACTGTACGAGCTCTACGCTGATATTGACATAGTGAGACGCATCATTATACAACGTCTACGCTGCGTCTGAGCGAAGAAGCTCCAGCGAAATGGTGTTCGAATGCAAAGCCGCTGGACTACGACTTCGTCCTCTAAGTCGACGACTTCGTCCTCTAAGTCGACGACTTCGTCCTCTAAGTCGACGACTTCGTCCTCTAAGTCGACGACCCTGCCTCTGATGCAAGGACCAAGTAGAGGAAACCCTAACCACATAATTAAAGATTGGAGAAGACGCGCGCATATCAGATGCCTAGGAACGCTGTTAAGTTCGACCGCAACCCGATTGTCTTCACAGATTCTGTGATTAGGCCACATACTCGTAAGTACGAAGTAGGCACTACAAATGGCATAAAATGTGCAGGGTTAACAGACGAGTGAACTATACAAACCCGGATATATCCATTAACCCCTTTATTGAGCTTTGCTACTCTCTCATTTTGGAGAAAAATTTGTACTTACTCAAAGGTCACTTTAGTCACTAAACTTTAGTTCCAAAATCATAATCGGAATTGACACCGTGACCTAAGCTCAGAGAAAAGATGCTGATATTTCCTCTTTCTTATCTTCTTATTTTTGGGGATCCACATTAAAAAGAGCCGATCAACACTAAAAGGGAACCACTCTGACTTTCCATCACTGTAGAGTTCCACCAAAGAATATGTTCTATGGTTCCACTATGGATAAGGACACCGTTCATGTATGTTTTTCTTCAAGAGAGTGAGTTGCATCCTGCGAGACTATTACCAGAGACCACAGAGACGCGACACTTAAACGTCTCTCGTTTTGCTCATACTTACACATGTGCAAAAATGTAGTAGTGTTGTTGATTTTCTTCAGAACCAATGATAAACAAACCTATACAGATTGCTAACTAATGAGCAACAAATCATTTTTTTCCAAACGTCAGAAAATTTGACGTTTAAGCGTCGCTTCTCTGTGTTCTCTAGTATTACCATGAAGTTTATACAGCCTGACCAAATTTTCCGACTGGGCATGTGTGTGTGCCCTTGAGAGAGTGTAGCAAGATATGCAAGGGTGTGCGTTCGATTCATTTTGCGAAAATCCAATTATGAGTTAATAAGTTTCGACAATTTTGGTAAATTAGTCTGCATTGGAATGCGAAAGCGCTCATACGGAAACGTATTAAAATGTATATATGCGTGTTTACAGATGAGCTTATGAATGTGTGTGTGTGTGTGCGTGTGGATCTGTATCCATGTGTGTTACCGTAGGCCACATAAACGATGAAACCCAACAGAAATACTGCAGCGACCAAAGCAAATCGAGACTATGATCCTGCAAAGCAAGCATATGAACAGAAAAGGAAACATGCGAGGGAGCGGGATGAATTGGACAAACAAGGAGCGTAATACCAGTGGAAAATTCCGGATTTGTGGTAAATTGGAAAGGTAGTGGATATGAAGATCGGTCCAGATGGTAATAGCCAACTGCACAAGACTCAAGTAGTGCAACTAGTTCAGTTTTGGTACCACTTCCCCGCGAATTGTAGGGTCGATTAAGTCTCCCTTTACAAAACCACCTGGTGTCTTACTGCTTGGGACCATAGAGATGGACATAATGGTTCAAAATTTACAAGGGTTCATTGGGATTCACTTCTCACCACCACGAAACGCCTTCAAATGTACCCATCTACCCCCCGAAGAACTGCAGAAGTTATGTTACCCTCTGAGATATTCAAAAATCTTTCCAACTGCTCTACGAAAATTTATAGAAGCAACTCTGTAACTGCGTCTTCACAACCTTGGTTACTACCTGGACCCGAATTCTCTAACACCACTGCTCAGGAAGCACATTTTCCTCCGCTTCTGCATTCTACACCTCCTAAAACAACAGAACCAGAGCACTTGGTTCTTCAACCTTTCACATTTTCACAGACCACTGTGCTCCCGACTCTAATTTTTCGAAACTTTGAATCGACGTCATCGCAGCAGGCGCTGTCAACTTCATAGCAGCGCGTTTTTCCACACCGCCGTCATTATTACTTCAAATAGATTTCAGTTCAAATCGTTTCAAAGAGCACACCAAAATTCTTTAAGAAAATCAGCATGAATTGCACAGCTGAAGCCCGAGAAGCGGAGGACAGGCGATTGATGCCGCCGCCGCCAAATCGACCGCTGCCTGAAATTCCCGGATGTTGGCGCGAAATAGTACTGCAGAAGCAGGTGAAGCGAATGGCACGTCGTCATCTTCTGCGTCTGCCGGTGACATCGAAGGATCTGTTCAAGAAGATTCGCCGCAAAATGAAGGGCTTGTTGATCAACCACCTGGAGCAGTTGTACACCATCGCTATTAGCAAACTGAAGCCGCAGCAGGTGATGATCCACGGCAAATTGCATTTGTATCTGCAGAAGAAGTGCCGTTTCTGCGATGAGTGCTCCTCACTTGATAACATACAAACTTCCAAATCTTCCTAGTCTAACATCGGAACTTTCGACTCCATTTTTTAAACCTATTGAAAAGACATTCAAAAATATGTTGAACAATTTTAATAAATTATTTAATTAATTTATTTCGATTTGTTTTTTTAAGCCTATGCTGTGAAAATTGATATTGTGTAGTTGACCCAGACCCAAAGGACTCCTGTCAAATATGTCCAGAGAGGTGGCCATATTAGAGAGGAGTAGTATCATAGTAGTATCATAACATCGTAGCACCATAGTTCCAGGCATTATTCACAGCATTTCACTTCTCTTTAGAGTCAGGACAAATTCGGTCGCTACGATCCCACGTATACAGGGAGCACGAATAAGTGCGGCCTGGATATATACATATATATTTAAAATATTACGTATTATGTACATATTAACTATGACAAAGAACTAGTCCCCGACTGGTTACTGGGAGAGTTTCTAAAGCAGTTACAGGGAAAGTATTGGGACGAAATAATTGGACCTCTTATGATAGACTCATTGATTTCACGGTAACCATAATATAATTTCTCTCCTTTAATCAATAGAAACTAAGTATAATAATGAAAGCATACATTGACCCCAAAATTTAAGGTCCAGAGGTCTGGTATTATCTATACTTATAGTTCAAAATCAAAACAAAAGAATCACTTAAGTTCTAAAGTAATAACTTTTACAGTTTGAGAAGGTTTGTGCCGCTCCAAGTAAACACTTTAATTCCAACTAGAGTGCTAAGTAAACAAACTGGTAGCACTGGCAGAGCTCGCATACATTCGTTAAGTACCAGTGGTGCTGTTTTTAAGTACCGTGGTGCCCAGCTCAGAGGGAGGAATTTTTAGGCGAAAGGGTACTAGATTTGGAGCTTAAATATTAAATAATTATTTCAGCGGAAGATACAAGGAAACTCCCACACCCCAAACTCACATTTATATATAAAAATAATAAACAAAAGTTTTCAAACAAAATATTATTATTATATAAATCTTTATTATAATTAAAAATATAACAAAATATATAAAAGCATTAGCTGACAGACAAACAAAAAAGATATTGCTCATATAACTAAAGTAATAGGATTCATTTTTGGTTATCGAACTAACTTTAATTTTTCTTCAATTTTAGACAAATATTGTAATATGCTATCCAATTATTCAGTATAATTTATAGTTTTCATTTACAACTGAATGTTTTATCAATGGCAAATAGAAGATTAGGCCACAGAAAGAATATATGGTTTTTTATATATAAAGAAACTTTTATATTTTGCAACTTAAACTCATTTAAAGTATTAAGAAATTAGTCTAGAAACATTTTCTTATTGGTTTTAACTAGAAAATTTGAAAATGTCAGTAATATATAAATTCACAAAGGCATTACAATTTAATCGAAATTAATTAATCATAATAATTTAATTTTATTAGTTTGCCCTATGGCCGACACTGCGACATTCATTTTTCCCATCATTCATCATTTTCCACCTAGATGTTCCTTCTTTAAACAAAGGAAGGAGTTGAAAGTCATGTTCTTTCATTATCTTTTCCGCTCTATGAACGAATTTGAGAATTTTCATAATTGGAGCATTCTTTATTTCTCCCAACGCCAGCTAGTCGCGTTGGAATATGTTCATTAAAAACCAAATTTGCTATTATTTAGACATTATTTCTCCTATTGACTTCATATACTCATTTGCCTACTCTTCCTTAAATATGTATCCTAACCTACAAAAAGAAACAGCGACAACAGTTTTTTTAATCAGAACCGGAATATTTTATTCGTATTTGCCATTATGATTCCATTTGAAAATTTACTTAATATGGATTAATTCCCTTCTTTTTTATTTTTTCGATTCTCATAATTTCTCTATTTTTATAATGAATTTTATAAGGAAGATCATTTCAGTGTCTTTATATTGATATAGTATGTATTTGATCTTGTAATTATAACCATGCATATGCATTTACTATTAATCTCAGCATTTAATTTAACCGATACCATATGAATCGAGAGAGTTGAATCGAATCAATAGCATTCTGGCCAGATCTGAATACCAGAATTTTTTGTATATTTTCCTCTAAATTAATTAAGAACTTATTTTAGTGGGTGAAACTAGAAAAGGAGGCAACACTGTTTCGTTGGGTTCGGCCTTCGTTCAACCGCTGCGAACTGTCACGAAAATCAGCTGCGCACGACAGAAAAACATTCGTTTTGTGTTGTGGGGCACTCGAGTCTGGTAAACGAACGTCGATTTGGCCTTTTGTTGCTGCTTTTATACAAATGCACGAGCACAGAAAAGTCGTAAAGGCTTTTTTGACAGCAGCAAAACGGCAAAGCAAGCTGATTCGATGACAACGCGTGCATAATTTCGCACTAATTGCGTGCTATTTTAATAAAAATTTCCACATTTGCGTAGATTTAAAGTTAAATTTGAATTTCAGAGTGCAGTTTGCAATTGTAACGGAAATTCGAGAGTAGTAGCACTGCGGTGCTGCCGGCAAAGTGAGTTGTGGGCGCATGGGCAGGGCCAGAATGAATTATAAACAAAGTGGAATTGTTCTTTAACGCGATTTATCGTTCTCTTAATACAGCAAAATTACGAATTTCGATATGAATAGCACAGTTACGGCTGCCGGTGGCACAGCCGCGGCCGTGGGTGCAACAGTGCCACCGCCACAGACGCCAACGCTGAACACTGCCCAGCAGACCGTTATGGCGGAGCCGCTGTATTTGCAGCGTTTGGAGGCGGCTCTGGATATGCGTCCGTTCATGGATTATGCCAAGCAAGTTCTGGCAGAGCCCTTGAGCAGTGCAGACGAGTCCATGGGAGAAGAACATGAGGTGGAGTCGCCGAAGAGTGGGTCAGATGAAGATTCGCGGGAGGCGACTTCACGGAAGCGACGCACTCGTCTGCTAGGCACCAAAGCTGGTATGGAATTTGCTTTTTGTGGTTAAAAAAAAAAGTTTAATTGTTTTTTTTATTTTTGTAGAGCGTCAAAGTGTGAAGACGCAAATTTTTAATTTCAACGATATGACCAACGACCGGGTGTGGCTGTATGAGGCACTGCTCAGCGATACGGACTCTGAAACTGAAATCAGTGATGAAGATGACTATGTGAAGGAGCTGCTGAAGACGCACGTACGGGAGCAAAAACACCGCGAGAACTTCTACAAGAAACCTACTGTGAAGATTTTAAATTTTAATCAAAAACACCAAATTTATATTTAAATATTTATTTTAAAACTCCAGAATACTCAGTATGCGTACTACAGTGCTGGCCTGTTGTCCAACCATGACATGTTTCCCTCGCATCAGCAGTCGATTGTGGGTGTGCGTAAACGTAAGCGTCGCACCAAGAAGGAGAAGCCGGTCAAACTACCAAAACTGCCAAAACTACAGAAAATGCGTAAATCGCGCAAACCCAAGGTGGTGGAACAGCCGGAGCCGGGTGAAATTGATCCGTCGGAACTGAAGAATTACATGTTTGGGGACACCTCCGCCATTAATGACGATGATGAGGACGGCTCCGATGGCCAGGAATCTAGTATGGACACCAATAGTGTAAGCCAAACCACAAATGCTGTATCCACCGGTCGTGGACGTCGACGTAAGAGTCAACAATTACGCACTCCGGAGGTAATGACGGCTCGTCGCCGACGCTTGTGGCAGTTAATGGCTAAGAAAGAGCTGGGTCGCTATCAGCGCGCCAAGGTGAACAATCACAAGGAGATGTTGCAGAACTGCAAACGAGTGGCCACAATGTGCATGAAGGTGGTACGCCAACGTGCTATGCACTCTCAGAAAGTCATGAAAGAGACGATTTGGCGCGCCAAGCGCCTCACGCGTGAGATGCTCAGCTACTGGAAACGCTACGAAAGAGTTGAGCGTGATACTCGCCGTCGTATGGAGCGAGAGGCCGAGGAGCAGCGCAAGATGGATGTGGAAATTATTGAGGCGAAGCGCCAGCAACGCAAGCTGAATTTCCTCATCACTCAGACGGAACTGTATGCGCATTTTATGTCGAAAAAGTTGGGCCAGGGAACGGAGGAAGAGCAATTGCGCATTCTCAATCAGCTCGATGAAGAAGTGAATCCGCGTCTAGCCGCCTACGATGACTATGATGCAGAGCACATGAAACAGTTGGCGCAGAAGAACGCAGAACTGGCTTTCGACACAGATAGGGCCAAGACACGAAAATTCGATGTAGCTGCTCAGCTGAAACAGGAGTTGGCTGACGCGGAGGCCGAACATAAAAAAGAGGATTGCATTTCAGTGGCGGACAAAAAAGCAGATCTGCCGCAGCCCGACATATTCAACGGGACACTAAAGATTTACCAAATTAAAGGTGGGTTTTTGGAATCCTGGTTTTTTAAAATTATTTCACATCTCATTCTGTAGGCATGACTTGGCTTGCGAATCTCTACGATCAGGGCATTAGTGGCATCCTAGCGGATGAGATGGGTCTGGGCAAAACGGTGCAGTCCATTGCGTTTCTCTGCCACATAGCCGAGCGCTATGGCGTTTGGGGGCCATTTCTAATAATTTCGCCCGCCTCCACGCTGCACAACTGGCAACAGGAAATGCAGCGTTTCGTGCCCGCCTTTAATGTAGTGCCCTACTGGGGCTCGCCCAATGAGCGTAAAATTCTGCGTCAGTTCTGGGAACAAAAGGATCTGCACACGCGCGACGCCAGCTTCCATGTGGTAATCACCTCCTATCAGCTCATCGTGTCCGACTACAAGTACTTCAATCGCATCAAGTGGCAGTACATGATTCTCGATGAGGCACAGGCCATCAAGAGTGCCTCCTCGATGCGTTGGAAGCTGCTGCTAGGCTTCAATTGTCGGAATCGTCTATTGCTCAGCGGTACGCCCATACAAAACAGCATGGCGGAACTGTGGGCGTTGCTGCATTTCATCATGCCCACGCTCTTCGACTCGCACGATGAGTTCAATGAGTGGTTCTCCAAGGATATTGAGTCGCATGCAGAGAACAAGACGGGCATTGATGAGCGGCAAATATCGCGCCTGCACATGATACTCAAACCGTTCATGTTGCGACGCATCAAGAAAGACGTTGAGAACGAGCTGTCCGACAAGATAGAAATTATGGTGTACTGCCCGCTGACGATTCGCCAGAAGTTACTCTACATGGCGCTGAAGAAGAAGATACGCATTGAAGATTTACTGCATTTGACTGGAGGTGGTGCCGGCAGCTCTGCTGGCGACGGTCACCATGTCGATAGGAATTTTACGTCTAATTTGCTGAATTTGGTGATGCAGTTTCGTAAAGTGTGCAATCACCCGGAATTGTTTGAGCGACGCGATGCCAAGAGTCCGTTTGCCATGAAATGCCAGGAGTATTTGATGTCGCGTTTGGTGTACGACGACGGTTTGCTCCACAGTGCGATGCCCAGCAAAAAGCATTTACTCTACAACAGGTGCGCATAACAAACAGTCTAACCTATTTGCCATTCCTAATCTTTGCTCCCCGCCAGATTCTCCATATTCAAGTCGGAGCATATGCAACGCTCCCTCTGCAGCGAACCCAAAGATGAGCAGGCAGGAAAAGCCAAAGGGCATTATGCACGCTATGTAGACTTGAATGTCAGCAATGAGTGCTGCTTTAGTTTTACCCGCTTATCAGACCTCTCACTGAGTGACATGGAGGATGCGACCATCGGAGGGCTGATAACGCTGTAAGCCACACAATGTAACTTACTATTAACAGCTTATATAAACTTCTCTCCTCCAATCTGTAAACAGTTTTAACCACTATCGACGCAAAATATCCTTTGCTGCGTTATTGGGCTATCGTCGTCGATGGTGGCCGGATTATCAACCACCGCGTTTTATGCTTCTAGAGCCTACAATGGAACACCCTTTAAACAACTGTGAGGGCAGCATTTTGAAAAACTTCCTTTTCACGGGCGTGGTTGGTATAAAAAAAAAATGCTTTTTCATATTGATGGCAAATTTCCCTCTTCCCTTTCCACAGACCACCAATGAGAGCCGAGTTTACGCATTTGGCGATTACACCACGGTGCATATACAAGAAACCGTGGAGCATCGCGTGATACGCCACAAACACCAGAAAATCAAAACCGACCCTGGTCCTGCCACTGCTGCTGTTTCTACAGATTTTGTACCTGCCACCAACACTTCCTCTGCCGCTGAGGACCTGGACGAAGTTAAGGACATTAAAGTTGAATTGGATTTGGATGCCACTTCCAATTGTGCCGATGACTCCCAATTGAATGCTTCCGTGAAATCAAATAAAAGTGATACAACCACCGCAAGTGCCTTGGATGACTCTGCTACCTTGCTGCCTGAATTCCCGCATGTGCCTCGCGAACCAACCCGCTATCAGTGCGAACCACTCGAAATGCCAAGGTGCTTGTACGGCTTGGGTCAACGGGTTAACGCTTATAAGCGCAGAATTTAGTGAGTATGCAAACCTATGAAATATTGACCATTTTCATAAAGGTTGTAACAGGCATCATTAATAGCAGGTTGAGTACAAAGCAAATAATGTCCTTGTTTCACTAACAACATCCGAAAATGGTCTCTTTTTACACTTCCCACTTTGTCCTTTCATCACGTTTAATTGGAAACTTGTCTGTCTCCCATTTTAGCTGTGAAAGTCGTGCTGCTGAGTGGTCCTTCATACGCCACACACACTGTGAAAATCCCAGTGGTCTTGAACTGGTCGAGACCGGTTTGGATTTGTGTAAGCCCAACTCTGGCTGGTCCGCCATTTCCATACCCGACAAGCAAACGCTCGTCACGGATGCGGGCAAATTGTTTGTGCTGGATAATTTACTGACCCGGCTGAAGGCCGAGGGACACCGTGTTCTGATCTACTCTCAAATGACCAAAATGATAGATTTGCTTGAGGTGAGTGCGCTGTGCCATAATTTTCATTGAATCTATTTTTTATGCTGCGTCGTTCCAGGAGTACATGTGGCATCGTAAGCATCGCTATATGCGTTTGGATGGTTCCAGCAAAATCAGCGCTCGGCGTGATATGGTCGCCGACTTCCAAACGCGCTCGGATATATTCGTCTTTCTGCTGTCGACCCGCGCCGGCGGCTTAGGCATCAATCTAACTGCAGCTGATACGGTGAGTGGGCATTTGTAAACTTTTCCGGAATTGTTATCCTAGGCACAGGGAGAGTCAGGTGCATTGAAGTACTGGTGGAAGCTCTGTGTGAGTCTGCACTACTGCTTTATTATAAATGCTGTTCCTGGTTCCTTGTTTGTGGCTCTACTCACTTGTATGAGGCTCTACTCACTTGTATGAGGCTCTACTCACTTGTATATGTGACTGTACTCTCTGGTATGTGACTTTACTCACCTATGGAGCAGTAGTAGTCTTACAGAGAAAGGTCAGAGCTCATCTAGGTTTAAGCAGTAGAAAAATTAGAGCACAAAATGGGTTCAATTTGGCTTCTTGTACCGTCTCTTAGAGTTATTTGGAATACTACTACTCCTAAAGAAACATTGGAGTAGACCAGTTGGAAACTCAGTTGGAATTTTGTTCAAAATTCTGTAACCGGCCAGGCCGTTGTTAGCGAAGGTTCCTGAACTGTTCAGAAAGTTTTTAACCCAATGAAGTTTGCTTTCGTCTGGAGGGCACAAAGAAATTAGCACCCATAGAACTGCAGAGGAGTGTGATGCTGTAGTAGAAATCCTTTTGCAAGGATAGAAGTATTTTATCGTCAAACACGCCTCCTAAACAGCAGTTCTCAGAGGCCTTCAGATCATCCACTCACATGTCGCCATTGTGTCACAAGAGTCAGGTACCTATCACGATTAATACGAAGACGAGGACAGTTTTTCTCAGGGAAGTTATCCCAAATCCCCTTCACACCGTAACCCCCTATTCCACAAACAATCTTCATGCCAAATTTTGAAGCACAGCAACTTTTTAATTTGTTTACCCACTCAGAAATTTCCACCGATCTGCCGTCGCTCTGGGAAAATATGCTCCCTGCAATGCATGCGCCTCAACTTGTCATTGGCATTAAAACTGAGCATGCGCAACTGTCATTTGCCAATAAACAGCAATTTGATTCGTAATAAAATTTGAAGGAAAAAAAATGTGTTTGCATGCCTTTCCTCAAAAGTCATTTATCACATTGACAAGGAGACAGTGTGGCAAGTTGGAATCATACCAAACTAAATTGAGCCAGAATTGAAAGGTTTTTCAATGCCAGGAACCCAATCTTTGAACTGGAAAACTTGCCAAAGCATTTTGTGTTAAAACCAGATGCTGGTATATTCATTTATTCAGTGCCAATCACGGGAAGGTCTTATAAGGATATAAGGTGTTACAAGAACTATACATAGTAATTTTATAAAATAAGAGTTATAAAGCCTTATGGTGGTTCTTTACTCAATCAGGGGAACGCTGCAAGGTCTTATAAGGAGATAAGGTGTTACAAGGACTTCTTAAATAGTAATTTCTTAGATTCTCTTAAATAGTAATTTCTTAAATAGTAATTTTACAATATAAGTATTATAAGGCCTTATGGCGTTTCTTTACTCTACTTCTATGCACATATAAAGTGTGAAGCTCTATAAAACTTCCTTTATAAGGGTTGGTAGAACATTACTTTTTAAGTTGAAAAGCTTCAACAGGGTTCTTTTAGGGTCGTTATATAGAGCATAAACTCATGGGTCGGTTGTAGCTTTATAACTATGTAGCTTTATAATGTAATGTCCTCTATAGAAAGGTTCAGCCGGAATAAGGGGTCACCATATACATATTAAGCCCGGTTCTGAATAAAAAAGGTCGTCCTAATATTCCCAGAGAGCCCAAACAAGAGAGTTGCAGAGTCTAACATTACGAAGGAAAGATCTTCGGTCATTGGTTGGGCTAATCACAGGGCATAATCCATGGGCCATCATATGGCGACCATAGGCATCATCGAAAGTCCGAACTACGTCTCCTGTCTGTAGGAAGAATAGAATGGGACAGAGCAATTTCTCTGCGCTTTGCCAGAATGAGAACGCGCATATTGGTGTCAGTTGTGTTGAGTATTGACAACGTACATTTCTTATTCCTGAACAGACTTCTGAGATTCACGAAAGAGTCAAAGAAGTTTGATAAAGTTTGTAGGTTCCCTTTCACAATCCTCTATCTCCCTTCCCCCCAAATATTTCAAGGCTTGTAGTACCAGTGTCTATCTGAAGATTTCCAATATTGGAAAAAAGGCTTGTAGTACAATGGGCATCAATGCCAGAGAGCTTGTTGACCTCCTTCTTCGACAGACTGGGGCTACCCCACTTCTAGTCTATGCTATAATATTCCATTAACTGGTATATTGGAACGAGAAAAGTATTTTCGGGCGTTCTTAACCAGCATAGGGAGGACTGACCAGGAATATTTCCATGTTTTCATTCAAAAAGGGTTCTTCAGAAACTTCATAGTTCATCGATTCCCTTAAAGGATCTAAACGTCTCAATAAAGTATGTAAAGCCTTAATGAGAAATCTACTCTGGAAGACTAATTCAGACCAATGCAATTCAACCGACAAATGTAAGTGGCATTTCCCATTAAAACAACTCCTAAATCTATCACATTCTTAGTCTAGAGACACCCTTCCAACTTGCGCGCCCCAAGAATCTAAAATTTATTTAGTAAATCTTGCCACTGTTTTGCCAGTTCATAAATCAATTCCATTGAGTGGTCTTCGCCATTTATCTTCCTGCGCTGCCGCCAGCAGCCACTGTCGTCTGTCTGCCACTGGGCTTTGCTTCTTGGATTTTCATTCCTTTCGCGGTTGCCACGTTGCCCTGAAGTGTGGGACCATTTTGTATGCATTCATGTTCACATTTTGGCGACAATGCATTGTTGGTTGTTCGTATTTGTTGTTGGTGTTGTTGTGGCTGGTTTTGCTGTTGCCACTGTTGCTTGTGCGGTAATTGCTCCTCGGTGTTGTTGTTTGTTGTTAGCCCGCTGCTGCCGCCTGTGCAAGCAATTGTTTTAGTATAATTTTCAGTTACACTTTCCGTGGGGTGGCTTCGCCTTGAGGCTGTCTTTGATTGCTGGCAAAATGAATGGGAAATGTGATTTAGAGAAGGGAACACCACCGTTCAAGTATGCAGCTCAGAGTTGTTCCGATGTCTTTCGGTTGGTTGTGTGTGTGGCATGAAGAACTTGCGATGCTAGATTGGAGGAGTGGGGCGTTTGTGGTAGAAACTTGAAACCTCAGCGAGGTAGACACTTGTTGGCTTGTAAATGTTATTCACAGAATTTCCACCTTTCTTGGGTCAGTGATTACCTAACTTCGAAGGTTGGCAGGATTTGTATAGCTTTGTAGTTAAAAATATAATTGATCAAATCGTAAAAAAACACGGAAATCCTGTCTAAGTTCTGAATTTAGATCCGGTTTGAATCCTCCTCTCAAAAGGTAGGAGGAATGGAAGTTGATTCGTTTCTAAAGTGATGAAATTTTAGGGTGTCCGACAATGAAGTAAGAGGATTCTTTTTCATCTCAGTTGGGAATGGTATTCCAACTGTTTTCAATCTGCGTCTAGCCAGAATCGGTCAGAGACATTGAAGAAATGTCCCAACAATTGGCATTAGTACCTCAGTTTAGCTTCCTGATTATTTGAGAAATATAGTTGTACACTTCGGACTTGTGTGGGTGTCTTAAATTGGACCGGGACAGGTCAAGAGTTCTTATATGAGACTTGGAGAGGTCAAAATTAGTTGGTATATCCGTAACACGGAAAGAAATAACTCTGATATATGAAGCTGATTCAACATGGTACCGATGTATACGAATAGATTTGGATATAACAAAGTTCAGTGAAAAGAGTACAGATGGATCCGAAGAGATTTGGATGAACCGAAGTCGGATGAGCAGATGAAGTTTGTATCCGAAATACCACCAAATCAAGATATCTCAACGTTGGGCGAAAATTGAAGTGATATGTCCAGAAAGCGGAAAGAAGTCGCCATGAAGTGGAGTGAAAATGGTACAGAAATATACGGAGAGATTTGTATACATCACAAGTAGAGCCGAAAGAGTGCCGTTGGATCAAACAGGTTTAGATAAACCGAAGTCGAACGTTTTTATCGAAACCCACGAGATGGGGATATGTCAAAGTCGGGGAAAAATCAAGTGATGTATCCAGAACGCTGAAAGAACTCGATGTATGAAGTCGAGTGAATATAGTACTAATGTATACGGAGAGATTTGTGTACATCACAAGTAGAGCCGAAAGAGTGCCGTTGGATCCAAAGAGATTTAGATAAATCGAAGACGAATGAGAAGATAACGTTTGTATCGGAAGTGCCACGAGATCAGGATATGTCAAAGTCGGGTGAAAAATCAAGTGATATATCCAGAACGCGGAAATAACTCGATATATGATGTCGTATAAAAAGAGAATCATTCTATTCGGCAAGATTTGGATATGCGTAAAGTCGAGTGAAATAGAGGACCTCTGTATCCGAAGGCATTTGACAGTATCAAAGTCAAGTGAAAAGAGAATCGCTTCATCCAGCGAGATTTGGATATGTCAAAGCCAAGTGAAAAAGAGAACCTCTGTATCCGGAGGGATTTGTATGTATCAAAGTCAAGTGAAAAGAGAATCGCTTCATCCAGCGAGATTTGGATATGTCAAAGCCAAGTGAAAAAGGGAATTTCTGTATCCGGAGGGATTTGTATGTATCAAAGTCAAGTGAAAAGAGAATCGCTTCATCCAGCGAGATTTGGATATGTCAAAGCCAAGTGAAGAGAATCGCTGTATCTGGAGAGACTTGGATATATCAAAGTCAAGTGAAGAGAGAATCGCTTCATCCAGCGAGATTTGGATGAGTCAAGATCGAATGAAAGGATACCATTTGCATCTGGAATGTTCTCGGTGGGTATCTGTGGATGCCCAGTGAAAAATTACTCACCATATAAAAATGCTAGAATCAAGATATGTCAAAATAGACCGAAAACATTCTCCATGCAGTCCATTTACCCTCTCCTATTCTGACGAAGACGTCACCCGCTATCCAGACCGACCTGCTTCGAGCGAAACTGAACTTCACTATTTAAAAAACAATTTGGAAAATTTACTGAAACTTTAAAAATCAAAAAGAATTATTCAAAACATTTTCAAAATTCGAGGGCAAAAAAGTGAATCCCTGTTAAGAGATATCCTTAAATCAAAGAAAATTCTTCGTAGTACATTTCCAGAGAACAAAATTCGCCATGAATGCAATAAAACGTCCGCAGACCCTTTCACAGCCCATCACTATTGCCGGGTCCAGCAAACTGAAGAAGAGTCAACCGCAGCCGCAGCCCACAACCCCTCCGGTCACCCCTCGTGACCGTTTGACTTATGATTTACGTCTAGCCGTGGTTGAAGGTGGTTCCACAGACCCCAAAGAAAACGGCAAATTGAGGCGGGCCATGAAGCTGGCCCTTGATCAGAAAGTGCCGTTGCGCGTCATTGAGAACACGATACGGAAGTTTGAATTGGGCGAAACTAACAAAAGTCAATGTGTCTTGCAGCTACGCTACCAGAACAAGGTGGACCTGGTGTGCACCGTGAAGACGCAGTCGCTGGGCGCATTGCAAAATGAGTTGCGGCCATTTCTGAGACGACACGATGTCAGTTTTGCATACGTGATGCCCAAGTTTCGTGGGGATGCCACCATCGAAACGCTGGTGTCGTATCGGGCGCCTGGGAAATTTGCCGATCTCGAGGTTTCCATAGAGCGAGATGCCGGCCTCTGTCATACCAAGGGCATACATCTGATCGATTACGAAACGGGTGCGGTGAACTTTCGTTGCGATCCCATCAAGGTGCCGGAGGTGAGTCGGGCTTTGGAGGAAAGGAGCTACAAGGTGCTGCACACGGAGTACGGTTTCACTGCGAAGGCGCCTGTGTCACTGAGTTACCCGGAATACGAGGCTTATGAGAACTTCTTGCAAAGACTCCGAAAAACACCGGCTATCGAATGCATTTACGACAATGTGAGCCTGCCGAGCACGGAGGAGGACGAACAGCGGCGCAATAGTTGTAAACAGGGAGGCGCTGTGGTCTCTAACGCTCCAGCAATATTTAAGTGAAGTGTGTGGGAGGTGATCTGGAACTGTGGAGTTGACAAAATTTTTTATATTCCGGTTTTTATGTAAATTTGTGATTTTAATTTGAAAGAGTTTGAGAAAAAAACTGAAATATAAATTCTGATGAGATTTTTACTCGGATGGACTGAGTCACTGGACACCCTAAGATTTCCTAAAGAAATTGGGGATAGTGATAGATGATTTACCCGGAGATAGTTTGGATTATCGCTAGACTCTTGAGGATTTGGAAACTATTGAGACTGTTCGATCATGCCACAAAAAAAGAATGACTGATAGGGTTCGAATAAGATATAAATGGGGGAAACAAGGGAGCTCTGCTAAACTACTGATATAAGTCGGGACTAAAATCTTTACAATCTTTATTGAGTTATATATTGTTCGTTATATACAAGATGCATTCCAAAGTTAACAGGAATTTGAAAAATAGGTATTTCTAGTAAGGTTTGGACTAATTGAAGCGGTGTTATGGCGTCTGAAATGACAGTACATTTGTGTCATCGGTACAAAACTGAGTGCCGAGTGGAAAGTGCCAGACGAGCCAAAACCCAAAACATCTTGGTTCGAGAAGTGACTGATGAAGACAATCTTGATTCCAAGGGCACTATCCACAAAGTATTTGTACCACCGGGCCAAATCGTTAATTCACGACTCTATAAGGGCGTTTTGATGCAATACATCGTTTTCATCGTATTAGGCCGGAATATTCCTCAGTAGAAAGTTGGCATTTGCTGCACAGTAATGCGTCAACCTCATCGAAGGACACATTTGACCGATGGGCTATGGTGATGCTACAAAAACGGCTATTGGTGGCGTTGTTGAGTCAATATTGATGAGTTAGTCTAGTGTGGCCTAGACGGAGCCTGGCTTAGTTCACACTTTCTCGATGGGTTAATGACATTGGGTATTGCGGAGGTGTTCTATTGATATTAATGGATTTATAGTGATTGTCTTCTAAGGTATTTCAATTAGAATTTAGTATTTTTGAATGCTGAAGATAAATTGTGTTCCGAATGTCTTTTTTGTAATTCCTTATTTGTAGATTTTAGGTGCAGAGTGACTGACATAAAGCAGAAACGGCAACAGAAACAGAATCCAGACTGCAATGGAAACTACAAAATGAGGAGTTGTCTGTTCTGTCCACAGACGTCTATTTTGTGTCGTTACTTTTTGTAGTTTCTGTTGCAAATGTATTGGATTCTGTTTCTGTTACCGTTTCTGCCTTATGTCACTCTGCACCTTTGGTGGAGATCGCGTTACTAACTGTTGCATCATCAGCATGTGACTTGGAATCCAGCAGATGTTTATTATATTGTTTCTGGTTAAAATGGCATGTATTATGGCAATAGTATTGTCACAATTGTTAGTGATACGGATAGCTTTAATTGTAGAACAACAATCAACAACACCGAGGAACAATTACCGAACAAGCCACAGTGGCAGCAGCAGAACCAACCCCAACAACATCAATTCAAGTATTTGGCATTGGAGTTATGAGAAAATTTAGTCGCAAAAAGAATAGATTCGGGTTCTGCTGAGAAAATAAGAGACGTAGGATGGTAACAGGATATTTCGGATGAGACATTATTGCATTCATCGACAATACTTTGAGCCACCAGTAAATGGGGCTCTCCAATTTTTGAATTTATCGCGAAGCTCCACAAAGAGTTTAATGAATGTTTTATTGACTTTTAGGCGTTTATTATCGATTAATAATATTTTTAATTTATTTATTTATATTTTATTTATTATTTTATTTGTTTATTTATTTTTTTATTTTATTTATATATATTTTTTATTTATTTATTTTTTTATTTATTTATTATTTACTTTTTTATTGTTTTTACTTATTTATTATTTATTTATTTATTTTTTATTATCTTTATTAATTTTTTTAAATTAATTAATTTTTTTAAAGATTTTTTATATTTTTTTATATTTTTTTATCTATTTATTTTATTTATTTACTATTATTTTTAATTTTTTTCTTTATTTACTTTTTATTTATTTACTTTTTTTTTTATTTATTATTTTATTTATTTATTTATTTTTTATTTATTTACTTTTTATTTTTTTATTTATTTTTTTCAATTAATTTTTTATATAGTTTAAAAATAAAATATACAATATTTTTTACTGGTTTATTTTTTGATCTATTTTTTTTATTTATTTTTTTTTATTTACTTATTATTTTTTTATGTTTATTTATCTATTAAGTTTGTATTTATATATTATTTTATTTATTTACTTATAATTTGTTTATTAACTTTTTTTAAATTTATTATTTTATTTATTTATTTTTCTATTATTTTTAAAAAAATTTTTTTTTTTTAATTTAATTTAGAAAAAAAAAATTCAATATTATTTGTTTTATTTATTTACTTTCTATTTATTTATTATTTTTTTATTTATTTTTTATTTTTTTAATTAATTTATTTTTTACTTATTTATATATTTTTATTTAATTTTTTAAATTTTAATTATTTGTTTATTTTTATTTATTTACTTTTTATTTATTTATTTATTATTTTCTTTATTTATTTATTTGTATTTAATAATTTTTTTATTTTTTTGTTATTTTTTTTATATATTTTGAAAATACAATATCGCAATTTTATTTAGTTATTTATTTTTTTATCTATTTATTTTATTTATTTATTTTTTTATATTTTTTATATATTTTTTATTTTTAATTTATTTTTATTGTTTTGTTTATTATATCTATTTTTTTTATTTATTTATTTTTATTATTATTTTTATTTACTTATTTTTTATTTATTTTATTTATTTAGTTTTTTGTATATTTTAAAAATAAAATATATAATATTTTTTACTTATTTATTTTTTATCTATTTATTTTATATTTTTATCTATCTATTTATTTTATTTATTTATTTTTTATTTTATTTATTTTTTATTTTTTTAAATTTTATTTGTTTATTTATTTTTTATAATTTTTTTTATAAATTTTTTTATTTAGTTTTTTATATATTTAGAAAATAAAATATGCGATTTTTTTTACTTATTTATTTTTGATCTATTTAATTAATTTATTTTTTTATACTTTATTTATTTTTATTTATTTTATATATTTATTTTTTATTTATTATTTTTTTTTTTATTTCTTTACTTATTAATTTTTTATTTTTTATTTTTTTTTACTTATTTTTTATGTATATTTTATTTAGTTTTTTATATATTTTGAAAATAAAATATGCAATATTTTTACTTATTTATTTTTTTATCTATTTATTTTATTTATTTATTTTTTTAAATAAATTTTTTAATTTTTTTTATTTATTTCTTTGTTTATTTATTTTTGTTATTTATTTTTTTTATATATTTAAAAAAAATTTTTTTTGTTTATTAATTTTTTATTATTTTATTTAAATTTATTTATTTATTTATTTGTTATTTATATATTTTTTTTTATCCATTTATTTCATTTACTTATTTTTATCTATTTATTCATATTTATTTTTTATATTTTATTTGTTTATTTTTTTATTTATTTTTGTTGTTAATTTTTTGAAACTTATTTTTTTTTAGTTTCAATTTTCTTCAATTTATTTTTGTGAATTTGATATATCTGCGATGAAATAAATTGGAAGTTTGTCAACTGAAATCATTCGCGCCGCATCATGCTCGAATGGCCGCTTGTTTGCCTCGGTTAATATTCTCTAAACACCTTCACTCAGGCTGTCCGTCTGTCGCTCCGTCTTGTATGCCACATGATTTACACCTCATTGGATTTTCTAAGCCGCGCTTATGCAAACCTTTGATCTTTATCGCAGTTTGGTCTAAGCAGTAGCCATGCCGCTGTTGTTGTTGTTGCTGCTGCTGCTGTTGTTATTGTTGGTGTTTCAGAGTATCTGCTTTGCATTTAAGTCAACTCAAACTGAGAATTTTTTATTTTATTTATTTTTTATTTTTATTTTATTTATTTTTTAAAGTATTTTTTAATATTTTTTTATTTATTCTTTTTTGGTCACCACCTCACCTCACCTCACCGACCAACCAACCAAATCTCTGAAGTTTCCTGAGTTTATCTTTTGTTTATTATCTATCAAAATAAAAATGATCTTGTGTTGACGGTGCTAAGCCAGAGAAGTGTGAAATCCTGCGCTGAACTTTGCATACTTTTTGCTTTTATTTCATTGAAAGTTCCTTTTTATTTTTTATTTATTTATTTTCTGCTTTTTTTGTGTTGGTTTTTGTGTCATTGTTGCCTATTTTCTTGTTCCCATTTTGTTGCCTGTTTGCTGCTCTGCCATATCCTTCTACTGTGTGAACATTTTTACTGTTCCACTAAATCATTTTGCTTTGTTTGGTTGTTGTTGTTGTTGGTGTTGCTGTTTTTCTTTCAATTCGATTTATTTGCTGGTTCGTTTTTTTCTGTGAACTTCTTCAATTTTCTGCTTGGTCTGATCAGTCGATCGAGATAAAAGTTGCCAGTCGTGTTTACAACGCCGCTTCATAGTTTGACTTTGAATTATTGGCTTTTCGTTTTATTGAAGATATTCTTTCTTTTTCTGTTCATGGCAGATTTTTCTCTAAATTTTGTGAGCTTCTGCAGAACCAGACGATGTCTAGCAATCCTTACTACAAAGTGTGGATGCAATACAAATGCCACGCTCTGCATTTGTGGGTGATTCTTGAGTGGAAACGACATTTTTTCATAACTCTACTCGGCCACTTACCAGGATGTGTTGCCAGGACCAATGGGAACTGAGTGTATGTGGATTATTCCTATACGGCTCTCCTAATACCATCATCTGCTGCATGTTCCAGCTAATTTAAGTTATTTGCGCTTGTGTTAAGTATCTGCCGTAGTTGTTGCTCTAATAATTCCCATCATTCTTGATTTTATTTTCAAATCCTACAAATTGCCGGAGATGCTGAGCTCTTTTTTTAGCCCAGTTTCTCTTCCCAGTGTGCCTCTGTTCTCTGTCTTAGCTTGAGCTGCTTCCACATGTCTAAACGCTGCCGCTGCCTTGCAGACACTTGGTGGGAACTTACCTCTGCACACACAAATAACTGCATGTCCTGTCCTTACCCTTTTACCACTTAACTGATGTTTATTCATTTTAAAGGCATCTGAGGTATGAGAAATGCCTGCAATTCTCAACACAAGCTCACAAATATAAAATACGAGTGTGAGTGAACATGGCGGCGCAGTTGGACTGGGAAAGAACCTTGAAATTGTTAACGAGTCGAGTATAAATTGGAAATTTGTCACTTGCTGAGTATCGGCCGCAAGAAATATCACTGTGTTGAAATAAATTACACTTCGATTGACACACAAAAGTTCACAGGAATTTGTCATGATTCTCACATTTTTGGTCTTTCGGTCTCGGTGTCTGCTCCGATGAAAGTGTCAAGACACTCCGCTTTAAATATACGCGTTAGGAATTAATTTTCATGATGGGTTTACTTCAATGTCTGCACCAGTTACATTCTCAGTGGCTCAGCTTGTGAGTCAAGTTGTAAATAACTGGCATAACTTTCGAAGACTTGGTTTCTTTTAAGAGGATAGTATAAAAACAGTCGGAATATAGTCTAAGAGTGGTTCTCAATTGAATGAAATAATTGAAGAAATTTGAAAATGCATCCAATTTCTCTTTGGAGGGTTGGATACAGTTCGTTTCTGGTGGGGTTGGATTCAGTTCTTCTCTGGAGAGTGTTGTTTCTACCTTATATGGGCAAAGAGAAATACTAAATAGGGTTCTCGTAGTAATACAATGGAGAAAACAATCATTCATTCCAATTGATTTTATTAGTTTAACTCATTTGTGTGAGCGGGTACAATGTACTGTACCTCTTCAATTGACTTGTGAGGCGATACAATGTACCACTTCAATTAACACGACATTTCACAGTCACTCTCAGAAGATTGTACAAGCAAAGACAAGTATGCTTCATCATCGCCATCATTGTTGGCTCGACGGTCTTAGTTGAACCTTGTCCTCCCACACAAGTATGCTTCATAACTACAAAAACACTATTTCCCTCGCATTTGAGTATGTAAGAGGAGTGAAGCTATACAAATATATCTTTTCCACTCATCGCACTCGTTAAGAGGTGAAATTTGGCAATGCTGCCTCATGAACTCACGTACTCACTAACTCCGTCATCGAGTTATGAAGTGGGTTTTTCTCCATTGTTTTTGTTTCAACTGAAAGTGACTCTTTTTAGAACAATTTTTATTGAACTATCAAAATATTGTTTCACCCAATTCAAATGTAATTGAGATTCCTAACAAACCATATTTCAAAGTGTTCGAAACATATTTTTGGTCGGTGCGCGCCTCTGGCCCCGCGTACTTTATCTAAATACCGCATCAGTTCCAATGCGCCTTTACTCCTTAATTGATATGCGTGCTTTGTATACACTTCAAGAGGAGATTTATTAGTTGTCTTCAATGTTGCCACAATCGTGTCTTTGTTTCAGTGCATTTGTGGTCGTATTGAAATTGTGGGCACGTACCTGAATTTAGATCAATCGCATTGGGCTAAAAGTTTTATTACGGCCATAATGAATGGTCACACCTTGAACATTTGCCAATAGAGTACACGAATTGATGGGGTTTTTGTGTTTTGTGCATACCCAGCTCCCGCTTTGACATACTTACCCAGTATGAGCGATGAAGATTTATGTACGAGCAGTCCATTTACTGCCAGTAGCTTAGTTATCGGTGGGTGGATACAGGGTCGTCGCTGTGGCTGCTCTTTGCTTAGTTGGTTATAATATGGAAATAGAAAGTATCCCTCAAACTTATCTTGTATAATATTAAAAAAATTGTGTCTGTCTGTCAAAAACGACCAAAACGAACGATGGGATGAATTTAAATCCTGAGCTGGTTTTAGTCCCAGTCCCATGGCACTAGGATTTTCTGGAGCGTAGTTTCAGACCTTGGAGTAATGTTGATAGAGTCTACATTTTTGTTCATTTAACTTTATATTATGCATAACGTTCTAAAGGTTCCACTTAAGGTTCTACTTAAAGTTCTACTTAAAGTTCTTTTCAATTTAACGTTATACTTAACGTTCTATTTAACGTTCTATTTAATGTTCTACTGAGCATTCTACTTAAAGTTCTACTTGACGTTCTAATTAACGTTGTACTTAAAGTTCTCAAAGTTCTACTTAACATTCTTCATAATGTTCTCATTAACGTTCTACTTCTGGTTCTCCTTAACGTTCTACTGAATGTTCTGCATAAAGTTCTACTCAATGTTCTACTTAATGCTCAACTTAAGGCTCTACATAAAGTTCTACTTAAAGTTCTTCATAACCTTATTCCTGAAGTTCTACATAAAGTTCTACTTAAATTTCTACTTAACGTTCTACTTAAAGTTCTACTTAACGTTATAATTAACGTTGTACTTAAAGTTCTCAAAGTTCTACTTAACATTCTGCATAATGTTCTCATTAACGTTCTTCATAACTTTCTACTTATTGCTCTACTGAACGATCTCCTTAACGTTCTACTCAATTTTCTCCATAACATTCTACTTAAATTTCTACGTAACGTTCTACTTACTGTTCTACTTATAGTTCTACTTAAGGTTCTACTTAATGTTCTACTTAACGTTTTACTTAACGTTCTTCATAACGTTCTACTTAATGTTCTACTTAATGTTCTACTTAACGTTCTTCATAATGTTCTCATTAACGGTCTACATAAGGTTATCCTTAAAGTTCTGCTGAATGTTCCCCAAACCATTCTAATTACAGTTCTACTCAAGGTTCTACACAAAGTTCTATTCAAAGTTCTACTTAACATTATGCAGAATGTACAATGTTGTTCTACTTAACATTCTACTTAAAGTTCTACTTAACGTTAACTTTAACGTTCTAATTAAATTTCTCAAAGTTCTACTTAACATTCTTCATAAAGTTCTCATTAACGTTCTACTTAGAGTTCTCCTTAACGTTCTACTGAATGTTCTACATAACGTTTTACACAATGTTCTACTTAATGCTCAACTTAAGGCTCTTCATAAAGTTCTATTTAAAGTTCTACTCAACGTTCTACTTAAGTCCTACTTAAAGTTCTTCATAACGTTCTTCTTGAAGTTCTACATAACGTTCCACATGTCAGTGCGGACAAAACTTTAATAACGACATAATTGCAACGGGAAAAAGGATATATTGGAAATTTATACAGCAGGTTAAAAGAGACAACTGTTTGCTAGGATTGTTTTTTATTAGTCATCGTAATCCTGCGAATTCATCACAGACCATCAGCATTGATTTCTCAAGTTTCGTGATCTAATTAATTCTCGTTAACTCTCGGTAACTCTGGGCAACCTCAGTGACTCCTATGTTAACCATTCACGAACTAACCGAGGAAAGCGCTGGTTAGATAGACACTGTCTGAGCTGCTGAGGGACGACAAATCGTTACAATGCAAAGCTTGTCGCAAAATAGTTGGACCCTCTGCCGCACCATGGCCTATGGAACTCCAAGAATCAAGACCGCTGTGAGTCATATAGACATTTTTCACTTGCGGCGATAACCCACCAAAGTCTGCGTTGGTCCGTGTGACACGGGCATTAAAGAAGTCGCTTATGAAATGCTGGCTTAAAGCATCATCACAGAGCGTTGTCTACAAGAGAGCGGGGGACTTAGGGCCGAAGGGTTGTTGCCTAGAAGCCGACGACTGAAACCAACCGTACTCATTACAAGTCTGATAGCACCAAGCGGGAGTTGTATAAGACAGAGGCAGAGAGGGAGGGAGAGATAGTGTATAATATAACTTAGTATACAGAGAGTTCCTTATAGCCGTCTCCATCGTAGTTGATATCCTTCCAAAATGTGACTATATCATCATACGAAACATCAATGCAAGTGGATGCTTCAAGGAAAGTCAGCACAAAACTGGCTACGACGGCAGCATCGTCCTCATAGTCCATCAGGAAGTTACACGTTTCGGGCACCGCATCGTCGCTTTGGTAATAGGGGACATTTTACAACGAGTAGTTACCATATCACCTCCCCCACTACACTCACTTCTGATACTGCACAATGGCGGAAAATATATTGCTAATGATGAACACCATCCACAGGTTCAGATCGTTATGTTCATCGCCAGTATTGCAAATCTTCAACATTGCTTTAACTCCAGCGCCACGATTGTGAGCAGACTTATACCCCAATTCAGCCACACCATTTTCTATACGTTCCTAGCCTTGCTCGCTGCCCAGTTCACGTATAGCTTGTCCCACTACCTCCGAGCACTCTGAATGCGGACAAAAAAAACTCCTTAAATTCACCTCTGCAAGATTACTCGTCGCAATGTAAACAAACCACTGGAATTAAATTTGGCCAAAATGGGCTCACTAGACGTCCACCCAACGGTTAAGAGTTCGGGGTACAAGCGCTTGAACCACACCACCATTGTAGCCGCATAGGTGCAGTCGCACATGATCACCTTAGCGCTGGCCAACTTTGGCTCTGTGGCACGTTTGTGGCGTATGAAGTGAGCCAAATCGGCCTATGCTTTCTTCACGTGCAGGTACCTCAGATTGCCCACGGTAATATTGCTAAAAACAAAAGAGAGAAGACCAGAGGCGAGATTCCGGGAGTTATGAGAGAGACTTTCGTTGCTCCGCTTTCACTGGGCTTACCTTGTCGGCTGACTCTGCCCCATAGTAACAATGGTCCGTATAATAGATCGTACCATGGTGCTCCTGAGCCAAATCGTGAAAGTGACTTTGGCTCATAGGCTTCTCGTCAATGCCCCACTCACCGCCTACAAAGAAGAATATGGCGTCGCCCAGTTTAAAGTGTTCACCATTGACCATGCATCTCTTGCATATAGCAGTGTTCTGCATAACTCGGCCATACTGTTGCACTGACAACTCATTATATGCCAGGTTTTTGTCTCCTCCGCATCGAAATGACAACTGACACTAAACAAATGAAATCTAATTTGTTGGAAGATTTTATGTTCTATTGGATCCATGTCAATGTGTAATCCGCCCGAAATCCTCAGAGATCTTCCACGAAAAATTTTAATGCATGATATTCAACCCTTCATCCTGAGATCCAGTATACTTCTAAGAGTTCTCGGAAGCCCAAAGAAACACCCAAGGGCCTATGAGCATTTAATATTGAGTGTATATCAAAGCCAGTTCTAAGTTAAGAAGTTAAATTTTTCCCATAATAAAAGAGAGAATTTCTAGGTTCAGAAGATACATGTTTTCCTTTAGAAAACAGGGATTTCTAAGTTAAGAAGATACATTTTTTCTGGAGAAAGTCGTAATCGAAACAAATAGAGTGAAACTGTTCGTACCGAGAAAAGAATCCCCCATCACTCTTGGACCAACAAAAAACTCACTGGGAGAGCTTTTTGAAGATATCAGGAAATAAATTTCTGAGGATCTTTTATAAAGAGAAACGAAATCACTGTCCTTATTAGATGCAACTACTCTAGGAATCCCCATTTAGATCTGAGAATAGAGATACAAACTATAAAAGCAAAGTTCTGGAAAAAACGAGATAAACCTTACTACAAATAACAACTGGGCAGCTTTTATTATTAATGAGGCACCAAATCCAAATCAAATGAAAACGCATTTGATGAATTCCATTTCGGGTAACGCGGTCCATATTGGTCACTCATCTGGTCTAAACTGAGAGTTCTTATAAACAACTTATGACGTCATACAAGAAAACCGTATGGAAAAACAAACTGAATCTCAAGTATAATCTATCAAAATTATCTGGCTCAAAACAGCACCATGATGATATTGATCCAAAGGAATCGGAACATTCTGCTGGAGCTGGCCAGGAATATAACTTTGTATCACTGTACCACCTACGTCCACAACCGTTTCCCGCTGAAGAAGTTAAGTGCAGTCTAACAACGAAACTGTAACTGGACAATTGTTCATACAAATAACTGACCGGGGGAGGCTCTTGACATCCACACTACTTCAGGAGTGAAATATTGAATACGACGTTGTGTGTTGGCTCCATCAACTTTGAATACGACGTTGTGTGTTGGCTCCATCAACTTAGTTCTAAGTTAATCCTTTCAATGCCAGGTTAAAGCTAAACAAGAGTTCAACCTTCCTCTCCGTGATTTAGTGTATCCTCTTGGTTCATGGATTCGAAGCGTTTCAAAGAAGAGGAAGATTCTCACAATGTGGCACAGCGAAAATCTAAATCCGAACCAAAAATCCATTTTGATTGCAGTACTATGTGCATGCAGTCGCCATTCAATTCAGAAAGGGAACTTCTTCCAACGGATATTCAGAGCAGATTCAGATTTACTTTGCATAGAATATCATCGTAGAATGCAACGAAACTCGTGTTCTGAATTTGAGTGCCCGCCGCGGGCCATTTCCACTGCATTACGCTTTCATTTGAGGAGCTCCTCGTATCGGCCACTTTAATTACATGAACCCTTAACTGAAGAAATGACGAGTATAAACGATTGAAACATTTTCAAGAGTGCCTGAGGAATTTTTAAACACTCGTGCTGGAAACAAGAGCCCAGCAACCCTTGCCAGCCGAAAACCAGAGCCTCACGTGGCCGTTCGTACGTGTTCAGTGTCTACTTGAGCGGCACAAACGAATCCGCGCACTTGCCGCCTTGCTAAGCGGAAGAGGAAAAGGATTAAAAGTGTCTCAGGCATGTCATCAGCGCATATAGAATACGCACTTAGATATGCGTAACATGCCCAAAAATTGCCATGCAGAGGCGTCAATCGTGTGACGTGACAGTGAAGTGCTCACACAATCAATAAAGAACCGAAAATTCAGACCAACCTTTGGAGGGGTGTGCCACAGAACACATTTCCTTTTGCTTGCGTAACAATTTCCGCTTCCGCTTTCTTTGATTCTATATGCAAATGCAAAGCGTGAGCAAAGGATTCAACACAAATACACTCTATTCATTATGCGGAGGATGCGCTCTAGGGTGCGAGTATTTCACCCAATAGGGAAAATTACATTTTATTTGAAAGCAGCCTCACAATTTGTTGTCCTCGTATGTAGCTTGTCATCGTTGTCATTTGATACGGATTTCCAAGAAAAGCTAAGAGTAATTTTATCTTTTGCTTTTGTGTAATATCACTAGTTTCTTTCTCCCAACAACTCCAGCAGTTCTATTAATTTCTATAGACCTAAGTATCAACTTCTTACTATCAAATGGTTGGACTCGTTCTTCATCTTCGAAAAGCTGAAACAAAAAAAAATGATCTGAAGAACTCGAGAATTGCAGATCCATTATTTACGAACAGTTCTTCCCAAAAAAAGAATTTCGCTGTAGAACAGGGATGAGAAAAAACTGCAGACCCCGCATTTTCGAGTAGAACCAAACAAAACTGAGAATTTCGTTGCAGAACTGAGAAATCAGGAAACATTATTGAGCAAACATCTTCGATAAGTTCTTCAAAAAAGAAACCGCAGAAATTTCTATGAAGTTTTGAGAATTTCATTGCAGAACTGAGAAATCTGGAAACATTATACAAGCACCAACTTCGAAAAATTCTCAACAAAAAGGTCCCAGAAATTTCTACGAAGCTTTGAAAAATTCCTTGTTCAACTGCGAGATCAGCAAACTTTATACAACCATCATCTTCGAAAAAGTTCTTCAAATAAGGAGCCACAGAAATGTCTACGAAGTTTTGGAAATGTCCTTGCTAAGCTGAGAGATCAGGAAAGATTATACACCCATCATATTCGAAACATTGATAATTTCTTTGCAGATATCTAGAGGTGCGAAGGAAATTATAGAACCACTATCTTTGAACAGTTCTCGGCCAAAAAGACAGCCTACGAAACAGAGAATATCTGTGTAGAATGTAGATGCAAAACAATTGTAGATCCAAATCTTCAAAACAGGAGCCGAAGGAATGGAAATGAAAGTTGGAGAATTTCCTTGGGAACACTCAGAAATTAATTTCTCTGGAAAGTTCGGTCCAAAAGAAGCCTGACAATGAAACTTTGAAGAAATCAACCATGGCCAATTGACCTCAGAAACATTCTTTTTCAATTCTGGAACTCGATCCATATATATATTTTTTATGTATCTATATAACTGTTCAAAAATACCATGCCCTAAAGTTAGTACTGTGAATTGAGGGAGTATCAAAAGCTTGAAACTAACCAATTTTAGTTCAACTGATTATCGGAATAGGTACCGAAAATTGTTATGCAAACCATGAAACCAAGTGAACTATAAAATATACACAAAATCCTAAAAATTCTCTACAACAGATCTGTAACGGTCTAGAATATCTCGAACATGCTGGCTGAATTGTATGGAGGAAGACTCAAAGAAAATATGAACCAAATTTGGGGAATCGCCAAAAGAAAATAGTGGGAGAAATTTATTAAATGGACTATTTAAAGAACAATGACATTAATAATGAACAATCCCAGTTCTTTTACGTGACAGTTCAGAGTCAAGTGACTTATAGAATAGTTCCATCGCTGATGCTAAGAAATCTGCAATATCAAGCAGTGTCATGAATCAATAATATTTGTTGTATGGAATTAGAAGTCCACATTGATATGTGTTCACTTCGCAGAACAAAACTTTAAACTGTTCACTCAGTAGGAAGCAATTTTAAAATCAGGATAACATGAGTATAATAGGCCTAAGAAGGCATGAGTAGTTGAGAAAACACACTAAGTTGAACTGTTCAACTCTTCTCTCTATTAAGTAACGAGTATCTGAACATGACCAGGTGAATCAGACCTCCAGTAGAATGTCTGTGTGAAAGTAACTATAGTTTATAGTTATACGGGTCATTTGCTTGGTTCTGTTATCATGAATGCTCTGGAATCTAAGATTTATGGTAGAGTCGAACGTTTTCTTTTAGGAAATCTTTCTATAAGACTGCTATTTTATAGAGATAATCGGGAATTGTTTCAAAACTTGACTTTTTTGCACGAAGAGTTTATTTTGTACTTCTTCTTTTCTATAAAGAAGTTTTATATAAAGATCCTGGACTCAGTTCTCTCCATATCTCTAACTCTATACGAAGGTGTTACTACTCTCAAATCAAAATGTAACTAATCTCAGAGTTTTAACCAAAATGTTTATATCTTTAACTACTCGACTATCCTTGATATATCATTATAGCTAATCTCTCTCTCTCCCTCTCTCTATCTCCCTCTCGATCTCTCCCTCTCGCTCTCGATCTCTCCGTCTCCCTCTCGATCTCACCCTCTCCCTCTCGATCTCACCCTCTCTCTCTCTCCATCTCTCCCTCTCTCCATCTCTCCCTTTCTCCCTCTCTCTCTATATCTCTCTCCCTCTCTCCCTCTCCCTGTCTCCCTCTCTCCCTCAATTCATCTCTCCCTCTCTCTCTCCCTCCCTCTCTCCCTCCCTCTCTCTCCCACCTCTCTCTCTATCTCTCTCTCACCCTCCCTCTCTCTCCCTCCCTCTCTCTCCCACATCTCTCTCTCTCTATCTCTCTCTCACCCTCCCTCTCTCTCACTCACTCTCTCTCCCTCTCTCACCCTCCCTCTCTCTCTCTCTCTCTCCCTCTCTCCCTCTCTCCCTCTCTCTCTCTCTCTCTCTCTCTCTGCCTGTCTTACTGTTCTCCCATCTCTGTTCTCATTTTCCTCGTTATTTATGCTCTACTTTTGACTCTTTCAATTTGAGTTTGAATTTCAATTAACCTCGTTCTTTCCGTTTTCTCTTTCAGGTTATTTTCTACGACTCCGATTGGAATCCCACCGTGGATCAGCAGGCTATGGATCGTGCGCATCGTCTGGGTCAGACGAAACAAGTGACCGTGTATCGTTTAATCTGCAAGGGGACCATTGAGGAGCGTATTTTGCAGAGGGCCTGCGAAAAGAGTGAGGTGAGTGCGGAGTCGTTCAACGTTGTCCATGCACGCTACAGTATGGCGTGCTGTGAGGAAACCCCACAAGAGCTACTTCACTGTTCCTGGCATTTTTCTGCTCTTATTGGGAATGATGCTTCTTTTTTTTTGATTGGTGCTGTTGTTGTTGCCCGCATATTAGGCACGTGCGTTTTAGTGTCTACGCTTCCCCTGCATGGTTTATTGTTGTTGTGCATTTTTAATGTGCAACATGATCACTTAAAGTGTTGTAATTTTATTTGTTCCTCCTCGCCGTTCTGAATGAACTGCTCTTTTTTCATTGTAGCTGCGGTGCGGTTCCTGTTGTTCTTTTCGTTCTTACTGTTGTTGTTGTTGCGTTACGTTTTCAATTTCCCTTGCTTAATGGGAGCTGCTCGAGCTCTCCTCTTCCACACACCGGAAACTAATTATTCAATTTTTATGTTGGTAGGCGACATTCTCGCTACGCCTCCTGCTCTCCGTTCATTTTCTTTTTCATAAGATGGAACCAAAGCATAAAAAACACGATCGTCTTGTGTGCACGTGATCAGCGGTGGAAGGGGTTCAAAGAGTTGCTTCTTTTTGTTCATAATTATTTTATATTATGACTGATAAATGTTCAATCGACCCGGGATCAAAGACATTTTTCCTCATTTTCTTTCTAATAAAATAATTTAAATTCATATTTATTAAATTTATTATTCAAATTACAAGCAGTCGCACTGTCCTGTCCCGTCCCCCTTTCTCTTAGTACGCCTTCAGTTCATTTGTGCATTTGTGGATTAGTCGGAAGCATGCTTCTAGAACGGAAGTACTCATTGAGAAAGTGTTTCGCCTCTTTGGCGCTTTGCTTTGCTTATCTTTCCTTCTGTTGTTTTCGTATTTGGATTGCGTTTTTCTCATTAAATTTCTTATCTCGTTTCAGATCCAACGCATGGTCATAAGTGGCGGCAATTTCAAACCAGACACGCTCAAGCCGAAAGAAGTGGTTTCATTGCTACTGGACGACGAGGAAATCGAGACGAAGTGTGAGTAAATAAACAAATGCGGTAGTGGGAACATTTGATGGAAAGTTTCAGTATGTCACTGAGAGAGAAAGTTCAATGTCGCCCCCGAATCCATGCAAATACAAGTTCAGCTCGAAGAATAATAGAATTATAAATTGCGAAGTCTTTGTTTAGAGTTACAAGTTTCTTTTTACATTTACATCACTGGAGAATATCTTGAATGTAATTTCTGAAATTTGCGCCCAGATTGACGTCACATGATATGGAAAAATATCATATGAAATCTTTAGTCTTATCATGTTTGGGATCATTCAGATGAACAGTCATAACAGTCATGGTATCAGGAATCTCACCTACTTTGTAACTGTTCGTCCGTCAGATTAAGACTACCATTTCAATCATTTCTTTTGACTTAGAAGTATTTTTTATGACTTAGAAGTATTTGACAATGTCTTCCAGACTTCCATGAATTTTTCGAGTTCCTGAACTAAACTTATTATAATATGAACAGCTGACGTATTGAGGTTTTTTCTATACATTTTGCTCTTCAAAAGTGTACTAAAAGCTCCTTAGTACGAATTTGGGAGAGTACATCTTGGATTTGAGTAAAATTCCTCAACTTGATCTCTTCCAAATACTTAAGTTCCTGTTAAGAATAAACCTGACAGATAAACCAGAAGATCTATAAAGGAATTGTTTAAATAAATAGAGGCATCACAATAGATGTTTTGGTCGGGTGTGTAAACCATCCTTTTAAATAAAACTAATCTCATCTAATATCCTTTTAAAGGAAACCACCAATCCTATATAATCCAAATTATAATGCATATTATCCTCTATTGCTATGTATTGAGTTAGTTCAGAAATTTAGCTGGTTGAGAATTTTCTATCTCCAAATATATATGCAAAAAATCTGCGCGTGCTTTTATGATTTCATTCAGTCTCCCAAAGAGGTCCTTCAACATTTTAATGTTCCATGTATATATTAATTTTTCAAATTTTTTTTGAATCCTTGCGGATAATTTCTTTTCTGTTTTATAATATCTCTTCTTCTGACTTTGTTCTATGCTGCTATATTATTTTTTTTGCTTCTCTGTCTGTCATTTTAATCTATTTTACTCTAATAATAATTATGATTTCTTGTTGTATTATTGCAATCTATTCCTTCATACTTAGTTTCTTTTTTGAATTCTACATACATTTTATAATTCTTCTCTCACTCTCAATATTTCAATCTTTCTCAATCGTTCACTATCAATATTTCACTATCTATATCTTTATTTCCCTACTTCTTTCCTGCTCTATCAATGTCTGTCACTACCTCTTGCTGTTTTATACATTTCTTTCTCTATCTTTGTTTTGCTCTATGTTTTCCTTGCTCTATTTCTTACTCCAACTCTATCTTTTTTGCTTTATCTCTTTCTGGCTCTATTTCTTTCTTCGTGTATCTCTTTCTCGGTATATTTCTTTCCTCTTTTTTCTCTTTCTTGTTTTATATCTGTCTTTATTTATCTATTTCTTTTTCTATATTATTTTTGTTCCTCTATCTCTTTCTCCATCTATCTCTTTCTTGCTCTCTCTTTATTTCCTGCTCTCTCTCTTTATTGCACTCTCTTTCTATATCTCTTTTCTTGTGTATCTCTAGTATATTTCTTTCTTAATTGATATCTTTCTTGCTCTCTCACTTTTTTTCGATCTCTTGTTCTCTATTTTTCTTGCTTTATGTCCTTCTTGCTTTATCTCTTACTTCCTCTAGAGATATAGGCATCTCTTCCTTGCTGTATCTCTTTCTCTCTCTGTCTTTTTTTCGCTGTCCTTTTCTTCCTCTATCTCTTTCTTGCCCTCTCCCTTTCTTCCTATATCCTTTTCTCTATCTCTTTTTTAGTTTACATCTTTCTTTCTCTGCCTTTTTCCTTATATCATTCTTTTTCTAACTCTTTCTTTGTATATCTCTTTCTTTTTCTATATATTTATTTTTTTATCTATTTGTTGCTCTATCTCTGTCTTGCTGTATATCTTTCTTTCTTTATGTCTTTCTTTCTTTACTTTCTCTTTATTACTTTCTACTATTATTTTCCATTTCTATCTATTTTTTCTCTATCGCGTTTTTCCTCCTTATCTCTCTCCCTCCCTCCTTATCTCTCCCTCTCGCTCTATCTTTCTCCCTCCCTTTCGCTCTCTCTCCCTCCTTATCACTCTCTCTCCCTCCCTCCTTATGACTCTCTCTCCCTCTCTGCTTATCACTCTCCCCTTCTCTATCTTCCTTTCTTTCTCTATCTTTCTTTCCCCTTCTCTATCTTCCTCTCTTTCTCTATCTTTCTCTCTCTTCCTCTCTTTCTTTTTCTCTCCCTTTTTCTTTCAATGACGCTATCTTTCTCTTTTTTCCCTCTCCCTCCTTATCACTCTCTCTCTTTCCCTCATCACTCTATCTATAAGGCGGAACTTATCACTTTCTCTCCTTATCACTCTATCTCTCTTTATCACTCTATCTCTCTTTATCACTCTATCTCTCTTTATCACTCCATCTCTCCTTTTCACTCTCTGTCTCTCCTTATCACTCTCTCCTTATCACTCTCTTCTTATCACTCCCTCCCTCCTTATCACTCCCTCCCTCCTTATCACTCTCTCTCTCCCTCCTTATCACTCTCTCTCTCCCTCCTTATCACTCTCTCTCTCCCTCCTTATGACTCTCTCTCTCCCTCCCTATCACTCTCTCTCTATCCTTATCACTTTCCCTTTCTCTATCTCTTATCTCTCTCCCTCCTTATCACTCTCTCCTTATCACTCTCTTCTTATCACTCCCTCCCTCCTTATCACTCCCTTCCTCCTTATCACTCTCTCTCTCTCTCCCTCCTTATCACTCTCTCTCTCCCTCCTTATCACTCTCTCTCTCCCTTCTTATCACTCTCTCTCCCTCCTTATCACTCTCTCTCTCCCTTCTTATCACTCTCTCTCTCCCTCCCTATCACTCTCTCTCTATCCTTATCACTTTCCCTTTCTCTATCTCTTATCTCTCTCCCTACTTATCACTATCTCTCTCCCTACTTATCACTATCTCTCTCACTCTGTCTCACTCTCTCTCACTCTCTCTCTCTCTCACTCTCACTCTCTCTCTCTCTCTCTCTCTCTCTCTCTCTCTCTCGGACACCTTCTTCTGTCTCCATCAATGTGTCACTACGCTCTTCAAAACCTTTTTAATTACTTGTGAACTATTTTGTTTATTTTTTCAACTTTCTTTTTCACAGATCGCCAGAAGGTTGAGCCCAGCGCCGATGCTGTCAAACCGCAATCGAAGGAATCTTTGGTCTCCGAGAGAAAACGGCGCTATGCAAATAAGGTGAGTTCGTCCATTGCCACTCCCAACTATGTAATTGGGTGTGACAACCAAGCGCTCTCCATCAAAAGCAGAGCAACGAAAAAAGGCTTCCGGTGTTCGTCTGTGCCCCATTTCAGTACCGAGATAATCTTGAAAACCGACCCAAAGAGCTTTTTCACGCATGATCCTCAACGCGCGATCTGGGCAGGCGATAATGCTAATAGCATTAGCAGACAATGCTACCGCCAGGTTCCACCGGCGCTCTTGGTCGCCCGGCAGACTGTTTTGGCTGAAACAAAGAAGCCTCAGCTTTTTGCTGTTCTTTTGCGTTTGTTCTCAATGAAAGTAAATGATCTTCCAAGTGGTGTCTGCTGCACTTCAACTTCATATTTGTTTACGTTTGCTCTGCTCTTCGGCAACTTGTCTTGTGCTCTGCATTTGTTGTGCTGCTCGGTTCTGTGTGTTCTGTGCGTCATGGTCACGTGATTCTCAACACACATAAATACAACAATTCAATTTGTATCACTTGCTGCCAAAGTGCGTACTTAACAGAGACAATAACCGAGACTGAAACTGAGGCTGACGCTGCCGCTGAGGCTGAGGCTGTACACAAAGTCAAGTTCTTGAACTTGGGCGTCTCGCTCGTTGTCGTCGTTATAGAATTTTCATTCATTTTCATGCCCTCAATGCTTTGGTACGCGTAGTCAGTCGTCGTAGTCGTGGACGTACTCCTTTTAGCGGCAGAACTGGCTTCCAGTGCAGCACTCGTGTTCTTGTTGTTCTGTTTTTAGTTTGACGGTTTCGCTAAATGATTTTGTTCGTTCAATGGAACAGTGACTATGGTAAATGTGTGCGTGTCTTGTGTCTTCCATGAGCAAACTCTTCAAGTTGTCTTCTTCGGTTTTAGCTTTGAGCAAAGACAAAGAAGCGACCATTTCATTAAATGCGAGTAAGCAATGTTAAGTTCATATGCCACATTTATGGAACACGGGGCTTGAGCGAGCGAGCACTTTGGTGGTGGGGGCTTCGTTGCCGTGCTGTCCACGTCAGTCTGTATTATCATCGGAAATTACTGCAGAAGTAGCGCAATACGAAACAAAGTTCACTTTTTTCTTCATTTTGTTTGGTTGCTTTATAGTGCAATATTTCTTTAAGAAGTCAAGGTGTGTGCTACAGTGGGGCAAACGCTGAGTTACAAATGACAGAAATTTGTACCTTCGAAGTATTGCTACACCGACAATTTTCTTCAGACGGAGGTATTTTCAGAATGTGTGTTTCGGTAGAAATCGATATTTAAATCAAGGTTCTTAAGTACTAAATCGTCTCCCGTTAAGTACTAAATCGTCTCCCGTTGCTTTCGATCGAAGGTATCGATATTAGCGGGATAAGAGAAAGAAGGGAATCAATTCCATCTCCCTGCAAGCTACGCTAATTTTAGTACCGAATTTTGGAAACAACATTTTAATAATTTTTCGACTACTTAATTCTATCGTAATTAATATTTAGAACGTGTCTTCCAATTTAATAATGTACTAATTATGGTACTCAAT
Source organism: Clusia tigrina (assembly GCA_920105625.2). Lineage (NCBI taxonomy): Eukaryota > Metazoa > Arthropoda > Insecta > Diptera > Clusiidae > Clusia > Clusia tigrina. The sequence goes on along the minus strand of OV050031.1, from coordinate 25,558,905 downwards.
TATTTTAATTTAATGCATGTACTAATTATAACACGTACTAACTATAGTATGTACTAATCATAATATGTACAAATTTTAGTGCGTATTAATTATAGTATGTACTAATTTTAGTTCAAACTAAATATAGTATGTACTAATTATAGTATGTACTAATTTTAGTGCAAACTAATTATAGTATGTACTATTTATAGTGTGTACTAATTTTAGAGCAAACTAATTATAGTATGTACTAATTACGGTATGTACTAGTTATAATATGTACTAATTATAGTATGTACTAATTTTAGTATGTACTAATTATAGTATGTACTAATTATAGCATGTAGTAAATATAGTATGTACTAATTATAGTATTTACTAATTATAGTATGTACTAATTGTAGTACGTACTAATTATGGTACGTACTGCTTATAGTATTAAATACTTTTACTACTATAATTAGTACATACATAGGACCTTTCAAGTTCAATAATTTTTAGTACTACCTAATTCTAATTATTTAGAACATATATGAAAATTTTTATAATATAGTACTATAATAATTCTATCTTCAGTAATTTCCTAATTCTATCGCATTTAATATTTAGAACATGTCTGAACGTTTTCATAAATTTAGTACTATTGTTAGTATATGCATTGGCATGTTTGAAAGCTTTAATAATTTTAGTTTTCCCTAAATCTTCTGAGATTCATATTTAGAACATCTGAAGGTTTCATATTTTTAGAACAATAATTAGTACTCAGAGTTTGTTACTATTTTCAACTACTGAGCATGTCTTTGAACTAAGAATTATTTTTGCAAGTAATTTTGCTTGTATAAAAATTTCTCGACAGTTTTAGTACATTTTTTTCTACTTTTTTCTACTTATTAATATGCTATTTAAATTATCCCAATTGCTTTCATTCAGAAATATCTGTGCTTATGAATTTCTTTAGAAGGAATTTAGTACTACAATTAGTACAAATTATGCACACATTTCTAGTACTCATATTTTTGACCCATTATTTAGTACATATTTTAAACTTGTTGCCACCCTTTATAAGAGGACATTTTGTTCATACATAAAATTGTTGCAATTTTAGTACTAATTTTTACAATTTATTAAGATACTTTCTTTATTGAATAATACCCTCCCTGAACTAAACTTATTTTCCTTAAAGCTGTAGATTTTCTCAGAAATTTTAATGTATTTTAGTACATATTTAGTAAACTTACCCATGGTGTAGTTACATTTTTAGCAATATTTTTGTAACTATTTTTTACTCAGTTATATTCCGATTCTTGTCCACTGTTCTTCACCACCATTACTAACAAGTTTCCATTGACAAGTTTCATAAAAAGGGCAGCAGCTACAGTACCAATTTCCATAACAATTTATACGGTACACTTCCTCAATAAAGTTGCAATAAAGCTCGAGAAAGGGGCACTACTTTGTGGCGGGTGATTTGATTGAGTTCATTTCCATTATATGTTGAGAATCCGGGATTTCGCCATCAAACCGAAACTCCCGTTTCCGAACATAATTTTATATATACATATAATTTTTATGGAACTAGGATCTATTCATTTCATTACATTTTCTGTTCCCCCAATTGTGTTATCAATCCAAGCTGTCCGTGCGAGAGAGTTCCCACCTATAGTAGGTTGGGATAATTCAGTTACCTGCCTATGGATCCATAGTTACTTGAACCAGGAGTTTTTTAAGGCTTTAAAAACTCCCCAATATAGTTCTGGGTCTTGGTAGGCTACAGTTTAAGTAATGGTTCAAGCCTACTTTATATTATAGTAGAATCTCTGGACTTATGATGGTAGAGTTATTAACGCTACTACTCAGAAAATCATTTTTCAGTCCTTTGAGTTCCTCCAGTGACGTCTGCCAGGGCGTTTTAGAATCATTGTAACAGCATTTCACGATATTGTTTTGGATACTTTAGAGACTAGTTGGAATATTTAGAGCCTATAGACGGGTGTAGCATATTGCTGAGTTTAGGGGAGTAGTTAGTACCAGGGCGCTTTCAAGAAAATCTGTGAGACCCTATAAAGTGGTATCTGGACTTCTGTGTTTAGTGCCACATTAAGTTCCAAAAACACTTTTTAGCCCCAAAAAACGTCCCCACTTGCGCTGGGTTCCTCAGATATATCCCTAAACTTTTCACATGTCGCAAAATAGAAAGGTTTTAAACAGAAGTTACTAACAAGGACTTTAAAGCGTACCTCTGGATTCTAAAAACCCTCAGGGTGGTGTGAAGATTTCTATATTACAAACACTTCTTAAATTCTGTACTAAAAATTTTATTCTCTCACAAAACATTTCATTCTTGTACTAAACTTTTCGTTGTTGCAGTACAAAATATATCATTAGTGTACTAAAAACTTAATTTTCGCACAAAACGGTTTATTCTTGTACTAAAAATTTAATTTTTAACAACATTTCATTCTTGTACCAATCATTTCATTCCCGTACTAAAAATTTCATTGTTATACTAAGCATTTAATTCTGGTTCAAAACATTTCATTCGTGTACTAAACATTTCCTTCTTGAATTTAAATTTTTATTCGGGCATTCTTTTATTTTGGTACTAAAAATTGTATTCTTCCACTAAACATTTCATTCGTGTGCTAAATATTTCATTCTTGCAAAACATTTCAATCTTGTAAGAAACATTTCATTCTTGTACTAAACATTTTTTGGTACTTAACATTTCCTTGTACTAAAAATTGTCTTGTACTAAACATTCCCTTGTACTCAACATTTAATGGCACTAAACATTTCCCTGTACTTAACATTTTCTGGTACTAAAAATTGCCTTGTACTATACGCTTCCATGTACTAAACATTCCCTTGTACTAACTATTCCCCTCGCACTAAACATATCCTTGTACTAAACATTGCATTGTACTAAAAATTGCTTTGTACTAAACATTTCCTTGTACTAAACATTTCCTTGCACAAAACATTTCATTCTTGTACAAAACATTTCATTCTTGTACAAAACATTTCGTTATTGTACTAACCATTTCTTACTTGTAGTACAAAACATTTCATTCGTGTACTAAAAATTAAATTTTCGCACAAAACGTTTCATTCTTGTACTAAAAATTAGTTTTTTTGCAAAACATTTCATTCTTGTACCAATTATTTTATTCCCGTACTAAAAATTTTATTGTTGTACTAAGCATTTAATTCTGGTTAAAACATTTAATTCTTGTACTAAACATTTCCTTGTACTAAACATTTCCTTGTACTAAACATTACCTTTTACTAAACATTTCCTTGTACTAAACATTTCCTTGTACTAAACATTTCTTAATTGTAGTACAAAACATTTCATTCGTGTACTAAAAATTAAATTTTCGCACAAAACGGTTTATTCTTGTACTAAAAATTTCATTTTTAACAAAACATTTCATTCTTGTACCAATTATTTCATTCCCGTACTAAAAATTTCATTGTTGTACTAAGCATTTAATTCTGGTTAAAACATTTAATTCTTGTACTAAACAGTTCCTTTTACTAAACATTTCCTTGTACTAAACATTTCCTTTTACTAAACATTTCCTTGTACTAAACATTTCTTTGTACTAAACATTTCCTTGTACTAAACATTTCTTTGTACTAAACATTTCAGTCTTGCCTCGAAAACCCCACACACACAGACCACAACAACCCATAATTCTCGTACGTATTTCTCTGAGTACTTGTAAATTTTTGCTGTGCTATCTTCTGACCACCTTCCATTGGTGTAGGGTGCAAATGAGCTGGCGAGGCGTGTGTGGCACACTCTTCCAACTGGCTGCTCTTTGCTACTGTGTCGTAAGGTTTGACACGTTCTCCGCGAGACGGGTGCTTCGCGTTTGGCTTCAATGACTTTCCTTTGAATGAAATATGGCCAACTGAATTTTGTTGTTTTTGTTGCTCTCTGCTCTTGTTGTTGGTTGTAGTCTGCTGTATAAATCTAGATGTTTGCCTTAAATAGGGGACTGCGGTGTCTACTCGTATATGGTATGCAATGATATGGGCACATCCGCTGCAATAAATATTTAAATGCAAATTGCAACTCATTCACATATTTGTATATATATTTAAATTTTTAACATTGTTTCCCCACTTTTCCTACTTGCAGGCCTCCGCTGCCTCACCCGGTGGCATTACCATACCGGCTGCGGCGGTCACCATGAGAGAAGATGCCAGTGTCACCTCGCCGTTGTCGAAACGTTTGAGACTGGACGCTCAACAGGACGATGACTCCATAGACGCTGCTGCCACTTCCGAAACCTCAAGTACCTCAGCCAGTGCGATTCCGGGCGGTACGGGCGCCAATGAGCCGTTCGTGCCGGGCGCCACCGCAGTGTTGCAGAACGATGATTCCGATAATGAGCCGGTGATAGTCGATTGTGAAAGTCCCATGCACGGTGCGGAGCCGACAAGTAAGTCTGCCAAATTTTTCCACACACTTCTGGCTTGTGTTCCTACATAATTACACTTACATCGGATTGTTGATTTTGTGCGCATGCGTATGCACAAGAGCGTTTTTCTCACATACCTTTCGAAAATCTTCGCGTTTCCAATTTAGTAGGTCTGTGGGTTGCCAGTGACAAGAGCTCATGCGCTCAGTATTTAGTATCGAATTGGTACATCATGAAATTGAAGTGGACATGCGTACAGCAAGTGGGGTGACCAGTTGTGATTGGGCAGCAGCGGCAATATGGGTATGTGTCCCCACTCAGACACACACGCCCGATGACTATTGACGTTGTTTACGCCGCTGGCAATGAAATTGATCACTTTATAACCGCCTAAGTGAATTTTGAGATTCAACTAAACTACACCTGGCCACCTTAAGCATTTTAATCAGCTTTGTATCAATGCAACTCAGACAAATTCTGCCAAATTGGCGCATTGCATTTACATGATGGGGCATTAATAAACATTTTCACAAATCAACTCACAACCTGGCTGGATATACTACGAGTAACAGCGACTGTTGTCGTTGTTTTGCTGGTTGTTTGTTGTTGAATGTGGGCGCTGAGCAACACTTTTGTGCGATTGCAAAGACTGACCGAGTCATTTGCATTTAAAGTAAAGGCATTAAATTTGTTCAACAATTAAGAAGCACTCAAATAACAACAGCAACCAATTGAACAACAACAACTACAACAGCTGCAGCCAGCAAGTGCTCTGCAGCAACAAGTGCCAGCGATTGCATCTGCTGCTCCTGCTCAGGCTTGGCTGTTCGTCGGTCTCGTTTGGTTTGTGATGATTGGAAAGTCTATTTGTAAAATTGTTGCACTAATAACAACAGCACTAGCAACAACAACAACAATAACAACTACTACAACAACCACCGTTGTCATGTTGCTGATAAGCCCCTGCGTTTGTTGTTGTTGCCTATCAATATGGAACTTTTTTCGCTTGCCTTGGTGCCAACCTAATTTCTAATTCATTTAACTCGTTTCGATGCTTGCTGCTTGACGTTGTTAGTAGGGGCGAGTCGGAGGGGTGGGTGACAGAATTACCGCTCCCATCAGTTTACAGGTTAGGCAAGTCGGCAATTTGAACAAATTTTGTGGGAAATCCATAAAAACGCAGGCGATTCATTTGCAAAGTGGAGTGGAAGGGGCTCATAAACTCATTTTATTTCCATTATTTCCTTGTATATTTATGAGTATATCATTTATTTTCTATCATGTTAGAATGCCATACAAATTAGATTATCCTTCAACAATATTTGCGTTTTGTTAACAAAACTACGTGCAGCAAGGGTAGTGAAGGACACTCTTCGAGCCGTCGATATAAACTTTTTCCTAGTGATAATCAGGGAATTGATTTTGTGGCTCTTAAAGTTGTGACTTCCTTAGCCGTGATTTTAGTACAGTTTCTATAGTAGCTAAAAAATTCGTCATATTTATAGACTTGTACAAATATGATCTCAATTGACAAAGGAATCAGCTTGCAGAACTGTGTTATCCTTGAGAAATATGCTATAAGCCTGACTCTGGAAACTTACCTTAATTATCACAGAAGACATCAAATGGTTTCAAATAGCTTTCAACTTTGTGGGGTTGACTGTTTAGTATAGGACTGAAACCGGTTTCACGCAAAGTGATGTGCACGCATTGCTACTGGTATGTTCAGCAATGAAACCGGTTTATGTTTCCTATATTTGTATGCAACTAAACAAACCTGTTTTGATAATTTTGTAGGGAAAAATCTTGTCTAATGCATGTGAACGTGTCAGCACAGACCTACATTAAATTTGCTGAGGGACACTGAAGCACTCTTCCTTAAACTTGGGTAATACAACCAGTTTCATGCCGGACTTAACAGTAAAATGTGGACAGACTCAATAGTCTTTGACACTGAATAGTCTTAAATACTCAATAGTCTTAAATACTCAATAGTCTCATATACTGAATAGTCACTCAATAGTCTTAGATACTAAATAGTCTTAAGTATTCAATAGTCTTAGATAATCAGTAGTCTTAATATTCAATAGCCCTGTGTCCTAAATAGTCTTCTATACTCAATAGTCACTCAATAGTCTTCGATAGTCAGTAATCTTAGATACTGAATATCCTAAGATACTCCATAGTATTATATTCTCAATAATCGTATATAGTCAGTAGACGCTCAATAGTCTTGGATACTCAAAAGTCACATATACTCATCAAGGGTGGAAGGTCAATAGTCTTAGATACTGAATAGCCTTAGATACTCAATAGCTTTAGATACTCAATAGCCTTAGACACTCAATAGCATTAGATACTCAATAGTATTATATTCTCAGTAATCTTATACACTCAGAGCACGCTCAATAGTCTTAGATACTCAAAAATCGTATATACTCAATAGGGGTAGATAGGCAGTAGTCTTAAATACTGAATAGCCTTAGACACTCAATAGCCTTTTATACTCAATAGTCCTAGAGACTCAATAGTCATACATATTCAATAGTGTTATACTCGTATACTCAATTATCTTATATACTCAGTAGACACACGATACTCTTATGTACTCAATAGTCACCCAATAATCTTAAATACTGAATAACCTTATATGCTCAATAATCATATATCCTCAATAGGCTTATATCGTCAATAGCATTATATACTCAATATTCTTATATCCTCAATAGCTTTATATACTCAATAGTCTTATATACTCCATTGTCTCTCATATAGTCCAAGATGCTCATTAGCTTTAGACACTCAATAGTCTTAGATACTCAATAGTTGTGCACTCAATAGCCTCAGATCTGTTATGACCGTATAGTAAACCTGATCCTTATCTTCAGCCACAACTAACCTCAACTCTCCTTGACTCTGGTGCTGTACGGCCACCACCAAGTCACTCTAATTGTAAAAGAGGCGCCAGTTTACCTTATTTGTCAAACAGTTATTCCAACTACTCATTTGTCTATTACAGCGGCCGCACTGATCTCTGTTCTGCGCGGACTTCACGGACGAATCTGGTTGCGAGTATTTTGTGTTATTTAATTTTAATATCAACTCAGCGAACGAATTTCGAAATGAAATTCTTCCACGAAAGTGGATTTTCATTTTTCGTACCACATTCCGCAACGATTTTCCTCCAACATTTTTCCAGCAATTTGCACGCATTTTTCCACTCTGAAATTTATTCACAAGGATTTTTTTCGCTTCATTTTTTCGCATTTTTCCCTCTCTTCTCATGTTTCATGCAATTTGCTTTACACAATAACAACAACAACAACAACCAGCAACAACAACCAGCACCATCACTCTATAAATAATGTTTTTATCTGCTGCTTTTCCAGTTAATTTGCAATGTGGGTTAATTTTTTTGCTTTTCGCTTTTTTTTCTGCAAATAATTTTAGCAAATATTTCTGTTATTGTTGTTGTTGTTATTGTTGTTGCGTTTGTGGTTGTTGTGGTTGTTGTCTGTAAAATGTAGTAGCAGAATTCCTTGCATTGAGCATACAATTTAAATGATTAGTCTTGCATTTGTTTCTAGTTTAGTTTTTCCCTCCTTTTTCCTGCTTTCATGGCGAGTGTGTTCGGGTTTGATACTGCGGCTTCTCCACTGGTGGCACGTGGCACTTTGTTAACCACTTCATTTTGAGCTACGAGTATGTAATTTGAAGAACAATTGTGAGAAGCATTTCGGACTTTCAGTTTGTTGGTGGATCCTCTTCCTATGTGTGTACTCTTGGTACTCGTCTGTTAATTGTGGACATTATTTTCTTTATTACCCGCATACCAACATTTCCGTTCTACCTCTGAATAACGAAGAAATTCTCATTTATCTTCATTATTCAACATTATGAAACTAGACTGACTCCTTGGTCACCTTCTTTATCAAACAATTGTAATCTTTTATTGGAATTCTATATAACAATATCATCATATTTTGGATCAGTTGATTGCCTGAACAGATAGGAATTGCATGTCCGTTTCCTCTGCATACTTCCGGTGGCATCGTTACTATTTGGAAACATATTATTGACCCTCAAGTTAGGTTAATGATGATAGCTCCAAAATATTGATAGCCCTGATAGTGAAGGGGATAAGGACTTCCTGACACTTTATTAGTACTGAACCTAACATAGCTCGATCATATGCGACTATGCCATGTCGTAGCAAATTTCTGCCCAGGTATTACTACCCATGCTTGTCCAAAACTTTTCTAGGGGACTTTAATCCCAAAAGACCTAAAGAGCTAATAAATATTCCTCGGAGTGAATTAAGAATCATCACAGGCATTTTAAGCTGATACTGTAGACTCAACTATTATATGAATAAGTAGGGTATATCTTCAGATGGCATCTGGAGACTCTCTGGAGAAAGTGACGAACCCTCACTGAACCTGATCGCGAACCGCGGACTATTGGCACACAGGTGTTTTGGGGAATATATCTTGAATACGAGGGCGGATTGATATTGAAGCTACCTAGCGCTAGATGGCAGCACAAACACAAAAACATTTTTTTTTAGAAATTGCGATCTGTCAAACGTCAGCTGTTTAATTTCACCCAAATTCATCGATTAGTTTATTTGTTGCAGTCGTTCGAAGTAAGCAACTTTTGTGTTTCTTGAAAAATGGAAAAAAGCGAATTTGGTGCAGTGATTAAACACAATTATTTGAAAGGGAAAACGGCGAAAGAGATAAAAGAGAAGCTCGATAAACATTACGGTGAGTCTGCGCCGTCAGATTACATGGTAAAATATTGGATTGCTGAATTTAAACGCGGCCGAACAAGCACTGCAACAATACCATCAACCAAAACAGGTGGTTACTGAAGAAAATGTCAAGAAAATCCTCGATATCGTTATGAATGATCGCCGAGTCAAGTTGCGTGAGATTGTTGAAATGGTAAACATATCATATGAACGTGTGTTCAACATTTTGCATGAACATTTGCATATGAAAAAGCTATCGGCAAGATGGGTGCCGCGTTTGCTCAGTGTCGAACAAAAACGAGTTCGACAGACCACTTCACAGCGGTGTTTGGACATGATAAAGCGTAATCCTGTTGATTTTTGGCGTCGATTAATAACTGTTGATGAAGCGTGGGTCCACCAGTACACACCTGAAACCAAAAATCAATCGAAACAATGGGTGGAAGCTGGTGGAAGTGCTCCGAAGAAGGCGAAGGCAGTAAAATCGGCTGGCAAGGTTATGGCCACTGTATTTTGGAATGCACACGGAATATTGCTCATCGATTATCTTGAAAAAGGATCCACAATCACAGGAAAGTATTATCGTGCATTATTGGATCAATTGATTGATGCAATCAAGGAAAAACGACCACATTTAAAGAAGAAACAAATGCTCTTCCTTCAAGACAACGCACCGGTTCACACAGCATTAGATACGATGCTAAAGTTACGTGAAATACACTTCGAATTGGTTAATCATCCACCTTATAGTCCAGATTTAGCTCCTAGTGACTTTTTCCTGTATCCAAACTTGAAAAAATAGCTCGCAGGAAAAAGATTCATCTCAAACGAAGAAGTGATTACCGAAACTAACGTGTATTTTGAGGGGTTCCCGAAATCGTATTATTCAGTTGGTTTAAAAAAGTTGGAATATCGTCTTACTAAGTGTGTCGAAGTAAAAGGAGACTATGTTGAGAAATAAATGGTTTTTGAAAAAAAAAAATGTTTATTTCCTACTTAGGTAGCTTCAATATCAATCCGCCCTCGTATGAGCAAGATCTCTTAACTTGATTCCTTCAAAATTCATGAATTCCTGTTGGAAATTAACCTGACAGAAGATCTATAGATGGAACTATCCTCATCTTTTAAATCAATAGGCCCTTCACAATAGATCTATTGGGTTGCGTCGGTTCAATAAATCTATCTATCTATCTAGTTAACAATTCGGTAGATTTAATTTGCTCAGTAGTTCTTAATTTACTGCCTTTGTACGTTAGTTTTCAAGTGTGAGATTGATCTCTTTTGATCGTTAGTTTTCAATTGCTCGTTGGTTTTTATTTAATCGTCAGTTCTCATTCGTTCTCATTTGATCGTTGGTTTTCAGTTGTTCGTTAGTTTTAATTTATTTGCTAGTTTGGATTTATTCGTTAGTTTTTACATTTCATTTGAGTGGTAGATTTCATGTACTCGTTAGTTTTTATATAGTTGGTAGATTTGATTTACTCGCTAGTTTTCATTTATTTGATAGTTCTTATATACTCGTTAGTTTTTATATATCCGTTAGTTTTTATATGTTTGTTACTGTTTGTATGTTCGTTAAAGTTCATGTGTTTATTGCATTTCATTTGCTCGTTAGTTTTAATTTATATTTGGCAGTTTTTATTTGCTCGTTCGTTTCCATTTGTTCGCATTTGTTGGATTTGTGTTCACGCGAATGTTCTCCATTTTTTCCATTTCTCACCACCGCCTTCATTTGTGGCAAATTGCTGCTAAATACCATGTTCTCGTTTTCCATTTAAGCCCTATTAAAATAACTCCACAATTCTCGCAATTCGAGCACTCGTACATATTTCATTTTAATGTGTTTCAAATGCAGATCAACTTCGTTCAACACCCGTGTTCCTACAACGGACGCATTACAATGAGTTCATTTACAAAACGATTGGAGAGAGAAAAAATGTACAATTTCTGCACCCATTACAACTGCAACGTATCACATCAAGCATCCTTGTTCACTTTGTTCTACAGTATAAATTACAAGCTCGAAACACTTGTAACAGAACAACTGCAACAACTACACCGTCAACAACAACAACAACAACAACAGCAACAACAACAATTCGGTATTACTTAATTTGTTGTTAACCGTGAGATACCACGATTACTAATCAGGCACAGAGCTACGAAAAAATCAACACAAACACTCAAAAAAATACGAAAAGTCACACAAATATTGCTTACCTACTACAGCTGTAGTAGAAACAACAACAACAACAACCACAGTACAACTACGGCAACAATACGAAAATGCGTTCGCGCATTGTTAAAATTAACAATGTTTTAATTTGAGACGCGCATAAATTTACACCTTATTGTCCCCCATTGCGCTGGAGCAACGGCAACAACAACGCCAACAACGCCAACAACGCCAAAGCAACAACAACAACACTCACAGCAAACGGCAGCCAAATAGCTGAAATGTTGTACGTTTTTTTGGTTGGTGTTTGTTTTTGTTTTTTGTGCATTTTTTTTGTTCCTTTCTGAAATTATTTAATAACAATTTCGCGATTGGTTAATTAAAGTTGAGCTCTACAAATTTATGTGAATTATTGCAGTTTTTTTTTATTAAATCTGATTTATTTCAAGAAGTTTTCGTCACAGCAATCGCTGCTTTTTTGCTATCACTTAAGCCAAGTAGCACAAATTGGTTAATCAAGTAATCGATATGTCCTCTGCTCTGTAATGAAGGGAGTGTCGGACTTTTTCAATTTAACCATTACTCACTCTCTATGAAGGTGTGCCTCGAGTTCTGATACTTTGCCTTTCAGTACACTACGTGACGAGCTAAGCAATTGCAATCTGGCAGTAACAACTTTTGAAGCAACAACGCGATGGCTTGGATCCACAGATCTACGAATTTGCCAACTGAAGGCCCTGAGAAAGCTGACTATACGAGTATAATATAATGTGCCAAGATAACTTCATTTCATCTTCTTCGTTTCATTGGTCTACTTAGATTTTCGCCAATGCTAGTTTCATTGTCTACCACAGTCATTTCGTCTCTGCTTGTATTAGACTGGTTCGTCTCCATCGAAACCTAAGTTCAACGGACTTTGAATTTCAATCTTTCCGATCTCTGATATCCACTCTCATAATTGAAACCTATCTTCCAGATTACATATCTTCTCCGATTTCTGATATCCATTCTCATAATTGAAACCTATCTTCCGGATCACATCTCTTCTCCGATCTCTGATATCCATTCTCAAAATTGAAACCTATCTTCCTGATCACATCTCTTGTATAAAATCTATCAAGTTGTTTGTTCGGAGGCCTATTATCTTCTTGTAATGTTTTCCTGAAAAAGACTATCCATACTAAAGAGATTATTTTCAGTTTCTTCCAAAATTTTTTGTTTATTCTTTTTGGAAACAGAGTCTTACTCACACAATACACAAACAAAATATCTCCTTAAATTATTCCAATTTAACTTGAATATTTTGAATAACTAAATTTTTCTTGCCTTTTTAGGGCATGTTTATTGTGATTTCTGAAGAACTAGTAACATGAAGAAATCTCAAGAATATAGAAGAAACTTTACTACTAACTTGAATCATGTACTTAACTAACAATTTCAAAGACATTCAGATTCAAGAAGAAAGCATAGTAACTGAATCACAACACTAGAATGGTCTACTAACGTAAGCGAGCGTGTTGACCAGTAGGTAGTGAAGATTCAAGACTCAAGAAGAAGCCTCACTAAGCACTGTTGAATGTTGAAGAAGTTTACTACTTGCATTGCCCTGTATTTGTTCAGGTACGTCGAACTATCTTTACAGCTAAATAATATTTACTCAACCACGCCCAAGCAAAAGTCTTTCTGAAGTCTCCTTGACATGCAAAACTATATTAATCAATATTTTGTAAGAGAATCTCCAAGTTTCGTTCTATTCATTTTCCACAAAATTATAATCATATAGTTTTCCCAAGTCAAGGTCTCCAGAAGAAATCAGCTGGTGTATTCCTTGGTATTGCTCCAGACTAAAGGTTCAAGAAAGAAGTGTAGGGATCACTGACTTTATACCAGTTAAAAAAAGTAGTATTTTCACAAGATTTGAAATGATAGATTGATAATGTACGCCCAATAAATTAACTACTCGAATAGTGAAGATCTACTGAAAATCTATTGAAGATCTATTGACGATCTACTGAAGATCTATTGAAGATATAAAAGCGTCTATTGAATATCTACTGAATATCTATTGAAGATCTACTGAGGATATATTGAATATCTACTGAAGATCTATTTAAGACCCACTGAAGATCTATTGAAGATCTGCTGAGGATCTACTGAATATTTATTGAAGATCAATTGAGGACTATGCTAATAACCTACTAGAATAGTGAACATCTATTGAAGAGCTATTGAAGATCTATTGAAAATCTATTTAAGATCTACTGAGGATCTATTGAAGATCTATGGAAGATTTACTGAAGATCTATTAATAATCTACTGAAGGTCTATTGAAGATCGACTGAGAATCTATTGAAGATCTACGAGCATCTATTGAAGCTCTACTGAAGATCTATTAAGATTTCTTGAAGACCTATTGATGATCTATTAAAGATATATTGAAGATCTACTGAGAATCTATTGAAGATCTACGAGCATCTATTGAAGCTCTACTGAAGCTCTAATGAAGATATACTGAAGATCTGCTGAAGATCTATTGAAAATGTACTGAAGATTTATTGAAGATCTATTGAAGTTCTATTAAAAACCTACTGAAGGCCTACTCAAGATCAATTGAAGTTCTATTGAAGACTTACTGAAGACTTACTGAAGATCAATTGAAGTTCTATTGAAGACCTACTGAACACCTACTGCAGATGAATTAAAGATCTATTGCAGATCTATTGAAGACTACTGAAGAAATATTGAAGATCTACTGAATATATATTGAAGATCTGTTGAAAATCGACTGTATATCTATTGAAAATCGACTGAAGATCTATTGAAGATCTTTTGAAGATCTACTGAAGATCTATTAAATATCTACGAATATCTTTTGAAGTTTATAAACGTATTGATCAGTATTTACTTACCTTACTGACTATTCGTATCACTACCACCACATATTCCTATATAACCGAAGCTTATCCAAAGGCATCGGACCACTATCACCATCAATAATAACAATCGCCGAAGATCATCGTCGCCGCTTAGATTTCCACTTTGATTTTCTTAATTAGCAAAGCAAAGAAGTGCAAACATTCACTCACTCACAGGAAAATTCCAAGCAAGAAACGCAGGAATTTTCCAAAAAACAAATCTTCAATCAAACAAGTCTCCATGTCAGCAAAAACAACCCACCAATCAAGTCCAACCCAACCCAACCCAAGCGAATTGAATCGAAACGAAACCAATCTAATCGCATCAAATCGCGTCACATCGCATCCAATGCAAACGGTCGATCGTTCGTTAGTGAGTGAATGAGTCTCTGGCCCGCTGCAACACCCACAGCTGAAGGGGCAACGATTGCGTCGATATTGTCAACGTTTTGGGCACAACAGAAGGCAGTTTTATTTGTGCTGTTGCCAGAGATACCGAAGAGACTCACGATGATGATCGTTGTAATGATGCCAGTAATACCGATGAGGATGATGATAATCGTTGTAATGATGTTCCTGCCTCATAGTGTTGGTAAAGCCAGCAGCGCCGTCGATGATGATGCATAAAAACTCAAGCAAGCGCCTGTTAAATTTACGCATACGAGGTCATAACCCAATTCCAACTCTCTGAGATCGCTAAAAAGAGTGGATCTGTGTGTGGCTCTGTCTCTCTCTCTGTGTGTGTGTATCTCTGTGTCTGTGCTGACATCATTACAGCCTCTGTGACAAGTGGGTACAATATTATTCTTGACTCCTTTCTTTCTCTTCTCCTTTCGCCTTTCCTATTCTTGGCTTTTCGATTTTCAATTGATACGCGATTTCGTTGTTGTGTTGCTTCGTTTGCTGTCTGCTGATGTGGTGTTTGTGTGTGTTTTTGTGTCTTCGCGAAATCCTCATCATTCTTCCTCATCATGAACCGACCCGTATATCGTCATTATCATCAACGGCATCCACATTATTGGCACTACTATCACTGTTTGTCGCCAGTTGTTTATCCTTTGTTGCTGCTGTTGTCAGTGCTGGCGACAACAAATCGCCGTTGTTGCTGCCGCCAGGAATTTTAAATCATGCTTCTTCTTCGGTGTGCTTGTGTGGTTGGTTGTTAGCATTTTCAGGAATTCCTGTTTCTGCAGATTTGTTGCTTTGTTGGCCTTTTTTCAATTGTTGTGATTCTAAAATTCTATTTGTGATATTATTGCGATTTAGTGTTTAGTTTTCATTTGAAGTGTGTGTGTAAAGAAAAATTTTGGTAAAAGTGTGGTTTGTGCATAGAATAAGATTTTTTCCATATGTATACAGAACATTTGTTGCCAGTGCTGCCAACTTTGTACTAAGCATGCATATACCAGGTTCTTTGTTGGTGTGGTGAAAGGAAGTTAGCAGTTAGTTAACTTCCTAACTATCCCCAGATGCAGTCTTTGCAGCAACCTGACAGAAGATCTATAGATGAGACTATCCTCATCTTTCAAATAAATAAGGGCAACACAATAGATCTTTCAGGTTGCGGTGTATAACACCCTTAAATAAATCTATCTCGCTATCTATATATGGAGACCTACGGCGCAATTATTCAGTACACTGTGAAGTCGCCTTCATCGTCGAGAATACCGTCGCATCTTCTTGGGGTACTTTCAACTAGTTTTCCCAGCATACTGCATGGAAGGGGAGCGGAGTATTTCTTTTATTGCTCAGCAGACCTGCTTCAAATTATTTACAAGATTTCCTTCCAACTTCCATTCCAACTCCATGCCTCACACATTTTCCAACCAACCCTATGGCATTCGGAGATTGTGAGGTCCAATCCACTGTGAAAACGTCATTTGGGTCCGTCCACTCGCGGCAGAGACGACTGCGATGCTTTGGCTCATTGCCTTCTGATAGAACCCAGTTTTCACTATTGGGCCCAAACATCTTGTTGGGTGATTTCAGAAGACCATTCTTGTATAATTTCACCATGATTTCTGCATTCAAATTTTGCGTGAAGAAGAGCAAAGCCATAAATTCACATTCTGACAAGCATCCCCAGACATTAACTTTTACAGGTATTTGACGGTGAGTTCTATAAATTATTTGTTACGGGGTAACCAGACAAGTTTCACGGGAAAGTTGATTAATGAGTAAACACCACATTCGACCAATCGGGATTACTGTTTTCACTTGCCCAGGTCCTTCGGTTTATTATGTGGTCTACGTAAAGCAATAATTTCCTCAAAAAATGTAGAGCGAAATTTGATCTTTGCCTCGTGTAAGCGCTGCCTTATTGCAATGAGGCCAATGAGAGTACCATTTTTGAGAAGTCTCTCCTGAGCTTCCCGCAGCCGAAGATTGGGATTCTGCTCGAACAGCTACAAAATCACTTTATTCTGTCCGTTGCTTTCGTTTTCCCGCAATCCGGAATGTCATCCATCCATCCATTGTATTTAATCGTGCCGCTTCAGCCACTTCTTAGCGAAGTATTCCAACTTCTTAATGGTAGTAATATACGCCATATTCGATCCTTTCGGGTGTGTGCAAGAAACACGAGCTCATACCGCTTCGCTTATATGGAACTCATTTCATCAAACATCCTTTATTTGGTAGTAAAGTACCAATACTGAGTTGATGTGACAATCGCGTCGTAGACATGTGAACAAATAATCGAAATGTGTGAAAGAGAGAGTTATATGTACATCGTAACCAGAGAACACAGAGAAGGGAAACTTTAACGTCAAACGGCAAAGTAGCGAAATAAAGCAGACGGACGTTGTACACGAATCCACTCAGAATCGTGGTGAATCCACCCAAAATCGTCTGAATTATCGTCGTTTGTCTTTCTCTCTCTCTCTCTCTCCCTCTCTGTTTCTCTTTCTCTCTCTCTCTCGAACATTCCCTTTCATCCCATAATACTCAGCCTTAGAATTTAATAATCTCTGTTCAGCTTTATTAGTGATAATCACTGCTGTTATTTGGATTTGTACCAAAAGTTCGAGTCATGACATTTCACCTTCATATATCCTTCTTCTTCCAGTCAGCATTGATATCTATTATCAACACGCTTCTCTCACTTTCCCAACCCAGTGAGTTCCGAGCTCTTTCCAATTTCAAGAACGTACAATTTGAAATCCAAGTGCACTCAGGTGTGCCTTTGCCCCTCATATCATGTGCTGGAGGGGGGATACTCGGGCACGTGTGAAATTGACACATTATCCGGCGTGGCATGTGACGCCAACTGCATCAGAGAAAACGTTTCTTTTTTTATAAAACTTGAAACTAATTTTATGCGACATTTAAACTATTTCGGTGTGTTTTCATTTCCGTACATTTTTTAGGATTCCCTTCAATTATTTATTTGTCTACCGCATCCCTTCAATTGTGGGGAAACCGTTGACCAAAAAGTGGCAGCTGTGTTAAAAAATGATCGTGTGGCATAGCAGAGAAAAATACTATTAAAAGCAGCCTGAGCCATGACGGAGCTGCTGGGTAGGTGCGTTGTTCCGCTCACGATGGAGTTTATTTTTAGAGTTTCCTGCTTCCAAGCAGAGACCTAAAAAAGTACGCGATCATACTCAACCACATTTTGGAGGCAAGTTTTAATATGTGAAAATGACACCAACATCTTTCAGAAATGCGAGTATCACCAAAATTGTTGACGGAAATAAGTGCATACTGAAAAATTTCATCCCAAGTCAGGTCGGGTAAATTTTACATCCATTGATCGTCAGTATCAAAACTGAAGAATTTTTCTACTCTTGATCACTAGGTTGTCTTTGCATTTTTACTTTAATCGTTCGATATCCTTGAGCTCTGCTTTTTATCATTCTTGCCTTGTTATGCTCAGATTTTCCGTACATTGTACATGTCCGAAGCCCATTCTAGATTCTGTATGAGGACCACAGTTGATGTTGTTGATATAATTCATCCATATCTTGGTTGAACAGTACTTTCCACTCCATGTCTTCTCTGGTAGAAATGAGGATTCGAAGTAAAAGTACTAGTTTATTTTTGGGATGATTCAATCCAGGTTACATGTATTTATACAGGCATTCCACTATGTGTCTTCTCTGGTAGAAATGAGGATTCTTCGAAGCAAAAATATTAATTTACTTTTGGGATGTTTCGTTCCAGGTTGCATGTATTTATCATTATCGTTGCCCTTTTATTGATTGCATTTCTCCCATCTCGAAATCTTCAGAATTTCATATCTTCACTGTATTTCCAATATTAGCGGGATTCCCCTTTCTTCTATGACATCGTTCATCTCTCAAACTTTTAAAAAGTGTTAAAGAGACCGCTTTATTGGGTTGATGATATATATGTGAGTCGCCACACTACAGTTGGATACTCACCATGTCCCAGTTACTAAACTCTGGAACCACAATCAAAGGATCATTGTTCTTTCCTCAAACTATTAACACATTTAAGAGAACGCTTTATTGGGTTGGTGACAGTTTGATATTCATCAAGTTCCAGTTACTAAGCTCTGGAACCTATCCACAATCAAAGGATCATTATTCTTTTCTCAAACGATTAATACTTTTAAGAGACGGTTTTATTGAGTTGAAGACAGTTTGATATTCACCATGTTCCAGTTGCTAAGCTCGGGAACCTGGCCACAAACAAGCGATCATTGTTCTCTGCTGAAACTATTAATACATTTAAGAGAACGCTTTATTGGGTTGATGACATGAATATGGGTCGACATGGTTTGATGTTCATCATATTCCAGTTAATAAGCTCGGGAACCTGACCACAGCCTATCGAACTTTGTTCTTTATAGTGTGTTTTTCGCTTGATCCAGAATCTTTAAATCTTTCAAACCCCTCTTCTTCTCCATGCTCTGAGTTCTACTTTCACAATTCTTTACTTTCTATTGATCGAAGACTTCTGTTTTACAGAAGAAATCGCTCTTGTTCACTTAGTTTCGAATATTCAAATTGAATCGTATTCGTTTTGTTTTATGTCTTGAAACGAAAAAATCGTAAAAATTTTATTTGTAAGTAAAAAAATTGAAACGTTTTCCATCTCAGAGGAAATTTTCCGAAGTTCAGTCACGTTTTCCGGAAATTTTTTTGCCGAATTTTGGCGTTAATTCCAAAAATTCCAAATTTCGCAAGAGCCGCAATAATCCTAATTGCCATATATAAATTCCAATAGAAGTATACCGACAGCAGCAACAATAACAACAACCACAAAATGTCCTTATCTGGAGATTCGTCCATACACGTGGCAACAGCCGAAAATAGCGGCCCCTCATCCCAGAAATTGGCCTGGTCTGAGTGGGTCGAAAAGAATTCGCAGCCGAAAACTCATTATTATCCACGCGAGAAACACGAACTGACACCGTGGCAGAAACGTGGACCCATGTCCCGCCGCGATTGGGTGCGTTTCTATCAGTGGGCCGCAAAGAACGCCATGCCACGCGAGATGATATTGGCGATGAAAGTGCAGCCCGCCGAGAAAGAAGCAAAACCCAAGCGGAAGAAGAAGAAGACACTGAATGAGTTGCTGGTGCGTTTGTCCCGACTAAGCGTACCTCGTCATACACGCGACAAACACATTTACCCACCGAAGCCATTCTATCCGTACTCGCCGAAAATTCACTATAAGCGGCCGGCCCATCACGATCACGGCCGTCCCTTGCCGAAGCCGAAGGTGCCCAAATTTCAGAACGACGATGTTGAGGCCGATTTTTGGTCGGACTTGCGTTTTCCCATCATGTCCTCGGCCCTGCGGTATCGACCGTCGAAAAATATCTTGCGTATGGCAGAGCCAAGGGTCACGCCACCGGAAGTTCCCCATTGCCCGATACCGGATCCACCCGCCGAGGTGGTATCGCCGCGACGCCGCATGTCTCACACCCAGTGGAGGGAGCATCTGCGGCGTTTGGAATACTTGGCGAGACCGGTGATGCGGCCCTGTTTTCAAGAAATCTACTTCTGAGACTACGCAGTAGAGGAGAGGAGATTGTCTTCAGCAACCACAACAACTCAAAAAAGATTGTTAATTCGCATCGGTATTCAATGGCTGGATGCTCTGCCCATCTTTTATTCTGTGTTCCAGACAAATTTTTAATTCCAAATTGCTGTTGTTCCAGCAAATTTGTAGTCAACCGATGTCAAAATTATTAATTTAAAAAATTTGTTCTTGAAATTCGTTCATATTTAATGAGAAAATATTTTATAAAATAATTTTATGCATTTTAAAAGAGTTCTGTAGCGATTTGAGACCAGTTCTTATATTATTATTGATGATTCCGTCGGGTGCCAGAACTCACGCAGGATTTCTGTACTTGGTTAACAAATAATATAATTAGATAATTTTCCAATGGATTGTTAAATATCGCATGCGTGACAATGTCTTCTATATTGTCGTTGAAGAACATGTCTTCGACTAAACCGGGTTTTAGTGATAACTTACACTTTTAGGGAATAGTTGCAAAGTAAAACTATTCGCTAACACTAATTTGCCCGCATACATGATGCCGGACAGTGTCTTGCATCGTGTCCTGCCTTAATATTTAATATTGATAATTTCATCCACGTAGTTTTGCCAACTGGGTAGTCTCAAAGTATGCGAGTATTGTACATAATCACACAAGTATATATTTGTATATGTGTATATAACAATGCTATAACTACAACAACCAAAGCAAGGAGATTTTGAAGCCTCCTCTTAATCGGATTTTGTGCATCATTCATTCAATTCAATAATTGATTTGACTGATGGTCGCCTTTTGATCCCTTCATTGACTCTCAGCGCAAGACTCCTGACTAATACGCACTCAAACGCACGCACAAGCAAATAGATCCCCACACACGCACGCAAACACACACACATTTAGATGCATTTTGTCATGGTTATCTCGCGTTTTCTGCAGCTTTACCTTTTGACATTTTTCGCTCCTTAGCCGGAATTCCTTATTTTTTATGCGCTGTGCCTGGCATCTCGTTCTGCTTTGTTGTTTTTTTGCAGTCAGGGGCTTCGCTCTCTGACTTTTATTGCCTACTTTGGCGTATGCGATTTTTATCTACTTAATTCCTTAATTTTTTAAAGGATTTACGTTTCTTTATGCTTCACGCTTGATAAACACCAACAATGCACGCTTGATGATTGTTTCTTCCCTTTCTCTCTGTCCCTCTGAGCGTCTTAATAGTGCACGGCGAAGATGTCTTTGGAAAATGTGACTACAAAAAACGAATATGTGGCTGGAAAATACGAATATGTTCCCACTCATGGATACTGGAAGAATGTGGCCCACCGCAGGGATGGATAATTGAATGTTCTTAGGCTGATGTTGGTCGGCTGTTTGATATATTTCTTGCTTGCAATCACAGAAATGGTTCAGAGAGTGAAGACTCCTCTCTGCTCATATGATTCTTAATAGACCATAAATCATAAACAACTTATTTGTGTTGAGGATTTGAGGACTAATTCTGTATATAAGCTAAAAAGCTTAGGGTTTTAAGCTGGTGAAGTTTAGGAGACAAGTCGCAGAAAAGGTTCAGAGAGTGAAGACTCCTCTCTGTTTCTACGATTCTTAATTGACCATAAATCATAAACATCATATTAGTGTATTAATAAGATCGGTTGTTGAGGATTTGAGGATTCATTTAGAATACTTCTCTATATACTTTTAGCTTAGGGTTTTATGCTGGTAAAGTTTAGGAGACAAATCACCGAAATGGTTCAGGTTCAGAGAGTGAATACGCCTCCCTGTTTATACGATTCTTAACCAATCAATGAAAAATCAAAAACAACATTCGTGTTGAGGATTTGAGGATTCATTTAGAATACTTCTCTATATACATTTAGCTTAGGGTTTATACTGGTGAAGTTTACGAGACAAATCACAGAAACGGTTCAGGTTCAGAGAGTGAACTCTGTTCATACGATTCTTAATAGCCCATCAATTATAAACAACATATTAGTGTATTAATAAAATTTGTTGTTGAGGATTTGAGGATGAATTTAGAAAACTTGTCTATATACTTTTTGCTTTAAGGTTTTATAGACACGGTTTTGGAGACATCTGAATTTCATGTACAGAAGAAAACGAACACTTCTTGTCGAGCTTTCAGCTCCTGATTATTTCCGTGATGTGTCTGAATTTCATGTAGAGACGAAAAGGTACACTTTTTATAGAGCCACATCTCGTCCTTACTTCCGAGAGGCATGTATACACTTCTTCTGACGGGAAGCATGTATACACTGCTTCTGTATAACTCTTATGTTGTTCCTCTCCTTTCTGATTCATGACTCTTTCCTTTAAAAAACTATAGCTTATATTTATACTCCATTCAATGTGTAGAACAATAGAGCAATCTTTCGCAGGGCGCGATATTGAGTCACAGGACATTGAAATAGCATATGTGAGTCTATTTCTATCAAATCTACATACACAATTTACACTTCAATACGAAAAATAATAAGGGGCATCCTTTGTAAGAAACATCTTAAAAGGAGTTTTCCTATGGAGCTACCCTAATTGATCAAACATAAACTATTCCAGATAATGTCATGTTCTAGGGTCGAATTCGTCTCAAACAACAGCTTGTCACATAAACAGCTCTTCTTTCTGTGTGAACATTTTTAAGGAGCTTTTCTTCCATGCCAAACAGCGCTTTTTACTTAATGAGTTATTGTTTCAGATGATTCGACCCCAGGATGGGACATTATCTAAAACAAATTATGTTAGATCAGTTAAGGTAGCTCTCTTAGGGTATCTCCTAATAAGATCTTTCTTTCAAAGGATTCCGCTTAATTTTTTGTATTTCTTCTGAAGTGAGTGTCTGTGTGTGTGACCAGAGGTCGCCAAAGTGGTCTAACAAAAGCGGGGGTCGATCTGAGCCAGGGGATTTTGCGATTTTCGTAAAACAATACAAAGTTTGCTTGAATTAACAGAAAATGACTTTTATGAGAGTCTTTGGAGATTTCGATGATCAAAAAAGTTTGGCGGCCCATCATCTAGACCCTGTCGAGCTGAGTTGATATCTGCTAAAACTATAGAAGACTTTCAAATTTCCATTGAATGTTTTTGTTTTGTTTTATCGGAACAACTAGTCGTATATGGATAGCACTCAGACCACAAGACATCCATTGTTCTATATTTGACTCTCCATTCCAATGAACTTACTGGTGAACTTATACAGTTGCTTATAACTAACAAGTTTGTTTGGAAGAAAACTTCCCTGAAACACTATTCGAGCAGGTCTTACATAGTTTCCCAGGCTTGACTAACTTCTGAGGAATATTTATCCCGGAACTATGTAAAGCATAAACAGTGATCTCCAACATTTTCGGTTCCATTGGGAATTCTCTTACTATCACTTTCAGTTGTGATTTCTTTCATTCACAACTAGTTCAGAGTCTCTGGAAATGCAGGCTGTGAACTAAAGAAGTTGACATGATTCCCTCCCGTTCATCCATGTGGGTGTTCAATTTGATCACCGCCAACTGTCCAAATCTGCAAATTGTGTTCGCCGCACTTTTATGAGTCAATTCACGAGTGAACTTTTAATAGTTTAAATAAAATTCTTCTGCGAGTGCCACAAACTTAACACAAATTGACTTTCTAAATTGCGGCAAAAGAGCATAAATAAATTCACAAAATGCAGGTATCGTGTTTATTGGCAATATTCAATCCTTTTAGTGCTGCCTCGGCTCGGCTCAGTTTTAGTGCCGCCAACCAACTGAGCGAAATAACCCCCCAACCAAAGCTATGACAAGCGAACAGCAAAAAGAACATCGAAGTCATTTCAATTTAACCAATATTTGGCATTTATATTTAAATTTGCCAACAACAACAACAACAGCAACAACAACGACGACGACGATGACGAGGAGTAATACGACGGAATCAGTTAAAGCCCAAAATGAATATTTGAGCAATTGCTGCCGCGCTTCAGTTGACCGAAATACATAAAAATCACTGCAAAACACAGAAAACTAAAATAAAAGAAAAACTGTGATACGAGTACAAGCCAGAAAATTGTAACCGATTTTTATTGATAAAACTTATGACAACTGAACAATAAAAACAACAACAGCAACAGCAACAACAGCAGCAGCAACAATAATAATAATAAAGGCAAAAACAACCAACCAAGAAACAAACAGCACTTGACGAAGCCATCATCACCAGCCAACGAAACAAGCCACCAAACAACGAAACAACAACAACAGCAGTACCACCAAACAACAACAACAGTACCACCACCAAACACCAACAACAACAACACCACCACCAAACACCAACAACAACAACAAAATGCAATTGAATTTAAGCAATGATTTTGATGCGGGAAGCCAGAAATGTGTGGCAGCCACACTCAAAATTCAGTTAGGACAAATTTCCCGAAGCTAACTTTTGGCAATTAAATCAGCGAACAGCAAGAAAGCAGAAGCTAAACACATTCTTAATCGCCCACACTAAAATGTTGGTACACTTGTGTAGGTCGCAAGTTACAGAACCCAGAAACACAACTACCCCAAGGGCTGATAAAGTGAGAGAGGTTAAGAAATCCATTTGTCGGTAACAGAATCTCTCTCATTCTATAGACATATGTATGTATATTGTTCGTCCGTAAAGCGTGGTGGTAGAATTTGGTTCTTCAGGCTGGGTCCGAACATAATTCGAACACAATTTTGAAAGTTGTACAAGATTGTCATAGAAGTGGAACTTCTAGAAGTACCCTCAGTGTTCAATAAAATGTGAACCAGCCTCCGTATGTTCGTATCATCAAATTTCTTTTTGGTGGTTCAGAATAACCTGGAGTTCTTCTAAGTGATATTGCCCCCCTAATTTTACACAGGGTTTCCTGGAAGCTGAATATCATCAACTGGATAATCATATCTCTGTCTCTAGTTGCGAAATTTACCATGAATATTTTTTTGAGAGTCTTCAACTAACGCAACAGAACATCAGTCCACATTTTGAAACTAACACAACAGAACATCAGTCCACTTTTTTCCTGAAGTTTGAATTTGACCATTAAACTCCGAATAATTTGTTGCTTGGGGAATTTTTCTTCTGTTGTTCTTAATATTTGCGCTTTTGGGTCCTAAGTTTCCTTGCTTCCATCATATTCATTATATGAAATTCATAACCATATTCATAATCGAATTTCTTGGGAAATATTTCCTTACAAGATTGGGAGTACATCAAATTATCGGGAGCAAAGATAGAATTATCGAGAGCTGACTGGGCAAAAGTTAAGTAATTTCCTAAATATAGTACAAAAAAGGTTCCGAGATTTCTTCTAGCTGAAACTGAGATCCTAAACCCATCCTTCTTCCTGACTGTTCTCGAGAGTTCCACACTGTTCTTGACAGTTCCACACTATTCTCGAGAGTTCCACACTGTTCTCGAGAGTTCCACACTGTTCTCGAGAGTTGACTGGACAAAAGTTAAGCAGTTTCCTAAATTTAGTACAAGAAAGGTTCCGAGATTGCTTCTACCTGAAACTCTGATCCTAAACCCATCCTTCTTCCAACTGTTCTTGACAGTTCCACACTGTTCTCGAGAGTTCCACACTGTTCTCGAGAGTTGACTGGGCAAAAGTTAAGCAATTTCTGAAATTTAGTACAAGAATGGTTTCGAGATTTCTTCTACCTGAAACTGAGATCCTAAACCCATCCTTCAAAAATATGCACAATATTCACATACACAATTTCGTTCCCGTCTTGAGAAAAGTCTTTATCAAATTGTTTCCATGAAATATTCTGGAAATGTTGGGAGCTGTTCAGAGTTCTATTTGAAACTGAGTACAAACTCATCCTTTAAAATGTTTCTATTTTCACTGAATTGAGCGAAGAAGATTACACAATTTCTTTGGAAGGATAGTTATCAAATTTATTCAGCGAAATGTTCTGGAAATGTTGAGGTCTGTTCAGTGCTGGAATCCAAAAGTATCCTTCAACATTTCAAAGTAAAATTCCACATTTTCTTTTACTGTATTCAGTTCTTTTACTTGTGGACTGATTATACTGAACTTTACTATATCCGCTTATTGGCATTGAATAAACTTCTGTTGAATGAAATATTCCGTAGGTATTTGAGTCTATCTATCCGAAGTTTCTTGAAGAATGATCTATAGACACACTTTCAAACCTAAAACTCTCTGAATTAGTTCATAGAAGTTCCCTGATCAGATAGTTTTATGACAATAATGTCAGCTTATCGAAGATTGAACATTTGATGATTATCTGGAGAGTCTTACGAAGTTTTATTTGAACACTTGATGATTATCTGGAGAGTCTTACGAACTTTTTTTTTGAACACTTGATGATTATCTGGAGAGTCTTATGAACTTTTATTTGAACACTTGATGATTATCTGGAAAGGCTTACGAACTTTTATTTGAACACTTGATGATTATCTGGAAAGGCTTACGAACTTTTATTTGCACACTTTATGTTATTTGTGGAGTTCGCAAACTGCTCTCCCACAAGAGTTCAAGCAATTCCCCATATTTTTTTGTGTATGGATAATTGCAACGGAGCACAAAGAAGGTATTCTCCTTCTTTGTTGCTCCAACTCCAAAACGCCTTCGTTATAGAAGAAGATTTATGTATTCCTGAAGTGTTCTGGAAGCATGATTGTCACTTCTTGGATCAATCCCTACTCCTGACTTTGAACGAAAAGTATGTAGAAAACTCTCACTAGCCACGAGTATTATTCCAATTAGGATTTGGATAGAAAGCGGACGAGAGTTGTGCCCCTTCAAGTTTGTTGAAAAGGATGACCCGTTGACGAGTCTTGAACAGGATCTGATTGACTGACGTGGCAAAGAAATAGAATTATCTCATACAGCTGACTGTCTCGCACATTTCCTCTGGTGTGTGATGCATGTAAAGAATCATAAATAAAACCATTCTACACGCACATACAAACAGTGATTCCGTGATATGCTCTTCCAGTGCAACACTTGACAAGTGGAAAATAATGCCAACTCTCTTCAAACGAGTGCAACAAACCGCAGCAAAACGCGATGTCATAATGAATAATGCGCCACATGGAGCACTGCCACTGCCACTGCCACTGCGAGTAACTCTGCGGCACCAAGACTATGATGCAGTTGCGTCTATTGCCGGTGCTGCTCAGGTTGTTGACGATGATAATGAAATAGCAATTGTGCTGTTGGCTGTTTGGTTGTTGGCCGTTTGGTTGTTGCCTGGTGCAGATGCCATGAAGCGCCATTTGATTTATACAATTTACAGTTAGTTACGTTAGTTAGTTAGAAGAAAGTAAAGGGGGGAAACAACAACAACAACAACAACAACAACAGAAGCATCACCATCAGAAGTATCAGCAGGCAACAGTGCTGCTGAATGTTGACATGAAACGCTTCTCATGCCTGCCACATTTGCCACAAAATGAAAAATATGTACGCGACGCGAGCGCGTATTGTTTGTTGTATAAAATATGCGCGAATTCGCATGCGCAGCACATTCACATTAGCACATTCTGCGGCCATGTAGTATAACATCAACATCATCATCATCGGCCCCAACGCCATCATCATGAGCCTCCATGCACACCACAGCAACAATTGCAGCTATGTTGATAAGGCGCACAAGCCAAGCCAATTGCTTGCCTGCCGGAGCATTGCGTTGAAATCTCCGCAATGTTTCTAACAATTTATTTAATTTTTCTCTTTTTGTTTTTGTATTACTTCATTTTTTTTGTTCTTTTGTTTTTGGAAAATGTAACAACACCAAACAAGGTTGGCCATGGCACACTTTTTGTCCACAGCTCGGTGATGTTTCAGGCCAGCACTGAAATTCTCATCCTTTAGTCGGACACTTGAATTGATCTCGTCGAGTAAGAGGAGGACAGTGTTGGTGCCAGTTGGCTGAGGGTCTGTTTTGTGCCTTACCAATTCGGGTGGGGAAGCGTTGCGGCTGCTTCAATTTGCGAGTACGAACACTGGACAGAATTCGCTCACAGAATCCAGTCAGGAAGAGATGAGACCACAGGTGACCCAGTTGCGAAATGTACCTTTAAACGGACCAACTGAACACTGGCTGAGAAAATGGTTCGAAGAGTAAAGCTGAGCTTAGAATGAGTCCAGAGATTATGTGTTGCTGGACACCTGAACACACCCATTTTTAATTGTGGAAGAGAGTGAAGCATATAGGCGAGATTAGGTCTGGAAGCCACACATAGACCTATTGGCCCTTAGCGGTATCAGGTGGGGAGCTGGTTCTCTACGTAGATTTGTAGTAGCATCTTGTAGGATGTCACTGTTTTCAGGGAAGTGCTTGAAGTTCCATTCCTGAGACGTCTGGCAGGGTCCCAAATTGTGGGGCCCCCAAGCATTTTATGGGTGTTCTTAATAATGCAGCACATATGCTTAAGGGATGTTCCAAAGTCTCCTTTGTACCCGGACTTTCCCCTCCTTCTTTTCTTCTCCTTTGAACTTCTTACATATGTCCTTATTTGTGATGCCTTGAACCATATAATAGGTCAATTTAATTTATACAATAAGACAATATTTTCTTCAGAACGGCGATGACTGAATAGTGAAAGGGTGGAGATACTTTGGGAAGTGGCGGTGTATCTTAGCTGTGAGGAGCTTCTGCGACTTTTCCTTGCCATTCTGCCACCACTAACAAGTATTTCATTGCCAGTTGTGAGGTGCTAATGGCCTTCCAATCCAGACAAACACCGATTCGTTGTTTTTATGGTTTCTTAGCTCGCTAAACTTGCAGTATATCTTGTACTATAAAAGGGGGACAGCTCTGAATACTGTGCAAGTCCTGCAAGGGAGTCCATCAATTTATATTGATCAGTAGATTAAGGTGCGAATGTAACCAAACCATTAAAACTGACTGCCATGGAACTGATCTTCACCTCTTAGTGACTGGGTGTGCTCTGTCCAGAAATAGGAAACTGATCTTGGGAGAACACTTTTCTGTAATATTAGTGACTTGGCTAAAGTTTAACCTTTTTAGTTACAGACTAGACTTTTAGTACAGAAATCAATTGGTTTATATTTTAGTCAATGTTCCCATGTATCCATTTCAACATTAGACAGTATCCATAGAACTGATTAGCCCCACTATTGGTGACTGTAGCCACTTAAACCGGAGTTCACCTTTCTACATTTCAGCATTAGGCAGTATCCATAGAACTGATTAGTCCCACTATTGGTGACAGTAGCCACTTAAACCGGAGTTTAGCCTAACACAGCTTTGGTGTAAACACTTCGAAGTTTAATTGAACCCACTTTAAGCCAACACTAAACTAGCCCCAGGACGACATAAATCAATTGAAGTAGAGACGAAACAAACTGCGATTCAATTGAAGATAACCCAGTTCAGAGCATCTCACATATTTGTTTAAGTAAAGGTTGTCGCAAGTTCAGTGAAGTTGGGAAGTCTTCGAGTGCTCCACTTTCACTTCGTCTCCTGCAGCAATCCTCAGTTCCATCCTGAGCACTTAGTCAATATTTCCATATATTTTTCTTGGAAATTCTGTTCATACTCAGCGGACATTTAGATCACTTTCCCCCCCTCACGTTTACATGTTATCCTGCTGTTTCTTATATCCTTCGATCAAGCATAAGGCGCTCTCTTTGCCAGGCGTTGCTGTTAATTTTATGGGTTTTTCTTGCTACAAAATTGAGATTAATGTGCTTTTTATTAAGGCAAATATTGAAGGATGTTTTTTTATACCTCTCTGATATTAAAAAAAAACATGTAATTACAGTTAAAAGGAGTTCAAGGATACCATGTGTGTTTCTAATGTGCCTGATCCTTGTTATTAAGTGCTACAAAAGCAAACAAATGTTTGCCTGTTTATGGTAAAAGTAAAACAAATGCTTCAAATGTGTAATTATAGCAACCGCTCCGCCCCGCCCCCTTTTTGTTGTATTCCAGGAAATTTTTTATTTTTTCCGTAAAAGGACACTTGAACTCCATTTTGAGGTAGAACTTTTTTTAATTTGATTCCTTTGTTTCATTCTTGCAGCTCTGTTCGGTGATTATGGCGGCATTGGACGCATACGACGACGTCATCATCCGCGTGGCACGAAACGCGGCCGTCCACGTGGTAGCACGAGACGTGGTGGTGGCAATGGTTCGTTGGGACGGCAACTGTCCGCTTCACCAGCTGGACTGCACACACCCACAAGGGCGGCTTCAACGCCTCCTAAGGGCAGCACGCCGGAGACCAGCGGTGGTGAGTGAACATTATTCATTTCTATATTTTTTATAGCAATTCTGATGCAGTTGTCCTTTTTTGTGAGCTCTCAATTAAGAGCGCTTGAGTCTAATCGGCACTTGAATCACGTTTACGCGTAATGTGAGCAATGAGTGGAAAGAATGGTTGGAAGGTAGGCCGGCATTGTGGAGTTAGGAAGGCATGTTGCACAAGTGCCACTTCCTACTTTAGCGTCACTTCACAACATGATTTCCCTTCCCACTTTCAACGCAAATCGGAGTTTTAATTTCCACATCTGAAGTACTTGAGAAACTTCTCCCCTCCTTCTTCACAGTGCCACAGATGACACACACGCCTGTATTACGTGCCACAAATTCCGGCGTGTCCCCTTTGCACAGAAACTGCACTTACTTCAATTTACCCCCTCAGTTCTCGGTGGCACTCTGGTTTACTGGATTTCAGGCTGGCTTTTTCTTATCAACCCAAGTCACAGCAAATATTTGCGCAAAGATTTAAATCACTTTCGCTTGTCAAACATCCCCCAAAACAATTTCATAATCGTGTAATCGTGTCAATTATGGTTGCAGTGCTTCTTGTCCGGGAGTGTGGGGTGAGCTTAATTTAAAGTAACACTCTTAAATGAAGGGGGCGGGGTGTCTTTGTAGACAGAGAATTCATGTAAATCTGTAGAGAACAAAGTGGTCATGAAGCAAACATGTAGGAAGGAACTGGCTTTGTAAGTTGTATCAGTCTAATGATATATGAAAGTCTGTGGAAGACTAAGTATGGAAGACTGCTGGTCTCTGAAGCATTGAACTTTAATGCTGAGAGAAAGTTCACCATTGTGAACCTTTATAAAGAGTCTTGGACAGATTGAAAATTAGGCTCTTAAGGTTCCTCAGGGGCTTTCTTTAGAGTGACATGCAACCACGTACGACATTCTCATGAGGACGTGTAATATCACAATAATGCGAAGTAACTTGTTCTTAAGAACTTTCGGCTTAATTTCACCTTTCAGTCATTAGCTATGTGGCACATAGATCCATGTTGCCGGAACCATATGTTCTCTATCAATTTTAGATAGATATATTTAAGGGTGTTGTTCACTGCGACCTGAAAGATCTATTGTGATGCCCCTATTTATTTGAAAGATGAGAATAGTCTCATCTATTAATCTTCTCTATCAATGATAGTCACCATATTTGTTTGCTTTTTGACGTTCACAGCTACTGCCTCTCCCATTGCGTATGACTATGTCCGCCTCCCGATAAAACTAAATCCATTCAAAAAATTGTTCGTGATGCAAAGGAGGGAAGCTCTTCGAACTCTTTTGGAAGATGACCATAAATTTACAGATCAGAGAAAAGTTCTTCGCTGTCTCTCTCAAAGAAAGTTGGTTCACGCAGGTTTCATCCTTTCGTTCGATACGTCTTATGTTGGACCTGATAAATTAGTGAAGCTGAAAGTGTGTCAAAAGAAAGGTCATTTTCAAAAAATTATTGTGATGACATCCCGGAATCAAAATTTAGGTGTTTTAAAAGGCGAGTCCAGGAATTTTCTACAACTCTCTCAAATTGGATGATTTGAAATATATATTAAAGAAAAATCTACCTGTGTATTGAAAAATCTTTCTACACAAATGGGTGGTGAATCCAGTCTAAGCACACACTTGGAAGAGTTTGAGTGAGCTTTAAACAAGCTGGAAATGGAACAGAAGTTATGGTGTAATGCATAGTTGAAGTCTTACCATTTATTCCTTCTTTAATTGGCGGACTACTGTTGGCATTGGAAACGCATTCAGGCAAACTTCGTCCTGTTCATAATCATTATCTTCTACGAAGCATTTCAGGAGTATATTGATGAGTTGATGCTAGGGATTGTGTAGCGATAAAGGGATTGTTTAAGAATAACAATGGTCTGCAAAGACGAATCATATACTAAAGAGGTCCTCTGCTGATCCTCTAGAAAAGGATCCTTAAAGGGAATGTTTTGTATAAGGCAGGAGAAACGCATTCCATTTCTCTCCTGGCAGGTGTCATTGTCAGTAAAGCTGCGAATACTTTTAGGAAGTTAATGCAATTGTCACGAATGTTTAATTTTATTTGGAAATTTCAGGATAACTGTACACTGAAGCTTAAGAATCGTCCTTCAGAACAGTTTTTGTGCAATAAAATCTCTAAATAAACAGATAAAGGACAACTGACTAGCAACTCTTTTGAACCTGTCAAAAGTTAATCTACAGGCAAGGGTCTACATTGTCGCAACTCACTTTATTGGAAGAATGGCTTGCAAGTCTTCTGAACCTATTTTAATTTAACCTAAAGGAAGGGTCCTACTTTGCCACAACTCACTTTACTGGATGAATGGCTTTCCAGTCTTCCGAAGCAATTTTAAGTTATCCTAACGGTAGGATCCTACATTACCGCAACTCACTTTATTGGAAGAATGGCTTTCAAGTCTTCTGAAGCAATTTAAAGTTAACCTAAAGGCAGGGTCCCACCTTACCACACCTCACTTTATTCGATGAATGGCTTTCAAGTCTTCTGAAGCAATTTTAAGTTAACCTAAAGGCAGGGTCCTTTAGGTTAACTTAACCACACTTACCACAACTCACTTTATTCGGCGAATGGCTTCAAGTCGTCTGAAGCAATTTTAAGTTAACCTAAAGGAAGGGTCCTACCTTACCACAACTCTATATTGCCACAACTGACTTTATTGTGTGTCAATTGCTTTAAAACTTGTATGCAAATTGTCTGGCAGGATTGAAACCGCCTCCACACATATTCCCCTCTCCCCTCGACTTATTTTTCCAATATTTTTTGAGTGTGATTTGTTGCTGTTTTCGTGTCTGACTCGTTGGTAATTTGTGCAATTTATACGCGAACACGCACATGCGAAAGAACGCGTATTTACATTAATGATAATTGCACAAATCGGCTTAAATGGAATCGCAAGGGCCACGTGCAGACATGCACTCCGGCACCAACGCATCCTGCTCACATGCCAATAATCTCATAATCACTATGACAAATAAGCGCCGACAAATGCAGGCATAAATTTATGCAGGATTGAGGCGAAAACATGTGCAAAGGCAGCCATGGCGACCACAACCAGCCGCCAATTATGCAACATTGCAGCGCTATGAATAAATCCCCGAAACTGCTGTCAGCACGTGACACGACCCGCATAAATTGACCAACGCCGCGCTGCTCAATTAACGGCAGCACGGTGCGTGATTTTTTAAGGACATGCAGACTTAGACTCGAATGCGAGTAATTTGAATGCACACAGCAAATGGCAGGATGCATGTTGTGACATTGCAATTTGCTAATTGAAATAATCTCCCTCTCTATTTCTCCCTCTCTATTTTTTCCTCCCTCTCTCTCTCTCTGTCTCACCCTATATAAGTTTTCCCCCCTCTATATTTCTCCCTCTCTGTTTCTCCCACTCTATATCTCCATCCCTATTTCTCCCTCTATTGCTCCCTCTCTATTTCTCCATCCCTATTTCTCCCTCTCTATGTCTCCCTCTGTATATCTCCCTCTTTATTTCTCCTTCTCTGTTTCTCCCTGTTTGTTTCTCCCTCTCTATTTCTCCATCCCTATTTCTCCCTCTATATTTCTCCCTCTCTATTTCTCCCTCTCTGTTTCTCCCTCTCTGTTTCTCCCTCTCTATTTCTCATCTCTCTTTATTTCTCCATCCCTATTTCTCCCTCCCTATTTCTCCCTCTCTGTTTCTCCCTCTCTATTCCTCCCTCTCTGTTTCTCGCTCTCTACTTCTCCAACCCTATTTCTCCATCCCTATTTATCTCTCTCCCTCTCTCTCACCCTCTCTCTCTCCCTCTCTCTCCCTCTCTCTATCCCTCTCTCTCTCCCTCCCTCTCTCCCTCTCTCTCTCTCTCCCTCTCTCTCACCCTCTTTGTATGTCACTTCAACTATTCTAACACATTCCTTCTAATTACTTTACAGATGTCACACCAGAACCAAATCACCACTCGCGGTCCAGCGATACGGGCTGCTTCACGCCCACTATACCCACGCCGCCCCCCATGAAACGTGGCCCCGGACGCCCGCGCTTGAAGACGGGAGGTCCCGTAAATCAGGGTGTACGCGGCACACCGCGCACACGCAAACCCATCGGACCGTTGGTCGTGCCCTTGGGACACAGTCCGGCGGCCACGCCGCTCAGTCGCAGTCCCGTCATCAGTCCATCGCCCAGTCCGGCAAATTCCGAGCGCAGTAACCAAAGCCTCATAGCGGCAACGGAGAACGGTGGAAGCTGCAGTGGCGGTGGGGGTGGAATGCCGGAAAATTAGCTGCAGCATTTCACAGTTGTTGATTGGCCTAAAAGTATGCTTTATTTGGTTTAATTAGAATTAAGTCTGAAAGTGCAGAACTTTCTTTCTGGAATTGATCAAGCCTGCCAGGGCTCTACTCCTAGCATAAGTAATGATAATAATTTATAAAAGCAATAATAATATTGATATAATTATGTACATATTGATGCAACACTCAGTGCAAAATGTTTCTAAAGTAGTAAAATCGTTTGTTAAAAATTTATCACCAATTTACACTATTCACTTTTTCGATTTACTAGAAAGTATCTTGAATATAATCAACCACATTTTGAATACATGCTCACTCTGGCATATTGCTTCTCTCATCCCCCCCTCCTCCCTCCTCCTTGATGTAGTTTTCAAATGATCCCTCCTCTGATGTAGTTTTCAAATGATCATCGTTCAAGTTAATTTTGTTTGACTCTTGGAACTTGGATAATGGGGGGGGGGAGTCTATAAAACTGGAAATATCTGAATTATGCTTATTGACGTCATCATTTCAAAGATGAAATTGAAGAAAGTAAGAAAATTGGTCATTTCTTTGGACAGATTTTGATGTGATTTGCTCAAAACAAAGATTGAGGCTGAATTATTCAGTACATGAATGCGAGTGGTAAAACTAAAATGTTAGTTCCGATCTCACAATTGATATTAGTCCCGACAGTCTGCCTATAATATCCATCAGAGTCAATGAAGAGAATTCACAAAAACACATTTATCGGTACTCATATCCCTGAAGAGACTCAGATACTTAATATTTTACTTCTAACAACACATTAAACACGTTTCACTCACTCACATTCTCATCTGGGGTCTTTTGGGTTTTGGTACACTCCATTTCCATTGTTCCGATAGGTTTAACTCTTCAATCATGATGCAGCTGGTGCCTCTTTAAAGACTAACCTCGTTAGTTAGATGGTTGGAGGCATTAGATTGTCACACCCTCATTCTGTATTCACAACTGGGCTACATTTGGGGTCTTTTGGTTTTATGGACACTCCTACTATTAACCCATTCCCTTGCTGCCACTTAAGTTTCAATTGCTTTTAAATTTAACAGTTAAGTTAACAAATTTTGTTTAAGAACTATTTATACGTGAGTTATAAAGTTGTTATAATTATAAACACATTTATGCCAGAACATGTAAATTTTTATTGGATACATCAACGTACAAAATAAAAAGGAAACAATGATTCGACTCAACTAAATTGAATGCCTTTTCTTCGTTTCTGTCAACTGGATGGAGATGTTGCTTGGAACAGGTAATAGGAATATGGAACAGGTGAGTTTAGTTTAAGTTTTCAGTAGTATCTTTATAGTCCGGCGTGAGGATATTGCCATATAAACAATTCTCTGCCACAGGAGGAGTGATGCAAACACCCTCGAATACTCTTCGTAGTCGGGAGTATCCAACCTTTTAACAATTTAAGTAGTTTCTCTTTCTGTACTTTAACATTCTTATCGTTTCAGCTTCCAAGTCACAACTGTCCAAATATTACCACGAATTCATGTAAAAGTTATAATAAACTGCCAGCGAGTTCATTCCTACACACTCCAGAATCGAGCAAAAGGGTTACTGCCACATATGACTGGTTGTTGATGACTCACTGTTTGATGTTTATGACTCGTTGTTTGCTGTTTATGACTCGCTGTTTGCTGTTTATGACTCACTGTTTGCTGTTTATGACTCGCTGTTTGCTGTTTATGATTCACTATTTGCTGTTTATGACTCACTGTTTGCTGTTGATGACTCACTGTTAGCTGTTTATGACTCGCTGTTTGCTGTTTATGACTCACTGTTTGCTGTTTATGACTCGCTGTTTGCTGTTTATGGTCTGCGCTTTATGACCTGTCATTAATGGATTAATTTTGTTAGATTAATCGCATTTATCCATATTCTAAGTATTTGAAAAAGAAACTGTGGAACCAACACTCTGCTTTCTTACAATGCATTTCTCTCATTACGATTTAAGTTTTTGGGCTATTACAAGTGAGTCGGGATACCCTATTCCCATAACTCTGCAGAACCTCGTCTTATACTTGGTTTTGGTATTGACTGAACCAATTTCTCTAAAAGTAATGGAGATGAGGAGGAAGTAGATGGGTAGGTAAAGCGAACGCACTTAGGCCATCATTGACTCCTTGTGATACCGCATGAGACAACAGGTCCCACCCCTTTCAAACGTCCAGTCATTTGGAGCTTTTCATGAAACAATTGATGGAGCTTATCTCCTTGTTTGCAATATCTCCCAAAGAGTCCAGAAAGTGGTCACCCTGGAAAATTCGCCTAAACAACGCTGTACACGTGCATAACAGGTGTTCAATGCACTCTTCTTCCTTCTCGTCCATGCAAATCCTGCAAAAGTCGTTAGAGGCAATCTTCAGCCGACACCCATGGTGCATTGTCCCGTTAGGATCCTAATAACGGAACCTACACTGAGTCTATTTAGAGACACTAAGTCCACTGAGTGCTTGACATTTATATCTGGCCAGGTTTGTCTAGCTACTTTGCATCCTGTACATTCAGACCAAAGCCTGCCCGCTGTGCCTAAGGATATTATATTGTGAGGAGGAGCTTGCATTTACCCTTCATTTGATCTCTCAATTATTTTAACTCAGTCTAAATGAGCGAAAGTTCTTTTGTGTAGGTCACAACCCTCTTGGTTAATCTAGAGTAGGTTCTCGATAAGTGTCGACATTCTAGTCTCAATCTGGTATTACAATTGTATCGTATGGTTTCAAGCCTTCCCTCGCCTTTTCGTGGACACCGCCATAGTCTTCTAACCTTGAGTAGTTGATTCACTCTTTGCAACCTTCCAGTTCCAATCGATCTCGTGGCTTTCTAATCCAAAAAGTGTGTGACGCCTGAACTAACAATGGAGTTGATTGGTTTTTGTACCGAAGCCTATTAAAATATTTCGATATCTTTAAATATCCATGAAATTGGATACGAATGCCCCAAACGAATGGAGTGGTAGAAATATTTCCGATGGCCACAGGTCGCTCCCCTCCCCACATCACTTGTGTGAGGTCAGTGGAGAACAGCGAAGGAAAACAAGACGATTTTTACCCTCCACCATGCAATTGGGTTGTTGTCGTCTGCCACGTGCATATAGGCCCACTAAATAATGGTAGTTTGATCGGTTTGACTCCACTCCTCCTCTTCGGGCCATGCAAATCCACAATCGGTGTTGAGAGTTTTCCGTATGTCAAATCAATTAAAAATTCAAATTTTTATACTCGTATTTTGTAATGCGGCCGCGCGCCGAGATTTATTAACAACTTTCAATTAAGTCCGCAACGAATTCGGTGCCTCAATTCAATCAGCGCGAACAGCAACAACACCAGCAGCAACAACCAGCTGCGAATGAGAATGTATTTGGCAACACATTCGCATAAATAATGCATTAATATTGAAATAAATGCAGATGCAACCGCCACAGAAGCAGACAAAAATGCCTTTGATAGGGAATTTGCATTTACAATTAGAAAGGAATTCAGTGTTTGGAACGTGAGTCCATCCGAAGGCAGCACCATTTTGGCAATTTCCACGCACTCCGCATCGCTCGCCATTAAAGTCGAAGCGAAGGAAAAAAGCTGAAAATGTTGCCTGCAATTTTATTAGTCTCTGATTTGTGAAAGAGCAACTCTGCGAACAGCGTGTGTGATTTGCCATAATAAAGACACGAGTGGTCCGTGAGATCCAGGCGTGGACTATAAAGCACAGTGGCACAAACAGCTGTTGATGGCTGTGACAGAAAATTAGCTCTGAGAACTTAAGAAGAGTCTCTTAAGAGTGGCATTTTGTATAACTATGAACTCGCTCTGTACAATAATAATTATGTAGCCATGCACTGAAGTGCTACCGAAGCAACAACGAGAGACGGCAGAGTTCTTTTGTAAAGAACCCTGGAAAAACTAGAATACATGGAATCAACAGAGGGCGGTCTGAAAACACTTCACGGGGTACTGAGAGTAATATTGTTAATTCCATCAAATGCGGGTAAGAATTTAAGAGGTTCTTGCTTTGGAGCTTTCTTGGGAAGGAAAGGGACTAGTTATACACAGAGAAATGTCCCATCATTCGGTACTTTAATTGTTCAATTTCATGACATTCTGACATTTAGCTATGTGTGAGGTGTTCAAATACGAAAGTAATGTTAGTTGTGGTAGAAAAATGGATTAAAAAGTTGATAGTTCTATACCAAATACCTTCTAGTTCCAGCTAGTGATCTTCTAGTTTCACACTAGAGTCCTGCTAGTTCCACACTAGAGACTTCCTAGTTCCACACTAGAGACTTCCTAGTTCCACACTAGAGACTTCCTAGTTCCACACTAGAGACTTCCTAGTTCCACACTAGAGACTTCCTAGTTCCACACTAGATACTTCCTAGTTCCACACTAGAGACTTCCTAGTTCCACACTAGTGGATTTTCAGATCCACACAAGAGAGCTAATTCCATACTAGAGGCCTGCTAGCAGAACTTGCTGGTTCCACATTAGATCTCACCACTAGATGCCTGTTAGTTTCGCTAGATATAAAAAAGCGTTCGGAATCAGGTGGGGGCTATCTCCACGAATTATGCACTGGCTGTACATTTCTGTGGTCAGACCTATATTGCTATATGGAATACTGGTATGGTGGCCACCCACTCAGAAACAAAGCTACTCGAAGCTTCTTAGCAAGGTCCAAAGAACGGCTTTTCTGTGTATTTCTGATGCTTTAAGGACCACTCCAACTAAAGCATTAGAAGTGATACTCAACCTACCTACATTAGAGCTGGTAGGGAAGCAAGTGGCCGCCGCATTAGCACTAAGGCTGAAATGTGCGGTGTTGTGGCATGATTGGCAGATTAGACACTCGACTATCGTGCATACCTGGAGTACTTTTATCCAACACATTGACCACTCTATATCTAATCTCAACTTTGATAGGCACT
The DNA here is from genome assembly GCA_920105625.2 of Clusia tigrina. NCBI lineage: Eukaryota > Metazoa > Arthropoda > Insecta > Diptera > Clusiidae > Clusia > Clusia tigrina. The sequence continues at coordinate 25,519,172 of OV050031.1, read as the reverse complement.
TCCAAACACATATTCCGTCTAGAAGAGAGTGGCAAACACTCATGCCATGGAGAATGGGGGGAGCTGAATATCTACACCGACGGATCCAAACTTGACGATAGAGTCGGTTTTGTAGTTTTCTCAAAAGAACTGGGACTGGAGCTTTCGTTCCGTCTCCCCGACCACTGCAGTGTTTATAAAGCAGAGGCCCTAGCCATAAAGGAGATAGCCGTCTACTTAAGTAGACACGCCGTAACAAACTACATTATAAATATCTGCTCGGATAGCCAGGAGGCCATCAAGTCAATGAACTCGGTGGCACTGAAATCAGAGGTTACTCAGGACTGCCTGGCAACGCTAAATGATAGATAGATAAGATATATTTAAGGGTGTTATACACTGCGACCTGAAAGATATATTGTGATGCCCCTAACCCTAAGTGATATAAGAAACGTTTTCAGGGTACGCCAAATATGGGTTCCGGGACATAGGGATATTGAGGTGAACTGTAGGGCTGATGAGTTAGCCAGACGGGGCACAAACCTTCCTTTATGCACGGACAGATGCGAGGTTGGAATACCAATTGCCACCTATAAACTGATGCTGAAGGATAGAGTCGTGCGTGAGACCAATGGGTCTTGGGCACACGAGGGCACTTGCTTAAGAACTAGGAGCTTAATAGGAGGAAATCTAGAGACTTGCTTGCCTTGTCGAGGGAAGATATCTCTAAGGTCGTGGCTTGCATAACTGGTCATTGGCTATTCGGTAAGCATGCTCTCAGGCTGGGAGTATTCTCTCATGAATACTGCAGAAGGAGGAGGAGGAGACTGTGGAACATCTCTTCTGTAGGTGCCTAGCGTGGCTCTAGCGAGAAGCGGGCTCTTTAGGCAAATACGCTTTCAACTCTCTTACAGAAGTGTCTGGCGCGAAGGTCAAACAAATCCTGCGCTTTATTAAGGCTTCGAAATGGTTTGACGAGTACATCAGAGGTGCTTTGTTACGCGGTGGTATCACAATGGACCCATGGTGGTCTGAGTGAGTTGGTCTGTAAACCGGCTACCACGATAACCTAACTTAACCTTCACTAGATGCCTGCTAGTTTCACAAGACACCTAGTTCAAGAGAAGATACCTACTACTTCCACACTGGAAAGCGACCTACTAATAATGCACTAGCGACCTACTAATGCCACACTAGGAACCTATTAATATCACTTTAGCGACCTATTAGTACCACACTAGCGACCTATAATACCTCAGAAGTGACCTTCGGATACACTAGTAACCTGCTGACACCCCACTGGAGACATACTAGATAGTTCTATATCACAGACCTCCAAGGATGAAGTAATTTGTTTTACAAATCCAATAATTTTTGTTCTTAAATGTTATCGATAGGTTAGGTTAAGTTACACTGGTTGAATGTGAACACCACACATAAAAGTGCAAGGTCTTTTACGTTTCCGGATAGATATCCATTTAAGTGTCGTAATATGGAGTTGTAAAAAGAGAGACGCACTTAGCGAACTTTAAGAACGAAACCATCCCTAGTGCTGATACCTCGTCGAGTCCCTTAAACCAGGGAGTTCCCAGGTGTTCCAGGCGCGTTTTTTGGATTACGTAGGCATAAGATAGTACTTCCGATAATTCTGAAATTTGGAAATAAGTGGGTCCATAGCATAACTTGCCTTCCAAATTAATACTCTGATTTAACCAACAGAAATGATAATGCGAGAAGACCTCATTGGAAATCATCAACTAACATTATTACAGGGTTTCAATCGGGATGTACCTCTTCTCTCCTGCTCTACCATACTTTCGTTTTAACCACAAAAACATCAGTTTGCCCCATTGTGCCTGCTTAATAAACTTCGATTTTCAGCACTTTTGAAACGTTGGCAATTCGAAGAAAATTATTTTGTAAATATTTTAGTGGTTTTTTTACGCAGACACTTAGAGATGAGAGGAGTTTGCACCGCACTTGAGGAACCCTACACCAAAGATCCAGTACCAAAATGTAAGCCAAATTGAATACTTAGCTCCAAAGAGCTAAGATGGTTGCTACTTCCGTTCTCTTGGGAAAATACTCATAGCAGAAGTCTTGAGTAATGCAAGAGAGCAACTCAGTCTGTGAAGGCCCCGAAGGCAAAGATCTGAAATTGCTCACAGGTGACCAGAGACAATGGTCTGAAACTGCTCCCAGGTGACCGGAGACAATGATCTGAAATTGCTCCCAGTTGAACAGTTGTCCGCCCGTCAAATACACCCTGCCAAATGCGTGTAGCGCGGTCGTCATGTAAATTGCGCCTTAAACACCCAGAAATGTGGGTCATCTTCCGCGCTGTTCGACTCTTGGGTTTCCATTGAATTGACATTTTCCATGTTTGCAGGCGGCTGCAGACATTTGCGAAAATTTACGCGTATTTTTCCGTTTAATGGACTATTCGTGAAAAATGCCTTCACACTTTAGTGCGAAGCTAACAGAATTTATGTGCATGAAGTGCGCATGCGTACCAACGTGGAAACGTGTTTCGTTTGATGGCTTGTTTTGAAGTGCGTGTGATGAAGCGGCTTCAAATGTTTTTGACACTTCAGTTTTTTCTCGTTTTCTCACAATTTGTGGTGGAAATTCGAATGAACAATTTCGCAATACCAAAAAACAAATCAACTTTATGCGCTTAAAGAAAACTGACTTACAGAAATGTGGGTTTTTTCAGAAAATTTTAAAAACTTGGTTAGTCCTAATTTGAAGTTGATCCTTCACAAATGTTTGAACAAACCTAATAGATCCAGTGTTCCTAAGTAGCCAAAGTTTGCGCTACTTAGGAGGGAAGTCTCAATTACCGCGAACCTGATTCTAGTGAAAGCTGGGGTATTCGCACAAAGAGGGGTCCACCCTCTCCACTAGTCTGGTAAAATGCCCTGTCTGCATCTATCTCTTGGATATGCTTAGCCCATGCAAACTGACCTGTCATTAGACCTACCTGATGGTTGGACCTTTGAGAGGGATGGGACCTAATGTCTCATGCGGTGTCACAAAGGGTCAATGTTGGCCTAAGTGCGCCTTTCATGCGGCCGCCTTACCTACCTACCTACCTAGTCCTACCAGAAATCTGGGGTCTATCCTACCAAGTGACAGAAGAAACCTTGATGTTCTATCGGAAATAACTAGTAGCATACCCTTGCTCAACTGCTGCCTCTTGCTACCCCCCATTCACAGGCAATCCAATCCAATAGTGGCCCTAATGGTAGCCAAATGTAAAGAAAGAAAAAATTCTGGGCCAGTAAAACTGTTCTCAGATCCTTCATTCGCAAGTTTATGTGCGACTTCATTCCCCATAACACCCATGTTAGCTTCAGCATTATTCTGGAACCCATGTTAGCATCAGAGGATTATACTTTCCAACATAATTTAATCTGGATTTGCACAACAGCACCAACTTGGAAGTGACAAGGGGGCTGAGCAAGGCCTAGAACTCAACCTAACTGTCACTAATACTTCTGCCACGCCTTTTACTCTCCACCACAGTGAAAAATGCCCTTAGGATCGCATACACTTCCGCTTGAAAGACAGAAGCATGACAACCAAGGGGGTATTGGAGATGGACACCATTGAGTTCCACGGGAATTCCAAAAACCTGATCCAAAAAATGTTCTGGAGCCATCAGTGAAAAAATGACTATTAAAATCTGACTACTAAATTGCTTACAGGGATCAGTAATATGACCATATGAATATGAATATGAATATGTATGCAGTATCGCCTCTCTTTTATAGGATACGCGGGCTTTGGAACAATAGGCATAGAAAGCATAGCAGTATCCATGTCAGTGCCAACAATATCTTTAAGATTCCAACGCTCACCCACCCACAGTCTATTGTGGTTTAACCCACAGACGACTTTGAGGACCTCTCCTTGCATAAAAACATCTATGGCGGGAAGATTCTGCATAACAATAACTGCATAACATCAAGATCAGGGTCCTATTTCTATTGAGATAAATATACACTGAGGTTGCCCATCTCTGCGGAAGAATAGTTCCAACATTTTCAACTTTGTTCATTTTCATTTGGTGGATTAGAAGATTGTTTAATTAATTAATTTCTCCTAAGACAAAACAATTATTTTTTGAGTTCCATCTCCTTCTCCGCAGAAGAACATTTCCTTCTGCCAGGTTCATATTTGTGGACCATTTCTTCATTCAACATATTCGGCTAACGACGGACTATAAACATTTTTTTTATGATATTCCATTTCAGCGAGGCGAAGACAGGAAGGAGGTGCAGGTAACAAAAATGCCTCCTCTGTCACACAATGTGAACGCGGCATTAGTGCCAGGAGTGTTTTCCCATACTTTTTGTCAATCTAATCTCACTGAATTAGTTAGTTTACAAATTTGCTCTGCTGCAGGTGCAACATAATCGCTTCCTAACTCAACCACACACACTCACTCACACACACACTCACACTTACACATACACACTCTTATACAGACGGTACGTAATCTATAAACACACATACTTGCAGGCAGAAATTTAGTTGGAGAGATATCAATCTACAAAATGCAACAAATTAAACAGCGGTTAAACTCAATTAATTTGCATAAATGGCAGCGTCACACATCCGCAGCGTGAAAAAATCTTCACTGCTGCGGGGAGCGGGGAGGCTCTCAGTGGAAATATGTGCGAGGTACTCGCAGTTAAAACGATAGTGATAAAAATCTTATTCAAAGAGCGTGGCCAAGTCCTGTGGCGAGGTCGCTTATGGGAAACGACGAAAGCGGTTGCAATGCTGTAAAGCAAGCGCCACTGAGGAGCAGCAGTGTGGTCGGAGTAGGGCAACGCAAGCGAGGGTGGCAGCGTTTGGGCTGAGAGATTGATATGGTCGTCGCTGAAACGATTGTAGTGAACACTACTTGTGATATTACCTTAGAGTGGGTGGAGGCAAGAGTAGCTTAGCCAGTTAATTGCTATGATGGATGTTGAATAAATCTTGGGATCTTTATTTCACTTTGTATCAAAGGAGCTCGGAGTAGCTCGGTTGGTATCTTCTGGTAACATTTTTTTCTCAACATAAGAGAGCGGAGTTTTAAGATGCTCTGAGAGCAAACCTATTGAGGGGTTTCTAGTGTATGTATAGCAGGAAGCTTGAACGCCTCGTATATATAAAGCAGGAAGCTTGAAATACCTCTGAAGGGTTCCTCTAATATATAAAGCAGGAAGCTTGAAATACCTCTGAGGGGTTCCTCGTGTATATAAAGCTGGAAACTTGAAACACTTTCGATGGGTTCCTCGTATATATAAAGCAGGAAGCTTGAAATACCTCTGAGGACCTCCTCGTATATATAAAGCAGGAAGCTTGAAATACCTCTGAGGGGTTCCTCTAATATATGAAGCAGGAAGCTTGAAATACCTCTGAGGGGTTCCTCGTATATATAAAGCAGGAAGCTTGAAATACCTCTGAGGGGTTCCTCTAATATTGAAAGCAGGAAGCTTGAAATACCTCTGAGGACCTCCTCGTATATATAAAGCAGGAAGCTTGAAATACCTCTGAGGGGTTCCTCTAATATTGAAAGCAGGAAGCTTGAAATACCTCTGAGGGGTTCCTCGTATATATAAAGCAGGAAGCTTGAAATACCTCTGAGGGGTTCCTCTAATATTGAAAGCAGGAAGCTTGAAATACCTCTGAGGACCTCCTCGTATATATAAAGCAGGAAGCTTGAAATACCTCTGAGGGGTTCCTCTAATATATGAAGCAGGAAGCTTGAAATACCTCTGAGGGGTTCCTCGTATATATAAAGCAGGAAGCTTGAAATACCTCTGAGGGGTTCCTCTAATATTGAAAGCAGGAAGCTTGAAATACCTCTGAGGACCTCCTCGTATATATAAAGCAGGAAGCTTGAAATACCTCTGAGGGGTTCCTCTAATATTGAAAGCAGGAAGCTTGAAATACCTCTGAGGGGTTCCTCGTATATATGAAGCAGGAAGCTTGAAATACCTCTGAGGACCTCCTCGTATATATAAAGCAGGAAGCTTGAAATACCTCTGAGGGGTTCCTCTAATATATAAAGCAGGAAGCTTGAAATACCTCTGAGGGGTTCCTCGTATATATGAAGCAGGAAGCTTGAAATAGCTCTGAGGGGTTCCTCGTATATATGAAGCAGGAAGCTTGAAATAGCTTTCATACTCATGAAAAGCTTTGTACTCCAAAGGTTTCGGAAACAACATAAAATTGTATTGGATTCAGTTGAAATAGGACCAAGGGAAGCAGTGTTACATCTCAGAGAGCAGAATTCCCCAAAGAATGAAGGATTGGAAAGTCGTCGCAAAAGAGCTTAGCCAAAGTCTCATAATAGATACCCACGAATATATCACTAAGGTCCATGGTATGTCACTGAGGTCCATGGTATGTCACTGAGGTCCATGGTATATCACTGAGGTTTATGGTATATCACTGAGGTCCATGGTATATCACTGAGGTCCATGGTATATCACTGAGGTTATTGTCATGATGGATGCATGCCCGCACCTGAGGTACAGTAGAAAGTCTGAGAAGTCTGATGCAACTAAGAGTATTGTACATCATAGTGAGGCAGGTACTCATGACTGAGGCAACTGCAGAACTCTGTTGAAGACCCATTTCGAAGCCAAGGATACCTAAACCACTGTTGGGAGTGACATCTGACGAATATCCATTTGTAGGAATACGCATCTAGTTGCACATGCATGTTCAGTTCTCTGCTGCTGTAGACCCCACTCCATTGTATTTTTTATAAAATGACTTCATTTCCTTTTCATGTAATTGAAGTTTTTAGCGGTTCAAACTCCTCCTCGTTGCGCCGCCTGTCTCTTCTTACAGCTGCTTCCGATGTCTGCTTTAAATAGTTCCTCCGAAGCCAATTGTGAACTAATCCACCATAACTAATAACCCACAAGCGCAGCCGCTCCTCCAGCTTATCCTTTTCGAAACCTTTTAAAGAAAGAGGTAAAATCAGAGCAGTCTGCCTTGTCGGTAAGGAAAAGTAAGCAAAAGGATTACTTTGCCTGCTGACAACTCCTTCCACGCATTGATAGTGACTGCTTTTCCGCCACAATAAGAAATTAAATCCTTCCAACCAAACAGATCAAGAAATGTATGAAAAAACTTAATTGTACCAGGATTAAACTCGTTCAGCTTCCTACACAATTACAAAGGTTGTCGCAAGAAGGACGGAATAGTAGGGTAGGCTTCAGTAAAAGGTGATGTAAAAAATTTCCTCTATGATGACTGCTTCTTTCTCTGATCTGCTCCTTTGGCTTCTAAGCAGTGTCGAAGGAATCCTTCTTTCACCGGTCTACGAGTAACATTGCCGAACAACATTTCGAACTTTGTAGCGGCGCATACGGAGGGGCACTTAAACCCTTGAGATTTTCTATGACTATTTTTTTACATTTCAACTATTTTGCTCGTCTTCCTTCACAGCTCCGACGTCCTTTGTCTGTGGAGTTTTTGTTGTAGTTCTTTTTGTGTTCTTCAGTTTAAAAAAATTATTTCGTCTACTCCTACTATTGTGCTCATAATCGCCGTGTTCTCATAATGTGCACAGAGCAGATCCTTTTCTTTTAATTTTCGTTTCGTTGTCTTTTTGTATGTGTGTTGTTTAAGGATCTTCTTCGCTGTTGCTGCTTCAGTTGTCTATGGGAGAATGATGAATGTGCGTGTTTTGGAATTTCGTCTTACATTTCGACACAATGGACTTCGCTTTAATTCAATTTACCTCAGCTCAGTGTGAGAGTTGCTTCATAGTTGTACGAGTATTCATAGTACGAGCAGAATTTAAGCGCAGATGCGTCCCGCGCCCTGCGTCTTCGTTTTTTATGCGCTCAGCGGATGCTTTTAATAGAAATTGTTCGTTCAGGCGTTAGTGTTAAAATGCGTGATGTTGGCGATGCCGATGATGCTGATCATGCTGAACAACATGCCGCTGCCTAAATGTATCCCCTGAGATTGCAGTGTGTGTGATATTGAATGGCTCTTAAATGCATCCCGTGGCCATTAGGATGCATATCCGAAATATATTTTAAGATTATTCTCTAAAAATAATTCAGGGTTCATGCAATTAATTAAAGTATTAAAGTAGTTTAAATTGTTCTTTGAGATAACGGAAAGTTCTGGCGCAGATCTGGTGATATATTTTAATGGAGAATCCCACACGAATTCTGGGTAATTATGTGCTTACGAGTTTCGATATGTTTCAGATATGAAACGTGGTTGCGTAGATGTTCCTTTCAATGTTTAAAGCTGTTTTTCACTTAATTTCCTCATTCATGGTTGCCTTCTGGAGGCACTTACTATTGCTAGTTTATCAGAGGAGTTAGTTTACCAACAACTTCGCAGCTGGGAAAACTGTTTCTGCCAACTTCACAGCTTTTTAATCAGGATATGCTCATGGTTTTATGAGACAGCCTTCTCGGTTATGTAGTGTCTTATGTTGTTTGTCTATGAAATTCATATCTGAATTAGGATCTCTACAGAATGTTCTCTCTGGATGACGCTTGCGTGTCTGTCTTCCGACAAACTACTCGACATAATTCTACCCGTAAGTCTTTCACGCTCTAGTGAGACATTCCTTGCTTAAATTCTGTCAAAAAAGTTCCCCAAGGATGTGTCTATTTTAGTTTTAATCAGTATACCTCTTTGACCAATCTCAATATGACCATTCGTATGACTTTCGAAGCATATAACTTTACGAATTCCTAAATGCTTCGATCTTTTAAACCAAATTCCAAAAAGAATGTTCCACGAATATATACAAAACCATCTCAAACATTCGTTGGTGTCACTGTTGTTGACCCAATTACCGATCCACTTGTTCAGTTTGCGTTCTTACTTCAGTATTGCTCCCATTCCTACAAGTCCAGCTACGAGTACAGCTCACCTTCGCGCTTTCTCACTGAGCAATCAGTCCCGTTACCGTTACCGAATAACTTCGCACGCACATTCAATTCAATTAGCCTGCAATGTGGCCCAGGCAGGCAGTCAGCCATGCAGCCAGGCAACTAAAATGACCAAAATTTCTCGTACAAGGACGCAACGACTGCCAAAAATGCATGCCAAATGAACTGAACGCACGAGCATTGGTAATTAGTGGCGAAAACCAGCAGAAACAGGATTCCACAATTAAAGGAGGGGGGCAGCAGCACTCAAGGAAACTGCGCTTGAAGACCATAATTACGCAGGATACGTGAGTGTCACCGTGAAAGATGCGCTTAAGACAACGACATGCCGCAGCATTGTTGGACTCTACTTTGGAAGGGGTTAATAATTAAACAACAACTACAAGCACAACAACAACAAAAACAACTACAATCACAACAACAACAACAACAAATATAATCACAACAACAACATGAACACCAACAACATGAGCAACAACATAAAAGCAACAACCACAAATATGTCTGTGAGCAGAAAGCTGAGAAAATGAACCAACAAAAAAAAACTGAAAGTTAATGTGGGGGAATGAATAAATATAAAATTGGGGTTATGCAAGTCGCTCCAAATACGAGTATAAAAACATGAACTAAATGGAAAAACGCAAAAAAAGGAAAGTTGCATGCTGAAAAAGCTTAAAAATTATGCAAAGCGAAGCAGCGAAATTGTGGGAGAGGGCCACGAAGCAACTGGAACAAATTTGCATAGAAATCAGTCAAGCAGGCGAAGTGAAGGAAGTCGAAGTCACGGTGCGAGTGGAAGGGGGAGGAGCTGCGGAAGGTGGGATATTTTCACAAAGACCTCTTCGCCTTAATTTTGAGCTGTCCAAACCTCAACTTTTTAGCAGTTTTCCTGCCTATTCCAGTTGAACAGAGACGGTGAGGCAGGCGATGAGTGGAGAGGACAAGAAGAAGGTTCAGAACCGCGGCCCTAAATATTGTTGGGTTTATGAACTGTTAAAGTGAAGAGAATCGGTTTTGGGGCAATTAAAAAAATTGTGTATATATAAGTATATAAAAGGGGTTTTCAAAGGACATAACAATTTTGTATTTAAATAAAACACAGGATAATTGAGATATCGGGCTTTATTCCAGGTGTAGTACACATGTTCCACTTAAGTATGGAATTCGATCTTGTTGATATGACCACCGCGAGCACGTTTGCAGCGACCGATTCTTTGGAGCCAATTTCCCACCACTCTTCCACATATTTTGGACGAAACGTTGACAATTTCGCGTTCGATATTGTTCCCGAGCTGCTTTAACGTTCTTGGCTTATTGGCATAAACCATCGACTTAACGTAACCCCCTTCAAATAAATCCAACATCGTTAAATCGCATGAGCGAGATGGCCATTCGACCGGACCATATTTCGAGATTTCACGATTACCGAACTTCTCCCTCAATACATCAATTGTTTGATCACTTGTGTGGCAAGTGGCACCATGTTCTTGAAACCACATATCACTGACCTGGACTGGACTTGACTGCCCAAACAAAGTCTTCCAACTTGCCACGATAGCGAACTCCATTGACCGTAACATGGCGATCATTTTCATCGACGAAAAAATATGGTCCCACCACACCTCCGGCAGGAAATCCACACCAAACAATCACTTTTTATGGATACAATGGAGTCTCTTGAAGCACATGTGGGTTTGTTGGTGTTCAAAAACTTATTGACAAAGCCATTAAGCCAAGAATGGCCTTCATCGCTGAAGATTATTGTTCGATGAAATCAGGGTTTTCTTCGTTTGCAGAACCCAATCGGAGCAGTTTCGGCGCTTCAAATGATGAAGAGGCCTCAGTTCTAAAGTTAATTAAATCTTGTAAGGGTGTAGGGCAAGATATTTATGGAAAAATCTCTTCAGTGCCCAGTCAGAAGGCCCGTAACAATGCGAATACCTGACCGAGACAAGCTCAGTATCTCATTAGTTCTCTTGAGAATGGAATGGCATGCAAGTTTTAGCTACCCTAATACAATATGGAGATCACCCAAAATGACGTCTGTAGGTTGTGTTACGAAGAGGAGGAAACAGCTGAACGTCTGCTTTGCCACTGTAATGGTACATATGGACCCGGCTTCGATACTTAGAACCGTCAGATATTGCGGACAAATCTCCTAAAGAAATCTCTCAATTCGTAATGAATACTAGACTTGGTGAGCATTTGTAAAAATAGAGTTGGTCACAATAGATCTATTATAGATCTGGTCGCAGTGACTTCATGACAAGTTCCCGCTCTAACTACGATCTATCTATCTACCTATATATCATAAGTTTATTAAAAACAAAAGTAATTTGTTTAAATTTTAAATTGTGACTTCCCAGTGAATTACTGTTTACTACGAAACTCCTCCGTACCTTAATAACCGACTACCAGATTCGATGGATAGGAGCAGATTAAAATAGGCAAATCTAGTCTTACCACCACTCAGGAACTGAACGTATTAATATCCTTTAGAACCATGCCCACCAGAATTCTAACCAATTAATACCGGGAATAAAGCACAAAATAATTGTTCTTGTTCCTGTTCTTCAGTTCAGTTCTTTCTGTTCTTCCGCTTGTATTCGTAACTGTGCAGTTCTACTGATACTATGAACTACTCGACTTGTTCCTTACTCTTCTTTTTGAAAGTCTTATTTACTTCACTTCTCTACTTTTGTCTCAATACTGGGCTTCTTTACTCTTCCTGACTTTCAGTTGCTGCGACATCTTCTTCCTAACAATTCTTCACCTACAGATCTTCCGTAGTATATCTCCTTACAAATATTCTTAATTTTATTCCCCTTTATATTTCCCGAATGTCCTTAAGACGATTTTAATTTATTCACTTCTCTATTCAGCATCAGTTCCCTCGTTCCATGGAATTTATTTTGCCCCCTTTAAAATATTCGAATCCCCCCTTGATGCGACTTAATCCCATGAATAAACTATCTGTCGAAACACCTCTTGCAGCCAGTTTTCGTTATGGTCTTCAGGACCTTAAGTTTTATCATTTCAATGGATCGGAAACATCTTCCATAAAGTGGTGAATCGACTTTGGTAAGTAGAAAAAAAGTAAAATCGGACAAATCTGGTGCTGGATCGATGAGATTCCTCCAGTTATTCAAGCATTATTCTTCCACTAAGTGAAGCTCCTCTCTCGAAGGCCTTGTAAAGCTCAAAAAATATTGCTTTTTGCCAGTTTGCTCTTCCGTAAGGATTTCCACGATTTGACAAAAACTCGTTTAATTTTCGAACTACTTTGACGTGATTTTCAAGATTTCAGTTGGGTATCGAGGGACCATTACAAAGCCGGCTGTTTAAGTTGTATGCACAACTCAGAAACCAAGGTCTCCTCACCTCATGAGATGGGTTTCATGAATTTAAGGGGCTGGTTGAAGAATGTTTGAGTAACTAGTTCCTAAGCGAAAAAACTGTGGCCTGTTCCCTAGTAGCGATCATATCCTCCTCCAAGACATCAAATAAAATGATGCGAATTCCTGAAACATGATTTTAGATCTTGATCCATCACCAATTTCTCCAATTTGTGGGATTTATTGTCAGTGACATTAAAAGGTCCCCTTCTCCATGAGTGAAGGTTTGGTCCAACTAGTCGACCTTCCTGGAACACTCGTTCGTATGATCGGCGGGTCTTATAAATTCGACTCCTCTTAGGAACGGGTATTCTTCAATAAATTCTAATAGTCGTCAGAAGAAATTTGGAGGGAATCTCCTTGTCAATAGAATAGTATTCTTTAGGTCTACAAACCTGACCAACAGGTGTAAACAATTTGCTTGAAATTCTACTTGAGAATATGGTGCAATGCTAACAACTTCTTCCAGCTTTTTTCAGGGATTCTTTAAGGACTTTTTCCAGGTATTTATATGACAAAACTTGTTTAATTTTAGTGCAGCTTGAAAATGTGATCTGTAGATATGCGGGGAAAGGAATCTTTGCGAATTGTTCTTAAGGTCTAGATTTTGTACCTCCTACGGCTTAAAGCAGGATAGTCTTCTAAAAGAGGTATACATGCCTTATCCTCTTGATGGGGTAGAAGTAATCTGCGGTTAGAGTCTGGAAAGGGTTTTATGTTCTCTAAGGTGGTTGGTTTTCTGTTATTTATGGTAGTTGGTTTTATGTTCTCTAAGGTAGTTGGTTCTATTAGTCTGAATCGCTTTCTCACCCCTCTCGACACAAATTACTATGAGTATTTTACAGAGATGTATCTTCAAATATTCAGTGTAGGAAACTCGCATCTTCAATTGAAAGCTCCACTGATCGAATGGACTGGATGCTCGGAAATGTCACTGGTCTTTTATGCATTTTATGCACAGATCTCTCTATCCGCAATCTGCAATTTGTTCAGTTTATGCCTATAAACTCTCTATGTAGTTTCTCTACACCTCCTCTTTGTTGAAGTGTGTCAACTGTTCCAGTGTTCGAGTACATCCCGAGCCTGCTAAGTTCCTTGTACGGCATAAAACTTCTCGCACGATACCCCACATTTTCAGAACAATTTAATTACTCTTCTGTTTGCTGGGCTTAAGCCCACGCCTTACCTACTTCATTGTAGGGGCTACGCCACTTCCTCTCAGCCTCGCCCCGAACCTCTTTTGCTAGTTTTCATCTCAATTTTATGCAAATTTCATATTTTTCTTCCCAAAACAAAACAACAAAATTGTGAAGGTAGAAAATAAAATTGAAATGCTCCCGCACCTCCGCGCCTGGCAGTCAAATTGGCTGGGAAAATTCCCCAACATTGAAATTAGCTCGCATTATGGGATTTAATATTCATATCTAAATAGAAAATCTGGAAATGTTGTACCCTAAAAAACAACAACAACAAATTGTTGCTCACTTCACCATCCTCTGGCAATTTGCATACGAAACTCATTTCGTTGCTCTGCCTGTCAAAATGTTGATGCCAGTCGCTTTGATTTATTTTGTGTATAATTTTTTTTCACTGCTTCATAAAAATCATGTTTTTTTAATTGAGTTGATTTCCATTTCCGAGTTTTCTTCTTTTTCATATTTTCTTGAATTGCTTTCGAAAAGTTTTCGGCTGACTCTGTGAGAGTGGGGAAGAAATTTGTATCCAAAAAGTTCTGCCATTTTGAAGACCGAACAAGAGACATCACATAAAAATTTCACCTCCATTCACCATAAACAATTTGAAGGATACTTCCAGAACAAATATTTTAAGTGGAACATGGTTGAAGAGAGGTTTCAATCATAATAAGAAGACGGAAACGGAGAAGGAAAGTATCCTGAAATTTAAAGTTCCGACTGTAAAATCCAGAGTTAAACAAAAAATCCTTAATTCATTAGAATAAGAAAAGAGCAGAGGAAAGACAACTATGGAACTATCTGCAGTTTACAGAAAAAGAGATGATTATAATATAACTTAGTTTTAGCTCATAAGACACAGCACAGCCCAAATTCAGACATAGAATAAGAATAGCTAACAAATAATAACAAATGATGCTGACAAAATGTAAGGAATGATCAAGATGAGAAGGTGAGACTACTCCCGACTAGTTTGTGTCCATTATATTACTCGAAGTAAAGATGGCAAACAAAACAAACTGTCAAAATATGACAAACAATTCAAACTGGAATGCCGTATCGGAATGTATGGGAACACTCGCTCAAAAGTAACTACCTAGGCGAGGTTTTTCGGAGCTATAACAGAGGCAGGGAGTCCATTTTTATACTCATACTCTGATTATTGGAACTGCTACAGAAGAAGAAGTTTGCTGAGACGATATGGGTGAGAACTAAAAGATTAGTCGAGTTTCATTATAGAATAATATAGCATTAGAAAGTAAGAAACCATATTAAAGGGACATGAAAAAGTGTCCTTAGGCTAGGTTAGGTTAGGGTGGCAGCAAAAAGAAGCTCACCTAGGCCAGAAAATGGCCCATTATAGTACCATAGAGACATGGGACCCTTAAACTGACACAGCCTCCCGGGACTGAATGGGGAACTAGTGCGATTCCCGGATGAAGCGAGCTATCTTGCTGATGGAGGGTATCTTCGCAAGGCCCCCGAGAAGAACTAGCCCCAGAAATCGAAATCTTCTTCTCCCGAGGGCAGGGAAGTAACACATCAAGTATGGGATATCTTCCTCTTCCTCCGGCGACCTGCAGCTGCGGCAAAAGTCATTGAAGGGAAGGTAAAAATTCGGTGGGTGTTTTCCAATGACAAAATGATCTGTCAGTACTGCGACTACTGTGGCAAAGGGGTCGCGTCTTAACTGCAGTAATTGCGCTGTTCTATTCTCGAGTTCAGCGAGGCCTAAGTTTCTCTGGTGATCCTGCTGGTCTGTTCCTCAGACCAGAGCCTGTTAGCTACACGCCTGTATTCCTGTCTGATTAGTAGTTTTACGAAAGTGGGTGCTGCACCCTCTCTCTAGTTCATTCGCTTCACAATTGCCAACAATACCCCTATATAACCTGGGACCCACCGAAGGTGAACCCCTGCTCGCTATGATAGGGTATTCAGAGCGGACCCGAACATTACAACAAGTTTATAAAGGGTGTGGACCCCAGAAAGTTACTTTATAGCTACTGGACTGTCTGAGAAGATATAGATATCGGAGTTATTGGTGACGTTGTCTGTCAGCAGTCATTGCGCCGCTCTCGCCATGACCTCCGTCTGGAAAACACTACAGCACTCCGATAGGCGGAAGGAGAGACTAATCCTCAGATTGTCGCAGTGCTTTCCACAGCCCACTCTGTTGTTCAGTTTCGAACCATCAGTGGATATTTCTGTTGTGTTGGGAATGGAGAGGTGGCCCTCAGACCATTCATCTCTGCCAGTGATATGAACTGTGAACTTGTATTCAAAGCATGGTGGGTGGACCGCATCGTCAGTCCTCGACCATTCAGTGCGCGAAATTAATGCCATCGCACAAGTAAGGGGCGCTAACCTATAATCGCAATCGAAGCAACGCAAAATGATACCCTAGAAATTATCTTGAACCATCATGAATCTTAGCAAACTTATTGTTACTATTGTTACTAGGTAGGCAGACGCCAAAAAGGCGGACTTAATCCATGATTGACCCTTTGTGATATCGTATGAGACACAAATCCCATTCCCTCTCAAAAGTACAGCTTTTTGGAGCTTTTGATAAAGCTTCACTTGTAATGTCCCCCAGAGAGTCCAGGAAGTAGTCACCCAGGAAAGTGTATCTCCTTTTCGACAGCGTTGGACACGTACTGATCAGGTTTCGATGGGCTCCTGCTCCTCCTCGTCCATGCAAAAGTCATTTGAGGCGATTGCAAGCTTCTTACCATGAGTACCCAGGCTCCAGAGCCCCGTTAGGACACTTATGACGGTACCTATACTTTGTCTATTTAGACATATTATGTCTTTTGAGCTCTTAACGTTTATTTCAGACCAGATTAGTCCAGCTATTTTGCATCCTACTCCTTCAGATCAGGACCTGCTCGGTGCGTCTAAAGGGATTGTTTTAATTAGTGGCTTACATGTAGCAATGGGAGTACTGAGGTTTAACCTTGAAGGCTGAATCAGTATTGTAGTTCTCTCTGGAGCTAGTTCACCAGCTTTGGAGTTCGCTGGAATATTCGTGTGGCCGGGAACCCAGCTCAGATGCAGATGAGTCTGCTTAGCTATCTCGACCATAGATTTGCGGCAGCTCTAGACGGTTTTTGATGTGTTTATAAGCGACTCCAAGAAGCGAAAGCTGCCAGATAGGCTGCAAATATCTTGTCCAGATATCTTTTTCTTCTAGAACGAAGGAAGTGCTCCTTCCATAGCCGCGACTTCAGCCTGAAATACGATTGTTGTTGCCACTGAAACACAACACGAATCCGTTAGAATAGTCCGCAATAAATGTCGTTTCCTAGCTGGAAACCACATTTCATGAGTTGTGGCCTTTAGTCATCCGATAGATAGACTGAGTCAGAAGCATACTCTGTGAAGTAAACGCAGTGAACCTTATGAGACATCACAAAGACTCGAAGTAAGAGAGGATTGCTCTTAAGTAAATATTAGTTTTGCCAGCAGTATTATCGAGAGTCAACAGATTTAGAGAAAGAACATATGACGACATATTTCAAGCTTTACATAATTTTTGATCTGGTGATTGACCAACAGAATTTAAGAGATATAAAGTAGAATGCGATATACTATCAGCTTACATTACTGCTCTTTACTTCGCTATGACTGCAGAAAGCTAAGCTTCTGTCGAGATTCCATGTCAACCTTGACAACCTACCGAAACCGGTCCCTTTCTGAGACTCATCGTTGAATTCTTGCTTAAATCCTCCTTTTATTATCTTTCTATATGCTATTTCTATAATCTTATAAACTATTTGCAGGCGGTTAAAACGCCGACTGCATTTTGAGTGGCGGTGCCTGCCAATTTACTTTAATTATCAAACAGCCATATTTCAACTTATTAATTTCAGTAAAGACTTCCTGCATACTTCACCTTTAAGCTCACATGCTGAAATTTATGTAAAGCTACTCACGCCCCAGTGCTGCCATCGAACCCCGTCCTCGAGCCCCTTCCGCTAACAAAAGCAGCCGCCAACTTTCTAACAGCTCCTGCGCATGCGTTGGCTTTTGCGTGTGCTGCTTCCTGAAAACCTGTTGCGCATGCGCATCATTAAGACGCCGGAAAAAAGTGCGATTGCAGACGACTGCGTGTGTGCGCATGTGTGCACCTTTGTACATGCGTTTACATTTGCGCACTTTATTGCTAATTAAAAAACCCAGATGCGCAATGCGCATGTGCACAGTTGGCAAGATGCATCACTCATTTCTGCAGCTTCTCTGGAGTTTCGTGAGTGCGCTCGTCGGCTCCGTTCGCTCCCAACATTCCGCGCATGCGCAAATGCACACTTTTAGCATTGCTCGGATGCCGCTGCCTACCTGTGCGAACGGACTGAAGCTCACCGCGCAACAGCAACCACAACAACTGCACTAAGAACAGCAACAGCACCACAAGAACGCCATGCAGCAAGTGCATCAGAAATAAAGTAAAAACAAACACATGTAATTTTAATTCTCTTTTATTAAATAAAATTAAATTAGCAAAGAGGGGAGAAGGGGAGGAAACACAAGAAGAGTTGAGAATTTTTATGGTGAAACATTATTTTTGTACATTTGCAGGCGCCGTGTTTTGAAGCGCGTATCTCTGTGTCTCACATTAATCCCTGGATTCTGTACTACAGTAAGCCAGATTGTGCGTAACTTCATACTGAGCATCATCCAGAAATGTTCTTCAAGTAATGGATGAGCTGGCCACCAACCGTAGGCTGTGCATGCTGTGGCTGCCAGGCCCCAAGAACATAGAAGGAAACGAGAATGAGGACTCCATTGCTAAAAGCGGTGCACAACTCCAGAAGCAACAAGTAAGCTACGTACTGATTCCTCTACAGAAGATTAATAACCTTGTTGAAGATGACCTGATGAGGGAAACGAAAGCATGGTGGAGTTTCTTCATATCGCAAGGTTCATGTATAAATCGTACCGTACTCAGCAAACCGAATCTGTACTGGCACTACCGAAAAAGAATTGCACAATAATTGTAGGCATTCTAACAGGTTACAGTCTAACGGCGGTCCACGCTAAAAGGATGGGACTTACGAACAACGACGATTGTAGGAACGAACTTGCGAACAAGGACGATTGTAGGAAATGTGGCGAGCAGGGCATAAGGGAAACTTTGGAACAAATACTCTGCCTTTCCCCCGCAATGTCAAAAACACTGCTGAAACACTTCGGAGCCCCCTTGGTCGGAGCCCACTAGGGATGGTTTCACGCTTAAAGTTCGCTAAGGGCGTCTCTCTTTTTACTAGGTAGGTAGGTAGGTAAGGCGGCCACCCGAAAAGGGCGTACTTAGGCCAACATTCTTTCTTTTTACTATAATATATCACAATAGACATCTCCAGAATGACTTCTCACTAAACACCTTTAATAACATCTTCACGAATATTCCTGTTTAGTCAAGAGCGACAAAAGACTATTTCGAACGTATTGCTCAAGGCTTCGGCAATGTGTGGGATTGTAGAAATGGCCTCTAGTGCAAAATCCGAATGATGTTACCCACAAATATTCAGGAACTGTTTAAAAACTATTTAAAGAACGGAAAGTTCACTGTGAAACACAATAGCTCGCAGTCCGCTGAATACTCTATCACAGCTGGTGTACCACAGGGAAGCGTTCTCGGCCCAATTCTCTACTTAATTCACACCTCAGACTTGCCAATGAATGCTCGGTTACTAACATCAACATTTGCAGATGACACAACAATTCTAACCCAGGCCCAGGGTCTGCATCGGAAAACCTGCAAAAACGTCTAAAATTAGAGGACACTTTGCTGGCAAGTTGGATGATGGAGGATGGAGGAAAGGTTGACGAAACCAAAAATACTCACACTGCATTTACCTTAAGAAGAGACACTTGCCCTTCTGTAACTCTCAATGACCGCATCATTATACAAAAAGAAAATGTCAGCTATATCGGTCTTAATCTGGATGGAAGATTGGCTTGGAAGAAACACATTGAGGCGAAGAGAACTCAGTTCAAGCTAAAAGCAGAGAAACTGCATTGGCTTCTAAAAAGATCTTCAAGGCTCACCCTGGATAATAAAGTTTTAATATACAAATCAGTTCTGAAGCCTATCTGGGCATATGGCATTCAACTGTGGATCTCCTCTAATATACAAAGGCATTATCCTCGAATATACAGAAGTTACAAAGCGAGCAATCTACACAATTAAGAAGAATTATAGCGGCTCCATGGTCCAACGGAGAGAGAGAAGACCGGCAACCACACCAAACAAACTTAAAATTTCCTGTGCTTTTGCTCCAACGCTGGCTGCAGCAGCACTTTCAGCCACTTCTTCTGCGCTCAGGTGGTGTTAATTTGATTCCATTCCCTGCAGTTCACACTAAACTGCGTTGCCATTCCCCGACCTCCCCACACACACCGTTCCAGCATTGACGAGTTCAAATGCTATTCTAATTTCCTTCCCTCCCCACTGACTTTCCCATCCCATCTCTGAAGGAAGTCACTCGGTTGAAACTAATTGCGGGTCGCGCAGCCAGTACCAAGTTCGTCGCGCTTGCGCATTAATTTTTTATATTCCAAATTTAATTTTGCCTACAACCGAAAATGAAAACCAAAAGAATTTTCCTTGGATTTCCCACTTTCCCCCTCCTCTCCGGCTAATTACTGAAAGTTTTACATTACGAGCATTTTTGTGTGCGTTTTGCTTTACGGCGCTCCACGCTCATTCTGTTAATTTAATTAGAAATTCTTGGATTGCTTCTTTCTGGCCGTAAATTGCCGCAACGGCGCGCATACCTTCGGCGCACATTATTGCGAGTATCATACACGAATTTGTGTAAATTAAATAACTAATTTCAATTTGTTACGGCAATTATGGTGCGCTTCGTTTCGTCGGCTGGCAGGGCTCTGCTGGTGTACTGCAGAAGTAAATTGTCAACGCTTGACCTCCTGCGCTTAAAAAGCGCACACAAGTGAAATTAGCCAGCAACGCGGACGCAAGATACGCCAAAGACGCCAGCAATGTGCACCTCGTTTTTCGGTAATTCTTAAAATATTTTGAAGGTTTTTCTCTTTGAGTTATTTCCAGTTACTGCTGTGAGCCGAGGGAACCACTGCCTCAATGAGGCCAATAGCGTTTGACCGGCCTTAGACGAACTTTTGTTACTAACTTTTTTGAGCTCTTTCGGCCATGCTGGCAATTCTGTTTTTAATATGAGAACCATAGAAGACTTTCTGTGTAAAATTGCAGAAGAGAGAACATGAAAGTCACTCCTTAGTCTGATACAGACTTAAGCAGAATTGCTACGTTGAGCCATCCAATACCGTAGATTCAGCTCTACAACTTCGCCACGGTCTTGTAAGATTATTTACATGACTTCCGAGCCAATGACATGGATCATTTCAAAACACGTTGCTACCACAGTGCGAAAGCAAAACTCGAATAGGAGCTGAGATCGGTGGAAATATAACTTTATTATTCCTGAGATCGGTGGAAATATATCATTATCATCCAATATCTTCCTTTGTGATCTTCCCTCAGAAATGTTTCTCTCAACTGTATCCAAATACCCGAAGAAAAAAGCAATCTAAGCAAGCTCTGTTTACGAGGTTCATTGGTAACTTGGAGGCTTATGACGTCATTCCATGTGTTAATTCAACACCGAACTATTCGGGTTATCAGGGAGCTCAAAAGCAGTTTATAGGATAAGGTTAGGTTAGGTTAACCAGGTAGCTTGCGAGGAACGCAAGTTGCACTCGGATTCCCATTGGCCAATTGTGATACCTATTTTTAGGGGGAACCAGCTCCCCCTGTCCTCTCCCTCAAAAAACCCCTCACCGCGCCATTAAGTGGAAATTTATTACCACTGTCAACTTTGGCAATGTGTACGAGTTTCCTGGATCAGCAGATGCCCACTGAGAGCTCTTAAATTGCTGAGCTGCTTATTAAAAAGTTCACAACTATAAAAACTTCATGCATGGAGCAATGGCCTGGTGGCTAGCTCTAAGCAGGAGCTATGTTCCGGAAATCAGCAGCGTACAAAGAGCAGCATGTGTGGGCATTTCAGGAGCTGTGTGTATCAACCCCACTGACGTCCTGAACATTATGCTGCATCTCCTCCCTATTGACATATGTATCAAAAACATCGCCTTCAATAGCGCGATGACAACCGGCTGTTGAGTGGAATGTACTTATGGACATAGTGTAGTGTCCGCAAAACACTGCAATGCATTTCAACCTACACTGCCCTACGTCCAAGCGTACCGCACATGCAAACACATGATAACAATGCAAACGCGGCACAAGCCAAAGTCCTAGGCCCAATACCGAATTCATTGGGCACGGGAACAACAGATTACATGATACCAGATTAGATTAGATTAGATTGGATTGTACTGAGAGCGGGAACTAGTCACCAGGTCACTGCGTCCAAATAGACCTATTGGGACACGCTCTATTTTTACATATACTCCGCAAGTCTAAGTCCAAGTTAATTACGAATTCAGAGATTTATTTAGGAGACGGTTCTAGGACTTAAGTATCGAAGCCGGGTCCATAAGGGATCATTACAGTGCCAAAGCAGATGTTCAGCTGTTTCCTCCTCTTCGTTACACAACCTACGGAGGTTATATTGGGTGAATCTCATGTTGTATAGGTGTTTCATTACTCGACAGAGCCCAGTCAAAAGTCTCGTGACAGTGGGAGTACTTGACCGAGCCAAGCTCAGTATCTCTTTAGTTCTTTTGAGAGAATGGAATGATACCAGAACTACGTTTCAGAAGTCACAGTAAGGTAAGATTGTCTACACGAGCTCCATGGAAAGGAAACAGTTTCCTTGAAGAATACGATACTCCTATACTCACGGATGGATCTAAGATGGATTGTGGGGTATATTGGAAGTGTCCAGGAGCTTTCTTTCTCGAAAACTTATCAGACTGCTCGGAGGTCCATTTAGTTACCTAAACTCCACAGAGTGAGTTTAGCAATGACCATAGTTCCGATACTCGGTAAGGAAGTGGTACCAGAAAGGCTCTAAAGCACAATTAATATACGTATCTAGTAGATGGGTATCAGCCACCGAATCCAACTATACAAAAGACAACGTGAAAGACCAAAGAGGGCGGAAATAGAAGAGTCCACAGAGCAGATGATTCGCAAGTGTCAAAGTCGATGGGATGAGACGGACAAGGGCAAATGGGCCCATAAACTAATCCCAGATCACGAATGTGGGACAAGAAAAACTTGGCGTGCCCATACTTCTACACCACGCAACTCATTTCAGGCTATGGGTGGTTTCGACACTCCTTGAATAGGTTGACTATTGAATAGGAAGACCCACTGTGTCCGACGTGCAGAGTGAGTGAAGATGCAGAACACATCATTTACGCCTGTCCGAGGTTCGAATCGATTCGGTGGATATTGGAGCCAGTGACAGGGACCCATCTGACAACCACTAACCTTATCGAAACAGTTCAGTTACGTCACCAGTAACGACGTTGAAGGCGTTCCAAAGATATGCAGAAGATGTACTAAATCAGCAGCGTCCATTAGATATAATCGACGTAATTAAAAACAGAGAAAGTCGCCTGGATGCGACAGAATAGTAGAGGCAGCTTTCCGCTACATAGCGACCTGCGCTCGACGCTTTCTCTAGAGAACGTTTTCCGAGGGGATGTGGGTGCAAAGGAGACGATTTTAGTGGCGTAGGCCTCTTCGAAGGAGTTCCACAGTACCAGCGCGGCAGGGGCCTGCTGGTATCCATGAGGATTTTACTTTTTACTTTTATTTTAACTACCGAAACCAACCCACAAACCAACCAACCAACCACATTCATTTTTGAGTAATTGATTTTGCGGAAGCCTGAAATCTTTAAGAGATGAAACATCAATATATGACAAGTCCACCGTTTGATTTATAACATAACAACAAAAGTAATTATAACAGAAATATCAATACAGGAGTTCAGAAAGACACCAGAGAAGACCAGGAAGAATCCGTTCACCTGTATTAACTCTCTCCAGAGAAGTTCTACGAAACATCAGAAATAATACGTTCATCGCAATGAACTGTCTACAAAGACGTTCTATGAAACATCAGGAACAATGAGTTCATCGCAAAGAACTTGCTACAGAGTAGTTCTACGAAACATCAGGAATAACGGGTTCGTCGAAATGAACTTTCTCCAGAGTGGGTCTACGAAACATCAGGAATATTGCGTTCATCGGAATTAACATTCTCCAGAGTAGTTCTACGAAACATCAGGTATTATGAATTAACCTCAAATATCTTTCAGTCCGGAGTGGTTCTAACAGGCATTGACAAAGATAATCAAAGTATTTCCAGTGGAAATATGGGACTTAAGCATCCGAAAATTGCTCGAGATATACCACACTTGTAGACCGACTTTTACCCTCTAATCATCATAGGAATCCCACTTAACTCTAAAAAGTGTAAATAAGAAACTTGTAGAACACCGAAAATACTCAGAAGAGCCTTTTGATGAAGGCAGAATTACAAATGGATTTAGTGGATCTCCCCTACCTGAGTACCTGCTTGAAAAGGACCCACAAACCGCTTCCACTCACTGGAGAGCTGTGCTAATATTACGTTACGATATCATCATTTCAACCGAGAGTTGGTAACAATGTCATGGAATAATAGTTGGCTTCCATAGTCTGGGTTTCCAATCCGCACCTCTCACGTCACAATTTTCTTCTAAGCAAAAAGCAGGTGTGACGCAATGTGCTTTGTCTGCATTGGTCCAGTTGTCCCTTGGGTCCATCTATCACTGATGCTTTGGCGTATTTGGACACGCCTGGTAACCCTTACGACAATTTAGTTTCACAACAATGTATTCATTAAAGACAACACCAATCACAGCCATCAAACATCAATGAACGCAGGAGAGAACAAAAAATCAAAGACAAATAAAAGAAAAATCCATAAAAAAGATTTAATTGATTCATAAAACAATTTTTAACGACTGATTGCAACTTTTTGCCTCGTATATCCAACAAAGGGGCCAACAAGGCAGCAAAAGTTGCAAGCTCCAGTGCAGCAGTTGAATGTTGTTGTTATTGTTGTTATTGTTGTAATATTTTAATCACCGCTGTTGTTGTTATCTTTAAGTAGGCTCGCTTTGCTTTAGTTTACGAGAGAGAAAGAGGACAAAAAAGGCTTAAGTATCATTAACCAAGTTAACAAATGCGCATGCGCACGGTAATGAGCGGCTTGCGCACCTAAATGCAGCCTGCTCAAGCGCCCGCATGAGACCAGTGCTTCTGTGGGTGTGTGTGTGTGTGTGTGTGTGTGTGTGTGTGTGTGTATGTGCGTGACTACATTTAAAGCGCACTCACACACGAGCTCACTCAGTGGTGGTCACTTTTAATGTGTTTGCTGTCCGTCCCTCTGGCTGTCTCAGTGTCCGTCTCTCTGCTTTATCGCTAAAAACATTGAACATTAAAATTGTTTAAGCTCTGCTCACTGCACTTTTCCTGTCCCATCGCGTGGTTCGCTTTGAAGTTTTGCAGGCGCTCGCCTCGCCTGGCCTCGCCTGGCCCGGCCCGGCTTGGCCGCACTTGGCCTGGCGTGGTGGCATCTCCCAAAGAGGCGGAGAATTTTTAGTAGAATTCTTTTTTATGGCGAAAAGTACATTCTTGTAATATTTTCATGTGATTAGTTGTAAAAATTTACATTTTATTGGCGTTTCTTGGTGGCTGCTGTCAAAAGCGAGATAAATACGAAAGACTGACGAAGCGAACGCGCGCACTTGGCTATCCCAGCATAATTAAAATATGCTTTATTCTTGGTTGTTGTTGTTGTTGTTGTTGGCGTTGTTGTCGGTGGTATTCGGACACTGATGAGCTTGAAATATTAATTATGGAATTCTGCTTTTCTAGGAAAAGAATTTGTGCAGTATTAAATGGTGGAAAAGTCGACGAATTTCCAACGAGACCGACTCGCAGCTTCTTCGCCAACGACGGACGTAAACTGCCGGCAGTTAAATCCAGCAAACAGCGGAAAAAATGTTCAAAAAAGTTGAGCAAAATATGTTTTAAAATTGAGGCTGTGAACGATGGAACTTAACGGTGGAGGTTGTTCCGAATAACAACTGCTAATTGGCAGTTATGCTCAAGACTCAAGTCAAGAAACAGCCGCAGTGGTTCTGGAAAATAGTAAAATTGTTTAAAGGGTTGGAAATCACATCATATCATAACGCAAAATACTCTCACTGGCGTTCAAGGATAACTAATACAAAAGGTAGGCAAGCGTCGGAGCTGGTCTCAACTTCCTTGGGTTTAGATTTTGTATATTAAGGATAATCCACTTAACGACCATTTCACTACAGGCGTCAAATTCAACTTGTTTAAGATGAGGTTTTGTATACTCACTCAGGATAACCCACTTAACGACCATTTCACTTCAGGCGTCAAATTCAACTTGTTTAGGATGAGGTTTTGTATACTCACTCAGGATAACCCACTTAAGGACCTTTTCACCACAGACGGGGAATTCCAGTCTTCATATACTTTGACATCGAATCAAATATAAAGAGGAATAATCTTATAAGAAAGATTTATATTGCCACCTTGTGAAGACGGAAAAGATTGCAAGCATTTTCCGCACGCACAACACCTAACTTAAAGCCACACAAAGACGCCATACAGATATCAACGTAGGGCTCCTCCTCGTACAACTAAACAAAGTCGTTGCAACCTGTGATCATAAACGAACACTCTACTTTTTCATCTGCCAATGTTCAACTTCAAAACCAATTCACTTAATTTCCTCAAATATGTGAGTACCGACACTGCAGATAATGTTCAAAGTGTGACAAGGGAGATCCTTGAGCATAGTGTCGAAGCCTTTAATTTGATTTCAAAAGAGACAACGCCACTTCAATGGACAACTCGTCCTTGCTCAGAGTTATATAATATGTCTAATTACAAAAAAACCCCCCTGAGGATCCAATTTATATATATAGAGGGGAGGGAAATCTTTAGAGATAGCCACCAATGAGGCCAGTAAATCTTTGGAGAAACCCACCAAGGAGGCCACTGAACCTTTAGAGAAAGCCAACAAGGAGGCCAGAAAATCTTTAGAGAAACCCACCAAGAAGGCCACTGAACCTTTAGAGAAAGCCAGCAAGGACGCCAGTTAATCTTTAGAGAAAGCCAGTAAGGAGACCACTAAATCTTTAGGGAAAGCCAGCAAGGAGGCCAGTAAATCTTTAGAGGAAGCCAGCGAAGAGTCCAGTAAATCTTTAGAGAAAGTCAGCAAGAAGGCCACTAAATCTTTAGAGAAAGCCAGCAAGGAGGCCAGTCAATCTTTAGAGAAAGCCAGCAAGGAGACCACTAAATCTTTAGAGAAACCCACCAAGGAGGCCACTGAACCTTTAGAGAAAGCCAGTAAGGAGGCTAGTCAATCTTTAGAGAAAGCCAGCAAGAAGGCCACTAAATCTTTAGAGAAAGCCAGCAAGGAGGCCAGTCAATCTTTAGAGAAAGCCAGCAAGGAGACCACTAAATCTTTAGAGAAAGCCAGCAAGGAGTCCAGTAAATCTTTAAAAAAACCAACAAAAAAAGATTATTTAAAGAAAACATAAAAGAAAGCCACTGACAATCTGGAGAAGACTCTACGCAACGAAGTGCACTAAGACAAAGATAAGTGCATCAAGACAAAGATAAGATAGCATTTTCCTCATCCATAGCTAAACAAGAATAAATGTTAAAAGCTACTCGGAGCTCATCAATGATATTATTATTATTATGATATTAGGTGGATCTTTTACTCCGACCTTAGATTTCCATGGGGCCCTCTACTTGGATTCAGGATATTTCTCTGAGTTCAGTTTTCTCGATAAATCTTAGTAACAATCCTATTTAGCTGAGTCTTATTTCTTCATCCGGTATTATATGAATACCTTCTTTTGTTTCTCCATTAGTGGTGGGCATGATCTTAGCGCATGTTTCGCGGTCTCCTCTTCTTCCCTGCTAAAGCTATAAACCCCACTGGTGTAAATTCCCAGCTTTGTTAGATGATAATTCAACCTAAAATGCCCTATTAGAGTTCCTATAATGATTCTTAGTTTGCTCTTATTTAATTCCATGCAATCTTTCAATCAAACGATTGGGTTAAAGTCCCCATAAGCAATTTTGATTGTGATAGCCCAGATTACTCTTCTTTGTATATCTTCCTGAATGAATGAGGAAAAAGTTGCCCTTTCCTAAGCCACAAAATGGTTTCGAGCCTACAAGCGGAGAGGCTACTCCCTTCTTGACAAGCTTGTCTGCCAACATCAATAATCAATGATAAATCATTAATAAAAGATCTTTTGTAAAAGTTATAGAGAACTTTTCACAAACAACAAGTGATAAACAGTCTTATTTCACTTCTCAACTTAAACACAATAACTTCCTTTCCAAGCACCAAAGTGGATTGCTTAAGAATCACGCTACAATTGGACCAGTTCCTTGCATTGTAGAGTTCCAACAACCAATCCTAAACGTGGGTGCACTACCCACTTCCGTAAAACTACTAATCAGACATGAATACAAGCGTGTAGTAAACAGGCTGTGGTCTGAGAAACAGACGTGCAGGATCACCAGAGAAGCCTGGGTGTCGCTGAGCCGAAATAGAGTAAAGCAATTACTTCATTTTAGACGCAACGAATCACAACAGTTGCAGTCGTGACTTGCCATAGTGTTTTGTAAGTTATGCTCAGAGGTTTAACCCACCCTCCAATGACATTTGCCACAGCTGCGGGTCGGTAGATGAGGACGTGGACTTCAATCATTTGATGTGATACTGATCTGCCATCGGCAGTAGAAGATTTCGATTCCTGTGCGTGCCATTTCTCGAGGATCTTGCTGAGGTGTCGTCCACGATCGTGCACTTCATCAGGGAATCGCATTGGATCCCCGTTGAGTCCCGCGGGGTGTTTCAGTTTAAGGGACCTATGTCTCTGTGGTATCACAACGGCAATTCCTGGCCTAGGTGAACTTCCTTTGGGCCACCCTAATCTACCACCATGAGCCTTGAAGATTTCAAAGGTCACCCTAAAGTAGCCTGTATATTCTAAGATTCTCTTCAGCATTTTTGAAGCTTCCCGCTTCGGTTTATTAAAGTATTTTGTAAATGTCAACATCCTTCCAGGCTCACAAAAAAGAATGCTCCACTGTCTTTCAGCCTTCTTTCGCCTCTCTGGATTCTGCAATATCCGCAAAAATATATTCTTTCCTTTATATATTTTACTTTTATATACAATAAATAAAAAACACCAATAGCGTACAAATGAATACTGAAGACCTTGGAGACCGTTGGTAGCAGTGTGACTACGAGTGTAGGGTGTTTGCGGTAGTCGGTGCGGCACTATTTTACCATTCTTATCTTTGTTGCAATCTCAATTACAAATTCTGCAAAAGCTAACATCGGCTTCAAAGGCAGCTTCCTAAAAACAAGTGCTCTGAATCCAAACACTCGCATAACTTTTCGCTCAAATATTATAAAAAAATGTTAAATATGAGATTAGAAATAAACAACTCTTTAGGTATTAATTATAATAATAACAGCTACAACAAATAGAACAACAAAAACGACGACTAAATCAACAGCAAAAAGAAGAATGACAAAGATTTACTTTAGGCACGCATTTAGCGCCAGCCAAGCAGGAAGTCTCCGTAATTCCCAGCAGCTTTTTTGTGAGTGTTGTTGTGGTTGTTGTTAAATGGCTCTTGTAAATGTGCGTGTATGTGTCAAGATAGCGCCAAAGTGTAGCACACGACGTGACGCCAGCTAAAAACAACAACAACAATTGAGCTGAAGTTGAGCGGCAGTGTAAGCAGCGACAGCAGCGGCATCCACGCTGCCTGCGAACATTATCATCATCAGCATAATCGATGAAATCACTGGCTCCGCTGATGCTGAGGCTGATTATGATGGTGATTATGATGATTCACACAAATGATGTACATTTAATAACAACAACTGCGGCAATCACAATAACAGCAACAACAACATAACGCCAATAGTAACAAAAACAACACAATGCCAACAGCAACAACAACAGCAACAACAACAACAACAGTAACAGCAGCTATAACAGCTCCAAGTACGATTCCATTTAAAATAATCGCATTGCAATTCACTTTTTCCACCGCAACTCGGCGGCTTGAGTGGCGATTCACTTGCAGCGGTGGCAGTGGCAGCAACGGATTTCCAATTCTTCGCTTTTGCTATGCTCTTCTTTTGCTGCAGCTCCCTTCAAAGCCCCAACCAGCATTTTCTGCAATTTGAACGTGATTTGCGTTTCGATTTGCCAGCTGTGTCCTTCGACGTGAGCTCCTCTCCACTCACCCCCGCCCCATCCAAGCACATTTCTTGGCTGCGGAAAAAATTATTTTGTGTTTTTTTTCAATTTTTTCCTCATTTTTGCTCACGATTTTCTCTGATTTTCTCACTGCATTGTTTGTCAT
Organism: Clusia tigrina; assembly: GCA_920105625.2. Lineage (NCBI taxonomy): Eukaryota > Metazoa > Arthropoda > Insecta > Diptera > Clusiidae > Clusia > Clusia tigrina. The sequence continues at coordinate 25,489,217 of OV050031.1, read as the reverse complement.
TTTGTGTGCGCTTTTGAACTTGAACTTTTTTTTGTTTATTTTTAGCACAATTTTTATTTTTATGATTTCATTCCAGCTGAGTAATTCATTAGAAATCATTTGCTTGTTTTTTTATGTTTATTTTTTGTATATTTATTTTTATTGTAAATGTTTTATTTTTATAGCGCTAAATTGAGTCATGATTGGTGGGCAATTTTCTGTGAGTAGCAAAATTTTGTGCCATTTTCGTAATGAAATTTTCGTATGAAAGCGAAACGAATCGAAAGACTTAAGCGAGCAACTTCTTTGGCCAGTTGGGTAGGGAGAAAAATCGCTTCGATTGCGAACAACATTCCTGAAGAGTTCAATGAAGCTTAAAGAAACCGCAATGGAGTGGGAGAAGCACCCGATTAACTCCACGCAGAAACAGTTCAAGAAGTGAAGAACCTGAAGATCTGACTAGAGTTAAACAACTGATAATGGTATCTAAGAATATCATTCTTTCCTTATCTTGTTAGGATGCAAATACAATAGAAGTATCCGTGATAATAAACATAGTTATAGTTAGGAGGTTAGTATACAAGTACTTCCACTCAAATGGTGCCTGAAAGATTAATCTTGTTTATAAATGTTTGAGATGGTTTTCAGAGAGATTGTCGCTTTGATCATGACATGAGACAATTCTGTGTTTATGTTCTTTCACAAGTTTTCGTATAATGTCTTGCAGAAGCTCAACAATTCTTACGCCTAGACTAAGTCACTGTTTCTCTTTTATAGAGGAGAACTCACAGCATTTCAGATTGAAGTCTGAGCCTATGCTCTACACAAACTTAGAGTAATTCACTAAATATATTTCAGATAGCCGGGGTCTACAGTCAATACGCTCAACACAAACCTAGACTAATTCACTGCCCTCTAGTTTAGAGAGGAGAGCTCACAACATTTCAGATAGAAGTCTGGGTCTTTGAACAATACGCTCTACACAAACCTAGACTATATCACTGCCCTCTGGTTTAGAAAGGAGAACTCACAACATTTCAGATAGACGTCTGGGTCTATGAACAATACGCTCTACACAAACCTAGACTCAATCACTGCCCTCTGGTTTATAGAGGAGAACTCACAACATTTCAGATAGAAGTCTGGGTCTATGAACAATACGCTCTACAAAAACCTAGAGCAATACACGTCCTTAATTTTTATAGCGGGGAACTAAAAATATTTCAGATAGTCGGGGTCTAAAGTCAATACGTTCAACACAAACTTAGACTAATTCACTCCCCTCTCGTTTAGAGAGGAGAACTCACAACTTTTCAGATAGAAGTCTGGGTCTATGGTAGATACCCTCCAAACAGTAGACACAAAATACAGGCTCAAAAGAAAAACTATTCGAATATATATGATCAGTGGAACTTTTAACAAAAAGTCGTTCAATTCTGATCAATTATTGGGGTCAGAAGAATAGAGGAGACATAACATAATTTTATGAGACCCCTAGATCACTTTTATATATCAGAAAACTTATTTAGGTCCCGAAAAAATGTATTTATAATAGGTACTACTAAAATTGTCTACTGATATGCAACTTCTAAGAAACCACATGGATTTTCTGAATGCTCTATGGAACTATTGAGCAACCTGTATGGAACTCTCCAGCTAACATCCATCCAATTCCGTCTGTCACTCCATCCTTCCATCCTCCAGCAGTTAATGGACGAAATATGGACGCAGTTCTTATACCGCTAAAAGGACTAACCTTAATAACATGCATTTAAGAACGCATACATACATATGTATTTACAAATTACTGGTTCAATACTCCACACTAAATATATTTCATGCAACCTCTATGCAACTTCTAAACAACTACACTAATTTTGTGAAAGCCTTATGGAACTCTGAAGCAACCTCTATGGAACTTACTAAGTAACTACACATGTTTTCTGCAACATCTTTGCAACTTCTAAACAACTAAATTGATATACTGGAAACTTTATGAGACTTATTATTATTATTTAACAGGCTAAAAGGACACCGCGACCTGAGAGATCTATTGTGCAGCCTCATACCCAACTAAAACAATCCTAGACTATTTACAAATCTCGTGACTGCTGTGGCCTTAATTTTAACTAGGTGATTTGGAGATACGAACCCACTGCCTAGGTAATTACGTCTATGTCTTGCCTCCGCTGGGCAAGTGCATAGAATATGTTCTGCTGTTTCCTGCTCCTCTTGACAGAGTCGGGAGGAATCGTCTTCTACCACGCCTATTTTTTTCAAATGGTAATTGAGTCTACAGCGTCCCGTTAAAAGTTCAGTATAGAGTTTTAGTAATTTCTGCTTAGGTTTACAGGAGCTTCTACCTTGATGTGTTCAGGGTCAATGAGTAATCTCGACTGCGGCATGCCTTTTTGGGCTCTTCAGTAATTCAGCAGACCTCGTTTTTCCTGTTCGCACAACAAGTTATTTGTGAAGCTATTGTTTACCCCACAGAAGGGTTCTGGACCTGTGAAGGGCGCGCCTGTGCCCATTTTTAGCAAGGAGTCCGCCATTTCGTTGCCTTCATGTCCCTCATGTCCGGTAACAGAGTTTCTCGCTGCTAGGGTATTGAGGAATTTAGAGCATTTCCAGACCAGCTTTGATTGGAATGAAAAGTTTGTTAATGATATTAGAGCTGCCTGGCTATCTGAGAGAATGAATATTTTGGTGATGCGTTTACCCCTGCGTAGATATTCTCAGGCATATAATTCTAAGGCGTGGACCTCCGCCTGAAAATGGAAGCTGTTTTTCCCATTGTAATTGCTTTTTGGAAGTTTGGCCCTACAATTCCCGCTCCAGCAGCAATGCCATCTTCCATTTTGGGCCCTTCTGTATATCACAACTGTGAGTCCTGTTTTATTATCACTTCATTGTTTCTCCACGCTGGACCACAACGAGCCATTGGATGTGCTTAATGTTGCTTTTGCGTAGAAGGCTGCTACTCCTACCTTCTCCACGCTGAACGGTCACTGATGGCCACTTTGAAGTGCTTGGAAAAGCCTAATTTTCTGTCCATCTTGTCAACGACCATGAAGCATGGAGAATTCCAGACAGAGTCCAGAATCTTTGCGTGCCTCGTTAGGTTGCCTTCTTTAAGATGGGCTAGATTAGGTAGCCTTAAGGCCGCGCTGGCTGCCATCCTCTTAACCACAAGGTGTTGTGGAGTGACTCCAGTGATCATTCCTAAAGCTAGTGTGGGGCACGTTCTCATTTCTCCCGTCACACTCAAACATGCTATACGGTGAATCTTGTTAAGGGTCATCTGAGCCTTTGTTTGATTTACTTTTTGCCAGCATACCAAAGGAGCATAGGTGATCATTGGTGCTATTATTGTTTTATATGACCACGCCGTCATTTCTGGTCGTAGTCCCCATGTTTTACTGTACAACCTCCGGCAGGCGTAGATTGCTCTTAATGCCTTACTAGTTATGTGTGATAAATGCTTTTTTCCAAGTTAGAGTTTTGTCTAGGCTTACTCCCAGATATTTCATTTCGTTGGATATTATTAAGTTCGAGGCCCCTAAAATTAAGGTCCCCAGATTTAGTTTCCTTCTTCTGGTGAAGCATACCACGTTTCTCTTGCTCGGATTTATCGATAGTCCTTTTTCATGACACCAGTTTTGCGTGAAATCAAGAGCTAGTTGCATGCGATCTGTTATGGTAGAGTCAAACTTGCCTCTGACCATAATTGTCAAATCATCCGCAAAGCCTAGAACTTCCAATCCGAGGTCATTGAGAGTTTGTAAAAGCTCGTCAATAACCAATAAACAAAGGAGTGGCGACAGGACGCCTCCTTTGACTGACCTGGCAATTAACCTTTTTACCCCTGTTTCAAAGATTATTGTTCTGTTTTCCAGCATATTGAGAATCCATGTTATGATCAGTCTTTGTATACCTTTCCTGTTGATCCCCTCCTCAATTGATCTGAAAGTAGCATTATCAAAAGCCCCCGTAATATCAACCGATGTACAGAGAGCTGTTTCTTTACCTTCCAACGCCTTTTCAATTTTGCTCATTAAGCTATATAGGGCTGTCTCAGTCGATTTGCCCGATTGGTAAGCAATCTTCAATATGAAGAGGTGAGTCTTTAAGATAAGTTTCCCTGTTATATTGATCCAGAATCTTTTCCATAACTTTTAGCAGGAATGAAGTTAGGCTAATGGGCCGATAGGCTTTTGGCTTGTGGTCCGCCTTTTTGCCTGCTTTCGGTATGAAAGCTACCCTAGCCTTCGTCCAAGGTTTAGGCACTATGCCTAGTTCCAGGCTTATCCTGAAAAAGTTTGTTAACGCAGGTGCCAATACATCAACACCTTGCCGAAGTAGGTAGGGTTGTATATTATCGACAACTGGGGATTTGAATGGTCTCAAAGTAGAGATAGCCCATTTGGTTTTATTGACGGTAAAGATTCTGCGAGCCAGTGAGAGTTCCCTCCGTGTAGGCATCAAGAAACGAGTATTGTCGATGGTTTTACTGTCCTCTCCACAAGTGGCACAGCCTGGAAAGTAAGTTTCCAACAAAAGCTGTCCCGTCTCTTCCAGGCTCTCCGTAAAATTTTCGTCAGCCTTCTTGAGTGTAGATTTAAGTGATCTAGAGTGATTTCTGGAGGCGAGTAGCTGCTGAGAGCGTTTCAATCTCCTCACAGTACTTTTTCCATGAGTCCTTCTAAGATCTTCTCAACTCATTTTTATAGACTGTTAATGCACTTCTATAGAATGCCCAGTTATGAGACTTTCATGCAACAAGTGCTCTGCCGTCTCTATACAGTTCCTATACAATTATGAGATTCTGAAACTTTTATGGAACTATTCAGCAGCTTTAGTTTATATATACACATTCGCTTAGGGCTCAACAAACCTGCAGTAAGGGTGCTTACAGGGGTCATTACCTGGCATTGTGCTATCGCACCAATGCTTCAACTTTGGCGTATTCCGTCGAGTGGGCTATGCAGGAGTTGCCATGATGAAGAAGAGATAGAGTCGATTCATCACTTCATGCGACGTCTTCAATATTTGTGGTCGCGCTTCTTCACAAGCTTGACAGAGATAACGAAGGTGGATTTATCGGATCTTCTCACTTTAATCTGGAAAACCAAATGGTTTAATAGGGATGGTACTTCCAATGTTTACAGAAATCGAGGGTAAGGACGAGTATGCCTCCTCTTGGCATTTTTGAAGGCAGTCACAATGACATGGAAGTCTCCGAGTGGAAGTGTGGATACTTCGTATCCGCACATGCCTTCGCAACCTCACCTAACCTACACATTCGCTATAAGACATATCCAGCACCAGTTCAACAACAATGAAAATCTTCAACTTCTATGCAGCTGCTATAATACTACAATAATATGGAGCAACTTCTGTGGAACGTTTGAGCAACCTCGACGGAACTTTCTTAAGCAGCGGCAAATATTTGTCTGCAAATTTTATGGATCTTTTGTATAATTAAACTTATTATCAGAATCTTATATAACCACTATAATATAGTGCAACCTCTATAGAACTGTAATGCAACTTCTGTATAACTGAACATGTACCAAGCAGCTACTTACAACCTATGGACAACTTTTTTTAGGTATAAAGGTGATGTTTGCAATAAGTGTTTTGTATAATTTGTTGCAAATCTTGAGCAATTAAAAAGTTTACTGCAACTTCTATGCAACTATTGTGACATAGAAGCACATTCCTGCAATTTTAGTGGCACTACTGTAACAAAAATGTTGCTGGGCTGGCTTCTCTACTCAACTGCTGCCAAGGACACTGAAATTATTCTTTATGCAAGTTATTAATGAGTTCTTTCTCTATCTTTATCTCCCTCTCCCTCTCTCTCTCCCTCTCTCTTTCTCTTTCTCTATCTCCCTCTCTCCCACTCCACCTCTCTTTTCTGCAGTTTCCCCTCTGTCTAGTACTACTATTCGGACATGTAAAGACAATAAGAATGTACTCTCACCTCAGCATCTGGAACGCCCATTTAATAGACCCCAGTGCGAGTTTTCCCTCCTCGCAAACAGTCAACAATTTAAAAAATGCCACCATTGTTTGCTTCCCATTCTTGGTGAAAATTGGACAATTTTTCTTTATTTTTGCCCGTTTGCTTTGGCATAAATCAGCGCCAGCATTAAAGAAATCAAATGTCAATACAAGTACTAAAGGAAACAACGTACAAGACGCAGTACCAACACGCATGCGCCACGGCGCGATTGTGTTGACATTAATAACTCAGCCGCGGAGAGTGACAACAACGCATAAAGCAGCATTAGGTAAGGAAGCAGGCTGCTGCTGCTACTGCTTCTGCTGCTCCTCTGCGCTGACCAGTTTAGGCTGCACGCAGTGCCTGCGTCCATAGAAAAAAATCATTTATTGTCGGTAGCAACTGTCAACAGAGGCTCTCAACGCTCTGCAGAACCGCCGTAATGAGCCTACAAAGCACGGCTGGCTCATGGTGACCTTTGTTAGAGGGGAGCTGTGAAGGAACGTGTGCACTGCTCGGGCTCAAGTCTGAATGATAAATGGTGTGACTAAGGGAAAATCGAGGACGGCAAAATCTGGAATCAGTGAAAAAGAATGCTTTGGAGTTTCTGTTTACCTCAGTATCAGAAAGTTTTAAGGACTTAAAGTTGAATTAAGTTAGGCTTAAGTAGAAGAAGCGGCTTGATTCCATTCCAAACCTAGCGTCGACAATGTCGAGAGAAACAGTCCCAATTGGAGTTCTGAAGATATCAATAATCAAAAATGGAGTTGGATACAATTGGAATTCTGAAGATATCAATAATCAAAAATGGAGTTGGATACAATTTTTGACCACCCCACATCTTGGGAAGAAGGCGACATCGACAATTAAAGCATTGATGAGGTTGAACCAAACACTCCAAACACTTTTCAGAAAATTGGACAAGCACAAAAGTGAAGTCCAGTGAAGTCGCCTGCAACACTGAATAATTTGCTGAAGATCTATTCCACTGCAGTAAACAGAGTGTTCAGGCACTTTAAACCTGCAGTTCGAGCGTCCACTAGTGTCATAAAAGTATCGTCAGAGAATTCCTTGTCCTGAGATAGCTCAAAACTTGCCCTGGTTATCCGCGCTCACGTAAACATTTCCCTGCTTTCTCCTCATATGCTTTTTTATGTTGCCTCATGGCTTCAGTTCACAGTCACGAACTTTTCTTAAAGGTCACGTAATGCCACGCCTCTGAGTTTGTACAGAAAAATTTATTTAATTTCCCTTATTTCCATTCCTGCTGCCTCACAATTTCTTTTCGCATCCTCGCCTGACCATGTGAGGCTCTTGTGTCGAGTGTGTTCAATTATTCACTTCTCCCCCTCCCTGCCGGTAAAACGGCATAGACTTTCGCCTCAAGAATAAGTACTCTCGTCCATGCTCTTCCCGTACGCATGTAGTCGCTCCGGATCGACGGAGGTGTTGACGTCGAAAGAAAGTTGCCACACTCGCCGAGGCGTCGTGGCGCAGCCCTCCCCGGACGCTGGCTCGGCAGCTGTGTCACGCAATGCTTGAACGTTTGTTACGCTTCTGGGCTGTGTTTACGCAACATGAGGTTGTGTTATGCGGCCGCATGCGCAGGCGCACACACACACACCGCACTCCACACCCTGCCAGCCAGCAAACGGCGGCGTATTCCCTCTCCAATGCGCCGGAATGGTCCCGTTTTGCTGGCTTTCGTTTCGTTTAAAATACGCGCGCCATTTCTGCGCATGCGTTCAGCTATCGCCGCCAGTGCCAGTGGCAATGGCAATGGCAGCGCTGCTACTCCGGCCACTCCGGCCACTGCTTCCACTTCAGTTTTATTGACCATTGTTCGCAATTGTTGTCGATTGCCGTTCATTGTTGCTGATGTTCACACTTCTCGAAAGTTGCCTCACTGTTTACTTTCTTGCCTTGGCAGGGGCGAAAGGTGCGAAGATGTTTGTTTGACTGTGTCTTTCCCCCTATGCACGGGTGTGTGAGTGTGTCCGTCACTTTAAGTGTGCAATTATTTCTTGATTTTAATGCCTGCCACTTGAAGCTGGCACTGCTCTGTTTTCACTCTTCCTGCAGCTACTGTTGCTGCTCTGGTTTCTGTTGTTGCTGTTACTTCTGCTGCTGCTGCTGTTGTTGTTGTTGCTGATGTGACTGTTATTATCGCAAAAGTGTTCAATTTTCACTAAGAATATGTAATTTGCGTAAAATGTGCCGCCGCATGTTTTTATATGGCTACGCACTTAATGGTCACTTTATAAAACAAAAGGTTCAGCAACAGCAACAACACGACACAACAACGAACAACAACGCTAGCAACCGCAACAATATCAAAAGGCTCAAGCGCCGAGCGTCACACTGGACGATGGGAAAATTGACGCCTCCTGTGAAGAAAGTTTGTGCGGCGCGCGTGTGTGTTTTGAGTGCTCGATTTGCTCCGCGTTGGGCTTGGATTGGTGTGGAATTTTTATAGTGTCAACGTAAATATAAATTATGGACAAATTATGTACGAGTCCTTAAGCGCCGTGCAAGGAGCGGGGTGTTTGCATAACGGAAATTTGACTAAGATTTATTGTGAGAGCATAATTGATTGCAACATGCCCAGCAGAGCAATGCGTCACACCTAATTTGGAGAAGGGCAGAACAGAAAGATTCTCGATGTACTGATAAGCAGCGATTCTGAGGAGTTCCGCAAAAAAACGCCAGTTGATGAGAGAACACACCAAACAATGGGAATAAAATTATGTCTCTTGCGTTACTTGGGGTTCCCCTCGCTCCAACTGCGGCAGTCATTAAACTAAAATGAGCTGCTCGTTGAGGAAAATACATTTCCTATTGAACACTGATGTTGGATATAAATTTCCACAATTTTTCAACGAGGTTCAGTCTTTAATATATCCACGATATACTGAACAATCCTGACACCGAAAACTTAAACACATTTGAGAGTGTTCCCACAGCGAGCAGGTGTGAGGAATTACAAGAAAACATCCCCTACTCCCACAAATGGCTTCAAGAACAATGAATGAGATGAATGCGTTACACTAATAGATGAGATTATCGTCCACTTTCTGATATGAAGCAAAGACCAAGAGAAGAAAAATACGCAATCCATAAGAAATTACCTTGAAATGAACAGGCCGACGAGAAGAGCAGAGTTGTTTATGTTGCAGCCTGAAATCAGCTGAGGCGGAGAAAGGATAGGTAGAGAAAATAAGAAAGGAGTCTAACCACAATTCCTTTTAATTGAGAGGAACTTAAAAGTTAGTTACATGCATACAGGAAAGAAGATTCCTGGATCACATTTTCACATTTCACTTTCACCTTTTTGCTAAGGTTTCATGAAGGAAAGGGCAGAAGAAACTATGGAGTACGTTCGGTAGTGTTATGCCTTGCGTGATGCCAGCCTAAAGGAGTTTGGCAAATCATTTCTGAAGAACTCCACCGAGGCTTGTAGTACATATATTAGCATTGGTAATAATGGTTTACTTAAATTCCTGGATGCAAGCATCCAGACCTGATAGTAACACACACAGGAAGCATTCACGGTAAACACATTACTCGGCATGTCTATGTCGGAAGCCTGCATAGTGGCGTAAGCTTTATGACCTCAAGATGTGTTCCACTGCAAGTATATCATCAGATATTCTACCTTCCTTAAGTAGGGCATGACATATGCTTCGAAACAATTACGCATTGCCTGTGACGTTAGAAAGTTTGGGTTGAACATCCTTGTCTAAACATTCCCATATTTGCACAGAAAGTATCCAGCCGACCCATCCTCTTAAGAACAGAGGCGACCTATTCATAAATCCTGAATCAGTCCAATTTGTTCCAAACGATATTTCTCTTGAGAGTATCCCTCATCTTGATTCCTCCAAAATATATGAACTCCTGTCGAAAATTAACCTGACAGAAGATTTATAGATGTGACTATCCTCATCTTTCATGGAAATGAGAAGGCTGACAGCTTAGCTAGGAAGGCTGCGGCCTCTCACTTCAACGACCCTGAATCCTTCTGTGGACTATCATCCAATACCATTGGAGGTCTGCTGTAGAAATGTACAGATGCAAAACGAAGTCAAACCTGGAAAACTCTTCCGGGATTAAGACAATCCAAATCTCTTCTGGGAGATTTTAATCCTAAAAGAGCTAAGGAGTTAATAAATATGCCTCGGAGTAAATTAAGAATCATCACAGGCATTTTAAGCGGACATTGTAGACTCAACTACCATTTGAACAAGTTGGGTATATCTTCAGATGCCATCTGTGGATTCTGTGGAGAAAGTGACGAAACCTCATTGAACCTGATCACAGACTGCGGACCATTGGCACACAAAAGACACAGGTGTTTTGGAGAATATATCTTAGATATGAGCAAGATCCCTCATCTTGAGACCTCCAAAATATATGAATTCCTGTCGGAAATTAACCTGACAGAAGATTTATAGATGAGACTATCCTCATCTTTCAAATAAATGGGAGCATCACATAAGATCTTTCAGATCGTAGTGTATAACACCCTTAATTATATCTAGGATCTAGGATCTTAACAGAAAGTCCTGTGTTGTTATCACGAATTCCAGATCTCCAGAACTATCAGAGAGCTTTCCGAATAAAGGACCATAGCACAGAAGAAAGATTGTACCGACAGTATTTGAGGTGCCGACGACTCGCCTACATAATAACATCACACCAAGAAGTATCCTGTGATGCACACCAACTGAATAGATGAACAGCCGGACTTCATTTACTCTGGTCTTACGGTGTTTCCAGCTGCTTTCTGCTCTTCCTGAAAATATTTTTTAAAAAGCCGGCGTAACCAGAGCTGTCAAGACTTCAACTGTGAATATAATTTTCATTTCGATTATTTCTAGCTTTGATTTTGTTTCATCCCAATTTTAATAAAGGCGAAAGGAAATTGTATACGCTAATGAAAACCTTTTTTTAAAGTCCACGCAAAGGGAATAGAAACGCACGCTATGTCAACGACTCGAGGACCACCAGGACCACCGAAAGCTCTCGGAACCATCCGTCGCAAGAAGCGGCTGGAGAAGAGAGTTCGGAAGCTGATGCGTCGATATTTGCTCTGCAAGGCTTGGACACATGCGGGCATAATTCAGAAAATATCAACCCGATTGCCGAATGTGCGTAACGTGCGTTCCTGTCAGATGTTCAACATCTGCCTGAAGACTTTGATGAAAATTAAACCGTTGCGTGTAACTCTCCGGGGAACTACGTACCTCTACTTGGAAAAAAAGGTGGATTCTCCTATGGATCCTTCTCTGGAGAACGAAAAAGGAACTTTTTCTATATTTCGTATCTTTTTTTAATAATTCGCCAGTACAAAATTTCGACCATTCTATCTAAGAAAGAAACATCAAAATTCCAGTCCTGTTTCTTTTATTCAAATAAAAATATATTTGTGAAAAGCTGCTGAAAAATTATTAAAAATAAGAAAAAATCCTGTAGTTTTTTTAAATTTCATGGGATTCGTTATCGTAGGGATGATCGATCGTCTGAGATCTTGAAATAATGTTCCATGAATTGTGTGTCTTTCTATAATGAACCATTTCTATGGTATAACCTTTCTCTTATCAATATGATGTCCTTTCCAGTAGGCGTTGAGTAGCTCCGCAGAATGTTCGTCAACGTCCAAGCTTCTGCGCCATATACCAGGACGGGGCTGATGAGTGCCTTGTAGAGCGTGAGCTTGGTTTGTCGTGAGAGGGCTCTGCTTTTCAATTGCCTACTGAGGGGATAAGAGACAGGGTTTTATTGAAAGCATCCGACCTTCTGTCTGCACAAAAACATCCAATAGGCATGATCCCAAGAACACCTAGGATTAGGAGGGAGACAGCTCTTAGTTGGATTGCCCCGCAGTAGACCGTCTGGCTAGAGTAATCCAATGATAGCTTCATCCCCGCCATCCTATCCCCTCCATTGCGTCAGTGCAAACATTTAGGCCTTCGTACCAGGATAAGGTGACTGCTTAATTCTTTTATTTCCAATTAATTTGACTTCAATTCTTTCTTTAAGTCGTCTATTCCTACCTCTTAAAACTAACACCTCTTCTTCCATATTCTCTAAGCCTTCCCATTGTTAGTTAGATTGTTTGTTATATTTTTTATTACCTTCTGTTAATTTTGTTTTTTTTATTCTAGTAATGTATGCCCATACACTGATTCTATATTTTCTATTGTACAGTTTGTGTCTATATTCAGTCTTGAAATATGTGATCGACACGTGGAAAGAGAAGAAATTCTCGCCCTATCATGAAAAGTCCACAAAATACGAAAGAATTATTTGATCTCAGAACAAAAGCAATGTAACAGAACAAAGAGCTGCTTCCGAGAATATTACAAAAATTCTCAACAATCACGAGTATCACAGATAAAAGTATTTAAAGGAGATGAAAGATGGCAAGAAAGAATCTGAACTACTTGCAGAAATCTCTGTTGTGGACATTCTCTCGGTCTTTAATCTACCCTTCAAACCAAACTGTCCAAGTGGTAAGTGTGGGGAACACGGCACTTCAGTTTGTACCGAGAGGGCTGGTCCTAAATAGTAGTCCTAAATGGGCACTATTGATATCAAAAAGGATACTTAATAAACTCACGAGCATCGTCGCTATGAATTCATCCGAAATTTCGTGGTGTGTTATAAACAACCATAAAAACATTTTCTAGAAATAAATTATGACAAGTTCAGTCCTTATCCTGGTAAGAAAGTAAAATATTAGTAAATAGTCCTTGCAAGATTTAAATCCTTGTAATACTCTAAGTCTTTTTGATGCTCGTGGGTCTAAAATGTTGCACAGGTGCCTAAAATTTAACGGAAAGTTTCTAAATGAAATCCTTTATGGAACCCGAACACTCCCAAACATACTTCAAGGTAATTTATTATACTTGTTAGCAGGTTAGTGATGAGCATGATTAAGTCAGGTAAGCATGGTTTTCGCTGATTTCATCACAGCTTTTACAAGGAATATAGCTTCATATCAGTCTCGTAGAAGGTCCATAAGGATTGTAGCAATCTTTGGTTTGACATACGAATTTATTATTGGCGTTTTGTTTCAGTAATGACTCGGGAGGTTTGTGAGAATCCAGTGAGCTACTTGGCATGTTTCCAGTATAAATGCAAACAAAAATGTCCAATTAACTTCTGTCAATCTCTTAAGCTGAAATTAGGAGCAATCAAATCATTGAAATTTAAGTGGGAGATTAGAATGAAACCTCTACAATGTTATTTTCAGTGAATTTCTATTCTCAAAAATTCCACCGCTACTCTTCAAACTCTTCTAGCAATTTGCTTACTGCTTCACATCCTCCCTTAATTCTCCAGGCAACACTCTCCCGGTTTTCCAGCGACTCAGCTCTGGTTATATACCCTAAACTCTCCCACTCTTGGACCAACATAACCAACATTGGGACCACTGCAATCGCGGCACCTGCGTCGCCATTTATACTGACTCTGCACTCTAATTCCCTCCGTCAGCAAATTTCCCTTGACACAAAGATTTTCGGCCGCTCAAAGCATGCTTCACGCGATGTGTGCGCATATTTCAGCACTTCAAAAAACTTGGTCACGAACTCTCAGGGGCGTAGCGCACATTTGAAATAAACGGGCCCGGGAAATGCCAAAATTTTTGATTAAAGTGCAAAGAGTCATTAACTCGCTCTGCTCTAATAATCCGCATTGCATGGTGGCAGCACATGCGCTTGCACACAACTGACTACGACATTGACCGGGCCACAATTTTAAGAATATAATTTCTTCTTAATTTCATGCTTTTCTAGTCCAATTTGTTTGATAAGGAAGCGTCACACAGAGCCAAAGATCGGCGATCCCACTCGCAGGTACCTTCAGCCATGAAAGTCACGCTCAAACTACGCCGCACAATATTTAAAATTTTAATTTTTATTTGTAGTAATTGCGGCCGGGCAGGCGCTCAATTGGAAAACCAACAAGCAGAAGAAAACACACACAAAAAACGAGACAGTGGTCCGACCATGACGACAGCCGCAGAGGCATCCTGACTGGCTACCAACGTGTACACAAAAATTAAATTTTTGGCAAAGTTGACTTCTCATGCCATGCCGATTCTTCCGCCTCTGCTGGACACGCGCACTTTCCTGCTCACTTAATTGAGTTCATTGAAGGAATGCGCGCACGCTCGCTCGCCGGCTCAGCAATTACGCGTTCCTGTTTGCGGGCACTTTGTCGCTGTGTTTGTTTCCCAAGCGCATCACTTGCCTCAAAGTAGGAAGCGGCGGCACGCCAGGCAAAGGGAAACTTTGACAACACGTTTGCGTAAATGCTGGGAATATATGAATACAAATAACGGTACTGCTGCTTTTTACTTCGAAGCTAACAACAGCAACAACGGCGACAACGCACCGTCACCGTCCCAAGCCCGAACAAGTGTAACTGTCAGGGCAGCAGGGTCTGCCTCAATTCAGCATGTCCTCAAAATTTAATGACAGCAACTGAAATGGTACCAGGAGTGCCTCAGTTTTATTTACTTTAGTGGCAAGGAGGGTTGGTTGGGGTCTGCGTAGCTGGGCGGCCGTGCTGCATGGTCACCGAGCAATTAATGCTGAGGAAAGTTCGTTAGAGTTGGTCAAGTTAAGTCATTAGCATTAACATGAAGTTGGGAGAAATAATGCACGAAACGAATGTGAAATTGCTGCTGCAGTGAAATGAGGAAGCTCGGAAGGAGGGGCCATTCTGGCTGTGGCAGGCACAATACACGCTAACAAGAAGGTACGAGTAGGGAAGCTCAGTCGATGTCTTAGGGAACGGCATCACAGAAAATGAAACCTAAGAAGCGCAACCGAAATACAAAAAGTGGGAGAGGAGAAGGAGGCCATAAATCTGGCAACCAGAGTTCGTATTCGATTAGTCACCATTGTGATGAATCTTTTCGATATGAGTCTTTTCTCTTGCTCACTCGATGAGTCTTTTGTCTTACCCACTCTTTGGCATTTCACCATCATCAGAAAGTGTTGAAATTTCGGTGCTGAATTTCATAGCATTCTTCTAAGAGAATAATATTGGGACTTGTGATGATCTGTAATCCTTGGAATCCCTACGAAGACAACAATGGCAAACATGGACGTGAAAAAGAATTGATGCTGGAGCCAAGAAAGATATTATCTATTATTTTCGTACTGGAGCAGAGAAAGCTGTGATGATAACAAGAGAACAGCATTGAACAAAGAATATTATAAAGAGATGGTAGGAAAATATGTTAATGAACAACAAATTATGTATGTGAAAGGAGAAGAGAGATAAGAGACGAAAGCAAAGATGAAGAGAGGAAAGGTCACAAAACAAAGTATTAGAAAAACACAATAATAGATCAGAAAAACAATGAAAATAAAATAAAGGAAAGAGAAGAGAAGAGAAGAGAAGAGAAGAGAAGAGAAGAGAAGAGAGAGGAGAGGAGAGGAGAGGAGAGGAGAGGAGAGAAGAGAAGAGAAGAGAAGAGAAGAGAAGAGAAGAGAAGAGAAGAGAAGATGAGAAGAGAAGAGAAGAGAAGAGAAGAGAGAAGAGAAGAGAAGAGAAGAGAAGAGAAGAGAAGAGAAGAGAAGAGAAGAGAAGAGAAGAGAAGAGAAGAGGAAGATAAGAGAAGAGAGAGAAGAGAAGAGAAGAGAAGAGAGAGAAGGAGAAGAGAAGAGAAGAGAAGAGAAGAGAAGAGAAGTGAAGAGAAGAGAAGAGAAGAGAAGAGAAGAGAAGAGAAGAGAAGAGAAGAGAAGAGAAGAGAAGAGTAGAGGAGAGGAGAGGAGAGGAGAGGAGAGAAGAGGAGAGTAGAGTAGAGGAGAGGAGAGGAGAGGAGAGGAGAGGAGAGGAGAGGAAGGAGAGAAGAGAAGAGAAGAGAAGAGAAGAGAAGAGAAGGAGAAGAGAAGAGAAGAAGAGAAGAGAAGAGAAGAGAAGAGAAGAGAAGAGAAGAGAAGAGAAGAGAAGAGAAGAGAAGAGAAGAGAAGAGAAGAGGAGAGAAGAGAAGAGAAGAGAAGAGAAGAGAAGAGAAGAGAAGAGAAGAGAAGAGAAGAGAAGAGAAGAGAAGAGAAGAGAAGAGAAGAGAAGAGAAGAGAAGAGAAGAGAAGAGAAGAGAAGAGAAGAGAAGAGAAGAGAAGAGAAGAGAAGAGAAGAGAAGAGAAGAGAAGAGAAGAGAAGAGAAGAGAAGAGAAGAGAAGAGAAGAGAAGAGAAGAGAAGAGAAGAGAAGAGAAGAGAAGAGAAGAGAAGAGAAGAGAAGAGAAGAGAAGAGAAGAGAAGAGAAGAGAAGAGAAGGGAAGGGATGTAATGAACAAAAAAGTTTCCAAATGAAATCAAAAACAGGAGGATTGAAATCTAAGAAAAGCTAACAAGAGAGTGAGCCGAGTTCAAAATATGGGAATAGAAGCGAGAGGTAGCAACAAAGATGTCCCAAGTCGCAGAAAGACTTCCTTGCACTCAGACATTATACCATCAACTTGGTCCCTGCGTTCACCAATTCATCCCAGCTCTATTCCTGAAAGTACTTTCAATCCACCATAAATAATAAAAGGAAATTAACATTGAGGTCATTTCAGTCTTGGGCGCCTTCAGTAGCCGACAAAAATATATCTTCAACTCACAATCTGCCCCTCACACTTAATTGTTCAAGGCATTCGTTCAACCCTCTCTTGGATGGGTTTCTGCTCATATATCACTGCTCTTAGATCTCAATTAGTACACTCTTAGATCTCAATTAGTACGGTTCCAAAAAATCTGCTGGCTTCAGCTCCTGTGTTAATTTAGTCTGATACTGTAGGAAGCTCAAATATAATTCGCCAATTGGGGGATTACGACTACTTCCAGAGTTCTATGACTAGTTGAGTTCTATGACTAGTTGAGTTCTATGACTAGTTGAGTTCTATGACTAATTGAGTTCTATGACTAATTGAGTCTATGAGTAGTTGCGTTCCATGACCCAATTAGGAAACATTATTGGATGATTCAAATACACAAGCATCGACAGTGGAAACACCGATCCAGTTGGCGAAAACCTTTCAATGAGGGGCGATTATTCTAATCGTCATTTCACGATGTAGTAGGTAGGTAGGTAGATAGGTAGGTTAGGCAGCCGCATCACCCAGAAAACAGTGATGCCACTTAGACCACCAGTTGTGTCAGTTGGGCGTGAGGACGCTTCCCCCTCCAAATGGAACCAACCTGAACCTTTTATAAAGCGAAGAAGGTTGTTAACACCTAGCTGGTATAGATTATCTCTACTTGGTAAGATGTGGGATCCTAGTGAACGTTCCCCATTTCTAGCAAAAACTGGACATGTACAGAAGAGATGCTGGACCGTTCCCAGTTCCTCCTCATTCCTGCAGCTGCGACAGAAATCATGCGTATAAACTCGCATTCTCCTTACATGATTTCCTATTAGACAATATCCCGCAAGAGCTCCTTTAGAGTCCCTTTTGGTAGTTAATTGAGTCTAATGGTATTCTTGGATAGACGTATGGCTTCGGCCATGTTTGGCTGGGGATTTCGCAGGTAGTGGGACAGATCTATCTTTGATTGGTATAGTTAATCAGTGTCTCCCTTATGAGAAGCTTACAAGTCGCGAGAGGTACACCCATATGCCTACTGACATTTGGCGTACAAGTGCAGTCCTTTGCAAGTTGATCAGCCTTGCAGTTTCCTGGTATATCCCTAGGACCTGGTACCCAGCATAAGTGGATGCGGAATTGTTCAGCCATCTCATTAAGAGATCGGCGATAGTCTAAGACACTTCTTAATGTTATTTGGAATGCATCCAAAGCCCTTAGTGCAGCTTGGCTGTCTGATAAAATTCAGATATCCTTACCGGTTACCTCGTTTATCCCCAACCAATTCAAGGCTTCGTGAATAGCGGTTAATTCCGCTTGAAAAACACGGCAGTGATCCATTAGTTTGATGGATTCACTGATTGGGGTCGTTTCGCAATAAAATCCTGATCCTACACCGGTATTCATTTTTGATCAGTCTGTGTATATCTTGATGGGAGTATGTGGTGATGGACCCACCTCGAGCGATTCCTGTCTGAAAGAAATCTTTCCCCAAAATTTGTCGAGACAACAAATATAAGAAGGAAGGTAATAATATTACTGGGTATGTCCTTATAAGATTTTAGTATGGCCTCATATCATACCGGACAGCTTTCCATTGTAAACTCACCTTGAGCCCAATGGCGGAATATGCCGCTAAATATTTGCAGAAGCGAGCTAAGGGTGGCAGACACAGTATGATATCCTATGCCAAGGTTGGCGTGGGTTTCATGGTGTCACTTATTGCTAATTCTGCTGATCTATGTACCCTACTAAGTATTTCGTAGTAGGTCATTTTCTGAATTGCAGTGCACCAGACAACATTTCCATATAGGAGAATGGGTCTGATAACTGCAGTATAAAGCCAGTGAGCTACCCTAGGCCGAATTGCCCAAGTTTCACCTATAGCTCTTTTGCAGGCATAAAGAGCCACCCCAGCTTTTCTACCTCCTTCTAAGGTGTTTGACTGCCAAGCGAGTTTCCTGTCAATTATAAGACCCAAATATTTTGTTTCTTACGAAATCCCTAGGTCTGTTCCTTTAAGCATAATTGGATCAAAGCGAGGGATTTTATGTTTCCTAGTAAACAGAATGACTTGAGTCTTATCCGGATTTACTCCAAGACCGCAGTCCTCCGGCCACTTTGAAAGAATATCTAGAAAATCTCTCAGAGTAGATGCGAATTTTCCAGAGACATTAATAACAACATAATCAGCATAAGCTTTCCCAATGCCTCTAATCTTAACAGGAGTTTGTTAACAACTGTGTTCCATAGAAGCGGTAGACGACACCAGCAGTGTATCCCTGCTCACCAACTTACGAAGAACCGAGTCTCCTAGATTCGCCTCAATGATTCTGCAATTCAGCATTTTACCGATGAGGCCTACCAGGCCCGTTTCCACCCCAAGTTGAGTGAGTGCTGTAGTGATGACCTCCCCTTTGACATTATTAAAAAGCCCCTTCAATATCGAGAGTGAATTCCTGCTTATGCAATGAACCTTCTGCAGTGGAAATAAGGGATATAGAGCAGTCTCTACCGATTTCCCCTTTGCATAGGCAAGTTGAACCGATGAGATTAGATTCTTGTCTAAGGTCAAGCTTAAGTGGATTTCCATCACTCTTTCTAAGGTGTAGTAAGGGATACATTATAATTACAGTGTATAGTTTCCTATTCTGGTTCTTCAGAACACTTCTGTTACTTTAGAGGTACAGAAAGTTGCGTGGCTGCTCGATGAAATAATTCCCCAATCTTGACATTCGAATGGAAAAGCATTTAGTTGGGGTACAAGAAATTTAAAGAGTTTTTCATTCCAACGCTTCCAAGCGTGTCTGTCTTTCAAGTGTTTCGTTTGGTTTCTCAGCGATTTACCTTTGCTTCCTGCATATTTAAATGTAAATCTCCTGCTGCTGATGGTGCTGCTGCTTCCACTGCTGCTGTTGGTGCTAATGGTGACAATGCTGCAGTTGCCGTTGTTGCCGACTGCGGTTAACTTTTGCATAAAAATAACGTGTTCGTTCACATTTTTACACATTCTGACGCATCATCTCCATAATTCATATCCATTGCATGACTCCACTAAATCAGATAAATATGCCATATAAAAAGCCAAACACACATTGTCACACAGATTTATAAAATAGAAAAATATGAGAAAGAAGGTTGGAAAATTCCGCAACAGCAGCACAGTTGACACCTCCGGTAGCTGTTAAGCACGGCATCGGCATCGGCATCGGCAACAGCCGCAAGAGCCCATCATAAAGCATGGCACCAACCGGCGCACACATGTCCTACCGGCGCAATATGTTTGCCAACATTGCATTTATTTGCCCTGGCCCGAAAAAGACGAAGACGAAGAAGAAAGGAAGCAGACAATAGCGTCTTTCGTGGATTCGTTGAAAAATTGCGTGAAAAATGGAAAATGGTAGTCACATTCACAGCATGGGCCGAGAGTGTTGTTTCAAAGAATCCTCTGTGCCCGTGAGTGTGTGTCGCCGTACAAAGAGTTGCTGGAATTCGACAATGTTTGAACAGCAGCCGAGGCAGCCGCAACAGGAAAATGTGTCCGTACATGAGACTCGTACTAAATATTGTCTGGTGAAAAGAAATTTGCTTAAGTTTCTCACTGCAGCCGGAACAATGCAATAAAGTGGAGAAATTATTGAACTACGGAAGGACAGCAGAGACACTTAATGACAAATGGGGAAGACTCTAAAGGGAGGTAAGGAGGAAATAGGTCTGGGATCGTATGAATAGGAGAGTTTCAATTACGAGCTCTGATCTAGACTCCAGTAAGTCCGTGTGGTGCACCTCACCAGGGCCCTATTTCACAAACCATTTATGGCTTCTCAATTTACGTGTAGTTCTAGTATAACTAAAGCCTTAGCATCCTGAAATGCAAAACGGCAAAATACGAGATAAAGCGATGTAGGAGACAGATCTCGAAGTACTTGTAGTGCATGAAGAGTCTGTTAATATCTGTCATAAACCCAAATACAACCCTACGAAAAGTAGCTGAGTCTTTCTATCCCTACTACTGAAAGTTTGGTGAGTCTACAGATAGAAGAAAGATGTATTTTATTTATGCTTCATTCGAACGAAATTAATCGCATTCTACTCCAAACTTCTTCCAAAGCTGACTTATATCACATAATGTCACATTCTCGTATGTAAAGGGTTTTCCAATAAGAGGTGTTATTTTGGTATTCAAAGAAAAATGCCATTTTTTGAGATAAATGACCGGATGTTTATTTCATAATAAAGAGGAAGGTATGCCGTTAATAATGAAAAACAACATCAGCCAAATGGCCACCACGACCACGCTTACAGGACCATATCCTTTTCATGAAATTTTCCATAACCAAATCGCAAAGTGGCTGCCCTATGTCCTCGATAGCCTCACGAATTCTATCTTTGAGGTCTTGAATCGACGCTGGGCTGGTGGCGTAGACCTTATCTTTCACGTGGCCCCAAAGGAAGAAGTCGCAAGGTGTTAAATCACAAGATCTCGGTGGCCAATTGTGATCCCTCTTCGAGAGATAACACGGTCCGGAAACTTTTCCCGTAAAAGATCAAAGGTTTCGTTGCTTGTGTGGCACGTAGCGTCGTCTTGTTGAAAGTAAACGTTGTCCAGATCAACACCATCCAACTCCGACCATAAAAAATCATTGATCATCTCTCGATAGCCCAATCCATTCACCGTAACTGTTGATCCAACCTTATTTTCGAAAAAGTAAGGTCCAATGACCCCGCCGGACCATAAACCGCCCAAACAGTCACACGTTGAGGATGGAGAGGCTTCTCAATAATAACTCTTGGGTTCTCCGAGCCCCAGATGCGACAATTTTCCTTGTTGACGTAACCACCGAGGTGGAAATGGGCCTCATCAGTCAAGATGATTTTTCGATGGAATTCCGGATCATTTTCATGCATTTCAACGACCCAATCAGCAAAGACACGACGTTGTTGATGATCGGCCGGCTTGAGTTCTTGTGTTAACTGAACTTTATAAGCCTTAAGACCCAAATCTTTATGCAAAATACGGTGTAATGACATTTGTGGAATGCCCAATTCCAAAGAACGACGAGGAATGGACAAACCTGGGTTTTCTTTAACACTTTGGGCTACAGCAGCAATATTCTCAGTTGTTCTTGAGCGACGTGCACGGGTTTTATTCTTCACATCACTAACTTGTCCCAACAGCTCCAATTCTTCCACCAATTTCTGTATTGCGGTCCGACAAGGTGCTTCACGACGACCCAAAAATGCTTTAGTTTTGCGAACTGTGACTGCAAGATTTTCACCATTTTTGTAGTGAACTTTAATAATTTCAATGCGTCGTTGAAGCGTGTATCGTTCCATTTTTAGTAATGACGTAGTTTCTACTTGTCAAATGTCAAAGAATACAAGCTTCAAAAGTGACAGCTACCGAAATACCGGGTGATTCAAAATAATACCTCTTGTTGGTACGATTGTTATTTAGATATAAAATGTTCTAATTTATAAATCATTTCTTCATGCCAGATCCAAATCTTGTCTAATACTTAGGGAATATCTGGAATAATAATCGAACTACTTTTGTGTTCTTCGAAACCGCTTCTTTCTTTAGTTTTCTTCTTTTTTCATCTTTAGTTGATGCGGTTTAATAGTTCAATATTGTCATATTCCTCATGAGGGCGAATTCAGTGGTGTAGAAAGAGGTGAACTTTGTACAGAAGAGTCAAAAATTTCTACAGATGCACTCTTCCAAAGAAGTACAAGGGGACTGATGGGTTCACATGAAGAGACGATATCTTTTGTGTTTTGGGATCATTATTTTTGTATTCAACTTTCAAACTTTCAAGAAGTTTTCTTAGGTAAGAGATACTGAATCAGTTAGTAGTGAGCTGACTATCTCACAATCCTGACCTTTTGTGACTTTAACCTTGATTACTATTTCACTAATAAATCTAAGTGCACGATGGTCCATATTGTAGGTAGGTAAGTAGGTTAAGCGGTTGCCAAAAAGGCACACTTAGGCCTTGATTGACCCTTTGTGCTACTGCATGAGACACAGCTACCATTCCCTTCAGAACTACCAGCCATTTGGATCATTTTATGAAACTGTTGATCTAGCTGCTTTTTTATTTGGAATGTCTCCCAGAGAGTCCAGAGAGTAGTCACCCAGGAAGTGCGTCTCCTTTTCGACAGCGCTGGACAAGTACGGATCAGGCGTTCGGTGGACCCTTACTTCTGCTCGTCCATGCAACTCCTGCAGAAGTCATTCGAGGCAATCCCCAACTTATTACCATGAGTACTCAGAGTCTAGTGTACTGTTAGAACACTTCTTTATTATAGTCGACAAACTGTTTCTAAAGGATGTGGTGAAAAAGGCAGTCTTAGGTGTCCCCACTCTCTTCATCGTTTCTTGCTTGCTTTCCATAATTGCAACCTAGTATCGAATTAAATTCTTTCGGAGAAATGGACGCGCCTTCTATTCTGAGTAATTCGTGGATGACAAAGAGACCAGCTACTGGCTGATATACGTATATTGATATATATATATATATATATATATATATATATATATATATATATATATATATATATATATATATATATATATATATATATATATATATATATATATATATATATATATATATATATATATATATATATATATATATATATATATATATATATATATATATATATATATATATATATATATATATATATATATATATATATATATATATATATATATATATATATATATATATATATATATATATATATATATATATATATATATATATATATATATATATATATATATATATATATATATATATATATATATATATATATATATATATATATATATATATATATATATATATATATATATATATATATATATATATATATATATATATATATATGTATATTGGTCCCCACGTCTTCATTTAAGAACTCTATTATCTGTTTATTCTGATCTCTTTTATATTTAAGTAAAGTTGTTTTCATGATAGACACGCCTCTTTTATTTACCCCTATTTTTGAGTACTCCCACCACTGAATATGTGGTACTTGTGGCTATGGCATGGGAAGCTGTTGGTGGTTTGAATGAATTAGGTAGGTAGGTAAGGCGGCCACCCGTCAATGAATTTAAAGGTATGAAAATTTGCAATGCTATTTTGTACACTGCGACCACACAAACTGATTCCTCATATATTTCCTGCAACTGAGCCCATTATTGTGTCTGATATGTTACGAGAATTTGTGGAATTTTACTGCAAGTCAAGCCCACATTCAAATCGCCAGCCCGACTTCGATAAATGACGGTGATGTTGAAGTTTCAAGGGATCACAACAACTAAAATTCCTCTTAACGAACTCGTTATTTTTTAACGAGTTGAAATTCGCAATACAGAAGATTGGAACAGTGCTGCCAAGTCCATTGTTGATTGGTAGATTAAATATTTTTCATATAAATTGATCACTATTGATGGAAGATTTCTTGCCAGTATTGTAAAGGCACGATCTAAACGTTTTTATGTTTTCAAGTTTTTGTCGCTCTACTGAGCTTCTGCCATTGTATTTTCCCTCACTTACAAAACTCCACCACAATTTTTCCGAGTGTACTCGTATTTGCTGTGCAAAGCGTTCACAGGCCTCCGGCATGAATGCTGAGCCGTACTTAATGATTTAATTAAGCGCATGTACGCCGGCGCATGTTGCAGGCAACCGCAAAGAAATCAAAGCACTCGGTGGAAAGTTTGCCTTACGCAAAGACCACACACACACACGCACACACACCGACGTGTTTGGCAGTTCGAACATGCACCGAAATTTTTCAGCAAATATGCGTACGTAAAACCGAACAACGCCACTGCTCGCGTACTCGTACAACTCGGGCACATTTCTGCCTGAAATGTTTGAGGAAAAATTGTTGTCTTTTGAGTGATTTCCAAAAAATAACATTTTTTGCTCCACTTGCGTAAGACAATGGCCCCCCTGCTGCGAGACATCTTCGCTGATTCCCAGCCTGCGCCGCCGTGTGCTTTGGGATAATTCAATTACATTTAAATAAAGCCATTATTAGCGGCGGTGCGCGTGCGTCTTTATTGCCGCTGTAATTGAGGCTGCGTAGTTGCGTGTGGGCCACGCTGGTGGGTTGGCTGTGGGTCCCGCCTGACCCGGTCGCTGCTCAATGACTCAATTATGGCTTCATTGTTTTAATTTTTAATGTTCATTTTTTTGGTGTTTTCATAATAATATTTCTTGTTTTTACTTCTTTGCCTTTGTGTCCGTTTCAGTTCGCAATGCGTGAGCTCTGATTTTGGTGAAATTGGCAGCGCAGCAGGGTCATACGTGCGTCGGCCCAGTGCTGGCCGCGGTCTGCCCCATTAACTGCCGTTTTATGCGTGGATTCGTTCCTCTTAATTCGCTAATTCGCAAACAATTAAAAAATTTTGGCCAATTTTCTGTTAAGCTCGGTCATAACTTGAAGGGTGGCAGAGCCTTCACACAGAGGTCCAATTAGCAATAAAAACCAATGACTAACAACATAAAAAGTTAAAAGTTATGATACAAAAAATTGTATAAAGTATTTCAAAAAAAGTTAATATTAAACAAAAGACTCAAGCAACGGACTGTGAGCTTTTTAGCATTTATTTTATATGCTCCGACCGATTTGGAGCAGCTGCCTGCGTGTGCTGAGTGGAACTAATGGGTCAGTCAGAGTAGATGATGCAAGGCTCGTGAGGCAGCAACAAATGTGCGTCACTGATTGAAGCATCGTCACATCAGATATGAATGAAGACCTTAGATGAATTTGAAGTTAGATATATTGTAAACTAAGGGACGAACAGTTCCAAGGACTGATCCTGTCCGTAAGCATATCCTAAACAAAAATATAATGCGCCGATTCTAAATGAAAGTTAATGAAAACCTCCCAATGTGAGTTCCAATATTATAGTAGAAGATTCAGGTGATGTAGAACAAGGACTATTAGTGACTTAGAAGACAATAATTAGTTATGACAACAGCAGACCAACTATGAATCCTCACAGGAGTCGAACCTGGGCCTTCAGCTATTATATTTGGCCATCCAGGCAACTACTCTAATTTACTTAATGTAATAAGAACGAATATTATGTTTATTATTATTATTATATCTTACACCATAATCAATTATGAGAGCAAAGTGTTGGGGGATGAGTACTAGCTACAGAGGCCTTCGACTCGAAGAGAAAAGGATTTTATAGAAAGAAGCATTTTGGAGACCAAGCCCGTGGCTGGATTTGAACCTGCGACCCTCGGGGTGTGAGTCTAGCATGGTTACCACTAGAACAAATAGGGCGGCAGATGAGAGGAATTTTATGAGACACAAAGTTGCGTAATAATGAGCCACAGTAGTTAAGAGGTTGTTGGACTGAGACAGTACATGAACAGAGTTTGATTCGTGAATTCATCACCTGCAGTTAGCGTAGTTGTCTGTGTGGACAAATTTAATAGCTGAAGGTCTAGGTGCGACTCCTGTGAGGGTTCATAGTTGGTGTGCTGTTGCTTTCCGAGACATAATAGCTACTTGGGGAAAAATGTTCTTTCATTCAAAGATCGTTCTAATTTTTCTATGAAATCTCTCAGTACTGCTTTCTCAACATCATAAGCCGATAGCCCTGGCAGCTAGAGCTTATATAACTATTTATAATTTTAATTGTAATTAATTTTAATAAAAAAATAACATAAATTAAATACTCGCACTCTCCTAAGAATTTCTGTTGTACACTGAACTCATTCTTCCAAACTTTTACTTGTAAAACTTATTTTAGGTAATAATTTTCTAAACGATAAGTCTAATAACGTTTTAGCTTGCATTGTCTCTTTATGTAGTTCCATAGTTAGTATTCAAACCTTCGTTATTTCACCTTCGTTATTTCACGTTGATCACCTCCTTTATATCTGAACATTACCGTTCATAGTGGAGGCACTCTATTTTAATAAGTATGTTATAATCTATTTTTATTAATCCAATTTGTAATCTATTTTTGTTAATCCAACGATTTCTACGACCCAGAATCCAATTTTTTCTCTAACTCCGGGGTATCCTTCTTCAGCGTCCCACATAGCTTTTCATATTCAATATTTAGTTTCCATATATATGTTCAGATATTACGTGAAGCAGTTCTTTTATCTCTATGAATGGTTAGAGATCTCGGGCTTTCAAAAGGATATCGCTTACATATATTCCGATACCTAGTTTAGTAGTTCAATATTGGTCCTTCAATCATCTGTTTCTTAATAAAATATATAGATTTCATTTGCTGCATATGCTTTATAAAACATAGACTGCCACGCCTACTTTTTGCACACTTTTATAAGTGAAGAACTATACAAGATCATTGAATGGTCCCTAGTATGAATAATCATATAAACCGACTTCATCCTTCTTTACGTGGTAAAAAAGTTGTTCTTGCATCAATTCTCGATTCAGATATTATTTTTCTGCCAACCAACCAATGAAAGTTGATAGATAGATAGATTAAATAGGTTGTTATACACTGCGACCTGAAAGATCTATTGTGATGCCCCTATTTATTTGAAATATGAGGATAGTCTCATCTGTAAATCTTCTGTCAGGTTAACTCCTGACACGAATTCATATATTTTGGAGGAATCAGGATGAAGGATCTTGCTCATCTCTAATATATAATCTCTAAAACACCTGAGTCTATTGTGTGAAAATGGTCCGCAGTCTGTGATCAGGGGCAGTGAGGTTTCGTCACTTTCTCCACAGAATCTACAGATGGCATCTGAAGATATACCCAACTTGTTCAATTGGTAGTTGAGTCTACAATGTCCGCTTAAAATGCCTGTGATGATTCTTAATTTACTCCGAGGCATATTTATTAACTCCTTAGCTCTTTTAGGATTAAAATCTCCCAGAAGAGCTTTGGACTGTCTTAATCCCGGAAGAGTATTCCATGTTTGACATCTTTTGGCATCTGTACACTTCTTCAGCAGACCTCAAATGGTATTGGATGATAGTCCGAGAAGGGTTCAGGGCCGTTGAACTGAGAGGCCGCAGGCTTCCTAGCTAAACCAATGGAAGTAAAGCATTAGTCTTTGACCAAATCGTAAGTTCCGTCTATTACAGTGAGCATATAGTTCTGATAATTCCATGGAAGGTTAAGGATCAAATCAAGGAAGGTCAAGAATCATTATATGAAGCGTTTAGTATCCCTCCCTTTAGAAAATTAAGTAGCATTCCATTCAAGATCAGGGATCATTACATAGAAGTCAAGGTGACTATTCCATGGATTGGCAAGTGACTCATCGGTAAATGAGATTCATCTGACCTCAGCAATGTGATTCAACCATTCTGTTAACTTTGTTAATCCCCGAGTATACTGAAAATCAGTGAATCTGCGCCATTTCCGACTGCGTTGTGTGCTGCGATCACAACTAAATGTGAACTATGTTCCTGCTTTACTTCGCTGAGTCGCCACATTATGTGCCTTTGTTAAGCTTCTCAAAGCTTCCGTTAAGAAACCCTGCAACAGATTTCCAGGCCTCCCATTACAAACCTTTTCTATTCGATTTTGTATGTTTATTTTCTGAGGACTACTCCAGCATTGCCCAAGTGATCTAAACTCATGCTGTGTCGATATTGGTCCATGTTGTTGCTCTTCGCAACTCTTCTCAGACCCGACTCTGTTAGTTAGGTTAAAAAAGTTTAACGACTTGAATGAGCATGTTGGTAATAATAAAGCAAACGCCGTCTGTCCGTCCGGATGATAATGGGAGGCCGCCACCGACGCCGCCGCGACTTGTTAGCAACTAATTAAGAGCAACCATGCCAGGCGCTCCAAAAGTCTCGAAATTTATCACAGCTTCATTGCTTCATTGTGGCCAACGATGGCCTCCGCTGCTGCCGCGGCTGCTCTCTAACACAGAATATCTTAATTTTTAATTTTATTTTCAGTTTTACGACGGCGGCGTCGCTTTTGCACCTTATGAGAAAATTTTCAAATTTTTTCTGCTGCGGCTGCTCTCGTTGCTGGCCGGGATCGCTGGCTGCAGACGCTGAACTGCCAATCTTGTTCAGCTTGTCGTGCCCATTGACACTTTGCATCTGTTCGTAGCACTGTTTTCATTTCCATTGTTTCGTTTCGTCCGCCTTTCTTTGTTTTTGTTTTGCTTTTGCCGGCTTCATTTTTTATGCCCATTTCGTCTGAAAGCCCATCTTACAGCGGCGTTAATTACGTGCCCAGCGAGAGTTTGCTGTGAGTACGCGATACCATGTGGGGAGCTCCACTTCGCCACTCCACTCTTCCATTACTTTGTGGCTACTTTTTGGAAAATTTTTACAACTTCTTCGGCTCATTTGTTTGATGTGCGAGAGGTCAGGTGCTGACGACCACTTTGCGGAATTTTCACTTAAACACTTTTAGTCTAAAGAGGCTGGGGACCCCCAGCCTCCCCTCCGTTCCGTAGCCTCGGTTTATGATCTACAGACAACTGTTATTTATGGCGGTTAGCGGAGTGGTGGTGAATCAATTATGTCGAGGCATTTGTAAAGCAATGTGGTACAAGTCAATTTAGGATGGAGTTCAACTTATTAACTGTTCATTATTTACGTTTAAAGGGGCATAAATAGTCAACAAGGTCAAATGAGAGAAGAAGTATTTGGTAATCATTCGGGAGTGTGGGAACACAACAGGACGCGGTGCTTCTTTCTAAACCGTCTTCGAGTTGGCCATATTATGTATCATGGTGTAAGATATAATGAATAATGTAAATAAATAATGATTGATATATACAGGAGAGGAATAGAAAGAAACCTGATTTGCTTCTATTAGTCTCTTATATACTCGTATATCAATACTTATTTATTTTTACCAAAAAAAGGAGCTGAATATAGCTGAGGAAGCTGAGAAAATTATGAAGCCAAACCGGCGGTTGGCAGTAAACATTTACAAGTGGATAAGGCATGGCTCGAAACTGGAAGGAAGAAAAGAAAATTGATATTAATGTCGTCAATTGAGCATTGAATGATGTTATACTTCAAACAGGATATCATGGAACACCAACGAAAATTTAAATGGAAAGGAAGACGCCAGAAATTGTGGTGTCAGATTTTATTCAGTGGAAGATTAGTTCTGTACAAGTTCTTTCAAGCAAGCTGATCAACTTCGAAAGTAGAAAAAGGAGATCTCTGCCAAGGAATTTACAATGAAGCAAGAGAGAGAGACAGATGGAGAGGGAAAGAGGGAAGTAAATTGAGATTCAAACTAACATTTACGCGGTGTTGGGCATAAGCCAAACGACCTTCAGATTTGCGGACTACTTCTAAGACAACACCTGCGTCCTTGCTACTTTGTTTTCAGCTGCTATTTTTGATTCGCAGTATTTGTGCAGAAATCTATTTTTGCACTGACGAAAAATCCATGTGAAGTTTGAAACTGCCAGCATCCAGAACAGGCAAAAATTCGACTACTCTGTACTCTGTTGAATATGAGTTTAAAATAGTCACTATTATTAAACGCAAACACTCGCAGAGATCCAGCTGCTCTCTTCCACATACTTCGTTCAGAAATTCCTGAAGCTGCATTTTTGTATCATTGTTACTCGTATCCTATTCACATACGAGTATATCCCTTGGGTAGTACCGACAGAAGGCAACTTTTTAATTGAATTTCATTTGGCACAAAGGCCACAGAGCAGCTAAAGATGTGTATCAGGTGCATCGCAGTGATCGGAATACATTGTCACCAAAAAATGTTCAATTGTTTGGAAAATCCATGCAAGATGAATGAGAGACACCCACCAGCTCACATGCGTACTCACACAAGCACACAAAGGCACAGACCTATAACAAGCCAAATACAGATACAATCTATGCAAAGGCAGCCGCTGTACCTGCCCGGACTCTGCTCGAAAGCAGCTTAACGAGCAGTTGTGTGGAGCATTAAAAAAGTAATGAAATATCCTTGCAGGTGGACTTTGTAGCATCTTCTCATGCCGCTTTGTTTGTAAGGATATTGTGTTATTTTTGGCAATGTTCTTCCTCGGTTAAAAATAGGGAAGGAACAAAGGAATTGCAGATACATTTCAGCGGACGTGGGAACCCAAATTTTTTTGCACATTCATTTGAAACAGTAAACAAAAAATTTGGCAATGAAAATGTGTGCCACAACAAGAAGCCAAACTAATCAAATGGTGGAGCTGATGCCACTGAGACTTTGGAGGAACTAATGTTGATGGTCTGCTAAGAATATAACGATGGATGGCGATAGAAGCCAAACTAATCAAATGGTGGAGCTGATACCACTCAGACTTTGGAGGAACTAATGTTGATTGTCTCCTGAGAATATAGTCATATTACTTGTATGTACGATTAGAGTTGTTCAAAACACAAAAGCACATAAGTGGCTCTCTTACTCCATGCCAAAGAACTAGAGAACTACTTTAGAATGTAGCCGAACAACCGCAAGATACCAACTACTTTGCCTGTTGGCATCCAAACCCTCTCATTTGCAGCACACACTGTGAGTATCGCAAGTGAAGCAGATATCGAAACAAGCTGATATACAAATCAACTTCGCGACTATGGATAAAACCATATATACTTCTTGCAGTAGAATAGTTCTCCCACGAGATCCAAAACTGTCGAGGAAGTCCATAATTTCACCTAGTTAAACAGCATTATTGCTACAGTTGGGTGCAAAAGTCTTGAAACTCAGTTAGACAGAAAGTAATGGATGCTTTGCACAGCTCAATAGAAGCTCTGAGCTCCATAGGAGTTCTAAACTCAATATAAGCCCTTAGTTCCATAGGAGCCATCAGTTCCATAGGTGCCCCCAGTTCCATAGGAGCCCTCAGTTCTATACGAGCCCTGAAATTAATAGGAGCCCTAAGCTCAACATGAGCTTCTTTGTGTGAACAACTAGTTCCACATCTCTACTCGAACGTTAAATGTGAATCAGCGCTACGACATCGAAAGTTTAATGATGACTGAATCTTTTTTCAGCACCCAGAGAGAAGTCTTCATAAACTATCTGAGATGCTTTCGATAAATCTGGTGGTCGCAGTTTATACCCAACTCCGAGCACCAGCCAAATCAGCGCTCAACATTCCTCATTGACAAATGACAACAAGTTGAACAGATCAAAGTCGATGGAGCCATCTATCAGGACACCTATTCCCAGACTCTGTAATTTGGCATTTTCAAAAAAGGCGGAAGACAAAAATATTCGTGGAATACTAAAAAGAGAAATATAAATATACCTCAAATCCTGACGAGTTATCTAATATATTATGGAAGACTTTAATAATTGGAGAATCCTTGTAAGTCCTATGATTCCCTGGCATTGCAAAGTATTACCAGTATGTATGGATCTTATCTTAGTCCCAATGCTGCTTCATAAATCCCACTAAAAATGATTTTAAGATGGCTACGTTCTCAAACGGCTTCTCCATAAACTCTCTCGGCTTCTCCATAAACTCTAATCTCGCACTATATCTATTTCCAACGTGTTAAATCAATTTCGATATTCTTCGAAGCTGGAACACTTTTATAATCCTTCAGTAAAGACATAATTCCACTTGCCTACCAAACATCATCGCTGAGCTCTCTATGGACCTGAGAATGACTCTGCAATAGCAGGGAGAATACAAGTTATTAAAAGAATCTCCATAAGACTCAATCTTCATACCTCTAAAAGTTACTCAATATGTTGTCTGGGTTCTCTCCGGAAAGAGTTCGACAGAATTTGTAATCTCGTAGAAGTAGCTTCGACTCACGCATAACTCAACATATTCTGATATAAGTGAGTGGTGGAAGCACTTCCTGCATGCGTTCTCAGTAAGCAGTTGCGGTCTCCCATATTACTCGTGTATTTTTTTGGTTTCGTATCGATGGCGACCATTAAAAATTCGATTTAATGCTTCACTGCCTGTCAATTAAGGAGCAAATCCTGCCAAGGTGAAATTGCTTTTAAATTATATACCACAAACTTGTTAATTGTGGGTACGTGTGTTGAGGGTACGTGTGCAAAAGCGAAAAGTTCGGAATGTACGTGGAATAAACTAAGTATAAGAGAAAAGGATATGGAAACGCTGGGTGTGGGTCCTTATAATCGAGTAACAAGCTGACTTGAAAATTATGGAGAAAATTTGGTTCTATTAACTCTACGACGAATGGAAGGACGCACCCCACTAGCATGCGTAGAATAGCTTAGAACACAGCTGGGAAAGTTTACAGGACTCGATTATTTATTTGTTAATTTATTTCTTATAACTTAAGCCACAATTTGCTAAGTCTGCAATTGTTCACACAAATTAGGTCTTAGTTGCTAAAGCCTTAAACCTGAAGAGAGCAAGAGTCTCCTCGAAAGAAGAGAGAGCAGCTTTTCAATACCATATCCTGAGCAGAATTAGAAACCCCAGATGACTGACATCTACAGAGGCATAGTGCTGAGTCTCGTATAGTGTCCTTGCATACGAACAAAATATGTTCTCCACTGCTTCTACTCTGGATCTAATCACGATCTCCATTGAATTTAGGATTCCGCGCACGTTGCACTCACTTCTTACCATCAAGAACACTCTGCTACCCTCCGGTTCCAACAGCCACTTGGGTACTACGTTGTGGCTACTTTTCTTACAAACAAAACTTGACTTTCGTCCTGCTTCGTCCTCGACCGTGCGCAGGCCTACTGGCGCGTTAGCTGCTTCAGTCTTTTGTTTGAGTCCACCTCGGAACACGACATTTTGTTACATTTTATTAAAGTTTACAATATTTTAATTAAAAAGGAACATTGCCAAAATAAAAAGTGCAGCTGCACTTTGGCACACATTTCGCAGTGGAGTGCATGTCAGGCCTCGGTAAGGACCGACGGTAGGACAAATTAAGCTGCGCGTTAATTGCCTCAAAGTAATTACAACACTTGCTGACGCTGCTCCAGGTTAATTGAGGCACCAGGCTGCTGGCAGCAGCAGAGATAAACAGCAACAAAGAACCACAAATTAGCAGCCAAGTGGGCCAAAAAAGGATGTTTGCATTTACAGGCGCTGCTAATTAATGTATTAACCGAAATGTGGAAGCAGCATAAAGCAGCTTGGCAATTAAATCATTCAACGCCACCAGTCAACGTTGAATATTCACGCATCCTTTGCCGCAAGCGCTTATCGGTGTGTTCATGTAGTATTCCCTAAGGATAACTTGTTTACTCCTTTCGTTGTATTTTTCGATCCCTCTCTCTCTTTGTCCCGCTGCTCCACTGCCACTGCGAGTGAACGCCACCTGAGGCAGTTGTCCTAATTTCCAAGCATACCCACTCAGGCTCCTTGCCAGTGCATCTGCTGTGCTCGGAACTGGTTTCTGCTGCTGGCGCTGCTCTTGCCTTCTGCTTTATTGTTTACAGTGCCTGGTTTACTGCGAGTAAATGCAGACTGTGGGCCCATCGTTCTCCAGTTCCGCGGCTTCTGCATACTCTCATACGAGTATTATGCAATACGCTGAGCCGGCGCACCTTTGCTGCCCTCTTCTCATGCCGTTTATTATTTATGGAGGCTCTTTATGTGACGTTGCTTTTGACCATTTGACAGTTACTTTTATTGGCGTATTAGCGTTGTGTGGTTTTTTCGTTTCGCCTTTTGACAGTTGCAGGTTGTATTGTCACTTTGGCAGTGGAAAAAGTTGCAGCAGGACATCATTTTGACTTTTGTGCATAATTTTCTATGGTGTCAGCAAGTGTGGCGACGTGTAAGGAAGCAGCTTGCATTGGTGAAAGGATATTTTGCAGGTTATTAATAAATTGTAATTTCTTTACAATTTGCAAAAATCCTTACACAAAAAAGCAGGAAGCAGCTGATATGATGGATGATGATGATTGAATGGATGAAAACGAAAAATACATTGTTAGCCCTAGTATCGGACCTAAGTGACTTCCTAGTCTAGTTTATAAAACTAAAGTTGACATACACAGCCAATTGGGGTAACCATCAAGTGAATGGCTGGGGGAAGTGCTATCATGATTGGCATAGCTCTTCAACATCATGGAGATGAACAATTAAGGACAGTAGAAAGGTAATCAGCAGCAATCAGAGCGTTATTTCAAGATAAGGCAAGGTGAAAAAAAGGTCTTACACAAGGTGGAAGACAAGTTTAAACAGAAGTCATACACAGAACTTAATGCAAATCAAAGAGGAGTTCTTCTGAGTACTGATTTACCTGCAAATCCAATTGGGTGAGATTGAACTAGTTGGTTGTCCATGAACATAAACAGTAAGGTTCGTGGACAGAGTTGAATCGCATCCCGATAACGAAAGAAGGTCTACTCCTGAACTATTTCAATGCCCATTCTTACCATTCCTGGCGTTGTGTTGCTGGTTTTAGAGTCAAACCCGGTTCATTGATGGTTTATGACAATGGAAGGATTTCATTGAAGGACCAATAATAAATGATTTAACTACTTTGCTGTAATCGAGATCTCGTAATTGGTTTAATCTAACAACAGAAGTTCTGAAAATCATCAAAAGCAGTTCAGAAATCTTGAAATAGTTTTTAAATACTTTAAACAGGTTTGAAAATCATGAAGTAGGAGTAACTCTGAAAATTCATCGAGGGAATTTGGCTAAGAGAAATACTCTAGGTCCACGAAGGGGTCACAATAGATCTTATAGGTCGCAGTGCAACATCCCCTCAACGATAATAATAACTCTGAAAATCCTAAAACAGTTCCAAAAGTCCCGAAGTTATTCAGAATATCCTGAAGTATTTCTGAATATCCTGAAACACTTTTAAAAATCCCGAAGTAATTCTGAAAATCTAAAATAAATCGGGAAATCTTGCAATAATTTAGAAAAACCCGAATCTGTTCTGAACAGCCAGAAGAACCATTGTCCATTGGGACAAGATTTGAGTCAGCCGAACACATGCGTGGTACATGGCAGGATCCAGTCAGAAGTGTTCTGTAGGTATGCAGGTATTATGCCATCTGGTGAATTGAATGAAGCTAATACCAGCCCATAGAAGACTTCTTCTAATGGGCCCGTGATTTGGCATACTACAGCAGCCTAGAAAGTGTGTGTCCACCTGTAGCTAGTTTGTTGCCAAACTCTTCCAGCTACTGACCGCCTTCTGAAGGAAACTCGGTATAGTGGGTCTAGTGGCGAGTTTTGCAGAGTCGGCTTATCTCTGAGTTATGTTCTGCCACAAGAACCGCTGTGGTAGACAATTAGTCTTTCTAACCATTTTCTTAAGCAGCCTAAGAATGGCTTTGTTGGTTCTCCAGGTGCCTTAGACTTTGGCGCTATTGGAAAGCCCACTACACTATTTTCGTAGAGTGACCACTATAGAGGTTTAATATATCCTCTAGATTTGACTAATGGAGATAAGATTTCACTGGCCCCATCAAAAGCCGATGTAATCTGTTCTACTGCTGTCCTAAGTTAGACAGTCGGGGCTATAATAGGTTGCTGTGAAGAGATTCACTAAGCGCTTCTTTGAAGAGGTTCAAGTTAGGTGAATTACAATTTCTGTGAGGAGCTGCCTCGGCCTACGATTATTCTGGTCAACCTCTTTATGTGGTCATAGAAGGAGGCGTCCGTAGACACTCTCACATAGCATATGTATCTTACTACCAGCACTGGTTGACTAGCGTAAGTTTAAGAACCACCATTCTGTTGGAAGTTCTGGTGTTCCCTATATTAAGATACCAACCGATGGAAAATCCAGTTATATATAATAATGATAATAATCCTGAAACAGTTTCAAAAATCCAAAAGTAATTCGGCGTTTTAAGGGGAAACTGTAGACTCATCTATCATAGAAATGAGATTGATTTATCTTCAAATGCCATCTGTAGACTCTCTTGATAAAGTGACGAAACCTCATTGCACCTGATCAGAGATCGCGGACCTTTGGCATACAACAGGCGCAAGTGCTTTGGAGAATATATCTTAGATATGACCAATATCCCTCAAAATTGTCAGAATTTGGAAATAGTTCCGACAACCCTGAAGCAGTTCTGCAAATCCTCAAACAGTTGAGAAAATTTTGAAGTAGTTCTGAAAATTCGGAAGAATTCGACGATTAAGAAGCTCAACTGGGAGACAATGTAAGAGAACAAGAGAATTTGTTCTTATTGAAGCTGCCCAGTACTAACTACTCTCCTTATCCTCACTACCTACTTTATCCTTATCCTTATCTTATCTCCCATAAATTTCAATACACTTCAATTATGAGGTATTTCCAGCTCGTATTCCCCAAACTACTCATAATTCAGTTGTACTTGTAAGGAAACTTTCAACTGCCGGTAGGAAATGGTCGTCTTGCTCCTTCCACAAACTTTCACACTGCTGCCAGACATGGCACCTTTCTTTCGAGTTTACACATTTCGTCCGTAATTAAACTCTCCTAAGGACGAGTTGAGCATTTTTTCTGCTTAACCCATTGAGACCCCGTTCGCTAATTAATCATTGCCATCACTCTATCACACACGCGCGCACTCTGGCCGCGTTGCAGCTGCCTGCGACTCATTAAAAAACACGCTCGTGCAACATGCAAGGAAACCACTTCCTTCCTTAAATTGTTTTCTTATCTATTGTCATGAAAATTTCAAAAATTTGTTTCCTGAATGAAATCCAAATTCCGAGTATAAATGACGGAAATGTTGAAATGCATGCGATGAATTTGATTAAAATGGCAAAAATGCAATAAACAGAAACAACACCAAAATTAAAGCTGGATTCAATTTCATTGAAACATGTTTTCACTTTCCACTTTGCACTTTTGCATATTTTATTTTTGTAAGTTATTTTAAACCGCAATTTTCAATATGCTCAATCTACTCAGATTTCCGAAGTTCACCAAACACTTTTCACTTTGCACTTTGCACTTTGCATTTTGCACTTTGCAAACTTTTAAGTTTTCATTCTTCACTGTTCAAAATAACTTTAAAAAAAATAACTTTCAAAACTAAAACTGAGTCCTATTTCACTAAAACACTTTTCAACTTTTCACTTAGCACTTTGCAACTTTCCAATATTGACTTTTCTAATCAATTTTTCAAATCAATATCATCAATATTAAAACTAAGTCCTTTTTCACTAAAAGACTTCTCAACTTTTCACTTAGCACTTTTCAACTTTTCAATTTAAACTTTTCAAATCAATTTTTTATATCGATATCATCAACATTAAATCTGAGTCTTTTTTCACTAAAATATGTTTTCAACTTTTCACTTAGCACTTTGCAACTTTTCAATTTAGAAGTTTCTGATCAATTTTTCATATCAATATAGTCAAAATCACATCTGAGTCCTTTTTCCCTAAAACCCTTTTCAGCTTTTCACTTAGCACTTTGCAACTTTTCAATATTGACATTTCTAATCAATTTTTCATATCAATGTCATCAACATTAAAACTGAGTCCTTTTTCACTGAAACACTTTTCAACTTTTCACTTAGCACTTTGCCACTTTTCAATTTTGACTTTTCTAATCAATTTTTCAAATCAATATCATCAATATTAACACTAAGTCCTTTTTCACTAAAAGACTTTTCAGCTTTTTACTTAGGACTTTGCAAGTTTTCAATTTTGACTTTTCTAATCTCTTTTTCATATCAATTTCATCAATATTAAATCTGAGTCCTTTTTCAGTAAAACACTTTTCAACTTTTCACTTAGCACTTTGCAATTTTTCAATTTTGACTTTTCTAATCTCTTTTTCATATCAATTTCATCAATATTAAATCTGAGTCCTTTTTCAGTAAAACACTTTTCAACTTTTCACTTAGCACTTTGCAATTTTTCAATTTTGACTTTTCTAATCTCTTTTTCATATCAATATCATCAATATTAAAACTGAGTAATTTTTCACTAAAACACTTTTGCAACTTTTCACTTAGCACTTTGCAACTTTTCAATTTTGAATTTTCAAATACATTTTTCCAAAAATAGCAACAAAATTAAAACTGAGCTATATTTCATCCAAAGGGTTTTTTACTTTTTACTTTGCAACTTTGCACTTTTATTGATAAGTTGTCTTAAACCACACTTTTCAATATGCATTTATTTAGATATGCATTTGAAGAGTTTCCCTTTTCAACTTTTACTTCGATTGTAGCTATTTTCCAATTTAATTTTATATCATTCTTTCAAATCAGTTTATAAAATTTCAAATACTTAATTATTGGCCACTTTGCGATAAAAAATGCAAAATTGCCAAGTGAAAAGTTGAAAATTTTTTGATAAAATAGGATCCTGACTAACGTATTAGAGTATTAGATAAACATCGAAAAGATACTTTCAAGTAAAAAGGACAGTTACAGAACACCCATATATACTCTCACACAAAGAGATACACACACATTCGCACTAATACACACACACTAACTCACCCTTCCCCACACAATTTCCTTCCCTAAAAACTCGCCTGCAATTAAAATAAAATTAAAAATTCGAGCTCAGCTCGCAAAACATGAAAACTTAATATTAAAATATTAATCCAAATCTACCAAAGCCGCAGGACGTAGCAAGGCAGACTCTGTCGCAGCCGCAGCCGCATCGGCGAAAGCACGAAAGCAGCCGCAAAGAGTTGACGAGGCGCAGCTGCAACGCGGACAAGTATCTGCGTTTCCTGCCCGCCCGGCCGACTGGCCTACATCTCACTTGGTTACTTTGTGAGCAAAATATAAATTTCTCCTCTGCTGGCTGCGCTTCCGCC
Organism: Clusia tigrina; assembly: GCA_920105625.2. Taxonomy (NCBI): domain Eukaryota; kingdom Metazoa; phylum Arthropoda; class Insecta; order Diptera; family Clusiidae; genus Clusia; species Clusia tigrina. Next base: position 25,449,949 of record OV050031.1, on the reverse strand, counting down.
TTTGGTGCCCTGTATGAGTGCGAGCGTGTGTGTCCTCCTCGCCACTCATTACGAGTCTCCGCAGCGTGTATTTATTTTATTAATTTTTGTCCAAATTTTTTAATATTCTTTATTAGTTTTTTTGTTTAGTTGCTGAGCCACGGCAAGGAAATCATTTAGCGTGACGGACGACATCGGTTTTACTGCCTCGTCCCTGACTCCGGTTCTGGCTGTGACTCTGATTCTGCGTGCTGTTCTGCCATTTACGGCGGAGTTCCCCTCTTGGAGCTGTGAGGCAGCGAGGCAGCCAGCCCTCCTTTGGTTTTCGGTTTCGATTTCTTATCAAATGTGCGCTGCTCATATTATTTTATTAACCGTAAAATTTTCGGTTGATCTTCCTTCACGTAAACAGGTGAAATGATTCTTTCTTGTTTGGTAGTTGCAGTCGCCAACGTTGTTGCGGCCGTCGCCGTCGCTGCCGTTGCTGTTGTTGTTGTCGTTTAATTTCATTTGCTGTGCCGTTTCATTTTTGATAATTTTTGTTCACTTATTTACTTCCATTTTCAATGCATGCTTGACAAGAAATCGCCCTATCGATAGGGGGAAGTGAACAAAATTACAGGGTATTGTAGAGGTGACTGAAAGTGTGAGAAATCTCCTAGGCTCATGATAGGTAGTGTTTCGTTTACCATCACTGACACACTCTGGTAGGAAAACTCCCTCTCTGTTCATGCAAAAAATCATAGATTTATATATAGAGAAGTAAACTTTATAGGACTGTAGAAGACTTTACAATGTTCCAATTGCAGTCACCCGACTATCTCTAAAGATCTATCTGTATTCTTATTTTGTGGGTTTTATACATGTCCAGCGACAATTCTGCTTGGTAATCAGGCATAGTCTGAATATGTTCTCTTAGTCTCTCCCTTTAGTATATTAGGAGGACTTAGATAGATAGGACCTGCCTAGATAGATAGATAGATAGATATATTTAAGGGTGTTATACACTGCGACCTGAAAGATCTGTTGTGATGCCCCTATTTATTTGAAAGATGAGGATAGTCTCATCTATAGGAATTTAAATATATTTAATGGAATGCTATAGAAATCCTATTCCATTCCCAGGGATAGGGCAGAATACCCGGATATTTATAATTATTCTTTAATAGGTCTTGTTCAACTCCGTATTGGAGAACAAAACTTGATTCATTCTTTTGAATGTTAAAAAATAAGAGGGATTATTTCTCCAATTACTGATCACATCCTGGAGAATTACTTACATAATTAAGTATTATTTCACTTCTTGAAAACATTAACTCGCATAGTTTTCCCACACTCTTGATAACGACTACAATTATTCTGTTTCTAAGATTCATGTATGTGGGAGGAGGAGGAGACTGTGGAACATCTGTTCTGCAGGTGCCCGGATCTAGCTAGAAGCAAAGCGGGCCCTTTAGGCAAATATGCTTTTAGTTCTCTTATGGAAGTGGCCGACACGAAGGTCAAACAAATCCTGCGCTTTATTAGGGCTTCGAAATGGTTTCACGATTGAAAGTAGAGTGGCAGTGTTACGCGGTGGTACCCATGGTGGTCTGAGTGAGTTGGTCTGCAGACCGGCTACCATGATAACCTAACCTAAGATTCATGGATACAATTTTGGAAGAAATGTACCTGTGTCTCAGTGGCTGATCATAGGCTTTGTAATTGCTCAACAGAATTACCGACTGTTCTATTGCTTCTCGTGTGAATGGATTTCATAGAACACAGACAGAGAAATACAACAGACCATTATGTGCCTTACACTGTGGTGTTTTGGAGATTATATAGCTTAGATATGAGCAAGATTCATCAACTTGATTCCTCCAAAATATATGAATTCCTGTCGAAAATTAACCTGACAGATGATGTATAGAAGAGACTATCCTCATCTTTCAAATAAATAGGGGCATCACAATAGATCTTTCAGGTCGTAGTGTATGACACCCTTAAACATATCTATATATGTGCCGCACATCGGTCCGGAAAGATTTCGTTTAAGCTTCGCTCAGCACTTTGATGCTTCGAAACATTTCAAGAATTTCGTGCTCATATCTCTTAAACTAGATCGTGAAGATTGACTATTTCAGTCCTCCCTCTAGTCTGTTGTTATTTTCGTCTTCTTTATGCCACAATTTGTTTCCTGCAAACCACCCTGTATATAAAAATGACTTCAAATTAAGTCAACCCTTCGTTTTTGCCAAATGAAGACTTTAATAAGCCCAAAATGTATTGAGAATAAAAAGACGTATCTTAATACTTTGCGTGCGTATCTTTCCGGTTCATATGGTTTGATTAAAAAACCAAGGTACACTGTAAAAAATATCGAGTGAAACATCGAGTGAATTGTGGCTATTGAGAGTATGCGAGTGGGGGCAGAGCCTGAAGCTCTATTACATTATATTTCCATGCCTGGTTTATATGTTAGTGAGATCAATTTCTGTTGCCGACCAGGAAATTCAGTTCTTTTGGTAAGGAAAATATTCAAGAAATCGACTGCCGACATGTGGACAGTTGCCCTGGAAAACTGATATCATGCTGAAGGATTTTAATCTATGCGACTACAGCCGAAAATTGCAAGCCTACCCCACTTCTATCTATCTCACAGTACAATGGCCATCAATGTCTGAGTGCTGGAGACCTCCTTCTTCGACGACTCTTCAGCCTACCCCACGTCTATCTATCTCACAGTACAATGGCCATCAATGGCTGAGTGCTGGAGACCTCCTTCTTCGACGACTCTCCGGCCTACCCCACGTCTATCTATCTCACACTACAATGGGCATCAATGTGTGAGTGCTTGGAGACCTCCTTCTTTCGGCGGCTCATCGGCCTGCCCCATAGCTGAAAGTTCAAAAATGATCGTTTCAAAAGTGTCTTAAAGCAGGCTCAGAATTGCAGTAGTTCATTCCAGCACACTGCTTCTCATCTGCTGACCACTGGCGGTGCTATTTTCTGGCCCCACTTTCTTTGAGTGTGCTTGCATTTTCAGGCCTGGCTGTGTCTTAATCTCACAATTGCACTTCCTCAATTTGAATCCTATCTGCTACTTGCTTGCCCTGCCCTTCGTCTTCTCCCCTTAAAACACAAAATTCAAAGCGACTTTCTGGCACTTGCTGCCGTTTGCATGTGTTTACTTGTTGCCCTTTTTATATCTGACTTTATCAGGTGTTATTTGAACCCTTTTCCCTCCCTGCGGTTTGGCGAGTGTGAGCGAAAGACACACGATTAAATTGATACATTTAATTCATTGGCTACACTTGGCATTTGCAGAGGGTTTAACTGTGCAATCTGCACGTCCACCGACGATGCACGGCGAAGAAATTGCAGCGGTCAACATCAGCAGCAGCAGTGGCAGTGGCAGAAACTGACGCTGACAACGACGCCACGCATGCGCAGGTGGAATTCTCAAGTGGTGAACGTCTGCTTTTCATGTATGCACAGCTTGAGGGAAATTAAAGAAATTCAAAGTAGAGCAAATACAAATTTAGCAAACAATCAACCGTTTCAGATGTTAGGTGAATATATATAAAGAAATATTTACTCGTATGTCTCCTCTCAGATCTCTTACTTACTGAACTGAACTGACGGAAATCGGACTTCAACTGTTACAACTTCTTTCCACAGAACCATCTTCTTGGAAAAAAGTACTTACCTATATAAATTAGATTTGAGGGATTCATCCTTCGGAACCTCAAACTTTTATACTTATACTTTATACTTATAGATTTGTAACCTCAACGAAATCCTTCATGGAGACTGTACAAAATCCCCTCAGTCTGATACTATTAACAGGACTTTTCCCTGCAAACAGTTTGAGTTGAATGGGTAAACTAATATCAGTGAGAATACCCACAGTATAATGCCCTGATATGGTTGCAACTATTTCAGATTCTTCCTTGACATCCTTCACCTCCTGGGAAGGATATATTAATGACAAAAAACAGCAATGGTTCATTATAGAAAAACACAAAATTGATGGAACATTAATTCAAGATCTCAGACGATTGATCCCTACAATAACGAACCCTGTGAAACTTCAAAGGAACCGCAGGATTATTTTCTTATTTTTAATAATTTTTCTGCAGCTTTTCACAAATAAATTTTTATTATTCATAGATAGAATAGTCGAAATTTTGTACTGGTCATTAAAAAGGACACGAAATATAGAAAAAATTCAGGGCGAAGGTACTTGTACGTTGATTAATTCTCCTTTATCTTTTTCTAGTGAAGGATCTAGAGGAGGATCCGCCTTCTTCTTCAAGTAGAGGTATGTAGTACCCCGAATAGATACACGCATCGGTTTAATTTTCGTCAAAGTTTTCAGGCAGATGTTGAACATCTGACAGGACCGCACGTTACGCACATTCGGCAAGCGGGTCGATATTTTATGAATTAAACCCGTATGTGTCCAAGCCTTGCACAGCAAATATTGACGCATCATCTTCCGGACTCTCTTCTCCAGCTGCTTCTTGCGACGGATGGCTCCGCGAGCTTTCGGTGGTCCTGGTGGTCCTCGAGTCGTTGACATAGCGTTTCTATTCCTTTTACGTGGACTTTAAAAAAAGGTTTTCATTAGCGTATACAATTTCCTTTCGCACCTTAATTAAAAGGAGGGCTGAAACGAATTCAAAGCTAGAAATAATCGAAATGAAAATTATATTCACAGTTGAAGTCTTGACAGCTCTGGTTACGCCGGCTTTTTTTAAAATATTTTTTGGAGCAGCACAAAGCAGTTGAAAACACTGGAAAACCAGTGGAAATGAAGACCGGCTGTTCAGCTATTTCAGTTGGTGTGCATCATAGGATACTTCTTGGTGTGATGTTATTATGTAGGCGGGTCGTCGGCAGCTCAAATACTGTCGATACAATCTTTCTTCTGTGTTATGGTCCTTTATTCGGAAAGCTCTCTGATCGTTCTGGAGATTAGGAATTCGAGTTAAAAAACACAGAACTTTCTACTAAGATCCTAGATCCTAGATATTATTTAAGGGTGTTATACACTGCGACCTGAAAGATCTTTGAAAGATGAGGGTAGTCTTATCTATAAATCTTCTGTTAGGTTAATTTTCGACAGGAATTCATATATTTTGGAGGAATCAACATGAGGGATCTTGCTCTGTCTATTAAGATCATCTCAAGGGAGATATCGTTTGGAACAAATTAGACTGCTTAAGAATAGTTGAATAGGTCGCCTCTGTTCGGAAGAGGATGGAACGGCTGGATACTTTCTGTGCAAACATGGGACACTGGGAATGGTTAGACAAGGATGTTCAAACCAAACTTTCTAGTGCCGGAGGCATTGTTTAATTGCTTCGAAGCATATGTCATGCCCTACTTAAGGAAGATAGAATATCTGATGATATACTCGCGGTGGAACACATCTTGAGCCCACAAAGCGTACGCCACTATGCAGGCTTCCGAAAAAAACAGACTGAGTAATGTGTTTACTGTGAATGCTCTCTGTTACTATCAGGTCAGGATGCCTGTACCCAGGAATTTCAGTAATCCATCCAACCCAATGCTAGTATATATACTGCAAACCTCGGTGGAGTCCTTCAGAAATGATTTGCCATACACCTTTAGGCTGGCTTCAAGGAAGGCATAACATTACTTAACATTCTCCATTGTTTCCTGTGCCTTTTCATTCATGAAGCCTCAGAAAAAAGGTGAAAGTGAAATGTGAAAATGTGATCCGAGGAATCCTCTTTCCCTTCCTATTGCATGTAACTAACTTTTAAGTTCCTCTCAATTAAAAGAAATTTTGTTTAGACTCCCGTGTTATTTTCTTTGCACTTCCTTCCTCCGTCTCATCTGAATTTAGGCTGCAAACTAAGCAACTCTGCTCTTCTCGTCTGCCTGCTGGCTGCATACGTTCTTCATTACAGCCATTTGCGGTGCTTGCTTTGTCTCCATCGTTAAAGTGTCAAATAAATGTCAGAAATAAGACTTTTAACAACATTTTTGATAGACGGAAGCACTGATCTGGGGATATGTGCTCTATAAAAAAAGAAAATTATAAACGCAGCTCAGTTGATGCCTATGAAAGAAGGAACAGTTCGCTGCCGGGCTGGTGTCACAAGTCACACAGTAATCAATCAATTTAACAAGCGTAGAGAATCAACAAAAATCAAAGAAATGCAAGAAATAAAAATAATAAAATTGCTGACAAAAGGAAGTGCAACACAGGCTCAGGAAGTAAGAAGCAGCAGCAGGAATGTGAAAATATCATTTGTGGACTCGATCTCTCACCCTTAAATGCAGCACGAATACGCAGGGAAATGTCTTGCAATGCCCTCAAATGTCTTGGAATTTTTTGACTACATCAGACAAACGTTTCGCAGCCTTGTAGCAAAGGCACATCGGCTCAGAGAGTGTGTGCATTGAGATTAAACATGAGACAGCAGTAATAAGCAGTAATAAGGAAATGTCCTTTTTGCCCATAAATGAATCGCATTGATTGTTAATGTTGCGCCTGTATTGCGTTTATTGGTAGTGGCTTGTTTGCACAATGTCGCTATCCTGCTGAGCATTTGTCCGCGGCTGTGAGCCTGTCAGGAGAATGACTTTCCTGAATGAGCCACAAAGGAATATTTAACATGAAATATATGCGCAAGGACATTTGCGCAGTCGTACGTAACTATGCAGTTTTATTGTGAACATTTGCAGGATTTGTGTTATTTGCTTAAGGCACATTTAAATCTTGTAACTAAGTCAACAGAATCAAACACTGCGAGTAATTTGCGCCAAAGGACATCTGCCCTGGACCGGGTTGTTGAAGACAGCAGCCGCCTCTGTATCAACAACAGAGTACCCAGCACGCGTGCCATATGTGGCTGCCACTTGGACACTTATCATGCTCCACCGAAAAAAAGGTTCTTTCAAGTATGCACATAAAAAAGAGTTTCGCTTGTAATCCAAACCTTGCTTATCACTCGTCCTTATGCGAGTGCGAGGACATTTGTGTGCGTGCGAGTATGCTGTTGTTGGGCTCAACCTGCTGCCCTGATTTTTATTGGCTTCGCGGTAGGCACACAGTCAGTCAACGCACACAGTGCATCAATTAAAAGTCTGGCCGGCCTCATCCGAGCCTTTGAAGCCTGTCGTCTGTCAGCCAAATTTTGCTCTACTGGCAGGCATAAAAACACAGCGCTTTGGTTGACATCAGGTTCAGGTTTTTCTCCCTTTTATTTTTGTTTTTTTTACTATGAAATTCCACTCGATAAATTTTGTAATAAAATTCGCTGCTATTTTTTTGGGGCTTTTGTTTTCATTCTTCCAGGCGCACTTCGCAATTAACAGGGGAAAAAATAACCAGAAAACTAAAAACCACGCAGTATCGGAGGCACTTAAACGGCCTTATAAGGCTTTGGTGTCCAGTAGAAAAAACACAAAAATATTCGGGCCGACGATTGTCTCCTCACATCTGTTGGCATTGTAGCGCCTGCTCTGATTTTTTCCTTCACAAGTATATTGAACCCGTTTTTGGACAACTTTTTATGATTCCCTTTTGAAATTGTGACGAAAATTGAGGAAGGAGTGAAGTGGCAAGTTATTCCGATTTGATTTGTTATTTCACGTAACAGAAACCAGTTCCAGATCTTGTCTGGGACACTTTATGGGAGATTCTTGTGATTGTGGAGCTTCTCGTCCATACACTTTCAAGACAGCTTTCTCGTTGTCTTTGATAATGGCTTGAAAGTATATGGACGAGAGGCTTCTCAATCGCTGCTCTTTCAAACAAGTATCCCCATAAAGTGTCCTAGACATGATCTGGAACTGGTTTCTGTTACATAAAATATCAAATCAAATCAGAATAACTTCGCCACCACTTCATCAAAGACAACGAGAAAGCTGTCTTGAAAGTGTATGGACGAGAGGCTTCTCAATCGCTGCTCTTTCAAACAAGTATCCCCATAAAGTGTCCTAGACATGATTTGGAACTGGTTTCTGTTACATAAAATATCAAATCAAATCAGAATAACTTCGCCACCACTTCATCAAAGACAACGAGAAAGCTGTCTTGAAAGTGTATGGACGAGAGGCTCCACAGTCGCTGCTCTTTTAAACAAGTATTTCCCATCAACCTCCTTAGGATATTCTAGTATCCTTGGAGTTGCCACATACTGCTCTTTAATTGCTTCCTGATGATATTTTGAGTTGTTAAAGGAGCATCAACTGTGTTCTTCACACTCTCCAAATCTCTGAGAAGGGGGAGGTAAAGAAATATCCCTTTTCTAAACTCTCTGGATATATTAAGTTTGAGGGTAGTCACGCGGGACATCATCTTAAAAGCACTTCAAGTACTTTCTATGATCCTTCAGGTTTTTGGGTGAACTGGTAGAACCCCAATTCTGAGTTAATTATTAGGATGATCTTCAGAGTCCAGCCAGCTTTTGAGAGGTGTTCAAATATCCTTCTAATATTCTTTCTCATCCATATGGCTCAGTCACACGCATGGCGCTTGGAATCGACGACATCGCATATAGCTCATAGTGCATAGGCTCACCGCCTGCTGATATTGAATTCTTCGAGTAGTAGGAGGAGCAGTTCTACTTTTGTTGCAGAGCTGTGGTGTGGTGATACCACTGTTTGCTTCAGCAGGCTCTGACTCAGACAACTTCGTGCACTCTCATCCCGAACAGTGACTCAACTGCAGTTACCAGTAAAGACAAAAGCGCTGCTGCTGCCCAATTAAACGAATTTATTTCTGCAGTACACAATCTGCATGTCTGATTGCCACAGTTGCCTCAGCATAACCAAATCCGCCAAAGCAGCCAACAAATTATCCGAAAAAATACTTTTTTTGAAATTAAACAAAATCATGTCATGTGCAAGAAGCGTTTTGGAATTTTAAATTTTATTTCGAGTCAGGCGAAATGAAGTCCCCGCAGCAATCAATGCACGCAGCCGAGATACCGGGCTGCATGCAGGCGGCGTCAACCGGCTACGCGTGATGATTGCATTTTAATGAGCAAATTAAATATCAATGGACACGAATAAACGCGCGCATTAAAAACCCCAAAAAGCGCGACGAAAAAAGTTGTGAAATTTCACAAACAAATTATAAGAAAAAAGACGAAAAAACCACAAAAAAGCAACAACAATTGTACACAAAAATAGTGTAAATGAGTTGAAAAAGTGCGATCGATCAATGATCGTGAGAATTAAAACAGCGCTGACAATTATGCACAGCGACCAGAGCGACGCTTTCAAGAAAGCCACGCAGCGCGAAAAGGCTGAGCGGCCACAAAAAATCGAACCCCATAAATCTTCATAAACTTGTCACGTTCGATACGAGTGCAGCGCATAAATTCCTCAATGAAATTGTACGCTGTCTGTCGAACGCACAACATGACCGGGATGAGTTGTCGCTGTCGCTGTTGTTGTCGTTGTCGCTGTCGCTGTCAGCCATGTCGCCATGCAGCGGCTCCAACCACGCCACGGATTAACAATTATTTTGACATCAAGTAAACGTACCCAAAAAAAGCAAAGCAAAAAGAAAATTAACTCAAAAATAAACATTCCAAAAGAAGCACAAAAAAGCATTCCAAAAAGTTGACAATCTCCACCCGCGCAGTCGCAGTGGCAGTGGCAGTGGCAGGCGCTGCCCTCCCTCGTTCTGTTCGGCCCCATTCACACATTCACACAATCGCGCACAAGCCCGGCTACTGACAAATCTCAGCACTGCCACCGTAATCTCCGCGCTCGTTTTGGATTTGCCTGGCTCCGAGTGATTATTATGCCGCTTGCGTCCGCGGTAGCCGCGCTAAGTAGCAGTTAAGCTGCCAGCAATTGGAAGCTTACAAATTTCGGAGCTTGGAGTCGACGACAGCGCATGTGTGAGCCGCCTGCTGTTATTGAGTTGTTCGAGGAGGAGGAGGAGCAGTTGATTACGGTGATTAACTGAGACATGTGCGGAGCTGCTAACAATTCTAGCGCTAAGCGCCAATTCAACTGAAACCAACTAATGCCCGCATATTGCAGTGTCACTTGTGATCACACAATTCCAAGTAACTTGTTACGTAAAGGTGGCGCCAAGAAGGTTGGAGGTCAGAAAATGAAACCATTCCTCAAAGTATAAGGATAAAGATGGAATATTAAAACTCACAATGCCGATGGAAGCTAATCGTACCTTGATGGGTTCGCTCAACGATATACTCCTATCCATGGTGATGTTACTGAAGCATGTGTATTAAACCGAACTCATCTTCGACTCAATGCGTTGCCAGCGAAGAACTCTTAAGTGGCGTTGAGCGTCAAAAAAGATTTAAGAAGTGTTGAAAGCGCAGATCAGTAGACACGCTATCCAATGTATTCATGTCATAATAGATGAACTCATATCCTTTTAGAGTACTTCAGGCAAACTGTTGCAATCTTAAAGGACTACACTACTAAAAATAGAGCCTAATAAAGGACCCAACAGGCAGCTAGTTCTCGTGCTCAGCTGGATTTCCATCCCGCTGGATACACAGCGCTTGCCTCTAAAGTTCATTTTAAAGAAGAATGTTTTCTGGTCTAATCGTTGCCTTTTGTGGAATCGTGTTTAGTTGGTCAATGTTCGTTCCAAAAAACACACAAATTACTCTCCCAACTTGGTCACTCTTTAATTAATGGCTTTTTAAACTTTGACAGTTTAACACAAACGCTTTTTGATTGCCAACGCCACGCTGCGCTGCATGGCAAGTAGCCCAGCCAACTGCTCGCTCGCACACACACGCATGCGCAGACTGTGCTTTGTCTATCAGAGCGACTACGATCGTTTCGTCTGTGCGCAGTCGAGGCTCATGATAGCTCATGATCGTCAGCACATTTGACAATTGGTATGCAAATTGTTTGAATTGTTATTGAATTTAGTCGTAGTAGCAGCGACGGTGGTCGTTCTCCTACTCGTTGTTGTTGTTGTTATTTTCTTAATGCTTCTTCATTATAGTTATTGTAGTTGTTGTTGTGGTTACTGTTGTTCGTGGTGCAAATTAAAATAAGTGTACTCGTACACTCCCCGAAATTTTATGGCAAATAGAAGCAAAGAAATGTGATCTGAAATATTGATGGGCTGCTTGCGTGCACGGAAGCAGCAGTCAGCGCCACGTTCTGAGTTTGGGGGGTTTGTCATTTGGAGTAAACACTTCTTTGAATGAATTTGGGGCGAGGTTTTCCAGTCTTCCATATTTCAGTTCTATCTATCTGCGACACCATTACTGGCAGGTGTAGTTAGTAAATTTGTTCTTTGAGGTGCTTTAGAACAGATTTTCTTGAGTGTTGTCATTAGAAATTATAATTTTTTGCCATTGTCCCAAGAATTGATGATGGTGTTCCTGGAAGAACCAGACCAAAGTTGTCTTCCACTCTTCCGTATGAGAGATTCCGTAAAAAACCTTATGTATTAGATGCATACGAGTATGTATCTACAGCTATGTTCTTGATTCGCGCCACTTCCATGCTCGTTTCATCCATGTCCGTCCTTTAGTTTGAGCAGAATTTAATATCATGAAACTTTAGGAAATATTAGCAGCGATTTATGCCTCTCCCAGACATGTTTTTGATACAGAATATACGATCATATTTCTGAGTAGTCCCTTACAATTCTTCAACTACTTGGACCACTTCACAGACAAATTCCCACCTGATATTACTCTTACAAATTGACAGTCACACTTTACGAACATTTTTTCTAATTTTCTGATTTTAAATGACCTCTAAATGATCTCTTATGGTGGTGACTGTAACACAAAGAATATGGATGGGGAATTGACAAACAAAAACTATAGAATACTTTTGAAAGTCCTGACCGACGCACGGGAGAACCTACCTATTGACCTACTGCCACGAAGAAAATTACAGATCTAAATAGACTTCTCTATAATCAAGAACATAAACACAAATTACCCTACAATAAAATCTTGTCTTGGCTTTTCCTCAGTCCACTCACCAATTCTTATTGAATATCTCAAGAACATTAGAACTGCAAAGAAATATGACACCTTCACCACCACACCGATTAGGAAGCGTTGGGAGATTATGTTGACGAAAATATTGTACTTAGGGTTCCACTAAAACCATATCAACGACATCCTTTACGTCGCAACAATAAATTCAACGCCTGGCTTGAATCAATCAAAAAGCACTGTTATATTCATATCTACAATTATTATTATTATGCCTAGGACCATACCCGGTACAGGATTCGAACCCCCGACCATCCAGGTGTGAGTCTAGCATCCTTACCATTAGACACGGAGGCCAATACATCCACAATTATAAGGCAAACGATCAAAGAAAAACGGAAATTACGAAAACGCTTCACAAAGGAAATTTTAATAAATCGACAATGGAATCCTGTCTTCAGAGAACAACAACAACCGTAGTATAAATAATTACTTAGCAAGCCCCACACCAACGCAAACAAGCAAATTTTAATTGTGGAAACTCAGCTAAAGGAACGTAACTGCCCATCAACCTGACGAAGATACAGGCATGAACTAGCTGACTAAAGACCTACAGCGTGAGCTCAACATACCAAAAATAAAAGAGGAAATATCTGATCAGAAAGAATGAAGACCATATAGAATATGCTGAACCATCTGATAGTTCTATTGAGAGCGATAGTGAAGTAACACCTGCTCACACAATGACATAAAAAAATGGTCAAATAATATACTCCCCTACAACCTTGAGGAAGTAGAAATGGAGAACGTCGATGGAGAATATTACCAACATGCTGCCAGGTTTTTTTGGTACAAGTATTACAGAAGAAGAGATCTCTAGCTTTCAATTATTTTTCCCACCTCCTGTAATGGACACTATTTTGAAATATTCCAGAATTGAGGGTAAACGTGTCTTTGTTAATGATTGGACTGACACTGAAGATACCGAAATGTTCGAATTTATTAGGTTACTTTTGGTAACTGGAGTATTTCAATCAAATAATGAAAGAACCCAAAGTTTATGGGATTCTGAGAGAGGGAGACCCATATTTGAAGCAATCATATTATTGAAGGGATTCCAAAATCTTTCGAAAGTAATCAGATATGACAAGAGAGACTCCCGGAAGGGTAAAACGATTGCTATACAAATTTACACCGATTCGGGAATTGTGGAATCACAATGGGTTGATATATTGCCCAAACTTTATAATCCTTCTCAACTATGTTCTTCATTGTTATATCTTGAGAAGGAAGAATTCACGAATCGTTGTAGCATTTAGAAGAAGATATCCATTCGGATAATACATAAAGTCAAAACCAGCTAAATATGGCTTACAATTTTGGGTTGTTTGTGATTCCATTAGGTTAATTCGTAAAAATAACGGAGATTGGACTGACAGCTGTGAGGGATTGTTAGAAGACTTTGCCAGTACAAATTTTCCCGGCTGTAGGGATATTGTAAACAGTATGGGGACCTACATAGTATAGGGACCTACTACCTAAATAGTATAGGGACCTACTACCCGTCGGAATTTATTACAACCAACAAAGTAGAATGGGCAATAGATTCCTTTGACTTAAATCTTCGGTAATAGATGGAATTTTTCCAGCCATCCTCCAAAAAGTTACTGATCTAGTGGTACCATGGCTAAAAGCGATATATATATAGAGGATGTTTGAGGTTTGGCTAATTGCCTGTCTTCTGGAGAGAGGCGAGAGTTGTGTTTATACCGAAAACAGATAAAAGCAACCCTCTATACTCGAAGGAATAAAGGCCCATTAACTTGACTTTGTTCCTTCAGAAAATACTAAAGAAAAATCTCATATCAGGGACACTATGACTCCAGGTAATAAATCCAAGGCACAACACGCTTACACTAAGGGTAAGTCCACAGAGACTACACTTCACTCACTAGTGCTGAATATAGACAAATCCCTTGAGTATAAGGAATATGCCAAAGGAGTATTTTTAGATATTAGTGGAGCATTCAACAACGTGTCAAAAGAAACTATTTTGACAAGCGTGGAATCAGCAAGTCATGTGTAAGTCAAAGGTAGGAAAGTGTACTCGATTTGTACTGGCACTGTCACGGAAAGTCTGCAAAGCTATCATGGGTATACTGGCAGGCCATAATTTACTAGTCTCACACGCACACAAGATGGGAATCACTTATGACGACATATGTAGGAAGTACAAGGAGCTGGAAACAAAGGAGACGTTGGAACACATCTTATGTACATACATGTCCTGCATTAGGAACTATCCAGAACACGCTTTAAGTGCTTGGGGCCCCACAAGTGTGGATGCTGGAAGATGTCTCAGTAATGGAACTTCAAGCACTCCTACAATTTGCTAAAACAGTGGACTTCCCTCTGGATGCGTACTACGACTTTACGTAGTACCTAATCTAATCTATGTTTGGAATATCCAACCTTACTCAGGCAAAGAAATAGGAGGCATTCCTGAAAGAAGCCAAGATATGCGTTTATTCTTAATTTGGCAGCGGGTCTTAAAACCCATAACATTGCTACTGATGGTTTTTTCACATGGTACCAACTTGGACAAAAACTGCTAGAAAAGCTAATCACTTTAATGGGAAATCTACTTAGATTTCGTTCCATGGTGGAACAATGAGCTCAAACTCGGAGAAACAAAGTAAGGAAACTTTAAACAGCAAAGAGGAAAGGTGACTGGGACACCTTTAAAAAGCCTGAATTACCACCAGAGATATTGGCACGAAAGTAATAATTATATATTCCTAACTTTTTGTTTTACCGAGGACAGTACCATCCTATCTGATATACCTAAAATAAATAAGCATGTGAATCTTCTCAGCATTTAGCATCATAGCTGAAAGAGTAGTGATCGGGTAGACAAAAAGCCACAAATGATGTTAGATGAAAACAAATGCAAATGGTGTACTAGCAAAGATATGGATAGGATTGGATATGGATGGGATTGGAAATTGGTGTACTAGCAAGGATATGGAAGGATTGAATTGCGCCATGCTATACTAGCAAACGGAATAAAAATGGCTGGCCTCAACTGGTATTGAGTAATATGTTAGATATATCAGCGTATAATGCTTCTATTTTATTTATATCTGCTAATCATGGCTGGAAGGAAGGCTGCTAAGGTAAACGGCGATACTACTAAGAGCATTTGAGTATGCCCTATACAGAACGAAGAAAACCATTACCAAAAGCATCATTTTCAAGAGAAGTTACAAAGAAAATACGTGAATTGATTCAACAAAATCAACAACGACCTAGTCCTAAGAAAGAACTAGTGGACCGGTCAAAAATGCAGCGAAGAGATGTCGATGTCAATTATGTCACAAGAACGAATCAAGAATCAAGAATGACGAACATTAACGTCAGTCACTTTAAGGATCTTATGAAGGTTAAATACTACATTAAATCTTTTCAAGGAGCCACACTACTTGGGTATTATCCTCGACACCAAGCTCTCATGGAATAGAAACGTGGAGGAGAGGTATAGGAAGGCTCTATGTGCTTTTTATACAAGCAACAGAACCTTTGGGAAATAATGGGGAGCAAAACGGTTATAAGACCTATTCTATCGTAAGGGGCACTGGTGTGGTGGGAAACCACGAACACCAAGTCGTTAATAGACAAGCTTCGAAAGGTACAGAGGCTTGTATTCCTAGGCATTAGTGGGATGTTGAGATCTGCACTACAGGCAGTACTGGAGATGCTACTGCATATACTGCCAATCGATATATACATTAAGAGTACAACAGCGAAAGAAATTCTTCGAATTCGGGAATGCGGCAAGTTGAGTAATTTCTCGGCTCAGTAGAGGAGAATTCAGGACTATCGTGGGGGTTCTGACAGGGCACTGCATCATAGGACGAATGGCAGCCAGGTGCGGTGCTCCTTTCAGAGATTATTGTAGACGTTGTGGAGATGAGGAGGAGGAGGAAATGGTGGAACATCTGCTCTGTGATTGCCCGGGTCTTCAGAGAAGGCGAGCCAGGTATATGAGCTCGGCCTTCTCTGAAGAACTACAAGAATTAGCCGAGCTGAAGCCAACTGATATTCTCAACTTCACAAAAGCTTTTGGCTGGTTTAAGATCACGCGGAGCTGAGGGTTTTTTGAGTGAGAGGTGGGCGGGGTGGTTTCCCACTAAAAATAGCTATCACAGTGCACCTCCGAATGCAACTTGCGAAACTCGCAAGCTACCTGGGTAACATATCCTTATAAAGAAGAAAAATTATATTTTTTTTAATATTTTTTATTTAATGATATTTTTATTTTATACTTTTATAATTTTTGTTTCTTATTTTTTAAATATTTTTGTTATTACTTTAATATTTTCATAATTGAAATTAGAACAAAGAAATGTGTTTCTTAAATAAAATTGTTTTCTTTTCTTTTATTTTCATCATTCTTTTCTGGGTTTCGATGTTTTTTCATGCATTTCCACCTCACTCTCAGCTGCTCCGCTTAAAAAACAGGCATAAATAGCAAATAAATCCCGGAGTCTGCTAAAACTAGACAGAAAAATAGTTTCTAGCAATCTGCTGGAAGGCAGTTGCTGCTCTCTGCTGCTGCTGTTGCCATAAAAAAGGTCCTTTTCCAACAACAAGAAGAACGACATCAGTAAAGTAGATAAAACACTCTGCTCGCATTTGGTGTACCTGTGTACCTGCTGTGCGCACGTTTGCCAACTGCTCTTGTGAATGCTTTGAATGCGCTGTGATTCGTTTCATTTGTTGCTCTGTTACAACAACAACAGCAACAGCAACAACAATAGGGAGAAGAACACCATCGGCGCGCCGCGTCTGCTCTGGCAAAAGCAACAACTGCTGTTCGAGTATGCACACAGTTCATGTGGCCAGGATTTGCTTGCAGGTTGCCCGGATAAGCGCTGCTCACGTTTTGATTTTCAATCGTACTCGTACGCTATCTGCTCAAATCGAGTCCTTTTGTATACATGGTGTGCGTGTGTGTATGTGCGGTGCTGTGCAGGCACGGTACCTGCCTTCGTTTGCAATCTGTTGCATTTGTACACATGTCCTTCTGCCGTGCAGCTTTCGTTTGCTGCTGCTGCTGCATTTGTTATTCGTTTTGGTTTCCTTTTTTTCTGTTGGTTTTTTTTGTCCTTTTCCCATGCGTATGCGTATTTTGAATTTTTCAAAATATATAAATTGAAAATACTCGTAAGAACAACAAGAAAAAAACACCAGATTACTTTTGCAAGGTGTTCCACTTTACTGACCCTGTTTCGTGAAGTGTTTTGTTCGGTTTCCTGTTAAATCGTAAACAACAACATTTGTTCCACTGATTTGTGCTGCACACACACATGGACACACTCTCATGCATATGCCAGTATGTGATTGTGTGGAGATACACATTTGCAATAATTGTGAAGCATATCCCACATGCCACATGTTGATCCAGCGTGCTCTGTGTTTGCTGAGGACGCAGATAAGACGCGCATTGAGCATTTGCTGCATTAGCAGCATGTGTTGGCAGAGAAAGATTGAAGAAATTTGAAGAATGGCATTTTTCAATCATTGGAATTATGCAGATAACTGTACTATAGTGAAGCATATGTGTCTCTAATCTCATTGGACCAGGTACTCCATGCGTCCAGCTGCTTTTTTTTTTTAAATAGTCAACGCATATTCGTTGAACTGAACGCTTAATAGTTTCGCTTCCGTAGCACTTCCTTTTAAGCAATCAACTATTTTAAAAGAACTCACCGTGACAAAAGAGTTCTCTTTGGTATATTGAGGGTCGCTGTATAACCCGACTTAACTTTCTTAACTGGTTTCCCTTTTTAAGAATAAAGGGTATACAAATTGACTGAAAGACACCTCCAAACTTGGATGACAAAGTCAACCCAAAGTTCCACTGAAAGAAAAGCACCAGAGAAGTTTTTAGATATAAGGAACCATCACGAAGCCTTGGATTAATGCTCTATTGTAACTGATAATTATTTCTTCTTATGGGGCCATTACAACCCGTGGTTTGGTTACGGCCGATTTGAGCACCTCTTGCCACGCGCCTTCTCCATTTAGTCACACCAAGCGTGATTAGTGCTTCCTCAGCTTGGTCTATCCACCGGAGGCACGGTCTCCCTCTTCATCGTCCAACTTCGGCTCTCGCTTCCTTACCCTTTTCGACGGAGCTACAGAGGGAAAATGTACCTCGACCAATTTGATACGATGGACATGACCCAGATAGCGTAGTCGCTGAATGCTTAAACGCTGAACTACGTCATTGTTGGCGTAGAGCTCACACAGCTCGCGGTTCATTCGAACGCGATAGTCGTCTCCAACTCGAACAGGACCAAAGATTTTGCGAAGAACTTTCCTCTCGAACACCCCAAGAGTGGCTGCGCCTGTTTGCGACACTACCCAACTGATAATTATCCCAAGCTATATTCTGAGAACTGCCGCTTTGTTACTAACTCACGGAGTATAATCCATAGGCATTGATAGTTCACACTGGGTCTCCTATCAGGCAAAATAACAGGGCAAAAGAACAGGACAATAAAGAACAGGAAAATAAAGAACTTTTTCTCTATGCTTGCCCAGCGTTTGGCAGAATGTGGAGCAGCATATTTGGTTCAGGTGTACTGGGAGTGTAGATTCCTTACCCCTGGACAGAAATACATGAATTCCTGTCGGAAATTAACCTAACAGAAGATCTGTTGATGTCATCTTTTATATATATAGGGGCATCACAATAGATCTTTCAGCTCGCCGTGTATAGCAACCTTAAATAAATGGAATAAATCTAATCCACCACTGGACAGAATTCTAAGATTCAATAACAGGATTGTAGAAAGGAAGTTACACCTTTTTAAACTTCTTTGACCATTTGATTCTCAGAAGTCTGTCCAGGGATAAGGAATGTACGTTATCCATTCCCAAAACATCTGACCTTATATGCGTCTCCTCATTCTGGTAAAAGCAGGGCAAGGGCAGAGATAATGCTCTGTGCCGTCCTGTTCTTCCTCCTGACAGGAGATGGAGCTAGGACTCTCGATGATGCCTATGGCTGTCATTTCATGGTTCCAAGGTTAGTAGTCCGTGATTAGCCTATCCAATGATCGAAGATCTTTCCTTCGTAATGCTAGAAGGAAATCTGCAACTCTATTGTGCGGGCTTTCTAGGATATAATTGGATGTATTGCAGGGAACTGAACTGCACTATCGGTCCTTGTAAATATGATTCACGTGACCCTTGATTCAATTAACATCCCCTACCGATAATTGTCCTTGGTCCCATTAGAGTGCCCACAGATCCACAGTTAGCCAAATCATCAGCAATTTTGTGCTACGGAAACCAAATAATTTCCAGTAAATTCCACCTTGTAACAGAGTTAAATCTTCCCTTAGATTCTTGGACAATATTTCAGGTGGTTAAAGCGTTTAGGGCCTTCAGTTCAGCCTGAGTGTTACCAAAGACTCTAATCTATATACTGTGCCATTTGTTCTCAATTACCCAGTCCTCTACCTTCAGTATAGTAAACACTTCCGATTGGAATACCTCATACTCCCAATAGGTAGGTAGGTAGGTAGGCCTAGTTTGCCAAAAGCATCCCAATAGTCGAGAAATATCTGGCATTTTCATTCAGATGCCAGCCAGCCCCAGTTCCCTGTTTAATTTTGGAGCCGTCAATGAAGAAAGTTTTCGCCAGGCCCCCATAGAAATAATTCTGGATTGTTCCCCTGTTGAGACGCTGACGTTATTTTTTCTTCCAAAGGAGACTCTTGGTATAAGTTTATCCTTCGGTTTCAGAAACAACGGATATTATACTGACAACCTCTGGTATACTATGCCCAAATTTCTTGTCGTCCTGCCAATATGCATACGAATATAGGCCGACGTATCGTTTTCAACGCCTCCTGTTGAATCATTGGCAAGTTCAACAAATATTCAGAGCGTCACCAGGTGTAGTGCTTATGGTGCCCGTTAGGATAATCTGGAATCAGTCCCTTCGAGAAGGTATCAAAATCCCCATGAGCAGATTTATAAAGCCATCATTTCTGAAGAAGACTTAATCAAGTACACTCTTTATATAAACATGGAAATCTCACAAGATACGAGTAATAGAAATAGGAGTCTGAATGCCAGGAATAATTGTAGAAGAAAACTTGTCAAGTAAAAATTCGACGTACTCTTTATTTCTAAACAGAGATGAGATCGAAGACGAATTATGAAATATAATGACAAATAATCTTGATAGGATTTCTAAAACAAGCATTGATAAGTTGTTGATTACTATATAAAGGGATTCTGAAGAAGGAGATATAATAATTATCGAGACAACAAATGTTAGTCTGAACTGTGAAATTATCAAGTCAAGAACACGGTATTTTTAATTTCTGGACGTGAATAGAGGATGAAGTGAAATAAGAAAACAAGAATTTTATAGGGTATGAAAGGATATTTCATGATGAGGCTGAAGATAATCGTTAACTGGCAGTGGAAGCTGTTGAAATTGTTTCCATATGAAGATACAATCAAGACCATTGTCAACTTATTGAAGAACAGAAGCTGTAATTCGTCTCAAGTTCCAGGACAGAAAATATGTTTCAGGTGGTCTTTAAATTGGATCAGCCCAAGGAATTGAGTTGGAAGAGATCAGAAAAAAGCGATAGACAAAATAATAAGAAATGCAATAGTCAATTTCAACCACCATGCGGGCACGAAATAATGTCTTCTTAATGGAGTGGAAATAGTTCATTCATCAAAATTTCTACCGTGATTAGTGAGAATATCCAAACGCTCACATGTCACTTCCGGGTTATGCAAATAGCACGAAATGCACGTCACACAAGCAGCTCCTTAAATTTTCCTCAGTAGGAACAATACAATTTCCTATGAGGAAAGCATATGCAGCATCTTTTAGAAATTTACAACCACTGCAAACACACGAAACAAGCGAAATATCAAATGGCACAAGGACTACGGACTTCCGGTTTCACTTGAATCTATGCCAACAAAGAGAAAAAACCCAAGGGAAGAAAAAAACACGAGTATGAAATGCAAAACTACGAGTATAAAAATGCAAAAGAAAACAACAACAAGAACAAACAGCAATCAAATCGAAATACGAAACCCATTCAAGTGTATCTGCACCCTGTACGAGTACCTGTCACAGCGACAGATGCAGCCCATTCAGCTGAGCACTGAGCACGCAAAATGTAGGATGCGGAAGGAAGGAACCACGCAGCAAGGCCAGAATCAAAACAAAACAGCAGCCAGCAGGCAAACAAAAAAAAAAAACAAACGGAAGCAGCAACAGTTGAGCAGTTGAATTCCTTGCGTGCCATCGTAAATTTCGCCACACTCCTCCAAGCAAAGCTGTTTCCCTGCAACGTTAATTCAGTGATGTAACATGCTGCTGACTCGTAGGCAAGATTTAAAGGCCTCAAAATGACGTCACATTATTAAGGGATGCCGAAAGCTGCTGGTCACAGGATGTACTCAAAATATGGGAGAGTGGGCTCTGAGATTGCCACCACTAGTTTGCTACATTCGCCGGCTATTTATTAACATAGTTTCCAAGACTACGTAAATGATTAAACGATTATGGAGCATATTTAAAGTAGTGAAACTAAGCAGCAGACTAAATGCCTGAATTGATCGAAATTGGGAGAAGCCTCTTACAACCTTAAATTGAGACCACCAACAGGTGGTCTCAACCCATCGTATACTCTTCAAGGCTATAACTCTAGCTTTCTTCTCGTTAGGATTACTCTGGAATTATTTGTGTTACAATTATCGTTCTTTCTGCAGCTAACGGATCACCTTTCCAATATTTTCTTCAACTTCTGTATTCCTACCAGGACTCCTACTGACCATCTAAGCTTACCTCAAAATAACACTTTACGGATCAGATCACGAATCGAATTTTCGAAAGAAGGAAAAGTAGAATGGTGAATAAGGTGGCTGTTCAATTGATTAGATCATCTACTAATCCAATTTGTGATCTACCAAAACACTGAACTAAAATTTAGAAAGTTCCTTCTATCAAATTACAAAAGGGGCTTCAATAATAATTATTATTAATTATAATTACGGCTTAGTTAGGATCCAGTAGGATACCGTTTTTTATTTTGCTCTTATGTGTTGAAATATAAAAGTATCAGGATTTGTGATTTGATGTTGTCTTTTGCTTCATAAGGTTTCTATCTTTTGGAGATCTCGGCAAGGATGCTCTTCGAACTGTTGGTCGATTCAAAAACTATTTACTTAAATCCTGATTTCAACTCCCTTAGTTCTGCGACTCATTAGTCTGCTGCCCACCTTACCTTAAATCTTCGAAAAAATAGTTCATCGGTAGGTCTTCCAAAATTAAATAAAAACAATGTAATTCCCCAACACCAGTTCGCCTTCTGTGAAAAGCATTGAACGATAGAGCAAATTCATCGCATAGTAAGAGTTATATGCTCAGTATTGGAACCAAAGAAATACTGTATTCCTGGACATTACGCAAGCATTTGATAAGGTGTGGCACAAAGGGCTCATATATACACTTAAAGAATTCTTCCAAAGAAATTCAACAAACTATTTGAAAACTTCATTAAAGGCAGAAAGTTCATGGTGACTCTACTTCCGACTACTTTGATATCAAAGCAGGAATACCTCAAGGCAGTTTGCTTGGACCACTGCTGTATTTGCTTTTTACGGTTATACCGCTATATTCACATTTGCCGATGATACCGCCATACTGAGTACAAACAGCTCCCATCTTGAAACCTCCCAATGGCTACCGCGCCATTTACTGTCTATTGAACAGTGCTTTAACAAATGGAGAATAAAGGTCAACGAAGCTAAATGTGCACACCTAACATTTGCCTTAAGGAAGGACACGTGCCCCATATTCGCAGCATTGGTCCAAACATTCCACAACGCTCTGAAATAAAGTACCTGGGAATCCACTTGGACAGACGATTAACCTGGACTAAACACATTGACTCAAAGTGTGCTCAGATCAAATTGAAACTCCATACCTTGAACTGACTACTAAATAAGCATTCAAACCTTGCCTAAGAATAAGGTACTAATTTATACTAGTGTCATTAAGCCAATATGGACATATGGGATTCAATTGTGAAGCACCGCGTGCCCTTCAAACAGGGAGAATCTCCAACGCCTCCAATCGAAATTTTTAAGAATGATCAGCGGTGCACCATGGTACTTGAGGAACTTAAAATTCCACCGTGCCTAAATATACCAACGATTGAAAATGAAATGGTGAACACCTACAAAAACCTACGCTCTTCAATTGGAAAATCACCCGAACTTCTTGGCGAGGAACTTACAAAAGCCTCCCTCTACAAGACGCCTCAAAAGGATGTAAACCTTAGACCTGATTTAATAACGTCTTATTGCATGCTGTGAAAACACTAAATATTGGATGCAGTGGCTGAGGATATTACCTAGATATGTAAATTTAGTCTTCTAATCTTAGAAAAATTACTGTTATTTTATTAATTACTTGACAAAAAAAGATTCGGTAAATAAATAGATGGTAAAAAAAAGAAAAAAGTCATGCGACTATTAGTGGACGTTCTCTATGAGTGTATTCCTGTCTAACCTGCCCGTCAGTCCTCAGCATCCTATGCTATATATTGTATCCACATCTCTCTGTCTCCTGTTTGCGTGTTTCTATATCATATCTAAGTATATCTCTGGGCCTTTCTATCGGGAATTTATATCTGATTGCTTTACTCTATACGTATGTTTCTGCCTCTCCATCCATTTGTATCTCTGTATCATTCGCTGTTTCTATATCTCTCTATCTCTATCTCTATGTCTCTGTCTATCTGTATATCTATGACTAATTCTATTTTTATAAGTTGGACATATTTTTACAGATTATGTTTATGTATTTCCATTTGTAACATTCTATCTAGTTGTTCCACTACATCTATCTCTATATCTATTTCTACATCTATCCCTAGATCTATCCCTATGTTTATTTTTCTTTCTATACCCACCTCTAAACTTATGTTTATGAATATTTATATTTATATTCCTACTACACGATCTATATGATTGTCTGTGTCTCTATCTCTATATCTGCCCCTAAACATTATGTATATTTCTATAACTCTATTTATTTCTATGTATTCTATCTCTATGATTATTTATATCAATATTTCTACCACTGTACCTCCATCCAGATGTTCATCTGTCTATGTCTATTTCTATCTCTATACTTATACTTCTTTAAATTTCTACTTATATTCCAACCTCACGATCTAATTGAATATTTGTGCCTATATCTGCCTCTATTTCTGGCTTACACTTATGTATATTTCTATCTCTCAATATATATCTAACTCTTAATATATTTCTATCTCTCAATCTATTTCTATCTCTTTACGTTTATCTTTCTCTGCATCTATCTCTATGACTTCTTGTATACCTACTTCTACCCTCTGTGCCTCCCTCTATACAGGTTCTTATGTCAATGTATAATTCTGTGTTTCGATCTAGTTGTACCTTGATATCTTTATCTAGTTATATCGCCATGTCTAGGTCTATTTCTATCTCCAAGTCTACCACCATCCTTATTTATAAGCCTATATCTATGCCTATGACTGTCTCTATTCGTATTTCTATGCTTATATCATAACAATTTATGTGAACATTCTTGTGTCTGCTAATCTGTTATATATGTTTTGTGTCCTTCCTATCTATATCTATATGTATTCTGATTTATATCCCAATGCCTGTCTCTACATAAACCTTGATTTCGATATATATCTCTATTTTAGTTTCTATTAGCAAATACTTGTATATAAGTATATATCTCCATCTTCCTTTTATCCTTTTGCATACCATTCAAATATGTCACGAGTTCTTTGAGTTTTTCAGCAAGTACCCCCTGCTCTTTTCTAGCCACTAACTCCACAATTGTTCCTAAAAATCTACTACTGCTGGCGGGAAAGCCACAAGTGGCCTAATAATGCAGCTTCCCAGCAATTCCATACACAAATTATTACCGAAAGTACTCGTACGCAATCCATTAAAAGGCGATCAGAGACTTTTTCCCAGCACTCGTGTTGCACATGCAATAACATTAAACAAACTTGAGCAATAATTGCCACTAATAACAACTACCTACAACGAGAAGATCAGAGCAACAACAGCAACAGCAGCAACACAAACGGCCACTGATGCTGCTGCTCCTGCTGTTGCTGCGGCTGCTGAGGCTACGAGTACTATAAATCAATTAGTACAGCGTCAATAAAAAAGAAGTGGAGCACAAACCAGTTGCTCCGGAGACGGACAGCTCGCATAGGCAAATGAAGAAGGCGCCCATCGGGAGAGCGAGAGGGCCCGGAGAGCTAATGCGTGGCAGTGTGAGGGATTCGGGACCCCCCTTCAAGCGCAATGATGGCTTAGTTAGCATGCTGATGGGCATGTGTGATGTTTATGCCTAATCAAAATGCAAATAGTGCCAACTGCCACTATTTGCTTAGCCAGTACACAAACCCGTTGAGCAGTCTTTAGCCGAGGCATTAAGTGAAATGGATTTGTTAACACCTTCTTTTCTCGTGCTTAATGTGCACACATGCATCCATCTCCGGTCGGCATACTGAGACGACGACGACGACGGGTTGCTACACATACACAGCAGCAGCAGCAACAGCAGAAGTGAGCAAGCAGGCAACCCAACTGGAGGCATCCAGCACCATCCTAAGTGGCTCAAGCTCGCATGTGGCTTGGCTCTGCGTCTTAGCTTTAGCGTTGACGGTGCATAATTAAGCGTAGATGTGTGCATGTGCGCTTGGGTATCTGTGCTCATGTGGCTGCTCGGCACGTCACGTGCATGACTTGTTAGTTTACTTGTCTATTAGCATCCGTGCGCTACAATTATGCGTAATTATAACATCAACATTTATTAGCAATTACAACAACAACAACTATGTAAATACAGCGGCAGTAAGTGCAACAACCACAAGAGCAGCAGCAACAGCGGCTCAAGGCATCCCCGTCGGAAATGTGGGGAATCGTGAGCAAAGCAATTCTTCAAGACAGCAGCGATCGTCATTGAAATTGATTAGAGTTTAAGGCATATATTAGAGATGGTGCGATTGGATTAGAGACGCGGAGATAGATTAGAGACTAGGACACATATTAGAGAGGTGTCTTTTCCGAGTTGTAAAGCAGTCAAAAACCCATGTAGTGTGGGACCTTAACCCACTAAATTCACCCCGAAGTCCGACCGGATTATCCTCTCGGGACTTCACCTTTAGGTAATACGTCGAGATATCGTTACGAGCGTTACTGATCAATTGTCAGTCTTAGATCTGTCCACTTTGGGTCCTACTTCGTGCTCCACCCCTATCGACGTTTTCCCAGCATTGCACCGGCTTAGCCGTGCTGCTGTTCGGGCGCGTTCAGTGTTCCGTTGGCTTAGCCTTGCTGCTGTTCGGGCGCGTTCAGTGTTCCGGAGGGTTATCATCCTAATGGCTACTGTAGAAGAGACTGCCTCCCATTTAATCACGGTTTCACGTATACACGCTTTAGATTAGAGAGGGAGAGATCGATTATAGAGAACCAACTGTTGTCTCAATGTTGAGCTGGAGAGGTCTGGACATGTGAAGAGTGCGATGCCAATTTGTACCCTGGAGAAAACGACGACCCGGAAACAATTCACTATTTTGTTTTACGTTAGTGGAAAAACAATGGTAGCCGTAACTATAGTCTTGCTTCCCATGGGTGAGTCTTTGTCACCCATAATGTCTACAACAGTGTCCCCAAAAATGTCTCCATGGAAGTTCCAATGAGCAACAGTTTCTGATATGCTAAGGAAGCTGTGGAGAATATTGAAATCACTTTCAAAGTGAAGCGACTCTTGCTTCCTTTTGTCTTGTTGCTTTTCACCATCAGGACAACATGCGTACATGTCTTGCAAAGAGACTGAAACTAAGTCTACAGAAACAACGCGTTGAGCAAAATATTAAAATCTATTTGTTTTCTTTCACAATGCTCATCATGTTCGATTTTAATGAGTCAACAGTTGTATCAAGACAACTTGGAGCACAGTGTCCCCAATTGTACCTACTTTCTGACGGGCATGAAGACAAAATCATAGCTTAAAGAAACATTTAAATTCGGTGGAACATTTGGTGTCCTTTATGTTTACATTCAGGGACAATTTGATTACATATCTCGCAAAGAACCTAAGCTAAGTCTACCAAAACAACACTCTGAGCAAAATATTGAAACTGTTTATACCGCAAATCGGGGACATATTGCGGATATATCTTGCAATGTAAGCAATGCTGTCTTTCAAGACCTCTTAAGGCACTTTCTTTTCACTGAGACTGCTGTTCTCTGTGGAATGGCTCGAAAGTTGTTACTTAAAGAAGCTGTGGTGAGATTTGAAGTCATTGCAAACTTTTTTATCCTTCATATTTCCATTCAGGAACAACACGCGTCCATGTCCTTAGGCAGTAACATAAACTAGATCAACCATATTAAAACTCCCTCGCCTTATCCTTCATATAAAGCTAATGGCTTAGTTGCATTGAGCCATTAGCTCAGTTGCATTGAGCCATTAGCTTTATATGCTATCATTGAGTACATCTTAGAGCACATTGTCATCAATGAGCAGCCTGTTTTCCGTCTGGGATGGACCAAATGGTCATATTGTTACACGTTGTTTGTTGCTCGTATTTTATTTCAGCCTTACATTCCCTTCCCCTGCTCATCTCTCCTTCTGTCCTCCTCTTTCTCTCTTGTCCCTCCCTCTAACTCTCTATTTCGCGCTGCTACATCTCTGATAGATGGACGTGCATCTTTGAAGGCTAATTTCGGTGTAACGAGTTGAACAAAATTGAGTCGTTATCCATTTTATTACAATCATTTGACTTGTTTGTTGATCGTTTGGTTGTTGCCTGTCATTTGTTGTTGTTGTTATGGTAGCTGTGTGTGTTGGTTGTCATTGCCGGTGCTCTGGTTGTTGCTGGTATCCATTATTGGCGCTACATTTAGTGGCAGGGAAATTGAATTTATTTGTTTGTCATTTTACTTTGCAGTGTGCTGCGAGCTGCTCTGGCGTTTGATTCAATCTGTTTGCTAACGATTTATGAGACTCCTTTTTCTTCATTTTCCATTCTGTTTAACTTTTTCATTTGCTTAATTTTGTTGTTATTGGTTGTTGTTGGTTGTTATTGAAGTTGTTGCTGTTGCTTTCTTTCGTGCTGGCTGCATTTTATTTAACTAGTTTTTACTTTTATTTATGATGAAGATGTCAATCTCTGTTTTCTTTTTCAATTGTTACAATTTTCGTTGTTGTTGTTGTTGTTGGTAACATTTGAACAACATTAAAGCATAGTTTCTCCTTCGGCCAGTTACGCATTTGAGTGACTTTTTATTTGACTGTTTTCTTGTCGTTGCTGCTGCCTCATTTCTTACCGAATGTTAATTGTACCATTTACTTGGTTGTTATATCTTTCAAATTGAATGTGTCCACTGTGCCTGGGCATGGGAAAGTTTTCCTTATCACAAGTTGTTTCCTCGGTCAAAAGTTGTATAATAAATTTGGTAAACAGTGCGAGCGATACGCATAAGAATGCGGAGGGCATAACAAATAAATTGGTTGAGATAATGAAAGGATTCATAATAAGAGGTGAGAGCAACGCTACGTAACAACTGAAGGCAAGGAAATACTGGGAGGTCCAGATACGCAGTGGCCTCTTGCACCATAACTGGTTATGACTCACAGCAGATCTCTGTACTTAGATGATACAGATGTGGATATTCTTGCTCGTAGTTT
This sequence comes from Clusia tigrina, assembly GCA_920105625.2. Taxonomy (NCBI): domain Eukaryota; kingdom Metazoa; phylum Arthropoda; class Insecta; order Diptera; family Clusiidae; genus Clusia; species Clusia tigrina. The sequence goes on along the minus strand of OV050031.1, from coordinate 25,421,221 downwards.
GTTTTATGGATTTATTTTCTCTAAATAGAGGGAAGTATAGGTTCAATAGTTAGTGTCCTAATGTGACACTGGACCCTGGGTACTTGTGGTAATAGTCTGGGAATATCCTCTAACGACTTCTGGCAGAGTTGCATGGATTAGAAGGAGCAAGACTCCATAGAACACCTGTTACGCACGTGTCCAGCGTTGTCTAGAAGGAGGCGCACTTTCCTGGGTGACCACTTTGTGGACTCTTTGGGAAATATTCCAATTAAGAAGATAAGCTCCATCAATTGCCTCATTAAAAGCTCTAAACGGCTGGGCCTTTGAACGGATTTGAGACTTGTGTCTCATGCGGTATTACAAGGGATCAATGAAGGCCTAAGTACGCCCTTCTGGCAGCCGCTTTACCTACCTATCTGCCTCATCTCTATTACTTTAAGAGATATTGGTTCAGTCAATACCAAGTCGAAGTACAAGACGAGATTCTGCAGAGGTATGGGAGTATTCCTCTATAATCAGTCGTTCCTTTTTATTATTGTTATTGTTATAATTGTATAAATAAGAATATAATCACCAATAAGTTCACACACATTTTCATCACTATCACTGGAGGCCTTTCGGGCTTGCCTGTTGGAGGTGGCAGAGTAAATGATATAATTTCATTGCCATCTCCTCCTGGTATGGCTCTCTCCTGTACGAGTACTTGCTCCTCTCTCCTCCTCACATTCGATTAATTGCACTTTCCACCACATAATTTGTCACAGCTTGATATTTCCATTGGCCACTTATGCAACAATGTCAGCAACGACATCAACGACATCAGAATCGCATATGTCAATTTAATACGACAAATAGCCGCAGGATATACAGGCGTCCTTTTTGTGGCGTTAAAATTGCAATTGCATAATAAGTTGATGATGCAGCGAAACAAGCAGCAACAGTGGCAGCCGCGATAACCATGGATGCGTCGCAATTTTATTGAGATGCCCTCCAGATATGACTGTCCACATTGTTGAAGGGTAAACGGCAACTGGTCGCCGCAACACTCCGAACTGCATGTAAACTCAGTTTTACACTCCTGTGTCGGAGCCAGTCAACGAAATTGAGTCCTTTTTTACATAAATCAACATAAATTTTTCATGTAATATGTAACAAAATAATTGAAAAGCACTGAAAATATCCTTGAGACACAGGATACTGAATGAGGCATTTTAAAACGTATGTAGTGGCCAGATCTCAAAGTCAGCTGAGGCTAAGAAATGCCAAATGCTTCTTTGTAGCTTATGTGAAAGCCAGTCCTTTTACTATTTGGCAAGTAGCTTCAACTCTTGACCTTGGTTCAAGGTTAAATTAACATATAAGCACATTAGTCGGCTGTGGAAAGCATTTGGTAGCGGTCGCTTTTACTATTCCTGACTAGTATAGAGAAGCAAGTGACTTAATTATACTTATTAAGGACATTTGAAGAACTAAAACACCACCTTGAACGCTTTAGACAACGTGTCCACCTTTGCTGCCTTTGTTTTTTCATGCTCTACAGCCACATAACGACCGTTTAGGCAGTTGCCGCTCAAATACAACACATAAAATACAATAAAACTACAATTTAAAAGTGTACATCCTTCGCATATATCCTTGCCACCTCACCACTCGTACCTTGCTACTTGTCAGTTTAATAGCCTACCAACAATGAAACAAAAAACATTTCAATCGAACTTTATTTAAGCACATTTTATGAGTATTTTTCTTTTTTGTAAGGATAATAAAAAGGACACATAAAAAACTAAATTACACTACACAAAAAAATTGATATCAAGATAAGCCACGCAACAGGATAAAGGTGCAACACACACGAAAGGACCCACACACACATACACGCACATACTGACGATCTCCAGCAACAGGCAAAGAGATTACTCGCCAGAACAATGTAGCAAGCAGCTACAAAAGGACCCAAATTGAAATTATGATATAAATGGAAAAGGACGACTGCACGGGAAAAACGAAGCCAACCAGCAAGCAAAAGAAAGGAAAAAACTGCCCGCTGCTTATTGTGGGATCTGCAATTGGCAACACTGTAGTAAGCGACAGCCAGCATATGCAGGCGTAGCAGGTAGTGAGCTCGGAACTCGGAGCTACCTGCCAGAGTACTCCTGCCTAAACGCGGAGTGTGCGCGATTGTTTGGGGGCAAGCGATATTTATCGGCATTTCGAAGCGTTGCAAATGAGCGTAAAACACAAGCAACCAGCAGCACGACCAGGGCCCAGGCGTAGATCGGAGATTGCAGAAGCACGAAAGTTCGATTGTTCCGCTTGTTGCCCAGACAGACGACACCAGCGACAACTGCGGCGGGCTTGGCAGTGGTGGAATCCGTCTCGAAGACACCACATTTCTGTCAGTGCGAGTAATTAACGATCAAGCAAGTATCTAACGACATACATTATTGATTCTGTTCTAACCGGGACTCTATGTGGACTATTCTTAATTCACAAAACTGGATTTTATTCGCTTGTTTCTAGCTGCCCAATAGTTGGGATTCTTTCCTAAAATGGACATCAAACGCTTCACAGGCAGCACTCACGAAACACTTCGACCACTTCACTATCTATGCGGGTTACATATACTTTATCTATAAAACTTAACTCCAGTTTCTCGAGGCAGCATCGATCTTAAAAATAGTGATTTCTTTCCCTCACATAACCAGCCGATACAAGCTGCTCCTTCAAAGGTGTTTGAGGCTTGAATTTTGAAGTTTTCATCACCATACTGTGACGATATGGTTCTTTCGTGATTCGGAGGTTAGGTTAGGTTAAACTGGCTGACCGAATAGGACACTCATAGACCTATTAGGTCCTCTGCAATACCAGATGAGTGTGCGTTTAAGGTTTGCCGAAGTAGTTATTATTGATTATGGAGGCGTTTTTTGCTAGCCGTATAAGTGGAGCGATTCCCAGGGTTAAAACCTTTTTAAGTCCCCCAAACTACGGAGCCCCCAAGTATTGTATGCGTGCTCTAGTGACTGATGGATAAAAACATAGGAGATGCTTCAAGTCTGTTTTCCTACAGCCATTACTGCTTGTGAGCCGCATCCTTTCGATGAGTACTGCCGTTAGGCAATGGCTTTTGTCGGTATACCTATCATCAATCTGCTATCGTTTCTGGAAGTGTCAGTATAGACTTGCTATACTGCTTGTTTTACGGCTTGCATATAAGCTTTGCAGTTCTGCAAGTGGTTGCATTGTTCCACCTCACTCTACCGCCTTTCTTAACATGCTTTCCCCTTTCTTAACATGCTTTCCCATAAACCTCTGTAAATTGCTTGTGAGGGCATCACTACGCAGCTGATCCGTTTCTCTGGTAAATCAATTACGCTTTTGGAAATCTTGTCTGCTGTCTCCTTTCCCTCTCTGCCTCTGTGTCCTGGCACCCAGTAGATGTGTCGCAGTCGATTAACAGACAGCTTATTCATTGCAGCCTTGGATTGAAGAATATTTTTGGAAGTTGAACACCTTTGGACTATTGCCTGACTGCCTTTGTAAAAGTTTGTTGTAGAATTGTAAATATCTTGTGTACTTGCTAGCTCTGCTGCTGTTTTGGAAGGGAACACCTCTGTCTGAAAAACACTGAAGTAGTCGGTTAGTTTGAACGATTGTCTGATATTTTGTTCAGAACAGTAAACCCCTGCACCCAAACCTTCTGCAATTTTAGACCCGTCTGTAAATAATTTCAAGGTTCTACATCTGCCTGGCATGCCTGTGCGTCAACCTTCATCTTATCGCTTTCCTAAGGAGGAGGACTGGAGTCATACAGTCAGTGTCTGTTTTGAAACTCATTCCCACAAAACTATATACATAGGATCTGAGAGTAAGTAAAGGAGTTAACTTGGCTGAACACAAGACTGATGCAATCCTGTTTTCGAGCCGCCGTTGTATTGGAGGTAGTGAAAATAAGAGTTGGTAGATGTACTATAACAACGATTTCACACCTCAAGTACCTAGGCATGTGGAGAGATGCAAGGCTTGCCTTTAGAGAACATCTGCGGCACGTGGGAGCTAAGGCAGCACATACATGGGCTCTCCTTTGACGAATAATGGCCAACGTGGGAGGACCCACACAGCGAAAAAGGCGACTCATCGCTGGGGTTGTCAGGTCCATTATTCTCTATGGGGCCCCAATATGGGCCGAAAATGAGGATGTGAAGGCTTATTGAGGCAGCATACAGGAGAAGTGCCCTATGAGTGATCTGCGCATACCGCACTGTATCCACAGATGCCACCTTGATGATAGCCGGCATAACTCCCGTGAACCTGCTGGCGAAAGAGGCGATGAACCTCTACCACGGCAAAGGGACACACGCGACAAATGTAGAAGAGGTCTTGGCAATTGTCAAGCAGAGGATCTTTCAAGAGTGGCAAGGCAAACTGTGGAGGTACATATAGAAACTGCCAAACTTGTCTTCTTCTATTACCCACGGTATAAAAGTGCTAGAGAGGCACTACAAGGAGTGTGTGGAGAGCCCGTGATACCCGATAATATAGTGCAGCATATGCTCGAGAACTCAGAGAAATAGGCTACGGTGTGTGACACCACCTCCGCCATTATGGAAGACCTCCGCCGCCTGGAGGGGCGAGGACGGTCAATGCCAAATAGCTAGGAGGGGTTCGCTGACCATTCTATACCCCCCCCCCCCACACCCTTCGAGCTTTCTCTTACAATTTTATCGTTTTAAGGGTCTTCAAGTAAAAGTTCATATATTGAATATATGTTCCCTACTTTATACGAAAAGGTTTCCTGGCTTTCCGAATTTCTTTGAGGGTCTTATTGCACTTCAGGTTTATAGACTGCTTAGAATAATTGAATGGATCTACTTTTTACATGACAAATGGCTTCTGAATACCGATCATTTCAGTACTCCTTCAAGAATTGTCTCACAGAGCCTTGTTGCCACCAGCTTTGCAATGATCGTAGTACCGAATAATCAAAATGTTTGTTGCTCTGTTCATACAAATTTTGCAAGTCCTTGGCAATGGTTACTTCATCGCCCCATTAACTACGAGTATCTTGAAGCATTCACACCCGCTCCACACTTACCAATCTTTTCTTTTTAATAAAATGCTTCCACCAGAAAAAATTCTTCACAGTAGACAAGATGGAAAGAGTCTCCAGCTATTGTGCAGATTCCTTGGAATACTCGTACTTACACACACAAACACACACACAAACACTGAAACACCTTTGTACGGTGAATCTCTTTGTGCGTCTTGGATTTAGTTTTACGAGTATCTTTCATTTTTTACTTCAAACTAATAAATGCGATCCTGGCAAGAAATTAAAAAAGAGGAAAAAATGAACTGATCATGCGTGGTGCAGGCACGTAAAACATCTGCCCCGCTCTTTTTGTTGTGCTGGGCTGCATGTACACGCAGTTGTAGCTGTCTGTACGTACGCACTGTACGCAGGACATTTGCTGCAGGATACTTAAGACGACGCACAATAATACTAAAAAATCAACTGCTGAGCGACGTCAACGAGCAGCACGGACGGCGAGCGCACAAGCTGCTGGTCTGGTCTAGCCAGCAGGCGGTAGGGACGAGCAGCGACTGTACGCGTACTTAACCGAGTTCCTCGACGTGTTGTAGGTGTCGTTTGGAGTGCTCGTGAGGCTGAGCACGAAAACAATGTCAAGGTCGAAGTGGTGCCAGCATTTCCTTTTCTACGAGCAATTTTTTTTCAAATTTTTCATATTAATTTTTTTAGTACTCGTGTTTTTTTTCAATAGAGAAAATCACATTTCATGCAGGATGCGTATGTCCTGTATACGTATCCTGCTTAATGCTTTGCTCATTATGATTTAGAGCGCATGTGCGCCAGCTGTGACAGACAGCCAAGCACGCATAACAATGATCGACGAGGCTTAATGCAAGGCTCCGGTGTGGAGCTCAAGTAACGCGTGGCATTATTGACGACTGTGTCCTTTTCTTATATTTTTTTTTATAAAATTTTTTTAGTGATTTTTTGTAGAATTTTTCTTTATTTCATTTTTTATTTTATTTTTTATATTAATGTGGTTTTATATGAAATTTTTCTTTTATCCTTTTTAAAAATGATTTTTTTAATTAAATTTTTTTTTATCAAATTTTCAATTAAATTTTTTTTAATAAAATTTTCAATTGAATTTTTTCAAATTAGGATTTTGTGTTGTTTCGTTTTTTAATTCAACTTTTTAATAAAATTTGTTGTGGTTTCTCCTTAAGAAAATTCTGCTATTTTCTTAAGATTCTTCGCTACTCATATTGGCAGGACCTTTGGAACTTATCTGATACGGCTTAAAACTAGTTCCTCACAATATCTGGAAATCTCTTTCAGTGGATTGCTCAATTAAGAGCTAAAAGACAAAGAGAAGTATTCAGTCCTAATACCCCATTCAGCTGCCTCTGGCACCGTGTCCGCAGCAATTCCCATTACCAATGCTTCTACTTTGTTCCGCAAAGCACTTCATGGCTTGTGTTTATGTCCAAGTGCTCTGAAATTATCACATTTTAAGTAAACACATCCATTTTCATTTCCATAGTGGCGTATTGTGCTTCCTTAGTTACGTTCACACAGCTGTCCTTTATACGCCTCAACACCCTGCACAAAACCCTTCCCGCAATACGCGTACTCGTCCTACTCTCCTACATTCCCCTTCATATGCAATCAATTTATGCAGTGAGCATTTTCGCAATTTTGTTATCAATTCTTGCATGGTTTTTAATCCTTTTATGAATTGCTGTCAATATTAGTTCAGTTTGCCCCCCTCTCTTCTGGCATTTTGCATATGCTATCCATCAAATCCCGAGCTCAAATGCATACATGTATGCTGAATCCTTTCACTTTGATTGGAATTACTGTTCCTAGGGAGGTTGTCACTGCATTCGCCTCGCTGTTTACACAATAACATGATCCATAAATGTCCTGCTGCCTGCATTATCCTTTCTTTGTGTGCCGTTACTGACTTTTGTCAACCTCTTTCATGACAATTTGCTTTCAATTTTCAATTATTTTGGTTTCATTTGATTTTATGTCTATTTTTTCTTCTATGATGAACGCAATCGAGGTTTTTCTCTTCTTTTATGTTGATGGTATGCTGGCCTTATTCATCTTTGGAGATGCTAGTTTTTGCTGCAACATTTTCAAGGTTGGTCCTAGAAACTTCATGTACACTCTTCTTACTATTTTCTCTTTCTCAACATTAATTATTGTTATCAGTCTTTGTCCTACTTTCCCATTTGAAACTTATTCAGCTAATTTGAAGACCTGAGTTAGTTCTTCTGACAGGGCTGAGAATATTCAATTCTGATACTTTATTTTGTTTGTGTTTCTGTTCAGTCCAGGATAGTCCCATGCTTTTTCTTCTGAACCAAACTTTCTTCTCACCTTATCAATATTTCCTTTTCTACAATCAGTCCTTCAATTACTTTATACGATCGTGTCTTCTGTTCACAATTCAGAACGCTTCGAAATGTGTAACTTCAAATAGATTGAACTGAAGGACTGAACTGAGTGAGGGCAGGCAGGCAGGTAGGAGTGGCAGCTTAATTCATCAAAAGCCCACTTGAGCACACCTAATGACCCGTTGGCATACCACGGTGTGGCGCTGTTCAAGAACTGACTACAATTCTCTTACGTAAAGACGGTGATAGTCAGTACAAGGAGAGCGCCACTGAACACAAGGAATGAATGCAAGATTTGAATTCCAGAACTGAATCTAAGAATTGAACCCCAGAATTGAACCCAAGAATTGAACCCAAGAATTGAACCCAAGAATGTAACCCAAAAATTTAACCCAAAAATTGATGCCAAGAATTGAACTCAACGAACGAAAGTGGAGTGTTTGCGACATTGTCTACGAGAGACACTCCGAAAAAATTAAACGACTCTCTAAAAATACGATACCAAGGATGTTTTGAAAATGAAGTTCATAATAATATCCTAGAATATGGGTATAGAGTAAATTATGAAAGTCGTCGGAAAATATCATATTCAGTGGAGGCTCTCTGAAGCCCGGTGCTGATATGGGAATTTGACGACTCAGGAGAGAGTCTATCATATATTCATTAAGTACCTCCTCATCAAGTTTAAAAATCGAAATATTTTCCATATGGCATTTGAAACCATTTGTTGAATGCTCCCGTCATTTAGTTAAGAAAGAATGACTCAAGCTCTCAGCTCAGCAGACTTCAATCGTTGGAGAAACGTTATCGCTGATCGTCTGGCTATAATCATGGAGGTTTTAATCGGATATAATTCTCAAACCTTGCTAAATGGATTCTGAACCCATCATACATATCTGAATGTAAACCATTGTTTAAGAATTGTGTACAACCTCAGGAACCTCACACAGCCGTGTAATGCACAATCTCGAGTTCTCGAACATTTGCCAGCCTCGAACGCAGCCAAATGGAACTCCTTTTGTACTGGCAATTTCCAAATTTACTTTGAGGAAGGCATCATTTACATACATGGATATGGCTTCCACAAGCTGCAGCATTAACATCGCCTCAACAAAGTAGCACGTGTCGTGTGTAGTTTCAGGTGATCCGTTGAAAGACCATTGTTCTCCAAATCACCCACTGCGCTGCGCACACATGCAAATCTATCAAAGAACGAAAAGCGAAGCCAGTACAGCTGCAAATTTTCGGGCATGTGAGTGTTTGCCACAAGGCAAGCCAACAGAGCAACAGGCGGCAGGATATCACACACAACAATGGCACTCATTCTTCCAGCAACACCGCACCAACAACAACAACACCAACAACACCAACACTAGCGACAACAACCAAAAAGAATTATTCAAATAGACAATTCTCGTATTTGAATAGAGCGGAGAAAATTTGCTGCCTCGCCGCAACCTGCGTTCAAGGTTGCGAGGCTTGTGTGCGCAGCAGTCTCTGCCGCTGCTGATGCGTGGTGTAGCGTTGAGTGGTGCGACGGACCGAGAAACGTGGTGTTGTGCACCTTTCGGGTCAGCAGCGCAGCGCTATCATAAATCGTTTAGACGCATTTTGCGGCTATTCCAAGCAAACGAATTCCTCGAAGCATGCGTGACCTTCTTCAGTTGAAATTCGATTGGAGATGGTGACTATTCTGTTGTTGGTATTGCTGCGGAGACTACAATTCCTTCCACTCAGCTCGGCTAGTTGTTTGCTTTAGAGAAGACATGAGTACGTCCTCCTGCCGGAAAAAAACAGATGTCTTTTGCTTTGCTTGGGGATTTTGATTTTCGTCTGAATTTACGTAATTTGTATTGAATAGTTTTCGTATCTAATGTTCATAGACAGAGAGCGAGAGATAATAAAGGAGGAATTCCTTAAAAGTTCACACTTTCCACGGCATGTGTGAAGTGTGAATTTGCTGGACTCGTAGTTGAGGGTTTTATGACAGAGTAATATAAAAATGCGATGAATATTTATGACATGGTTGAGCTGAGCCGCGCAGAACGTATTCAGAGACCACGAAGGAACTGGCAATTGCTCTAAAACTCAATGAAAACAGCGTCTTTTTTGAATTAAATAAGAAGAAAAATATGTTATTCAGTTGTAGAGATGACGTTGTTAAAGAATAAGAGCAGTACATTATAATTCATTGGCGTAATGGAGATCAGATGGCAATCGAAGCGGAAGAAAGTCTCCAGAAGAAACTCAAACCCGCGACTAAAGTACGTGCGAATCCTCAGCAACCAAAATACATTGTTTCTGGATGAGCTAACATCGCAAAATTTATTTTTTCTTCTCGATTTCCATAATATTTTATCTCATAATCCTATCATTATGTTTTCATTGTTAAGAATGTTAATGACAATTCCAATTTGAAATCGTTAACATTAACGATCAGCTTCTTTGTGATATACGTGAGTTTTCAATACTGAAAGATTGATAACATGTAAACCAAAGAATAGTGAACGAAAACAAATTCGTTGGTGTTATTTTTATCCTAAGAAGAGAGGACTGTCCACCTAACGAGTAAGTACGAGTATCACCGGATTTAACCTCATTCAAGACCCGAATTTGAACTACTCATACCTCTGAATTTGGATGTATTGAGAAGGAAAATCTTCAAATAAAACCCGAGTGGACATCCAACCCTCAGAAAGTGATATTTCAAGTCATTAAACGTCTCCCTATTCAACTACGCTTCCCATAATAGACTGATAGATCTATAAGATGTGTACTGTAGTAGGCATCCGTGTAGCGACTAATCGCGGTGTCAAAGGAAACGTGAGATATTTCAATGCAACCTCTGTTTCGGAAGTAATCTGTTTGGGGTCGTTCAAGTATATCACCTCCGAAACCAAGTTAAATCCAATCAAATGATCCTAAAGTGTTCAAAGCTAAGACTACAAGGGTCACTTATAAGTTGATTGGGCCATTAAATCGTCGGGTCCGGATGAAATCTACCCGACAGAATGACAGCTATGATGGGATATAATTAATGTAGGTGCAGTTAGAAGTTGTCTTAACCTGAGCTATATACCGCTAAAATGGAGATAACTTCATACCCAAAATGGGCAGGTCGATGTTAATCCTAAAGACTTCAGATCAATCAGTCTCACGTCTTTCCTTCTAAAAACATTGGAGACGCTGATGGATACACACTTACGGGACTACGGAATTATACCACCCGGTAGAATCTCCTCGGCCCAGCATGCATATACGAAAGGCAAATCTACATGGATACACGTTACACTTACTCATTGGTATTGTGGAAAAAGTCATCCAGCAGAAGGATTTTGCGTTGGCGGCGTTCATTGATATAGAAGGCACTGCCAGTTAAGGAACCTGCACTTTAAGCAGACTGGTCTGCAGAGGCACTCCTCAGGGAGGACTTCTCTCCCCCGTCACCATAAGAGACGGAGGGTTGCCACGTCATCGCTTATGGTGACGATGTGGCAACTGTGAATAGAGGGATCACACTGAATATAATATTTGCGCTGTAATAGGGTCACGCTTAATTGTTGGACGGAAAGAATAAATCCCGATAAATGTAAGTAATCCTCTTCTCAAAGAAAAATAGACCTCCTACGGCATCGATGTGAAATTACCATGACGGAGACGGTCAAATGTCTGGGACTAATACTAGACAGGAAACTTACCTGAAAACCGAATTATGCACTGGATATTCTTCTCTGTGGCCAGACCCTTATTGTCATATGAAATACTGGTATGGTGGCCAGCCACTCAGAAACAAAGCTATTTGAAGCTTCTGAGCAAGGTCCCAAGAACAGCAGTACTCGGGTAGGCAAGCGTCCATCAAGTCAGTAAACTCGATGGCACTGAAATCAAAGCTTCCATATCAGCACCGTTTTTAGAATTCCCACTACTATGGGTTCCGGGGCATAAGGATATTGTCATAGTGATATTGAAGGTTGATGAGCTAGCCAGGCGGGGTAAAAAACTTCCTCTGTGTATGGAGAGATGCGAGGTAGGAATACCAATTGTCCCTGCAAACTAATATTGAAGGATAGTGTCGTGTATGAGGCCAATAGGTTTGGGGCAGACGAAGGCACTTGCTTAATGACTAGGCTAATATGGCCTGAGGTAGGTAGGTAGATAAAATGGCTGGCGACCACTTGATAGGAAGAAATCTAGAGACTTGCTTGGTCTGTCGAGAGAACAGGTTGTGGTTTGGAAAATGGTCATTGACTATTCGGCAGGCATGCTGTCAGGCTAGGAGTATTCTCTGATGAATACTGCAGAAGCTGTTGGAATGAAGAGGAGGAGGAGACTGTGGCACATCTCTTCTGTAGACACCTAACGTGGCTCTAGCTAGAAGCAGAGCGAGTTCTTTAGGCAAATATGCTTTTAGTGCGCTTACGGAAGTGTCCGACATGAAGGTCAAACAAATCCTGCTCTTTTTTAAGGCTTCGAAATGGTTTCACGATTGAAAGTAGAGGTGCAGTGTTACGCGGTGGTATCGCAACTGACCCATAGGGTCGGAGTGAGTTGGTCTGTAGACTGACTACCACGAAAATCCAACCTAGCCTGCAAGGTTACAGATACAAAGAAAATAAATGGCGTGTCTTCTAGTCATTCTCTCCAGACTTGGATCATTCATTGGGTAAAAAGTTCAACAATTTAAAAACAACTGAAAAAAGCGGTCTTTAAATATACTTTTCACACCAAGGGTAGAGAGAATCCAATAATACTCCACATAAACCTATGTTTTTAAGGTTAACAGTACTACGTCAGAATCCACTATCGAACAACCTCTAAAACACAATCTAAGATCTTGAGAATTATTATAATAAAGTATATTACATACAAATCAGAACATTCCCACAATGAAAACATAATTATTAAAACAATCATCCAAGAACTTTTAAGCTACCGTACCTCCACTTTAATAATCAGGAATGTATGAATGTAAATCTCCATTTATCGAGTCACTCGTGGCCACAGTTATGGAGAAGCATATCTCCGTGTTTCTCACGAAAATTCTGACTATTGGAGACCAGAAAATCAATACCCTGAACAACAAAATAATCAGTAAAAGTAGAGGCACCCGTTGGGAGATGAGAATCAACAGCAAACCTCACTGTCAGTCACTTAGGATTCAAACATCCTGAAGCAACAACAATACTCGTAGAAATTGAAAAGTAAAGTTTAAAAGCCAATGGAAAAATAAAACATTAAGAAACATGAACAAAGATACGAGGACCAACAATTCCAAAATAAATGCAGAAAAATACGCCACAAGAAAAAGGTTCGCAAAGAAAGGTTTCTCGGAGATGCAGTTGGTAGCATAAATCCAGAGCAAAGAACAAAAGAGAGCTTGGAAAAGATAAACAATCGGAGTAAAGAACATTTGGAGCCACACAAAAAACGACAACTCTGAGAGGGGCTGCCAAAGCAAAGGTAAACGTAATTGTAAAGAAAAAACGCATGAAAGAGTTGCAAATCGACAAAAGCCAATATCGGCAAACAAAAACAGGATAATACAGCAGTAGCAGCAACAGCAGCAGCAGGACATCTGAGTACTCGTATGTGGATCATGTTTACGTGAACTGCGGTGACAAAACTGCAAACAATGCAGGGCACAGCAATTGCAATCAAAGTAAAAGGATAAAGGCACTTACAATAGGTAAGTGTGTGTGTTGGTTCGCTCTTTGATGGATGGCATATGCAAAATGAAAGGACGAGGCGGGCAAAGTGAACTAATATTGACAACAAAGCATGAAAGGATTAAAACCATGCAAGAATTCGCAACAATATTGCGAAAATATTTTGTTAGAGACACAATTGTGGGATTAGCGATAGAAGGGCAAATTTTGTGAAAAGAATTTTGTGAGGTGTGTGGAAAAAGGACTAAATGCAGCTGTGCAATAGTGCAGTTGCACACACTAATTGCAGGGAATTGTTCGGAGACTTTCAATGGTGGAAACAAAGTTATTTTACCGCCGATTTTAGTATGAATATGGATATCTATTTAGTCGTCAGAGAGAAATGCTTTTTACTAAGTTCAAAATTCGTCGACTCTTTAAATACGGTGGGTGGTTTCGTGTCTGCGTGTCTGCGTACATGACTCTCCGGCCTCTAAGCATCGGTGCTATAAAGGAAGCTCAGACAAAGGAACTACGTTGAGTTCGATTTAGCAAGTAAAAATAAAGTAACTCTAAGGCAGCTCTACTATGAACATCAGTTGTGGAACCTTGCTTGAAAAGAGAACCAGCATTTCATGCTGCCAACAATAGCAACGATAGAGTTGGTTCTATATTGGACACAATCCAGTGATCAAACTAATGGCACAACTGAATAAGGTAACAATTGTAGGGTCATATATAGTGACTTTGAAACTTCTTCATGCCTTGAAACTGAGCGACACAATCCAGTGTTATTCCAGTTAACTTCAAGACAATGACTTCGACGATGGCTGTTTGATAATTACCTTGAAATTCCAGACGAATTGAGGTAAATACCAGAACACGAGGCTATGAAAAATCACACTTCTTAGGTGAAATGATAGCTCAGTACTCTTGCAATGGTTTTGAACCTTTCTTCCTTAATTATACTGAAATATAAGCAATTGGAATTCACTTCTTACTGGAACAATATTAAAGGCCAGAAGCAGATGAAGAAATGCATTATTCCAACGGTAGCTATAACAGCTATATAAAAGCTGAATAAGAGCAATTTTCATATCCTCAAGGCAAATCTTATACATCAAGACACCAACCATGGAAAGCTTTAACCAACTCTGATGTCTGCCGATTGTATGGAGTGGACAGGGAAATATCAGAGAACCGCAATATTCCAAGATTGTCACACTGAAATTCTATGTACGAGTATAAGCCCTCGTAAAACTTCCACTATTGGAAACATGAATGATGATAGAAGAATAGAATAGAAGTGGGATAGGCCCGCAAACCGCCGAAGAAGGAGGTCTCCAAGCACTTAGGAATTGATACCCAGTTTACTGTAAGCCTGGAAAAATATTTGGGGGATGGGGGAAACAGAAGATTCTAGAAAGGAAGTTACACCTTTTCAAACTTCTTTGACTCTTCATGAATCTAATAAGGAATATACGTAATCCATTCCCAAAACATCTGACCTTAATATGCACCTCCTCATTCTGGCAAAGGCAGGACAAGCGTGGAGAAATGCTCTGTTCTGTTCTTACTACAGATAGGAGACGCAGTTAGGAATGTCGATGATACCTATGACTGTCAATTGATGGCTCCATGGATAGTAGACCGTGATCTGTGTCGTCCTGTTCTTACTACAGACAGGACTCTCGATGATGCCTATCCCTATGCCTAAAGGATAACTTAATTATAGGTCAGGAGTTGGTAATATCAGATAGGTTAAGATAGTTTTAAGAAATCTTCCAATCATTATGCGAATTTTGTAAAGTTGGACCACGGAAGCAATCACCAAGACTGCTTCATAACTTCCTGACAGTGACTGGAAACTGTCGCAAATATTGGGTGTCTCGACGTTAGTGTTGGATTAAATATTCCCGGAGTTGGGGGACATCCACAAAATAAACAAAATGAACAACTCGTACCTCAGGCACGTCATCATCCAGTATGTCAACAGCTCATAATTTTTTATGTGGCATTTAGCGTTGAAATTCTGTTTGTTGCGCTCTCTGTTGAAGCGCATATGCCAGGGTAAATTGAATTTAAATGCCAAATCAAAGGTGTGAGTAACTGACAACTGCACCCTTCTACACAACAACAACAACAACAACAGCAACAACATCAATACGCACAGAAACAAATCAAGAGCATCTGCCGGGCAAACACTTTGCATGCTCGTCGCTTCTGCTCCTGCTCCTGGCCAACTGCCAACGAATTATTTGAGCCAAGTCACACTAATGAGCGACTTTGTTGAATGGATCTAAACAGAGAAAAAACAAAGGCTGCCCAAAAAACACGCACAAATAAAAACACCAGCGCCCTAAAGTGATGGCCCAAAAAAGGGCTCAAGTAACAGGACAACAACAACAACAACAACAACAACAACGACAGCAATAAACAGCAAAGGTCTAAACACATTTTACAGATGCTGCCAAAAACTAACGAAGCCGTAGTGAAAAAAAGAGTTAAACGCTGCAGTCAGAGTCAAAGGTAAAGGAAAGAGATAGGAGCCACGCACGCATGCGCAGCAATTGATTAAAAAAATACTACACAAGAGACAGTTGCAATTTGGACTGTGTTTTCGGTGCTTAAGGGTTAAGAACTGTGGGGATACTTACAAATTTGCGTCCTTTCCACTCTGCTCGACGCTGTCTCTTTGCATTTTTTCAAGATAATTCACTTTTAAACGCAGTAGGGGCAATTAAAGAGTGGCTCTAAGAAGGAGCCACGAGAATTTGGTAGGTAGGAAGGCAGCCAGTTAGGTAGATTGGTAGGTAGGGATTTACCACCTGGTTTAAGTGTTGCCGGCCTGGCCAGTGACAGAGCAAGGATTATTTATAAGACTGGCTGCGGCAGAAGGAAGGGTTTTTGTATTTATCGTAGCTGCCTTTTTGGAGGTCTACGAAATTTAATTTCTTCTCTGTTTTACTGTTTTCCGCTGAATTATCCAGCAAGGATAATTGAGTTGTTCAACATATGCCAGTGGAGAGCAGACAAAATTTCGTAAAACTATACTTTTTTACTTAATGTGATACTCGGGCAAAATATATAAGAATAGCAGCGCCAAGGATAGGAAACATATGCAGGCAAAAGGACATTTTCACAAACATTATTTTCTCATTTTTTTTTGATTTTTTTTTTATGGAGTAATATTTCTAAAAAGTACTTCCGAAAGCATTTCTGAGCAGCTGTCCATGTTGCGCACAAGTAAAATTCTAATAAAGCACTTAAACGGCAGACGCGCATAATCTGCTCAAAGCGTAGGCGAACGACAGAGAGACATGCCTGGCTACAGGACATCAAGCAGGCTGCATTGTTTTGCTTTTATTTCTTTAAAATTTTTTTCCTTCTTCTTAGTTGTTATTTGTAAAGATGCGTCTACGCACAGCACGTGCTTGGACGGACATCGTTTTAGCGTCTCTCACAAACACTCATCGAGTGTGACTGACTGAATGACTGAGTGACGGACTTCCTTCGGCGCAAAACTGTACGCACTACGGTAGGATCCTCCTCAGAAACATCACAAACACCAGGTGCTATGCTGTCTTATGTCTTATGTCTTCTGTGTGTGAGTGCCCGACTACTGCCATATTCTGGGCATTGTCTTTGCCATTTCCTTGCTCAGCAATTCAGGCTGAACAGAAGTGCGAGTGCGAGTGCGAGTATCTGCTCGCATTGTTCTTGGCCAAGCTAGGCCTAGCCCAGTATTGCGTACTCCTCGCTGTGTACTTTGTTCGCGCGCGCGTTTCTAACTCAAGTACCTTGACTATTGTTATCCATGTCGTCCTTTTGTTCGTCTCTGGCAACAGTTCTTGTCTTGGCAGTTGGCGGAATTGTCCGCTGAAGCGTTTCGTATGCTCACTGTTTTGATTCAGATTGTCAAATTTATATAAAATTTATTGGTGGACACGTATCTACTCGCCTTGGCTGGGTCAGCATCAGAACAATGCTGGCGTGTCAGCGGCATGACCAAAAATAGCGTTTTAATACGATCAAAATAGAAGTGGAAGATGTGTAAAGGGGACATTTTGATTGTGCGACGCTACTCGCTTGAGAAAGTTTGATGAGAATTTATGTTGTCATTATAACTGTTCTCGCACTCATTGTAAGAGTGGTCATTTCTGTTAGATTTACGACAGAACGCGTTAGATTTGGAGAGCAGCTACTTTGGTGTACCTTAATGATGAACGTAGTCGCAGTTGAAACACTTGCCGTGGCAGTCAATCAGACTTAGCAGTCTGGGGGCTCATGTTAAGATGATTGGTGTTGCCAATAATCCGCATAATATTGTCTCCCAAAGCGTGGTTTGTCTAGGGTTTGACCAGCGACCTCACATATTCCTATAAAAAATAATCCAGTGGCAACAAATTAGATATTCTCCATAGCCAGTTTGGTAGTCTGTTTCGTGAGATCATTCTCTCGCCGGTGTGATCCACAAATTACTCCTTAGTTTGACCCGCAGTGTGGCCAGATGCATCATCAAGGTGGATCCACATGTCTTCTAGTCCCATGTCATGCAAATTTAGGAGCAAATAATTACTGATCATCATTAAGGAATGGATCCAATATGGACTTACATTAAAGCTCTAAGGCTCGATAATGCCACCAGCTCTGCAAACAGAATAAGTGCCTGGATGTTATGCTGTTTGTAGAAGGATGCTAAAGTCCGAAAGACCGATGATGCCACCAGCCCGGAAAACAGGGTATTTTCCTGTATGCAATCGTGTTAGTGAAAGGATTCGTCTCCCTCTATTATATCAGTTCGGCTTGTCCACGTGACTACTAAGCCAACAAAGGAAACTTCTAAGGGTATTTATGGTAACTTCATAGTGTCAGTCACTAGGTCGTATAAATATTTCATATTTGAAGATGTAACTATAACTCTTACTTCTTCGATATATGCTCATAGTTATTGAGATTTTCAATGGATGCTACCGTAGTTAATTAGTTAATTGGTGTCATTCCTCATACCTCGATACTGACGACAGCATCCACTTAATTGTTGTTATTCTCATTCAAACTGTTCTGTAGAGATTGGAACTGAGAAGCTTCTGAAGCAGCATTGCCCTGCAGAGTGCGGTGGGGGCAGGATAATTTTCCATGTGAACTTCTTCAGATGGCACCTGCTGGGCGAATTGTAGGTGTAGCATTGTCGTGTTGAACGATACGTTCTTGTTGGATGTCCAGACCCCAACATTTTTCTCGAACTAAACAAATAATCTAGTGAGCTTTACACAGGACGTCTTCCTTGTGATTTAACTCGAAGTGAACAAATCGTCTGCAATCCTTGCTATCTCTTCGACTTATAAAATATTGCAAAAAATACACCAGCGCCACCTAGCGGCTAAGTTTCCACCAACTATGAAATGTGTTTGCGAACTTATGGAATCATTCAATACAAGAAGACTCTTGAGTTCAAGTCCACACCAAGATGGTACAGCAAGAATACAGTATTTTTATCAACTCTATTGACTGACCAACTGGGCCCAATTTTCCCGAAGGATGTTCGCCATTTCCTTGGCCCTAAGTACACCCAGTAAACAGAAGAACATGACAATAAAGAATTAGGCCTGTTAGGGATTATTTCCATCCTACTCACAATATTTCTGTGATCAACTCAAAGCAGAGTATTTTTTATCGACACCTATCAAGACACAGGACTTGAATAACTCTGTGATATCTTAGTTTAAATATTGGTTTAGTAATATTTATTGCAGTTCCACTCCCCCCGTTAAATAGCCTCTATTCAATACTTAACTCTATTCTTGAGTCTACCTGGCACAGCACTTTTGGGGTTGACTTTGCAGTCCCTGTGAACGAGTACACTTGAGGCTGCTGTACATGGGGAATTCGAGTAACCCATGCTTGCCACCGACCCCAACACCTTAGTTTGACCCAACTTCAACCCCATAACAAGAACCACCAGCAACCAGGCACACCAGCAACAGTTGTCGTCGCCACTTACAAGTGCCTCAACTCCATGCAGCTCAGCTGGGATTCCGTGCGAGTAGGTTTAAGTTAGCGTTGCGCATGCGCTAAGCGGGCACCATTTTGCGCAATTTAATGTTAGTAATGATTGCGATAATAGGGCAAAATTAGTTAAACACGAGCGGAAGAAAGGGTTTAGTGAGCGCGCAGACAACCACAGCCACAACAACACCGGCTCAGCAGCGGTACAGCAATAGGCAACACTGCAGCAGACAGTAAAACGCGACTGGGCCTGCGACGCGGGTAAACTGCCACGTCCCGGGCGAAATTACGTTCGCAGCGCTTAACTATTTCCAGTGCAGCTGTTAAGGATCACATGGAGCAGCGATTCGACGAAAATTACGCGACGCTCTAATTTGGCTCAGGTGTTTTTTGCTGCTGCTGCTGTTGTTGTTGCTAGCGCTGTTGAAATACCTCACCGTGGAGTGGTGTGATGTGTTGTGAATTGAACAGAGCTGAGCTGAACTCCAGTGAAATGAAATGACGGATGACTGAATTCCAATTGGGTTGCTACAATTGTGCGACTCCGCTCTGCTGCTCTGCTCTGCTCCGGTCTCACTAGCCGCCAGCTGAAGAATATTTTCTGGGTAGCATGTGAGTGAGTGATTGAATGCATAGCGAGTGAAATGTTGCCAACGACTGTGCTGATGATGTTGTTGTTGTTGTTGTTGATTTTATAAGCCCACAGCCAACAAGGGGTTAAATGAACTTGTGTGTTGCAAGAAGCGGCCAATATGTTGCATTGGTAATTACCAAAAAGACAACAACAGTTGTTCAACTTTCAGTTGCTTCTTTCGTGCTGATGTGAGT
The DNA here is from genome assembly GCA_920105625.2 of Clusia tigrina. Lineage (NCBI taxonomy): Eukaryota > Metazoa > Arthropoda > Insecta > Diptera > Clusiidae > Clusia > Clusia tigrina. The sequence continues at coordinate 25,401,323 of OV050031.1, read as the reverse complement.
GTTCTTTTTGTTCTTATGTTGTTGTAATTGTTATTGCCATACTTCATATAAAATTCCATTAAAAAGTTCATTCAGCGAGAACGTCAAATGTAACCGCTCATTAATGTGGCAGCAGCATGAGCAGGAAGACCAGAAGAGCACTCAAGCGAGGTCAGCAAGTGTTGCACGCATTCTCCAGCGACCTGACAAATTGCGGTAAAAGAAGTTAACACACAAAAGCAACAACAACAACAACAGTTACAGAATTGTTGCTCAGTCCATTTTGAAAATGATCCTAATCATTTTGGAATTTTAATATTGAAGTGTTCTTCGTACACAGGACATGGAAAACTCGATCTGAACTTCAGGAAGTACGGCCCTCGGAAGATATTTTCGGCTCTGGAGATGTCACGCTATTCAAACAGATATGCCATATTTTCTATGAAGGTTGAAAAGTGCTCATACATAGTTCGTAAGATGGCCACTGAAGGTTCTAAGGAAAATTTTGGAATTATGCATCAATAAATTGATGGAAAATCTGCAATTCCAATTGTTCAATATTGAATTGACACATGTGCCTAAAGGAACCAATACACATAAAACTCATTATTTGTTTTGAAAATATACTTCTTCAAGTCATACTTGCGAAATTATAATGGATTCTAACGACTTTCATCAGCGAAAGTAAACGTACGAGAGAATAATAAATTTGGATTTTCCGCTTGCCCAACTACCCCCCTCTATTTGACTGTCTACTTAGCCTCACACTCTACTAACTGATCCGCCAACTCTTCCGCTCAATTCTTCTCATGTAAAAATATTACAATACTCGTAATTAAGAAAGTCCTCCTAGGACTCCTTCCTGCTCATATTCGGCCACTCTTGCACGTAGTCTTCATTAGGAATTCATTAAACATTTTACTACTCGTCTTTGCCTACCTTCTTCCTACCAATTTTTATTACCCAATTTTTAATGTCGCATTAGGAATTCGTTTGATGCCCCCGCTGGCCTGCTGACTGCTAGCTGCAGTAGCTCGACGCTGCTGCCAGCTCCTAAGTTCATAATGAAATGACAACGCCCACTTTTATGGCTTATTTTATGTTGGGTTAAGCCTTCGCTTCCAATTTGGCCGCGCACTGGGCGCATCATCATCAAGGGAGCAGAAGTCCAGCGCTGATTTGTAGATAGAGAGACGAACATTGATTAGTTAGCATGCCACAAGGGAGCTGTGTCTATGGGAAAATATTCGGGGAAATACTAGAAAATTCAGTCGCATCTTGGGAAAATCAACAACTGGGCCGACAGGGGCAAATCAAGTTAAACTCTGCCAAGGAAGTTGAATTCAAATTAGCAGCGCAAGATAAGAGAAGCGAGATCACAGCATTGTACTCGCATGTATGTGGTTATAAACAGAACTGGGGAGACTAATAAAGCAATCTTTTGTAATGCCTACTCATCAAGATAGAATTAGAATGTGAGATGGGAGAAGTGAGCTAAGAGATGGGAGAAGAGAGCTAAGATATGTGTGAAGAGGAGGGGAACTATTTGAACCATTAAATTAAATGTGGGCAGTTTTGCTTGCAGCACTGAAATTGGAAGGTATTTATGAATTACTTCGCACAATCCAGTGATGGAACTATTAAGAACAATTAAATGAAGCAACAATGCTTTTGATTTGTAATCGGATATGTTTAAACAATTCTTCGTAAGTTATATTTAATGATCAACAAATGTGAAGTACTTAGTTTCGGTCTTGAGTCTTGACTGTTGCAAGTTGGACAATTCTGTTCCATCATTTGAGACTTCTGCTAGCACTGAGTATACAATAGTCCTGTTTTTGGAACCAGAGTTATTTTTCAGAAATGTTGTACAAAATGTACGAGAAGTATTTCAATGTCGAGAAGTTATTTTGAAGATATTACTTGTAACTGTTCCATGATGCCAACAGGAAGCCCTGCACTAACACTACAGGCTCCGAAACAACTTCAGTCATTCTAAGCAAAACTGTCTGTTGTAAGGAGCTGCCAGAGATGCCAAGCAATTTCTTGCTCTTAGATTCAGAGATCTGTTGGAATGCTTCCTTTCGGCTTGGAGCTCATTTCGAAAATTGGTCTAAGGGGTTTTAAACCAGGCGCAGGGACAGAGTGAGTAGAAATGATGACTCAAAAGTTACAGAACACTCTTCACACCTTTTTCCTATGAAAATATTGGTAACTCTAATAGCACAACTAACTAACTCAGCGTTCTAAGCTCAGAGACAGAGACCACAGAGACGGGACACTTAAACATCAAATTTTCTGACGTTTAAAAAAAAATGTCTTTGTTTATCATTAGTTGCCTATATGGATAGATTTGTTTATCATTGGTTAACCAGAATTCTGAAGAGAATCAGCCACACTACTACAGTTTTACACATGTGTAAGTTTGCGCAAAACAAGAGTCATTTCTCTGTATTCTCTGCTCAGAGCGAAGCTATTTTCTGTCAAAAATTATATCAGAGAACGTATCTTGCATTCTCTTCTACTTTCCTATGGATATAATGGCATGACAACATAAAAAGAGAGCCACTCTGACCTTACATCAATGTGTAGTTAAACTACGGCTCTAATCAATCTCTGTGAGCGATAGTTAAAGCCCAGTTGCATGCCTCAATTTATTAATACAAAATAGCAAATGGTTTTTGTGTGTGTATAAATTATGTATAAACATGAATGCGCTGTAATTACAACATAAAAAGCTGTCAAAATGCAACTGCGTTTGCCATTTTATTCCGCGGCAGTCTTTAAGCTTTCCTAATATCTCTCTTGCCTGGCATTAACTCGCTGAATGGCGTCCAGATCAGTGGAAAAATAAAATATCTCCTGTTGGTTCCCTAATTCAAAAATTAGTATGGAAAGTATGAATGACTGCAATGACTTCTGCCATGCTTTTGTATATCTCTCCTATATCCAGTGGATGTCAATATGAGATTCACTATAAAACCATTGTCCTACAAATGTGTTCCACTGGGGAACACTTCTTCTGAATTCTTTGATAAAGTAGTTAAATTTCTTGGAAATGTTTCGTACTTGCGTGCTTTGCTTGCTAATGAAATGTCTTCTCGACAAATGTTCCCTCGAAAGGGGGCATAAAGTCAACATGTTCGGCTGAAATAAACACAAATTGCAACAACTGTGCAAACAACAAAAAATTAACAATATAAATCATTTGCGTAATTTTTCAATGTTGACAAAACTGCTCAAAAATGGCAACAAAAAAAAAAAGCAACACAAATCTGAGATCATTTACTTTATTTTTGATCATTTCCCAGTTTTGCTATGATAAACGCTCCACTGACCAGCCACAACTGCCAGCAGGGCCTGCAGAAGCATGCGACATATGCCATTTGTCGATCATGCGCCACTCAACATTTTTCCTACTAAATCGGGCAGACTAGAAACTGACCAGGATTCAGCGAGTGAGCGTCTGTTGTCCTGGCAGTACTTAAAGGCGTGCTGGGCCTCGAGCACAAAGCGAACGACTCGCATGCGTGCGTCTGCAACGCAGCAGGAGCTCCTTCCAGCCCAGCTTGCAGCCTGTTGGCAGAGCGTTTAAGATTTCTTATTACTTGTATTATCAGTTTCGCTTTTTGTTCTCATCTCCGTGAATTCTTGGCATGTCCTGCCATATTGCTTCACACAAATCTCCGTGTGTATGTGTGTGTGTGTGCAGCGTTGTGCTATGTCGACTCTCGTAGGTGGTACGCAGCGTCCCACCCAAGCGCTGCGGTTCTTTGGTTGCCCAGATTAAATCCCCAGTTGCTCATTTGTGTCTGGCACTCGTAGCTGCGCTTCAGTTGCATTTCATTGCCATACTTTTCACTTCATTTGTCATTTTTGCGGTTTTTACGTGGTGCCTCTTCTCCGGTGCTGCAATTTCGACCCTTCCCTGTGTAATATTATTCTTTTAATTGTTTTTGTATTAATAGGAAATTTTTTTTATATTTCTTTTATTGCCAATTTCTCCAAGAATCTGCTCTGCTCCTGCTGCCGTTGTAATTGAGATACTTTTGTGTCTGTGATTTGTAAACGGGTGTCAAATTTCATCACCAGCTTCCTTTTTGCCTGCCAAATAATTTCTTTGAATTGCTGCCACTTTTTTTTTTGTCTGCCTTACAAAGTCGTTGATTATCCTTATACGAAAATTATGTTTTCTTATACATGGACTCAGGCTCTGATGGCGCTGATAAGCTGCCAAATTGCGGTCAGTACAACTGCAGTGGTCACTATTGTAATTATCATATCTGTATCCGTTTAAATAAGATCATTTGAGGCTATTAACTGAAAACATACTCTGGAAATTGATACCTTTAAATGCTGTAATCTTATGCGTATACGGAAGGTGCAACGCTCAGCCTTTTGTATCCTTGCTGGGAATTTTTGTATACTTAATTTTTAAGGATTATTCGTATTCTGCAAATACGCTGATGTTGTATTGAGCAGAAGGCACCATCACTATAATGCAAAATCAACAAATTGAGAAGAAATCAATCACATTCCTGTAACCAACTGGTACGATATCCGATCACCAGGGGCGCACACAACATTTTCGGATTGGGGTTTCCCAGTGCATTTAACTGCATTTTTTCCCCAAGTACAAGTTTATATCGTATAAACTAAAAGTCGCTTCTTCTTTTTTTGATGGGTTCCAAGCTTCTAAACAGCCCTAGGGTGGCACCCATCAAAATTTCGGAGGGGGTTTTCCAAGTCTTAAATGTGTTTATTCCCACATGTTGTATTCAAAATAAGAAGTTAGTTGGTCTTTTTTCGGTGGGATGCCAACCTCCGAATCGACGTCAGAGTTCGCGTCAACAACAGAATTTCATTCCTCTATGAATCCTCTTCCTTCACATTTTCTCAACCACTTCTGCCATTCCAATATTATGGTATTGAACACTTCAATTACTAATTACAGCTTCTTACGGTGGCCATGAAAACTTTTCAATACCAGTACCGGAAAAATTAAGTATTCAATTACCAATTATAATTCCTGGAAACACTTTTACTTCCTTTACTATTGCGAACAACTTTCATATCGGCGTTTCGAGAAGGGTTGTTACGCCCCATAAGCCAGTGATAATTACATATCATCTTCTCCAAAGATCTTCTTTAACATTGCAATAGCTTCGCTATACTGCAAAATTTCCCACGAACTCATTGAACCAGCAGTTCCCCCCACACAGGTGAATGCTGATTCCATTGAAGTACGTCTTGAGAATACGCTCACCATAGACAAAAGATTAAAGCCGACTGAAAATTGCCTCCTACGTAACAATGCTACCAACATACGAAAAATCCAGTGAATAAATATTAAGCCAAGTGAGGTAGTTAAGCTATAAAGTTACGCCCCTAGAAATAAACTGGGTATGCAAATTAAGCCATGGCACTTGTGGATCCAAATAAACTAGTACTGAAACATTATTTAAAGGAACATTCTTCATAATGATCAATTGTATATGAAGGTGGGAGTGACCACCATTGATCATTTGATATTATATACTTATATTAGAGATAGCTAAGCAGACTAGTCTGCACCAGAGCTGGGTACCTGCCCACAGAGATATACCTACGAGAGAACTGTAAAGCGGATGAACTTGCCCGAGAGAGTACTACAATACTAGTAATAATTCAGCCTTCAAGGTCTAACCTCGGTATTCCCCCGCCACATGTAAACTCTTAATTAATATAATATCCTTGGGCACAGCGAGTAGGCGCTGGTCTGAAGGCATAAGTTCCAAATTAGCTGGACAAACCTGGCCAGAAATAAATTTCAAGCGCTCAAAAGATTTATTATCTCTAAATAGACTAAGTATAGGTTCCGAAATTAGTGTCCTAACGGAACACTGGACCCTGGGTACTCATCGTAGTAGGCTGGGGATTGCCTCTAACGACTTCTGCAGGTCGATGAGGAGCAAGAATCCATTAAACACCTGTTATGCACGTATCCAGCATTATGTAGAAGGAGGCATACTTTCCTGGGTGACCAGTTTCTAGACTCTTTGGGAGATGTTCCAAATAAGAAACATCAATTGCTTCATTAAAAGCTCCAAATGGCGCGACCTTTGAAAGGGTTTGGGATTTGTGTCTCATGCGGCATCACAAGGGGTCAATGATGGCATGAGTAAGCCCTTCTGGCGATCATTATACCTACCTAGGTAGGTAGGTAGGTAAAGCGGCGACCCGAAAAGGGCGCACTTAAGCCAACATTGACCCCTTGTGATACCGCATGGAACAGCAGGTCCCATCCCTTTCAAAGGTCCTACCTACCTACCTACCTACCTACTTATATTTTGGCCATATTACCAAATTTTTTCTCACAAATAAATCTGGAGTTATGCATATACGCTTACGTCCATGAAGGGCCTGGTCATCAGATCATGGTATTGTGTCTTATCCTGGTAAATTTCATTAATATATCTTATATAAGACTACAGTTATGAATATCTATAATTTGTGGGCGTGGCCGTGGAGTTATGTGGCGCATTTTTTAGACACAGACTAGACTGACATAATTCCACAGAATCTCTCTATCACCACGGTTAGCTCAGCTGGGATCTGTTAAAAGAAGATAATTAAATAGAAGGTAGGCGTCATTTTTCATATATCGAACTGGTACTAACCTAAAGGTTCAGGAAATGCTTGAGTGAAGTGACATATATATATATATATATATATATATATATATATATATATATATATATATATATATATATATATATATATATATATATATATATATATATATATATATATATATATATATATATATATATATATATATATATATATATATATATATATATATATATATATATATATATATATATATATATATATATATATGTATATATATATATATCCGTATCGATTTAGCTAGATTTACCTACATGACCTCTTTTCTTCTAAAGAGCAGAGCCAAGTAATGAAAGAGGATAATGATGCCTTATGCTTCTCCAACCTACTGGCTCTCCACTATCCCGAAAAAATATAAAATATTCCTCCTGACCCTCTTTCTGTTCACTCTTGAATCGCCAGCCTTTTCCACCTACCTGAATCTACCTTACTGACTCTACATCAGCGCTACTAAACATGCAGTCCACATTTCTGACTCTGCACCATACTGACTCCCCAAATTTGCAACCCTCCAGACTCCACCTTATTATTCCTCCATCAGTTCGAACCAGAAACACTTCTTCTTCCTATTTACTTATATTCTTGATAAGACCCATACAACGTCTCTCCACTGTAACAAAAATGATATATCTTCAGTTCTTAAAGAAGGTAAAAACTTGTCCATATTCCTATATCCTTTAAGGAAGTCTTTCCAGCAATGTTTGGGCCAATGTTCTGTACATTAAACTTGCATGAAAACTTAATTCTGATCCAATTATTGTGAGGGAGAAGGTGTGTAGTCCATTCCCTATAACTGTTCCGACTGATTATAAACGTTAGTTACCGGCTTTTAATACCATCTGCAGAAACCTACACACTCAACACATCCTTTTCCACCTCATCTTAATTGCTGCTTCAGTTTCGTTGAGTTACGTGCAACATAAAACTAGCCCTGTACTAACTGCACTTCAGAGCATTTACTAATTAAGTAGTTAGGTCCCCAGTTGCAGTAACAGTCGCCTCCTGCCAATAACCACAAATTTAAAGGACATTAAGAAAACCGCAAAACGGTTGTAAAATTGCCGCAAAAAATTAACACAAGAAAACGCATAAGAAAACAATATCGCAATAACAACGAATCGTGTGCATTGGAGCGCAAACTGCGCTTACGAAAATGATAGAAGCATTAAATATGAGCTCACAGCAAAAGGATACAATAAAATCAAGGATACAATATAAGAAAATATTAAGAACGCTCTGTTTGATGCATTGTCCTGCAACATGAAAGCAGCTCCTAGCATTACGAATCAGCAGATGAATGCGACGTCTGCGCAGGAGTTGCTCAACTCCCCAAATTGACTGCAAGGATACTCGCACGCAAACAAAAACAGTAACCGATGCGTCAATAATAGCGGTGGTTGGGATCATCATCATCATCATCACCAGCGTTGCTATTGTCTGCCGCTGCATTTGTTCCTGGCAGTTACGAGTGAGTATATATTTCGCATTACATCTTCATAGGAACGCTGTTCACCCCGCCTGCTCCGGCATAGACGAAAGTCAGTTGTAGCTGTCAGCTCGCCTGTCAAGCAGTCACTTCTGTTTGTTTGATGTCTTTATGTTGGGATCGCATGCATTCTGTGGCAGCTTATCCGGCGGCATAAGTCGAGCATTGAGTCGTGGAGCAACAAACACATGGGCGCGGAGCGGCAATGAAAAACCATAATTATAAGGATAACGATAATGCTTTTGTTAGATCGATCGATAGATCATTTTTAAATATTCATGCATAATTGTGTACTGCCTTCAAGGATCGCTCCGTTTTCAAGTTGTGTATTATTCAAGTGCTTGAGTGGTCGTTTATCAGTTCTCAGGACTATTGTGTCACGAGTAGCAGCAGGAAGTTGAGTATCAACACTATTCATGCTTGATAAAGCGCAATCAATGAGGAGAGATAAGTCGCCAGAGTAGAGAGTAGAGTCAGAATTGAATTTTTGTTAGCTGCCACAGAGGAATTGACGTCTCTACCATTTTTGAGTGACTGACCTGAGTTCGAACCTTCCAACTTCGTACGGTATCCATTTATAAACGAAAAGATGCAATAATTGAGGCTATGTCAGGCTATGAAAGAACTTTCTCTGACAACGCTTTGGAGCAGTGGATTCACAGCTTTGAGAACTGGAGAAAACTTATGGCAAAGTATGTTGAGATATATTCGGCTATTCCTTGTTTATACGCCACACTTCAGAAGTGATGTTAATAACTCCAGATATATTCCAGAAACTTTCTTCTGAACTAATCTAATTAAAGGTTTCTATCTTTATCACTTTGTCTACGAGTATCTTCCTCAACAATATTGTACTAAGGATCCTTAACTGGAACACATTTTAGTACTAAACCAACTGGTCCGAAGGGACTTTCGCACCCTTGATTCAGTTGCATAACATCACACTTGATTTGTTTCTCTTCCTAAATAACACTTCAGTGAACCCCCAACAATGTCACTCTAAAAGTCTACGACTTCCATTATAATAGTCTTCAGACATTTATGATGAAACTGTGAAGATATTAAAATAAAATAACCGTATATAATTGTGACGGATATGCCAAATGAGCAGACCATCTTCGGGACCAACTGACAAAGGCCAAAAATAAGGACACTCGTAACGAACGCAAACTTAAAGAAAACAGCGCAAATGCCAACGGAGTCCTGCGGACTATAATCAAAGTAATAAAGATATTTACGCACGCACTCACTTTAATGGCATTTAAATGGCTTGCTACACAATCGCCACGCGCATGCGCAAATGCTGCAATGTGACGTAACCAGCCAGCGCACAAACAGATGCACACAGAAAAGTACGGAGTATTTAGTCGTATTTTATGGGCCAATCCGGCAGACAGCCCCATATTTCTGCGCTTGTCTGTAAACAGTTGCGCTATAAAAATAATAAAATTTAGATAAATAGTGTAATAAAACAACAACAACAACAAAAACACCAACGGAATATTTTGAAATGTTGGGAATTATGCCAAAGGAGGCATTTTGAAAGGTATTATTCGTATTAGGAGGAGTCGGTATGCATGTGCATGATGAATGCCACTGTGGTGAAGTGAGCTCAGACAGTGGAAAACGCAGAGTTCGCTCCTGTCAAAAAGTGCATGTTGTGTGTCTTGTTGTTGTTAATGTGATACTTAAACTTAGGAGAGGTAAATTTAGAAATTCATTAAAAAAATCAGTTGCAATTTGTTGTACTTTTAGTCTATTTTGACACAGAACACTTTGACAGACTTGAATTAGGAGGCGATAGAACACTTTGACAGACTTGAATTAGGAGACGATCAGCTGTAAGTTCACTCCACCTTTCGTTTTTCATTCTGAAGGATCATAAAGCTCAATAACTCACCATGAACTCTATCCATAAATGTTCATACTAGAGAATTGTTACGATTGCCAATGTGAAAATAAAGTGAAGTTGGGCATAGGTCACAAAAAGCTGAATCCACTCAAAGTCAAGGTGAATCCACTCAAAATCGTGGTGTGTCCGCACGGACGCTGGCAGCGAAAAAGACTTGCCTTTTTCTGTCTTCTCTGGTTCATACTTATATTAATCTCTGCTTTGGAGCCTCTCTCCCTACTTCACCTTTCTTCTAGCACCATTCTCGTACAGCTGCTTTCCACGCACGTTCTGTTTGAGCATTTCATAAGCCATAAAAATGTGATAAAAATTTTCCAAAATTGTTTCATTCCTTTCCCTACAATTCACTCGCATATTTATTTAGATTTTTATTATTCTTATATGCACATCAGCGTATCTTATCAGTCTGCTACGGCGTCAGACTTGGAGTCCACCATCAGGCTGCTTTCAGACTGCTTTCAGCTTATCACACTCTGCTTACAATAGGTTTGAACACAGTCGATTCCTGCACTCCCGGGTTCCTTGGCATATAGTTGGCACATGCCAAATTCGTTTGTTTACCTTTGCCATTTTTTTGTTACTGGAATGTTGGGGTAACGCGATTCTCGTGCGCTTGTTTACGCTAAGTCGCGTGTTTACTGTCAAAAAAAGTCAATAACGTGGAGTTTTCAGAAATTGGGATTACTCCGTTTAATAAAATTGCGATTCTGGGGAACTTTTTTAAATAGCCAGCGATGCAGTGTAAGAGTGTTTCAATATCACTGCAGTTCAATTTTGATCAACTTGAAATTCTCTGGAAAACAGAAATTCTCCAAAAGGGGATTCTCCACTTTAATTTATTAAGCTCCTCTCCTAGTGATAAACTGGAATATTGTAAGGAAGGAAAGTACTTTTCAGAAGCATGAAACAGGAAATTCCTCTAGATAACATTTGACTGCTAGATACTGGGTTTAGCATATGAAACGACCTTTCAACATTAACAATTAGTTTCATTTAGGTTCATTCCTTCTTAAACTCCGCTAAGGGCGTCTCATTTTCTACAGCTCCATATTATGACTCACAAATGGATATCTATCCGGCACCTCAACGTACCTGGCAGGTCTATATGTGGCCATCGCGGCCAGCGAGGGTAACCAAACTTAACCTATGTTCATTCCTACACTCTAAGCTAAATAAGGCAGGAATACATTAACTGCCATGCCCACAATTGACTTATATCTAAGTCTAGCATAGTTAGGCCTTAGCATCAAACGAATTACTAATAGATAGACACACTGTCGAAGTTGCAAATGTTAGATGGGGGCAGCTATGATCCTGCCTAACAAGTAGATAAACCTGACCTGAATGGAATCGCGGCCGTACAAAACTACTGTGGACATTTAATGTGGCCACAATGGGCCTTGAAAAAGGTAACTGAGTCTTACGACAGCCATTTTACCTAACATAACCTATATCTAAGCCTAAGATCCATACAGGATTCTGCGGAACAAACTTTTGAAGAAGATTCACACCAAATTTTAATACTCTAAATTCACACAATGCAACTAATGCCGATTCTATTGGCTCTCCAACTCGGCATCCACACAATGCAACTAATGACGATTCAATTGGCTCTCCAACTCGGCTCCACGTTTATTTTCTTTCAAGTGGAGACTAACATGGCAAACTTTGCCCATACTCATAGAAAATTGTTAATCCTTATCTTCTCTTCCTTATAACAGACATATTGCAATCCCTCCTGTAATTATCATCAAGCATTTCATCCGCATTATAGATGCTATCTGGACACTTGCATACCTAAAAGTCAGCCAGGAAGTTTTCCCTTATACTCGTGTCAATGATAGCCACCCCGGCTAATTTTTGTGGGGTGAAGGTAGGGAAAGTATTAAAGAACGGTGGATTCTGCAATGCACTTCGAGAAGTTTCCTGGAACTAGTATCTAGTATCAATATGTCTGACTTTAGATAGTGCAATATTAATATCTGTGCATCTTCCAGGAATGCTCTGCAATGCAAGGCAGCAATAGATAGACTGGACACCAATCGGAAGCTACAAATCTACTGGATGCCAGGACATAAGAACAGAGAAGGAAACGAGAGTGCGGATGCCATTGCAAAAAGCGCAATCTTACTACCAAGCGAGCAAATAAGTAACGTACTACAAATGGTCATTGAAGATGACATGATGATGAGAAAGGTGAAGGAATGGTGGAGTACTGCCACGTGTAAAATCGCAAAGCTCATGTGCGAACCGTACAGCACTCAGACCAAATCGATACTGGCAGTTCCGACCAAATCGATGCTGGCACTTCCGAGGAAGGATTGCAAAACGGTAGTAGGAATACTCACAGCTCACTATCTAACGGCGGTACACGCTAAAAGGATGCAACTCACAAACAACAATGAATGCAGGAAATTTGGGGAACAAGGCACAAGAGAAACTTTGGGGCATCTAATACGCGTATGCCCCGCAATATCGAAATCGGGCTTATCACATCTGGGAGCCACCTGGTTTGAAGGACTAGAAGAGGTTGCACAATTAGGGATAGTTTCTCTTAAATGGTTATTCATCTGGCACCGCATTTAGAATTTTTATATCAGAAAACGAGGTTAATCAAAATAGAACATGAAACATTTAATGCCTGGAGCATGGCAAGTCCTGGTCAAATGCTGGCATCAGGGATACCAAGCAGTTGCAATTCATGTAATTTTGTTAGTATGCCAAGCTCCACACTTTCAACCATTACGAGAGACTTCTGTATGCATGGCAATCATTACAGGAGACTTCTGTATCCATTCTCTAAAATTCTTTCACCCACTTAGCCAATGTCTAGTTGGGAACTCTTGGAATTTCAACGAAATTGTAAGTCGAATATTTCCCACCAAAACACTTCGAGTTTTTCAATAAAGTAGTAGCCCAGCCGGCTCTCACAGATCCAGCTTCCACTTAGCAGCCTTGCAAGCTGCTTCAGCTGAGCCAACTGCTCAGTCAATTGCATTTAAATATTTCTTGTTCACCAATCTTAAGGACGAGATGCTTTTTGTTACAGTCCTAAATCAAAAATCTGTTCTACTGTGTCATCGAATACGAAACATGTGCTGCGCATGCGTAAACAATGCTCATAATTCGAATCTATTTCATTAGAAACCACATCCTGCCACTAAAGTAGGCAGACTAAAAAAAAACACGTTCAAAAACAAAATAAATGCATTATGAGAGCAATAAAGAAGTCTGAAATCGGTTTCCAGCGACTAAGAAACACCCTACGCCATAGCAGAGTGACTTAAAGTAATGCTATAGAAATATCAGAATAGTGGGTGGGAAGGTATTTCACGCATAGTACTTAATACTGATCAACTAATACTGAGCATTCCAGTTACTAACAGTTTTGTGATTCTATGGGACATTTTATGTGAATATGGGCGTGGCAATATAGATATAACTCCGCATATTCAACAGTATAATTAAAACTCTTGCTAAAAGGCATCGAATTGAATCTTATTGATAAATCTGATGTGGATCTGGAGTGATGTAGTTTGGTGGGATTCTTATGCGAACATTTGCTTCACAGAATCTTCTGTGGAGCTTAGGCTTAGAACATGAGTCAATTGTGGGCCTGGTGGTTAATGTATTCCCCCCTAATTTAACTTAGAGGGTAGGAAGGAACATAGGTTAGGATAGGCTGGCTGACCGTGAAGGCCACACATAGACCTGCAAGGTACGTTGAGGTGCCGGATAGCTATCGATTTAAGAGTCACAATATGGTACTGTAAAAAGAGAGACGCCCTTAGAGAAGTTTAAGGAGGAATGAATCTAAATGAAACTAATTTTTATCATTAAGGGACCTTTTCAAATCAGTGGTCATCTTTTGTTTATAGAGGAGGTGGGCGTGTCCTTTGTGAGATTAAATTCAGTTGTGCTATCTGGTGCTATCTCATAATCGCACATCATCGAGTATTCCGCACAAGGTATAAAAGTAGTTGAATTTTGACTTAGTTACAGTTCCACAATTTCTGTGGCTCAGAGATCCGAGGAGCTCAAAAGTACGGGAGCAAAAGACTTCAACTACATATCTCCAGCTTGTGCCTTTACGCACTGGCTGTAGCTGTGACTGGCAAACTGTCCCATCAAACTAATTCTGCCTACTGCTCCTCTGTAGCGCCCACCATTGACATAGCACTCGTATTCATTGCATTAAAAAATACACTTTCACCACAGTCATCGGCACTGCTACTTAAATTACTAAATTAGTGCTTCTCTGTCAAGCATCCTTCTATATCCATGTACGTATGTGTGTGTTTTCCCAAAGGAGGAATTGGAAAATTCCACATCGCTTATGGACAGACCGAATTCCAAAGAAATTCAAACTGCATTACAAAAAAATGAGAGCAGGCAAAGTCAACGCCTACCAAGCATACAGAACACGTACGTATTCTACGTCCTTGTGAATATCATCAATATCATCATCATCATCATTATTATCATCGTTGTCTTTACCGGCACTAATGGTGTCCTAGCGGTGACCGCGTTTGTGTCGTCAAAGCAAATGCCGCACATGCCTAAAACAAAACCCGAAGATCAGCGGCAGCTCTGCAAGGAAAATCGCCGGCGACCTGCTGAGCGTGGCAAAATGATTTTCAAAAAACTGTTCATCGCCTCGAAACGGAGAAACGGAGAAACGTACAAAATTTCCTGGCAAGATGCTCGCATATTTGCTGCAAATCTGATCTTAGAGGTTTGTAGATCCACATGTCCCTGCAGCCGAAGCCTCTGTGCAGTCTCTTAAGTCCTTGCTGTCCTGCCGTACTGACATTCCGCACAAACACGCCCACATTTAGTAAAATTGTGCTCTTAAATGCAGAGTTTTCTAATTTTCCAACTGCCACGTCCTTCTTTTGCTTTCAGGCAAAATGTTTTTACTTAGGACACGTTTCTCGGATTGCCTGCCTGCTGGTGCAGGTGCCAGGAACCGCACCGAACATTCGCCTTTCTATAAAATTCGTACATATAAGCAAAGTTTGTGGCCATATACTAGTGCTCTGTCCGCCAGCGTCTCGTGCGCCTCCATTGAACCGCAACAACCAAACTTGGCATTGAATTACGCGTAGTCAGGATCAGTTTTTTGGTTTTAATTGCTTGGCAAACATCCTTCGGTAGGAGATTACATCTACTAATGCAGCTGCTCATTTCTTTTTAGGCGTTTTTAGTCCTTCCACACTGCTGCATTTAAAGTAGCTGCTTGCAACTTCTCAAAGGATTTTACAGCGCTTCGCTTGCCAAATGTGTTTGGACATAAATCCCTTTGCAGTGTGGATTCACATTTACCAACCCTTTTATTGACTTTCTGCTTTAGGGGTGCTGAGGGCATAGCATTTCCAGTCAGCTCCTTTTTCGGAATACGTTCGTGTGGGGCACCATAGCCATGCCCAACCTAACTCACTCGCTGTATCTGGATGAAGCTTATAAAAACCGAATTGATTTCGCCAGACTCAAGGAGCTCAATGTCTCTTTTTTCTTAGTTTTCAACAACAAAACTTAGCGAAGTCGCTCTTTTTATAACGATTTGGAATTTGTTTCTTCTTTGACTTAGCGAATTGGAATGGTGGATGCCAAGTAAAATTTTTTAGTCCTTATTTACAATAAATTTTAGAGCAATCAGTCTGCCCTCATTCGTGTTGAAGACACTGGAAAGAATTCTAGTCCTTCACGTGAGGAAAACCATCAAACCAACACCGCTCTCCGAGCCCCATCGCGTATACACGAGGGGCAGATCGGATGCGACTGCACTGCTCTCCGTCGTGGGATGTATTGAATGATCGCTTGCCTTAAAGGAATCTACGCTGGTGTCCTTCCTGTATCTCGATCTCATTAGATCTGAACTGGAAACAGGAAGGAGTCTTGATCAATAGACTTTTATAAATGCTACTGTTGGCAAGGCATGAATCCGAAAGAGCGTTACGAGAGGCACTCCACAAGGAGGCGTTTTGTCTCCATCACTTTGGAGTCTTGTCCTGAAGAAACTGTTGCACAGCTCTCAAGCTGTGAGGTCGTTGCTTTGCGGATGATGTCAATATTGTTGTTGCAGGCAACTCCCACTGATAGAATGAACTACTCGCTAAACATCCTCTCCTCATGGATCAAGACACAAAGACCAAGCTGCGTAAATTGGACGGCACCACACTCAGTCTAAGTAGTCAGTTCAAGTGCCTAGGGCTGGAGGACTTACAGTGCCATTTACTACTCATAAAGAGCTGTTGGAGTAAGGTGGTGGAGCCGATTCTTCTCTATGTGAGTAGTTAATTGCCTGACTAACCAGAAACCTTTCGGCAATGTGAGGAGAGTCGCTTCCAACCCAGGTGCTGGGCTCTCCGTACAATTCCCACGAATATACTATTCACACTCCTCAACTGGATCCCATCTCATCTCTTACAAAAAATAGTCCAGGACCTCCATGAGTCAAGCCATCATTCTTTTGCCTGATCCTCTGACCACGGAATACAGTGACCATGCGCTCCACCCACCATGCTTTGAACACAAGTTCACCGTTCATATCCCTGTTCCGGTCCTTGTAACATATTTTCCGTTTATTGGTGGCATTATTACCAGCTCAGGGTAGGTGGAGACTTTCTTAAAAAACATTGCTTGTCCAGACTCCAGGCAGGGTTGTGATTCGCCTTCTTGAAAAATAAGGTTTAGATTGCGACTGCGGATTTGCCAGTGAGCCCTCTTTATAATATTTTTCGTCCAGATTCCCCTTGGGGTTGGTAGAACATTCTATTAAAACATTCATTCTGTTTTTTCAGGGTAGTTGAAGAATTTTCGAACTTAGCTTGTGGCGGTGTTGAATATTTCTCCAAAATGGGGTCTACTTAAGGTTCGAAGTAAACTTTATTCATAAAGTTTGTTACTGAAGATTTCAGTTAGGGTTGGGAGCAGACTTTCTTTATAACCTTTGTGCGTCAACATTCCAGTTGGGATTGGGTGGAGACTTTCTTTGAAACACTGTTAGTAAAGTGTTTAGTTGGGTGGACACGTTCCTTATAACCTGTGTGCGTCAACATCCCAGTTAGGATAGGGTGGAGACTTTCTTTGAACATCTCCCAGTCAAGTTTCTAGTTGGGTGAAAACCTTCTCCATAACCTTGGTTCTTGAAGATTCCCGTTTGAGATGGAAGGAAAATGCTTTCTTGAGTACTTTTTTAGCCAAATATCCTGTAAGAGCAGAGGAGATACTGTTCGAAGGTGACTTTCTTCCAAAGAGTTGTTAGCAAAGTTTTCAGTTTGTGTTGTATGGAAACTTTCTTAGAAAATTTTCTTTCCTGAGGATTCAAACACTATATTTGTGTATATCTGAGCTTTACGACATCCACCATCGCCCTCAAATGAACGACTTTTGAATCTGTTATCCACTGCGTCATTATTCCAATTACCAATCACCAAAGGCAACGGTACAAAGCGGTCTGCATACAATTTGCTGTGAAATTTCAGCGCTTGACTCAGTTGAAAGTCCGTGCAGCAGCAAGTCTCACGCCCTTGACTGCAGGCACCGTTGCTCGCCGCAGCAGCGGAACGTAAGTAAATTCGCAAAAGATTTAATAAAATAAAAGATTTCATTTGCGGAAAGGCAGAGAGGCAGCCAAATTAATTGCAGATGAAAGTGATGTGTATCGCTGCCTCGAGAAGACCTGCAACTTCGCTGCAGATGTTCTCAAAAGCAATAAAAGCTGCACGCATGCGTGTGCGAATGTGCAGGCGAGTGTGTGAGTGAGTGTTTCAGGGATATGTGCTGCTTCCTTTTTGGTGGAGGTTGTTTTTGTTGTTGCTCCGATCACACTGGTTCCCACTAATCGCTCTCTTATCTTAAACTTAAGTCATTTTGCGTGACGTTGCGGATTTACATCCAACCATGTGCAGCTCCTTTCCATGTGTGTGCGTGTGTGTGTTTGGGAATATTCGCTTTAAGCCAAACACCTTTTTTTTGCAAATTGCTGAATTTCGCTCCGGTTGTTTTTGTTGTTGGGCTCGTTTTTGTTTTAGGCGCTACGCATGCGCAAAATGAAATTTCACATCAGCTGCCTGGGCATCCGGTATAGGTGCAAAACGCCACAAAAGTTCCGCTCTTTACAAATGTCTCCAAAAATATCAAGGGAGAGTGGAAGTATACATATATATATATATATATATATATATTTATATATATATATATATATATATATATATATATATATATATATATTTATATATATATATATGTATATATATATATATATATATATATATATATATATATATATATATATATATATTTATATATATATTTTATTTATTTTAATTTCAATTTACAAATTTTTGTATAAATTTTTAATAATTATTTATTATAATCTTTTATTAAGTTTTGTTTATGTTTAATTTTTTTTTTATGTTTATTATAATCATAATTTTTTATTTTTTTTTATTTTTTTATATTAAGATTTTTTCAATTTTATTTTGTTTTTATTTATCTATTTATTTAATACAATTTTTTAAATAAGAGTATTTTATTGCTTTTTAAATAAAATTTTAAATTTTTTCTTTGGTTTTTTCTTCCGATCGAAATTAAGGGTTTTTTTATCACTCCTTTTTTAAGAAGTTTTTCTTTATTGAATTAATATTTTTTGTGTATCTTCTTCCTGCTGCATATGCTTTACTGCGGGCTTATTTTCAATGCTGCACATGCGCCGTCACTGCCGCAACACGATGACACCGGCACCAGCAGCTACAACACCGCCATCGAAGTCAAACTTATCTGTCTCTCAGATACAACAAACACACACGCACCCACAGAAAAGTGTTACCAACAGGTGTAATATTGTTTTTATACAGCAACAACAACCACAACAATAAGAAGAGCAACACCAAGAACAATGAGTATGATGACGATGATCATGATGATAATGATGTTGGCAACAGATCCAAAGGTTCAAAAGCACGTAAACATGATACGCCAAGGGTACCATAAACGTTGTCAAAGTGCTCGTATTTGTTATTCTTCGTCGTTGTTGTATTTAAGTGTTGTAATTGTTGTTGTTGTTGTTGTTGCGTCTTAGTATGTTGTTAGTGTGGTGGCAACTATAATCATCATGATTAACGCTGAATTTAGTTGCCACAACCGTCAACAACCACGGCAATCTCGCCGCCGCTACTGCTGCTTGTGTGGTTGTTGTTGCTACTGCTTCTTCTGCTGCTGCTGCCACTATACACTAATTTACCATGCGGCAAACACGCGACAATTTTATTTGTAAACTTATCTCTTTTTTGTCTTCAGTTAATTTAAGTTTATTTTATTTTTCTCCCTCTGCAGCTTTACTGGCGTTTATGCGGGTTGCTTTTTGAATTGCATTTCCTGCTCAATCAGCAAAATTTTAATGCCTTTTCTCATACTGTGAACAGGCTCTCAAATGTCTCACACACAAAATTCTATTTAACTGAGATGGACCCCCAAGCACTGCATTATAGAAGCTACTTAAATAGGAGAAGAATTCGCAAATTTGGTGCCCCATTTCTTATAAGCCTGACAGAGCTGTCATCCTTTAATATTAGGGACATAGCAAGGTTCATCAAACTATCAGGATGGTTTCCTGCAACATGATGGGGGAGTCGTGCCTTTCCCGGCGCTCTCCTTTCGCTGACTATCACCGTCCCAAGTAAGGGAACTTTTTAGTCAGTGCTTGAACGGCGCCACAACGTAGAATCACAATGGGCCATTATGAGTGCTCAAGTGTCCTCTTGGCAAACTAGGCGGAGTGGCCTACCTACCTACCTACCTAAATAGGAGACGAACTGAGGAGGCCTTCGAAGAGGAACAAATTGAGACTTATCAATCCTTGAAAGCACTGAAATTGAAAAGTAGAATACAGAAATCGGATGTGGAAGAAACTGACTCGTTTGCACCGAACTAATCTAAGACATGTGAGATGCAGGTACGAGCACAGTGGCTCATGTGGGGGGTTGCAAGCTCCCTTCCAAGAAAAAAGAAGAACCGACTTTGAACTTTCAACCAAATACAAATTACATTAAAGCAAACATAAACATAAAAAAATGTGCGCTGGGAATAAGAAAAAGAACTGGTGTCTGAGAATGAATGCAATTTAGACAGTTTAGCCCCTCCGTTACTTCTTTCTGGCTGCGCCCCTGATGTGCTGAAAACTATAAACATGTTAGAATTGGGAAGAATTAGCAGGATCCTCACCGAACACACTATCAGAGGTCACCTTTGCAATCTCTGCAAGGTACCATATCTGGAACGGAGTACCCTAAATAGAAGAACCTCGGAATTTAACTGACTAACTATAAAAAGATTCGATTATGAAAGTAATGTTTAATTGAACTTCAGCGAGTTCTAAAACTCTCTTACGGCTAAGATACGTCTGTCCACTGATAGACTTTTCCAGTTAACATACTCCAACAAAATATCAGAAGGGAATTATATTGGAGGGATGTTTCTAGAAATCTTTTTTATTCAACTTTTTTTCGGTGTGTCGCTGACTTTTTTCCTGAAGAGCAGAGGAGATTTGTAATTAGTTCGGTCCACTGTTTTTCACAATATAATATACCCGAGTTCTGCTTTGAGTGGATCCCTACTAATGGAACATAAAAGCTTTACTGGATATCGTTACCGTTTTGAACCACCCCCATTCTACAATATGATCTAAAAAGAAATTAAATTTTATTCTATCATCAAAAGCAACAGGCTTTTAAGACCCAATCCTGGTGTGTCAGATTAACGGAAACTTTTTGGAAGAGAATTTTTGGAATCACAACTATAATCAAAAGACAATGTAAACTCGTTTATCAAATGGCCTTGAACAAATTTTCGATCGATTCTGTAGACTGTGATTCCGGTCTCAGTCATGAATCAATGTCAGGATAAGATAAAAATGGACTTATCGCATCAACTGCCGAAATTACTGCACTACAAACAAAAAGAAAGGAACCTGGCGATATTTACTCGTGTGCATGTGATAACCACAAACATATTGATTACCTAGGGAGGGACTACAAACACGTGTTAATTTAAATCACTTTCGATAGGCTCATTGCGATTGTTGCGGATATATATAAGCCCTATTATATATGGCACTATAAACTCATCACAGTCGAAACAATGAGTTTTAATAATGCCGTGCTGGTGCTTGCCAATGGTTCATAAGCAGGTGCTTCCCAGCGATTTTCAGTTATTTGTGGGAGCGTGTTTAGAACGGTCGCTGAATAATTGCACAAAATGAAATTGTCGTTTGGTTTAATTGTGGCGCTGGCGGTACTGGCGCAAACCTTTACTAAGACTGTACCCGAACTGAAAATTATAAAAGAGACCATTTTGGGAAGGAACTTGAAGACGCTGCATCGGGAACCATTCACAGGCACTCCGGTCGGTCGTGCGGCTATTGTGAAGACATCGTGGATTGAACAGAAGGTGGACCACTTCTCTGGGGATTCCAGAAAATGGCAAATGGTAAGAGGCCTATCTGCATAATACTGAAACGGATTTCACAATATAAACGCATTCTTTCAGCGTTATATGTCCAACGATGAGTTCTATCAGGAAGGTGGGCCGCTTTTCATTTTCGTAGGGGGCGAATGGGCTATCAGCCGAGGGACTCTACAAAGTGGGCATATGTATGACATGGCTAAGGAACATCACGGTTACTTGGCGTACACCGAACATCGTTATTATGGATTAAGTCAGCCCATGGGGTAAATTATACGAACAATATATGAAATTGACGCACTATACGCTCTCAGCTTTCCTTAGTGACCTCTCCACTTTGAACCTGAGATACTTGCATGTGCGTCAGGCTCTCGCCGATTTGGCACACTTCGTTCGCACCATTAAGACCGCAGTGCGAGGCATGGCCAACTCGAAGGTGATATTGGTGGGTGGTTCTTATTCTGCGACTATGGTCACTTGGTTTAAGAAGTTATATCCCGAACTGGCGGCCGGTTGCTGGGCCTCCAGTGCGCCTCTCTTCGCGAAGGTCGATTTTGAAGGTGAGTGTAATGGGTCTGAAAGAAGTTGCAATGAATTTATTTTTTTATTCATTTATTTATTGAAGTCACTCATTTCGAGTCTAACACTCGAGCCTGTAGGTTGAGGCGTGTTGCTGTTTTAGTTCATAGCAGATTTTTTTTTTATATTCTATTTCCCTTTGCGCGTCTTCGCCACTCCAGGTGGCGGAGGTCTTCCATAATGGCGGCGGTGGTGTCACACACCGCAGCCCATTTCTCCGGTCTCTCGAGCATATGCTGCACTATGTTATCGGGCATCACGGGCTCTCCACACGGGCTCTCCACACACTCCTTGTAGTGCCTCTCTAGCACTTTTATACCGTGGGTAATAGAAGAAGACAAGTTTGGCAGTTTCTATATGTACCTCCACAGTTTGCCTTGCCACTCTTGAAAGATCCTCTGCTTGACAATTGCCAAGACCTCTTCTACATTTGTCGCGTGTGTCCCTTTGGCGTGGTAGAGGTTCATCGCTTCTTTCGCCAGCAGGTTCACGGGAGTCATGCCGGCTATCACCAAGGTGGCATGTGTGGATACGTGCGGTATGCGCAGATCACTCGAAGTGCACTTCTCCTGTATGCTGCCTTAATGGTGCGGACGTAAGCCTTCACATCCGCATTTTCAGCCCATATTGGCGCCCCATAGAGTATAATGGATCTGACAACCCCAGCGATGTCGTCCGCGTATCCGATGATTTTGACTCCATCAGGGACCTGTAAGCGGAGGATGTCGTCGTACATTGCATTCCAGAGTAACGGTCCAAGCACCGATCCCTGGGAAAGTCCTCCGATAATCTTGTGCGACTCCAAACCTTTTTCGGGCTGGTAGAGCAGGATCCTGTCGCTGAAGTAGTTGGCAATCAATCGCCTCAGGTAGATGGGTACGCTTTTTTGGCATCTAGGGTGACTACAAGGCAATTCCTCTTAGTTCCACCCCGTCCCCCGATCGCGTTTTGGCCGTCTGGAAAAGTTCGTTGATGGCGTCCACGGTGGATCTCGCCTTCCGGAAGCCATATTGCCGTTTTGAGAGCCCTCCAGATTCGGTAATGGCCTCATCAATCCTGTCACAGATTATCCGCTCCAGAATTTTTCCCGCCATATCTAACATGCAGAGCGGGAAGGGTCCTCTGTTGGTTTGTTGTCGAATCGAAGCCTTGGAGTTGAGTAGCAAATTTATTTTGTGTACCTTTAACTTGCCTTTAACTCTGCCTTCTTTTTGCCTCAATGGTTCCTCCATGTTAGCCATCTGTCTATATGGAATCCTAGGCATGTTACCGTATTCGATTGAGGAATAGCCACATTGAGGAATAGCATGTTTCTTTCCTAAGTATAATCGCAATATGAGTGCTTCTGGTCTCGTTTACCTTAATGTGCCAATTTGCCAGCCACACTTCCATTTTCGTCCAATGCTCCTCAAGGCGATTCGAAGCCACTATTGGATTGCTATGCATACTAATAGCAGTGTCGCCAGCGACTGTTGAAGTGACTAGATAATCATCATTAGGGAGGTCTGCAGTGAATAGCACATATAGTACAGGGACTAGAACACTAAATTGTGGAACCCCTGCATTAATATCGAAGCCTTTTGTGGTGTATTTTCTAAATTTTACTCTGAACCGTTGAGCAATGACTATGAAACTGATTTTCGGTATCCTTGCAGAATACAAAGAAGTCACCGGAGAATCCCTACGACTTGTGGGCGGCGAGAACTGCTATAACCGCATACAAAGTGGCATCGCGGAATTGGAATCAATGTTCCATCAGGGGCGTGTCGCTGAAGTCAAATCGATGCTTAAAATCTGCAATAATTTTGATGCTTCCAACGATTTAGATGTCTGGTCGATGTTCAGTGAGATCTCCGATGTTTTTGCTGGTATTGTACAGACGCACGAGTGAGTGAAATTGACCAATAAATTAATTATTTCGCAAGTACCTGGTTCTCAAATCCATTTTAGAGATAACGAAATACAGAATGCCTGCAAGGAAATTATGAAAAGTTCGGACGATGTTACTGGTCTGGTCACTTACCTACTAAAAGCATTTGGCGATCGCTCCCCTTGTAATGACTTTACCTACGACTCCACCATAGAATATCTCAGGGATTTGAAACCAACCGGCATGGGTGAGTACACTTCAGTCGGACAGAGATCTAATAATATTATATGATCCTATATAGCGCGCCAGTGGATATATCAGACGTGCAATGAGTATGGTTGGTATCAGACATCGCATTCCAAAAAGCAACCTTTCGGAACGAAATTCCCCGTCACTTTGTACACCAGCATGTGCCAGGATGTTTTCGACGACCAATTCAACAGGGATTTCATTCACAACCAAGTGACTTCCACCAATATGTTCTTCGGTGGCCTGAGGCCCAAAGTTGAGGATGTCTACCAAACTCACGGCCAGTTGGATCCCTGGAGTGCCATGGGCATACGCGAGAAGGACCAAGCCACCGTTATACCAAGTAAATTTTTGACTGGCCAGAAATGTTTGAATATTTTCAACTTAAAATCATAAACATTTTTTCCAGTGTATGCTCATTGCAAGGATCTCAGTTCTATCAAAGAAGATGATACTCCCGAAATGCGCGCCTCTAAAGAGAAAATAGCGGAGCTGGTGCGAAAATGGGTTGGCGTTGATGACTCTAATTAACTCTAATCACTCCGCCAATATTTTGTGATAAACAAAAGTTAATAAATGCTTTAAATGTTAATCTTTGAGTATAATTCCCCAAGCGTGGCACCTGAGTGCCTACAACAACAACGGACGGCATCGCTATCGCCAGTCGTAAATTGTGTGGTTCAAGAGTTATCGATCTAGTTCTTGTATACAATCGATAGCAGCGCTTACGTGTAGATAGGTCCCTAGCCGACTCTCTGACGATTTCTTCATATACGTGTATATGCGAGTCACAACGTTGGCGAGTTCTCACAGGCTTTACTATGTCAAGGCCCGTGATTAGATTACCCAGCAGAATTTTGTTGCCTTTTCTGTCCTGTGAACAGGCTCTCAAATTTCTCACACACAATATTCTATTGAACTGATATGGGCCTCCAGGCATTATAGAAGTTACATAAATAGGAGACGAACTGAGGGGGCCTTCGATGAGGAACAAGTTCAGACTTACAAATTCTTCAAAGCACTGAAATTAAAAATACAGAAATCGGATGTGGAAGAAACGGACTCGTTTGCACCGAACTAATCTAAGACATGTAAGATGCAAGCATCAACACAGTGGCTGATGTTTGGGGTTGCAAGCTCCCTTCCAAGAAAAAAGAAGAACCGACTTAGAACTTTCAACCAAATACAAATTACATTAAAGCAAACATAAACATAAAAAAATTTGCGCTGGGAATAAGAAAAAGAACTGGTGTCTGAGAATGAATGCAATTTAGACAGTTTAGCCCCTCCGTTACTTATTTCTGGCTGCGCCCCTGATGTGCTGAAAACTATAAACATGTAAGAATTGGTAAGAATTAGCAGGATCCTCACCGAACACACTGGTATCAGAGGTCACCTTTGCAATCTCTGCAAGGTACCATATCTGGAACGGAGTACCCTAAATAGAAGAACCTCGGAATTTAACTGACTAACTATAAAAAGATTCGATTATGAAAGTAATGTTTAATTGAACTTCAGCGAGTTCTGAAGTGTCCACTCTTACGGCTAAAATACGTCTGTCCACTGATAGACTCGTCCAGTTAACATACTCCAACAAAATATCATCTCATTCCCAACATAATAAAAGCACACGAATTCGTCTTTGAAGGAAATTATATTGGAGGGATTTTTCTAGAAATCTTTTTTATTCAACTTTTTTTCGGTGTGTCGCTGACTTTTTTCCTGAAGAGCAGAGGAGATTTGTAATCAACTTGCCAGCTTATGCATCAGCTCTTGTGCAGAATATGGTCGGAAAAAAGCATGCCCAGCAACTGGAACCTGAGTGTGCTCTGCCCCGTCCACAAGAAGGGCGATCCTGCGATGTGTAGTAACTACCGCGGAATTCGCCTTCTTAACATCGCATACAAAATCATATATGACTTACTCTACGGAAGACTAAAACCAATCTTTATCGAGCTGATTGGACCCTATCAGTGTGATTTCAGACCTAGTGAAGATTCCATCGACCAAATCTTCGCAATACGTCAGATCTTGGGGAAGACACTTGAGATTCAAATTGTCACCCACCATTTTTTTGTCGATATCAAGGCCGCTTTGAATAGCATAGATAAGGAACCAACTATACGCCGCTATGTCAAGTTGGTATCCCTCCAAAGCTAATCAGGCTGTGCAGGATGACGCTAAACGCAAACTTCAGTGAAAATTGGAAAAAAGCTCGCAGACCCCTTTGAAACAAAGCTAGGCTTCAGACAGGGTGACGCCCTGTCGTGCGACGAAAAAATCATACGCGCAGTAGAACTGAATCGCACTGGCCCTATCGTTCATAAGAATGCCATGCTTTTGACATCTTTGGCCATAACGCTCGAGCTGTGAGTACTGTGTATACCGGCTTGGAAAGAGTAGCAAAGCGAGTGGGTCTAAAAGTGAACGAGGGTCAGCCGAAAGACATGCTGGCACTTCCCATCGTCTTGGACATCACGTTGCTGTTGGCGACTGCAGCTTTGAAGTTGTAAAGGATTTTGTCTACCACCAATAACATCAGTTTGGAAATTAAACGGAGAATTACTCTAACTAATCGGTGCTACTTTGGGCTTAGTAGACAGCTAAGGAGTAACGCCCTTTCTCGATGAATAAAGCTAGCTCTGAAACTGCTCCAACTAGGAAGGTCTTCGTTTCGATATCCTGAGATATAAAGACTAAGTTCAGGAGGACCTGTCTGGACGCGGTATTTCCAACTGGCGTCAGTGTGCGCTTAGCAGAGACATGTGGCGTAGTCTAAGTAGGCGGCATTGACCCTCTAGGGCTGTGCGCCAACTAAAAAGAAGAGGATATCGATATCTTTTTAAACAACCCACATTTCTACAATGTGATCTAAAAAGAAATTGAATTTTTCTTCCATCATCAAAAGTAACTGGCTTTTAAGACCCAAACCCGGTGATTGAGAAGTTCTCAGATTAACGAAAACATTGCTCGTTGTATCAAATGCCCTTGCAAGTTATTCTCGATCGATTCCGTAGACTGTGATTCCGGTCACAGTCAGGGATCAATTTCAGGATAAGATAAAAATGGACTTATCGCATGAACTGCCGAAATTGCTACACTACAAATAAAAAGAAAGGAACTTAGCGATAGTTCCTCGTGAACATCTGATAAGCACATATATTTTTATTACCTAGGTAGGGACCATAAACACGCCTGCTGTGAATAGAACCCAGCACGAGTCCAACTATTCAGTTGAACCATTTCCGATAAGCTAATTGCAGTTATATATAAGGTAAGTTATTTATGGCACTCTAAACTTATCACAATCGAAACAATAAATTTCAGTAATGTGGTGCCGGGGCTTGGAATAGTTCTCAGTCATTTGTGGGAGTGTGATTAGAACGGTCGCTGAATAATTGCACAAAATGAAATTGTCGTTTGGTTTAATTGTGGCGCTGGCGGTACTAGCGCCAACCTTTACTAAGACTGTACCCGAACTGAAAATTATAAAAGAAACTATTTTGGGAAGCAACTTGAAGACGCTGCATCGGGAACCATTCACAGGCACTCCGGTCGGTCGTGCGGCTATTGTGAAGACATCGTGGATTGAACAGAAGTTGGACCAGTTCAACGTTGAGGATACCAGAACATGGCAAATGGTAAGAGGCCTATCTGCGTAATACTGAAACGGATTTCACAATTTCCACGAATTATTCCAGCGTTATATGTCCAACGATGAGTTCTATCAACTAGGTGGGCCGCTTTTCATTTTCGTAGGAGGCGAGTGGTCTATCAGCCCAGGCAATCTGCAAAGTGGGCATATGTACGACATGGCTAGTGAGAATCGCGGTTACTTGGCTTACACCGAACATCGTTATTATGGATTAAGTCAGCCCACGAGGTAAATTATAAAAACAATATAAGAAATTGACGCACTATACGCTCTCAGCTTTCCTTAGTGACCTCTCCACTGAGAACCTGAAATACTTGCATGTGCGTCAGGCTCTCGCCGATTTGGCACACTTCATACGCACCATTAAGACCGCAGTGCGAGGCATGGCCAACTCGAAGGTGATATTGGTGGGTGGTTCTTATTCTGCGACTATGGTCACTTGGTTTAAGAAATTATATCCCGAACTGGCGGCCGGTTGCTGGGCCTCCAGTGCGCCCCTCTTCGCTAAGGTCGATTTTGAAGGTGAGTGCAATGGGACTGAATGAGGTGGCAAGGAATATGAAACTGATCTTCGGTATCCTTGCAGAATACAAGGAAGTCACCGGAGAATCCATACGACTTGTGGGCGGCGAGAACTGCTATAACCGCATACAAAGTGGCATCGCGGAATTGGAATCAATGATCCAACAGGATCGTGTCGGTGAAGCCAAAGCGTTGCTTAAAATCTGCAATAATTTTGATGCTTCCAACGATTTAGATGTCTGGTCGATGTTTAGTGAGATCTCCGATGTTTTTGCAGGTGTTGTACAGACGCACGAGTGAGTTAAATTGACCAATAAATTAATTATTCCGCAAGTAACTGGATCTCAAACCCATTTTAGTGAGGGCAAAATACAGAATGCCTGCAAGGAAATTATGAAAGGTGATGACGATTTTATTGGTCTGGTCACTTACCTAGTAAAAGCTTTTGGCGATCGCTCCCCTTGTAATGACTTTAGCTACGATTCTAGCATAGAACATCTCAGGGATTTGAAACCAACCGGCATGGGTGAGTACGCTTCAGTCGGCCAGAGAATTGCTTCCCAGGTTTAATAAAATGATATGATCCCATATAGCGCGCCAGTGGATATATCAGACGTGCAATGAGTATGGTTGGTATCAGACATCGCGTTCCAAAAAGCAACCTTTCGGAACGAAATTCCCCCTCACTTTGTACACCAGCATGTGCCAGGATGCTTTCGGCGACCAATTCAACAGGGATTTCATGCACAAGCAAGTGATTGAAACCAATATGTTCTTCGGTGGCCTGAGGCCCGAAGTTGAGGATGTCTACCAAACTCACGGCCAGTTGGATCCCTGGAGTGCCATGGGCATACGCGAGAAGGATCAAGCCACCGTTATACCAAGTAAATTTTTGACTGGCCAGAAATGTTTGAATATTTTCAACTTAAAATCATAAACATTTTTTCCAGTGTATGCTCATTGCAAGGATCTCAGTTCTATCAAAGAAGATGATACTCCCGAAATGCTCGCCTCTAAAGAGAAAATAGCGGAGCTGGTGCGGAAATGGGTTGGCGTTGTTGACTCTAATTAACTCTAATCACTCCGCCAATATTTTGTGATAAACAAAAGTTAATAAATGCTTTAAATGTTAATCTTTGAGTATAATTCCCCAAGCGTGGCACCTGAGTGCCTACAACAACAACGGACGGCATCGCTATCGCCAGTCGTAAATTGTGTGGTTCAAGAGTTATCGATCTAGTTCTTGTATACAATCGATAGCAGCGCTTACGTGTAGATAGGTCCCTAGCTGACTCTCTGACGATTTCTTCATACTCGAGTATATGCGAGTCACAACGTTGGCGAGTTCTCACTGGCTTCATCATATCAAGTGATTAGATTGCGAGTAGAGGGTCGCCTTCCGATCGATTATGTAACTGTTATGGTGAAGGGTGAAAGTGCTTTACATGAAGAAAACAGTTTACTATATCTGCAAAATATGGAGTCAGGGAGCTCTAATTTGTAAACATTCTTTTGGAACTTTAATAGAAGTACCTCCTTTGTGTACCCCTACTAGATCAAATCGGTTCCATAGAACAATAGTACACAACTCATAAAACGCTTCTAATCTTCCACACATCGTCTCTGATTTGAAGCTTTACTTTCAGCTCAGTAGAACGAGAGGAGTACGTATACCTTTCCAATTGGAATGATGGTATAGGAAAAGTGCGATTGGATCGCTCTGCCAATTCTGCAGTGATCCCAACGAAGAGATCATTCATTTTTCATCGTACCGCATCATTTCAGATTTGTGCAGTCCACTAATATCACAGATTCGTTCGTCCACTCCTCAGTGGCTGCAAGCTTACCCCCGCCCCGAAGCTTAGTCAAATGAAATATACTAAGTGAAGTTCACAAAAGTCGTTGTGTCGTGATACTCCTTCCTTTGATTACGATACTAGAAAATGAGGCCCATTACAAAAATAATGGCAATGAGCACAAACTCTCAAAGCGGTCATGGACATCATATGCTAGTACATTCTTTCTACGACTCTGACAACCGCCCTCTTCTTATATCGCATGAACCGCTTAAATGAACAAGTGAAATGTTTACTCGTACAACTAATTACGCGTACCTGGCAAATTACACCGAAGAGCAAGGCCAAAGCTAATCGTTTTAGGCCACAGCTCAGCAGGAGTGGAAACAGTCAATTGAACCACTTTCGAAAGTGGCAAATTGCGATAATTCTGAAGTACACTCAATTATTTAAGACACGATAATCTTATCAAAGTTGGTGCAGTAGGTTTAAATAAACTACTGCAGGCTTTCAAAAAGTGGTTAATCATTTGTGGGAAGGTGATTAGAACGGTCGCTGAGGTATTTCATAAACTGAAACAGTGAAGTGATTAGAGTGGCCGCCCTAGAACCAGTGTTATTAGTTTGACTTCTCAACTGGTACGGATGTGCGTTGCTAAATCAAGGAGCAACAAATTTCCATCTCAGTCGGATTAAGGGAAAATTTTTGATTTTAATAAGATTAAAGGTCCTACTTTACAACAGGCGATACCAATCCATATGATCACATAAATATAATTTTTATGGAGTACGTATTCCTGCTACTTAAAGTATCGTCATGCTTATCTGAGACCCATTCGATATTGCGCATTTACTCCCCTAATCTCTAATTACAATTATATACAAGTATACACTAAGAAATTACTACATCGCTAGATTAGATTATATTCAAATGAAGACTAGGAGCAATACTACTCTAGAGTTTATACTCTAGATTCTGAGACCTATGCCTATTGTGATAATTTATTCATTTTGACTAGAGTCTTAAGGAAAGCCCAGTGGTCCTTCGGTTCATTTCACTAATCTCCTAAGCAAGAGCGAATGATTCTAGAACAACACAGCCAATGTTTGTCTTGAAACCTACCTTGTTTCTGTCTCTCTTATAATAAACTCTTCTAATTAACATTGCCCACATCTTCTGCATAACTTGATTGAGTCAAAACCCAGCCTGGATGCATGCATCTCTAGTGGCACTGTCGAGTAAGCGAACCAATAATCGGTTCTTTAAGTTTTGCATATCTACGGATATATTGGCAAGCTAGTTAATGGTAGTCTGTCGAAGTAACAATTTGTACATGAAGCTCAGGTCCCTATGATGCTTTGATTGGCTGGGTAGAACTTTGCTTGTGAGAATCCCAGTGTCGTCTGTCGGGTTCATTATCCAGCTGAATTGAGTATACCCCTGTTTCGCCATCCGGTTGATAAGTGGCTGCATCCCATAAAAGGTGTTTGAGTTGACAGAGATAACCATTAAGGATTTTATTGCTATCTACCTATCGACAAGACTGTATATATCCTTCAGCGATAATACATTTATTCATTAACCTACATTCATTTGTATGATATATACCGCCCACTGTGGTCTAGTGGTAAGCATACTAGACTATCACCCCGATATCCTGCCATGGGCTTGGTTGCTTCTTTCTATAAAATCCTTAAGTATGGTGTAAGATATAATTAATAATAATAATATATGAGATATTCTTTTGGGTATCTCTGTATCTGACCTCAGAAACGTGTGTCGACCTTCAATGGTTCAGAGAACTGTGTTCTCTACCGGTGACATTTCCGAACCATCCTTAGAAAGTTTAAAATAATTCCAATCTCACAAATGTGTTCACAGAACCCTGCACTTACTCTATCAGTCATCACAGGCATTTTAAGCCGACACTATAGACTCAACTCTCATATGAATAAGCTGGGTATATCGTCAGATGCCATCTGCAGACTCTCTGGAGAGAGTGACGAAACCTCACTGCACCTAATCAGCGACCGCGGATCTTTGGCATACAACAGGCACAGGTGTCTTGGAGAATAGATCTTAGATATGAGCAAGATCCATCCTCAATGTGCTTCCTCCAAAATTTATGAATTCCTGGCGGAAATTAACCTGCCAGAAGATCTATAAATGAGACTATCCTCAGCTTTAGAAGATTTATAGATGAGACTATCCTCATCTTTCAAATAAATAAGGGCATCACAATAGATCTTTCAGGTCGCAGTATAGGACACCCTTAAATATATCTATCTATCCTCATCTTTTAAATAAATAGAGGGGCATCACAATAGATATTTCAGTTCGCGGTGTACAACACCCTAAACTAAATCTATCTATCTATCTACTTTATCAGTGTGCTGATATTACATTGAGATGCCTGCAGTATGTTCAATGATTGCAGAACTTGAAGTGAAAGACAGTCGTAGAACGGATAAAGAAACTGACTATCTTTGGTCATGTATTAGCCTTTATCTCTTCACCATATTATCGGAATATATAAGGTTTGGCTCTATTGCAGGCGACTGGCATTCCAACTAGGCTATGCTTTTATCTTCTTAAAAGCCCTTTGTGCTTCTGGGAGACCCTGTGTACAACAACTTCCTAAGAGGTTTTCTTTTGCTAGCACACAGACTGTGAGTCTGATAGAAGATTTCATTCCAGGTGGTTCTTGATCGTTCTCATTTTCTGCTATCTTGCAAATTGCAACATATTATTAGGCAAATAACTTGACCCCATTCAAAGCCCACTTTCGTAACCTCACCTAAAAATGTCTGCATCATCTGTATCACCAACCCTGCTGCCATCTCTTCGGTGGCTGTGCACGCGTTTTAATTCGCGGCAGCAGTGTCCACCGTGACGTTTCAATGAAACATGAAACGACAACTTTAGTACTACCGACGTGTGTGGTGACTGCTGAGCATGCCTAGTGCTGAAAGCACTTCAAACACTTGCCCACAATTTTCCAATTCAATGCGGGTGACCTACCAACAACAACGCCGAAAAAAATCCGCAAAGAATTTAGTCAGCCCGCAGCCAAAAGATGCTTATGATGAAATATGTACGAGTATGCCCGAAATCTCTCCAAGCTGTCCCCAAAATAGCGGCAACCAGCAAATGAAAAAAGAGTGATACCACAACCAGGCGACCAACAACAACAGAAACAACAACAACAACAACAACAGTGGCAACAAGTACATGACATGTCCCCTGCGTACTCATGCAGCTCCGCACCGACTCGCCTCGTATTGTAGCCGCCACGCGCCTAATTTTCAAAAGCTGCAACAACAGCCCGAAAAAGCGTACACACACACGCACCTATGCAGGAAGAGCCACAGTCATGGGAGCTCACACACACAGGCGCGAGGATTTTGCATGTTTGGAGCTCTCCGCTGGTCAAGCCGCAAAGTGCATTACTCCGTAGCTTCTTGGGCTGCGGCGGCTCGGTTTCCACTACGGCGGCGACTTCGACTGAGGCAGCGGCTTCAACTGCGGCTGCAATCTAAAGTGAAAGATGTTTTAAGCAAATTTATTGTTGTTGATTTTTTGCAGTTGTTGTGGTTGTTTTTTTTTTTTAAGTTTTTTTTCTGTGCTTTTTACCTTTTTGGGGTTTATATTTTGGTGGCTTGACAGCTTTAGCACGTCTGCAGCATTTTTTGCTGCTGCTCGGGTGCGTGTGTTATGCTGCATGCAGCAGGTTTCCGCCACACTCGGCACACACACACACACACTCTCACATGGAGGCACACTCAAAGACATCACGCACCACGCTTGTTTATGCTGCGTACATGACCCCAATTTCTTTTGCACATGGGTTTTTTGTCAGCGATAAGGCAAGGCGCCCTTGTGCGGTCCCGACTGTTGCTCCTTCTCATATTTTCTGCTCATTTTTATTTTATTTATTCTTGCCCGCTTTTTCACTTTATTTCTATCTTGCGGCTGTTATTGACTCCACTTTTTGTCTGCCTCCGATGTTGCTGTTGCTGCTTCTGCTGCTGCTGCTTCTACTGCTGCTGATGCGGCTCTTGCTGCCTGTGCTGCCTGTGCTGTTCGCGTTTGTTGCCGTTGTTTGAGAGTATGATGTATGTTGCGCTTTCGATTTGGAGCAGCAGGACATCTGTTTCGCAAGTTTATTGTCTTCCAGTTTTTCTTGAGGGCTTTCTGTGCGCCTTTTTCAGCCTCCTTCGGTTTACAGGTGCAGACTCGTATATTTTATTTATATTTTCATTCTTATTTTTATTTTATTTTGCGAGCGTATGCGCGTCTGAGAGTGTTTAGTTGACTGGCTGCCGTTTGCCGGTGCTCCACAGCCTCCAGCATTAAAGCATTTTGTACTGTACGCGAGACTCTCCTCAGATTTATGGCGCGAACAATTTTTACACACACTTTTCAGTCTCATTACTCTTCGGCGCAGCACAGAGAGCTGCCAGAGACGTCTAAATGCGTCAGGGACTGGAGCAGGGAACGACAAATTACTGAAGATGGATTTATATGGATCGTAAAATGAGTGAATGTGCAAGAATATTTGCAGAGTTGTAAGGAAAAGGACAATTCCTACACAGTTTTGTTTCACTGTAGAAAGGACCTTGAGAATCTAATATAACTGGCCAACTCCAGATGGACTACGGCTGGCTCAAAAGATATATTTCGGTGAAAAAGCTGCTGATTCTGACTGGGGAAAAAGGAAAAATATAGTCTCAGGACAATAGAGAAGTTGTATGATAGTAGAAAATAAATCCACTTTAGACCAAATCCTCTGATCTTATTTTGACCTGGAGAGGTGGGTAAAAATAGGGTGAGAATGATAGAACATAATTCCACTTTGAACCAAATACTACGAGAGTGAGTTAAACTACTTTGAGGTCGTTGAACTAAAGTGATGGTAGCTCTAAGGAAACTGGCACTGAGGTCCGGACGTCTCAATAACCTTAAATTGACAAATTTTGAAAATTTCAGCCGTCAATAAAGTAAAATACTTAAAGAGAAGTAAGTACTCGAATCCCTCTAAAATATATGGATTCCTTCTTCAAGTCTCCAGTCTCCTTTTCCACTGGTCAAGCAGCTCTCTACTTTAAGGGAAGTTGGAAATAGAGAAGACATTTCGATCAAAAATATATTTTATCTCAGCAACGAGTCTGAGAAACGCATTACAACCCTTCGCAAATAACCCTTATTGGTGGTACCTACAACTGTTCTGTTTCCTCCCATTATTGAACAACAGTTCCAACTTAAGCACCGCAAGAATTTAGTACGAGTCCTTCAATTCGGCATATCAAACACTGAAAAGATTTGTTTAGGTCCATTGCTGCTATGTGTATGTATGTCGATCGATCCATCAATGGAATTTTAAATTATTTTCCTCTACGCAGTGCTGGACTCAAAATTTTCCCATAATAATCTCCTCTGATTCGATTATTTTCCACCAAATCCTTTCTTTCCCACACAAAAGCACAC
This sequence comes from Clusia tigrina, assembly GCA_920105625.2. Taxonomy (NCBI): domain Eukaryota; kingdom Metazoa; phylum Arthropoda; class Insecta; order Diptera; family Clusiidae; genus Clusia; species Clusia tigrina. The sequence continues at coordinate 25,365,650 of OV050031.1, read as the reverse complement.
ACATAGAAACATCGAAGCTAAACATGCTCAACAGCAGGATGCAAATGTTCGATTTTGTACGATTTTCGTATACGAATTGTCTCCACTTGAGCGGCGCAATAGTGGAATTTAATGTTGCTCTGATCCTGTCCTGCTGCATACTCTCCTGCTGCCACTGAAGCAATCCGCTGCTGTAGCTCGTAAGCAGGTACTTGCAGCAGTGGTCCATTGCAGTCGCTGAGGTTTTCTTAGTGTATTTTTATGTTTTATGTGAATAGTCATAAAATTTGAGTGTGCTGCAGAAATATCCTTGAAGAGAGCGCTACTCGCATGTGCTGTGTGAAAGGTGCAAACGCTTCGTGCTTCGAAATGCCGCTCAGGCAGAATCGATCTCTCTTGGCAGACTTCTGTGTAGTCGTATAAGTGTTGAAATCAAATGATTTTAAGATTTCACAGCATTCTCCTCTTCCCCGTGCACTGAATCGCCGTGGCGAGTTTGTGCTGCATGTGGCAATTTTTATGTTTCCTACGCAAATGTTGTGCTGTGAGTTTTTTGGTCGTTTGTTCAAGGATTCCTTTGACTGTGGTGGGATCTTCCCACACTGATTGCTGGCAGCATATGTTCCTAAGTGGATGCACAACACTTGCATAAGTTCGTTTTGTACTGATTGTTTGCCTGATTCTGATACAAGTGCCTGGACTTAATTGCTGCAATTGTCCTTGTCGCCTTGACACTTGTCGGTTGGCGATTTTATTGGATCTGGAGCACAAAAATTATTTAATTCTTTCAGAAATGTTTCATCATTTATCACACTTTTTTTGCTTGTTTGTTATTATTTTTTTATGTCCTGGGAACGGAAGTTGCGGATTTGCAACGCAAATACTTGATTTAATCTTGAGCAGCTTCGCTTCAGTTTACCAAGCAACACACATTCGGACCCGGCTGCTGATCTGCACCCTCCGAAACATGTCTGCTCGTTTGTTTGCCAAAATATGTGATAAACGTTTCGTTGAGTGGAGGGGGTGCGCTTGCCACTCCAGGAAGTTGTTCAGGTGTTTTGTTGTGTTTATTTTGATAAGGTGGGAAATGTTGGTGTCCCAAAGGAAGCATTCTTTTCACAGCGTGAGAAGCGCCAGAACTGTGCAAACCATTATCAACTTCCAGAGCATGTGCCCGTAAGAGAGACTATTTCGATTTTGCACCAATGTAGCAAGATCTCTAGAAAAGTTGAACGAACAAAGACTTGAGAATTTATCTTCTTGACCCAACGTTCTCATGTTTCCACGTGGCCACTCTGCTACAGCTGAAAAGAAGGTTGCGGTACTAGTTTCATTTCCAGTAGAAAAAATACTTTTGAAACATAGTTTGCAGATTCAAAGATTCATGAATTAAAAATTAGTTCTAAAAGTCAGTTCAAATAATCATTTTAACAGTTTTGATTTTGAAGCTTTTTTTATGTTTTAGTACTGAAAGATAATTCTAATATGTATTTAAACTTTTATATCTGGAAGGTAGTTCTAAAATTATAATATATTAGTTCTAAAAGTTATAAAATAATTTTTAAAATATTGCTCTAAAATATTATTCAAAAAATTTTAAATATATTTCTAGACGATAACAATATTGTGGTGAAGTATCACGGTAGAATTTCTTACATTAGTTTCAATACAAAAACAAATATAGATCCAAATATATCTATTTCCAAAATATAGTTCTTGAATATAGTTCTAAAATGTAGGTTTAAGATATAGTTCTAAAACATAGTTATAAAATACAGCTTTAAGACGTAGTTCCAAAATATAGTTCTAAAATGGAGATATAGTTCTAAAATATAGTTATAAAATATAATTCGAAAATATAGTTTTGAAATATAGTTCTAAAATGTGGTTCAAAAATGTAGTTCTAAAATATAGTTCTAAAATGTAGTTTTAAGATATAGTGCTAAAATATAGTTATAAAAAACAGCTTTAAGACATAGTTTTAAAATATAGTTCTAAAACATAGTTCGAAAATATAGTTCCAAAATGTATGTCTAAAATATAGTTCTAATATACAATTTAAAGACATAGTTATAAACTGTAGTTCTAAAATATAGTTCTAAAATATAGTTCTAAAATATAGTTCCAAAATGTAGTTCTAAAATATACTTCTAAAATACAGTTTTAAGGTACAGTTCTAAAATATAGCTCTAACAGATATTTCGAAAATACAGTATTAAGATATGGTTCTAAAATGTAGTTCTAAAATATATTTCTAAGATCTGGTTCTAAAACTAACGTATAGTTCGAAAATATAGTTCTAAAATATAGATTTAAAATATTGTTCTAAATTATAGTTGCGTATTAAATTTCCCAAAATTTGTTTTAAACATTTTTTCAAATATTTGCTACAAAAAACTCATATTTAACAGTCAACAATAAAAGTTACTTCTATAAATAGTTCTAAAATCCAGCTCTGTAAGATAACTCTAAAATTTTGCTTTAAACATTTTTTCATATAATGAATCTTAAGCATAATAATGACTATTTATGAAATTTAATCCTATATATTGTCTTTGAATATGAAGAAAAGGTTAAAATTTTTTTCCAAAAGATAGTATCAAAAGTTGTAAAAAGAGAGTGCTGAGAGGTCACTCCCAAAGATTATGTTGAGTGGTAGCTGGAAAAACATGACAGCATGTCTTCTAGATGGAAGACACTTCTCAAAGTTATGTCAGAAGGTTATTTCTTAAATATAGTTCTAAAAAGTATGAAAATATGGTTCCAAAATAATTTTATGAAATGCAGTACTGAAATATAGTCCCAAAAGATGGTTTACAAAATCTTCTAAATTAAACTCTTAAAATAAAGGTCTTAAATAAAGTTGCAAAAGCAAATTCTAAAAATGTTATGAACGGGTTTCTAAAATAATGTTCTAAACAAAAGTTTTAAAATAAAGCTCTTATAAAGTTATAAAAGGAGTACTAAAAGTTATAAATAGAAGCTATAAAAGAAATTTCTAAAACGATGCTCTTAAATAAAGTTATAAAATATAATTCTAAAACAAAGTTCTAAAATTAAGTTCTAAAATGAAGTTCTTGAATTTTATTTACGAAATTTTAATTACTGAATTCTCGTATAGAAAAACTAAAAATAATTCTTTAAATATTAATTCTAACATAAAAGAGAGCACTAAAATACAGTTCTAAAATATAGCTTCGTTCATTGAGCGAGAGAGAGTGAGAGAGAGAGCGAGAGCGAGAGAGAGCAAGAGCGACAGAGAGCGACAGAGAGCGACGGAGAGCGACGAAGAGCGAGAGAGAGCGACGAAGAGCGAGAGGGAGCCAGAGAGATAGCGAAAGATAGCGAAATAGACTGAGAGAGAGTGAAAGAGAGTGAGAGACAGCGAAAGAGAGCGAAAGAGAGCGAAAGAGAGCGACAGAGAGCGAGAGAGGGAGAGCGACAGCGAGAGAGAAAGCGATAGCGAGAGATCGAAGGAGAACGAGAGGGAGTCAGAGAGAGGTCGAAAGAGAGCGAGAGAGGGCGAGACAGAGCCAGAGATAGCGAGAAAGGTCAAGAAAGACCGAGGGAAATCGAGCTATAGCGAAGAATTAGTCTTGGATTTTGCATCAGCTCAGTGAATCCCTGGTTTGTAATTTAAAACATCCTTCAATTCATTCTTATGTTTATGTTGAAGATGCCGAAGGATAAGAACTGCAAATAAAGCTTTACTTACTTTTAGTTTTATACTCAAGAGCCTGCATTTTTAACCCAGACCTTCTCGTAAATTCAGCCTTCCTATGGGGTAGGCTGGAGAACCGCAGATGAAAGGGGTCTCCAAGGAGTTAGGCATTGATACACATTGTGCTATAATAGAATATAAGTAGGGTAGGCCGGAGAACCGTAGTCTTCCTATGAGTTTTAGAACTCTTCTGCATATTTTGAAGCTTTCTTATAGATTAAATATTTGTATACATATTTATTTATATTTATAGAGCATCATATTAGATGTATAAGCACTGCAAAGGAGCACTATAACAACTTATAACACCAAAGATCTATAAAATGCTGCTTTATAAAAAAGCTTTGTGGAAATTCAAGCTCTAGCACAATAAAAGCTTCCAAGCTTTATTCAACTATCTTCATAAGGATTTTCAGAGTTTCAAGCATTGTAACTATAAAGCCTTAACAGTGCTACTTTAACAGTAATCCTATTAAGTATTTTAAACTGACAACTCTATAACTGCTTATACTATTTGTTTATTATAATAGTACGTTAAGTGGGTGTCCTTAGTTTAAGGTCCATAGTGGTTGAATAAGAATAATAAGGATCCTTAGACTCAGGTTAAGGTCGATTGTGGTTGAATAAGTAAGGATCCTTAGACTCAGTTTAAGGTCCATTGTGGTTGAATAAGAATGAAGATGATTGTAGCTTTATAATTTGCCACTAGTGTGGTTGCAGTGTTCCATATCTCCCGATAAACTCAAGAGATTTTCTTTAGGTTGGATGCTCTACCTGCTTATTTTCTCCTTCATAAAGTCGGCAAAATACTATTCGATATTTCTATATCTATTCGACTATCAGATCATATCTAATACTTTCAGATCATATCCGAAATGTAATCTGCTATAAAGAATATGACCAGTAGCTATGGCCATTTATTATTTACCTCAGCGGGTCCAAAATATATGCCGGCGAATCTTTTGTACTGCCTCTCATATTCCAGACCTCGACTTACATTTCCATCTTCCTAATCCGAGCCTCCTTAGTGGAGTAGTTGAATCTCTACCAATATGCTCTCCTTATAATATTAAAGCTTTACGATGATAACAATCAATAATATCATCTTTTAATTCGTTTTAGCTAAAGGTCCTTGCAGCTAGTACTCCTTCTTCATTATAAGATAACAATTAATGATTATGTCTCAAGTCATAATAATAATAATAATCTGGGTGACTAGTCCTGAGACATTGCTTTCAACAGTTACACTACAACTGATATTTCTGTCAGGAGTCCCATATCATGGCTTTCAACAGTTACCCTGCTATTTCCACCACCGAACAGCTACAATTCTACATCATTGACGATACTCGTATTTAAAAAATCCCTCCCCAACATTCACTCTCCGGCGATGCTGTGCTTGTGCCACTATCATAAAAGCTGCTTCTCATATTTTATTCGCAGCCGGAATATTCCAAGTATTTTTGATGCTGCTGCTTATCCTTGAGGTGAAATATCCTGCCGCAAACTAGCGGACACACAACAAGGAATGAAGGAGTGTGGCATAATTGTGGCACAACATAAAGCAGTTTGTCCTTGATACTAGAAACCCATGCTGACCACAAAACAAAACACCTACGAGCATTTCATTATGTGACCTCACACACACCGGCACAAAAACATGCTCTCAAATAATTCTGCATAAATGTAGAACACAAACATTCACTTCAAGCTAATCTCTTTGTGGTGGTAGTATGGCGCATCCTTGCCACTTCCTGTTAAATTGCGCGCTTTTATTGCAGATTCACATTTTTACGTTAAGCGCGCGTAGAATTCCCGTAAATAAGATCAACAACAAAATGAAAGAAAAATAAAAAATTGTATTATTATTATTTTGAATTTTTTGTGGAGCGGAAGAACATCCATCGTGGGAAATTCCAAGAAATCTCATTGCCGCCAATAGCACAAACACAAACAGCTACTTCCGCAGCTTCCGGTTCGAGTAGTTCCGGACTGCGCAGGCGTTCCGTGCGTTCATTCGTTCGCTCGCTTCGTTCCTTCCTCCAATCCTCCGCGGTTGTTTGTGCGTGATGCCTCGTTATCTGCTTCTCTGTCACACACACACTCGCATACACACTCTCTGCCAGTCGGCATATCCTTGTTTGCACCTTGAGCGCGTTCGTAGCGGCGACTACTTCCGGTTTATTTGCGCTTCTCATGCGGGCACTGGACGCCAACGCCGAAGTGGTCGTTGTTGCTTTGCTGCTTTTTGCTCCTCTTGATTTTGGTTTTTGCTGTTCTTATTTTTGCGTACATGTGTTTTGCGTCTTTGTTATTGGTGTCCTTCGTCCTTTTTTAATGCTTTCTGCTTAGCATGCAGCAGGTAGTATTTGCTCTTCTTGTTATTGCTGTTGTTGTTGTTCTTGTTGAGTACATTTCCGTTCAGTTTTTTGCTTGTTCTGTATTAAATATCAACGCCATAAACACATTGGAAGTGAAACGCAAATAAGGATGCAATCAAAAGGACACAGCCAATTCACCATACAAACAAAAAGAACAAGTGCGGAAGCTGCCACAACCTCGGCCGCAGTCACATTTGCTCTGCGAAGGATGTCAAATAAATTCAATTTGTTGTGATTTATTCGAAGGACAAATTTTAACTATTTATTAAACGAAGCAAATCTTCCTTGCTGGACAGTCTCCACGAAGATGCAATCGGTTTATAGTAGCCACAAATTCTAAGGTTTTGTAGTATTCCGGGACCGAGATCTTTAATGAAATTGTTCCCAAATTGTGGGATCGCTTTTAGTGGTAGATTGAAAACAATCCCTGGACCGATAACTGTGGTGAAATTGTTCCAGAATGTGTGCATCCTTTTATGATTAGTTTAAGTAGGTTTCCTGGATCCATATCACTGGTGCAACTGCTATAAAGCATGTGGAATATGTATTTTCTGGTCAAATGGTTCCAAAACTTATGAAATCCTTTAATAATTAGGTTGATTAGGATTCCTTAAGCGATATCTTTGGATAGTGTTCCAGAACATGTAAAATCCTTTAACATTATATTGAGTAGGCTTTCTGGAACAATATCACTGGTGCAACTGTTATAAAGGATGTGGAATATGTAATTTCTGGTCAAAAGGTTCCAGAACCTATCGAATCCTTTAGGTTGAGTATGATCCTAGACTGATATATTTGATGAAATAGTTCCAGAACATGTGACATCCGTTTTTCATTACTTTGAGTAAGTTCTCTGCGCTGATATGTCTGTTGAGAAAGATCCAGTATGCATGGCAAGCTTTGAACATGAGTTGAGTATGATTCTTAGACCAATATCTTCTCCAATAAAATTGTTCTAAGCATATGGAATAACTTTATCACCAGTTTGAATACATTCGCTGGGCCGATGTCTCTTATGAAATTGTTCCAGAATACTTGGAACAATTTTATAATAAAGTTGAATAAGAAAACTAGACCGACATCTCTGGTAAAATGGTTCCAAAATATGTGGAAAACTTTTAGCATAAGATTCTATTTCTATGCAGATATCTCTGATGAAATTGTTCCGGAACACATAGGTAGTGATAACGAAGTAGCTACCGCGATTCTAAAAGAGGAAAGTTACAAATAAATAAATCAAATACAGCCGGTAATACTTCCTTCTCTACTTCAAAAGGTATAGAAAATTCCGAGCAAATTCCGATGTGACTTTCAGAATCAGGTGAAAATGTCTGGAAGTGTGTTCTCCCACTTTTTCTTAGGGCCATCCAGAGACCAAATATGTATGAAATGGAAGAATGGCTACAGAAATTATTTGTTGCACTACAGTTCAGTTCTTGAATGACTATTTAAACCAAACTCCTGGGATTGTTTAACAATTCTGTTTCCAAGTCTAACTTCGTGACATTACAGGGCAGGATAATTACATGCTTATCTATGGAAACTCTCTGGAAATAGTTTGATCCGGAACAATGTATAAATGCATGTGAGTGGTTACCACGCCTACAATGTCTTAAATATGTGTTCAGTTGAACAAAAGTGGATCACGGTATGTTCTGTGACTAGTCCTGAACAGATTTTTCAGGTGAAATCATTACTTGGGCTAACCAGAGGCCCCTCCTATCTTTTAAGAACTCAATTCAAGTGACCACAGAAACGTTTCTAATAAACATTTAATGATATATTTATATGAAGATACTTAAAACTAGGTTCAGAGCTAAGCTGAATATAATGACTGCCACGCCCACAGGCCACTCACATAAACAAATTGATAATCTGTATAAGATTTATCAACATAATTTGTGCTTATGACGTATGAATAAGAACAACAATCTTTATACTCAATATGGAAGTAGTAGAAGAATTGTCACGCCCTCTTTTATAAATGAAACTAAAATATAATCGCGAAGATTTAAGAATTGGAACTGGTTCAGTGTAAAGTTATGCTGGGTTAATTCACAGGATCACTTTTTTCTCTTCTTGCCTATAAGCCTAATCCGATTCCAGTCTTATTTATCGCTTTTCTTACCGCCTTGACACCTTCTCCTAATATGTAGGGTATAACTGCGGTCGGTCTGGCCCTACTTCAGTTCACTTTCCTAGCTTCTTATAAATAATTTGTTTTACTTTTGCATTTTAATTGATATTAAACTGATTCCCCTTTGTCCATAACTGACACTTTACTGGTTTGTTTCTCTACCCTTCTCTCCTTGTTGATCGTCCCTGACCGGATTAATTTCATAAATCACAAAAGTGTTTAAATTTTTGCATTCCAGCATTTCTTTTTGGCGCCAAAAACCGTTTCTCTGATGGAAATTTCAGACACCACTTTGAAGCAGGGAAGGGTTATTCAGCTCATTGTGCTGGCCTTCATCTCTTTGTCCTTCTTGTTTTTTGCAACTTACCCTCTCATAATGCAATGCAAGGATATGCAAATCCTGCTACTCATTCAAACATTTCACGCTTCGCAGTATGAGCTCTGTAAATGTGACTTTTTAACTGAAGATCACGAACATTCGAGTATACGGATAAGGAGAGAATAGCTTGCAGAAACGGAGTAGCAGGATAATTGTCTGGAGTACGTGGGCAGTGTACTTCTCCTCCAGGTCATAAGCAGTTCCAGAACATATCAGGTCGTGGATCAATTGAACTATTTCGCTATGGTTCTTGTCAAAGTAAAAGTCGGGATAATATTTTTGTAACGAAGGGATTTTCTTTTCAAATTTGGAATCTCTTCTATAATTCCTCTACGATGTGGACCAGATTAATATTTACTTTTGAATAATATTGGAAGTTCACAAGTCCCGAATGGGAAATTTATTTCTTTGCTATCCCTGATCTAGACACTGGTATGGCTTTATACAATAAGGTAGTATATCAGTTCCAGGCACTTTGAAAAGCCTGACATCCCATCATTTGGTGCCAAGGTTTCCCAACGGGCTGTAATTAGATCACAACAGTTGTTCGAGATATCCACAAGCAAAACTTCGAAGTCCACAGTAGACCTACAAAGAATTGTGCCTTCAACTATCGCCCCTTTGGTTGGAACATCTTAGGAACTAAACAAGGATCGACTAGTCGTGAAAGGAAATAAAAATATAATAAATTTTCTGTACGAATTTTGATGCAAACTTGACAAACTAAAGGAAAAGATCATTAATGTTGGTCAAATGATCCTAGTGTAACTGAATAGTATTTAAGAAATATATAAGTTTTCTTCACAAAATAGTTTGATTTATTTAGAACTGCCAGTGTTATACACGAGTCATTTGCTTAATTTTTTTGATGATTCCTATAAATGAAGTTCAAATTTGAATATATTTCAAATAAAGTTGCTACTTCCATTTTCCTTACTGATTGCGCTGAGTATTAATTCTATGGAATCCTTAGCAATTGAAATCATATTTTTTATTAAATTAAATCCCATAACATAGTTTTTAATTGTATTAACTCTAATATTAATTTAATTTAATAAGGTTCCCTTCGTATTCCCTCGGTTTTGTGCCCGAAGTTGGCAGCATTCACTCGTGCACGATCGTTTTTCGCCTAGTGTCCACGCATAAAATTCTACGAATTTGTTTTATTTTTCGAATAGAGTGGAAGAGAAAATTTCCCCTAATTCCCTGCACATATTTCCCCTATTTCGAAAATAGTATTAAATTTTTTTATCAACTTCTTTTTAAATTACGAGTAACAAGTCCAGCAAATTTTCATCCACAGTTTTAAAACAAAAATTCATTCTCATTGGCACACAAAATGAATACCATCCACAAGAGTTGTGGATGAGCGCTCTCTCTGCTTGAAAATGTGCAATAACAGCAACAACAACAGCGGAACGCATTGCACAAAGCAAACATGAAAAACATCTGTCGTTGCTGAGCCAGCGGTAGCACACGAGCGCAAACAGTCAGGCTCTAGCTCACCTGCGCAGTTGCTAACTCATTCACACGTATGAAAGTCCTGTTGGGAGCGAATGAACGCAAGAGCACTGAGAGCGTAATGTTTGGAGTTTTTTGTGAAAAATAAATGTAGTTAATTTTGTTGCGGGCTGCAGAGCGACTACGCACAGAAATTAAGCGGCAGTTTTGAACTGAAGTTTGCGTGGTAAACGTCGTCGGGCCGTTCAGCCACTTAGCAACGCAAAGTAGAAACAGAGGCAGAACTGTTTGAAATATGCTCTAAGTGGAATTCAAATTTATAATAAATTATATTTAAAGTGAGCAAAAATTTTGCACAGTTAACGCGAACTTTTGTTTTGATTAAAAAAGTGTGTGTATGGGAAAAAAGAAATAAAAATAAATACACCACAAAAACGTGCGAAAAGACTTGAGTAAATTTTGAAAATTGCATTCCATGTGTTTTGAAGTATTTCCGATGAAAATGCTTGTGAGATATTCATAAAAACAAAACGAAAAACTTTGCGCGGCGGTTAAGTTTTTGAGTTGCTGCAAGTGTGAAAAGCGTTGCATTATTTTGTTAAAGAAATTATAAATGAAAAACTAAAAGAAATCATGTAAAATTGATCGTATGAGCATAAAAAAGCAGCGAATTATTGACAGACACTCGTGACCGCATAAACCGTTATTTCAGAAACATGTGCACTATTGCCATGCAAGAGTAACGTTAAATTTTGTAAAAATATATTTCTTAAAATTTACACAAAAATTACTGCAACTCGTCGTACAACATGCTTCAATGCAGCAAAGTGCTAAAAAAGTATAAAACTAAGGAAATCATTTGACATGTTCAGTTAACAAAAATGTGTAAAACTTTATTTTAGTAATTATGAAATATAATTGTATGAAAAATTTGCATAAAAAATTTTATTAATTATACAAAACAGCCCCAGTTAGTTGGATATTTAAATAAGCTACAAAGTGCTACCACATTTTTACTGTTCCAAAAAAGCAGTTCTTTTTAATATACCGAACAACAATTTTGTACGCTCAGCAAGTTGCTCCGCTATTCGGCAAAGATCGAGAAAGAGGATTACACCCTGCGCCCCCGCTCGCCGACGCACTCGTTTAGTCAACATGAATTGGATTAAAATTTTAGTAGCAGCGCTGCTGGCGCTCATAGTCATGGTGAAGGAGGTGAGTCGAAAACTTTGCTTAAACAGAAACTCAGAAGATCATTTTAAGTAAATTTATAAAAATGACCAAATTATAAAAGAAAAAAAAGATACGGAAAATTAATTATAGAAAACCTTTTAAAATGGAAACCCCATTTTTTAAATTAGAATTAAACTTGACTTGGATTGTGAGGGAAAAGCTTCCTTAGTTTTTCTGAGATTGGCAGTTTCTCTCTTGCAGAACTTTTTGCCACACTCAATTCTGAGCCACTTTCGGATTAAACCTTGATTGACCTTAGCGGGGTTTTTTCTTAAGAATTCTTCATCAATTTATTTGCGGGTCACTTTTGACCCAGTAAGCCTTTTACAGCATATTCCAGAGGTTGCCCAGCTTTAGCTCGGTATTTTATATATTACAGAATTGGCAGTTTCTTTCCTTCAGAACTTTTTGCCACACTCAATTCTGAGCCATTTTCGGGTTAAACCCTGATTGACCTTAGCGGGGTTTATTCTTAAAAATTGTTGTACATTTTATTTGCGGGTCACCTTTGACGCAGTAAGTCTTTTAAAGCATATTTCAGAGGTTGCCTAGCTTTAGCTCGGTTTTGTTACATATTACAGAATTTTATTTTTCCCCATTTTATCTCATCAGCTTTTTAAACACATTTATTAGGGTCCGATTTTTTCGATCTCTGTTTTAAACATTTTCAAGTTTTATCGTTGTCTCAATAACTGTAAATTTTTCTTTTCCTTAAAGAGTTTCTTACTATACTTATTTCCTATCAGCCGGTCAGTTGCGTCACTAGTTATATTTTAGAGGATTTTAACCACTATTTTCTGAACATTGTTGGATTGATGATGGTTCATTGTTGGACTAGGATCATTTGATCATCATCATTGTTGGCTCGACGGTCCTAGTTAAACCTTGACCTCCCACATGTTCATCTCAGTTTTATTTTATTAATTTTCTTAATTAATTTATCAAAATTTTTTCACTTGCGTGAGAAACCAACTTCAACTTTAAACCTTGATTGTTGACTTCAGTCGATTTTTTGTTTGCCCCTTTCTTTATTAGTTCTATTTCTATTTAAGTCACTAACTCTGTATAAATGCCACTATAGTATTGCTATAGGACCGTATTCACATATGTTTACAGTTTGCAGTAAGATTCGTAGTAACAGATTTGGGGAATATATTTTATAGATGAGAATAGTCCTTTATGTCAAACCTATCTGAGTCTTCAGTGTTTCATTCTTTCCAAATATAGACAGAAAATATACACAGCTGAACAGATTTTTTCTAAATTTTCTCTAAGAAACTCCGTACTTAAAACGTGGTGTTCCACTTGCCTTGATACTGATTTGATAGGAAAATAATTATAGGGAATTCTTAAAACAAATTTTGATTTTCTACCAACTGATTCTTGGCGGTAATTTCCTTCAGTACTCGTACAACAAATCAATTGTTGGCTGAATCTTGTCAATTGGCATCACAGTAGTAACTTGTTCTATATCCTATAACTCTGTTTAATTAGGAGTGGCTTGTGTTTTCGATACCAATATAAAAATAAGGATTTTTATCGACCTGATACCATGCTCCCTAAGTGGCTCCCTTAATTCAATTGCTGGCGATGGCGGGCTCTAATGAACCCAATCGGCTGCTGACTTATTTTACTGTAACGTAACTGACTCTTCTAAAAAGCAGTCAACAACCTAATTTTAGTCCCTTTCATGCAAAACCAAATTTTTCCTAGTTGGTTTTTGTAAATAGTTTTATTTTTAGCAATTTTTTTCTCTTCATTTGGTATGTTATTTAAACCTTTGGCTTTGTCTGCTGGCGACTTTTCAATATCAGCCCGAAAAAAAGCAACAAAAATTACCACCATCAAAGTTACAACAACGCTCGAGTGTACAACACAGCAACAACCACAGGAAAATAGCAACTCCAGCAAAAAGTGCACCATAACATCTGCTATCATCGTGCGTCTTGTGCTGCATGTTAAAAACCGAACTTAAGCCTCAGCGTAGGTCAACGTGCCTGTCAGTGACTCTGCTGCCTCTCCTTGCTGCATGTGCACGAGTGTCTGTGTTTGTGGATGAGCGAGCTTTGTGATTGTGTGTGCTCGCATGAAATTCCTTTTTTCCTGCATGTGCGTTGTGCGTTGTGCGTTTTCAGAGGCGGCTGCTGCTGCTGCTCCTTTTTTCCTCATGTCTTTTGTAGTTTTTGTTGCGAAATTGCGATTTTTTTTTCGGTGCTGCATGTTTTTTTTTCTTAAATTTATAATTTTGTATTTAATTTTATTTTATTTTTTCATTAAATACTTTGTCTTTTCTACAAAAGCGTTAACTTCATTGGCTGCTCATGACAGCTTCTTTTGCTTATGCGAGTTGCATGCTTGCTCGCTAGCTCGATGGTTGCTGCTTGCTACTTGTGGCAATTATCAAGCAAGGCACCAAGCACAGTTGCTAATTTTGGCTGCAAATTGAAGCTCCTACTTCACTCCTGTTATTGTTGGTGTTGTTGTTGTTGTTGTTGTCGGCTGTCTTAAATATACTACATAATTAACAGTGACAGTGGTATATCTCCTGCGGTCTGGGTCTCGGTCTTGTAAGCAGCTGAATTTTTATCTCCTCTTTTTTTTGCAACTTAAGTAAAAAATATCTCAAACAGATGTTTTTAAAGCAAATTTTTTGAATTATATGGTTGCCAATTTTGGTTTTGGTAAATTTGGCAAAAAAAATACTTATTTAAAAGTAAAATTTATTTTATTTATTATTTATTATTATAATCCAATCGGTGCTTCTGTTTATTTCATGGAGTCTGCTGCCAATCATTTGCTTCTTATTATTATGTGTGATTTTGACTTGGTGGAGGATTTTCATAAGTGTTCAAATTGGTTAATAAGAAGTTTTCAGAGAGTATCAATCATAGACGAATAACGTAATATAGTCTTGAATAAACTCTATCAGTCCCTTGATTCATCTTCTCCTATTCTATTCAAATCGAGGAACAATTATTTATGGTGCGACTTTTATTTCTCAAACATTCCTATCTTTTCATTGATCATATTCCGTGGTAATCTTATTGGAATCTAGTTCAGATCATAGGTGAATACTCCTACTTTTTGTTTCAGTCACCCGAACTCTCTGCAGCACTTCTCCTAATATTCTTATTTGAATACTGTATAAATACTGCAAGGAAAACTCATGCAGGACCTCGTACAATTGGAATTTCCTACACAAAACATGCATTCCTTTGCCTTTGTGGAATTAGGTTTGACACACAACATTCTAATTTTATTTTGAAACACAAAATTTACAAAATTAATTAGTTTGACAAATTATTATTCCTTAAGTTGAGAGGATGAAAGAGAATAATTCATATATAGTGTGCTTCTTCCTAATTCAGAGAGAACGAACAATCAAACCTTATCAAATTTATTGACTGTTCTTTCATATTATTCTGTCATCTCAGCTTTATAAACCAACATTTCTTATAGTGCTACAAGTGTCTTAGTATTGATTCACCATGAAGTCACACTTAAGCTTGTTTATATGTACCTACACATCCGACTTCCAGACATCTCTAGTATACTTCTCTTTTTCCGAAAGGAAGTCGAAACAGCTGTTTATATTGCTAATTTGAATTATATATAAACTAAAAAATTATTCATTTGTATCTAAGCTTAAGCTTAGAATTGACAAACTTTTACATTGACCCTAAGTCAGAAGTTTAGTTTAACTTGCCACTGAAAAACTGTCCTTCAGTCAATTGCGTTTACTCTTTAGTTGTCTACAGAAAATACACGTGCCCCCCTCCTCCAATCAAACTGTGTCTGTTTGTCTTCCATCATGTGAGTGAACTTAACCCTGGCATTTCGTTACCTTGTCACATGATTACAAGCGTCGCCTTCGTTTGAAATTACGCTTTCGTGTCAGCATCTAATTTGAATGAGCTGCCTAACTGCTATAAAACCTTTGCGCTTCTTCACTATTATTTTGTTTAACCCTTTTGCTGCACTTGCGTCGCTGCTGCCGCAAGTGTGGCAATCAACATTGAAATGAGCTGCTTTTCCATCAGTTACCCGACAAATTCCTCACAGTGCAATTACGCCGTACGTCCATGTGTCATGATGATGGGTCGGTCGCATTTCAATTATCCCTCCCACAGCCGCAGCCGCCTGCAGTGATGAGACTTAGAATACGGCATCAAAGCAGCGGCAAGACACTTAAGTCAAGTCGCTTAATGTGATATCAAAATTATGTTCATTTGCTCTATTCTTTGCTATTTTCTTTTTTTGCCATCACTCCCACCATTGATACTGCCACAGCAGTCGGATGTTTCGTGCTGCATGCTGTGATAATTTCATGCAGTTAGTTGCTGGTATTACAGTTCTTTTTTTGACATGTAAACAGCAGCAATTTTCATATTATCAACTGCTGCTGCTCAATTCAATTCATAAATTCCTGCAGAAATTGCACACATTAAGTACGTTGGCGGCAGCAACAGCGCACTTTTATATTTATGACCCAATCCCACTGCTGCCCCCCTCCCCCTACAGCTACCAACTATGACTATACATAGTTGGGAGCATAATTAATCCAACCGTGGTGTGGTATAGCGAACCCAACGTCACTTGCTTTAATTAAGTTGCCAACTGCACTGCTCGCAACCTAGTCCAGGCCCAACCCATGCCCATGCCCATGCCCATGCCAACTTGGCGCGTTCGTCAGTTCAACTGCTGCTGGCACTTCTTCTTCGTTTTCCTCTTGACTCAATTCACATAACTGTTAATTATGATTATGTTTATAATTTATTAATAATATAAAAAATGTAATAAAAGTAACTGAGCAACCCACTACACCACTAGCAGAGCAATTCACTAAGCTGCTCGGCTTGGTTGGCTGCTTGGTAGTTGGTTGCTTGGTTGGTTGCTTGGATGAACCCTACAAGAAGTAGCAGTTACTTTTCGCATGTATCACCGCCGGTGGTGATGATGATGGTGGTGGTGGTGGTGGTGGTAGTAGTGGTAAAAATGCGTTCATACACATTCTTTCCTATATGCTAAGCAACCAGCCTAACAACATAGCAGCAACTAGTCAGCTAGTCATCCAACCATCCATCCATCCATCCATCCATCCAGCCATTTATCCAACCATTCATCCTACTCAGCATAAACACATTCAACCTGTCAGTTTGTTGTGCAGTTATTCCAAAGCAAATGGCAAAACTGGTAACGTTGGGCTTGAGTGATTCTACTTTTATTTAAAAAGAAGCAGTAGCAACGGCAGCCGCAGCAGCAGCAGCAGCAGTAGCAGCACCGCGACCATAGTTACTCGTACCTTTTCTTTTTTGAATAAATGTGTAAGGAAAAAACAAACAGAAAAAATGAAACTGGTCATAAAACGTAAAACTTGGAAAAATCGTAGCAGAAAAAATAACAACAAACAAAAACAACAGCAAAACAATGCAACGCACTATTTTCTTTTGTCATAATTTTTATTGCGAGCATTCGGAGCGCTTTGCTTGGGTCCGTCCCTCAGTCTGGTGGCAGTGGTATGCATGGTGGTGCTGGTGGTGGTGGTGGTGGTGGTGGTGGTGCTGGTAGTGGTAGTGATGGTGGGGTAGCTTACCTTACCATATTTTTATTGCACACTCTGAATACTACACCTCAACTCCATTCCACTCTACGAGTACCTGTTGTAGGCTGGCTGCTTGTGTTGTTACTTCTTACAAATTTCCCGCTTCATGCGTAACGTCATAAAGTTCATAAGTTATGAAGCAACAGTTGGCTAGGCTGGCTGGGCGGGCAAAGACGCTGGGTTTTAGTCACTCTTTTGCGCGTAGTAAAAATCTTCAAGCAAATCCGTGGGCGAGTTTTGAACATTTTTTCCCACAAGGAGTACGATGTGGGTGTGTGGTCAAAATGTGTTTCCCAGCAACCTTCAAATAAAATGAGTGACTTACGGTATAAATAATTTGCCAGCGTTCAATATCAGGCCATACAAAATAGCCATTTTTTATACTAACACAAATCAGGGTGAATATCCATGAGTTCCATGGGTTCAATATTAATTCAGTACTTTTAATTGTTGTCACAACTATTTCTGTGAAATGATTCAGTTTAGTTTATTTATCCGCACCATTCTGAATGTTGACTTCGGGGACCACAACATTCTTTATGTAAATAATCATGTTTACTTTTAAATTCTCCTCAAAACTAGTGGTAACAAAATGGGACCTAAGTCTGTCTAGGGACAGCCATCTAACCTTCCTTACCTATCGTATATTCACAATTGTCCGTCCTATATATGAAGTCTTCTCCTTTCTACTATTATTATTATTACACTTTATTTTAATAAATTAATTATTACAATAGATATAATTAATGAGTACTTGCTGCCAGGGCCTTCCTCTTTCTAATATGAGAGTTGACAGTACTGTTGTTGAACATTTCTGTAATCTCTGTAATAGCTCTCTGAAAACAATTCTCCAACTGCATCGCTTGGGTATCCCTTTCTTGTGACACTAGATGGCGTTGCCCAGGGATAGTTTGCATAATACCATCTGAAGCATTTTTGCCATTGTGTGAACCTTGCGTCCGACCGATCTATAAAGAAGTCACCGAACTGAAATGTGTCTGTCCGCAAGACCATTTTTTTGTCGTCTTTATTTGAAGTTAATATATTTCAGCTCCACTGTCAGCGGCACTTGATATTTTATAATTTATGACTTTCTCACGTTCGAAACGAAAATGATGCATATCTCACACGCAACACACACACACACACACAGTCATACATATTAGCAGATCACTTTTAGCACAATAGCAAAAATGCCTTGCAAGGCTTGTGGTGGTGTGGGGGAGTTGGTGGCCTTTTGTTTAATTGTTTATATATCACCGACACAGGCACTCGAAGGCGAAGCTGGAGCTGCGTGTTGACGTTTCTTTGCTTGATTGAAATGCATGCTTACCACCGCAGCCATTATCACACAACAACAGAAACAACAACAAACGAACACAACTGTCAATGAAGCTGTCAAAAATGTTTTATTCAAATCGCTTCGCAGTCTCTCCTGTCTTTGTTTCTCTCTGCAACGGTTAAAGTTAATAATGTGCACCTTTGTTTGAGTGTTGACACTTGATGTAAAAATATTGTTTACTCATTAATAATTTTTCTTTACTTTTCTCCTTTTTGTTGTTGTTGCTTTTGTTTTAGCGTGCCAGTCTTAGTTAAGTGATAGTAAAAGGTGCTTGAGGTGACTATTGCATGGAAGACCCCATTTTAATTCGCGGCAAATTTGCTTATGAACGCTGCGACCTTAGAAAAGAAAAGTCAGTCACATTGAAATTACACAAAGGGAGTCACATTGAAATTACACTTTTCCCCCCTTTGCCTGCGTGGTGTTGCTGCATGTGAACAGTTCGATTGCTGCCTTCTTTTTGTTCTCTCCCACACTTCATGAAGCTGCTAACCCATTGACAATTGGCCCAGCCTCATTGACCGACCAACATATCCTTCACTGAACCACATGTCATCATTGCCATATGCGCTCTTTACTCTTCTGCATTATCAATAAGCTTGTGCTCTTCTTCTGCTTTTACCACAACAGCTGCTCATCTTCTTCACAAAGCCAAATATGCATTTGTAAAAATGATATCAATAAAAAATTTAAACATTTTATTGAATAATTAAATGACTATGGGTGTGTGTGTGTGTGCACTTCACAAAATAGACAAAGAAAGTTGAAAACAATAACAACAAAAAGAACTGCGATCGAATGAAGAGCCACTGTGCCATCGCCGTCTTCGCTTCACACAACTGAAGTCCAGTTTTTCCTATCGACCAACAAACGCAACAACAACAACAGCAATGAAAACGACGAAAAGCACCAACACTAGTTGCGGTCTCTCCACACGCTCTCTCGCTCAATAACCTTCCTTCCGTTTACTTGAATTTTTTTCCTTTTTTTTCAATTTTCCTGTGTACTTGTCTTTTGCTTTGATGATGCTGTTTCTGATGATGATCAACTTGCAATTTTTGTTGTTGGTATTGTGTTGTTTCAATATGCACTGCCTAGGGGGCAACAACAACAACATCATCGTCATGAAAATCATATTTTTATGTGTAGATCTAGTGATGCCAGACATTCTTGATTTTCATTCTACCTCTTAAAGGATAGGTTTTCAGTCCCTCAACTTAATTAAAACAAAGTCTAAACTATGCAAATTTGTCGAATAGACCTCGTATAAACCAGAAGTTCAAAGGGGTAATTACACCTATTCTTTTTTGCGGCAGCGAAAAATATTTCTTATTTTCTAATTTTGATAATTGAAGCCTGTGTCGGGAAGAAACTGGCAACCCTGCCCGATGCGTTTGGCTAACTTGCTCATTTCCTTGTTGGTCCCTCCGGCTGCGGTGGCGTTGGTTAGTAGCAGCATTTAAGCCTAGCATTTTTAATTTTCTAATCCAATCGAAGATTTCATAGAGCTGCTTGGCCTGCCTGCTTGCTTGCTGCACCGCCTGTTCTGGCCAAGCAACGTGCCACATGCACTATGCAAGTGGCTTGGCCGACTGGAAACGTGCGACTCTTTTACTGGCTCCCTCTCTCAAAACAAGTTTGTAAATTTGTTCAGCAGCGTTCAGTGTTTAAGAGCCAGCATCCATGTGCATGCATTTAGCAATAAAGCACATGTTCTTTTAAGCCGTCTCCTCTCCGCCCTTTCATTCCCCTATTCCAGACAACACTTTCACGCTCTCGTTGCGGCTTGAGCTTAGCTTTATTTTTAAAGTTTCTATCCACAATTCACTTTTTTCTCAGCAGAGTTTTCGCACAGCTGTTAGGCTCGGTCGCTCATTTGTTGCCACTCTCTTTGATCTTGCATTTAATAAAAATGGTCTGTCTCTCTCACTGCATATAACTGCTTTTGCAGCGCTCTAGGCGTTTACTCCGTTGTGCGCTGACTTGTTTATTAAATCTTTCTCTCTTTTTGCTTTGGTTTTTCTTTTCTTGCTGTTGTTGGTGCTGCTGCCGCTGCTGCTACGGCTACTCTTGCCTGTTGTTGTTGTACACATTTTTCGCTATATATCACCAACGCCATCATCATAAGCTCCATCGCTTTGCGCCGCTCTGCGCTGCGCTGCGCTGGCTGTTAAACCATCAATGTTGACCGGCAAATCGTATGCCGTGGGAAACAATTCGGTTTTACTTGAACATTTTTTTGTGTTTGCTGCTGCTTGTGCCTTGTGCTTGGGTTTGTAAGTTTCTATATGTGTGTATGGATGAGTGTGTGTGTTTGTGTTTTATTTTATGTTTTTTTTTACGTATTTTTGTTTTGCTTTTTGTTTGTGTGCGTTGTTGTTGTTTTATTGTAGCTTCTTTTGAGCAGCAGCAAGACAAGGCATAGCATAGCAAAGAAGGCTCTTCGGCTCGGCAGGCCGGGCTCAGACTTTTGTGTTTGTGCATGAGTGTGTGTGTGTTGCAGGTATATGTGCAAGTGTGTGCTTTCTTGAGATTTTAAATGCTGCTTGAGCTGCAGTTTTTGGCTGGCCTGGCCTGGCCGTACTCTTGCCTAGTTGTGAAATTGTATTTTTAAGCCTTTTTATATATATATTTATGTACACATTTACGTGTGTATTTTATTATTTTATTTGTGCTGTAGTATTTAAAGGTGGTGTTCTTCCCCATGAAGTGCAAAAAAAAAAAAACTTTAGCGTCTGTTAGAAAAAGCATGATTCATATTTTCCTTCTTTTACTATTTTACCTTTTATGCGGTTTATTTCTGATTTACACCTTTACTGCATTTTTATTCGAATTTTATTACTATATTTAAAATGGAAAAGCAATTTTTTACGTTTATGTTTTTATGTTTTTTATTTTTTTTTATATATTTATTTTTCACAAAATTTTTAAAAAAGAATTTTTTATAATATTTTTTATAATTTTTTTTTTTATTAATTTTGTATAATATTTTTATATATTTATTTCCTATTACTTTTTTATATATATTTTTTTGTATTATATTTTTATATATTCATCAGATGTAATTTTTGAACAAATTTTTTTTATTGTTTTTGGTAAAATATACATCTAATTTGGAATTTTATATTTATTTTTTAGAATTTTTTTTATTGTTTTTATTATTAACCATTTAACCGTATTATTGTATATATTTATTATTTGTGTTTTTTTACATTATATGTTTTTTATTATTTTTTGGTTTTTTTTTTAAATTTGTTTTTACTATTAACAATTTAATTTTTTTTTTTTGTATATATTTATTATTTCTGATTTATTTACATATTTGTTTTTTTTTTTGTTATTTTTTGTAAAATATGTATATATTTTTTGAATTTTATACCTATATTTTTTTATTACTATAAATTTTTTTTTATTATAAATAATAATTTTTTTTATTTTGTGAAATTGTGAATAATAATACTTAATTTTATTGCTTAAACATAATGAAAATTCATTTTTTTTTTTATTACTGAAAGTTAATTTTTATATAAGTATATTTTTTTATTTGCTTACTTTTTGATTTTTATTAAATAATATTTTATTTTTAAATTACTATATATATATTTTTTTCCAGCTTTAATTTATTTCTTTCTTTTAAGAGAATATTTCTTTATTTATTTCCTTTTAAATTTCTCCCCACCCTTCCTTTTATGAACCTTTCTCCTAAAATTGTTTTTTTATTTCATTCATTTGCCACTCCTGATGCTATTTGTGTGCTGTTTTGATTCCTTGTTACAAAGCCTTGTCTTGATTGGGCTCCTCTGCTGTGCACCTGTGTTTAGCACCTCTCGGCGTCCGCCTGATTTGCGTACCATAATAATATTCATTGTTAGCAAAAACTACTTTCTCAGCCGCTGGTGCGCAAGGGTTCAGCCGGCCTCCTTGTTCTTGCACCACTACCACCTCACTTCATACGATAATTATTAGTGGCTTCTCTTGACAGTTGCTCTAATTGCGTCATGTTTTTTCCTTACAATATGTACGTCATGTTTTTCTGCTCATTTGTTTATCTTCCCAGCATCATCTCCAGCAAGAACAACTAATCCAGTTTTGTATTTTCTTTCATAATTAAGCAATTAAACACCCAATGTGTGGCTTCTTCATGAGATTGCTACCTCCTCTATGTGTCTACTTACAACAATGTGTGTTTTTTTTATGTTCAGTCTTTTTTTATTGTTTTATTTGCTGTTTCCTCGCTTTTCTTCTACATTTCTCAGCAATGCTTCCATGCCTTCATTTGGAGCTTGTTTGACAGACTCACTGCAAACACTGTCTGCTTAACGATTAAATTGTCATTTTGACAAGCTTTTAAACTTGTTGTTGTAGTTAAATGTGAATTGTCGGACAGTTATAAATCAGAGCAAGAGCCGAAGTGTGTCTATATTTGGGCTTAGCAGAGACTTTGTAATATTTTTTATATTTTACTTACATATTCGGTTTTTTTAACTTTGAACTCGGCTTTGTTAGCTGGCAATGAAAAGAAAAATCATTTAAAGCTGTAAGCGTGTTTTACTATTTTATATGATTTTTTGTGTATTTTTTGTGATTTTTGTGATTTTTTTTTATATGTTTTTGTTTATAAAAAAAGTTTTTGGTTTATTTTAATTTTCTATTATTATTTTTTTATTTAATTTTATGTTGTTGCATTTGTCTATTAAAAATTTGTTTATTTGTTTTTAACTTTTGAAACCTCGTATTATTTTGTATTAGTTTCCTGTGCTTTATTTTTTATGATCTAATTTTTGTGGGCAGGGTTATTTGTTGTTTTTATATTCGCGTTTTTATACTTTTTGAGGGGCACCTGTGTCATAGATTCATATGCAAGTGTGTCACTTGTGCTCCGTCCAACCCAGTTTACAGCTCACTTGTCTTGCTTTGTCTTTGCTGGCTTCTTATCTGCCGCTTGACATC
Organism: Clusia tigrina; assembly: GCA_920105625.2. NCBI lineage: Eukaryota > Metazoa > Arthropoda > Insecta > Diptera > Clusiidae > Clusia > Clusia tigrina. Next base: position 25,342,465 of record OV050031.1, on the reverse strand, counting down.
TTCCTCGTCTTCTCTTTTAGGTCTTTACGTATGTGTTTATCTTGTATCTCCCGCTCCAGCTTCACTTAATTAATAAGAAATTTATTATTGTATCTCAATGCGTATTTATATACTCGTAAATGCTTTGCATTATTTTTGGGTTATTAACTCGCTTAATAAATGTTGACAGTTTTATCACTTCTGCGTTTCTTGGCTGGCAAATGAGGCAACAATTAGTTAATTTCTGCGGTCCAGCAGACGCTCTGCTCTGGCTCTGCTCTGACTCGGCTCTGTGTCTGCTCTGACTCTGTCAGTGTCTCTGGCCCAAATCAAATTATGCTAATTAGCGCTTCATCTCTTACGCTTATCTGTAGCGTTCACGTTGCCTTTGCCGCTGCCTTTCCGCCAAAATATCTGTGCAAAAAATTTCCATCACAGTTCCGCAACAAGTACGTTTATATTTATTTATGAGCCTCCATCATAAACACAAATACACGAAACTCTTCATTTAACTTAACAAGCGTGAATTTGTTAAGCTTTATCAATTTTCTTACGTTTCATTTGGTTTTGTTTCTTTCTTTTTGAGTCTTTCCAAAATCTTTGCTGTCAGTTTTCTTCTTCGTCTTCGCTTTTTTGCATTTATGCCTCTTGCTGTGCATTTGTCATTTTTCGATTTTTGCACATATTTCTTGAACTTAATCATCATCCTTGTTTTTTTTTGTACGCCGCTATAATTTCCACTTGTCTGACTCGGTGCAGGACCCAACAAAATGATTTACAATGCGTTCAACAGTCTGTCCAACAAAAGAGGCCCCCAACTACTCCAGTTGCTAAGTTGCTGTTTTGCTGAAATTCTCCAACCTTCCGCCGCCGCCGCCGCCGCTGCTGCTCCTGCTGCTGTTGCAGTTTTGTAGCATTTTGGCTAAATACCACGCTGAAAGATTTATCGTCATGTTGCAGAAGCTGGAATTTCTTTAAAAAGCCAAAAGTATGAACGCTCAAAAAAAAAAACTGCCTACAAAAAATCTTCAAGCGCTGCACCGACATTGAAAGCCTTACCGACTGACTGGCCCTGCCCAGGCAATGCTCCGCTGTGCTGTCTTCTTTCTATTTTGGAGCACTTACTTGGAAGTTGTTTTTATTGTGTTGGATTGCAAAAAAGCGTCAACTTTAAATGAATTTGTTTTTAATTCGATTATTTTGCTGTTGAATTTTGAAATTAATTTTAAGGTTTCATTTGCGATGAGGTTTCAACTTTTTTTATATACATTTATTTAATTTGTGGATTTCTTTTTTATGGTATTTATTTAGGATTTTGGGTTTTTACCTCTTTGAAAACAATTCTGAAGACCTGGACTCTTTATTAAGTGTTGTTCCATTGTGTCGCTAATCATGCCAACAGAGATTCTAGTTCGCTTTATTATATTTAAATTATGTCTATAATCTTCACCCTCCAAACTTGTTGGAATGGACTCTTACATATGATTTCTTTCTTGTTAAATACTATAAATTAAGTATTCTTAACACTTGAGCAGCGTTTTTCATTCTTTAATTCTTCTGCCTCCATTCTCATGTCCTTCCAAAAGTTGTCGTTTTGTAGTAAATCGTTGACATCTCATTTGAAGTGTCTTATTGCACTGCTTCATACGAAATATGAGTTACTTAAAGAAACTCATTAAACATGCGATCTAAATGAAACCTCACAACTGCTTCAACCATATATTACGCCTCTGGTACCAGACATTTGTAGGGTTTAGTCGAAAAAAGCCTTCTAAAAACCAAAATGTTTTTGCTTTCTTAAATTTATTTTTCTTCATTTATATTTTTTTTATTTTCAATATTTTTAATATATTTTATTCAATTTTTTTTTATTTTCAATATTTTTTATTCTATATATTTTTTTATTTTAAATATATTTTATTCTACATTTTTTTTTAAAAATATTTTTTATTCTATATTTTTTATTTGAAATATTTTTTATTCTATATTTTTTGATTTTAAATATTTTTTATTCTGTATTTTTTTTAAATATTTTTAATTGTATATATTTTTTTTAAAAATATTTTTTATTCTATAAATTTCTTATTTTAAAAATTTTTTATTCTATATTTTTTTATTTTAAATATTTTTTATAATGTATTTTTGTTTTACATTCTACATTTTTTTCTTTTAAATATTTTTTATTCTATATTGTTGTAAATATTTTTTATTCTATATTTTTTTAAATATTTTTTTTCTATATTTTTTTTATTTTATAAATTTTTTATTCTATATTTTTTTAAATATTTTTTATATTTTTTATTCTATATTTTTTTAATTTAAATATTTTTTATGGTATTTTTTTATATTTTTTATTATACATTTTTTTAAATTTTAATTATTTTTTATTCTCTATATTTTTTAAATATTTTTTATTCTATATTTTTTTATTTCAAATATTTTTATTTCTATATTATTTTTGTATTTTAGATATTTTCTATTTTTTATATATTCTTTATTTTAGTTTAAATATTTATATTAAGTTTAGTTTATATATTATTATTTAGTTTATATTTTTATATATAGATATACTTACTTTTGTGTCTGTTTTAAATATTTTTTGTTATATATTTTGTTTATTTTATATATTTTTGTTATATATATTTTTTATTTTATAATTTTATAATAAATTATATATAAATTAAATTTTATTTGTTTTTAAATTAAATTTATTTATATTTAAATTAAATTTTGTTTGTTTTTTAATTTAAAAAACCTTTATTATATATATTTTTTTAATTTTCTATTTAATTTAAGATATTTATTTAATTTGGTTTTATTTTTTTTTTATTTATATATATATATATTTTTTTTTTTAAATTTTTTCTTCTTTTTATTTCTTTAAATTTTGTTAAATTTTTTTAATATGTTAATTTAAATTTTAGGAAATTTTTTTGATTATATTGTTTTTACAATTAGTTTTATATACATTTTTTTATATTTCTTTATAATTTTGTTAATTTTTTTTAAATATGTTAATTTAAATTTTAAACAAATTTCTTTATTGTTTTACTATTTGTTTTATATAAAATTTGTTTAAATTCTTTATAATTTTGCAAAATTTTTTTAAATTTAAATTTAAAAAAATTTTCTTTATTATATTATTGTTTTTTACTATTAATTTTATAAACAATTTTTTATTATTTCTTTATAATTTTGTAAAATTTTTTATTACGTTTATTTGAATTTGAAACATTTTTTCTTTCTTTTATAATCTTTTATATATCTTTATGATTTTGTAAAATTTTTTTATTATGTATATTGTTTTTAATTTAAAACCATTTTTTTATTTTATATTTTTTACTATTTATTTTGTATAACATTTTTTTTATATTTCTTAAATATTTTGTGAAATTTTTTATTATTTTTATTTACATTTAAAACCATTTTCCTTTTTATATTATAGTGTTTATAAAAAAATTTTTTTTTATTTAAAAAAAATATTTATAAATATATTAGATTTTTCTATTAACTATTTTATTGATAATTAATTTGTGTCTTTCTCTCTTCTTGCAGGTTCACAGTTCCGGGCTCTTTGAATTACGTTTAAAATACTTCAACAACGAACACGGGCGCGACAGTGAAGGTCAGTGTTGTAGCGGGCAGTCGGACCCCAGCACGGGCAAATGCATTGGCACATGTAAAACACGATTTCGCGTTTGTTTGAAGCATTATCAGGCGAAAATTGATACGACATCGCAGTGCACGTATGGCGATGTGGTGACACCGATTTTGGGTGAAAACTCTGTGAATCTAACGAATACGCAAAAATTTCAAAGCAAAGGCTTCACGAATCCCATACAGTTCGCCTTCAATTTTGCATGGCCGGTAAGTGTAACAAAAATAAACAAACTCTTCCTTGCTTCTACGAAGTAATCACACTCGACCTATATAAAATTACCACTCAGCTGTTTTTAGAGCATTTGCTTTGTTTATTGATGTATGTGCTATTCTAATGCAATAGAATAACACATTTTCCTACCCTGCCCCTGGCCGCCCACCCTCCTCTGGCACTTGCTTCCCATCACTTGTGTGTGTAGGCAATTTGAAATGTCTGCGCGTACAACGAACGAACGAACTAACAAACGCCTCAACTGTCAATAAAACCAAGCGCAGCAATCGCAGCGGTAATCTCAGCACATTTACACGCGTTTTCACATGCGCTTTCATGATGCGTTTGTGTGCGTGCATGTGTGGGCCTGAAAATGTACTTCAATACACTTGCAAATTAAAAATAAAAATTTCAATTTAAATGCTACTTGCAACATTTCGATTATTTATAGCAATTCCCTCAGTGCGCACACACACTTCACGTTTGTGGGTAGCACATAACAACAACAACAACAACAACAGGAGAAACATAGAGTAGCATGTGTGGTTGTGGTGTAGTGTGGTGGTGGTGTTGATGTTGCCAGCGGTGTTCTTCCCGATTGCTCCCTGTGCTTATGTGATTGTGGCAACTTGGCTGCTCAGAGCGATCAGCCACTTCATTATCACCATTTACATCATCATCACCATTTATGCTAAATTGCAAAAGTTCCCCTCTCTTCTTCGGCGCACTGCGAGCACAAACGCTCGGCACTCATCCACGTTCTGTATGCCACATTTGTGTATTTAAAAATAGCTTTTGCCTTAACTTCAAAATAAAGAGGAGAAGAAAAAACTGCAATTCTAATTTCCTTGCTGTGTCCTTGTAGCCCAAAATGCACGCAATAAACATTTCTTTATGTATTTCGTGTCTGTGTGCTAAACACACAAGGGTGGTTTACTCTACTCCACACACATGCGCGCCTTCTCTCGGTACGTATGAGTTATTTACGCCGAACATCTGTCAGCTATTAAAATGCGCTAAAAGTGCGAGTATAGCGTATACGCGTGCGCCTCTTGCACACACGTAACCGCCGCGCCTGCGCTCGAAAGCGGTTTCGGTTTTTGCTTCAGTAAATATTGGCGTTGATAATCATATTTCATCCCTTTCTGTTGCTTTGTTATGGAAATAATGTGCTTGCAAACTTGTTTCAATTGCAAGTCCATGGTTTTTAATCGATATTGAAGCAATTTGAAATGTTTTCCAAAAATTTTGTTTAGCAGGATTGCTTTTTGTCTTGTCGAGAAGCTTGATTTTAAATATATTAATTTTATGCTTAGATTTTTATTATTTTTTATTTTTGTATATTCTTTCTTGGTTAATTCAGTTGGAAAATTAATTTTTAATTGAAACAAAGTTTTCTTACTGCTCGAAACTTGTCTGTGTACCTGCATTAAACTGTGTGTGAGCAGAAGCGTAAACTTTTTATAAAGAAATTTCGTCTAAAAGAGTAATTTTTTCATTTGCCCTTGCCAGAAGAAGCCCCCTCAGTGTCGACGTTTTCGCTGCATTTTAAATGTCACATACCCAGGCATTTCCTTTCTTCATTTGCTGCTTCACTTAACAGCTGAGCACCTCCCCTTCTTTTTTCATACTAATTATGCGCACGTGTTTTTAATGATTTTTTTAAGTAAATCTTTAAGGTTTTTTGTTGTTCAAAGACTCTTTAAAACGTTCATGCTTCAGTGCAAATACTTTGCCAACCAGCCAAGCAGCCAGCCTGCTTTGGTATTTCTTTAAATGCTCGAGTATGTGCAAATATGTAACAAGAAGAAAATTGTTGGCATGCAAGCATTTCTCAATTATTTTATTATTATTGCTGCCTAACTACCTACCAACGTGCCAGCACCACCAGCAACAGCAACAGCACCAGCAGCACCATCCTCTGCAACATCACCGCTAATAATTCTACAATTATTTGTGTTTTGTTGCTGTGTTTTTAACCGTTGCTACTTCTTATCTGCTGCTAAATTCACTCAAGCTTCACGAACAAAAAAAATATATATATATATAAATTTTTGTATAAAAAAAACGTTTTTTTTTCAACAACTTTTATAACGTATTTCTAGGCGGTTGTTCAACGGCAAGAAAACCATTTTCAAATAAAGTTCTCTTTACTTCTGATACGAGTACCTTCAATAGGTGTGTGTGTTCTGGTGGTAGTAGTTTAATTGGACTGGTGTTAGTGTGTCGTAGTAGCATTTGTGGAAAGCGCACTGAACTTTATCGTTAAATGTGCTCAATAAAAACATACCCGCACCGCATATAAGGGTGTTTTTTTCATGCCATGCTTTGGCGTGCGTTGCTGCTAATGCTGCTCTTATAGTTAGTGCTGCTGCTGTTGTTGTTGCAGTGTTTCCCTAATTATTGCGCGCATGTGCACAGTCACCATCAACATCGCCATCGTCATCAGCATTACCATCATCGCCATCAACCGCCGGCTACTACGGCAATTCTGTTGTACATGCAGCGAGCAGTCACTTACTTCCATTTTATCACAATCATAGCCTCGCTCGAGGGGGGTGCCGAGCTGTGCGTAAAGTCAACAGCAATGCGCACCGCGGCCGCTGATGAAGGAAGGAAATTATCATGGCACGTGAAGTGTTTTTTTTTTCCAATTTGAAGCTGAGGGTGCACATTATTTAATAGAAATTGTAACGTGCCACAATTGCTTATTGCACTAGGAAGTAGTTTATCTCTGAACGCCCGCCAAGCAACTCACCGTAATGGAACTCAATTTGCGGCAATTCATGGCGTTGCAAGGAGGAGCAACAGCGTAAAATAAAATGTAACCATTTTTAAGCAATCAAATTGTGTTAGTTCGGAGGCAGAGGAAAGAAAGTAGAGACAGGGACGCCGAACAAACACTGAGCAAGTAGCTTTAGAGAAGAGTCGGTTCTTAAATGTATTCTCAAGAAACACTGTTGCAAGTTTAAGTCGGACTTTAAGTCAGTGTTGTGACACAAAAATATAGTATTTGATAGGTTTTTAAATATAAGGATATCATGAAACTAGGACTCTAACCACTCTAAACACGTATAGGTTCTGCACGGAGACAGAAGAAAAACCAGAGTACCTTCTAATGAACTGCGAAGACTTAGCTCGCAGTAGGAAGAGGGTGCATTACTGGCCCGAGGGCAGAGACAAAGAGAGATAGGTAGGATCGTAATACAGACTTACAGTGAGATTGGAGTTATCCCTGGAGAGATAGGTAGGACTTTAATACAGACTTACAATGAGATTCGAGCCATCCCTAGGGGAATCTGGAAGCTGGTAATCACATTAATTCGCCACGTGATCACCCAAGCGCAATCGTGGTGGCGTAAGGATTAACACTGCCGCATGAAGATGCCACTGAGGCACATAAAAACACATTTGGGAGGTATTCGCTGGGGACGAAACATGGCAATATTGTTTAGAAACCCCAACTCAGTGCTAAGTTTCCTTAGAGATCCTTCTAATGAACTGCGAAGCCTTAGCTTGCAGTAGGAAGAAATATCTGGGGCATTACTGGCCCGAGGGCAGATACATTAGAGCAATGCTAAGTTTCCTTAGAACTGTTGGACTAATAGAAGACCTTTAATAGGTAAATACAGAAGGAGTGCAATAGATCAAGTTGGTGGAGGTACATGTTCCCCTCTTTATCTCATTCACTCATTCATTCAAGGATAAATTTATCTGTGCCTGAGTGTGCTTCTTGGTGCCACTCTAACCTAAACCTAAATTTACTTTCCCAATTCCTTGACAAATTACCTGAACAAATTTTTCCTTCGGCCCTTTTCAGTTGAGGGTGTACTCGTATTTTGGCTTCCCTCCCTTAAACCTCAGAGCAATCCACTTTTTTCCTTAGAGCAACTTCCTCACATACTGTAAACAAAATTTTGGCAACTATTTTTGATTTTTTGTGAATTATTCTTTTCATTTAAAGATTTAAACACTCTTAGCCTTCACTCACCCCCATTTTTGCCGTCTTCCCTTATGTATCAGATTTTTAATTAAGCAGTAACCGGCTCTCATCTCTGTATCCCTCCGTCTCTGTATCCCTCCGTCTCTGCATCCCTCCGTCTCTATTAAAAGCCTTTCAAGTTCAAATTGTAGCGCACAATTCTAGGTCAACGTCGCGTTTACCATTCATACCCCCAACCCACCCTCTCAAACACCCACAAATACTTTTCATTATTAACTTCACACTCGAAAATTCTTGCCAATGCACTTAATTAAAAATACCTAAAAAAAAATATATGAAAAATTAAGAAGAAAATAAAAATAAACAGATGCCAATATAGCGTAGAGGAGTAGTAGGTATGTGGCTGCCACTGCCAGCCTGGCATGTTGACACGCCAAAAAAAAGTGAGACTGAGACTCCGACTCCATCGCCGCCTGCCGCCTGACAGTCTTAGCCGGCCTAAAAATAGCCGTCAACGCTAAGTCGAAGGGAGCGAGCACACAGAAAAGTGAACTTTAGTCTGGATATGGATAGGATGGGATTGAGGATGCAGCGGAGCATACCAGACCAGACCAGAGCAGACCAGAGCAGAGCAGAGCAGCGCTGTGCAGATCAGTGCTGTTGCAGGCAACATTGCATGCTGCCTTCCGCTGATATTGATGTTGCTGCTGCTGCTGCTGCTGATATAGCGTATATGCACACGCGATCTGTGACTTTTTTCCCTCTGTTTTTTGCTTGCGTGTTTATTTTTGGAAAAGAAGTCGCTAGCAACACTTTTTTGTAAATTTAATTTTAATTTTTTATTTTTTTATACATTTTTTTTTATATATATTTTTTTCTTTTGTGATGTCTCATTCAGCTGCTTTCAGGCTCTGCCTCTGCCGTTAATATTAAAGTCGCTCTCTGACTGTCTGTCTGTCTGTATGCCTGTGTCGCTGTTGTCGCTTTTGTTTAAATGTAAAAATTTTCATTAAAAATTTGTTTGCTTCTTTTTCTTGTGTTGGAAAAATTGAAATAAACATTGCAGCCGAGATGTTGTTGTTGGTGTTGCTGGTGCTGCTGCTGCAACTATTGCTTTCAATGCAAAAACGAAGTGTCATTTGCTATGCAGTAAACGAAGAAGTGTTGCTGTCGTCGTCATCGTCGTCGTTGCCGTTGTTGCACCTCTTTCGGCTGCTGTTGATGATCCGTCCGCTGCAGTTTGTCTGTTGCTGGCTGGCTGCTGATAGCTCCTTTTTTCTTTGTACTTGAGCACTGCTGCTGTTTATTGTATATCACTCATACCGCATCCGCAGCAATATTGCATTTGGCTGTTATTTGTTGCTGGTTGCTGTGCGCGGATTGTCGTCATAGTTGTCTGGTTTGTTTCCTGCCGTGCCCATATTTTTCACTTTTTTCCTTTCATTTTTTTATATGTTTTTTTCTTTTTGCTTTCATTTTTTGGTATAATTGCAAAGAGTACCATCAATTTTTTTTCTATTTTATTTATTTTTTATTTTTTTTTTAGCCAATTTGTATTTGTTCGAATTTACCATTTCATTTGCTTTAACGTTGCGCATGCGCATCCAATTTTCCAATTGCATTCTTCAGTTGGTCGAGTGTTTTTTTTGTTGTTTTTCAATCATTTCAATGCCTTTGCGCTTGAATGCCTCTCCTGCCGTTTCAGAATTTGCTTTATTTGGCGAGCAACTCACTCCTCTTTTGTGTTACCAGCAACAAAAAAATTGTTCCTTGCCCAATCCAAATGCCACAGCGCCAGTTTAGCGTTAAATTTGATGCATTGCAGTAAAATTTAAAATTTTTATTTATATATAAATTTTTTTCGCTAATAATTTTATTGATTATATTCTTCTTTACTGGTTTTTTTTTGTTAGTCCTTATTTTTATGTTATTCCTTTTTATGTTTGTTATTTTTTTATGTTATTCCTTGTTTTTTATGTTTTTCCTTATTTTTTTTGTTGTTCCTTATTCTTTTTTATGTTGATGTTTATTTTTCTGTTATTTCTCTTTTAGGTTGTTCCTTAAGTTCTTTCTTATATTTTATGTTAGTCCGTAGTTTTTATGTTCTTCCTTATTTTTTATGTTATTCCGTATTTTTTTATATTCTTCCTTATTTTTTGTGTTATTCCTTTTTTATGTTATTCCGTATTTTGTATGTTATTCCTTATTATTTATGTTGTTTCTTATTTCATATTGTTCCTAGTTTTTTTATGTCGTTAATTATTTTTTATGTTATTCCTTATATTTTATGTTGTTCCTTATTTTTTATGTTCTTCCATATTTTTTATGTTATTCATTATTTTTTATGTTATTCATTATTTTTTATCTTATTTCTTCTTTTTTATGTTTTTCCTTATTTTTTATGTGCTTCCTTATTTATGTTGTGCCTTATTTTTTATGTTATTCCTTTTTTATGTTATTCTTTATTTTTTATGTTATTCTTTATTTTTTATGTTATTCTTTATTTTTTATGTTATTATTTATGTTTTGGTTTTTCACTTATTAATTTTCTTATATTTTAATGGATTAAAAAAGTAAGTAAGATTTATTTTATATATGCATATATAATTTTTAAACTTTACTTACTTATTTAATTCATAATAAGATAATAATTATTATGTTATTATTATTGTTAATTTGTTTATTCTTTTTATTAATTAAATTTATATTTTTATTGCTTTTATTGATTAATACTATATTTGTTTATTTTTTATTAACTAATTTTATATTTTTATTCTTTTTATTAATTTATTTATTTTTTTTATTAATTAATTCTATATTTATTTATTTTTTTTATTAATTAATTCTATATTTATTTATTTTTTTATTAATTAATTCTATATTTATTTATTTTTATAAATTATATTTATATTTATTCTTTTTATGAATTAATTTTATATTTATTTATTTTTTTACTAATTTATTTTATATTTTTATTCTTATTATTAATTAATTTTATATTTAATTTTTTTACTAATTATTTTATATTTTTATTCTTGCTATTAATTAATTGTATATTTATTTGTTTTTTTTAGTAATTAATTTTATATTTATTATATTATAAAATAATTTTATATTTATTTATTAATTTTATACTTATTTATTATTTGAATTTATGGTTTTTTTTTGATATTTTTTATTTATTATTATTATGTTACTATTATATTATTATATATATTATTATTTATATCTATTATTTGCAAATGTATATTTTGTTTTACTATTATTTATTTGTTAATTTATTTATTATTTCAATGGACATTTAGTTTTATTATTTTTGCGAATAGTTTTTGTTTGTTTACTTTCTTTATTAAATTTTATTTTATTTACTACATTCGTATTTTTTAATTTTTTTATAGTATCCAAATTAATTAATTCTCTTGTTGTTTCCTTTCTTTTGCATTTATTTTTGTTTTTAATATTTTTTGTTGTACGATTCATATATTTCACTAAATGCTTTTCTATTACTTAATGTTTTTCTATCAATTAATATTTGTTTTTTGTTTAGTAAAAAGTTATCTTCTCCCCCCAACTGTTTACGAAAAAGTGTCATCCGTTAACTTCGGCAGCTGTTTCGGCTGCCTCCTCCGCCCACACGTCTTTCGTAAAAAATGAAAGCTAATTTCGTAAGATCCCCACAATTGACACCCAAAAAATTTGTAATTTACGCCTCCTCTGCATTTTGGTTTTATCTCTTCCGCACCAGTTCCTCACCGCTGCATTGTCAACTTAACTCCGCTGTGTCTAGCACTACCTCCATTAATACTACTACTTTAGTTTTTTCCTATCACTTCTGCGTCTTTTTATATTTTTTTTTTATTTATTTGTTTGTTTTTTTCTTACTTAGTATAAGGCAATATTTTTTATTTTTTGTAATCAAGTGTGAATTGAGGGCGCTGCGCTGCGCTATGCACATGCGCACATTTGCATTTCAAATGTTGTATGCAACTGTTCGTCGTTTCGTATTTTATCTAGCTGCCCCCCGCCTCCTGCCGCTGCCAATGTTGCACGCTACTTTATTGCATTATTTATTTGGTTGTTGTTGCTGTTTCTGTTGCCGTTGCCGTTGCCGTTGATATTGCTTAGTACCACCGCCACAGCCACAACTCATATGAATGCATCCGTCCGCTGCGTGTATCTACCATCATAGTTTACGCGATACGTTCAAAAAGCGGCATGTAGGCGTTTTGACGCTTTTTCTTCTAGTCATAATTTTCGAAGGCGTTTTTTGTTGTTGTCTTTTTAGTTGGCTATTAGTTTAAATGCATATGAAACACGCTTACATCTTTTTTATGATTACTTTAACTTTATCTCTTCATAATTTGTCCAATTTGGTTTAGCATATTAAGTGATGATATTTCCGCATTTCCGGAGCTCACTTTCAAGATACCATCCATCCCATCCACTTGCCAGGCCCTCAACTTGGAGTATTGTGTAGCTGCAGTTGTAGGCATTTTAGTATAATCACATTTTAAATTAACTTAAAACGTTTTGATATCACTTGATTTGCTAGCGTTGAGCAGGCCTTGTGTGTGGTCGGTCAACGTTTTAATAGGCGTCTTCGATTCACCACCCTATCGAGGATAGGACAGACTTTTGTATGGAAAAATTTATGGAGTAAATTATACTCTAGAATTGAGTGGAAGTAGAATCGTGAATGATTAACATATTCTATGCATGCAGAACAAATCCACTGAAGTTATTAAAGAGCCTTTCCACAGATTTTGTTCTTCTTTTCGCTGAAGTTATTAAAGAGCCTTTCCACTGATTTTATATTTCTTTCCACTGAAGTAATTAAAGAACCTTTCCACTGATTTTATATTTCTTTCCACTGAAGTTATTAAAGAGCCTTTCCACTGATTTTATTTTTCATTCCACTGAAGTTATTAAAGAGCCTTTCCACGATTTTATTCTTCTCTCCACTGAAGTTATTAAATAGCCTTTTAAAGCACCATTTAATTCTTTTAAGAAGCCGGCATTTTGTTATTATTTGTGTTTGTTACTTGTGCACACCTGATCCCGTATATAATCTTATTCAATTACGTATCGTTTACTTCTCAGCAGTCCTTGTTTACCTTCCGCACCGTTTCCTTCGTTTAAGCTGCTCGTTACTCCTCTTCATCTCTTACTGATTACTTCCCCTTTTAAGTATACTTAGTGAAATCTTTGCACAATCTCTGATCCTGTTGATCCTCATCTCTGCCCAAAGCATGCCTAATTGAATCACTTCCTTTTCAGCCACTCTATCATAAGTTCATATTTTGTTTTATTACGAGTATATACAATTTCACTTTTTAAGCATACTTTTTTGTGTACATCAATACTGACTTTCTATCTTTTTTGCTTATCTTTTTGCATTTGCAGGGCACGTTTACCTTGATCGTTGAAGCATTGCACGATACCAACAACAGCGCCAATACGCGATCAAACAGTAAGTTTTTAAACATTTTTTCTTTCTTCCCTTTTGTTTACAATTTATTTTCATAACTTTTTATATGAAACTCATAAAGCGCAAATTGCTTCCTTCCTTTTTAAGTGGTTAAAAAAAATTACAAAAAAAAAAAACAGGAATTATGTGTGTGTTTAAAGAGAGTATATCCTGCTTCCTGTCAAACAGCGCGCACAACACACCAAAAGTGATCTTTAGCTGTCAAAATTTTGCTGCATGATCACTTTTTGGCAGGAATGAATGCGTTCGTCATTCGATACTGGCGACGAGCACAAACACAACGTGTGGTGGTGCAGCTTTTTAACCCTAAAAAAGGGAATTTGAATATTTTCTAAAAACTAAACGCTCTCTGACTGACACTTGTGCCGAGCTGCCTGTTTCAATTTACTGGCGCGGCAGTGCACGCAATTTAAGCAGGCCTCAACACACACAAACGCCCAGGCGACAGTCAGAAAGAGAGGTTTGCATTCCGAATTTTTTTTTTTGCAAAGATTTCCGGCATATTGAGTGGTTTTAAATATCAAAACCGTACTTAAATAATGGGGCAGGTTTATCCCTTATCCCTTTTTATTCAGTGCTGCGAGTGCCACGAACACCAGCTACCATCAGCAAAAGGATAAAGTTCTTGCTTTGCTGTGAGCTGCACTGACATGCCTAGAACGGAAGTGTGTGTCTTTTGTGTTTGTTGTGGGTTTTCTTTTATACACTTTTTTTCCTTTTGTAGTCGTTGTTGTACACTGCTTTACTGGGCTATTAATTCGCTTTAGCATTACTCACTTACGTACGAGTGCTCAGTGCTAAATTCGAATACCGCTGTCTGCCATTCTTTCGATGCCGATTTGTTGTACTCGTATTTTAAAGCAAATATTTTAAGCGCTCTCTTATCGGTGCTTGTTTTTTCATCAATCAACTCCTCTTTTTGTGTGTTTTCCTTTATGCCTCGCCGCCAAATCACGAATTTTCATTTGTTATACACGCATTTCGACTGGCCTCCTTTACCTACCTGTCTACTCTGCCTCCTACTAACAGGCAGGAGTACTCCTTACCTTACCTTCCTTCGACTGCTGCTGACTACTTTACCTTACTTCGACTGCTGCTGACTACTTTACCTTTGATACTTTTGCCAACCTCCCCTAGAGCTGCCTGCCGCCTGCTTCCACCACTTCGTGGAAATCAGCGATCATGTTTTTGATTTTGTTTCATGTTTTTTATTTCTCTTGGTTTTTTGTTGTTGTTTTGCTCCCTCACTCTTGTAATCCATCTTGTGAGTATTTTTCTTCGTCTACTGTTGCTAGAGCCTGTGCCGTCTGTCTGTGCTGGGTTCTTGCGGTTTGCATATTGCATGAAGGTCTCCTTCCTACTTCGGCTCCTGCTGTCGTTGTCGTTGTACGACCTGCTGCTCCTGCTGTATCTGCTCTCGAGTCTCTTCTTACTTGTCAACTGCCAGGTAAGTGACTTGGTTAGGAATTTTCTCAGTTTGTTTTTGGTGTTCACTGCAAAGTCTCCGAGTACTTCAGTGCATGCCAATAGTGTACCCAGTTTTGAGTTCGGTATTTGCTGAATTCAACTATTTTCGACTATTGTTGTTACGAGTTGTTCATGGTGTCAATGCTGTTAGTGTGAATTTCGACAGGCTTTCTTCTAGGATCATTATAGTTCGGACCGTACCGCAGATCCCACACGCATATTAATGCCAACCTTCAGTTACTTCTTTTTTGCTGTGTGTGTTTTCAATTGTTCCTTACACATCCTGCATAATTGCGTACAGGTTTTTCTTCAAATCATTTGAGTTCCCACGCCCTACAATTGGGTGCTCAGAGTTTTTTCTTAGACGCTCTCTTTATAGTTCTTCACTTTCTAATGGTACTCGTAACACCCGCTACCTGCTTATCGACTTTCTTTCTTTCTTGTTTCTCTACCAAATACTTTAACTGCCATTCCCTTCCCCGTCGCAGCTGATTTATAGCTTCCCTAGAGTGAGTGTGTGTCTGTGTGTGTGTTTTCCTTGAAAGTGATTTTTGTGTTGGAATTTTAATTGTCCATTTTTTTCCCTCCATCATTTTAATGGTTCTTCCAATGCTGGCCCCATCTAAACGCCTCTTAAATCGTATTCTATTATAAATTTCAGTTGATTCTCTGCGTTGTGCCTTGCGTCCTGCTGTGTTGTTGCCTGGTCTTGCATACTACGAGTATCTCGTCTACTATTGCTCAATATCCTGTCGTGATTTTTAAGTGCAAGTGTTGCACTACTCCCTGCAATTTTAATCTTAAAGAGTTTAACTTGAGTTTTACTTTACCTCCCCCAGTCCTTCATCTCACCTACCTTCTAGTTGGTCGCATTGCCTTTTCCACGTTTATAGATATTTATCTGCATTTGTAATATTGCAATTTCCATTATAATGTTTTATATTTTTTTTCGCCCTTTTTGTTTGTTCGCTTTTTCGTATTTTTCTGTGTTGTCGACTCTTGTCAAGGATTAATTTCATTATTTAAGTTGTTGTCTTTTTTTAGCCCGTTCCATCGCTGCAGTCACTGGCAACTTTTGGCTGGCTGGCTGGCTGGCTGGCTGGCTGGCTGGGTGAGTGGCTGGTTGGCCGGCGTATCTCCCGCATATTTGCACTCGCATGTGTGCTGCTGCATGTACTTGTAACCTGCGTAGCAAGTTTACGCCTGTCCAATGCTATCTGTCTGTCTGTCTGTCTGTCTGTCGGTTTGCACTGTCCTGTGCGGGGCTGTCCTTCTATGCTGCGCACAGTCAGTCACCAACGCTTTGGCTGGCTGCCGCACCACACCACACCGCACCACACCACACCGCACCACACCACACCACACCGCACCACACTGCACTGCACTGCACTGCACTGCACTGCACACAGCAACAAGTTTTGGAATTTTCATTTAACATAAATTACATAAAAATCGCTGAAGACGACACAGTCGTCTCGCAGCCTCTCCGCCTCGCCAAACGCTCAAATCCGAAACGATTTTTGACCATTCGCCTCGTTTTGTTGTCGACCTTTTTGGCCAAGTTTCTGCATTACAAATCTCGCGTTGTTGCATTGCTCGCTCGCTTGCTGCCTGATGGTGTTGCCTTGTGTTGCCTGCCTGCCAGCCTGCATTTCGGAGCTGCCTGCTTTTCCTTTTTACCTTGCCGGGAACGACTTGTCTGCAGCGTATAGATTTTTGTTCTTTTATTGTTCTTGTTGTTGTTGTTGTTTTGTTTTTCGGCCACATCGAAATCTTGCAACTCATCCTCGTCGCATTTAAGCATGTTTTTTTCGCTCTTCCTCTTCTTAACTTTTTCACCTATCCCTACCTACCAATTAATCTCTGCCAATACCAAAGTTGTTAGTTGCTGATGTTGCTGCCGCTGCTGCTATTATTGTTGTTGTTGCTGTTGTTGTTGAGTGTGTTGTTGCTGTTGTTAAATGCTTATCTTTTAATTTTAACTCATTGGATCAACTTTTGCGCAGCCGTTGTGTTGCTCCGTTCTACAACAAAACAAAACTTCTCGTGTGTCTTGATAAAATGGTAAAAATTCCTTCAAATTGTCTGCGCCTGCATGCGTTGCGCTGAGGAATTTCTGCTGATAATTTTAGAGAATTCGAGTTAAATTCTTGCTGCAAATTTGTAAGAAGGTCAAAGACGACCAAGCGAACAAATCTCACCTGCAGCCGGCAGATCAAGGTACTCCGGGAGATATTTCATATGGCTGATGTGGAGTTGATGATGACGACACCGGTAAAGCAAACAACCTTTTCAAGTATAATATGCGGACTAAGAAATCAAATTGTGTATTTACACACATTGTTTTTGTATTTTTAGTTAATAACAATTTACTTTGATTAAATTTCATTAAAGTCTGAATTAACTTATTAATCAGTTGAACACAATTAATTACTCAATGCAAAAAGGATGTGAGAACTTCCGCTTTTTCAATTGTTACCAACAAACTACCACCTAAAACATAATGAATGAGAACTTTACCATAAAAGGGGGCTCCCACCAAACATTAATTTGTAACTTTCTCTATTATCATAAATTGTTTATTTGAAAAATAGTCAAATTTTAAGTCTCCCTTGCGGGGAAATTTTCTGCGTTGGTGTATCTCACACTTTCTTTGCACGTTTCAACTTAGCGACATAAATTTGAGCTTCTACCAAGTCCGCAGTTGGTGAAAAGTTGCTCTTCCGCCATAAATTGCTGACTCTTTGCTAATAAATTTCGATAATTAAACAGGCTCAAAAGCAAATTTTTCCGCTCTTTCTTTTTCCTGCCAGGCAAAATGCGTAAAACTTTTCCTCATAATCAAATTTACTAACCAAGCGCAACTCAGTCGCACACACTTGGAGTTTAGAGGGGGAAAAATGTGCGTCTAATAACCTGTCATACTACAAATCCAACTGTTTTGGCTGGCATATCTCCAGCAACATGGACACTTGGATACCTCATAGACAGTTGGCTTAAAGTTGTTGCTTGTTGCCTGCCTGGCTGGCTGGCTTGGCTGTCTATGCTGGCTGGTTGGTTGCTTAGTTGGCTGCCTTTAAATAAATTTCAATTCAATTTTGAGAATGCAAACAAACGTGCATTAGAGGTGCATTAGGAGGTGCCACGCAAAAAGGCCAAAACACTGGAATGTGTGTATATGTATGTACAACCGCGTGCATACATTCATACATACATACATGCATGCATGCATGTGCGATTAGTTCTTACCCAGTTGGTTAAAGCGCGTACCACCGACCTATCGCACTGAGCGTACTTGTTGCTATTGCCGCCTGGATGGATGTGTGTGCGGTGGAGTTAACAAGCTTTTTAGCCGCTAACTATGCAAAAGCACACATGTATGCGCGCGCGCGTGTGTGTGTGTGTGTGTGTGTGTTTGGGACATGTGCATTGAGCCAAACAGGTGAATACTGCCACTCGCTTGGGTTAAATGTGTTTTAGCATAGAATTTTGTTTTTTTTTTTAGTCGTTTGACTGCACATATTTCGGCTAATTAATTAGTTAATTTGGTTGAGGTAATTTCTGTGCTGGTTGACATAAATCTCTAAACTCGTATTAAACCTGGTAATCGGTTTTACCAGTTTATGGATTTTTGATTTTGTTTGAATTTTTGTGTGGCAGCAATTGACATTTTCAGCATATTAATGTAGGTCGTTTTTTGGTAATACTAAAATCAGTTATTAAAGCCAGTTTATTGGTAACTGGAAATTGCAGCCTTATGATCCAATATTGTTGTTATTTACGCAAACATGGTTCTTTAAGTTTAACTTGAGCAGTCTGGAAGATTTCTAATACTCCCTTTTTAATAGGGACGAAATTCCGCTGAAGCCTTTGTTTGGAATTCGACTGATCATTGAATTGTTCTGTTTTTTAATACTTTACACCTTTCTATTCCACGCACAGGAGTTCCTCTAAGTCATTGAATTTGAAATACGTTTGGTGATCTTCAATTTGAAGCACCTGTTATTCCATATTTCATACCAGATATTTTACTTCCATCCACACATTGTTGTGTACTATTCAAACCAAAGTTTGTCTCATATAATATAAGAGTATGTCAGACAGACTTTGCTTAGTTTGACCAATATTTCTAAAATTCTGTTGTTATTTTCATATTTACCCACAATTATCTTTCTCCCTCCCGATACTGTATGAAATCTCCCAATAATCTGTCTGTTTTCCATTTAGTTTTGTAAGTGAAAACTTCCTTGAAAGTTTTATTAAAAAATCTCCGTAAATTCCTTCTTTCTTTCTTACATTACTTTTACTAAGGATATGAAAAAAATCACCCGGTAGTTTTTTTATTCAGAACACGACTATATAAATTATATTTAACTATCCCCTGCATTCCCTGCTATGATTGCTTTATTTAACCTTTGCTTTTGCCTGCATTCTTGGCTGAACTCTCTTCTAATTTCCCTTTTCGGTTGCTAAGCAAATTACTCCTACATTTTTTTAGACGCTCGCTCATTTCACTAACAATTTCGAGCTAATCGACGCTGGAAATCTTTCTGAGTTAAATATCACTTTTGCTTTTAATGTGTTCTAAGGCCAATTTCTTTCATCGGTGGTATGTTTTCCTCAGTCTCTCTTGGCTAAGCTGCGAGCCTCAGCCAGTAATGGTACAAAAATTTAACCTCTAAACACTTTTTTTTGTGTTGCTTACAAGCAAGTCTCGCTCTCGTCTTTCTCGGCACTCTACTCGTTTTGGTATTTAAAGTTGCTTACAATTACTGCGTCTGCTCTACGCTGTACTCCCTCTGCCTGCATGGTGCACCTCCGCCGGGGCTGAGACTGGTGCTGCTGCTGCTGTGGCACATAAGTAACATTAACAATATTGCTTCTTTAACATTGCGGGAGATTTATGCTGTATTCAACTTTAACTCTACGTTGCAATTCAACAGCAACAACAACAACAACAACAACAGTCATGCACCTGCAATTTACTTTATAGACCATGGCATAATGCAACCATCCAAGCGACGTACCAAGTCAGCTTCAGTCAGTCAGCCAACCAGCCAGCCAGCCAGCCAGCCAGCCAACAACAACCAACCAAACCGCCAGCCAAGCGATCGAGCGACCGGTCTTCTTAAGTCGCGCACCACCTGAATTTTCAACCGCTGCTCCTCGTCTGCTTTTATACGTGTGCGCAGAGTGTGTTTAAAGTATGCGCGAAAATGCACTCTGCGCACGGCGAGGGTTGTCTATATACATACATATATATATTTATATACATATGTGCATGTGTGTGTGTGTGTTGGATTGTGTTTTGTACATCTTGTGCGCATGCGCAGCTAGTGTGACAACCTTTTTTTTTTATTACAAGTATTGTTGCTTTTTTAATTTTTCTATCCCGTCCTCTGCTTTTGAAAATATTTTCATTTTGGTTTTAATTCATTCACGAAAACTCGCCTTATTGCATTTTCTGCATTTTCCCTATATTTGTATGTTTGTCTCATTGCTTGCTTCTTTTCTTGCTCCCTGTCGCCTGTCTCTGCCTCTTCTTTTCCTCTTCCTCCTGCTCTAATCGCCTTTGTGCAAAAAGGTAGACACGCTAATGCAGCGTTGCAAATTGCAAATTGAAAATCAATCCATTAAAATAGTCTTGCAGATATGAGCTACGTACGACGACTGCATTGCATCGGTCTGCATCTTGGTGGAGATGTGTGCCAAAATGCTTCAGCAACTGTGATGCTGCATTGTGGCTAGGACCGAACACCTAGCCTCAAGTGGACGCTCAGTTGCATGGGAGGTTGCTTGAGAGGAGGGTGGTGGCTTGGCAAGGGAGGGTGTTGAGTATCAACTATTTTTAGCCTATTTTGTAGCCTACTTAGTTTACGAGTGCCTTCTCTGTGTCGAGCTTGAAGAGCCATAAACTTGTGTTGTGGCTTTCTTTGTCTAATTACAAATTACGAGGGTTGGTAAAATGATGTCTGCCCATTCCCGCCATAAGAAAGTTTCACCATAAAATAAATTAAATCTTTTAATGAGTTCGCTGGGTACGAAATCGGAACATGGGAAATGAATTGTTTGGGCAACAGTTCAATTCGCAGCGTTTAACAATCAATCAAATACGAATAGCAAAACTCCCTGCATAGTTCCAAGAAATCTGGCATAAACGTTTCCTAAATTTCTCCGGAGAGTATTACAAGTTTAGTATTGAAATCCTGCTGGAGAAAATTCTACCTGTGCAAATCCTCACTCTAACCTTACAAGCCACGACGTAAAGAAGAATCAGCTCTGTCCGAGTCAAGACGTAAAGAAGACTCATCTTTGTCCGAGTTATATTGCCAATTCCAATGAACATATACCTTTAGGTATATAACAATCAACAGATCAATGGTTAGTTATTGCTTAAACTCCATTTTATATCGGATGACTCCAGGACATAAATGAAGTTTTTAATTCCCTTCAGAATTAGCCCAAATCAAATTCTTCCCTTTTCATTTTTTAATAATTTCCTACAAATTAGCACTTAAAATTGTATCTTTCCTTAAATTTTATCCTAATTTCCCCCTCGCTGGTTTTTTTTCGTAAGTTTGGTAACATTTTTTTTAGAATTTATAAATTCCTTTAAACCATAAAGATAAGTATCTGAATTATGCTCGCTCGTACTTAACAACTTTGGATTGAATTGCCTTTTTGTTCAGTCTTTTAAATGCCTTTTTATTTTAATTTAAACCTTTCTTTTGATAATCATATTTCGTATATTATTCTACTACACTCACACGCGCAGTTAGCCTCAGAATGCAGTTCCAAACCTTTGCAGGCCCGGCTACGCTGGTCCCTCATTTTCACTAATGCCCAATAATTAATCTTCATTTAATAACCCGCTCTTCCACCAGAGCACAGACAGACACACAGACGGACAGAACAACTTTGTTGGTTGTTCATTGTTGCTGTTGTTGGTTTGTTGTTTGTTTCTCACATTTTGGAGTTTGTTGCACAAAATGCCTGAGAAACACTGCTCGCTTTTTACTGACTTTTAATATTATTTTTGGTTTGTTTAATTCCCCTTGCAGCCAAACAGCACACCAACTTTTATCTTTACAGCTTCCTTTTGCGCTTTTTCGGGTTTTATTTACGTACTTATTTTGTTTTTTACTTGTTTATTTGCCTCTTTCACATCCTTTTTAGTGTTTGTTAATAGAAGTTGTTCAGTGCTTAATTTGTGTGCTTCTCTTGCAGATCTACTCATACAACGGCTGTCCGTGCAACAAGTCTTGGAGGTATCCCCCGAATGGAAGACGAACAAATCGGAAGCGCAGTACACTTGGCTGGAGTACGATTTTCGTGTTACTTGCGATGCGCATTATTACGGCGCTGGATGTGCGAATTTATGCAGACCACGCGATGATCAGTTCGGTCATTATACCTGCTCAGACACCGGCGAAATTATATGCCTGTCAGGCTGGCAAGGAGACTACTGTGACAAACGTGAGTCGTCTTGTTCATGAACTTTGTTTTAGTATTATTATAGTATGGGAATTTAATGAATATATCAAATGATTTCGCTGGGGAGGAGAACCGTAGGATTGGGAAAGCGATTTGACTTGATGATTCTCTACAAAGTTGGTCTGGGTTTGAAGCTTTAATGTGGCAACATACATTGATGGGATGACTGATTTCGCGCGGTGGTTTTTTTATAAGCAGAACGACTCATTATTTCTTGGCTGTGAAGTTAAAGAATTGATTACAGTGAAAAAACTTACAGCAGAAGCATAGAGAGAAGATCATCCTTGAGTAAGTTGAATGTAGTTGAAATAGACAGGTTTCAATGGCAATCATACAGGAACCAAACAAAGAACATTATTAGAGAGAAAGGACATTTTTCTTGAGTAAGTTGAGCTTAGTTAGAACAGACAGCTTTCAATGGCAATCATACAGGAACTAAACACACAACATTATTAGAGAAAGGACACTTTCCTTGAGTGAGTAGAGCTTAGTTAGAACAGACAACAAACAAACAAACAACATTATTAGAGAGAAAGGACATTTTCCTTGAGTAAGTTGAGCGTTGCTATTGAAACCAGACAGGTTTCAATAGCAGTCAGAGATGAATTAAAGAAACAAAATTATTAGAGAGAAAGGACATTTTAAGTTGAGCTTAGTTAGAAATGACAGCTTTCAATGACAATCATCCAAGCAAGCAAACAAACAACCTTATTAGAGATAGGATATTTTCCTTGAGTAAGTTGAGCTTAGTTGAGCTTAGTTGAGCTTAGTTAGAACAGACAACAAACAAACAACATTATTAGACAGAAGGACATTTTCCTTGAGAAGTTGAGCTTAGTTAGAACAGACAACAAACAAACAACATTATTAGAGAGAAAGGACATTTTCCTTGGGTAAGTTGAGCGTAGTAGGAAAAGACAGGTTTCAATAGGAATCAGAGATGAATTAAACAAACAACATTATTAGAGAGAAAGGACATTTTCCTTGGGTAAGTTGAGCTTAGTTAGAAATGATAGCTTTCAATGACAATCAAATAAACAACCTTATTAGAGAGAGGATATTTTCCTTGAGTAAGTTGAGGTTAGTTACAAGAGATAGCTTTCAATGGCAATCATCCAAACAAACAAACAAACAAACAAACCATATTATTAAAGAAAGGACATTTTATTTGGGCAAATTGAGCTTAGTTAGAATGGCAATGATTCAAACAAGCATTTTCCTTTAAGCTATTAACTACGTTCTTGCCCTAGTCTTGGACTCGGTTGTTACAGGTATATAGATACTTATGTTTCCTTGGTTCCTACCACATCTCAGCTATTTAAACACTTGCGTTGTGTCTATTCTTTCACTGTGAGTATGTGTGCCAACCCTTATTTCCCCAAAAAACGAAGCGAAGCAGGAGAGAAGATTGCCGGCTTTTTTTATTGACTCATTCATAAACGAGATAAATCGTTTGCGTTTGTTTCCTTGCTTTATTTTGTTGTTTCTGCAGCGGTGTTGCTTTTATTAAAACACTTGCTCCGAGATCATTCATACTTGCTGAACGGAACGCTTGGCAAACCTGCTGCTTTCTGCATTGTTGTTGCTATTGTTGTTTACTATGCCACCACTACCAACGAGCCGAACGAAATTGAGCCTTAATTTAAGGCCATTTGCTCGTTTAACTACGCAAAAACGCTAAGAAACGAAACGAAAACAGCACTGAAGGAGCAGCTGTATTTTTTGGCAGTTCTTCCGATTTCTTAAAATTGTTTTTTCCATTTTTTTATATTGTTTTTGTTTTTTGTTTTTGCTTTATAAACCTGCCAAACGCAACACGCAGCAGCAGCGTCAGCGGCAGCAAAAAGTGCACAGTTTATATTGGAAAAAAATTATTTTACCACAAAATTCAAGGTGTAATCAACATCCGCCAGTACTAAAAACGTATCGGGCAAAACGCACAACGCAAAAAACAAAAAGGAAGCAGCACAAAACATGAAGAAGGGTCTTTAAATTTAAAGAGGCACCACCACCAGCAGCAGCAGAAGCAGAAGCGGCAGCGGCAGCCCCACTGCACACATGCGTCTTGGCCAGACGAGAGGCATTTGCTTGCTTACTGCTTACTTGCTAAGCTGGCTTCCTTGCAAACTCGCACACACTCACACTGTCCAGCGACAAGTCTGGTATCTGCTGAGCATCTCAGGAAGCCTACACAACCACCAGCACCGCCATACCAACAACAACAAGAGCAGCAGCAGCAGCTCACAAAGGGATTTGTGCGCTCAGAGCCTGAGCTGGCTGGATGGACTCTGTTGTTGTTGCTGTGCTACTCCAGCAGGCCACATTTTTTGGTAGTTTTGAGACTGGCGCAACATAAATGCACGTATGTGCCCCTGTTTGTATATAGGTGTGTGTTTTGTGTGTGTGTGTGTGTGTGTGGGTACATTTCCAGCACCACTACCTAACCGCCACCACCGCACTAAATCTTTGCCCAGCGATGGCGTGGGAAGATTTTTCACCCGGCCGTAGTTTATGTCGATCGAATATCATCGCATGCGGCAGCAAGCAGCAAGAACCCAAAAATGCTCTCGAGACAAAAAGTAAAAAGGTACAAAATTTCGTAAGGAACAAACGGTAAGGCAAGGAAGGAAGGTTGCCTTTGCGTTACCAATGTGTGCCGTGCCTGTCGTTTGGTTTGGTTTGGTTTGGGTTTGCTTCTCCTGTTTGGTCTTTTCTCAGTTTTTTTTGCTTTGTTCTTGTTAAGGAGGTTTACTCTTGTTGCTGTTGTTTGATGATGGCGGCGACTATACTCACACATACCTATAAAATTGGTACATATAAGCCAACCAAGACCTTAAATGATCTTCCAAACACACACACACACACACACACACACTCGGAAAGACATGATCTTAAGCAGACAATGCTTTATGGTTGCTTGCTTTGCCTTGCCTTGCCGAGCTATGCTTTGCTTTACTTTACTTTGTTCTTGGCTTATTATGTACTTGCTACAGTCTTCCTGCTTTGTGGCGTTTCACTCTTGTGGTAGCATGAGCGCATAATTTTCGTAAGTTACTCGTACCTGCCACTGCCACTGCCCCAATCAATTCACATTCAAAATAGTTTAATTTATGAGCATTTCTTCATGCTTTCCTTTAGCCTTTGGCTGGTAACCATGCTACCATGAAGATTTCTGCTTCAAAACTTGTTTCAAAATGTTGACCCACCAACAACCAACAAACAACAACAACAACAACAACAACAACCAACGTCTCAACTCTCAACAGACAGAGGCGATGACAAATGAAATTTTTTCACCTATTCATTTGGATAATTTATATACTCGTACGCATCCACAGAAATACACCCGTACTTTTCTTTTCAGTTTATAGAACCCCGAAAAGCCGGGCCACCGTCCATTGAGCTGCACGCTTGCAGCCCAACCTTTCAATAAGAAATCAATATTGAAAAATTCTAAACAAAACACAACGACTCCTTTGCCTATAAGTGTGGCAGACACAGACTCTTGAAAATAAAATCAGCACCAGCAGCAGCATCACCCATCATGGTCGTCGTCGTCGTTATGATCGCAGTCGTCGCAGTCGTGGTCGCGGTCGCGGTCTTCAATAATTACACTTTAATTTGTGTGTGGTTGCTTGGGTTTCCTCTCCCTCACTACATCCATAGTAGGAGCATCCGTCCCGCATTTGTGTGTGGATGATTCAGGTTTTCGTTGATTCAGGTATTTGTGATTTTTGTGGCATCATCATATTTGATTTGACATGTAAGTGATTTTCAATAAAACCATCAACGTTCTTTGAAGTGGTTTTCATATGAAAATGACACAAACTTACTGTAAGTGGTGCTGCGGCTGCTGGCAGCCACAAAGATTTCTATGGATATGGTAATCGGTGCTCAAGTTTAGCTGCGCTGCGTACTGCTCTGGCAACATTTATGACCAAACGTGATGGCGATAAACTTCAATTGCAATTGAATCATAGTTGCAACATTGTTGGCGGTATGAGCGAGCAGAGGCAGCATTTTGGAAATAGGTTCTTCAGCGAAGCTAAAATTTGCTTGAGCTTTTGTGCAACAATTAATTATGTTATCAGTGCTATGGCCGAAGATTTATATTATATCATTATTGCAGAAAAGAGTTAGGAAAGAAAAGTCTACCCTCCCCTGTCGCTGACCTAACGACCCTGAGTCGTTTGAAACGATATCCGGTGTTAACCAATATAACTCTCAAGGACGTATCCACCTAATGCACTATGAAACAATACTTCCTTCAAATAATTAAATATTTTTAAGTATCCAGTGTTTCAACCCAAACCCACCTAATGTACTATGAAACAAGACTTTCTTCAAACAATTAAACATTTTGAAGTAATCCAGTTCTTAAACCCAAATCCTTCTTCTTTGAAAACTTCGATCTGCACACAAGTAATTTGCACATTGATCATCTTCGTCGACCAATATTCATGTCCATTGAAGTACCCCCAACTCTTGCCCTTTCCGTCTCTTTTATTACAAACAAAATTCTACTTGCCACTAATTTACGTACTGAAATGAAACTAATCCATTTTTTAAAGTTAAGGAGTTACTTTCACTTTTCACCATCTTTTAGAAGCTACTCAAACCTTTCCTTTAGAACCTAACCACCGTAAGCTCCGTCATCCAACAAAGCGTTCTTTAAAATCATCCTCTCTTATTGAATCCACCAACTATTGTCATCATATTGAAGCAATCTTTCCTTATATATCACTCCCCAAACGTTTCCATCTGTGCTATAACTAAACTAGCCTCTGGACCTATTTGGACCCATCCGTTTCACGCAACCGGTGGTTTATTTTCTGCTGAGGGATTATCTTCATGAAGCAATCTTTCTTATCACTCCTGCCATTTGAATCACTCCCAACTGTTTACTTCCACTAACTTGACCTCTGACCTAAGTAAAGCAATGCAATTCGAAGCAACTGGCGATCTTTGATAACTGAGGGTTCTTCTTCATGAAGCAATATTTCTTCTTAGTTTAGTAAATCATATTTATTAAATCGATTCAGGTGGAACCACTTCATTTGCTTTGAAGAACCGCAACGCCTTGCTGACTCCCAATCGATTCCCGTTGCGCCGATCAATCTTATTAGCTTTAAATTGGCTTCCAGTCAGGAATCCTTTGAGGAGTAAGTTAAAACTTAATAGAACCAATTATGTCTGTAATTTTATTTAGATTCGTGTAATAATGTACTCTCTTTTCTTCGCTGCATGATTGAAGAGATTGCAGCCATTGCAAGACTCGGTTCACCTGAAAATATTAATTAAGTACCCACAAAGATGGTCCAAACCAACCCACCCCATCCTCAGCTACCTCAACAGTTGTCTAAGCTGCACATCAAGCGCCGTCCTGAATTAAGTCTTGCCATAATTTCCGGCTACACATATTCACTCACAGCTCACTCACAGACGGTAGTCACTCTGCTGCACCACGACCGGCATCAGGGGGGGCATCAGCAAACATTCACTCCAGCTCTCCTATCTATAGTGAAAGTGCTTGGCTTATGTTGGGAAAATTGCACCAATTTCGTAATTGCCACAAATCCTTGCGGGCGTGTGAACTTGCGCATAAAATGCATTGGAATTTCTATTTCACTACCGCGCACACACACACTCTCGTAGATACCTTGCCACACACACACACACACAAACACGACTGCTGAGAATATGCACTTAAGTAGTGTGTATATAAAAAGATTTCTGCCTCATTGCCAATTGCGATTAAGCTGCGTTACGGCTGCAAGCAATTCACCCCAGGAAGCGGCGCGTCGTAAACTTAACTTTGAGAATCAACCACATCATTATCATTATCGTTATCATCATCATCATCATCATCATCATCATCATGTTCATCCTCAGATCATGTTCATAGACCGAGAAAAATGGGAAAATTAAAAGCGCACTCACTTCGCTGGAAAAATCGTATCAACAAAGCCAGCTCTGGTGGATTCTGTCTGGAAACAATCACTACCAGCATCACCACCATCACCACCACCAACAACAACAACAACAGAAATAATAATAAAATATATACTTAAGCACGTTTTTGCGATCTTCCAGCAATTTAACTGCCTTGCACTAGACCAACCACAACAACAACAACAACAACAACCACCAAAAGGAGAAAAGAAAAATTGCTGCCGAAACAGGATCGATCACTGTAAAATTCCTGTGAGGCAATTTTTTTGCTGTTCTCTTCTCTGCCACTGCCGCAAATCTCTTTAGGCCTATTTGTGCTTTTGAATGAAACTAATTTTAAGCAGCCATCATCCATCCCAGCCCAGTTACTACAGCGGCAATAGACGCGAGTGCACATTGCAAGGAAGGAGGCTGCCAGTCGCGACTGGGCAGAGCAGACCGTACTTCACGATTTTGTGCATTTCTGTTGCTACTCTGCTTTGTTTTTCGTTTTTTCCCTTTTATTGGTGTTTCAAGTACACAAAAGCCCTTTCTTTACCTTGCTTTTATTTGAGTTTATCCCATTTTCTGTTCCTCTCATTTTGCTTTGTGGCAACTCCCTTTGCCTGATCTTGCTTGATCGCTCGCTTGTTGGGCTACAAACATGTTTGCCACATTTTCGCTGCTGCGGCTGCTGTTGCTGTTGCTGTTGCTTCGACATCACAGGCCAAGTTTAAAGTTGCTGAAAAATCAAACAACACAAAATTATGTGTGTGTGTGTGTGTAAATAAAAATAAAAAAATCGAACCCTAAGCTTGGGAATCTATTCGGTTTGACCATGAGATTATTTCATTTTGTGTATTTCCTTTTGCTGCATTTACTGCGTTGTGTTTGTTGTCTTGTTCCTCTTGCAGCATTGTGCTGGTTGCTATTACAGTTGTGGTCGTTGTTGCTGTTGTTGTTATTTTAAAAGTTACATTGATCGGAAATTCCTTGACTTCAACTGTAAATGGTCGGCTGCAGAATTTTTACAACTAAAGCTGGGCTTTTTTTAATTCCTTCGGCGCTGTTAACACTTCAATTGAGAGTCACAGGAAGCGCCTCCGCAGCAGCACTCGTACACACATAATTCCAATGCGTGTTGAAACGATTGAAAGCAGGGAAAAGGGAAGAGCTGCTTTGACGTTGCGGCTCGGTAATTGCTGGTTCCTTTTGTGTGTTGTGTGATGAAGGACGACGCATTTTCGATTGGATACGCATCTGGAGCATACGAAGGCTAATCTAAAGTGACTTATATGCTTCTCATCATTATCCACTTGGAGGATCCACTCTACATTTCCTTCTCTGCAGACTTTTGCAAATAATTCGCAAACTTTTTCAATGCTACCTTGAAAGAATACAGATTTTCAGTGCTTACTTTTAGCATGCAGGACATCCTGCGAGCGTGATTTTCACAGCCATGGTTATCATATACAATTTATTTTTATTTCGTAATTACCTTAATTAACTTTTTTATTTTAGTTCTTTATTTTTATATTTTATTCTTTACATGTATACAATATTTATTTTTATTTATAAAATTTTTTTTTATAAATTTATTTTTATTTCTTATATTTTTTTATTGAATTCTTTATTCTTTTTTAATTATTATAATTTATTTTCATGGTTTTTTTTCTTTAAATTAACCTATTTTCATATAATTTATTTTAATTTTTTTAATTATAATTTCCTTTTGTACTTTTTATAAATATTATAATTTATTTTCATTGTTTTTTTAATATAATTTATTTTTGTGTTTTTTTTTAAATTATAATTTATTTTAATATTTTTCATTATAATTTATTCCTGTAATTTTTTAAAATATTATAATTTATTTTCTTTGTTTTTCTAATATAATTTATTTTCGTGTTTTTTTATTATAATTTATTTTAATATATTTAATTATGATTTAGTCTTGTACTTTTTTAAATATTTAAATTTATTTTCATTGTTTTTTTAATATAATTTATTTTCGTGTTTTTTTTAATTATAATTTTTTTTAATATATTTATTTATAATTTATTTTTGTACTTTTTTAAATATTATAATTTATTTTCATTGGTTTTTTAATATAATTTATTTTCGTGTTTTTTTTATTATAATTTTTTTTAATATATATAGTTATGATTTATTCTTATACTTTTTTAAATATTTTAATTTATTTTCATTGTTTTTTTAATATAATTTAATTTCGTGTTATTTTTTCAATTATGATTTATTTAAAAATTTTTAATTATAATTTATTTCTCTTCTTTTTAAATATTATAATTTATTTTCATTGTTCTTTTTAAATATAATTATTTTCATTGTTTTTTTTTTAAATTATTAATTTGTTTTAATTATGTTTTTTAAATATAATAGTTTGTTTTTTCATTGTTTTTTTTTTAAATTATTAATTTCTTTTCATTTTTATTTTCTTTTATAACTTCGTTTTTGTAATATCATTTATTTTTGTGTTTGTTTAAATTATAATTTATTTTAATATTTTTTTAAAATTATTCTTGTACTTTTTTATATATATTTTTTTTTATTATTCTTTTTAAACATAATTTTTTAATTCTGTTTTTTTTAATTATTAATTAGTTTTAAGTTCATAACTTCTTTTCATTGTTTTTTAATATTATTTATTTTTCTTGTTTTTTTTTCATATAATTTATTTTCATTGGATTTTTTTTAATATTTATATTAATGTAATTGTTTATTTTGAACACAACTTATTTTCTTTGTTTTTTTAATAATATAATTTATGCAGTATTTTTTTTTTATATTAACTCTGCTTATTATATATTTTTAATAAATTATTCTTAACTATGATTTTATTTTTGTAAAGCATATTTCATTTTTTTAAATTTTGTAAAGCATATTTAAATTTTTTTAAAATTTGTTTTCAAAATTATTTTTTAAATTTGTTTTTAAAATTATGTTTTAATTGTAATTATTTTTAAGATATTTTTATTTGGTTTGTTTGTGTTTGTGTTTTTTTTTTTTTTACTGAACTCCCGCTGCCTTTTTCTGGTAATTGCCGCTGTGGCAGCCCAGCTTCTTCGGCATTTGTTGAGCAGCAGTTCAACTTTTATTTTCCTTTTTCATTTTGGGAGTTTTTTTATACTTTACTGGGAGTTTTTTTTATACTTTGCGCTGCTGTGAACACGATTTTTAGGAGATTTTTAGACCACTGCAATTGGGCTGTTGTTGTTTTGGTTGCATATTTCGTGTTTTTCATTTAGCATTTAAAAAGAACTCCAAAGCAGTTAAAATTGTAAAAGACAGTCAGTCAGTCAGTCACAGATGCAAACTGCAGTTGAAAAACAAAAATCAAAAACTAAATAAACCGAAGTAAAAACAAACAAAAAAAAAATGTATAAAACTTACCAAGAAACTCACGCGGAGGCTGAGAAACAAAACAACTCTTTGCCGTGCGCTCGTAAAACGCTTTGAAATCGCCTTCAAATAATTTTTTATGCGTTTTCTGTTGAAAAAAGACGCGCGTACAAATCAGAAAGAAAAAACACATTTTTTTACGTTATAAATATTAAGAAATTATGGAATAAACAAAAAAAAGAAAGTTGAACTTTGTTTTCATGTTGATCGTTTGTTGTTGTTGGCCCGGTGTACGTAGGTTGTTGCCATTTGTGGGGGTGTTGCGGCAATAAAATTCTGTATAATAAGCTTTTAATTTTAATACGCACTCGCAGGCAGAGTTTTGAATGAAAAAGGGAGCTGGAAATAATAAATATAAAAATTTATCTTTTCACATATTTATTTATTTATGTTTTTTATACTTATTTGAATAATTTAAGTGCATTTCTTAACAAGACCACGAGATAACTTTTACAACCCATTTGTAAATGTTGTGAACAGCGAAAGAGACCTTTGTAGCTGAGAGACAGATCTTTCTTGCTTCCCAGATACTTTTTTATTTGTGCATAATTTCGACCAGTTTTAAGTTTATTAATAATTTTTATTATTATTTTATGGGGTTCAGTGTTAATTGTATTGTGTATGTCAGGGAGGGCCAGGTCAGGTCAGGTCACTTTGTGGGGCTCGCCCTAGAAATAAAAAGTCTATTTTTTTATTGGCATTGAAATTTGATCAAAATTTTGTGTTAATTACATTATGGTTATTTAATGATTTTTATTCTGGTGAATATTTAAATTTAAGTTTAAATTTTTTTCTTACATTTAAATACTTTTAAAATTAACCTTAAATTTATGAAATAATTTCTAACAATTTGTCTCCTTTCTTTACAGCGAAATGCGCCAAAGGCTGCGTTCATGGTCACTGCGAAAAGCCAAATCAATGCATGTAAGTATCCAACAAATCGAATTGGCCCTTAAAAATTCTCCTACACCCCTTTTTCTCGTAAATGAACTATTTTGTTTTTTTTTTTAAATTGACTTTACTATGATTATATTTTTTGTTTTAACTTTTTGTGCTTTTGTGGACGTGCTCTTGACACCCTCCCTTTGTGCCTTACCAGTTGGCGTGCGAGCGCCCAACTCCAGTAGCTAATTAAACTTGGTTTTGCACGTTGTTGCATGCTTTACGCTGTATTTAGTCGCAAATCTAAAATAATGATGAGTTTTGCTGGCTCACAACTCTGCTGCTCGGCTGCTCCTGCTGCTTCATTTGTTTTGTTATTCTGTCTGCCTGGCTGTGTGTCTGTGGCACTTTAGTTTCAATTTAATTTTCCTCTGTTTTTGCCGTGTTTTCTGTTGTTCTTATTGTTGTGCACACAACACTCCCCATGAAGTTGACACACCTTATGCAGTTATTTAATCATTTCGGATTTTTTCTCCTTTATTTTCAAAGGGCAAACTTCTTGACTGCGAAAAATGGCGCTTTGTATTTAATTTTTTTTTAGTGCAATTTTTTCGTTTTAAATGCAAACCACAAGAATTTAGACGAGTCGAGGTTGTCTGCCGGGCTCTCTGCGTTCCTCATATTCTTTTCTTTGATTTTTTTGGTCTATAACTGCCTAAGTTGTTCAAGCTTAGACTCTGTCTGTGCTGAGTGTGTTTGTGTTTGAGTGTTTGAATGTGATCGTCAGTTGATTTCTGTGAGGTTTTGCATTACAATTTAAAGGCTTGCATATAAAAATTGAATTACAAATTTTTCCCACATTTTTACGCCGTGAGGAAACTGCCAGCCCCAGCTAAATAGCAACACAGCTCCTCACACATAGCCCCGGCTGCCTGCCTGCCTGCCTTTCTGCCTGTGGGTTTCTGTTGTTTTTTCCTCTCCGTAGCAGCACCACAGGTGAAAGAATACACTTTGCTGAGCTTGGAGATTTTTGTTTGAAATTTAACTAAGCCTCGCTCATAATTTTTTTGTTGAGAAAATAGAAAAAAAAAATTGAAATACAATAAAATATGAAAAGCCATGAATTACGCGCTGGAGTTGTTGTTGTAGTTGTTGAACAGTTAACTCTCCCGTCAGCTGTTCTAAGAGTTGTTTACACGCGAGTACTCACTCATAGATATGCCAACATATACGGTAGTTATTGTTGTTATTATTGCTGATGCTGTTGTTGTTGTTGTTGCTGATGCTGATGCTGATGATTATTTGATCTATCAGAAAGGAAGTTTCTTATTATTTTAATAAAGCTGAGATTGGCAATTTTCTTTGAGGTTGCCTTCAAAAAAAAATTACAATAAATAAATAAAAGTACTTAAACGTATTTTGTAGCGGTTTCTCTCGCTCGGCTCACAGTGTCAGTTCAAACAAAATTGTGTTTGGCTGCCCGTGGATTGCTTTAGAGAAGTACCAAAGTAGGGGGAGGGGGTAAATTCATATTCGTGTGCCCCAATGCCGGAAATGACTTATTACTCTCTCTCTCTCTCTCTCTCTCTTTCTCTTTGAACAGCTTGATCGATAGTCACTTAGGCTGGGGAGATCACACTGAAGCTATAGCACTAGTTTTCTGCTACAGTATACTCCCTCTCTCTTATATAGGATCTAAAGCTGCAATACAACATTTGTATATGTTTAAGCATAACTGCTGCATCACCGTGAAAGCTTCATTCAGTCCGCACAAAACCACACGGTAAAAGCTTTGTATATGCAAGCTTTATATGTAAGCATATTTAGACATGAGGGATTGTCAATGTGTTGGCCAGGCACACTTTATAAGTCTAAGGAGAGCACATACGAGAGAGTCTACTGTATTTACAGCAACATATTTCAAAGCTAATCATTGGAAGCTCACCTAAAAATTGTGCCAAATTGTAGGTGGATCACCTCACTCAGCCAATTCACTTAATGGCCCATGCTACCAATCCCACTCTGGTGATTTCGGAGCACTTGTAATTAAAGACTGACCTGAATACCAGCTCCATTACCACAGAATTAGATTAGAATTTATTCGTAGCCTAATTTCTAACCAGGTCTGATATTTCCAAACTTCCGTGGTAGAGGTAAACGACCGTTTTAGCTAATATTGCCCAAACATGTCTTGCAAAATGTAAAACAGAATAACATATTTTTGAGTAAGGGAAAATTTGATTGATAGAAAGCAACATTATTTTATACTCAATTTTTCTTTACTCTATGCTTTATCGTAAGGTTTACAAAATATATTTGGGGCACAAAAAGACAAACTTGTTGATTTGATGAGTGAGAAAGTGTGTTTCAAACCTCCCCCATCGACATATTTCATCAGCACTGAGGATAGAAAGTAGATGTTCAGAAACTGGGATCCAGTTGCTTAAGATCTGGATTAGTACTATTTCTAGGTTACACTTTTGGGTAGCGGGACAATGGTCATACAATCCTTGGTATTTAATTAAGAATAATACCGAAAGTGAAATATATTCTTAATCCTTTGTCGAATCACCTTAAATTTTATCATTTTATTGGCTTTAAATTTGTTTGCGAATACACTGAAAGTTTAGAAATTATCTTTGGCATCATTTGTGTGAGCCAAAGACAGGAGTTTTAAAAGAGATTAGCATATAGCTTATGAAGCGGGTTTATATGCATTATTACGGTCAATATTTGTTGAGTCTTTTTTCTCCTTTCCATATATTTTTAGCACATTAGTACTAAACTATGGATCAAATGTTACACCTTTGTAAACTACTACTCTGTGTATTAAACAGTTTTAACATATAATTTAGCTGCTCGATATTCGTTTTGTCTCTTTACATAGTAGTACTAAATGTGGAGTCTAAAACATAGCTAATTTTCTTGCCTTTTTCCCCTCACAATACTATTAGTACTAAAAGAACACGAATTATAACTTTTATAAACTAATTCACTGCTAAATGAACATTGCTTTGGTTTCGTTTTTTCACATAATTGCTTAGTACTAAATGTGAGGTGAAAGGCTAATATCTTCTGAACATTACTACAATTGTTTTGTACACATCAAATCATAATTGAATTAGAGTATTTTAAAGTTATTAAATGTGAATACAACACTCAGATGTATTCAAGCGGAGGCGCACCTTTTTTACAACAACACAGAACTAAAAAATCCAGCAACAACAAACAACTGAAAGACAGAATATGTGCATTAACAAAATGTAAGAAGAACAACTGCAAGCAGAGATCAAGAAGCAGCTTTCGTCGCTGGCAACAGCCAGAAGCAGGTGAATTGCTTTATAGATATGGACAATATTAATAAAACGGGCAACATTGAAACATTAAAACTAACAACAACAACAAGAAGAAGAACAACTACAAAAACAGCAACAACATTAGTAGTAGCATCGGCACTACCATCAGCGAGAATAAAAGGCAACAAGTTAAAGCAAAGAAACAACTGCTCACGTCGATGCTGATTATGCTGATGATGATGATAATAATAATAATGGTGATGATGATGATGTTGATGAGGATGATGATGATAATGACGATAATAATGACGATGATGACGACGATGAAGGCGACAACAACGACAACGCAAGACAGACGGACGGAATGTAGTAGACTGACTGTTGGTTGGTTGGTTGTTGTGGCAGTCAAGGTACTAAAAAGCTACAACAAAAACAACAAGTATAAAGGCAGGTGGCAGTCAGTTAATGTGTTGTTGGCAGCAGCAGCAGCACTAGCCAGAAGCAGTAATGGTGGCAGTGTCGGTGCACCATAGTAGCCATACCTGGCGTAAGTGAGTGTACCCAAAAAAGCCACTGGCAGCTAAGCTACTCGCAACTGGAAGAATAGTTGATGATAATAGCAATAATTGCGTTAATGGCGCGAGGCTGACTTTAAATATTAAAGTAAAACATTTTAAATTAATTTACCAGCATGCGACCGACCGTCCCGAAAGTACGGCCCAAGCAAGCCTCCCAACACCACAACAACACCACAACAACACCAACACAAGACAACACAGAAAAACGATTAGAAGAGCATACGAAATCGTTTGAGCATTAAATTCAAAATAGAACTCATAAAATTCATTGATTTTCATTGGAAAAACGACCGCTTCGCTTTCAGAAAGCCCAGTTTCAAACGCTGTTCCTCCTCCGTCGCTGCTTGGTGCGGTTCCATGTGGACTGACGCTGACGCAGTGTTTAAGACTGTCTTCTCGTGCGTCGTTGTAATGTGTGGGAATGTTTTAATAATTCTATAAGCATACTCCCTTCACACACAAACACACACGAACACTCACATGCTCGTATATCCCATCCCGAAGTACTAAAAACATGAGCTGCTTGAAAATCGAACTTGCAAGGAAGGTTCTCCTCAATACGAGTAACCACAATTCTTCTTCTTTTTTCTGGTTGTTCTTACTGTTTTTTCTTCTTGATTGTTGTTGTTGTTGTTGTTGTTGTTGTTGTTGTTGTTGTTGTTGTCAGTACTGTTCTCCTTGGAGCTGAGTGGTGTGTTCAATTTTGCATACCAATTCAATTATTTTTCTTATGAAAGTTACACATACAAATGAATTATGGGTAATTGAGTTATTTTTTAGGTGAAGGCTCTTTGTTTTTGTTGTGATTGTTGTTGTTGTTCTTCTTCTTCTATTTCTCCTTGGAGCAATAATGGGCTTGGTTAGTAGGCACATGGCACCACGCTAAGGAGTTTTATTGTATTCATTTATGCATATATAGTACCTTAGTAGGTTGGTCTTCTTTTCCATCATTTGCTTTTTCCTCTTATGATTGTCAATATGTCTCCAGTGTATAAAGATATACTCCAAATGAAACCTCTGCTTCCTTTTTTATAATAAATATGCTCCAAGTAGTAGTTACTATAAGGTTGTTAGTTGTATGAAGAGTTACCCCTGAGACCTCGGCATGATTTTCAAATAAATCTGTTCTCCAGAGGTAATTGTCATCATTACTAAATATAATCCAGAGAACTCACTAGAGTCCCTCCCACATTCCTCATTGGCGATTTTCCATATCACTATTAGTTAATTGGATATCTGAAGAGTCCTTTCTGGAACCAATGCATTATTACCATTGCAAATTTTGGTTTTTCATATTATCAATAGAATATCCGGTGTATGAGAACGCACCACTGAGTCCTTTTTGTGAGAATTGTGAAATTATGTAGGTTGAGTGAGACCTAATAGATTCAGATTCGTACCTGACTAAATCGTTATATTGGGGATTCTTTGACAAAAGTTTCATAGATATTTCTGCCGAGTGACTCCCTATTATTAAGTTTGAATATAGACAAAACATCTCTACAGTTCATTGTATTATTAAAGCTAACAATCAAAAACCTTTGGAGTTGGAGTAGACTACTGGGATAACAAAATGGTCAACACCATCACGAGAATCATGATGATCACAAGAACCATGATGATCACAAGCATCATGATAAAAATCCAAAATTGATGATATTAAGTCGGCCACTAAATTACTCCAAATGGTTCACTCAACTTAGAAAAAGTGTTCAGAAATATGGAAAGTTTCTCTCTCTCTCTTATCGAAAAAACGAAAAGACATTTTAAATATTTGCATTTAATTCGTCAGAGTAACAGTAAAAGAAACAGTTGGCGACCATTAAAGTCTGGCAGAAACAATTACGCTTCAAAAGAGAAAGAGCCAAATATGCAAGAAGCGCAAATAAACAGCCGCCAGATATGAAAGCACGGACGGACAGATGGACAGACAAGACCACAGAGAGACCAGCGAACACACGCACAATCGAAGGTGTTGCGGAAATTCAGAGCGTTCTGTAGTCGTGAAGCAGAAGCGATTGTGGCGGGAGGAAACATTGAAAATCAATGAAAATGCAAATAAATCAAGTCGAAGAAACAACCAATAATCTCACCACCACCAACAACAACAACAATTACAAAGGTGTGCTTGCACAAAGCTCCTCACGGCAATGGAACACTTAAAGAGCAAGAAGACAGATCACCTGCTTAGCAAACAAACAGAAAGCGAAAAGATCTGCGCCGCTGCTGTCCAACATGTAAATGAGGCTATTCAGCTGATATTGGTTTAAAGGACGGAAGAAGGAGGGAAGGTGAGGGTCGGTACAACACCAACAACAACACCCACCACCACCACCAACAGTAACAACAACAACAACAACAATAGTAATAACAACGCGCAATTGTGTCGGAGGTGAAAGAAGACAAGCGCAAAAATATATTGGCATGACAACTGGTTGAAATGGACGCATGGATGAATGGCAGCGACCGGTATGTCATGGAATTGGCTGAGATGGAACGGGTTGGGACGCAGTGGATGGTCACTTTTATGTGCACAGATGATGCGTTTATGCAAATACACACGGAACAAAAGCAAATAAAGAAAACGACAGTCCTGTTCAGTGGGAAACGGAGAGAGCACAGATTTAATACCACGCTGATTGAGTTGAACAAGAAAGGCAAACAACAAACAAAAAAGAGGCAAAACAATAAAAAACAAACAAAAATTCTTTTGCAAATACAAAAGACAAAAAACCAAAATTGTAATGAAGTGCGCACGATAAGCAAGCGCAGTAAACGTAAAAGACATTTTCGGCTGTAAAAAGACGCATGGTCATACGTGCGACTGACCGCTGAGACAATCATACCAAGCCAACCCAGTGGGAACCTTGGCACACCATATCATAACGTGGACCAACTCGTGCAAAACGTTATCACGCCCATCATGTCCATCATGTCTTGAAAGACATATTGCCACTAATTTATAGTTCAGGATTATATTATTCGTAGTGGGAACCAAATCAAAAAAGATCTGTCGTCTTTTGGTAAGCTTGCTAGTCTTACAGTCATTGGGTCAGGGCATGGTCTCGAAATTTTCTTTCTAAACATATTTCGCTTCGAGTCGAAGGCCTTACTTGCCAGTACTCTATTCCCCAAACTCTGGCAGCCATAGTTACTTATGATGTAAGATATAATCGTAATAATAACATAATCTCTCTCCATCATCTACCGTAATAGTAGCAATAATAAATCATACTCGAACAGTACTCCATGCCTTCTCAGTAACCCCTTTCTTTTCTTTGAACCCATGTAACTTTTAGAGGGGTTTATTCAAATAAGAAATAACAGGATGAAACAATTCAACAACACTATTTTTCTCTTTGGTTCAGTCCTACATCAGTTTATTCCTTCACCTCTATTCAATTTCCCCTCAAAGTTGTATGTCCAACAGAGGATTCTCCCATGGAATAAGACCCCCTTTTAGCACCTTTTTGATCCTCTTCCCTGTATAACATTTGGCAACTACAACGAGTTCTGTCACCATGATATACTTTTGACGTCATTTCAAATATAATAAGACTTGATCCACGACGACTTCCTCTTCATCATTCCACACAATACATGAGTATTTCCCTACTGGGATGTCATGCAGCACCACATACCAGACCGGTGTAGAGATACTCAGCCTCAGCCAGCATCAAAGACGATGGAAGATGTGGTGTGCGACGCCTAAAGCATTGCAGCAACTGGCACAGAAATAAAGTGCACGCAGCAAGCAGCATTGGGGGAACCGAACCACCAACCGACCAGCGCAGATACGTACCTCGTACTCATACTCATACTAGCAGTCGCACTCTTGGACAAGATTAACTCTGAATGACAAGCGGACGGATGCTTGTCAACTTGAACGAATCAAGTTAGCCGCACAATCACCAAATGAGCAGTGAAGGCAGCAGCGCGTATGTGAGCGAAACTTGCAGAAGAAACACTGAAGACCCGGCACAAACCGAGCCCACGACTGAGGCAGAGGCAGAGAGACTGAACACATTTTGTGGCGACTTTTGAGGAGTGTTGGAAGACGAAGAAGAACCAGCAGCAGCTGAGTAAAGCGCGTGTATGCGAATTGTAATGGAAATGTGTATCTGGCTCGCTGATAGTGTGTGTGTGTGTGTTTATGGTGTGTGACCATTTTTGCAAATTATTTCTCACGGCCAATAAGCAAAATTACACCAAATAACCAACCAACGAGCCAGCCAAGCCATCCAAGCCAAGCCAAGCCAAGACGAGCCAAGCCGTGCCACCGAAACCAGTCACTCACTTAGTCAGCGCAGTTGCGTCCAAGTAGAATGGCGAGCGTACTTTTTTACACTTGGCAGTTCGTCTTCAACTGTGGTTGTTGCTGCTGCAGCTGGTGTTGTTGTTGGATTTGGGTGGGTGGTAGTTATAGTTCTCAACTGATCTGGAGTGGCTGACTGACTGACTGGGCTGAGCTGTGCTGTGCTGTGTTGAGTAGTGCCGGCCGGCATAAGAGAAAGGGCAGCACAGCGGCTCCGGCAAAAAGTGCTGGGCCTGATGGCATAAAAAATGTTAATTTAATAATGACAATAATAATGCCAAAAATGGTGCAGCAACAACAAAAAAGGAAGCAGCAGAAGAAGCGGCAAGCAGCAGCGTTGCAAATTGTACAAACCGCTGCCGTTGTTGTTGCTGCTGTTAATATTATTATTGTTATCGTTGTTTGTGGTCTTTATACGCTTCCGCTTGTGTTTGTTGTTGTTGTTACTGTTGTTGCTGTTGTTGCTGTTGTTGTTGTATTCGTAGTTGTTGGTCACTCAGCATTCAGCCGCTTGTATGAGTGTCTGTGAGTATGAATGAAAATGTTTCGATAAGACGTGATGGAATTTAAACTACCTGCAAAGAGGAGGTGCGTTGCAGCTATCAGCAGCAGTGGCAGCCCGACTCTGCCGCAGAGGTGCAGGAAGGAGTCGAAGACGATACACAATGTTTTTGGTTCACTGCAAAAGTGGAGCAAATTTGATTGTTTCGGAGGTTCTGCGGATTTTAACAGCAATTTTCTTTCAATTATTGCATTTTTAATTTTAAGTGCTTAACAACTTGTTGCAATTACATGGCGTAGGAACGTTTAACTGGAAAGGGAGTGACCTGATGCCTCGAACCCCGGAGTTAGAAGTCGCCAGAAAATCTTTCCGCCTCTGACTTTTAAAACTTTAAATTGGGACTTTGAGATTTCAACTCGATTCCAATTCTGAATTTGATTCCAACTCGGAGTTCGACTCCAACTCGGAGTTCCACTCCAACTCAGAGGCCGATTCCAACTCAGAGTTCGACCGCAACTGAAATTTCAACTGCAACTCAAAGTTCGACTCCAACTCAGAGGTCGACTCCAACTCAGAGTTCGACTCCAACTCAGAGTTCGACTACAACTCAGAGTTCGATTACAACTCAGAGTTCGACTCCAACTCAGATTTCGACTCCAACTCAGAGTTCGCCTCCAACGCAGAGTTCGACTCCAACTCAGAGTTCGACTCCAACTCAGAGTTCGACTCCAACTCAGAGTTCGACTCCAACTCAGAGTTCGACTCCAACTCAGATTTCCAATCTAACTCAGATTTCCACCAACCAACTTTTTTTAACAGACTCCTTCATAATTTTTATTCTTTGTTTTTTCTCATCTTCAAATCATCCATTTTTCAATTTCATAAATTTAGTTTCCTTTCCGTTTCTTACGAATTTTCTATCTCTCTTTCTTTGCAGATGTCAAGCTGGCTGGAAAGGACCTCTCTGCAGTGACTGCGAACCATATCCCGGTTGCATTCATGGCACATGCAGCAAGCCCTGGGAGTGCATCTGCAACGAGGGCTGGGGAGGCCTCTTTTGCAATCAGGATCTCAATTACTGCACGAATCATCGACCTTGCCAAAATGATGGCACCTGCTTCAACACAGGCCAAGGCCTGTACACTTGCAAGTGTCCGCCTGGTTTTACTGGACCCGATTGCCAGAACGAGATCAACTCGTGCGATGATGTGAACCCGTGCCAAAATGGCGGCAGCTGTCACAATGGGCCCACCAAACGCGGCTACAAGTGCGAGTGCAAGAAGGGCTGGGTGGGGCATCTCTGCGAGGACAAAGTGTACACGTGTTCGGATAAGCCGTGTCTGCATGGCATTTGTCGCGACACCACCAAGGGGTTTCAGTGCGAGTGCCCCAGCGGCTACAGCGGACTCACCTGCGAGATACACGTGGACAACTGCAACCCCAATCCATGCCAGCATGGCGGCAGCTGCGTTATGTCGCCGGGAGGCAATCACAAGTGCCACTGCCCGAGCGGATTCACCGGCAATATGTGCGAGGAGAACATTGACGACTGCCAGGGCAATCGGTGTAACAACGGCGGCACCTGCATCGACATGGTGAATCAGTTTCGCTGCCAATGCGTGCCCGGCTACCTCGGTTCGCTCTGCTCGGACAAGGTCGACCTGTGCCTGACGAAGCCTTGCGCCAACGGCGGCAGCTGCACCAACCTCAACAACGACTACCAATGCACCTGTCGCGCGGGCTTCACCGGCAAAGACTGCTCCATAGATATCGATGAATGCAGCTCAGCGCCATGCCGCAACGGCGGCACTTGTCTCAATCGCGTAAACAGCTTCTACTGCGCCTGCGCAAACGGTTTCCGTGGCTCACAGTGCGAAGAAGAGGCGTATTCTTCGGCGACATACAATGCGCGGCAATACGAGGCCACCACACAGGGCCGCAGCGATGGGCTGACCAGCGGGCAAGTGGTCCTGATCGCCATACTATCCGTGGCCATGCCGCTCGTGGCGGTGATTGCCGCCTGCGTGGTCTTCTGCATGAAACGGAAGCGCAAGCGCGCTCAAGAAAAGGACGATGCGGAGGCGCGCAAACAGAACGAACAGAACACCGTGGCCACTTTGCATCACAATGGCTCTGGCATTGGAGGCGTGGTGGGCGGTCTGGGTGTGAAACGCGGCTCGAATTCTGGCCTCACCTTCGACAACTCCAATCCGAACATCATCAAGAATACCTGGGACAAGTCCGTGAACAACATCTCCAGCTCGGCTTCCGCCGACGATTGCCTCCTTAACGCCTCACTGTACGGCAGCGCCATTGCCAACTACGCCGCCGACAATAACGCCAACTCGGAGTTCTGCGGAGTGGGCCAGATAGCTGGGCCACTGCAGCGCGCCAAGTCGCAGAAGCAGCTCAACACCGATCCCACGCTGATGCACCGAGCGTCGCAGCTGCTGAGCGGTGCCGTGGGCGGCGGCGGTGCCACCACCCTGCAAGGCGGCAACTCTGCGGCCAGCACAACCAAAGATTTCGCCGAGAGCAAGCGCATCTCGGTGCTGGGCGAGAGCGCCTACTGCAGTCAGCGGTGGCCGTCGCTGGCCGCTGCGGGTGTGGCGGGCGGTTGTGCGTCCCAGATGCTAGCCGGAGCGGCGGTCGCGGCGGCGGCGGGGAACGCAGCAGCGACAGTTTCTTCGGCACAGCAGCAGCAGCGTGCGGTGCTGTGCGGAACGCCGCATATGTAAGTGGGCGTGGTTCGAACCGAGCGCTGTTGAATATTTGCTACATTGCTTCTCACTCCCTCTCTCACTCACTCACTCACTCACACTGTCTCTCTCTCTCTCTTCGGAATGCTTCACGCTACACTCTGATTTAAGTTGAAACTTCGTTTTAAGTGAACTTATGAATGGAATGACTGACACGTATGCGTAAAAATTGTGTAAAATGTTTAAAGATTATTTTTTGTACTATGCTTAATGGAAGAAAAGTCGCCAAGCAGGACGAGACACTTTGGCAAAAATGTGTAAAAATAGTTTTTAACGACTTAGCATTTAATAGAAAGAATTTTTTTAATTTCAGCTACGAAAGCAAACACAAATTATTTAAAAACAAAAATAATTATTTTGAATTAACAACAAAAAACAATTTTTTTATGAGAAATGTGAACAAAATTCTCCTCACTGACCAAAACATCCCACTTGACTTAATTTAGTAACGAAACAAACAATTATTTTGATTGACGTTGAAAATTTTGACGAGAAATTTTTGTTTAGCTTTAGTAGATCTGGGCAGAACAAGAGAACCCTTTGCTGAATCAGGCATTTGACAAAGCGCTCTGCCAGAGCCACACTGCTGCTTCGTTGATGGAGCGAAGAACTGGACAAAGTTTTGTGCATGTGACAACAACATTTTTATACACTACACTTTTAGGCTTTAAGTAGAAACAAATTCCAGAACGACTTGCAGAGAAGTTCGTAATCGAAACTGAAATAAAAGCGAACAAACTTCACTACATTAAAAATTGCACACACTCCTCCTCTAAACACATTGACGGAACTTTTTTCACAGTGTAATAAAGAGCCCCGCTGGTCCGCCGCGCTTGCCAGGCGCCGCCGACAATTGTAAATAATAATTTAAGTTGTTTATAACGAAAATCATTTGACTCTCTTTTTGTGTCTTTCGCTCTTTCTCTCTCTAGACTTACCCTGCTCTCTTGCTCTTGCGTTAGTTAGTTATAATTTA
The DNA here is from genome assembly GCA_920105625.2 of Clusia tigrina. Lineage (NCBI taxonomy): Eukaryota > Metazoa > Arthropoda > Insecta > Diptera > Clusiidae > Clusia > Clusia tigrina. The sequence goes on along the minus strand of OV050031.1, from coordinate 25,297,564 downwards.
ATTTTTTTTACATATATTTTTAGTATCTTAGTTTAAATTTTAGTTGTAAGCAACTTCACACAAAACAAACAAACCACACACACATAAACACGAAGACACGTAAAAGAAAGAAAAGTGATCAATTAATTATAAACCACTGAGTTTATTATTAATAATTATTAATTTAATAATTATATATTATAACATATATAATAATTTTTTAGCATTTATATTTTTTTGAAATTTTTTTTAGCTCTATAAAAGAATTTTTGGCATTTTTCATATATTTTCATTTAAAAATTTAAGCACACATTTTTTGTGAATTTTGCGTACACCGCAAAAAAGTCAGTTAAATATTTCTTCTTTATATTTAGTAATAGCACAAACTTATATATATAATTTATATAACTAATTTTATAAAAGACAAACAGACACAGACAAAAGAAAAAGACAAGACAACATCAACAAAATGTATTGAATTTATTATTTTTAAGCATTGAAATTAAATAGAAAAAAAATTCAAAACACAAAAAAACTGAAACTGAATTCCGCACAAAATGAAAATTTTAATTGAAGTAAATAAAAAGCATGTTATTGAAAGTAAAAGCAACAAAAAACAAAAATAATTGTGTTATGATTTTTTTTTATAAAATTTTTTTTTTAAATATATATAATTTATTTTTGATCTCAAAACCGTTTCAACTGCTCTCTGCACACACTTCTCCCCTCACTTACGCCTGTCTAAAGGGAAGTTTGTTCGTTTTATTTAAGAAAACAATTATTAGAACTGTAAAGAATTATTTTGCTTGCTTTTCTCACCAAAAAATTGTTGTAAATTTATATTTTTTAAATAATAAAATAAACAAAAAAAACAAAAGCAAAAAAGAATGAGAAACAAGATTGTATATATTAACACATTTTTAATTTGTTGCAAATTTGAAGTAAATTCTTTGGAATGTTGTCACAAAATATATTTTATTTATATAAAAAGCAAGCAAAACTCATGAAAAATAAACGTGAAATTATAAAAAGAAATAAAATACAAACATAAAATAACTAAAAAAGTAAGAAGCGCAAAATGGTTCCTCGTTAGTTGTAAAATTAGCTCTTTTTTAAATATATATTTACTACATATAAATAATGTATATAAAACTATACACGTATATATAAATATTTTGTATATGTATGCAAAACTATACTTACGTATATGCTGTATAAATACACTCCGATCTACTTACTTATACACACACACAAGCATACACTAAACACACATATACACTAAACACACACATACACTAAACACACACATACACATACACTAAACTCATACATACATGTACCTCCCCAACACTTCCCAACTATCCCATAAAACGTATTCACATAAATATACCCAAATATCGAGCACTCATTTCCTACAGGGTCGTGTAATTTTCTAAGCTAAACTGCCAGAAAACTGTTAGTATACCTTCATCTAACTGTTACCACAGTTACTGAACCAACAATTACTGAATCCTTGTCACCACAAAATCTTCTAGCAAAAATATGAGTACATTATTGGGTTACATGCAGTGACTACTAATATTTTTTTGCGGCTGTAAGTCAATCAGATTACAATCACCAAATCTTGTTCAGAAAAATGCTCTAGCAAAAACGAGCACATTATTGAGTTATATGCTATGAGTACTAACATTTTTGTGCGACTGTCTACTCATTTTGCTTACAATTACCAAATTTTGTTCAGAAAAATGTTTTATCAAAAACAGGAATACATTATTGGGTTATATGCTGTGAGTACTAACATTTTTGTGCGGCTGTACTCTTATTCTGTTTAAAATTACTAAATCCTGGTCACCACAAAATCTTCTAGGAAAAACAGGAGTACATTATGGGGTTACATACTGTGAGTACTAACATTTTTGTGCGACTGTCTACTCATTTTGCTTACAATTACCAAATTTTGTTCAGAAAAATGTTTTATCAAAAACAGGAATACATTATTGGGTTATATGCTGTGAGTACTAACATTTTTGTGCGGCTGTACTCTTATTCTGTTTAAAATTACTAAATCCTGGTCACCACAAAATCTTCTAGGAAAAACAGGAGTACATTATGGGGTTACATACTGTGAGTACTAACATTTTTGTGTGGCTGTACTCTCATTCAGTTTACAATTACCAAATTCTGTTCTGAAAAATGTTCTAGCACAAATAGGAGTGCATTATTGAGCTATATACTGTGAGTACTAACATTTTTGTGTGGCTGTACTCTCGTTCAGCTTACAATTACCACATTCTGTTCAGAAAAATGCTCTAGCAAAAACTAGATTACATTATTGGATTAGGCTCTGTGAGTACTAACATTTTTGTGCGGCTGTAACTCATTCAGCTTACACCAATTGTATCGCTGTAAAACACAGCCAGGCTTGGGTTTGGCCCTCAGGGCATGTGTGGATCTTTACAACTTTCGTACTCGTCGTTTACTCTGAAAGCTTCAATCAGCACCTCGCCATACGTCAAAAGCTTCACACAATTTCTTCTGTCTATGCACGCTCGATTTGCTGCTTGTTGTTGTTGTGAATTTCGAGTCCACTGTGTGAGTAGCATGCTCAGAAGACGTTCAAACTTATCCCCACACAGCTCCTTCCTTGCTTCTTTCCGTCTCTATCTCACACCCCCTCCGACACACACACACTCTCATACACATACAGACTGTGCCCTCTCACGAATCGTCTCTCATTCTCATTGATGTTGTGTGTGTGTAAGTCTCTTCTCTTAAAACAATATTATTTTTGTAATATTTTTAATTTTTATCTCTTTTTTTTTTAAATAGTTCGTAATAATTTATATTTTATATACATATTTATGCAATTTGTATGCAGTGAAATGAAAAAATTGTACCATATAATATATAGTTATATATAAATATATATATATACATACATATAAATATACGCCCCCATCTTATTTATAACAACTTTTAGTAATGTACTTAAAATTAGTCTAAAAATTATATGAAATTATTTAGCAATTAAAAAACAAAAGCGAATGAAATCGATGGAAAACCCAAAAAAAACAACAAAAATGATGAAAAAAATTATATAAATAAAATTTTTATGAATGAATTATAAAAGAACAACAAATTGTTATTTATTTAATAAAACTTTGGTGGGAAATTTGTATGTTGAGGGAGTGAGGATTTTGGAAATATGTCGCTACAGAGGGAACCCTATTAACGTGTTATGTTCCAATTCATGGTCGAAAATGTGGAGGTGTTTAGTTCCAGGTTGGTGCATTGTTTCAGGAGAGACTGATTTACTACAAAGCAACAAGGCTGCTCTACTAGAAATCAGCGAGGATGCTCTACTAGAAATCAGCGAGGATGCTTTACTAGAAGGTAGTAAGGGTGCTATTCTAGAAACCAATGGGGATAACTGTGAATATATTCATATTAAAGAAGGTGTTAAGTTGAAAGTTCTTCAGGGTCTACCAAAATATGGCAGCTCTAGACTGGAGCCTAGTCGGCCAATTGCTATATTTGTATCTGCACTTGAGTTCGATTTGCGAGTATCTGTGATTTGCCTCTTGACTTGAAAAAGAAATACGAGTATGAAATACCGGCAGTTCTAGCGGTAGAGGCTCAACTAGAGTACTCAGTACTACGAGTATCCTGTATATGTAAGTATGGAACACTTGAATTGTGTTATTAACTCTTAGAAATCTCCTAAGTCCGCAAGGAGATAGCATTTTTGAGCCTAGTCGGTTTATTATTAATCTATATAAGAACAAGAGGAGTAATGTTCAAATACCATCTGAGGATATCTTTTGAGCCTTCAAGTATCCAATGAGAAGCACTTTCCACTGCAATAAAATACATCTTCTACTCCGATAAGACACTCCTACTCCAATAACATGATCCTCCCACTTCAATAAGATACACCTTCTACTTCAATAGGAAGCATTTCTAATCCAATAAGAAGTACCCTGCTGCTGTAATAATATGCGCCTTCTACTCCAACAAGATGATCCTTCTACTTCAATAACCTTGCAGCTTATAATCCAATAAGATGTACATTAGAATCCAATAAGATATACCTTATAATACAATAGGAAGTACCGGATACCTTCTACTCCAATAAGGAACACCTTCTAATTCAGTAAGACGCACCTTCTACTCCAAGAAGATGGCTTATACTTCAATAAGATACACTTTATACTGCAATAAGATGCTGTTTCTATTCCAATAAGAATCACCTTCTACTCGTATAAGACGCACCTCTTCTACTGTAATAAGAAGATGATCCTTTTACTTCAATAAGATCCACCTTATAATCCAATAACATTAACCTTATAATCCTATAGGAAGTACCTAGTACCTTCCACTCGAATAAGAAGTACCTTTTAATCCAATAAGACCCACCTCTTCTACAATAAGATGCACCTTCTACCACAATAACATAGATCTTCCACTCCAATAAAGCGCACCGTCTACTCCAATAAGACATTCCTACTCCAAGAACATGATCCTTCGACTCCAATAACATGATCCTTAACTCCAATAACATGATCCTTCTACTCCAATAATATGATCCTTATACTCCAATAACATGATCCTTATACTCGAATAACATGATCCTTATACTCCAATAACATGATCCTTATACTCCTATAACATGATCCGTATACTCCAATAACATGATCCTTATACTCCAATAACAAGATCCTTATACTCCAATAACAATCACCTTCCAATAAGACGCACCTCTTGAACTGAATAAGACGCACCTCTTCTACTGAATAAGGTGAACCCCTTCTACTGAATAAGACGCACATCTTCTACTGTCATAAGATACACCTTCTACTTCAATAAGGTGCTCCTGCTCCAAGCTAAGGTCTGGCTACCCATGCAGCTAATAATTTTTATGTTGATTTCTCAATACGAATACTATTCGACGTGAAAGCATGGAAGACAACTCTGTCAAATGAGGTTTACTTAGAGAGTCCTCGTACACCACCGAAGAGTAAATTGCCTCACTGAAATTAATTTGAATCTCGAAAATGATGGCGATGGAAAAGTGGGAGTATATTCCTGCAGACTTTTACTTACCTTTCCAAGGTACCACGGAAACTTGAAATACTCTCAGGATTAGGGTTGCTGCGTGAAGTATGCATTCCATCCAGGATACTAAAGACAAAACACTGAAGAGTTGTTTTTATATATGCCTTACTTCAATGTTAACTCCAAAATAGTCGTACCAAAAAGGCTGCAGCACCACACCAGATTAGTAGCGCTGCCAGCGAAACTGCCCCACTCTGGCCTCAGCTTGACCAACAGTCAACAAGTGTGAGCAGCTATTCACGTCACACACATACACACACACAGACACACACAAATTGTGTCACCTGTCACTATCAGATACGAGTATCTCCGCGCCAATATTTGCATTTATCTGCAACGATCACACACCTCCGCATGCAAACGAGTGCCACCTCCCCACCAACCACACACGCAATTGCATCACTCACTCACAAGTAGTGCATGTGTCCCACACACCGACGCAAGTGGCAGCCAGTTCTCTGCCTCTTCTGGTTGATTACTCATGGCCACCAACTAACAACGTTGCTCTCCTGTGAAAAGAGCCGTGCTCAATTTTTGACCATTTTGATTGAAAGCCACATTTGGTTGCATACCAAATCAGCATCCACACGAGCAAAGTTCTGCTGCCCACCTGTTGAACGCTTCTGGTCGCCTGATGGAGTACTCGTAGCCGTGAACGTGGAAAGGTGATTTTGATTGCAAATCATGGAATTTTGTTTGGTTACTACTGAAGGGGTGATGTCGATGGACGTGGGATGACCCAACAAAGTGCCAAAGAAACTGATTAGTGCATGGATTAGTGATGGAATTTGGTGAACATCAACAATTCAATGCGAAGGAAAATTGCGGGTTTTATTGTGTGAACGTTCATCTTGGTACCGTATTCGTACTCTTGTGGGAAATTTGTGTTCCTTTGACCATTTTTATTGAATTATTTATTTAATTTTAATAGAAAGGAAATTAAACTACGATAAACGGAAGTAATGGGATTCAAGTATGCTCAGTTGTGGTGGTAACTATTCTGAGTCAAGGGTCCCAATTCATACACATAAGGTCCAGGTTCATTCATGTAGGGTCCAGATTCATATGGATAAGGTTCAGAGTCATATGGATAAGGTCCAGATTCATATGGATAAGATCCAGATTCATATGGATAAGGTCCAGATTCATATGGATAAGATCCAGATTCATATGGATAAGGTCCAGATTCATATGGATAAGGTTCAGATTCATATGGATAAGGTCCAGATTCATATGGATAAGGTCCAGATTCATATGGATAAGGTCTAGATTTATACATATGGGATGCAGATTCATATGTATAGGGTAGATTAATAAGTATAGGGTTCAGATTCATACAAATAGTGTCCAGATTCCTTCATATAGGTCCCAGATTTATACGAAGAGGGTCCAGATTTATACACATTGGCTCTAGATTCACACATATGGGTTCCAGATTCATATATATATATAGGGTACTGATTCATATGGTCTAGATTCAAATTTATGTGGTCCATATTTGTACGTATAGGGATTAGATTCAAACATATAGGATGTATATTGAAGCATATGGGGTCCAGGTTCCTACGCATATGCTCTAGATTCAAACATATAGTATCAAGATTCATACATATAGTGTCTTAATTAATACTTATAGGGTTAAGATTTAAATGTATGGAGACCACATTCACTAGTATAGGGTCTATGTTGGGTCCAGATTCATACGTATAAGAGTATTTGACTCATTTAGCCGAACAATCATAAGAAATATACATACATACTTGAAAATTTCAGATACTAGACATTGTTCTGGCACTTATCGTTAATTTGGTATGGGAACAGTGACGGCTTTTAACCTAGACCGCCTGTCCTTCAGCAAACATGGATAATACGAGGTTTGATAAAAAAATAACCGTTATTTTAAATTTTTTCAAAAAGTATTTATTTATTCATCAACAACTGTCTTGTCCCCTTCAAAGTAATTCCCCTCAGATATAATACACGTATGCCAGCGTTTTTTCCAATCCTCGAAACACTTCTGAAACGCTTTTTTGGTATCGCCAACAGCTCCTGTTTCGATTTTTCTTTTATCTCCTCAATCGTAGCAAAACGCTTTTCTTTCATCGGTGTCTTCAGTTTTGGAAAGAGGAAAAAGTCAGCGGGGGCCAAGTCCGGTGAATTCGTACTTGTACGAAACATATTCACAAGCATGAAGTATAAAGAAAGAGTACATTGTCTATAACTATTGTATAAAATGACCAATATAAAGGTTTGCCAGTAACTACGATTTCCTCGGATACCGAAATGTAAGAGAACTATTGGGCCAAATCAGAAGACGTAGGTGCGAATCATATATATACGAGATCACATGGTCTTGTACGCTTCTTTATGCTTTCGGAGGAGAAGGCTCTTTATTCCGCAGCCACGTATTCACAGCCTCACATACATACATCCATCCATCCCTATGTAGCTGGGAGTACGTTCAGTGATATTCAAAAGATTCAGGGAAACTCTAACAGAGCCTCGCCCACACTCTCCGGATAGACTGACTATAAATATAGAATGTAGAATGGACATATGTATATCGAGATAGAAACTCTAAGTAAATATATACATAATAGGTAAAAATATGGAAATCAATCGGTAAGTTGGGGCAATATGGGGTTAATATGTGAATTTATAGTTCACCCACGAATTTAGATTACAAGAACCATCTAAACGCAATAAAAGTATAAAGTTATATTGCTCAATATATAATGTATACTATAATATAATATTATGTCTGTGGTAATAACTGCAGACTGATATACTATCGCTTAGAAATTCTCAAGTCGCTCGCCTGGCTTCAATGGACGGCTGCATAAACCATTCCCCACATTAAGACATTTCCAGCCGAAGATAACAAATAGTGAAGAACATAAGTCAAAAATGCTCGTACATGAAATGTTATAAACATAGGGAGAATTATTGGCCATGAGAGGCTGTGCTGCCCGGCCCTGCCCGACAACAACAGCGCCAATCAGGAAGAGTTTTGCGGTAGAAAATTTCTTAATAAATCACACATTTTATGGTTGTGCCTAAGCAACAAACACATAGAAATGCAATCGAGGCCCAACTGAGCCCAGTAGGAAATGTCCTCGGGGATACTCACTGACTAGGGAGGGAAGTTTCTCACCCTCATGATGGGGGTTGATCGTGGGAGAACTGAAGATTTTCACTAAAATTTCCGAAATGTTGGGCAAACAACACTGAATAGCAGTTATGGCAGTTATGGCAATATTGAATATTCAGTAATCTTCCAAACACAATGTACATTCCTTATCCCTGGACCGACTACTGAAATTCATAAAAGAGTCTTAGAAATTGGAAAAGGTGTAAATTCCTTTCCAAATTCCTTTATTTCTCCCCCTTCGCCCAAATATTTCATGGCTTGTGTGTGGGCATCAATGCCGGACTGCTTCGAGACCTTCTTCGGCGGTTCTCCGGAAGACCCCACTTCCATCTTTCTATTTATCTAATCTTCCAAACCACATCTGTAGACGCCGCTTATGGCCATACAACAATGTTGAATTCAGGAGTAACTGTGGCATGTCTGCAGCCATTTCCAACTGGGCATCAACAACAATAAAGAGAGTCAAAGAAACTCATAAACAAATTACAATGAAATAAAATTTTTAATTACAATTTTCGCGCTAAATGAAGTGCGTGAGTTAAAATTTTAGAATGGCTCCGCAAATGAACAAAAATAAAACAATAAAAAAGGAGCAAAAAGAGAAGAAACCATGGCAGAATATTTGCAGAGGAAAATGTAAAACGAAGGAATACGTGAAAGCAAGAAAAAGCCGAAGCACAAAAAAAACATTTCGTTGAAGATTTCGCATTCCGTTGTGAATTTCTCACCGTCATAACTGCGGCGGATGACGAGGATGAGGATGGGGATGAGGAATAAGGCCGCAGCAGCCGAACCGGCAATAGACGCTCTGAGGTGCAGACACAGGCATTCTAACTGCATGCATATGGGAGACACAACTGCAGCTTGCATCTATGGAGGTGCGTAGAGGCGCGAGCAAACCGCATGTGGCTTAACACTTAATTAAGTGTTATTAAAAAGTCACTTGGTGGGTTGGTTGGGAAATTACGGAAGAAGAATACCCCCACACATACACACACACACACACACACACACACACACACACACACACACATACACGTACACACACACATACACGTACACACACACACACACAGTAACAGAGGCGTAAAACAAATCCCAAACTGAGAACCAGAGCCGGTGAAAGAAGTAAACGGCAGTGGATTAGCAACAACTTTGCGCTGAGATTAAAGTTCGAGTGGAGGAAAGTTGCATCTGCGGTCTTTGCCTGAGCTGGTCTTCATTTCACTTTAACTCTTGGCTCCAGCTACGATTTCACGTGCCTGCTTCGGCTGCAGAAGTCTGCAATCGTTTGTTCCTAAACACGATTCGGATTCGACACAGGTTCACTTTAAAAATCAATTGATGAGGTTTACCAATTGGCTCGGAAGGCAGCGAAAATTTCTGAAAGTTTCAAACTGAATTATTCAATCTAATAAATTGTTTGTGCTAAAAAGTTGATGACATTAAAAAGAGATTTCGATTCGCTGAATACCTGAATGCCTGAGATTCGATGAACTTCCTTGCCAAAGAACAAAAGGAAAACTTTTCTCATATGAAAAGTGGGCGAAAACTTCAGAAAATATACATTTGTTGTTGTTCTGTTTTGTTTGGTTATAGTAAAAGAACCGATTTTGACTTCTTACAAATTTGAAGTACCTTCATCGCAGAATACCTGACTGAATAATTGGTTGCTTTTCTCTCTGTTTGTTTGAAGAATTTATGTCTGTCAACAACGATTGAAAAACGTAGGATAACTATGCCATAAAATCTGCTCCCCGATTTATGAGATATATTGAAAAACACCTTCTAACAACTTTCAAAGCCAACGATACTTTGGGGTGTATGCATGTATATATACTAGTAGTACCCTACACTATTTGTGAAGGAGTATGTGAATTCTACGTATAATTTTGTTTCAAAAGAGACAAATCGCTCCATCTTGTAGGTCAGTGGTTAGGCCCCATTCTGTAGATCACTTGGCTGGCATACTATGAATTCAACAAGTCGATGATGGCAGCCTGCTGGAGTATTAACCACATAGTACCACTCCATCCAAATCAATACTAGTTCGGAGCAATGCCATCTACTCGGTATAATGACAAAAACACAAGCCTTGTAAAGGTCCGATAGCAAGAAATATTGACCGAAATGTAAAATCTAACCTTATTCTGGAGGAAGGGAGGTACCATGAACTGAAGAATTTAACTCATTATCAAACAGTAGTCCAGTATCCCTCGTCTGGGTTCCGGGACACAGGAACATTGAAGGCAACGAGAGGGCCGACAGCTGATACAAAGAGGCTTATCGGAAACCAACCAAGTGTTCTCCTACATGGACATGATCATCCCTCTAACCCTTATTAAGAAAAATATACATAACCATTTCCTCTGCCAGGTTCAGGAGAGGTGGAAGAACAGTGCAATTTCGAGAATGATGTGGCCTGATTACAGTGTAAGCAGAACGAATCATCTCCTTAATAAACCAAGACACACCATTAGCAATCTTATAGCTGTCCACACGGGTCATTGGACTATCGGCACGCTGAAAAATTGGGCATTGCCTTCAATGATCATTGCAGAAGCTGCAAAGACCCACAAGAGAGAGAAACAGTTGTTCGAGCTGCAGAGGCCCACCGGAGAGAGAAATAGTTGTCCGAGCTGCAATGACTCACAAGAAAGAGAGAGAATTTTTTTGTGATTGCCCAGCCCTCGCTCGCTTGAGACTCAAATATTTCTGGGGCATTGCTCTAGATTAAAATTTGCAGCTCTAACCAAATTTATAAACAACTCCGACCTGGTGTAATCTATATTGAAGTATATCACCGTCTTTAGACTAGCGAGGATATGGCGTCAAAACGACACTATTGGTAATTGTGGCCACCTGAGGATTGTCAGCGATTTCACCTATCTTCCATACTCAATAAACCAGTAGGAAACGTCGCTGATCGAAATTTTCCAATACAACAACTGAATAAATTTGGGGAACAAAACACAGATTTTTAAAGTCAAATTCCACTATTTGATAAAGTGAAGCGATACTTTTTATAATTTGTCAGAGGAAGTATTTGAATCGCATTATATCCTTATATGAGGTGGAATGCTAGCCTGAGAAGAATTATGAGGGCGAAGTTAACCACTATCTGGATAATGTCTTTTAACTCCACCAAAACACAGATGAAAAGTAAAAACTTGACTGTGAAATTACTCTTAGTGTTTTGTGTGATTGTTAAAAGTGGATGGTGATACTTCACTGTTTATGGTTAAGTGACAATGAGAAGGCAATTGGTGAACCAAGCGAATGGTACAACTGTGATGACCAAACTACAAACTACACCAAAAATGGATACATACTAAAAAGAGGATATATAATGACATCGCATTAAAACCACACTTGCTTCGGAGCAATGAGTGGTCATGGAAATCAAACAAAGAAAGTGGGTTGGGATTCGACACACTCTTCGAAGGTCATTTAATAGAGTATAATATCCCACAATTTTTTTATTGATACCCCTATTTTCCTTGCAACATAAACTAGGTAGAATATGACGCCACTTGAAACTGAAACTTGAGAAACAGATCGATCCGTGAATCTGACAAACTTGGAAGAATATACGAGTAAAAAGCATCTCAAAAAACTGTGTGTATATCTCTGGTAGAAACTGTTATAGACACCCCTCTATGCTGTCCTAGCAGGAACTCTAGAACTTAAGACGAAGAAACCACCTAACTTACACGTACTTTGATACGAGTAATGCTCTACATCAAACTTAGTGATTCTACATTTCCTTTGAGTCTACTCAGCCTTGTGGCAAATACTCATATGCTCCAGGACTTTCCTGTAGCTTACCATGCTTCGTATTCCTCGGTAGCTTTTAGTGTTATTGAAATTGAATGGCTCCTTGGTTCCTGTAAAAAATTTACCTCGAATAAGCAGGTGGTCACCACCATCATGAACATTTGTTCTGATTGCTCCAGAAACAATGCAAAGGAAATTATTTAAGTGCAATTTGAATGAAATTTCCAGGTTTATTTTCTGTAACTCAGTAATTTCAACACAAATTAATTGATTCCTCAGTTTGGAAGGATATGTAGGTATTGAACAGATTGGAAGGATATGCAGCTATTCAGAAGATTTGAAGGATATATGGGTATTTAACAGGTCGGAAGGATATGCAGCTATTCAGAAGATTTGAAGGATATATGGGTATTTAACAGGTTGAAAGATTATTTATTCATTCCTCAGTTTCAAAGCAAACTTAATAGCATTAAATTTGCTTTATCATAACATCGAATCCACCCTCATAGAATCCCACAATTGACTGAAGAGTCCTTAAATTCCATCGCTTGTATACGTGAGAAGGTTCGCATTGTTGTTAATTACGCTATTGTGAAAATATTATTAGAACGGCTCTTCCCCTCATTCCCTCCTTCATCGAGGTTTTTGCGACACTTTCATCTGTTGTTGTATTTTTGTTTACACATTCATCTCTGGTCTCTTGGTTTAGTCTACATTCGGTCATTTGATGTTGTCCCGGAGTCTTGTTTACACTTGTGTGCTTTTAATTGTGTTTACGTAGGCGTGTTGTGACGCTTGCTGTCCGCACAAGTGTTCCGATAGACTCGTACCAGCACTTCGCACCTCGCATGTCGCACCTCCTTGCTGTTGCTGCTCCATATTAACTCTTACTCGGGGCATACGCAGATGCAATTGCGGACAGACACAGCGCAACATACTCGCAACTTGGGCATTCTCGGTGCTTGATATTTCATCTAATATTTTTTTGTGTTTTATTGAATGTTTGTTTCCCTCTGTCTCTGTCATCGTGAACGTCCCCATTCAATATCATTGGCTGTTTATACGTACGCTGGCATTCATAAGCCATGCACATTCCTTTTGTCTGTTAATCATCATAAAAGATCTTCTCATGCTCACTCGTGATGCGCGTTGTTTGGAGTTGAACTTGAAAAATGAAACGGCACAGCCGAGAGTGTGATACGGGTGTTTGATTAACAGATTTGTGGCATGCAGTTCTACACTTGGAAAATAAAATTATCGACTTGTGTTTATTTCTTAGTGTTTATGCTTAATTTTCTTTAATCACTGCGAAGATGGTTTCGTCAGGAGTTCAATATTCTCCTCAGTTCATTTGTTTTTGCTTCAACGGCGCCACACCGTGGTATCACAATGGGCCATTATATGTGCTCAAGAGTTTTTGGCAAACTAGGAGGCCACTCCTACTTACCTACCTACCTACCTACCTCAGTTCATTCAAAAGTTTTCAAAGCTATTATTTCGTGTTCTCCTTTAAAATCATGCTCTACTGTTTCTCTGGATTCCGTCACTTAATCTGCACTCTCTCTCTCTCTTTACTGGTCCCTCTTTTGCTCTATTGGAAACTCTTCTATTTTATGGGAATCGCTTCTGCCACTTTACCCACTGCAGACAATATTTAGTTTTACCTTCTTAATTCACGATTCTCATTAAGTTTTACTCCTTGTCCTGGAGTACGTGTACCAAGTATTCAGTTGCTGTTTTCTGAACGTTTCTGTAGTTTTCTTCTTTCTTATTCAGATTCTACTCCCCATATCTTAATAATTTTGTCCAGAACTAGCGACCTTTCATCGACATATTACACTTTTATCCCAGAACTATCATTCATCGATAGCTATCAACTTCTTTTATATTTATCATAATCTGATTTTCCATCAACTTTAGTCTCATTATTTAGGATACTTCAACCTTATTAAGGATACTTCAATCTTGCTTTGAGAAACTTTTGATTACCCTCCTAGGAACCTAATAGTTCTTTAGTAGTTCATTCTTGTGTCTTTCTTCACAATGTCGCCTTTACGTCGTGTTAGTTTTTGCTGACAGGCCTAGTTCAGGTACGTTAACTCAATCATTTCTACCAATTGACGTGAGCGTTCAGAAATAGACCTCCCTTGAATTTCCTAATGATTATGTTCATGAACGCTGAAGCTCAGTTTTGTATCAATCATGATTACCAATTATGGTGAGCCTTCTAAAATGGACCAGCATTGAATCACTTTTGGTTTATGGTCACGCATCGAGACCTCTTCTGTTCTGTACTCCACTACTTATAGCAGAAGTCTCGAAGAATTCCAGCAAGTTTTTGTTCCAATGTGCTGAGTTAAATATGTTTTTATCCTGTGGCACCTTATTTCCTGAAGACGACACCACAGTGTTTCGAACCTAAAGAGCGGATCATGTTTTGAAGATTCCATATCATAGGTATAATACTCGTAAGCCAGCTTTTGTAATAGATTTTTTGTCTATAACATTTGACCCATTGCATGTTTCAGATATATGGATCGGAATGATGACAATCTACCGGGGATTGTTTCACTTTTGCAAGATGTTCTTTCCTAACTTCTTTCACTGTTTCTTGAACATTTTTACAGCCATACCAAAAACCATGTTAGAAAACAATTCATTCTCAGTTCTGTGATGCTTTGTGATTTGCAATTTTTCTGGAGTTTCTTCATCCGACATTACCATAGCCCCTCAAACTGTGTGATATTTGTCTCCTGGTGAAAAAAAGCTTGGCTATTGTGTATCTTAGAAGCCACGAACAAGTCATTGGAGGCGATCTCTGTCCTTTGGTAACTTTTGCTAATTTGTATCCCCAATAGTACCCAGTTTGCTTATGATTAATGAAAATGCGGGTAGTATTGAGAATGATGCTGATGTCGGTGATGGCGATGATGGTAGTGGTGTTGGTGGTAAGGGTAATGATGATAATGGTAATGATGGTAACGGTAATGATGGTAATGGTAATGATGGTAATGGTGACAATAGTCATAGTGTTGATGGTAATGGTAATGATGATAATGGTAATGATGGTAATGGTGATAGGTAGGTAGGTAGGTAGGTAAGGCGGCCGCCCGAAGGGCTCACTTACGCCATCATTGACCCCTTGTGATACCACATGATCAGCTCCCATCCCTTTCAAAGGTCCAGCGAATTGGAGCTTTTAATGAAGCAGTTGATGGAGCTAATCTTTTTATTGGAGATATCTCCCAAAGAGTCCATAAAGTAGTCGCGTAGGAAAGTGCGTCTCCTTCTGGACAAAACTGGACACGTGCATAGCAGGTGCACAGTGGACTCTTCCTCCTCCTCGTCCATGCAACTCCTGCAGAAGGTATTAGAGGCATTCCCCAGCCTACACCCGTGAGTGCCCAGAGTTCATTGTCCCTTTAGGACACTAATCACGGAACTTATACTTTGTCTATTTAGAGCCACTAGGTCCTTAGAGCGCTTAACATTTATCTCGGGCCTGTTTGTTTAGCTATTTTACATCCTGAAAATTCAGACCAGAGCCTGCCCGCTCTGCCTAAGGATATTGAAGTTATTAAGAGCTTACATGTGGCAATAGGAATACCGAAGTTCGACCTACCTGGGTCAATCGGTATGGTAGTACCCCCACGGGCAAGTTCAGCCGCCTTACAGTTCCCTGGATGTGGTGATAATACTCATTTGGTTCATGGTGGTGGTGACAATAGTCATGGCGTTGATGATAGTGGTGATCATGCTCTTGGTTATTAATGATCCTTAATTATTAATGATGGTGGTGTGATGATGGAAATCATGGCAACGTTGAGGATCCGTTGAGACTAAGGACACTAATGTCTTTTCCTTCTAATAAGGTTGATTTTGTTAATGAATCTCCTGAACCCTGTTGTGATTATGATGTCATGAAGTCCGTTATGATATAAAATAATTATTAAATAGTAATGATTATTTAAAAATAATTGTTAATAAATGATAATAATTATTAAATAATCATTATCATATAAGTTTATATCATTAATAATATAGATTTAAAATCATTTCATTAGTTGTGAAAACTATTAACAACGATTCGCAGATGTCTCTTCTATAGTTGATCATTACCTTATAAATCCACAGGACTTTCGAAGGAGAAAGACCCCACATCTTGCCAAAGATTCTCCTGCACTGGCAAAAAGCTGACAGTGTTTTCGCTAGCTTTAGTTCATCGTGTGATTTCCAGTGAAGCTTACTATCAAGAACAATCTCAAGAAATTTTACCTCCTTCGATAACTTGATGTTTCACTCTGTTGAATTTCTAATTCTTAGATTTTAAATTAGTTATTCAGCGTTTTTAGTCATCTAATTTTCAGATACATGCTTCCAATCACCTCTTAAAGTGTGGTTTACTTCATTCCACCAGGATATAATTAATTCCCACCAGAAACTTGTATATAAAGTAGAGTCTCGAATATAGAGTAGCTTGAAGACCACATCCACCAATGATCTTCAAATCACAATTTCAGGTTTGTCTGTTCAATCTGAGTCTAAAACAAATACCCAATGTTTTTCTCAGTGTATTTTTATTGAATAGTTGGGGTTTTTTCTAATTTCCATCTATGCCCAAATATTTGAATAAGCTTCATTCAAGAAATCTTTGAGCCCTGCCATTCTTATCATAAATAAACTGACATAAAACCCAGCATCAAAATAGAAAAAGGGTTCATCACGTTGAAAGGGAATTGGGATAGAAAAAGTGTAAGCACTCAAAACAATAGCAAGGCAGGGAATCAAATGATAGCTTAGAATAGAATGGAATACTCGCATTTGACATTTCATGAGCAGAGAACGAACATTTTACGATACTTCATGTCGCTGTCGTGGCCTTTGGCTGCACCAGTAGCGGAGCGGTTACCAGATCTGTAGTGAAGTCGATTGCAAGGCATAATCTCCGCTTAGGTCCGTTTATTGACTGTTGGAACGATAAAATAGTAAAGTCAATGTTTACAGATGCATAAATGAAGATACGACGAGTACACCCGTGTGAGAGGAGGAGGCAACTCCGGTAAACCGCTTAATTGAGTGTGAATCTGAGAGAACGGCTTCCAGAAATCTGTGCTACGAGTATAAAGTTAAATTTATTAAACTTGACAATGAAGCGTCGGGCAAGAAGAAGTCTTTAAAAGGTGCGCAAAGGGAGAAGAAGAAAAAGCAACTAAAATTGCGGCTTAAATAATGAAACGAAAAAAAGCAAATCAAGCTACGCATGCGCGCATGCGATCAACTCAGATATTTGGGCCACTGAGCGAAGTTGTATCCGTGAATCGTAGTGATGTACTCGTGCACACGTGAACTTATCGTCTCCACCGGGCTGCATGTGACCACAGCTTAAGTAGAGGAGTAGCCTTAAAAAATTCACAATAAAGTGGAGTAGGAAACTGAAGATCAGGCCACAGCAGCACTAAACCATAAATTACCATAAGCAGCAGCAGCAGCAGCAACAACGGCAACAACGGCAGCGTCCGAACGCGATAACAAAACGTTTGCTACAGATACGGATTAATTTTCGTTATAATTTATTTAACTGCTTCTTAAGATACGAGCAGCGGCGCACTGCACTGCTCCAGCGACCGATTCTGGGATGTGCTCTGGGGACTCTGGCGATTGTGATGGCTCTGCTTGCTGGCTGTGGCTGCTGTGGCTGCTTTGGCCGATGTGCCGCCTGCTGGTGCTGCTGATGCCATTATGCAATTGTGGCGACATTCTTCTTCTTGTTCTTGGCTTGCTGCTCCGTTTTGTGGCCGCAGTGCGCAAGAGTGTCCCGTATCGCTGCGCTGCACAATTTGTCGTCACTCTGTTTTATTTTACGACTATGCGCTCCGGCATGATTGCCATTGCGCTCGTATTTTAAGACTTATAAATGAATTTGAATGCTGTTCCTTGTTGTTGCTGTTGAATTGTGAATTTGTTGTGCATTTGGTGCACTTTTGTTGTTGTTCCGTTTTATTAATGACGTGGGAACTTCTGTGCCTCATTCAAATTTGTAGTGTTTTATTAACTGTGAATCGTCTGTGGCTGGTATCTTGTTATAAGTCGATGTAGATAAGAACTTGTTTCTCATAATCGTAGACATATAATTTCATGTTGCTTTACAGCAGGTCTTGCGTGGGGAAGTGTGAGTATCCACATCGTAAAGATGGACTTTATATATGGTGAGTTTTGGGGACTAAAACCTGGACTAAAACCTGGATATCTTAGATAAGGTGATTTATGCCGAGGAGACGTTACGACACTGATCTCTAAGAATTGTATAATGCCGTTAATCTCACGAGGAAAGTGAAACTGACCCCGTTTCGCTGGGTGGTGCAGATCTAAGGCTTCTTCATGACTTTGCAAGGAAACAAGTTTTAATATCGAACCTACACTGGAGACGACGAAGGAAGGGCCGGAATTATGGTGCAGGGCCGAGCGTAAAAACATTCTTAGAGCCATTTAATTACAATTTAATAATAATTAATATATATAATATATATATATATATATATATATATATGTATATATATATATATATATATATATATATATTTATATATTTATATATATATATATATATATATATATAATATATATATATATATATATATATATATATATATATATATTATATATATATATATATATATATATATATATATATATATATATATATATATATATATATATATATATATATATATATATATATATATATATATATATATATATATATATATATATTTAATTTAATTAATTTAATAATATTAATCCTTCAGAAGTAATCTTCTCTTGACCCCTCGCACTCACCTTCATTCCAACCCATTCACTCTCACACTGTTTTCGGAAGAAGGAGGAAAGTCGAAGGTTTTGTTCAGCCAACACCAAAGGAGTTACCATTCAGTTATCTAGGGAGGTAAAATATATGTGAGGTAAATGGACTTTCGGCAAACTTAGTCAAAATGAATTTAGTTACTTTCACTAGAAGGAGGAGGAAAGTCGAGAGCCAACACTAAATGGGATCACTATTCAGTTATCTAGGGAGGTAAACTTTCTTGAGGTTGTTCTTGATACTACTTGAACTAAAGGTAGCGAAGGCACTGTCAGCTTTTTGGCAGTGCAAGAGAATCTTTGGCAAGATGTGGGATCTGGTTCCGTCGAAAGCCATAATGATCAGGCCCATAATATCCCACGCATCGGTCGTCTGGGGGAAAGGATTGTCTTTCAAGGGGCTTAAATCTGCCCTATATAGAGTACGGAGAACTGTCGCTATTTGTTGTACTGGAGCCTTTCCGACAACTTCTGGACCTGCTCTTGATGCGCTGTTGAATCTCTAGATGTTTTTAAGCAAAGAGAGGCCGTAAAGGCCATCTGCAGGTTAAAGCACAAAAAGCAGTTGGTGGGACGAGTTGGAATTTTGAATATATTGTTGGCACCGACAAGGATATTAGTATCCTTTCTATGTCCATTGAATCGATGCCCGTGTATTCTATAAAAGAAAGGCGGTACTGCACACAAATTCCAGAGGCTCACCTATGGCATGATCGCACTATTGAGCCCGGTAGGCAGTACTGTGGCATTTTCACTGATGGCTGCAGAACAGATATTGGATAGGGTTCTACGGGCTTTCGTGGAGCTCAATGGTGCTTCATCAGCTTCATTACGCCTTTGGTTTGTCATGCTTCTGTCTTTCAGGCTGAAGTTTATGCCATCCTAAGGGCGATGGACTACATGGTGGAAAGCAGATGGCGGGGCATAAGTATTTGTACTAAAGGCCTTACTCAGCCCCCGCAGACCAGTTGTACTGGGCCGCAACCTGTTCTTCTTATACCTGGTTCTACCATTAGGGCCACTATTAGTGATTCGGTTGCCTGTGCACAAATAGGAAAGGGTATGCTACCTGTTATTTCAGATGGAGATTTGAGAGTATCATTAAACATAAATATAATGATGTTGAAGAGAACAATGATCGATGAATTTTGTGATATCTCCGCTGAGAGAAGACAACGGTTTCTGACAAATAAGACGAGTGAAACTGTATACTATTACTTTGAAGATGTAAGGGACTCTGTTTCATTACAAACCCTTCCAACTTGACTTCGGAATTCGAAACTTTTTCGGTGTGAAGTCAATCATTGAACTTTGTTTTCAAATATTTTCCCCAGTTTGGCTCATTTCAATAATGTTGATTTAAGACAACAAAAGCAAAACGAGACTTCACACTTCAGTGTGTATACAAAAGTTGGGGCAACAGAAACAATGACAATAGCAGAAGCAACAAAAACAAAAACGAAAACAACAACAAAAACCAAAACAACTACAAAAACAAAAGCAACAATCAACCAACCAAATGAAGTGAAAACGTTGAAATTATTCAAACCACTTGAGGAACAATTTGAAAAGATGGTTTATTTGCATTTGTCAAACAAGCCAGGAAGGAGAGAAGTACCAAAGGGGCCAAAATCCAAAAATATTGTAGAAGGCAAATAAATAAATCAACCATGGGCGAAGGGAAGAAAGCAGTGTTGGTCATAAAGCTGCAAGAAGTGGTCAACATTGATTTACAACAATAGCAACACCAACAACAACAACAATGGTAACAGTAACGATATTGCCAAGTAATGACTTACTAAAGTTTACGAGTGGAGCGGGGCTGAGAAACTCGCCTAAAAGAGCGGCGCGGCATGAACACAAATGCTGATTGAAGACTTCGAAGCCGAGCCGATGCTGTGCGTCCGTAATGTGTTGTTGTGTTCCTCGTTGTTGCCTGTTGTGACTAAAGTGCACATTTGAGCACTTGACGTGTGAGCGGGAGTCGCCGTTGCCGTTGTCAATGCCGGCACAAGCGAGTGAGTCGGCCGCCTATTCCTGCCCTAATGGAGAGGCCCTCACAAGTGCTCGGGTGTTAGTTTATTTTATGGCTTGGTAGTTATTCTTGTTGTTGGTGTTGTTGTCGTGGAGTTCTATGCCTTTTTCTTTTTCGCTGCATATGGAAAACATAAACAAAAAGTATCGCCGCAGTGACGCATATTGACGTCTTCTTGTTTGGCTGCTGCACAAGTCTATTACCGGGAAAATGCAGCGGAAGGATCAAGGAAAAATGTTGATACCAGTGTGTTAAATGGAGACGAAACTTAGTTTCGAATATACCAGTCGTATTTGTTTGTATTAAATGTTCCAGAGAACTTTCAATATTGTTCAAAAGCAATAACATGAATTCAAAAAACTCCCACGTGTAAATTGGAACACTTCAAGTTGTTCCACTCTCTTTCATGTGAATGCTATCAGATGCATGAATATATATCCAGAATGTGTTAGAATGATCTCGAAAGTGGATAACGCCTTTTAAAGAGGGATTGGGTATATAGAGTAGTAGTGAGTGAGAGTGAGTCATCAGTTTTTATAGTGATCATTTGCCAACGGTGGCAATCCTACTACAGTGATCTCTCGTAAAGATCTAATAAGTCCCAGAAGGCAACTGCAAATACTTAATTCCTTTTTTTTGTTGTGAAAAGTTAGTGTGTAAACCCTGACAACAGTTGCAATGTTTCCAAGCAGTGACTCGGTTAAAACCGTTTCTTTATGAACCTAATTTTTTCGGGTGTAGCGATCCAGTACTCTTCAACACCTGCAAATGTAACTCACGAATGCAATTATGTACGCCTGGGATCTTCAACGCTTCCCCTTTTTTTGTGCTTTTGTTGTTAACTCTTCTCAAATATTTGTAGTAAAACGTTTAAAATGGGCTCGCTGCAGAAAAAATGTTAGTAAAAGTGCATAAAAGTATTTTTACTAAGTCAGCACATGGGCTGGTGGAGTTATAAGTTTAGTATGAGAAGGGATATCCTTACATTTAAGGACCCTTACAACTAAGACCCTGATAGTAGTAGCAAAGTAGAAGCTGATTTATTCACCTCGTCTAGATGCAGTGTTAAATCCCAAATCCGAAGTATGGTAAGACTATCCATGGCAGCATGCGCAGCAGCAGGAACAAACGCAATTGCTCCATAGAGGCAACCACGAATCAGCCATCTAAAACTTTTCGTCAACTTCGCCTTCAAAATGGAGAAATTTGATAATACGATTCCCAAACCACTGTCAAGGAGCTGCTTTAGGGCAAGAAACCCGGCAAGATCTGAATGTGAAGAGCACAACCTTCCGCAGAAAGCTCCCTTCCCCTTCAAAATAGAGAAATTAGACTACACGATTCCAAGCCACCGTCAAGGAACTGGTTTAGTGCAAGAATCCCAGCAAGATTGGAATGTGGAGAGCACAACCTTCCGACGAAAGCGGAACTAACAGCAACTGTCTACACGGATGCCTCAAAAATGAATGACAAAGTTGAGAGCGGAAGTTACTGCAAAGAGTTGAACCTAAGCCGCTCGAATAGGCTGCAAGTTCCAAGCTGGATTAAATGCAATCAGTCGGGCAGCCGCCTGGCTTAAGGTGAATACGATACTCTATAAGGACACCATTACTTACACTGATAGCCCCGTGACAAGAGCTCCTAAGTGCACATCCATTCGGAATAATATGATATACACTTGTGTGGGTCCCTATTGAAGGAAATTGTGTAGCAGATGAACCAGGCCAGAGTAGGCACCGAGCTACACAACATAAGCACAGCACAAGAGGCAGGTATATCACTAGCCACTTGCAAAGTGCTACGAAAAACAGAATTCCTGAAGTAGGCAAGTCCTAGATTGCTACGACAGCCAACTTGCAATACTGTGAGGCAACTCTGGCCTAAAATCCCTCCAAGCAGGCCTATGGAATTGATACTACCAAACAAATTGTTCATCGGAATATTAGTAGGCATTGTAGCCGGACACTGCCTTATTGAAGCACATGCACATAGACTTGGATTTGCTCATAACGATTTCTGTAGCAACTGATGAAATGAGGAGGAAGAAGAAAGTGTAGACCACCTTTTATGCAAATGCCCAAAGCTGGGAAAGAGCCGTTTCCACCACATAGGAAAGTACTTCTTCAGCCACCTTTCGTAGTAGGAGGAGACTTCAGTACAAAATATACATATATAGGCCAGAGCCGTTAAATGGTTCGCTGATGCAGGAAGTTGAAAAAGGACAGAGCACCTCGTGGTAGCATAATGAGCCTAAGGCCTAAGTGATATATTTATGGATAGCCACATTAACCAACCAACCAACTATGGTAAGTCAATGGACACCGAAGATCAGTTTCCGCATACCACTATCTTCCGATACGACTGCAAATCTTCTGGGCGAACATTATAATGTGTATAAAGGGCAGGGATGTGGAAGAACCAACCAAGGGGTTAGTATACCACAAAGGTTACGAATTTTGCCCGGTCACAACATTCTCCTGAATCCCTCAAAACCAATGTCTATGATTAGTCAGCAAACCGTAGCGAGGGTCCGCTCTGAAATACAAGATCAGTTGCGGAATTGATGAAATATTATTAAAGAATCGTAGAAAATTGCGGAAATTTCTCGAATCTCCGCAGCCAAGGTGACCATTTCCGGGGTATGATATTATTTTACTAATTGACTCAAATCCAAATTAAAAGTTTTTGCTTTAAAGAACATACGAATAGCTTCAAAGTTTCAATTCCTATTTCAAAATAATCCTTTATATATTGATATTATATTTACGTGAGTCAAAACCCCTTTTCGATTGATCTGGCATTATTTTATATATGAATAAAATATCACGATCACGACGCATCAATTTGCTTCCATACTGAACAAAAGTCGCTTCTGGGCCACATCCAAGTGATCTGTGGGTTACTTAGCCGCAGCCTTCTAATTCGAAATTACTCCTACTCGTACGTAACTTTTCCTCTCCTCTATGTAACTCCTCTACTTCCCCTGTATGTAACTCTTCCTCTCCTCTATCTAACTCTTCCTCTCCTCTATGTAACCCCTCCTCCTCTTCCTCTCCTCTATGTAACTCTTTCTCTCCTCTATGTAACTCTTTCTCTCCTCTATGTAACTATTTCTCTCCTCTATGTAACTCCTCCTCCTCTTCCTCTCCTCTATGTAACTCTTCCTCTCCTCTATGTAACTCTTCCTCTCCTCTATGTAGCTTGTCCTCCTCTTCCTCTCCTCTATGTAACTCTTCCTCTTCTCTACGTAACTCCTCCTACTCTTCCTTTCCTCTATGTAACTCTTCCTCTCCTCTATGTAACTATTCCTCTCCTCTATGTAACTCCTCCTTCTCTTCCTCTCCTCTATGTAACTTTTCCTCTCCTGTATGTAACGCTTCCTCTCCTCTATGTAGCTTCTCCTCCTCTTCCTCTCCTCTATGTAACTTTTCCTCTCCTCTATGTAACGCTTCCTCTCCTCTATGTAGCTTCTCCTCCTCTTCCTCTCCTCTATGTATCTATTCCTCTCCTCTATGTAACTATTCCTCTCCTCTATGTAACTCCTCCTCCTCTTCCTCTTCTCTATGTAACTTTTCCTCTGCTGTATGTAACGCTTCCTCTCCTCTATGTAGCTTCTCCTCCTCTTGCTCTCCTCTATGTAACTCTTCCTCTCCTCTATGTAACTCTTCCTCTCCTCTATGTAGCTTCTCCTCCGCTTCCTCTCCTCTATGTAACTATTCCTCTCCTCTATGTAACTATTCCCCTCCTCTATGTAACTCCTCCTCCTCTTCCTCTCCTCTATGCAACTTTTCCTCTCCTGCATGTAACGCTTCCTCCCCTCTATGTAGCTTCTCCCCCTCTTCCTCTCCTCTATGTAACTCTTCCTCTCCTCTATGTAACTCTTCCTCTCCTCTATATTACTATTCCTCTCCTCTATGTAACTCCTCCTCCTCTTCCTCTCCTCTATGTAACTCTTCCTCTCTCTATGTAACTATTCCTCTCCTCTATGTAGCTTCTCCTCCTCTTCCTCTCCTCTATGTAACTCCTCCTACTCTTCCTCTCCTCTGTGCAACTCTTCCTCCTCTTCATCTTGCTTTTCAAACGATAGTCAATTCCCACTGGAGTTGTCTTACTAACAATTTGGTTTGTGTGTGTTTGCCTTTGGTTGGAAGATTGCGTGTCTTCTCTCGTTTTATGAAAATTCATAAAGTGCAAATATAATTGATAAACACCGACTTAAATAGGCACTAATTACATAAATTTGTGGGCACTCGTACTTAAATGGAAATGTCAACATTTTTAAGCGCTTAACTGTTTCTGTTGCTGTTGTTTTTTGTTTCTTTGTTGAATTCTTTTGTTTTTCTGATTTTTTAATTATTTCTTTTTACCTCTAATTTGATTAAATTCATGTCTTCATGTCTCATGTGCCTCTTACAGAGGAATGGAGAGGTATTTTTGAGTAATTGTTGAGACATTTCTGAGATTTTAAGCGACTTTAAGTCTTCCTATGAGGGAAGATTCGTGCGGAAGTGGTGTTTAATAACAATAAAGCAATCCTTGACTATCAAACTGGAACAAGGATATCAACAGGATTTGTGTAAAGGACCTAGAGTACACTCAACACCTTTTCATAATTTGTAAGCAGACTATGTCAACTTCTGGCATTTAGTTTTTACTTCTCACTAGATTACTGTGTGGAAGTATTAGTATATAAACCCTACCTACTCATAGAAATCAGAAATTTCTCCGCAAAGGATATCTCTGCAAAAATATTGCGGAATTTTTCCATATCTAAATTTCTTCTCTTATTCCTACCATGAAATTGGTTCCTTATTCTAACTTCCTAATTCTAAAATTCCCATTTATTCGTACCCTAAAAGTTGTTGCTTATTCCCATAATCCTTACTGCTCTGATATACGACCACATCTGTGATGAAGCACATTGCATCAGTAGTGCCTCCTGGGTTCGACTGTATTAGATCACCTTTAACCCACTTAGGAAATTTTCATCACACACTCGGATATTCACTTCCTTAGTGATTGAGACTGAGTTGTAGCAGTTTCCAATTATAAATGATTTTGTGGTTAATGAACATCGTCTGCCACTAAACACTTCTTTCTTCTCAAATATTAGAATCTAACGCCAATCATGTAAGGAACTCTCCAAAGTTCAACTGGCTACATCCCTGAATCCCTCGGTACACACAGCAACAAATTGCGTCAGCCCCACATCCGCAAAGATGTTTTTCCGCAGAAAACAGAACAGGGAATCACATGTGATCTCACCGCTTCCCCACGCCTCCCATGATAGTCAGCGTACAAGTAAATGTTACATAGATTTACGTCACAAGCATTGCCCACAAATAGCGTCAAACGCTGCAAACATCGAATTGCGTTGTCTGTCGGTGGCCCTGGCATTGGTGAACGAGCGGCAGAGCGGGTGGGGGACGGAACGCCCCACCATTATCAAGAACACTATCGCCAGCAGTAGCACACAAGAGCACCAGAATGAAAGCAAGGCAGCAGGCAGCAACGAAAGAAGAAAAGCCGCCGCGTGTCATTCGGCGTATGGCGTCGACGACAGGTTTGCGGAGCTGTGCAACAATGCAGCCAATCGCTGCTGCCGGGCGCTGGCTGCACCACACCAGCAGTAGCAGCAGACGTGGACGTAGACATAGCAGCAACAGCAGCGGTAGAAGAAGCGTGTCGCCAATTGTACGTAAGTTTTACCTAGAAAAATGTCGCGACAATTGCAACAACAATCGCAACAACACCAGCAATAATAGCAACTGTGGCAGCAGCAAAATAGCGGAGAATGCAATTGAAATTGAAGAATCGCTGCAAGAATGCCAGCAATGACGAAGAATACATTAAGACCAACTCTTCCAACTGCTGCCAGAGCGCTCTGCCTGGGCCTGAGTGTGTGTGGGGTTCGCTACTGTGTCTGCTGTTGCGAGTGCATAACACAAAAAGGGAGCGGGCGTTGTTGTCTATTTGTGGGCAGGATTTTGAGCCGTGATGGACGTACGAGTGCGGACTCGTATGTGCCTTGCTGGGACTCCTTTCGTAGGGATTGCTTGTTAGCTGATGCGTTTTTCGTGTCTACTTTGTACTTCCTCTGACGTTGGTGCTGCCACGGCCACAGCTGATCTGTGAGCAGCCGCATGGAGCGGCGCGGTTGGTGCTGGGTTTGGCGGCAAAACTTGGGGTACCTCCGTGCATTCTTGAGCATGCTCGCGAAAGCCCGGCAAGCGTTGGCATCTCAATGAAGTGTAGTTCAAGTTTATTTGCAGCATCGGCAGCAGCTCATTACGAATGGAAATGCTGATGGCGTTGAGGGCTGTAATGGGGATGAGTGACAACAGGAAATCGCGTTTTGTGTGCAGTTTGAATGCAGTTCCAGCTCAAATCAGCGACAGTCTAGTGCGGCACAGGTGCTGAGGTGAAAGAGAGTACCACACACACAAACACTCACACACGCACACATACACATAAACATTCTCAAAATATGTGCAATCATTTCTTACACAAATTGAGTGGAGCCTCCGCCGGCTTCTCTTAGTATTCCGACCGTGAAAATGCCCTTCAACCGCTGCTGCCTGGGCATCGTGTAGGTTCTCTAGCATACCAAAAGAAAGACGGGGCCTTCTTCGAGCCCAGTTGTGGAGAGCGTCGTGTGCAAATCTCTTTAGCGGCGTCAGGCCAGCGCGCACACATGTTCAGCGCATGTTTTGCTTAAATATCAAAATCACGATTTGTAATTTCGCATTAACAACAACTGAAACAAAAACAACAACAACAACAATATTCGCAACAATAGCAACAACTTCTTTTGTGCAGCTGATGCAACTCGCCTGTTGCTGCACTGGCGACTTGTGCCTCCACCGCTGCGGCCACACTGCTGGCCGTCATACTCCATAACAACCTCGTCATGTTGTCGGTGTGGTTGTTGCGATTGCCGCTGCTGTTGTGATTTGAATTCAACAACAATAGAACCGCACAATTACGGTAAACAAAGTTGCGCTGCTGCCTCTGTGCTGCTGCTGCCTGTGCTGCTGTCATTTCTGCTCAACATTATTGTAAATTTGTAAACGTCATTCTTGCTGTTTGCCAATTGGTAGCATGGAAATCTTTTGTGTGCCAGTATTAACAGGAGAATTATGACAGTAGAATTCGCAGCGAGTTCTCCGAGGAGGGTCTCTCCCATGGAACAATTTGTTGTTCAGTTGTTTGGCAATTTGTTGGACCAGCGTAGCTGCAGGTAGAAGAGTAGTTTAGCGATATTTTTTTTAACAAAACGTAAATGGTGACCACGCCTATATTGAAGAGTGACTAGTTTATAGATCTTCATTGAGGGATGGTATGAGTACTTTTTTATTTAACTATATTCTCGGAACTCCTGAACCCTTCTGTGGACTATCATCCAATACCACTACCATACTACTTTGGAATAAGACAGTCCAAAATTCTTCTGGGAGAATTTAACCCTAAAAGAGCTAAGGAGTTAATAAATATGCCTAGGGGTAAATTGAGAATCATCACAGGCATTTGAAGCGGACATTGTAGACTCAACTACCAATTGAATAAGTTGGGTATATCTTCAGATGCCATCTGTCGATTCTGTGGAGAAAGTGACGAAACGTCACTGCACCTGATCACAGACTGCGGACCATTGGCATATAATAGACTCCGGTATTTTGGAGAATATATCTTGGATATGAGCAAGATCCCTCATCTTGATTCCTCCAAAATATATGAATTCCTGTCGGAAATTAACCTGACAGAAGATTTATAGATGAGACTACCCTCATCTTTCTAATAAATAGGGGCATCACAATAGATCTTTCAGGTCGCAGTGTATAACACCCTTAAATATATCTATCTATCTATTCTCGGAACTGTATTCGGAAAGGAAATGTCCTCACACTCAAATCAGGCTCCAAGACTGTAGAGTCGTTGGTTGTTTGGGTGGAGCCTCATTCGGTTTCAGAGTTAAAATATTTTGGGTGAAATTTTGGAGTTTGAGTAAGGAGACTATTATTATTTTTTATTGATTTAGAGGTAGTCAGGAATAACACAGCTTTGCCACAGCCTTGCCACAGCACTCTGGACTTCATACTATTTTAATTTGACTGTTAGTTTAGTTTTTGTTTTATCCTCAATCTCACGATGGGTTTACTATAGTACTAAATTAAATCTTCCTTGTAAGTACTTCAGTAAATCCTCTTTGGTACTTACCCCATGCATAATTCTGTCTTCATTCCGGATATGATGGCTAATTACAATCTAATCTGGGTTCGTGATCAAAGTTAAATGTGATTTCTTTCTGGAGAGTTTGAAGGTCCACAACTCTATTCACAAATTAATTTACCTCTTCTCACTATATGAGGAAGTTAGTATTTCTTGACCTTGAAAATGAGATCCGAATAAAATGGAGCTCCTTTGCTGATTAGGTTGCTGGTCCCTGCTCTATCACTCCAGCGGTATATTGTCTCTTTACATCTGCAATGACTTTTTTAGGATTACCCATTATAAGAGAGTGGGACTGTACTCTCCAATTGAAAATTTCGCTTTATATTAGAATATCAAATAAGAGGAATTAATGTACAATTGTGCGCCACACGACCTCAAGTGTAAGAAGCATATGTCTAATCTCTGACTAAGCATATATATAATAATTTCTTCCAGATATGAGCCTTAATCCAAGTAGAGATTAGGAATTCAAAATTTACTGCTGAAGATATGTTCGGCAAGTGTCCAATGGGAATAGTTCCTACACTGTCATTACCACCATTACCGGAAGCAGCTGGTATACAATGGAGTATAACTATATAGCAGTCAGATATTTCTAGTAAAACGTTCCCAGTCTCAAGGTTTCAAAGCTTAAAGGTCAATTTAATGAATTCCTAATGAGGGAGCTGTTTTGAAGGTTTATATATAGATTTATTCCCGTGCAGTAATTGATTTCCAAACAGTGTTCTTTGATGTTTGAGAATAGATTGTCATGACTAACCTCATAAATGGAATATTAGTAGGCATCGTAACTGGACACTGCCTTATTCGAACACATGCGTATAGACTTAGACTCCCTCACAACAACTTCTTTAGAAGCTGCAGGAATAAAGAGGAAAAAGAAAGGGAGGACCACCTTTTATGCAAATGTCCAGCGCTGGCAAAAAGGCGCTTCCACCACATGGGAAAGTACATCTTCAGCCACCTTTCGGAGCTGGAGGAGACTATAGTACGAAGTATACTTCTATTTGCCAGAGCCATTAAATGGTTCGCTGATGCAGGAAGTTGAAAAAGGAGAGCTCCTCGTGGTAGCACAATGGGCCTAAGGCCTCAGTGAAGTCTTTATGGGCAACCACATGACCCAACCAACCATATATATATATATATACATGGTCCTATGACTCCGCGGGGGAGCAAAGGGCCGCAAACCACCCACATGGTTATTTCTAAATGGTTCACGAAAAGTACCACAACTAGATTCCTTGATAATGTAATGCCATATATTCACCAAATCAGTGAAGGGAAATCGAAAGATTACTTATTGGAGATTTCATGGAAAGAAATTCCAGAACAACTTTCGACTCATTAACTCAGTATGAGGTTAGTCTGTAGTCTTTATTTCGGAGTGAATGATATTCAGATGCAGTCTTGGTCCCCTCTTTACAACAACAACAAGTTAAGGTGGATTACTATATAAAGACAACTAACGTTTCCTTCTTCATATGCATATGTGTGGGCACTACTTTTATAGTAAGATTGAGTGGAGGAGTTGGGTATTGTTCCCGTACAAAGAATGCAGTCCCAACGCAAATACAGGCGAGTGAGCGAGTCTTGAAACGTTTTCAGTTTTAAGCTATAGTCTTTGACATTGAACTTCACATCCAACTTTCACTTATACACTCATCTGATTTATGACCAAGTTATATTATATCGTGTTTAATGTTTATTCATGTAATGTCATTGGTTAGAATAAGTCTGAACTACAGAATCAGGGCAAGGGTCATAGCCCAAATAGTTTCAAAGGTGCTACTACAACTCTTCACTGCCATCAACACTTTAATTTTCAAGTTACTTTCTACATGGGACCAATTTACTCCACAAACTGAACATCATTTTGAATAGAAATGAATATATAGGATAAGATTTTCAGCAATTATTGTTAGTCTCATTATGAGGGATCCAATGAAAAAGCAACTTGTTACAATGAAAAATGACCAACAGATTTTTGGGAGGTCCCCTTTTTTTGAGACATTTAAATCAACATTGCAGATGTAGATTCCATGTTGCGGATTCTGGAGAATATCGATAAGAATTGACCGATTATAGTTACGAACAGTACCACATGAAGTCAACCAACGCCAGAATCATTTTACAGTTAAAGCTTTTGGAGATTTTGTTGTACCGGCATTGCTTCTACGAAGCTCACATTTGACTACCAAGGAACACAGAAAATCTTTTCCTTTACACACCCGTCGAAGATACTTACATATTTCGGTATTTTTTCCCTGGCGTTCTACTCCCACAGTCTTCGACCTTCCATAGTCGTCAACTAAAAATGGTCTTCGGAGAAATGCGTTAATCGCGTCAATAATTAAGTTTTAATCTCCTACTGTGAACTTAGTGCTTGACTGATTTATTATCCACTTTGAAGATCAGGGCCCATGCAATGACACTCTTTCCTTGTCCATTGCCCATTCCGCAGTTTCCCACATTTATTTTATGAGCTCTAGACGGTTCCGGATCACAGCTTGTATCATTATCTCTGAGGCCCCATTAAAATAGCTGAAAAGAAACACTCACCGCTCGCTCGGCTCCTCATTAGTAGTGAGTTTATTGAAAAACGTTTTAGTTCAAATGCTAAACAATGTGGCCAGCGCTCAACGTTCCGTCTGCAGCACTGTGCCAATGCGCTGCTTGCCACTTCCAAAGATTTTCTCAGGAATTACACACTTTCAATAACAATTACCATCTTCCGCTTACATTTACACGCCACAAACGGCACAAAAAGCGACGATTGCGAGTACTTTACCTCTAAATCAAAATACCTTGACAAGAAGAAGCGCATCCACATGTCTCCAGGCAGCGGCACGGCAACACCGCCGCAGCCAACGCACGCCCTGCCCGCCGGCTGCTGCCTCCGCCGCAGCCACAGCTACAGCTCCAGCTCCAGCGGCAGTCAGTCAGCGCGCCTGAGACACTTAAAAGAAAATTAAACAAGCGAGGAAGGAGAACAGCGAGCAACACTTTGCATTGTGCACGATCAGCGCATGAGGCATCAGCGATCCGTCAAGTGATCGGCAACATTATTGTTGCAACCGAGCGCTGCCAGTGCTGCTGGGGCTGCTGCTGTGTGGCTGCAGTGGAGTGAAGTGGATTGGATTGCAGTGGAGTCTAGTGGCATGCGGTGTGGTATTTGCTGCACTAGTTGCAATGTAACAAACACAAAAGAAAAATCGACGAAAATTGTACAAAAAAAGGAAAAACAAAGTAAAAAGCAGTAAACGCAAAAAACGAAAGCAATGATCATGATCATGATGCCACACTGCATGTCGCATAACGTTTTTCTTGTGGCACGACGACATTTAAAATGTTCTGCAAATGCAATGCATGCGACAATTGCTGCACAGCCACGATAGCAATAGCCACGGATGCCTACCGGGGAAACGGCAGCGCCACACAGTGCTCTGTCCAACAGATCAAGAATAGTTTATTGGAAATCTGAATATATCCTTGAACATTCCAACTAAGATTAGTCAACGAACATATTGGCGGTCAAAATGATTGATGGGCTGCAAACACTCCCTCACAGTTGAACCTATCCTACGGGTGGTAAAAACTTTGATATTGTCAAAATTAGTTCTTTAGAAAAAGAAAGAATATGTCCAACTAATTTTCAAATAAACTTTGTCAATTAATATGGAAGTGTTGGAAAGTTGTTGGGAAACAACTCTCAGCCAAACAAATTAATATATATTAATCCTTCCTATAAATCACCTTTCCCTAACTCTCTACTGAGCAATCTGAGGAGTGAATTTCCCAAAAAGGATCATACATCATGATAACTACCTTCATTATACGAGTATAATGAAAATTGATCGTCTTGTCACATTTGTTCGAAAAAGTTTAGTTCTTGGATTCCGTTTCCAGTATCTTTGATATTGGAACTTCACATCCCACTTTCATATATACAATAATCTGAGTTATGAAGGACCAAGTGTCTGCTACATTTGTTTCTACATTCCCTTGCGTTGGATCTCTCCATTGAGATTATCTTCTTTGGCATTCTTCGTTTGAAATTGTCAAGAAAACGGGATGATACCGATGGTTCGTTTTACTCCTTACCTCCTGGTGTGTCCTCTTCAAATGATTTTAAATAGCTTTCGCAGCTCAGAGGCACTCATTTCTGACTGTGAAGAATGACATCTCTAATTGTGTATCCATCTCCCAGCTACCTATAGTTTCTAGGATCTTTAAAGATACAATGGAAGATGAGCTGTTTTTATTGTCCTAGGTTGGGTTAAGAGGCTGCCCTTAGACTCACTTATGCCTGTTCAAGGCTCATTGTGGCACCTCTGGAGCCTTTCCCTTAGAACTTCGGATTCTCCTTAAACCTTGCTGTAGATTTGATAAAAGTAGCAAACTTTCGTTAGCTTCGGCGGGGAACCTTCCCAATACTGTCAAGAAAAACGACTAGAAGCGCGGAATTTGCTATCCTTATATATTCAATATATTCAAGCTGATCACTAGTATTATTATATTCTTTATTTTTTTTTGGGGTGGATGAGGTTAGGTGAAAATGCATTATGCACCGTCAGCAAGGTCCTCACCGTGCTGGTGTGTCGGACTCCTCCATGGCTACCTACTAAAAAACACCTCCTCTCTTCGGGAATTTCATCCACCCTGGAAGACTGTTTCGGTATTACTTCAGGGGCGATTCCCTTTTCTTTGGCTATCTGCCAAAGATGTGATTTGGGGAGGTGTTAGTTATGCCAAATAGTGGGCTCAGAAAGTAGCTCATCTTGATCCACCTATCTTCATATCATTCTGTACTAGATAGATATATTTAAGGGTGTTATACACTGCGATCTGAAAGATCTATTGTGATGCCATATTTATTTGAAAGATGAGGATAGTCTCATCTATAGATCTTCTGTCAGGTTAATTTCCGACCGGAATTCATATCTTTTGGAGCAATCCAGATGAGGGATCTTGCTCATACCTAAGATATATTCTCCAAAATTATCTATTGTGTGCCAATGGTCTATAGTCTGTGATCAGGTGCAGTGAGATTTCGTCACTTTCTCCACAGAATCGACAGATGGCATCTGAAGATATACCCAACTTGTTCAAATAGTAGTTGAGTCTACAATGACCGCTTAAAATGCCTGGGATGATTCTTAATTTACTCCGAGGCATATTTATTAAGTCCTTAGCTCTTTTAGGGTTAAAATCTCCCAGAAGAGCTTTGGATTGTCTTAATCCCGGAAGAGTTTTCCAGGTTTGGCTTCGTTTTGCACCTGTACACTTCTTCAGCAGACCTCCAGTGGTATTGGATGACATCCTGTACTAACTCCCACAATAAAGTTACTCTCTAAAGATAGTTCAATAGAAATTTTTGGTTCCTACTTTTTTTCCTGAAAATAGTCGCGTTGGAAAATTTAGATATAGTATATCATTTTTACTAGTAAAAACCCCCATTTCTGAGGATCTACTTTGTTAAAAAGGATATAATCCTTGAATAGAACAAGTGGAAGAGTTTGAACTACCAGATGGATTTCATAATTTGAATGCTAATATCAGCTTCGAAAGTAAAATCAATGGAAGTTCACAAAAATCATGTTATGGAAATCAACTTCACCCTATATATGGCATTTCACGGAACCCTTTGCTATGCCCACTTCGACTTTCGATACCAATGCGACATAAAACACGTTTCCGACGACCTACAGAAATCATGAAAAACCCGCTCTGGCCACTTTGAAGAATTCAATGTCCAACATTATGAAGGACCTGGGTTTAAATCCACCTTGAATTCCATAGACCGTAAACCGTACCGAAAACTTCAATACTTTTTGAAAACCCTCGGAATTGTGACATAAATCTTTAAATCTTTACCTAATTCCTCTTCAAGGTTGCTCTACCAGACCATAGTAAACTAATGCTTTCGGCTTCATTACTGATCTAATTACATCGACCGTTTGTCTTGACAGATCTGCCACATAACGCCCATATATCAAAGCTAAGAGTCACACCCTCCAAATGCGGGTACTTCAGCGGAAGTTCGTGCGGCGTGGCTTGGTGCGGTCAGGTGCTCTGTTCAGTGACAGAGAACTGTGTGTCGACACATCAGTTTTCTTAGCTATTGTGAGTTAGCGTTGTCCATTGTTATTGTTGTTACTGTTGTTACTGTTGTTGCTGTTGTTGCTGTTGGCGTTGTGTGGAAAAATCGTTTAAATATGCAACAATGCAAGCGGTATCGCCGGGAACAGCAACAATAACAGCAGCGTGGCACCAACCCAGTACGCACTGCACAGGCCGACGACGATGCTGTTGCTGGTTGGTGGAGCTGCAGAAAGATGTTGGTGGTGCTGCTGCAGCTTCGTTGCTGTTGCTTGTGCTGTTGCCGTGGCTGCTGACGATGATGAACGTGTTTAGCCAAATGAATTGTCAGTTTGGTTTGCTCATTTGTTGATTGTCGCATTAAAATGGCATTGCATGCGGATTAGGATTGATTTGAAGTGTATGCCGGGTTAAATTTAGTGCGCATGCGCAACGAAGATTCACACCAAATTACACAGCCACTCACTCTCCGGCTCCTTCTCTCTCCTATTCGGTTTCTTGCGATGCCGTCGTTATCAGCGAACATTTGCATTAATTGAATTAATGGCGTCACACGGCAACGCTGCTGCCACATGCGCCAGCCGAACTATTTTTCAATGTACGCCGCTCAGGCGCATGTGCTGCGGCAGCAGCCAGCAACAGGTTGTAATCGCGGTACGAATTTGCGCCATGCTCGCAGACATTTTACGACTATTGCGAAACTTGTCGAACAATCGCAATGCATATCAATCAAAACTGCTCGTAACAGCAAATGAAAGCGAAATCATTTGCAACTGACAAAAGCACCGTTCCCGCTCCCGAGCGTACTCGAGTCGTAGCGTTCGCGAAGTGTTCACAGAAACTGAAAAATCATGGCTGAGTCGTGCTTCAGATTTGTACCCTACTGCACGCATGCGGGTAGGCAGTTGTGTGGGTTTGTTCGCATATTAGAAGCAGTTGAAGGAATCAGGATTATCAACTCATAACTTACGAGATATTAGAAGACTTGGCATTATAGTTATAAATCATATAGTCACAATTATGACTATATTCACTGATCAGGGAAAGTTTATATAAACACACATATATCCCTATATCTGATATACGCTATATTGTAATACCACGATATTCCTCTCTACTTGCAACTAACAATTCAGTAAAGAGTCCGATTCCTTGTTTGCAGTTTTTATGGTTGACGTGAGGTCTGGGTCTACAATATTACAAAAACTAGCTGCCCGATTTTTGTGCGACTAAAGAATATACCATAAAATCAATCCTTGGTCTACTTTGTTTGCTTATCTCCGCTGTGTTCTTTGTTTATAAACTGACTTCGGCTGAATCTTCGACTGATTCTTCGACCGATGCTTCGACTGATTCTTCGAATGATTCTTCGACTGATTCTTCGACTGATTCTTTGACCGATTCTTTGACCGATGCTTCGACTGATTCTTCGCCTGATCCTTCGACTGATTCTTCGACCGATGCTTCGACTGATTCTTCGTCTGTTCCTTCGACTGATTCCTCGCCTGTTCCTTCGACTGATTCTTCGACCGATTCTTCGACTGATTCTTCGCCTGATTCTTCGAATGATTCTTCGACTGATTCTTCGACTGATTCTTTGACCGATGCTTCGACTGATTCTTCGACTGATTCTTCGACTGCTTCTTCGACTGATTCTTTGAATGATTCTTCGACCGATGCTTCGACTGATTCTTCGCCTGATTCTTCGACTGATTCTTCGACTGATTCTTCGACCGTTGATTCGACTGATTCTTCGCCTGATTCTTCGAATGATTCTTCGACCGATGCTTCGACTGATTCTTCGCCTGTTTCTTTGAATGATTCTTCGACAGATCCTTCGACTGATTCTTCGACCGATGCTTCGACTGATTCTTCGCCTGATCCTTCGACTTATTCTTTGACCGCTGCTTCGACTTATTCTTTGACCGATGCTTCTACTGATTCTTCGCCTGATCCTTCGACTGATTCTTCGACTGATTCTTCGAATGATTCTTCGACTGATTCTTCGACTGATTCCTTGACCGATGTTTCGACTGATTCTTCGACTGATTCTTCGACCAATGCTTCCACTGATTCTTCGCCTGATTCTTCGAATGATTCTTCGACCGATGCTTCGACTGATTCTTCGCCTGTTTCTTCGAATGATTCTTCGACTGATCCTTCGACTGATTCTTCGACCGATGCTTCGACTGATTCTTCGAATGATTCTTCGACTGATTCTTCGCCTGATTCTTCGAATGATTCTCCGATTGATTCTTCGACTTATCTTTGACCGATGCTTCGACTGATTCTTCGCCTGATTCTTCGACTTATTCTTTGACCGCTGCTTCGACTTATTCTTTGACCGATGCTTCGACTGATTCTTCGCCTGATCCTTCGACTGATTTTTCGACTGATTCTTCGGATGATTCTTCGACTGATTCTTCGACTGATTCCTTGACCGATGTTTCGACTGATTCTTCCACTGATTCTTCGACTGATTCTTCGACCGATGCTTAGTCTGATTCTTCGACTGATTCTTCGAATGATTCTTCGTCTGCGTCTTTGACTGATTCTTCGACCGATGCTTCGACTGATTCTTCCCCTGTTTCTTCGAATGATTCTTCGACTAATTCTTCGCCTGATTCTTCGATTGATTCTCCGATTGATTCTTCGACTTATTCTTTGACCGATGCTTCGACTGATTCTTCGCCTGATCCTTCGACTGATTCTTCGACCGATGCTTAGTCTGATTCTTCGACTGATTCTTCGAATGATTCTTCGTCTGCGTCTTTGACTGATTCTTTGACCGATGCTTCGACTGAATCTTCGCGTGATTCGTCGACTGATTCTTCGACTAATTTTTCGCCTAATTCTTCGCCTGATCCTTCGAATGATTCTTCCATGATACTTCGGCTGATTCTTCGACAGATGCTTCGACTGGTGCTTTGACTGATTCTTGAAGTCATTTTCTAATTTGTTTTTAGTATTCCTCAGAAATAGTGGTCTCATTGCATTGTTCTATTTGTAGGACCACCGCAAAGAGAAGTATTGGTACGCCGCATATGGTAAGTATGTGGTAAATATATGGTATAGGGTGATGCAACTTGAGAGACTGACAAATTCATATACTCTGTTCAATATATTATCGAAGATCGTAAACACATATATAACTATCAGCTTTGAATATGTCCTCACATAGCTTAGCCAGCTAAACCTGAGTTTGAACGGAAACACATCGGACAATAAACTTAATGAGGTCATACATTTATAGCGCCGCATAAAATATAGAATACTAGCATTGACACGACCACGCCTCTTCTTCGCAATTACATCGACGTCATTATATATTCTGCTTATATCCCACCCTGACAAATTTAACTCAGAATTCATTCACAAACTAGGAACACCCTAGACCAAACAAAATCAGTATTTCTGACCACTCTTTAGCTACAACCGCAGCTGTCTCAATAGCCACCTCACATTAGTCAACTAGTTCTGGATATTTCCTACACTCCATATGAAGATACCATTCAGCTGCTATTTATATCTCCGACATCATCCTTAAATCGATCCATGAGAAACCAATAGGATTGCGCCATCTACGCGGGCATCTTCTAATCCATAATCCGCAATTAGTGCCACCACATCAGAGACGATAATGCGTTCAGCTCAGTGAAGCTATCCGGAAGCTATAAATTTTGTAAACGGTCTACGAGTCTAAAGCCGAACCGCTCGGTTTCGGGCCTTTTCACGCTACGCCAATTCAAGTTTCGCTTTCGCAGCCGGGCGGCTATTGGCTTTTGCTTCGCGGCCGCTGTCGTCGCCACCGCTGCCGTTGTGACAGCGCGGCTCATGTGAGAATTCGTAAGAAAAATCACGGCTATTTCTTCGAAAATGCGTCTGCGCATGTTGTAAATGTGAGTCACATTTCAGTACGGCGCAGTAGACGCGATTGGGAGATAAGCCAACGGCAAGAATGTTGGTCATTTAATAATTTTTGATTTTTTACGACCGAATATGCTTGTAATTTGTCGGAGACGACTTCGTTTAGAGTTATTTGGGTCATATTTCAGTGAGTGTGCGTGTGTGGTTTTCTGGAGTGTGGTGCGGTGAGAAAATGTGGGAGATATAATTTAAAACTAATTAATTTTGACAGCCGCTTTATTTAATTGTGCCGCCGAAGCGCACCGGAAATGGATTTTCTATTCCAACAATCGAACCGATGTGCCAAGACATGGACCCACCATTAGTCAAGAAGCCAGAGAGTTATTTACTAATACTGTAACTGATAGCTCAGTTCGCCAGGTGGTAGCGTGATTCAGACTCTTGGGTGGTACTCCTACATAAGCCTCTTTCTGACTAATAAATTAAATAGCGACGACATTATACGAGTAAGTGATGTAGGCATTCTCAGCCCAATCGAGTATCATAATCATTCTTAGCAAAGTTGTAGCTGGTAGTGATCCTGTATTTCCAGTTCAAAGTTACACTTATCAACATTGGGTCACAGCCATAGTCCTAAGCAGGACGATCTCTTTCAGGGATTAAGTTACTATATCAATTTAGTTGTTCGGTGGTCCGAATAGCTTCGAACTACCACAACCCATCATAAACGAGGTGAAAGTTGGTTTATACTAATAACTCGCCATTCGATCTACCGGAGTACGTGTTCCAACCATCGTTGCTACTTCGCTTCACGAATCGAATCATATGGTGCGTCCTTATCATTTCCTAATTCTATTCTTTGAATTTTCAGGTTGCTATGTGTCTAGCCAGAAAATCGACGGAATGATTATTGTTTTATATATTAGGTTAGGTTAGGTTAAATGGCTGTCCTTAGATCACTTAGACCTGTTTAAGGCCCACTGTGCACCACTATAGCTTTTCCTCTACGCCTCCGGAACCTCCTTAATCGATCCTGTGGTTTTGATAAGACTAGCCATTTTCGTCAGCTTCATTCGGGAAACCTCCTCAATACTGTCAAGATATGCGAATCCAAGCGCGGAGAACCTTTTTCTGTGTAGAGCCATGCACCCACACAAGAGGTATACCACTGTTTCCTCTTCTTCGATATGTTGACAGCTCCTACACAAGTCGTGATTGGGGTACACCCACTCCACTTGCATGTCTACCAATCAAACAATGATCTGTCAGCACCCATATCGCATTCTTTATATCCTGCCTATTAAATTCCAACAGCAGTTTAGTAAGGCCGCGATTCCGTTCCTCCTAGGTTTGCCTACTTATTAGGCAGGATGGTAACTGTCCTAATCGAACATTCGCAACTTCGACAGTGTATCTATCTATTAGAAATTTGCATGCAGCTAAAGGTATTGGTACAGGGACTTTTCTGGGAGGATAGTTTAGTGCTTTATATATTACCACACACTATTTGAACACATTCCTAGTATGGATTTAGGCTCCAATTCCAGACTTCAATTGCCATTGATAATCGAAAAGGAAAAATCTCATTTATATCTGATGTTGTTAATTTGGTCCACTTCCCTGCTACAAGCTAGTCTCGGATTTGAATCCAGACCAGGGCATGGTCTCATAAGTACTTCTCTCTAAAACTTTTTCCCTTCGAGTCAAAGGGTTCAGTAGCTAGAAATCATTCTCCCAAACTCTTATGGGCATAATTCATTATGATTTATTCTATAAT
Source organism: Clusia tigrina (assembly GCA_920105625.2). Classification (NCBI taxonomy): domain Eukaryota; kingdom Metazoa; phylum Arthropoda; class Insecta; order Diptera; family Clusiidae; genus Clusia; species Clusia tigrina. The sequence continues at coordinate 25,256,674 of OV050031.1, read as the reverse complement.
AATAATACTTTTCTATCAAATCACATTAATTTTTCGGGACCCTGATGGTGGGCCGTAACCCGACCACGGGTTGTAATGGCCACCTAAGAAGAAGGATGGTGGTATATGTTTACAGGTGGTGGGAGTTCAAACTCTTCATCAAGTTAGAGGAGCAGTGACAATGTCAATATAAGAATAGTTTATATCTTTATAATTTTCCTGTAAGATAGTTGTACTGTTTCCAAGTACAGATAGTTGTGATCTATGCTTTAGGGATATGAGAATCAGTGATGTCTCTGCCATCAAGCCTGCTGTCAGGTCAATTTTTAGTCCTTATTTTCACCAATTGTTGTCTTATCTAATCAATGACCATAGTTATAGTGTTTTACAAAGCTACAAATTTAGCTGCTTTATTCTTCACAGACCAGGATTATAACGGATTCTTAAAGAAAGATCAGTTCCTTGGAATAATCTTTTTTTATTATTATTATATCTTGCACCATAATTAGTTATGAGTGCAAGGTGTTGGGGGAATGAGTACTAGCTACAGAGGTTTTCGACTCGAAGAGAAAAGGATTTTTTAGAAAGAAGCATTTTGGAGACCAAGCCCGTGGCCTGCAACCCTCGGGATGTGAGTCTAGCATGCTTACCACTAGACCACAGAGGTTGGCTAATGGAATAATCTTATAATTTAAATGTATGGTGCAATAATATTTTGCAAACTCTGTGGCATGCATCCCAATCTAGTTCGATAGGCATTGATTGATTGAGACTATTCCAATTTGGAATAAACTTATCAGCGACCGTCATGCGAAATTGACGGCAATATATTGTTTGATAAGGGTAACCTGCAGGGCATAGGTTATTATTAATATTGGCTGTGTGCACTTCGACGAATTTGATCTTTTGTGCAAGGCCTTGAGGTACACCCATATTGAGGCTCTTGATAAACTTACCTGTGGTTCCATCTTCCAGATTGTTTCGGGTGCTATGTTAGCACTTTAGGTAGACTGCAGGATACTCGAAGAGAACGTGCACTTAAGTTACATTTTTCAGGATTTTATAAACTTTCTTGATGTTCAATGAATGTAGGGAGAACTGTGCTATGTCATCTGGGAATATACCCAAACTTTATGCTGGACAAGGTTCCTTTGAAAATTATTTTCAAGCCTAATATTTTGAACTTGGTACGGCTCAGTACTTGGCTAGCTACGAAATCGATATCCGAGTATCATCCACTTCCCGGTATACTATATAAACTGAGTATCCACTAAGTGCTTTTTGCATTCATGCTGTTTGAGTAGAGAATGTCCTGTGAAACAATGTCTTGTCATCAGTCTTAGGTGACTCTATTTAAGATGATACACAAATATGGAGCTTCTAAGGCTTAAATTGATCAAGAATTATTCTAGTACTATCTTGTGGTTTTGTCCAGAATTTTTTAGTTAGGTTCTAGACTTAATAAGTGAGAACTGTTTGATATTTGAGCTCCTCACCCCAAACACAGATTGAAGACCCATAAAGAGCAATTGAGTACTCGTAGTTTTCTTGGATGATTGGTCAGCTCTTTTATAACCATCATATCCGCAATGAAGATATTTCGCACGGAAAATTGTGGCAGACAGTTACTGTAAACCTCTTAGAGTCACAGGAATTTATAGCGAAGGGAGTCTGAGTGACATTAACCACCGACGAATCTTACAACTTTCGCCATTGTTATGGTTGTGATCTAAGAGTATTTAGGATAGTTCTGCTTACGTCACTATTAATCTGACAATATGCTTGAAATTCTGTGGCATCATTCTGGGTGTTGTGGAATTTCGGTATCATACCATAGATGAATCTGAACGATTGTGAATAAATTACTATAATGGTAGGATGAAGCCTTATAATCAGATATATTCTGATCTGGAGATTTACAGCACTTAACAAAATACCCAATGCAGTTCGCTGAATAAAATAGGATATCTTTATATATAATTCAATATATAATATGAATGAAAGTAGGATATCATTGCTTGTAAATCTGCCTCTGATGTGCCTCTCCCTCTCTGTCCCTCTCCCTCTCAGTTCATTTCTCTCTGTCTCCCTGCCTCTCTGATGCTCTCTAACTGTCTACCTCCCTTCCTCCCTGTGCCTCTCTGTCCGTATCCCATCCGTCCATCTGTAAGAGTATTTGATTCGCCACTCTAACGAGGATAGGACAGACTTTTGTATGGAAAGAGTTATCGAGTAAATTATACTCGGATGAAACAAGCGGGGTTTTCTATCCTCAACAGAGTGTGCCTTGAGCTAGTGCTGTTATTTTTATTATTTTTTGTATATTAATATACTTGAAATAAATATGATTATTTATTATCGTCAATAGAAAGTGCTTCCAAATCGAAAATTGCTTGAAAACAAGCGAAACTCAAAATTACCCATAAAAATTTCAGTGGGATTTTTTATTTTTCAATGCTTTTTTTCAACAGTGCTGCCAAGTATACCACTTACTCGTTTGTCATTTCATTCCCACAACTCGATACGAGCTCGATACAAGATACGAATCGGTTACGCATAGTGTCTTGCTCTATTTCCCTACCTGTCCCTTTTTGTCCCCTCTGTCCCTCTCGGTCGCTCTCTGTCCGTCTCCATCTGCATCTCCCTCTATTTCCCTACCTGTCCCTCTTTGTCCCCTCTGTCCCTCTCGGTCGCTCTCTGTCCGTCTCCATCTGCATCTCCCTCTATTTCCCTACCTGTCCCTCTTTGTCCCCTCTGTCCCTCGTCATCTGCATCTCCCTCTATTTCCTTACCTGTCCCTCTTTGTCCACTCTGTCCCTCTCGGTCGCTCTCTGTCCGTTTCCATCTGCATCTCCCTCTATTTCCCTACCTGTCCCTCTTTGTCCCCTCTGTCCCTCGTTATCTGCATCTCCCTCTATTTCCTTACCTGTCCCTCTTTGTCCACTCTGTCCCTCTCGGTCGCTCTCTGTCCGTTTCCATCTGCATCTCCCTCTATTTCCCTACCTGTCCCTCTTTGTCCCCTCTGTCCCTCGTTATCTGCATCTCCCTCTATTTCCTTACCTGTCCCTCTTTGTCCCCTCTGTCCCTCGTCATCTGCATTTCCATCTATTAGCCTACTTGACCCTCTTTGTCCCCTCTGTCCCTCGTCATATGCATCTCCCTCTATTAGCCTACTTCTCCCTCTTTGTCCCCTCTGTCCCTCGTTATCTGCATCTCCCTCTATTTCCTTACCTGTCCCTCTTTGTCCCTCTGTCCCTCTCGGTCGCTCTCTGTCCGTCTCCATCTGCATCTCCCTCTATTTCCCTACCTGTCCCTCTCGGTCGCTCTCTGTCCGTCTCCATCTGCATCTCCCTCTATTTCCCTACCTGTCCCTCTTTGTCCCCTCTGTCCCTCGTCATCTGCATTTCCATCTATTAGCCTACTTGACCCTCTTTGTCCCCTCTGTCCCTCGTCATCTGCATCTCCCTCTATTTCCTTATCTGTCCCTCTATGTCCATTCTGTCCCTCTCGGTCGCTCTCTGTCCGTCTCCATCTGCATCTCCCTCTATTTCCCTACCTGTCCCTCTTTGTCCCCTCTGTCCCTCTCGGTCGCTCTCTGTCCGTCTCCATCTGCATCTCCCTCCATTTCCCTACCTGTCCCTCTTTGTCCCCTCTGTCCCTCGTCATCTGCATCTCCCTCTATTTCCTTACCTGTCCCTCTTTGTCCACTCTGTCCCTCTCGGTCGCTCTCTGTCCGTTTCCATCTGCATCTCCCTCTATTTCCCTACCTGTCCCTCTTTGTCCCCTCTGTCCCTCGTCATCTGCATCTCCCTCTATTTCCTTACCTGTCCCTCTTTGTCCACTCTGTCCCTCTCGGTCGCTCTCTGTCCGTTTCCATCTGCATCTCCCTCTATTTCCCTACCTGTCCCTCTTTGTCCCCTCTGTCCCTCGTTATCTGCATCTCCCTCTATTTCCTTACCTGTCCCTCTTTGTCCCCTCTGTCCCTCGTCATCTGCATTTCCATCTATTAGCCTACTTGACCCTCTTTGTCCCCTCTGTCCCTCGTCATATGCATCTCCCTCTATTAGCCTACTTCTCCCTCTTTGTCCCCTCTGTCCCTCGTTATCTGCATCTCCCTCTATTTCCTTACCTGTCCCTCTTTGTCCCTCTGTCCCTCTCGGTCGCTCTCTGTCCGTCTCCATCTGCATCTCCCTCTATTTCCCTACCTGTCCCTCTCGGTCGCTCTCTGTCCGTCTCCATCTGCATCTCCCTCTATTTCCCTACCTGTCCCTCTTTGTCCCCTCTGTCCCTCGTCATCTGCATCTCCCTCTATTTCCTTACCTGTCCCTCTTTGTCCACTCTGTCCCTCTCGGTCGCTCTCTGTCCGTTTCCATCTGCATCTCCCTCTATTTCCCTACCTGTCCCTCTTTGTCCCCTCTGTCCCTCGTTATCTGCATCTCCCTCTATTTCCTTACCTGTCCCTCTTTGTCCCCTCTGTCCCTCGTCATCTGCATTTCCATCTATTAGCCTACTTGACCCTCTTTGTCCCCTCTGTCCCTCGTCATATGCATCTCCCTCTATTAGCCTACTTCTCCCTCTTTGTCCCCTCTGTCCCTCGTTATCTGCATCTCCCTCTATTTCCTTACCTGTCCCTCTTTGTCCCTCTGTCCCTCTCGGTCGCTCTCTGTCCGTCTCCATCTGCATCTCCCTCTATTTCCCTACCTGTCCCTCTCGGTCGCTCTCTGTCCGTCTCCATCTGCATCTCCCTCTATTTCCCTACCTGTCCCTCTTTGTCCCCTCTGTCCCTCGTCATCTGCATTTCCATCTATTAGCCTACTTGACCCTCTTTGTCCCCTCTGTCCCTCGTCATCTGCATCTCCCTCTATTTCCTTATCTGTCCCTCTATGTCCATTCTGTCCCTCTCGGTCGCTCTCTGTCCGTCTCCATCTGCATCTCCCTCTATTTCCCTACCTGTCCCTCTTTGTCCCCTCTGTCCCTCTCGGTCGCTCTCTGTCCGTCTCCATCTGCATCTCCCTCCATTTCCCTACCTGTCCCTCTTTGTCCCCTCTGTCCCTCGTCATCTGCATCTCCCTCTATTTCCTTACCTGTCCCTCTTTGTCCACTCTGTCCCTCTCGGTCGCTCTCTGTCCGTTTCCATCTGCATCTCCATCTATTTCCCTACCTGTCCCTCTTTGTCCCCTCTGTCCCTCGTTATCTGCATCTCCCTCTATTTCCTTACCTGTCCCTCTTTGTCCCCTCTGTCCCTCGTCATCTGCATTTCCATCTATTAGCCTACTTGACCCTCTTTGTCCCCTCTGTCCCTCGTCATATGCATCTCCCTCTATTAGCCTACTTCTCCCTCTTTGTCCCCTCTGTCCCTCGTTATCTGCATCTCCCTCTATTTCCTTACCTGTCCCTCTTTGTCCCTCTGTCCCTCTCGGTCGCTCTCTGTCCGTCTCCATCTGCATCTCCCTCTATTTCCCTACCTGTCCCTCTCGGTCGCTCTCTGTCCGTCTCCATCTGCATCTCCCTCTATTTCCCTACCTGTCCCTCTTTGTCCCCTCTGTCCCTCGTCATCTGCATTTCCATCTATTAGCCTACTTGACCCTCTTTGTCCCCTCTGTCCCTCGTCATCTGCATCTCCCTCTATTTCCTTATCTGTCCCTCTATGTCCATTCTGTCCCTCTCGGTCGCTCTCTGTCCGTCTCCATCTGCATCTCCCTCTATTTCCCTACCTGTCCCTCTTTGTCCCCTCTGTCCCTCTCGGTCGCTCTCTGTCCGTCTCCATCTGCATCTCCCTCCATTTCCCTACCTGTCCCTCTTTGTCCCCTCTGTCCCTCGTCATCTGCATCTCCCTCTATTTCCTTACCTGTCCCTCTTTGTCCACTCTGTCCCTCTCGGTCGCTCTCTGTCCGTTTCCATCTGCATCTCCCTCTATTTCCCTACCTGTCCCTCTTTGTCCCCTCTGTCCCTCGTTATCTGCATCTCCCTCTATTTCCTTACCTGTCCCTCTTTGTCCCCTCTGTCCCTCGTCATCTGCATTTCCATCTATTAGCCTACTTGACCCTCTTTGTCCCCTCTGTCCCTCGTCATATGCATCTCCCTCTATTAGCCTACTTCTCCCTCTTTGTCCCCTCTGTCCCTCGTTATCTGCATCTCCCTCTATTTCCTTACCTGTCCCTCTTTGTCCCTCTGTCCCTCTCGGTCGCTCTCTGTCCGTCTCCATCTGCATCTCCCTCTATTTCCCTACCTGTCCCTCTCGGTCGCTCTCTGTCCGTCTCCATCTGCATCTCCCTCTATTTCCCTACCTGTCCCTCTTTGTCCCCTCTGTCCCTCGTCATCTGCATTTCCATCTATTAGCCTACTTGACCCTCTTTGTCCCCTCTGTCCCACGTCATATGCATCTCCCTCTATTAGCCTACTTCTCCCTCTTTGTCCCCTCTGTCCCTCGTCATCTGCGTCTCCCTCTATTTCCTTATCTGTCCCTCTATGTCCCTCTGTCCCTCCCTATCCCTCTCTGTCTATCTCTGCCCCTCTCTCTTCCTAATCTCGAGTGTCCTTAAGAGTGTTATAACTTTTTATTATCAACAATGCGACTGCGGTTGATGACTTTCTCGATAATTGTATTGAATATAAATACTATTGTTATATTTCCATTGCTGCTGCTGTTTTTATTGCTGCAGGCTCTATCATTTCGCCGTCTCGCCGCTGAACACCGGAAATGTAAACGAACAACGTGAACAAAACAGAAATCAAAAGAGATGCTATTAACGATTGATGCCAGGTTCGCCGAACAGCCACAAAAAATATATAGATTGAATAGCCAAAGCCCGACCGACGCCAGAGCAGAGAACAGCCAAGCACGGCCAGACCGAGGCGTCTGCGGCTGCGCATGCGCTGCTTGCTGGTGCTCTGTGCGCTTTTTGTTATTGGTCTGGTTTGTAATGAATGAAATTGTGGCCTTTATAGACAGATAAACAAAAACCAAATTAAACGCTTTAGCAAAATGGCCAATTTGATCTGTTGCTGCCGTTGCACGATGTTGTTGTTATTGTTGTTGCTGGTATGATGTTTGTTGTTGTTGTGTTGATTTTATTGCAGCGCTTTGTATGATAATTATCTTTATGGAGCGAAGATTTAGTATGAATTATACGCGTATATGCGCCTCCTTACTTTTAATGCTTGTTAACTGTTTTATTCTCTTTAAACTGAATTGATTTTAATTTTAATGGCTCATTTTTATAACTTAATTCCAATTGCAAGGAGGGGAGCCTGCCACAAAAGCAGAATTTAATTGCAACTAAAAGATATAAATAAAAGTAAGAGTAAACTCAACATCACAGTTGACAAATGAGAACACACAAAGAACACAGCGAGCCCTGCAAGCCACTTTTGGTCAAACGGAGGGTCACCAGAATAAATCTTGAGCACAGAATTAGGACGGACACAAAGGCAGAGCAAGAAAATAATCCGTTTTTCACCTAATTAAGTACGAGTTGGAGCAGTTGGCAGCTAAAATTGCTGAAATCCCGCGACTCAATTTCATACTTAAAAGTTTTGCAATTAAAAGCGGCTGTGGCTGCCGTTGCTGGTGCTGGTGGCTGGTGCTGGTTGCTGGTGCCGCTGAAGTTGATGACGGTGTGGCTGACGGCGAACAACAGAACCAGAACTACGCGTATGCGTACGTGTAACGAAGACAACCTGCGAGACAGTCAGCGGAGTCTCACGAGAGCTGAAAGCTGTCAAGTTAACATCGAGGGAATCAGTGTCGTCTGTCGGTTAATGTCATTATCAAGATCGCTTGCATTTAATCTGCATAAACAAATCAAATGCGTATTCGAGAGAGCCGCAAAAACGCAACAAAGCGGCACGGCACGGCAGCGCAGCGCAGCGCCAATCCAGTGGGAACCACAAACAAAAGAGGGAAGGAAGGAAGCGGCTCAGCAACACTGCGAAATTAAGTAGAACGGGAGGGAACTGTTCCGACTGCGACTTCGGCTACTCCTGATAATGATAATGCTGTTTTTGTTGTTGTTGTTGTTGCTGGTGCTGCGCCTCCTATGAACTGGGTTGCAGTACACTCCGCAGTGCTGCTGCAGAGATTGTTAAAAATGTCTGCAAAAAGTTTTATAAAAGAAAAAAGAATTAAAAGAAAAGAAAACTAAAATATTTCAAAAATTAGGTAGACTCCCAGCCAGGCAGAGCCAAGCTGAAAAATCTCAAATCTCAGCTCCGCAAAGTCCGTAAGTTCGTCGCGTTAATGACCACCTATCGTGCACGCAGTGAGACAAACGCATCCATGACGGTGAGGCATCCAACAACCCAGCGAGGAAATGCATGCGGACGTGCCATTAGAAAGGATGTTAAACGAATCTCCTTTCCATTACAAAACTCGTCTAATAATTTGGACTTTGGTAGATCATTATTCTTATCACTATTACAGGTACCTTCAGAGATTCAGTTCTATAAGCTAAAGACTGGAACAAAATAATGGATTACAAACAACATTATTAGACCATAATCAGGAAGAGATACATTTGTACCAGCGCTTCTTCATTAACTGAACAATCGGAAATGATCTTCACATATTACATTGTAAGCATTTTATTACCATTTACATATATAGTTGAATTATTAAGTAGTTAATAACAAATTCCCTCGCTCCTAGAGCAATTCAGTCAATACAGCAAAGCTGCGGTGGCCTTTCTTTCATAATGTTGGCATATTGCAACAAGGATTTGCTGCGGTGGATATGTGACTTTCCTTGATAATTTGGCTAGCCTATGATAATATCCTTATCTAAACCAATTGTGTAATGCTTAAGTCATTGTAGATATATCCTATGCTTAACTTAGCCTTCGAAATTAGTTTATATATATTTAAATCTCGATTAGGGTCGCGGCTATAGAGGTAGCACAGTGTTGGCTTTATAAGAGGCACATATCTGGACAAGATATTTAGATTCTACCTGACAGCCAAGCGACTTTGCACTCCCTGGATTAGGCCATTATTAAAACAAAAGCCGTCAAGAAGCGCAAATCTATATAGACGAGGTAGCTAAGCAGACTCCTATTCATCTGAGCATTGATATTCCATTCCATGGCCAGAGTGATATTCCAGGGAACTGCAAATTGTATGAACTCACCCTAGAGGGTACTAGAATGCCGATTCAGGTCAAACCTCGGTATTCCTATTGTCACATGTAACACAGTATCCCTAGGCGCAGCGGCAGGTGAAGAACGGCATGCAAAATAGCTAAACTAACCTGGCCTGAAATAAGCGTCAAGCACTCAAAAGATTTGTTATCTCTAAATATACAAAATATAGATTCCATCGCAAGTGTTTTAACGGGACACTGGATAATCATGCCTACTCATGGTAGTATTCAGGGGAATCCCTCAAATGACTTTTGCGTGATTGTTGCATGAACGAGGAGAAGCAAGAGTTCATCGAACACCTGCTGTGTACGTGTCCAGCACTGTCCAAAAGAAGGCGCACTTTCCTGGGCAACTACATTCTGAACTCTTAGGGAGATATTAGAAATAAGAGATTAAGCTCCTTCAACTGCTTCATAAAAAGCTAAAAATGGCTAAATCTTTGAAAGGGATTGTGACTTGTATCTCATGCGGCATCACAAAGGGACAATCATGGCCTAAGTGTGCCTTTCAGGCGACCGCTAAACCTACCTACCTTAATCCCTATTAGATACTAGTAGCGTCCAACGTTTACTGCTTTAGTTGGTGATATTGGTTCAGGTATTTCAAATCGATAACCACCTCATAGACATAGTCATCAGCAATATAATAATAATATAAGTTCATTTCACCCATGCCTCTTTACTCACAGTTGATCAAATCCAATATTTTATATGCAAATGCTCAGCCGGAAGAGGTGAAGAACAGCCCGAGGCTGGTGTTCAGAGGAGACTTGGTGGAGTCGGAGTTCGAGTTATATGAGAAATCGAATACAAAGTCACAAATGTTTTCACTTCCATGAGTAACCGAGATTGCAGATATTGTTACCGCCCCCTTGGTTCCTGAGGCTCATCAATAAAGCCTCCCATAGCATCTTCCTGGGCCTCCTTGTTCCGACCGGGAAGCAAGTCAATTGTGTGCTGCATGCCGCTGATACTGTTGCAATGTGTTTAACTCGCTTTTTGGTGTATTTTTCGTTTGTTTTGTTTTTGTTATACCCTGCGCTCTTCTGTTGTTGTTGTTGTTGTTGTTGTTGTTGATCTTGACTTGATTGCGACCCTGTTGCATTTGAACCGCACACTGATGGGCACGTTCGCGTATTGCACACACACGAAAACGCCGAAGCACACTGAAACGCACACACACACACACTCACGCACACTCAAAGTGTATTCATGCTCACGTCATATCTCAAGCACCAATTTGAAGCCTTCAACTTGTGCGAAACCGTACTGAGATAAAATTTAACTAAAGCAACAACAACAAGCAGCGCCCGAACCGAACCGAACCGCCACAACAAAAACTTAAGTTGCTAAAAATTACACGTGAGTTACCCTTTCTGTCGATGAGGACGTTAACGTGAACGACCGTCGCAACGTCAGCTCAGCCGACGACCAGTTCGAAATTGTTTGACCAAGCGCAGCACCGCGGATTACATTTGCAGCTGAGTTGCACTGGGCACGTTTGTGTGAGTGCGAGTGTGAGCCGAGTTGCGCCCAAGTTCGTGCATAACTTTTTTGGTTGTTTGTTTGATGATCCTCGCTCTGCTGTTCGTTTGCTCGGTCGCGGGCTGCCTGCCTGCCTGCCTGGTTGGCTGGGATTTTGGCACAGGTTAATGAAATGCGTTTTAACAATGTTTTCAATGATTTTTATGTTGTTATTGTTATTGTTGTCGTTGTTTCTCTTCTTGTTGCAGAGTTATTTGCTTTTATTGCATTCTTTTTATGATATTATTTGTCTTCTTCAGGCAAGAGCAATGCTCGTTGAGGCGCATGAGGTGTTCGTAATTGTGACGTCAGTCAATGGGATTTACTGACTTAAGCGTTCGCATGTCCTTTTTATTCACCTTATTTCTGTTTTTTTTTTTCTTATTCTTTAAAAAAGGCACTCATAAACGAAGTGAAGGTACGAAAAAGCCCCTCCAGGGGTATAGAAGGTGTGAGGTTTTTGAGAAACAATTAAGGGGTACGCATCAAATGAAGCTCCATCACCAGAACTTATTACTGACACCAGCTTCTTGTGGGTATATCCTCAGGGTTAGTGGTGTGAACTCTCTCTTTTGCTGGGTTGTCATCTACCATTCTTCTGAACCACCCAGTCTATCAGTGCAGATATCGTCACTTGAATTTGTAGTTGTTCGGGGCCTTTATAACCGTTGGTTTTTCTCCTCTGTACACACTTTGCATATCTCCTTGAGTCTCTAACGGAAGAGGGTCTAATGTCAGTTTCATGACGAGGGAACAATGATGAAATTCAGAGCCACTTCTATGGGACTAGGGGCAGATTTTCTTCACCGACGGGCCCAAAACTGAAAATGAAATACTGAATTGAATGAATTGAATGATGAGGAAATGGGTAAATGCCTCTGATGCGGGTACCCCACGTTTCAATACTTGAGGCGTAATTTCTTTTCCATCTTATTTGATCAATGTTGAATTAAAATTAGTCTCTGGAGAATTTGATTTGATTTTATTTGCAGACTAAAGTACTCTTTATTGGTATAAGTCGTGCTCCAATTGCCAGGATTATATCTGAACTTTTCTGCGCAAACTTTATTTATAAGGTAAAATAAGATCGGTAGTCTGAAATATATAATGATTTGTAACCCAGACATAACTTTTCTCCTCGATTTTCAACAAACTCCTTGGTTTGAAAGCACTTTAGGAATGCTGTACCATGGGAATTGTGAGCAGAAATGATTTCAAGAAGAAAGAAATGAAGAGCTTTCTAATTCATGACTTCGTACAAAGTTAGTCTCAAGGTGAAACTAGTGGTCTGCCCGCTCTGCATTGGCTTACCAAGGCCACTCAATTGCAGCAACACTGCAGCGACGTAACTTTTCTGTTAGTTGTGAGAGACCACTTTCAGTGAATAATAATTTTGCAGTGCTATAAGGCATGCGTGTTGCGTTAAGCTGGAGTACGGTCCTTGTAATTGGAGGAATTTATAGATATAGTTTACCTGGAGAAATGAACGGATCGCGATAGCACATGCACTCTTTTAAATAACCAAAGTTTTAACTGGCCAAATAAGTAACAAACGTTTATATTAACTGACTTGTTGCTCAAAAGAAAAGGAAAAAGAAATACAAATAAATACGAGCAAAGAACGTCAGGCACACATGCATCATCAGCATGTCCAGCATTTTGAAACATGCGAATTGCTTGTACGTGACACGCAAACAGGCAAAAACAACAACAAAATGAGGCAGAGAAATAATACCAACGATTGACCATGTCCACTTGCTCATGGAGAACACGCCAAAAGTCCAAGCAACCGAACGAACGAACGATCGACCGACCGACCGACCTCTTTAAGCCAAGAGTTGAAGGCACAGCAACAGCAACTACAACAACAACATTAGCAAACATCAGTCAAGCACCGACTGGACTACAGCAGGCGACTCCAGCGACAGAGTGAAGCGTCTCCAGCAACTCAAGCGACTCAATGAAATTTCTTAACCGCTGCAAAGCGTTAAGAATCCGATCAGCCATCCCAACAGCCGGTGGAGCTGTGCTGGCAAGAACAGCAGCAGGAGCAGGAGTAGGAGCTGCCTGTCTGTTGGTCCGTTCTTCGGTCGGTCAGTCGGTCGGTCACTCAGTTGCAACCTGTCCCACACAGACGACGACGCACATGCTTCCACAAGATGCATGCCACAGTGGGTACGCTTGGGTCGCTTGGATTAACAACAGCCACAATAACCACTGCAACAACAACATCAACTACAACTAAACACGAATGCATGCTTTATGCGAACGGTGATCAATTTAATCGTGCAAATAACACAGTTCGACACAATAAGTAAATATGGAATAATCATTATTTTCTGCTGCACACGGTTCGCAGGTTGCAGCTTCATTGGTTGCATATGGTAAATTGAGGCTGAGGAACATACGGTCAAAGTAAATTGCTCTCTACGTGCGTGTGTGTGTGTGTTTGTGTGGGGATGTCAGTTCCCTGTAGAGAATGTAGCGGGGTCTCTTATAATTACATTTCAGGAAGTAATGCATCAATGCAAAACACCTGCAATGTGTAAGAAGGCCTTCTAAGACAGCTTATTGGGAATGTCAATCAGGAAGGTAATGGTAAAAGTCGTCAGTTTGATGGCGCTTGTTTGTTGGAATAAGCTATGCTAACCACTGAAGTAAGCACTTCTTTTAGTACTTCCTGGGGAATCTCGGGACAAAGGTGAAGCTAGTTGTGTTGGTGACAAAGATAATTGCAAGACGAGTTTTGCTAATGCCAGCTCGGAAGAAGTCACCAGAAGTAATAATCTAATTCAGTTCTTGGGTAACACATTCTGCCAGAACTTCTCTGGTAATTTAGGGTGGAAGGTCTATGGAAGTTCAATATTGAAACTGTTCTCTATTGTGCAAAAAGCGCGTCTAATATAGCTCCAAGGAGACACCAGGAAGTAATAATTTGTGTAACCACTTTAGTAACCCATTATGTAAGATCCACTTTTGTAATGCCTTGTGGAAGGTGTGTCGAAGCTCAATATCCAAACTGACTCTAATGTGCTAAAATTCTTTCTAAGACAGCTCTTTGGACATGCCAGAAACTAATGTATTTTTTCACCCCTAATGTAACCTACTCTATAAGAACTTCTTTGGGAATAAAATGTGGAATATCAAATCAAGTTCAATATCCAAACCGACTACAGTATTAATATACCGCTCTATGTGTATATATATAGTCAAGATAATACTATTCTTAGTAGGAGTACTTCTTGCGGAATGAATTAAGGACGGCCGGTTAAATACCCATATGCAGGTATCTTCAGAGCACAAAAACCCCATCAAAGAGTAATATAGCCTCTTGAGCCTTTATGGTAGAAGTATGAGGTATTCTTGGTATAACACTTCTGCCAGGAGTTCGTTGATTATGCAGGGAGGAAGTCCTTTTTTTGTAGCTCGTATTATTTACTTATTTTAGGGGAGTCACAGAGAAAGACCTTGTTGCTTGTTGCATTTTTCTAAGAAAGACTATTATTTGGACCTTGGAAACCATACAAATGGGGAAGGTCTGCGGAGCTGTTGACTACTATCGTTGCCTACTGGGTCGGCTCGTTGGCTGACTGCGAGTATCTGACTGCAGCGATCAGAAAGTTTTGTGTTTCTGTGGAATTTCTGTGCCTCCTCACGCCCGGCATGCTGCTTCCTCCGCTGGCAGCATCTTTCACTTTTAGTGTGTTAAGCAGCAAGTGCCCCTCACATGCACACACACACACACACACTAGCATGCATACATTTACGTACGAGTATGGTGCCGCTCAGCTCAGCATGATGCGTTGTGGCGAAATTGCGCTAATTTTGAGTGCTGTCTGTGTGCCGCATTTTCATTTTAAAATTCCTTACAGCTACAAGGATAATCGGCAAAGTTAAAAAGCCAACTTCAACACCAAAAACGAAAGAAAAAAAATCCAAATAATAAAAAAATAAAATACCGCATGCACACATTCGCACAATACGCCTCAGCTAAGTTTTAAGCGATCATTAAAACCTTGATAGCCAGTGAAATTCCCATCATTTGGCAGCTTAACATCAAAAGTCGAATGCATAAGTGCAATTATTCGCTGACCCCTACCCTGGTACTCCCCTTTCAACAAGTGTATGCATTGGGATGTGCGCAATTTCCCGAAAAAATAATTGCCTCTGCTGCCAGGAACCTCTCTTATTGTGTTACATTTCTTGCTTGCTTTCCACGAGGCTCTGCTGCTGCTGCTGGCAACACTTATAAATGTCACATAAATTCCACGCATGCGCACGCATCGGTATGCCCACTTTTGGCGGTGAGGTGGTGCGCCCATGTGCGGCTCCATGGAGTGCTGCCGCATTTTGTTACAATTTCTAGTCGCTGCCACTTGAAGCCTGATGGATGCTGCACGGGGAATAGGCGCTTACCTGTTGACTATTTTAGGTGTGGCGCTCTTCGCGAGTTCTCGTTTACGCCACCAAAATAGTTGCATACAAGCAACAAATAAGCAAGTGTGAAGTTCCAATTAAATTGTAGCCACAGAGTGGGCTCTTGTGAGGCATTTGTGCAGATGGTGGTCGACAAGCCGGAAAAGTTGTTAGCAGAACTTGGCAGCCTGCGTTGGTAACAACATTCTAGGCAATTCAACCCAAATCCATAATCCAAAAAGCTAGGCCCACAACGGGTAAAGGGAGATGGCCAGCAGGGATATCTTGGACAGGGATATCTTGTCTAGTCTCTGACAGTAAAGCATCATCAGATACTGGCAGTAGTGTCGTCACCGAATGACAAGTCCATTATCACACCTGAAGGAAGTACCAGGTGACATTTGTTTTGTGCCGTCACTGTTTGATGAAAATGGATGCAACCAGTCATCTGTAAAATGGTGGTATACCTGATAATATATGATTCAGTTGCTGACAATTGAATGACATGTCATCAAGAATCCACAGGCTCACCAGAAAATGGAAAGTTGGCCTGTCGACACATTAGGTATAGGAGCATTCTAGGTGACTTTACTCTTTATTATAATACTGATGTTTGAGTTACTGACCAATACATGACAAGTCATGCAAGAATAGGGACACTACCAGAAAAATAAGAGTGGAGACTTCCCCATTAATGCCGGCAGTACAGTTGATGGCTTGCTAAATTTAAATACAACACATCATCAGCAAATATGTTAGATATATCAGCTGCTGCCAGGACACCTGACATGTCATCGAAAAACATCCACCGCACCTCAGTCAGAAATATGGAAAATATTGCCAGTTTTACTTTCTTCAGACTGTCATGAAGATATCAGCCCGCAATTAGTGGTCGCCGCTGATATTCTCGATGACAATCGCTGACAATTTGCTGCTGGGAGGAGTGTCATGCGCACTTACTATAACTCACATGCTCACACACACAAACACTCAATCTGGCAGACTTGTGTACAGTTATGCGCTTTATCACTTCAGGCTTCCTGCTAAGCGCCCTCAACTCAACTGACTACCCGTTAGGCCTGCTTGTCCATCACGAGGTCTGTCGTTATTGTTGTCGTCGGTGTCGCTGCTGTTGCTGCCGAAAAAGGATTTTCAACTCATTTTGACTTGTTAATGTGTTCACTTTACACATGCCTTATAAAGTCAAACATTTCAATTTGTGCACCGCTTTTGGTGTTGGGGGTTCAGTGCTCATTGCCACCATTTCCACGCGCAAGCGCTTTCGTCTCGGCGCTATTGAGTTATCTGTTTGGTGCGCACCGTTTTACTGTTGCCGCTGCTGACGGATTACCCAGGAGGTAAATGTCGTTGCCCATGATGATGCCTCGTAATAGACGTCAGATTAACGCCGGCTCGCAGTTGCACGAGTTACGTGTGTGAGCGGCATGTGCGGCGAGGCAGCCAGCTGAGTCATCAAGTGCAAAGTGACAGTAGTGGGCAGGCTGCGGAATGTTGCTGGAATAGAGGTATGAGACTGTTCCCACGCCGGTGAAATCTTGGATATCCCTGTTTCCAAAGAGGTGTTCAAATAAACACTTCATAAATGTGCTTTAAGCATCCTGTAACTGTCTTATGAAGAATCCTGTTCCAAGTTGTTCTGAGTTATGATTTAGAATTAATTTTGGATGGACCTGGAAAAGCCTCTCTTTTAGAACTATCACTTAGATTTATTGTGCGCCCGTGGGTTTTTTTATGTGTCTCGGGAAATCAATTAGGACCATTGCTAGACCCAAAGTATATCATTACTTTGGACCTCCTCATTGATAGGAGTGATGCAGTTTAGTTCAACTATATTGATATGCTCTCTGTTCTTAAATTTTGTGGAGATTCTGCAGCTACTCTTGGTAGAAGATCCTTCCTGAGTCATGAAGATAAAGGGTCCAGCAAAGTTTGCAATACCGTAATTTCGACTATAAAAGCTTTCCCTGGCTTCTTTCGGCCATCTCAGTCGGTTTCACGTTCCTCAGGAGACAGTAGCTTCATTAAAAATCACTCATACGCCTCGTTGTGTCAACATTTTTTATGATTTTAAGCCAGTTGAGCAGCTGCTCGTATTTCAGAGCTTCCAGCCAGTTACATAAAAACATGCGCCAGCTCTCATCTCATTATATCTTCGTAGAGCTGTCAGCAAAAAATACAAAAGCAACAACTTATAACTAATCACAAGGTTTGAAAAAGTGATGGGTGCGTGGGTGCGCTTTTGACCCATTTGCTACCTCTTACTTTTTAGCCAATTTATTAGCCACTTTTTATGAAATATTTTTACCACTTGCCGCAAACTCACGTTCCACTCAAAAGGGCCGCAATTGGATGGTTGCCACTGGCCACCATCACCACCAATGGGCACGTTTTTTTTTTTTATGAAAACATTAAGGAAAAAATGTTAAATCATATGCGAGTAAGAGTCTGCAGCCCATGCATCCAAATGCCATAAAAAGTGGCAAAAAGTTAGGCAAGAAAATTTTAATTGATTGCCATAAATCCACACACAAGAGAAACACACACCGCAGCAGCATGAGATCGACGACAATTGCAGACGAGAGACGAGACGCGATATCAACGGCAGCAGCAGAGTCAGCGGCTGTGAGAGCAACAAAAACTACACTAACAACAGCAGTAGTCAGCGGCTGGGCTGTACGCAAACGGTATTGAATTACAAATGAAGACTGCTGACAACAACAATAACAACAATAGCAACAACAACTAAGCACTCAACAACGAGCGATCATAATCCAGCGTTTGTAGCCCGCTGTTACTGTACGCGTAGTACTCGTAGTACTCGTATGTGACCGACCAATCCTTTTAACCATTTTTGACTCCACTGCATACGCAGTCCCACACACACAAACACACAAATACACACACACACATCTCAATTAGGTCTTCTTTTATACGCTACACTTTCGTTAACTGCAACTATGGAATCGCCAACACTGTTGCAGGCAGGCAGCCCGTCAGCCACCACAAAAATGGTGCGCCATCTAACGCCACCTCAAGCGGATAGACAGCCCGATAGCGCGTTGCTAGGAAGTTGTGGCAGTTGCAGCTGAGTTTTAACTGCGCTTACTCGCGCATGCGTCTGCCAAGCAATCGTCATCAGCACAGAAGGGGCAAGCGCACACACGCAGCTACCCGGACGGAAAAGTATGCGCGGTCTTCGCATGCAACAGTTTCTCAACATGTCTTTAAGCACACTCTGAGTAAACGTCGCCAAGAAAATACTCAAAATATTTAATTGGGATTGTGTGTAGTGTATTGTGCCATGCCCACTCAGTGCTCGATATAAACAACTCTCTAATTCTGCAGGTTTAAAGAACTGATGCTGACAAAATTTCGACAGGTCTTACAAAATTTACGCATTTGACCAACCAAATAGATTTATTTCTCTGTCTCTGTTTGTCTTTTTCCATCCCTTGGTCTGCCCATTTCTCCCTTTTCGCTATCTCTCTATCTCACTCTTTCTTTATCTTAATCTTTCCTCTCTCTCTTTTTTTTCTTTATTTCTATATCTCTCTTTCCACCTTTATCTCTTTATTTGCTTCTCCTTATTTCTTGTCTCTTGCGGAGTCGCTCTTTCCCTGTTTCTCTCTATTTGTCTCACTTTCTGTACAACTGTGTTCAGCTTTTCCCCAATCTCTATTTTTCTCTCTTTTTCTCTCTATTTATCCTTCTCTATCTCTGTTTCGTTTATATCTTAACTTCTATATATTTTTCTTTCACTCTTTCTCCCTCCGTCCTTTTTTTAATCCCTCTCTTTCTCACTATTTATTTGCTTTTATCTTTAGCTTTCTCTCTTTTTCTCTGTCTCTATCTCTTACTCTTTATATCTTTATGTGTTTCTTACTCTCTCCCTCTCTCTCTCTCTCTCCCTCTCTCTCTTTCTCCCACCATACTTGCCTCTTTTTCGCACTCTTTCTTTGTCTTTATCTTTAGCTTTCTCTTTTTTTCTCTGTCTCTATCCCTATCTCTCCCTCTCTCCCTTTCTTCATCTCTTTTTTTCTTTCTATTTATTTCACTATTCTGAGTCTCTAATTCTTTCCATATCTATCATTATCTCTCTTTGTATTATTTTACTCTCACTTTTTCCTTCACTGTGTTTATCTTTTCCCCTTTCTCTATTTTTCTCTGGATTCTTTCCTCTCTATTTATCCCTTTCTATCTCCCTTTCTCTGTCAGTTTATATCTTAGGTTTTATATATTTTTCTTTCAACATTTCTCTCTATTTTTCTCTATGTGTCTCTCTCTGTCTTTCTCACCCATACTTATATTTATATATTTCTCTCTTTCTCTCTGCCTCTATCTCTATATATATTTGTCTCTATATATGCATCTCTCTCTTTATCTCCTTCTGTCTTTCTTATTTTATTTGTCTCCCTACTCCAAGTGTCTTTTGTTTCCCTATCTTTCTCGCTTTGTTTCTCTCCATTTAACCCTCTCTATTTCCCTTTCTCTCTCATTTTATGTCTCTGCTTTTATATATTTTTCTCTATTTTTCTCTATTTCTCTCTCATTCACTACATGTTCCTAATAACAATGCTAGTCACACACAATTCTCTATCTGCGCCAATTGTTCATTTGATAAGAACACTGAGACAAGGACCGTGAAGTCTCTTCAGAACTCAGATTTGCTGTAGGAAGTCATCAGATACTAACAAAAATGTTATTCTGTAGTTTATTATGTAAGTTCGCACGAATTCTTCTGGTGTCTCCCTCTGTGTCTCTTTATATCAAGTCAAGTCCTATAACGATGCTTATAGCCGAGATTTGCTCATCTCTTGCTCCCTCCATGTTTGTGTCATGCTCTCTCTTTCTCTTATACACACACTCTCTTTCTCCCTCTCTTTTCCCGCTCTTTTTCCCTTCATACTTGTCTCTTTATCTGTCTTTCTCTTTCTCACTCTCTATTTTTGCTGCTAAACTTGTCTCCTACTCTCTTTTCCCCTTTTCTCAATTTGTTTTCTTTTTCTCGATATGTCCTTCAATTTTTCTCCATATCTATCTTTTTCGCTCTTTTCGTCTTTATCTATCTTTCCCTCCCTCCCTCTCCCTCTCTTTCTCTCTCTCTCTTTCTATTTATCACTCTTTCTTTATATTTCTCTTTCTATCACTATTTCTCTCTTTCTCTTTTTTTGTTTTCACTTCTCTCTTACTTTCTATATATCTCTCATTCTCTATACCTCTCTTTCTTAATATTTCCTTTTTATTACAATTTCTCTCTCTTTTTCTCTCTTTTTGTCTTCACTTGCCTCTTTCTCTCTATATATCTTCCATTTCCATCTCCCTTTCTTTATATTTCTCTTTTTACAAAAATTTCTCTCTTTTATTTTCATTACTGAGATTTGGCGTCCAAAGAACCTTTAAAATATGACGTCCTACATGACTCACGTTTCTACGGGGGACCCTCTCAGACCTATTGGCCTGTCAAGCCAACATGTGTGAACACATAGAAAAATCTACTAACACACACACACACACACACACACACACACACACAACGAGGAGGAGCAAAAAGATCAAACGTCATGTGTGGACCGCTACGCACGTAGCCGCCATCTTCACGTGAGTGGGAATATCTCTGTCCATTTAAAGCGCACAAACGAAGGCGCAGGCGCAGTCGCAGTGGCAGTCTCAACAACGCAGACGCCGTGTGGCAATGCGTTGTTTGTGCAGCGGGCGCTCGCTCCATTGCTCCAAATTTGTAACAATGAGCACTCAAGGCAATTACTCGTGTTATTATTGTGCCTCGCATGGCGACGCAATCGGTGCCCATGCGCTCTGCCGCCACTGTGTGTGCCACTGATCTAATTAATAAGTTGCACATGGGTTTTTGCACCTGCTGTGCGTGCAAATTTGTTAGTTGCCTTAAAGATCGCTCCGTTTGGAACTGCTTATGGGAACGCTGGACAGCGGCCATTTATCAATTATTAATATTTGTGCGCAGGCGCTGCGGCTGCCAGCGGCGCTCATTACCGACCTTTTTGTAGCAATTACATTTTTATATAATTTTGCTTTGGCTATTTTTGCTCGTGTGTTGTTAGTAGGTGTGTCGGTGGAAAAAAGAGCATTGGTTTTATGTCGGAGGAGGAAATGGATTATTAAAAAATACAGCAAACTTGTTAAATTGCGTAATCGAAAGCAGTTGAGTCATGATTGATAAGTATCTTAAATAATCAGATTGAGGCGAACGTTATTTCCATCGCCCTTGACCTCTGTCACTGGGCAAATAACGCAAACAACCGATTCCAAATACTATAGTATAAACATAGATCGCCTTTCCGCAACCCTTCATTATAATTCGAGGGTATATTTGTCATCAATGGAGTTACACAATTTTTAGAGATCACAGGAACGGAGAATTTTGAAGGATATTCATGGTAAATATATTCGTGAAGGCACTGCCAAGTGTTCAATGGAACAGCCACAAATAACAGGCTCCAAAAAATAAGTAGGATATGCTTCGTGAGGATATACGTATGTTCAGTTGTAACTTGACAGCAGGTGCTATAGGAGTGTTATAGAAGTAAACTACAGCTTCCTAAAATGTGAAATTAAATTTTATTTCATTGCTTTGTTATTGAATAAACTACGAATACTTTAGATAGATATATAGAAGTGGGGTAGGCAGAAGAGCCGCCGAAGAAGGAGGTCTCCATTATACTGTAAGTTTAGAAATATATTTGTGGAAGTGGTAGATATAGGATTTTGGAATGGAAGTTACACCTTTTCAAACTTCTTTGACTCTTTTATGAATCTTAGAAGTCTGTCCAGGGATAAGGTGCTCTGAGTACTTTAATTAAAGTTTAATTATGTAGCATTTGGATTTTAAGTACTTCACACAATCCAGTGATCAAACTGCATATAGGCAAAACATTATTATTATTCATATATATTTTTCACCATAATTCGTTATGACTGCAAGGTGGTGAGGAATGAGTGGTAGCTTAGGCCATCGACTAGAAGAGAAAAGATTTTTTAGAAAGAAGCATTTTTAAGACCAAGCCCAGGGCACTATTTGAACGTCCAACCGTCTGAGTGTGCGTCTAGCATGCTTACGACTAGACCACAGAGAGCGACCACAAATTAAAGTAGGTAGATAGGTAGGTGGGTAAGGCGGCCACCCGAAAAGGGCGCACTTAGGCCAACATTGACCCTTTGTGATACCGCATGGGACAATCCATTTGAAAGGTCCAGCCATTTGGAGCTTTTAATGAAGCAGTTGATGGAGCTAATCTTTTTTTTTTGAGATATCTCCCAAGGAGTCCAAAAAGTGGTCGCCTAGGAAAGCTGGACACGTGCACAACAGGTGAGCAGTGGTCTCTTCCTCCTCTTCGTCCATGCAACTCCTGCAGAAGTCGTTAGAGGCATTCCCCAGCCTACACCCGTAAGTGCCCAGAGTTCATTGTCCCTTTAGGACGCTAATCACGGGACCTATGCTTTGTCTATTTAGAGCCAGTAGGTCCTTAGAGCGCTTGACATTTATCTCTGGCCAGGTATGTCTAGCTATTTTACATCCTGAAAGTTCAGACCAGCGCCTGCTCGCTGTTCCAAAGGATATTGTACTTACTAAGTGGCAATAGGAATACCGAAGTGCGACCTATCTGGTTCAATCGGTATGGTAGTACATTCACGGGCAAATTCATCCGCCTTGCAGTTCCCTGGAATATCTCTGTGACCGGGAACCCAGCACAGATGCAGACGGGTCTGCTTAGCTATCTCGTCTAAAGATTTGCGGCAGCTCTTGACGGCTTTTGAGGTGATAATAACCGAATCCAGGGAGCGCAAAGCAGCTTGGCTGTCGGACAGAATGCAAATATCAAGTCCAGATATCTTCTTCTTCCTTAGCCAAGATAGTGCTGCCTCTATAGCCGCGACCTCTACCTGAAAAACACTGCAGTGGTCGGGCATCCTAAAGGACATGTTAATATCCAAATCTTCTGAGAATACACCACCTCCCACCCTACTCTGTAGTTTGGATCCATCTGTGTAGATGTGAACCCCTTCTACATGAGGGGGGATGCCTTCCTTCCATTCGTCCCTGTAGGGAATGGAGATCTTGCACATACCATTGAAGGCGTACATTGGTGTGACGTAGTCGAAAGAGTCAGGAATACCCTCAAAATGTCTTAAAATGGACGCATGACCTACATTCCTGGCATCCCATTGATGCGTAGCTTTTAGCCTGATAGCTGAGTTTGCAGCCATTTTTTCGCCAAAAAGCCTAACAGGCAGCAGATTGAGCATAATGTCCAATGCTGCCGTTGGAGTCGTTCTAATGGCACTACAAAATTAAATAAAAGTAACAATGTATTTATTGAACAGGCCTCAGGGCTACTCTCACAGTCGAAGAATAAGGAGAAGGCTGAATAACTGAGACTTGACGTAAGTAACAATAGACAGGAGTTTCTCTAATAACGCAAAAATAATTGCAGAGTGACTTCCCGTAAAATACATAAAGATATGGCAAACAGACATCAGAAGGAATACCGAAGAATAATGAAAGGGATAATCGAAATTATGCTCTATGAAGCTGATCTTAAATAAAAATGGGCAGGAGGCTCTCCAATATGCCACCAACACTTGGATATTGGTATTCCCGAAAAACAACTCTAACCAGACGAGTATACAACAAATGTGAGAGGGTCGACGGAAGCCACGTAGAAAGATCACTTCGGAAATATAACCAACCCCAAGACATGAAGATGCATATCTAACTCGGGATCACTCTGACGACATACATAGTTATTTATTTAAACTCGTATTGGCCTAGTAAAGGGTATTTCAATAAGGACATAACAGTTTTGTATTTAAATAAAACACAGGTTAATAGAGAATCGGGCTGAAATTTATTCCACATGTTACATTTATGTATAGAATTCGATCTCGGTTATACGGCCACCGCGAGCACGTTTTCAGCGATCGATTTTTTGAAGCCAATTTTCCACCACTCTACTACACATATCGGCCTGAACGTTGGCAATTTCGCTTTCGATATTGTTCCTGAGCTCCTGTAACTAAGTTTACTTTCAGTTTCGCTATCTTGAGCAGAAGCTAGAAATCACGATTTCAGGAATCATATTCCTGTAAATTCACAATCACAGGAATTGTTCCAAACCAGAAGAATTGGTTATTTTTCCATGCGAAATTAGAATTTACTTCTTTTCCAATCTCATTCCAAACGATTTTCATTTGAGAATAAATTTA
The DNA here is from genome assembly GCA_920105625.2 of Clusia tigrina. NCBI lineage: Eukaryota > Metazoa > Arthropoda > Insecta > Diptera > Clusiidae > Clusia > Clusia tigrina. The sequence goes on along the minus strand of OV050031.1, from coordinate 25,232,358 downwards.
TAGTTTCCTTAGAAGCAGTAAACAAAAAAAAGAATATATTAGGAGGTCTGTTCCAGACATTTAGGTGACTCTAGGAGGTGGCCATTCGACCAGACCATTTCTCGAGATTTCACGATTACCGAACTTGCCAGCCAATTGTTTGACCACCTGTGTGGCATGTGGCACCATCTTGTTGGAACCACAAATCACTGATGTCAAGTTCATCCACTTCTGGCCAAACATAGTCTTCCAAACTTGGCACGATAGCAAACTGCACTGACCGTAACATGGCAATCATTTTCATCTATGGAAAAATACGGTCCTATCACACCTCCGTCCGGCATTAAATCCATACCACACATTCCCTTTTTGTGGATACAATGGAGTTTCTTGTGGATTTGTTGCTGTCCAATAACGCTTATTTAGCTTATTGACAAAGACATTAAGCCAAGAATGAGCTTCATAGCTGAAGTCTTTTTTTCGATCAAATTCAGGATTTTATTCAAACTTTGGCAGAGCCCAATCGGAGAAGTTCCGACGCTTCAAATGATCAAGAGGCGTCAGTTCTTGAGTTAATTTGTTCTTGTAAAGGTAGGAGCCAAGATATTTACGCAAAATTCATCACAATGTGGACTGAGAGACTCTCAATTCCTGTGAACGGTGTGGAATCGACTGATTTGGCTCATTTTGAACTGAAGCACTTACGTCTGCGGTATTTTCGGTACTTCGACCGATGTGTTGTCTCGCTGGCACAGGAACAATCAATTGTGAATATGTTGACTTGAATTTATCCACTATAGCATCCACAGCCTGTCTGGAAGGAAGATTATTATGACCGACAATTGCAGTAAGCTCTCTTAAAGTGACGACCACCGACTCGGAAACTCTGTAGTAATTTCTAAGTTCCAAACGTAGCTCATTCGTGAACCTTCACCATGACAAAAATGTAAACCTTGACTGACGTTCAGGCATTTCCAGATCGTAAAAAAAGTTTACGGGTGCATTTGTATTAAAATACAAAACAGTTATGTACCTATTGAAATCGCCTATAGAAGGCATGCTAATATCACAGTCACGAGTTAGAATCCGGCCTAGGCATGGTCTCAAAATGCTTATTTCTGCATCCTTTGTCAGTTGCTAGTTCTCGCAAACCTTAGCAGACATAATCAATTATGACGTAATTTCTAATAGTGCAATTAATTTAATGGATCTGCTGGATTCACAAGCGCCACCAGTGGCCATAAAAGAGTAATTTATCGATTCATAATTAATCACCACATCAGATTCAATCAACTTCATGGGTTTGATGGGCTGCCATAACAGATGAAGCGATCTCTTTGCAAGAGAAATGAAAATGAAAGTGACTCTACTGGTAAAGATTTGTAAAAGCAAAGAATTCCACTTACAGCAGTACGAACTTTATCCATTAAAACCTTTGTTTATGGATCAACTTTTCGTCTATAATCTCATCGGGAATTAGTACCTAATTTTCAACAAAGGAATTCTCTTTAAAAAACTGATACTCTTAAAACCGTCGCTAATTGGGCGAATAAAATTGGAGTGATTATGCCAGCAATGCACTCTCCAGGAGATCACTGAACTTCGGTTTATGCCATTAATTGCAGTCTGCAGGACCGTGGACATTATCACACATTTTCTTGTAAACGTTTCTTACATTTGCCGAGTCGATCGGCGCTGCTGGATGGAAACGTGGCTGAGTGAATTGGTCAAAAAATGTGTTGTGCAAAGCAAATCTATAAAACCGCAGGTCAATAATTTTTAAACGTTTCAGTTCGCGTCTGCTCTTTGCCTTCTCAATATATTGAATGCTGCGCAATCAAAAATAATTAACAATTACTTTGTTATGAGGATTATGATTGCAGACGCAAGCGAAATATGCCGTAAATTTTAAGCGCATCAATTAGGCATAAATTAAGACCGAAAATATTAAAAAGATCACGGAGGCTGACGTGTGCGAGCATAAACGAGAGAGTGTTCGCACGCACGCGTGAATGTGTGTGTGGAACATGCGTCCTGATTGCGTTAATCGCACATCAGAAAATATCGAATAAACATAAAATCTCTAATCGACGAACAAATGTCGAACAAGTGGGCAAAGAGCGCAAACCGACAAGACAGCGACAGCAATCTTCACACTGGAAAGTTGTCGTTGATGATCCTCTCGATGAGATAATGACGTTGACAAATCGTCATGATGACGATGCCGGTGATGGTTGTGCTGCTGATATCTCAAGAGTTTAACTAATTTAAATAAATTAAAGGCATTTAATGTGCGTTCACTCTTTCGCAAGTCCATCACATACCTTTGATCATTACATGCTCGTACGGGTGCACACAGATCGACAGGCATTAAATCGGAGAGTTGTGGCCCCACCGCACTCGCCCCCGTCCAAATTTTACGCTCATGTGCACAAGTCAGTGGTGTCCATTGAAGTGACTTTTCAGTAATTGTAACTATTGTAGGTAGGTAGGTAGGTAAGGCGGCCACCCGAAAAGGGCGCACTTAGGCGAACATTGACCCTTTGTGATACCGCATGGGACAGCAGGTCCCATCCATTTCAAAGGTCCAGCCTTTTGGAGCTTTTAATGAAGCAGTAAAGCAGTAAAAACTATTGTGAAGATATAGAAATATATTCGGAAAGTGGGCGTGGCATAAGTATATATTCTATTTTGAACAGAAGCAATAACTTCGTAGTATGGCACCTACTTATAGTTTTGGAGTTATAGAGTGAATCGGAGGTGCGTTGTTGCGCGGTGGTATCACAATGGACCCATGGTAGTCTGAGTAAGCTGGTCCGTAGATCGGCTGCCACGTTAACCTAACCTAACCTACTTATAGTTTTCAGATCAGTTAAAATTAATCTAATCTGACCAGACTTCTTTACTATTTGCCTAGAACCTCCAGAAATTGTGGAAAAACCTCCTAAGAAGACTTCAGAATTCTTAATGAGTTATAAACTCTGGGAAGTTTTCCAACTACAGAGCTTGTCACAATAGGTCCAAAAGGGGCCGCAGTGACTAGGTGACTTATTCCCGGTCTCAAGCAATCTAATCTAATCTGCTAATTATCTCGGAAAATTAAGAGATATTGGGTTGGAACGTGGGGAAAGTCAGAAATACAGACATGAGTGCAACGAAGATAGTTAAAATATCCAAAGCAAATATGCCAGATAGCCAAATATCATTGTGGAGCATAAATCCAATTTAAGTGGGCCCAAAGAAGGCAAATGTTGGTATACATAGCACACCATTTCCAAGACGTCATCCATTTAGATGGTGAAAAGGAGCAAAACCAAATCTTATAATGAAAAATATTATAACCATGACTAACAAGCACCACATGACCAGTCGCTTCTACGATCACTCTTAAACTATTGAAGGGGTTAGGCCAGACGGCCCATAACTCCACATACATATATCGAGAGAAACGATTGACATTGGAAGAGGGTACCAGGATTTATAGAATACATTTATGAGAAATATGATAAGCTAAAAGTTTCTTAGACTTATTGGGAGATAGATTCACCAATGACGCTGAACATATCAAAAGCTCATATCAATATAGCTACAGGTTAGATATCAACAACTGACCCATATCGTTTTACTGAGGCAGAATCTCAACTTATAGTACACATTTATAAGAAAGATGATAGACTGCATAAATATTGCTCCCAATATGCTTCTCAGACATATTGGGAGCAAGATTCATCAATGATGCTGAACATATCAGAAGCTCATATCAATGCAACAGCCCAATGAAATCAACAACTGGCGAACATTTTTTTAGGCAGAATCGCAGCTAGTACGAAAAACGGAGACAGACTCACCTATGTTGAACATAGATATCAAGGAAGTCTTTGGCAACATCAACAGGGAATCAGCGATGAACTTTCAATGATGTCAAAAAACGCACCAGTCCAGTCATTAAAGAGGACCTGGAAGATTAAGATTTCATCCGGAGAAGGATAAGAAAACAAAGTCAATCAATAAGTATGTATAAGTAAAATAGTAAGGCCTGCTAAGAATGGGTGAAAGATACCTGGAAACATGGTGATATTTTCTATAACCATTGAGTTTCACTTTCCACCCTGCTACAGTATTTTGCCAGTAGAAATCAAAGCTATCTCAGCATATCTGAACAATAAGAAATTGATTCCCTTAGATCAATAGCAATCGATGATGTTTCCAGAAACTTCACAACTAAGCATTCAGTCACTACTCTAACCATTAATACCATAAATGTTACTTAAGGAAGTCCAAATCCTCTCCAGCAAATAATTTCCAATATGGTTGCTCATGTTTCTTTTAAGTAAAGAAGAGATTCATATTCTTGGAACTTGTAGATAAGTTATTTTAAGAAAATGTCAACTCAAAGCCTTCTTTCATGAGTTCCTATGAGGGAGTCACTGGTTATAACCCTAACCGCCGTTTTAAATGCCGTTCTGTTGAATAAAATAGGCAAAATTGTACGAAGTAGATTCAATTTCGAACAAACCGACCTTAAAACCTAACACCAATTTATTTGGATCAACGATTTCCAGGTTCAAGTGGGGATTCCAATGTTTAAATTTGTACCAGCCACTCAACCAATTTAAATGGATCACCATTTTCCAGGTTAAAGTGGGGATTCCAATGTTAAAATTTGTACCAACCACTCCACCAATTTATATGGATCAACGATTTCCAGGTTGAAGTGGGTATTCCAATGCTTAAATTTGTATCAACCACTCAACCAATTTGTATGCATCCAACATTTCCAGGTTAAACTGGGTATTCCAATGTTTAAATTTGTACCAATTTAAATGGATCGCCATTTTGCAGGTTAAAGTGGGTACCAACCACTCAACAAATTTACATGGATCAACAATTTCCAGATAAAGTGGGTATTCTATTTGTACAAAATTGAAGAACAATATTTGCGGAGATTCCAAAGTAGTGCAACCTTTCTATAATATCTCCAAAACCATTCATCCATTGATTGCGTAATTCTGTGACATGGTCGTCTATGACGCTCAGATGCCACTGGTTTCCTTGGTAACGATTCAGTCAGCAGTAATCGTGCCTCAAATATTTCTGGACATCTCTAGCGCACTATCCTCGTGTGTATACTTTTTGTAACTTGGAGACTTTAAGCGATGTTTGTCTTCGGTTTGTAGCTTCATAAATTGAAAAATAATATTTACCCAACGCAAACGCATTGGAAAAAACACTTATAAACAATAATCACCGGCTGGGCATCAAATCATGAGAGTGCCCGTTCGGGACTGAGCGAGCTGGGAGGAATGGAAAGCGGTGTGTGCCGAGTTGGTGACGATGACGCTAGAGCTGTGGCTCCGGCTGCATTTGCAACTTTCATCTGCACTGCATAAACTTTGCCTTCTCGGGCAGCTGTGCGGGTCGGGAGGACAATTCCAGCAACAGCAGCAACAACAACTGCCACGACACTCGCAACATGGATGGAATTTTCGTAAGCTGACACACGCATTTAAATCTTCTCGTAAGCGGTCGCATCTTTTAGGAAATTCCTGGTCGCTTAACGCTGATTTGCACCTACAGCAATTGTGTGTTGATTTGTCGCTGGCGAACAAGAAGGTGCACGCGGCCAATGTTTTCACTCATTTTAATTACACGCAAGTATGATTCTTGTCTGAAGGCTGAGAGTGGACCAGCATACGCAAAGGTGCCCTGTACTTGTACTTTGAGCTCCATGGTTGGGCCAACACTGCTGGTCTATCCACTTAAGACAAAGACATTCACGGCTGCATTTGCGTCCATGTCCATGGCTGCGTCGAAAACGACGTCCGTCCAGCAATTAGAGACCAATGAAGCGTATTTTCGTTTATTATGCATTATCGTCTTAACGTCATCGGCCAGCGCCGCGCCGCTTTGAGCTGTTGAGGCAGGCGCTCTGCCGGACGAACGCTGCGGCTGCTGCAGATCGTAAACGCTGATCAGTTGCACGCAGCCAGGCAGTTCGGTTTCCGATTGACGGTTGTCGTTAATTTATATAAGACGATGGCGAAGATGACGATGACCGTGCTTTAAATCCAATAAACAAATAAAAAGGTCTTTGGACGTTGCACATTGTCCGTGCAGTCCGGGCGGGAGTGTTTATTCTCAGCCTGGCATGGTTTTTGTGTAGTTAATTTGGATTTTTTTCCCTCACTCTCTTTTTTGTCTCATTTTCATTTTCATTTCTGTTTCTTTTCTTTGGCTTTTTGTTATTTTTCTGCCAGTTTAGCGTGTCGATTTTTAATTAGTTGCATTTGCCGTGATTTATGACTGGAATTTTTTAATATTGACTAAAGTCAGCGGCTGAGCAGCAGGAGCGCGGCGTTTCTCAGGCCACAACACAGCTGCAGCAGCCGGATTGCGGTGCTGCTGCTTAATCGCAAAATCTCTTTCGTATTTACGGTGCCACAAAGAAATACTTTTTATATGCGTAAAGCGGGAAAAATGCGCCTATCGAAGTAACAAAAACTTGTCAGAGATTGTTCACTAAAACTGAAGAAACATCCGAGGAACTCCCGGTTAAACAGACCAGTCGCAATCTAAAGAAACCAAATTTTCAAAAGATGGAAATGGCTTTGAAGAGTTCTGTCACACTTTAATTCAATTCCGAAGTAATCCACAATAAAAGATTTCCTGTAACGTTCTAGAGAAAATATCTCCTTAGATTATCTGACACTACCTTCACCAGAGAAATTTGACAGCCAAGATAAAGGGGGTCTACTCCACTATACAAGATTTCTTGTTGCGTTCTAGAGAAAGTATCCACAGCCTAGAATAAAGGGGCTGCACTCCACTATAAACGATTTTTTGTTGGGTTCCAGAGGAAGTATCCAAATGGACTCACTGACACTTCCTTGAACAGAAAAAGTGGACAGCCAAGGATAAAGGGGGTGTACTCTACTATAAAAGATTTCTTGTTGCGTTCTAGAGAAAGTATCCACAGCCTAGAATAAAGGTACTACACTCCACTATAAATGATGTCTTGTTGGGTTCCAGAGGAAGTATCCAAATGGTCTCACTGACACTTCCTTGAACAGAAAAAGTGGACAGCCAAGGATAAAGGGGGTGTACTCCACTATACAAGATTTCTTGTTGCGTTCTAGAGGAAGTATCCACAGCCAAGTATAAAGGGACTGCACTCCACTATAAGCGATGTTTTGTTGGGTTCCAGAGGAAGTATCCAAATGGACTCTCTGACACTTCCTTTAATAGAAAAACTTGAAAGCCAAGGATAAAAGGGGTGTACTCCACTTTGCAGACAGAGCACTTTGCCAGGCCCGTGAAGAGGAAGATGAGACGGCTGACAACTTTTTGTGTGTATGCCCTGTTTGTGCTAGAATCAGGTTCGAGGTTTTTGGCATTGACATCCAAAGCAGTGCAAACTTTGGCTTAGAGACACCGGATCTATTGAGGTTTGTTCACAAATCAGGTCGATTCAAAGAAAAATAAAAATGAAACGTCAAATATAGTACAATGGATGGATGTCTTGTGGTCTGATTGCTGTATATGTGTAGTTGTTCCCACAAAAAAAAACAAAGATTTCTTGTTACGTTCCAGAGGGAGTATCCACATGGTCTCTCTGACACTTCCTTCAACAGAAAAACTGGACAAGGAGCTTAACTCGCAGATTCATGTAATCCAAATTGACTCTTAACACTACTATAAGAGCGGAAAGCAATGGTAAATCTCAAGCTGTAGTTCTACTTCCCTCTCTAAAGGACTTGACTTTAAACCTTGCGATGGTCAGGACAATGATTGTGATTGGAATCTTGTCATATGATTTATATAGTAAGCAAAAATACAAGGAAAGCTCTTTTGTTTCTCAATGCCTTCATGGAGAAGGTAGGTGTGTCTTGAACCGATATCGTTAATATCGATGTCTCAGTAATCTTTTTAAATTAATGATAAGAATAAATTATCTCCCTGGTGTTCTGGCTAAGGAATGCATTTAAATAACAACAAAAAAGTAATCCGTCCTCATCATGAGGACACACAAAATGCTCTTCATTGCCTCTTTCCACCTAAAATACTCGTACCTTCTTATTTTGGCTGAAGTAACGAAATATTTCGAGATTCGAGTAGAGTCACCACTGGCGTAATCAACATCTAGAAACATCCAAGGAAAGCTTCTGAAAATATTTACCCAATAGTAAAGAAAATAAGGTAGGAAGACAATGGACTCAACTATAACTTTGAGTCACCATTTGGATACACTTCACAATTTCCCTAGCCTCGTTTTATATAGGGTGCTAATATGGAGCAGATAACTGTGGATAACACTGTTGCCATCCTCCCCTCGGAAAGAATCAGATATCCACGCTTCTAAAAATCGATAGTGGATTGAGGTCCACACCATTGAAGGTTTTGAAGAGTTCTTTAACTTAATACACCCACATATTTTGGAGAAGCAGATGCCCACATACACAAAGATGAGGTTTGCAGCAATCGTCCTAGAAGCCACTTAGAGAATTCTTAACGGATTTTTATTCTTAAATACTTCAAAGCATGGTTTCAGACTTGAATTTAAGTGTAAATTCCAGATATAAATATTTAGATGCCTCTGAAAAAGAAGATCCACCAATTGACTCAAAGATGCAGCAAGTATTCAGCAGATATGTCCTCAATGAGAGCCTTCGATATAAATACAGCATTTCGTTTGACGGACGACTGAAATCTTCCCTAGGCAGATAACAGTACAATTTCCACAGTACAATTTCCACAGTCCCATTTTCTGCCTTCTAACATTTTCGATGATCAGAAATAGTCGCGTATCTCAACCGAAATTGTCAAGCCACTTAATTCACACGTTGATCTTTAAAGAGACTGGGCTCTCAGTAGCCAAATTAAGTCTTATCAAGATCGCTACGAAAAGCTCAAATGAGCCTTGAGTGAATATGCAATTAATTTCTCTCTTCCACTCTCCCTACTACTCACATCTGCTGACACAGTTTGCAACATTCCATGGTTTCCTGGAAGTGGCTGAAGAGGGATTTAAGTTCAACGCACTGAGGCTCAAAGACTCTACGCTTACATCTTCCGTTAATCGCAGCTAAGCCCTCCTCAATTTAAATACCGGTATACAATTTGTAAAGCGGTTCATATCTCAACAAGCGTTGGAGAACGACCTAACCAGGTTCTGGGAAGTGGAGGAAAATACTCGTATTTTCATACTGCTCCACCCAACCTCCTAATGACAACTCATTTAATTGTGCGCTCTTTGCAAAACTTACCAACCGCAATGGACTGAATGCACAAATTCCTTAATTGTCGCCGCCTCATCATCAGCAGCAGCAACATCAGCAGCAGCAACATCAGCATCAGCAACAGAACGACAACGTTAACAACTGTAATGGCAACTGCACAGCCGCCGAAGACCAAACCCAGCTGGTTTGGTAGCGCAACAGTACGCCTCTAACATAATAAAACGCAGATAATGCCAACCTCAGTGAGCCCAGCCGAATGAAAAGTTGTCATAATCATTGTCAGTCCATGCAGCCATGCTCGTGCGTTCGTTAAACGTTGAGTGCCTCAAATATGGGAGGATGGCGCGGAAGAAGAAGCAACCGCCGCCGAACAATTAACACATGCAATTGAGAAGGTGCACATGCAACAAGTGTGGAAATTCTTCAAAATGCCAAGTTACGGATACCAACATCGTGGATTCGGCGGCTGGCTATAAAGGGTGTGGCAACGTGGCATATGGTGGGGTGAGCTGGGCTGGTGCATGAGAAATTTGGTGAGCCTGTATGGTTGGGATTTCTGGGTGGTACACTTGTATGCGGTATAACCACCATCGCAATCTCATCATTACTCGTACGCTGTTCAAATTTGGCACATCACTTTACGCCTGTTGCAATTGAAAGGCCCGTTTAAAAAAGCTCGGGAAGGTCGTGAACCATTGCTTCGTTGTTCAAGTCAACTTTTACTGGAGTCAATCAAAACCCCAACTTTTACAATTGACATTCATTCTGGAGTCTATTGGAAAGGGTGCTCAGCAGCAACGAATTTCGAACTCACTCAAAATTTTGACATGTGCGTGGAACATCGAAATGAACATTGTGAAGAGCAATAAAACAAAACATACTCCTGTATATTTTTCTTGGAGATTCTTCAAAGATTAATCATTAACTCTCATAAGAAAGGACCCTAGAAAATAAGGAGATAAGACCGACACAAATGGTTTACAGAAACTGTAACTTTTCTGCAGAATTTCGCAAATTTTAGGTCCGAGTCATCATCGAATCATCGATCCCTTTATATAAAGGATTTTTCAAAAGAAACGCTACAAAAGTAAATCGATAGTGACAGCAAACGACGCCATATTTTCTCCCGCTCTTTTGACATTTCTCTTCAGTAAGCTTTGCCATTTGATCGTGCAAAGATATACGAGCCGACTGACTACGAATTTACTACCGAAATTCGGAGTCAGTCGGCTCAACTTTAAAAGCGCTACGTCCAATTTATGGTCGTCATAATTGTCCTAGCAGATCAACAATTGAACGTCTAGTGGAAAAATTTGAATCCACAGGCACAGTACAAAATGTTCCCGTGCCAGTGAGACAAAGAAGTGCCCGTAGTGTCGAGAATATTGCTGCCGCTAAGACTTCAGTTCAAGAAAGCCCAAATGTGTCTCTCACGCGTCGTTCTCAAGCGTTGGGCATCTCTGTGACGTCGTTCTGGCGAATTTTGCGAAAAGATCTTGGCCTACATCCTTACAAGATCAAATTGACGCAAGAACTAAAGCCGCTTGACCACCATAAGCGTCGTATATTCGTGAATTGGGCTGAGCAACAACTTGAAAATGATTCGGATTTTCATCGGAAAATCATCTCCATCGATGAGGCTCATTTCTGGCTGAATGGCTTCATCAATAAGCAAAATATGCGTTATTGGTTAGACAACAATTCACACGTACTCCATGAGTCATCATTGCATCCCGAAAAAATTACGGTTTGGTGCGGTTTATGGGCTGGCGGCGTCATTGGGCCGTACTTCTTCCGTGATGATCAAGACCGGCACATTACTGTGAATGCGAATCGCTACCGTTCAATGATAACCGAATATTTTTGGCCCCAATTGGATAATATGGACTTGGAGGACATGTGGTTCCAACAGGACGGCGCCACAAGCCACACAGCGAATGCCACAATCAATTTACTGCAAACCAAGTTTGGTGAACGTGTTATCTCACGAAATGGCCCAGTCGATTGGCCACCTCGGTCGTGCGATTTGACGCCGTTAGATTATTTCCTGTGAGGCTACGTCAAATCTATGGTATATGCCAACAAGCCAGCGACGATTGATGAACTTCGTACGCATATCGAACGTGAAATTGCAGTAGTATCGGCCGATTTATGCTTGAAAACCGTTGAAAATTGGGTTCAGCGTCTGGACTTCTGCAAGCGTGCGCGTGGTGGCCATGCAAAAGAAATCTAGTTCCATACATAATGGCATCGAACGTACTTTCACAGGAATAAAGAATTTCATTGATATCTAAAACCGGTTTTGTTTTATTTAAAAAACTTTTGTAGCGCTCTTATTGAAAAACCCGATACTATTATTACGAAAACAAGTTTCTTGCTTATAAGTCTATCATTGGATTGGGTCAAGTAGATTATTACAAAAATAGATTCCTGGCTTATAATTCTATCCCTGGATTGGGTCAAGTAAAATAGAAACATTGGTCTGAAAATTCAGCTTTTGTGGCTTTCACTTGAAAGTCAATTGTTTTATTTACGTGGATACCAAAATTAGCTTCTTGCTAATAGTCCGATGACTGGATTGTGCCAATACAGAAACATTGATTTGGTAATTTACTTGTTGGGAGCTTCCACTTGGTAGTAAATGGTTTTATTTACTATGGTTGCGAAAATTAGTTTGTTGTTAATAGCTCGAACACTGGATTGTCCCGAAGAAACCCTGGCCAGATAATTAGTCTTTAATAAAAGTTGTTTAATTTATCAACCGTTCATTTAAGTAACAATTGCGAAACTTCCATTCACAGCCAGGGCAATTTTTTCTAGAATTTATTCAGTCCCCTCTGATAAGACCATGTGCCCCTTTCAATTGTTAATGCTGTCAACCCATTCTAAAGATGAAAAACACTATTATGGAAGAGAAAGCAATTCTGGAAGATAGATCGACGCAATGGGACTGACTTTGAGGGGCGACAATATTACATCAGTATATGAATATCTAAAAATTATATAGGAATGGTGATTAATAAAGTTTGCGATCCCATACAACGAATAATGAATATCGCTTAGTGACTCTCTTGTTGGAATATAGAGTCAAAATAGCCGAAGAAGGAGAGGAATTCAGAAAGTGTTGTAATGATAAAGATTCTCGTATAAGGAGGATCTAAGAACAATCTGTGCTATAAACTTGGGATAAATGAAACTTATTAGAGAAGGTTCAAGAACACATCGACGGTACATTAAGATTTGTAAACTGAGATGATAAAGTTTTGACCATCGTTTTGTAAGGTCGCATAAGAGCATAATTTGTGTGTTGCTCTGACGTCATAGCTGTGTTGTGCTGCGTGAACAAGAAATATTATTATCTCAGTTTACAAATCTTGATGGACCATCGATGTGTTCTTCAACTTTCTCTAATAAGTTTCAGTTATCCAAAGTTGAAAGCACAGATTGTTCTTAGATATATATATTATATATATGTAGTATATTTGAGTTGTAAGAGTCCAAAAGATTGGAAAGAACCCTTTCTAATTTACAATGGAAGACCGACCATAAATATAAAGGAGACGAACAAAGATAATAATCGCAAATATTTGTGTAGAAAGGAAAGGGTTTGTTGGGACACTCTGGTTGTCTGGATGATAGATTAAGTTGGTACTTACCGTCTGGAGAGGTATGAATAGGGGTCATTTAAACCAAAAAGTTTCTACATTAATATGCAAACTAGAGAAAGTAAAGAGCGGACCCAAAGCTTATAAAATAATACTGATTATATAACTGAGATAGTTGAACCCATTGCCAAAAAATAGACTTCTTTCACATTTCCCTTCATTGATAATTGAGGAAGAAATAGGACAAGCTTTAAAGAAAGAATAGCGTCATCTTTGGGGAATGGTCTTGCGATTAGGAACTGTTAATTACCCAAGTGAAAGTTGATTTAGACAAGACTCGAATGGAAATATTTGTTCTCAGGTGCCCCGTTGTTGGCCGCAGCACTTAAAAGTGTAACCGCTACTCCCAAAACAAGCGTAACCACTTAAAAATGCCTTATGTCAATAGCAGCAGGCATTTGAAACTAATGAAAAACTCTTTTTCTTTTTCTCCATTTTGGTGTCCGCATTAACACCTTTTTTTTGGGATTTTTTTTCATACCTTGGAATATGGCAAATACAAAAATCTGTTGTCTTAGCCAATTTGGGTGAGCAACCAACCAAACATTTTCCTAAATTAAAGTGAACGATATGTAAACAAAGACTGCGCCGACCAATCGACCCACCGACCAACCGAGCTATCAATATTTAATATTGTCTTATAAAGATTCTGTGTTGAAATTGAATTGAGTAACGCGTTTGTTTTAGCCAAAAGTTATTTTCGTTTCGTGTCAACAGAGACTGAGGTACGCGTACGGGCATCGGAAAGAGTCGGTGACTGTGTCCGTTTGTTCGCTGGTGTCAATACCAATTATTTTGGTTATAGTGTAGAAATATTTTTAATAGCGTTACGTTTGCTATTTGTGCAGTGGCCAAATTAGCAGCGATCACTTTCTGCGGCTTGGTCGGGTCGTGCGGAATTCAACGGCTGGAAGTGTTTGATTGACGCCTGTGTTAGTTTAGCTTTCGAGAATGCGAAAGTGTCTCTAGGTAGGCAAAAGAGGACGGACCATTATTATGGTAAAGGGAATCGTTAACACTAATTATGAAACACTCCACTCTCAGCTGGAGTTGAATTATGTCTGAGACAGCCTCCAGCGTGCGGGCAGGTACAAGTATGTTCCAAATATGTTTCTATAGACTCATTATCAAGATCATTGTTGGTTCGACGGTCCTAGTTGAACCTCGACCTCCCATATCTATAGACTGTGAAGTGGATTCAGCAATTTTACTGATAATGTGCTTTGATTATATAGTGATGATACCTAAGTTTAGATTATGGGTGGGGAGAGGTACTGTAACTCTAGAACTACAAACTGTCCTTTATAGAAGGTTTCCACTTTTTCTGTCCCTATTTTACTTCACTATGTGCTCCCTATGCTAAGTTTTTTACTACTTTCCAAGAAGTGCAGAAAGTCCCTGATACTTCGTCCACAACATTACTCCATTCATAGAATAACTCGCCAAAAATCTTGTGTTATGTCGTCTGGTCATTCGCGTCATATGTTTTATCAGAAGTTATTTATGATCTAGAGTCATTTATGGGGGCCTTTACCGCTGTCTCTTTTCCTCCTTTTCATGTATATATGATTGTGATTATGCTTTTACTCAAGTTGTGATACTTCCCGCAATCTCCTCTCCTCCTAAAGTAATACTCCTTTTAGAAATGATTGTGATGATTCTTAGGTGGTGTTTTAAGGGGCAGTAACCGTGATGATATTAGTAGGTGTCAACAGAATGCGCTGAATCTGTAAGTAAGACCAGGTGCTCCTAATTTTAGCTGTTACAATGAATTTTATGAATACCTGTATCTTCCTGAATACCTGTATGTTCCATACATTAATACCTGTGTGTTCCATTCATGTTCATTGTTTATGTTGATAGCTCATCGACTCTATTTTAATAATTTTGTCTACAAGGAGTATGTTCTCGGTTTTCTGATCGAAAAGATCTTTCTTGGTTCGTGAAAGTGATTTCCCTTTTGGCGGTTGAAAACAAAGTAGTACTGGTGCGGGTCCCTCGATGATTAAAAAAGAAGTACCCGAGTCAAGTGGTGAGATATCGCAAGAAACCGATGGCATGGGCCGATCGGTGATATAAACGATAAAAAAAAAGGCTGCGGATCGACAGGAACGTTTGCCCGCGCTCTCCACTCACAAGCCGAAGGTACATGGCAGAGAATATAGAGAAAATAAACTTAAACGTCAAACAGCAAAGCAGCGAAATAAAGCAGACGTACATTGTACATGAATCCACTCAATATCGTGGTGTGCCCGCTACGGACGCTGGCAGCGAAAAAGACTTTGTTTTCTATGTATTCTCTGGTACATGGTGTGGGGAATTCTCTCCGCAGCATTCCACACTTCGAATTGAGAGGCAGATCATGGTGATGCTCGGAACGGATCGCAGCCATCGGAAAGATAGATTCACGAAGGAAACCACTAACACTGTCAACAGTTTAGAAGAAATGCTGCGGTAAGAAGATTAGAGTCTGCAGTGACAGTCAATCTGCACTGAAGGCCCTAGAAAATGCGTTAACCACTTTTAAAATTGTCCAAGAATGTAAGTCTTCGAACATTGGTTGAGGTAATCACGGGGCATACTCCATGGGGCCATCATATGGCGACCATAGGCATCAGAGAGAATCCGAACTGCGTCTCCTGCCTGGTGGAAGCACAGGACAGCACAGAGCATTTTCTCTGCGCTTGTCCTGTCTTTGTCAGAATGATGAGGCGCATATTAGGGTCAGATGTTTTGGGAATGGATAATGTACATTCCTTATCCCTGGAGAGACTTCTGAGGTTCATCAAAGAGTCAAAGAAGTTGGAAAAGGTGTAACTTCCTTTCCAAATACCTCTATTTCCCCCTTCAATAAATATTTTTCCAGGCTTACAGTACAATGAGCATCAATGCCTGAGTGCTTGGATACCTCTTTCTTCGGCGGCTCCCCGGCCTACCCCACTTCTATCTGTCTATCTAACTGTGAACAGTAGTTGCATTCCCTTTGAACTTCGAGTAACACGGCACTTACAGAAATTGAACTCAGTTTAGAAGTGTTCTCCTACTGTTCGTGTATTATCTTCCTCTCTCCAGCTTTGATCCAGTGTTTGGCTGGGATAGCTCAGTCCAAGCAGATCTAATTGCAGAGAATGTTTTTGTTATTTCTGTGAGTACTTTCTCTTTCTTCTTTTAACTATAGGAATGTCGAAATAATTGTAGATTTATATGAAAACTTCACAAAAAGCAAAAGATAATGAAAGAATCGTCACAAAGGTAAAGTACTCTTTAAAGAATAGACCCAGCGATGGTATTGCATAACATTGACAGATAAAATAAAAGATAATGGCGACAGTTCGCGTTCCTATGAATTTAACTACTTGTCCAAATTGTGTATGACGAAAGATGAGAACCTCGACAAATGTAAAACATTTGAGTACAAATATCCAAAGTAAAAAATTCTACTAATAAACTTCCAGCGTTACGAAGTGAAAACACCGGCATTAAAATGTTCATCTCTTCTTCTCGTTTTTCTACCTCGTCTTTTTTCAGATGCAACTCTTCAAATCTCCTGCGTATGCCAATTATGTGCAAACCTATCGTCGAAAGGTCAGACATAATTCCTTCCTTGATTGCCCTTTTCCACGTCGCGAATCGACATTGTACAAATATATTTCATTCCTAATAAGATCGACCGAACCCAACCAAACCTAAAATTCAATTCTCATTGTTTGCAAGACTGCAAAAGTCGGCACTAAACTGCAATTCATCGCCAAAGATTGCACTTTATTGAATTATGAATTTATGGAGGCGATGTTGAGTAGATGCGATACGATGCGAGTGCGCTGAAGTTGCCACATAATGGAAATCATCAAATTGGAATGCAAATCAAACCTTAAAATTAAAAATTATTTATTGAAAAAAAAGCAGAAAAGCGAAAACTGAAAACTGAAAAGTTGAATTGCTCAAGAGGAAATAAACAAGTATAATAAAATCATCAGCAACGACAACGACATCGACAACAACAACAACAACAAAAACAACAAAAGCAAATCACCAACAGCAACGGCAGCAACAATGGAGGCTGCCACCACTATGACGAAGGCGTTGAAAATTGTCAAAGAACGCGGCGGCGCAGAGGCAGGCGTAGCAAATAAAAGGAAAATGCAAGTACAAAAAGAAAAAAGACTATCGCTGCCTGCTACTCCGGCTGCAGCAAAGAAGTGGAGGACCAACCTCAAAGAGCGCACCTCAAATTGGCAAACCAAACCAAACCAAACACCGAACCGAGCCGTAAACGGGTAGATGAACTGGTGGAAATCAATACAACAACAACAGCAGCAGCAGAAACAACAGAAACAATCAACAGCAGCGGCAACAATGCCAGTTGACATTTGAAATTTCGTTGGCAGCGAGTGCAAGCCCAGTTAAAATATATACTAGAAAAAAAAAGAATCGACATTCCCAAAAAAACCTCGAAACCAATGCCCGCAAACAGCTTCGCAACAAGTGCAATCCATAAAAAGCCGCCGTGTGGACAAATGATGGAAATCTCCTACATTGGATTCCAATAGAACCGAAAAAAAGAGCCAAAAAAGTTCCAAATCAGTTTGGGAAATTGGAATCAGACTCAAAATGCCTAAAAATGCGCCTCATGACGCGGCTGTTAATTGTGGTAGAGCTGCTGTTGGTAGTGGAGGTGCTGCTGGCGGTGTCGTTGTTTTGCGACTAGAGTCGCTATGCTGCTGCTGTTGTTGTTGTTATTGTTATTGTTACTGTTGTTGTTGTTGGTGCCGCTGCTCGGTGCCCAAATTAATTTCCTCACATTAACTTATTGCCCAATCGGCGGCTCAATCGCCAGCCATGAGCAATTTGTTGAGAGATGCCAAAAGAAACACTGGAAACGTCGCACACAATCGCCGAGAACTTTGACGCCCAACACACGCTGCCACAACGCTGCGCCGACGCCGCTGCTGCTGTTTACTCCCCTGACGCTGATTTCAGTCACTTTCAGTTGGATATGTGAGGGGGCGCTCTCTTGTGATAGTTTGAACAATGCTGAGATTCATTTAAAATAAGTCACACAATTGCTTTTTGCTGTGACGGTGACGATGACATAAGTTGTTAGGTGCGGGAGGGAAGTGGGAAGCTGCCGGGATGCCTGTCACTAGTTCGGAAAGTTGAAGCTGAGTGAGAAGGAAGAACAACACTGTGTAGGATCAAAGCTACTCAAATGTGAATGTGGAGCTGCTGAGAAGGGGGGAAGTGGGGATGCTTCGAGGCAACTTTCCAAAGAGACCAAGCTTTATAGTGAATAAGGAGGAAACATGAAGGAAGTCAAATGCATGAGAACGTTTAAGAAAATAAATGAGATCAAGTAAAAAATCTTGAAGATATGGCAAGTAGAAATCAGAAGGAATACCGAAGAGTAATGAAAGGAATAACGAGGAAGAATACAAAAGTGAAACTGGTTGTAAGTAAAAATTGACAGGCTCTCCAATAAGAAATCAACAATTGGATATTGGCATTCCTACAAAACAACTCTAACAAAATAAGAGTACATAAAACTTTTGAGAGGATGGAAGGAAGCCACTTAGAAATATCACTTCGGAAATACAACCAACTCAAAGATATGAACAGACATCTCTAACTGGTGATCACTAAAAAGGCATATTTGGTTATATATTTAAATCCTTAGTGGTCTACACATCTAACAAAATAAGAATACACAAAACATTTGAGAGGATGGAAGGAAGCCACTTAGAAATATCACTTCGGAAATACAACCAACTCAAAGATATGAACAGACATCTCTAACTGGTGATCACTCTAAAGGCATATTTGGTTATATATTTAAATTCTTAGTGGTCTACACATCTAACAAAATAAGAATACACAAAACATTTGAGGTGATCGAAGGAAGTCACTTAGAAAGATCACTTCAGAAATATAAGCAACTCAAAGAAATGAACAGACATCTCTAACTGGTGATCACTCTAAAGGCATATTTGGTTATTTTTTTAAACCCTCACTGGTGTAGTAGTCGGAATTCTAGTGTAACATGTTCGAATCCTGCCCTGAACATGATTTCTAAATATTTTTTCTATATCCTTTTTCTACAAGTTGATTGCTTCAGTTGCTAGGACTCATTCCTAAATTTAAATTAGTAAAGAGAATTGTGAGAAGAAGTAAAGAAGAGTAAAAAATATATATTAGTAAATGTGTGATTCCATCCGTTAAAATCTAAATACAGGTGTCAATAAGTGGGAGCCTTTGAAAATAGTTTCCGAGAGATCAAAACTAATGAAAAGGAACAAACGGAAAGCTTAAGAAGATAAGCTCAGCTGAACCAGAAGTATAGAATAAACAGATGCCTAACTAAAAAGAAATGTAACAATTAAAGAAGGCTAAAGTCGGGTGGTTGAGGGGTACGCCTACACTATACTCTGAGCGAAGGTGACATTCGATTCGCTTAACTTAATACTAAATATTGTATTCAGGAGGACCTTTTTCTAGACAACTCAGAATTGAAAATGGAGTTGGACGTCAGTTAAATCTCGTATATGACGTCCTCATGTAGTGAAAATACCACACCTACTGTTAACCTTAAATGTTATATTATGTCGTTCATAACAAATTGTATTAATAAGTTATATAATGATCTCTAGTTATGAAAATTCTTCTATAGTGGACCCTCCTAGTCTTTACTGTTCCGTAGTCCCACAAAATTCTTGATATATCATTTGATTTATAACTTACATTCCCTCTTTTTATAATATGTGAATTATAGGCGTGGCAGTGGAGTAAATGTGACCATTATTTACCTATATCCTGTTGTGAAGCAAGAGGAGAATAATGTTATCTCAATAGAAGCTTAGCCTGGAGTTATTTTAAGTGAGTTCTCCAGAGTTAATGATATGAGAAGTGGGCGTATGTCTTCCATATGACTTTTTACCAGTAACACAATTCTTGAAACCAAATTTCACAAAGAAATTTTGAATATGTCTCAAGTAATAAATAAGTTTGCTTAAATAGGCGTGCTCATATGTATTCTCCGCCCACAACTTGCATTTGAGTATTCTATGAACCTAATGTATATGTCTATCAATGTTCTTCAATCTTTCTCTTGGAGGGAGTATTGGTGATATTAAATGAGATGTCGACTGTTGCATGTATGGCAGATGGGCGTGTTCTTTGTCAAATATTGTTAGTTACTAATCTGGTTAAATATCATAGTCTACTTAACGTCCATAATAGAATCTATTGAGGATATAAAGAGATTAAGTACAATAAGGACAGCGAGATCGGTAGAAGAGTGCAAGGTTTAGTCCACTTAGCTGAGTTCGCAAAGATCTGGTTATACCATTCTGACTCTACCGAATTTTCACATATTACCGAATAAGGATATGACTCAATAATCCAATGTATATTAAATGATAGAATGCCTGCCAAAAAAGATATTGACATCAGAATTGTAAAAAGTTGGACCAGACAACAATCGGGTCCAACATCAGCCAAACCTGAGCCCTTTGCTAATAATGGGTCTACCAACCCATTAAGCCAACAACCTGTGGCGTACTAATTTCTGCCACCACGGCATTCCCACTATTTACATAACCTCAACTTTAACATTACAAGGCATGAACATGAACCAAGACTTAACTCATAACTGCGAAATGTAATTTGTACCAAAAAACACTTCTCTGGCACGGCTGAAGCGAGATGCAGCGACAGCGAACAACAAAAGCAACAATGTGTTGTGTTTAACGTCGTATCATCGTTAACTCATCAACATCAACAACAACATCAGCCGCCGCAACACCAACAACAACAGCGACAACACTAAGAAACGGCAACAGGAACAGCATCATTAGCAACATCAGCCGAGGCAACCTGACAAAATCAAACAGCAACCAGAGAAGGCTTTTAAGTCGCTCCAGCGCGAACGCCAGCATCAGCGACAGCGTCAGTGCATCAGTTATGGTTGGCATGCAGTTGACCTCGGCTCTGTGACCCTAGATTGTAGCGCCCGCCCTATGCAGCGCACACCAAGCAATATGGAAGACAACGGAGTAGGTACGAGTACACCAGGCGGCGGAGCGAGTGAGTGAGTGCAGCAGACTGCTGCCATTAAGTAAATTTGTTAGTTGAGCGCTGTTGTAGTACAAATAAGAATTTCAGCCTGCCCGCCTGAGAGCTCACCATCATCCTCGATAGGCGAGATGGCAGCCAGGCCAGCGTTACACTATCGCTGGCTGCATCTCGGTTGAAATCTTTGACGAAATTTTCTCGTTGTTGCCGTTGTTGCTTTTAATTTGTTATAATTTGAATGTAGTTCTAAAACTAAAAAGTTGTCTCACTCTCCGCACACTTCGTTCCGGACACGGCGCATAGTTTTTGTTTGCTGCCTGGACGACGAGAGCGAGCAGTTGGCAACCATATTTCATATGGTTCATCGTTGAGCAGTTGCAGGCCAAGATAATATGGTGGCTTACTTCTTGTTTGCTGGTGCGCCTCTTTTTGCTCCTCTTTATGTAGGTTGCCTAGTTTCCCTCATCTATGTACTCGTATATCACCGGCACCAACCTCAACACCATCGTCACAATCACAATCATCTTCACTACATTTGGCATTATACTCGTACTCGTACTCGTACTGTCCCTCGAGTCTCCTCCACTGTCCTCTGTGTCAACTTGCAGCCAACAATGCGGGCAACTTGTTGCACTCGCCTCACAAGGATACCATAAGCAAACACTCGCAAGCTCAACTGGCTTGCATTATGGTACCAGCACACATCCGAGCCACACCACACCATCATGGCAACCCAACCCAACCCAGTCCCAATGAATGCTGAATCCGTCGTGTCAGTTTCGTCTGCAACCATCCGCAAACCTTTTTCATACGCTTCGTCGCTTCGTTGAATCGTTGATTCGCGTTCCGTGTCGTTGTCGTCGTGGTTGTCGTCTTCCTCCTTCCTGCGTCAATGTTGCGGCAAAGTGCATAATTGGTTTATTTGCTTTTACTTTATTTGTTTAGTCTCCTTGTCTGTCTGTCTGTCTGTCTGGCTGGCTGTCCGTCCGTCTGTCAGTCTACCGCCTCTCAGTTCGACCCCACATCTACCGGGCTCAAGTCTAACGTCTTCAGTTGGCTGACTTTGGCTGCTGCTGCTGTTGGTGCCTGGTTTGTGGCAACTTTTTTCGGCCATTGTTGCATTAAGTTTTCACGTGCCGCTGGCAGTTTTTCTGTGAGGCGCACTTCTCTTGGAGAAGCTCCTCAGACCCTACCCTATCTTTTGCTATTTCTACCAGCTCAATTCCATTTTCTTGGTTTTTTGCTGTTGTTGTTGTTGTTGTTGTTGTGTGCCGTGTTGCACATTTTCCATTTGCTTTTTGTTGGCAGCACTTGATTTTGATTCTGTCTCATCTCAACTCGTCGCGTCTCGTCGCGTCTCAACGTCTTTGTCATCATCTCCGCCGGCTTGAAGTGTGGTTTTTTGAGCGTGCCAATTTTTTTTGGTTTGTTTTTAGTGTTTCCATTATTTCTTTAACACAATTTCCAGAGACGGAGTTTTCATTTTTATCATGTTAAGGTGTGTCATCAACTTGAAAAATGCTTGGCATATATGCGCGTCTGCTGGAGAGATTTTTGCTTCAGTCATTAAGATGCTGACGATATATTTGCGAAGATTTAAGTAAAACTTATATAGATTTTTAGGACTGTTCCACTAAACACCCACACGAGTCTTCCAAAGCCACCAGCGGTAGTGAGTGGGTTGTGTTGTAGAATCCTTACACAAAAATAGAAATCTCCGAGAGATATGCATGAAGCATAAATTTATAAAGTGGGATGGAAAGAGAAGATGAGGAAATTACCTCTGCATGAATGAAGAATAGTCTAGAAGAGACGGAGCAGTATTTAGCATAAAAGCTCCTGTCTATCAAAATGGTGGTTCAAAGGGAGTATCGGGATTGGGTCACTTCTTCATTTAGCAAATCAGCATCCATTTGGCATTAAAAGTCGGGAAGGCTTGCCTATTTTTTGCTGAACTGTTCAGCAATATTACGAAAATGCTCTATAATTAGAATCCCCAGGTCGGTAAGTGAAAGTTATGAGCACCAAAATCTTCTTGATGAAAAATTACACTCTACTTTCTGTTTGCAGAAGAGAAGAAGTACTTTAAGAGTCTTGAATTTTGTTTGGAATTGAAAAAGTAAATGAAAAAAAAACCTATTTGGACCGATTTTTATAAGAGAGAAATCCTTACTTTGCTTGATGGGTATAATCGCTGGGAGTGATGAAATCTTACCTCCCAGCAAAGGAGTTAAAGTCGTAATGAGGAACTGCAAGTCTTTTATTTTATTCTCTATGCTCAATTTTTAATCACGCACTCTGTCAAAAGACTCGGTGAAGTCAGAACATTGCGACCAACAAAGAAAGTTACTGCCCCAACCTATAAATTTCTCAGCATTTACGCCAAATTAACAGGTCAAAAATCACCACTTGGCGAATTCTTAGATTTAGGAGTCAATTACTGCTGGAACTCAAGCCAAGCGAACTTTTCTTTCACTTACGATCCCTCATTCCATTTTAAAGCTCCCCAAATTTTGCCCAAAGTCATCTTCAGTAGAGAGATTCTGACAATTAACTCACTTTACAGAGATACTAGATAGATAGATATATTTAAGGGTGTTATACACTGCTACCTGAAATATCTATTGTGATGCCCCTATTTATTAGAAAGATGAGGGTAGTCTCATCTGTAAATCTTCTGTCAGGTTAATTTCCGACAGGAATTCATATATTTTGGAGGAATCAAGATGAGGGATCTTGCTCATATCCAAGATATATTCTCCAAAATACCGGAGTCTATTATGTGCCAATGGTCCGCAGTCTGTGATCAGGTGCAGTGAGGTTTCGTCACTTTCTCCACAGAATCGACAGATGGCATCTGAAAATATACCCAACTTATTCAATTGGTAGTTGAGTCTACAATGTCCGCTGAAAATGTCTGTGATGAATCTTAATTTACCCCTAGGCATATTTATTAACTCCTTAGCTCTTTTAGGATTAAAATCTTCCAGTAGAGCTTTGGACTGTCCTAATGCCGGAAGAGTTTTGCAGGTTTGACTTCTTTTTGCATCTGTACACTTCTTCAGCAGACCTCCAATGGTATTTGTTGATAGTCCACAGAAGGGTTCGGGGCCGTTGAACTGAGAGGCCGCAGCCTTCCTAGCTAAGTTATCATTTCCCTCTACTCCTATGTGGCCTGGTACCCACATTAGAGATAACTTGTTCATACTGACTAGGGAGTTTAGCTTCCCAATACAGTCTCATACAAGTTTAGACCTCACCAAGGGTGAGCTCAGACTCTTGAGTGCTGCTTGACTATCAGATAGTATCACGATGTTCTTCCCCCGATATTTACAGAGATACTAAGTCTCCATATATGGCTCGAAGACACTTCACAATGAGAAGTCCTTTGAATACGGAAATGTTACTGTTTGGTGGGGATTGTGAATAGTTGAGAAATCATTGGATCCTACACCGTCTACGTCATACGCAATCAGTTTAAACTTCCTTCATTTTGGTATCCATTTCAAAGTCCGTACATTGAACATAGAAATTAATTCTAATGCAGAAGGAATCTGTTCCAAATTACCAATAAATCTTTAATCAGAATAGAACACAATCAAAATTGTACTTCAACTCAAACAATCGGAAAGAAACATATTTAAATGAATATGATTGATACGGTGGGATTGACATTATAAGAAATCAACAACATTCCGTTCAAATCAATAGAACTATCTTGGATATTGCAAGACGAATATTACAACCTCGGAGAAGACTTGGGAAAACTTAGTTTAACTACGAGTCAGAGATATTGGCCACCAAACCAAGATCTGAGATTTGCTAAACATAGTCAGCAATTATGGTAATAGAAGAACAATGTAAATGGGGACCATGAATAAATTATAACCAGTAAGGAAACGATGATGAATCACAAAAGGATCCCAAATAAATGAATGATGAACTTCTGTACCAGTCAGATATTCAATCCAAAAGCAGGTATTATAATGAAATCAACTCTGAGAAATCAGTATCCATCGCAAACTTTCTTAGTACTCTCGTATTGAAATAAAATATGGGTAGTATATAGGTAGGTAGGTAGGTAGGTAGATTGGTAGGTAGATAGGTATTTGTGTCATTGAAAGGAAGGTGTCCATCAAATTGCTCGCTCGCGAAATGGAGCGGCTTTATGGTGTCGGGCGTAGGTCGTCAAGTGCGGCAAAAAAGGAAGAAAGGCTGCGCACAATTCCGGAATGACAGCAACGATCGGAGAAATCCGAAAAAGGTCGCTGGACGTTCAAACTCATCCCAAATATTGCGATGTGGATGGACCAAAGACACGGAGAGGTTAACTACCGTCGTACGCAGATGCTCACTGGACATGTGTGCTTCAAAGAATACCTGAACAGGTTCCATCGAGAAGACGACCCTTATTGCCCAGTATGCCCAGAAGAACTGGAAAGCGCGCTGCATGTATTATTGCACTGTCCGCGATTCATCAATGGACGAATGGATCTAGAAAGAGCATTCGGCGAAACTCTGACGGAGTACAATCTGGTACCAAATATGTGCGAGGATAAAAACAAATGGAATACCACATGTGCTGGCGAGTATTATGAACACGCTGCAACACACGGAATACATGCGTAGAATGGAACGCGCCAATGGATCTCCAGAAGGAGCTCGCGACGCCCAAATGATCTTTGGATCGTACTATGACAGAATGACCAATACTGACGATTGAGTAGTATACTCATAACGACCTCCCGACGCACTACTTAACGGTGAAGTTCCGGGAGGAATAACCGTCGGACAAGGGGGGATTTTGGTTCGGGCTAAAGTCCCACTCTACGGCTTCGGCCATTGTCTTTAGATGTTTCCCCTCCTCACCAAAAAAATAAATAAATAAAAGGTAGATAGGTAGGTAGGTAGAGATGTAGGTAGGTTCAAGTGCCTGTCAATGGCATGGACACTCGACCAAAAGACACACTTAGACCAAACATAAACCAATAGTGACGCCACAAGTTAGGGGATTAAAATGGTACTTCCTCAGAGTCTGTGTGGATGCTTACTCCAGCCTTTTTAAGAATAAGATGAAGCTCAAAAAGTATTTTATATTGATTGATTTTAGCTCATCATTGTCATTAGAGAGTGGGCACCATAGGGTTTTCCATCTGCACCCGCAGAGGGCTAGACAGTGACAAATTAGATGGACAACCGCCTCTTCCTCATCCTCTTCTTAGCAGCTGCAACCGGAGTCGCTCGCGCCGAGACCCAGACAAGTGGCTTGGCTTCCACATAGACAGTGTCCTACCAAAACTGCCACACTATAGCTATTGTTCAAGAATTAACTCTTTAATGCGTCTGAGATTAAAAGAAGGTCAGAGCTGTCAAGTCGTATTACAGGTACTTTTCTCCCGCCAGCTCTTTGAAGAAGCTAGAAGTAACCTAATGTTCCCGCTATGTGGGTGTAACTGATGTCAGTTAATGTTGTGCCGCGTATAGCGAGTTCATCAGCGACACAGTTACATCTTATGTCACAATGACCTGGGATCCAAGTCAGGGAGATGTGGGGTACTGCCTAAATGCAGGGTTTTTACATAAAATATAATACAGACTGGAAGAAGGTTTTTAATTGAATTAACAATGTTGAACACTTAATTTGACGAGGTTCCTCCCTCTAGTGGTAAGCAGGCTAGACTCACACCCCGAGGGTCGCAGGTTAAAATCCTGCTACGGGCTTGGTCTCCAAAATACTTCTTGCTCTAAAATATTTTTCTCTTCCAGTCGAAAGCCTCTGTAGCTAGTACTCATTCCCCCCAACTCATAATTAATTATGGCGTAAGATATAATAATAATAATAATAATATACTAAAGATCCCAACATTTTGTAATGACCTTTGATTATCAGTTTAATCAAGAATATCCAAGAATTCAGGATTATCCTCCAGTAATAATTGAATAATACATTTCAAATGAATCCTCTTCCTATACCCTGGGGAGTCGCAGAGGCTCAGAAGAATTGGCAATTGCCATACCTCTCCTTTTCATGTGAGTAGTCGAAAGAAGATCAGTGGCTAAATTGGAAGATGGCCTGTTCCGAAGATGCTCGCACATGCGGTCAACCGATTGAATGGCAGATACGGAGGTAATTCCACACATTTCGCATCTATCCACTCATCGTCACACACCGCAAAACGCTCGTTTACTTATGAGAGTGCCGAACATTTTTTAAAACAATTGCCAATTTATCGCTTGATTAGATTCTATGATTTCACATAGCCTCAAAATCAATAAAGAACCCAAAGGCAGAACCCAACAAGACCAAACAAGAAACCACCGAAAATATTAAATACCCCAGTGGAAACGTTTTTTTCCAGCCTCCGAAGAATGGTTTGGCAAACAAAGCGCCTAGTTAGCGAAGATTTGATACTTTATTCGTATGCAACAAGCTGGCTGCGGAGCGCCGCATAGATTACGGCTGAGAGATAGGTAGGTAGGTTGGTAGGCAAGGAGGTAGGTGAGAGGTGGCTGGGGACGCACAGTGTGAGGCGGCGCACACACTCTTTGAAGATTCGAATAACAAGCGCGGAAATGGCGTTGGCGTTCGGTCGTTTGTGTGTGAACCGTGAACCGCTTATTAGCCGCAATTAACAAGCCAGCCAGCCAGCCAGTCAGCCAGCCAGTCAGCCGCACAGCTGATCATGTCAGCGAGCGGCGGGTGTTGCTGCCGCTTGTCGGCTATCAGGCCAGACCATCCGAACGATTGTTGGCTTTGTACTCGTATCTGGAGTGGCTTTGATGGACGTTTTGTTATGATCGCCGGTGTGGGGCGTTGGATTATGTTCTGCCGCGTAAGTGTTGATTAATAGGGTTTTGATTTCAGCTGTTTTCATTTTTGAAGCTGTTTTTTTGTTTGTTTACTTCTCTTTTTTAGGGAATAATGCTGCTAAGCCTTTTGTGAATCAGCTGCGCCAGTGGCTCGCTTTCCGTTGTTCTCATTTCTGAGTGTGTGTGTTCGAGAGAGTGTGATTTATGTTCATTTGTGTGCGAGTGTGTGATTGTGCCTTTTTGAACGTTTGTACCGCTAGGCTATAATTAGAGGCTTAGCCACAAATGCAATAATTTTGCCAGCTTCCTGTTTTTAATTGGATTTGTGTGAAATCGTTGGACAACCCCGTCTATCGAAATCCCACCTTAGTTGAGAGGGTTCTGGGAATACACATAAAGATCTCATTACTAGCGCACGTTTGTTCAGATATTTCACTGATAGGTCAATACAGGATGATCTCAAGGTTAACATAGCAAATATATTAATTGGATGAGTATTGAGTTGTTTCATCATTTAAGTGGTTCTCGAACAGTCTGGAATGACACTCACATTTTATAACATCATTCAAATTTGTTCAATTTCGAAGAGAGCAATCTACCGAGTCTTTACGGTGTATAAAATAATTCGAGAACAATATAGATGCGCTCGTTACATTTGACTTCGTCAAGGAGGGCTTTAACAGCTTCAGTAGGGAATACATAACGGATGGATGTCACAAGCGTTGAAGCAGCTGAGCCTACGTAACAAATCTTCTAGAATTGCACTGATCAGGCTGTAAGACAGTGAGTGAGTGATTGTTAGGTTACAGCTACACACGCGGCCGATACAAACACCATAAGGACGCTTCCCGAGGACACCAACAAATACGGTCCCCAACAAAAGGCAAGATACCAAAATGGAACCAATTTATGTGGTATCATTAGATAAGGCATGAGATTCCCTCTCTACCACACTTTTCAAGCTGAATGCTGCAATTTTTTATTCTTCTGGTGACTCTTCAAGATACTGAAAGTAATTCAGCACATCCTAAGTTGATCATGGGAGCAATCAACTAGAGACAAATCTAATAAATGCCCCTCTAAAGGATGCGAGCTATCTAGATTTTGAAAAAAATAGTTGCTTTTGGTCTCGGAAGCGATTAAAAAGTATTTTTGAATAGATCATCTTAAAAAAGATCGCAGTAGAGTTGTGCTGCTCAGGTACTACGTAAAGACACAGGTTAACCACGCACAATTGTGTACAGTTCAATCCCCTTTGATCGACATACAGAACACTTTACAGGGAATGTTGGTTAGATGGGATCTCAGTATGTGGAGCAACGATGAACAAATGAAACCACATTTTTTACTAACGCTAAACCCAGATATCTGGAGGAGGACAGTTGAACAGAATATAGCTCAAAATTTATTTGCTCGAAGGATCATTTTCATTAGCTGATAATTTGATCAAGTTTCAGGCAGGTTTTAGAAATCTCGCAGACAAGAAATGCTCTCATATATCATAAACTGTTCTTGAGTTTCCTCTTGTACCCAACATTTGCTGAAGAAACGGTCCTGTTCATCAAAATACACCAACAGTTTTCATGTATGAAATTCGAAGTTCAAATTATTTCCGTTTTCTGTGGTGTCTCTCAGGCTTCATATAATAATATCAGTCGAATCCAAACTTAATCAAAAGGATCTGGTGGTGATAGTGAGCTAATCGACTGTGTAAATAGACAGATACGTTTATTTAAGGGGGTTATACATTGCGACCTGAAAGATATATTGTGATGCCCCTATTTATTTTAAAGCTAAGGATAGTCTCATCTATAGATCTTCTGTCAGGTTAATCTTCGACAGGAATTCTTATATTTTGGAGGAATCAAAATGAGGGATCTGGCACATTTAATCGACTGTGTAAATGGGTACCTTCCAAATCATGCTACAAAAACGACTTATTAGTATGAGATCATACTTTGTCTTCAGACCATAATGCAAAATAAGAAAACTGATCAGGATATATGCCACCCATGTTATTAGGCTACATTCATTCCTATTACTTCGTTTGTGTCTCTCACTCTCGCCGCTTCCAATTTCGTTTTAATTAGGAGGCAAGAGAAAGAAGTAATCATTTGAAGAACTTGTTACAATCTGTTATATGTCTACTATATTGTAATGGCTTCTTCATCAGCTTATAAGTAGATAGTGAAGTTTTCCCAGCACATTACATATGGATATCGAGCAAAGCATAGTCATCTACAATAATAGATAGCTTCCATGGATCTCCATCCCGTGAACCTTGTACCTATTTCAAATACTATTTCCATAAGAAAGGACACCGAGAAAGCCTCTCAATATACGAACATACTCGTACAACGCTAACCTTTTTCTAGGAACTCCCAAAATGGCTGCGAGATCACAATCTCAGGGCGCCCACTGACCCCAACAGCAGTGCCACTCGCATTCTCTTCCATCACTCCTTGACGATCAAAGCTCTTCAACACTGGCTCACACGCTTACCACACACTGTGGCCACCAACTCCGTGCGCCACAATAGGAAGCACTCAGTCCAAGGTGGCATAAAGAAATTCCATAGACTTGTTTGGAGCGAACAAATTGAACAATTGCAGTTTGATAAATTGTTGCATGTGGTAAATGAAACGCAATTGATGAGGCACCTGACTGTCCGTCCGTGTTGGTGTGCAGCGATTACGCTCTGACGGACATCTTCCTTTGGTTTTTGTTGTTTCTGTTGGAGTGTGGAGCGTTGCGAGCTGTTAACGTACAACAAATTCCATTGACCATAATAAGCGCTCCTCCTGCGTTCGGATGACAGTGTGTGGCGCTTTGTGTGAAATGTTGTGATATACGAGTACTCTAATGCTTTAAGCCTTCCTTCTTCTGCTTGTCAGTGTTGTTGTTGTTGCTGATACTGCTGCTGCTGCTGCTGTTGTTGTTGTTGTTGCTGACATTGTTATCGCTCATGTTGACATGCTAACACACATTTTTGTTGCATTGGAACGAACGATCGATCCGTACCTTTGCAGGTTAATGGAACAGTATTGTTCGTTCGCCCGCGCTTCTTTATTGGCTGACTGACTGGCTGACTGACTGACTGACTGACTGGCTGATTGGCTGGCTGGCTGATTGGTTGGTGGGCTGGCTGGCCAGAACGGCCGCTCGTTGTTTGAAAAGTGAGAGTCCACATTGCGGCATTAATCTTGTGCTTCATAAATAATCTTGGCTGATTTATGAGATATAAAATTTCTCGTGGGATAAGGTAATTGATTGCAAGTGTAATTTGGCTTGTAGAACACGAATTGGGCATTAGAAAGTTTCGGGTGAAGAAAGAATTGTGAGGGGACGTGAGGCAGGTGGTTGCTAGCTCAGAATGGGCATTCAAAGTGAGGAATTCGTTCTGGAAAATTTATTTATAATTTAATTTTATATTTATACAACATTCTCTGTACTACAAAAAAGCAAATCGTTGGTTTCGGAACGAAATTGATGAGCTTCAGAAATGATCAGTTCCATAAATAAATGAGGAAATGCTGCTGTATGGCGCAGAAACTTGGGTCGAGTCGCAGACTGATGCAGCCGCGCTTGTGGTGTTCGAGAGGAACATTCTTTATAAAGCCCTCAGTCCTGTTCGTGTCGGCGACGACTACCGTGTTCGGATGAACCACGAACTGTACGAGCTCTACGCTTATATTGACATAGTCAGATCCACTACAATACAACGTCTTCGCTGGTGAGTATAGACGAAGAAGCTCCAGCGAAGAAGCTGTTCGAAACGGAGGCCGTTGGATGACGACGTAGAAGACGGCAATGTCTACGATGGAAGGATCAAGTCGGGGAAATCCTAACCACGCTTGGCATAACGGATTGGCGAAGACGTGCGGAAAGCAGAGACGCCTGGCGAGCTCTGTTAAGTTCGGCCGCAATGGTAGCAGGTTGTCTTCACATATTCTGTGATTTAGGCCACATATCTAAGTTGGTCAAATGTAAGTTGGTCGAATGTAAGTTGGTCAAATGTAAGTTGCTCCTCGTAGAAATTTTATTTAGTCTCATCAGAAATTCTTATTAAGATGTAATGTGAATTCATATAATTAGTCTTGCATAGCGCCCGAATAACAATTATGAAGCTGGTGAATTGAATTTAATTGTCCCGCCTAAACCAATTGTAATAGTTATTGACTAAACACGAATAAACGTAGATTATAGACTATTGTAGTTCTGTGTCCTATGAAAACATGTTCTTTTTTGGTGTTGAAGAGTCAGATATGTTGGAGAGTTTACTGGGTGCAAAGTCAAATGCTTGTGGCACTGACGAAATTCATTCTGTCTTTCTTTAAGCAGTACTTCCTAAGCTTTCTTCTTCCAGTCATAACTCATATTTGTAATATGGCAATAATGACATCAACATTCCCTAATTGTTGAAAATTATTCCTACCCCGACGTCGGACGATCCACACTTATCTAAAGTATTTGAATTAGTATTGGTGAAACAAATGAACAAGTTTTTATTGGACAATAATATTATACCAGAAGAACTGTCTGGCTTTATGTCGAGGAGGAGTTCCATTACAGCTCTGACCGATGTAGTGGAGTATATTCATGTTTCACAATACAATGAGCATCAATGGCTGAGTGGTTGGAGACCTCCTTCTTCGGCAGCTCTGCGGCCTATCCCACCTTCGTGTGGCAGTTGACTCAAATAAGCTGTATTTTTTGATACTATTGGATCATTCCAAGGTCTTTGATTGTGTTGACCATAATGTTGCATGTACAAAGCTTGTGATATTGTACAATTTATCCTCCAGTGCTAAAAATCGTAGCTTACAGAAAGAACTCAAGCGGTTTACAAGTCTTGTAATAATGATGATGTGGCTGCAGATTTTCTACCAGTGGTTCGAGGTGTACCTCAGGGGTCCATATTGGGGCGGCTTCCTATTTGTGTATAAATAAATGATCTACCGACCGCTTCGAATGATTGTGGTATTCATTTGTATGCTGACCACGTTCAACTTTACATCAGCTGTGACATGGACGAAATTATTAACTGTGTCACTGAAATTAATATTCATCTAAGTAAGCAAAAACGGTGTTTGCCTTAATCCGGCTACGTCGAAGTGTTTAGTGACCTACAAAACACACTTCGAAACCACAATGCAACCTAGTATAGTAATGAATGCGTCCGTGATTGTGTGTGTAAATGCAACCAAAAATGTGGAAGTTATGTTTGAAGATACTCTATCATGGAGTAATCACATTGCATTCACGGTAACGTTTACGGAACGGGGGCCTTAAGGACTACACCAACGGCAACCCTTAACACTATTCTCAGTATATTCCCAATCTACCTCTTTGCGAAAAGCTTTGCGGCAAAATATGCGAGAAGGTAGTTGGCCACTAAACAATTCTCTCCCCGATCCTTCGGTCACAGCTCTGTAGGTCGAAATCTCACGGTCAACACGGACCCTGTGACTCCTAGTCTCAGCCTGCCAAAACAAATAATGGCATATATTGAGAAGGAGGGTTGGCGTAGAGGCATGAATGCTAAATGCAAATTCTTCACCTGTTCACGGACGGCTCGAAAATGGAGGATGGTATTGGGGCAGGTGTCTAATGCCCCGAACTAGATATCAGAATGCCTTTCAGACTGCCTAATTACTGCAGTATTTTTCGAGCCGAAATGAATTTGTCCAGTTCACGGGAAGACTCTGGAACTCACTTCCTGTACGGCTGCGAGGTATTGGGAATACTTTGATATTAAAAAATGAACTTAAAAACTACTTTCAAATTGTATTTATTGGCATTCTTCTCTGCAATGCTACCGATGATAATTCTCTAGTGAAATTTCATTAGTGATTTCTGGAGAAGTCATTAATGATAATTTCCTATTGAAGTTTCACTAGTGACAAGTCATTAGTGACAAGTCATTAGGGACAATTCATTAGTGACAAGTTATTAGTGACAAGTCATTACTGACAAGTCATTAGTGACAAGTCATTAGTGATAAATCATTAACAATGAGTCATCAAAAACGACTTATAAATCTCTCTTTAGCTCTAATGGAAATAGTTCTGTGGCTGGGCAACATGCTCCGTACCAGGAAAGTAGAGATACCGACCAGTACAGGAAGTATAATTGCGAATTCCATTCGAGGGTGCCACAGGGGGGTGTTCTATCACCACTGATATGGAGCATAGAAGTAATTGAACTATTGGTGAACCTACACAACAATGTTTTATCATTCCAAGGCTATGCTGACGACATAGTCATTACTTGGAGAGGGAAATTTGAGGATACTCTAGCTAATAGAATTCAACTAGGATTACAACCAACAAAAAAGTGGTGCGTCAGGATCGAGCTGAATATAAATCCAGCAAGAACCATCATTGCACAATTCACACGAAAAAACGAACTCAAGCATCTAAAATCTTTCCACCTAGATGGAATAGATATAGGAAAACAGAAAGAAACAAAATTCTTGGGTATAATATTTGACCAAAAATTACTATGGAAAACCCACATTGAGGAAATGGCAAAAAGACCATTAGGATATTTATGACATGTAGATATACCCAAGGGAAAGGTTGGGGCTGTACACCGAAATGACTGCGGTTGATATCCACAGCAGTTGTCAGGCCTAGGATTACCTACGGGGCAGCAATCTGGGAGAGTTGCACAAGGCAACAAATAATTATCAACACACTCAACAGATCACGAAGACTAGGGTGTGTGTGTATTACGGGAGCCTTGTGGACATGTCTCACGGCATCAAATGAAGTGTTTTTAGAACTCACATCTCTTCACATTCATATCCACTCCCAAGCGAGTGGGGTCATTCTAAGAACAAAAGATACCATCGGCTCAGGTAGTTGGCTAAACCGCAAGAACTTTGATATTCTTGCTAGACAATTTCCTGAAATTTCGATGCCACGGGATGCGATGCATCCAAAGTTTAGTTTTATAAAAGGATTCAAAACCGAACTTAGTAATAAAAAGATCTGAGAATGTATATCAAAAACTTACAAGATAAACCGGAATATGATAAAATGGTACATGGACATGAAGGAGCATTGGCAGTTTTATTTGGAAAATATACTCGGAATCGCTAGGCAAGAACACAAGCATCTTTCAAGCGGAAATTTATGAGGAAGATATGTGCGTTTACTTCAACCTTGAACGTAACTATAGGAACAAAGGAATAGCCATCCTGATAGCCAGGCAGCAATTAAGGTACTCAACTCCCACCAGGTGACATATTTTTTTTTTTTTTTTGTTTCATTTGCCGGAGCATCTAGTCATGTATAGCACTCAGACCACAAGGCATCCATTTTACTATATTTTAAGGTCCATTTTTTTTTTATTTGAATCCACCTGATTTGGGAACCAGCTCTAATAGATCCTGTGTCCTTAAGTAGCCAAAGTTTGCGCTACTTAGGATGTCAGCCCCAAATATCTGGAACCTGATTCTGGCGAAAGCGGGACATACACACCAAAAGTGGTCAACCCTCTCATCTCCCTCCTGTCCAGTCCTGGCAAAGTGCACTGTCTGCAATGCCTATCTTTTTCGTATGCTTAACCCATGCAAAATGACCTGTCATCACTCCTACCAGAAATCTCTAGTCTCTCCTACCAAGTGAAGTAATAGGCACCATGGACTTTGCTAATCTGCTGCCTCTTATAGCCCCCCTTTCTCGATTCTGTCCACAGGCAAACCAATCAATAATCGTGACCTTAATGGTAGCAAAAGGTATGGGAAGAACAAGTTCCGGGCCAGTGAAACTGGTATCAGATCCTTTATGCGCTAGTTAATCCACGACTTCATTCCCTATAACACTCATGTATCCTGGAACCCATATTAGCATCAGACTGGATTTGCACAACAGAGCCAACTTGGAAGTGACTATAGGGCAAATTAAGTCCTTCAGTGCAGCCTGAGTGTCACTGCAGACACAAATACTAATAGATCAGATAACATGAAACTGGCGATAGTGTGTCTTGATAAGCTGAACATCCTTGGCCAAAATAATCAAGTATCGATTTTAAGAGTTCCAGGTAACATGGGAATTTCTGGTAAGAAAATGGCAGACAATTTTGGCAATAAGGAGGCAACTTCTACGCTTGTAGGCCCGGAACCGTTTTGTGGTTTAGGAAAGGGTAACTTCTCCTCATTCATTCAGAAAGTAGAAAATAAACAAACAAGAGTATACTGGGACAATTTACCCGAGACCTATAACCTAAAACGGTTCAAAGATTGCATGGAAGTAAATCAAAGCAATTTACGAATCATTACAGGAATTCGAAAATGGCACTGTAGACTGAACTATCACCTACCAAGACTGGGAATCTGCTCTAATGGGGTTTACAGGTTTTACATGGAAGAAGATGAGACCGCGAAACACGTGATGGTTTCATGCCCAGCGCTAATACACAAACGAAAGAAGCCTTTGAGTAATCTTCTAATTCCAAATGAAGAAATAAGACTCAACAAGATAGTCTTAATACCAAAATTTATCGAGGAAACTGGACTCAGAGAATTACTCTAGATCTAAAAAGGGGGCACAATAGATCTCAAAAGTCAAAATACTAGATCCCCTCTCCCCCTAGTAATAATATTAATAATAGTTCTGAAATGTGTGAAATAACTGAATACCAAGCTGCCGAAATAAATGAAAAAAGAGTGTATGCGGAAGAATGGTCAGAAACTCCGACTTGGGAGGAGAAGCGATAAAAATGTTATAGAAGTAAACAGATGCAGATCTTAGATCTCTAGTTGATCTTTTTTCGTGATTACAATATGATTGATTCCTTCACAATAAACGGTGTTCCAAATTGAAGGAATCATCTTTGACTAACAAAAGCAGATTTGCTATTGTTAAACTGTAAATTGATCTTGTTTCTGTTGTTTTCATTGTTCTCCTTGGGTAGCTTCAATACTTTTGCAGTGTTTTTGGGAGTCTCCGAGTTCAGATTGAACCCTGCCTACATCAATTTCCTGGTACTATGACTATAATACTATTTTTCAATTATTGTGAACACTTCCAGAAATAAAGAAAAGAAGAGAAAAGATATAAGTATGTGAAATTTTGGAGAATGTATTCTCTTTACCCACTCAACCACTTTCCATCCCACATAAATATTGCCCACAGTGGCAATTAATTATGAGCACATTGTGCGATCTTTTTAATTGACAGTCAAATGACAATTGTCCCACAATAATAATGGGTAATATTAGCAATTCATTACATTCTTGTGAGCAGGTTCGTGTATCGCACACCAAACAGCAACGCCAACGCGGCCTCCAACATCAATCCGAACATACGAACACCCGTACCCATATTCGTGCTCCTGTGTACACGCCTGTGTGCGAGTACGAGTACCACGCAGTCCGCGCGCATGCGTGTGGCAAAAGTTTCTTTCCTTAGAATTTGCATTAGACAAGTGCACACAATAAAATTTATTATTGACCGAAGCGAACATTTTCTCCACGATTTCTCTGCCGTTCAGGTTAACCAGTGAAACTGTCACAAGCCCCGTACTAAGGAGGCAACAAAAACCAAAACTGCAACAAAAACAAAACCTGCAACAACAACAACAACAAGAATAGAAGCAACAAATACTGAAGGGAACTGAATTGAATTGCTTTCAATCAACCGCTACTGCCATCAATCATCTACCGCGTCCACTGACAGCAGGTCATAGGGAGAGACAGGAGTAGCAGCGGTGGCGGCGGCGGCAACTGTCATCCTTTTGGAACCAATAAAGTGACCAACATATCTTATAATCATATGCAGACATGCGAGATACCGTCGTGCATTTGTGTGCCTGCCGCTTCGTAGTTGCCTTGCAGTCAACTCTGCACCAAATGGACTGTGGACGACGGTGTGACGAGCGTGTGATGACAATTCGCATGCAAAGTGCAATTATTACACGGGGAATGGATGCAAAACACACACACACCAGTCCACACACACGCATGCTCACAGAGATACCTAACAATATGGGTTGAACATTGAATTAAAGTGACCAGCTGTGACTGAAAAAATTCACAGTTCTTTAATTGATAGTGAGAATATCCGTAATTCTCGATGGGAATTTTCAAGGATAATCAAATATTGAACAACAACATGAGTAGTTTGACAGGTTTAAGGTTCAATAAATTTAAAATGAGTAACAATTGCAAGCGTCTTGGCAGCTCTGTGCAGTTGTGACCTGAAAGCGGAAGGGAAAGAAGTGATTTGGAAGTAAAGGTTAAACTTCTTTAACTCTTCTGAACTAAAACTGAATACAATTAAACTTTTTCAAGGACTTTCTCTTAAACTAAACTGTTTACATTAAAGCTAAATAAGCATACAAAGATTTTTGTATATCTTAACAAAATTCCTAATGGAACTATACGAGAGTGGCTCAATAAGTGCCTGAGAATTACAACAGATGGAGTTACAACCTGAAATCCAACATTTTGCTTGTCAAGAAGCATCCTACAAAACAACGCACCCAAATTTTTGGACTGATCTGTCATATAATTTTGTTGTGACAACTATTTCACACAGAGGCCTATTTTTTCGGCGTAAACCGTCACACAAACAGAACAAAAGCTCGAAAAGTATTATGGGGCTCTTCACCATCGATTGAAATCATCCACCAATGGTTTACTCAAATTCGATGCGGTCGTACCACTATAAGTGACTCAGAACATTCTGGTCAACCCATTGAGGTCACCACACCAGAATTGGTCGATAATATCCACGATATATTGAACAATCGGCAAGTGAAGGTGCAGGAACTGGAAGAGGCTACAGGTTTATCAAATGGATCAGTGATTTCAATTTTGCATAAATATTTGGATATGAAAAACCTATCCGCAAGATGGTTGCCGAATTTGGTCACAATTGACAACAAAAGCAATCGTTTGACAGCTTCCAATGAGTGTTTGGGGATGTTCAATTGCACACCATATGAGTTTTTGCACCGTTTCGTAACCGTGAAGGAAACATGGATTCATCACAGCATACCAGAGACCAAGGAACAGTCGAGACAGTGGACTTCTCCTGTTGAATCGAAGCCGAAAAGCCGAAGGAGATCAAAGTGGGTCTGTCGGCCAACATGGTCGTGGCGACAGTTTTTGAGATGAAAGCGGTGTTATTCACGTCGATTACCGGAAAAGGGTAAAATGATCACCGGCGCATAGAATGCAGAGCTGTTGAATCGATTCGACGCTGATTTGAAGCAAAAATGACAACATTTGGCGAAGAAAAATTCCTCTTCCATCCGGACAACTCAGCGGCGCACAAGTCCGCAGTCGCAGTGGCAAAATTGCGTGAATTAGGTTACAAATTGCAGCGTCATCCAGCATATTCTCCAGATTTAGCCCCCTGCGACTATTTCCTGTTTACAAATAGGAAGAAAAGGCTCGTCGGTAAAAGATTTGTGTCGAATGAAGAGGTCATCGATGAAACAAACCCCTATTTTCAGGGCCTCGAGAAATCGTATTATTTGGACGGCATCAAAAATTGAAGAAACATTGGATGAAGTGTTTTGAGCGCTAATTGGATGAGGGACTATCGCCGCTGCAACCTACTTACCAACCAGTGTTATGAGCTAAAAGGAGACTATGCTGAAAAATAAATTATAGACCCACCCTAGTAGCTATATTGATATATTGATTATAATTTAATATAGGAGATGTACCTTTACAAATTTGTAGATATCACCCGACTTGGTGGCATACTTTTTTGACCAACATTTTTTCTTTGTTACAATTGTTTATCGAATTAGGAAAGCCAGTTAAAATTGATTGTAATATACTCGGCTCATAACCAGGAGTGTAGAATCGTCAAATAATGTCGAAGTGGTTCAAAATATTCCACCCACTAACTCCGCGACTCCACTTCTGAATCCAAAATACTGCTTATAACCACAACATAATCAAAGCAGACTCACACCCCGAGGGTCGCAGGTTCAAATCCTGCCTCGGGCTTGGTCTCCAAAATGCTTCTTTCTATAAAATCCTTTTCTCTTCGAGTCGAAAGCCTCTATAGCTAGTACTCACTCCCCCAACACCGTGCAATCATAATTAATTATGGTGTGATGAATAATATAATAATAATAATAATAATAATAATAATACTCAAAGCAGAATATGCCACTTAAATATGCTTCACATATGGTCACCTTTCCACACTTAGAGGCAAAGTGTCGACTTACAAATCCTCAAACAAAATATGTATACAAAAAACGACGACAAAAATGTGCTACTTTGCATAAATGTTGTTATCTTGGTGCAATTGTTGCTACTTGCCGCTGCTGCTGCCGTTGCCACTGCCACTGCAGCAGTCGCCGCCGCCACAACTGCCAATATAAGAAGCTACATACTAACTCATATTGATTGACAGTTGAATTGTAAAGTTTGGCGACATTTTTCCTTATTTGATTTGCAGTTGGAAGCAAGCACAACAACAACAACAACGGCAGCAGCAGCAGCAGCAGCAACATCCACAGCAACAACAGTAATAATAATAAAAATTGAACGCCAATGCTGTGAAAATGTTGCACATGCAAATATCGCATGTACCCGAGTACGAAGCGAACATAGGGAAAATATGCAAAAGCACAGCCGACGACAGGGAAGAAGGAGGAAGCAGCCGTGCTGCCGAGAGGGGAAAAAGGCAAGAAACGAAATATGTGGTGCAACTTCATAAACTTTCCAACGCTGCCTGCCGGGCCGACATCGTCAAAAAGTGGAGTCCAGCGCAGTGCGTTTTGGCAGCATTCCTGCAGGTATTTTGCATATGTCCTCCTTTGCGATAGTTTTTGATTTGCGTTTGCGTTTTCGTGTTACGGTTGTTGTTGTTGTTGCTGTTGTTGCTGTTGCTGCTGCTGCTGCTGCTGTTGCTCTTGTTAATGTTGCTGCTGTTGCTGTTATTGTTTTTGGTTAATTAATGTTTTTGTGCAATCAGTGTTGGCAACATAAATGGTCAATAGATGTACACCAGCGCAGTACGGAGCAGCGAGTTCACCGGATGACACCTCATTAGGTCAAATTATTTTATTGTTGTCTTACCATATGCGTAATTGTTGCTGTTGTTGCTTCTATCTTGTTGTTGTACACCGAACTCCATGCAATTCCACTGAACCCATTTTAGCTGAGAAACTTTTCTTATAAACTATTTTCGACGGTTTTCTTTTGGGTTTTTTTTTAAAATATTATTTGCCTAATGCGGTTATATTGAGTAGCAAATTGCTGTCAATTCGTTAGTTTTTATACCGTAAACCTTAGTAAGTCTCTCCAGGAATGCAAAGCAAAGGGAAAGAAACATCTTTTAGTCATGGCTAAACTATCA
This sequence comes from Clusia tigrina, assembly GCA_920105625.2. Taxonomy (NCBI): domain Eukaryota; kingdom Metazoa; phylum Arthropoda; class Insecta; order Diptera; family Clusiidae; genus Clusia; species Clusia tigrina. The sequence continues at coordinate 25,191,264 of OV050031.1, read as the reverse complement.
AAGAGGTCGACTTGAGGAGTCAGAGGAGAGTGCGGATTTCGATAGCTGGCAGGGAATCAAACAAAAATCTCTTCTCTAATCATTGTAGTACTGTTACATGAGATAGTCTGCAGCTTTCTGGTATCCAGTTTTATCATTTTTTCTGTTTCTTGTGACTCTGTAGACAAGTTATCCAAGTTAGATTGAGCACCCCTCGTTAAATACTTGCTCACTGGGGCTGCTCAAACTAACTTGAATCAATTTTCTCCGGAGAAATAGGATAAAAAATACCCACTAGAGTCCGACAAATCTCCAGTGTATCTCATGTAAGAGTAATACAATGATTACAGAACTACCGTTGAAGTTCATCTTTCTTGTAACTGAACTCTTCAATTAAACTCATCGATTCAACGCAATGATTGATGGTCTATTTCTTCAAATAAGTGGATAGTGTCTAAAATAAAAGCCGCACCAAAACCTGGAACTATTCAACTAGAGCCCAATTAACCCATTCGTTTTTGCTTTTTACTCTCTATACCAATATAACGCTGATCTTGAACAAAATAAAAAACCTATATGGAACTTGAGAGCATTATTCAACCTATTTTTCGTTCGAAGAATCGAAGAATCATGCCGCAATTCCGAAGGTACTTCGAATAACTTGAGTAATTAGAAGAAAATCTGCACATCTCTGGAAACAACAAAACTGTGAAATGTCTGCTTGGTTGTGTTGAGGAAAGATTACACCACTGAAAATGGAGAACTGATTCAAAGAGTTCCGTTGAAAATCAAAATAAGTGTTGTGTAGTTTCAGTAATTCCTGCCTTTATTGCTGCATCGGTGGTGTCTATTAAAGTGAATAATGTGCATCAATGTGGCATGCTATTATATTTGCCTTATTGACGCTGCTATTCTCATTATGTCGGCGGGAGATCTGGTGAGGAGATCATTGTTTGACCGTCATAACTGATTGTCTATCTTACAATAAGTGACATTACTCCAGCGGGAGTTGCATGGACGAGGAGGAGGAAGAGTCCATTGCTCACCTGTTGTGCACGTGTCCAGCGCTGTCCAGAAGGAGGCGCACTTTCCTGGGTGACCACTTTCTGGACTCTTTGGGAGATACCTCAAAAAAAAAGATTAGCTCCATCAACTGCTTCATTAAAAGCTCCAAATGGCTGGACCTTTGAAGGGGATGGGACCTGTTGTCTCATGCGGTATCACAAAGGGTCAATTTTGGCCTAAGTGCGGCCTTCGGGTGGCCGCCTTGCCTACCTACCTACCTACCAACCCAGCTTAGGTCGCTGATCTTAATAAATGTTTCTGGAATTTATAGGACAAAGCTTTTAGAGGGATAAAACATGGTCCTCTTGGAAGGTTTAATAAGAGGAACCTTAACAAATATTCTTTTATATTCCTCTGAGCAGCTTTTTGAGGGATAAGAACATGTTCCTTGTAAGGTTTAAACAGAGGAACCTTAACATGGTATTCTTTTATATTCCTCTGAACAACTTTTTGAGGGATAAGATCAGTGTGTGAGCTTGATTGAGAGGAAATTTGCGAGAATTAGTTTGTGGATACCCCAAATAAAGGATGTGTTGGGTATATTCCGTGCTTTAATAAAGACCTTCATGAGCTATCACACAAGTTTGAATTTGATAACCGCTGACCTAACTTTTAACAAAAATGGACTATCAAAGAAGATGTTCATATTTACACTTTCTAGGGGTTCAGAACCTTATGGCCAGAACTGTCCAGAAACTAGAACTCCTGCATGAAACACAGGTTGTTATTTTGAAAGCAATAGAACAGATATATAATAAGATATTTTGAATATGTATCTGCCCACAACCCTCAAATTATGTTGGATCCATCAAAGAGTCTCCGTGAAGAGAGTTAAATTAGGTTGTTTATTTGTTATTAATTTCTCCCAGTCTTTCCTCAAACGATAAATTCGAAAAAAGCGTTGACATCCTACGAGATGTCTACTGGAAATCTGCATAAAGGTCAGACCCCATCTGGTATCGCTAGGGACCAATCGGTGTATGCGTGGCTTTAGGCCAGGTTAACCTAACCTAACCTTCCTCAAAGGATGTTAGATCTATGCTTTCCCACCTTGTAGTTTTTTGGAAACTATGGTAAGGCCTAAACTGTCTAAAGCCTAGAACTTCGGCCCTAAAGGCACTAGCTTTTTATTTTATAGTAGATGGGACTGACATATAGTAAGATCTTTCGAATTTTTCTCTCCCGCAATATATCTGGAATCCGTCCGTTTAAATAGTTAAATTAGGTTGTTGGTTGTACTTGACATTCTGTGAGTCTTTCCTCAAAGGACCTGAAGTCCGATCATCGTATTGTATAATGTATGTTTGACTTGTATATGACTTATAATTATATATCGCTGATATTATCATTGACATTTTTATCACTCCGAATTGGTGGACGAGAGTAGAAACATAAAACCAAGATTATTGCATACAAAAATATACCTAATAGGGCTGAAGTAAGAATATATAGAAAAAGAAATAGAAGATGAGCAACAGCGACGGTTGGTGAGTTGGGATTGTTATGGAAAGATCCGGAGCGTTATCAAGTACCAAAGTGTTTATCTGTATGCTTCGAAGAAGATCAGAAAATCCTTTAAAATTATATCCCAACTGTTAAGACTCGAATGATCAATTCAAAGTTCAGAACTTAAAAGCTATTCATGGAGTATTTTAGTATTTTTGAAAAATTTTTTCATATCTTCTAAAGTAATTTAAAAGCCAATCGAAGAATCCTCTCTCTACGGTAAATATTTGAGCTAATCGCATGCTTTTAAACTGATGCCATAGCAACGGTGGCAACAATTTTTTGGTAGGCACCACGCGAATGCGCTATAAAGCGATGCATTCGCTGCGACTCAATGCAATGCACCACTAAAATAATGGCAAAAAATCAACTATGGCAATTGTTAGGAGACAACAGCAACAACAGCAACAAATCGCATTGGCAATATGACAAAAATAAATGAAATATGCTAATATGGAACTGAGACCGCTGCGCAGTGAGTGAGGCCCACAAAGAGATAAGCAAAAGCCAGCGAGGCAGCGAGGCAGCGAGGCAGCTCGGCAGCCAGGCAAAGCGCTAGCAAAGGAAAGCGGCACACGGCTCCGTGAAAAATGTTTGACACACACAACTGAAACAAACCGAAACTAACTGCAAACGAAATGTCAGTGTTGCCAATATGATTTAGAGAAGAAAGAGCAGCAGCGGTGGCAGCCACGGCAGCGCCGCAAACATTTTCACATAATTAACAAAATAGAAAAATATCAAATAAATTTGAATTTGATTGCCGGCGCAGGGAACGCGGCGGCGGCGTCGGCATGAGGCCGTATGCAGGCTGCCGTAAACGTATGCACACGTATGGTAAAAATATTTCATAAAGACTCAAATTGATGGCATTTCAACGCAAACATAAAAGACTCACTCACTCGGACTCCGCTGCTGCCGCCGCTGCTGTTGTTGTTAGATTTGTTGTTAATTGCAACTGGACACTGGCTGCAGCACCGGCGTAACTGGCAGCTTGCCCGTGATCCAGGCAAAAAACCTCCGCTTCGTCGTCACCGTCTTCAACATCACCTTCATCATCATCATAATCACCATTATCATTATCATCATCGTCATCGTATTCATAAAAACGTACGCTAATAAAGCCTTCTCTTCTCTTCATTTTTTTTTATTTCAAAAGAATCTTTAAAATCTGGAAGTGTGCATTCCTTTGCGGTGGCTTATGGTGGACCACCTGTAGGTTGCTCGTTTCCAAGAAGCCGTTTGTGGCGGTGCCAGTAGAACAGCCGCAACAACAAAAAGCACCACAACAACCACAACAAAACCGTTTTACATTTTTGCGACAGGAGTTTTGGCGGCGTGCCCACTTCTCTTCTATGCGGGCGCTACTTTGACTCATTCGTGAGTAAATCTTTGGCCGCTCCACTGGCCGACCAGAAGCCTGCTGCAATTAAAATAGCAGGTGCGGAATGCGGTATTCATAAACGATCCGAGTATGTATACAAACGGAATTCACTTATTGAGGCGCACACGTCTTTTGCTGGTGGATTGAAGTCCATTTTATTGCCTTCCGTTTACTTTTGGTATCAGTGCACAACTTCAACCTGGGTGGGAATCACGCATAAGAGTAAAATTCAATCGACCATTCCAGCACAATAAGCTATTAAACCTTATCATTGGGAACTGTGGAACCATCAGATTTCTTCAGACCATCGCAATTTAAGGAAATTTTTATTTTACTTCAAAAGCACTTTGCTCAAATTCCCTGCTGAGATCCAGGTTTTAATTATCTGGATTCAGAAGAAACTTCCATATAGATATAAAATTTTAATCTTCAAATCTATGAATCCAAGCAGAAGGTAGTCGCCCTATAACGAGATGAGATTCTAAAGCAGAGTAACCAGAAATGTCGAAATGTTGTGGCTGCATTGAGAAGATGTGAAGGGAGAGAGAACTCTAGGTCAATTTTCTATTAGCTTCTGAAATATGTCTCTTCTCCATTGATGGGTTAACCATTGATATTTCTCAGGAGTAGTAGCTACACTGCTGAACAATGAACAGTTGGGGAATGACAATCTTTCTTCAGGATTGTGCTTGGAAACAAGAAAGAATAGTAGCTAAACTGCTGAACAATGAACGGTGGGAGAATGATAATCTTTCTTCAAAATTGTGCATGGGAACAAGAAAGAATGTTCAGGTTTCCATTACTTCAAGATATTCTAAAAGATCAAGTGGTTCACAGATGGTTCAAACACAGAAGAAGGGACAGGAGCTGGCACCGGGGATTAACCACTCCGAGCCAATGGAGAAATCACCCAGCATATTCTAGGCAGAGATACATGCAATTCGCCTCTGTGTTATTTTTAACCTCCGACGTAACCTTGTGGGTCAAGACATTGCTATCATGTCTGACAGCCAAGCAGCTATAAATGCACTCAATTGTTACAATTTATTCTAAACTCATGTGGGAATGCGGAGAAATTTTAAATAGGTTAGGGAGCCTCAATAAACTTTCCATAAGGAAACACTGGGAAACAAAAAAGCGGATAGTCTGGCCAGGAATGGGCACCATTTATTGGACCTGCCCCTTTTTGGCATAGGAGGAAATAGCATAAAAGATAAATAAAGACAGGTGGAAAAATCCAGAAGATCACGCTACTGAAACTCGCTCTCAAAACTTAGACAATCCAAGCTCTTGATTGGGGACTGTAACTCAAAGCGTCTACAGTTAAGCAAAAATAATTGAAAAACTCTGAAAGGCCACTTCACAGGCCACTGTCATTTAAGAAGCCACCTCATGAAGCTGGGGCTCTCACCACTAAGCACGTGTAAATTCTGCTCTGAGGCAGAAGAAACACTAGAGCACCTTCTAATGAGCTGCGAAGGGTTAGCTCGCAGTAAGAAGAAATATCTGGGGCATTACTGGTGCGAGGGCAGAGACATTAGAGCAATGAACCCCAACTCAGTGCTAAGTTTCCTTAGAACTGTTGAACTAATAGAAGACCCTTAATATGTACATGCAAGAGGAGTAAAATGGATCAAATTGGTCTAGGTACATTTTCCCTTTTTATGTCATTCATTCATTCATGTTCTGGTAGACTCATGTTTCGTCACCTGTGACTAATTTCTGTACTGATTTTGCCTGTCCTTGACTGAATTTCGTGAGCATTTCCTACCAATAAAATCACATCTTTCTTTGTACTTCAGTCTAATTGCAGTGTATTTGTCGGAAAGAAAAGAAATCGAAGCTGCCGATTAGATCATCCTGTAGAATGGTTTTGGTTGCTTCATTCACACTATCCTGTCTTCACAAAATCCTTTTGTATGGTGAGCATTGTTCTTCAGCATGATTACCTTTGGCGTCTTTGATTTTGTGTTTCGACCGATACTTAGGGCAAATTTTTATAGTTTGGTCTTTTATTGCTCGCGAGTGTTTTGCAGAGCTCCTCCTCGTATATATTACTTGTGCAGTTTTCTCTTTGATTATTGTTTTTCCTAATGTTTCAATCTCGAAGACTATATATTTTATCAGCTGTTGAACTGTGTTTGTCACCACTCTTTCATTGTGGTTTGATGCTAAGAGTATCGTGTCCATCGCGAAGGTTTCTATAATGATTCCTCGTCTTGTTGGAGTTGGAATGTCTGCAGTGCTGATTAGATATAGGAGTGATCCTAGTATACTTGCCTTGGATGTCTGACTATTCATCGTCGTATTTGATATAGAAATATTTGTCTCTTATATAACTTATTCGGAAATAATAATAGTTTAAGGGAAGAATATTATTTACTTTACTTAGAACTCCTTTGTGCCACACTCTGTCGAACGCTTTCGCAATGTCGAATAATACAGCCAGGCAACACTTCTTTTGTCAATATCATCGAAACATCCAAGACTCACAACTTTATGAACTTATTGCACAGTTGAATGATTATGTCTAAAGCCGAATGACTGAAATGATGTTCTCTTATATAACCTACCTAGGATTAAGTCTGCAATACTGAATTCAAAGGGCAAAGAGATCAGGAAGATAATTCCTTGAATCTCAAGATTGGTATGCTTACTATAGTTATGTCTAGAACATAATTTTCGTCTTGAGTATATAGTTAAGAAATTCGAAGCTGTGGACTCAGTGGGGTTTTAATAGTCTGTTCATCGACCTCTGATCTAATCTACTACGGTTGTTTCAAAGTATCAAACACAGATGCTTCTAAAATTGTCCCGCAAACTATGAGCAGAAGATACGAGCAAGGAGTCTACAATATACGACTTTACTCGTTCTCGTCTATGGCCCAGTTTAGGGAATTTGTATAATTTCATGTTAGTCCCTGATAGAAATTTGTGGTCTCCTTTGGCAAGTTACTGCTATTTTATTGTCAAGCTAGTTACCTGCCTTTTCAGTTCGGATTTATGGCTACTTGTCCAGTTACCACTTTCAACCTGGTCAACCGATCTATCGACTTACCTGTTAAAGTGTAAGGTTATTACGCAATACGAACTAAATGTTGGACCTACAATTGTTGAAAGCTATTACTAAATGTAAATGAAAGAAGCAACCATATAGGAAAAGATCTACGGTAGTAAGCTCCCAAAGTAACCCGTCAATTCGGCAAACTGCAAGTATGCTTGTAGTCAAAACAACCAAAGACCCAACGGAGATGGTCAAATTTAATCTTTGAGATCACAGATATCTCCGTAATCAGAGGTAAAATACTGTTCGAGACATTGGGGTTGCTGTTAAACCACCTTTATAACGTACGGGTACGGGTGAAGGAACTCGTATCTTAAGGGCACCTCTGAGCTAACTGAGTTTCTATGATTAACACCAAGTACTACCAACTTAACCAACCAGCCAATCCCGTAAAATTCATCTATAAAGGAATATTGTTTCTGACAGGAGACTGGTGAAAATTAATTTTACAAAAAACGTTGAATAAAGAATTGATTTTTGAGGTCCTGAAGGAACAAGGAAAGAAATTATTTATAAAGACGAGGTCACTACGAGTGGAGAAAAATATGATTTGGCCGAAAATGTCTTGAATATACCGAAAATTTGCAGGCTGTCATACTCGTATAAGCCAATGAGTTCGAGTGATTATTCCATGATTTTACTCGTTCAGCTCTTCTTGTAGCCTTGCTTCCAAGTGTGCTCTAAGGCATTGTAAGTATATTCCAGCTCCATCGTACAGAAGAGGAATTCAAAGGGTGAAACTTTTGGCCCCTGCGGGTGTCATCAGCGGTCTTAGTGCACTTGGTTCCTTCATCAGCTTTAAATTTTATGCAAATTCGTTTTTAACGTTCCAACTTTAATCTCGGAATCAAGTCAATCAATAAATTCACAAAATTCCTTGTCGCTGGCATGTGGCCCCATATTATTCTATGTACTCCTAAGTATATATGTGAAATAATAACAAAGGTTCAAATTTGTCGATAGTTGTTTCGGAAGCAGCGCCGACGACGGTTGAAGGCAAGTGCGAGGAGTTGCAGGCAATAAAATGCAATTTTGAATATGTCGTGCAACACACAAAACTTTTACCTGCCGATTCGCGTTAACAACATCGAAGCCAGCAGAAGATGGGAATGGTGGACAGGTGGGTAGGTGGGCAGATGGATGTTGAGTGTTGGGTAGGGTAAGGCGTTGGTTGTTCGGATAAGGTAATGTGTTCGCTAAGGTAAGGTTAAATACAAGTAAACCCATAAAGGGAAAGAAATTGCCCCTATTTGGAATGGGAAGATTGTTTCCCTTCGCTGTGGTAGTCAGCAACCTTGCTTGATACGAGTATTAGTGGGAGTGGGCTGACTGATTGACACCTATCGGGACTGGCTGGGCGCGTTTATCGCTGCATTAGTTTTATATAAAATTTTTTACTGGTAATTTCATTTCTTTTTCCTTGTATTATTATTTGTGTTTTTCTTCTTTCTGTTTTTGTTGTTGCTGATTGTGCTGCTAGCCTGAGTTTAATAGACAGTTCAATGGTACTTTGTATGCGAGCAGCACTTGCTTTGCTGCAGGTTGCACAGACTTTGTTTTTGCTGTGTTGCACACGACACTACAAATCGCAACAAAAGGGCTCAACCACTTCCGTTCCAGCATAAAAATGTGTGCCATGACACGCTTCGCCTGCGGCTCGACACTTATGACCTGGCTGTGCGCCTTGCCAGCCTGACTGCCATTGAGAGACGCTTAAAACGACCGACTTTATTGAGACATCATTATTGACTTGAATTGGTGTCAAGAGAGAAAGAGTGAGAAAGTGCACACACACACACACACACACGCTGCACACGTTGGGGTTCAAGTGGGTGACAGACAATAAGCGTGAGAGACAGAGATAGTGGGAGAAAAGCGGGTTAATAGACTTCTTTAAATTTTCAGTAAAATTTGTAAACTATTGTTGCAGTTAAAGTAGGTAGCGACATATACAAGGTGCCAGGCTCAGTGTGAATAGGTGATAACTGTGTCACTGACAGGATTCTAAATACAACAACAAATAAGAGTTGAGGGTTTCCTGGCGAGAAGGTATTCTTATAAGCATAAAAATAGTGCGATAATTTGAATTGATTTCAAAAAAGATTGCTGAGGAATATTTATTCAGAATAATCCACTGATATTGTAACGAACCAGAGATGAAATGTTCCAGAATCATCTTTTCGTGTAGGTTAAATATGTGGCGACAGATCTCTGGGGAAGCTTAAAAGATATACACAACTATACCACTCCCGAATATGTCATAGCAACTTCCGAATATGTTAAACGTGATATAAGCAGCTTTAGCGAATTCAGGTACGACACCTTAGAACAGAGTGGTCCGTTTCTAACCAAAGATGCTAACCCTGGAGTTAATATTTCAGATACATCAGTTATTTAGGAACCACATGACTTAGCTCAGTATACCGATATGTTACACGATACTACGAATAAACGAAGAAACTCCGAAAACGTGGGCTGCCGTTCTCTAGAAGTGTAAAACTGAAGTGTGGAGTTGAGTTAAGTACCTGCGGTTGATGAAACAATCTAACAACACAGTCGAACTTAAGTGGCCATTACAAGCAGTTATCGAGTTACGGCCGACCTTGACTGCTCTCGCCAGGCTGTTATACCAAGAGTGACTAGGGTTTCCTCAACCTAGCAGCACAATCTTCTCCTTTGTTTTGAAATGACTACCAGGCTTAAGCGATTGAATATCACATTGGAATACCAGTGGAGTTTAAACTACCTCAAATATCCTTTCATGCGAAATATCGAATAAGCTCATATATACAAGCGAAGAAAGGTACCTTCTAGAAGGATTTGTAGTTAAAACAACGCAGACTTAACTACAAACCCGCCGTCTCTAAAAGATAGTATAGTTACAATTACACGAAACTGACGACTGAAATTAGAGTTGTATTATTATGTACCTGCATAGTTCCAGAAACTATGTTTTCAATGGGATCAATTAATTTCTTAGAAAGTTCCTTACAATTCCTGAATAATTCAGGTTTGTTAAGAGTAGCAAAAGAGAACCTCCTGCCTTACATGAAGCAATGAAGCAGACTTAACTACAAGCCGGGGCTCCCGCAAAGGAGGGTACTCGCATAGTCCCAATTACACACACACAATATAAGAATAGAAGCTGGCAAGCAAAGGGATAGTGGTGTTATTCTGGAGTTATATATTTATAGGATCTTAGTAATATATTTATAGGAATTAGTTCTCTATCTGTATCAATTTTATTTTTTATAAACCACCTTAGCATATAGTTCGAGATTCATAGAAGTTTACGTCCAGAGAGAGAACACTCCCACTATGCCACGAGGATATATTCAAATTCTAACAACGTCTTTTATATTTTACTTTACGGATCGAAGTATTTTATTTTACAGAAAGAACGTTGGAATTAGAACAATAAAAAGATAGAGTTGAATTAGTGTCATTTTGGTGAAAGAGTTTTCTAGATAAGATTGCCACGGATGGTGCCTTCAGCAATGGATATTCCAAACAGAGGAAAACTCTACTTAACAATTTCATACCAAATGTCTTGAATACTCGTTTGATTGAAAGATTAGAATATTGATTGAAAGATTAGAATTTGATTGAAAGATTGGAAGATTTAATTTCTGTCAATCCAATGGCTCGGGTGGGGCGTCAGGCATGTTTCTGTAAATTAGTTCTCGTTTACAAATTAGAAATCTGCCACATCCTATCCAATATTGAATGTGTTCCCTCCAGCTAGCGTGGCTGATGGAAGTCAAAACAACTCCTCTATGTAAACGTCTCTCCTCTGTATTCTGTCTCTCATTCTACAAGTACCAAAAGTTCTCATTCTACGAGTACCAAAAGTTCTCATTCTACGAGTACCAAAAGTTCTCATTCTACGAGTACCAAAAGTTCTCATTCTACGAGTACCAAAAGTTCTCATTCCACGAGTACCAAAAGTTCTCATTCCACGAGTACCAAAAGTTATCATTCTACGAGTACCAAAAGTTCTCATTCTACGAGTACTTAAAGTATCTTTTGAAGAGCTAATATGCCACATTCTTCCAGCGCTGAAGTTCCACATCCCTAAACTCCAGTTTTGGGTACCCACGCAGTTACAAAACTACTCACCCAATTCTTGTGAATTAATTACACAAATGCCGCCACAACGCATGCTCCCAAATTACTAATCACACTAAATCCTTAACCTACTTCTACACAAGCATTCCAGGCGCACTGTAATCACACGGTACGCCTTGACGGCATGACCGAGTAGTCCCTACGCACAATCAGCGCCATCGACTGAAGGAGCCTTTTAATTAAAAGGTAATGTGTTTTATTAAAAGAAACCCCAAAGCCCCGAGGAAACGATGTAACGGCTAACGGACATTAATTGGTTAAATCATTCAGCCTGTCATGGAAGCGTTGCCGCTTTAAATTGAACACGACAGCTGCCTGCACAGAGCCTGCACTGGCGGAGAGCACAAGTGTAGACTGCAGAGTGTCGGAGAAAAAAAGGATGCCGTGATAAATGGGCGAACGAACGCTCCAGACATGAAAAGGTGTTGATGCCGATGTAGACTTGAAGATGGGAAGATGGTGTTATGATTTCGGATTTTTCTTTCCTACGCTTTACTGGCTCATAATAAGGTTAATTCGTGGAAGTGTGTTGTTGGCGTGAAGAGATCCGAGAGCCAAGAGTTGAAAAACACACGCGAGGATTAATTATGACAGCGGTAATTAAAGTGAGCGCAGTCGTAAAGCAGAAGTGAGAGTGAAAGGCAAATATTATGCGAGTGTGGTAAGGATGGTGTCGGAGTCAGTTGTGCAGCAGAGCTGTAAAAAAGTGGGAGGATGGTTTATCATTTCTTTGACTAACCAGAAAACGAGATTGCTACACACAATATCTCTTAAATTATTACCTAATTTAGCTGTTTAAATGGAAGGTGGCTGTAAATAGCGTACAATTGCCATTTCTGCTGACAAAGGAGGTCCAATTCGTCGGCAGTGGTCTCTCAGATTTCATGGTAGTGCGTCATTCAGAGATGATTTTATGATGTTATTTTAAACTTGACGAAAGCACAGCAAGGCTGCAAATAGCCTCAAGTACAATATTTGCCTTAAGTATTGCCTTCTCCTCCTCCTCCTTCAATTGACAATATCCTGTAATTATTTGTTGGCATGTGAAGCAACCATTTTCACCACAAAGGAACCCACACCACCCCACCTCTCCAGAGTTTACCAGGACAGAAAATTCCATAGCGAAAATGTCACAAACTGCATTGTGGCTTTGGTCACTGGTCGTATGCAAACGACATCTTCATCGCATGCACTTCAACCCCTGCGTCATCCTCTTTACTATCAACCTCAAAAGCATGATACATCATCATCATCATCATTAACATCAGCAGCCGCAACATTGTCGTCACCAATATTTTCAGTATTTTGCGGCTTGACAAAACGTTTATAAACAATTTGCACAATTACGTAATGTTAACATAATATGCCACGATGCATTTGTGTGTGCGTGTGTGTATATGTGTGTTTGTAAGGTTGTGTTTACATATATATATGTGTGTGTGTGTGTGTGTCACTGGTCGAGACATTCACAGTATGTGTACTTGGCCGCAGGTGATAAATTGCAAATTACAAACGTCTCAAAGTGACTTTTAAGTGCCATGCCATCATGCCGGGTCACAAATTGTGTGGACACCAGAGGAAGATGATGTGAAAGTCCTCCTCTCGGAGATCAGAGACCATGAACGCAAACATGAAGGAAAGTATGAAGGCAAAATTAAGCGCAACACAAACGAGTTCGCCACAATACGTGTGGAGGCAGTCACTGTGAATTCCTCTGTAAGCAAAGCCAATATCAACAGATCCTGGACAGAGGGCGTGTCATGGTAAACGCAGTTTATCCTATGGCGCTAACAGATGAACTGTTCTGGACTCAATCATCATAATTCAAATATAGTTATGGGACATTTTTGGAACCTTTGTGTGTGTGGACCATATCAAAGTCTGCTTCGTCTAATATTGCACCTTGAGTTGGTACAATGAACCCCTTTAAATGTGTTTATATATATATATATATATATATATATATATATATATATATATATATATATATTTTACTATGATATTTGACATATAAAAATATTCATTATTATTATTTATTTTAGGGCTGTGCTTCACTCTAACGTTAGGCTTTTTATGAATTGTAGCACTTTGGTTTCCAAATTGTGCGAGAGTCTGTGAAGAGCTCCCCCAAAAATTGTTGTCTTTTACTTTTGATCGTTGGACACTCACATAAATTGTGTTCAGAGTTGTGTCCACAGAATCTGCAGTATTCATGGATAAATCTTTTCTATATATTTATATATATTTATTCATTTCCATCTCAAAAAAGTTCCAAAAATGGACGTTGTAGTTCATAGTAACATTGTATTTTCTGTATTAATGAAGCATGACTAAACATGAATTACCATTATATGCTATAGTTGTGACAAGTCACTAGCGAAAAGTCATAAGTGAGAGGTTATTGGGGATGAGACACTGGGAATAGTCATTATAGATTCTAGAGAGGCTTAGTCAAGTATGAACCATATACGAATTATTTTTCGAGTCATAAACTACTAGTCACACACTACAAATTATGTGACCTTCAGTGACCTTCAAGGTGGACTTGCTACTGATACACATACTTCCCAAAGCTTTCTCTTGTGCCAGAGGATATAGAAGACACATACGTCTGCATAATCAAGATCCTCCCGAAGAGCTTGAGAACCACTCTCATATTTCTTCTCTTTTGAGGTCAGTCAAACTACAGGTAACATATCAATATTTAACTCAAATACAACAGTGAAGTCATTATATTTGTATGAGTGGGAATCGTGGAAGATAACGGCATGAAATCCTCAAGTCTTGCACGTATTTATTAACATAAACCTTCCCAGAATATTTAGAATGTTCTGATCATTATCAATATCACAGACCTTATAATGAAGCACTAATAGGGCAGATACGAATAGAGCAAGTCATTCGAAAACGTAAATGGAATGGGAATAATCATATCTGGCGGATGATAATGCCAAAAGTGTTATCGACAGAAATTCAGGGGATAACACAAGAGATGTTCGAGGTCAAGCCTGTGGGAGAAGATAACTAGAAGTCGAGGGGTAAGAATTTGCTATAGCTCAATGCTGCTTAGAGAATTGAAGGAAACATGTATACATATACACAAGAGATTGGTAATAAAGGTATATTGGAGAACCCCAGATTAGTCATTACTGTTGACAACCGCGCTTCCCTTAGTTTCACTTTCGGTGGCCACCTCTATCTATTGTGAATGTTGTGCTGAAGCAACCCTTTGAAATCGAATAACTTTTACGAGCTCATTAAGTGCCGTCTTGTCAACGTACCGCTTAAATGTCAAGTGCAAAACCACAATAAACTTTGAAACTCATGTATTTGATAATCTCTGCTGCCACTAACACTATCACTGATGACATTATCACCACAACGAGGAGCGAAGAAGCATCCTTCTACTAGCGCAGCACATCAAAGCTCACTCACACGTACGCGAATCCTTTGACATTTGCGTTGAGCAGCGGCACTCACTTAGTTACTCACTTGAAAAACCGCCGGCAAGCTAAAAATATGCACCCAGATATGCAAACGCACTGAAAAGGATACGCAACGCACACTCAATGACCTTTGAATGTCAACAAGGCGACTGGGCTGAGCTGGGCTGAGCGACGCGTTTAAGCGCAGTTATGCCAGCGTCAAGTTGATGACGTACATTCTCGTAACTCGCTTCTTGCTCTCTATTAATAAACTGCATAATGCATATATTTACAATAATAACAATAACAACGGCAACAACAACAATAGCAATAACACTAACAGAGGCAACAAAGTTGATATCCGCTTAAGTGAGTTTAGTTTGTTTGCATACAGGCTGGGCGAGTGGCTGGGAGCATGCGGCAAGCGGCATGCGGCGCGTTGCCTTTGTGAGCATTGTTGTTCACAATAGTGTTGTGATTATGGGCGTTGTTGTTGGTTGTAGATGTTGTGGTTGTTGTTGTTGTTGTTGGTGTTGTTGTTGGTTGCAAATGTCAATAATTAAATTTATGTTGCCATTACACTTGACACTTTATTTGCGTTTGATGGTTGCATGCATGCTGCTGCATGAAGCAAAAAACCGCAAAGTAATTGTTTTTTAATACCTCCGTTTTTTCTATATCCCTCTCTCCCCCTCTCCCTCTCTACCTGTCACACTCTTGGCGAGCTTTGAGCAAAGCTGCGCGTGTAGTGCAAAGTTAAGCGTCTTAAGCGTCACTTGCGCCCGCAGAGACGGAAGTAGTGGCAATTTTCTTTGCCTTACTTGGATGGAATGTAAATGAGTGTTTGACATTTTTTCCTCTCCTTCTCATTATCGAAGCATAAATTAACATTATTTATTCAATTATGCAATTATTGAATTATTTCATACTGAAATGTGTAAATTGCCGAGACCAGCGCAAATTGGAGATAACTGAACTCTTCAAGTTCTGTTGCTAATTGCAAATCTGTGAATGAACTCTTTTATGCTACTCATATTATTTCCTTAGACCTCTCTTTGTATCGTCATATAGAATAATTCGTCTTCCATGCAGTTAGTTAGATCTCTCCAATATATTACTTACTTACTTAGGTGGCCATTACAAGCAGTTATTGAGTTACGGCCGACCTTGACTACTCCTGCCAGGCGTCTCCGCATTTCATGCGCCTCCTCCAAACTGTTATGCCAAGAGTTGATTAGGGATTCGTCAACCATGTCCTTCCATCGCAGGCAAAACTCTACATCGTCGCCCAGTGGCTTCAGCATCCTAAATTTAATAGAGATATAATCCAAAAAAAACGGAAAATTCGTCGAAGGTGGCCCCTTCTGATAAAGCAACTTCAAATAAAAAAACCAAGCAACTGAGTTTGATAATAAAACAAACACAGAATGACGAATTCAACAGAGATATAAGTCAGTTATCTAACGAAAGAAGCTGAAACTATGCCCTGTGGAAATGTACCCGTCATTTAAAAAAGACCAGTTGCACTAAATCCGTCAATCACAGATAACAACAGCAAATGGGCCAGAAGTGACGCAGAGAAAGCTGAAGTATTCGCTGATCTTTACAAGACACGAAGAACTAAGCGACACCTTCATCGAGGAAATACAACGGCTTGGCCTAGAGACAGAAATCCCATGTACATGTGACGAGTAAGTTTCCGAAATCATTAACAAGGGCCTAAAATCAGACAGATTGCAAGCAGAAATAAGTAACGTCGTAAGATGCACAAAAAACTGGAACATTCAACTAAACAACACTAAATCGGTCCACACAAACTTTATAATAAAGAATACCCAATATATTCCTATCTATATCGATGATATACAGATCCCATATACTAATACTCACAGGTACATGTGTATGACACTCAACGCTAAGCTTCGCTGGAAAGCACACATTAAAAAGAAAAGGGAAGAGTTGGACCTGAAATGTAACTCGATAAACAGGCTCATAGGACTATCAACGCCAGGGAACCCCCTACGACGATAAAAGGAGAGCCGAATATTCTGGCGAATGAAAGGCAGTCGATGCTCGCAACGCGACAGACAATGGCTGTGCTTTGGACTGGCGAGTTACTGAACTTTGATATTGTGTATAACATTTCTTCATTAATTTCAAGTGATCGGAATTAAATCTTTTTTTGTACTTTTATTTGTTGAACCTATTAATAAATATCCTGACAGGACGGAAATCCATTCTATCACTTAAAAAGAAAATGTGCATAGGCAGCAAACCACTGTGGTCATATGGCGTCCAACTCTGAGGCTGCGCTAGTCAGAACTACCATTCAGCGATTTCAAAACAAAGCCTTCAGATGTATTACCAATGCCCCTGGTACATCAGCAATTGTTACCTCCACCGTGATGTCGGAACAGTGAAAGACGAAGTAACACGGTTTCCTGAAGGTCATGCAGTCAGACTAAGCTATCATGTTAACGAAGAAGCATCTAATCTCCTAATTACGAATAGTACAGAACGCAGATTAAAACTAAACCTAGTGACCTGATGAACCAAACATAGCTTATTAGGGAGTGGTCAATAAATAAATGTCTAAAAGAATTATTTGTTAGTTTTAAGATAATTAGTTGCAGTAATATACGCATTTTATAATATAAGAATTAATTTTATAAACTTATAAATAGCATAAGTAAATAAAAAATAAATTTAAAAAACTTTCCAACATGTATTTTTATATCTGTTTATCGCCAATCATCCGCACTGTGTCAGTACAGAGTTCTAATTATTTATGAACTCACAAGAATTAGAATGTATCTCCGTCTGGGTCTACATAGCTCTGGGTCTCAAATTAGACATGACACCTTGAAAATTTGTTGGTTGTGTATTTCTGTAACCATATTATGTGATCGTCTGATAGACTGCACTGAACAAGAACATACTCATGAACTTACTGACATGGATCCAAAAGTAGGGCTCACTATACAACAACAGATCATTGAATAGATCTGACTTGAGAATTGACTTTCGGTTCAAAGAAAAACAAAAGTAAAATATATTAAGTTCAGTCGTCTCTAGTTTCAGGGATTGCTCCAACAACATCTATGAAACATCTTTCAGAATGGATTGCTTTCATAGAATGGATACTGGAGGCATACCGAGTAGCGAAGATGTGATCATTTATAAAATATACTGGAGGTATACCAAGTAACGAAGATGTGAAAGGATCAATTGTAAAATATGCCGGGTTAGCTCCTTTATATATTAAGGAGACTATCACCTAATGACTGTATAGTTCTCTAGTGTGAGTACTGGTGGCATACGATTATCAAAGATAGGGACGTATAATCTTGAAATAAAATTGCGTTAAATCCTTTATCTATTTAGGAGGGCATAAGCAATCCCCGAATGTTAATGAATATTTTTCTAGTGTGCGTACTGGTGGCATATCGAGTACCTGGCATATCATCTTGAAAATATAGGTGGTTACAACTTTCAGTTGATAAAAGGAGTAGACACAATTCCACGATAAACTGTGATACTCTGTAGATCTCGAATATCATCAAGAATACCAATGAAGCAGTATTACAGAGTGATTCAGCTAGGAACACAATGACACACATCTGGCAGTAAGTGCAGAGACCTGAGTGCAAAGATATTCGATAAGCATTCTATAAAATTACTATAGCGGCTATAAACTAATATAACTTAGTCGAAAAAGGTCATAAACTAATATAACTTGGTGTGCAGATAGACTGGTTAATCAATTTCATAAACTTGTTTCGAAGTGGTAGGAGTAGTGAAGACGGGGACCATTGTAGTTTGCAAATAGTAGACTCATATCTACCAGGTTAAAACCCAGTTAGAGAACTGTGAGTCTCTGGTCACTGTTGATTGATCTTGTGGATTTTAAACACCCACGATTACAATTTATCCCGAATAATAGTTAAGGGCCAACACATAGACTTACGAATAGACCCCAATTGTTCTGCAAAATGATCCTATTTAGATCCAAAGGTAAGCAAGGGTTCATACTCATAAATTAACAATCTTTAACCCTAAGGTCTGTATACGAATGTTTCGTGTTACCCAAAGATTTTTCTCAAATTTCTTTCAAAAATATATTGCTGTATTGTTTAAGAGCTCTCCACTGATTGTGTGATTCTGTCATTTGTCATACATAGTCATCTAAGCCATTATTGGAACCACCGTTGTGTGGCACCAGTTCATAAAATTCCCAACAATTGGTTCAATTGTGACGTCAGAATAATTTCAGGGTAATTTTCCGGCTGATACCAATTTTATTCCGGGATCTCCAATGGATTTTTAAATAGGATATCAATCATATGTTCACGCATAGTTGGGGGCAGTTAAATTTCATAAAAATAGCCCACCGAGGGCGTATGTCCTGCTTAAACAGTCATCTTCCATGTATTGGGTTGAAAGGAATTTATATCTTATAATGATGATGAGGGATGTTATGATATTAACTATGCTTGGCTTGGTATTGAAGACCAATGGAAGAGAATAACTCTTGAGTATTTATTCGTATATCAACTCATCCTGTTGGTGTGATTATTGTTATGATCAGAGGTATCGCCTCTCAATTCTCTGAAGGTTCTCCCTTTCGCAAGAAAGGTTCCCGAATATATAAATATATATATTTTCTGGTCACAAGTCGGAGGAGAACAACTACATATATATATGGTCCTATGGCTCCACGGGGGAGTAAAGCCGCAACAAGGTTCCTCCATTTCCCTCTGTCATGCGGCAACCTCTTGATTTCGCTCCAGGTTTTGTTGGTTTTGAACACGTCAGCTTGCAGACTCCTCCTCCAGGTCAGTGACGGCCTGCCTCTGCGACGGCTGCCTTGAGGGTTCCAGTCGATTGCGCTGCAGGTGATGTCGGTTTGGTCTCTTCTTAACACGTGCCCGAGCCAGCCCCATTTCCTTTTCAGGATGTCCATGCGCATTGGTATCTGGTTACAGCGATTCCACAGGTCAGTGTTTGAGATCATATCGGGCCATAAAATTCTCTATATTTCATGGAGACAACGATTGATGCAAACTTGTAGCGTTTGGAGCTCAGAGGCTGGCAGGTTCCAGGTTTCGCAACCGTGGACTTCACGTTTGAGTTAAATATTATTGTTTTTGTGCGCCGTGTGATGATCGAACAACTTCATAAAGAAGATCAATTACATGTAGTAAGAGGATGAATCTCGCAGTCTGTAATTTTTTGGAGACATAAAGTTGTACATCGGAAAAAATCTGTAGAAGAGAAGAAAGACAATAAAGCGCATTAAGCCAGACAAAGAATCCGTTCCCTTCTTTAATTAACTTTCCTTCTTTAATTATAGAAAGAAACATTTCTTAAACCAAGCTCGGGGCAGGATTTGAACCTACCACCCTCTGAGTGTGAGTCTAACATTCTTGCCAGTAGACCACAGAGGACGGCAAACAATAATGTGTTTAAAACACTGCTGTAGATTTCAAGCGATGCCATAATTCTCCAGGATACTTCGGTGCTTTCAGTCTGCTGCAATTCTTTGGCTATTAACTCCATTCATGTGAAAGACTTTTCCACTCTATTCGAGTCTGCCCTAGAAAAGCTTCATTTGAATGTTTCCCAAATTTCTCCACAGAACTGAAGTTAGCATGGCACCACGATTTGAGGCATGCTTTTAGATAAACCACAAGCGACCGTTTGTTTTATATGCACACAAAGTATTTTCATCCTTTCACAAACAGAAATTACTTTAACACCTGTCAAATTGCAAAAATAGGCAGAAAAAAGTGGACGCAAAGTGGCAAAGAGGAAATGCTGTACAAGGAGTGTTTGGCCAACATTTCACTCTCAAGATACGAAATGAATAATTGCAATAGTCGCAAAAATAAAAACCGCTTGAAACCTGTAAAAGAGCGCAGCAGTGGCCAAAATGGCCAAAACGCATGCGCGACATTGCGGTACCAACGCGTAGCAGAGACGCAATGGAAAAATGGTATTAATAAAATGTGCGAATATGAAAAGTTAATGATTGGCAAAGTAAGCAAACGCAATTGCATGCCACTAACTCAAGCGCAAAATCTGCACTCACACACGCACACACACGCGCGCGCGCACAGATGCAGATTCAAACACTCGCATAGATACAGACGCACGCAGGCACGCAACAGGCTCAGCTGATGCAATTCGCAGATAATTAAACGCAGCTAATACCACGGCCTGTGACTTTAAAGCTGACTGACTGCAAGAATGCTATTTTTAAGTATCCATACGCGCATGCGCAGCGATTAGCCTCAGCGAAACGGCGCTATGGGTGCGAGTACGAACTTGTACGGGAAGGAGTGCGAGTGTGTCGCTAATGTGCGTTTACATTTTGCTGGCATAAGCAAATGATGAGCGAATAGTCCGGACTGATAAAACAGGCTCTCTCCCACAGACTTGGACCGCCAATGACCCAGTGGGAACAGTTTTGCGCTGAGACTGTGGTATTGAGGATGACACATTTATGACATCGGATTGGTAAGTATGACACGCTGGATAACTTGTACGAGTGCACAAAGATGTTGTTCTCGAATATAAGTGAGCTTGGAGTAGGTAGTAAAGGTAGTTTGAATGCCAACATTTTTGTATGACTATATTTGTTTAGAGTAAGCATGACACTCTTAAAAACATGTCCTCTATGATATCATTCTCAATATATATACAATGAAACCAATTATAAAAACTACCGTATTCGGATGAACCGAAACGCTCTATACAACGTCTGCGGTGACTTGGACATGTCGTGCGTATGGACGAAGAAGCTCCAGCGAAAGAGATGTTCAGAGCGGAACCCGCTGGACGACGAAGTAGAGGACGACCATGCTTCCAATCGAAGCACAAGTCGAGAAAACCCTAACCACGCTTGGTACAATGGATTGGCCAAGACGCACGGAAAGCAGAGGCGCCTGACGAGCTCTGCTAAGTTCGGCCGCAACGATACCGGGTTGTCTTCACAGATTCTGCGATTTGGCCACATAAGTAAGTAAGTAACTATAAGAAAGAGTATGAAATGGGGAAGAAAATTATGAGGAAGACAATTTATGCTCCCGTCTTCAATAATATCGAATGGACATACACGCTCTCTTTAAGGACTGTCAGATAAAACAACAACAACTGAGCCCTATAGGCAACTCCATATACAGTTTGAATGATTGTGGTTTTTAAAGAGCATAATTTTATTGCCATTTGTGTTGCCAAGATAATTTCTGTTGAGCATACATGACTTACTCAAGGACTTGTCTTCTATTCTGTCAGCAGGGAATACGTATGAAATTAAGATCAAAACAAATGAGTGGCAAAGCGTTTGAGTAAGTATTTGTAGTGAAAAGTGTGTTGAAGCAGGACATATTTGACGACTTGTCTGCGACGATGTTGCTCTTGAACCACATGCGTTTATTTCTCCATTTAGCAATGAACAGGATCAATTTAGCATCAAAGAAGATAATTGTCCTTTTGACTCTAAGATGGATGCGTTTGTTGAGATTGAAATAGTATACTAAGTAGCTTAAGGAATTGTCGTCGACAATGTCGTGTATCAATAAGCTCGAGCATTAGAGTAGTTGCTAATAGAAAATATAGTATAATATTAAAGGCGATACTTTTGTTAAACTGCATTCAATAACAGCAATGGACTATGCATGACCTGATCGACGACCTGTCCCTCACAATGTCGTGTATCAAACACAAAAAATTCTTAAAAATACAAGAAATTGAGAAAAAAAATAAAAATTCGTTCACTTTCGAAATGTCCTTCAAAGTTGTATCCAAACTTATGAACTTAACAGGTCCTGTAAAAAAGCTTACACGACAAGATCAATCCTCAATTCGACGACTCACACATGTATTCTATGCATGTGAGCTGCTAACTTACTTGCCCATCTATGGAATTCATTATCCTGGCCACTGTCTCCGAAAAATTTCCACTTGGGTTGAGCTTTGTGCATCATTGTGCCGGGATTGCGTGGCATTTGCGACAGTGCAGTTGGTGGAAGCGCGGTGAAGGGGGACTCCATTCGCGGCGCGCACCTTGTCAGCGTCAATTTTTGTGGGTTTATCCGTTATTTATACTTTTTAATTCTTTACTGCCATTTCGCATTCATAGGCCAGCCAATTTTTTTTTGCTCGCCTCCTTTTTCATTATTTTGTAATCGCCTCAAACATTTCTCAGCTGTCAGTGCAGCAGCTTTTGTGCCTGGCTGCCTCGGTCGCTTGGCTGGGTGAGAGTTGACGCCGGCCGTGTGTGCGTTTGTGCAGTAGCAGGTCACTTGCAACTTTCTATTCGCATTGCTTTAACTGTTTATGCGTTTTGCCCGCTCTGCTGGCAATTCCAATTGCATGTGCTTGCGAAGATGCACCGGCTGCCCGGTGGCGGCTGCAACTGCTGCGGCTTTAGGCATCCTCAGCAGTCCGCATGCGGCTCCTTCTTCTTTCATTTACTTAACGCGTATTTTATTCCACTCATAAAGTCGCTTTTAAACCTTTCCTAATGCTTGCTCACTTGGTCTCCGCTACACTTGTTGTCCGCGTCCACGTCAATGTGGTGGCTACGTCAGCGGCCGTTTTTGTTGCCATTCTTATGCAACTTCGTTTGTTAATTAAAACTGGGTATTTTCGCATGCGTATTTATGTAAATTAATTTCCTCAAAACGCTTTGACTGTGATTTCATTTACTGCTTGGTCCATTAAAACACCATGAGCCTTGCCGTATTCTTCAGGATTTAGTGTTATTTCCATCATTTGCTTCCTTTCCTCCACTTGATGAATCCAGAGTCTCATTACCCTGGACTTTAAATGCTTGTTATGAGTATTGTCGATGTAGAATATCGTAGATATGTAGAATATTTGTGTTCCTTTGTACCCAGTGAACATTTTGACTTCCCCACTAAGGACCTCCTTGTGTATCTACAATTGGCAGCTTTACTACTCTATGATTCTGCATCTCGGACCAAGGGAAAATCCTCGAATATAACACTCACAGATCAAGACAATTATGTGTCCTACTTTATTTTCGTTCGGTATGTAGTTGGACTTACCCTTCTGTGGACTATTATCCAATACCATTGGAGATCTGCTGAAGAAGTGTACAAATGCAAAACGAAGTCAAACCTGGAAAACTCTTCAGGGATTAAGACAATCCAAAGCTCTTCTGGGAGATTTTAATCCTAAAAGAGCTAAGGAGTTAATAAATATGCCTCGGAATAAATTAAGAATCATCCCAGGCATTTTAAGCGGTCATTGTAGACTCAACTACCATTTGAACAAGTTGGGTATATCTTCAGATGCCATCTGTCGATTCTGTGGAGAAAGTCACGAAACCTCACTGCACCTGATCACAGACTGCGGACCATTGGCACACAAAAGACTCAGGTGTTTTGGAGAATATCTCTTAGATATGAGCAAGATCCCTCATCTTGATTGCTCCAAAATATATGAATTCCTGTCGGAAATTAACCTGACAGAAGATCTATAGATGAGACTATCCTCAGCTTTAGAAGATTTATAGATTTATAGTTAAAAGGGATACGCAGTCTCTCTGCATGAGTACCCAGACACCAGTACCCAGTGTAAACCGCCGTGAGCCTCGCCGTTTCTATGCTAACCCTGTTGATTAATTTGCGAGTTCTGCCTGCATTATATTCGAGTCATGTAGCGCGTGAGATTTGACAGGATGTTAGTAGCCTCCACCTCCTATTTGCCAGCCGAAGACATTGCAGCTCCCGTCCCTTCTCTCGACTCCAGCCGGACCTGCGTTGGTACCCCCAGGGATTGGACAAGAGAAGCAGCGAACGAGCCAACTCATCAGCTTTCTCATTTCCCTTGAGTCCACCCTACTATCGAGACATAATGTAACCAACCGAATTGGCAAGGGAAAAGCTTCTAGGAACACAACCCTACAGATAACTCCGATAATCAAGGAAATCCTGTGGGCAACTAAAACTATTTCTTAATAAAACTATTTAAGAATGAAACAAAAGTTTCACAGAGGGTTTATGCTCTATTCAGGGATCTGGGTCCAACACTGGATTAGTAGTAAATATAAAGCCCTGAAATTTCACCATTATCGTGAGGCTGGAATCATTTAAACTGAGGTTAATTTGCATACTCCCATATTGGGAGTGGTGTTTGTTGGATTTTGTTTATACAGAAATTTGCTTCTACTAGAAATGGAATATATAAATTATATAAAGTTGTTAAAATATCACTAACAGAGCTCACTAATAGGAACCGCCTCGTTATCGAACCCAGTCGTCAAAATTAATTCGTGATAAGTACTAAAAACCAAAGACTTAAGACACAAACTCGAGTGGTGTCTTCAACCACGCCCAACCCCAGGAGCATCCACCAAGCGGCCCACCAATACGGCCAGCGATTCATAACATTCCACAACCAATGCACACTCGTACGTAAGTCAATCGGTCGACGAGGAAAACTGTTTGCGGAAATTTGGCCTTCACATACGAACAAACGAATAATCGCCGGGCCAGCAAGAGAAGAGACGGCAGCAGCTTGCAACAAATTGATATAAAGCCCTGGGAAAAAATGCTCAATGAAAGGCGGAAAGATAATGAAACTGACTTGAAGTGTCAAGTGAAAGAAAACAGGTGTCAATGAAGCTCCAAAAGATTTAAAAACTTGTACAGAATACGCAGCGAGCTTCTGGAGCTGTGAAAAGATCATGGAAAGTGCATTCGGAAGAAAGTTTAATTTTATCCTTACAAAACTTGAGCAGTTCTTTCGATGATATATTCAAATTTCAGGCGATTCCTCGGCACATGTCCGATAATTTAGTTAAAGAGATTATAATTTAAAAGTAGTACTTGGGTGCTTTTGGAAATTGCCAGGGATGGATATCTGAACTGTGTATTCAGAGACGATAACAATAATTCTCATTTATGATAGTTTGTGGAAATTATTTCGTTTTATCCTTAGAAAAATTGGAGTTCTTTTGATGAAGTACTCAAATTTCAGGTGATTCCTCCTCCGTACGTGCCCGATAATCTAGTCAGAGAGATTATAATTTAAAAGCAGTATCTGGGTGCTTTTGAAAATTGCCACGATTGGACATCTGTGGACTTTGTGTTCAGAGACGATACCAATAGTCCTCATTTATTATAGTTTGTGGAACTTATTTCACTTTATCCTTATAAAACTTAGACAGTTCCTTCAAATCTACTAATAATCCTCATTTATTCTAGTTTGAATAAATGATTTTATTCTAGACTCACTTGAGCAGTTCCTTCGAAGATACGAGGTTTGTTCAAATTTCAGCATTTTCTTTGGAACCTGACCATAAATCGCACATTGCGAATTGCCCCGTAAGATTTGTGTGGACTTCATATTCAGTGATAATACCATTAATCGTCCTTTTTACTAGTTTGAATTTTATTTTATCCTTTTAAAACTAGAACAGTTCTTTCTATGATGAGGGTGGATTCAAATTTGAGAAGGTTCCTCCGTATATGACAGATAATTTATTCGTATGGACTTTCAAAACTTATCCCGGATGACATCTGAGCTATTCAGTGACAATTCTAATAATCCTCATTTCTGATTTCTTGTAGAACGGAATTGTATGAAGTCCAAATCAGTTTTGTAACTCCCGAATGAGTATCAGTTCGAAGGGGACTTCTGTAGATTAAAGCACAATAGACAGTGGGTGGGTACGCGTTGGAATCTTGAAGATATTGTTGTCATTGACATGGAGATTGCTACCCTTTCTATGCCGATTGATTCAATGCCTGCATATCCTATAACAGAAAGTCAACTGCATAAAATTTCCAGAGGCTCACTTATTGCATGTTCCTACTGCTGAGCCCGGTAGGCAGCACTGTCGCATTTTCACTGATGGCTCCAGAATAGATATTGGATCGGGTTCTGAGGTTTTCGTGGAACTCAATAGTGTTTCATCAGCTTCATTACGCCTTTGGTTTATCATGCTTCTGTCTATCAGGCTGAAGTTTATGCCATCCTAAGGGTGAAAGACTATGTGGTGGCAAGCAGATTGCATGGCCGAAGTATTTGTGTCTGCAGTGACAGTCAGGCTGTACTAAAGGCCTTACTCAAAGATTTAAGACCAGATTTCGTAATATCACCGTAATTCAATGCTACGCGCCTACGGAACCAGACACAGACGATGCCAAAGAAGCTTCTACAATTTGCTAGACTCTACCATCAATTCTGTCCCAAAAGGCGACATCATCATGACATTGGGCGATTTCAACGCAAAAGTAGGCAACGAAAACAGCAATGTCGAAAAACTCATGGGTCGGCACGCCTTAGCATCTGGTAGAAATAATAATGGAGAGCGATTGATTGAACTTTGCTCCAACCACAATCTCTTCATCGGTGGCACTAAATTCCCCCATCTAGATATCCATAAATACACATGGAATTCTCCCGATGGCCGAACTCGTAACCAAATCGACCATGTTTTAATAAGCAGACGGTTTCACAACTCCCTCCTTGATGTGCGCACACGCAGAGGTGCGGACGTATTCAGCGACCATAACCTAGTTGTATGCCAACTCCGCTTACGCCCCGAAGGCATCAGGAAGCAACAGAAGCGAAAGATGACCTTTAATCTGGAAAACTTCAAAAACCCTGCAACGCTCCAACTTTACCAGGACACACTGTCTACTACCATTGCACTCTACGAACATGGACCGTCCTGGCAACAAATTCAAAAAGCCTGCACACAAGCTGCGGAAGAAACAGTTGGCCTCCAACATCGCAAAAGAAAGCCATGGATAAGCAACACCACCTGACAATATATCGAAGAACGTAGAAGGATGAAAACCAAAGTAAACACTGCTTCATTATCTGACCGCAACAGCTTTCTCAGCGCGTACAATGCTATGCATCGGCAGGTCAAAAATTCTGTGAGGACTGATAAAAGGGCATATGTGGAGGGAATTGCTGGTGAAGCAGAGCGATCAGCAAACTGTAACAACTTGCGGGGCGTATATGCAGCCATAAAAAAATTGACTAATACGAAACCTAACATACCGCCTATCAAGGCTAGTGACGGTAGCATCCTAACCTCTGACGAAGATCAACTCGCGCGCTGGAGAGAATTTTTCGTGGACAATAGCGTAGAAGCGGAAAACAACACTGCGCCCTTCCTTGCTGAACAGCGAAGAAGAAACCCCAACAGAAACATCCCTGTCGACCCGCCCACCACAGAAGAAATCAGCCTAGCAATCCATAAGCTAAAATTCAACAAAGCTGCTGGACCTGGCGAACTTCCTGCTGAACTCTTGAAGTATGGCGCTAATATAATCTCTCACGCACTCTACCCTATCATGCATAACATCTGGGCGACTAACACCATCCCCACTGACTGGAAAGAGGGAATCATAATCACTATTCCAAAAAAAGGAGATCTCAGCCAATGTAAAAATTGGAGGGGCATAACCCTTCTCAACTCCATCCTGAAAATCCTAGCTCTTATCATCTTAGATAGAGTGTCAGGTGTACTCAACATCCAGTTACGGCGTGAACAAAATGGGTTCAGACCAAACCGATCTTGCGTGGACCACATCAACACTTTACGCATAATTGTGGAGCAATCTGTCGAATGGAGATCGCCACTATTTCTCCTTTTCGTGGACTTCGAACGTGCGTTTGACACGGTTAACAGAGACGCAATATGGCGCTCTCTACAAAATTGCGGAGTTCCGGACAAGATCATCGAACTCATTAAGGCCGTATATAAAGACGCGAACCTTAGTGTGCGTTATAAAGGTAAAAATAGT
Source organism: Clusia tigrina (assembly GCA_920105625.2). NCBI lineage: Eukaryota > Metazoa > Arthropoda > Insecta > Diptera > Clusiidae > Clusia > Clusia tigrina. The sequence continues at coordinate 25,162,917 of OV050031.1, read as the reverse complement.
GCCAACTTTAATATAAACAGAGGCGTTAGGCAGGGGTGCGTTCTGTCACCACTGTTGTTTATAGGCGTACTAATGCGGAGACGGAGGAGGGGTTGCAGTGGAGATTAAACCAAAAGCTCAGCGATTTGGACTACGCTGATGACATCTGTTTCATGACGCACACGTTAGCAGGCGCCTCGTCAAGAATACGCCAACTAGCCGTAAACGCTCATGCAGCTGGTCTCAAAATCAACTTCTTCAAAACTAAACTTTTGCGACTGCAAACTGCAAATACATCTCCACTCACTGTACTGACAAATGATAACTCCACCATCAACATTGAGGACGTTGACAGCTTCTGCTACCTTGGTAGCTACATAACAAAATATGGGGGTGCAACATCTGATGTGGCAGCACGCATAAACAAAGCACGGTCTGCATTCCGGAATTTATATCGAATTTGGCGTTCTCGTGTGGTATCGTTGCGCACAAAAATACAAATATTTAACACCAGCATAAAACCTGTTCTGTTGTATGGGTCTGAAACATGGTTGGTCTCAGAACAAATAACTCGACAACTTCAAACTTTTGTCAACAAATGTCTACGAAGAATCTGCCGCATTTTCTGGCCGACAACGATCATGAACGAAGACCTGTGGCGCCTCACCAATAGCGAGCCTGTTGACACACAAGTTAAAAGACGCAAGTGGACCTGGATAGGGCACATTCTGCGTAGAGAAGACACCAACATTGCAAAGATGGCCTTTCAGTGGAACCCACATGGTAGTCGGAAAGCAGGACGCCCACGACAATCATGGGTACGCACTATCCACGCCGAAAGTCACCACAGAGCCACCTGGAACGAAATAAGTCACCTGGCTGCTGATAGAAACCGTTGGAGAGCTTTTGTGACCGCCCTTTGCTCCGACTAGGAGCGATATTTGACTCTTTTATAATTATGTCTTTTAGTTAACTTTGAGAAGTAGAGTTTTATTGTGTCAAATGTCATGGAATTAATAATAAGGCCACTATTAGTGATTGGGTTGCCTGTGTACAGAATCGCACAACGGGGGCTGTAAGAGGCAGCAGATGGGCAAAGGCAATGCTGCTTGCTATTTCAGATAGAACGTCAAGGTTTCTTCTGAAATAGGACTAATGGCAGGCCATTTTGCATGGGCGTAGCATATGCAAAAGATAAGCATTGCGGACAGTGCACTTTGCCAGTCCTGTGGAAAAAAAGATGAGACGGTTGACTACTTTTTGTGCGTATGCTCAAATCAGGTTCGAGGTATTTGGCACTGATATCCTAAGTAGCGCAAACTTTGCCTACTTAGGGACACAGGATGTATTGAGTTTGGTTTTGGTGGATTGAAAGAAAAATAAAATGGAACGTCATATATAGTACAATGGATGTCTTGTGGTCTAACTGCTGTATATGATTAGTTGTTCCATAAAAAAAAAAAGAATAAAATAAACTAAAACCATCTCCACCATTGGGGCGATGTTCGAAATATCATTCGGTTCAAGTGGCCCTTGGGAGTGTCTGTAAAACCGAAGCTGGCAAATTCCCACAATGAAGGTGTTTACAGATAATTCAAAGCCCCACCAGCAACATCACACGATTCCATTAATTTTAATAGACTCGTAATTAATAAGCAAAACATTGCTAAGCTCCTGAACTCAACTCGCTTCAGAAGATTGTGCTTCACAATGAAAGCGTTATGGATCCTATGCGTATATTCTGTTGTCGTGCACCTGGTTGTTCCATGCAGGTACTCCTCATGCTCACGTATTCCGTTACGTACTCGCACAAGTCTCACACCCACGGCAGTCGTGTCGCATGCCACCTGAGAAGCGGAGTTTACTATTCCTGTGGGCACGGCCGCGTTTTGTTGCTGCGTTGAAATCGTTCTGAAACATTCATCAAATCAGCAGAGCTGAGCTCAACTCAGCTGAGTTTGAAGCGAGTCAGCGAAATAGCACAGCAACTTAACGGGGTAATTAAAACGTCGTCGTCGTCGTCGTCGTCGTCGTCATCGTCATCGTCATCGTCTCTTCGCCAGAATTCCTGCCATCCTACTCAACTATGCGCAATTTTATTGTTTTCCGTTAACGATATTTTTGCATTTAAAGTTTTTGTTCTTGGCCAGTTTTATTGCGGATTCTGTTTTCTCATGTTCATTCAATTGAAGTGCTGCGTCTGTTGCGCGTTCACAGTTCTCAGTGCGATTCCGAGCGGACCTGCCGAGAGTTACCCCGTAATAACTTTTGGATATGCTCATTTCATTTTGAGGCTTTTACGTTCTGTTCTGTGAGCATTAAAATCGGTTTTTTGTTTTTGGTTGACTTAATTTGAAAATTAATGTCGTAGAAAGCGAGGTTTTTCCTGCTTACGAGTTTATTTTTCACCATTTACATGCACTTTAATGCAGCAGCAGAGCCTTTTCCTTGTAATTATTTAAAATGAAATTACGCCTCCTTTGAAGTATGGAGAAAAGTTATTAGCAGTGAACAAGGCAGCAATGTTTCAGGAAATGTTCACAAGCTTACTTCATTAGCGAGAACTGATGGGAATGGCTCAAATTTCCATAGTGGAACATGTTTGAGATCCAAAGCGATGTTACATGTTCCTTGGAATGGAAGCACGCCTTGGATTGCGAGTAGATTTGGCGTAAATTGCAGAGGACTGAAATGATTGAGCTTATTTTAAGTTACGTCCAACTAGGTGCTCCTGACTACTGTTGAAGCCCAGGATCTTTGTAATACAACAGGATACATGTGGAGCAGTCGTGGTCTTTGTAAATCCTCACATACACTGTTTAACGGAGCACGGCGAGTCTCCTGTCGTCTTTAGTAGTTCTGGATATTATGCAGGTGTCCCATTTGTTTCAGTTCTGGAGAGCACTGTTACACCAAATTAGTTCATAAACCTGTTCCACCCGTGGATCCCCACTGCAGTGTCAAAAACTTGAAAACTACATCATTCAAAGTTGGAGACAGTGATGTCAGGATACTACAAAGTGAAGCTTTACTCAAGAATAGTAGATCGTATAAAAAGAAACTTATATAAATTAAGATATTATTCCTTTAAAATGTCCTTTATTATGTGCAGTCAACAAGAGAGAAACGACTATAATTCTTAATTAAGGTATACATATAACTATGTCTTTCACACATTGTGATTATTTGTTCACATGTCAAAGTAGTTTCAGCTCAGTATTATGCGGTAATTCGTTAAGAGAGGACATTTGACGATATGAGTTTCATATATGCGAAGCGGTCTGAGGCCGTGTTTTTAGGCACATACCCGGAAGGATCGAAAATGTCGTATGCTGCCGCAGCTACATCAATTAAGAAGTGGGAATAATTCATTTGATGACTTTCGAAGATGACCTTCCGTAGCGGTGGAAATCGAGAGCAGTGTCCAGCAGCTAGGATACAGTGATCTTGCAGCTGTTCGAGCAGAATCCCACTCGAAAGCTAAGCAGAAACTTTGCAAAAAAGTGGTCTCAACACAATCATACGAGCCAAAGGTCGAATTGCGCTCTACAACTGCGAAACCTACGATAGAGTGTGAAGATGAAATTTATCCACTGACAAATTTCACCCACACAAAATATTTTGTTAAAGATTTAAAAGAACTCAAAGTAGACGAATCAGATTTTGGCTTCGTTTGCTGCGTTCTTTTGTATGAAATAATTCTCAATCTCGTTAAACTTTCACAAGTTAAATGTTGGTTGAGAAGCTCTTTGAAGGTGAAGAATCGTACGAAACAACAAACCCGAAGGATTCTACATTTCGCCAAAAGAGAAACCGACTGTTCGTATCCTGAGACTAGAAAAGTTACCCCACCAAATTAAGCGAAAAGGAAATATGCAAAAGGACCTGTAAGAGTGGTGGGAGTACCGATGGATTTGTGACTTTATCTGAGATATCAGCAAATAAAACAGAGAAAAGCTCAGAAATACACTCAATGAAATGCCAAGTGGGAAAAATATTCTGTTGAGGAACCCCGGACACCGCTGAGCATACCCTGGCTCTGAAAGGTTCGTTACAAGACCAAAAAGGACCAAAGCAAGTGGAAACAGTAATCACGTTTGGTCCAATGCGGTGTTTACTGAGGGATAGTATTTTTAGACACGTGTTGCGGTGAAGCACCCCTTTATAATCAGCAATAAACAATTTATGCAAAGCACTGCAAAGTACCCTGTAAAAGTTAATGTCTGAAGATCCTTCGCAGAAAGCGGTTTTGGGAGTTTTATCCTCTTCGCTCAAAATTTTAATACAGAATTCATGGTGAAATTATTCAACCGGGGCCTTCTGAAATCAGTTTAAAAGATGTTTGGGTCCAAGAATGAAAATTGGGTTCTACAAGAAGACAATGATCCAAAGCATTGGAGTCGTCTCTGCCGCGAGTGAAAGGATCAAAATGGCATTATCACAATGAACTGAACCTCACAATATCCGGAAGCTTGCAGGAAAGCCTGTATACAAATATGGGAAAGGTCTGCCGAACAATAGATAGAACAATAAAAATAAATATGTCGTTCTCTTTCCACCGAGTATAATGAAAAACTAGTTGAACTTTGGCAGCACTGGTAATAAATGTTCTATCACTATTGAAATTTTTATATGAAATAAATTCTATTCTATGCACAAACCATAAAGTCCCAGTCGTTAAATCGTATAAGTAAACCAATTCCTAATCGTTAGAAATAACGAAATCGTTAAGTCTCGTTGATCTACTAGTAATGGTATACAAAATTCAAAGTAAGCGGCCATATATCGAGGGCTATTGCTACGCATTCCCAGTTGACCTTGACTTGATTTAACACTTACTCACTTACTTTACCATTTGTACGTTTGATTGGACTGATATCCGGAGCAACGATTTTGGATTAGCAGCTGATATTACCTAGATCAGTTCTGGGTACTCAGTGTAATTTTCGAATGTCTGGTGTCCGTTCTGGATATTCAAACTAATTCTTTAGAGAGATATAAACACCATAAAACGAAGAAATACAAAGCTCATATAAAAATGCATATATTTTAAAGTTTAAATGAAGACCAAATTGAACAGTACGGAGATCCCTGGAAGACATACTGGAAACTGGATAAGCGGGCATTTAAACCAGTACATTAAAGGTCGATCGAAATAACTGATCAACTACCATTCAAAAATATTTGACATTGATCTCTGTTGTGGTGTTTAGTACCCGAGGTTTATCAAAATCCTTTAATAAATGAGAGGACGCTCAGAAGCGGTCTGACTACTGTGGACACGAGACATGGAGAAATTGATACAGTGGATCCACTGTCACAATTTATGATTTGCCTCACATCAATTCTAAATTCCAGCCTGTTATGCGAACATCACTAAAAATCACTGCCAACGTATTATTTATGCCCACCAGAAGCAGTTCTTTAATTGCCTATTCTGGCTTTGGCTTTCAGGATTCATGTTTCACTTGGGCTCATGCCGCCAACTCAGTACTAATCAAGTAATTATTTAAAGAATTTCTCCATTCTTCTGCTGCCACACTACCAAATGTTCTGTCGATTAGGACGCCGCGAAGAGTGTGTCATGACCACAATTCCACGACTGTCCGTCCATCCATTCAGCTTAGCTAATTTAAGTAAAACTAAATACTCAATAAGCGAAATTGCAATCCTACTTGCTGCAAACGAAGAATTTCTCAATTTAATGCTTTTCGAGACTTGCAGATGCAAAGCAGATAACAACAGCAACAACGAAGACAATAACCCAACAACAACAACAACAACAACAACAACAATAAGAAAGCATCCATCGCAGCGCTGTGGCTGAATGAATGCTCGTAGTTGAAAATGCAAAATAATAAAATCCGGGTAACAAATTAATTTGTCATAATAACACTCTGGCCAGGCAAGCGCTACAGACACAGAGAGATAAGCCCCGGCTACACTGGTCGCATCTACAACTCATACAACTCGCAGTCGAGATTGGGTGTGAGGCGCGCCGCGAAACACCTCAGCTCATCTGGTGTGCACCTCCCCACACATCTAGTCGCACACTCACTTGCACACATGTTCTTATACGCGAAACATATTGGTGCAGCTACCCCACAATTGGAATTTCTACAACACCCCCAGTAGGAAAAAATGAGGTAAGGAAAAGTATTATAGAAGACACTTTTTCGTAATCGCCAGAACTGAAAGCAACTGTTATGCGGGACTCCAATTGTGTGGACTTAATTAATGGGCTTCATTCCCTTCTCAGGTTGTGGTTATATATTTTATTCACTTCCAGATTTTAAGGAGATATACACCTAACTGTAAGAGGAGGTATACCCTGAAATTCTAGCAATTCTAAAAGTATGCTTCGGAGGGAAATTGTCCACTGCTCTCATGAGTTATCCCGACATATACATTTAAGTAGAAGTTTAAAGGTTTTTAGTTTGTGAATACTTTTCTTCACCCCACTCCGTTCACAGCAAACTTAGTTCGGCGATATAATCCACACTTCAGGACGGCAGTTAGAAGAGCCCATTGATATTTCATCACTGATTATTTTCTCTCGATTGTAATTCTTTCTTCAAATAATTAAAATTTAATTTCCTTAAATCGGCTACGGTGGTCTAGTTGTGGGCATGGCAATCTCGCCGTCGCGGCTGACGGGTTCCAATCCCGTCCAATATCTTGAACTGCTTCTGTGCAAAACTTTTTCTCTTCGAGTCGAAGAAGTGAGATGCTAATAATCTTCATCATCATAGTCAAAGACAGCCTCCGTGCAACGAACCGCAGCTCTGCAAGTAGCTTCAGCGTACCTTACTGTGTCGGAGCTGCTTATTCTAGTAATTATCACCTTAGTCCCCATCGATCTCTTGGCCCTTGAAACCAAGCACCTACGAGAAGTTAAGATCGATAAAAATACCAGAGTAACCACGCAGGATATAAAGCAGCAAACCGTGAAGCAGTGGCAAGAACGATGGGTTGGCGAGAGGCGCGGAAGATGGACAGCGAGACTAATTCCCGACATAGCGAGCTGGATAAGAGGAACAGGAATAGTCAGGAACGTGAATTTCAATATCAAGCGGTTGCTGTCTGAAGACATACTGGAAACTGGATAAGCGGGCATTTAAACCAGTACATTAAAAGGTCGATCGAAATAGCTGAACAACCACCATTCAAAAATATTTGACATTGATCTCTGGTGTGGTGTTTAGTACCCGAGGTTTATCAAAATCCTTTAAGGATACTTTTGCAAGTATCTACTCCACATGGGGAAAAATCGAAGGGGCTCAATTTTTATACGGCGATAGCAATGCGGATGATGCAGAGCTCACCTTTTCAAATGCACCAGGAGAACAGAGCGAATTGTGCCTTTCCTGGCGCAGTCCTTGCGCTTACTATCACCATCCCAAGTAAGGGAACTTTTTAGTCAGTGCTTGAACGGCGCCAGACCGTGGTATCACAATGGGCCATTATGTGTGCTCAAGTGTGCTTTTGGCAAACTGGGCGGCCACTCCTACCTAACCTAACAGAGCGAACCACTCTTGAAATGGAAATCCGGGAAACTTTAGCTACCGAAAACATTGTGGACGTCATGCTACGCTCCAAATAGAACTGGGACCACGTAGCAAAATATGCGGCAAATGTGCTCCAACGGAAACGCGGGACCGGGAGGCAAGAATACCGTTGGACAAAATGGATAAGAGGATCTCCACCTTGAAGGAAGTATGAAAAGGTTTCCAGGGTGGAAAGATGTTCCCCGTTGGGGAGGGGGACATTTTAGTGAGAGAATGTTTTAGTGATCTGGCTGGTTTAAGATCCAGGGGTGCTGGGAGGTTTTTGAGGGAGATGGGAGGAGAAGGGGTCTCCCCTGAAAACAGGTATCACAGTGTGGGCCTCCGAGTGCAACTTGCGTAACTCACAAGCTACCTAACCTAACCTAGTGACAGCAATCCTCACTTACGAAATCTGTGACGACAGTTTTGATGATGCATCACGCATTTTTCCCTCTCTACCCGAAAAAACCAATACTCAAGAGTAAAGCGACTTACGGGGTTATGCCATATTCATACAGATTCTCGGTCCTCTTTCTTTGAGGTTGTCGGATGACCTTCTAATGGCCTCGGTTGGCTAACTTTCCCACTGGGAGAGTTCAACTGGCAAGCGGGGTAAACTGCAGCAGTGAGGCTGGCTATGAGCGAGCCGCAGGTGGTGGCTGAGAGGCAACTCCGGCTACTCAGGCTGCTCATCTGCTGCGGCAGTACTGCGGTGGTAAATGTTTGTTGCACATTTTAAAGATTTTTAATTGAAAAAACATGTTTTACGAGCGTTGCTAACAACGCGACAAGCGCAAAAGAAAACGAAGCCGTAGCTAATACCAAAAGCTGTAGCTAAAGATAAAGACCCAGCTGGAGAAGACGGAGTGCAGCATCGGGCACAGGAGACGGGCGCAGCAGAGGAGGAAACAGTTAACGCTTTAGCTTTTCTTTAATTTAAGCAAAAACGTTTTTATTTAAATTTTACTCATAGTTTTCTTTAATTTCTATCACACTCGCAGCAAGAGAACAGCGCGTCAGAGCTGAGCTCAGCTCGCTTAGTGCCGAGCGTGTGCACATGCGCACTGAGACTGCAGCGGAGACTTTGGGCAGATGTACTCGTATTTAGCCACTCTCGCCACACTTAACACGTTTTCAATGCATCCGCTTGAACGGTCTGGCATGGCTTGGCCTGGCCTGGCCGAGTCTGGTCTGGTCTGGCCTGGTCTGGTCTGGTCTACGAGCAGTGCGGCCCGGCAGGACTGGCATGTCTCTCTGTGTGCCGCTGCGGTGTGCACTGGAATGGAGTGAGTGCGCGATTATCGCCGAACGATTGTCTTTAATCGATTACTATACAAGCCCGTATTATCGCACAGATACTTTTCGTGTCTACGAGTCACTTACTTACGAGTACACTACTTGTGTGTAATTACTTCATAATTAACTGTGAAACGAGCTCTTTAGTCTTTTGTCGCATTCGACTGGGCTCTTCCCAGCCCCCAACTTCCCTCTGCCCACACTTGTTGTTTTCTCTCGCCTTTTTGTGCTTTGCATCGCTCTTTTCTTCTTGTCTCTCTAATTTATTCATTAAAATTAAAAATTGATTGCAATTTGGTGATATTTTTAGCATATTCGTTATTTGTCGTTGCTTGCATTGTTGTTGTTGTTGTCGGCATTGTTGGTTCTGTTATTGTTGTTGTTGTTGGCACTACTGTTGATGTGTAATTAAATTCAAATAAAAATAATGAAGTTGCATTGAGTATTTTTCCTTTTCTTTTCGTTTTATTACGTAAACTGTTTTATTGCATTTTAACTATCGATGCTCGCATAAAAATCTACGTTTCAATATTTCCATTTAATTATTTATAAATACATATTTCTAATTGCATGGGAAACTTTGTTTGTCGCTGCTTCGATTGTTTACTGATGCGCAAATAAAGTGAAATGTGGAAAATATTGAAAAGAAAAACAATTTAATCATTTATTTCTATTTTATATTTATTCATTTATAAATTTATTTATTTACTATTTATTTATATGATTATTTATTATTTATTTTAAATATTTTTTATGTATTTGTTATTTATTTATTATTTATTTATTATTGATTTAATATTTATTTATTATCTCTATATTATTTGTTTATTATTGATTTAATATTTATTTATTATTTCTTTATTATTTGTTTGTTATTAGCTTATAATTTATTTATGATTTATTTTTTTTTTATATTTTTCATTTATTTTTATTATTTTTTTTATTTATAATTCATTTATTATTTATTTATTATTTATTCATTATTTATATTTTATTTCTTTAATATTTATTTATTATTTGTTTTAAATTGATTTATTATTTATTTATTATTTATTTAATATTTATATATTTATTATTTATTTACTATTTAATATTATTTATTTAAAATTATTTTATTTTCTATAATTACTTTTAATTAATTTTTAACTATTCATGATTTATATTTTATTTATTAAATATTTATTTATTATTTATTTTAAATTGATTTATTATTTATTTATTATTTATTTACTATTTATTTATTATTTATTTAAAATTATTTTATTTTCTATAATTACTTTTAATTAATTTTTAATTATTCATTATTTATATTTTATTTATTTAATATTTATTTATTATTTATTTAAAATTGATTTATTATTTATTTGTTATTTATTTATTATTTATTTGTTTATTATTTATTTACTATTTATTTATTATTTATTTAAAATTATTTTATTTTCTATAATTACTTTTAATTAATTTTTAATTATTCATTATTTATATTTTATTTATTAAATATTTATTTATTATTTATTTTAAATTGATTTATTATTTATTTATTATTTATTTACTATTTATATATTTTTTATTTATTATTTATTTATTATTTATTTAATATTATTTTATTGTTTATAATTACTTTTTTGTATTTAATATATATCTATATATCTATATATATCTATTTTTAATTATTTAATATTTATCTATTATATATTTAACATTTATTTATATACATAATTTATTTAAGAATTTGTATTTTTCACATATTATTTATATATTTATTTACTGTTGCTTAATTATTTATTTATTCATTATTTATTATTTATAATTATTGTTGATTTTGTATTCATTATTTAATTATTAATTATTCATTATTTTTTTCAATTTATTTATAATTTATATATTATATATTTATTAATTATTAATTATTTATTTATTATTTATTATTTATTCATTATTTATTTATTATTTTTTAATATATTTTTCATTTATTATTTATTTTCTTTTTATTTATAATCTATTTATTATTTACTATTTAGTCATTATTTATATTTTATTTATTTAAAATTTATTTATTATTTATTTGTAAATTGATTTATTATTTATATATTATTTAATTATTGCATATTTATTATTACATAATAATAATAAGAAAAAAAAAATTAAAAAAATATCATTTACAGAACATTTACATATTATTTATTTATTATTTATATATAATTTATTTATTTTTAATTTAAATTATTTATTTATTTATTATTTATTTATTATTAATCATTATTTATTTATTATGTATTTACTATTTATTTATTATTTAATTATTTTTTTGATATTTTTTTTATTTGTTATTATTACATTTAATTTATTTTTCATTATTCAATATTTTTTTATTTATTTATTATTTATTTATTATTTACTTATTATTTATTTATTATTTATTTATTAATTATTTATTATTTATTTATTATTTATTTATTATTTATTATTTATTTATTATTTATTTATTATTTATCCATTATTTATTTATTATTTATTTATTATTTATTTATTATATATATATTACTTATTTATTATATATTTATTTATTATTTGTTTAGTATTTATTTTAAATTGATTTATTATTTAATTAATATTTTTTTATTTTAAATTATTACTTTTAATTTATTTTTCATTATTTAATACTTATTTTTTATTCATTTTTTATTTATTTATTATTTATTTAAATTTTTTTTATTTTTCTTATTAATTTTAATTTAATTTTCATTTATTAATATTTATTTATTATATATTTAACATTTATTTATATTTATTATTTATTACAAAAAGTTTTATTATTACATATTATTTATATATTTATAAATTTTTTATTATTATTTATTATTTATATATTATTTATTTTGTATTTATTATTTAATTATTATATATTTATTATTACATATTATTTATATATTTATAAATTTTTTATTATTTTTTATTATTTATATATTATATGTATTTATTATTTAATTATTATTATTTTGTATTTATTATTTAATTATTATTTATTTACTACATAATCAGTATTTTTGTATAATTATTTATTAATTATTTTTATTTGTTTATTAATAATTTCTTTTCTATTAATCTCTTTTTTATTTATTATTTATTTTTGTGTTTTTATTATTATTTATCTATTACATTTGCAGCTTGACGATTTATTTATTCAAAGACTTCGGATGAAGTGATAGCAACACACATGTGGGGCTAAGCTCAGGCTACCGTGGGGGTCACAGGCGGCGGATAGTGAACGGCCTACCAGAGTAGGTTAGCTGCGAATAACCAATAAGTGGTCCCCGACCAAGAGCGGCAAGCGTGGAGAGTGCGATTGAAAAGGTCTGCAAACTCTGAGAAACGCATGTGACAAGACGAGTAGGCACCGTCTAAAGAAGTGCTCCCCATCCATTCCGTTACCTCAGTACACCAGAGTGATATCGGGTGGAAATGGCTTTCGGGCTAATGCTGTAGCTGCCTCCGTCCCGTTAAAACCGTGGCGGGTCTTCAAGTACATTCGATGTTGCGTCACCATTAAGTTGGCGGTACAGGCTCAGTTGAGCATCAATCCTGACTAACGCTTATCCTGGCTCTGAGTACAAGTTCTCATGAAGACTTGTGCCAACCCTCGGTGGAACTCCCTGCTTGCATAGACAACCACATGGATATTTTCAAAGCGACTGTACAACGAACGGAGATAGCGGCTTGAAGCGGGGACCCATATAAAATGAATACACCTCAGCAACAAACAAAGAAACAAACACAACCTAAACTTCAAATACAGCAGGAAGTAACTCCAAGCGATCCAGAAAGGGGAAGCTGCTTTAGAAGAAGTAGCAAAATTATGCGATCGCCAGAAGAGGGAGTAACAAACCAGCAACAACCCCAAGTGAGTAATACACCGGTAGATGGAGCGAGTCACAAATCGCGCACCATCCCTGCCGCGAACCAAACGCCTCTGGGCGCAAAAGGGAACCAACAACAGCAGGAGTCTTCTGGAAATCCCACACCTGTATTGATGAAATGTCCCGTCAGCTCACCCAGACAGGAATTCATCATAAAGATGAGAACGGCAGAAGAAGAAGTTCTCACGAAATGTCGGAAAGTCTTGACGAAGATGAAGCAAGCCATGATCAAGCAGAAGAACGTGAGTATGGACGTAAAGGCCGGAGTTTCCTGCTAGACGAGCTTTTCGACGTAATGGAAAGCTATCGGCGAAACTGGACGGAAAAAGAGAACGAGTGCAAACTTGTTACGGCACCGAAACCGAGGCACACGGCCCTGACCAGCGCCTCAGCAACACCAACGATGGCTAGACCCAAACGAGCAGCTTCTAGCCCAGCAGAACCAGAAGATGGGAAAAAATTCTCTGAAAGTAAGGCCGATGGGTGGCAAACTGTTACAAGGAGTAGACGTGTGGCAACACGAAGTCAAACACAGGAAAATTCAACAGCAAAGAATTCCGTGGGCGACAGCGATAAGTCACAAACAACAATGCAAGGAAGACATAGGACAAAGGAGACAAAACCAAAGTCCGAAGCCGTCCTTATCAAACCAGCAGAGGGTTTCAAATATGCGGATGTCCTGAAAAGCATCCGCTGCAATGTCAAACCAGAGGATGCACAGACCAAGGTGCGATCGATCCGGAAAAAAAGAGCAGGTGGACTTCTGTTGGAGCTGGATAAAGGAGCAAAAGTGACAACGGGCTTTTGTGAACTTTTAAAAGGTGCACTACAGAAGTCAGCAGTGGTGACTGATCTTAAGCCAAGAGCCACTATAGGGATACGAGATCTCGATCTGCTCGCCACAAAGGAAGAAGTACACCAAGCCTATGAGAACTGCTTCCTATGAGGATATGGTAACAACTATAACAGCACCAAATAGCCGAGAGCAAGTGCGAGCCTATGTAACGATGTCATCGGAGCTCGCCAATATACTGCTGAAGAAAGATCGCATCAGGATCGGATGGGTGAACTGTAGATTAAGGCCAGGGCATAACACAAAACGGTGTTTCCGGTGCTTTGCTCCTGATCATCTAACATGGCAGTGCAAAGGACCTGACAGGAAAGGTCAAGGCCTGTGCATACGATGTGGCGAAACGGGGCACAAATTAAAAGAGTGCAGTAACACCCCAAAGTGCTGCCTCTGCGTTGATGCTCAATGCAGTCCGGTAGACCATATCCCGAGCTCAAGTAGATGCGTGATGAGCAAAAAATTGACATCTAAATGAAAGTGCTACAAGGAAACATTACTGGACCAAATTAGTATAGAGCAGAAAGCAGACATTGTAGTAGTCAGTGAGCAATATAGGGAAAAAGTAAGCGGAACATGGCTTGCAGATACGAGCGGAACGGCGGCCATATGGCTACCTGTAGGCACCAATTTTAGCATAACCGGAGATGGAAAAGACGATGGTTTCGTTTGGGCCCATGATCGATACTTTACTTTGATAAGCTGCTACTTGACTCCAAGTGACTGCGCAGAAGTATTCCAGAAAAAGATCGATGACATCGAAGATAAAGCACAAGAGTTTGGAGGAGCACTCATCATCGCCGGCGATTTTAACTCCAAAGCAGTTGAATGGGGAATGCAAACAAGCAATTCAAGGGGCCAGCGGGTACTGGACATGGTCGCGAGACTGGGAATGGTCATCGTAAACACAGGGACCACTGCCACTTTTAGAAGACCAGGATGCGTGGGTACAATTCCAGATATTGCACTAGCTTCTGAGAGCATTGCTCACAGAGTGAGTACATGGAAAGTCTTAGAAGACTACAATGGAAGCGATCACCAATACATTACGTTTTCCATTAAAAAAGTGCCAAGCAACCATGACCACAACAAAAGTGGACGCGGAACTCGCAAGTGGAATGTATCAAAGTTAAATCCTGAAGTGCTACTTGCTGAGCTGGAGGCAAACATTCCATTAGACAGCCACGCCAGCGATGCTAATAGCAAGGTGAAGCAGACCATGCAGTGTATAGAGAGAGCCTGTACCAAAGCGATGCCGAAAATAAGACCAAATAAACACAAGAACGCCGTTTACTGGTGGACAGAGGAAATAGCTCAACTCAGACGGGTCTGTCTGCGGTGTAGAAGAAAATACACTAGGGCCAGGCGTGTTGGATCAGCGATTGCCGAAAGAGAAGATCTCCAAGCTGCTAGGAAAATCCTCAAAACTGCTATTCGCACCAGCAAGGAGAAGAAATGGGAGGAGCTCCGAAACGACATAAACAACAACCCATGGGGACTGGGATATAAAGTCGTAATGAAAAAGCTTGGAGCATGAGCATCGGTACCCCAACTAGAAGACCATGCTATGGAAAACATAGTAAACGCTCTATTTCCTATACATGCCTTAAGAGAAGAAACGGAAGTGCTGGTCAAGTTCCTTTAACGGAAGACGAACTTAAAGCAGCCGCCATAACCCTACAGAGAAACAAAGCACCGGGTATCGACGGTATTCCAGCAGAAGTCCTCAAAATAGTGTAAAATAGCCATGCCCAAGTACTCCTCGATATGTATAATGCCTGCCTGACAGAAGAATATTCCCAGACGTATGGAAAAGACAGCGGCTAGTGCTCATCAGCAAGGGAAAAGGATGCCCTGAATCACCGTCAGCATATCGACCACTGTGTATGCTAGACACCGCGCGCAAACTTCTGGAGCGACTCCTCAAACCCCGAATAGCAGCAGCCATTGAAAACGCTGGGGGATTATCCACTCGACAACACGGTTTTCGACCAGGAAAGTCCACAATTGGCGCCGTAGAAGACGTCATAGAAAGTGTGCTAGCGGCACAGCAAGGAAATCTCTACTCCAGACGAGTGGTACTCATTGTTACATTAGACGTAAGAAACGCTTTCAACAGCGCTAGGTGGGTGGATATGATCGAGGCACTTGAAAATCGTTTTCAGATACCAGCTTATTTGAAGAAGATAATCCGGAGCTACCTTAAAGATAGAATGTTGTTATACGAGACCAACAATGGCACCCGAAGCAAAATCATCACGTCAGGGGCAGCGCAAGGGTCCATCCTCGGACCGGACCTTTGGAATATAAGCTACGATGGCATTTTGCGCATAGAGATGCCAGATGACACTCATCTAGTCGGACACGCAGACGACATAGCGGCTGTCATCACCGCATGCGACTCGGAAGACGCCCAAAGAAAGCTGAACCAGGTCATGATCAGAACCCAGAGGTGGCTCGATTCACATGGCTTGAAGTTGGCCACGGAAAAGACGGAACTGCTATTCCTCACGAGAAAGCACATTCCAATAGAAATCGACTTGAGAGTTTGCTCCGAGACCATCAGGACACAAAAGGTGATAAAGTACCTGGGAATTCAGCTTGACTCCAAGCTCACCTACTGGGCGCAAATGCAAAATGCGGCGACGAAGGCAGCACGGGTAACGGCTTCTCTCAGCAGACTAATGGCAATCATCGGATGGCCGACATCCATCAAGCGGAAGCTTCTAATGATGACAACGCACTCCATTCTGCTGTATGGTAGCGAATTGTGGGCTGACAAGCTAAAGGTGCACGCCCGAAGAAAAGTTTTATCCTCCGTACAACGAACCGCAGTTTTGCGAGTAGCTTCAGCGTACCGTAATGTATCGGAGCCGGCAATTCTGGTAATTAGCTGCTTAATCCCTATCGATCTCTTGGCCCTCGAACGAAAACACCTACGAGAAGCCAAGATGGGTAAGAATACCAGAGGAACTGCGCAGCATAAAAAGCAACAAACTGTGCACCATTGGCAGGAACGATGGGCCGCCGAGAGTCGCGGAAGATGGACAGCGAGACTCCTACCGGACATAGCGAGCTGGATAGGAGGAACAGCCGGAACCGTCAATTTCTACCTCACGCAGTTACTGTCTGGTCACGGATACCTCTGCAAGTATCTACACCGAATGGGAAAAATTGGAGGGCCTGAGTGCATATACGGCGACAGCAATGTGGATGATGCAGAGCACACCTTTTTCAAATGCACAAGGTGGCAAACAGAGCGCACCACGCTTGAAATGGAAATCGGGGAAACCTTAGCCACAGAGAACATTGTGGAGGTTATGCTAAGCAGCAAAGAAAACTGGGACCACGTAGATAAATATGTGGAAAATGTGCTCCGGCGGAAAAAGCGGGACCTGGACGCAGGAAAAATGTTGAGAGTCCAATAGGGACGAAGTGAAAATCTCCACCTTGAAGGAAGTATAAAAAGGGTTCCAGGGTGGGGAGATGTTCCCAGCGAGGGAGGGGGATGTCTTAGTGGGTGCAATTCTCACATACCAAATCTGTGACGACAGTTTTGATGATGCGGCAGGCATTTTTACCCTCTCTACCAAAAAAAAAAAATATAGCAACACACACACACACACCCCCTACGGCTTTTAACTCGATGAAAAAAGAGGTTTTCGCCAAAACCACTTTCCTGGGCTGGATTCGCACCCAAGACCCCACCGCTGCGGCAATAGCATACTTTCCTCTGGATACGGCGATCGACCAATTTAAACATATTTCAGAAAACAATTCACTGATCTTCTGTTTTATAAAAATACAATAAAATATGCCAGACTATATATGAGTCCCGCCCACAGATACACTGATCCCGAAGGGCTCATTAAAGTCCACCTACTTTGGAGATATGAAGGAATGATATGAACCATTCTGCTACACATCTTCTACATACAATTGTGGTCGGGACACAAACTTGGAGGACGTAAAATTTTTTGCAAAATTGTTTGTTCCAATATAACCAAGCCCGGTCCAGTCTTCTTTAAAGCTTCATCGATCACTTACATTGGAACAATCGGAAGAGGAGTGTTCCACGATCTATGATATATTATATTATTTAATTATAAAATTAATTTTAGACTTAACCAAACGCAAAGAGTCCTGAAAGTCCAGAATTAGAATAGTTGTTGGGAGCTGAATGATGATGAGAGGAAGATGATATAACAAACAGATTGGATGATATCGAAGTCATGTTTGTTCGTTTGCGGATATTTTGTCTAAGTTCCCATCAATCCAGACCGACCAAAATCAGAATATCTGATTCTGTAGAGAAATCAACATTACTGCCTGATAGTGATATAGTAATAATGTGGAAATCATTCAAACACAGGCTACAAATCTTCATATACAAAAGAAATGAATGTGAAATATTCCCAGCAAAACTATCACTAAGAACTTCTGGAAGCTCACCAGTCAAGTGAGCAGAAGAGAACGAAAGTGGAAGTAGATATAAACAGAACATCTTTAGAGATCCAAGACTTCCACTGACTGCATATGGTCGATTAGGAGTAGATTTGAAATTAATTGCCAACCGTCGCCAACACTTGCGAAAAAAACGTGGCTTTTTGTGATGGCGTTTGTGTAACTCTAAATCTGATGCTTCGTCGTGATGAGCTTAAAAGAATCATGATCATCTATGACACATGTGACTTGTGTATCCCTTAAGTATAATATAAATAGTTTTCAAATCTCCGGGAGGAAATATGATTCCTTCCTTCTACAGACTAAGGAACTCTCGTGCTTTGATTGAAACCAATCGATCCAACACAGCCACCCCTTTGAACTTTTCATTCTACCCATCAAATGATATTTTGTTTGAACTGCTGAACTGCATACCTAAAAGTGGGAGAGGTGATATGGAGTCACAACAGATTGGGGCTCAGTCATCAGTGAACAAATATCTCTCTCTTTTCCTTGATTTCATTATTTTTCTAGGTGATAATTCTTGCTCAAGAGCTCTCCCACGGCATAGAATTAAAATTTTCCAGAAAACATTGAGAGTTGCAAAAGAGCAGAAGGATCAGCTACTTATACCCCTAATATACATATTCAATAAAAATTATTGAGAATTTGGCATGGTGTGGACTATAAAAATAGAGGAAAATTAGTAGTCCCATAGATTATTAATGAATCATGAAGACCCTTGCTGGGAGCCTCTTTAGAGTCCTTTATTTTGTATAAAATTAGATCAATCAATCAAAGCCCTGTGATACCCAAATCACCACTCCCTTTATTATCAATCGAAACCCAAGCAATGCCCAAATCACCACTCCCTTTATTATCAATCGAAACCCATGTAATGCCCAAATCACCACTCCCTTTATTATCAATCGAAACCCATGTAATGCCCAAATCACCACTCCCCTTATTAGTGGTGGCGCTATTTTCTAAGCAACTGTCCGACAGCAAATATCTCTGGATAAGTGAAACAAATTAGCATCTCTACTCTTCGTACAATCATACCTGGATGTCGGCATTACCTGAGTTGTCTGAATATGTGAGGACGATCAATGCTTTTCTTTCTATTCAACAGCGAACATACTCGTGTTTTTATGGGTATAGCCGCATAATCTTGTAGCATTAGTTATGGCCAGATTTGTCCTCAATAGCTGCTTGCAAGAAGAGTTGTATTAACGTATTTTATAGCTGGCCCCTTGTTGCCATCTAGACATTATGCCCACTACCAGGCATTGTGTTAAGACCAAGTTAAGATCAGAGCGTGCTCTTCGTTGACCTGAAGCCAGGCCACACTGGGCGATTTAACCTATAAACAGAAAGTCATTTTGACTAATCCTAATCAAAGGATACAAAATACCACCAGGCAACACATGATACCTCATGCGGCTTTCGGGCGCTGCAGCAAAATTACAGACAAACTAATCAATAAATTAATGGAGGAAAAAACGACCAAAGCCTTTTTGGTTCATTTGCCAAAGTCCAACAACAAAGTCAAGTGAACAAAAATGCACATAAAACTGCGATTATACAAACTTTAACTCATTAGATTTATGGCAGGCAGTAAGTAGCAACATCAGCAAATGCAACATGCCCCCAAGTGCTGCGGCACATATACTGGGCAGCAACAAGTGCGCGGGGGAGGGGGCTGAGTCACGAGCGGATGGCTCTCACCATAGGTGTTCCACGTAAGCATTTTTGTGATCTTTCTCTGATCACTTTATTATTAGCGACAAACCACCAACAACCTAACAACAACTCAACAATAATAACAACGAAACAGCAGCAACAACAGCAGCAAAAATTGGCCAAGTGAATGCTGGTGCAGCAAGAGGTGGAGCGGAGTGCTGTGAGTGGTTATGTTTTGGGTAGACTCGTACACTCTTTAATCAATTTCTTTACGACATGTAATTAAAACTCATACGGTGGTCTCCCGCCGACAACAACAACAACAACAACAACAACAACAATTACAACAACCACAATGAACTCCGCCACAACAAAGGCAGGAGTATGGAAATATTTCTACTGCTGGCCAAAGATACAAATCTCAATTTAATTAATAAAGTTAACATTTCTGAGTCCTTCTCACTCTCTCGCTCTGTACAACTCACTGAGCGTCCGTCTGTCCGTCCATTCAGCTGCCCGTCCCTCCATTCATGTGTCCGTCCCTCCATTTGTGTCTTTCGCATATTTATGTGCATACCTGAGCGACATCGCTTCGCCAATCGATAACATTTCCATTGTGATTATCGATTAGGAATGCCACAGTGCTGCAGTGCCATCGACGCTGACACCGCCACCGCCACCACCTGCGCCCCCATCAGCGCCACCAGAGAGACAAGTCAAGATTTCTGTCTGCAATTAAACAATAATAAATGCTAAATAGTTGCAACGGTTGCCTGCCTGCCTGCCTTCCTTCCTGCCCAACCAATGCCATTTACTGCAATCTTTTTCCACAAATTCCATTTGACTTCTTCTGCTCCTTTCGGCCCATTCCGCCCGTCCCGCTGCTCATCGCAGTTGGCACTAAAACAACTGACAAATACTTTCAGCCGAGATTTGAGATCTGAGATCCCAGATTTCTCTGCGCTCCGCTGATAGCGATCGAAATAAAAGTTCAACATTTTCTTTTATACATTTACCATTTGTTGTTGCTGGAAGTTTTTCTTATAATTCTTTTTTTTTTGGTTTTTGTGAGTCCCCCTCAGTAGAAGACAATCACACACAATCATAATCACAGGCCACCGCCGCCATCATTGCGAATTGATTAAATTATGCAAATGTGTAAATTTTGTGTTTTATTGTTCCGACTCCTCAGCTCGTAAGCGGAATTCGTTTCGTTTGTAGAGGGAGGAGGAGGCGGTTTAGTTGTTCGCTTTTCCTCCTTTTTGTGTTTAGGGACCTGCCGATTTTGCCCAAAATGAAAAGATCGTCGCCCGTAAAACTGTGACAAAAGGCGTCGCCGAACACGGTTTGCCACAGTTTCGTGTTGTAAACACGGCTCTTTGGCGTATTTGTGCCGTTGCTTGACGGTTGTTTGCTCTATGAGAATCTTTTTCATTGTTGTACTTTGAAGTCAGTGAATTTATTATTCATCTTGTTGTTGTTGTTGTTGTTGTTGTTCTGCAGTGTCTAATGTGGTGCACGTTACGCCCTGAAGGGTTTTTATTTATTTGTTGATTTAAAACGGTCGCCAAAGCGGCACAGTGGGGCAAATGAGGAAATTTTTAATTCAAAATTCATAATTAATCGACACTCCAAATAAACATTACCCTGGTAGTTCCTTAGTCTATAGATTTCGGGTACTGGGATACAAAAGTGTGACGAGACTACTCGATTTGCAGACGATTGTGGGAAATGTGGGGGGCAGGTCACAAAGGAAACTTAGGAAAATGTGACGAGACTACTCGATTGGCAGACGATTGTAGGAAATGTGGGAAGTAGGGCTCAAAGGAAACTTTGGAGCAACTCCTTGGACTATGCCCCGCAATCTCAAAAGCGCTTGAGGCACACCTAGGAGCCCTCTGGTTTGAGGGACTGACCGAAGTCTCAGCACTAGGGATGGCCGAGCTCTTACAGTTCGCTGAGGGCGTCTCTCTTTCTACAGTTCCATATTACGACTCTTAAATGGATATCCATCTGGCACGGCAAAGGACCTTGCAGATATATGTGTGGCCTTCACGATCAGCCAGTGTAACCTAACCTAACCTACCGACTCGATTAGCATATTGCAAGATTGTGTCTTAAATGACGAAATTCTTTCGTAAGCCGTCTGACGGAAGATTATATATAAGACATAACCAAAGATTATAGAAAGATAGAGATTGAACCTCTCAAAATTTTATGTAATGGAAGTGATGGCGATTTCACAAAAATCGGTGGGCGACAAGAGGAAGCGAGATGCAATTAGTGTGAAAGGGGTTTACTAGAAAACCCCTCGAACAAAATTTTTGCAACAATAACTTCGTTCGTCTTGCGAGCTCTATATATTTATGTATATTCTTTGATATAACATTTCATTACTATATACTAAAAAGCATATTCCTTCTATATCGTATTTGGGGATGCCACATTGTACGATCCTTCCTACTGGAATCAAGAATGCTCATACTCAATTTCCTTCACCATAGACATGAAATAATTATGGTCCCTTGTATTAAGAGGCGCTTATCCTCCGAAAAATACAACCCTATCCACACCATAGGGTCACGTTTATATCACGAAGAGGCTCTGAAAAGTATTCAATGGCAATTGTTAGTACTCTACATACGGCAACGCTTATGATGACAGTTGGTTCACACTTTTCACTTTATATATATTCCAGGTGACGAGGATGGTCGGTGCAAGTTTTGAGTCGGAGTGAGCATAGCAGAGTCTCAACTCATATGAAGGATTCATTGAAAAGTTACTCTGAAAGAACTCAACTGTGTTGAAAGGCGTCTTTCTGATGCTCTATAGTTGCTCTGCATACTGGATATTCAACTTGGAAGGCTATTTTGAAGTTGGAAGACTTCGGTCTCTTTCTATTAGGGTTTGGGACATTATTGAGGCTCTATGTTGAGAAAAACTTGATGAAGAAATGCCTTCAATTGGCCAAGATGGAGGATTAAAATTACGTTTCCAATAACTTCAGCTTTAAAAAAAACGATATATTTCTGCAACAGACCTTGTAAAATCCAGAATCCGGATTATATACTTATATAAAGCATGAAAGCATAAGGAAACATCTGATTCAATTGTTGATTATATTTTCTATACTCGATGTTACTCTTTACTCTATTATTAATCTGAGCAGCTCAACTTTTGTCAGCGAGCTCAGGTACTTCTTCCACTGTGACCACCGATGTCGCCAACAATTGTCAAAGATTTTTTGACAAAACTTCAATTATTGCCAGCCAGCCATGCACCGACTGAGCGCCCGAGCGAGCGGCCGACCAAGCGAAGGACGGAAAGTGCAACATCCAAAGCGCAACAACTAAAATTGATATGCAAATATATGTAAAAGTACCGCTACGAAGAAGGCGTGGGTTAATTTCAGTGCATATCAGATCATATGCACACTCAAACAGCAACAACAACAAATTTAATTTATCTGCGATTTGATGCTGTCACAGTTTAAGAGATACTCGTATAAATTTCGTCATAGATGCAAAAAAAAAGAGAATGAAATGAAAATGTGGAAAACCTGTCAAAGACAATAGCAACACCAACACCACCACCAACAACAACAACAAGCACACGAACTTCGAACTTTCCTATGCCACCCGAAAGCGAACGGGTGAGGACTGTGTGGGTGGGTGGTGCCATGACATACGCCGAAATTAGCCGAAATCAGAGAAATAAAATCGCTTTGACAAACCGCATGCGACACTGGCGTCAAAGGAAGGCCCACAACAACAACAACACAGCAAAAGGGAAAATTGTTGTGAGTGTGCAACGATCAACGGGAGGATATGGTGCATAAGTAGGTTCTGTGGATGGGAAACAATCGTTGCCGTTGTTCAGGCGCTAATCGAGCAGCTGTGGACGCCGCCGCCGCACAAGTGAACATATACCGTTAAATCTTCCCATGTCCAACATGCCCGCCACCATCGTCAAAGCATAGCAAATGAAGCGTAACTGGAACTAGTGTGATGCCAACGACACAACACCAGAGCACTGCAACCATTTTAGAGCCGCGAGCGGACGCGCAGTGCATGAAGACGGCACAAGCAGCTGAACAGTTCGTAAATTTGTCATGTGACAACGAGAGCACACGATTTCGGTGATTGTTCATTTATTGAAAATTCACTTAAAGTATCGAAGTATCCTCGAAAAGTATCCTCAATTCGAATCAAACACACAATTCCTGTTTGTAGACCAAGCGAAAACCACGTCCCACGAATTCGGCATCGCTGCGGAAGGGCAGCACCATGGGTCCGGCGGCGATGTCCTTCACCGGCGCATTCAGTGTGAAATCTTCGTTTTGGGTGCCGTCGTTGAAGCGCTCCCCGCACAAACGCACTTGATTGATGGCAATAAAGTCGTCCGGGCAGTTAAATATGCCCGCACCTGCCTGGCCGTCGGGCACGAGATCGTTCGCATCTGTGGAAGAGTTCAGAGAGGGGAATAATTTCAAATTAGTATCTTTGAGAGTAAAACACAAACATTTTCGATTGAAGGAGGTAGAATAGAACAATTAAAATGGGAGAGAGAGAGAGAGAGATATAGATGAAGAGAGAGAGACAGAGAGACAGAGAGAAAGAGGCAGAGAGAAAGAAATCGAGAGAGATAGAGATAGAGATAAAGATAAAGAAAGAGAGAGACAGAGAGAAAGAGACGGTTAGAGGGAGAGTGTGTATGAGAGAGTGAGACAGAGGGAGAGGGAGATTCTGTGTGAGAGAGGAAAGAGATAGATAATGCGAGATATAGATACAATATTGAGCGAGCGAGATAGAATGCAAAATAGCGTACTCATTATATAGAGAAGAGACTACAAGATATAAAGAGAAGGGAAGAAAGGGAGTGCAAGATGTAAAAATAAACCAAAGAGAAAATTCGTGGGAGTGTGGAATAGAGAGTGCGAGCTATAGTAATTAGAGACTGTGGATGATGTAGAAATAATGGACAGAGAGGGAGAGAGAGAGTTTAAGAGAGAAAGAGATACAGGAAGAGAGAGAAACAGAGCGAGATATAGCTATAAAGAGAGCGAGCGAGATAGAAGACGCATTATATAGATAAAAGACTACTGTATATACTTGTAGAGATAAGAGAGAGAATGTAAAGATAAAAAAGGGAGAAAATTCTGGAGAGTGTGGGAGAGGAAATGCGAGCTACAAAAATTAAAGAGAGTCAAACTTATAGATATAATAAAGAGAGAGAGAGAGATAAAGGGAGATAAATATAGAGAAAGAGAGAGAAAGAGAGAGAAATAGAAAGAGAGAGTAAGAGATAGATAAAGAGAGATAAAGAGAGAAAAAGAGAGAGAAAGTGATAGAAAGAGAGAGTAAGAGAGAGGGAGAGAGGTAGAGATAGAGTGTGCAATATATAGAGCTAAAACAGAGGGCGGCACATCGAGTCAAAAGTAAGAAAGAGACAGAATTGGAGATACTCGTATAGAGATTAGCGTTGGAGATATACAGGTGAGGGAGAGAAAAGTACATACATAGATATGAGACTGATGGAGTTTGCAAGATTTGGAAATGAACGAGACAGTGGGAAAATATATATACAAGAGAGAGTATGAGATATAAAGATAAAAGAGAAGAGGGAAACTGAGGGAGGGAGAGAGTGGGATTGTAAAGATTGCATGGAGGGACAGTATGAGAAATATAGGGATAAGGGAAACACAGACATAAGAGAAAGAAAGTACGAGACACATATTAAGAGAGAGAGAGAGAGAGAGATAGACAGAAAGAGAGAGAGTTTGCTAGACAGAGAGAAAAGAGGAGGAGTTTGCTAGATAGAGAGAAAGAAGGAGAGCGTAAAATACCGAAACAAAAATAAAAAGAGAGGCAGAATTGGAGATACAAAAATAAGAGATGGAGAAATACAGATGCGGGAAAGAGATGAAGATATAGAGATGAGCGAGAATTAGTCTGCAAGATAAGCAGATAAAAATGTGACAGCGAAATAGTGGAAAATATAGATATAAGAGAGATTGGGAGATATAAAGATAAAAGAGAAATTTTAGATAGGGAGAGAGAGTGGGTGACAGAGATGCGGTAGAGAGTGGGAGACAGAGATGCGGGAGAGAGATAGAGAAAGATAGTGAGATAGATATGCAGAGAACGGAGCGATAGAGAGTGAGAGACACAGAGATAAGAGAAAGAGAATACGAGACACAGAGAAGAGAGAGAGAGAGAGAGGGACAGAGTTTGCCAGACAGATAAGAGAAAGACTGTGTAACATACAGAGACAAGAGAGTCAGATAGAGAGAGAGAGAGAGTTAGAGCGAGAGAGTCCAGTAAATATAGATGAGGGCGAGATGGATACAACAGGTGGCAAAGTAAGTAGGAGAGATATGACACAAAAAAACACCCTATAAATTGTTATTTCACGAAATTTTTTTCAGTGGCATTTCGAAGATTTTATCTGACTTATCACCAACATAAGCACCAATTACTAATTACAAAGTCATTGAAGAACGTTGTTAAAAAACCACAGACTTTGCTCCACAAATTGCCTTTTAATCTAATCGATCACGATTTAATCCAGTACTTTGGATATAAAGATAAATGATATATCACAGAGAAAAAAAGTAAACGATAGTGCAGAAAATGTTATACTAAATTTATGCCTCAATATAAATCCGACAAATGGGTTCTGAGGCTCCTACATAAACAAATCTAAAATGAATATTTCGCGGCAGAGATGATCAAAAGAAGTCAAGAATGTTCTGCAAATGGATATTGTGTGGATTGTCCAGAGATACAATTTCAATCTCAATTATATTTCAACTAGTACTGGAGACAACTGGACACTCAATTAGAATGAACATTAATGAAGGATTCGCCTTCCTCCAAGCACAGACAACAAAGTTAACCTTTTTTTTATAATTGTATTAGTGGAAGAAACGTGAATAATTAATTAAAATTGAAAGTGCTAAGGACACCAAATGGACCCACTACTCCCACCCACTACTCCCTACCCCACCTTAACTTTAAAACTTGCTAATTTAATCCCCTTTCAGGGTTACTTACCTTCATCTTTGTTTGTGATTTGAAAGTCCGGTTGATCGCCACTCAGTTGTTCGACAGAATAAAGTACGGAACACATTTCCTTGGCCCTTATCAGGCATATCGCATAATTCAAATTATTCTAACAGAAGGATAAGAAGAGATTTTTCTTTATAAGACGCAACTATAGAAAGACTGAATTCAAGAGTTACCAGATAAGTTGCTTCTCTATTATCCACAATGGTCCCAACTATATCGTAATTGAAGGACTTCAGCACACCCTCAGTGGCTGTGTAATATTGTAGGCAACCATCGGGAGCCAAATCAGATTCTACCTGTAAATAAAGTAAGAGATATAGACCTGATGCCAAGAACTGTGAGAATATGTAATTGATCCACAAGCAGAGATATCTTGTTTCCATGTTTTCCACATGTCACCATTAATAAGAAGGAGAGCATCATGTTGTCCAATTCACTGCTGCCAAGAAATTAAAACAAATAATGTGGAAAGCAGCACTACTTCAGCTACATGGTATGCTGAGAGGGAAACTTCAAGAACAGAAGATAAGTCTCCCAGAATTTCCTCAGTATTGTCAATGTAAGAAAGGAATATTGTGAATTTTGGTCATGATCTTCCTGTAACCAAACTTCACAAAAATCCGAAAAGCAAATGGAAATGGTAAGAATTGGAACATGATTTGGAATCACCAATAAAAGTTATCCTAGAAACCATGTTTGTTTCTAAGAACCTTGTACGCGACTGTAAACAGGTACTTCCCCTGCCTCGTCAGCTGGGCACCATCATGCTTACCTGAGTGATTTTGATATTAAAAGAACGGCCTCCTGTAGGCACCTTGGCAAAAAACGATAGATAGATTTTACTGTCAAAAGAGTGACCAGCATGGACATAAACTGTAAAGGATCAACATTAAATAAAACGATGAGTGTAGGGTACTATGTGAACTTACTGTGCTGGCCCGTATTAATGCCGCATAGGACTGGCACAGCAAAATTCAGATTCTGGCCGGATATAATAAATTGGTCCTCCACGCAATCACCGTTCGAGGGACGATTTAACTGCGAATAATTCAGGGAAGTGAGCGGAAAGAAAGGTTCGAAGCAAACTCACCTCAAACATGAGAAAATCCAAGCGCAATTGCTGCACATTGTTGCGCAGATTGACAATCAGCACACATATCATCGTCTCACGCACCGCATTCGGATAGTTGGGACTCTCGAAGTAGACAATTGGCTGATTGGTCACATCACCACAACCGGTTAGAACTGGAAGAGAAAGTGAAAGGTAGTAAGCGGCGCCACCAGGTTTTGCCCACCGCCACTCAACGGCAGCGGCACACTTACATATGCAGCAAACGCCCACGCCTTCAGCGCACTGTTGCGTAGGTATGCCGCCGAGACTCTTGCACTCGAACTCATGATAGCAGACGCCTTCCATGGTTCGTATGTCGCCCATATCGACGCTGCACTTGTTGTTCTCAAACTTAATCACCTCAAAGAGACTGAGGAAGCCTTTGCTCTTCGATTTGGGCGCATTGGGCTGCTTTTGTAGGAGATTCGCCTCGACGGGGGAACCATACAGCAGCAGCTGCTTCAGGATGCCACCGAGCGGCGGTGCGAAGCCATTCATTATAGTGGTAGAAGTGCTGGAAGGCCAGGCAACGGGTGTCCACATGCTTCTAGTGCTGGTCATGGGTGGCGGTGTTGTGGTCGTTGTAGTTGTAGTGGGGATGATTGTTGGCGGCGGTTCAGTTGGCACTGCAACCGGAGACTGTGTTGTCAGAGACTCCACTGTAGTTGAAGGTACTTCTACTTGTTGTTGCTGGGGGAACTTATCCCAAAATATTCTTGGCACCTGCGGAGTTATCGGCCTGAAACGCAACTTATAATTACCCTCCCAGTCGTAGTAATCTTGTGCCACAATTGTGCTCATGGCTTCAAAATGGTTTCCAGTTGCTTTCCGTACACCCTCACGAGCATCTCCACTTGCTTCCTCATCCGTCAAGGTCCAATTTTGCAGGCTTCTACGCACAGTTACAAAATCGCTCAAATACGCTGCTGGCACGCCCACTAAGCTCATCAGCAGCACTAAAATTGCTGCGAGTATTAACAGCTGCACACCCATCCAGCCTCCTCCGATTGACAACATTATTAGCGCGAGTTTAATCGTTGACTGCGCTTGCGGTTCTTCTTCTCACACGCTGACAGGTGTTTGCTGCTTGCGGCTTCTGTGGTATGCGGTACGCAGCCAGTGGCATTATGTTGCTTTTACTCACTCCTCATTCTGTGGCATGCTATTTTGCGGCATTATTAGAGCATTAATTGTCATTTTTATCTTGCAATGTAGACTTCTTGCTGGTGTTGTTGTTGTTGCTGCTGTTGTTACTGCTATTGTTGTTGTTGCTGTTGTGGTGGTTATTGTTGTTGATGGTGGTACATCTTGGCGGTCACGGTAAAGCGATTCTTTGTCGTGGCGCTTCTTCACTTATCTTCTTGCAGTGTACACATACCGAAGCTACGCGTAGTATGTTGGAGATATCAGCTAAGACATTGTATATACTTGGGCAGATTGCTCAAATTTGAAACCTAGGATGGAGCAACTGCCTTTGTCTCTTGAATTCAGACCTAATTTCATCTCCCTTAATGCCTAAATTATTGTAGCCAAAAAAACAAACCAAAAATTAGATTTAGGTTATCTTCCAGTTCCAAGTGGGGCACTATTTTTCCCCCTCTTTCTCCGGCAACCTCTATATATATCAGTCTCTCTCTATTTGTCTATATATGTCCTTCTCGTTATCCGTTTCTCTTTGTCTCTCACTACATCTCTCAAGAAGACAAGGCTGTCTTCCTCTATCTCTGTACCTCTATCCTCTATCTCTGTACCTCCACAGTTTGCGCAGCAGAGAGAGTCGTCCAAGTGGAATCTGTGCAGGTATGCACGAAAGACTCCATGCTCTGTGACCTGCTTAAACATCGCTGAATAGTGGGGATAACCTCCTAGTCCAGCAGTCTTTTGAAGATGTGTCCCACTGGGTTTGCCACTCTTGACTGGTAGAGGTTCATCGCCTCCTACGCAAGCAGGTTCAAGGGAGTCATGGTAGCTATCACCAAGATACCATCTGTGGAGACGATGCGGTATGCTCAGATTACTAGCGGTCCAATTCTTCTGTTTGGTGCCGCACTGGTGTGGACGTAATAATAATCGATCTGACAACCACCGCGATGAGTTACCTTTTTCGCTGCCTGGGTTCCCCCACGTTAGACATTATTCGACAAGGGAGAGCGCATGTGTTTGAGGGTGGTATCGGGGTTATGGTACATCTGCCAACTATTATAATCCATCCCTCCAATACCAGGATTGCCCCGGGGTTGTGTTCAGCCATGAAAAGTCCAACAATTCCCCGCGAGTTTGCCACAGTTGGTTTGGCGTCTACTATATATTTCTATCTACCTCTATCTATCTCTATCTATTTCTATCTATCTCTATCTATCTCTATTTATATCTCTCTCTATCTCTCTATCTATCTCGACTCTATCTCCAATTTACTCCTCTTTATCTGCACTCTATCTCGACTTTACTCCTCTTTATCTCGACTCTATATCCACTTTACTCCTCTTTATCTGGGCTCTATCTATATTTTTCACTATATCTCTATATTTTTCACTATATCTCTATACCCCTATCTGTCTATCTCTCTCTATCTCGCCTCCATCTCCACTCTATCTGCAATTTACTCCTCATTATCTCGACTCTATCTCTATTTCTTACTATATCTCTATACGCCTCTCTCTATCCCTCTCTCTTAGGTCCTCTCGTCATTTCGCTCACAGTACCACTCACTCTTCCTCTCAACCTTCCTTTCACTCTCCTCTAACTCTTGGTAACACCCCTTTTCACACCCTTTTCTCACCTTATTTTTCTCCCTTCCACTGTAACTTCCTCACTCCCCTTCTCTCAGCCAACCGCTCTCCACTTCCTCTCAGTATTCTTCTCTCTCTCTCTCTCTCTCTCTCTCTCTCTCGCTACTGCTCAATGTCAATGGACACTCTGTAACATTAGATAAAAAATCTTGGAATTTTAGCTGATATGAAAAATACAACCAAAATTCTAATCCCAACGGGTTTGACTTTATAACACTGTTAAAGAATACTTTAAGTTGATAAATATTTATAACATCATAATTATTAGATTCAAGAGACTATAGGAATACCAAAGTCCAACCCATACTATTTATACCACTCATATCGCAGAAGACTTAATCATAGTCATTATAGAAGATGTTGCAAGTAGCAACACAAGCTCATACAATCCTTCTCCTTCATTCCCATGCAGCAGCGTCAATGGCACGCATGCGCAACTGGAAACACTTGTTGCCTTAAAGACAAAAACAAACCCCCGCCGACGCTTTGATAGAACTGTCGGCGCTGATACTGAAAACTCAGCAGCAGCAGCAGCACCAGCAGCAATTATTGCTTCAACGGTGCATTCACAGCCACTCCAGAACTGCGATTATTATTTGATCTATGAGAAGTACCCGCAGACAGATACGTGCACTTGGTGATGCCACTTGAACTTTTGCTTGATAATAATGAAAGTGCTGATTAAGATGATGATGATGATGATGAAGTTGATGAGCACTTGTGCCACATGCGAGTAGGTACAATGTTGCAAGCATAGCTGGCGGCGACTACTGCAACATGTTTTGGGTTGTGCGTTGTTCTGTTCTCGCAGAACCGACTTGGTTGACATTTGGTGGACACGCGAGTAGCACAGAAAATACCAACAACGCGTCAGTGATGCACGCGATGATAGTAGCGACCCTGATGAGGACAACCGATAATGATGGCCAAGACAGAAGCACAGTGGTGCAAATATTAGAAAGAAATTTTTGAATGGGTAAAAGCCAGTAAAAGATCAGAATAAAAATAATGCGAATGCAAAAATGGTAATAGCAATTTTTCAAATCTCTATTAATCCATTAGGTACAAATCTCTATGAAACAATTAGCTAAGACCAATGCAGACCCATTGAAAACTGTCATTGAAAGAATCAAACAGACTGGGTAGATTAGTTTGGACATCACTCTATTTGTGCAAAGTAGTGTGGCAGGGCCTACTTTATTCATTTCCAAGTTCTCTATTTTTAAGCAAAATGTCCGTATCTCTCGGTCATCCAGTTTTCCTAAGAAATGTCCTTAAATGATGTTTTAGGAAGGATTCTGGAAATTCTAGAGTTTATACAAGATACCTAGCTGATAATGCCATTCTATCAGATCTTCCTTAGGAGGAAAGAGAGAAACACATATATCAGAATTATTATTGTGTGTAGGGGATTTAAGCACCGCGACCTTTCGATCTATTGTGCCCCCATCAGAGGTTCAAAGTACATCTTTGATTCCTATCCTCTAGATAAACGTGATGAAAAGTTTTGGCTCCAGAGCTTTCACATCACTGGCAGAGCCCTGGAAGAATCCCAAGTATTTCCTGCGGGTGTGCTTGACAGCCGGACATTCTGTCAACACATGCAAAGACGTCTCCTCTTCCTCCATACAGAATCTGCAGGAGCCTTCCGAGATGACCCCCATTCTCACCATATGTGAGTTCAGTTAACAGTGTCCTGTGAGTGGGCCTGTCATCATCCTAAGATTATTCATCAGAATATTAAATATCGAATTTCATGTCATTCCGTCTTTTTGTGATATGCAACGTTCTTCAAATATCCAAGTAACTACGTAGAGTTTGCTTAGTTCTGAACAAAAACGCATTGGAGTTCACAAATCCTAACCATTTCTAGATCTGATTAAGAGAGATCGGGTAGATTTCATACTGCGATTCGTATCCTTAGCTTCTGCACTATGAGTACAGTGCAGAAGGCAAACGTCAGTGAAAATAATGTATAAAACGACCCCAAAGAAAGCGAAGAGATCCAAACATCTAAAAAGGTAATTCAGTTTTCTAGACTACGAAGGAAATTTCAATGGTTGAGGGAAAGTTTCAAGTAAACCGAGAGATAGAAAAATATACGTTGAGGATCCCCAATACCTCACTAAATCTCAAAGTTCGATTTTCATTGTACTCGCAGCAGCAGGTTCCTTCCGATCCCGCCGGCAAATCAGAATATAGAACAAACAATAATGAACACTCCCAGATCTCTTGCCAACTATTTTCAAGCAGAAATAGCTTTCATCGGGCAACTGTCAGAGTACTTAATGTTTCTCCAAGCCCGAATGAGTAAACTTATGGCACAAGCAGGGATCTTTTGGCTTCAGCAACT
Organism: Clusia tigrina; assembly: GCA_920105625.2. Classification (NCBI taxonomy): domain Eukaryota; kingdom Metazoa; phylum Arthropoda; class Insecta; order Diptera; family Clusiidae; genus Clusia; species Clusia tigrina. The sequence continues at coordinate 25,129,882 of OV050031.1, read as the reverse complement.
AAGTTAGTAGGATTTTATATGAGTGGAGTCTTTGCCAAGTGGTGGTCGGTAAAAGGTTTTTGTGCACAGCTTGGTACAGATTGTGACTATCACAAACACTGTTGTGGAAGGCGATAATTTTCTGGTTTGACCAAGGTCTTCGACAATGCAATTGGGTAATTCAACACAAAGCGGTAATATATGACAGAGATCTTCAACGATGTGATTGGGTAATTCAACACAGAGCGGTAATATATGACAGAGATCTTCAACGATATGATTGGGTAATTGAACACAGAGCGATAATATTCTCCTGTGACTGAGGTGTTCAACGATGTGATTGGGTAATTGAACACAGAGCGATAATATTCTCATTTGGCCAAGGTAGTCGACAATGTAATTATGTAATTCATTAGAGAGGGATAATATATGAGAGATCTTCAACGATGGGATTGGGTAATTCAACACAGAACTGTAATATATGTCAGAGATCTTCAACGGTGCGATTGGGTAATTTAGCACAGAGCGGTAATATTCCTGTATGTCAGAGATCTTCAACGGTGCGATTGGGTAATTTAAAACAGAGCGGTAATATTCTCCTGTGACTGAGGTGTTCAACGATGTGATTGGGTAATTGAACACAGAGCGATAATATTCTCATTTGGCCAAGGTAGTCGACAATGTAATTATGTAATTCATTAGAGAGGGATAATATATGAGAGATCTTCAACGATGGGATTGGGTAATTCAACACAGAACTGTAATATATGTCAGAGATCTTCAACGGTGCGATTGGGTAATTTAGCACAGAGCGGTAATATTCCTGTATGTCAGAGATCTTCAACGGTGCGATTGGGTAATTTAAAACAGAGCGGTAATATTCTCCTGTGACTGAGGTGTTCAACGATGTGATTGGGTAATTGAACACAGAGCGATAATATTCTCATTTGGCCAAGGTAGTCGACAATGTAATTATGTAATTCATTAGAGAGGGATAATATATGAGAGATCTTCAACGATGGGATTGGGTAATTCAACACAGAACTGTAATATATGTCAGAGATCTTCAACGGTGCGATTGGGTAATTTAGCACAGAGCGGTAATATTCCTGTATGTCAGAGATCTTCAACGGTGCGATTGGGTAATTTAAAACAGAGCGGTAATATTCTCCTGTGACTGAGGTGTTCAACGATGTGATTGGGTAATTGAACACAGAGCGATAATATTCTCATTTGGCCAAGGTAGTCGACAATGTAATTATGTAATTCATTAGAGAGGGATAATATATGAGAGATCTTCAACGATGGGATTGGGTAATTCAACACAGAACTGTAATATATGTCAGAGATCTTCAACGGTGCGATTGGGTAATTTAGCACAGAGCGGTAATATTCCTGTATGTCAGAGATCTTCAACGGTGCGATTGGGTAATTTAAAACAGAGCGGTAATATTCTTGTATCACTGAGGTCTTCGACGATTGGGTAATTGAACACAGAGTCAGTCGAGTTAAACTTGTAAAAAGGAAACCACGAGAAAAATATACGTTCATCGAACAATTGGACATCTATGACGAGCATGACTTACGTCAAATTATAAAAGGTAACTAACATAGGACTATAAAAGGATAAAAGTTCCCAATATATTTGAGTCACCACAGATGTCAATGACAACCATGGCATATACCAGAAGGTGACTAATATAGGACTATGAATAGCAAATGCTTCCAAACATTGGATGTCAACGGCGACCATGGCTTACATCAAGTTATAGAAGGTGAATCATATTGGATTATAAATGAGAAATCTTCCCAAACATTGGAGTCACCACAGATGTCAATAGCAAGCAAAGCGTGTACCAAATGATAGAAGGTGACTAATATAGGACTATAAATAGCAAATGCTTCCAAGCATTGGAGTCAGCACTGATTTCTGGAAAAGTGCAGAGAAGTCAGATAAACGTATTATAAAATTCGGATAGATGGGAAGCCTCGATTAAAAATGTTTCAAAACTAAATTGGACAATGAATATCAGTGAAGGTAATATACGAAGAGGGTGTGGCAGATGCGACATTCTGCACACATTTCAATGTAAATGCACATTCACATAATTATCGCGATCTTCTGAGTCAATTTGTTGGGATTTGCATATGAACACGACTCCAACGCTAAGTGGGCGCTTACGAGCATACATTTCACACAAAACCTGTGCGAAAATTCCTAAAAAACCCTTACTCACCGCGGACGCCGCGTACAATTAATTACAGATACGTGTAAACTGCTGGTGTTGTCACAGCGCCGCGCTGCTCTGGCGGAATTAATAGCGCCACAATGCACTCGCCTGGCGGCCGACTACGTAAGAGTTGCATTTCCATAAAGCGCTTAAATCATTATGCAAATTAAGCTGCAAATGATTTTAAAAGTATTTATTTCAAAATGCACAAAACACACGAACAGAAAAAAGAACAAAAAACATGTTTCGATATTAGATGAGCGCATCTCCAAGCCCAGCAGGCAGGAGGCAACTGACAAGCTCAGGGGCGGGCGGACAGACGCCGCCAATGAAACATGCACACACTCGTACATCATTGAATAATGCGCACTGCAAGGTCAGAATTTGCAATTGCGAACTGTTGGTAGCAACTGCTGCAGCAGCCACATCAACGACAACAGCAGCAACACCGCTTAATAATTAGAATTAAGTTGCAATTCACTTTTTTTCGCAGTCTTTTCAGAGATTTTTGTTTTTAATTGCGCACTTGACAGCCAACTAAAAATAGGAAAAATATCCGAGTTCGTGGGCGTTCACAGTTTTGCTACACTCGTATAAATAAGCATGAGCAACTTGAATGTGAAAAGCGTACTAGAACAGTTCGTACAACGCCCAAACTGAAGGACAGACGTCAGAAGAACAGGGGGCCTACCAGCGGGGTAAGCGAGCAGTACTTAGGAATAGACTGGGTGCGGTTTATGATGATGATGCCACAACTGTCAGAATCACCACAACAAATGAGGGGGTGGTGTTCGATGGGACTATGACATAATCCCCAATAATGAACAGTCATAATCTACAATTATGGATATTTGGTATTTTTTTTGTCAAATTTATAGAAGTACGTAAACCTTAAAATCCTATTCTGATCGTGGGTACTTGTATTATATTATCGGTCACCAAGCTTCAAAGCTTCAAAGGATTCTTCTGCTTATTTGAAGAGTAGCTCCACTATTCTTTTTGTTTCTAACCTTGATAATGACCTATTGAATGAATATGATCTTCATAATGAACCATTGAATGAATCTGATCTTCTTAATGAACCATTGAATAAATCGGATCTGCATAATGAACCATTGAATGAATTCTGATCTTCATAATGAACCATTGAATGAATTCTGATCTTCATAATGAACCATTGAATGAATCTGATCTTCATAAAGAATCATTGAATGAATCTGATATTCATAATGAACCATTGAATGAAGCTGATCTTCATAATGCACGATTAAATGAATCTGATCTTCATCATAAACAATTAAATGAAGCTGATCTTCATAATGAACCATTGAATGAATTCTGATCTTCATAATGAACCATTTAATGAATCTGATCTTCATAATGAACCATTGAATGATTCTGATCTTCATAATGAACCATTGAATGAATCTGATATTCATAATAAACCATTGAATGATTCTGATCTTCATTATGAACCATTGAATGAATCTGATATTCATAATGAACCATTGAATGATTCTGATCTTCATAATGAACCATTAAATGAATCTGATCTTCATCATAAACCATTAAATGAATCTGATCTTCATACTGAACCATTGAATTAATCTGATATTCATAATGAACCATTGAATGAAGCTGATCTTCATAATGCACGATTAAATGAATCTGATCTTCATCATAAACAATTAAATGATTCTGATCTTCATAATGAACCATTAAATGAATCTGATCTTCATCATAAACCATTAAATGAATCTGATCTTCATACTGAACCATTGAATTAATCTGATATTCATAATGAATCATTGAATGATTCTGATCTTCATAATGAACCATTGAATGAATCTGATATTCATAATGAACCATTGAATGAGTCTCATCTTCATAATGAACCATTGAATGAATCTGATATTCATAATGAACCATTGAATGATTCTGATCTTCATAATGAACCATTGAATGATTCTGATCTTCATTATGAACCATTGAATGAATCTGATTTTCATAATGAACCATTGAATGAGTCTGATCTTCATAATGAACCATTAAATGAATCTGATCTTCATCATAAACCATTAAATGAATCTGATCTTCATAATGAACCATTGAATGATTCTGATATTCATAATGAACCATTGAATGAGTCTCATCTTCATAATGAACCATTGAATGAATCTGATATTCATAATGAACCATTGAATGATTCTGATCTTCATAATGAACCATTGAATTAATCTGATATTCATAATGAACCATTGAATGAATTCTGATCTTCATAATGAACCATTGAATGAATCTGATCTTCATAATGAACCATTGAATGAATTCTGATCTTCATAATGAACCATTGAATGAATTCTGATCTTCATAATGAACCATTGAATGAATCTGATCTTCATAATGAACCATTGAATGAATCTGATATTCATAATGAACCATTGAATGAAGCTGATCTTCATAATGCACGATTAAATGAATCTGATCTTCATCATAAACAATTAAATGAATCTGATCTTCATAATGAACCATTGAATGAATTCTGATCTTCATAATGAACCATTGAATGAATCTGATCTTCATAATGAACCATTGAATGAATTCTGATCTTCATCATAAACCATTAAATGAATCTGATCTTCATAATGAACCATTGAATGATCCTAATCTTCATAATGAACCATTGAATGAATCTGATATTCATAATGAACCATTGAATGAAGCTGATCTTCATAATGCACGATTAAATGAATCTGATCTTCATCATAAACAATTAAATGAAGCTGATCTTCATAATGATCCATTGAATGAATCTGATATTCATAATGAACAGTTATATGAATCATTCATTCATCATATTTGATGCTGGGAAGGAATAAGCTACTCACAGTATACGTGGGCGATAGTTGTTCTACCTCTCAGCACATCAAAGCGTGAGTTATTTAAAATCTAGTCATGTTACCACCATGTTGACAGACAACGTCACACATATCTTTTATACCTATATCTTCTCTGACATCCAAGCGGCTATAAAATGTCTTTCCGGGATCTACAACTCCTTCTAAGGTTGTGGTAAGATGTCGGTTTGCTCCAAATTCCCTATCGTTGCGAATAATTGTTAGGTGAGTGGGCGCCCGGTCACAGAAGTATTGTTGGTAATTGGGTGGGTGCCAGGTCACAGGAATATGGTTGGCAATTGTGAGGAAGACGAATTGGTGAGAACAGTCACCGTATAACAACAACACTCCCAAAACATGGGTGCACCACTCACGTCTGGAAAACTATTAATCACACAGGCATACAGGCGTGTAGCTAACAGACTCTGGTGTGAGGAATACACCTGGAAGATCATCAGAGAAACCCAGGTTTCGCTGAACACGAAAAGAACAGTGCAATTACTGCTAAGAAACCACTCTTTCGCCAAAATCGTTGCAGTGCTGACAGGTACCTGTGGCATTGCCAAATATGCTCAGATGCTTATCCCATCCTTCAATGACTTTTGCCGCAGCTGCGGGTCAATGGATGAGAAGGAGGACATACCACACTTCATGAGCTACTACCTTACCCTCGGGAAAGGAGGATTTGATTCCCAGGGGCATCTTTTATCAAGGATCTTGATAAGCTATCCTCCATTAGTGTAAGCAACATCACTCGCTTCATCAGAGAATTGCACTGGTTCTTCTTTCAGACTCGCGGGTGCTTTACTTAAAAGGATCCATGTCTCTATGGTACCACAACTTGACAATTCTTGGCCTAGCTTCCTTTTGCTGCCACCCTAACCTAACCTAGCACCATGAGCCTTGAAGATTTCAAAGCCCCCGCACAGTGGGCGAAAAGGCTCATCTAGCGGCGTTTAATTAATAGCGCTTAGGGACAATTTTTTTTTGTTTGTGTAATATTTTTTTTTAGTTGAAAATAGATAAAGTTACAATGTCGAACCAAAAAAAAAGTTTTTGAAAATATACTTATATATTTTTTTTTTGTGAAAGTTGCAACTTTTTTTCATATTTTAGACATTGCTTATTTCATTCAAGAAACATGATAAAGTTAATATATTTAATGTTTCACATTTTTTTGGGTATAAAAATATATTAAACTTTAATACTAAAAACAGTTTCTGTTTTAAAAATTTATTTATTTATTTACTTTTTAAATTTTTTTCTGTTGAAATAAGTATTTTTGGCTTTATTCAGTCTTCATATACATATTTCAGTTGTGTTCATAACAAAAATTTAATTATAATGCAAAAAAAAAATTACAATACTAATAACAATAGTAATAACAGTTTTTCATACCGATTCGGAACTACTACATGAATCTAAGGTGCAAGGTACACAATGTTTTGACAAAAGTTGTAAAATATCATTATCGACATCCTTCTTTTTTGAGTTGCCTTGTGGTTTGCGTAAATTTGAAATCAAGGGATCTGATGAACACAAAAGCGCATGCATTAAGTCCTCCATGATATTTAATTGGGATGTCTTTCGCGTATGGTGCTCACGGAAATTGCGCTAATCTTTGTTCCGGGCTTCTAACGCTTCTTCCGACATTTTTCCTATTGGAAGTGGTGATACTTTAATTATATCGGCTCCATGTATTAAGATTTTATGTATGGAACACGGCATATAAAACCAAAGATACTGTGTGATAAAAAGTTCTGCGGTCTGTAAAGCATATTGCCTAAAAGATTCAATATCGATTTGGTGCCCACAAGCAATCGAGCGTAAAATGACACTGAATCTGTAAATTAGCTCTTCATTCACTCCGGTTATTTCGGATGCTAATTTTGGGTCTCTGAAAAATCGCCTGGCTGTATTGCCGTTATTGGTGTTGCCGCAACCAGCCAGTGGGATATCAGCAAGCAAAGACATTTTTCTTTTTAAACCTTATCGGGTCTTCCACGTTTAGTCAGTGGATTAACTAATAAAAGTTGTTCGTCTAACCACTCCTTGTTGTTTTCTTCAAATTTGTGGCTGCTTCTGTGGTTGAATTTCCATTTCTCAGTCAATTTTGCTACAAAATTTCTAATTTTTTTCCTTATTAGAATGATTTCGTTAGCATCATACATGTTGATATTAATTATATTATTAAATATATGACTTTCAACGGCAGAACATTTTTTAAGTAGACACGGGCTCCTTGCGCCATAGCAAATAAACTTCTCGTCTGAGCACCGTCATTGTTCCTAAAAAAAAGCAATATCATGTAAAGTTGCGGGTGAGTGCAGATGATTTGGATAGATTACAATCACAAGACAACATAGTAATTTAAAATAAATATTCTAGCGAGAATACCCCCGAATATCAGAAGTTCCGGTCCACGAAAGTCTTATTTTGGCTTTTTCAAGCAGTTAGTGGTATAGTCAACTTTTTTTCTACAACACTTAAGCACATGTCACAAACAAACATTTTTTTATTTGATACATACCTCTAACTATAAATAAACCCACTTTTCTTTCACTTAATTGAGACAAATGCAACTTTAGAGAAAATTTGTCAATGAAAAGAAAACACGTTAAAGCTTAGTGATGCACCGGCTAAAACATATGTTATGTTTGACAACTCACAGCTAGTCAACTAGATCATGTCAATCAAAATAGAATCGATACATAAGTTCAGTGGGATATTAGTAATCGATAGAGACACAATTTTGGTGTAATTAAACACTTTGAAAATTGAATTAAACGACGCTAGATCGACCATTTCGCCCTCTGTGCCCCGGTGTGTTCTAAGATTCTTTTCAGCATTTTTGGTTCCCGCTTCAGTTGATTAGAGTATTTTGGAGATGCCGAAAACCTTCCAGGCTCACCAAAAAAAGGCCCCACTCTCTATGAGCCTTCTTTCACTCTCTGGTTCCTACGATATACGAAAAAATATATCCTTTTCTTTATATATTCGATTTTTATATACAATAAATAAAAAAAATGCCAAGAGCATGCAAATGAATACTAAAGACCGTGGAGGCCGTTGGTAGCAGTAAAAACGGCATGCAACAGGAACAGCAACAGGAGCAGCACCATCATCAGCAGCATCAGCAGCAGCAGCAGCAGCAGCAGAATAACGCATCAGAGCGTTTATTTATAATTTCTTTTCAAATCAAATGCAGCAATTCCGTTGCGGTTACGGTTTGTTTTTAATGCTATTTATTTATTTCCACAGCTTTTTATGGAGATAATTTCCCATTTGTTGTTTTGTTGTTGTTGTTGTTGCTTAGATATGTGTATACCTTCGTTGTTGTTGTCGTTGTGGCCGCTTCACGCACAATTACCATAAAAGGTGCGTTAATTAAATATCGAATTTATCGTTGTTGTTTGTGGCCACTTTTATGTTGGTCCTCCTGCTGTGCGACTCCTGCAGCTCCTATTCGCAGACAATTTTGTTGCTCTTCTTATTGTTGATGCTGTTTTATTGTTGGTGTTGTTTTACGGTGTTGTTATTGTTGGTGTTGCTGAAGATGACCAATGCTTTGCATGCGGTAATATTTGATCACATAAAAAAGTGCACCACAAACGCGTTCCCCACAAAAGTTCGCCTTGTTTGTGCTGTGCTGCTGCTGCCGGGGTTTCTTCAACTTCCTTTAAAGCTCGAGGTTTGGGCTGGCGGCCAATGCTCTGTTTTGGCTGCAAAATCAGGCATTGGACCACTGCAAAAACTGCTCCACTTGTGCGCTGATCTTTTGCTTTCCGTTTAGTTCTCCCATTTGCGGTATTTGCTGCTGCTGCTTCTGCTGCTGCTGTTGCTGCTGCAGCCCCTTCAAATGTTTGCCGCATTTATCAAGATGCATAATAAGATAACTACACTTTTTATTGCTGCTGCCGATGTTGCTCTTGTTGCTGTTGTTGTTGTTGTTGTTGTTGTTGTTGTCCTGCTCAGTTGGTTTTTTGTTTGCTTTTGTCTGTTTTGTGTCTTTGTGTTTGTAATTGACTTAAGTAGCGGTTTGTGACCGGCGCTTTTTGCTGCCCACAAAATTAAACTGTTAACTTTTGTTGCTCGGTCTGCCTTGCTCAGATAGTTGCCATTGTTACCAGCATTATTATTGGGCCCCTGTTATAGCCATTGTTGTTGGGGATGTCGTTATATTTTTTGTGCCCACTGCTGCTATTGTTATTGCTCCTTTTTTATATTGTTTGCTTTACATATGTTGCATCTAATCGCTTTCTAATGGCAAATCTTTGGATTGCTCCTTCCACCAACAACAGCATGTTGGAAAATTTTTGTTGCCTGTCAATTGCGCTCGTTGGCATAATAGATTCCTTTTTTTGCCCCCTCCTAGTTAACATATTAATAAATTGCTTAATTTTTTGTCCGATTTTCGTAATTTAACGATTAAGATACTCGCTCGCAGATTAAGTTATAAAGAAAGTTGTGTGAAAATCAGGATCTGAGGTGGTCTCTATGTTTTTATAAGGCTAATGAGGTGACCATCTGAACGCACACACGTATATGGCGACCACCGTTTCTAGGTAGATGTGCCTGCTGGGATCTCACGACAATCTTTGGGCTGCAGAGGAGAGTTTGAGAGAGGAGTGATGGAAGATGTAAGCTTACGTGCAACAGTTTTGGACAAGCTTCTTATATCCTGAGAAAAGAAAAATTAATATAGTCCGTTAAACGAAAAAAAATTTGGTCATTTCACCCCTTAAAGCTGCCTAAGCTGTAATCCTGCTCTTTATTAGAGCTTCAAAATGGTTTTCGAGTAAAGTAGAGGTGCAGTTTTACTCGGTGGTATCTCAATGGACCCATAGTGGTCTGAGTGCGTTGGTCTGTAGACTGACTGCCACGAAAACCTAACCTAAGCTAAGCTGTAAGGGATATAGGATAAAGATATGTAGAAGGATTTAATATCTGTTTACATACTCAAGTGAGTATCCGTAAGTAAGAGGTTAAAATATTTGGGGGTATGTTCATAGACCCTCCTACAATTTGGAAACTTCCACCTTCCAAAGTGCTTCAATTTATCGGAAGCCTAAAGTAAGATTGAAGTATAGGGGTTAGCAGAATAGGTCCTTGCGGCCCGCGGTGTGAGTACTCCTTGATATTAAATATAATACAATACAATGGAGAAAAGTGAGCTTCATCGCTGAACAAAATTTTCTTGTGAAAATCGGGATCGGTGGTCATCTCGTTTTGGGCCCATTCACCGAACGTGCGACGCCCTTGATGGCAAAAAATGGAAATGGCAAACCAAACTGAGCGTAAATCAAGTGACAGCTATCAAAAAGACCAACTCCGAAAAAAGTATTGCCAGATGGAAAACCACACGTCTAAAAAAAACACCCTTTATATAGATCAATAGTCTGTCTGTAGGCAGGTAGGTAGCAGTGGCCGCCTAGTTTGCCAAAAGCACACTTGAGCACACATAATGGCCCATTGTGATACCACGGTGTGGCGCCATTCAAGCACTGACTAAAAAGTTCCCGTTACTTGGGATGGTGATAGTCAGCGCAAGGACATCGCCTAGTCTGTCTGTAGATAGAGAGATAGATAGATTTATTTAAGGGTGTTAAACACCGCGACCTGAAAGATCTATTGTGATGCCCCTATTTATTTGAAAGACTATAGATCTTCTGTCAGGTTAATTTCCGACAGGAATTCATATATTTTGAAGGAAACAAGTTGATTGATCATGCTCATATGTAAGATATGTTCTCCAAAACACCTGTGTCTTCTGTGTGCCAATGGTCCGCAGTCTGTGATCAGGTGCAGTGAGGTCACTTTCTCCATAGAATCGACAGATGGCATCTGAAGATAGAGCCAACATATTCATATGATAGTTGGGAGTACAATGTCCGGTTAAAATACCTGTGATGATTCTTAATTTGAGGCTGCCTGTAACACCGAAATTTATTGCCAAGGTTTCTATTACAAAAACTCTCTTTAGTTTTCTTATGTAATTGTTGAAATATGAAAATTGTTACGTTGTTGTTGTAATTTGAAAGAAGTTAATGGTCAGAAATCTCTGGTTATGACATGCTCTCACATAGTACAGAGCAGAGAGCACAGAGAAAGGAAACTTAAACGTCAAACGGCAACAAAGATGGACGTTGTACACGAATCCACTCAAAGTCGTGATGAATCCACTCAGAATCGTGGTGAATCCACTCAAAGTCGTGGTGTGTCCGCTACGGACGCTGGCAGCGAAAAAAACGTTCCTTTCTCTGTGTTCTCTGGTACAAAGTGACGTCATCTCTCAGAGCCGTCTCTCTTTTCCTGTGCAAACAACTAGTGTCAAAATATACTGTTACAATTAATGGATAAAAGAAGGTCAAGGTCATTTTCTCCCTCTTAAGGGACTTCATCCCTAGTATACCCAATCCCTATGCCTAGTTCTCCACATTTGCTTTTTCATGCTATTTGGACTATGTGCCCAAATACTTCTGGACAGATAAACTGATGCTTTTTGGGTTATATTGGAAGGGAAATTCTGGGTCCAATGGCAGAATTGTGAATTTTCCGCCAACTCCAGAGTGATTTGATATCTCTCTATGTGTACTAGTGTAGCAGTGCAGTAGTGTAAGATCAGAGCACTCTCTTTGAACAGGAAAGAGAGAGAAAAAGGTTAAGATTTGGCAGCCAAAGAATAGTTTGCCATATACAAGGTGCATCCCAAACTAAGCAGGACTTCTTAGAACTAGGTACGAGGGCGGGTTGATATTGAAGCTACCTAGCGCTAGATGGCAGCACAAACACAAAAACTTTTTTTTTTAGAAATTGCGATCTGTCAAAATTCAGCTGTTAAAATTTCACCCAAATTCATCGATTAGTTTATTTGTTGCAGTCGTTCGAAGTAAGCAACTTTTGTGTTTCTTGAAAAATGGAAAAAAGCGAATTTCGTGCATTGATTAAACACAATTAATTGAAAGGGAAAACGGGGAAAGAGACAAAAGAAAAGCTCGATAAACATTACGGTGAGTCTGCTCCGTCAGATTACATGGTAAAATATTGGATTGGTGAATTTAAACGCGGCCGAGCAAGCACTGCAACAATACCATCAACAGGAAGACCAAAAGAGGTGGTTACTGAAGAAAATATCAAGAAAATCCTCGATATCGTTATGATTGATCGCCGAGTCAAGTTGAGTAAGATTGTTGAAATGGTAAGCATATCATATGAACGTGAACATTTGCATATGAAAAAGCTATCGGCAAGATGGGTGCCGCGTTTGCTCAGTGTCGAACAAAAACGAGTTCGACAGACCACTTCACAGCGGTGTTTGGACATGATAAAGCGCAATCCTGTTGATTTTTGGCGTCGATTAATAACTGTTGATGAAACCTGGGTCCACCACTACACACCTGAAACCAAAAATCAATCGAAACAATGGGTGGAAGCTGGTGGAAGTGCTGTGGAATCGGCCGGCAAGGTTATGGCCACTGTATTTTGTGAGGCACACGGAATATTGCTCATCGATTATCTTGAAAAAGGATCCACAATCACAGGAAAGTATTATCGTGCATTATTGGATCAATTGATTGATGCAATCAAGGAAAAACGACCACATTTAAAGAAGAAGCAAATGCTCTTCCTTCAAGACAACGCACCGGTTCACACAGCATTAGATACGATGCTAAAATTACGTGAGATACACTTCGAATTGGTTAATCATCCACCTTATAGTCCAGATTTAGCTCCTAGTGACTTTTTCCTGTTTCCAAACTTGACAAAATGGCTCGCAGGAGAAAGATTCATCTCAAACGAAGAAGTGATTACCAAAACTAACGCGTATTTTGAGGGGTTCCCGAAATCGTATTATTCAGATGGTATAAAAAAGTTGGAATATCGTCTTACTAAGTGTGTCGAAGTAAAAGGAGTCTATGTTGAGAAATAAATGGCTTTGAACAAAAAAAAATTGTTTTTCCTACTTAGGTAGCTTCAATATCAATCCGCCCTCGTATTTTTAGTGAGGAAAGAGGTATTTCTAAAAATAAGAGTTTGGTGGATTCCAAACATAGTCGGACATTTCATGAAAATATAAGCTATGGACAACTTGGCATACGGAATATCATACAACCTTGGAAACCTTCTATCATAAGATAGAATGGAATGGAATTTTAAAGGGGGATATAGAAGGCAGTCCAATACGACCAGTGTTGTATCAGTGGGACTGTAACCTTTATTCAGCCAAAATATGTATGTATCAGTGGGACTATAACTCTTATTCAACCAAAATATGTTCAATGGCATGACCAACGAGGGAACCATGTAATATGTAATGCTGAACTTCTATAAGAGAAAGCGATCAAACATATATACTCGTAAGTGTACTTAAAAACTCGTATACTCGTATATGCAAGTGGACAGCTAAGAAGAACACTCTGTAATTATTAAAGCTAATATGTGGGAGGTCAAGGTTCAACTAGGACCATCGAGCCAACAATGATGATGAATATGTGGGACTAAGAACTAAAGCTATAAAACAAATCGAAGCTAATATTCCTGGGTAGGTTAGGTTAGGTTAGCCTGGCTGGCATTAAGCCACGCATAGACCGATTGTTCCCTAGCGATACCAGATGGGGTCTGACCTCTTTGCTGATTTCCAGTAGACATCTCGTAAGATGTCAACGCTTTTTACGAATTTAAGCAGTGCTGTCAGCTCCATTCCTGAGATGTCTTCCAATCTCCCAAATTGTGGGGTTCCTAAGCATTTTAAGTGCGTTTTTGGTATCGCAGGACATATACAAAGGAGATGTTCTAGAGTTTCCCTTACTCAAACCTGCCTACAGTTTCCACATTCGTCATTGTCCGTTTCTATCTTGTGTGCATGTATATTCCTGGGTGAAATCTTTAGACATCAGATTCGAAGTCGTTAGACTAATCTAGCAATGTACGAGTATACTAACTGTTATTCAGTCAGTGGTGTGTACCCCAGCTACTACTTCTAAGTTCAGTTTAGATTGTCAAACAACGTGGGAAAAAATCAGACAACCAAGCCCCAACTCCCACTCCTCATCGTTTATGACTACATCCGTGATGGGACAACTGAATATTTTGCGAGCACTGACGGAGGGATACTTATTTATTTCTCGCCTAGTTTCCAACCGTTCCTGACCAGTTCTAGAAATACCATTATAAAGAAAGCATCTTAGCAATTAATGCAGGATATTAACTCAAATTAATTAACGTAATTAATCTGTTCCAGTGAGTGAAACAAACAAAAAATCCATAATTAATCAATACCTTTAGAAGATACGCTACCGATACCTCGTAGAGCAGCCCTTTCGCCGCTAATACGGGCATGATCGAGCGCCTATAAATAACAAGGGAATGCCACTGATTCCAGCGACTCTTCACTGAACCGCACTCAGGTGCAATTAAAAAGAAAAGCCGAGCTGATGCACTTTCGTTGACAACGAACGCCAGCCATGCAACAGATACGACTACAACCGCCAACAGATTGCCAAGTGCTGTGCTAGATTACGTTGGCAACATGCCACACAAACACTCACACACAGCAGCAGCAACACCAGCCACCGAAACCGTAGAAGAAGCAGCCACTGCCAGAGGCACACATGTGAACTCGCAGCTGAAGATGAAATCAAAAGCCGTCTTTCTTTATACTCGTATTTAAGCCTCAATTGACAGACGCGCCAGCAATAAATATGATCGATTTATTATGCGCGGACAGTGTGAGTGAGATCGATCACGCTGAAGCAACTGAGCCTGAGGTAAGTGGAGAGAAGGAGGATCTGATGTGGCAAGAGAAGAGGAGCAACTGAGAAGAGCCACAGCAGGAGCAGTAGAGAGGAGCTACAGAGAGTAGCAAGAATGCATAATGGAGCAAGTGGCAAATGTTGCATCGCTTACTGGTACAGTGGAGAAACCAAAGGGGTTATTATCGTGTTCAAACCCGGCGAAGGGAAAGGGAGTAAAGTGCTTGGAAATCGAAATTCTGTTCTTCTTTTATATTGTGTGAATATATGGGAAAAAGCTCAAACTGTTCCTAGGAATAGATCACTTTTACATGAGAACCACGTAAACTATCCATTGTTGTTTATGACAGTCCAAGAGTTCCCCTTGAAACAAAATGTTGGCTACGCCACTCCAACCTTCACAGATGGTTCTGTGCGCGTTTGCTGCAGTTCTTCCCAGCCTGTATACACACATCACATTTTCTTCCACAGATATCACGCTCGTTTCGATTGTATTCTTTCGATTCCCACACCAATTTGCGGAAAGATGTTTGTGGCCGTCAGCCAGGTGTATATCGCCACAAAGTACACATCGGCAACAACAACAACAACAACCACAACAACATTAGCGCAAAACAGCATAATTGCTGAAGAACGCGCGACATTGATTTTAGCCAAGTAATGAGGAAACTCATTAATCATTTCGGTCGATTATGCATGCAGCAGCGAATTTCAGCAAATGTGCAGCAATGATCGACTCGCCACAGCAACTCCAACTGCAACAGCAACTGGCGGCGGCAGCAACAACAACTGACGGAATGTTGCCAACATGTTTCGAATTGCAGCTTTTATGCGCGTTTTTCTGTACTTTTATTTGCAATTAACTCAGCTCCAATGCGGGAACACTTTTAACCGGCAATTGCTGGCGGCCACCTTCAGCAGGTGATGTTGCTGCCGGTGATGCCTCCGCTGCTTTCTCGTACCGCTGCGCAATTTTTCATGCGCTTTTTTCTTGTGTTATCTGTTAACCTTTTGACCAGTGCATTTTTTCCTTTATATATATTTATTTTTATATAGAATTTTTGTTGTGTTTTTCAGAAATATTTTCGTTTTGGGTTTGGTGAATTGTGTGGTCATTCACTCCTGCGCTCCGCTCCGTGTGCGTTAAGCACGCATAAGTGTGCTGCCGAGAGTTGCACGCACACTCGCTCGCAGACACTTCCTGCATGTGCCTTGTCGCTGGCGTTCGTTGTTGTTGTTGTTGTTGTTGCCGGTGTTGTTGTTGCTGCTTAAGATTGATGTTGAACACTGCGTTTATTTGTGAAATTTCTTTCTTTCTTTCTCTCTAACAAGAAACTTTTGGGGTGTTGCTCATGTTGCCGTTGTTTTGCTTTTGTTGTTGTTGTTATTTTCGGTCATTAATTTCTTTACCAAATACATTAGCAAACATTTCCAGCAATTACGCACATGTTGCTTACAAATGCGGTTGTCCACGTTTTCCGTTTTTAGGAAATAAACTGAATTCGCAATTTCAAAAAATCCCACACTCATTCCTTCGATAGAAGAATTTCTCTCTAAATATTTTTGTTTATTATTAGTATAAAAATCTGTATGTATTTGATTATCGTCATTATCACTATAAGCATAATTATGTTCCTCGCGGTTAGTTTTAGTAGCATGTCTCTATATTAACTTGATAATATTTATCATTCTTAAGAAAATTATTATCACTAGAATTCTTGCCCTGAAACATAATTCCTTGTAAGTCATTATCAACATCATTTCTTTCTTCATCATTAGCATCATAAACGTTATAATTTTTATGCAAATCGTTTTTATGGTAATTACTGTAATCATCATTAGCATCATTGTCGTTGTTATTTGCATGACAATCATTGTCATCAAAACTTTTGGCATCAACATCCACAAAAATTTTCAAAAAAATCATAATTAGATGTCACTATCATAAACATCTTTTCTATCATCACCACCACGAGGGCATCTTCTATGGAGAGATGACGGGGGTAACGATCCCGCGGACCCTAGTTAAGGCGACGAACCTGGCAATGAAACTGGCATTGTTATTGACTACATGATATGAATCCGACGAAACCTGGGCTGACGGTTGCGGCATTCTGTTACCTTAGTATACCAGAGTGACATCTTGTAGAACCGGCTTCCAGGCTAATGTCACAATCTCCTCCGTCCTGTTAAACCCGTGGTGGGTCTTCGAGTACGTTCAAAGCTACGTCGCCATTAAGTTGGCGGTACAGGCTCAGTTGAGTTAAGCCTGACTAATGCCATGGTCCTGGCTCTGAACACAAAATCCCATAAGGCCTTGTGTCAACCCTTGTACGGCCTCCCTGCAATTCAAAGATAACCGCAAGGATCGTTAAACCAACTGTACATTCGAGCGGAGATAGCTGCTCGAAACGGGGACCCTTTAAAGCATGAATTCAAACAGAGAAAAACAAACAAAAACCAACAAACACCACAACAACAGGAAGAAACACCAGCAGAGGATAGTGCTGCAAATCCCTTCATAAGGAGCAACAGAATTCAGCGCTCACCACAGGAAATCCTCGGCGAAAAAGACCGACCCACTGAGGAGGCAGACGTTTTCTTCAGACTATCGATGACAGGGGGTAGCAGGATGCTAGCAAAAAGATCTGGTGGTACTGACTGGTAAGCGCGCAGAACAAATGCAGTTCCCCAAAACAGGACTTCATAGCGAAGATGAGAGCAGGAGAGCTCGAGGAACTCACGAAATGCCGCGCTACTCTCAAAAAAAAATACCAATACCGATGTAAAAAACGGAGTCTCTGAGCTAGATGAACTCTTCGTCATCATCGAAAGCCTTCGCCGAAGCTGGCTCATGGCAGAAAAAGACACCAAACGTACTAAGGCGGCGATGCCAGCAGAAGCCCAAATCCAACCCTGATGACATGTCGACACCAACAATAGCCCCATCGAAACGTATGGCATCCAGCCCAGCGGAGCAAACAGCCGGAAAAAGGGTGCGAGGGCCCGAGGATGCAGACTGGAAAACGATAACTGGAAAAAAGAACAGGAAACAAAACGCGACATTAGCACAGAGCAATCCGCGAAATGTAGCAGACGAAATACCGCAAAAGCCTAGAAGAGAGAAAAGAGCTAGGGTACGACCAGAGGCAGTACTGATCAAACCAGCAGAAGGTCGTAGCTACGCCGAAGTACTACAAACTCACCGGCAGTATGTTCTGTCGGACGAGAACAAGATGGAAGTACGGGCGATACGAAAAACTAAAACGGGTGCATTACTCCTCGAAATGGATAAAGGAGTGAAAGCCAAGCGAGAGCTCCGAGAAGCGCTGAAAGGCAAGCTACAAAACATCGCCTCAGTAAGCGAGCTGAATCCGAAGAGTACAATCCGAGATCTCGCCTCACTTACGACGGCAGGTGAAGTCGAAGCCTCCATCAAAATCCTGCTGAAGGAGAGCGCTGAAGAACTCACCGTGAGAACCTCTACACTACATAGCCGAGAACAAATACGAGCGTACGTGATGCTATTAGCGGAAAGCACAAGTGAATTTCTCCAAAAGAGGCGCATAAAAGTAGGATGGATAAATTATAGAATGAACATCAAAACTTTTGGCACCAACTTTACCGTTTTAATCCATTAAAATTAATGAAAAATTCATAATTATAATTATCATAAGCTTCATTCATCACTACCATCATCAGCGTTCCTATTTTCAAGGAAATCATAATCATAATTTGCGTAATCATTATTGCCATCATTCTATTCTCTTACAATTTTCATGAAAATCTTTTTCTTCAATCTTCACTGTCATCAATATCGTTATTATTTCATTATAATATAAACTAATTGCATAATGATATATAATCTCATCATCATAATTTCAGGTATAATAACAAAAACATTGTAATTATCATAATATTTTTGTTATCACCCGTCCCAAAATTATTTTTATAATCATTTTTTTCATCATCATTGTTATTTTCATTATAGTCTTATCATCATACTTTCAACTACAAACTTTACCGTCTTCAACAATATCATTTCCGGACATTGTTTATCATTATCATAATCATTTTTGTCGTCATTAGTACTGTTGTCATGAATATCATTACCATCATCATTTTTGTCATCACCATTACCATTACAATCGTTATTATTTTCATGGAAATCTTTTTTGTCAGAATTTCATTCATCGTCATTATCATAATCATCATCGTTGTTGTTTTCATTCTAATCATTATCATTATAATTTCAGCCATCAACTTCACTGTCTTGAATATTGCCATTTTCGGGAAAATAATAACTAAGTTTATCATTATCATAATGATTTTTTCTATCATCACTACCCTCATCAGCCTTATAATTTTTATGAAAATATATATCATTAACATTCCCTTTATCATCATTACCATGTTTATTTGCATTCTAATCATTAACATCATAATTTCAGTCATTAACTTCACCGCCTTTAACAATATCATTTCCGGACATATGCTAATAATATGTTTATCATTATCATAATAATTTTTGTCATCAGTACCATCATCAGTACTATTGTCATTACCATTACCATCACAATCGTTTCATGAAAATCTTTGTCATCAAAATGTCATCCATCATCATTACCATCATGTCCGTTATTATTTTGGTTATAATCATTATCATCCTAATTTCAGTCATTAACTTTACATTCTTGAACAAAGCCATTTTCAAGAAAATTATGTTGATCATTATCACAATGATTTTTTCCAACATCACAGTAATCTTTTTCATCAACATTTCCTTCATCACCAGTACCATCATCTCCATTCTTTTTTTCAGTATAATCATTTTTGTCATATCAACTTTACATTATTCTTTAATTCCATATTCAGGAAAATATTAATTAAGTTTATCATTATCATGAGGATTTTTTCCAACATCACTACCATCATCACTGTTATAATTTTCATGAATATTATTATCATCATTTTTTAGTAATCACCATTACAGACTGTGAAATTTTCATTAAGATAATTATCAATATGAGTTCAATCAGATGGCAATGTTGTTGGAATCGTTATCATATTAAGGAAATCGTAATCATCGTCGTTATTATATCCGATTATTTACTCTTTCTCTTAACACAGCCGGAATATTGACGATGGTATTCTATTGATAGAATAGTCACTAGCAACATATTTTGTATCAGACAAGTCGCAAATGAGACAAAACATTTTAAATAGTTCCAAATTGTTGTTCTATAGTTTCAGAAGAAACCTTTTTTGAATAATGAAAATAATGCTCTGGAGAAATTTAGATTTTCCCATTTTACTTGAAATGGTTGCACCATAAAGACCATTTCCTCAACCTCTTTCATATCATGCATTCACCACCATAACTGTCAAAGTCCAAAAAGCATCTGATTGAGCTACATGAGAATGATAAAACAGTGTCGTTGGAATTGAAATGTTTCACCTGAAAACTCGCCCAAAGTTCATCACACGGGATGCGATCACTGCTACACTGCGGTGGACGGTCTTTAGCAGCTCCAACTGTCGAGTAAGGCATTGTAATTGCTTCCAAGAGGCATCTACGAGTATCTATGCTAGCAACTCGACTGCGGCGACATATCATTTTATTACCGCCAACTGCCCTTAGTACTGATATAGATCGATATCGGAGACTCATTTGATAAAGTTCCACGACAAGGCGGAAACTATGATGAACTACGTGAACTATTTCTTATCGGGCAACTGCACACGGCGAACTGGCTCACATTGTAAATCGATTAACTAAGCAAAGAGTGGAGTTCCGATGAGCCATAAAAGTGGCCCGTGTGATCATCATGGAGAATCGAAATGTGGGATTAAGGGAACAGGAGGTCGGTGACATGGATTTATGATGGACTGTGGGTACGAGTTCGCTGGGTAATTTATGAAGTGTTTTTACTGAATGTTCCTGAGTGTTTGTGTGTGTTTTACTTGAGCGTGTGTGAGTGTTTTGCATGTGTGTGTTCACTTGAGTGTGGATGGAAAAGTGTTTAAAATTTGATAGACTCGTGTAGTTCCCAGGCATGGAACGA
The DNA here is from genome assembly GCA_920105625.2 of Clusia tigrina. NCBI lineage: Eukaryota > Metazoa > Arthropoda > Insecta > Diptera > Clusiidae > Clusia > Clusia tigrina. Next base: position 25,108,958 of record OV050031.1, on the reverse strand, counting down.
GGTGTGGCTATAAAAATATATTTTTAATATCACTCTATAAATTTTTCGGGTTTTTTTGATTTTTTCCTACTTTTATGGGCAACATGGTTATAAATTATTTAATAGAAAAAAATTGAGGAAATAAAATTGTGAATATTTGTTGTGTTTATTGTTGATATTTTTATGAACGCAATAAATTTATTTAACAATTTCTTTTTGAACAAATAAAAGAAAAAAGAGAGATGGATAAGAAAAATGTGTTGCATTCAATAAATTCCAGAACCAAATGTAAACAGACCGTATTACTACAACAACAACAGCAACAAGAACAACAACAACAACAAGAACAACGATCGACATTCAACAACAAAACACAAAAACCGCAGAGCAATCAAAAACACTCAAGTTGAATGCCTCCTCTAAAGGCGCAACGTTGCTGGTGCGACTTGAAGTTGGAGCTTATGTGGCTGCTCCAGCCGCAGCCGCAGCCACCACCAGCACCGGCACCAGCACAGCTCCACCACCAGCACCACCACCACTAACGCCACCGGCCGCCACTGTTATTTGCAGTACAAATGATTGCCAACATTAACTGCTTTTGTACTGCAACATCAGCAACAAGAGCAACAACAACAACAGCAACAACAGCAACCATAACAACAATAAAGCGGCTGCTGCCGATATTTGAAGTTCTTTGCCAAAAGGCATTTTGCAGCTTCTGCGTCTTCACTGCACCTTCTTCACTCATCCACTCACTCAGTTACTCGCAGCACATCATTGCCTCAGTAGCTGCCACCGCTGCCTCTGTTATTGTTGTTCTTGTCGTCGTCGTCGTCGTCGTTGTTGTTGTTGTTGTTAATTCCCTTCATATTGCCATTGGGCGCTATTGTTGCCCGTATCGCAAATTCAAATTTTAAATCCGGTGGCTTTGTTGTACGGGCGCCAGGCACTTCCGGTTATTGTTGCACATCACTGCCAGCCGTGAGTACGTGTGTATGCGGGTGCAATTGCTGCAAATTGCATGCGGCAAGTGCTACGAGCACACTGGATGAGTGCGGAAGACGGGGAGGGGTTTGGTGTATGGCAGACAGACGTTGCAAGCTTGAATATTCGCACTTCGTGGGTGTTGGTGTTGCTGTTGGTGTTGATGTTGGCAATGCAACAAATGCCATTGCTATAGTTATTGTTTCTCTTTTTGTTGTCGCTATTATTACCATTTGTTGTAGCTGCTCCTGCAGCTGTGGCTGTGACTCTTGTTGTTGCTGTTATTGTTGTTGGCAACATGGCACAATGGAAGTACGTATAAATCTTTTGTTTGTGATTTATTAGAATTTCTTGTCCGTCCGCACTTGGCATTTGCTCACAATTGACTTTTCAAGCAGCGAAGGATTAAATATTTCTCTGCGAGTATGTGCGGTAAAGCACCCTGTAGGAGAAATTCTAATAAGCAATTCACTTGGATCCTTTGCCTAGCTTCAAGAAGTCCTTTATAGTTGTTATACTTATTATTATTATTAAACCTTGCACCATAGTAGTACTAGCAACTAAGCCCTTCGTCTAGAGGAGAGAAAGATTTTAAAGGAACCATTTTTGAGAACATGCCGGGGCAGGATTCGAACCCATAATGCCACAGGTGTGAGCCTTGAATGCTAACGAGGCCGGCTGGGGTATAACCCCATATATATATACCCCATATATATATACTTATATTATATCAGTAGGACACCTCCAACTGTTCTTCTATGCCACTGATTCTCTCAGGTTATATTTGCCTCTGTTCAAGCTATCCTTTTATTTGTACTAATATTGAGCTTCCTCAGATGTTATTTGGTCGCTCTCTTCTTTTACTGTCTTGTGGGTTATAGAATAAGGCTCGGTAGCAGACTTCGTTGTATAGTATCCGCGGATGATATCCCCATCAACCAAATTTCTTTCTATTAATCCGCCATTTTGTTTGTTTTTCGGCAAATCTAATCATGATTAGATCAATGATCATTAGACATGGTATTCGCCCAATATCTGGAGTATTAACTGAAGAACACTGTTTCATATCTGGTGTTTAAATTGCAGTGTCTTGCCCATGACTTTCATAGATGTACAGGAATACTGAAAGACCCCAATAGTAAGCCCCTTATCTTCACCACAGAGTTTAGTGACGTCATATATGGGGATCGACAAGTACTCGTATGCAAACCTGTTGACTTAGGACCAAGAAATCGTTTGATTCCTACAACTAATTTGACTTGGGATTTATTTCAAAATAAACGTAAATTTCTTACACTCTCAATAGTTCAAAATAAGAAGAGCCTTCAAGTACTATTGAAATTTTTTAATTTAATTTCTTTTTCAAATCAGTCAAGTTAAAAATTCTGCCTTCTGGACCTGAACGAATTTGTAAAGAAGTATATTAAAAATCTCCTTCATTAGTGAACGATTGATCTTTCTCTCTTTCTATCCCTATCTCTGTGTCTCTATCTCCGTGTCTCTATCTCTGTGTCTCTATCTCCGTGTCTCTATCTCTGTGTCTCTATCTCTGTGTCTCTATCTCTGTGTCTATCTTTGGATCTCTATCTCTGTGTCTCTATATCTGTGTCTCTATATCTGTGTCTCTGTCTCTCGCTTTCCATCTATCTCGCTCAATCTTACCTATTGTCACATATTGTTACGCATTCTAATACCATCTATTCTCACACTATCCCACTCATAACACTATCTCAGTCACTCCCTCCCTTTAACAGATTAATCAACATATTTCTGCGTTAGTAATTGTGCCACGCCCTTCTCAATAAAGAAACAAAGATAAAGAAAGAAAACGAGTTCTCGATTTGACCAAATTTTCCTGTCAAGTCCAAACCTATGTGTACCTTTTCCTACTGGGTAGCACAGCACGCGTAATGTCTGCGTTATACGCTGGTAGCAGCGATTGTTTTACAAAAATGGCTCCCCAGGAGAGCACTGGTCTTGCTTGATAAGTGTGCAAAATTTAATATGACAAGGTGTAAATCATTTTAACACCCTTGAAGGGGGAGTGGAGGAAATTCAAATTTTCAAACGTTTTGTTCCTAATCCATTGTAAATAGTACAGGGTTGAAGAGGCCGCAAAAAGCCTGGTTTTAACGACATGAAATGCTGTTTGGGGTGTTTTATTTGCCCGAGCATCACTGAGGAAGCTTCGAGCAGTTATGTGGTATGTACTTCTAGTTGAACATTTGTGGGCATATATTAGGAACCCCAGGCAGTCATAGACCAACGAGTATTACAACCAACCTTCGTAATGAGTCGTGCTGAAGAGCAATAATAATACAGAGAGGGAGGGACTCTTTAATACCTTAATCAACCTATGTTCTGTGGTAGCAATTGTGCCACGCTAATAGAATCACTTCTAAATGAATGATATCGAGCGTGTTCTTGCAACATCAGGATATAATGTTCAGATATAAAAGAAGACTGCCATGCAGGAATTGTTACGATTGAGTTCTTCAATGTTCTAAGCCCAGATCATGTTCAAAGAACTACGTCATTCCATCTTCCACAGCTGTAAAGGCACATAAAGCATGTTGATTCAATAAACGGAGTCCTAAGGACACATTGGGTATGTCCTCTGGCACTATGAACATTGAAAGCTTGTAACTAAAATGATTGCCCAAAAAAGTAGTCCGGTTCCTTCAATAAAGATTAAAACTATCCATGCTGGGAAAGCTCTGAAGCTATTGATAGAAACACTATTTACAATTGCCTGAAACCCACCAACTCCTTCCCATGCACTGACACCTATAGTGCACCACCTATAGTGCACCACCTATAGTGCATCACCTATAGTGCACCACCTATAGTGCACCTTCTTCTTACTTCTTACCTTCACTTGAGTTCTGACTCCTTGCTTGTATAGCTGTGAAATAAACTCCGTATCTCATAAACCCCTCAAATATTTCGGTATTAATGGCTCAACTCGTATTCAATTCACCTCCTGGTAATTCCCGAAGATCTCTCCAAGAGATACTGGATTATCTTGTGGTCCTGAAGTTGATAGATAGAATTTTAAACTAGGCTGTAACAAAATCCTTAATTTCCTTGTTTTTCCTTGCAGGTGTGGTTGGACCTCTCAACTGACCACTATTAATCTGGAAGGAAAAGTACCCACTCTGTACGCTTGGAAATATTCACATAAATTGTCCAATGCCCATTAATCTGTGTGCAAAGGACCCACGACGCTGCTCCTCTAAATCAATATCAATATTACATTTTTACATCGCTATTCGGCGTGTTTGGAACAATAACCATGGATTTTTCCCTCCCTTCCACATTTTTCCAACATGTGTTAGCAATTTCGCACAATCATGCAACGAACAGGGAATGCGGGTGTTTCACTTATTTTTCCAAGGATCCGCTACCAAGTTCGTACCTTGATTTGAGCATAAAACATTGCAATGTGGTATGACCAACGGCCACCAGTGCTGCTATGGAGCAGGGAAAGGGAATCCACACACAAGGAGACCCACACCGAACTCACGTGTACTGGCACAATGAACATTCTTCTGTGGCACAATGCATGATAACAATGTTGCAGCATTGAAGGACTACAATGGACGCAGAAAACTGTGCGCAGCAGCGGAAGCAGGTAATTTCAGTCAAGAAACAATTGGTTGCGTCTGTGGCACGACATGCTACTCGTAACACTCTGCTCGAGGCACACACTTGTGTTTGTATTTATGTACTTGGAAATTTGTAAAATTTATCGGGGGTGAAGGAGGGCGTTTAATTCGTGGGTTGGTAACAGAAGAATCCTTGACCGCGAAGCGATTTTAATGGAATGCACTGGGAATAAACCGCTGGGGACAAAATGAAGCAATCTAATAAAGGGTGATCTATTGAAAAATTTAATTTTGTTTAAAAAACGAATAAAGGATTTGTTAAACCCGATGTTACCGACTATTCAAGCACAGTAACTATATATGCCACTCTACAAATATATAGGATTGTGGCAGCGTGCCTAAGGGCAGCTCTCTTGGCTCTTAAGATGTGTTCGTTTTGTAGCAAATATCCTTAAATAAAGTAGACGTGGTCCGCTTTTCACCGATTTCGATTAAGTTCACTTTGGTTGTTCATACTAGAGAACAAGTTCATTCAATACCTCCATTAGTTCTTTAGAACTTTAGACTTTTAAGTACATAGACTTGTCGAGAGTTGGCGTGTTCTCAGCGCTCTGAGTTCTGAGTTCTGAAGATGTTTTCTTTCCCAGAGTTTTATGAAATTTTATTTTGTTAATTCTGGCTGTTGAAACTAGACCACACACAAAATTTCAGCACAATATCTCCTTTTGTTCTTAAATTATACATTTTTATAAATATATTTTTCAAGAGTATTAGTGTTACTGGAAGGGGGTGTTTCTATGGTAAGAACTACCGCATAGACATTACTGGGCCGAGGGCCGAGGGCAGAGACATTAGAGCAATGAACCCCAACTCAGTACTAAGCTTCCTTAGATCTCTTGGACTAATAGAAGACCTTTAATAGCTGCATGCAGGAGGAGTAAAATGGATCAAATTGGTCGAGGTACATTTTCCTTCTTTATTTCATTCATTATTTCATTCATAGACCCTTGCGAGCTTGTCTACATAATGAACGACATCTCCTCGGCAAATTTCAGCTCAATATCTAATTTGCTTTTTAGGTTTTAATTTTTGCAAAAAGTGAAGATAGACCACGAGAAAAGACGAGCATTATTAAATTAACTCCGGCAGTGACACTGGTAAAAATGTGTGTACATCTGAATATTTGCCATGCCTCTTTTTGAGATATTCGTACATTTGTCCTTACCCCATGCAAGAGTCCAAAGGTATTTAATGTCAGTGACATTTGAATTTTAATAGGATTATGACTAAGTGTTGTCTTGAGCTTGTCTTGAGCTTGTCTCTGCGACTACTTCGCTCTTTAGTACTTCTTTTCTAGTCATTTTCCCGACTTGTGGGAAAAGTCATATATTTTACCTCTGCATAAATCGGACAGTAATTGTTTAATATCCAGTTATCGTGGCATTGCGAAACTTAGAATTCTTCCTAAATTGTTGGAGGCAACAGTAACATCCCAAATATCGTTTTATGCTCATACATTTATCAGTTCCCAGAGGCATGGTTTGTTGTCTGGAAACTCAACTGTCACTAATCTGCTGGCGTTTTCTTGCCGCCTAATCCTAGTTGGCTTTGCCAAGTGTATGAAAACGGATGTTATTTACACAGACTCTAGTAAGGCATTTGAAGCCGTAAACCATAGACTTCTTCACCTTAAACTCTCTTTGTTTGGTTTGGTTTCCCACCATTGCTGTTAAAATAGGTAACATCATATGTATCACAACGTACCCAGCAGGTGTTATTTAAAGGATTGTTATCTGATAAATTTCCTGTGACTTCCGAAGTGCCGCAAGGTAGCCACCTTTCTATTAGAGATCTTCCTTCGCGTATGTCCCATCGCACCATTCTTATGTTCGCTGATATCGTGTACATTTTTCATTCCTTTGATAACCCAAATTAATCGCAGCTGCTTAAAGATGATTTAAATGTCCTTGGTGGCTGGTGCACCATAAATTGTATGCAATTAAACTGCAATAAACGCAAACATATGTGTTTTTCGAGATCAAACCAATCTGCTCATGCCACTCACTCAACCATTGTTATCCGTTGATCATATGTGCGACTTAGGTGTGACCTTTGACCAACAACTTACTTTTGGTGTACAACTGTAGTTAAGAAAGCTTCTCTGACTCTAGGCTTCGTAAACCCTTGGGCAAAGGAGTTCAAAGGCCACTTTATTACCAAACCTCTGCACACTTCTTTGGTACGCCCATCATTAGAATACGCAAGTGTTGCTTGGTGTCCTATGTATGCCTGTTACTCTGCTGCTATTGAATCAGTTTAAAAGCGTTTCTTATTGTTTTCCCTACGTTATATTTCTTGGAACTCTACTGTTCAACTTCCCAATTATGTGAAGCTTACCTGGGTTCCCGAACATAGTGTTATCCTGGTCAATACCGAAGCAGAAGAACTTGTCAAGGCAGGCACGCTTCTAAACGAAATTCAGCCCTCAATAAATATCGGCATTCCACTGGCAACAGCCAAGCTTAATATTACACGGAAATACCTGGCGGACGCCTACAAATCCTGGGTCGACGGGGAATCCTGCCATACGGCTAAACTCACTTGGGCAAAAATGGACAAACACAAAACTAACAAACTTCTTCGACTCGTTCACATGACTCTGTCGACAACTGTGTCGGATTTGACCCGCCACTGCATACTTGGAAAGCTTGCAGGAAGATTTGGCCTACCCTCAAACGATTTCTGCCGGTGCTGTGGTTCCGAGTAGGAGAAGGAGACGGTGCCCTACCACTGATCGATCCTTGGGCAGAAGAAAAATCAATACTGGGAAAGCTTGCAGAAAGACAGGGCCTACCCTCAAAAGATTTCTGCCGGGGCTGTGGTTCTGAGTAGGAGGAGGAGTCGGTTCTCCACTTCTTATATCACTGCCCATTCTTGGGCAGAAGAAGAAATCACACCTTTGATGCCACATTTCTCACAAATTTGATGGAGCTGTCATCTTTCAATCCTACGGACATAGCAAAAATCATCAAATTATCAGGATGGTTTCCTGCAACATAAATGGGGATACGTGCGTTTCCCGACGCTGTCCGTTTGCTGACGATCACCAACTTTAAGTAAGATAATTTAGTCAGTACATGAACAGCGGCACACCATGGTATCACAACGGGCCATTAGATGGACTCAAATGTGCTTTTGGTAAACTAAGCGGCCACTCCTACCTACCTACCTACTTTCCTTCTAATTGGATTGCTTTACTTTGCATTACCTTACTTTAGACTATTTTATGTTGTACTTATATCAAAAACCCCACTTGATCCAAGATCCACTTGGGCACAAATATCACAGAGTAGGCTCTCAACGATTCCATTCAAACATAAAAATTTCTACTACAAAAGAAAACTGAAAGAATTTTTCAGACCTGCACTCGCTTCTATTTTTCTATCAAAAATTCAAAGAATATTTTCTTTGAATTGTGAAAAACGGAAAAAAATTAAATTATTTTATAACTCAATATTTATAACTGAAATTTGTTCTTTGCCAATTCAAATCGAATAGCGAAATGTCTCAGCCAGGCTCACCGACCCCTCAAATGCGCGAAATACCACTTTCTTTGGTGGAAGAGGAGAAACCTGATCTCGTTCTAGACGCGGCTCCGGATGGTGAGAAGCGCACCAGTAAAGCCGATTCGCTACGACGCTTCTTTAAGTTTTCGAATCATAGAATGGGCATTCCAAATCGTTTGACGGTCGATACAATCGAGCCCGAAATGGAAACTGGCAACCAGGATAAGGGCGATAATCCGGAAAATGTGGGCGCCACTTCGTCGCCAAAGGACAAAGACAAGGATGCTGGGAAACCGACTGAGAAAGTGCGACGATTCCATTTACGCTTGGGCAGTACACAGAAAATTGGTAACAAAAAAAAACAATTTTATATTTCACAAGTTTTTTACATAATTTTAATTCAAATGAATTTTTGTTTGTATCCTCACAGATACTGCGGAACCAGTTGTCGCCGCTACCATCGACAACACGGCCAGCACCAGTGCTGGCACCACCGGCGGCCCTGGCCCCAACAAACCCACTCTAAAAGGTTCCATCTCCAACTACTGGAATGCAGTGTTCAAGCGCTCCAGCAGCGCTTCCAGAGCCAATATGTCAGCTGCCAACTCCGCCGACTTGGCCAAGAAAACCACCGACATAGACAGCGAAGATGAGGAAACGGAATTGCGCGAGGAACTGCACACACTGGCACTTTCCTACGATGACGCCGAGGAGAAACACTAAGATGCGCAACACAATACAACTACAGCCAGCAATAAGACGCCTTTGTAGCGTTCCCAACCTACACAAAAAATACGAACAAGCAAAAATCAACACCAAAATTCTGTGTTTTCAAATTTTTTGCCAGATACAACTGCAATTTAAAACAAATTTTTGTTCAAATCACGTCTTAAGTGATTTTCAGTTTTGTTTCGCAATAAAATATTTTGACTGATTCATTTGGAATTACCCTGGTTTTAATGGCCGCACTCGCACTGGGGGAGGACGGCGGTAATGCAACACGAAAATAACAATAAAAGTTCAAGGTTCGGGTAAATCAGCTGTAAAAATTGTCTGCTTCGAGTTTCGGCTGTGCCCGAGGAGACCTTTTTTCCACTTAGTGAGCAAAACCCCTTAATTTGTACCCTTTATTTACACTAATCCCCTCATGCATTTACAGTAATCACTCGAAAGTGTGAGCCAGAGCATACGCGGCAGTAGTCACGGCAATTCATGAATTAATCAAACATATATTAATCGACATATATTTGGTCGAATGAATTAATCGACATATATTTAGTCTCTCATTAAAGGCAACGAGTGCCTAATTCAACATCTCTGAAGAGGCTCGTGAAGCTTGCCACTGAAATGCTGTGGAGTAGCTCTTTCCAGCCGGATACATGAATTAATCGACATATATTTAGTCGCTCAGTCCCGGCAATGAAAACCTTATTCAACATGTCTGAAGAGGCTCATGAAGCTTATCACTGGAGAGTAGGTCTTTCCAGCCATTAATCGACATATATTCAGTCTCTCAGTAAAGGCAACGAATGCCTTATTCAACATGTCTGAAGAGGCTCATGAAGCTTGTCACTGGAGAGTAGCTCTTTCCAGCCATTAATCGACATATATTCAGTCTCTCATTAAAGGCAACGAATGCCTTATTCAACACGTCTGAAGAGGCTCATGAAGCTTGTGACTGGAGAGTAGCTCTTTCCAGCCATTAATCGACATATATTCAGTCTCTCATTAAAGGCAACGAATGACTTATTCAACATGTCTGAAGAGGTTCATGAAGCTTGTCACTGGAGAGTAGCTCTTTCCAGCCATTAATCGACATATATTCAGTGTCTCATTAAAGGCAACGAATGCTTTATTCAACATGTCTGAAGAGGGTCATGAAGCTTGTCACTGGAGAGTAGCTCTTTTCAGCCATTAATCGACATATATTCAGTCTCTCATTAAAGGCAACGAATGCCTTATTCAACATGTCTGAAGAGGCTCATGAAGCTTGTCACTGGAGAGTAGCTCTTTCCAGCCATTAATCGACATATATTCAGTCTCTCATTAAAGGCAACGAATGCCTTATTCAACACGTCTGAAGAGGCTCATGAAGCTTGTGACTGGAGAGTAGCTCTTTCCAGCCATTAATCGACATATATTCAGTCTCTCAGTAAAGGCAATGAAAGCCTTATTCAACATGTCTGAAGAGGCTCATGAAGCTTGTCACTGGACAGTAGCTCTTTCCAGCCATTAATCGACATATATTCAGTCTCTCAGTAAAGGCAACGAATGCCTTATTCAACATGTCTGAAGAGGCTCATGAAGCTTGTCACTGGAGAGTAGCTCTTTCCAGCCATTAATCGACATATATTCAGTCTCTCATTAAAGGCAACGAATGACTTATTCAACATGTCTGAAGAGGCTCATGAAGCTTGTCACTGGAGAGTAGCTCTTTCCAGCCATTAATCGACATATATTCAGTCTCTCATTAAAGGCAACGAATGCTTTATTCAGCATGTCTGAAGAGGCTCATGAAGCTTGTCACTGGAGAGTAGCTCTTTCCAGCCATTAATCGACATATATTCAGTCTCTCATTAAAGGCAACGAATGACTTATTCAACATGTCTGAAGAGGCTCATGAAGCTTGTCACTGGAGAGTAGCTCTTTCCAGCCATTAATCGACATATATTCAGTCTCTCAGTAAAGGCAACGAATGCCTTATTCAACATGTCTGAAGAGGCTCATGAAGCTTGTCACTGGAATGCTGTGGAGGAGCCCTTTCCATCCGCACACATGAATTAATCGAAGTATATTTAGTCGGTCACTCCTGGCAACAAGTGCCTAATTCAACATCTCTTAAGAGGCTCATGAAGCTTGTCACTGGAATGCTGTGGAGGAGCCCTTTCCATCCGCACACATGAATTAATCGAAGTATATTTAGTCGGTCACTCCTGGCAACGAGTGCATTATTCAATATCTCTCAACAGAATCATGAAGCTTGTCACTGGAATGCTGTGGAGGAGCCCTTTCCATCGGCACACATGAATTAATCGAAGTATATTTAGTCGGTCACTCCTGGCAACGAGTGCATTATTCAATATCTCTCAACAGAATCATGAAGCTTGTCACTGGAAAGCTATGGACTAGCTCTTTCCAGCCGCATACCCTTCCCGAAATTCGACTTGGCTTTTCCACAAATATAAACTGAAATTTTGTTGCGATTCGACCTCTCCAGAACGACGCAAAAGGTATATTTCGATCAGGTCTATCGGAGATGAAACCTTCAAGGAAACAATGCTATATAATCATTATGAATGTCTGGGGTCTAGACTAGAGTAATATGGTGTGAAGGATCAAAACACTGCAAATACATCAACACACAACAGGGAGACATTTCGCAGCTACTGAGAAGAGTAAAACACACACAAGTCGAAAGAGGGGACGGGTCAAGCATTATAATTCTTCTAAGCAGTAATGTGATGTGACTGAAGATGACGCTGTGTGATAACAGCTCACAACTGGAGTAATGGAAAAAACTCACTTACTTTGGAGCTGAAATTCGTTGATTTATTTGAAATGTTTGCTGTAAATATAACAGAAACAGCTCGAAAGGCGGAAAATGTCACTCGCTAAATACCGCCGTGTGGTCTTTGGAAAAGTACTGTCATCATATATTTCAGACAATAACACATTAGTGAGTGTTAACAAGCAACTTTTCAACGTGTCGAGTATTTACTGTATTCCAAGCATTTACAGTGCATTTACAACCATCTGAGTGGCAAGTTCAAAGGCGTTGCAAGCAATATGCATATGTTTGCTTTTAGCACAAGGCGGACCGCATTTGGGCTTATTATACCCTTCTTGCCACGCCGTGTAGTGTGCCTTGCAACACCCTCTAGCTGCAGTTTCTCTAGCCCAGTTATCCGTTTCTTGTCCCTAATAACATCAAAACGAAGTTCTGGTTAATATTTGGAAACGTGTAATTCTAAACGCCTGCTCGGGGAATCCCTAGAAATGTTTTATTGTGTTTATGTGATTGATTTTCTGCTGATTTAGTTGCTTCAATTCAATTCCTTTCGTACATTAATGTGGAACAAATGGAGGACGATACCAAGTATTGAGAAAATCACCTTCAATTTTATCGCAATTTACATACGAGGAGCTAAAAATTTCATACTCGCATGTTTCCTTAAAACTGTTTTCGATATCATTTATTTTTACTTACACCCATATCTGTTGGAGTAGTCATTCTCCTTGCAACTTTTCATGCTGATCTAAATAATCCCACCCTTCGTTCTGTGGTTAATATGGCACTTAATAAAACCGCTTAAGGTTTTTTATTGCTGGTAATTCGATGATTTGTGCTTATTTTACACTAAATTTCGTTTTTGTACACCTTCGCAGAGAAAATACTATTTAGAAATATAATATACATACCCAACCCCTCCTTTTGCTTACCACACATTTCTGTACTATAATATCAGCTGCTATGACGCGGATATGCTGAACTGGGCCTCATCAAAAGTCACCTTCCAACCACCGCCACAACATTAAAGAATACAAAGCGAATTCATTGCAGTTGTGTTAGAAGAACCTGAGACAACTCCCTCTACTATTATACTATCAATAATTCGACCTTCATTGCCCAAAATAGCTCCACTTTTGTATACCAAAATTTACATAGAAAAGATAGAAAAGCAAAATTGTTTCCAAAACATAAATTGTTCATATAATTCAATTGTTAATAACATTTTTGCTGCGAGTTTAATGCTTCAACTCAGAAGAATTACACCTGTGAAACGCTTCGGCTTTGGAGTTTTCTCAAAGAAACTGTGACTGGAACTTTCGTTCCATATCTCCGACCAACGCAGTGATTATCAAGCAGAGGTTTTAGCCATAAAGGAGGTAGCCGTTTACTTAAGTAGACACGCCGTAACAAAAGCCATTATAAATATCTACTCGGATAGCCAGGCGGCCATCAAGTCAATGAACTCGGTGGCATTGAAATCAATGGTTGCCCAGGACTGCCTGGTAGCCCTAAGTGATATCAGCACCGTTTTCAGGGTACGCCTAATATGGGTTCTGGGTCATAGGGATATTGAAGGGAACTATAGGGCTGATGAGCTAGCCAAACGGGGTACCAACCTTCCTCTGTGTACGGAGAGATGCGAGGTTGGAATACCAGTTGCCACCAGTAAACTAATGTTGAAGGAGAGCGTCGTGCGTGAGGCCAATAGTTCTTGGGCAGACAAAGGCACTTCCTTAACGACTAAGCTAATATGGCCGGAACTTGATAGGAAAAAATCGAGACAATTCCTTGGCCTTTTGAGAGAAGATATCGGTCGTGGCTTGTATAACTGGTCATTGGCTGTTCGGCAGGCATGCTCTCAGGCTGGGAGTATTCTCTCATGAAGACTGCAGAAGCTGTGGGGATGAAGAGGAGGAAGAGACTGTGCAACAGACTTCTGTAGGCTCTAACTAGAAGCAGAGCGGGCTTTTTAGGCAAATACGCTTTCAGCTCTCTTACGGAAGGTCATACAAATCCTGCGCTTTATTAGGGCTTCGAAATGGTTTCATGAGTAGAATAGGGGTGCAGTGTTACACGTTGGTGTCGCACTGGACCCATAGTAATCTGAGTAAGTTGGTATGTAGACTGACTGCCGCGAAAACCTAACCTAACCTTACATATGAAACGCTTAATTGCAACGATGATTATGCTTAGAAATGTTGACATTGTATTTAAATATCCTTCTAGTGTGTTGAGGTAAACAATGGGGTATGGAACGAACATATCACAATTGTCATGAAAAGATTGAAATATATCAACAATCTTCTTAATAAGTCTCCTTATCTGTTCTAGGCAAAATGTTTCCCCACGTAAAGACAGCCATAGGCATCTCTAGAACCATCATCATACGGTTAAAAGCGCTCGAATACAGTTTCTTCGACTGGTATCTACTCAAGATGCCCTTCAAGCTAAGCGCAAGCTCAATACTTAATACTTCCATACCGCATCCTTTAAATTAGATATTTGGGAAAAACTGGCGATGTTGTGAAGGATTTATGTGGTGTAAGGAAAAAAATATACCCTAGGATATTTTATTTTTAATGTACGAGTAATAACGGAGATAGTCATTACCTTCAATACCACTCCGAAAATGATTATATTCAACATTTCTCACGCAACCAAGGTTCAAATTATTAACATAAACCAATTTTCGTAACAACTCGAACCTACTTTGTTAGGTTTCTAATCCATGATACGAATAATTAGCATAAGCTAATTTTCTTAACAATATGAAATTACAATGAAACCATGATTTGAATAATTAGCGCAAACTAATTTTCGTAAAAATGTATTGATAGGTCATTAAGTAAGGAAATGCAACTACATAAATATTCTATTATTTATATTTATTTATTATGAATTTTTTAAGGAGTCAAAGTTAATGCTGAAGTCGACAATTGATTAACAATATTGTTTTTTTTTTTAATAAACAAAACTAATTTTAATCAAATAAAAAACATTTTCTAGTTTGAAAGTTTGTCTGCTTGTTCACTGGAACCCTTCTTATCAATACTGCTGAGGAAAAAAGGGAATTTTTTACTCTAGTGTGCGAGTATGCAGGGGGGGCATGCATGCAAACACACTCGCAGTAGCCGAGTGCATGTGTGACTCTTTCTTATCAATGTGCCAAGCTCTCTCAGGCGAAATTTCCACGAGTATTCTGTCGCTCTCGCACTCTCTTTCTGCTAGCACGCCGGCCTCTTGACTGTTGTGTAGGCTCAGCTGAGCAATGTTTGTAAACAATGCGGCCGAATGCCTTCACTGATAACGAGCAAACAAACGAACACTTGTGGCTGCCGTATTGACAAGCGGCCGGCGAGCAAGTCTCACACACGCACACACACTCCCACACACACAGCAGCAGAACAGCAGACTGCAGCGCGCATGTCCTGCTCGTCGTTTACAGCTGATTTTGACGAGCAAAATTATTGATTTCATGTGAAATGCTTATCAGTCAGGCGCGTACCCACGCAAAGCGCCTACACGAGTCGGCCCAGGTTTATGCCAAAGCTTTAGAGTACATCCAAAGCTGCCGTGAGACCTTTCAGCAACATTTAAAAGCTATTTTATTAATAGTTAAATAATTTATATATATAAAATATGTGGAAATTGCATTTTGTAAAATTTCACTTACAATTTCCTTGCATTTCAGTTGGTAACTTGCTAACTTAAACTGGCAGGTTTAAATTTCGCTCAGCTGTTGAGTCTGCCAGAGATACAACTGCACGGATACATACACGGAATTTTCCAAATTTTCACAATTTTCGCCATTCGCGTAGGATACACATTTCAGTGCTGAGCTGCGTGTAATAAAATTTATAAAAAATTGCAAATTTATTGAAGAAATTAACAAATTTCGAGGTAAATTCATGAAATTTTCAAGCAAACATAAAATTCTACTCAAATATTGTAAAATTAAATTTGCAATTGTGTGCGTGCAAGGAGCGTGATTAAAAAAGGATTTTTCATGCAGCATCCTTAAAGTGGGACACGCGATTATGTAATCACGCAAAGTACAGAAAGTTTCAATTGGCACTAATTGTGTATAAATGAGTGAAAAATAGTATTTAAGCAACTTTTTGGAGTATTTTGAAAATATCCCTTTTTGAAATTGGAAAATATTTTGTGTTTCAAATCATTTTCAGCATGCGAAGACGCTTGGGAGCAGTTTTGGAAATGCGAAGGATTTGTCTGATATAATGACTGGTAGTTTTAAGGTGCAACTCATCAATATGGGCACTCGTGCTGCCGCCTGTAAGTATGCCACAATTTTTAGTTTTTATTAATTAAATGGAAAAAGTTTAAATGGTGGAGAAGTATACACGAAATAAAGGAAAGAGCAAATAAAGATGGTTAGGAGACTTTATTGGCGAGGGATGGGGATCCACGACCATTGAATTGGCTCTGAGGTTATTGGGAATAGCACTATTATTATACTTTGCAGCTCAAAAGCATATGAAGCATCATGTTCTAAGCATGAAGAATTGTTTCTAAAAAAACAACACAATATTTTTACTTATTAATAATTTATTAGAAATAAGTACAATCGTATATAAACTTTATTTACTTTGTTTTATGTTACCTTTGTATCCAAGGTTTTTGGTGACTAGAAAATAAATGTTCATTCGAAGGCTTTGAAACTAGAATAAGGAGTTCTTCATACTTTTTGAATTCCAAAATATAAGATTTATTTCCGATCAAGTATTTTACCTCATTGCACCCAAGTTGGTACACAAACAAAGAGTTCTCTACAAGCATAAAGCACTGAACAATCGTTTAGAACTGATGATTTTCATTTATATCGGAATCCACATCAATTTAGGAAATAATACTTAACTTTTTTATTTAATCCACTTTCATCCTTTCTCTCCCTCTCTCTCTCTCTCTCTCTCTCTCTCTCTCCCTCCCTCTCTCTATTCCTCTCTCTTTTACTTACAGTTCAGGCAAAATTGAGATGCCTTCATGAGTATCATGTACGTCTACTGCACAATGTTCTACCTGCGCCCTCTGGCGTCGATATTGCTAACAATATCAAATACTTTTCTCAAACTCTATTAAGTAAGTATCCTCATATTATTGTTTGACATCGAAAACTAATCTACTTAACCTTCGTTCCATTGCAGCTGTCCTTAAAGATGTGCGCACTTCTCCGCACGAACTTATACGCGATCCTACTGAAGACCCTACACGCATGTCAGCCTATCCCAATCTGGAATACGGCAATCTATATAATGCTATTATTTTACTTATTGATGTTGCACCTTGCATCCAATATGGTCAAATCGGTAAGTTGCCCCCTCCTCTGTTGATATTAAATTTAATTAGAACATAATTTTAATGTTTATACTCTTTTCAGTCTTTGGCAAGGCCCTACTGCAGTGTCTATGCTGCATACTACCCTTTCTCGATAAGGATCTAATTGATAACTTACCCTACTTGGTCAGCTCTACTATATCTGTACTACCACCAGCTTTGCATCAGGACATTGTCAACGCTCTTTGCTATTATGTTCTACCTTTCACTATAAGTATGTATACAAACTTCTGATATGAGTTCCACCTTTATATATACAAAAAATGTCACACGATTGTGAAGTCGATTGTTAATTAGCTTTGTTCTTGGTAATTCACTATCTTCAAGCATAAATTGTGTGTTCATAGCGAGCAAATCACAGTGGAAAACTTCACTATATTAACTGCTCAAATTATGTATCAATCCTTCAATGATTTGCGAGTACAGTAGAAAACTTTACTATATTAACTCCTGAAATTATTTATCAATCCTTCAATGATTTGCGAGTACAGTGGAAAACTTCACTTTATTAACTCGTCAAATTATTTGTCATTCCTTCAATAATTTGCGAGTACAGTGGAAAACTTTACTATATTAACTCGTCAAATCATTTATAATTCCTTCAATATTTTACGAGTACAGTGGACAACTTTACTATATTAACTCGTCAAATTATTTGTCATTCCTTCAATAATTTGCGAGTACAATGGAAAACTTTACTATATTAACTCGTCAAATTATTTGTCATTCCTTCAATAATTTGCGAGTACAGTGAAAAGCTTCACTATATTAACTCGTCAAATTATTTGTCCTTCCTTTTATAAGTCTAGCGGAATACTTCACTATATTACCAGAGTATTTTAACAGCTCATTCCTCAGCTTTTAAATACCGACATGTAGATCGGATTCCTCAGCCCAAAATGAGTGTCTTAGTACATCCAGTGAAGCTTCCTCCCCGGAGAAACTGTTGCGATGGCATGGCTTGGATATTTTCCTTAACTGACAACACCGACTAAGAATGCTCTATGGTGTTACCAGTGATTCGATAATATTCCAACTGCTTAGACTTATATCTCTATGTTAGGTTACAGCCATGAAATCTTCATTTCATACCATTCATTTCATAGACAGATCATATAAAATTATGGTTTTCGAAGATTTTCTTGAGGGTTTCCCTAAAATAATTTATCATGCCATTTTGTGACCCATTCCCGAAGTCATCAGCGCTAACACTGATTTATGACACGAAGAACTATTCATCCACATGATCGTTTATACGATTTCTTATGAAAAATTAAAGATCTACCAAAAATATTTCCCACAATTTACTTACGAAAAGTGTTCAAAGCAATCAGTTTAAAATCCATTTAAGTACTTGCTAAGCTTCCACCTACTTTTACTCCTGTTAATCCTTGCCATACACATCACCGTCTACAATTTTCTCTTCTATATTTCAATCCATTCCTTCCCATTTAACTCAAAAGCTCGTCGCAGCTCTGACGAACAGGAATGTCAGGCTTGTCAGTCAGTATCATCGGTTATCATGATGGTTCTACAGTATTCCAATAATCCAGGTGAGTAACGATTTACAAGACTCAGTGACGTCACCATCATATGTCTCTTCAAATATCTTCCAGCTCATCACTGTCAACTACTGGAATGTCTCATGACCCTCAAGCACAATGTCGTCAAGGACATACTTTGCGTTATCGCCTATGGAACGGCAGTCTCTCGCTTCTCTGCTGCCAAATTACTCTTCTACTATTGGCCCGCATTCGATCCCAACCTCTTCGATCGTAAAGTTTTACTATCCAAGTTAACAAGTAAGCAATTTCAGCATAAATCATACGCTCCCACCTTACTAGCAATTGTCGCTCTATACACTAATTTCCTTCTACAGACGACTTGGTGCCATTTGTCTGCCAGCGCGAGCAATGCCCCAATGCGGGCAATATAGAGGCGGCCAAGGTCTGCTACGATCACAGCATTAGCATCACTTATGCACCCGACTGTCCACCACCGCTCTATCTCTGCATCGAATGCGCCAACGAAATACATCGCGAGCACGCCAATTTGGAGTTCGGCGACATACTGCATCCCATGCAGCAGGTGTCCATGGTGTGTGAGAACAAGAACTGCCGCTCGACCGAGAAGTCCGCTTATTCGATTTGCTTCTCCACGGAGTGCGCCAGCTACAACGGCAACCATCCCATACGCTACTGTGCGCAGTGCCACAGCAATCGGCACAACTCTCGCCGTGGCGGAGATCACGTGGTGCATCGCAGTCTGCCGCCCGCTTGGCAAATGGACGCCGAAATGCAAATGCATATGGTCGAGTCGGTGGTCAGCCTGTTGCGCGAGACAAAGCCGCTCAATTTCGAGCCCGGACGCGACAGTTCGGAGGCGAAGAAGAATGGTGTCACACCGGACACCATCTCGCTGGATGAGCGTCAAATGCTGGGCAGATACGGCATCTGGTTGCTGGTGGGACGCTGTACGCCCACAGCTGATACGCCGGTCGAGATATTGGGACGCATTCTGTCCATGCTGTTTCATTGGTTCCATGTGACCGCGTACTCCTATGACGGTGAAAATGTGATACGTGAAATGTAATTTTCGGTTGGGCTGATTTTGTTCTCTCTTCCAGCTGCCGGTCAAATTGAGAGCACCATCGAAAAGCTGAAAGTGGAACATGTCTGCGATTGGCTGAAGGACATCTGTCGTATTCATTACAATGTGAGTTACTCCTGCGGTAGACAATGAAGAAACCCCCAATTTCAATACAATTTTTGGTCTTAAAGGTTTTCATTTCCTGCCTATTGCCACATCCGCCCGAGTATGGTCGCGTTGGTGGTCACTGGGAAACGCTCGCCTCTCGTACGAGCCATCTGAAGGAAGGGCTACAACGTCTCATCTGCCTTGTGCCCTACGAAGTCATCACCTCGGAAATATGGGACTATGTAATGCCGCACTGGATGGAGGCCATCACCAATGATGTGGCCGAAAAGGAACTCAATGAACTGAAGATAGTGCTGAGCAAAATACTCGACCCGGAAATGTCGCCGCTCGGTTTCGATGCCAAGACAATGTACAACTTCGTGGCCATACGTTTTGAAAAGACGACGGCCAAAGTGCAGCAGCAGGCGCTGCACTGGTTGCAGATCCTCACGAAATTGGGCATTTTGATACCGTTGGTGCAGCTATTCGCCATGTTCGGCGATGGTGTACGCATCATGAAATCCGGCATGCAGCATGAGCTGATGCGCGAGAAGGAGAGCCAACAAAGCAAGGATTGCCAAGAAAGCAAGGAGAGTCACCAAATCAAGGAGAGTCAACAAAGCAAGGAGAGCAAGGAGATCAAAGAAGTCAAAGAGATCAAAGAGAGCAAAGAGAGCAAAGAGAGTAAGGAACCCAAGACGCCTACCAAGGAATTGCAGTCTGATTTGGTGAATCCACCACGTCGTAGCTCCATTTGTGAGTCACTTGCAGCTCAAGGAAAACTAAACGAGTTCTTGGTCTACTTTAAACCTTTGATTTTTCGTATAGCACCCGTTGTGGAGGACGATTCGGGCAACACTTCCGCCATATCGGACGATGAGGCGCCCACAAATCGCCACACCGAATTCTCAACAGACGCTGAGCACAATCTGACATGCTGCATACTCATGTTGGACATACTGCTGAAACAAATGGAGCTGCAGGACATCGAGCAGCACATGGGCATACACACGAGCGTCTGTGAGAATGTATCGCGCTTAATAAAGTGCATGGTCACAGCGGCGCGTGTGGGTCTAAGCAGTCATGTCTGCTCGCTGAAGGTGTGTATATCTTTATATAAATAAAGACTCTCTCCCGGACAAAAATCCTGACAATTCACTCCATCATAGAGTGAGCTGAAGTAAAGCATTGTTGTGCCAATGATAGGTACCTGGGAGTGAATTGAAAGCTGTGAGGCCTTTAATACTAAAATCCTGGCGCTGTCCTGCGCTGACTATCACCACCCCAAGTAAGGGAACTTTTTAGTCAATGCCTAAACGGCACCACACCGTGGTATCTCAATGGACCATTATGTGTGCTCAAGTGTGCTTTTGGCAAACTGGACGGCCACTCCTACCTTAATACTAGACTCTTGGGTATAACAAAGAATACAAAGAAAAGACGCACTGCTTGCCTCTTCCACAATTAGTTGTGACACCACACTAGTGTGCCTGTTCTATCCCACTGTTCCCTGAATACTCAAGTGAATTTATCCTAAAGGGACTGACATAAGTTCCCATACATCGGTATTATGAACAAAAGAGACACTGATCGTCCGTTCATTGGGATCATCACCACTCGTACTCGTATTGAAAAGTCGTCAGGAGTGGAAGTGAATACTTAACGCTTTGTCAGCTCAGAAGAGAGAAAAAAGGCGGATAAAACATTGGGTCTTATTACACAACAATGAGACACTCTTCTGGCTGTATGAGTGCGCAAGCGTTCACAAGATCCCGGCTTCAACTTCAGTCGTATATCGTACCAGATTCCCATTTCCCCGGTTTAAAATTTGTTTCTTTCTTACAAGGGAATTGGTATTAATGCAATTTTTTAACTATTTACATACAACAGAATACGTCATAATGACGTCACAACAGCCTTAAAGCGATTTTAAATATTATAGTATTGTATTCTATCATCCTGCGCTCAGTTTCAAATCTCGAAATTTCTCTCCACAGGTGGCTGAGTGCGCCTATTGTGAGGCGTCAATTATGTGGCATCAATTGTCTACCAAGCTCGTGCAATTTATGGCCCCACTTAATCCCGTTCGACCACCAGATGTAAGTATGCCAGTACTCGTAGATGCATATCTCAGTGTCCTCTCACATATTCGCAGGTGCCCATTGAAGACATCATTGAAGAGGAGAAATCATCACGCAAAAGCCCACCCGAAAGCGACAAGGAGAAGTCACGCGATCGCGATGTATCGCTCTCTATGGCGCCTTTGCCTATACCACTGGGGCCACTTGGCGGCTTTGCAGGTGCTTAATTTTAGATTTGTTTCATTATAGCACCCACTTTGAAAGCTCCACAAACGAACTCAATTAAACAAAAGCTTAAAAATCCCATTAAATCCCCCAAGTCCTTGTAATGTACAAACTATTGAGTAATTGAGTATTTGAGTGATCGCTACACTCAAGTTCGTAGTACTTAGACTGTTAAAAGCAGGACCACTGTGTTACTTTGAAAATAAAAACTAACTAACCAATACGTATTTACGCTTTAGAGTCGGAAGTAGACCCTACACCTGTTTATTTTCATATTAATGACTGTATCTTAGACACATTGATTGCACCCTGTATGCTGTAAAAGTACTGTTTGACCTTCTCAACTCTCACCTCAGTAAAAGTAGCTCAGTTTTAGCAGCTGACGTACAACAACAAAAGCCTTACGTATACATTTCAACTCAAGTTTTTTCCGCTCTCTCTGTCACTCTCTGTCTCTCTCTTTTGCTCACCACTGAACAGCATAATATTGTACAAAACAAATATACTTTTCTTTTTAAACATACACTTTTATTATTGTAACTCTCTTTACATGTATCAATCACTCTTTCTTACTATCTCTCTGTCTTTCTCTTTCTAACTGCCACACGCGTATCTGTCTCTCTCTAACTCGGTTCACTCTGTTGCTCGTAACAACAACAACAAAAACAAACAAACAAAACGACAACAACAACAACAAAAACAATTAATTATGCACTAATTAAAACAATAATAAATTTATAAATTTAAACCAACAAATATTTAAGATATCTTTAAGCTAGATCAATTCTTTACAGACGATGGGAAGATTATAATTATGGCAGGTGAACCACCTAATAACAAATTCAATAATGTGTTCTTTCTTTTTTTTAAACATTTTTAATTAATAAAATGTTTCTTAATTAATAATGAGATATGCTCTGTATAACCAAAAACAAAAAAAAAACAACAACTCCAACTCTACTAATCAAAACGACAACAATAATCCACACAAACAGCGCACACACAATACGACATGCCCACCAATCCAGACACTAATCTTCTATAGAGGCATTCTCTCTTACATAGTTGCCTTCACACCACACTTTCCCAAAACATAGACACAAACCATACTGAACCGCCAGTGGTTCAATCTTGAACCACTCTACAAACAGAGAATGCTTTTCTTTACACACAACAACTTGTTTTTTCCTTTCATTCAATTCCTATTAACTAAGAATATCTCATTGCTTTCCACACACTTATACGCCCCCTACGATACTACACTGCACACTTGCTTGTTCGAAGAAGCTTTCCATGTCTAAGAATCTATCTACTCGAGTTGTATACAGTTTAAAGTTTGAATAGTATCTGCAAGATCGACATGATCAGGGCTAGAAACGAAAAAGTTCACGAAGCGGAGCAATATTTCCCAATTATGGCACGATAAGCAATACTTTCAAGAACCGATATAGTGTTTTTTATAAGTTAATTTAAGGATATATGAGCGACATATCTATTTCAGACCTTTTTGGCATTAGAAACAATATTATATAATAATTTACTGAAACAGAACAACACTTCCAACGGATCGGTGGTGATGAACATATTGAAGATCTGAAAATATATAATTTTTCTTAGCTTCACGAATTGAATATTGTTTGCTTCGGTATATTTCTAGCCCTGCATATAATCGATCCTTGTTATCGTTTCTCTCAGAATATGGATTCGATTTTTTGGATTTGACTGCACCAGTTATGATAAATGGGTGTAAAGTTATGATAGTGAATGAGTACTAACCATTTACAGGATGATAGCGACTGAGACCAACTAAATGGACAAACATGAAGATATTTCTGGGGTTTCTGGGGCTACAACCGATCATTTATAAACGTGTCGAGTGAAAATAGGCGATTCCCCAATAAATAAATATTAAATAAATATAAGTGTATTATTAGCATGGAGTATTATGGACAGCATGGAGTATTAGCGACAAATAATATCTAACAAGAAAAACTCCCAAATATGAACAACAAAAGCGTAATAGAAAATTGTATAAAAAACAACAACAAAATCCCCAAAAGAAAATAAGAACAAAATCACAATAGAAAATGTATAAAAACAACAACAAAATCGGCAAAAGAAAATACGGACAACAACAAAATCGCAATAGAAAATGTATAAAAAAAAACAAAGAAAAAAATCTCAAAAGCAAGTATGAAGAACAAAATTACAATAGAAAATGTATATTAATAAAACAACAAGAAAATCCCCAATAGAAAATATGAACAACAACAAAATCGCAATAGAAGATGTATAAAAAAAAAACAACAACAAAATCTAAAAAGCAAATATGAACAAAAAAATCACAATAGAAAATGTATAGTAAAAAATACCAACAAACAATGAACTAACATAAGGATATGTGAGCCAGGATCGATTCGGAAGAGTCAACTCGCTGAATTTCGCTTCGTTTGATATTAGCATGAGATTCCAACAACAAAACTGAGTTAACTTGTTGCGAGAATTTTCAACGAGTTGCTACGAGTATTTTAAACGAATAACGAATTGGGATTGGAACACATCTACCACTTAGAGACGTGGAACTGTGCTGCCAAGTCTTGTTTTTATGGTCTATGCATAGACTAAAATGTTTTTATCATATACAAATATCAAAATTGACTGAACAAGTGTGACCAGTGCAACCAATTTTCTACTAAGCATGGCCTGAGTGACTTCGTGTTGCCAGCAAGTAACTCGGTTGGTGAATGGGTCTTGATTGTTGCACAATAGGCGTATTCTATTCGTAACTTGTACCGAGCTCATATCGAGTTGTGCGAATACAACAGCAAACGAGTAAGTGGTATATGTCAACAAATTGTTTGCAATTGTTTTGGAGATTGGCACAATGGAACGCTCGATAAGTGACTTTCACATAAAACATGAGGAATCCGATGTAGACTTGTGCTCACCAACAGTTATAGCAGCGAAAAAAAAGTGTTATACTTGGCAGCACTGTTTCAAGAAAAGCACTGAACTATACAAAATCCCAGGAAAATTTCATGGGTTTTTTTTAATCTCGTTGGTTTTCAACCAATTTTCAATTTGGAAGCACTTTCTAGCGAGTATAGAAAAACTCGCTCGTTTCATCCGAGTATAATTTACTCGATAACTTTGTTCGTACAAGAATGTCCGGCCTATCCACAATAGAGTGGCGAATCGAATACGCCTAATATAACAGAAGAAGTACCATAAATGAAGATAATATGATATGATTAGTCGAATATGTCGCATAGAATAAGCGGTATAAGATATATTATAACTACACTGACAGACAAATACACTGACAGAAAATGATTAAGGGAATAACGCTATATAATTCGAATGCACATTTCGATCGTAATATACTCGTACATGGTAGAAATGATATACATGAAATATACTACATGAAAATGATTGCATGAATTAAAGTTCAAAGATGATGACTCGAGTGAAATGATCACAATCTAGGCACACTCTCTACTGGAGAAGTAAGCTAGACTCAGATTTTATGTCTGGATGAGCAAGAAACCTACAATAACTAATGGAATATGTAATTCAATGGAACAATTGTTGTTCTTCGTCACATAAGCTTACTACATGGTGTACGAGTAGCTCTTGGAGTGATAATGCCATTATATTCTGTCTCAGTGTAGTAGAATTCTGGAAGCTGCAATACCTGCCAATAAAGTATATATAGCAACCGCTTTTGGCATAAGAACTCTTTTTATGTTCTCAAGGAGAAGATTGTTGTTCTTGGTCACATAAAATTCCTACATGTATAGCTATTCATCATGGACTGATAATGACAATATATTCATGTCTCACTGAAGTTGGATTCAGAGAGCTACGTAGCCTTTCAATGAAGAATATATAGAATACGCATTTGACATAAGAATGACTTTTTTATGTTTTCAAAAAGAAGATTGTTGTTCTCAGGCACATAAGTTGACTATATGATGTAGCTCTTGAACTGATAATGCCATTCTATTCATGTCTCGGTGTAGTTGGATTCAGAGAGCTACGTAGCCTTTCAACGAAGTAGAATCCGCATTTTTCATAAGAAAGACTGTTTTTATGTTCTCAAGAAGAATATTTTTGTTCTCTCTCAAATAAAATTATGGTAGTATTATAAAATGGGGTAGTTATTCATCATGGACTGATAATGCCATTATATTTAGATGCCAGTATAGTAGAATTCAAAAAGGCTACAAAACTTTCATCGAGTATATATAAAATCCGCATTTGACATAAGAAGGTCTCTTTTTATGTTTTCTAAACGCGATCTGATGTTCAAAACGTCAACAAATGCGAATGTCAAAAAATACTGAAACGACCTCTGCCGGGAAATAGTTAAGGAACAGTACCCTCAGTATATATTTACCAGAAAATCATCACATCGGTTCTAGCGCAGATCAACAAGGTCGACTATAGCCAAATGCTTATGGCTATGACTGAGCGAAGCAAGGATAACAGTAGAAATATAATAAGAGTAGAGAATTAGGTTCGAATATAAAATAGTTAATAGAAACCCATAACAATGTTAATGGGCATGGTCAATATAATCTAAAATATAATCATAGAACCCATCCAAAAGCTTTTATAGCCATTTGATCCATTTAAACTGTATACAAAATGCATTTATTGAAGTAATTATTTAATTTTTTTAAAATTGTTTATAAAATAGCAAATGCATGCAATGATGATCACGATAATGATCATGATAATGAGCATTTTTAGCATTCTTAGTTCCATTCGTTCCGGTTTCATTTCACGTTCAACGCCATTCATAAAAAATGGTCTTTGCATGGACTTAGCGTGAATGCTCCTTTATAGTGCTGGTTTTTCTTTATGCCATAAAACTTTAAAACTATTTTCAATTAAATTTAATAAACTGAATATTAGTAAATTTATTTATTGTAAATATTTTGTGCATATTTTTTTTTATATTAATACAATTCTTTTGCCACTATTTCCTTCTCGTAACTTGTACTCCTGTTGTTGATGTGATGATGGATAATAACCCCCATCATGGTAGGTCCAATGCCGGTCGCAGTGCCACAGCCGGAACCACATTCCGTGGGCGGAGTGCTCGTACATATGCCACATGTCTGTTCCGTATGTATTAAATAAGCATTTGAAGTGAGCGTTCTTAAATATTCATTTATTTATTTGTTTACGTTGATTTTGTTTGCCTTGAATTAAAGAAACGTTTTTGAAACACATTTTAACAACAAATCTAATGATCATTATTGAACAGAAACTTAATTATAATTATTACAAAAGCAAAAACAAATGAAGTACCTTTTCTATGTATTTATTTTTTGTTTTTTATTGAAGCGTTCTTGTCTTGAGATTTACAGAAGAATTGAGGTTGAGTTGGTAGCGTTGAAATTGTTACAGTTGAAGCGCCGTTTTTGTTAATTATTTTGAAAGAAACAAAAATATATTTTATAATTGCACTGTCCAACAAAAAATCATTTTGCACAGAGTCACACAGTTCTGAACCCTGAACCTAGAAAAAAATGTGTGCGGCTTTCGAAGTTTCCTATTAGATTAGATGATTATTAAGAAAAAACGTGTTTCATCATCATTATCATGGTTCTTTTTTTCACTGACCTATAATAACCTATCACTAACTCGAGCCTTGTCCTCCAGGAATTTCGCCTGAGTTGTGAGACTGAGATGGTCTATTTCGAAACCCCCGACTGAATATATGTATCTATGGAATCTTGCTATAATTGGAGGGAGTTTATCGAGGGATGGTGTTTTCTCTGACTTATAATAAAATTGAACATCATCACTAACTGGTGCCTTGGCTTTCAAGGATTTTCGCCTTAAGCGTCGTCGAGTGTGATGGTCAATTTTGAGACCCAAATTTTCCTCGACTGCTTGTATCTATGTATCTACGAGTATATCTTCGGCAATGGCTTCCAAGAACTTTCGCTTTAATAGTGAGACTGAGATGATCTATTTCGAAACCCTCGACGGTTTATATCCATTAAAACTTATTGTATTGTGTGTGACTTATAATACAATTTATCATCCTCAAGAACTCGTGCTTTGGCCTCCAAGGACATTCGTCTTAAACGTCTTGATTAAAAGAGTGTGATTCGCAATTTCGACGAGATATAAGTCTACGGAATCTTTCTATAATTTAAGGGGCTTATCGCAGAATGGGTTGCTGTGAAATTTGCCTTTGTCACTTTGGCTTAGGATCAAAATTTCAACTTTTAACAATTTCCTTGTCCATCTGTCGGCACTATTATTTTCGAAAAATTTGGTTGTAATTTTATGGAATAGCTTAAATAAGGTTGAATGGCTATCCGTAGAGGTCTGTTCCAGCCCCATTGTGGTACCACTAGAGCTTTTCCCCACACCTCCGGATCCTCCGTAAACCATCCTGTGGATTTGATAAAAGTAGTAATTTTCGTCAGCTTCATCCGGGAAACCTCCTCAATACTGTCAAGAAATGCGGATCCAAGCGCGGAGAACCTTTTTCTGTATAGAGCCATGTACCCCTACAGTCGGTGTACCACTGATTCCTCGTCCTTGATATGTTGACAGCTCCTACAAAAGTTGTAATGGGGTACCCCCAGTCTATTTGCATGTCTATCAATCAAATAATGACCAGTCAGCACCCCTATCACATTTTTATAGGCTGCCTATTAAATTCCAACAGCAGTTTAGTAAGGCCGCGATTCCATTCTGGCCAGGTTGGCCTACTTATTAGGCAGGATGATAACTGTCTCCAACGAACATTTGCAACTTCGACAGTGTGTCTACCTATCTATGAGCAGTTTGCATATAGCTAAAGGCATCGGTGAAGGCATTTTACGTGGAGGATAGGTAATACATATTGTCCCTTCCCTAGCCAGCTCATCAACTTTGCAATTGCCTTCTATATTGCTATGGCCCGGCATCCAGAGCAGATTTATGTTACAGTAATGGGATAATTCGCTTTATAGTATGTCTGGCATTGTGTTACTGACTCTAATGATTTTAAAACCGCTTGGCTATCCAAGTAGATATATATATATATATATATATATATATATATATATATATATATATATATATATATATATATATATATATATATATATATATATATATATATATATATATATATATATATATATATATATATATATATATATATATATATATATATATATATATATATATATATATATATATATATATATATATATATATATATCTTGTGGATAACGTACCATTCTTTATATGCAACATACCTTATCTCTTATTACTCTATTACTTCGGCTTGGACCACACTAAAATGATCCGGTAAGCGGAAGGTCAAACCGACGCCCAGCTTTTCAGAACTCACACCTCCACCCACCCGATCATTTCGTTTTGAACCGTCAGTATAAATACTAATTTCATTCTTATAGTTCATGATTCCACTATTCTTATTATCCTTTGAGCTGAATATAGTGGTAAAGGATCTGCTTAAATTCAGCTCTATTGGATTACAAGAGTCTTTAGTAACGGGAATAATAGAAAATTGTTCTACTATGGTCGAATGACCTCTGCTACTTGTAGTTAAAAGGGAGAGTTCCCTGAGTCTAAGAGCTGATGTGACTTTATGGAATAAAATCAAATAAAAAATGTTGTTTGTTATTTTTATTTAAATTTTGTTTCAAAAGTTCCACAAGTAATCAGGTCAGGGAGTTCTAGGGACAAGTTCGGACTCGAATTTTATTATAGGTCAACGAACACCACAACCATCTTAGGTGGAAAACTTTCCAATTTTGTTGAGGTGAAACCTTTGCACCTTCATAGAAAACACCGAATCACCGCCATTATATTGTGTTTGAAATGTTCGCTCTGAACTTTATATAAAACTCGTGGTTTTTTTGTTGGACTCTGTAAAAATTGTTATGTTTTATATTGTTTTAATGAACTTTGTATTTGTTTTTGAATATTGTTGTTTTAATTTTTCACTTATGCTTTATTCATTTACTTTTTATAGAGTAACGATAATGGGCATTCAGTTGATAATAATGAATTGAGAAAAGTTCACGCCACAGACGAGGTACTTTGTGCATACAAATCCGAAAGCAAATTGTTTTTTCATTATTATCATTATTATTCTCATTGTATTGCCTTTATTTTCTTCATTATTTGATGGACAAATTTATTTGTTTAATGAAAGATGAAAATGGAAAGCAAATCATTTATTTATTGTTATGTCTGTGTTAAATGTATATAAATGTACAAACCATTTACTTTTTATTGTATTTTAAATGTACCTTTCTTCTTCTTCCTTTTTCTGTCGTGCCCACAATTGCCCAAAATGCACAGGAACATAAATTCTATTCCTCCTATTCAGATCTTTACTGTTCTGAGTCCACTCAGGCTCTCACTTCCTCCAAGTCCAACAACAAAACGAAATCTTAAGATAATGAAGTATCTCTATGTCTCTATCTCTGTTAATTTCTCAAAAGATTTCCTCACAATGCTCTATCTACTCTCTTATCTTCTCTAAATTCCTCGCTTTTTGCACACAAATTGTATAGAGAGATCTGTGAATGTAGAAACAGAATAATTTAAGTGTCGATCTCTCCTTTTCCAGCAATTCATCGATTCTTTTTCCTATCAATTTATTTCAATACAAATTTTTGCTTACTGAAAAGGATTAAACTAAACTATTTTAAGCAATATATTGAAGTTTTTAGCTCTCATAATTTTTTCTCTCTAATTCTCGTAGATTTCTTTACATAATCTTTCCATCTACATTAAACTATGAACATTTTTCTCTATAAAGAAAAGAAGTTTTTAACATAAATATCTCTCTCCTTCTAACCCCCCACCCCCCGTCCTAATTATCTATACAATAAACACCCTCTCTGTACATATCTCTATACATCTCTTTACATATCTACCCATCTATATACGGCTATAAACCTTTTTCTCTAAAATGAAAAGAAGTTTTTAACAGAAATATGTCTCTTCTTTTTTCCCCTCTAATTCTCGATATAATGAACACCTTCTCTGTACATATTTCTATAGATCTCTTTACAATTTCTTCCCATCTATATACGGCTATAAACCTTTTTCTCTAAAATGAAAAGAAGTTTTTAACAGAAATATGTCTCTTCTTTTTTCCCCTCTAATTCTCGATATAATGAACACCTTCTCTGTACATATCTCTATAGATCTCTTTACAATTTCTTCCCATCTATATACGGCTATAAACCTTTTTCTCTAAAATGAAAAGAAGTTTTTAACAGAAATATGTCTCTTCTTTTTTCCCCTCTAATTCTCGATATAATGAACACCTTCTCTGTACATATCTCTATAGATCTCTTTACAATTTCTTCCCATCTGTGAAAATTTTTTTCAAAAAATATCTCCATTGATTTCACTCGCTATGTTTTTACCTCGATATAAGTCTCCTCCTATCTATCTGCAGATATATTTATAGCCCCATTATAAAATTTTCGAAATACTTCTATATTTGAATCTATCTCTCCCACTATCTCCATCTATCTGCTTTTCTATAAACCTTTATAATATGATTACCTCTCCACATATCTTCCTAAATATTCTTTTAAAATAATTCAACGCCAATTCAAGAACCAAATTCTCTTTAAGCCCTTTTGAACACTTTTATTAAGTTTACAATATTCGAAGAGAACAATAGAAACAACATTATAAAAAATAGAAATATTTCGCAGAACTATGTCTCTACCTATCTATATATATATATTTATCTATTTATTATCCTTTCTGATTCCCTATTTGTTATTTTTCATTGATTCTTAAACTTCACCGAAAGAATCGACCTTGAATTTAATGCGTTTCCCCTTCAACCATATTTATATCTTAGGAGAAGGATAGATACAAGTGGGTTAGGCCGGAGAGCCCCCGATGAAAGAGGTCTCCAAGCACTCAGGCATTGATGCCCATTGTACTGTAATAGGAGTAGGAAATATATTTTATATTTATGTCGAACACTCGGCATAACATTTTGTTCCAGCTGCCAGTCCACAAAGCCTACAGTTTTTTCTATGTCTTTCTTGCGCCAGACATTGAAAAAACTGTAGGCTACTCGTCTGATATACGCAAAGCGGGCAATTTGAGACTCAACTCAACTCAATATCAGTTTGTTTACTTTAAGTGGTGGTGTCTCCGTTCCCAGAAGACAGTCCCCTCTAAACGTGTGTTCCTCCAGCATTCGACTCAGAAATTGTCAAAGAAGTTTATGATATAAATTTGATATACTCGTATAAACTTTTGTGATCTGAGTTGTGATTACTACGGGCATTACTAGTTTAGTTCCTCAAACCCTCTGGGTAAACTAAAGCCAGAACGATTAGACTAACTAACTTGGGAGAGGATGGAGAATATGAAGCTTTCCAATATTCGTGTTACGGAGCCCATAAACTGCATCACTGTGAAAGCTGCAGGAGGCACAAAACCACATGGTTTCACAGGGATACGTATGCATACTAGCTTCTATATGGTTCCAATTGTGTTTCCTTCTCTCCTTTTCCAGCAATCCATCGATTCATTTTCCTATCAATTTATTTCAATATGAATTTTTTGCTTACTTAAAAGGATTCCTGAAGTGTAGATTCCAGACATTTTAGTTCCATATGAGATATATGAATATTTATATTTCACTTACATCGGCCCAATGTCCAATTACTCAGAGAATGCTGTTACCTCTAGGAGATAAGTCTATGTACAATCATATAATAAGTTTATGTTCATATCAGAAATTGTATATTGCAAATTGTCTCTGTGTGTACATATACCATTTCTTTATTACCACATAAACCCCCAAAGTGGTGGTGTTTAGTTTAGAATCTTTAGAGAGGAGTAGATCGTAATATAGTTAGATAAAATTTTTCCCCGACATAGGCCGCAAAATAGGTGGTGTATAGTTTAGAATCTTTAGAGAAGAGTAGATCGTAATCTAGTTTGATTAAATAGGTTATTGATGAGTATTTCTGAGTATATAGCATATTAAGAGAGCTCCATTTGTTTATACTTTTATTTAGTCATTTAGTTCCTAGTTTAATGTCATTGAAACAAGATTCATTCATCCAATTAATATGTGCACTAACATTGAACTGTGTATATACTAACTTGATCAGCAGGCCAGCAGAACGAAGAAGATTGAATACCATCATAGTAATGATGTAGGACCCTAGAGATACGGCCCTGTAAATGGTTTACGAAAACTTTAATTCTGTCGAAAACAACTAAAATATTATTAGGCGCAGTTAGTCGCATTTTCCAGTGCCACGACTACTATGAATAGCATAGTATCCTTACTCATCCGTCAATCGGGAGTACGGGTGCCAGTTTCTATACAAAGATTCGTATGCAATTGTAAAGCACCGTTCTCCAAGAACACCAAACATAAATGGAGAATCATTGAATCATTTCGTGAGTCACAAATAATTCCCAAAATTTTTGAGGAATCCTCAGAATTCTTTAGTCTAATTCCATATCTTTCACAATCACAATCTTTCACATACTTCAGCTATTTTCTTCAGTATATAAACTTGAATCTAAAGACTCTGCTTAGTGTTTCCAATGCAATAATAGCCTAAAAAGCCTTGAATATCTCAATGGTTTTATTCAGAAGTAAGTGGGTGGATTAGGTAGGTTGGTTGAGCTGTCACTTAGGCCACAATTGACCCTTTGTGATACCGCATGAGACACAAGCCCCATTCCCTTTCTTCAGTATATAAGATGGAGTCCACAGACTCTGGTTAGTGTTTCCAATGCAATAATGGATATTTTTATTAAGCTGTTGATGGGGTTAATTTTTGTACTATTATATTTTGGTTTGTAATGTCTCCCAGGGAGTTCAGAAAGTAGTCACCCAGGAAAGTATTTCTCCTTTTGGACTAAGACTGGCTCCCTCTCTGCTCTATCAAACTTTAAACAATTTACTTTTTCTGTAACACTGATTTTTCATAGACATTGTTCTCCAAAGAATTCTTTAAGTTTCATTTTTATACGGCTTTTTCACCACTCTTTCCAACCCTTTTCCTGTAACATAATCATACCAAGTTCTCATACCACAACCTTTTCTACAACCCTAGTGTACCTTCATCCCTAAGATACCTTTTTCTAGGCCTAATTTTCTAGGGCACAGTGTCCAGTCCGTCCAACCAGTAACCAAAATAATGCACATATTAGGCATAATGAACGATTTGTTTTTTCTCTGACAATCCCTCAAAGAGGTCCTTTATTTTGACCATTGGTTGGGCGGGGTATCTTTATGTGTTTCCCTCTTTTTTTAAATATTCTCATGCTGAATTGTTTTTCTTTTTACGTGTGATAAAACTCTCATTTAACAGTTTCAGTTCAATTATTTTCTATCGTCTCAAAGTATCTTGTATGTGTGTGAATAAACTATGAAAAAAATTCCTAACTATGTAAATGTAAATTTAAATTTAAAAAAATAATAAAAATTACATTAAAAAATCATCTTATACTCTTGTGTAAATATTGCTAATATGAGTTAATAATTTTCTTTCTTTACCTGAATTGTTCTTTTATTTTTAAATATTCGATGTGAGCATGTTTCCAAAATGTTTATTGTACAGCGCACCAAAGCCGAATTGTTCACAAGATGTTTGTGTAAATCGTGAGAAAAAAAAATATATATATATATTCCAATTTAAGTGCACAATTTTTAACTATGAAAATGTTTAAGTTTAATTTACTAACCTTCTACCAAGAACCAATGTGTGTAAGTGTTCACTAATCCCAGCACAGCAAAACGCTCCGAACAAGATTTGATGCCCAGTTGGAAATCGCCTCACAGACCACTGCAGAGAATGTTATCAAAATTTCAATTCAGAGAATATTATTACCTTATTTATAATAATGAACAATTTATGTTTTTCTCCGAACAAATGTGTGATTATATGAGAAATGAACAATTGTTCATTTCCATGATTAACGCAATTTATTGCTATTGTTCATTTTCATGATTAACGCAATTTATTGCTATTGTTCATTTATTAAAATAAATAAAATATTATTAAAGCGTAATACAGTGAAATCAGTCCAAACGGAAATACCTGACTGACGCCTACAAATCCTGGGTCGACGAGGAATCCTGCCATACGACTAAACTTACTTGGGCAAAAATGGACAAACACAGAACTAACAAACTTCTTCGACTCGTTCACATATCTCTGTCGACAACTGTGTCGGTTTTGACCCGTCACTGCATACTGAGAAAGCATGGGAAAAGATTGGGCCTACCCTCAAACGATTTCTGCTGGGCCTGTGGTTCCGAGAAGGAGGAGGAGACGGATTCCCACATCTTATGTCAGAAGAAGAAATTACACCTTTGGTGGCCCATTGCTCACTAATTTGGCATAACTGTCATCGGTCAATATTAGGGCCATCGTTCAATATTAGGGACATCGTTCAATATAGGGACATTCATCGAATTATTTGGATGGTTTCCTGCGCCATAATGGAGGAGTAGTGCCTTTCCCGGCGCTGTCCTTGTGTTGACTCTAACCAGCTTTAAGAGAGAATTTTAGTCAATACTTGAACAGGCCGTCGGGTGTGCTCAAGAGTGCTTTTGGTGAACTAAGATGCCACTCCTACCTACCTACCTAACACAGTGAAGTAGGTTGATCATTGACAACGTCTTGAAGCATGGTCTAAAATCCGAGAAACGACAGGACAATATTATGTGGTTTCATCTTCTTCTAGACAGAGCCGGCACTTCGTGTCGTCAAGAATGTGGCTTTTAGTAAGCTGATATTTCAGGTAGTAATGACCTGAAAGAAACCCCACTATTTTTCTTATGTCTGCTTTTCACATATTGGGCAGTTCTTTATTGCGAGTGAATGGCATTACCAGTGTTTTGGCTTGGCGAAGCCCTTCCCAGTGGGACATTCTGAGACTATGTCCCCAGTTGTCTATGCTGGATTTAACCTCCGCCCAGTTGATACCGCAGTATGGCTCTGGACCTATGAAACTTGCTGCGGAACCAGCAATTGTCTTGTCAGCAATTTCGTTGCCTTCTACCCCTGAGTGACCTGGTTCAACCTTCAAAAATTTTAGGTTATTGAAGCATTCTTCCACCAGTTTCGATTCTAAAGAATATGTAGCTAATGCTTGTAATGCAGCTATCTGAATAGGTAGCTATATGCGCGCCCTTGATGGCTCTTTTAAGATTTATTCTTGCGCAGATTGAAATTGCTTGAGTTACAGCCTGAAAGATGCTAGGCCACCTGCCCATTGAATCTGAAATTTTGGTATTGGGTCCATAGACTCTACACGAACTCCACTGCTCATTTTTGACACACCAGTGAACCATTATAGACTTCCAGAATCGACCCAAGGTCCTCCAAAGTCCCATTCATCACGGTCTGAGATAATAATCTCAGAATTACTATCAAAATATCATTTTGGGATCATATAATCCGTTATTGAGCAGATTAGTTTTGATCCGGAAAAAAATTGTATTACTCTATTTTAAATAAATAGGGGCATCAAAATAGATCTTTCAGGTCGCAGTGTATAACACCCTTAAATATATCTATCTATCTATCTACTCTACTATAGATTCCTCTATCAAAAAACCGGACTAATAATTGAAAACTTGCTGAAACACTGTGCAGAAACGCTTGGAGAAAGGTTCAGTTCTCATTGAAAACTTTTGTTCAAATTTTTAAGCCGAACTGTAATCCTCAAAATGCGAGAAATCAGAAGGGATTAAATAACACTTTTCTCGATCATGAGAGTCGTGGAATACACGAGAAATTTATAGATATATGTCTTTATAAAAGTAGAATCATAGATAGCATTTGTTAGGGACATCCAGAACTTGAGACACCTTCAACGGTCCCCCGAAATGTATTCTCTCAGAGAAATTTGTATCGTAACAGAAATAACCAGGACTTCAGCAAACTCCGACATACGAACTTAGAGAACTGCAGACTGTATCAACATCCATATTACAATTACTTCAGTAAATTAGACCAAGAACTGGGCTCACTAAAGATCACTGTAAATATTTACTTTGAAATACTAAACGAGAAAAAAGAAAGTAATAAAAATTGTATGAGTTTTTTTTATATGAACCAAATACAAATGTTGCCATACTGGTTCACAGTGTGAATGCATTTGTGAGAAAATTTCCAACTGGGCATACTGAAGTTTAAAAGCGGGCATACTGATGTGTTATATAAATGTAATATAATAAATGACTGTATTATATATGTATTGTACTCTCTCTTTCTCTCTCTCTCTCCTTGTCTCTCATTGTCTCTCTTTTTCGATACTTGTTCTTATCCAACAATTAAATTATCCAAATTAAAATTAAAAATTATGTAGATAATGACCGCGACAGTTGAAACGGTGTCGGAACAATTGGATTTAGCCTCCATATTACCCACAGATAGGGCCATAGCACGTTCCATAACCTTGTCTGACGCGGATGTGGGTATGTTGTGGAAGAGTCAATCAAGTGTTTAATGCCGAAATGTGTACAATGCTTCTGTTTACAGGTAGCGCCAATGCTAGCGTCACCAAGGTCTCTGTAATAGGTGAGAATGGCATTGGAAATGGCAGTACCGGGGGCGTTGGAGGTGACGACAATGGCAGCGTCTCTGATGAGGAAGAGGACGAAGAGGACGGCGAAGACTTTTGGCATACTTCGGTGGGAAAGTTCAAATTCAGTTTGGATCAGCTGCCGCA
Source organism: Clusia tigrina (assembly GCA_920105625.2). NCBI lineage: Eukaryota > Metazoa > Arthropoda > Insecta > Diptera > Clusiidae > Clusia > Clusia tigrina. Next base: position 25,071,220 of record OV050031.1, on the reverse strand, counting down.
AACGTTGCAGTACATACATCAACTTTTAACGGTAGGTATCGATTTGGTATTTTCCCCATCCTAGTTTTTACCTTGTGGAAACACCGCTCAGTACCTATTTGGGTACAAGTTGGCAGCACTGGAAACATATTTTCTGTGAAGCTTGGAGTAAAAAAAAAAAATTCTGAATGTTTTTCCTAAACAAGAACAAACTTGGCAGAAACATCTCAATGGCTAAAAACGCAATCTCCGCTGTGGTGTTAATTTGGTTGTAGCAAGAACCACAGGGAAGTCCTTTCTGATAGTTATGGTGCTATCATATCATGCAATGATAGCCTACGATCCGGCCATATCCTAAAGTTTTGTACGAGCGTCTTTCTGAGTCGTTTTTCTCACCTTTCTTCGCCTTTTTCTCAGTCGTTTTGGTCCACCAGAACCAAGTGGTATATGAGATTATGGATCGAAGTAGATCCGCAATATTATGTGAGGCCTTAAACCTCAAATTTTACAGTAACGTTACCGCATACTTAAATAGCTGATGGCTTTATTAAAGGTTTCGTTGCGTTGAGTGTCACAATTTAGAAACCTAATTCAAGATATTGGATCTCATAATAGCACAACTGAGTGCAAGGCTGGCCGATCTGGGAAGACAGTTTTTCCTTGATCGAAAGAAACACTCGTTTTGTTTGTCTCTCTAAGATGTAACTCCAAACATAGTTTCATTGGTTTCGGGGAAAAAAATGTCAGACTAATTAAACGATATGATTTGAGTACTCGTAACTCCTAAGACAGTTGCCTTGTCTCAGAAGCAACCATTTGCATTCATCTCTCTCAATCAAGAGACTTGTTTCTATTTGGTAAAGATGAATCAGGCCCGTTTTGGAGAAGAGCGGAAAAGCTGTCTTGAAAAACACAAGAAAGTTCGTCACACACTCTCACTAATCCCTCAGGAGTGAATACTTACTCGGGACTGAATACTCGTAACTTTTCCGACAAACTGTTATCTCTAACTTCTCCACTCCCTAGCAATGCTCCAGAAACTCAGACACAGTTATACACGATCAAGTGTCCTCACATCCAAGTATATGTGAGGAGCTTTTATTGTATGGTTTTGTGGTGACTGAAGCTTTCACGGTGATGCAGCTACACATAAGATTGCCGGGGAGAATAAGCTACGAATATTCTTCATAGAGTTGTTTATGAGAGAAGAGCCTGGACCATGTAGTTTGAGTGTGGTTTCAAGGAATGCCCTACAACTTTTGGTTAAGTGCCTTTATCCTTTGTGATATAAGCAAAAACATCTGAGTAACCCTTTGAGATGAACTTGTGGACGTGACAGTGCTCAATTGAACGGTATGAAAGAACGGCCAAAATAAGGTAAAGTAAGTCCATATTTTGAGCACCTCAAACTAAATGCCTTATACTAGAGATACCTTGCTCTGAGTCTCACAAAACTCAGTTGGTCAGTTCAACGATCTCTCCACGGTCCCATTCCTCCAACTTAGGAGTACCATAAGAAGACGACTTTTATTGAATATATTTTTGTCTCTTGCAGGAAATTCCGACAATTAAGAAACCCGATATTTTGTATTACGTTCTGCAATGTCTCAATGTCATGTCGCTGCACGATGACGCGCTTGCAAAGGCGGCCCGGGAACATCGTGGATTTTTCATATGGTGCCAAGAGAATCTGCTGATCAAGAAGTAAGTTGGACGTCTATTCAGAATTAACAGTCACTGCTCAACCACTCCTCATTTCAGCCTTTGGGAACTCTGCAACGCTGAACATTCACACATTTGCCAGGCTGGCGTTCCACTACTGTTGCACTGTATCACGTTGCCGCTGGGCTCCGATGTCTTTTGGCGTGTCGTCCAAGAGGCATTCCATGATATTGATTGGCGTGTTCGATTCACAGCAGTCGAACGAGTAACCGTAATTACACGTTTTATGGATTCGACGCCGTTGCGCTCCGAAGTGGGCCTCCAGACAGCTCTCGCTACGGCATTCTGTCATCTCATTGCCAGCATGGATGACATTAATGTGTATGTGGCACAGAGAGCGACACTCTACATCGGAACCATACATGATACGGCAATTCGGTCACTCCTCTTCTGCTTGGAGTCCCAATTCGATTTGTTCATTGTGGATCGACCAGTGGTGCTGCAATCAGTTTATCAGTTGCATAATTCCCTCTCCGATCGCAAGGTTCTCACGTGGGAGTTCTTTTTGAATCGTTTCGACACCCTGTTCGTAGAGGCGCAAATCAATTTGGAGAAATGTGGCGACATCTCGTATCTGCGGGACCTGCGCAATTCCGAAAATGGCAGCGAGGCTCTGTCCTCGAAAATATTGAAGGCCCGCGAAGCGCTGAGTCAGTCGGACACCTCGGGCAGCATGGCGAAGACACTGAGTGCATCGTTCGGCACTAAATGGCCCTATAAGCGTACTATGTCTGCGCCAGCCAGCATGATACCACGGCAGGATTCCAAATTTGGTATGTGTGCACAGAGCCAGAGAGAGCAGAATTGTTCTGCCTTAATGATGAGGTAGCGATTAATTTGCTTTTGTATACGTTGCTCGCCAACTTCTCTCCTCCATTCGATGTATTTTTGACAAATTACTCGTACTTTCATAAAAATGTATTTCAACTTTTTCTAGTACCCGAAAAGGAGAAAATCTACAGTCGTCAAATCTCGGCGCCCATACTGAAAAGGAAAACGTCACGCTTCGGATTGGGTCAGTTTTTAGGCTCTAGTGGAAACCATAATATTACAACTAGTCATAGTTCTGCCACAGCTAGCAATCCATTACAATATTCACAACATAATCGTCCGGGACCCAGCGGTGGTCATATGACACCCCATACACCAGCACACCACACCACCTCCCTAACCCATCCAGTGTCCCAATATCCCTGCCAGATTCATAATCCTCAATCATCTGCCTCCCATACGACCGCAGCAGCCAGTCACTTTGTCTTCTCCGCCTCCACCTCCTCCTCAATGCATTATAGCCATTCTAGTAGTAGTGCACCAGTAGCGTCAACATCAACGTTAGCTTCAACTCATAGTCAAAGCCATCAGTATTTAGTACATTGTGTACCGCCTAGTCAAATGCTAATACATAGCCCAATGCCAACGCTGCAAGAAGCTGATTCCCAAAAGTCGCAACCTCAGTCGTTCAGCCATCTTCCGCAGCAGCACTCCTCCTCCCATTCCCACTTTCAGCGGCATCCCTCGGCGCCAAACCTACTCCCACCCACGTCCGCCATCCCGGCCCCCAGTCCCAGTCCCACAGCTTCAGCATTTCCAATGCATTGCACTTGTGATGTCGGCTGCAGCAGTACTGCGGCACCGGCAGCTCAAGGTAGGTTGTAGCGCATGCTTCTAATCGTGTGTCAATCAGATGGTGTATTTTTTTATCGACGTTTCTTTCGTTTGTTTTCTTTCCTCCAATTTCATTTCTTTCCTCTAATTTATTCCTTTCTTTTCCAATTGGTTTTCTACTTCTAAAAATTTTTTATTTTGCGTATGAAACACTCCTTTGAGAGCTTTCTTCATCTTGCTTTTTCAACGATCGATCGATGGTGTCTTTCTTATTCTTCCGGTGATGTTTTACCATAAACTTTTTGTCACTTATTTTGCATTTTATTTGTAGCTTTACATAACACTCCCTTTCACTCCTTTTCAAAGAGCACTCCACAATCGTCTCTCGATGGTCAACGTGATGAGACCACGATTCCCCCTCTTCCAGCTTTAATCGGTGGCTAAAACGCTTTTCCCACCTTTGATTGCTAAGAGTTCATTTTTCATAAGCACCCCGAAGACGTTCTAGAATCAGGACTTTAGGAACTGGTTAGAATCCAAGAGCAATTTGTCAGAGAGAATACATTCGAGTAACTTACGATAGCTTAAGGTTAACTCTTGTACATATGACGGCCTAGCAAATGTCTAACTTAGAACAAAATTAGACTCTCCAACTTTTGGTATCAATTTTTTTATACATACAAAATTCAGTTGCTAATTTGATCCTTGGAACAAAAAGTAATATTAGTCAAAGGATATCTAGAAGAGCACTTCACTCGTATGCCAATTTTAGATTAATTTATTGTATATTTTAAATAGTCGGGATAGTCATAATTTTATGAGGCCGAACGACTAAATCGTGAGGGATTACTCTGACCACAAAAACAATTTCGAACAGAACAATACGGAACAAAACGAAAAAGATACTGAAGAGAACGAAAACAATACCAAAGAAAAAGAAAGAAACCCGATTAGTACAAAAACAATACGGAAGAGAATGAAAACAAAATCGAACATAACGAAAACAATACCGAACAAAAAGAAAACAAACCAAAGAGAAAGAAAACCACAACGATGAGAATAAAAACAATACTAAATAAAACGAAAACACCGACGAGAACGAAAACAATATCGAACTGAACAAAAACAATACCGTACAAAACGAAAACAATACCAAAGTATTCAATACCGAAGGAACAAAAACAATACCTTAGAGAACAAAAACAATACCAAAGAGAAACAACATTTCTGAAGAGAACGAAAACTGTACCAAAGAGAAAGAAAGAAAACCGAACAGAAGCAAAACAATACCGAAGAGAACGAAAACAAAATTGAAGAGAACAAAAAAAATACCCAACGAAACGACAACAATACCCAAGGGAAAGGAAACCACAACGATAAGAATGAAAACAATACCAAATAAAACTAAAACAATGCCAAAGAGAGAGGAAACAACACAAAAGTATTCAATACCGAAGGAACAAAAACAATACCTTAGAGAACAAAAACAATACCAAAGAGAACCAACATTTCTGAAGAGAACGAAAACTATACCAAAGAGAAAGAAAGAAACCCGAATAGTACAAAAACAGTGACGACGAGAACGAAAACAATATCGAGCAGAACAAAAAAAAATACCGAACAAAACGAAAACAAAACCAAAGGGAAACAAAACAATACCAAAGTATTCAATACCGAAAGAACAAAAACAATACCAAAGAGAACCAAAAATTACTAACGAGTACGAAGACAATACCAAAAAAAAGAAAAAGGTACCCAAGAGTTCCTCAACAATATTGTAAACTATAAAAACGCTGCCAGGGTAAACACCTAGAACAAGTTATGATGTACACGTGTAAAATCGATCCATCACAGCCTCGGTATCAACAGAACATAACGAACTTTGATTATAATAGATATAGGTGATAACTGTGAAAACCCCATATACTCTAAAATTCACTGGGGAAGGGATTATCCTTGTATCTGAATGATGACAGAAAAATATTATTAAGCACGAGAAGGCTTCCAAGTGACTGAATTTTGTCCATGCAACTAAAAGTTTAGAAAGTCTTCCAAATCATTCCATTTTGTTAAAGACAGTACCTTCTCAATAACTAACGTGGGAATGACGTTAGAAATAGCTGAAACTATCTCTATACATACCCCTAATTTCCAGAATATGTGAGTACAAAAATCAATAAAAATGGGATCCAATGTTCAACTCCGTCACTCACGCAGCAGTGGCTGAGTTATCCCAGGGCAATTAACCCGACCCTGACTTCGAACTTTTATGAATAAAAACTCCCAGATAATATTTTCTCATTTCTTTATAGTTGTGTATAGAAAGGTGAACAAATGTTCGGGGAGTTTTTATTTAGCATAAGGTCGAGTAATTTTTAGATAGCTTCTACCAAGATGTGGGTTATTTTATAAAGAATTTGTTCATTCTGGAGGGACTAAAAAAACGCTCTCAAAAAATAAAAAAACAATCTGCCAACCTCCCAAAATTTCAAAACTTTACGGACAGTTGATATCTGTGTGATGTCTAGAATAGGTTCCCAAAGAAATGTCACAAGAATTTCTACGCTTGTAAATATTTTTCTGCTTTTGTTTTTCAATATATATTGTAATTTGTAGATTAACTCATAAACTAACTGGAACAGTGCTCCTCAACCCAGCAGACTCATGGTTCCGGTTGTAAGAGAGATACTAACATTTAAGCACATTGCCATGCAACGATTGTTGCCTCTAAGTGGATTTACGAATATCAACCAAAGAAGTCTCTTGCGAAGGTTGAACAGCACTGTTCCGGAACGATTACAGACTTTATCAACTCGTGTATACGAGTAAATATACTTCGTGCTCATTTTACTATTTGAACTTACTTTACTTACTACTTTATTTCATTGTGTAGAGAGTAATTTTTCTATTAAATGTGCTTTGACAACCATTTTAAATGTATCCTTCCAAACTGGACTGTATCCGTATGTATCCTGATTTTAAATGTAAGCTTGTTCGTTGAATATGTGTAACTACTCGTATATAAAGTATGTATGTATGTCTATGAAACCTGCTATAAACCTATATGCCCATGTGTCTATCTATATGGAGAATGTATATAAATGTATATTGTAATGTATGGTATATATAAATAAGTATATATGTATGAGTAGTTTACGCCAATAGTGGTTCAAGGACTCCAATACCAAGATAAAAATCCCTAAAACAAAGTACGGAATATCCCCACTTACATTTTTGGTTCTATGAATTGGTTGTAAAGCAGTCGAAGGAGGGAATTGGATGAGCATCCAACTACTGGCTGACGCCAGTCGGCCTTAAACCGGCCTTAAACATAACCGGGTTTGAACAAACCCGGCCTTAAATATGATGGCCTTAAACATTCTGGGCTTTAAAAATATCGGCTTTAAATATACTCGAAACATACTCGACTTGAAGCATAATTGGCTTTCAACATACTCGGCTTGCAACATACTTGGCTTGAAACATACTCGGCTTGAAACATACTCGGCTTTCAGCATACTCGGGCTGAAGCATACTCAGCTTTAAACATACCCGACTGGAAACATACTTGACTTGAAACATACTCGGCTTTCAACATACTTGGCTTTAAACATACCCGGCTTGAAACATAATCGACTTGAAACATACTCGGCTTGAAATATACTCGGCTTTCAACAGACTCCGCTTGAAACATACTCGGCTTTCAACATACTCCGCTTGAAACAACTCGAAGTGAAACATACTCGGCTTGAAACAACTCGAAGTGAAACATACTCGGCTTGAAACAACTCGAAGTGAAACATACTTACTTGAAACTTACCGGCTCGAAACATACTCGGCTTGAAACATACCCGACTTGAAACATACCCGGCTTTAAAAAATACTCGGCCTTAAACATACCAGCTTGAAACATACCCGGCTTTAAACATACTTGACTTGAAACATACTGGACTTGAAACATGGTCGGCTTGAAACATAATCGACTTGAAACACACTCGGCTTTCAACATACTCGGCTTGAAACATAGTCGACTTGAAACATACTCGGCTTGAAACACACTCGGCTTTCAACATACTCGGCTTTCAACATACTCGGCTTTCAACATACTTGGCTTGAAACATACTCGGCTTGAAACATACTCGATTTGAAACATACTCGGCTTGAAACATACTCGGCTTGAAACATACTCGGCTTGAAACATACTCGGCTTTCAACATACTTGGCTTTAAACATACCCGGCTTGAAACATAATCGACTCGAAACATACTCGGCTTTCAACATACTCGGCTTGAAACATACTCGGCTTTCAACATATTTGGCTTTAAACATACCCGGCTTGAAACATAATCGACTTGAAACATACTCGGCTTGAAATATACTCGGCTTTCAACAGACTCCGCTTGAAACATACTCGGCTTTCAACATACTCCGCTTGAAACAACTCGAAGTGAAACATACTCGGCTTGAAACAACTCGAAGTGAAACATACTCGGCTTGAAACAACTCGAAGTGAAACATACTTACTTGAAACTTACCGGCTCGAAACATACTCGGCTTGAAACATACCCGACTTGAAACATACCCGGCTTTAAAAAATACTCGGCCTTAAACATACCAGCTTGAAACATACCCGGCTTGAAACATACTCGGCTTGAAACATACTCGATTTGAAACATACTCGGCTTGAAACATACTCGGCTTTCAACATACTCGGCTTGAAACATACTCGGCTTTCAACATATTTGGCTTTAAACATACCCGGCTTGAAACATAATCGACTTGAAACATACTCGGCTTGAAATATACTCGGCTTTCAACAGACTCCGCTTGAAACATACTCGGCTTTCAACATACTCCGCTTGAAACAACTCGAAGTGAAACATACTCGGCTTGAAACAACTCGAAGTGAAACATACTCGGCTTGAAACAACTCGAAGTGAAACATACTTACTTGAAACTTACCGGCTCGAAACATACTCGGCTTGAAACATACCCGACTTGAAACATACCCGGCTTTAAAAAATACTCGGCCTTAAACATACCAGCTTGAAACATACCGGCTTTAAACATACTTGACTTGAAACATACTCGACTTGAAACATAGTCGGCTTGAAACATAATCGACTTGAAACACACTCGGCTTTCAACATACTCGGCTTGAAACATAGTCGACTTGAAACATACTCGGCTTGAAACACAGTCGGCTTTCAACATACTCGGCTTTCAACATACTCGGCTTTCAACATACTTGGCTTGAAACATACTCGGCTTGAAACATACTCGATTTGAAACATACCCGGCTCTAAACATACCCGGCTTGAAACATACTCGGCTTGAAACATACTCGGCTTGAAACATACTCGGCTTTCAACATATTTGGCTTTAAACATACCCGGCTTGAAACATAATCGACTTGAAACATACTCGGCTTGAAATATACTCGGCTTTCAACAGACTCCGCTTGAAACATACTCGGCTTTCAACATACTCCGCTTGAAACAACTCGAAGTGAAACATACTCGGCTTGAAACAACTCGAAGTGAAACATACTCGGCTTGAAACAACTCGAAGTGAAACATACTTACTTGAAACTTACCGGCTCGAAACATACTCGGCTTGAAACATACCCGACTTGAAACATACCCGGCTTTAAAAAATACTCGGCCTTAAACATACCAGCTTGAAACATACCCGGCTTTAAACATACTTGACTTGAAACATACTCGACTTGAAACATAGTCGGCTTGAAACATAATCGACTTGAAACACACTCGGCTTTCAACATACTCGGCTTGAAACATAGTCGACTTGAAACATACTCGGCTTGAAACACACTCGGCTTTCAACATACTCGGCTTTCAACATACTCGGCTTTCAACATACTTGGCTTGAAACATACTCGGCTTGAAACATACTCGATTTGAAACATACTCGGCTTGAAACATACTCGGCTTGAAACATACTCGGCTTGAAACATACTCGGCTTTCAACATACTTGGCTTTAAACATACCCGGCTTGAAACATAATCGACTCGAAACATACTCGGCTTTCAACATACTCCGCTTGAAACAACTCGAAGTGAAACATACTCGGCTTGAAACAACTCGAAGTGAAACATACTCGGCTTGAAACTTACCGGCTCGAAACATACTCGGCTTGAAACATACCCGACTTGAAGCATACCCGGCTAAAAAAAAAATACTCGTCTTTAAACATACCGGCTTGAAACATACTCGGCCTTAAACATACCAGCTTGAAACATACCCGGCTTTAAACATACTTGACTTGAAACACACTCGGCTTTCAACATACTCGGCTTGAAACATAGTCGACTTGAAACATACTCGGCTTGAAACACACTCGGCTTTCAACATACTCGGCTTGAAACATAGTCGACTTGAAACACACTCGGCTTTCAACATACTCGGCGTGAAACATAGTCGACTTGAAACATACTCGGCTTGAAACATACTCGGCTTGAAACATACTCGGCTTGAAACATACTCGGCTTGAAACATACTCGGCTTTCAACATACTTGGCTTTAAACATACCCGGCTTGAAACATAATCGACTTGAAACATACTCGGCTTTCAACATACTCGGCTTGAAACATACTCGGCTTTCAACATACTCGGCTTGAAACATACCGGCTTGAAACATACTCGGCTTGAAACATACTCGACTTGAAACATACCCGGCTTTAAACATACTTGACTTGAAACATACTCGACTTGAAACATAGTCGGCTTGAAACATACTCGGCTTTCAACATACTTTGCTTTCAACATACTCGGCTTGAAACATACCGGCTTGAAACATACTCGGCTTGAAACATACTCGACTTGAAACATACCCGGCTTTAAACATACTTGAATTGAAACATACTCGACTTGAAACATAGTCGGCTTGAAACATAATCGACTTGAAACGCACTCGGCTTTCTACATACTCGGCTTGAAACATACTCGGCTTTCAACATACTTGGATTTAAACATACCCGGCTTGAAACATAATCGACTTGAAACATACTCGGCTTTCAACATACTCGGCTTTCAACATACTCGGCTTTCAACATACTCGGCTTGAAACATACCGGCTTGAAACATACTCGACTTGAAACATACCCGGCTTTAAACATACTTGACTTGAAACATACTCGACTTGAAACATAGTCGGCTTGAAACATAATCGACTTAAAACACACTCGGCTTTCAACATACTCGGCTTGAAACATACTCGGCTTTCAACATACTTGGCTTTAAACATACCCGGCTTGAAACATAATCGACTTGAAACATACTCGGCTTTCAACATACTCGGCTTTCAGCATACTCGGGTTGAAACATACTCAGCTTTAAACATACCCGACTGGAAACATACTTGACTTGAAACATATCCGGCTCTAAACATACCCGGCCTTAAACGTGTTTGTTGCAATCGAAGAGCGGACCTTTTAGAGAGAAATGAAAGCTGAAAACCCGATGACAACTCAGCTGTGAAGATACTGTTGGATGCGAGACCCAAGCTGCTTCCAGAGATACTCGTATCCCCATTTAGAATGGAACTGGGGACATTAAAAATGTTCACACAATAACCGGCTTTAAACATACTGAACTTCGATATTGAGACGCGGACGAAAAACATGATATAAATACACCTCACCTCCCATGTTAACACATTCAGTTGCAGTAGCGAATTATGTACCAAAAGTTTATGTCAATACAACCTCAAGATCCCAATCTCAGTCAATTACGAGTACCTGCCAACTATTGGCGTACACTGCTCAATTACATATAGACCTGATAGCCATATTTAGATATAGGAATAATTGATATATCTCTCAATGACACAAACAGATGGTCATATACACTCACTTGGTGGACTTGGCGAAGACAACCTCATTGGTCTTTTAAGCCGCATCACAGAACTGGAGGAATCGGATCGGGAAACCATACACTTGCTAGTGTTTCTATTAATGCAATTCATGTCGCGCACCGATCAGGCATACCCATGCGAGGATAAGCCTATGACTAAAACACAAAATATTGTGTTGAAACACCTGTTCCTGTTGCTGGGACACAATCAGATCGATAAAACATTCCACACCACGCCGGAGGCTCTACGGTAAGTTCTAGTAACCTAACCGTACCATTGTTCATTTGACACCCTCTGACCTCACTTTCATAGCGCCTCGGCTGTCTTCAACGCCTTCCTAGCTAACTTACCACAAGTTCTGGATCAGAACCATCTCATTGGTGGTCTGATACTTCCGTCTGTGCTGCAAATCATACTCTATGCACCCAATCCCAATAATGCTGCCGCCGACTGTTATCAGAACATAGTATTCAATTATTCGCTTTGGACTCTGGAACTATATCCACGCCGCAGCTGGATGTTCACCATTTTGGTGGTGCTGTACAAGTACTCGTACACCCAGCCGCCGCACAGCGCTTATGTCATATCCGCCATACGCATCATTATGAACAGTCTGCGTGGTCACTTCCATCAATGCCGACGCATCCCAACCACCACCATATTGGACATACAAGGCACTTCCCGGTCCAGAGATGTCAGTCAGCCATCCTTAGGCACGGACCCCGACGATAAGGAGAGTCCACCGGTAAGTCCGATGTTTCCATCCGAAGGCACCAGCGCCGCTTCAAAGAGTAAGGGGCAAAATGTGGCCTTCACGCCGAAGTTGCAACACGCGTTCAGGAAATACAACGACTCAAGTTTGGATGCGGATGAAACCGAATCGGAGTTGGTAGCCATACCAGAAAGCGATTTATCCGACAGCACCCTGCATGGCAGTAGCGCGCCCGTAAGTACAACTTCCCATATATCTTAATACCACAACGAACCAATATTGTCGTCCACCTTGCAGGGTTCCTTTGACGACACTATACACTTCGAGGAAGTGATGCCTTCGAAACTGGAAGCATTGCGCAATCGAGCCATACGCAGCACGGAGTACATCGAAGAAGTGGGTTTTTTACGCCTATTTTTTGTACACAAACTTTATATATTTTGTCCAACAGAAATTCACCAAAGGACACAAGTCCATGATCACGACCAAGACTGGTGACACTTACACCACGAAGATAAAGGCCACCACCGCCGAAACTGTCAGCACTACCGTGGTGACCACACACGCCCGCCACAGCCTGCAGGAAGGTGTTCGCATGATTGTCACGCCCTTAGTGGGCGCAGAGACTAGAGAAACGGCCGTCATCAGTCCACCCGTGGACGTGCATCGCGCCATCACAGTACGCAACAAGTCTATTGACAGTGCTGCCGCTTCGACGTCGAAAATGTTCGCTGCGATTGCCACGAACCACCTTAAAGCACTTGGAGCCCTGCAAGACATCCAGGCCAAACCGATGGAGAGTGTCTCGAAATCACAGCAATCGAGCAATGGCAGTCGATCGACAAACGGTAGTACTGAGAGCTCCGATAAGCGGCAGCAACTGCAGCAACAGCAGCTGACGGCTGTGGTCAAGAAGCCCATCGGCCGCCACAAGACTATTGTGGAATGCAGCGCTGGCACTTCATCATCATCCACCGCCACCGAGGATTCACGCTTAAATGCCAATCATAAGAAACTTCAAAGCAAATCGTTAAAACGTTCGGACAAGGCGTACGGGTCTCCAGATTCACCGCTCTCCAAGATGAACGTCATGCCCAATCCAACAGATGAACTAGATGCTCGCAACTTGCCGGCACCCAAAAATATAGCCGCTCTGGAGATACCGTGCCAGGAGCGTCTGCTGCCAATCGGCCCCCACGAGAGTGTAACGGCTTTGGTGGAACGTGTACGCGAAGGTCTCAACATCCCCGACATAAGTCACCTCAAGCAAGACAGCCTGGATGTCTCGGATAGCACCAAGGACGATGTGACACCCAGCAGTCGCACTACCTCACCGAGACGTCTAATCAAACAAGTGGCTTTGGAATCGCCACCGCATGCTGGCACTGCTGCAACACACGATTTGCATTCCTGCATTTTGAAGAGCATGACGCACGACATAAGAGCAGGTGCTGACCCTCACGGTACGATGCATCCGACGCGTAAGCCGGAAACTGGAAAGCGTCCACGTCAAAAACTGGCGCCGTTCACAGTGGATGCCAACGCTATTCCCGATATACGTTCACGATATGCCGGTGCTTGGCCACCGCCGCCGTACCTACCGCCCGAAGATAATGACGACGAGGGCGACGAAGACAATGAGAATGGCAATGGACATCCCGTACTGCAGCCAAATCGTGTTGTAAGTGTGCACAGGGGAACTTTTCTCAGTCAATGTTAGAAAAGTTCCTCAGCAGTTGGGTCGGTTTAGCTTCACTGATTTTAACTAAAATTGAACACTTATTTCCAGAGCACTCGACGCGTTGGCGATTACACGGTATGCGAGCGTTGTGCGGAATGTGGAGCCGCTATAGAGGAGTACACGGACGAGGAAATTGGATTTCTGATCGTCATACTAGGCACATTCATACATCGAGAACCAGCAATGGCCGCACCTTTTCTTCCGGAAATCTTAAACATTGCTTCCAAGTAGGTTGCATAGAACTTTTCTTGGGATTTAGACTAGATTAGGTTTAGACTGGATTAGGCCACCTAAAAAGGATATAATTATACCAATTAAGGATTAAGACATCGAAGCATCACAACATTTCCCACTTGAGTTGAAGAATTATGTGGAACGAGTGGAGAACTACGGTTAAGCTGACACCAGTCCTCCAGAAAGTGATTAAATAGCTGGGTTTTACTTTGCCCTGTCTTCGGGAACAGGGCAGTGTTCAAGTACAGTGTTCAGCTATAAATCCAATCACTTTAAGACAAATGCTGCATTTAACCGAACAGAACTTCTTCGTTCCCTCGAGACATCATCAAGAACCGGAAGAGAAGTGCTGAAGCCTGACTTTATTCTGACATCAGTTAATTTAAAAATCCCTCTCAAAATGTAAAATCTCAACCGAGGATATTTTGTCCTTCGGAAAAACTTTTGTAATACCGAACAGAACTTAACTTCTTCCACCTCTATAGTAATCACACAATAATAGATATGAAGAGACGGTCTCTCCTAACAGTGAAAGCGATGATTGCTTGGAAAACACCATAGTCGCGCATATATTTCTATACAAAACAACCGATACCCCAAAATCGGACTCTCCCAACTATAATTGTGTCCCACTCATAGAAAGAACTCTTCAAATGTCCCCATAAATCAATCAATCTAATCATGTTTCGTTTTGTAGGATCTCTCTCTCTTGTACACATGCTTGGCAGGGTGAGAATGGACCGCCTTTGCTTGGCAGCTCGCAAGCCATGGCGTTACAATTTATACGCTGCGTTCTGCATCAGTTGGCCCCCAACGGCATCTTCCTTCAAGTCTTTCAAACACAAATCAAGAGTAAGTAGGCCAGAATCGAAGAGGTTAGACCCAAGGAGTGGAAGCTACTTTCGGCGGTCTCAGCTGGTATCGCAAATATCGGGAATGAGAGGCAGAGACAAGTATGCATACGAATAAAATGGAAAGTGTTTCCTTGTCTCTATCTTTTCTTCCCGAATCAAGGCTGTCCAGTCTTCATTTTTTACCATTCAATTTTCGCGAAGTTTCTAGCCTCCTTGGTGGATAGGACATTCATTTTTTGTGGTACTGTAATTTTGTATTTCCGCGCAGTGAAAATACGTCACAGCTCATTTCGCAGCATTGCCAAAGCTCTGCAAGATTTCAATGACCTGAACGCCACCACTCCCATTTACATGGTCTGCGAATCGCTGCAAGCTAAGAAGGCCCTACCACTGGAACAGTTGCCGGTGATCTTCCGTAATATGGCCGAGTATTTGCAGTGCGTCCCGGCAGAGGCGGGTACCGGTTTGGCAGTCTGGCAACAAGCCATGCAGGCGTTGGACGCTTTGCTGCGACAGATCATCGTCATAATGCCCAATCTCAACCATACCGAATACATGCTGGACATTATAGTGGCCACCTTGCGTCTGAATTGTGTGCCAAAGACGCTCTTGGACCCCTATTCCAAAATTCTTGCCCACTGCGTGCAGCACACGAACTTGGAATATAGCACACTGTACGACTTGTGTACGCTCAATGGGCGTTCGTTTTCCAAGGATCGCGACAAGATGCTGTTATGCCGCCAGCTGATCTTTGAGTTTGTGCAGGCACTGAAATTTAAAACCAACATTCCCGATCATAACTTGCTGATGATCATTGGATTTGTACTGCTAGACTCCGGTGGTACACTGCCGCCGGCCACCATACCGGGGCTGCCCGATGCTCTGCCTATGCTAACCACCAATGCAGCCGAGTGCTTGCGGCAGTATATCAATGATGTCATCGACTTCTTGGCCGACTTTCACACTTTAAGCAAAATTAAGGTATGTGGGGAGAAAACCGAAGCCTCCTTGGAGCTATTTTACTTACCGACTTCTCTCACTTTCAGAATGGACAAACGCAAAATGGACTGGGTGAAGACACGCTCGGCGGCGTGCTCAAAGGCGCAGTGGCGCAATATCTCTCTTTGGAAATGTCACGCGGCAATTCCCGCGACAATAAAGCCGTCGCCCGCTACCTACCCTGGCTGTACAACGCACCGTCGTCGCTGCAGCAGGGGTAACCCATTAAAACTGAAGTTTCCTGAACCTTAACTTGAATTTCTGCTCCCATAATTGCAGACCCAAGGAATTCACAGAGTGCGTCGGTCACATGCGTTTACTCTCCTGGCTACTGCTCGGTGCACTAACGCACATGGCGTTGATGCAACGTCGTTCAGAACTGCATACGACCGCGCCCATACCGCCTCCCATACCCTCAACCGTGCACTATCAGCATCAGCATCATGGAGCTCCCCTATCGCAGCCGGTGCCGCAAGAGGCCTCCTGTCACATCGCAGACCACATTCAGGTGATATTCGCTGGCTTCGCCGAGCAATCGAAGACGTCCGTGCTGCACATGTCCTCGCTGTTTCACGCGTTCACCTTGTGCCAATTGTGGACCGTTTACCTGGAGCAAATCGCCCACACCTCCAGTAACACGGAAGGCAACACTATGGGTGTTCTGTTCGAGTTTTGGGCCAAAGTAACCCCGTGCATTCTGCAGCTGGTGTCACACTCAAAGCATGCCAAAGATTCCACCGACTTCGTACAGAACTCAAATGCAAAGGTGGAGTATTTATTTCGCTTCCGGTATTTCTCAACTTCACTGATGTTCCATTTACATTCACAGCTTTCGGAAATGGTCAATTTGCACTTTTTAAGCTTGCTGGAGGCGCTCAAGGAAACTAATTCAACAATATTGGGCAAATTATTGCCGCTATGGAGCCCGGTATTGTCCTCGCATACACAGGTAAAACTCGAAGGTTATGATTGGGAAACCAATCCACAAAAAGTTTTCAATCCTGTCAGAGTGCATAACAGAAATTTCCAGCAATTTCTCCCTTCCTGGCCTTTGGCCTCCAAAAGAGCTGTAGGTAAAACCTGGGGAATCCAGCATAGGATAGCTCACTGGGTTTATACTGCAGTTGTCAGGCCGATTCTCCTATATGGAAATGTTGTCTGGTGTACTGCAATGCAGAAAAGGACCTACTGCGAAGTGCTTAGTAAGGCACAAAGATCAGCAAAATTAGCAATAAGTGGCACCATGAAAACCACGCCAACCTTGACATTGGATATCATACTACATCTGCCACCCTTAGATCTCTTCTGGAAATATTTAGCGGCATGCTCCGCCATTTGGCTTAAGCCGAGTCACAATAGAAAACTGTTCCGTATGGATATGTGTGGCCATATTAGAATCCTATACGGACATACCCAGTGATATTGATAACCTTCCTTCTTCTCTTTGTTTCGAAAGAAATTTTTGAGTAAGGATTCCTTCCAAACAAGAATGGCTCGAGGGGGATCCATCACCAAATACTTCCATCAAGATATACACAGACGGATCAAAAATTAATACCGGTGTAGGATCAGGGATTTATTCCGAAACGCCCTCAATCAGTGAATCCATCAAACTAATGAATCACTGCAGGTTTTTTTCAAGCGGAAGTAACCGCTATTCACGAAGCCTTGAATTGGTTGAGGATAAACGAAGTAACCGGTAAGGATATCTGTATTTTATCAGACAGCCAAGCTGCACTAAGGCCTTTGGATGCATTCCAAATAACATCAAGGAGTGTCTTAAACTGTCGCCGATCTCTTAATGAGATGGCTAAACAATTCCGCATCCGCTTATGCTGGGTCCCAAGTCGTAGGGATATACCAGGGAACTGTAAGGCTGATCAACTTGCGAGAGACGGCACTTGTATCCCAAATGTAAGTAGGCATATGGGTGTACCTCTCCCGACTTATAAGCTTCTCATAAGGGAGACACTGATTATCTCTACCAATCAAAGGTGGATCTGTCCCACTACCTGCGAAATCGCCAGGCAAACATGGGCGAGGCTAAATCTGCGTCTATCCAAGCATATCATTAGACTCAACAGACTATAAATTAAGACTTTAAGACTTTAAGGAGTCCGCACGAGACATTATCTAATAGGAAATCATGCAAGAAGAATGGGAGTTTATACGCATGATTTCTGTCGCAGCTGCAGTAACGAGGAGTAACTGGGAACGATCCAGCATCTCTTTTGTACGTGTCCAGCTTTTGCTAGAAATAGGGAACGTTCACTAGGATCCCACTTCTTACCAAGTATAGATAATCTATACCAGTCAGGTGTTAACAACCTTTTTCGCTTTATAAAAGGCTCAGGTTGGTTCAATCTGGAGAGGGAAGCTTTGCCATGACTCGCATTCGCGGCTCACAACGAACCCAACTGGTGGTCTAAGTGGCATCACTGGTCCATTGGTGATACGGCTGCCCAATCTACCTACCTATAATATAAAAAGTTCAACTAGTATGAATGGGTTCCCTTCCAACCAAGCCCGGAACTACTTTAAAATTTTACAGCAGGGTTTATCCTTGCTGACTGGTATAAGTTTAACTCCTTCCTGTTCCTATAAGCTTAATTCCTTCCTTAATTCCGTCCATTTCTTAAATGCCTTCTGCTAAGTTTTAAGGGCTCGTTGGAGATTCTGTCCTCGTATTTTTGGTACTTGGTATTTTTGGAGTCCCTCCAACTCCATCCAATTAGTTTTGGTACCTTTTCTTGCCTAAGAATTTAGCTCAGATCCTCATTTTTTGTTTTGCTAAAACCCTTCCAAGTGAGGCAGTTGCTTTGACCCCATTACTGTTTAAGTATGCATTACACAGAGTTTTAGCTTTCGAGTGGGGTAATGCTGAACCCACCCATAGGCCACATTACAGATTATTGTGATTTTTAATCACCACCAAGAATCGATATCCACCCCATCCCTCAGTTCCTTGAAACTAGCCTCCCTTGTGCTGCGGATGGCTTTATTGGGCTGCTGCCGGCAATCTTTGTAGGCGGCCTATTGCGGTGGGACCGGAGTCGTGCACCCTGCGCCTTTCTGCGCGCCCTCTTACAGCGTCTTCTGCGCGCCCTCTTACAGCATCTTCTACGCTCAACGATTTCCTCTAAACTGGCTTCCTGGATGTCACGCTCGTCGCTCTTGGCATGGCGGCGTCGCATGCACCGCTTAGCCGGTGCCTTATGTCCTAGCCAGTACATTAAAGATAAATAGTACACATTTTTGCTCAACTTTTACAAAACGCAACCTCGCCTTGCAACATTATTATTGACATATTTTTACATTAATAAATTTATATATTCTTAATAAACATTTCAGCTCTCCGACACTTTACATGTGCGCCTGCAAAATGTGCGCGACTACGCGCCCGATTACACGGAGCAACAGACGCACACCTCTGAGGCGCTGCTTAAATGGCTGCAACGGCTGCAATTCAAAATGGGACAAATCGAGTTGCAAGCCTCAACCGCCACACAGTTTTACTCAATCTAAGCATGATATTTACACAAATTATTGCAATTGCATACAAGTTTAGTAGTTTTTTAGAAATGTTGATGAACTTATTCAAAATAAAGAGACCAGCCCAACTGGGAGGTTACCTATATGCGCAACTTACTCTCTAGAGAGAACATATAAAGATAGTAGAAAAATGACTTAACTTATAGAGATGTTAAATGTTTGTACGT
The DNA here is from genome assembly GCA_920105625.2 of Clusia tigrina. NCBI lineage: Eukaryota > Metazoa > Arthropoda > Insecta > Diptera > Clusiidae > Clusia > Clusia tigrina. Next base: position 25,051,778 of record OV050031.1, on the reverse strand, counting down.
GTTTCTATCACTTATAATTAAATTGATTATTATGCTGACTCTACAGTACAAAATAAATTAAATTAAATTAATAACAATGAGCCTGAGTATCGACTAAGTAAACTAATCATATTTATAAGTCCTATAACTAACATTCGAGCCATGTCTCTCCTCATCTAGAGGATCATATACTTCGGGAAACTCATCATTTTTGGAACACCCTTCAATAACTGAGTGATTTCTTGGTGCACGATATTGAGTAAAGGAAGCTTTGGTTTTGAGTATCTCTTCGGGAGGTAAATCCATGTTCTTCATTTTCAAACGTTCTATCTTAGCAGCCAAACGGTGTGCGGCGCGTTTCTCCTCCTCTTCCTGAAAAATGTTTGATATTAAGCGCAAGGGCAATTTAAACTTAAAGCTAGAGTTAGAAATCCAACTAATATGGTTTCTTATCAAAGTTTATTTTGAACTTCATTTGCTCCTAGTAGCGCATGAGACATGTTTCAGATACTTACTCCCTGAACTGACACCCTCATTTCTTTAAATTTTGCCCTGCCCACACCTACCTTAACTTTCTGCATATACGCTTTTTGTACTTCGACGGAATCCAGCAAACTGATCATTTGTACTCCATTGCTTCGTATGGGATTAGGCGTAGCCGCTGTCACCTCCCAATGTTTGCCCTGCTTACGTGCGCGTTCCTTTGCTGGATCATGCACATTGGAAATTGTGGTTTGATATGGCTTGTATTTTTCTCGCCCCGGCTTCGACAGTAATTCCTTATCCACCAAATAACGCATATGCGGTTCCATTTCTTCTTCAGCAGCATCTTTGCTATGTTTGATGTCACTATTAGTATCAGTGGCTGTTTTTTGTGCAATTTCTTGCAAATGTCTTTTTAAATTTGGCAAATTTGCCCCGACATCCATTGAAATAATTTCGGCATTAATGTCCGTCTCCACGCCCACTGCTTCAGTGGATACACCCGAGTCGATGGAATCTGTTGAATCATGCGTGAAACTTTTTATTTCTTCTAAATCCTGGGCAGTAATCAATTGTGGCTCAGGTGGCAAAATTTTGACCAACTTTTTATAACGCTCTTGAGCTATTATACGCAACGGATCAATCTCGGCATCATCGTCGCTGTCCAGCACATCATCTGCAACATCTTCTACGCCACGCAAATCGTCCTCATTCAAACTGCCACACCATTCTAATTTGTTCAGTATTTTTTGGCCTTTTGAGCCTATATTCAGTGCAGATAACAAGCCCGCCGTTTCGTCCACATCGGCCCGGCGCTCCAATTCAGCCAATATTTTTGCATATAAATCTTGCAAGCGTTTACCCTTGTCTGCCAGAAATGCCAAGCACGACCTGTTCAATGGAATTTAATTACTATTCTTGGGAAATACAACAAACTACCCCGACCACTTACTTGCTGGCTAAGAGATTTTCCTGTCGCTGCTTCATGTCTAACAATTCCGTTTGCGTCAGTTTCGTTATGTCCTTGACGTGATTTTCTTTGCTTGCCAATGGCAAGCCATCTCCGGGTATTTTATTAACATTAGGGCGATTATGGATTGTTTTTTCTTCCATCCTTGTAAGAATTTACTACTGCGCGTTTTTTTATTTCTTGGTTTGGAAACAGATTTTGGCTGTCAAATGAAGTAATGTCACTTTGCAAAGGGTTTGTGTACCAGCTTCAGTATAATTTGGCAGCACTTTTTGCAAAGGCCACACACAGATTCACGCGTCACCTGTACACATTTGTTCCTGGAATTTCCCCATACGGCAGCAATAATTGCATCAGCCGATCCTTCGTCGGGTAATATTACACAAATCGGCAATATTAAAGAAAGTAAGATCAATTTATGTTTTAACATTTTACTACAATACCTAACTGCAAGATAAAATGACGGAGCTGGAATTAATCGCACAATTCCAATCGCTCGGTATGAGCGAGCAGAAGGCCAAAGAGACACTAAAGAATGGCAATGTCACCAAAAACTTGCAATTAGCCCTCGCCGAGACCCAAGGCATTCCGCTGGTCGACGGCGTGGGTATGCTGTTGTACCACCTGGCCACCAAGATCAAGCCGCAATTGGGTGACAAATTATCGTTGTTGGTACGTTACATTGTGGAGCACAAATTGGACACCACTCTTCGCATCGATATGGCTCTGGAATATTTGATAAAATTAGTGCAGAAGAAGGATGCAATAATAGATGTGGCAGAATTCGAACAAGTGACCGGTGTCGGTGTAGTGGTGACTCCTGAAGAAATCGAGAGTGTAGTTCAGCAGCATATCAAACAGCATAAGGACGCTCTGTTGCAGCAACGTTATCACTTCAACTCCTTCAAAATTCTACAGGAGGTTCGCTCCAAATTGCAGTGGGCAGATGCTAAGTTGGTGAAAGCTGCCATAGACGTGGAGATATTTGATTTGTTGGGCCCCAAGACAGAGGACGATCTGAAACCAATTGCAAAGGGCGACAAAAAGAAGGAGAAACCTAAGACGGTGCCAACTGATGCAACAGGTTTGGCCAAATAAAATTTTTATATTTTCCTTATTGATATTTGCAAATTCCAAACTTAGGAGAAAAATCAGCAGCCAATAAACCAAGCACCGCCACAACTACTTCTGTAGAGGAGTCTGTAGATGGCGCACGTACTATTGCGGAACTTATGAAAACCAAAGTACATTTTCATGCTCCTGGTGAAAATTACAAAACGGACGGTTATGTAATAACTGAAAATACAGAGCGCTTGTTGAAGGAGCATTTGCGTCAAACAGGCGCCAAAGTTCACACACGTTTCCCACCAGAACCTAATGGCATTCTGCACATTGGGCACGCAAAAGCTATTAACATAAATTTTGGTTACGCGGCTTCACAAGGAGGCATTTGCTATTTGCGCTATGATGACACTAATCCCGAAAAAGAAGAGGAAAAGTTCTTTGTGGGCATTAAGGATATGGTCGAGTGGTTGGGCTATAAACCACATAAAATCACCCATTCCTCCGATAATTTCCAGCAGCTGTACGACTGGGCGGTGGTATTGATACGCAAGGATTTGGCGTATGTCTGTCATCAGTCTGCAGATGAAATGAAAGGCTTCAATCCAAAGCCAAGCACTTGGCGCGATCGACCCATTGAAGAATCCCTGCAGTTATTTGAAGATATGAAACATGGCAAAATTGACGAGGGGGCAGCCACACTGCGTCTGAAGGTAAAATTGGAAGAGGGTAAAGTTGACCCAGTAGCATATCGCATCAAATTCATACCGCATCATCGCACTGGCAGCCAGTGGTAAGTGAACCTCACTTAATTTATAAGCTCCATTTGCTAAAAAGGGTTTAAACTCTCAGGTGCATTTATCCTACTTATGATTATACTCATTGTCTTTGCGATTCACTCGAGAATATCACCCACTCACTCTGCACCAAGGAATTTCAATCGCGTCGCTCCTCCTATTATTGGCTGTGCAATGCTCTTGACATTTACTGCCCCGTTCAATGGGAGTACGGAAGGTTGAATATGAATTACGCACTGGTATCGAAGCGTAAAATCGCCAAACTTATTACTGAGCATATAGTTAGTGATTGGGATGATCCACGTCTCTTTACGTTGACGGCACTGCGTCGACGTGGTTTTCCATCAGAAGCGATCAACAATTTCTGTGCTCAAGTGGGCGTAACAGGCGCACAAATGTCAGTAGATCCCACCATGCTGGAGGCGGCTGTGCGCGATGTACTTAACGTAACTGCCCCAAGGCGTTTAGTTGTGCTGGAACCGCTGAAAGTAACACTTAGCAACTTCCCACACGACTCACCGATTGAAATTGAGGTGCCCAATTTCCCACAAAACCCAGAACTAGGCACTCACAAAATAGTACTCGACCGTGTCATTTACATTGAACAAGGCGACTTTAAATTACAGCCCGAAAAGGGGTATCGACGTCTCTCTCCTGATCAGTCGGTTGGTCTACGACATGCGGGCCTTATCATAACCGTTAAAGAAGTGAAAAAGGATATGAGTGGCGCCGTTACTGAACTTATGTGCGAATGCGTGTCCACCGATAAGGCAGAAAAGCCGAAGGCATTCATTCAGTGGGTATCTCAGCCCATTAAAATAGAGGTACGTCTCTACGAACTTCTCTTTAATCACAAACACCCCGAAGATCCCAACGAAGTTCCCGGGGGTTTCCTCTCTGATATCAATGAGAACTCAATGACTGTTATCGAGTCTTATGCTGATCGCGTTCTGAGCAATGTGAAGGTGTACGATAAATTCCAATTCGAACGTATTGGTTTCTTCTCCGTTGATCCAGATACGTGCCAGGAACGTATCGTCTTCAACCGCACTGTAGGCTTGAAGGAAGACGCCGGCAAGAAGTAAAAGCAAACGGACCCCCTTTAACGACGAATTTCATTAACTGAATAAAAATGAATTTTTCAGAATATTTTCTACGTTTATGTTTAAGAAGTCCAAGACTCACAGATAAAGCTTTATTAAATAAGCCAAAAGTTAATAATAAAACTCGCTTTAATAATAAAATCGTTTAATATTATTTCAAATAAAAAAGGATAGTTTCGAAATATTTGTAAATGCACTGAGAGAACGCTTAAAACAAGTTAAATTCTACTCTCCCTTACTTCTTCCCTTCAACCATGATGATGTGATAGCCGAATTTCGTTTTGACTGGTGGGTCCGTGTATACAGGATTATTCACTGTTGATATAGGCAAAGCGAAGGCGGCATCCTGAAATGGTCCAACCATAGCGCCACGTATTTGCCAACCGAGATCGCCGCCTTGGCGCGCTTTATCCTCACTGTAAGCAGTAGCCACTTCAGGGAACTTTTGGCCAGCTTTCAACTTCTCTAGGGCTTCCATAATCTTTCCCTGCTTTTCGCAGAGGATATGTCGCACTTTTACCGCACTACCACCCTTTTTTTCTTTACCTTGTAAAGTAAGGTTGAAACATTAAATTCACATAATATCGTTGCAAAAAAAATACTACCTTTGTCCTCTCCAGCAGCACCTCCACCACCTTTCTTTCCACCAGCAGCCCCTTTATTATCTTTGGCTTTTGTGTCCTTCTTCGGTGGCATTTTTATTCATTTACTCTGCGCCGGCACTGCAATTTTACCAGATCAACTGGGGAGAACAGCTGTTGAACATTTTAGGTTAAGAAGTGTGTAAGTGCTGCCAAATTAAATTGAAACAGAGCCTTTTGAATTTCAAACAAGGGTATTTACAAAATTTTTTTATCGACTTGGTCCTAAAAATGTTTCTTTCTAAAAAATCTTTTCTCTTCGAGTCGATGGCCTCAGTAGCTAGTACTCATTCCTCATCCCCGTGCAGACATAATTAAATTATGGTGTAAGATATAATAATAATAATAATCATTTTTGGAATACAATTCAGATTTATTAGTTTAATCGACACCATTCTGCTCCTAGTCAATAATCACATTCATGGCACTCAGGTTGAGTAATTGGTCAGAATTATGCGTGAGCGGTGCGTATTCACAGTCATTGCATTTAATGATCCCTTAAGTGTTTCTAAACTGCTAAGTCCATTCAAAGTGATTAAATTATTTTTAAAAATTTGGTCTAATCCACAAATCGATTACAATTCAGTTGAAATTAAACAAAGTTGAAAGGATCCATGGTAAAAATTTGTAGGTCTCTCAACTCATTGTAGTTAACATGTGGATTATATTCTTAAAAACCGCTGAGTACCGCTGAGCGCATGGAATGTGCTGAAAAATAGTTGTTGGAGACGAAACTCCAGTAAATGTACGAGTATGAAGATTAAGTAATCATAGAGAAGTGACGGAGATTCAAAACTGTTGTGAGTTAGAATCAAGCTACTTACGCGTAGTTGACTCACAGCACCGGCTCCTATTAAATTCATTAAGAACGCACATATTTTTAGGGTGCAAATATTGTAAATGAACAGTATTTATTCATTAATTATGATGTAAACTTTTAGGGTGTCACAGTTCTGCAGTCAAGCTGACGAGGGGCATTTAGAATGCACCGACGACACTTTTACTTGCAGTAGGTCAGTGGGCTTGAGCCACTGACACCAAATAACAACTGCGTAACTGGAACACCAGAAAAGTGAAGACGTAGACTGTAATGTTTATTTGTAAATATTATATAAGAACTAGCATTTTAAGAATAAAGCTCTCTTGTGTTTTAAAAACTGAAAAGTGAAAGTGTTTGTACTTTACGTTAGGGTTCTTGATTTTGCAGCCACGCGCCCGGAAGAACTGCGACAGGACGTCGCTCTCGCCGACAAGCAGACACGAGGACCCCAACATTTTGGCGCAGCCGGTAGGATCCAACGTCGAGTGCCAGGAAAGAAGCACTCCTACGCGGGAATCCACCAATCGGAAACCATAAGGATAACCATCCCAAAGGAGGGCGATGGAGGGAACGAAAATGGTGAGTATGTCTATGGTAGGACATTCTAGTATCTAAGTGAATTTTGTCGACGATTCTTCGGTGACCGTGTGGGCGCTTTTGCGCCGGTCATGCAGAAGAAGCAGCATTGGGGCTGATTAGCCGCTGCGGTTAGGTGATAATAGGTCGATTCTAAAGGAAAATTTTTACTTACGGTCAGGTTGTATAGGGTTGTTCCACTGAGATTAGGCTCATACTTTTTAATACATTTTGTTTCAGCATTCTCGGGGAATGTGGGACGTGTCTGTTTATTCACGAATTTTGCGTTATTGAATTGCGAACTTGTGTATACCGGTTGGTTTGGTTCGGAAAGAACGTGCCACGGTATAGGGTTCGTACGGTTATGATAGGGGATTTGTGTTTGTTTGTCGGTAGGGACATTTATATGATTCAATTTATATTGTTTTAAAATCAAAATAAAGATTGATTTAAATATTTGGCATTTTGAGTTTAGGGTATTAGGTGAAGAGGTGCAGACAACACGTGTTGTTGCATCAAAGTTTTTTGTAGTTCGGAAACTACGATTTGCGTAGCAATGTTGAAGAAAACATTTAAATGCTATTATTATGTGGCGCATACGTTACGGGTTTATTTTTAAATATGGATTCAAATTTCCGGGAATGAATCAAGACATTTTTGCCGGTAAATCAAATTTCGGTTTTTACAAACATATGGCCTTTTCTATGGATTCTTGGGAGAATTAAAAGATGGTGAGAGGAAATCAAGGAGTATCTGTGGGAAGTCAAGAACCAATTTGCACTGATGGAAGGACTTAATGGACGCCGTTAGACAGCGGATTTGAAACTTGAGATGGAGGATAAGTAAAGAAAGAATATAAACATAGAATTTACGGTGGAATGTTTTTTTTTAAATAAATTTGTATTTATCAATAAGTAAGATCGAATAAAATATTGTAACAAGTTTTAACAAATATTGGATTTTTATTTGTAATTGGGATACGACATCTGTTCTGGCATTTGGGATATGACGAAGGAAGCGCAAGGATTACTGCTGAGACAGGAACAAATTGGCGAAACGATTGAAAAGCTGGTCCGTAACTTTAAGAAAGACGGCAAGTTACGTAAGGACAACGTGTATTATCGCAAGCGAATAACACAGTTGCAAGATCTGGGGAGAGAGTTCAACAATAATCACGGACTGTTGTTGCCTCACGCAGTTGAGTACGGCAAGGGAAAATATTTTGCGGGAAAATACGCGGACTACATAAATAGTCTGGTCAACGAATGGGCAGATACATTTAGTTCTGAATTAGAAGGACTAGGGCAACAAACAGTGAGTTTGGTTTCGCCAGACGAGGAAGTAAGGAACAGACTAAAATCAATACAGTCAGAGGTGAATCTGTTTACTGGGAAAATAGTTGACCAGTTCGAAGCGAGTACAAGCAGGGAAGAAGCTCAGGAATTGTGGAAGCAGGCGAATGCCGGAGGAGCTGTGTCACCATTAGAAGTAGCGGATCAAGCCTTTACGGCAATCCAAAGAAGAACAGAAGAAAAGTTATTCAGTTTTCATAAGAAAACAGAAGATTTGAGAGCACAAAAAGAGTATCTTGAGAAGAAGGTAAAGGAACTTTCTCAGAGATTGTCGGAAACAGAGGAAGCAGCAACGCTGTTGGAAAAGGAGTGTGCAGGATTGAAAAGAGGACGGGCGACCAATAGCAACCCACATAGAAAGGAGAGATCAAAATCAGCATCGGCTGGATTCACACAGACAGTGTTGACATTGCCTCCTGAAGTTCGCTGGCCGGAGTATTTAACTCCGGAAGGGATAGGTCGTGTGGTAAAGCCTAGATTAGTATTGACTGGAGAAAGTGAAGCGGGATTTTTATTTGACGCGTCGGAAATCGGTGTCGAGCCATTTACTCCAGAACGTCCGGTAACTAATAAAAATAAGGGATATACGCCAAAAGAGCCAGAAGCAGTAACGGTACAGGACAGGCCCAATACTGTGGACAGTATTTCGCCTGTACGAACAACCGATCGAAGACTAATTAGTTTGAGTCCGTCATTGGTCAATTACCTCTCAGATCCGGGAGAAGTGAATCTAGGAACGACCCACAAAGATAGCGCTCAAGTTTTACCGGTCATAAGTAAAACAAAAATACGTAAAATGGGTATAGAGGAGATTTCAAAGACCGTGTCCAGGCTAGTACCTGTGTTTACTGGTGCTGCTTCAGAAGATTTAAGGTCCGAACTCAGCAGGTTCATTCAAGGTTGTGAACTTGCAAAGCGAAGCATAGGCCCTGATGAGTTGCAGGACTTCTTTGACTGTGTTAAGCAAAGGTTATTTGGAGATGCGTACAACCTTGTGCTGCCAAAACAATTCGCCAGTGTGAATGAACTTTACGGCCTTCTGAAGAGAACTTATCTAAAGGAGAGAACTCTGGAAGACATATCCCAAGAAATTAGAATCGGGAAACAACTGGCAGGTGAAGACATACGCGCCTTTGCCAGGCGTTTGGAGTCACTTCGGATGATGGCCCAAGAAGTAATCAAGAATAAGTACGATGGCATTGGTGATACCGCGTTATTATACGAAGTTGACAAGTCGGTGTTAACGACTTTCGTAGTGGGGCTCCGCAACTCCGCTCTTAAAATTCATATGCTGAATAGCAAAACAGGAAATCTGGAGGAATTGGTAGAAGAAGCAATTCGAGCGCAAGTCCTTGTGGAACGGAGTACGGCCGGATTGGGGGAGATACATATGTTGGAAAATAGACAGGACAATTTAACTGCCGCTGTCATGGATAGAGAAGGAAATAATTTCGTCCCAAACGTATACAGAGGAGCGTATAATCCCGGTATCTCCGACAGCAGAGCCGCGTATCAGAGAAATCCGCACAGGGGGGTTGTACAGAAGGCTCCCACATGTTCGTTCTGCCATAGGCCAGGCCATACAAGAGATGAATGCATTACACGCAAGAATGCGCCCTATTGTATGGAGTGCCAAACATATGGTCATGAGGCAAGTAGACAGTGCCAATTAGACAATAAATGGGATCAAAGTAGAAGGCAGCCAGGTACGAGGCGCCCAGATCCACCCTTAAGGGACAGCAGGGGTAGTGGTCCTCGAGTCAACTCAACGGAAGGAAGAAATCCTTTCAACACGGGGAATGGTCAGCAGCGACCAAATTGGAATTTTAGAGGTGGACAAAGGTTAGGCAACACCCAACAGGGGTTGAAATGCTTCTCATGTGGACAGATGGGACATCGGGCAGCGGAATGCAGGGATAGAAAGTCCCAGCAAAGGAACCAGGGAAACTTCCAGCGGCCCAGTCGAAGCCAATAGACTGGAAAGCCAAAAGAAAGAGAGTAATAATTAGGCCGGAAGTAAGTGGGACTAGTAATGTAGGAACTACAGTCCAGGAGAAGGAGGAGCAAGAGGCTCTCCAATATCACGAAGGGTTAGGAAGTGGATACACGTCCATATTGGGAACAAAAGGAGGTTGCTTCGCTATTAGCAGAATAGGTGATGCCTTCATCGAGATACCCTGCGAGGAAGCAGCGAGTGGAAAGCTAGTGCTATTAGTAGATTCAGGAGCGGACACTAGCCTCGTAAAATCTAGTGTTTTACGGAAGGGGCTAGACATTAATCAAATGGACTTAAGAACGCTTAACGGAGCGTTTGGAGGGTGCATTAGGACATTGGGGTCGCTCAGAATAGGGCACAGTGGAGTAAAGGGTATGAGTTTTAGAATGCACGCAGTGGAAGTCGATAGGAAAGGTATCCCGGCTGATGGGATAATTGGCCGCGATAATCTTTGGGGACGCACCATACTGGATGCCCTCGACAAGCAGTTATCATTCTATGATAACAATAAGCATAGAATCCTTACTTTTCCATTAATGTCATGGCAGGAAGGAACCGTGAGTAAGGTTAAGAATTGTATGGAGGTAGTGAATGCAAGGTCAACCAGAGTAGTTACTATGCATGTAAATACGAAACTTAGGACTGTTGTTTTACACAAGCAGCAGCTAGCGGAGGGCGTATATATGGGGGAAACCATAACGCACGTTGACAAGGGAAAGGTGTACGCTTGCGTACTCAATGCATCGGAAAAGGACTACTTGATGGAGGAGGATTTTAGGCCTAAGTTCACTAGCTATGATAATTTTAAGGAACCGAATTATAGATCGGTGAATCAGATTAAACAAGTTGATATAAGAGAAAGAATGGAGCGAGTGCTAGAATCACTGAAGCTAGACCCAAGCGTGAATTCAGAAGAGAAGGCATCAATAGAAGCCATTTGTGCGTCATTCCATGACATATTTTTGCTGGAAGGAGACCAGTTAACATATACACCAGAGGTAGAGCATGAAATACCTACTAGAGTGGATCAAGCGCCAATTAACCAGAAGCAATACAGATTGCCGCAAGCTCACAAAGATGAGGTAAATAGACAAGTGGAAGGAATGTTAAAGGATAACATTATTTCACCGAGTATCTCGCCTTGGAACTCACCAATAATTTTGGTACCAAAGAAGGGAGGTGCGCAGGGTCAGAAGAAGTGGAGAATGGTCGTCGATTTTAGGAAATTGAACGACGCCACTATCAAGCAGGTGTTCCCGATACCAAGGATAGAAGAGATTCTGGATCAATTGGGACACAGTAGATATTTTTCTACACTTGATTTAGCGAGTGGCTACCACCAAGTTCTGGTGGATACCCAAGATAAGCAGAAAACCGCGTTCAGCACCGGTTTAGGCCATTATGAGTTCAATAGAATGCCGTTTGGATTAACAGGAGCACCGGCTACCTTCCAACGGCTAATGAACCATGTGCTAACAGGCTTACAAGGGTTAGATTGTTTTGTGTATCTCGATGATATTGTAATTTATGGGAAGAACTTGCAGCAGCATTCGCAACGCTTGCGCAAGGTGCTCCAGAAGTTGCGAGAACACAACTTGAAATTGAACACGGAGAAGTGTCAATTTCTACGAAGAGAGGTGGTTTATTTAGGCCATCGTTGCTCAGAAGCAGGAGCACTGCCTGACCCGCAGAAGGTGGAATGCGTTAGAAATTTAGCGGTTCCAAGAAACAGAAAAGAAGTGCAAGCATTCCTAGGACTAGTGAACTATTATAGAAAGTTCGTGGAAGGACTAGCCGGAATTGCTTTGCCCATTAATAAGTTGCTACGAAAAGAAGCAAAGTTCGAATGGACAGAGAGATGTCAGCAAGCATTCGAGAGGCTAAAGGAGATAATTAGCTCGCCACCAATTTTGGCATACCCCGACTTTGAACAAACTTTTTTGTTGACCACTGATGCTAGCAATGAAGCGTTAGGGGCAGTATTATCACAGGGGGAAGTCGGGAATGACCGACCAATAGCATTCGCAAGCAGAGCGCTTAGCGACACGGAAAAGAGATACTCCACAATAGAAAAGGAGTTTCTAGCCATAGTATGGGCTACGAAGAATTTTAGAGCATATTTGTTAGGACGCCCATTCAAGATATACACTGATCACCAGCCGTTGAGAGGCATAGCCAATTTGAAAGACCAAACGTCTAGGCTAGCCAGGTTCAGACACAAATTGTCTGAGTATGATTTTGAAATCATATACAAACCTGGGAAAAAGAATTTGAATGCCGATGCACTCAGCAGAGTACCGCACGCACAGAAAGTATCAGTAGTGCAAACGAGGTCCAAAGCACGGTCAGATAAGGAGAAGGCCGAGAGAATGCAGAAGGATAAAGTTGATGCTACAAGAGATGTTAGCAATGCGGGTTTCGATGCCAATGAGCAAGCAGCCAGTAATGTAGAATGGCTGGAGGATATAAAGGATATCCAGGCTGTATTAAAGGGTTTCCATGATTCACCTCTGGGTGGCCACCAGGGATTCTGGAAAACCCATGACAGAATTAGGCGAGTATACGGATGGAAGGGTATGCTCAAGGACATTAAGAAATATATAAAGAGTTGTCCAAAATGTCAGGCCAACAAAAGTTCAAGGCTGACAAAGATGCCAATGGTGTTAACTGACACACCTAAACAGCCATTTGATAAAGTTCATATGGATATTGTAGGTATTTTACCTGAGACTGTTTCGGGGAATAAATATATTTTGACGTTCCAAGACGATTTCTCAAAGTATATGGCGTGCGTGGCTATACCCGATGCTGAAGCAAGCACGGTGGCCAAAGCATTCTTTGATGAAATAGTAGCACGATACAACATACCTAAGGTTTTGATAACCGACAATGGTTCAAATTTCGTATCGAAATTATTCTCGGAAACATGTAAAATGCTGGGAATTAAGAAGTTGCACATAACACCATATCATCCACAAGCGAATGGCTCATTGGAACGTAGTCATCGACCTCTGGCCGAGTACTTGCGCAGTTTCGCCAAGGAAGACGGCTCGAATTGGGATCAATGGTTAACCACTGCAATGCATGTACACAATAATACGGTACATGTATCAACGAAGCAAACTCCGTTCAGGACGCTCTACGGGTTTGATTTTAACATGCCAGCAAATCTGAAGCGCAAATGTGCGCCAGTGTACAATGCTGATGACCCCAATAAAGTACAAAAATACCAGTTGCAGCGAGCGCACGAATTGGTTAGAGAAAACCAGGAATGTGCTAAACGAGTGGCCAGGGAAGCCTATAACAAGGTATTAAACCCAGTAGTTTTTCATGTGGGTGATCAAGTACTAATGAAGAATCAGGCTAGGAGAAATAAATTCTCACCTGTGTGGATAGGTCCGTATGTGGTAGCAGAGATCCGAAGCCCAGTTACAACAGTCGTAACGATTAAGGGCAAGAGTAAAAAGCTACATAATAATTTGTTAAAATTATTCCACATTAGACCACACAACTAAAGACATGTGTTAGCAGTGTTTTACAAGTGTAAACACAAGAATAACAACGTAAACATGTACGTGTGTGTATCAAATAACACACACAGTTCCGATTCTCAAAGTCAACGCCAGTAGAAGTGTGCCACTTAAAATCGAGCGATTAAAGTTGACGTAATAAAAGTGCTTATTATGCACTGTGACCGAGCGAAGCATAGTAGGGAAAAATATTTTTTTTTAAATAATGATAAATATTGCACGTAATTAAAAAATAAAATGAAATAATAAGACAGTCGTGGGTAAGTAATATAAAACAAAACTTCGAATATGTACATACATACATACGGCAGTGTATGCACTGAAATTCGATGCGTGGGCATTAACGCCAGGCAATGGAACTGCTGGTGAAGTAAGTATATATACGAGTATATATATATGTGTATAAGTTAAAGAATGAATGTACGAATGTATATTTAAAGAAGTAAGTATTCTAGTTAGGAGGAATGGGTATGTGCGTATGTATATATGTGCAGATACTGCAGCAGGCTATATGTAGATATACTCGTACATAGGTTTTAACTGTTTATTGTTTAGGAAATTAGCGGATGGAAATTCGAAAAAATGTATAGTTAATTGGGGAAAATAACGTTAGTAATTAATTCTAGGTAAATTAAAGCGCCTTGAATGTATGCATGTATTCATATACGAGCTAATTACAGGATGGAAAATAGAATCGATAATGGATATATACATATCAGGCTAGAAGTAAATTTAAATAAAACGTAATTGTATGCGATGAAAGGTATAGTCATGCAATGGACAAAGTTTTGACACAAACGGGATTATTTTATATAATCTGGTTTTTGTCGGAGGGCCAATGAATTGGTTTATAGTTGGAATGAGTGATAACTCACGTGTTGAAAAAGAGCACGAAAAATTAATCAGAGCAAAACTGATGCCCTATATGGCTATGAAAACACATAGTCCAGTCCTCTTTTCCTCCAGGATACGGTAGCGAATCCGATAATGTAAGGGGAGAAGACGAGTGGACGGCAAATTGAATGATATAGCATTCAATTATAAAAAAAGCATGTTGTAGAAATATTATTTTTTGTTTATATATTCAGGAATAGCGTATGTTTAAGAAAAGTTACAGATTCAAAAATTATAATCTGAGTAAAACTTCAGATTAAAATTAAAGGTAGTTTAGAAAAAATTAGAGTTAAAAATTAATTGTTTAAAATATAACTTTATAATGAAATAAGCGTTATAATAAAACAAAAAAAAAACAAAAATTATACTAATTTGGAAAATTATACCCAAGAGTATATATAGTACTTATAGTGTATTTATTTAAATATTATATAATTTTTAAATTCATTTATTAAGTTGACTTTGAAATGTTCGACAAAAATTAAACATAGAAGAAATATCAAACTAAAATGTATATTAGAAAATTAAGAAAATTATTATAGGTGTTCTCTAAATAGCTCTGATGATGTGAAGCGAAGCAGGAAGTTCCGGGAAGAGCGGATATTGGAATACGGTGCGGACTAAGGGACCAACATATTATCCGGAAAGATGTGTTTTTGAAAATCAGAGATTTTTGGCAGCTATTTGTTTGTGACCCCAAGGATGCCAGCATATTAGATTGGGGATGAATGGCGACGGATGTAATTTTAATTTTGCGAAACGGCATATGGCCGCAGCATTTGAACGCGTTGTGGATGAGTTATTGACAAGCAACGAAAAATAAAAAAGTTTCCTTGAGGAGTCATTTTTTGAATTGGACAATTTTATAGTACAATGTCCACCCAGTGTATCACGATCTCAACAGAATCGATTTTGAATAAGTTGAAGATGGGTAAAAGCTTAAGGAGCGTGACTGAAACCACCACCAAATATAATAAGCAGAAGAAATTTGGCTCACGGAAGTTAATTGCTTCATTGAAGTATATGATTTAATACAAGAGGACACAGAGACTGGTAACCGATCAGAGTACACAAATTACATCATTAAACGTGTATCTCAGAAAAATACCGATTGTCTCCGCATCAAAGCCAAACGATGTCAAATACCATTATGAGGAAGCTCAAGAGAAACATTTCCACCATAAAACGCATTGCTGCAAAGGAAGAAAGTGTATTGTAATCTCTCATGTATTCCAAATGTTTTTTACAAGTTGAATACTATAAGCAGAGGCAGTACCACCTACAGCCGTGGGGCACACTATATAAATGGAAAGAAGAAGGCCACTAAAAGCAAAGTTTTAATGGAAAACCAGATCGCCAACCTATAACATCTTTGTACGTATTGATCCAGAAAGAAGGGAGGGGTATGCAGAGTTCATCGAGGGACTTCACTCCGACAACGACGGTCGTCAAATGGACCAGCGGGTAGCAGAGAGCGCAGTATAATGTAAGGTTTTATGTATACAGTAGAATTGTGTTATTGTTTAGATGTTTGTATATACGCCAATGAGAAACGAGTCAATGAAAGACCAAATTATAAAAAGGGGATTATAAAAAAAAAAAGAAAATAATGATGGATAAAAATAAGAAAAAAAAAACAAACAAACAAAAACAAAAACAAAGTAAAGAAAAAAATAAAAATAAAAGAAAGAAAACTACAAAAGAAAATAAAAGCTAGAGAAAAAAAAAAATATATATATATGGAAAAGAAAAGAATAAAAAAGGAAGAAAAAAACCGTGATAGAACCCAAATAAGGCGATTTTAAAAAAAAAAAGATGTAAATAAAAACAAGTCATATGTATGTAATATAGAGTTCAATCGATGCACATAATTGTTTACAGTGCAAGAAAAATATTGTAAAGATTTTAGGGAAGTTAGTTGCACTAACTTCTTTTAGAAAGAGGGGAGGGATGTTGTGAGTTAGAATCAAGCTACTTACGCGTAGTTGACTCACAGCACCGGCTCCTATTAAATTCATTAAGAACGCACATATTTTTAGGGTGCAAATATTGTAAATGAACAGTATTTATTCATTAATTATGATGTAAACTTTTAGGGTGTCACAGTTCTGCAGTCAAGCTGACGAGGGGCATTTAGAATGCACCGACGACACTTTTACTTGCAGTAGGTCAGTGGGCTTGAGCCACTGACACCAAATAACAACTGCGTAACTGGAACACCAGAAAAGTGAAGACGTAGACTGTAATGTTTATTTGTAAATATTATATAAGAACTAGCATTTTAAGAATAAAGCTCTCTTGTGTTTTAAAAACTGAAAAGTGAAAGTGTTTGTACTTTACGTTAGGGTTCTTGATTTTGCAGCCACGCGCCCGGAAGAACTGCGACAGGACGTCGCTCTCGCCGACAAGCAGACACGAGGACCCCAACAAAACTTCCCAAAATACTTTCCTAATTTACAAGAAGTAATCTTTTGAAAAAAAAACAAATTGTTTATAGTTCAAAAACTTAATATGATTTATGGAATTTTAATTTGTGTATAACAATCCTTTGAATAGCAATTTTAGTTTATTTTCATAATAGATTTAACTAGATTATTAGATACCAGACAATATAAAAATATTTGTTCAATAATAAAATTTAACTTAATACAATAATTTGTCCTTTATGGCAAATAATTTTAAATATTGCTGTTTTCAATTAATATTTTATTCATTTTTCCTGCTTCAAGGTATTTCAACTCATTGTAGAGTGGTGTGTATTATTGGGAATGAGACAACATCACTAATTTGTTACTATTAATCACCTATAGCATTAGGGGAAACGAGATAGCAACAGCGGTGCAATATATTTAAATGTATAGTTTGTGCATGTTTCCTGAAATCTGAAAGCATTTTAAGCGGACCTTAGACGGTCAATCATATGACGTCAAATTCCATGTACGTGTATATGACCCTCAAATTACCGCCCTTTTGTTTGCTTTATGTTGATACTGTGAACATACTTATCATGAGCGATACGGATGATTGTATTGCACATATTGCCTAGGCATCAGTAGTCCAAATAAATAAAAAAAATATGTATAAGTGCATTTGGCTGAAAAGTTTGCTTAAAAATAAGACAAATTATCGTATATTAAAGTTTTTTTTAACATGTTTTCGCTTCGTCAAAAGCATGAGAAATGATATGCATACGTCTTAGCTATCATGTGTACTACACGGCGTTCGCTTTTGAAGGAACAATAACGAGACTTTTTCTTATTCTGCCTTTTCTTTTCTGATTTCCGTCAAGCAAATCCAAAAGATATGATCTTCCCTCAATCGGTGTCCACGTGACGTATACACACATATTTCACTAATATTTACATGATTGATGTAAATGATTGACTATCTAAGGTACCGATTACAAAAAATCTTCAAGATTCTAAATACGTGACCAATCTTCTGTGATTTATCAAACTGAAGAGCAATGAACAGTCATTCAAAATACATACCCCTCAATAAAGGAGCCATAATGTAATTTTAAAGACATTTTCCTATTTATGTTTCCAAAACAATATGAAAACGCTATTTAATCTGTTTCAAAAAACATATAATTTGAAGGAACTGATACGGTAAAAACAATTTTAAAAAATTTGCTGATGAGTCTATAATTACAATATGGCCTTGTTATTGCCAAAGTAAAAAACAAAATCAACTTGGCAGCACTTTAAAAATTAGCACATTTCCATAGTGTAATTAATAAATTCACCTTGCAAATTTCAACGGACGGCCATGTTTAACAGTACGTAGATATGTATTGTTTATTCACTCTAACTCAAGTGAAATCGAACTCAACATATTGCAATGAGTGCTCATTCCTTTTCTATCAAATAGTCTAAACGGAAAAGTTCGTCTCGACATATTCAAGCATTTTCGTAAGTGTAATTTGGCAAATTAATTAAATCTGCGGACATATACAATTTGTTCTTTTCATTTTACATAGATATTAAGCTGAAGGTGCGAAAATTAAGGAAAATATATATATATAATTAACGAGACAAAATCCGCAATAGTAAAACAGAATGCCTAAGAATAAGGGAAAGGGAGGAAAAAATCGTCGTCGTGGAAAGAACGAAAATGAATTTGAGAAACGTGAATTGATTTTCAAGGAGGACCAGCAGGAATATGCCCAGGTCACGAAAATGCTTGGCAATGGACGTTTGGAGGCAATGTGCTTCGATGGCGTAAAGCGCCTCTGCCACATTCGGGGCAAACTCAGGAAAAAGGTAATATATGAGTGAGGGTGTGTATGTGTTTGTTTGTGTGTGTGAAAATATGTAGAAACAAGGCATGTGTATAGTAATGCGCTGCAAGGGTGTGAATTGAACTTAGCCTGTGAATACATAAATAAGTCCTATCCTTTTTTTCATATCCCAAAGGAAATAAATTTTCTATAACACAATATTGCAAATCAGTACTGAGATACATTCATGAATATATAATATGATGCCTTTGCTCAGTTGCGACGACATTGTCACCATCTTTTATTCCCACTTTCTCCGTTTTTGTCTACAGATGTGAAGACAAAGAAATTTTATTTTTATTTGTTGCTTTCAGTTTTACTAATTTTTATAAACAAATTTTCACAGTGGCAATTCTGCTTAACTTCTGCCTCAGCAGTTGTTTAATGAAATAACGTAAATTTTATATTGTATAATAATTGATAAGACAATTATTATATTCTAGGTAACAATCGTAAAATTATTTAAGCCATGCGATCAATATTTACATTGCCTGCAAAAAATTACGTATTATTTTAATTGCGAACTGTTCAAGTGCATCATCATCAGACGTATTATAAATGAGCAAATAAGCTCCGAATTGACATTAATTGTAAACAGAGGCGACACAAGGCGGGGGATCGAAAGTTGATTATTTATTTACAGAATATAAAGTAAATATTTGTTTATGGTCTATACGCGAAATTAATGCTTCTAATTTGGTGTAGAAACTGTTTCAATTTCAATAGATTATTTAAACGCCAAAGCCAAGGTCACAATAATAGTTCACAATGAAGTAAAACTGGTTTTGGTTTCCTTGATGAAGATATTCCTAATGAACTACATTATGGGGCGGAATTGTGAGAGAAAACCTATCAGATAGGTAACGCCTACCTTCTACAAGATTGGTTTTTAAAGTAAGCAGAAACCAAACCCGATTGCTCACATGGTTCAAAACTGAAGGTTAAAATGTTAAAGAAGGGTGCTTATACTCCAGACTGAAATGTTTGGCATATGCAGTGAAAAAAAGGAAAAAATATACATCCTCTAGAATACTTGGTCTGACTACCACCTACTTTCACTATTTCATATGCATCAACTCGCTATTGTACTCCAGACTGAAATGTTTGGCATATGCAGTGAAAAAAAGGAAAAAATATACATCCTCTAGAATACTTGGTCTGACTACCACCTACTTTCACTATTTCATATGCATCAACTCGCTATTGTGCCCAACTATCTCTCGTGAGGCACTTGGAAGAATTTAAGGAACGAAAGTATAAGAGAGGAAAAGGCCTTTTATCAGATAGGTAACGCCTACCTTCTACAATAATGGTTTAAAGTAACCAGAAACCAACCTCGATTGGTCACAAGGCTCAAAACTGAAGGTTAATAGACACGTGTCAAACATGGATTTATTACACCAGAGTGATGTTTGGGATATGTATAGTAAAAATAAGGAAAAAGAGAATACTTCCTCTGTCACTGTAATTATATGACTACATCCACTATTTAAGAGGCATCACAAAAGTTCAGTAACTATAGCATCAACATCCTTCTGTTTCCAACTGTCTATTGTGACACAATTGGAAGGATATTGCTCCTACAATTGCCTTCAAATAATGATATAATGATATTCCAAAAGAAACAAAACACAAGTAATTAATAATTAGGTTTGATTTAATAATAAAATATAACACATGATATTTTTAAGTCTGATTATTGAATTTGAAGCTTTTATCAATTTATGTTTTACTGCGTAGACTAGACCTAGTATTTCTAATCAATTTCTAATCTCTGTGCCTTATATCAAGGAATGGCTTTTTAAAAACTACCACTTGGATTTTTTGATCATTTAAATATATATTTATTACTGATTGAGGACCATTTTAAGTTTATTTGTTGGTAAATATATGTACTTACAACGTGCAGTACAACCCGGGCGTCTTGGCCAGACTACAATATAGATAGGTCAAGGGATCTTATAAACAAGGACCGTAGAGACACCAGCCGACTCACGGCGGCCTTTCCAGGTCACTGGCTAGTAAGTACTCATGCGGAGAAAATGCAGAGACCTTTCAATACCCATTGTGGAAGTTATAAAAACTCTGACAAGAGGGAAACAATAACTCACTTTCTTTGCATATACACAGCTTTGTCGGCCGATAGAAGTAGAGCCCTAGGAAACTATTTTCTAGCGGTACTGAACTTCCGACTTCTCGTCTGTAAAACCGAAAGACCTTTTAAAATACCTAAATTCCACAAAATGGATCCAGCTAAAACTCATCTGTTTCCAGCGTTCGGAGGGGTAGTGCTATTAAAACGGCGCCAATGGTGATTCATGCGAGGACGCCGTGGTTCAGCCACCTGAATGAACGAACGAAGTAAATGTATCCATAATATGTGTTTTGATTTGCTCGACAATTGCCATTTTTTGTTAACTAATTTTTATGAGATAAGTTAACAATCTTTTAGGTACTTGTTAATAGTTAAAATTTTATCATAATGATGAGTAATGCCACCGTTTGAGCAAAATTACTTACTACCATTTATCTTTGAACTTTAATTTTGACTGATTATTATTTTAATAAGAACTTCTCAATGTTTTGAAAATTTTGGTGTGCATGAAGTGAAACCTTACGCACATGTCGACATAAATCTTGGCATATATATGTAGGGGAGTATGTTTTACAATCATTGACGTTGGCATAGTTGATTATTGTTATGAAATTATTTATCTCTAAGTGTCGATTTTTAAACATAATGGACAAGAGGCATATTGAGGCGCATGGCAACTATAAGAGCCATGAAGGAATTAGTTTCACGAATCAACGATTGCTCGTCGGTCTTGGCTTTAGTCTAGGACTCCCATTTTACTCTACTGGATCATATAAAGCGGCAACTTCTATTCAGAAACGAATGAGTTTTTATTATACAAAATGTATATTTCAAAAAGTACTAGAAACATTTCGTTCGAAAATTTGTGGGGCAGTGGTACATCCCTTGGAAAGTACCCTATGTTTATTCACTTAACTGTTCCCCCCGCTCAAATCTTTCACGAAAGTAGCCAAAGACATCCAAATATAATATTTTTTAATATTAACTTATTAACAAATTACTTGAAATTAGTGTTATCAATCCAGCATACAATATCGTTGTGATTGACAATAAGAATTGCGCCCTTAGTGTACTTATTTCCTTTTCGGTTCAGTATATTTCCATCCAACCTAGAGTTGAAAAATGCTAATATTCATATATTCCCCAAAGTTATTCGGTTATGTTCTCGTAACTGCCCATAACTATCCGTTACTGCCGCAAAGCCTCTCTCTCTCTCGAGGAACCTCTGCTCTGTGCGCGCTTTTTCCAGCTAGTCACACCAAGAGATAATAGGGGTTGCTCTACTTCTTTCTTCCAACTTAATGCACGCCTGTTCGCCGTTGACCTCCAACTACCTTATCAAACACGTTTTTCATCCGAGTTTCGTCGTCTATCTCTGAGACATGGCCAAGCTAGGGTAGCCGCTGTATATGAATACGCTGTACTATGTCCATTTCATTAAACAGCTCATACAGTCGTGGTTGATACGAATAGGGCCCAAGATCTTGCTAAGCACTTTTCTCTCCAACACCCCTAAGACTGCTGCGTGCCTTCGCGGGGTGTGCATGCTTTAATGCCCTAAATGAGAACAGGCAGAGTGAGTGGCCTATAAAGAGTGTGCATTGAGGTGGTTGAGAGAGGTGTCTACTATTGGCAAGAGCAAACGTCACATTATTTTTGTTATTACTGGCTGTGTGCCAGGTATACGAAGTCCGATACACAGACGGACTCTCTGTCGTCTTACCCTCATTTACCACCAAACCCATTTTGGCAAATTCTCTTTCGAAAGCAGCAAATGTAGCAGTGACTTCTCGTTTGTTGCTCCCAATGACGCCAAGGCCGTCAGCATACACAAGAAGCTGAACACTCTCGTTGAAGATCCCGTCGCTATGATGAACAACTGACTTGCTCGGAGGATTCTCCAAGATGAAATTGAATCGTGTTGGGGTTCTGTGCGTTGTCGTCGCCGGTTGTAAAGAGCGCCCTCTTGCTGCCGGTAATAGGCGGAGGCGTGGACGAAGAACTGGTGGTTCCTAAAAAGGCAAATGTGTAGTATCTGTTAGGAGTGGGTGGTGCTGTGAGTCAACTACATGCAGGTAGCTTGATTCTGACTACAAGAGTTCGCACGATAAGGAGTCGTCCTGTCTGAACCTTCGAACGGCTGTATTAAACGGCTCGGGGATATATTTAAAAACATAGTGGAATTGTTCTACCCGGTGAAGGAAACAATGAAACATCAAATTAGATATCGGTGCTGCTTTACACACATGCCATCAAAATAGTTTTCCATGTACTCCTCACCGTTTTCCACAGCTTTGGGGGAGACGACATGTTCACCATCTCCGCCATTTCTTATGTAATGGAACAACGCCTACTCTCAGCTGTCGCAAACAAAAAAATTGAGGTCCTTTACATATCGATTAGAAATTGTCAGATTCATCAAATAGCTGCTAGGGTGGTACTCTCGCATTATGTAGCACCTTACACGCTTCTTATACATATGTTCCTCAGTTAAAGTTGGAAATATAGGAGCTGGGCTACCTCCCACCCATGATGTTAGGTAAAGAGGTCTTTAACCTCCTTTATGTACATATTTAGTATATTAAAAGGCAGCTCTGCTTCCATTCTGTGGCATTTGTGCTGTGTAATGGCCTAAATCTCAAGGCTGGCAATGCCAATTTGCTAACTAATTTTTCAATCAATTAATCAATTAATTTCGGAATATAAAAAAAGAAAAAAGAGTTCATTTAATCACACCAAATGCTGAATCACTGCAATTGGCATGGCACCATAATTCACCCGAAACTTTATTTAATGTTTAGTTCAACATGGCAAATCACTTATCACGCGACTGATTAACAATTATAGTTCCGAAAAGTTGGGAGCAAGCATGCACAACTACCAAGTGTGGCCCCGCTCCATATATTTGAAGCAGCTGGCCAAACATCCCACATGGTTCGGTCATGCGTTGGGCTTTTCCCAGCACTTACCATAGTCAGATATCATGTCATGTCATGTATGTGCATGCGATATATAGCCCAGACCCCCTCACCTCCTGTCACCTTATAAAATATGCCTAATTAAAAAAGAAACATTTTAAGTTGGCGCTTGGAAATGTTGTTGCGTTTGTACACGTTGTTGTTGTTGGAGATATTTCACAATTCACGCGAATTTGCGCTGAATTTGTACTCTGATAAGTTGGGAAGTTAATTAAATAAAAATTCTTTTTTGTTTTTAGAAATATAATTTTTTTTATTTTATTATTAAACATTGCAAATGTTTGCTTGTAATTTGTTGCACTTAAAAGCTATGCGAGCCTTGTTTAAAAGTTACTTTACAATTACTTAAAATAATATCTTTATTTACTTACATAAGTGTAATAAAACGTATTAAATACAACTGGTAAATGGCAGTTAACTTATAATTAATGAGATTTTAAATCTTAATACCTTTTATGCAATTAATTTATCAATAATATTATTATTAATTATTAATTTAATTCTTTTAATAGTAATAATATAATTGAAGCTCACAATTCAAGAGTCTTAGATTAAGTCTTATACAGTTACAGTCTATATAAAGGATAGCCTATTCTTCGTCTTCTTTGTCTTCTTCTTCTTCTCCCCCTTATCTTCATCTTCGCCTTCCTAATACAATGTGCACCACTCAAATGTCACCATGCACTTTTCTTCTTCTTGCAAATATGATTGATGTTCTTCTTGTTTCACTGGGTCCGCAATTTATTCCAATTGCGTTGCAGTAGTTATTATTTGGTGTATCCAGTCTGTGAAAGCGGACACCCGCACAAACACCGACGGCGCATTACGTTGACCACAAGGCATTTTACCCCATGACACGATGCCAATGACGGTGTAACTATTCTCATAATAATTGCAGCACTGCATAAGCGGCCCTCCAGAATCGGCGGTGCATATGCTAACGCCACCAGTCAACGGACCCGTGCACAGATTCGTCTCGTGCAGCATCAAGCCGGATTGAGCCAGCACTTGTTCGCACAATGCCATGTCTAGTATGGGCATGTTGGCCTCCTGCAATTTGTGTGGATAATTGGGTACAATAGTCATTGAGACATTGCCCCAACCGTACAGAGTGCCGTAGCCATCGTGCAGTGTGTCCTGTTGTGGCAGCTGTGCCGGCTGCACGTACTTGGTGAATTTCAGCGGCGTTTTTGTGTAGATCAGCGCTATGTCGTACGGATTCACGCCGCCCAAGTACAATTCATGGCGCACATAGTGGTCAATGTGACGCATTTGCACGCTCTCCGCTTCATCTGCGGCGTGTACGTCGTGCACACCAGCCACAATAACCGAGTTCTCCACGATCTGGCGTGATGGCAGACAATGCGCTGCAGTTAATATCCAATTCTCGTTGATAATTGTGCCGGCGCAGTAGTGCACCAGACCCTCATCGGGCGTCATCAGTTGTATGGAAACGACGTATGGTGCCGAATGTGGCACCGCTTCCCGTTTCGCTAAGAAATGTTTACTCCATTGAGTTGTTTGGCTTTCGGCTGCATTCAAGACGAGCCGATTTTCCAGAAATCCATAGGCAACCCGACTGGCGAAACCGGCAAGAGGGATTTTTCTTGACGGCGTAGTGGTTGGTGCGTTTGTGGTGATGACTACCATGACGGTGGACAGTGTTGCGAGGAGCACAAGGAGCAGATTTTTGTAGCATGATAACATGATCATTTCTGCTGCAACGGCTTGATTGAGGCATGCGCACGACGACTCCGTTTTTGTATCTATGAAATTTAACTGTGCTTAAAAGCAAATTTTTCGCATGCATTTAAATTTATTAAAACAATTTCACACACGCGCTCACTCTGCGTATTCAATGAACCGATTCTCTTTGTAAGTTGTTCGCGTGTAGTACGAGTTGATTTAAACACTTGAAAGGCTTTTTAGTTTGTGTTAAAGTGAGTAGGCAACTGGGCTCTTATTTATAGCGACAAGGTCTCGGTTGGCCAGCAAATTGCTCAGTGGGCTGTGTGCGCTTATCTTGATGCACGAACTGATTGCAAAGCCAGGCGACACTCACTGCGAACTGTGCTGTTCTGCTCTGCGCTGATAACAACGAGCCCGCTCATGCTCAATTAGAGACGACGTTTCAATGATTAATTAACTGGTAGTGTAAAGAAAATTTAACTGCTTCACTCATGCGAAAGGTATGCCAAATTTTACTGATACCTACGCGTGTAATTAATCGAAATTTTCTCAGTAGAAAAAGCCGATATTACGAGTAAATGCCGAAGTGTTGACACATGCGAGCGAACCAGTTTACTAGAATAGGTTCAAGTGTATGTGCCCGCCCCCCTTTTTTATTACTACGATCGTGTGTGTGTGTGTTGGCTGGGGTGCTTCCCGTGATTTAACATGAAATTGCGCATACATTTTGTTATCGACGTTTCCCAACACGAACATGTCCTATCACGGCTGTAATCACTCACAGTGCTCTGGTTAGGTTGGAATTTTTTAGTCACACGCCTAAAATGTCTAAACCCAACTTATTCCTTATAAGGTTGATAATGGCGTGCGAATAACTGTTGACTGACTGCCGGAATTTATTGCATCGGAAGTGTGAAAACGTCCCCATACATGTGTATGTATGTATGCATATATATACTACATACATTGATGTACTTGAAAACAGCAACAAAACATACCGTAATATCTACAAATACCAGCGGGTTGTCAAAATCTGTAAGTGAGTTTGCGTAAGAGGGAGTGAGAGAGAGCGCGCTTCCGGTCAATTGCTCCCTTGAGCTATGCATTAAGAAATATTGGCAAGAATTTCATTTCTTTCGCTATGGGCCAGAGTCCAAAGTTTGGTCAACTTTATCACTTTAAGTCTAGTAGGCTTAAGCGTGCTCAAATGGCTTAGCTAGACGCAGCCGTTGGTTGAAGTTGTGTGCTATTATCAGAGGGAGTGACTTTACGTGTTATCATTGTGGTAGGTTGGTGTTATTTATTGTTGTCTACGCCAATGGCAAAAAGGCATATGCATATTTTTATTTGTAAGTACTTAAACAATTTTCTTTCTTTACTAGCTACGCACTAAGAAGTTGTGACCACGCTCCCGCATATCTCATTATTAATTGATTGATTGCTCACAATAATTAATTGATTGATAGCAAATTTGCTAACTTGCGAGTTACTCATTGTTAAGTTTAGCCACACGGTCAGCGAACCAATTGAAATGTGGCCTCTTATTTGAGCAATATGCGCAACTCTTACAAAATCCCATTATTGCTGCTTTCTTGGAAGCAAATTATAAATAAATGATTATTACTGTGTGCAGAGGAAGTGCATAAGTATTTTACATAGGAAAACAAATGAGGAATGTGCATATAATGGTATTGCACAGACTTTTCCGTTTTGAAAATTTTCATATGGGGAGTATACACGATGGTTGGTAATAAATAGATAACGGTTATGTGCAATTGAATGTTACTGTTAAATGTGTATGTTAAGTTGAGTACACAAGGCCTGAGATATGTTAAGAGATGCGCTGTTATAAACGATAAGAGTAGCAATGAGATTACAGTACAGAAAAATAAAAATACAGTCACCGTAAAACTGTTGGTATAGAATCAGTGTGTTTTAGCATGCTTAGTTTTCGGCAAAACATACTTTCATCGCTACTCTCTTCATTTACCACAGCTCTAACATAAATCCACTTCCTTATTCACATATTGAACAGTTTTTTTTTTTTTATATATTCTTAAAGCCATTTGAAAATAGGTTCTACTTTTTGGAGAATAATATAAACGCATAATAATAAGAGCATTTGCTGCTAAATTATAAAATTTTTTTTTTCTGTTAATTACTATATAAATCATGTTAAGTAAATAAATAATATTTTATTCAGTACAGAAGAAAGTAAACTAAAGCCTCTTCTTTGGCACGAAAAAAGTCCTTCTGGCAAATGGTCTAAAACCCTTACATTCCGTATTTGTTACCGATCCATATAGGCTCTGGTATTACAAATTAAGTTTTTCGGAATGCAATACCCATGAATTCCTTAAATTTGTCAAAATGTTTATAATTTTTCATGATAAAACACCATATGCATTTTTATACGATAATCAAAATTTCAAAATGGTATATTTCTAAATGATTATTTATTATTTTTCCTTCAAACAGGTCTGGATCAATCAAGGTGATATCATTTTGGTCGGTTTACGTGACTATCAAGACTCGAAGGCTGATGTTATCTTAAAGTACACGCCAGATGAGGCCAGAAATTTGAAGACTTACGGCGAGTTCCCCGAATCTGTGCGCATCAATGACACAGTCACATTTGTTGAGGATGGTTTCGATGAGGATATTGAATTCGGTGATGAGATAAGTTCAGAAGATGATGCAGATTCAGTTGACAACATCTGATTAAAAAAATATATTAAACGCAATACAAACAAATCCGTTAACAGAAGATAGTAAAAAGCTGATTTGTAACGTAGAAACAAAAAATTTCAATTAAAACAAAGCGTTCGAGAGCAAAACAAATTTTAAGTCATTATATCATCACCAATTTGAAACGCAGCAAAACGCATTAATTATAAATTATTGTGCAAGAAATTTAATGAGATTTATTTTGTAAGAAGAGAAAAAACCAATTGAAAAACGTTAAACGTGTAATGCAGCAAGCAAAGCAGTGCCAGTGCCAGCAGCCCGCACAGCCCTCTTTTGACCACAAGTGCAGCCAAGCCACATAAAAAACTCTACCTTCTAAATCTTATTAAATGGTTCTCTTATTAAAATAGTTATATATATATATAAATTAATGCAAAATTCAACGTAATATATTAGTATTTAAATACATAATAAAAACTTGAATATTATACAACTAAATTATGTATTTAATTTGTATTTTATTGAATAGCGAAATGGAAAAGCATGTATTTAAAATAAATTTTAACAAATTAATATATGAAGCAAAATTAGTTAATTCTTCCATTTGGAAGTAACCCAATTTCATAATTTAAGTATTAATTATTTATTTGGAATAGTGCAAAATTAACGTCATAAAGTCAGCAGTTTGAAGTCCATTCGGAAAGTTTGAAAAGCAGTGTCTAGAAACTTTCTTCATGACTAGTCGTCCAGGCTCACTCTTCCCATATATTGTATGGTGCGATTTACTGGTGATAATGCATTGCCACTGCCACAGGGGGTCCCAAACTGTTATGTGCATGGACTATTACGATTTCAATTGCTAAATTTCTACTGTCCCTTTGTTCATTTCATTTCAATCACGTCAAAGCAATTGTATTTCTCGAGATTCACTCAGGTGGGAAATTTACCCTCTTCATTCTGAACTTAGTTCGCTGTGTTAGTTACAGCAAAGCCTATCGCATGCGTTGGAGCTATAGCAGCTTTTCACATTTGCCGTAGTGCTGCACTAGATGCGTTTCTAAACCTCCTTCCTATTGATCTACACAGTTGTTGCACTGCCGCACAAAGTGCGCTAATATTCGGGCAATCTGGTAATTAGAGGGATACCTTGTATGGTTATAGCAGTATTTTAAGCAACTACCACTAGATATAATAACAACGAGCACCCACTTCGTTCGCGAACTGAATTTTGCGAGCTGTGTAAACACGGGATGCTCTCGCGAGAAGGCACCTATTCGGTTCCAAAATGAATCGGGTGGGAGCTGGAATATTTTCCGAATCTCTAAATGTTCTACTTTGGTTCAAAATACTATCTACATCTAGCGGAGGTCTTTGCATTTTGGCATGGATGCAGGGCATTGAAGGAGCGCGGGCTGACCGAAAACATATCAATTTACTCAGACAGGCAAGCAGCAATAAGGACGCTGGCTTCATCTTCATTCATTTTTTAATTTAATCATATAATTCATTATCCATCAGTAGAGCAGTATCTCCCGTTTGGGTTTCGGGACACAAAAACTTTGAAGGCTGGCTCGACGAGGGTCGTCGCAAACTGCCTACACGAACTTGGGTATCTTCCTAACTGTTATAGAGGGAAATATATGAATCACTTCGACCGCAAAGGTCAGGAGAGGTGAAAAAACACTGCGAATCTACCTGATTTATGAACAAACCTTAGTAGATCCTGTGTCCATAAGTAGACAAAGTTAGCGCTTCTTAGGATGTCAATGCAAATACCTCGAACCGGATTTGAATGAAAGCGGGGCACGCTTACAAAAAGTGGGCCACCATCTCAACTCTCTCTCCACAAGCCTGGCAAAGGGCACTGTCTGCAATGCCTATCAGTTGCATATGCTTGGCCAACTCAAAATGACCTGTTTTCAGTCTGCAGTCTCTCCTACCAAGTGACAGAACAAACCTTGACGTTCTATATGAAATAACAGGCAGATTAGCCTTGGCCATCTGCTACCTCTTACAGCCCCCCATTTGCGATTCTGTACACAGGCAACCCAATCACTAATAGTGGCCTTTATGGCAGCAAAAGGTGTGGGAAGAACAGGTTCCGGCCCAGTAGAACTGGTCTCAGACCCTTTATTCGCAAGTTTATCCGCGACTTAATTCCCCATAGCGTCCTTGTGTCCTGGAACCAATGTTAGCATTAGATTTTTATGCTTACCAACATAATTTTATCTGGATTTGCACAACAGCACCACCTTGGAAGTGACAAGAGGGGGCTGAGTAAGGCCTTTAGTGCAGCCTGACTGTCATTGCAGGCAAAGCCACTTGAGCCACGCCATGTGCTTTCCACCACGTAGTCGATGGACCTTAGAATAGCATAAACTTCCGCATGAAAGACAGAACCATGACAACCAAGGGCGTTGGAGCTGGACACCGCTGAGTTCCTCGAAATGCCCAGAACCCAATCCAATATCTATTCAGGAACTATCTGTGAAAATGCGACAGTACTGCCTACCGGGCTCAGTAGTACGACCATGCCATAAGTGAGCCTCTAGAATTTTTATGCAGTACCGCCTTTATGTTATAGGATATGCGGACATTGAATCAATGGGCTTAGAAAGGATACCAGTATTCATGTCAGTGCCAAGAATATCTTGAAGATTCCAATTCGCACCTACCCACTGCATATTGTGCTTCAACCTGCAGATGGCCTTTACGGCCTCTCCTTGCAAAAAATAATAGCGCATCAAGATCAGAGCCAAAAGTTGTCGAAAAGGTTCCAGTAAAGCAAATAGCGACAGTTCTCTGTAGTCTAGATAGAGCAGATTTAACCCCCTTGAGAGAACATCGTTTCCCCGAGACCACCGATGAGGATATTATGGGCCTGATCATTACCTTATAAATCCAAAGGACTATCGAAGGATCCAGACCCCACGTCTTGCAAAAAGATTATCTTGCACTGCCAAAAAGCTGACGGTGCTTTCGCTATCTTTGGTTCAACGTGTGATATCCAGAGAAGCTTACTATCAAGAACAATCTCAAGATATTTTACCTCCCTAGATAACTGAATAGTGATCCCTTTAGTGTTGGCTCTCGACTTTCCTCCTTCTAGTGAAAATAACTAAATTCGTTTTAACTGGGTTTACCGAAAGTCCATTTGCTTCACACCATGTGATAATCTTATTCAGAGTAATCTGCACTTTCCTGCGGATCTGCATAAGAGAGCTTACGCAGGCTCATCATGTTCATTTGCCTGAGCGTAGGTATCAGAATAATTTAGGGAGACAAGCAAAGAGTCAATGACCATGCACCAGAGTAGTGGAGAGAGCATGTCACCCTGAGGGCAACCCTTCTTCATACCCGATGATGCCCACATATCCCTCGCAACACAATAGCCCTGTTAGCTAGCATTGAACGAATCCAATTAATCAGCACCTTATCTACACCATGACGACGAGCAGAGCTGCACATGCTGTCAAAGGTAGCATTAAAGCTCCCTCTATGTCCACAAAAACACCCACAGCGTACTCCATCCTTTCGATGGCATGCTCAATCCTGCTGACAAGCCGACTCGCAGGATTTTCCGCTTTCATATGCATGCTGAAATGGAGACAGGGGGTGCTCCTTAAGCGACAGTTTTTTCACTCGAAGCTCAACCACTCCTTTCAGTAGAAAAGACATACTAATAGGTCTGTTATTCTTAGGATTTTCATAGTCATCCTTTCCCACTTTTGGGATAAATGAAACGGACAAATCTCCAGGAGTGTAGAACATAGGCTAGCGCCAAACATGAAGTGAAAATGTTCTTCAATGTGGTAATCATCAACTCTATATTCTGCTTCAGCATGATTGAATAAATCCCATCCAGACCGGGCGATTTGAAGTTGTCAAACGATGCATTCGTATACCAAATAGCATCTTCATTCGCACAGTCCTTGGAACAAACCAGTCAAACCGAGAAACAGTCACTCTATGCAGCTCGTGCTTTATATATGGTGGCTACTGGGCTGCTGTAGCCGGATTCCCAGGGAAGTAAGACTCCACTAAAAACCCTTTCTGTAAAAGTTCCAGCAGGTTTCCTAAGCGACCCCAAATCTAGAGAGCGCTCCTTCTGAAGGACCTTAACTAATCTAGCCGTGTCACCCACTGATTCGATATTGCTGCAAACATCTTTAAAAGAAGACCTCTTCGATGTCCGAGTGGCTTTCTTAAATTCCCTCTCCGCTCTGTGATATCAGTCCCAGCCCCTTCAAGATTTATCTTGATGGCCCTGTTAAGTAGTTTTCTCGCTTCCTTTCTCAACTCATGAAGCTGTTTATTCCACCAGGGTTCCGGAGGCCGACGAGATGGTCAGGCAGCAGCAAAGCTGACATCGAGCGATGAGTTGAGGCAAAACTAGGTCGCAATATGATTTCTGAAGGTCGTTTGGAGGATGCTGCAGCGCTCTCAGTTAAAAAACTCTGCCAATTACACACTTGGAATTTATTTGATCCCTGTAAATTTGAAATTGTCCACTTTGTCAGTCGATCAGTGTGATTTTCAATATATAATGTTCGCAGCTTGTGCCTTATTTGTATATTCGTCTTCCGTATATTTGTCGTTAACAAAATTTTAAATTGTCCTTTGTGTGAAAGAATTTTCAATTTTTGTTTCAGGATCTGTGTTGTGTAATTCAAAATTTCTTCGAATCCTTTTTTAAATTAAATTACTAAATACCATGTCCACGTGTGGGTAAGTGGATATTTTTTCCAATTAAATGATTTTTGGTTTTCTTATTTGTATCCTTGGCTTTTGCTATTCGCCCATTTGTCCTTTGTGTAATTTTGTGCATACAGTCAAGTCATTTGTGAAGTTCCGGACGACTGTGTCGGAGGCGGCGATGTCAGTGGCGGTGCTATGCCAAACGCCTGTGGGGACACTTACCAGGCGCAGTCTGCGCCATGTCAGGTTCCACCAGAGTTTCAGCCATGTCCGCCCATGGGCGCTAGTGGTGGTGACGGTTGTAATTGTGGTGACTTCAATGGTTGCTGTTATCAACAGCCGCCGCGCGCACTCCCTATTCGCCCAGTTATCGGCATTTATCGCTCCACGGCCCCCATGGAGACTGACACCATATACAAGCGTTCGTATTTTCCCAATTGCGGCGGCTGCTTTCGTGCCCAACCCATCAATCCCTGTGTGACACTCCATTCGAGCACCGAACCGATGGAGAAGTGCACCACTCAGAAGCTCTCCTACATGCCGCCGTGCAATGTAGGCCGCACCAATCCCATCTTGCCGAAAGAGAATGGGTTGCGCTTCAATGGGCCACTGTATGCGATGACTTCGCAGAAACACGATTTCGTGCCAAAATGTTACAGCAAACGCACTCCTATACGCCCGATCAATGGCATCTACAGAAACAGCGATCCACTCGAGCGCTGCACCATCAACCAGCTGTCGTACATGCCGAACGACATATGCCAGAATCCGCCACCAAAGCCCATTGTACAGACCTACAACTACGTGCGTCCAACTGGGCCGATAGACAAGGGCACCATACAGAAGCTCAGCTATATGCCGGTGTGTCTGCCTGCGAAAGAGGCCATGCCGTGGGCGATGCAAGAGCGCCACGAACCGCCGCCGCTCGACAGTCTGTGCACCACGTACAAGCTCAGCTACATCCCGAATTGCAATACGATGCGCACCGCGGCCATTGTGCCACTCTCGGGCATTAAATGCTTCGGCACGGACTCGGCCGACGACAACACAGTTTACAATCTGAGCTACATGCCGGTGGACGGACGTTGCTGTCGCCCGGCTCCCATATTGCCATTGAGCGGTTTGCAAATGCCCTCGGGCGAGATGGAGAAGTGCACTATACAAAAGGTGCGTGACCGTATTTTGCTCGCAGTAGAAAACTGACCAAATCAATTTCCTCTTTGCAGTTGTCCTATCAACCGAACTGTCGCGTGGAACGCACTCGGCCCATCCGGCCCAAGGAGAATAGCGTCAAGCCGCATGGACCTCAGCACTACATGACTACACAGAAACACGATTTCTCTCAGAAGCCGAACTGTCGCCGCCCTCTGATTATACCGCAGACTTCGATGTGCCGTCCCACCAGTGGCATAGACAAGGCCACCATCAACAAACTGTCCTATATGCCGGTGAATGTGTGTGAAAATCCCCGTCCAGCGGCGATCATACCCACAGCGGGCATTTGCCGCAACTCTGGTCCCATGGAGCAATGCACCACTTACAAACTAAGCTACATGCCGAACTGTGTGCCGCCCAGGGAGCATCCCAAGTGGGCCGGCTACTCCTCGTACGTCAAGCCGACAGCTCCGATCGAGAAGTGCACCATCCAGAAGCTTAGCTACGGACCGCCAGGAAACTTTTCTCGTTGTGGCGGTAAGTGGCGGAGAGGCGTTTAAACTTCATCGGTGTCAGGTTGAGTAATGCCAAAATGTGTTATTTCAGATTGTCGCCCGGGTGGCGCTGGTGCATCCGCTTTCCCCAAGGCTGGAATATGTTAGTATTGGTCTTTTACGTTGCCGACTCCGCTATGTTTGTGTTCTTGAGCTCCTGATTTCTTGGATTGTGTATTCGTGGTTATTTTTGTTACAAAAACTAAATTGTAAAACATTCGTGGCCGCGTGGGTGGATGGAGGGAGGGAGTAGTAGTCAGCACGAGAAGAATCTATTCACCATCTTTGTTGAGCGTAGCTGGAATTTTAATGTTTTTATTTGTACTCGTATAATAAACGATGTTTTATGATTTTACATTTCAGTAGTTTTGGGTCTGTTCATGGTGGGTGGAACCACCCAACTGGCAATGTGACATAACCAAATCCACACGACTCAATGAGTTGCATGCTGGACGAGAAAAACAATCAATTCGCTAGAAGTTGGCATCACTGGTAGGAAATATACTACCCTTAAAGGGGGAAAAGGGCATACTAAAATTGTGTGGTTTTAAACTACCAAAAGGAGGCATGGCAGGTATGGGCATAAGTATACAAATGCTTAGAATCACTTTCTGATTTTGTGCATCCGTCCATCTGTGGCCACTTTTTCCCAGACGGAGTTATCTTAATGATACAGTGCAAAAGTATAGTCGAATTGCAGAACCAGATTACTATATGAGCCCATTTGGACAAAGACCACGCCTACCACCCATATATGCAACCTTTTTCAGCTTTTTAAAAATTACTAATTTCGATCCATTTTAAAGGAATAGTGCCGTAATTTAGCTTCTAAACACTATCCAAAATGTGGGCGGTATATATGAACTGCCACGCCCACCATTAACAAATATTCTTATTAGAGATTTATGGACGAAAGTTTATGAGAAGCACCATATGTACTTTATAAAACCAACTGCACGAAATGGGCTTGATCAGAGCAAGGACACGCCCACTTTCCATATAACGAACTTTCGGGACTTGAATAAAACTTAGCCCAGTTATGCTCATATTGACAATCTATGAATAAAAGAAACAATGTACACTGGGTGCATACACGTTCAGAGTGCAAAATATGGGCAACATACTACTACTGCCACGCCCACAATTAACCAAAAATATTCATTACTGAGTCCCTATGCAAGATTCATCAACGAAATTTTGCACGAAGGTACACAGAGCTAGTATCCAACACAAAACAAAAAATGGGCGTGATATTTTGAGAGCCACGCCCACTATTGACACATGTTTCAAACTTGGGACCTATATTATGTGAATAAGTATTGTAGAACCAACTTTATATGAATTAGTGTATTGCCGCTGCAATGCCATTCAAAATAAATGGCGACTATCAGATAAAAACCACGCCTCCCCTCATTATAAGCAACCCTGGGTGCCCTACCGAAGATTGCCCCAGATATGCCCCTAATGATTATATATGGATAACATTTGGTAGTGATGTACCTCGCCATGATTTCACGCGCACGCACATGAAGGGTAAAGGATGTCCCGAAGTCGGTCTTAACCGAATTTACCTTTCTCATGGTTTATATGTAAAATGTTTTATTCTATGGATGAGCCGTAAAAATCGGTCATGGCATCAGCCCCCCTGGCTGTCGCAGAGAAAACAAGATACTTTGGGCACGGTTAACGCCTCCTTGGGGTTGTAGTCGGGAGTAAATTTAACTGGAGGGCCAACATATTTCAAAGTAGTAGGAATGTCTGTATTTTCCAGGGATAGCAGAAGCCAATTCTAACACGAAGGAATTGCAATGTTTCGCTTTTGTGTGCGACAGTTTCCTCAGAGGCAGGAAGGAATCGGTGTTCTAAGTTGGTTATCGCAAAAAGTGTTTGGGAAGAGTGGTCTAAAAGAATTGTGTTCAGACTCGATAATGGCCATACAATAATGAGATATAGGGCTGACTTTATTCGTAACGCCACTCAGGAAGAAGACAATCCTAAAACTGGATATAACGGATTAAATGAAGTAAAGCTCCAGGATCCTTTTAAGTATTGGTTTCAGTATTACTGTAAAATGCACAGATACCTGTCACTATATATTTCTAAATTCTTATATGTAGGAATCTTCCATCAAGTTTCTCCACAAAATCGGAATAGCGTACCAAAAAATTAACTATCATTATGAAGTTTCACGCCCCTTTTGGTTCCCTCAGTGACCCCCATATAGTTCAATATACCTCCTTAAGTTCCCTCAATGGCCCCTATTTTATTCTCTATATGACCTCCATATAGTTATTTCAGTAATCCCCATTTAGTTCTCTCAATTACGCTCATTTAATACTCTCAGTGACCTCCAGATAGTGATATCAGTAATCCTCATTTAGTGCCCTCAATGACCCTTAGTTCTCTCAATGATCCTCCTTTAGTTCTATCAGTAATTCCCATTTAGTTCTCTGACTGACCCCCAAATTAGGTCTCTACATGAACGGCATTTAGTTCTCTACATGAACGGCATTTAGTTCTCTACATGAACGGCATTTAGTTCTCTACATGAACGGCATTTAGTTCTCTACATGAACGGCATTTAGTTCTCTACATGAACGGCATTTAGTTCTCTACATGAACGGCATTTAGTTCTCTACATGAACGGCATTTAGTTCTCTACATGAACGGCATTTAGTTCTCTACATGATCGGCATTTAGTTCTCTACATGAACGGCATTTAGTTCTCTACATGAACGGCATTTAGTTCTCTACATGACCGGCATTTAGTTCTCTACATGAACGGCATTTAGTTCTCTACATGACCGGCATTTAGTTCTCTACATGAACGGCATTTAGTTCTCTACATGACCGGCATTTAGTTCTCTACATGAACGGCATTTAGTTCTCTACATGACCGGCATTTAGTTCTCTACATGATCGGCATTTAGTTCTCTACATGAACGGCATTTAGTTCTCTACATGAACGGCATTTAGTTCTCTACATGACCGGCATTTAGTTCTCTACATGAACGGCATTTACTTCTCTACATGAACGGCATTTAGTTCTCTACATGAACGGCATTTAGTTCTCTACATGACCGGCATTTAGTTCTCTACATGAACATTTACAGTAAAATGGGTCCTAACTTTGTTTTACCAAGTCCTTTGACACAGCAGACAGTCAGATCAGAGAATGTGTTGGGGTTGTGGAATTCCTTGAAGTCGCCACCCCTGCAACGATTGAGTT
Source organism: Clusia tigrina (assembly GCA_920105625.2). Lineage (NCBI taxonomy): Eukaryota > Metazoa > Arthropoda > Insecta > Diptera > Clusiidae > Clusia > Clusia tigrina. The sequence continues at coordinate 25,014,207 of OV050031.1, read as the reverse complement.
CATGATAATTTTGCTTCTAGACTCCTCAAGGAACAAACCACAAACAAGTTAGCAATGACGACAAAATTTCGTCCTGGGGTGGTCCCTTTAAAAACGCTGGAATATTTAGTATAACTATCGGATTTCAAAACTAACTACACTACATAAGGAAGTGCGTGTGATTGATGACTTCAACTGGGTGGAAGATGCAATTCATCTGTGTCAGACATCACAGTAGTGGCTAAAAGCATCCTTAGGCACCTACCAACAATTTATTATACAATATTATCATAGAACTTCCCCACCTTAAAGGCCTTAAATACTCTAAGAGGATAAATGAAATTACTGGAATCACTTGATGGTAAGAGGCTACCCCAATCTCATCTTTTGCTGGGCCCCCTTGCCATCCGGCAACTTTTTGCAGGTCTCATTGTGATCATATGCGTTTACGAGACCATTCTTAATATAACCAGATTCACCCACTGTAAGCCTGAAACGCAATATTAGTAGCCACTTAGCCTAGATGCCTACCCTATAGTCACTGGTCTTCCTAAGACTCACTACCTAAGTACCTGCAAACATCCCAATTATTTATTTAACTATTATTGCCTCTCTTCCAGTGAGCATCTGAGACCTAGAAAATGTTTGTGATCTAGCAGCTTAATTTTTGCAAGGATGTTAACCAGAAGGATGTCATTAGTTAATATAGGCTTCAAGTCGCTAGTGTACACACAATGGTCCAATTTTGGTGCGACAGATTCCCAGGAAGTCTCGTGAATTTAAAAGGCTTCATTTAACAGGCTCGCTATATTCCGTTTCCAATCAAGTGTCTTTCATCTCGGGAATAACTGCGGGATACTGAAGACGTCCTTTATTTCAGACTTAAGCTGCTTAGTTGACGGGAGCACATGAGCAGAAGCAATCATCGTTTCTGTTGGATTCACTTTTACCCCCTGATTCCGTTCATTCAGTCTTGAAGCTGTGATCTTCCAGGACTTTCTTAGAATTTAGGAACCTGAGTAATTTGTTTCCTTTCCACAACACCTATTGCATGGGAGGTTCATTTAGAGCACATTTTCTCATATACGAAAACTTCTCAGAGATCACAAAAGAGCTCCAGAATGGGCCTCTATATTGAGGTGGCTTGATGCATTATAACAGAACGCACAGTTTAACATAATTTACATCAATATATTTTTAAATTTATAAACTTTGCGTTTGAAAATAATCGGTAAACTTATCATAAACACTCAGAAAATGTCTGAACTCAAATCATTTGTATGTGAGTTCGTTTCGTAGCCTCGCGTCGTTTCTTCTCACGTCTCTTGCGCTCTTGGGTCATGTCGCGGAACAGTTCCACGCCGTCACGTTCTTCGATCGCATGCTGCAGCAGTCCCAGCCCATGCAGATTCATGCCAATCACATCGCGCAAGGCCATAACATTCTCCTTTAAGGAGTCAACTATTTCCTTCAAAATTGGCTTGAGACTTTTCGACACAATGATGGGTTTCATGTGGACCTTGAAGAGAAAAACGGCCACTTTGCAGAGCAGCTCGATTTCATCGGTGCGTTTTTCAATGAGCTGTGGGAAGCGCACCAATATGTCGCACACACTGGAGAAAGGTAACAAGAGCAAAGCTTCTTCCAAATCGGAGGAACGGATGCGTCCAAAGATGGCCACCAGAAAGTCAATCGAGTTTTTCACTTCTAATGCTCGCATCAGAGGATGCAGTTCCGGCGCTTCATCGGAGATCGCGTCGAATTTCTTGATTATTTCCATGCATTCGAGTATGGATTCAGCCGCCTTCTCAGAGCCAACAGTTTTCCGCGAGGCTAATTTCAGGCCCGGCAACAGGGGTACAGAACTGTCCTCACCCGTGGCGAGTTGTTGATTCTCCAATTCTTCGCGTTCCTCTTCCTGCACATCCTGCAGCACTATTGGTTCATCGGTGCGTTCGAAAAGACGCAAGGTACGATCGGAGCCACAGGACACCAAGTATCTGCCATTGGGGCTAATGGCCAAACTGTAAGCCTCGCCAATGTGTCCTGCAAGAAGGGGAATTATTAATGACAATCAATGGGTAATCAAGTAAAAGTTGCAGGGTGGACCACTAACCTGGCAAGGTAATGATTTTGTCGAAAGTATCGCCATCCCACTGTTTGATTTTGCCGTCCTTGCCGCAAGTGAAGAACATGTGCGTGTTTGGTATGAACTGCAAGGCCATCACAGAATCGTCGTGAGCGAACAAGGAGCGATGGCAATCACCAAAATCAAGACCCCAAATCTTTACATTACGATCTGCGGACCCAGTGGCTATGAGCGAAGAGTCATAGGAAATGTCCAAGCATAAAACAGGTAACTTATGGCCATAGAGTGAGAGATAGAAACGGAATGTGTCCAGGAAAAAGATTTTGATGGTGCAATCGAGCAGACCGACGGCCAAATATTTCATATCCGGACTGACGCGAACACACAGTACCGTCTCCTCCAACTTCAGCGTGTTTTTGTGCAGCAGCGAGAGCACTTTTGCTTGCTCCACATCGGCCGCGTCCTCGGCGGCTGGGTTGTCGATCAGCTCAAAAGTCCAAATTTTCACAGTGGCATCACTGCTGCCTGTTACACAACCCTTCTTATCCGGCAGCAGTGCAATGGACCAGAGTTCCTTCTCGTGCGCCGGTATCTCCTCAATAAGATCAGCCGTGCCCACATCAACAATTTGCAATTTGCCCGATTTCAGGCCCAGCAAGGCGTAACGATCACCAGGTACGAAAATTGAGCAGAGGATATAGTCGGATGGCACAGTACGTAGACATTGCATGGAGTCGCGTTTCCAAAACTTGAACGAGTCGCCCGCACCTGAGCCCAGCGCAAAGGAGTCCTCGGTGAAGCATACCGATCGCACTTCTGACTGGTGTCCTGGACGTGTGAGCGAGCGCAAAAGTTTAACTGCTTCCTCACCCCCCTCGGAGTTTTTCTGCTTCCTAGCCACATTAAGACTGTACAGTTGCAGACTGTTATTAGCCAAGTTGACCAAAACGCGCAATTCATTTTGTGCTCCCAGCAACACATCTATGGATTTGATTTTCTGCTTCACTTTAATGCTGTCCAAACGTTTGATTTCATCAGATAACGCCAGCTCATTGGCCAAATCGGTCGTTTCGTCTAATTTTGCACCATCAGCTAATTTTCTGGCTTTCTTCAAACGTTTGACCAGACGCTCGTTTGCCTCTTCTTCGGTGCTGATATAAAAATTCTCAATGAGATCATTCGTACCATGACATGTAAGGATGCGTTCGGATGCATCTGCCACTAGGTTGACAGTGCGCCCTTTACTGGCACGTTGTATGGCACCACAATTGCTGACGTTTATGGGACTGATGGTGTCCTCGCTGTCAATGCACAAACCCTCCACAGCCGCTGACAATGAGTGCGTACTTTCATTACGTCGCTTCAAACGGTAGACATTCATGCCACCCTCACCGCAGCCGGCCACCATCATGTCGCGCACAAAAGCCAGCGCCCACACCTCAGTGCGATTATCGACAATCGTTTTGAAGCAAAACTGTGTCTCCAGATTCCAAAATTTAATTTGTGTATCCTTAGAGCAGCTCACAACAATATTCTGCTGGACGACCCGTTCCAGGAAATGCGCATCCGTGATAGGCCCATTATGCCCTGACAAACGCTGTTGACCCGCCTGCTCCACGACATCTACCACCACAAGTTCCGTGTCCAAACCACCAGTAACTAAATGCATGCCAATGTTGTCGTAGCGCAATATGGAGACAGCATTCTTATGCAGTGCCAGTGAGCAAGTGGCTTTTTCCGGCATGTTCATATCGAAGAGTTCCACCACGCCATCTGAATAGCCCAATGCGATGTGCATACGATCAGGCGAAACACGTAGCGCGGTCACTTCCTGCTTGTCGCGACGCAGCGTCAGCACGCGCTCACCCAATCTACACCATTCAACAAATGAAAACACATTTCACAAACTTAATTCATATCTTTTATTTCATACTCTACCTTAAATCCCAAACGATGGCATTCTCCGCCGCAGCCGTGACGACATAGCGTCCTTCGATCTTGTTGTAAATCACGAAATTCACATTTGAGCGTCCACTAGCAATGATATTGAAAGTGTCGATTGGACGATATGCCAGATATTGTTTAGTTAGACCCATGTTTTCACTTTATTTCAATAATTCTTAATAGTTCATCATAACTTTGGCCGCGAATGAAATAATCAACACATTGCGAACTGTCAAAATACAGCATGCAGAACTTTTCTGCCGTTATGTGTGCATGCGGTACAGTACAGATGAAAAGTTCAGTGATGTCAGAGTTGAAAACTGTGTAATAGCATAATAGTACCTAAATGTTCGTACTATGTTTCTACCAGTTTCTACTGCTTCTATTGTTACAATAAAATATAATAAGAAAATAGTAAAAAGAATAATTTACATAGTTGGCCAGGATTTTATTAAAATATTGATGCGCTAATGGATCTAATAGAAGTGATACCAAATATGTTGAATGGACATCAATTTATAATGTTTGGTTGTATTGGCACTGAGTATTAAAATCAAACAATGATAATTTATGATTTCAGCATATATTTTCTACTAATAGAACAAAATCCTAAATCCATAAAATAACTTTATATATATATTCTTATTAATTCGACTATGTATATATATTATGCTCTAAATTTGTTTGCTGTGCGAAAAGAATCTATTCTATAATTTGTTCCTTTTTCTCCGCAAGGTTTGTCGGACCGGATTTTTCACGGCGGTGTGCTTTTGGTGTATTTGTATAGATCAAGGGAAAAATTGACGGGTAACAGTAACAGGACAGTGTGAATTGAATCTTCCTACTAGAATACATTTATTAGTGCTCCCTATTTCCTACTATTTTTATTGCTTAAGAAATCATACTTTGGGGGAAAAAATAGGGTTGTACACACTGACACATCATTGAACTGTCAAAAACCAAATATTTCTGCCCAGAATGGCGGAGCAACAGCATTTAAAAAGTAACCGAAGTTTACTGGAAGAGGTGACATTATTATTAATCAATCAATGGACTTGTATTAAATAATTGCTGAAATTTATTAGATGTGCACTAGAACATTGTCCATAAATACACAATCATTACCAATTTTCGTAGTAACTAACACCAAAGCAGTAAAACTGGTTGCAATCGTATTTAAATATAATTCAAAGACAAATTTTTCAGCAGATTTGGGTAACACAAATTTCTCTCCAGAATTTAATTTCTTCCAACCTCTAACAGTACAGCAGATTGGAATTGTCTATTGTTATTAATATTATATATTACAACATAATTAAATTATGATTTCAAGGGTATGGAGAATGAGCACAGCACCTAAGGACTTCGACTCGAAGAGAAAACGATTTAGAAAGAAGCATTTTTTAGACCATGGCCGGGGCAGGATTCGATCCCACGAGTGTGACTCTAGCCTGCTTACCACTAGAGCACGGGGGATGGCGGAATTATCTATATTATATTCCTTACTATCGCAGAGAAGGAGATAAAAATTTCATCTTCGACTTCTGAGTTTGCATCAATGAACAAGTTAGAAGCTACTGCTAGCAGTATAACAGACATTGGAAAAACTAGTATAATTAGGCGCTAACTAGTTCATCGAGTGAATTCCACAGCAGCAGCCACAACAATGGACTGGTTGCACTATTTGTAATGAATCTGATGACTTCTTTCTGAAGGAACTAATTCAAATGCTTAACAAACGAAGGTAGAAAAGTTATAAAGTCGAAACGATGCAGTAGAATATCTGAGCCAATGTTATGAGGATGATGGAAGTGAGTCCGATTCCCAGAAAATGGTATAAAACTGTGTGGAGGCACTTATTTCAATTCATTAAAATGTTGTGTATTTCACACAAAACACCCAATGAAATTTGTAAAAATATTTTAAAATTTAAAATCAAAAGATATGCTAATGGAACTGTTGTACGTTTGTATATAATATTACAAAGATAAAATACACTATTTTAATGGAAGTACATTTGCTATTAAGCACACACAAATACTCTTCACTTATTAATGTGTCTACAACTCTTCATGGCGTGATGGGAACTTCTTTAGTATGGCGTGATATAAATTGTAAAAAGCGTAAATAGAGACCGAGACAATGACGAGCAGAGCACCACCGAAGGCAAAACTTAAAAAGTTCCCGTCGATGATGCCAGCCGACGTGTGCCGTTTGGTGGACCAAATTTCCTCCGTGCTAGCGGGATTCTGTTGTCGTTCGGCCATTAAACGTTTCATGGTATTAAGACGTTCTCGCAACACTTCAACAGATTCCGTATTCAAATCCTCTGCAAAAAAATAAGATTTCTCTTAATTTGTATATATCTGTGCAGATAAGTAGATTGGGTGTTGGTCGTACCGTCAACAGCGGCTACATTTTGATATTCGGACATATTATAGCTTGTAATGTTTTTAAAATATTAAATATGTGTTAATTAGCAATTTAGTTTAATTGTAGTAGTTTTATATTATTCGGCGAGAAAACTGGATACAATTGTGTATGAATTATTCGTTTGTTATAATTTGCCTGTAAGTATGCAAAGAAAAGTAGCGGCATCCATTGCGCAGGCTTCAGCAATATAAATAAAAAATGCATGTGCCATTCACAATACACTGAAAACAGCATGATAAGACAGTGTAGGTGGAGTCACTAAAAGAGACTGCACTTTAATAACATTGTGTCCTAAAAAGTCTTAATACGATTGATGTTAATAGAAAATTTGAAATCCATAGCTGCATGAACCTATACGAGGGAAATAAAGTTTTTAAGAAAAGGATAGAACAGTTTTAAGTCTGTTATATTCTTAAAACATTTCTTGAATAAAATGTGAATTTTTCGGAAAGACATGGTAAAGCGATAAATACTGTTTATTGAAAAAATGGAAACAATTTTGACAGGTGTGAAGAGCGGTAAGGCGATAAATACTATTGATTGAATAAGTGGAAAAGAAATTTGCAGGTGTGCCGACCGCTCACTTAAGGTTCTTTGCTCCAGATTCCTTAGTGAGGCACTTCTCATCATTGCACGAATCAATTTTGTAAATACGACCCGATTTATAATTTCACTACTTGTATATTTCATGTCCCTTTTGTTTGACCACACATTTACAAATGTAAATATCTAATTTTATTACAATATAAAAACTTTTAACAAATAATTGTATTTACTGCCAAAGATTCATAAAATGCCGATGTTAAAGTTTGCGTGTATTTTGATTATTAATGCACCTTTTTGAGGTACAATAAAATATAATTTTCACTTGTTCTGTAATTTAATGGTCCAATATTGTGCTTTTACAGGATTTCAAGCCTTCGTGTATGGTGATGTTGATCCCGGTTATATGACCTATCCGCTTTTTTACCTGATTGATACTCAATGTTAGGTTTTTTACAACAAATCTCTAAATATTTAGGTTTTTTAAAGCAAATCTTGAAATAGTTCTGCTGTTTTTTCCGTTATATTAGGAACTATGTTGTTTTATATTTATGGTATCCATATTTATATCCAGAATAGCAGTTTTCACGAAGAGAGCTGTCTCTTTGTATATAGCATATATATAGACGCTGCATCCGAAATACGAAAAAAAGGAAATGTCAATAGATTGGCCACACATTGAGAAAAAACGATGATAATGTTGCCAAGCAGGTTGGAACCCATTGCAACCTAGCATCATCTGGCGCCGTTCAACAGACGCAGACATGAAATCGCTTGGTCTATCGTGGAACGAGCCCAGACTTACACAAAAACAAGTTCGTTGGTGAAGAGGAGTAGTTGACGCCTTATGCTTTAAAAGGAGTTAATAGACCATATATATATAAATTATGCCGAAATGCTTGAGGGTCACGTAATCCAAAGACTCGTTCGCTTACTTCTGCATATCGGCAGAGAAGCTGAGCTTGAGCATTGGGAAAGTTGAGTTGGGAAAGAGACAACAACAACAAACTGCATCGCCCATGTTTGTGATAATGCAAATATGCACTGACTGCAGCGACGGTGAAATGGTCGAGAGGTGATGTGGTGATGAGGAAAAAGCGAGAGAGCGCGGAGTCTAGTCAAGTTTAGTTTTAAGTTGCACTTCTTGAGAGGAACAACCGACATTGTAAAATAAAAATATGGTACAGCAAACCCAAAAATACTTTAATTTATACATAGATAAGCGATAAGCGTAACAAGTTTACGTGTACTATCCTCATCTTTTACCCTCTATGCCAATTGATATGCGACAATCTCCTGTATAGTAAAGAATTATGAAATGTCGCCTCAATCTGGAATTTTGGTGTTTATACTGTGGGCAGTATTATTTATGCGGATAATCCTTGAGCTTTTTGATTATATTTCCTTAAGTATTTACTTTTTTTATCATTGTATTTGATATCAAGCAAGTCAAGATTGAGAGACAGAGACAAACATAGTGAAGAATAGTTTCCTTTTAGACGATCAATAGGGCATCAATTTTGGTATTCAAATTTTCATTTTTTTATGAGCACAGCACAGTTACTTTTAAAATTATACGAACAACTTCACACAAAATACGAACACTTCGGAAAAAAAGTAAACTGGTTGCAGCAGTTCCTTCGGTTCTGTTTTCCTCTCTCAGCCACAAATTCACGAGTTGCAAAGACAGAAATTGCTCCACTAAAAGTAGTCGACTGAACAAATATAACGCACCGCTTTATTTGGTGATATAATTGCAAAACTTCACTGTAACAGTATATTTGTATGGGTGGTTTCTTCACGATCTTCATGTTATCAAAGTGCACGCCATTGAACATTACTGGTATATTTACGAAGCATTAGTATAAGCGCTCAAATATTGTGGTTAACGGCGACCATACAACTCCTTATCTCCAACCTCCTTACACATAAAAACTATTTTTTTTTTGCAATGCTTCATTTTTAATTGCACTATGTATGTATGTATGTATGTATGAATGAAGCCTCTTTCAACAATCCTCCTTCATACGCTTATATGTATGTATTTATGCAAGTTCACAATTTTCGTACACACATATGTATGTGTGTATGTAAGCTCACACACTCTTTTCCATATCATATAAGCAAAGAGTATACATATATAGAGCTTGCATGACGAACTAAGTTATTGCTGGAAAAATTTTGTTCGAGGGGTTTTCTGGTACACCCCCCGATATACACTCATTGCATCTCGCTTCTCCTTACCGCTCACCAATTTTTGTGAAATCGCCTTCACTTCCTTTTCACAAAATTTTGTGTGATTCAATCTCTATGTATGTATATGTATGTATGCATACTCTTTGATATAAGGATGGATGAGGTAACATTAAAAATAATAGCGAACAATTGGTTTAAATTGAAATCATTTGGATTATATTTAAGCTTAGTTAATTTAAATGGATTTTAAACTAGTTACGGTAAAATAAAACAAAATTTTAGCAATTTATAACAAAATAATACATTTCGAATTACACGATTTTACCTATGGGGACATAATAATACACTAACAAACTGGACAATTTATGCAAGTTGGACCGGACCACCTATGGAAACAGATCAGCAACTATGAGCGCTCGATAGCTGTAAGCTTTACAATTGTTTCTCTAAAACATGCCAGTGTTTTTCACTTATATATCATATACACACAAACTAATCAATAACAAAAGCATTAAATTAATAAACTTAACTAAACAATAGCTACGAGTAGAATTACTTTCTAGTTTATAATCTAAGAAAAGCAGACGAACAACAAACTTGTGCATGAAAGTTCAAACAAAAAAGAGGAAACAACTTTGCTACAAATTCGTATGCTTTAATGTGCAAGCAAAAAGTGTACAATAAACGTTTTGAATGTCAGTTAAAAACAGTTATTGTTGCGTTTTGCTTTCAAGAGATTTCCAAATTGTATATAAATATTGTAAAGTGTATATAAAGTTTGTAAATGTTCATATAAAAGAGGACAATACAGTTTTTAATATCAAATATTATACAATGCATGGACGAGTTTTTCTTTTCCACACTTTTCAGTTATTATAATTATTATTTAGCTTAGTTTAATTTTCGTTTTTATCAGATAATTAGCATAAATTCACGTAATTTTATGTTTTAACATTTCACAAAACTTTTTCGGGTATATTCACTCTTTCAAAATTTCAATTCAATTCCGCAAATGTGCAACACAGCACTTCAACTTCAAGAGAAAGTGGGAGAACAAATACGTTAAATTAAAAAATAACCATGCATACGAGTACGGGGGTGGCACTAATTTAGGACACCGGTATATTGTCGGGCACGTACTCCAGAAAGTTAGCTGGAAACTGCCCTTGCCTGCCATGAGCCTCCCCGTACAGCCAGTCTTCGTTGATTCTGTAGAGTATGGTGACCACATCGTTTTCCTGAATATATAAATTAATAATATTATGAGTGGTAACTTAAGTTGATTCGAATGCCTGTAATTTTACCTTCAATGGCAAATCGCCCTCCACCTCAGTGGGGAAATTGTACAAGCAACGGACTTGCGTCATGCCGTAACTCGTGCCGCTGCCAGCGACGCTTCCGTTGCTGCCCACGTTGAAGCCGCTGTGCGCCTGATAAGTTGGAGTCGCTGCTGTCGCCGCCGCGGCCGAAGTTGTGATGTACGCTTGTGTTGTTGTGACTGCTGCGACTGCTGCTGCTAGTGGCACTTTAATATCGATGTAATTCACTGGGAATATACCCTCACATCCGGTGCGTGTGCGACCACGATACCATTCGTCGCTTACTTGCTCCAATAGGTAGATTTTTTCATTTTCCTAGAAAAATGGCCACAAATTTAAATGGAATTTAGTTTAGCAAAATTGAAATTTAAATGCAGAACTAAAAACACGCCCATTAATGTCACTATTAAAGATAACAATTATGAGGAGTGGGGAGGCGGAGTAACTGGCGTCTAGTTTCTAGTTCCACAAACCATTCAAACGCAATTTGCTTTTACATACTAGGGCATGGCAGCAGATGCCCCAACTCACCTTAAAATTAAGATCACCTTCTTCGGCTCCATAGAAATCGTATAACGCCAGGCCGTATGGTTGGCTGAATTCCTCAGAGTAGGCGGCGCTGCCGCCCAGATGTATGGCATCGACCTTGCCGGAAATGACATCCAGCAGTGAGACACCCACTGGTGGTGGTGGCGGAGCACACTGCGGCATCGGCGGTGAAGGTGGTGTGCTTAAACCCCCGTCGGACGGCACTGAACCATTATTGTGATATTGGCGATTGAGCAGCAACGGCGGTTTGGGTGCCTTTGGCTTTTGCGATATCTTCGGTTTGATAATTGTGGGCATGGCCAGCGAGGGTGTCGGCGGCAGCAGACTCTTGCCATTGCACAGCAGATTGTCGTTATTGGCCAGAATGCGGCTGTTAATGGCGGCGTAGTTGCGCACCGGTGCAGTGCCAATGGCGCTTGCGTTGCTGCTGCTGTACGCGCTGGTGGCATCTCCAAAGGCATCCAGTGTTTCCCATGGGTCCAGTGGGCTGGTTGTGGCTGGCCGACTGCGGGCTCCACTAAAATCGTCCTCGAAACCGCTCTCTGGCTGCGATACGCTGCCATTGTTGGGCGAACTGAAATTGGAATCGGAGCTGAAGCTGTCCACGCTGACGCAGTCACTGTTCGATTTTTGCGTGAATGTGGGCGAACTGGGTGGCGAGTCAAAGCTGATCAGCTGTGAATCCTGTGCTGCATTGGTGATGGTATTGCTGGACTTCCAATTGGCATTCCAGTTGCTGCCGTTCCTGCTGTTCCAAGTGTCCCAACTGCTGCAGTTGCCGCCGGCGCCGCTGACGCCGTTGCTCGAAGTGTAGGCAGAATTCGTGCTGATATGTGTTGCAGTGGAGGCGACCGCAGCAGTTGAGCCGTAAATGCCACTGCTCACGCCGTAGACACGTGATGCGCCGCTGCCGTTGGTCGTGGACGCTTTAGTGCTCTTCTTGCGATTGAAAATGTTCGTTAGTATGTTTGTGGACTGTACGGGCGGTGTTGTGGGTTTGCGTCCGTTCACCTGCACTTTGGGCGGCGGTGGACGTGGAGGTGGTACTTTCTTAAAATTGCCATTTGCTAGCCCAGCCCCTTCGAACGGAGAATCGTCCCAGTTTGTGGTCGGAGTGTAACGGGCTTGCGGAAATTTTCGTGTTATGGAGGACGAATTGTTGTTGGTGCTACTGCTGCTGCTACTGCTGCTGCTGCTATTGCTGTGCCAATGGTGCTGCTGCTGCTGATGCTGCTGTTGGTGTTGTAACCCACTGTTTGGTCCCTTTGGTGGGGGTGGTAGTTTTATGGTCAATCTCTGCACACCACTGCCATTCTGCTGCTGCTGCAGCTGTTGTTGATGCAATTGCTGGCGCAATTGTTCGAGACTCGCATTGGCTCCGGCAGCTGCAGTCTGAGCTCTGGATCCAGGAGGTGCTGGTGCAGGCCGCGATGGAATTGTCATGCTCCCTTATCAGGTGCGCTGCAAAAGACACACACAAAAGAGAGTTCGACAAAATTAATTATTTTGACAAATGGTGAATTGAAGCTTACAATAAATTAGAACTTTATTAAATTAAACCAAATCAATTCTTCAGCTAGTCAAGTCCACACGCCTCTATAATCTAGGCGAGACTCGCGCGCGCTACTTAATGAAGCCACAAAAGTGTTCGTTTGGAAAGCGCTCGCCTGACACTGCGCCAAGTGCCACGAAGTGACCGAATTAAATGAGAAATGATAAACGCGAGCGAGCAAGAGCGCAAAGTGGATAAGCACGGCGCTAGCGTCATAGCAACCTCCCACCGAAATAATTGACACACGAACATCATTTTGCAATCTGTCTTGTCCAATTTGCACATATTTGTGTGACGTACTTCCTCTGAAAGTCGCACACATCTTTCCTTCGCTGTAAATTGCATAAAACAGAAATAATCCGAAACTCGATAATTAGTTGGGAGTTTGAGGTTGTGGGTGGACCAAAATATACGTTTAAGAGGTTTTTCGGTTTAGAATAGGAGGTATTACAATTGAGAGATTGATGAGTCTCGAAAGATCAACAAGAAAACAATAATGATCCTCAGTGAAATGAAGAACTCCCAGCAGTGAAATGAAACTGCTCCTAACATAACCTTTTGGGACTCTGGAAACTTGAAGATGAGGCGACCCACGAAACAGGAATTGATGAGAGCACATAAATTATAGTTTCTGTTATCACCGGAAATAGGTTTTTATGTGAGCTTCTGGGCGATGGGACCATGCGACCGAGAAATCTGTTTTGAATTTAAAATCAGTGATTTGTCTGTTGCATATATAAGAAAAAGATCTCGAAGTGCGGTAAATGACACCAGGGGCATGCAATGAACCACCTCAAAGGAGATGGCTTTCTGCAGTTACTCCGCGAGATATGTGCACGAGTTGGTTGGTTAGTTAAAGTGATTGATACGCATCTGCCCGATATGGCTCACAATTAGCGCTGCAGCGCCGTTTTGATACCACTTCCCCCCGAGTAACGGGATTATGCTTAGCCCACCCCGTAGAGTTTAGGTAACATAGTAATTTCTTCGGACTGACCTCCGAACAGTCCGATAGATTGTCAAGAAAGAACGCACTCAGAAACATATACCTTGTCCTTGCCACAGCTGGACTGACCTCCGAACAGTCCGATAGGTTATCCAGAGAGAACGCCCCCAGAAATGTATACCTTATCTTTGCCGGACATTCGCAAAGGTAATGGAAGAGTGTTACTCTCTGGGTTAAGTCCCCACAGCTCATGCAGTGGTTATTGAAAGGGATACGCAGTCTCTCTGCATGAATGCCCACGCACCAGTGCGCAGTGTACCCTGCCGAGAGCCTCGCCGTTTCTGTGCGATCCCTGTTATTTAACTCGCGTGTTCTACCCGCATTATATTCGAGCCATGTAGCGCGTGAGAATTGACAGGATGTTAGCAGCCTCCACCTTCTATTTGCTAGCCGAAGACATTGCAGGTACACGTCTCTCCTCACGGACCGGTACTGGTACTCCCAGGGAGTCAAGAGAGGCCCCCGACCGAGCCAACTCATCAGCTTTTTCATTTCCCTCAATGTTCCATTGGCCGGGAATCCAGACGAGGGTAATGTCAGCATGATGACTTAGCTCTGTCAACACCTTTCTGCAATCCTTGACTAGACTTTATAGTGATGGATTGAAGAGTCTTTAATGCCGCGTGATTGTCGTAAAAAATAGCAACCTTACATATATTTGTGATGTACCGTGCTATTAGTCGACACGCCTCTCTAATCGCCAGAACTGAAATACCGTGGCATTATTAGGTAACCGTATGGATTGATTTATGGCCACCTATGGTAAGTGGACGCCCACACCTACGCCATAACCATCTTTGATCCGTCCGTGAATATGGGAATATCGTATTCCTCAAGAAAACTGTTTCCTTTCCACTGGGCTTGTGTCGACAGTATTATCTTGAAGTCACCTCTGAAACTTAGTTGTGGTATCATGTAATCAGTTGTTCCTGTGCCCAGGGAATTCGGTATTGTGTCAAGGACTTTGCTATGTCCATAAGGTGGCTGGACGGTTGGTAAGGTCCAACAGACGGTTGTCAAAAGCCTCGCCACGCTATTGAAGGCGATGTTTTTGGTATATATGTCAATAGGAAGGAGATGCAGCATAACGTCCAGGGCGTCAGTGGGACAAGTACTTACAGCTCCTGTAATGCCCATACATGCTGCTCTTTGTACTCTGCTGAGTTTCTGAATATTATAGCCCCTGCTTAAAGCTGGCCACCAGACTATTGCACCGTAAGTTAAAATTGCCGTGTACAGCCAGTGAGCAAATATAGCAAACACGGATATTGCATTTATTTCATGAGATCATAAATGAAAATTGTTGTGAATAAAAATGATTTCTGATAATTTTTCTGCTTAGAGCCTATTCTTCACCTCATTTATTATTTGGCCAGTCAATGAAGACACATTTTCTGAGGGCTCTGTTGCTGCAGGAATACCCAAATACTTGTTGGAAAATTGAGACAGTTTCAAAAGGAACGAGCACCTAATAAAAAAAACAAGGTCCAAATTCCTTCGACTGATTATTCCATTCGAATTGTTGTCTATTTATTCGAATGAATTATTAATGAAACAATCGAATAAAAAATATTTCGGGATATTCTTTCGTTTGATATGTTTCTTTATTCGAAAGGAAAGATCCCTAATGAGACACTCGAGTGATTGTTTCATTCCAATGGTTTTTTATTCCAAGTGAACAAAACAACCAATGAAACAGAGGAGTGGAAATTGACTTGAGTCCAAGAAGGATAGAGCAGAACGAAAAATTATTGTACTCCGCTTTGCGCAATCTTTGTTTCTATTATTTTTGACTCGAGACAGTATTTCATTCCAATTGTTTCTTTATTCGAATCGAACGAACGAATGGGAATTTGACTTGAGAGATTATTTCATTCCAATTGTTTCTTTATTCGAATTGTTTTCTTATTCACCTGAGACATTATTTCATTCCAATTGTTGCTTCATTCGAACCGAATTTGTCACTCGAGTAATATTTACAGAACTCTAGAATGAATGAATAATTAACAACAATCGAATAACTCGATTGTTCCCAATACTAATAAGAACCCATGTATTAAATATCAAACGTCAGATGATTAATGTATGAATCCTTTTGATGTGTTTGGGTCTTTATGATGGGATAGAAAAACAATCGAGTATTCGTTCAGTTCCGAGTCTAGTCAACTCTTTCGATAACCGATGAATATCATGTGCAATTTGAGAACTCTACTTTCATTTAATTTCGTTAAAAACTGAACGAATGGCGTTAAATCAAATTAGGTGTGATTATGCTTCAGAAGGTAGAACTAGACCGGCTTCTCAGCGGGTTAATATAAGAAATAAAGCATATAAATATGCAGAGTGAAATAAGCAGAAACGGTATCAGAAACAGAATCCAGTGCATTTGCAACAGAAAAACCAAATTTAACGACAGAAAATGAGCGTTTTTCGACAGAACAGAACCAATCATTGTGAGTTCCGTCGCCAAACGCTGGTTTGTTATATGGATTATCTTTTTCGATTTAAAATATAAAACCACTTAGACAAGATTAATTTTTTAAACAAATGCGCATTAATTGATTTAATTTAATTTTTCATTTGCAAACTTTGTGAGTAAATGAAATACGCGTCACTTCTTATCAGGAAACGGCGAACATAGCCAAGCGGTCAGCAATGCGCAAATGTCTAAAGCCAAACGTAGGAGAAACACCCTTTTTTGCATATTACAATGAATCAAAATTCCCAAGAGTGCTGTTCGTGGAATGCGCTTGTGTGAGCGCCCGCGTGGAATTTGACCAAGGCACGGATGTGTACGACGAGCAATTATTGTGGTCATCGTCACAACAATCACGGGCGCCGCTCATTTGCAGTATTTAACAAGCAATAAAAAGAGGTCAGCAAAAAGTTCATAGGAAAAAAATATTGAAATAAACGCATTTGAAACTCATGCTTTTGAGCTGAGGAGCGACAAAAAATGAACACAAGTCGCCAACGCGTAAAACCGAGTCAAGAGTCATTGGAACGTACAAAGTAGTGAATGATAAAAAAGGCGACATAATTGCGCCGCGCTGACTTATGAATACGCCCTCCAGCCAGCCTCCCTCCACGACGCTGCTGATAAGGGCAAAAGCTGCTTTGTTCGCGAGCAAATCGTTCCCGCTGGTACCGGGTACTGTGAGGCTAGTGTGGTTGGGTTGTACTAGTGTGGTGGGGATGTGTGAGTGGGGTGTATGAGTGAGTTGTGTTTCTTTTTTCTTTTTATTGTTGCCTATTAATGCCTCCGCACTTTCCACCTACTTTTATATTACTTGCCATATTACTTTTTATTACAAGTATCTTTCTTGTTTTATTTTACTAATTTACGAGTAATTTAATTAATTGCCTCCTCCCTGCTCGCTACGCTCCCTCAATCTCATACAGTATTGAGTTTTATTTACATTTGGGCAACGTTATCATTAAACAATTGTTTATTATAATGCGTTCAAGTAGTTATTCAGCCCCCTTCTCTAAGCGCCCACACTATAACATCAATTGATACGTGAAAATAGCAATGTTTTGTTTGCAAACACACATTGTGGCAGGCACAGACGAGGTGCACATGTACTCCACGCCTGACGCACATGGCTGGAATTGCTCGCTGCTGCATACAAATGCTTCGCTCGTGTTTCTATTTACCAATTTATTATTATTTATTTCTTTCAGATTGCTGCTTTTATGAGAGCCAAGTTCACATTTATTAGAGACGCTTCTAAGATTTTACGTGTTTCAATGAGAATGCGTACTTTTGAGTAGATAGATGGGCACTTATGTTAGTTCGAGATAAGAAGACATCTGGAGGCAAGGAGATTGAAAACTCTTCTTCAGACCCCAACAAATACGACGGAAAATATTGATGATTACATATATGGCGCTTGGGGTTTGTAGATGGCAAGAATGAATGAGCAAGGAGCTCAATATTTTGTTGGAAAAAGGAGATATATTTTGCTTAAATTAGGTACAGAATGCAAAATAGCTACAACCAAACCTGGCCAGAAATAAATGTCAAGCGCTCAAAGGACTTAGTGTCTGTCTCTAAACAGACTATGTATAGGTTCCATAATTAGTGTCCTAAAAGGACACTGGATTCTGGGCACTCTAAACAGACTATGTATAGGTTCCATAATTAGTGTCCTAAAGGGACACTGGACTCTGGGCACTCACGGTTGTAGGCTGGGGATTTCCTTTAACGACTGATGTAGGAGTTGCATGGACGCGGATGAGCAAGATTCCATTGAACACCTGTTATGCACGCGTCCAGCGCTGTCCAGAAGGAGGCGCACTTTCCTGTGCGACCATTTTCTGGACTTTGAGAGATATTTCAAATATTAGCTCCATCAACTGCTTCATTAAAAGCTCTAAATGGTTCGGCCTTTGAAAGGGATGCGACCTTGTGTTTCATGCGGTAGGAGGAAGGGTCAATGAGTGCCCACTTCGGGTGGCTGCTTCACCTACCTACAACCTACCTTGCTTAAATTAATCAAGTGTTTTCCCATATGAACGTGGGCGTCCCCCTAACTGTTGTTAAAGGAAATATTTATCTCTTCCTCCGCAAGGCTCGCGAGAGGTGGAAGAACACTGTGACATGTGCCATTTCGAGTACGATGTGGCCTGATTACAGTACAAAAAGAACTAACCATCTTCTCAATAAACCAAGACACACGATTAGCAACCTTACGGCTCTTTGGACTATCGGCACACACGTTATAAAAATGGGCATTCCGTTCAATGTTCATTGCAGGAGCTGTAAAGACCCTCAGGAGAAAGAAACAGTCGCACACTTTCTTTGTGATTGCCCAGCCCAAGATCGCTTGAGACTCAAATATCTGGGAAGTCCTTTTCTGCCGAGTCTGGTACATTGCTTTAGCTTAGAACTTGCAGACCTAGTCGCCAGCCATTTTACCTACCTACCTACCATGTTTAATTAAATTTAAGCGCGATCGTCCAGTACCAAGGATATGAAACTGTTATGCTAATGATCTGACTCAACTGATACACTCAATTATTTTGTGTTTACTTTGCATTACACCAAAATAAATTGTGTTCTTTTATTAGCTGTTTGAGAGCACTATTTGACGTTACAGTCAAGGTGAATTTACTTACATGGTGGCTGCAAGGTGAATTTCGTACCTCCGGAATTGTCAAACATAAGCAATGTGCAATCAAAATAAACGAAATTGGGAGGAATGGAGGAATACAGCTGCTTAAAGTGGCACACAATTCATATAAAATATATTTAATGGTTAAATAGTCTCCTAATTTCTTCATAACGTTCAAACTTTACAAAAATAGCAATTAAAAAACCCTTTTCACTCGAATAAAATCTCTATTTGCAATTGTTTGCATATTTGTTTTGATCGCATTTTTCTGTCATTTCAAATTTGACAGCTACTCAGGGAAAGTTGGTTCAAAAAAATTTGTTCTTGCAGCCACCATGTAAGTAAATTCACCTTGCGTTACAGTGGAACAATATGTTTCAAAGTGTTGAAAGTTCACATTTCCATATGATAGACAGAACAACAACAGCTGACAATACAAAACAGATCTGTTTGGAAAAACCTCAGCCGATTGTGATCGATTTATTCACGGTAGAAATAGTTCTGTTTGATGCCTCCACTTTTTTGGTGGTGCTAATCGCAACACCTCCTCCTATGAGCATGCTTAAAAGTGCACCCATCAACAAAATAGACTGAGAAGCCTTATCTACCTACGGAAGGTCAAATGTCAATGCTAAATTAATGCCAGCTACATTTTCTATATCGATTTTAAACTTCTTTTCGACCATTCGCATTCAAGTATTACATTTAACCCAAACACTGTTGGGAGAACCAAATTACGAACGAGTGAGTAGAGTATGCGCTCAAGGTCGTTCAATTGCACTGGCATCGAGGCAAGTAAATAAAAATAAGAAATGAGTAAAAATAAACCAACGAGAAATGTTTAATTAAGATAATGAAAAGAAAAAATAGACCGTAAAATGTTTAAACATGCAAACACAGTGGAAGTGAGGTTTCAGTTTTATAAGTATAAAAGCGTTTAAATGGGTGAAAATGGCTTATACTAATGGCTCGCTAATAAATTAAACTACCACTTAATCTAACAGTACACAGACTACGTGTGTGCATGTGGATGTGTGTCTGGCTGTGTGGTTATGCAAAAAGGCAGCCTCAAATATGGTCAAGTTTGCACAGGTAAAAGTTTACATGCGGTTCGACGTGTTCACGCGAATTGCCCATGGAATGATTCATGCAGGGGCACAATAACGAAATTTCACTTGAAAGTTAGTAGGAAAGTTACATAGACAATATATGTATAAGAAAAAATATAGAGTGGAAGACCGCAGAGTGCTTGAAAACTGTAAAAGCTCTTAAGATCAATCGGAATTTAGACACCAAAAGAAGAAATAATTAATTCTTCTGTGTGTGTCCCGTACAAATCGTAAAAGAAAAAACCAGTCATCTTGTTATTTTTCCTAACCCACAACCACCCACTTGGAAATGGATTCAATTGTACTCGTAGTAAATCAGTTTTGCTCTGTGGCACCTTGTTATTTTCCTTAACCCACAACCACCCACTTGGAAACGGATTCATTTGTACTCGTATTAAATCAGTTTTTGCTCTTTGGCGGCCTACTCTCCATGTAAACAGCATGGAAATTGGTAGTGTAACGAGTCGTTTTTTTTGACTCCAATATTTTAAGACGAGTAATAGTTGTTGTCTGTTCCAGTTTGCAGGTTGACCAGTAGCGAGTCAATCAGTTGCTTTGAAGTTTACTCGAGTTCACGAGTGGTTTAATTAACGAGTCGCCAGTATTACGAGCATAGCAGAATGGTTTCCACGTAAAAGCATAAATCGTTCGTTCCGACTAGTTTGGTACACGTAACATGTCACTTAACCACTTGCGACTGAGCGAAATGTTGTTTGTGTGGGTGCTCAAGCAGATATTTGCAGCATCGCGAGTGTCGCTGTACTATTTTATTGGCTTTGAGCCGCCAAAGGCAAACGGTTTGAATTCAAAAGAAGTCAGAAATTCAATCAGAACCAATTAAATTTTTATTTTTTAACATATACGAGTACAGGCGACCCTCGGTAATTCGACAAAAACATTTTTCAAGGCGGTGTTGAATTATCGAATTTGTCGGACTATAAAGTGCTGTCACCGACCCCTTGTAGTCCGACACCTCATGAAAAGGAATAACTTGTAATCCGATAAATTATAAAAATGGTGAGATAAAATTGAACATAATTGGCATGTCGGATTACCGGTGGTCGACTGTATGCCTATTAATAACTTAGACACAAACCATATTCAAATACAATTGGTCTGTTTGTGAGGACCATTTTAGCAGTTATTTACCTGATGAGGCTCAAAGAGTAGGCTCACAATAGCCAAGTTCGATTTGACTTGGTCTCCTCTGATCACTTAAAATCGTTTATTTTAAATTTCTAGGCCTAATTATTTGATTACGGCTGTGATTTATAGTCTAATTTGCAGTTTGCTTTTGACATTTATGGTGAATTCGTAACGAACATATTCCGAAAATCCACCACCTGCTTAGTGTGCCTTATTTGTACCGAAGCAATCAGTGATTCACAATGCAACATCCTAATGTAACTGCAGCAATTTGAATGAATTATTCTGAATGCTCTAAAAGTACTCTTTCAGTCGAAAAACCCATTTCCAAAATAATAAAATTTACTTCAGCTAAAATAAATATTGTGTTAAAGAATAAACGCGACAGACAAATATGGAAACAGGTGAGTTCTGAGTTTTGCCAAAAGCTTATCCGAAATGAAATGACGACAAAACACGCAAAACAACCACTTTGAATGACTCATGAGTTTTTGTTGCTGGGTGAAATATACGAAAATAAGTATTTAGAAAGGTAAAGTGGAGGCAAAAGACATCAAAAACAATTCTGCGAAGTCTACGCAGCGGTCACACCATTACCTGAGAGGTTGGCTGTTGAACTTTATAAAAAAAAAAAGAAAGACACCCACTGCCCCACACTTGGCATCATAAGAGCCGCTGGTAGCCAAGAATAAATTAAATGGTACTATGGCCTTAACGGGAAAAAACGTCCACATGTAGGCTTTAAATAAGGCGAAAAACATTTAAAAGCCATCACACAATACAATTACAGCAATGCTAGATCATCCCCATTATCATCAGCTCTCTCCGTTTATCAGAGATACTTCGATTAGAAAGCAATTATATTTAATTTGACAGAAAACGATCACAATCACGAGCAGATGTGCCTTTCAATAGGACGCAGTTAGTGAATTTTAGGTGGGTTGTGGTATCAACCCTGTTAATATGAGAGGGAAATATAACACAAGCACATTTTTCTGGATTTTGTGGTACAAATTTGATATTGACAGAAGGCGGAACACTTCAAAAACGTGGAGGCCCATGGTTAGGGGATAGATGCGTACTTCCCGAGAAGCTGTGTGGAGTCTTACTCCAGCTATTTTGAAAGGAGCAGAGCACATTCTGTCAAATATTGACCCGGAATTCATTAATAAAACCACAAAATATTCATTTAACCATCAAAATTTATTTTTATCACCTTCAAAGTAGGCTCATTCTGAAGAAAATACACTTATGCCAACGATCGAACCAGTCATCCACACACTTCTTATAGCCGCCTGAAGCCGCGATGCCTTTAGTTGCTTCTTCGAATTTTCTTTTATGCCTGCGATTGACTCAAAACGTGATCCACGAAGTGACAATTGCAGCTTTGGAAACAGAAGAAAGTCACACGGAGCCAAATCTGGGGAACAGGGAGGTTATTCGATGATATTCGTTGAGTTTTTAGTCAATAATTCATTCACAGTGATAGCCTTGTGTGATGGTGCATTATCGTGATGCAAAAACCAACTGTTGTCCTTCCATGAATCTGGTCTCCTAAGACGAATACTCTCCAGCAATCGCTTTATAACTCTAAAATAATATTCCTTATTGACTGTTTCACCTTGCGGAAGAAATTCAGAATGTACCATACCACTATAATCGAAGAAAATAGAGAACATGACCTTGATTTTTGACCGTCTTCGACGTGGATTTTTTGGTTTCGGCTCTTCTTTTGTCCTCCATTTCGCTGACGGTTCGCATGTCGTACTCGTAAACCCATGTCTCATCACCAGTTATGATGCGTTGCATGAATCCAGGATCACTGGCGACTTGACAATGCATATCCTCAACAACAGATTTTCGATACTTTTTGCAATAAATTCAATTCTTTTGGAATAAATTTTGCCGCGATTCGTCTCATGCCTAAAACATCAACGAATATGGTACGAACTGATTCGTGCAAGATGTTTAGTATCTGTGATAGCCCTCGCAAGCTAAAATTACGGGTTTCCGGCACTACTTCCTCCACTTTATCAATGTTTTTTTCAGTTGTAGCTGTTTTTAGAGCACTGGAATGGGGCGAATTATGAACGTCTGTTCGACCACCTTTGAATTCTTTGTACCACTCATATGCTTGTGTTTTTGATAAAATAGAGTCTCCGAAAATTGTTGCCATCGTTTTTAAGGATTTAGCACAAGAAAGTCCGTTTGTAGCACAAAATTTCATCCAAACTCTTTGTTTGTGGGTCTAATTTGTGTAGAAATATTAACAGTGTGAATGAGGTTTTATGAAATATTTCGTGTTTTTTCTATATAATCACTATTTAAATCTACACACTTCCCACAGTCCCCACGTTAACCGTTCGAAACTCAAGATATTATTGCGAAGTCCCTCTGCCCACCGAATATTTACCCCAGGATTGGTGGCAATTGTTAGTCAAATTAGTCCAAATCTGGAGCAGCTGCGGCAATATTTCATTCCTTAACTCGTCCATTTCGGTCAATGTACCTGACTACGTGTCAACTGGTGCAATGTACTGAAAATACATCACTTCATTCTACACTCAATCTCTGCAATAAACTGGCAGAACACAAATTATTGTTCTTTTCTGTATATGATAATTTATGGAGATTATTCCATGTTGCCATCACCTTCCCAGCTGGCAATAAAAAACCGTTTTTGTCTTCTTCGGAGACGATGCGACGCGATCCATTGTTTTGTTTGATCTTTTGTCTCGGATGTGTAGTGGTGGACCCACGTCAGAGCAACACTCACAAATTCATAGAGAAGTGAAACGTTGTCAGATTGTTGATAGCGATGCCGTTAATGGGTATATGATTGTTTCCCTAGTTATGAATGTACGTCTGTGGTGGGCATGGAAGTCAATATAGCACAAAATTTGCATGTTCCCAACATTTCATCTATTCATCATCGATAGGAGCAGAGATAGAACAATTTTTAATGAGTTTAATAAGTTATACATATATAGTTGCAAAGTCAAACCCCGCGGTGCTGAAAGGACGAGACAGGATGGTGCGTTCCGGGGGCAAGGGCGCCATGATTTGGCTCAATCTGTGCTTCTTTTCGATCAGGCAAGTTTTACACCGTAAAATGGTGCCCTTGACTAGAACCTTCGGGCGTGGAACCAACTATTGAGTTCGGAGGAGCCGAAGCATGAGCTGATTTCCCCCATGCAACGAGATTTGATGGATGAACTCAACTAACAGTCGCGTAAACTGTCAGTGATAGGGCAAAATTTGTGGGTTAAACTGATCAAGAATACATATCTAATCCTACCTTATGTCTACAAACGCCACACCTTCATCTGGGTGTTGCCAATATTTATACTAAATTAGAGTATATGCCCGTGGTTCTAGTTTAGTCTGGCAGGAGAAAGGGGGAGTTTACCCACCTGCTTTCACATTATTCAAGAATAAACATTATGTTCATAATACAAGTGGAAAGCCCTGATATTGCTATCTCTCTCTTGCTAATGCTAATAATATCACTAATAATACTGTTCTCCTTCATCACTGATATCAGAGTAATTATTGATACTATATCTTTCTATAATAAATTAGTGAACTGTTGCTTCTCTTCCCAAGTGACCAGTTTTAATTTTAATTCCAAGTTGAGTGTTGTTTTCTTCCGAACTAATGGACTTAATTGCTAGAGGAGTCCAATAGCGGCTTGGCTGCTGAAACCACTATTCCAGTCCGAATTTCGAAACAGGCTTTTACTGGACTCCGCAATGAATAACATGAAAAATATCCAACGGCATTCTAAAAAGGGGTTGCCGATACTTTTTAATTGACCTTGGGCATCATAACACAACAGAATTCCATAGGATCCCAGGGCATGAAAGACAAGTGGGCAACGAACCTACCGACCAACTAGCCAAAAATGGAGCCCTCAACTATTCTGTGGTCTAACTAAAGCCCACATCTACGGACAATGGACTAATAATGTAGGACAATGTCAGGCCAAAACATGTTTGGTCCCAGACAGAGGAGTATCTAGGAAGCCTCTCATGCTGAATAGGGAGGGCTTCTGAATACTCAACGGATACCTCCTGACAGGCTTCTGAATACTTAACGGATACCTCCTGACACGCTTCTGAATACTCAACGGATGCCTCCTGACAGGCCACTGCTTACTCTGGTATCAACTCAAAAAACTGGGAATTCCGACCGCAGATATCTGCAGATTATACAACGAGGAACTAGATACATCTGCGGGCATTCTCTATGAATGCCCTGAAGCAATTCCTCTAGGTGGGGTGCTTATATAGTACCCGAAACTAGCAGGCACATGGAACCACATAAAGTCCTAAAACTTATAAAGAATCTGAGTATGGATGGTTAATTCAAGGCTTAGCACAAAAGATCAAATTAGTCAAAGATAACAATAGTCAATAATACAAATTCTACGCTAAGCTTGAACTTCCGAGAAATCGTATCTAGAAAAAGAGAGTTAGGGGTGGAGTACCATCAGCTTGACTAGCCATTTAACAATAGTGTAACACGTACAACTGGTAGAAAAATATTTCCAATTTGTTCAGAGGATAATTGTTCCTTCACTCGTCATTTTCTTCTCTCTTATTTCATCTCATCTCAAGTTATTCCTTTGAGTAATTTTGGACCGGTGAAGAGCAAATTTTCCATTACGCTGCCACTCGTATTTACAACTCCGCTAATTACAACTGGCAAAAGAAATGGATTCTTTTGATATTGTTATTTTTTCTGAATGCGGAACACATGAAAGACATTAACATAATTAACGCCCACTCAGTTGGAAACGCTGCTTCCTCATGCTAAAAACAAGCTATTCAAAAACGACCGCGTCGAAAGAAAATATAAATAAAGGAACTAAGAGCACTATTTGCCTAGTCTGCAAAGAGAGTACTTAACGAAATGCTCGGCAGTGAATACCATTACAATTGCTTAAATGCGCCTGGAAAGTGTTTCAAATGCCAACGTCCCGCTGCATCTTCCCGCCCGCTAAACCACCGCTGCCCAAATGATCAATGCAAGCGTGCACTGAAGCAGCATCTGCTTATGTGCCTAAACAAGTCAATCTGTTAACTAACGATTTATATCTACTCAATCTGCACTTAATGCGATTATACGCAGTACTTCCAACCAGAGTGGTGGCGGCAGCGGCGCGACGTCATATGAGCGCTTCCAATAGCAACAGAGCAAGGCGGCAACCGCAGAAAGTCAAGAGCGCAAGTGCAAGCGCACTAATTAAGTTCAACTCTTCGCCACAGGCGAGGGTGGGTGGTTGG
This sequence comes from Clusia tigrina, assembly GCA_920105625.2. Taxonomy (NCBI): domain Eukaryota; kingdom Metazoa; phylum Arthropoda; class Insecta; order Diptera; family Clusiidae; genus Clusia; species Clusia tigrina. The sequence continues at coordinate 24,987,937 of OV050031.1, read as the reverse complement.
GTGGAGGTGCGAATACAAAAGCACATCAATCTGAGTTTGACGGCACAGTTTAAAGAGCGCGGAGTGGGCGGGTGCATGACATTTTCGTGTGCGCTTAATGCGCGGGTGTTTATCTTAACAATGCACAATTTGTGACTGTGTGTGTGTATGTGAAAAAATTCGCATTACACAAGCAAAATTAAAAACAAAAACAAAAAAATTAATTAATAACAGCAAATAAAAAGAAGCATGAAATTAATAATGAAATGGAATGCATTTAGCACGTAACTGAAAATTATTTTTGTGTCAATTAAAATGGAATATTTTCCGTGTGGGTGAAAAGTAAAAACAGCTGCATTCAGTTTGTTTGTGAAAAAATGTTAAATAATTAAAATGATTAATAAAAAGAAGTGCAAAATATTAAACAAATAAACTTTCTCTATAATAAAAAGGCAGGCACCTATGGAAATTGGCTGAGCACAACTTCCCTTCCGATGTTTATGGCATATTTTTTAAGTCACAGAGGAGTTTTCTGTGATTATTGTTGAAAATTTAAGATTATAGTTTAGCAATAGACTGATCCAACATATGCCAGAAAGAACTTTTCATCACTATCACCCTCTTAATTCCTCACATTCTAGTGACTTATTTCACAAAGGGTTGAAGCCACGATATGCATTGGCATTCTGTTTTGTGAATTTACCCCTGGAGATAAATCATACACGAAATTACAGAGCAGTAGCCTCATAGGTTTTATAAATTAAATCATAAAGCTCAAAAATTATGCGCAAATTTAAATTGAATGATTCAATTTCGAAATTTATTACACCATCCAAATGCACAGTAATTAGACTCCTTATTCAAAGATAAAAAAATGGAAATCTCGTTTTGGCATTAAACATGAAATCATATGCAAAGTTAAAACAAAAAATATTCAGAAAAAACAAAAATCGCCGATGAATAAAGAACGCGAACGGGAACACGCTCTGAAACTGATTTCAATGAAGTTAAATGACCCACAACCAGCATATCAGCGCTCGGCTCGCTCTGCTCTGCTTCTGTGCTGAGCTGCTACTGCTCTGCTACTGCTCTGCTACTGTGCTGCTCTGGTCGCTTGCTATCTGCATACATACAAATGCTCCACTCCAAATTGGATAACGGCATGCCATGGAACTTAATTTAATTGTATCGTTGCTCATGGGTTATGAACTTTACAAAAACCCACGACAAAAAAACGAACTACTTGGCTTGTGGCCATTGCGGCACTTACTCGCATGCACATATTATGAGAGTCTCCATTGCGAAGTCCTATGCATACACATTGCAGTAGCTACTCGTGCCTAATTCCCAGAGAAACGGCGTTATTCAGTTCATTACGGCGAGCAATTAATGAACATTGTAGGGCTCATTCGTTCATGCCATATGAGCCTCCTCCTGCAAGCATCTTTCGCCAGAAGACACAGCAGCTTGGCGCTGAAAGTCGAAACAACAACTAAGTGGACATTTCTACCTTGGAGAAGTCGTATTTCCAAGTGAATAATAAATTAATAATAAAAAAAAAAACAGATTCGGACGGTCTATAGCAGATAATGTTGTTTTTTTCCAGCTACTTTATTACTAGTCTACCGTAGTGGTCTCAAACACTACCCTGGCCACGAGCCTTGGTTGGTTGGCTGAAGGAAATCCGAAAGCCAAGAAAACTTTTTAGCAATCCAGGTCAAACATTTTACAGTGATTTGATCAAAATCAGTTGAAAAAAAACGAAGCTTTCCTGATGATATTGTATCTCAGAAGCACTAAAGATCTAATCTTATTAAATAGGCAACACATTAGCTCCTTATGGCAGTCTTGACAGGACACTATCTGTTTGGTCACCAGGCTGGGCCACGGTCTGCAGGACTTCTGCTGCAGCTGTCAAGATGAGTATGAGGGAGAGACAGTAATCAATCCACTCTGTGACTATCCGGTTTTATCCAAGCACAGGTGGTGCCACTGCAATTGCCTGGACGTGGTACCACAACAATTACCTGGACGTGGTACCACTACAATTACCTGGACGTGGTACCACTACAATTACCTGGACGTGGTACCACTACAATTGTAGTGGTAATTACCTGGACGATCTCAAATCAATCAATGTAAAAGTCCAGGTGAGATTCGTCCTACTTTCAAAATTACCCCAGAAATGCTCCGACTCCTACCCAACAACGTTGAAAAAAACACGTTAAACCACACTCAATAATGGTCTAGTCGGGAGTTACATTATATACAGATGAGGACTTAAGCGTAAGCAACTAAGACTAATCAATTCACATGTAAAAAATATAAGCATACGTTACTCTAAAGGAAGCTGATTCACAGTAATGCTCCCCCCCTAACTAGTGGTATCACTATGTGCCTTCACATGGCCTTCTAGACGATTATATGTACCCTCATCAGCCTTTGAAACCTAAGCTTTATGACATTATTCATTTTCTTCATTCCAAATTCCTTCAACGACGGGACCTTCACACAAATCAAACATCGATCCCAATCCCAGGATTACATCAACTGTCATGATCAATTGCAGTTTCCCATTTTGATGGCATCATCAGCTCCTACGAAGTGTTAAAAAATATGGCAACTGTTTTCTCAAATATTATCCAGAGTACTACAAAGATACCTACCCCTTTTATCCTCCACGTTATCTATACAATTGCCTAACATCATAAATACTTATAATTGAAAGTATTCTGTTCAGTTTCACTCCAAAGTTTTCAAGTGTTTCGAGTAATCAAACATTCGGTAACCTTATCATAACATTTTGGGAACTGGGAGCGGAGTAGTTGACATAAAAGATAAAAACAACAGTCAACATGCTTAAGATCACAGGGAAAAATAAAAAAAAAAACCTTAAGTTAGATAAGAAGGTAACATATTTAAACGGAAAACAATGCAAAAATAGTTCAACAACAACAATTCTTGTTTATATTGACAAAGGAAATAGAAAATATATCAGTTTTCTTAATGTATTTAAGATGTTTTATTATACACAAGCGGTCCACGACTCTTTAAGTACATTGAAGTAGTAACATGCTAAAAAAAAACTGCCTTTTAGGTCTCGCCTCAGGTTCCACAATTCAGAGTGAATCTCAGTGTATGAAAAAGTAAATTGTTAGGTTTTCTTCTTCTTCTTAGGTGGCCATTACAAACCGTGGACGGGTTACGGGCGATTTGAGCACTTCTTGCCAGGCGCCTCTGCTTCGAGCGCCTTCTCCAATTAGTCACACCCAAGTATGGTTAGTGCTTCCTCAGCTTGTTCTATCCACCGAAGGCACGGTCTCCCTCTTCGTCGTCGACCTTCGGCTCTCGCTTCGAATACCTTTTTCGCCGAAGCTTCTTCATTCATACGATGGACATGACCGAGCCAGCATAGTCGCTGAATATTTAAACGCTGAACTACGTCAATGTCGGCGTACAATTCATACACCTCGCGGTTCATTCGAATGCGATGTCGCCAAGTCGAACAAGACCAAAGATTTTACGAAGAACTTTCCTCTCGAACACCCCAAGAGCGGCTGCATCTGTTTGCGATACCACCCATGCCTCAGCGCCATAAAGAAGCACAGGTAGAATGAGCGTCTTGTAGAGTGTCAGCTTCTTCGATCGAGAGAAGGCTCTGCCACCCAATTGCTTCCTAAGCCCATAGTAGCACATATTAACAATTGTGATCCTTCGCTTTATCTCCAGGCTGACATCATTATTGGTGTTGACGGCGGTGCCAAGGTATGTAAATTCCTTTCCAAAGTTGAGAGCATAGATGCCGTTGTGGTTGTTGTCTCCCGATATGCATGATCTGGTGGCATAATTCCACTATAATTACGAATGCTATTTTGTGTGTTCCTTCTGTCAATGCTGATAGCAGACATTGTGATAAGAATTCATATCATTTTTTTTTTTTTCAAATACCACCTCTGAGAATACGCAATACTTCATGACAAAGAGAACCATTACCTCGGCCAGAGCTTTTCAACCGATTGGTAAGGACGTGTAAAAGACTTCGCTAATAATACACTCGCCTCATCCTTCATTCGGTCCGAGTTAAGTAGATTAACTTTAAAATGTCACCACTTTGAAGTGATTCAATGTACCACCCTCGTTCTTGATAGGAAACTCACTTGGAAGACGCATGTTGAACTGAAGGTTTGTTGGGCACAAAAAATATTTGAGCAGTGCCGAAGAGTATTTGGTAAGACTTGGGGTCTGAAACCAGCGGGTGTATTTTGGCTGTACACAGCGTTGGTTAGGCCAATAATTTTGTATGCTGCTGTGGTCTGGTAGCGCAGAACTGGGGTCAAGTCCACACGTTTGGGGGTAAACAGACTATACAGGAGAGTATGTTTGAGTATTACAGGCGCCATGGGTACCACATCTGGTGACGCTCTGAACGCTTTGAAGTTGCCACATTGGTTCTTATGATTCAACAGGAGGCGATGAAAACGATATGTCGATTATACTCTTATGGATATTGGCACGACGAAAACACTTTGGGCACAGAGTGAACAATATCCGTTGTTTCTGGCACCAAATGACAAACTCTTACCTAGAGTTTCTTTCGGGAGAAAGTACAAAGTCAGCTTCCCGACAAGAAAGCAATGGAGAGATCCAGAACTACTTGTAGGGGACCCGACGAAAACTTTCTTCACTGAAGGCTCCAAAACTGAAAAGGGAGCTGGGACTGGCTGGCATCTGCATGAAAATGTCTGAAGCTTTTCGGCTATGGAAGCAGGGTAAGGAGATTAGAGTATGTAGTGACAGTCAGGCTGCACTTAAGGCCTAGAAAACGTTAGCGTTAACCACTTCAAAAATTGTCCAACAATGTAAGTCGAGACTTAACTCCATGGAATTTGCTTGAACCTTTTTGGGTTCCGGGACACTGGTGTTCAGGGAAACGAATTAGCTGATGAATTGGCAAACTGTGGATCTGCGGGCAGTCCAATGAGACCAGAGCCATTTATCGGTATAAGTTTAGCAGGGGGTACCAGGAGCCATGTGAATAATATTCACAAGGGCCGTTGGTGCAGTTTAGTTGCATGCAAAACAACCAAGTGCTTCCTAGAAAGCCCAAACTCTTCGATCATTGGCTGGGGTAATCATGGGGCATACTTCATGGGGCCATCATATGGCGACAATAGGCATCATCGAGAATCCGAACTGCATCTGCTGCCTGGAGGAAGAACAGAACGGCACAGAGCATTTTCTCTGCGCTTGTCCTGCCTTTGCTAGAGTGAGGCGCATATTAGGGTCAGATGTTTTGGGTATGGATAACATAAATTATACCTGGACTGACTTTTGAGGTTCGTAAAAGAAGTCAAAGAAGTTTGAAAAGGTGTAACTTGCTTTTCAAAATCCTCTATATCCCCCCTTCCCCTAAATATTTTTCCAGGCATAGTACAATGGACATCAATGCCTGAGTGCTTGGAGGCCACCTTCTTCGGCGTCTCTCCGGTCTACCACACTTCTAACTCTCTATCTAATGTACCACTTTATATTACAAAATAAGTGACTCCATAGGTTTATCAAATAATGCCTCCAACTCCAAATGCCACCACTGAAATTTTCTTAATACGACACCGACTCCAACTCAGACTCCGACGACTACAACTTAAATTATAAGACCGTAAATAGATCTGAGCATACCCAATATGCTTAGAGTAGCTATTGCGTAAAATAATGTAAAGGAATTCAAATTAAAATTATTTAAATTCATTTATTTCGTGTATAAAATAATCCAGGTACACAAATACGACGCTAGACTATAAATATTGTATATATGTACATATAATTTTATGGAGTCGGAGTGGCTAAATATCTGCAGACACCCATTCCTACTCCACACAAAAACCATCGACTCCGCGACTCCAACTCCTACCCCTCATCCTTGATAAAAAACACTCTCTTAAATGTTCGTTAAACCACACTCAATAATGGTCTAGTCGGGAGTTAGATGATATACAGATGAGGACTTAAGCGTAAGCAACTAAGACTAATCAATTCACATGTAAAAAATATAAGCATACGTTACTCTAAAGGAAGCTGATTCACAGTAATGCTCCCCCCTAACTAGTGGTATCACTATGTGCCTTCACATGGCCTTCTAGACGATTATATGTACCCTCATCAGCCTTTGAAACCTAAGCTTTATGACATTATTCATTTTCTTCATTCCAAATTCCTTCAACGACGGGGCCTTCACACAAATCAAACATCGATCCCAATCCCAGGGCTACATTAACTGTCTTGATCAATTGCAGTTTCCCATTTTGATGGCATCATCAGCTTCTACGAAGTGTTAAAAAATATGGCAACTGTTTTCTCAAATATTATCCAGAGTACTACAAAGATATCCTTATATCCTCCTTAAGGTAGGACCAAAATAGACGAGACGTAACGATAGCGATTTGACGAACGTCTGCACTCTTTAAGTCGATTTTGACATTTAACCGAAAATGTGACGCTATCAAACGCATCGATGGATGGGTTTTTACATAAATTCCGAGCTCATCCCTTAAAGCGGCGATTAAATTGTAGCAAAATTCCGTAATTTTTATTTTAATTTCTTTAAAAAACAACAATCGTGTTAACAAAGAAGCTGTTGTGACGAGTAGCAGACGTTTGCAGTTCGGTTCTTACCGAACCGAACGTTACGTCTAAAAGTTTTCGTTCAGTTTCGATCAAATACGTATGGCCATTTTGGCTAGTATTGATTCACATATGCTCGAACTTACTCGTCACGTTTCGTCTCGTCTATTTTGGTCGGCCCTTTAGTCTACAATAAACTGTTCACATCTGCCTTTGTGGCTGGTTATAGAGTGTATTCGACGAATTTGTGTTAAACTTTTAGTATACGGTTTCATAGAAGGTAATAATTCTCCACACCAATTAACACTAATATTTGTAGCCATGTACGTAGTGGCGTTGCAATTGTTGACATTTCAAGGTCAAACTACATACTACGACACAGGTAACCTGACCAGTTGTATGTAGGGTATAGAAACAAAAAGTACAATGTTCGAGGCATCGATGATTATTTGTTAGAAAAAATGTAAAATTAACAACAAAACAGAACACGATGAAATATGAGTAAAAAAGCAAAAACGCAAATAAAAACGAGTTTTTTAGCGTTTCTTCTAATACAAAATACAGGTAAAGACAACAATAACACAAACAAATAAATAAATAAATGTATAAGAGAGGAAAACAGAACGGAGCAAAACAAAGCGTAGAAAAAACAGTTTCTTCTAATAAATTCAAGATTCTTTGATAAATTCAAATGAAATGTTTGTGAACTGAGTGACATCATTAGCGACGGAGGCATTGGACAGACGCACACAGATGGAGAATGGACGATAAAATGCTCATACACGAGAATCTTCACCTTCACTTACTCTCGAGCGCATTTGCATGATTTTACAAAATGATTTACGAAATGATGATTAGGTAAAAGAAATGAAATTGTTTAAGTTGAAAAAGGAAAAGCACACAACTTTTCCTACAGCCACAAACAAACATGCAACCAACCAACAATTGCGGGCTCTAATGTTTATAATTATTTACAATCTTTTATCTATTCATATGCACAGCGTCTGTAAATAAACAATTTACAAAAAATGAGGTCAGAGTTGGATCGTGTACATATGTACATACCAGCACATAACTATTGTAAATGCCTGCAAGTATGGGATATCTTGGCCCTGGAGCGAGTGAATGCTACAATGAGTGTTCCAGATATGCACGCTGTTTGAGTAAATGATGATGATTAGTCTGTGGAAGTGTTGTTATAATATTTGGGGAACTAATATGTTTAACACTTTGTTGTGAAGATGCAATAATAACCAAGCTATGCTGCAAGACATCATAAAGATAGGATCGTTCCCTTGTGCTAGGCGCAGATCTTCAAAGAGAATTCTTTAGTTGCATCCCTACTCGATTACTAGACACTGCGGTAGCGTACACACAGCTCTACTCCTGCTCAATGAACACCGTACAAAGAATGGGTAAGTGCGGCCTAATGTAGAGTGCAGTAGTAGTATGGGTATGCTGTCATTTGAATCGATCGAGGTCGGCGATATTTTCCCGACATCAACTTACAAACGGCATCAAAACCAAGTACAAAGCTATCTTTTAGAATCACTACTAGCCAACCAATAAATCCCACTTGTTGCGAGACATTAAGTCAACCATGTCACTATAGAGTACACATGAACCGCAAGACACCTAAGTAACGTTTTCATATAAATCTTATTACTCTATTCTTCCACCATATTTTATTATGATTGCCAGGGTTTGGGAGAAGTTACTAACCCAAATAGCCTTCGAAGAATAAGACAAAAAAAACGATGGGTGTCGATATCCTGGACGCACATTTATTCAGCCACTGAACCACGGTGGCCGTCTTGAATTTTTTCAAAAAAAATGCTGTAAAAAAATTCCCAGTTCAGTTCCGTGTAGAAATGTGTGTGTCCACGTTTTTTACCTCACTTCCGCAACTGACCGTAAACAGAAAATTGCGACACCAGTTGACGAAATGTGCTGTGGACGCCTCAACGAACAAGAGGAACGTGTGTCATTGAGTAGCAAATTTAACACTGCAAAGAAATTATGATAAAAGCAAACTAAACAAACATGAAAGCCAACGGATTGGAAATGGCACCTGCTCACATTAAAACTAACGAAACACCCAGGGGGAATTAAGTGGAAGTACATGCTTGACCCTCAATTAGTGAAGAAGAGTTCCATACCTGCGAGTAGGGCGTGAATAAGGAATAACAGCTCAAATGTAGATTTCTTTATTTACGCAGTATAATTGGATACGATAATGCCCAGTAGAGGGACTGCTACAGGATTGTAAATAAGTCTTCCTAAAACAGTGATGTCATACTCCTTCATGACCAAGTTTTAATCGTATTGGAGTTCAGTTATTTAAATATTGGTTTTGAGGATATAATGTTAAAGGATTCAACGAAAATACTTCTTATGACTATGATTATGAATGGAGTGTGCGACTGGCGCAAACCAAGTTTCTAACAACGGAATCGAGGTGGTGTAAACATGTTTATTTCAGAATTGGTAGTTTTTTCTACCAGGCAAGCAGTTTAAGGATTTCTTGTAATAGCTCTAAACTTTTTAAGGTCTAGCAGGAATATCGAATAGCCACGAAGAATTTCACGATATACAACGATTATTTTGGATAAAAATTCGGTAAATGCGTTCTTTAATTAAAGTTGGTGCATCTTCAGAGACAAAAAGAGGCAATTTACTGTCATTCTGCCACAGCATAAAGTACAAATTTATACCTTAAGGTGTTTTGTGTGTTAACTCCTTTAAGGATACCTTTCATTATGTCATAACATAATTTATAAGAATGGTTCTGTCTCAATCGTAATAGCAAAGATTTTAATTGGGAAGACGCTTGTTAGATTGTCAAGGCTAATTGCGTTGTTAGTCTTAGCCAGTTTACAAAAATTACCACATCCAAAGAGGGCAGACACGTTCCTGAGACTCTTGAAGCGAGGTTAAATTTCCAAATAGAAAAACGAAAATTTATGAATAAATATGCGTAAACCTTCCACAACAAATGTGGTTTTTCTTCGATTACAATTCCATTTTGAGTACTGAAGTAAGCCCTACCTGTAATGGATGTTTATAATGTGATAGATTCGGTTTATATGAGGTATTCCTTAAACATTTAAAGTCCAATAATTTCTGCAATCTTCTGCGTTTGTGAGTGTTTGGGACCTTTCGAATAGGAAACGGAATTATAGGTATTTTTATATAATTTTTCCTTCTATAATAATATTAAACAATAATAATGTTTAATATACATCAAAAACAGAGAGAAGAACAGGTTAGTTAACAATAAAGTCATCACCAGCAAGAGCTCAACCAAGAGAAGGGTGTCACAACACATGGGTCGTGGTCAATATTTGTACAACTGGCGTACAACATTCAAAGGTTATTGCAATAATAACTTACTGGCCCTTCCTCTGCTTCCACTTAATTACTGTGCAGGATGACATGTCAGCCAACATACTCTATTCATACACATATTTACTAAGTATACACATTTAGATACTTTAGTCATTCAAGCTTAGTAACTTGCAGCCACTGCACAGTCGAACTAGACTGTAATTAAGTGTGTACGCCATCATTTTCAGGTAGAGATGTTAAACAACGCTGTCTGGCATAGAGAATTATTGTATATACAAGACATAAAACTGCTTTTTATAGTATTAATAAAGAAAAACTGGGGAATATGTGAAAATAACATTACAAACCTTTCAATATTAATTGAAACACCACAGGTCCACAAATGATATATCAAATTTAAAGGTGTGCGATTTGTGTGGGAGTGCTTGCTAGGTCAGTGGAACTGCGAACCGCACACTACATTAACAAAGACGACACGATGCGCTCCAAATGCGTGTGGAATAAAAAAACGCAATAGTTAACTAATAAAAAGTCCAAAACAGCAACAAAAATAAACGTAATTTGTTGTAACGACTTTCGTTAGGTGTGCGGACCGCCGCTGCCTGCTTTCTGCTAAAAAGAGTAGTTACTCGATTTTTCGGTTCGTGGCCAGTGCCAGTGCGAACCTTTGTATTGCGGACTTACTGCGCGCGCTCTGCTCTACTTCCTTTTACCTCTTACACCTTACAATGCCAGCTGCAAAATGTCGTTGAAGAAAAAACTGCTGGGTAAAAGGTGCTGAAGGTGGTGATGGCAGATGCAGAATTAAGGACTATTTTCTTTTTTTTTCTTATAGAACAACTCAATATGAATATAATTAAGCAAACACCATTCGTTGATCACAACTTTGTAGCTAAGTAAAACTTCCTTTTATATGGTGGACTTCCCGATTGGCATGCAACATTCGTTTTCATAACAAATTTAAAAAACCATTATTTTTTTCAACAAACACAAATTTTCACTTCTCTCTTTTAATCGTTGCTACCTTTTTGTTCTCTTAAGTTTTATATAGTATATTTAATTTAAGATTTTTACACAGCAAATAAAGAGCAGCATCGCACACATAATTTTAACTTTTCCCGTTCGGTTCGCCTCTCGTAATGCAATCGTTGATTTCAAAATTTTCCGTTTCTACCTATTCCTTCATTTGTCGTTTTATTTGCTGCCCTGATTCACAGCAGAACGAATGAAATGTTAAATTTAGTTTCTATATTAACTTGAACTTACTTTATATAAAAAGAGATGGATAGCATATCTGAACTTTTTTCCTGAACAGTACGTTTCTAACAGATGTTCCCTAAATACAGTACGCATAAAAATTACATTGAGAATTATTGAAATGCAACAAAAAATTTTCAAATTAACAGAAATATATTAATTTTTTAAATTTAATTGATAACTACTGCTAAAATATTGTGTATTGAAATTTATTTGTATAACTTATTTCACACACTTTGCAATATAATACAAGTATTAACACGGTGTCGGCAATGGTCCGACACTCGTTTATATATGACATGTTGTGACTACCATTATTAAATTTTATAAAATAACACAATTGGAGTTATATATTGTATGTATTTGACTATTGCAATATAAAAAAAAAACGTGACAAAGATTCAAAAGAAAATAGACAACAGAATTTATAAATTGATTTTATAAAAAACAATACTAATATTTCATTTTTTTCTTAATTCCCCTGCATTTTAAATGATGTTCGATATAGTCACTTCAAAAAATATGGCAATTAAATATTTGATAAATTTTTATTTTTAATATCCTTAACATAACACCTTTTTTAAGCAGACTTGATATTCTTACTGTAATATATAACATTATCGTTAAATAAATAGCGGAATAGCTCTTATAGAAAGCACTTCCTTATATGTATATAGATTCCAAAGAACATACTAGATATAAGATAGTCCATTCCTGTGTACTTACTGTGTTGAACCATTGCCATAATTGGCCTGCTTACATGTAAACGATCATAATAATAAGCACACCATGTGTTCATGCATAGCTTTGAATTTTCATTGAGTGAAATAACTGGCGACTGCTTCAGTTCTGGGGCCGAATCGTCACAGTCGTGGACGAGCAACTCGTGACATAAAATTTGAATATCGGATTATGACAGTCACGAACGTTCTGTTCACATCGTAATTCGGTATGATGATATTCGTAAACGTACTCGTATTGTTTTGATGGATCCATCTAGTTCAGATTTTTGATATTAGGGTATCTGTTTATTTATTAAATATTTCATTAGGAACACACTATAAATGGCTTTGTGTGATCAAGTAAGTGGTTTTCCCTCGGCTCCTTGAAATCACACTTTAATATGCACGAAAATATCAACAGTTGGAACTCACTCAAATCTACTGCGTTTCGTTGTTTAAATGGATTTGACGAAAATCCACTTCAACCCTGATTACACGGCAATTGTTCTGCGTTAATACGTAAAACACTGTTACAGTTGGTTCCAAAATAATTCTCCCGCACGCACTATTGATTCTTCCATGGTGGATGGGGAATTTTGCCGTTACAAACAACAACGCTATGTTTTGCTTATCACAATATTACTTAAATAGTGTACTTTGAATATTTATTTATTTTTATATATAAATAAATAAATATATTAAACTAATATATATATTTTATTTTGAAAACTTTCTTTTATTTATTGTTTACAACTTAAATATTACTTAATTTAGTGTAATTAAACAAGAAAAACTTGCTTTTCATATTCGCGTTACGTAATAAACCATTTTAATAAAAAAAATCATTTTGTTTTTTTAACATAAATAACTACATTTACCAATTTTCGACTAAAAACGATAGATTATTTTGTATCGTTTATTCTTTTAGTTTAAGTTTTAAAAAGACAAACGAAATTTACAAAGTACAATTGATTCTAATTGAAAATTAAACTTAAGAAATAAATGAGAAATTCAATTTACAAATTAGCTCAGCAGCTAAAATGTGTTTTTTCACTATTTTTATTTTTTCTTGAATATGTTTATCGTTTCATAACCTTTTTTTCTCTTTTGTAAATACATAATAAGTGGCTTGACATTTAAAATTTGTAATCATCTTTAAAATTCATTGGAACTTAGGTGAAACTATTTATTTGTTGTTGCTATGATTAAACTTAGAAATATACAAAGGAATTTATTAATGAAAGAAAATAATTAAAAAGACTTTGGGTGCAAAAAAATTGTTTACTGCAGCGCTGCTCAAGTAAATGTTGCAACCAATTTAAAAATTATTTATTACGAAGCAAAAACACAAAAGGCGAAGCGGCGCCCTAACTAGGCACTGCTGATATAGTGCTGTGAGTAGGGATCTAAGTAAGTTCCTCACGAAATTACGCAACTACTCTTCTCTTGCGGGTTGCCACCATTCTCATTTTCGATTAACATAAGCAATTGATGGAAAATATCGGCCACAGACTAAACGAAAGAAATGCCGAAAATTTAGCAAATATACATAAAAAAAATGAAAGCCTCACCTCATTTTGCTTGGCCGAAGTCTCTAAGAATGCAGCTCGCCAGGATTCTGCTAGTTTCTTGCCCTCCTCGGTAGACACTGTACGCTGCTGATGTAAATCTGTTTTATTGCCTACTAAAACTACAGGTACACTATATAAATTAATGATAATTAATTAATTAGCAAATCTATTCAATTAAAAATAAAAGGAATATACTTACTATTTTTTTCCCATTACATCTAGTAATTTTTCGTAAATAATTTTGATCACTTCAAAAGACTTTTGGCTCGTTATGGAATATACAAGCACATAGCCATGAAAGTCCATGCTGTATTGCGCCGGAAATATGCTGTATTCATCTTGTCCTGCCGTATCAACCAATTTAACACCATAATCTTGCGAGTTGACGCGGGTAACTTTGGAAAAAGCTGTAAGAAAATGTACACTTGTATAAAGATTTGGAATATGTGCATACATGGAAGAGCCAACAAGAAAATACACTGTCCTATATATCAATGCATCTATAACGGTCCATAACTAAACTTTGACACTGCCTGATATTTTGGCCGCAATAAGGAATTTTTAGGGAGGAATAGTATAAAAAAAAAACAACTTTCGCAACAACGAAGTGGCATTTAATTGTTATATAAAAGTTATATATGGAAATTTCTTTAATTATTTATATATTTTTGTTTATTGCTTATTTTACAATGAAACTACTAATTATTTTTTTGGATTATAAAAGTCTAAAACTCATTATTATCTAACAATAATTACATATCTCTATTTTATTAAATTCGGCCACTAGCAATAAGATTCGCGATAAACTAGAAACAAAAATCGAAAAACAACAACCCGACATAGAGTTATCCCACTAAATTTTCATAATATTTAAACCAATTTTTTAGGGTAATTGAACAGAAAATTACCCGATACAATTTTCATATAAAATCTGACCGTGTCGATTTCAACCTAAAAAACTTAGCAAGAGCATTAAATTGAAACCGCATAAAACCCAGAGCAGTATTCCAAGCGTTTACCTTACGCGCAAAAGTAATTGAGATAAGTGAAGGTCAAAGTACGCGCAACTGATTAGGTAAACTAAATATAGTAATATTTAGAATCGAATTATAGCACATCCGCTACAGTTGGACGCAGCCGTATAAAATCGGAATAGGTCAATTACACAGTTCTGACATGTAAATAGACACTCCTCCCTTTTCAAGTAATATTTCATGTTGGAACCAATAGAGTTGGTTTAGAGAAAAGTTTCTGTCCCCCTGATCACTTTTGCTCGAGAAAATACGTATAACTGGCAGCACCTTATGAGCTAATTTTGAAGAAAGGTTTCAATTTTGAAGGGAAACGATTTTTTACCATATTTTAAATCAAACGAAATAAACAAACAATTACACAAAATTTTAAAAATTGTAAAAATGTTTACGAAACGCAAAAAGACGCAGCCAACAGCAGCAAGTCGCGTGCTTACGAACGTCGTAAATCAGCAACCAAAACAAAAAGCCAATTAATCTACAGCCTTGCTGCTTCAATACCCTACATCCATAAAAACTGATTTGTTGTACGATTTAAAAATTAGTTTCCGTGTTATTGATTTATACAAATTTAGGCATTGATTTCTAGTGAAATTTTTAATTGCATGATAGTAGGTGCGGCTATGCGACATAATTTGCAATGACCAAATTTTTTAACTGAAAAAAGGAATCGAAATTATTGCACATATAGGTTTAGTATAGGTTTGTTTGTTGTATATTAACCTAGAGCACAAGAGCTGTCAAATGCATAAGTTGTTGTTGCTCTTTTCGGCTATAGATTCGGATAGAATAGCTCTCAACGGAACAGATTGCATATCCAAATCAGTGTTGCCAACTTCGAGGCAGAGAGTATATAATTCTAATAGATTCCCAAAGGAATAAAAAAGTACAAAAGTATTCGGGCTAGATAGAAAGAACATCCAGTTCTAGAGGAACTTGCTAAATTGACTACACCGGTCAGAAAATTTTTAATTTTCTTAATTAGTCTTAACAGCACTGCCGTTAGATTTTGCGCAAATATTAAAGTAAGCAAACAAACAAACAAAATTAACGAAATAAAGACTTTGACTGATTCCGATCCATGCGCTTTCATTTTTTTCTTAATCGTCGACAATTCTTGCATGAATAAAATTAGATTTGGCAATAAAATTAATTTAAAAAAAATTTAATTTCTTCGAGGACTTTTGACCCATGATTAAAAGATTAAAATGCTAAGAAAACCAATGTGTTTAGAACTTCCAATAATGTTGATGATTTCACAGGCTCTAAAATTTAGCATGTGTGAATACAGAGATAAAATCTTAATTTACCATATAATACAAAATATATCATATAATAATAAGTATATTAAGCTTGTTTTGAGCAGTAAATCGGAAATCGTCGATAGTACTTGTGAATAAGTATCAATAAAAAACCTATTTAGTAGCCCTCTGTGGTCTAGTGGTAAGCATGCTAGACTCACACTCAGAGGGTCGCAAGTACAAATCTTGCCAAGGGCTTGGAGACAAAAATGCATCTTTCTAAAATATCTCTTTCTCTTCGAGTCGAAAGCCTCAGTAGTAAGTATTCAATCCATAACGTATTGCAGTCATAATTAATTATGGTGTAAAAAATAATAATAATAAAAAATTCATCAACTTGCATGTCTGAATACCAATCCTATGCGACTCGATTGAGCCACTTTTAATTCATAAATTGAATTCAAATGAAAATTCTTCATTTCTACGTACATATACGGTCCATTGCTCAACAGAGCTGCTTTGTACGAATTGACGTAACTTTAGCATGAACTAATCGTGGCTAAGAACCGGTTTATGTACTTCACAGTTTTCTTACGAATTAATTTTGTACTGGGAAGTCAGTATGCAAACTACAATAACTTTAAATAAGGAAAATTCAAAGATACTCGTATATGTAAATATTAATTCGGCTAAAATCGTATATATCCGTATATATTCGCCGGTTTAGACGAAAAATCTGCACACCGCCATGGCAGCGTTTAGGTTAAAACAGATTAAAAAAAAACACGCCAAAACCAATTACATTGATCTGCTGCGTTTAAGAAAGATTGTAAAAAAAAAATATTAAAAAAAATCAGAAACGCAAATTAAAAGTGCAAATTATTTCAAAAGTAATAAACTTCAATTTCTGGTTAAACTGCGTAGTTACAAACAAAGACGGGTTAACAGCTGCGCAAGTTTCTCTCAAGCTATTTAGACAGAAAATTCACGTGCATGGTGGGTGAGACAAGAAGCAAACTCTAACCACTAAACTATAAGAACAAAACAGAAATACTATGTACATAAATATGTCTACATTCTAAAGAGATTCGTAGCAAAGTTTTCCTCAGTTGACATTGAAGTAACCCACTCTCAAATGTTTCTAACAAATCAATTGTAATTTCCTTCCATCTTACCAGAAGCAATCGCAATCTGTTTATTTTTGGAGTAAAAGTGGGAAGGAAGGCACTTATTTGGTCGTAAGTGAATATAAGTTACATATGTGCATTTTTCCGCTGACTCGTCGTTTTTCACTTTTGCGTACTTACTATTTTCTATTGTTGGGTCATAGGAGTCCACAAATTGACCCTCAACAAATTGTATGCTGAGCGATGATTTGCCTGAAATACGAGTTTCAAAAAGCATAAAATAAAAACGCAATAGAATACAAGTAAAAAAAAGGCAAGAAAAAATGATAACAAAAATTTTTGGAAAAGTACTGCTTGGGTTTTTTTTTCTCTTTTGTTACATACCCACGGAACGATAGCCCATCATCGCTATATTTCTCTCTTTTGGTGGCATTATTTCTTATAAAGTACAAAATTTGTTACGACTATATTATTAACTTCAAATTAATTGAAATGTGCTTCTTTTGAATTGTTTTATATAAAAATTGCCTTTTGCTTTCTCTATTTTAAACTACGTCTCTCATCTTTATCACAGTTAATTAAATTTATTTTGGTTCTGGTTGTGCTCGCTTTTCGTCGTTTTTTCGTTCTTAAACACGAATCAATCACGATTGTACATTTATTGATATATGATTAACACTTTCTTGTAATTAATTGTTCAAAACAAAAATTAGAATTTGTGATCTCTTTTATTATAAAATTAAACGTCTACGCAACTTGCATCACGCACGCACGCAGGAGCAACGAGAGACCTCACCTTTTTAGTCGAACACAATTTTTTATGTAGTACTTTTCGATTTATACAATTCATTTTTCTTCATATTTCGTATTCCCTTTTTTTGGTTATACTGTTCTCTTGTTTTCTATATTTGGCTCCTTCACTCTTGCTGGAACTGAATTACAACATTTTTAATCAGCTGTCCATCTTTTAACAAAATATTCGTATGTTCTGTACACGGCAAATGAAAATTACACACAAGTGCTGCCAGTTTCAATTGTTCAAGAAATGGTAACATACAAGATACACCAGAAATGGTTCCATTATTGAGTATATATACATGAACTGAAGATATACGAGTTAATATATATATATATATATATATATATATATATATATATATATATATATATATATATCAATAAAATTTTGCTTGTGCAGCTTATTTCATGTGCTGTTTTGACACATGCAACTGTCTTTTGCAATTTTGGATATTCCTTCTTCTTCTTTATTTCCATAATTTTCAATTTAATTATATAAAACTATTTAGTTTTTTAATTAAAAAAGAATTAATAATTATCATTACCGTTGCTAGAAAGTAATGTTTTATCAATTCTTACTGCACTTCCTGTTCGCGTCGCAAACGTCAAATAACTGAACTGAAGCTGCACGAAGTGAACTGAAAACTAATGAACTAAATAAACTCGGATTGCAATAGTTCATGCGGCGCGAAGAATCCAAAATTATGACCCGATTCTGAAAGATGAGTCGTATCTTCGTTTTTCCGTTCATAGAAGTATTTTTATACACAATTTTCTTTATATTCGCAACATTTTGACATAGATTATTTGACGTATCACCGACACATTCATATAATATGTTCCCTATGAGATTACATTGTGACATGTGAGAAGACATTCGCCACTATAATTAAACTTATATATATAATTGACACTTGGATCATTATTATTAATAGCTTACATGATCAGTAATTATGTTTGTAATGTGTTCGATTGAAGAGTACTACATTGCAGCTTAAAGAGCAATAAAATAGAAATAATAGTAAAGAATGTAGTAATTGACCATGCTCTAGCAGTGATATAAGTTCACGACCTCACGTCCATGGGACTATCATGTTTATCACGTACGAAACAACGTACAGGGTCTACAATGTTAATACGTAGTTTTAGATATATTTAGTGATCAGACCACTCCAAATCGGAACGGTGTCTTAAATCCAATCACCAACCGTTTAGAATAGGTTGAATTACATACATACATGCATATATCCAATTTCATCAAAAACCCAATTTATACTTAGGGGCATGTTTACTGTGAAATAAGTTCTGTATTAATGATAAATATTTATGTTCAATTTGAAGAACTGAAGTCGATCTTTACCAAAAACCCCTTTTTTCAACTATCCGCTTGGGAGACTGGTGCCTAAATAATTTAGTGTGGATTGGAACCAAATTTAAATTTTTTTATTTCGTCCTATAACCAAAAAAAGGTGAGTAAAGTTATTGCCAAAGTTCGAAAATTGCCAATTTTCACTAAAAAAAAAAAAACAAAAAAAATTATAGGGAATTTATAAGTCTGAGCAAATTTTAAATTTATAGAACTCAACAAAATTAAAGAACTCTACTGACACTAGTATTCCCTGCATATATGTATAATGTTAAATATGGTATCTTGGCTGGTGTATTCCATTGACATTTGCACTATGATTAATCAGTCCAATTCTGCAGAAACACTCCCTTTTCTGCATCTTCTAAATATATGTATATAAGGTATATGATTGGATATCACAGTTTCCGTTGTACTCAATATATTTATGCCTTTATGAACTTGAACTTCCCCACTTAGCTTGTTGCGTATTGTTACCAAAGTTATACACCGAGACTATGTTGCAACTCTCAGACAAGCAATCTTGTAATTATCAATGACGCCTGAAGCTATCAGAGATCAAAAATTGGATGTTTTACCACCCCGTCCCTCAGCTGGGCCAAGCTGAAAGTGCACCACTGGCAAAAGGCGAAGCAGCCACAATGTTGATTTGACGAAAAGAAACCAAAATCAGCAATGGCGAATGGAGTGATTTTACTCGTATCTTGGTTATTAGTATATGGTATGTACATATGTATGTAGGAATGAGCGAATGTATCTTTCAATTAATAAATGTTAATATTGCCATTGATATTGCCAAGACATCATGTACACTGATAACAAATTGGTTCGTTGTCACTTGCCACATTCATTCCAAGTAATGAAGTTTGATACAGGCTCGTAGCGCAGTTTGAAGTGTTTCTTTGCATAATGCAGACGCTACTTGTGGGAGTCCTTTTTACATCCTTCCTAATTGCTTGCTGCAATGGCGTTGCACTTGCCAAACAGTTAACTATACAACATCGTATTGTTAATGGACGTGATGCTAAAATAGAAGACTTTCCGTATCAGGTACATACATACATTCATATGTCCTTAATAGTGCGCTGTATGGAGTAAAATTCATAATATTTGTATTAATGAAGCTATCTTTGCGTCGCCAATCGGTGCATATTTGTGGCGCTTCTGTGTTGGATTCGGTTTGGGCAATAACTGCGGCTCATTGCATTGATGGCTTCGAAAAGATGCCGCAAGTGTTTAGTCTGCGTATGGGAAGCTCGACACGTCAATACGGCGGCACAGTAATCTCGGTCTCCACTATCTATAAGCATCCTTCGTACAATGGTGATACCATGAATTTTGATGTTGCCCTGCTACGTACGCAGCAAAATAGATTACGTGGAGATTTTGTTGCGCCCATAAAATTAATCAACGTCGACGAGAATATTGGTGAAGACATTGAAGCGATTGTTTCCGGTTGGGGTCACATGAGTTCGTCGGATCATGTATTGTCACGCGTATTGAAATACACCACTGTGTATACCGTTAAACAGGAGGAGTGCTACGAAGATATGAAAAGCCAAGGAGCCATCACAGATGCGTACATAGAAGTGTGGTGAGTTGTTTTGTGTTTGCTATATTAATGGGCTTGTCTTTTTCAGCATGTTTTGTGCGGCAGCCAGAAACACGGATGCTTGTCAGGGCGACAGCGGTGGCCCAATTCAAAGAAATGATACCCTCGTTGGTATTGTGTCGTGGGGAGTTGGTTGTGCGGATCCCCATTATCCTGGCGTTTATACACGTTTAGCCTATCCTGCCATTAGACGTTGGATAAAGCTGTTGACAAAATTGTAGTTTCCAATCAGATCAATTCTCTTTATATGGAAGGATTTTGTACAATAAAGAAATATGCAAATTAACTGTTAAATTCTTCAATTTTTGATATATCATTTTTCTAAATTACGATTTTGCTAATGTGGATCGTGAAGGTGAGGTTCCCCTAACTCCGGCATAAATGTCGGTGAATTGTTTTATATCCCAATCCATTCAAGAAAAGGACATTCTTTATGAAAGTAAAATTTCAGTGGAAAAACTTATATAGGACCACAGGATGTGTTCTAAGTAACCCCACCCCCATAATCATCATTCAGACAATATACTCGTTCTTCGTTTAATAGTATAATTTCTCTTAAGTGACCTTCAAGGAGCTGAGATGGAAAATGTGATGATCTTTCCAAACAATGTTCTCGAAGCGAATGCTAAATAATATGAATTTATGACTGAGATATCTCAGATAAAGTGAAACTGAAAATATAAATATACATATATAATTTATATAAACATTTATATTCATGTACTTTCCCCTGACTCTCCTTAGCGACATTTGAAGTTGTGGTTGTTTTTTCGAGATCTCTGAAAACTTCTTAAGAAAGCTTTACGAACTCTTAAAATTCAACTCCAAAATATACTCCCGCATGCTCCAATTCTCAAGAAACTCAGATTTAATATTTAGGACAAATTATAGAAAAGATATTTTCTTTATGAAAATAAAAATATATAAATATTATTTATTATTATTAATATAGCACCCACCATAATTATATGCACACGTCTATCTACTAAGGCAGAGAGGTCCTTTAAATAAATATAAGTAATAATTGGATTGAATAATAAGAAAACAAAAATTAATAAAGAAAAAATTAGTTTGGATGAATTTAAACTAAACTAAATGTTTGTTGGCTTTTTAACGGCAATTGTAGTTCTTTCCCAGGGGTTCTATAAGGGATTCACAGTGATAATAGCTCTTTATATGTACTTTTTGTTCCAGCTATGTCCAAAATCGAGGCCACCAAATGAGCTCCTTAAATGCTACCAATGATGTCTACGGCAATTTATGTTTATAATATATTAGTATGTATGATTTAGTAGGTTTCTGTTGGATTTGTACAATTATATACTTGAATAAACTTACTATTTTATTAAATCGCCCACTTCAATAAGTTTCCTTTAAAACATATCACAGAGATTCAGCTTCTTTTTAATAATCTCGGCACTCATTGCACTATTTAATTGTTTAAAACTAATTTTAATCCAATTAAACTTGCATACTCCAAACAGTCATCATGTCCTTTCACAATCCAGTCATAAATTGAACTCTCCGGAAACCGTTGAATAGATTAGTTTATATTTAATGAAACTTGCACGCAGGAATTGCGCCCTTATTGCAAAATTTTGTATCTCTTCGTTCCTAACAACACACAAGTACAAAAAGTTGTACAGTACGACTAAAAGCCCTCACAACTCTAATCACCACCCCATCCCACCCACAACACCAACAGCAGCAACAACGAATGACACAGCAAGCAAAAGTGTCAAAAACTTTGTACTTTTATCGCGGTGGTGTTTAGGGCTTTTGGTCTTTGGCAAAGTACAATGCGCAAGGGTCTTGAGAAAATTTTCCACCACCACGTACAACGAAAACGAAAGTCCTTTTTCTACATGTGCTGATTGTGAAACGTACGTGTGCAGTGTCCTAAGAAAGCGTACCGATTGAGGCGGTCTCAACTTTGACCAATAATAGAAGAAGATAAAACCAAGGCGGACCGATAAGTGGGAGTGGTACACGTTCAACTTAAAACAAGTTAGTAATAGTTGTTGTTTTAAAATTAAATGTATATTTAATTGTATATCCTAGCATTGACTTACAAACTGAATGCGTCTATTGACTATCTGCTGGAAATTGCTGAAAATGCTCTATCAATTGTTTTGGTGTTCGGCAAGTTTGCTGTCGCTACTTTTCAATGTTTTCTGGTTCGTCTGCAATTTAGCCTCTGCCGGGATTCCGTGGCTGACACTAACATTGCTGATCATCTGCATTGTATCAAAGTTTGTCAAGTTGCGTAGCCCTAATGAGAAACACCTGCTAAATCTCTTGGGCGGTGGCAGCGGGTCACCAGAAGAGCTGTGCTATTGGCCTATTGCCAATCGTGGCGCAGGCTATGATGCACCAGAAAATTCAAAAGCCGCTCTAAGAAAAGTAAGTGTGTGTGTATTTGTTCGGGAGCATTAATATGCACATAATGCTAACGGCTGGTTTGGACTGAGCAGATGTTTTGTAAAAATCAATAATTTATTTTGTCGCTTGCAGTGCGCTGCTCGAGGTTATCGCAATGTGCTGCTAGACGCCGGTCTAACTGGCTGCGGTGAAGTGGTGGTAGTGAATCGTTTCACAATCGAACGTGCCGGATTATCAGGTGGTGGCATAGCCGCTCATACCCTGGAAGAGTTGCGCAAAATTAATATAACAGAGCTACATCCATTGGGGTGAGTGAGGTGCGGTATTTCTACAAAAATTGATTTTTATGAATTTACACAAATTGCAGCTCAAAATTCGAGGCCGAATACGTGTTTACATTGACTGAATTATTGGAACTTTTGGAACAAACACGATTAACAATATTTTTACATATATCTGACAATAGCGCACTCATGCTGCAACAGCTGAAGAAGATTATAATGACCCACTCACAATTCACCAGTCGCACAATACTCATTACTCGCTCGCCATATGCAATTTATCAGGTGAGAGAAAGAGAGTGGAATTTTAGTGAACAATTTTATTAAATTGAATTGCTCGTTAATTTTGTTTCTTTCCCTTTCACTGAAGTTGCGCAAACAATTTCCCGAATTGATATGTGGACTTTGGACAGAAAAGGCTCTATCGCTGACTATACTCAAGGCCTCCACGCTAATCACGTCCGTTTATGGTGCCATCTCTCGGAATATAATTGCGCCGGTTATAGGGATCAGTGTGGTGTTCGTCAACAAGGAAGAGTTCAATTTGTATGCGTATATTTTGTTTTGGTTTTTTTTTTAATGAAAATGTGTTTTAAACTTTCTAAACTTTCCACATTTGCAGGCACGTTGCCGAATTGTGGCGTAATGTCGGCGTGCGTCCCATAGTCTACACGGTGAACTCACCGAATGAGAAGCGTTACTTTCAAAAGACAATGAAAACGCAATATTTGACGGATTCTCTGCGCTCCGAACCTCATTTGCTGATGAAAGCTTAACCCTGCCGCGCAGCTTTTTTTATTTAAGCAATTTTTTTCCAGAATTTCTGAAAATAATCGAAAATGACTGTGGGAGATTTTTACATAAACCGATAATGGTAAAAATAACACTCCAAACAGTTACTACCAATTAAGTGTGCTGCTTTACATTGTCACTTGCAATGTAATTCCAATGTAGTCCTTCCTGTAGTAGGTACTCGTGCCACTGGCAGTTCAAACACACAAATATTCACGTGCAAACACTTTTGTATTACAATTTAAAAACCAAATATCGGAACGCTCACAAACATAGTTAATTAAGTTTTACCACTAGAGTGGAGTTGAGGATGCTAAATGGGAATATCAGGTCAATAAGTTAATAGCAAAAGCAATGAACATGCAGTCTGCTAATGTTAAATTCAGTACTCAAGCTCAGTATTCAGATGACAGGCTCGTTTTCACGCAATCTTTTGCCAGCAATTCATGTGAAAGACTAAAAGGGCTCAAGTATACATTGATCGTGTTATCTCACTCACACTCACTCCTTTTTAACGGTAGCTTGGAAACGAGACTGCATTCGACTGTAAAATAACACAATTTACCACTTTCAAACTTAATAAACTTAAATCGCACATATTTTTACATAAAGGCATCACATCGACTGTAAATTCGCAAGTACTGTATCCGTATTTTTAACATTAGCAGTATGCGAATTCTCCGGTTCTAACCGACCCACCTCTATTTAACACATAGTTATTTATACCCACATAGTTCAAACTGTAGCCTCTTACAGTCGGCCCACATATCTTGTACGTATGTACGTTCCACGTCTCGGCACATGTATTTGACGGAAATGTTTCTAACCCACAGTTCCATTCATATCCAACCAAAGTGTTCGTACCCTACTCCCAACTGTCTGTAAGCAAGTGTAGCCAGCCATCTTCTCTACGCTCACATTTCATAGTGACCTCATCATTGGAATTGCCCCTTGCACAATGTTTTTTAAGCCACGACACAAAAAGAAAGAAAAACAAATTAAATTGCATTTAAGCAAATCAGCTAAGCAGAAAAGTGCTCTTATGCATAAGTATATACAACACTATATGTATATATATATATAAATATATATTTTATACTGAAATTGAGTATGTTTAGTTAAACGTCCACGGTTTTGAACAAACATATTCTGGAATAAGAAGGAAGCTTTTAAAGTATTACAAATGCAAGCAACGACACAAAGAGCTATTTTAAGATATTTTATTTATACATATTTATTGTATTATTAAATATTTAATTTTTATTTATTGTTGTATTTGATTTGCATTTTATATCTATATATATATATATATATATTATTTTACATTTCACGTTTTAAATTTATTATGTTTAATTCTACATTTTAAATTTAGGATGTTTAGTTTTTGTCACTTTCCAGAACTTGTCCTGCTTTTATTTACATGGTTATTTATAATTATTTATTATATTATTTTGTGTTAAATATTTAAACGACTTTTGTTTTGTATTCTACAAATTATATTAGTAAACATTTTGTATTTTTTGTAAATGTCGTGTGCGCCTGTTTGTCATTTCTAGTTATACCAAATACCAAAAAGGATTTATAAATTATTTGTAGGAAGAATAAAGTTTTATAAATGTACTGAAATTACGTTTTATCCCTAGCAAAAATATTTTGGGAAGACAATAAAAGAATGTGCTTCTTATGAAGTGTTAAGGATACACTAGAATTTCCGCTATTCAGCCATACTGAAGCTAGTGGAATAATGGCCAATGGGAGAAAGTAAACCAGTGATCCGCTCTGAGTTGGCGCGTGTCTTATGGAAGCTTGACCCATTTTTCGTAATAAAATTTAAACATAATGAACATTCTAGTATCATCATCACATCTCTTCACAAACTGAGCCTTTGTTGTGGATTTGCATTCTTTGGCCGCCTTCGAGCTGGCTCAGAGTGATATTCGTTCTTATGACAGCGTTCTTGGTCTTCGCTTTCACAATGAAGCCAGGAACTCCCATTGTAGACTTTCAATTGGAAGTGTATTTGTGATCTCCTGAGCATCCTTCATTTAACTCAATGGAGACAGATCACACAGAAATCTATTCTACCTCACTCAGTCGACTAGATTCAGATTTAGGAATGAATGGATCTAAATCCTGAGCTATATTGAATGTCAAATCCATCTTATTGTATGGCAAGAAACATGGAATCTTGTGGCTACATATAGTCATGCTCTGCACGTTTTTATTAACCGCTGCCTTCGCAAAATCCTGCGCATCTTTCAGACCGACACCACATCGAACATCAACCTATGGTGTAGCACAGTACAAGCACCAATGCAACTCTAAATCCGTAAAAGGAAATGGGGATGGCTTAGTCTCGTCTTAAGAAAAGCACAGAACAACATCATCCGAAATGCAATCGACTGGAACCCAAAGGGTAGTCGGCGAAGAGACATATCCGCAGTGGCCTGGAGAAGACACCTTGAAGCTGAAGTAATTACTACTAACAAAAGCTGGAAGGTGATCAAGAGGTTGGCGCTTGACAAAATTGAATGGAGAAAACTTGTTGTGGCCCTTGTTCCCCCGCGGAACCATAGGAATTCATTATTATTATGATGAATGGGAGGTCAAGGTTTAACCAGGACCGTCAAGCCAACAATGATGATGAATGCTACCACCGCACGGAAAACACGATTTACTCGTATAAAAATCTTATTCAAAGTTTGCAGAACGACAACTCCAGCTGTGTATATAACACTAACTCCAAATGTGGAATATATCGAAACAAGACTGATTCCACCAAATTATAGTGAAGAACAAGACGGTCCATGGTAGCATTACCGGTTGATCAGAGACCCTCCTAAGCCCGGGAACTCAAACCAGGGAAATGCCAACTTCTGGAACTGAACTATACGTAGCCCAGTACTCTGGTGGAATATATCGGAACAAGACTGATTCCACCAAATTAGAGTGAAGAACAAGACCATCCATGGTAGCATTACCGGTTGATCAGAGACCCTCTTAAGCCCGGGAACTCAAACCAGGGAAATGCCAACTTCTGGAACTGAACTATACGTAGCCCAGTACTCTGGTGGAATATATCGGAACAAGACTGATTCCACCAAATTAGAGTGAAGAACAAGACCATCCATGGTAGCATTACCGGTTGATCAGAGACCCTCTTAAGCCCGGGAACTCAAACCAGCGAAATGCCAACGGCTGGAACTGAACTATACGTAGCCCAGTACTCTGGTGGAATAGGGTACATCATTAGATCCGAGAGCATTGATTGCCACTTGTATATCTGAGAATATACTCTCAAAAGCTGACCGTTTGTTTTTACAAAATTGCAGACTTCCAGTAATAATATATATTTTTATATTATTTAAGGTAATGGTGGGAGGTGGGACATGACTCTCTGGTAGTTAATTAACTACTGTTCAATCTCCGTAGGTGCATATTTAGTTTTTGGAATGTTTTTTTAGGACCCGAGTTAGAGCTCAGTATTGCTGTGTCGTCTGCAAAGGTTGAAGTCGTTAGATTTGTGTCAATTAGCAGATCGGATGTAGAGATCAGATACAATAAGAGGCCCAGCGTGCTTCCATGAAGTATTCCTGCTCCAGCGTTGTGGTTGCTAGGTATAAAACTTTTGTACTTGACCCTAAAAATACTCAGTTCGTTATGACTGATTCAAGGAGTTGGTGAATGATGGAAAGAGTTGGTGAATGCTAGCAGTACCATACCTCGTGCCATACCTTGTCAAACTATGTCTGTTGAACTACGTCTAAAAATATGGCTGCTCACTACTTTTTACTTTCTACTGCATTCTGATGCAATCCTGCGTGCCTGCTCAACCGTCTTGCAATGCTTGCTATTCCTACGACTCATCATTGCACCAACGACTGCGTACCGATAATTACCACCCTCTACTAGGCCTATGCCTAGCGGATGTCTCGCAGACGCTGTTGCAGCATATTTCGTACCATATTACTGCGACAGAGCATGGAGCCACCGATTGGAGAATCGTGCCCTGCTAACTCCTCGGGTACTGAGAACTGCCGCCTCCTACCGGGCCTACGCGTATCAAAAGGGCCGCAGACCCTGCTAACTTACATCTGGGTAAGCTGCCCGAAGGCAATTGCTGGAATCTCGATAATAATTGTGCTAGTTATGCGGTCATATTCAGGTGCTTTTCTTGGGTGTAATTGCTTTAGTAGGTTCTCTTATTTTCAGTTTTGTGGTCCATGTAGTAGCTTGACTAATCAATGGTGGGAATGTGACCTGGCTGCTTGATGAATTTTGCTAAAAATGATCGTTTAGATGTCCAGCAAAAGCGCTACCCTTCTCCCCATCATATCTGGCCCAATTGTCGCTATAAGTACTATGGGAGCCTCGAACAGTACAGGTCTTCCATAACGAATAGTCAGTTACTGTCGGGGAGGATAAGTTCTGGAAGTAGTATTGAAAATCTTTTTCCTTCTCCTGATGCAAAGTTTTGCGAAGTTTTGACCCACGCTTGTCCCGTTGATGATCTGCTCTTCTGCCACTCCCTTCGCGATTTTCTTTTCGCTTTGACTAATTGCAGAAATACGATTGAGGTCGTTGTTGTTTTCAATAGGGTTAAGTTTGTATTTGGGTGAAATGTTTTGCAACATTTGTTAAAACGTTGGTAAATCCAATTAGTGCAGGTGCGCCGTTTTGATGTCGCTCTTTTGGTTTATTGCAATTGGAATATTGTTGTGTGCCAGGTGGAGAGATTTATGAACCCGAGAATTTCCCCTATCGTGCAGATCGCGATCTCTCAATGTTTTGGGAAATTGGTTTGCCATCTTCTTCTGGCCAGGCACATAGGAAGTGTTCCATGGTTTCCGCAGCTCCGACAATTGGTGTTGAACATTATTCCCATTTTTTCCCACGCGCCAGTGACCTGTGATGACTGCGGCAAGCCTAGCCACATCACGACGACCTCTGTTTATTAACTCTGTGGATTTGTTTTGCTTGTAGTCCGGCCACAGTGCTCGCACTGCTCTTGCAGCTCTTCAACCTCCTTCATCGGCTGTTTGCAGTCATCAACAATTATTTGCCTATCTTGCCCTTGATTGAATCCATTGGAAAACGAACCGGAGTCGCTT
Source organism: Clusia tigrina (assembly GCA_920105625.2). Lineage (NCBI taxonomy): Eukaryota > Metazoa > Arthropoda > Insecta > Diptera > Clusiidae > Clusia > Clusia tigrina. The sequence goes on along the minus strand of OV050031.1, from coordinate 24,958,698 downwards.
CATGTTCAACAAGAGCGGATCTCCTTCGGGCCAGCTCATCTGCCCTCTCGTTTCCATTGGTAAATGCCAATACAGCCTCGTCCATTTGTGTGTTGGTTGGTTTGCAATGGTAAGTTTTGGTTGATCTGAGAACTGACATGCTTGCGAAACTTTACCCAGTTTGGATGTGCTGGACAGCCCTATTTGCACTTCAGTTGATCACTCTTATTACTACGGGTGAGTGGTCCGAAGATAAATCATATCCTGATTCTGAGTGGAAGTGATTGAGAAATACGGGATTTTTTGTGGTTTTTCTTTATTTAATGAAATGATGTAATGTCTAAACACGTAGGTTGGGTTACGCACTTACTGTCGCATATATATGTATATAGTAATTGAAAATTATATTAACTTAGATTGCTCGATAACAAACTTTAAATATAATTAAAAGTAAAATAAGTAACGAAATATAACTCAAGAAACAGGTTCAGTTCGGTGTGGTAAAAACGTGCTTAAAATACATTACTTTAACTTGCGCCTCACTGAACGCTTGCGCGGCGCTGCTTTGAAGGCCGCAACTGGCGTCGCTCCGGCTGGCGCCTCAAACTGCACCGCTCGTCGCGGCCTACCTCTTCTCAAGGACGACGTCGTTGCCGAGGATTCGGGCGCAGCACTTGCTGTGTCCGCTGGTGTCGCTTTGCCAGATACTTGCTTGCTCACTGGGTGTGTTTTAACAACAACGTCGGTTGTTGTTGTTGTTGTTGTTTCGGTGGATTCCTTGTCTTTGCCGGCACGGCGCGTATTTTTTTTCCTTTTTGGGACTTCGGAATCCTCATTGCTAGCTGCATTTTTCTCGCTCTCATGTGGTGGTGGTGGTACATCAGTTGCCTCTTCAACATCTGCCGTCAGTGATGCCCCACTTGTGTTTGGTTCATCATTTGCCGTTCTCCCACCCCGTCTGGTGGTTGATGGTTCACGGACTTCCTTCTTTTTGCCGGCCTGTCGTGTATTTTTTGTACTCTTGATGGCAGCTATAACTGCACTAACGACGGCATCATGTGATGGAAGTGCTACAGCAGCTTCTGGTACAACATCCGCTGCTGATGATGCGGCACTTGTGTTCTGTTCATCATTTCCAGCTCTGTTGCCACGACCACGTCTAGTGGCAGCAGCGGCCGTTTTTACGGTGGTTTCTTTGTCTTTACTGGCGGCACGTTGAGCTATTTTCGTCATCTTGGGCGCTTCGGACTCTTTAGGTATAGATGTACTTACGCCGCTCTCCTGTGGTGCAGGTGTTGCATCGACTTCTGGTTCATCATTCACTGCTAATTTTTCCACACCTGTGTTCTGGTCCTCATTTTTAGGCTGACCTCTCCCACGTCTGGTGGTAACAGTGGTGGTCGTTGCTGTTGTGGTGGCTTCCTTACCTTTGCCGGCTTTTCTTTTACTGGAAGCTTCCGAGTTGTGTGGCGGTGGTGCTACAACGGGGTTTTCCACTTCGGTGCTTTCTTTTTCACCTTCTGAACTTAGTGATATGACACTGGTGTCATTATCATTTCTCGTTTTGATTATACGCCCACGTTTGGTGGTAGCGGTGCTGGTTATAATTGTTGCCGGTCCTTCTTCCTTGTCTTTGCCAGCACGTCGTGTGGTTTTTCTTACCTTCGGAACTTCGAAAACATCAGCTGGAACCGAGCTTCTGGCGTCTCCTTGCGTTGGTGCTGCTACCTGTGTCTCAACGTCTTCATTGTCCGCCCCATTCACAGACGAGGTCGTTGCCACAGCCTTCCCGCGAATGTACTTTTTAGCTGGGCCCCCTTTTGTGGTAGATGCTTCGCGTTTTTTAGCGCCACTTGTGTTTTTGGCTGCTTTGGTCCGCTCCGCTTTATTTGCACCATCTGCTCCAACCGCATCAGCAGCTTCTTCTACATCCACAGTTGACGATGATACCGTACTGGAGTTCAGTTCCTCATGTCTCCCTCTGCGACTACGGACCCGTGTCGTGGTGGTGGTCGTTACTTTGCCTTTATTGTCTTTCTTCGGCGCACTGGTGGTGGTGGCTGTACTAACGTCGGTCGCATGTTCTTCGGCTGCCGCTACGTCGGCGGCATCTAACTTTTCGGACACCAGTACGTCTGGTGTCTTTTTGCTAGGCGGTTCATCTGATTTATTGTCATTTGTATGACCGCCGCGCTTGGCTTTTTGTCGTTCTCCTCGTCTCCTTGGTTGCTGCTCCTGCTTGGACGCAGAAGAGTCATTTCGTTTAAGAGCGTGCTCCAAACCCTCCAAACATTCTTCCACGCCGGAAAGCTGAAGATCAAGAAAATACTTTTCATTTTCTGCCTGTTTTCGTTTTTGGCGTAGATTCCGCGATGCTGGCAAATCGAGGTATTCTTGCGCCTTGGCGGTTGGTTTCCGTCGGCGACCAGTGCTAGTGCTTGCATCGTCCTGCTGCACGGGAACTGACTCTTCGGCAACAATCTGCGGTTCGTCGTTTGCGGAAGTAATTTCTTCCTGCGACTGTGTAGCAACTACAGGCTCGGTTTCATTTGGCTTTCTGCTACCCCTCTTCCTAGGAGATGGTGATTTATCCACTTTTGATGTTGCTTCGGATTCCGACTTATTTGCAGTTCGAATTTCTTCATTTTCTTTAATTGCTTTCGTTGGCGACATTCGGCGACCTCCTCGTCGCTGTTTCGGTAACGGTTCTTCGGTGACCGATGGCTGCTGTGCTTCTTTGGGCAATTGAAGATTTCTTATATCAACTTCAAGCGCAGATGGTTCTATGCTAGGCTCACTGATAGCAGCTTTCATTTCGTGCACCAGATCTTTCTCTTTTTTCGTTGCTGCCTTTTTCTTTGGAATGTCTGGTAATTCTATGTATGTAGCCTTACGAGCTCTTCGTCGCTTAGGTAATGGCTCCTCACTAACCTCCTGCTGCTGTGGTTCTTTGAAGTTCTCAGCATTTATCACACCAACTTCAGGCTCAGTTGCTGCTACTGGAGTCTCAATAATGGTGTCTGCTACACTATTCACCTGATCCTTCTGTATTGTGTCCGTCGTAGTTGGAGTTGCCGTGTCTTCGGTGGGTCCTTTGATCTGATTCTCCACTGTTTTTGTCTCAATATTTGTGTTCTTTCTTCCTCTTACTCGAGTTGCTCTGACCACATTTTTAACAGGATCTGCGAGTTCAGTCTGTTTCGGTACAGCTTTTTTGTCCACTTTGGCAGCCTTGGTACTTTTTACCACATCCACCACGGTATTGACCACCGACACTTCCACTCCATTTTCACCTGTATACTTTCCAGTACCCGGTTCTTCCACAACAGACACTTCGATTGGTACGGCGACAGACTGTTCTGAAGATTCCGTTTGTTTTTCCAATACACTTTCCTCTTTTTCTTTGTCCTTGGTGTTTTCACTGGGAACAGCCTTAGAAACGTCAATTTCAATATTTACGGAAGTCGTTACTGCAGCGTTTCTTTCATCATTTTGTGTATTTTTACGCACTATTCTCCGTCGTGTCGCAGCTGGTTTTATTGGTGTGTGTTGATCCTGAGAGGCCAAGCGGCAACGTCGTTTGGGAAGAGTATATTCGGTAACATTATCTTTCGCTGCTCCGTCGACTGACGTTTCAGGGGATTTAACTGTGGTGTTATTATTTCCTTTGCTGGGAATAGTATCCGGTTCACTTGATTTTTGCTCTGACATATTCTCTTGTCGGCCACCCTCTTCTGCGGTAGTAATTTCCTCTACAGGTTCCTTCTCCGAATCCTCTTTAATGGTCTCCACAATAGTTTTCGGCTCTTCAATTAATTCTTTGAGTTGGGAATTTTTGCGAACTTTCTTCTGTGTTTTCGGTGCTCTTTTTGTGGATTTTTGACTAGACTGAGAACTTTGTCTAGAGCGTTGTTTCGGAAGTTTTTCGCAAACTTCCTCAACTTTAGGAATATTGCTTTCGTTGTCTGTAGTCTCCACATCGGCAGCTGACGACGGTTGTATTGTGAGTGTTTCCAAAGTCACAGTTTCAGATTTAACAGTCGGACCATTATGCTCAATTTCCTCAGTTTGTTCTTCTCCCGGCTCTACGTTTGCAATTTCTGGAATCGGGGAAAAGATTTTCTTAGAACTCAATAAATTTTTCTGACTTGCTGCTTTTGTTTTGTTCAATGCTTGCGCCAGCTTTTCAGCTTTAAAGTCAATGGACACTTCTAGGTTTCCGGAAGTTCCCAAAGATTTCCGAGAGAGTTTAGTACGCATTTTTAATAAATTAGGAGTTAACGATCTTGAAGGTAGCAAACTCGCATTTTCTTTGAAATTCTGAAACTCCAAAGCCATTTCTGCTTTTGGTGGGTCCAGTGGAGATATTTGATTTGATCCTTTGCTATCGGTATCAGTATCTTCATCAATGGCAATAACTTCTGGTGTTTCACTACCACTACTCACCACTACTATGTCTTCTATGCTGCATATTTCTGTTGCTGCGAGTGTGAACTTCAGAGATTTGGATTTATTTAACTTCTTTTTTGCATTTTGCTCTTCGTTCGATGCATTGGAGGATTCACTGTCGCTAATAACTACGATGTTCGATAGGTCGACATTATGGTCCGTCTTCACAACAGTATTCCCTGATTCTGGTGGTCTACTAAGGGGATTTGTATCTCTATCAGCCGGTACTTCTTTATCGTCAGCGGCTCTTTCTGCCGTCTGTGATTCTGGCACAAGCGGTGTCTCGTCTGGTGCTGTTTCGGCACATTTCGATTCGTTCAAATTTGACGGAAGTTTGTTGGTCACCACTTCTTTGATTACTCTATTTCCTACAATTCCGACCAAATCGGTATCACTGCAAAGGAACTCATCTTTATCAACCGTTCGTGCTTCGGCCGTTGCATTATGCAGTTCGTTTTTTATCTTTTCATACTTCTCAGAAGGTTCTTCTGTGCTTTGAGATTCGAGTTTGTTAGCTGCATCTGTTGATGCTTCTACTTCTGCTACACTAATACTTTCGACCTCAACGGATTCTCCATCTTTTTTCTCAGAGGGTTCCTCTATTTTTTCGGATTCGGATTTGATAAGTATAGGCGCCGACACTTCTGATCCTGCTATACTAATAATTTCAACCTCTACGGATTTTCCATCTTTCTTCTCAGAAGATTTTTCTATTTCATCCGATTCGAGTTTGTTAAACGTAGGCGTGGATACTTCTGAACCTGATATAGTAATAGTTTCTACCTCTTCGGATTTTCCATCTTTTTCCTCGGAAGGTTCTTCTATTTCATCCGATGCAAGTTTGTTAAACGTAGGCGTTGATACTTCTGAATCTGATATATTAATAATTTCGCCCTCTTCGGATTTTCCATATTTTTCCTCAAAATGCTCAGTAGCGCTTTTCGAATCCTTACCTTCCGAACCAGTTTGCTTCACAGCAGGAGTTTCTACAATTGTCACTGAATCGTTATCGCTTTCATATATATTTTCCACAGTGGATTCTGCAATATGTAATTCTGGTGCTACCGACATTTCGGCCCCTGTAGATTCTTCATTTTTATTCTCAGATGGTTTTGCCAGAATATCCGATTCGGTTTCTTTTTTCAACAAATCGCTTTCATCGGCTGATCCGCTTGATACTTCCACACTCGTAGACTTTGCTAAACTAACCCTTTTAACCTCTAAGGATTCTTCACCTTCATTCTCGGAAAATTCTGCAGGAATATACGATTCACTTTCGTCAGCTATTCCGCTTGATACTTCTACACTCGAAGATTTTGGCAGACTAACCCCCTTGGCCTCTGAAGATTCTTGCCCCTCATTCTCGGAAGATTCTGCAGGAATATTCGATTCACATGCTTCAGCTGTTCCGCTTGATACTTCCACATTCGGAGATTTCGATAAACTAACTCTTTTAACTTCTGGCGATTCCTCACCTTCATTCTCGGAAAATTCTACAGGAATATTAGATTCACATTCTTCAGCTGTTCCGCTTGGAACTTCCACACTCGAAGATTTTGGCAGACTAACCCCCTTGGCCTCTGAAGATTCTTCCCCCTCATTCTCGGAAGATTCTGCAGGAATATTCGATTCACATTCTTCAGCTGTTCCGCTTGATACTTCCACATTCGGAGATTTCGCTAAACTAACTCTTTTAACCTCTGACGATTCCTCACCTTCATTCTCGGAAGTTTCTGCAGGAGTATTCGATTCACTTTTGTCAGCTATTCCGCTTGATACTTCCACACTCGAAGATTTTGGCAGACTAACCCCCTTGGCCTCTGAAGATTCTTCCCCCTCATTCTCGGAAGATTCTGCAGGAATATTCGATTCACTTTCGTCAGCTGTTCTGCATATTACTTCCACATTTGGAGATTTCGCTAAACTAACTCTTTTAACCTCTGACGATTCTTCCCCCTCATTCACAGAAGATTCTATAGGTATATTCGATTCACATTCGTCAGGTGTTTCGCTTGATACTTCCAAACTCGGAGATTTTCTCACACTGATCATTTCCTCATCTATACTTAATTCATCTTTACGCTCAGATAGCTCCGCTGATCTCTCCGGCTCATTTTCTTGGTCAACCAATTGGTATTTGCCCACCCCACTTAGTTCTTCAGCATGCTGCGCTTTTGCTAATGTTATCCTTGCCAACTCCGCACATATTTCATCTTTTTTCTCCGAAGATTCTGCCGTCTTTTCCGAATCGTTTTCCCTGTCAAACAATTCAACTTCGTCAATTGCCCCAATTGATTCTTCCGCAGTCGAAGCTTCTGTTACAATAATCCTGTTGACCTTCGTACATTCTTTATCTATTTTCGTGGAAGATTCTGAAGGTACAACCCTTTCTGAGTCAAACAAATCGCTTTCGTTTGCCACTTCCGTTGATGCTTTCGTTGCCATTGTTTTATCTGCAGTAATCCTCTCGGCCTGACCAGTTTCTTCATCACCAATCTCAAACGTTTCTAAAGGTGTCTCCGAATCGCTGTCTTTGTCAAATAAGTCGCTTTCGTCAATCGCCCCCATTAATGCTCCCACTCTTTGGGAAGCATTCGCAATTTCCGCATGTGTGCATTCTTCATCGTTAGTCTCAAAAATATCTGTAGATGTATCTGATTCCCTTTCTCTATCAAGGAATTTTTCTTCCAAAACCGCTGCTTCTTCCGTACTCGATGATTTATCTCCACAAATACCTTCGGCCTCTACACAAGCTCCATCTTTTTTCTGAGCAGGTTTTGCGAATCGCTCCAAAGAGCTTCCTTTATCCGTCGATTGTAATTTTACTACACTATTCGTCTCAATCGCTGCACATATTTGACCTTCGGTCTCACAAGGTTCTAATAATATATCCCCATCGTCATCTTTGTCCATACTGTCGCTTCCATTGGTCTCTGATCCTTCCGCACCATGTGATTTTGATGCATTAATGCTTTCGCCCTCCGTACATTCTTCTTTATTCTCGAAGAGTTCTGCAGTTATATCTGATTGACTATCTCTATCAAAGAATTCATTTTCGTCGGCAGCTTCTTTATCAGCCGATGTCCCAGTCAACACCGCACTCGAAGATTTTGCTACACTAAACCTTTTGAGCTCTACACTAGCTCCACTTTTATTCTGAATAGGTTTTGTACCTCCACCTAATTCGCTTTCATCAGCTTGTTCACTTTCGGGTTCTGTACATTTTTCACCTTTATCCTCGGAAGGTTCTGCAGGGTTAACCGATTGGCTTTCTGTATCAAGTAATTCGCTAATGCCAGACACATCAATTGGGTTCTCTGCAATTGACAATTCTGGTATACTAATTATTTCAGTCTCAGTACATTCATCTTTATTCACCGAGAGATCTGCGGTTTCAACCAAATCAGCTTCTGTGATAAGCATTTCACTTTCATCGGCCGATACCGATACATTAATGCTTCCAGCCCGTTCACATTCCTCGACTATATTCTCAAGTGGATCTGTAGTTATATCGAAATCGCTTTCTTGGTCAAATAATTCGCTTTCAACAGTCGCAACAATTGCTTGGACCGCCATTTGCGTTTCGGGAATTGTGTCGGAATCGCTGTCATTTTCAAACATTTTTTCCACACTCTCTGTGGCACTTGCGTCCAAATCGCTTTTGTCAGCGGCACCTGGTTGTTGTGGCATCTGCGTTTCTGGAATTGTTTCCGAATCGCTTTCACTCTGTAACAGTTTGTCCACAGGTTCTATACTCGTATCCAAATCGCTTTCTTGGCCAAACAATTCGCTTTCGTTGGCCGCACTTGCTTCCGGAATACCCTGGGTATCTGCAATTTCTTCCAAATCGTAATCGCTTTCAGAAAATATATCGACGACCACTTCTACAACCCGCTTTTCTGCTGTAATAGTCCTTTGGGCATCTATGCTAACTATATCACTATTAGCACAAGGGTCTGCATCACTGTCCAGCTCGTTTTTGTCAGCCTCACTGGGATCTTCCAATTTTAGAGATGTCGCTGCAGTAATCTCTCCAAACTCTTCACATTTTTCGTCTCCATTTTCAAAATATTCTGCAGTTCTATTGGAACTGCTTTCTTTGTCCAACAATTCACTTTCACCAGCCGGACTTGCTTGTTGAACACTCTGTGTTTCTGCAATTCCTTCCGATACACTGGAACTTTCAAACAAATTGTCTACTCCAGATAGTGCTGCTTGAGCTTCCGAGTTCTGCGATAGTGCAACATTCAGTTTATCAGATTCTGCAGTTGTATTCAAATCGTTAGCGTCGTCCAACAATTCTTCATTGGCAGTCAATTCTGCGCCTACAATCTCCTCAATTTCTTCATCGTTGCATTCGTCAGATTCAACTGTTTCAACAGATTCATTGTCGGTGTGAACTGCATCGGCTTTGACAGCTGTTTCTGACTCCGCAGCAGATTTAAGAATTCCTTCGTTATCAAGCAGCTGATCTTCGTTATCCGATTCGCTATCGCTGACGACCAAATTTATATACTCTTCCGGTTCTGCTTCGACCATTTCAATCGCATCACTCTCGCTGGCAACCAATTTATCTTTGTTATCAACTAGTTCCTCTAAATTTCGCCACTCTTCTCCCTTCTCATTTGTACAGCTTTCTGAATCAGAACCGCTTACCACTAACGACTCTAAAAGGCCACTGCCAGAATCGTTCAGACTTGAATTTAGAGATTTGTCTGCACTCGTAATTTCAGATTCCACAGTCGTAGAGCAAGGATCAACAACATTATCCTCCATTTCAGAATCAGGAGAAATCTTTAAGTCTATGTGATGGCCCGTTGAAAGAACATTGCCAAAATTATGGTCTTCATCTACAGTCGTAGATGACGGAGAAACACACTTTTGTGTTATAGATATTCGTCGGATACCACTCAATCTTTGAGTACTGGAATGTCGTGGTTTATTAAGAAGACTATAACGAGTGCCAATTGTTGAAGAACAACATGGAGTTTCTTCTTTTTCGATAACGGTGTCTTGCTCGACTTCGTTATCCTGCTCAATTTCATCTTCTTCCTCAACTTCACATTCTTCCTCAGCTTCACATTCTTCCTCAACTTCACATTCTTGTTCAACTTCATTTTCTTGTTCAACTTCATCTTCTTGCTCAATTTCATAATCTTGTTCAACTTCATTTTCTTGTTCAACTTCATCTTCTTGTTCAACTTCATCTTCTTGTTCAATTTCATATTCTTGTTCAACTTCATTTTCTTGTTCAGCTTCATCTTCTTGCACAATTTCATCTTCTTGTTCAGCTTCATCTTCTTGTTCAACTTCATCTTCTTCTGCAACAACATGTTCTTGCTCGACTTCGTCTTCTTCTTCGACTTCGTCTTCTTGTTCGACTTCATACTCAGCTTCTTCACCATCATCGGCAGTATTTTCATAATCGTCTTCTTCGTAATCTTCATCCACAGCAGCATCATCACATTCATCCACAGCAGCAGCCTCATCAACATCCCCAACTGACACCTCCCTATGTGAACTTTTAAGTTGCCTCTTCGCTGTATTTATAAGTTTTTTAAAATAGTCTGATATCTCGTCGTCAGCCTTAATTCCCCCTTGAGACTTCGGCATTGCTGACTTGGAGATCTCCTCTTCCTGTCCCTCTACTAGAACAATAAGTGTTTTATAATCTACCAAAAGACACGCCATGCAATCGATCTTACCAGTACAATTATTAGCATAGGCATAATTGGATTCATCCACAGTAGAATTGATGCCAGTTCTGTCAATTTTCGTAGATTGACGTTTATTTCCAGCCACTGGAGTGGATAAAGAAACTGAAAAAATTAATATTTTTAATAAATTTGTTTGCTCAATTATTTTCCGGTTGATATTATGTTACCAGTTCCATCAATTGTTGTGCTGTCACTCGGGCTTTCCCGTTTAGTTGCTTTTTTGGCTGATAACTCTGTAGATTTATAAATAAAGGATATTTTAATATATAATATACATTTGTAATTAATATTAATTATGGTGCGTGCGAGTTTGTCCAAACTAAACTATAAGGACGTAGTAATTATTGCATATGGACTTCCCAACATTTCTATTCTGATAATACCAATTGCATCACTATAAATCGTATATTCAGACGTATGCTGATTATATTTATTCAGCCGAGTGTTCATGTATTTGTACAACAATTATGTAGATAGATTTAGACAGCGTTTCCAAACCATTTTGAACCCCAGACCACTTGATTGAAAAATAAATACATTGCAGATCATATTCAGGCGTATCCAGTAGAAAATACTGTTCACACAAATCGGTTGTGGGGGAAAAATACAAGTTTTAATGCTCCAAGCCGAGTACTATCAACTCCAGACAAAAATCGAGAACATCTACAAAATGGTCTTATCCACCCTGGGTAGATAGATAGATGTATTTAAGTGTGTTATACACCGCGACCTGAAATATCTATTGTGATGCCCATATTTATTTGAAAGAAAAGGATAGTCTCATCTATAGATTTTCTGTCAGGTTAATTTCCGACAAGAAATCCACCCTGGGTAAGATTAAAATGTGTGTTCATATTTTTATTCACTTACAAAGTTTGTTGATAACTGGATTGATTCCGTATTACTTTACGCTGTATTTTTAATTTACGCAAGTTGGCGGTCGCTGCCTAGTAAACTTCGGTGGCTTCAGCAGGTGCAACGTGGAAGAAATGACATAGTTTTCTTCGGACACTCAGATAAAACTTGAAGTTTATGAACTTATTCAGAGAGTACCTATAACCGGGTTGCCCTTGGCCTAAGTGTGTCTGTTGGGCAAACGCCATTACAGACCTATAAGGATCTTTGCTATATTTAAACTATGCTTTTAATATGTTTTGTATTATCAATAACTGACTAACTTGAAATAAAGCTCGATTAGTTTGAGAAACACTGACTTGGATAAACTCGCACACTGCCTGAATAAGAAATTACCAATTTGTTTCGTGTTAAATTCTTGTTTAACCAAATTCTGTTTGCTTTTCACGCATCCCGAAGAGTCTGGTAGATTCATAGCGCATATATCACCAAAATTGTGTTCCTCAATACTCTCCAACCTGCTTTGCTTTTGTTCAGCTAGTTTTTAATTATAAATAATGGAATAAAATTTGGTTTATATATCATTTGCTTAAATTTCTTCACTGGCTGCTCAATCTCAACGTAGAGAAAGAGAGAGAGAGAGAAGCCGAAAAGGCGCTCTCTTCTACTCTGTGTTGAGATAAAACAACCTGCGAACAGACGTTTTGTTTAAATAATTACTATTATTTTTAAATTAAACCTACCGTTCGACTGCTGTTCCGTAAGCATAATAACTTTGTTATCGTTGATAAATGAAGTAGTTGTGCCGGTTTTAAGACTCACATTGAGGTCTGCAAATACAGAGAAAGTTGGAATTGGGGGGGAAAATACTTTCAATATGAGTTTAACCGACCTTTTTGCTCTTTTGCTGCCATACTATTACAGCGAAGTGTTTCTCCCTGTCGTATCGCACTCATAATTTCAATTTTTGTCCCCGATTTAGCAAATATTGGCGTCCGTTGGTTTTTGATTGAATCAACGGAGCATCGACGAGTTTTTTGTTTTGCTTCCAAGTCTTTTGCAGACGATTCTGCTGACATGGACGCTCTTCTGTGATGTGGCAAACATGTGGGCGGCTGTCGTTTTTGCTCTAATTTTATTGACGTTGGTGTCTCTTGTTTGTTAGTATTGAATTTGTTTGTGTACGGCGTGGATAGTAATGCTTGTACACCATCCAACAATGAATCCGAGTCATCATCACTTATCAAAACTTTTGATACACGTGTGACTTTTCTCGACCCAGGCAGCACAGGAGTTTTTGGGTCATTTGATTTCGGTGTACTCTGTAACTCACGTGTATTACGTAAATTGGAAGCCTTTGACGACAGCTTGTTAGGTGTACCCAATTCTTTTTTAGTTCCTTTCAAACGTACCTGATTCTCTTTCTCATCATCGTCGGATAATTCATGATATGACGACGTTACCAGATCTTCACTTTCTTCTTGACTTTCAGAACTCCCTGCTGGTTCAGCACATACTTCCGAAGCAGCTACATCACCTCCCAGAGAAGTTGGAGAAACATACACGGTCACCATCTTTGGATATTCTTTGTATAAAGCAGCTACGGCTGCTGAGGTTTCGTCGACCGTTATGTTGAGGACATCGTTAGAAATTGCATCCGACACTGCTGCTCTTGTGCTGTCAACAGATTTAACTTCTCTTCCAGGTGAAATTTTGGCCGATTCTGACAATTTAGCATTTTTCTTTTTCTCCAATTCATCAGATTTGTTTAATACAAGCTCGATTTCTGCTAATAATTCAGTATCTTCCGGTCCCACAATGGAACCACTAATTTTATTATCTTCTGGCTCCATGCATTCACTGATTGCTCTCTCACATGCTTGCGGTGAAACTCCCTCGGATGTGTCTCCAAGAATTTGGTCCGCTTCTAGCTGTAGCTCCTCAAGCAGTTGCATACTTAATTCGCTATCTTTTAAGATCGAGTTCTGATCCTGGGCAATGGAAGGATTTATAGGAGCCCCAGACAAGTTTATACCCAGTCGTTGAGCGACGGCGTCCACTTGCGCAGCAGATGAAATTTTGGCACTTGCATCTGCACTTTGCTCAGCCATTGGCTGCACTGCTCCCGCATCCTTTTCAGGTGAAAAAGTAACGTTCAACTTACTTTGGCATTCCGCTGAGTAAATTTGAATAGGTGAAATAGTAATAGCCTTAGATTTTGCAACTTCGCTCTCACCTTCGTCATCTGAATCTAATGTGAACGTAAGATTTAACTCTTTTGGCTCCAGTTCCAGTTCCAGTTCCTCGTCGGCAGCGTGCGCCAGGGTTACTGCCACAGTGGGTTTAGTCATGGATGTAGTATATTTAAGCTTACTCGTCGTCGGAGTAGTACCCGCAGCTTTAGATTGCCTCGTTGCAATTGCTGAAGTGGAATGGATAGCTTTGCGTGCTGCTACAAAAAGGAGAGTAGTTGCCGGAGGAGACCGTTTCGGCGGAGCAACGTTTCTGCGTGTTTTCGAGAGACAAGCTCCATCTAAAGATGTATGCAATGCGAGCTTTGTGTTTGTTTTTGCAGCACCCCCAAATTTAGCAAGTGGGGTTGACGTTGGCATGTTCCATTCTGAACATTTTCCTGTGAAAGAAGTGGATGTAGAAGCAGCAACATTTGCAGAATCGGACTGCTTTTTGCCCATGGTTTCAGATAAGCTCTGCTGACGTGCAGACAGAGGACTTCTGGCTCGGGTACTTTTCGGAGTTGCTGGAGAGCTCTGTATTTTTGGTGTAGTAATATAACCTGGTGCACATTTAATACCACTAATAGGAGTCTGTTTAATACGTCCAGGGGTCATGCCTTGCTTCTTAGCACTGGCCATTAATGCTCGCTTCATTAAGGATTGCGGGGTGCGCAGTGGTGTAGTTTCATATCTTGAACTGCATACTTTTTTTGGTGTTTTTGGAGTTTTTGCTGCAGTCGTTTGCACTTTATTAGGCTTCTTCTCCTCTTCTGGTGTTGAATCATCACCAGAAATTTCAATAACACTAGATGTGTCTGTGGAGTTAACACTTATAACAGAGCCCACAGAAATAGGCGTCTTGTCTTCAACAATGATTGGTGTGACGGGTAGTGCGGTCACTCCTAAATGTACGTCCACCTTATTAACTACATTGCGCTGTTGCAGCTTGCTGATACTTGGTTTCTCAGCTGTATGCAAAAGATTTCTTCTAACTGGACCTTTCTGCGCCGTTTTGAAATTTGGTGTTGTGAAATCTATTAAATACGTGAATGAGTTAGAACCGGCGAGTTTACTTTGGGGTGTGCAATAGACGCTTTTCGGCGTGGTCGGCGCATTTATGTTGATAAAGGAACATTGATTACGAACCCCTGTTTCGCGCGGCGAATAACAAGTATAAGCAATATCAGACCGATTAAGCGAACAAAGGGTTTTTTTTGTTTTCTCTGTACTTTTGTGTTCCTTATTGGGGGTTCGATTTATTACTTTTATGATTGGACAGTCTGTCTCATTGGGCAGCGTAACACTTAGCTTTTTAGAATCCTTCTCTCCGCTAGTTACCGATGTTTCACATTTAAGTATGGGAACATTTCCTTGTTCGTGGGAATTGACACAATACGAAAAACTACAAATTAGACGCAAATTTATGTTTTAGCTAACACATGTATAATAAAACAATAAAAATTTATTAAATTTGGTTTAAAAAAGGCATTCTGAGGTGCAAAAACCTTTACAGCCACCAATTCATCCCGTGACCTCCAAATGTGACGTCAACAGGCCCTTCGCATTCAACCTTTATGCAATTCGCACAAGTCGAAAGTCATATTCCCACATTAATAAGAATGATTGGTAACGAATTAAATCAATGCTTCACTTTTCTTAATGAGACCACTGTCTGCTATACTGGCGAAATACTTTTTGCATGCAAACTACGCCACTCACCACTCAACTGGTATTCAATTTAACTTGTTAAACTAAACCTATAAGAAGTTTTCTAACTAGATCAGTAAGATGTCAATTGTTTGGGTTTACTATATATTTAAACTCGGTTTACGCAAGGTAAATTAGACGCTACATCCAAATTCGTTATAACCGAACTAAAAATCCGATAGATGCACAGTCAAATTACACTCAATTTCGAAGATCACTCAGAGACCGCATTTGAGGGTTGCAACCTCTGTAAGTCGTTACAATAAACCGGGGCACATTTACAACCCCTGTAACTGGAAGCGGTGACAAAGATATATTAATTAAAAGTGTACAGATTGTCTTACTGCCGTCGTTATAACTTCGAAGTGGCAATGTTAAGGATAAGTTACAAAAGAAAAGACAATCGCGCACCTTACTTGTAGTACTGAAGCATTATTTTCCCAATTTTAAGTACATATCTAAATAGTAAAAAAAAAATGTATTATACCACTTACTTGTGCACTGTGTAACGTGTTTCTACATTCCGGTGAAACTGAAAAAACATAAACCTAATTATAGCAGTTTATTAACAAAGAATTCTGCTAATATAAACATGTTTACCCGCATGTCTGGCATTGAGTTTGGAGGCTGTTCAGCAATTGGTTTATCCGGTGTGGATATATCTTCATTTTCGATGGATTTAGTAATTTTTCTGGTGTACTCCCAAAGAAATTCCTTATCCAAAATTTTAATACGAGAACCATTCAAGAGTGGACGTTTGATAATAATAGGTTCATCATTAACGTGCACTGGGTATTTCTGTGACATATTGTGTATAGTTATCTACGTAGGCGATATATGTACGAAACGGGTTAAAACAATTTAAATCACATTTATAGTGCTACTTATAAAAGACAAAGTAAAAATATTTGCCTTCTTTCACTTACTCTGCCGAAGGCGTCGCTCTGAATTTGACAATGCAAACCGCTGGCCCGGGGATCCTCGATAACATAATCAGATTTAACGTACCATCCGAAACTAAATTTACGGCCTTCCGTTGAAAACTCTTCTCCCCTGACACCATTTTCTTTTAAGCATACCAATTTTCCACCAGTTAATGACATTTTCATAACTTTTCAACTTTTGCTTCTGGAGTATGTACAAACGCCGTTAACGAAGAAAAGCCGACAAAGGTTTAGAAAAAAAATTATATTATATTAATTCTTGCCTTTCACTTTTATCAAATTTTCCTTCTAAAATATTTTACTTTTAATTCATTTAAGTTCTTTTTTACACAGGACATTAAAAGCGTTTTAAAATGACTTATTCTATGCCTAATTTTCACTTCGCTTGTGGGCTATTGGAATTTTACTTCTTTGCTTAAAAAATGGACGCGCACGATTGAATCAATTCTTGCTTCGCTTTTCGTGTTGTACCTTTCGCTTCGCCTTCGTGTTGTTTTGTTTGACGTTAGTTCAAATTTTTTGAATTAACATAGCTCGAACACCTCACAAAGTCACAAAGGAATAAAAATTATGTTGCCATTATAAAATTAGCATTGGCTGAGCCATTTTGTAAGCGAGTTGGAAAAGATGGATATTAAGCGGCTTTAAAGTGGCCCCTAGACTCTCACACGATGCAATATTATTGCACAATAAATTAGTTCACGGCTGACACTCGTGCAGTCAAAATGTTTAGTGATAAGAAGACAGCAAGTTGTGTGGCCATTGCATTCGTTATAGCTTCAAAACGGAATGAAAAAAAGAAGCGCAAGTATGATTGAAGGAATGGTTTAAAAAAGAAATAAGTACAGCGAAAAGAAAGTCTTTTTCGCCGCCAGCGTCCGTAGCGGACACACCATGATTTTGAATAGATTCACCATGATTTTGAGTGGATACATGTACAACGTCCATCTGCTTTATTTCCCTGCTTTGCCGTTTGACGTTTAAGTTTCTTTTCTCTATGTTCTCTGGTACACCTCCGATACCAGAGATCATATAGAAGCGACACTTAACCGTTAAATTTTCTGACGCTTAAAAAATGCATTGTTAATCATTACATATTTGGAAATCTGTATAGGTTAGTTTATCATTGGTTTTGAAGAAAATCAGCCACACAACAAGGAAGACGCTTCTTTGTATTCTCTGTCCGATACAACTGTATAACTTTCAATACGAACTTCATTTCATTTTCTTTCTGCGCCATACCAGAGTATACAGAGAAATGACTTGTTTTGCGCACACTTTCACTTTCAAACTGTAGTAGTGTGGCTGATTTTCTTCAGAATTCTGGTTAAGCAATGATAAACAAACCTATCCATATAGGCAACTAATGATACACACATTTTTGTTTTTAAACATCAGAAAATTTGACGTGTAAGCGTCCCGTCTCTATGGTCTCTGGCCATAGTCATGCTTCGAAGTGTTTGCTCTGTCTCGGTTAACACACAACTGAACCAATCTTGCGCAATGCTGTCTACATACGACGCAATTTTTACCAGATTGCACAATAAATATCAAACTCTCTTTGATTGACTCAATATATTGTGCAATCTTTCAATGTAATCGATAGGGATAATATTATTGTGAATATCAGTTATTGTGCAATTGACGTTAATATTGAACGTCTAGGAGCCGCTTTAGATTCTGTGCTATATCCATCAAATTTGTCCAGCCGTACGGATATCGTACAGTGTGAGCAACCAAAACGAATCTTGAGCTGACATGTTTCGGCTTTTCGTTTAGACAAATTGTACTATGTGAATAGTAGTTTGACTAACTCCATAAAATGTTCATTTGGAGTACTGACAACGCTGAGTACAGATCCCGGGTAGTGTGAAACAACAGCGCACCCGCAAGCTGTAGCAGAAATATCTTCTTTTGGGCATTGAAGATATGAAAAATTATAAATTCTAATTTAATAAATTTTGAGTTCGAAATGAAGTTGGACCTTTTTATAGTATAATATCAACGAGAATATTGTTTACAGTAACAAAGTCAACGACGCGATTGGATGAATATACTGTATTGCCTCCATTGATGAGTAAACTTTAACACTAGAAGGATTCTATCAGTCTGTGTTAATTCTGGACTTGTAAATTTTAATAGATTTATGAATTATGCTAAGGTATTATTTAGTGATTAAATCACTTTTCAGGTCATTTAGGAGCTTAAAAACAGTTAATGAATTATTAAATTTAGAGACTCGGGATAGCTCCCGCTTAATTTAAAGAAAAATTACTCATCCACTTAGTTCTTTGAATACAATTATTGACTTTCACTGTTTTAAAATCAGGCACAAAATCAGAGCATGCGCTTGTGCCACCCATAACTTAACTATTTTTAATCAAATGTCTAACTCCGGATGAATATATTATTATATTATTATTAGTTTTTTATTTACAGGGGACAGATTCACAAATATTCCGGAGGAAACAGGAATATCGATATAATCAGACCTTTACTCTCAAATGATGTCAAAGCCTTAACGAATGTGATTAAATGTATTCACGATACGGTATAATTGTATTAATGTATTCAAGTTAGAGCATATCAGTTTAGAACTCTGTCTTATAAAACTGTCTTGTTTAGCTTTCTCATGTTTGGTTAATTAACAACGATTCATATATATTTCAAAAATATATATTTTTTAATTGTCAATTTCGATTAAACCATAAAAAAAGTTTGAAGTTTTTCGATGCCAAGCTTAGAATATAGCTTTTTAGAATATATTTATAGATAGTATAGGTATAAACTTATAATAAATCATGAACACACCTAATGAGTTTTTAACTACATATTCATATATACAAAAAGCCAACACGTTAACCCAGCCATTGTGGTTCTGATTGTTTTGGGGAATGTGTGTGTGACAGCTGAAATACCGTGTGAAGAAGATTGTGGAAAATAAAAAGGAACAAGTAAATACATTTATAGAAGTGGATTTTAAAATAAATTCTTAATAGAAGAATACCATAATATTAACACAAAATGGATGCTGATGCGTCCCGCAAAACCTGGGAACTGGAAAACAACATTGAAACCCTTCCGAGCTGTGATGAAATATTTCGCTATGATGCTGAACAACAACGGCAAATATTGGATGCGAAACCTTGGGAAAAGGATCCCCACTATTTCAAAGACATTAAAATATCAGCACTTTCATTGCTGAAGATGGTGATGCATGCCCGTTCTGGCGGCACTTTGGAAATAATGGGATTATTGCTGGGGAAAGTTGAAGACAACACAATGGTGAGTAGTTTATCTGAAATAAAAGAATGGTATTCCAACTAATTGTTATTTAAAAACAGATTGTCATGGATGCTTTCGCTTTGCCTGTGGAGGGCACAGAAACGCGCGTTAATGCACAATCACAGGCATACGAGTATATGTCTGCCTACATTGAGTCCGCAAAGGAGGTAGGACGCCTGGAGAATGCTATTGGTTGGTATCACAGCCACCCCGGTTACGGCTGTTGGCTTTCCGGCATTGATGTGTCCACTCAGATGCTGAATCAGAACTATCAAGAACCATTTGTAGCCATTGTTGTCGATCCGGTACGCACGGTTTCCGCTGGGAAAGTATGCCTTGGTGCGTTCCGTACGTATCCAAAAGGTTATAAACCGCCAAATGAGGAACCATCCGAATATCAAACAATTCCATTAAACAAAATCGAAGATTTCGGTGTACATTGCAAGCAATACTATCCGCTCGAAGTTAGCTATTTCAAGTCTGCTTTGGATAGAAAATTGCTTGATTCGTTGTGGAATAAATACTGGGTGAACACTTTGGGAAGCTCCGGATTGCTGACCAATTCAGAATACACCACAGGTCAAATTTTCGACTTGTCTGAGAAACTTGAACAAAGTGAAGCCAATTTGGGACGAGGGCCATTCCTAGTTTCAGGTATACCTCTAAATGAACTTTAGTATTATTTAAGATCAAATACTATTTTGATTTTTAATTTGTAGGAGCAGATGTCAATGAGAAACGCAATGAAGATAAATTGTCGAAAGCTACACGTGATTGTAGTCGTGCTTCAATCGAACTTATTCACGGTTTAATGGCACAAATAGCTAAAGACAAATTATTTAACAAGATTGGTCTTGGCAAGTGAGTGAATATGTAATTTACTTTTTTTTACTCTGGATGTACACAAATAATTAAAATCTAATTGTATATTTAGAAATATTAATGAAATAAATACAATCAAGGATGCTTTTATACGAGTATAAAGTCGTCTTGATGCAAATGTAGAAAATCAAGTCTAATTTGTCGTAGCTTGGGAATATGTTTTAAGTGGGTGTCAAGAGCACTTGGCCAGAACAGACACTTATGCCATACATTGTAATGGGAATATCTACATACAAATTTCAATTTTAAATCCATCGTTCTTAAAGTTCTTTTGTATAATGGATATAAAACACATAAAGACAATAATGATATCGTAAACTGATGTTACAACACTTTTTCAATCACATTGTGTGAATTATTGACAATATTCTTACACCTTTCGCAAAGGAACAAAGACTGCCTTGGCATGGTGGCACTCGGCTGAGAGTAGGATATATTTTAATTACATATTGAAAGCATTATGCAATATTACAAGGATCATTCCAAAAACTTTCTGTTTCAACAACTATAAACCAATTAAATGTTATGGACGATATTAGATTTACCGCGGGAAATCCAATATTTAGATAATTATTGATTTGTTTATCTGTGAAATCGGCTTTTTGGACCTACATTTTTCGTACAGAACGATTCCATCCAATTATGTCCAACTGTAAGGAGGTTTGTTTCTCACTCTACCAAACAGAATAAGTTCAAAGCATCCATATCAGTATCTAAATATCAGCTTTTTGCAATACTTGACTTCTAAAAATTTCGAGTTCCATCTCTTTCACGAATATTATCAGAAGACCTGACTACACATGTGTGCCCATACTTCCATCATAACACTTTTCAAAGTAATAATTTTCTGCTAAAGGATTTTGTAAAGTAGGGGGGAAAATGCATATTACGTTCCTTTTATTCTCTTGTATCACTTGGAAGAAGTGTGGTATAGTTATCAACATCATTTCGTTGTAAATTTATTATATTCATAATTTCTTATCAAGTTCATTGTACGAACGCTTATGATAATATGGCGTGTTACTATTTTAAATGTAATTAGTGACTGCGCTTTTGTCTGTTAAACGTTGCTTATCGTGTTCGAACTATATACCATAGGACGCGCAACAATACAGCCACGTTAGTCGTTAGCAATTATTTCATTATCGACTCCAACATGAAATAGAACTTCCTTCCAGTTTGCACCCCCATAATTAAATATGTCTGTCTATCTGCCACGATTACTGTTTTAATTGGTTGGGTATAGACACACACACACTTAAGCATGAGTATAATGCTAACACCCCAACAGGCGGAGCACCCACTCCACCCTATTTGACCATCGTTATTTTTGCTTTATATAATAGCATGTTGTATTCTCTTCTGTCATTTATTATAAAATTATATACATTTCAGTTGACACATTTACTAGTATACCCCATGTATATAGGCATATGTATATATACCGTATGTATAGATTAGAGAGCAACACGCGTACATACTGCCTAGTGAGAGTACCGAGCCTAACATTCGTTTGATGATGATAACCAAGCCTATTGCAGTAACTGCATCGTGGCCTAATGCGACGAGTATTCGGTTATGTAAGTCGATTAAGGCAGCATTGATTAATAACAAGTATCTTCGGTGGATAATATTGAATATGCTGAAATAAGCATCTTCGGTGGACAATATTGAATATGCCGAAAACAAAGTTATAAACAACGAGTAAATAAGTCTGAAGCCGGGCTAGACCGACTTCGAAACACCCTTTACCCTTACATGTGCATACGAGTTAAACAATGGCGATGTTTTATTCGTAAATCAGCAAATATCTAAGGTAATAAATCAGGAGCATATCTAAGGTAATTTTCGGTAGAGTACCCTGTGTGAATTTTAATGGAGGAAGGCGTGACTGTCGTCGTCCCCATTTCTTGTGATGGCTTCAATATAATTATTCATATAAAATTTAGTCCAAGAATATGGCAAAGGTCCTAAGTTTTAAACATGTAGTAATAGAGACTCTCAAATTGTCCCGCCCATTCTTTGTTTTATATTTTCGACTAGCACTCTGAACTTTCGTATGAAGCTTCGATACTGAATCTTGCTTAGGGCCCCAAAAATGTAGTAGTAGTAATCTGCCCATATTTTACATGGCCGCTAGTACCAGGGAGCACTTAAATAGGTATGTCCTGGCTAGTACGGACCTAATGTATACAGCTATCAATTTGTATTCATATTTCATTATTAGAAGCAAAGATAAGTTAATTTTAGATGGGGTCCCCAAAGTTCATTATATGGGAGAGAGGTATGTCCTATATCTGATCGACCCCATTTCTTTTGTATGGCTTTGTAGCGTCAATATACGCATTCGTATAAAATTTCGTATAGAAATTGTGTACAGTTCGTAAGTTATAAAGTGTATCATTAGTGGGCATGGTTGTGAAAAAAAACTCGCCCATGTTTTGTGTGGTGTTTAATGTAAGTAGCCTCAAGCTTTTTGTGAAATCTCGTTGATGGATCTTGTATAGGAAGCTCATATTTTGCATCCACACTAGTATGGACCCAATGTACTGCAATATTTTGTTCGTATATCAGCAATACAAGCAGAGCGTAGCTAATTTAAATTTTAGTCCCAAAAGTTCCTTATATGGAAGGTGGGCGTGTCCTTTCTCTGGTCAACCCCACTTTTTGTAGTTAGATTTATAATGTCAATATCTACCTCTCAATTTCATACACAAATCCCTAATAGATCTTCATTTATGAATATGTGAGCATGTGTATGTGAACATATGTATGTGGGCGTGGCAGTTAATATAGACCACCCAAATTTTACATAGTCTTTAGTAAGATCCACATCTACATAAATAGCAAATTGCATCACTATTTCATCAATTGGACCGAAGTTATAATCATTTTAAAAAGGTGAAAAAGATTGTATATATAGGAGTGGTTTGGTTCAAATGGGCTCGTAGACTATACTTTTGCAAAGTTTCATTAATATCTCTAACGGTGTGGAAAAAAGTGGTCACAAACGAACGGACGACTCAAAAAGAGATTCTGAGCATATGTGTATACTTCTTTCCATACCTGCCACGCCTGCTTCTGGTAGTTGAAAAACCTCTCAACCGCACAAACTTAGTATTAATAAGTAGTCAAATCAGAACTGGTGCAAAGATACATAATTTAATAGATAATTTTACTTTATATACATAAATATTGAACCAATGAGTAAGTGGTGAAATCAGAATTGGAGCATAGTCATTTGATTTGACCAGTATAGAATAAGTATCGGTTCAGTTGAAAACAGTCCACAAACTCCCCCCTGAGTACCACAGGAGAACCGGTGAAGAATTTGTATTTTCATGCATACATTTCAGAACAATTTATCATTCTTATTGACCATAGCTTTTAAATCAGAAGTTCTTAGGAACTAGTTTCAACTGGATGCTTTTCTATATTGTCATCTAAAGCAAAAGTGTAGAAGAATTTGGTGATATTCAAGGATCGTTGTAATTGAAGAAGGATCATTGTAATCCAACAACATTGTAATTGAACAAGGATCATTCGTCTTTCCAAAAGCCAATTGTCGGAATCGATTATTGATTCTTGTCTTTGTTGGCATGCCCTTTTCAGAGTAGTATTGCGTCTATAATAATTCCCAAGTATTTAACCTTTGTGTCGATTTTAATTGGTTCATTGTTTATATGCAAGTGATATTTGCTATGCCTTTTATTTGTATAAATAGCTTGAACTGTCTTGTTACTATTAATTTCGATACCCCACTTCTTGACCCATATTAGTGTGTTGTCCATTAGTATTTGTGGTTTTGTTAAGACTACGTCAATGTTGTTATTTGACGGTAATAAAACGGTGGTGTCATCAACAAATGTAGCCATCTCCTGAGGTAAACGAAATATGTTTAAAGTTCACGTCAATCGAGCTTCTTTCTGGAGACTTTTCACCGTAGGATAATGAGAAAAATTATTCGAACCGCGGGGACTTGTTGGGTATATTCTATTCGCTTTCATCATCTTATATGCGAAAATAGTTTTACACCTTTGCTTTAAATTCATCAATCATTCAATCACTCTGATGTTCTAGAAGCATTCATCACTCTGATGTTCTAGAATCATTCATCACTCTGATGTTCTAGAAGCATTCATCACTCTGATGTTGTAGAAGCATTCATCACTCTGATGTTGTATAAGCAGGATTATATAATACAAGTTAAGGGAGAGACATGTGCGAAATTCAAGTTATAAGCAGATTGTTTGTGTAATCGAGACCACTATAAGTCATTCCACTGTACATATATATATATATATATATATATATATATATATATATATATATATATATATATATATATATATATATATATATATATATATATTCCATAAGTCAAAAATTTTTAAAGCACAAGAAAGTATTCTACAAGTATATCCTTTTTCCCACTTAAATGCCTATAAAAGATAACATAAATATATAGAAGAAGCGCTCAAATTTTATTCTACCGGTATCGATTCGGATATTGATATTATGGTGTAAGATTTATAAACAGAAACAGGATATTTTTGCCCATAATTCTGACTTTATTTTAAATATTTGTACACAATTTGTTTGCCAAACTCAATTTAAATATGACAAATGAAAACTATTCTAATATTCGTTTACTTTTCGTTTCTTGCTTGAAGATGGCGTTATTATCTATAATCGACACATTGCAGGCAATAAATATCAATTACATTGAACAAGCTTTGCTGTATCCTGCGACTTCCCTTTTAAATATACACACACATATACAAGTACGCAGTAACCCTTTGGAGGTGACTCCTCTTTTGTTATTTTCACGAAGTCTTAAATGAAACTACCATTAAATGACTGCAATGTATACAAAGAACAAACGACAGACGACGACGACACCCAAAGGACACTTCCATACACATTCTTTGTGTATACATAAGATTCGGTTATTGGCAACATTGGCTATAAAAGCCACTGCTCAATGTTACACGCACTTCATTCGTATACGCAACGCACAAATTACTGTATCTAAGAAAAAAAAAATTAAATAAACTTGCGCATGAAACCCCAAACGCGGAGTGTTCCCCTACGAATCGGACCAGATGCCACAGCAGTGCGAATTTGTGACAAAGAAACAATCAGTTCAGCCATAGGCAGAAAGAAGCATCGCTCAGATTGTGTGCAGCAGCAGCAGCAGCAGCATCAAGATAAAAACTAAAAAAAAATGCCAAAAATTTAAGAGAAGTTTTGCTAAATTATTTATAAAAACATAAAAGCGAGATTGACTATTTATATAAATAAAAAAAGGAAAAATTTGACAAAATAATAAATCTAAATACACAACCGGGCGACAACCAAACCATCAGCAACGCAAATTTTTAGCAAGTGCCGGAGCACCACCGCAAAGGCGCGTGTAGAGACTTGGCAGCGAAACGGAAGGAAACTGTAATTGGTGCGTAGCTTTGTGAATTACTGTTAATTACCCGTAATAGCAGCTTAGCGTGTACTAAGAGTACATTGTATGCCGAACAAAGAAGGCGACATAAAAAAGTGGTGTAAAAGTATTATTTTAATCAACGGCAGGATAACGCTCAATTGGATCATTACACCAAAGCTGGCGCTCTTGTAGCTGCCCACCTGTAGCAGAACGAATCGAGCAGGTAAAAACCCATCTTCTTAGAGCAAATTTAAAAATTTAACTTAAACAACAAACCTACGGTACGCTAATTGCTGTTGGACTGTAACAGAAAGTCCGCATATCGCACTGGCCAGCCCATCTCTAGAGCGGGCCATAAGCACTAACAGCAGAGAGGAAATTCGTATACGTGAGTCAAGAGCGTAACATATCACACACCACTCTCTAAGTAGCAGTTCGACATACATACGCGCATTCAAACAGCAGCAGCACCAAACCAACCCAACACACCCACACACCCATCACTCCCACCACACTCACCACACTCACTGTTTTCCCGTAAAGCTCAACAAACACACAACCGAAAATGTACGGCATGCTGTATGAGAGCGTTCAACATTACATTACCGAGGAGTATGGCGCTGAAGTGTGGAAGCAAGTGTGTCAGATTGTTGACTGCAAGCACAACATCTTCAAGACTCATCAAATATATCCGGACAAATTAATGCCCGACTTTGCGTTTGCCTGTGCCGCATGCACTGGCGAATCGTTTGATTTCTTTATGAAATTCTTTGGGCGGTGCTTTGTGCGTTTCTTTAGCAATTTCGGATACGACAAAATGATACGCTCCACCGGCCGTTATTTTTGCGACTTTTTGCAATCCCTTGACAACATACATCTGCAAATGCGCTTCACCTATCCCAAAATGAAGAGTCCCTCCATGCAGCTGACGCATATGGACAATGAAGGCGCTGTGATTGTCTACCGCAGCAGTCGCACCGGCATGTCCAAGTACTTAATTGGACAAATGACCGAAGTTGCCAAAGAGTTCTACAATTTGGATATTAAGATTTACGTGCTGGAGAGTCAGAATGACATTTGTGGCGGCACAACGGGTCCGATTAAAATGACCTCTAGTGGACCTACGGTGATTGTTAAGTACCGCATCGATTTCGATAATTGCGAGTATATGACCAAGCGTGTTAATGTTGTCGCTCATCCGACACAGCTGAATTTGCCAGCGGTAAATATGGAAACATTTCTAGATCTGTTCCCCTTTACTTTTGTCCTCAATCATGACATGAGAATTACGCATGCTGGTGAGAAAATTGTGGAAACTTGGATTTTACACAATCCGGGCAAGAATCCCAAAAGTTTTATCGGAGCCTTCGTAATGGAGCATTTCAACTGCCGCCGCCCCAAAGATATACAAATCGAGTGGGATGTCATCGTACAGATGCGTACGGTTTTATTTGAGTTCGAGTTGATACGCACCGGGCGCAATCGCGCCGCCTACGAGGCGGCTTTGAAGTACGATTTTGCAAACTACGATGAGTCGGCATTTAACGAGGCGCACACTCTGGCCACATTCCTGCCAGATAGCGTAAACGATATGAGTGATGCAGATAAGGAGGAAGTAGATCCCGCCACTGGCGAACGTAAGATATCGCAGGGTCAAAAGTCAATTCTATTAAAAGGTCAAATGTTTTACATTCAGGATGTGGACTCTATTATATACCTTTGCAGTCCATTAATTGAGAACCTCGACGAGTTGCATGGCATCGGATTGTTTTTGAACGATCTGAATCCGCATGGGCTGAGCAGAGAGCTAGTTATGGCTGGATGGCAGCACTGTTCCAAACTGGAGATAATGTTCGAGAAGGAAGAGCAACGATCCGATGAATTGGAGAAATCGCTGGGGCTCGCAGACTCGTGGAAGCGTCAAGGTGATGATCTCCTCTATTCTATGATACCGCGACCAATTGCTGAACGCATGCGGTACGGACATGAAGGTACTTGTCAGAGTTTCGAAGAGGTGTCTGTAATTTTCATTGAGGTCATGAATGTTTACGACGGTGGCTCAAATAACATACAAGATGCTATGAAAGCGGTGAATACTTTAAACACCGTGTTCTCGGCATTTGACGAGGAAATTATATCGCCATTCGTATACAAAGTGGAGACTGTGGGCATGGTTTATATGGCGGTGTCCGGCGCACCAGATATTAATCCATTGCATGCAGAACATGCCAGCGACCTAGCTTTGCGCGTTGTTAGGAAAGTGAAAGCTTTGAAAATCAAAGATCTGGCAATACGAGTGGGCATTCACTCGGGTCCCGTTGTGGCCGGTGTGGTGGGTTTGAAGGTGCCTCGCTATTGCCTCTTCGGTGATACAGTAAACACTGCTTCGCGCATGGAGAGTAGCAGTGATCCTTACAAAATACAGCTATCAAACGACACAGCAAAGAAGGTGAGGGAGATCGGTTATAAAGTCCAACCGCGCGGGTTCGTGAAGGTGAAGGGCAAGGGCGAAATGGAAACCTTCTGGCTGGTAGATGGACCCAAATGAATGATTTAATAAAATATTCTCATATACTAAAATATCATGTAAACTTATCACTTCAACTCTTATACGAGTATACTGAATTATTTTAACAATAAATGCAAATTTGTTTAAATGTTTTCCATAATTTTTTAACTAATTTCCATCAATTATTAAATCTTCCACCACGATTCATTATCTGTTGGATCAGCAGAAATTCATAAATGCAGGGATGTTTGGAACTAGTGGTGAAAATCTTACCAACTTATCAAGAACACGCTCTAAGCAGTCTCTGATTTCAATAATCTGGAAGATCTTGCCAATCGTAGACGCCTTCTGGCTGTTGGATTGGGATGGTTTTGTAGCATTGCGATATACCTGCTTGTCAAATGGTGGAGTTCCTCTTTAACCATTCGGATATTTCAGTCCCGATGAAAATTTTGGTTTCTAATAAACCAAGGGGCCGCTGTAATATTCCGCAATATTTTATAATTAATATTGGAGCACTTTTGAAGGTTGCAGTTACCAAATTGTGGGAGGATCTGTGAAAAACTCCCCCAACAATTTTAATCTCACATAGAATGTGCTCTGAAGTTTCGAAGTTGTGTTCACAGAATCTGCAGTCAGAAATGTCTGACAGGCCTATCTTGTTAAGGTGATACCTTAGGCAGCAGTGACCTGTCAGATATCCCATTAGAGTCCTAAGACTTTTTGGAGATACTTCTGTTTAGGGTCAGAAATCTCTTTGCCTGTCTTTGGCCAGAAACGTGCTGCCATTGAGTAGCTATCTGAGTTTCTTCCTATTTCCTAAGTAGGTCTGTTGAGTAGTACGTAGCCACGCCGCAGAAAGGTTCAAGGCCAATGATGGGCGGAGCGTCCCACGAGGTAGTCCGCCGTTTCATTCCCAGCGTGGCCTTCATGTCCAAGCACCCAACAAAGTATGAGATAGTTGTCTTTGCGTAGTTCATTCAGGATTTTATGGCATTCTTCAGCCATTCGGGACGTAGTAGTACGTTCCCAGGGCCTTAAGGGCACCCTGGCTATCTGGCATAATATATATAAGCATACGAAGACATTCTCGGAAACATGCTTCGATGGCAAAGACTTCCGCTTGAAATATTGTGGGAGTGCTACCCATAGGGAGCGCTTTTGGAACAATGGCCCCATTATGCGTGCTCCTGCACTACCGCCTTCCAATTTGGACCCGTCGTTTACCATACCTCGGCACCTTGTGGAATATTGGTAATGTATTCCTCAAACCAACTTCTTGGAGGGATGTGAACCTTATACAGTGTAGGGAATGAAATTTTTCTCAACATATTGTCAGAAAACCTTGTAAGAGGTAATTCAGAAAGGGATCAAGCACCCTCATATGACCCCAAAGGTCGCGACTTTTCATGTTGGAGATGTCCTGAAGGCGTAAGGCTTCACCACAGGCCTCTCTTTCAATAATTATGGTTATCGGAGGGATGCCCGTGATGACTCCCAGAGCATCAGTAGGGCAGCTACGCACCGCTCCTGTTATTCCTACGCATCCAAGACGATCCAGTTTATTTAGTTTTCTACTGGCCATTTTTTGTCATATCTTGGGCCATCAAGCTAACGCTGAATAGGTGACCATTGGTCGTACCATGCTAATATTAATAATATTAAGTCCAGTATATTAGTTTTGGGGAGATTCCCCAGGTTTTACCAAAAAGCTGTTGGGAAGCAAAGAATGTTTTTGTTGCTTTATTTGTTATGAAATTTAAATGTGAATTCCAAGTAAGCTGTTTGTCCAGGACTACTCCTAGATATTTCGCCTTTTTGGAATATTCTAAAATTGCTCCATCTAACGAAAGTTTAGTCAGATTGACCTTTTCCGCGATTGATGAATGGAACAATTGTAGATTTCTGTGGATTTAAGGATAGCGCTTTTTCTTTGCACCAGCTGTTGGTTATGCCGTGGTTTCCTCATGGCCACTCACAGATGGTCTCCTCATTTTCACCCACAGATGGACTCCTCATTTCCACCCACAGATGGTCTCCTCATGGTCACCCACAGATGGTCTCCTCATGGCCACCCACAGTATATATAACTATATCATCAGCGTAACCTTGTGTTCTAAAGCACAGACTATTGAGCTTCTCAAGGAATTCATCAATATCTAATGTCTAGAGGAGAAAGGACTCCGTCTTGCGGACAGCCCCTGGTTGTATTTATGGCTTCGTTGACTCCTGTAGCTCAACTTTGTTGGCTCTGGTTCTTAGCATGTTTACAATCCAGTTGGAGATTAGCGTCAAATGACGTATTATCGAAAGCACCTGAGATGTCCAAGAACGCAAATAGGACCATTTGTTTTACTTTTATAGCCTTTTCCATCATTTGTGTTAGGCTGTGTAATGGGAGTTGTTGTTGATTCTCCCAATTGGTAAGCAGACTGACTACCACACACAGGATTTTCCTTCAGATAGGTTAGTCTTATGTGGCAGTCTAAGAACTTCTCCATGGCTTTAATCATGAAGGAGCTGAGGCTGATAGGTCTTTATGCTTTAGGCAGTTGATCTGAAGTTTTATCTGCCTTGGGTATGAATACCACATTTACCACCATCCATTTTAAAGGAATGTGAGCAAGCGGAAGGCTTGACCTTATTATCCTGACCCGACCGGTGGCAATTATGTCCGAGCCCCTTTGAAGAAGGAAAGGCATGACACCATCTGGACCAGAAGATTTGTAGGGGCCAAAAGTTGATATGGCCCATTGCACCCTGTCATTATTTATAAATTTGGCCGCTAGACTCCTTCCCCGATACAATAGTTGTTGAAGGAGCAATTCTATAGCGATAAGCAAACCACTATTAAATGTAGTTATTGGAAGCAGAATTTACAAAGAATGCCACTTAAAATATTGTGAGGCATATTTCACAGGATAACAGTGATACTAGAAGAAAGCCTTATAAGCTGACTACAACCTTATTATCACATGTTCGCTCTAATTCTATAGGAGGCACAACGCTACATAGATATAATTTTAATCGGCATCGGAATTGAGCAGCACTTAATATTTTGTGTTACAGAGAGGTAACGATACAATCTGAACAAAATACAAATACGAATTATCTAGGATGTGAAATACGAATTATCTAAGATGTGTAACTTAACAAATTGTAACAAACCAATCACGATTATAAAATCGCAAACAAACTTTACAAGCGTATCCAGGGCCCTCCCATTTAAGTGAGCCCTGAGAACAGTGACCACAGAGACGCAACACTTGAACGTCTCTCGTTTTACGCACACTTAAACATGCGCAAAACTGTACTAGTGTCGCTGATTTTCTTTAGAATTCTAGTTAACCAATGAAAAACAAACCTATCCATATAAGCAACTAATGATAAACAAAGACAAAACAAAGAGTCGAAAGCCTCTGTAGCTAGTACTCATTCCCCCAACACCTTGCACTCATAATTAATTATGGTGTAAGATATAATAATAATAATAATAATAATAATAAAGACTTTTTTTGAAACGTCAGTAAGTTTGACGTTTAAGTGTCGGTTCTCTGCCTGAGACTTGATGCAACGACACAGGTGGTGCAGATAAATTTTGAGAGAATTCAGATCTCGCTTCTGTCAAAATAGTCAGCAGGCGGGTTCCGGAGGCATGAGAATATTTGTAGTAACGGGCGAAAAATTTCTTTGACGGCTGAAATTTTAGTTTTATAACGCCTGAGATAATCCCGCCACTTGGAACTTTGAAACACTTCACATTTTCTTTGCCCCAACTTTTGCGGCATATTACACAAAATTTGCCCACTTTATTATTTTTACTTAATAATAAATAAATAAAATTTATAATCAGCATAATTTTATGTTTCGATAATTTCAATAAAGCGCGGCAAATTTTTTGGCGGCACCGGTTTTCATAATTTGACAGAACCGAGACCGAAAGAGAACAACAAAACAGAATAGGCTAGGAAACGTCACTTATCTGCACCACCTGTGTCGTTGCATCAAGGCCTGAGAGTATCCATTCGCAATTTGACACCTATGAACAGTGATGCCATAGTAAATAGCGAAGTGGCAACTTTGTCTGCGTACACTAGCTGAATATACGAGATGCGCCGCAAATTTAGTGTTTAACATTTTACACAGGTCGTATCTGAGAGTATTAATAAATATATATTAGAAATATATGCTCATGCTTATACAATATATAAAAATGAAACGAAGGAGAAAACGAATTGAAAATGAGAAGTCAAGCTTTTGTTCTTTTACAGCCGCTGGCAACTCTGGAGAAAAAACCCGCGCGAATGGCCACGAGAAAATAAAAAATTACTAAAATAAGCAGGAATAAAGATTACAGATAGATCAGTTCAGATAAGCTCTAAAAATTTTTAATATTATATGTGAAGTATAACATGTTGAAGTTTAGTTTAATTGTTGCTGTTTGTGAAAATCTTGGCATTGGCTTCAAAGGCGAGCTTCCGTGGAAATTAAAGTAGATTTATGGGCAGGAGAATCTTTGTTTAACTTGAGATACTAACTATTTTCTTTTGCAGAAGTGAATTGAAGTACTTCAGTAATACAACAAAGCGGGTGAAAGATGCTTCGAAACAAAATGCTGTTATTATGGGAAAGCGAACCTTCTTTTGTATACCAGCGGCAAAACGACCTCTACCAGGACGATTGAACATTGTACTTAGTTCAACTTTGCAGGCTAGTGATCTTCCAGAGGGTGTGTTGCTCTG
Source organism: Clusia tigrina (assembly GCA_920105625.2). NCBI lineage: Eukaryota > Metazoa > Arthropoda > Insecta > Diptera > Clusiidae > Clusia > Clusia tigrina. Next base: position 24,925,955 of record OV050031.1, on the reverse strand, counting down.
CCCAAATTTAGAGGCAGCGATGGCGCGCTTGGAACAAGAAGATCTGCGTTCAAATATTGAGAATGTTTGGATTGTAGGTGGCAGTGGCGTCTACGACGAAGCCATGACATCAAAGCGTTGTCATCGTTTATACATCACAAACATCAAATCAGTGTTTGACTGTGATACTTTTTTCCCGAAAATACCTAATGATTTTCAGGAAGTACAGCCCGATCCAGACACACCTCTTGGTGTACAAGAGGAGAACGATATAAAATATGAATACAAAATACTGGAAAAGCAACCTACAACTTAAATATTTGTAAATTGTTTGAATAATTATGATTTTTTTGGAAAGTTATTATATTTTAATGAATTTTATTTATTTTTGATGTCTTCCGCAGTTATTATGTCACCTTCAATCCCTTTGGCGGCTAACATTAGTTCATATAATTGGACTGTCTGGTCATCGCTTAGCATCTCCACCATTTGGGCATCTAATTTGTCACCCAATTCTCCTTTTGGCTTGCCGCGTAAGCCCAATTGTGCACTTATTTTTATAGCATATTCCTGCAAAATTATGTAATCTGAATTTGATTAGAGATTTCAAATCATGGAAACCTCATCTCCAAGCTGTTGTGTGAAGTTGTATGAAACTCACCGCCCATTCTTTCATAAATGTTTGTGCCTCTGTATCCGAGCACTTAACATGTCTCCGAAATTCATCGCGCACATAAATATTGCCTAAATCTCGCAAGTCCTCAGGCAATCCTTTTCAAATTTACAGATGACGCATGTTCGTACATATAATCAAAACTAATCAGAATTATTTTCCCACTAACCTCGGTGCAGTCGTAATACTGTTTTATACAATATTCGCACCCTTTGCGGATGTGTCAATTGATCAACCATGATTTTAGACATTCTTCTATTCGCTAGTTATTTTTAGTAGTTAATAAATAATTCAAATTAATTGTAAGTAATTTTGACTAGTTCAGCGAAATGAGTTGAAACAGCTGCTTCAAAGGGAATTTTTCAAAAACTTCCTATTCAGGGTTGTATTTATAGGCATGAAACAAGTGTGTATCTCCACTTTTAAAAATTTGGATATACTCATTTTGAGGAAAGAGAATATTTTATTATCAATTTTAAATATGCATTTTATTAAATTTCACTTACATGTTGAATTGTTGTTACATTTAAGTTCGAATCAGCTACTTTAATGCACTCCGCTTACCTATAAACATTTTTATTTCAACCGGTAATTTTGTGGAAACGAATACATAATATTCTTGAGAAATTTTAGTGATTCTGCACTGGAAATGTATATTGCGGTCTAGAACATATACTGCTGAACATTTTATTGCATTCAATCAATACTATAGTTCAAAATTTTACCGAAGTAATATAAATGATTTAATCTCAGACATATTTTCCTTGCATAATCACACAATTTACATTCAAAAGAAAGTTATTTCTGTAAAGAAATGAATTCTATAGTATACACAAAATATGTCATCTTTCCGCTCTTATGGTGTCTTGGTTGCACGAGACATCAATGTAAAAAACTGCATGAATTTCCAATGACTTTTGACATTTGTCGTATCAGCGAGTACAATCATTATATAAAATAACAAATTCATCACCATTGAATTAAATTAAAAGTCACACTTCACAACAATGGTAACGAAGATTCGGATATAACATTAGACATATATATTTCTTTCCAAAAACAAATATTAATTAATGTTATTTTTCCGAAATGTCTATATATATATATATATATATATATATATATATATATATATATATATATATTATATATATATTTAAGAGTATTGGAAACTTTTAAATGCAACCTTGTGTAGGACGTTCGAGAATATTCATTATATCATTTGTCTATAAAAGGGCGTTACGCAGATATCTCGTCACCATTCCTTAAGTGAGTTTTTGACCGAACGAACGTTCTGAGTTGTGAACGTGTGAAAGTGCCGATTCAGGTTGATATAAATTTTGTGCATAAAAAAACGAGAAAATAAAACACAAAAAAGGTAAGACATATTTTTAAAATTATGTTTAATATGTATGGTATAGGAGTTTGTAAAATAAATTGTTCAAATTTGTGTTGCAAAGAGTTTCCAAAGTGAAACGCAATTGCATTTCACAAATGCCGAGTAATTGCAAGAAAATCAATAATTGTGCAATTCTTTCGACCTTTCGAGTGGAAATTAGTTTTTGAGTACATTAATTTGTATGTGGACTTTGATATAGAAATATTTATATAGTATATATAGCTAATGAACTAAACGTTTTCTTCAGGGAATTGTAGGAACGATGAAAACCGAAGCGCTTTTTCACGTGGGCCTGGCAGACATTTTGTGAAAAATGGTGTGAATCGTAAAATGTGCTTCTGATTAAAACTTGATTTTTTTTAATTACATATATAATTATTTTGCGACCAGATATAAACATTTTCCTAATTTATATGTAGTTTTTTTATTTTTCAATGTGGAATTTAATTCTATTTTCTGTGTACAATGGTAAAATGGTTTTTTATTGGCCATTGAAGCAGTTTTGGCGAAACCCCATTCGCCCGCTTTCCTTTATATGGCATGTTCTATCTCTTTTCCTCGCTTTGAAAAGTGAGTCATTCCGTTCTCAAGATTTAGAAGCACATTTTTCCAGGTGGATCGATACAAACGCGCAGCTTGTTGGTTTTACATGCAATATGAATTTCGTGTAAACGAACAGAAACGAACCATCTGCTGCAATGCAGATGTAGGTAGGTATAGAGACATAACTGCAGATGCAAAGTAAAAAATGGAATCGTAATCCAAATCCTTTTGTATAAAAAAAAAAACGCACGGTCGAGCACATGTAAACTACATTCTTAAAATTTTTTTTTGTTTGGAGATCATTTTGTTTGTATACTTAAGAAATAAAATGATCGAAAATAATTTTTTCTGCAATCGTTCATTCAAAAATCACTTTACTATTCTTCTTCCCCCCTTACTGTCTGCTTTATTTCCATGACTTGTATAACAATAGTAAAATTCACACATGGTAACAGAACAGACGCTATGGTGCCTAAACTATTTAAATTGGAGTGGCATTGCTATTCCGTGTACTTTCAGTTCAAAAGAGCCACTGCCATGTCATTTTCACAATAGCGTGTGCTGCCCGCCTATATATTCGTTGTTGTATTTCGGAACTAGCCGAAGCGAGAATAGTAAGAGAACATTCGTTGACTGGAAATAGAACTACTAATTTAATATTAATACAAACTACCATATCTTTCTTAATGTTGCCATGTGCTGTGCCCTTTCTACATTTCCAACACACGCTGGCGTTTGAATGCTGACGATTTGTAGTTCAAATAAAGTATTTAGCTTACGTAATGGAAATCATATACTATGAGAATTTTGCAACAGTAGTGGGGTTTAATAGGCTTAAATTGTTGGTCGTTTTCATTTAGGTATGTGAATGCACATTTTTCTAAATATCTGCCCCTTTTCCCCCTCTACAAATAAGGAAGATCACGTTCCAAATTCCGCCATTTCAATTTTTTTTTATTGGGCACCTGCGGTATAAATTTCAAACTAATCGGCGGGAACAGCCATTTTTAGATAAGACCAGTAGTGGTTTATTATTTCAGCCACTAAGTAAAGTAAGATAAATTTGAAATAAAACAAAAGAAAATAACTGCGGTGAACTGAAATCGCAATGAGCCTTTTGAAATAATCCACATGGTTTTTGTACGCCATGTTTGATATTGAATTTGTTTGTGTGAGTTTGTTGACAAACGAACGATTTGTTAGCGGCGGCGGTGGTGTATCATGATGACTGACCACTTTTCGCAGTCACTGGAATTTTTTAAACAAATTTTCGTGAATGTTTCATAATTCCGAACACATTTTGCTGATTCATCATTCTTATTCATTCGCTTTATTTAGAAGTAAATATATTTTTGGTGTGAAATCATTTCATGTTTCTCCATTTCGAGTCAACTCGGATGTAGTTTTCTTTCTTTTGTTTTCGGTAAATTTGATATTGTTTTTGCAATGTGATCGGTTTTTCGCTAATAAATCTGATGCAATTGTAAACATTTATTGAAAATTTCATTTTATTATGCAAACACATACATGCATATGTGTATATATAGTGTGTGTATGCGAATGGGGTGTCCACACAATAGTTGAATGTTAAGTAGCAAATTTAATAAACAATTTATTTTATACGTTTATATTTCTATAAATTCATACATATACACTCACACATACATATTTATATCATCGTCAATTACTTTGTTTTTTATTTTACTAAATTACTTTCTTTCCACATTACACAGATGGCTACTACTAAGGCTCCCGCTGTTGGTATTGATTTGGGTACTACCTACTCTTGTGTGGGTGTGTTCCAGCATGGAAAGGTGGAAATTATTGCTAACGACCAGGGTAACCGTACTACTCCATCATATGTAGCATTCACCGATACAGAGCGTCTGATCGGAGATGCCGCAAAGAACCAGGTCGCCATGAACCCTACCAATACCATATTCGATGCTAAGCGTTTAATTGGTCGTAAATTCGAAGATTCAGCTGTACAGTCTGATATGAAACATTGGCCATTCGAAGTCGTTAATATTGATGGCAAGCCAAAGATTCAGGTTATCTACAAAGATGAGAAGAAAACTTTCTTCCCTGAAGAAATTTCCTCCATGGTTTTGACCAAGATGAAGGAAACTGCTGAGGCTTACCTCGGTAAGGCCGTGACCAACGCTGTTATCACGGTTCCAGCTTACTTCAACGACTCCCAGCGTCAAGCAACCAAAGATGCTGGTACCATTGCTGGTTTGAATGTCCTTCGTATCATTAACGAGCCAACCGCTGCCGCTATTGCCTACGGGTTAGACAAAAAAGCAGCTGGCGAACGTAACGTACTAATCTTCGATTTGGGCGGTGGTACTTTTGATGTCTCGATCCTTTCGATCGATGATGGCATCTTTGAGGTCAAGTCCACTGCCGGTGACACTCACTTGGGTGGTGAGGATTTCGACAATCGCCTTGTAACCCACTTTGTTATGGAATTCAAGCGCAAGCACAAGAAGGATTTGGCCACCAACAAGCGTGCTCTGCGCCGTTTGCGCACCGCTTGTGAACGCGCAAAGCGTACTCTGTCGTCTTCTACTCAGGCGAGCATTGAAATTGATTCATTGTTCGAGGGTACTGACTTCTATACCTCGATCACTCGTGCCCGTTTTGAGGAGCTCAACGCTGATTTGTTCCGTAGCACTATGGATCCCGTTGAGAAGGCTTTGCGTGATGCTAAGCTCGATAAGTCGGCCATACACGATATTGTGTTGGTTGGTGGTTCGACTCGTATCCCCAAGGTGCAGCGTTTGTTGCAGGATCTGTTCAACGGCAAGGAGTTGAACAAGTCCATCAATCCTGATGAGGCTGTGGCTTACGGTGCTGCCGTTCAGGCTGCTATTTTGCACGGTGACAAGTCACAAGAGGTGCAGGATCTCCTCTTGCTTGATGTTACTCCACTCTCATTGGGTATTGAGACCGCTGGTGGAGTTATGAGTGTGCTTATTAAGCGTAACACCACTATTCCAACCAAGCAAACCCAAACTTTCACCACCTATTCTGATAACCAACCAGGTGTGTTGATCCAAGTATATGAGGGTGAACGTGCTATGACTAAAGATAACAACTTGCTTGGCAAATTCGAACTCTCTGGCATTCCGCCAGCACCACGTGGCGTGCCACAAATCGAAGTCACCTTCGATATTGATGCCAACGGTATCTTGAATGTCACTGCTCTTGAGCGCTCCACCAACAAGGAGAACAAGATTACCATCACCAACGACAAAGGTCGTTTGTCAAAGGAAGACATTGAGCGTATGGTCAATGAAGCTGAGAAGTATCGCACCGAGGATGAGAAGCAAAAGGAGACTATTGCTGCTAAGAACGGCTTGGAATCGTACTGCTTCAACATGAAGGCTACTTTAGATGAAGAGAATCTTAAGAGCAAGATCACTGAATCGGATCGTTCTACCATACTTGAGAAGTGCAACGAAACCATCAAGTGGTTGGATGCTAACCAGCTCGCTGACAAGGAAGAATACGAACACCGTCAAAAGGAGTTGGAGTCTGTCTGCAACCCAATCATTACCAAGTTGTACCAGGGCGCCGGTGGTCCTCCTGGTGGCATGCCCGGTGGTATGCCTGGTGGTTTCCCAGGTGCTGCAGGCGCTCCGGGCGCTGGAGCTGCTCCTGGTGGCGGCGCTGGCCCAACCATTGAAGAAGTCGATTAAACTACTGGAATCGTGTGTCGTAAATACAGTATTTTCTTTACACAATTGCATTTATATATTTATGCAATATATCCAATCAAATAATAAAATGAGTTAATTGACGAAAAATAAATATGGAATTATTGCGACTAATTTCTTATTTTGGATCGGGGAGAATTTTATCAGTAGCAGCAGAATTCCTGTATTAGCTGATGGGGATGGATGATTAAGCATTTGGGTAAGTGGGGGAAGAGTTCTGAAATGGGCACGATACAATGGTGAGGAGGTCTTTGCTCGGCACATTTCCTCGTATTTCAGTTCTCTTCGGCGGTATTCTTCTCTCGTACTAGCAAGGAGAGGTTGGCATAGGCCTTCATAAAACTGCTATGCAGCAGGTGGGGTTGAAAATGTGAGTATTAAAGCGGTCAATGGATAAGGTAAGATTCCTGAAGGTAGGTGGTTGATGATTCCAACCGAGGATCGTAGACATAAGTATTGTCAGATGGGACAAAGACATTCTACACAGCGTCATCGAGGAGTAGAATAAAATTGCGATGCCTTATTAAAGGCTTTTAGGGGATTGGACATTTCTTGGGATGCTGTTTTGGAATATCGTAAGTTTTTTTGGATTTCCACAATTTCATGCCAACGAGCCTGAGAAATTGTACACAGAAACTTTGCTTGGGGAGCGTTGAAAGTACATAGCAGGACATGCTGGATAACATAAGTTCATATAGGCTATATAAGGGCTTTATAGAGTAAAACCTTGCAATCCAATTGGGAGTTTGAATTGCCTATGTAAGAGCCACCTGAGTTCATTGGTTTTAATTTCATTTGGGTGATCCCTGCTGATATGCCTCGGCCATATTAGGCGACGATCAGGGTTCCCAAAAATTTGGTATCTGAGCACTGACGGAAAGACCAGCAATTTATCTGCACCGGGGCGCTCGATATTTTTTTTTTAATAAAGGTAAATCCCCGAATTTACGTTCGCTCACTTTGATTCTCCAATCAGTTCGGTTGGTCCTGGGTTATTATGCTACATTTAGCTCTTGGATGGATGCTACATTTAGCTCGGGTGGATGCTACATTTAGCTCCTGAGTGGATGCTACATTCGGCTCCTGAGTCGATGCTACATTCGGCTCCTGAGTGGATGCTACATTTAGCTCCTGAGTGGATGCTGCATTCGGCTCCTGAGTGGATGCTGCATTCGGCTCCTGAGTGGATGCTGCTTTCGGCTCCTGAGTGGATGCTACTTTCGGCTCCTGAGTGGATGCTACTTTCGGCTCCTGAGTGGATGCTACATTCGGCTCCTGAGTGGATGCTACATTCGGCTCCTGAGTGGATGCTACATTCGGCTCCTGAGTGGATGCTACATTCGGCTCCCAGTGAGAAGGCAATATGGCTGTATCGTCCACAATCGTTGATGGGACGGTTTTACCATTGGTTGGCATGCCAGCAGTGTGAAGTGTATAGAGAAGGGGGCCCAAGTACACTACATTCAGGACTCCAGCTTCAATAGGGTATTCAGCTGAGATGAAGCTTTTGTGTTCTATGACGAATTTTGAAAACGAAAAGTAACAAGAATCGGACAAATATTCAGGGGCGGAATCCTTTTTAATTTTGGTAAGAGTCCTGCGTGGCATGCTTTGACAATACTTGTGTCATATCGAGGAAAGGTCAGAAGAACAGTATTCCTTTCTTTAGTAAGTTGACTGAGTAGCATAAATATATTGAACTTGTTCAACCCTGGACGCCAAGCTGGTGATTTGGAATGGCATTTTTGTTCTCTGACGATTTTTATCCCGCTTATTATAAATTTGAAAAAATCGATAATATGCTTATAGGTTTGTAAGAGCTCGTATTAATTGGATCTTTACAGGGCTTGAGAATAAACGTTATCTGAGAGATTTTCCTTTCTTGGGGAAAGCAGCCAGCACATTGGCGTATTATGACAGCATTACTGCAGGAAATACTTTTATCATCTGCCCTGTGGTTAAGTCGCGTCCAGGAGTTTTTTCTAACATCCAGTTATTAACGTATTCTTCTAGACGATATTACTACGTTCCAATACAAGATTCATCACCGAAATTTCACAAAAAGGTTGAGGCTACTTACATTAAATACCACACAAAAAATGGCCGGGTTATTTTTATAGCCACGCCCACTATTGAACATTTTTGGGCCTTCCTAATTATACAATATGTGGCGAAATTATTTTATACGAACTATATTATAGCTTGAAATCCTTACACAAGATATGGGGTCTATCAGGTACAGGACATGCCACCCTCCCATATAATACACTTTGGGGACCCCACCTAAAATTAATTTATCCTTGCTTCTAATAATGATATATGCATACAAATTGGCGGCTGCATTTGGTCCGTAGCCATGGCACACCTATTTCAGTGCTCCCTGGTACTAGCGTGCATGCAAAATATGGGAAGATTATTAATACATTTTTGGGGCCCTATGGAAGATTCAGCAACGAAGGTTCTGAGAGTTGGTATAAAATAAACGAAAAACGGTATGCCCTCTATTGATACATACTTTAAATTTAGGACCTATGCAAAATTCTTGGACCAAATTTTATGTGAATAAGTATATTGACGCTACAAAGCTATTCACAAGAAATGGGGTCTATAGGATAAATGACACGCCACCCTCTATTATGATCTACTCTTACCGAAAATTACCCTTGATATGTTCCCAATGATGATTTATGAATAAAACATCGCCAAGGTTTGACTCGCTTGACCCCTGGTCAGGGTGATACGAAGAAGTCGCAGTGATAGAAAGAAATCACGATGATAGGAAAAAGTCGGAGTGTAAGAGAAAAATCAGAGTGATCGAATTAGTTATGGTGATAGAAAAATGTCAGAGTGATAGGAAGACATTAGGACGACAGGAAGAAGTCGGAGTAATATAAATATATGTGGATGAGAGAGACAGGGTTATAGGAATAAGTCAGAGAGGTAAGAAAATGTCAGGACGATATGAGGACTGAAACAGTTTTTATGAGTGTGATGGGCCTCAGAAATGAGTGTGCATAAGAGATTCGAGTTTAAAAAGTGTAGGCTCCAGTTTGTGCTGATTTACACTGTTGACATTGGCCATTTTAATGGACCTTATCTATTATTTATTTTGCCGCTTGGGATTGCAATAACACATTTTGATTACACAACAGCTCCTGCATCACACTTTGCATAGAACATATGATCTGAGTCAACATGCCAGAGATGAAATTATACGAAGTTTTTTCCAACGTACTATTTTCTTCATCGCGTTAGGCTGTGGGAGGGTTTTCCTTAGAACAGTAGCATATGACGGGGCGGTTTTCTTCGGACGTTAGCTTCACAATTCACTTATATGTAGGTGCTTCATTGGAGACAGTAAGGTTGGTAGCTGCTGTTTTACTATTTAAACTATTCTGAGATAATAGTTTTTCCTTCTCTTAAAAATGCAGGAAGTCAGCGCCTAGAAAGGCACGACTTCCCCATTAAGTCACAGAAGGCTGATAAGTATAATAATACCTTTCTTTTCATTTCAAAACTATCAACCATTTTCCGTTAATTCTGTTCATCGTAAACTTGAAGCTTAGTTTCGTGTATATTCTCTTTTGTGATAGGGATAACAATGAATCTATTGGGACCAGAAATCCTTGTTGGTGATTTGAAGAGTGAATTTGGTTTTATCCCTATGAAAAATATTTTTATTCGTGGGTTTGTTTGTTCTACTATATAGGCCAGGACAGCAAATTTATTTTGAGCTATAGCATTATTTGAAGTTGTCTGTCTCTTTTTTGCTGTATGCAATATAAATAAAATGCATTCTTTGCTTATCATTCTCATTCGTGCGCATGTCTAAAAATCTCTGAAAAAGCGGAGCTGACACAAAAATCTATCGGTCCTGTACCGGGGCTGTATTCAAATGCAAACAATGCCAAGTTTCAATTAACATTCAACTAGTTATTTTTGCTTTTTTCCCACCTTCGTTTCATACAAAAATAAATATTTCCGCCAATGAAAAATTGATTTCAGTAATTTTAAAAAAATTTCAAGGGGCATTTGAATTTAGTTTAACGACTCCGGAACACGTCAGCGGAATTGTTTTGAAAGAAACGCCAAACTAAATTTTTTCTGTACCTCCAGTGTCGTTACATTTTGCTGTTATTCAAATTAAAATATTTCAAATGCCTAATACATTGCTAGAAATATAGTATTAGAATGAGACTGTTAATTTTGATTTTTGCTCAAAAAAACAACAATATAAAATATTAAAAATTTCATTTACAATTTCTGTTTCGTTACCTTCAAAAGGGCCGCTTTGTGGACCGTTTAACCGGTTCATTTGCAAACGGCCCGTTTCAGACATTTTTATTGCGATTTATTTTGGCGCATTTTCTTCGTCGTAAATCAAGGTGAATTCAGATACTGTAAGGAAGTTTATGTTTATATACAAGGTGAATTTACTTACACCTTCACCTTGGTTTTTACGCGATTAGTGAATTTATTGGTTATATGGCTGCATTAAAATATATATTCTCTATACATATAAAGGTAATTCGCAGAAATTGATGTCAACATGGATATAGCGAAGGATACAATGTAAAGAAGGTTTGGACAAATTATGTTTTTTGTGAACTATAAATTTATTAAGCAAAATGTGAATATTGAAAATAACTGCGCAACAGAAGGAACAAACTTTTCCCAGTTTGGCGTTGAGGTGGTTTTTTCTGCTTTCACCATTCTTCAATGGCCCACAACGAGTGTGGTATCTTCTGATTTCGAAATTGTGTAAGATTTATTATTATTATTATTATTTTTATTTATTATAAAATTAGCTTAATCAATTCGTCAAAAAATGATCAGACTAATTCCACTTCCTGATTCACAGTACCATAAAAACCCTAAATAAAAAATGAGGGGGAATAATTTCAGTGTCAAGAACACCATTGACTTGAAAGTACGAATCGATCTATACAATGTTTATTAGCAAAACTTCACATAATGGGCAAAATGGGCGTGTGAATCTTAGTGATCAGTTGGGACTAATATTTCAATTACAACGTTCATCTTCATATAGAATTCTGCTATTATGAAAAATTTTGTGCTCATCGCTTAAGATGCAGAATGGCATAAACCAGAAACGGGAACCGAAACAGAATCCAGTCTCACTATGAGTTGTTTCTGTTCTGTCGCCAAATGCTCATTTTCTGTCGTTCATTTTTTTAGTTTCTGTTGTAAATCTAGTGTGTTCTGTTGCCGTTTCTGCTTTATGTCACTCTGCACCTTTCCAATGTCTGAATAGGATGATTGATCGCATTTCAAATATTTGTATGAATAAATCGATTTTATGTTAATTGGGAAACATTAGTTTTAGTAGTGACGAATTATTCTGTGCTAGAATTTCTGACATTTGATTAAAAGAATAAAAATATCTTAAATAAAATGTATTTAATGATTAAACTTTTGTTAAAAAAATCTTCGATTTTTATGAATTAATTTATTTCAAGAATAACATTCAGTACAAATATTATAAGTTAATCAATCATACGTTTTTTATTATAACTTCAAAGCTAAATATAATCGACATATTGAACTTTTCAATAACAAAAAAAAAAAAATAAAAATATTCTTATTCGCAATTTTGTTTTGATTTCAAAAACTGATTTCCAATGCAGATTATTCTCACACAACTTACTAATGCCAAAAACTGTAACAGTTAAAAATGTTCTGTAATAAATATAAAATTAGAATGTGAAAATAAATAAAACATTGGCTGCATTCTGGCGACCTATCGGTTGCCTATCGGGTGAGTGAAACAGCGCACTTTGTTTTAGAATGGGCCGCTACACAAATTTGTCACTTTATACGTAAACATCTGTTCTAAAAACAGCTGTGCTAAGTGTTGAGTACGGTAGCGAAGAAAATTTCCGCTCAAAGAAATTGCGTCCGCTCAGTCAGCTGATTGAAAAAAATTCGGAGAATTCTGATGTGTTGGGTATCCGATGGGGTGCCAGAATGCAGCCATTAAATTCCTTAATGAGCATCTAATAATAGTACTAGGTGCTCTTGCTATCCGTGGTGCTTCAGATGGCGTCGGTCCTCAAAGTTAAGTTAAAATCCAAAATTTTAAAGAATGTTATTGATACTTTTTAGGCTAAAATTCATTCTGATCAATTGAACAGTCAAGTCTTCAAATAGAGAGCAGCATAAGTGGCGAGCTGATACACTGCGATGACTTCAGTCATTCAATTGTATAACATGGTTCGTGTAACATGGGGTGCCAGAATGCAGCCATTAAATTCCTTAATGACCATCTAATAATAGTACTAGGTGCTCTTGCTATCCGTGGTGTTTCAGATGGCGTCGGTCCTCAAAGTTAAGTTAAAATCCAAAATTTTAAAGAATGTAATTGATACTTTTTAGGCTAAAATTCATTCTGATCAATTGAACAGTCAAGTCTTCAAATAGAGAGCAGCATAAGTGGCGAGCTGATACACTGCGATGACTTCAGTCATTCAATTGTATAACATGGTTGGTGTAAGGGGCTCTTAAGAAAAATAAATGTTTGAGAACATGTGGAAAATCAGGGTACTCTGAAAATTGTGTGCCCTGTTGGAAATGGCTTAGAAATAATCTTAAATTTAGCGAATGAAATTCTGATTAATTAATTAATTACAGGTAATAAATATACATTTGTATGCTTATTTAATCTACCCATGCAAAATTGTTATCCTTATCCATTTGTTTGGACGACATCACTGGCAATTCAATGTTATTGGGCTTATATAAACCATTCGTAATACTGGTATGGATATTTCGGTCGGGGGTCTGTTTGATATGCACGGTTTTTATTTTGCGGCTAAATATATTCCCAATGCTTGAGCGGCGTATGGGCGATTTCTTGGGATCGTTATCACCAGCAATGGGATTCGGTTTTTTTGCTGTCGGACCCATCTGTTCCAAATATGACTGCCATTGCTGTAGCTTATCATCAGCAGCCCGTAACTGTTGAAGACTTTTTTCATGCCCGGGATTAAGACCGATTGGCTGTATTCCCACTATTTCGTTCAGATCAATTTTGATGGGTGCTAGAGCAGAAATTGCACGCGACAAACCAATTTGTGAATGGCGTATGCGATGCTCCATCAAATCTGCACCCAGTAGTTCCTCATTGGGATCCATGCGTATCGGCACGATTTTATTAACTATATAGAGTAAGAAAAATGTGGAACAAATGCCCCAGCAGCCAAGACAGAGGGCCGAAAGACTCTGAATGCCGAGTAAATACCAGCCACCACCTTTAAAGAGACCCAAACGGCCTTTAGTTGTCTCCAGTGGTATGGGATTGTCAGCGAAGAGGCCGACAGCAATTACACCCCAAATGCCACAAACTCCATGCACAGCGCTGGCGCCGACCGGATCATCTACGCCCAAACGATCGAAAAGAGGCATTGCAAGGACACAGAGGAGAGAACCCAGCATACCAATAATGAGGGCTTCCCAAGCACGATATAAGAAGCATCCCGCGGTGATAGATACGAGCGATCCAAGTACGCCATTTATTAGATCTATAATATCCATGCGCCCATCGTGACGCCAGAGGGAGTATCTAAAGTTTTTAATAACTGATTCAAGTACAAAAAAAAAAAACATTAATGCCAATTCTTTACATGCAACTTGTTATTCCTCCTCCGAAAGAGCCCATCATGGTCATTACGGCTGCACGTGCTGCATACTGCCATTTAGCACCGCTCACACCATATGTACTGCCCGAGTTGAAAGCCAACCAGCCCCACCATAAGACAAACAGGCCCATGCACGCATTAACGGGATTACCCAATGGCAGCGGATCGTAGCCGTCTGCATAACGACCCAAACGGGGTCCCAACATGGCTGCAGATGCAAACGCTGATGCCCCACCTGAAAGCATAAAACACAGAAACTTACATACCGGCTGATATGTTGCTCCATGGCACACCGAAAAGGAAACAATCTTGTGTTGGGTACTCAATTTCTGGTGGAAGAAATCACTTTGCAAACTGGATCTTTCTCATTGACGCTTTCTAGTTTCGTAGCGAGTGTTTTCGCCGGAGACTGTTACCGCTCTAAGTGTACCGTGGGTCTATCACATTTCCTTACCTATTAAATGTACTGGTCCACTGCCAGCTATATCAACCGCTCCCAAATTATTGAGGAAACCATGTTCGCCCCACACCCAGCCGGCTGGTATACAGTAAACCACTGTGTTGAGAAGTGAAAATAAACAATATGCTTTGAAATTGCATCTGGAAATTAAGTTGTTTTTATAATTCATTAATATATTCGCATCTTTAACAATGAACAAAAGTTAATACTACCTTTCCGCCATCGCTCCGCTCACAATAGTTGTGGCTGTAGTGGCAAAGGACAACTGAAATAAGAATGCAGCAAATATTTGTCCCATCAGTGGGTCACCAACAGGTGGATCCAGTAAAAAGTCGCCGATTGCTATAAAAGGATTGGATAATGGGCCACGTCCGTAGCTCATACCGTAGCCAAACAACCAATACGTGAAACCGCCGAGTATTATATCAATAACATTCTTCATCATAATGTTGACTTCATTCTTAACGGACACACAACCGGACTCCAGCATGCCAAAACCTGGAAGAAATCGGATGATCAGAAGTTGGTCCAACATTTTTATATTATTCTTATACTTTGCAACATAATTTTAACTATGTCTATAGGGGTTTGGGGAATGAGTACTAGCAATTGAGGCGCTCGATTCGAAGAGACAAATATTATTTTATCTGTTATCTGTTACTTTGAATCATAATTCATTATATCTGCAATAGTTTGGGGGTATATAATGAGTATAATTTGTGTCCTTTTATATAAATGTTGGAAAATTACAACTCGTTAGACGTCACAGTGGTCAAGGTAGAACCGTTCGACGGCCAATGTCTTTTGATCGCCTCGACAGAGGGCAGATTGATATTGAAGCTACCTAGCGCTAGATGGCAGCACAAACACAAAAACTTTTTTTTTTAGAAATTGCGATCTGTCAAAATTCAGCTGTTAAAATTTCACCCAAATTCATCGATTAGTTTATTTGTTGCAGTCGTTCGAAGTAAGCAACTTTTGTGTTTCTTGAAAAATGGAAAAAAGCGAATTTCGTGCTGTGATTAAACACGATTATTTGAAAGGGAAAACAGCGAAGAAGACAAAAGAAAAGCTCGATAAACATTACGGTGAGTCTGCTCCGTCAGATTATATGGTAAAATATTGGATTGGTGAATTTAAACGCGGCCGAAGAAGCACTGAACAAAAACGAGTTCGACAGACCACTTCACAGCGGTGTTTGGACATGATAAAGCGTAATCCAGTTGATTTTTGGCGTCGATTAATAACTGTTGATGAAACGTGGGTCCACCACTACACACCTGAAACCAAAAATCAATCGAAACAATGGGTGGAAGCTGGTGGAAGTGCTCCGAAGAAGGCGAAGGCAGTGAAATCGGCTGGCACGGTTATGGCCACTGTATTTTGGGATGCACACGGAATATTGCTCATCGATTATCTTGAAAAAGGATCCACAATCACAGGAAAGTATTATCGTGCATTATTGGATCAATTGATTGATGCAATCAAGGAAAAACGACCACATTTAAAGAAGAAAAAAATGCTCTTTCTTCAAGACAACGCACCGGTTCACACAGCATTAGATCCGGTGCTAAAATTACGTGAAATACACTTCGAATTGGTTAATCATCCACCTTATAGTCCAGATTTAGCTCCTAGTGACTTTTTCCTGCTTCCAAACTTGAAAAAATGGCTCGCAGGAAAAAGATTCATCTCAAACGAAGAAGTGATTACCGAAACTAACGCGTATTTTGAGGGGTTCCCGAAATCGTATTATTCAGATGGTTTAAAAAAGTTGGAATATCGTCTTACTAAGTGTGTCGAAGTAAAAGGAGACTATGTTGAGAAATAAATGGTTTTTGAAAAAAAAAAAATGTGTTTTTCCTACTTAAGTAGCTTTAATATCAATCCGCCCTCGTATATGGCCCATGATCGCCAGGCGCCCCCTGAGGAGGAGCGGGAACTCATTGCATCAACTACTATAAGAAAAGAAGCTGTTCTAATAGGATGCGATGCCAACGCCTGACACACATTGTGGGATAGCAGCGAGACAATTGAACGAGGTGAATTTCGTTTCGATTTTATTATAAATAACAAGCTGAGTGTATGCAACAAGGGCTGCTCTCCCACTTTTATTTTGACGGCACCCAGAAACTACAAGTGGGTGGGATGAAGTTTTTGATATCACCCTGGTATCAAATTCTCCAAATCTTCGGGTGGAAAACTAGGCGGTATCTCGGAGGAACTCTCTGTCAGACCACCGAGTTATCTTTTCAACATTGAAAAATATAAGCCTCCATCCTTCAAAATTCTGCGGTTTAATGGCCAGCGACTCTCACTATCATACAGGGTAAGATATCTTGGTGTTATATTGGATTCCAAACTTAATTGGAAAGCGTGAATCGATTAACGAGTACGGAAGGTCTGTGTAGCTTTCTATACTTGCAAGTCGATGTTTGGTAAACAATGGGGTCTTATACCAAAAATTGTACTCTGGATGTACAATAGGTGGTTAGGCCGATCTTAATATACGGCTCCGTGGTTTGGTGGGAAGCTTCCAGTAAGGGCTACAGTCTCACGAAATTACAAAGAATCTAGCGCACCGCATGCATTGGAATTACAGGAGCCTGCCGCATCTGTCCCGGGGTTGCTTTAGACGCGATTCTAAAACTCTTCCCTATGATTCTCATAATTATTGTATTTCCTCATAAAGTGCACTAAGACTCATGGAATCCCGTAGCTAGAGGGATACCCTGTATGGTCATAGTAGCATTTTAAAACAGCTGCCACCAGATATAGTATCCTTGAGAACTGACTGCTTCGTTCCCAATCTGGATTTTGCGATGTTTCCAAGATGGAATCTGGGGTGGGTGCGGGAATATTTTCCGAATCTCTGAATTTTCTTCTCTCCTTTAAATTTCCATCGACATCAAATGTCTTTCAAACAAAGGTCTTTGCAATTTGGCAGGTATGCAGGGCGCTGAGGGTGCAAGCTGACCAAAACCATATAAATTTACTCCGGCATCCAAGCAGCAATAAAGGCGCTATCGTCACGTTTATTAGCTCTAAGCTGATCGCCCTCTGCAAGGAGGAATTTCACTCATTATAGTTACTATAGCATCTCTCTTTATAACTTAGTATACTATCCCTCGTCTAGATTCCGGGACATAGGAACATTGAAGGCAACGAGAGGGCTGATGAGCTAGTACGAAGATGATCATCGGAAACCGATCAAGCGTTTTCCTATATGTACATGGGCGTCCCCCTAACTGTTGTTAAAGGAAATATTTACTATCACTTCCTTCACAAGGCTCGCGAGAGGTGGAAGAACACTGCGACATGTGCCATTTCGAGAATGATGTGGCCTGATTACAGTGCAAAAAGAACTAATCATCTTCTCAATAAACCAAGGCACACAATTAGCAGCCTTATAGGTGTCTGCACGGGTCATTGGACTATCGGCACACACGCTGAAAAAATGGGCATTCCGTTCAAGGATCATTGCAGGAGCTGTAAAGACCCACAGGAGAAACAAACAGTGGTACACTTCCTTTGTGAGTGCCCAACCTTCGCTTGCTTGAGACTCAAATATCTCGAAAGTCCTTTTCTAGAGAGTCTAGGGCATTGCTCTAGTTTAGAACTTTCAGACCTATCCAAATATGTTAACAACTCCTGCTGGTTGTAAATGTTACAAAAGTATATTAAAATTTGTTCGGGGACATGGCCACAAAACGGCACTATTGCTAATTGAGGCGCCCCGAGGTCGCCAGCCATTTTACCTACCTATCTACCAACACTTAAGTTAAAAAATAAAGCCATTAGTACGTGAAGCGGGAATTTCTAGTTTCATTATTATTTATATATTTACTATAATTAAAATTATAATAAACTTTTATTATAATCACTAGCTACCAGCGTTATCGGCTTAATTTCTATCAATGTCAATCTATATGCGTATAAAGCGTTTTCAAAAAAATAGATTTAATTTGTGGAGTTAATTAATTGTTAGCCTTTGAATTATATTTTAAAATTAGTGTAGTAATTAATAAAAATCAATACTTTGAATTAAATTATATAAAAGTCAAACTTACCGGTTTGCATAGTAAAAATGATAAAAGAGGAGGTTAGCACCCAATTAGTATCCTCGGTGCTAAGATCGTAGAGGCCAGGAATTACATAGCTGCTATTACGCGTAATACCCTTAAGCGCCGTCGCCTGTGAGGCGCTAACATTGGTCACTCGCGAAGTCATCTTTGACAGGATAAAACAACAATAACTTCCGCGCACGCTACTCACTGAAAGTATGTCATGTCCGTATGAGTGTTGACTTCCTTTTGGCTAAGCGCTTGCCTGACCTTTTCGTACGCACTTGAAATTTCCTCGAAATCAACACAACACCAACAATAACAAATTGTGCACATTTGAATTTAATTTTAAATTAACTGACCACACACAGTAATTGCCGCCAGTAATGAAGGTGGATAATTGGTTGATCGTGTGTGTTCACGTCTCGTTTGGCTCAATCGTGTACATCTATTTGTGCAGGTTTTGGTAGTGGTGGTGGCTAGGAACTGTTTTGTTTAACTAAGGTTGCATGTCATGGCAACTACTTGCTGCAAAATATAACAATATAGACTGTTTTTTTTTTTATAGAAACATTTAAATTAAATTACACATAAGTGATTTTTTCCCGCTTCCCCGCAATGCCAACACAAAACTACTCCGCCGAAATGTATTGAAGCGTTGGCTTAACTAGCCAGCCTCGCTAGGTTTCGATTACACACATATGCATGCTCGTGCACAGTCGTGCCCCGGCGGAGTTATTGTTGACAGGTAGCCTCGGATGTATTCGTGTTTTTGCCAAACTACCATTGTCCATTGTGCTTAAAATTCTTGTGACTCTGCTGAATGCAAAAAATTTAAATATTCTACAAAGAAAGCGCCTTGAGCGTTCTTCGCGACTAATTGCTGCAATTTTGTTAATGGAGATTAATGAGATCTTGTGACCTTGAATCAGTTTGCCGTTGGTGAGTTTTAAAGTTGTATGCTAGTCACTTCTTTTAAATAATTTATTAGTTTCTACAAATTCTGACTACTGAACTTAAAACACAAGTTGCCTACACATGTGTAAATAAAAAGTTTACGTTCCATGCAAAATAAAATTTAGGAAAGCGCTGCTTGACGCGACCAGAGATCAGAATTAATCTTTGGATGCGACTTCGTAACGATAAGTTTGGAATGAATTGTTAACGACAGAGGTACGAATTCTTAACGAAATGAAGTAACGAGTTCGTAGACTGCATTTCTCGTTAGTTTAACAGTTTCATGGCTTAGGACCAGGGCGCACTAGTAAGGTTGCCCCAAATGTACAACAAAAATTTCGTTAAACTTGAATTGTCAATTATGTGAAAAATCTGATCGCTGAAAACCCAAAAAAAAAAAAAATTGTACGGACGTAAAAACAGATCAAGAAGAAGAGTGATTTTCCCTTGTGACCACCTAATAAACGCGTCCTGCGTAGGTCAATGAAGGCTTTAGTTTTAGTAGTGTGCTGCTATAAATTTCCTCTTCGTATATTTGACTATTATTAAACTTTCACACAATTATAAATTTCTTAAAAATCGTTTTAATAATAATTTAAGATTTAATTTTAGAGATTTAAATAAAAAACAGACAACAAGAACTGTGAATTAAAATTTAATTAAACCTTTTTTCTTAATATACGAGTATAAAGAAGAGTTAAGTTCCAAAATCTGTTTTTTGTTACCGGTGATCATATTTTTCGTGTTTCTGTCGATCTTTTGTACTATTGGAGCATTTTTTGTTGCTTCTTCCGTTCGCCTCTATTGCTCATATCACTGAGCAAACCACTGCTAATTGTTGTTGTAAGGAAGCTACTCTAATCGAACATGAACTGCATTGGTATCTAGTCTGCAAATTTTTATTATGCCACTTTTTCCGCTATTTGAACTCTCTATATAGTGCTATACAGTGCTAATATTTAAGTTCAATTAATTTCATGACAAAAATTTTCTACCATACATTTTTCTTTCTGTGGAGTAGGAGATAAAATAGAGAATTCCTATTTTGTTGAAATATTGGTATAAGACGTGGTATATTGGAGTTTTCTGGGTCGAATTTGTGGTAAAAAATTTGTAATATAAAATGTCGGGACGAAAATTTAAACATCATTCCAGTTTGTTCGAATCTTGGTGTAGGAGGGTTTCTGACATTGGTTTTATATTTGCTATCCCCCACAAAATAATATATATTGTGAATTTATGGTATACAAATTTGTATATTTTCTAAGAAGTGAGTTTTTGAACGCGCCATTAATTTAATCAGTTCTTTGAATTGCTGGATATGGCATTGGTTTTACAGTTGTTTTGTTTTCAGCATTGCTATCGTCCTCATCAATCAGATTTTTAAATTCGATTACTACCACGCACACTGTTCATATATTAATGAGTGTGCATTAATTTTTTGTTTACAGCTGTCGCTGTACTGACGGGTCAAGTTATGTTTATAGTTTGCCACCATTCTGCATGCGGAACAAAAAACTAGTTATTCAGCAATGACTCTCATGCAGAGGACTGAATCTAGTAGCTCCTTTCGCTTTCTCTGGAACTTGATGCTCTGTACAAAACACTTAAGTAACTAATTTGAATTAGTTTAAATCGTAAGCAAATAATGATTGCTTGCTCGTTTTGATTCAGTTATTGTTAACAGTCTAATTCTGTAAATTTTCGTGCTTATTGCTGTGCAGAAACAAATACTAATCATCGCTTTTATAGGAAAGTCTTCTAATATCTCTATTTTGGCATTGGTATTGTTCTGCCAAGGCATACAAAAATTTCACACGATATCATGTGAATAATGGTTTACCATATAGTTTTATTTCGATCACATTAGTTTCGCTGTGTGATTCATGATGCGATTCAAATCCGGAAATTGTCCAACTGCATTTCCTGTTTGGAAACATCTGCTGCAGTTCTAAACCTTATCCTATGCACAAACCAATTGGTTTTTGTTTTGTCTACTGCTTCCTTTTCGGCATATAAGAATTTTTGTTCACTTTGTTAGGGTTTTCTCTTTCGCACGCGTTCTATACTCTGGAGCCAGTTTCAATTGAAAGCACCACCCCCAATCAGAATAAATGACAAGACAAGTTGGTTGAAATTTTCACAAGGAAAATTGATATCCAAGAAGGAAGGAAGGCTGGCTGGAAAATAGTGCAGATATATTACAAAAATTAATACAAATAAAACGTTTAAAACACAATAAAATGTTAATTTTAACAGTGCTGGCGCTTAATTTCATATATCAAGCCAAAGGTAAAATGAAAAACTCGCCTATTAATTAACAAAAAAAGAGTTTGGTGAACTGAAGAGTGAAGTTGAGTGGCTGAAGTTTTCTTTTCCAAATCTACCATTTAAAGCATTGCAATAGGTTTCATAAAAACTAATTTTGTGTTTGAAAATAGGTTTGTGCATGCACAGGAAAACTTCATTTGTTAATAAATTTGTTTGAATAAAAAGTGGAACTTGGTTTAGTGAAAGTAGTTCCAATAATTTTTACAGTATATGCTGAAAATGTACGAGGATGTGTCCATGACTATTGCCATTGGAGCTCCAAAATTTATAGGACACTTTTGCTCGCTCTTCATCTGCGCTTACGTTTCATCTTCGTCAAAAATACAAAGAATGCTGAAAAGGAAAAGTGGTAAAGAGTGTTAGCTATATGTGGAATGAGAGGGTGAGGTTTTGTAGGTGGGTGGGGAATGGGCTTTGGGGTGGGTAGCGTTGGGAGTAAAGTGCGTTATAGTCGACGCAGCATTGGGTGGTGACGTACTGTGTCGGATGCAAATAGCAGTAGATGCGCTTGGAAACTGGGATACAGTTGTGGGCAGTGTTAATCGGTGGGTGGCGTGATATGTGTGCAGAGGCACTTCCTTGACCAGTGGAAATGGCAAGTGCACATTTGGACGACTAATTGCAATTTAAATGTCACTTTTTTTTTCTTCTACAATATTTGTATATATGTATATACATACATATATTTAATTATATATATATATATATATATATATATATATATATATATATATATATATACATATGTATATATGTATATATATATATATATATGTATATATATATATATATATATATATATATATATGTATATATATATATATATATATATATATATATATATATATATATATATATATATATATATATGTATATGTATATGCATGTATGTATGTACATACGTGTGCACTTGCGTTTTGGTTTGTTGTTGTGCTAAATACTTCAACCGTGAAACCCCTTTGCTGCTTGCTTCATGTGGGACTTTTGTTTTGCACCTGCTCTATTTAATTTACTCGAAAAGTTGGTCAAGAGGGTCAGAATATTTTTTCTCGGCCTTGTTCATCTACTCCAAAATTGGTAAATTTTCTTTGCTGCTTTAGAATTGGCGTGTGTTATCGTTTGCAGTGTGAAAATAAATAACATTGCTGGCATAAAATTAGAAAAAATTAAAAAAAATCTATGTTTAAATATTTATTTTCATGCTTCCAGGAGTTTTCTCTGCCAGTTCTAGCCTAATACCTGGTGGTCATTGTCGTGACTACAATGGCAAACTGTATGAGACGGGCATGCATTACATGCCTGGGCCGGATTCCTGCCGATTGTGCATTTGCGACAGTGGCCTCCCGAAGGCGTGCAAGATGGTACTTTGCGAGGCGTTCAGCAAGTGTAAATCATTCCAAACGGTTGGCAGTGGCAACAACTGTTGTGAGGTCATTTGCCTCGATGATCAGTTTGCAGATGGGAGCAATGAATTTAGTTTTTGACTGGTAGCCAGCGGCGTTACGGCCACTCTTTCCTTGTCGTTCATATTTTTCTTGATTAATCGTTTCCGACAACGTAAAATACGTGCACGAGAAAGTCGTCAAAATGCTGAGGATCAAAGGAGCATAGTGGGCAGCATTGGGTAAATTGATCACAGTTTATTTTTTAAATACGATTTCATTGGCATTTTCTTTTCCAGTTATATTGCTGGCAATATGGGCTATATGGAGGGTAATATGAGTGGTATGGACTATTCTTATGGCGGTGGTCCTTCGCATTATCCTCTCTGGAAACCACCAAGTGGCTATTTTCCTCGTGGTGAAGCACCGCCGCCATATGAGGAGGCAGTTGCCATTTCGCAGGCGGAGGCTTTAAGTGCACAATGCACTGTTAGTGTGGCTGCCACAGCACATTGTGGTATAGGCATGAATTCTGTTGAACTACCCAATGATATACGTCGCGGCAATCAACAACAACAGCAACTACAACAACAGCCGATGTCACATCAGCAGCAGCTTCAACAACACCACCAGCAATCCTCTAACCAGGCAATGCAACATCATGTGTCCACCTTACCGCCACAATCACAACACCAACAGTCTAATCAAATTACCCAGAGTACCACAAATTTAATCAACATCAACATTAACAGCGGCGGAAATGTGACCACCATAGCAACAGGGGAGAGTCATCAGCCGCCGTACAGGTGACGACTCTTTTGAATATTAAATTGAACAATTAAATTTATATCAACGCAATTACAGTTTGCAAAACGAAGGCAGTGGTAACATGTTGCATGTGCCACAAGATCAGCACCAGCCTCACCAACAGCAGCAGCAACAGTTAATGAACAACAATAACTTAAGTGGCCGCATGCATTTGGCACCCACCAACTCGATTTGTGTGCAAACTATGTCCGCAGTACAACAGCAAGTGGCCGCTTCCTGCAGCACCAACGCCCCAAATGTGCTGCAGCAGTCCGCTCCACAGCAGCACTACCACCAACAGCAGCCTACAAACTGCCAGGCACTCCAGGTGACTGCTACCGAATGCAGTTATAAGAATTGCCACCTAAATATCAACAACAATGCCAACAATTCTAATTCTACACAGCGACGATTGCAGCGTTCAACACTGGCAGTGCATGCCTCGCAGGATATGCTACAGCAATATGTAACCGTGGCTGATGTGGAAATAAATGCTGGTGCCGGTGCAGGTGGAGGTGGATATCATTCTTTGCCAAATAACAGTGTCGGTGGGGATTTTGATTTAATTGCTTCACCCACGCAATTTGCCAACAATCCCACACCGCATTTAGCCGCTGCCGTGTCGACCCCCAGCATTGACGTGCAGCCATTGGTGGGCTCAGAAATTGCCACTATCTCAAACACAAGCGATTCGATTACTCAAACAGCACTAAGTGGCGGCTTTGCCGGACACAATACCCTACCGACGCAACACTCCCAGATGCTCAAAAATAACAGCAGTGGTATTGGCGGCAACAGTGGCAATAAAACACCATCGTCGTCTCGTCGGTATCATCGCACCATACCACGCTACTTTGCCGTAGCGGACCCACTTACCCCCAGAGAAGCTCCCAGTGGTGCGTCCTCCACTGCCAGCTCTACAAATAGCACCACTCCAAAGAAGCCGACTTGCCAGTGTCCTGTACAGCATGTGCCAATGTCCTACATGGGATCCAATCCAATGGGAAATGTTCATAAAGCCTCCAAAACGGTGTTTCTCACTGCCATGACCAACAAGCTCAACTCATCGGCTTCATCATCAAGTTCTACACACTCGGGTCGTTCTTCTTTGGGTTATGGACAGCGAACTAAATCCTCCTCAAACATACAACAAACTTCGAATGAAATTGGCAGTACTAATAACAGACGTTCTGCACACAGTTCATCGTCTTCACCCTCGTACTGCAACCATGAACCAAAGATTTCCACAATTTCAAAGCAAGTAGGCGATGCTGCAACCGATATAAATGTCGTTGGTGGTGGCGGCAGCGGCGGGCATCATCACCACGCGCACCACACTCACCATCAACATCATCACGTTGTAGTGCCGCCGCATCAACAGGACGACTCCTCTCCCATTGTTTTGGGACGTGTGCAGAAGAAGTCGAACAGCGATCGTATACGCAGTGCCAGCAGTGGAAGCGGCCGTGGAGGGGCCGAAAGTACTACTGCTTTATATTTAAATGGAAAGGTGAGTTCCCCTTGTAAGTATGTTGAACACCACCTCGATAAAGACGCATTTACGTATTATGTATACCGTTATGAGGAACATTGTAATTGCATATCGCGATCAGAGTATTAAGAGAAATATCATTGCAGGTTGATGCCTATTTGAACTTTCCACATCCGCAGCATTTGCTGCACAATGTACAGCAACAACCGCAAAAGCAAACCAACGATACAAATCCAGCATTACCACCGAAATTACATAAAAGTTTAACGAATTTAAAAGCCCCGTCAACCAAGACGAATAACAATAACAGTAACAATGCTAGCCAAACAACAACAACAACAACAATGTCACAAGCAGTGTATAAAACGAACGAATCTAGCAAAAGCACCGCATGCTCCTCCACCTCGGCTTCTGTTCAAACAATTTACACGCTCAGCAAGCCACTGCTTCGCAAGGATCACGAGGCAAAGCACACCCCACCCTCTCTCACCTTGCCACTGTCACCGGCAGCGGGAGGCGGAGCAAGTGCTGGCATGGAAAAATCCATTAAAATCAACTCATCCACGTTTTATCCACTGCAAAACAGTCACGTCACTTATACGCTGCCCAAACAAATCAGCGGCAAAGTGTCGCTAAATAGCACAATTGCCAGTGTAGTCAGTAAAGTGCCATCGGTGATTAGCATACCAGCCACTGGAGGCAGCTTAAGCTTAAATTTATCCCCCAGCAATAAGCCCGCCTCCACCTTCAGCAGCAAGAAAAAAGAAACGACAAATGTATCGGCCGCCAGCAGTGAAAAATCAACCAACACAAACCCAAACTTGAATACAAATTCCAAATTGAGTGCCAAAAGCACCACAACACTGCCAAAGATATTGCGCGTGAAGAAAGACGCCAATGCAGCTTACATTTCCACATCATCCTCCACTTCGAAAGTTGCGGTTGCGCAATGCAATATGCCCGCCTATCCGCAACAGAAGGTACCGCAAGGCCTGGGCTCTGGCTCAACCAGTGGTACTGCTGCTGCTACAACGCAACCCACTGGAGGAAAGCATCTGCCCGTTTGTACCACCTCGAAGAATTGTCTCAATCCGAAGGAACATTTTTTGCCCAATGATACTAGTCTCGATGATGATTATTTAAGCGAATGCGAAAATTGCAAGATAGCACAAAGTTCCAAATATTATTTAGACACAGAAGTGGACGAAGCACCACAAGAAACAATGACGCTGCAACGGAAATCAATAGATGACAACAAGGAGGAACAGGAGCCAGCGTATTATCGCATTTCGCACACATTGCCCACAAATCCAAAGAAAAATGCGTGAGTATATTTATTTTATGTTTAACACTTAAAAAATATGGACTTTGCTAGTTAAGTAATTTAGTAATACAGTCAAGAGAGAGAGGGGGGGGGGAATGCACTAAGTAATGAGTCACAAATTCCAATACGAAATTAGTTCGCCTTACAAATAGTTGCGATTGAGTCACTCAATTCGTCAATGATAATAGAGCCCCGTCATTCAATCACACAGGTATGCTATACTGATGTCTGTTAGACGGTAGTAACATCAGGGAGGGTTTATAGCCCTTCAAGCTCTTAAAATGTCTGTAAATTTTTTCTTTGACCAAAGTAGTGTGTTAGGTGCCCATACTTGAACTTATTGCAGGTTATTAAATTTTAATTAATACAAAAGTGCGAATCACTGGCACGATGACCAGGTAACACTACGTCCTCCTCTGAAGCCCATTATCATAGCATAGTCTGCTCACACAGGACGGAAATTCTTGCCCCACAGGCGTGTTCGTCAATTTTTTTCGATGACTTTCGACTAATCTGGCATGCGCTCAATTATCTGACCGATTGAAACATGCAGGTTGCTCTTTAACTTTTGGCTAATTTTTCCGAATTGAGATATTTGGCAGTTGATTTGATTAGTTATATATTTAAATTTATTGAGATCACATGCTCGTAGATTATTGTTGTTGTAGATTTGAAATCATATTGCCAAAGTAATCTTATCACCATATTGCGGAATTTAGATGAAAAAAAGTATAATCGAACACGTTATTTGAAGGTTTTGAAAACTCACCACTGCGAGGTGAAAGGGCACGACTTTCTAATTAACATATGTACATACATAGGGTTTTTCAATACTGTTTCGTATGATATAAATCATATTAATATGGGACAATTTTATAAAAAGCCTTAGACGTAGAATTGAGTGGATTAGACGCATATTCGGTGCATATATAAATATATGCAAAATTCACTAGTGCAAATCCTAATAACTATATTGTACATTTAAAAGATATTACTACTAAAATTTTATTTAATATTTTCAGTCCTATGAAAAACAATAATCGTGAACCATGGTTTTCCACAATTCCTGCAAGCTCATCGTCAGAAGAGGATGTGAACGAATGAAATTTAACATACTCTTTTTAGGTTTGAGTATTTTAATATAAAATATTAAAAGAGTGTTCATAATTGTTTCAACTAAATTTGCAAACAAATATTTGCATAGATTATATATATTTAAGCAAAACTAGTATAAATTATATTTAAGCTTTAAATGAAGACAGTAAAAATAAAAACAATTACGCGTATGCAGAAATTTTCTAAAATTCATAAAGAATTTAAAACAACTACATATATATATTAGCAATGAAAAGAAATAAGATAAATAAAGCAATTAAATGAAATCTCGAATCCCCTGAAGGAACCAAATCATTGATGATTCCAAATACCAATTGAAACCAAAAATGCTCATTTAGTAATTATTCGATATATATATATATATATATACGTGTATTATAAAATACCTATTAATTAATTAAATACCAAAATATAATGCAAAGTTAAAGTATTTAAAATGAAAATTGTGTACAAAAATTATAACAAACATAGCAATAAATTGAAATTATTGTATATGCTTAAATTATATTTATTATATAAAGAAAACTAAACCAAATATTAACTTTAGTAATGATAATCTCTCAGTTACCAACGACATACGTTATAGTACGATAAAATAAGGTAATGATTACTTTTCCATTACAGACATTTTCAAGTAATTACCTACATACTTTACAATTGTAAGCAAATATAATTTCCAATAAACTCAAGCACAAAAAATAAATAAAATTCTTAAGAGAAATGAACCGTTGTTCTCTTTCATTTTATGCTATTATCTTGAACAACCGAACGCATTTGAGCATATTATTCAATATATTCATTAATTCTATTAATTATTCTGCAACATGAATACATTTTTATTTGTTAAACATTGTCAAATATAGATTCGTTCTTGCATTTACCATAGTGTTTGACACAGAAGCCAATACTATAAGCAGAAGCTTCTGGAATACCATATTTAATTTATATATTGTTTTCCTTATTTCCTATTTCGTATTAGTTGCAACCTCTTAAAAACCTTAATTTTTATTTATACGAACTACTTTATTTGGAAAAGCAATTCAACACAAAAGAAGTAATTATTACTATTAAAGTTTTAGCATTAAGGCTCATATTATGAATTATATTTGCAAAAAGAAAAAATGAAAATGTAATAAACCAGTTATTTGCATTTAAATAAATAAGATAAAATTTGTAATTAAAATAGGAAGTAACCAACTCAAATTTATACCAAATGTAAATTTTACTGTGGCATTAAGTAAGAATACCAAAATGAATCTAGTTCACAATAGTAATAAATGAAACGCAGTTACGCATCATCACTTATGAGCCACTTTATTGCTTCCCCCAGCTGCGAGACAATAGTAGTTTTGAGCATGACAACTGTGCAGCATACTTTAAGATTGTGGAAAAGTGGCAGCGAAGAGGCTAGAAAAATGTTTCGTAATTCATTTGCAAGTATGCACAAATCTTGACCCCTCTCTTTCCGCATTTGAAAGTTTCTGCTACGACACTCTGCCAGCTCGTCAGAGGAAGAACAGTTTCTTTTGGCAAAGAAGAAGGCTTGGAGAAAATTCGAAATTTTAAATTGTTATGTGTTGAAATCACTCTTCTCCATGGGCAATTCTTCCTCTGCTATGGCTGAGCAATCCGGTAGGACTCGGCTATAGAATAATAGTATGTCCCGTTAACTTGTGCTAAAAATTGAATGGTAGAAATCCCGGTCTAAGCGCAAAATGTAATAGGGGAAATCCTGTCAAATTGTCACCACTGTTCAAATGTAACCTCAGCAGTACAATTTAATCAATTTTGATCACTGGTCAAATTTTTTTGTTTGTCATCCATCAGTTAAAGAACAAAGATGTAACAGTTCCGCACAAGTAATCGTTATTTCAAGATTTCATTAAGGCACTCAAATGTTAGTTTTTAGCACCTGATGCGGAAGTTGATCGACTATTGTGAATTTTACTATGTCATATGTCATTCGACCAAAGGTCTATTACCGGTTGACTTTCATAAATAGTGGGCCTAAAGAGGTTTCTAAATGTAATTACATTACTAGATGTTTGAACTTATATTATTTGTATTCTTAGGTCTTAGAAGTCTACGTAAAAATGCTACACCATTCAATAAATTATTTACGCATCATTTTTCTTTTTATACCTTTTTCTTAGTTTGAATCTCAGAAAGTAAGCAGTTAATAAAATAATTTAGAATTATATACTCAAAGATGAAAGATAAAACATATGTTTGTTTTTATTCTTATTAAAATCAAAATATTAATTAAGGCAATCCAAATAGCATTTATATTTAATATACAAAGCAAACATATTAATATGAATATATTTCAATTTCAATTCATAAAAGAAAACAATAGCAATAAAATGAAATATTACTAAGCAAGAACCATCAATTCCCATTTAGCTGCAATGTACAAGTACACAAAAATATTGAATAAGCCCTTGGCAAAGATTTGCAATTTAGACTTCTTAAGCGAGATAAAAAAAATTTAAAGCGTAAGATTGTTTAAACAACAGTATTAATTCAAACAAAAACATACGCACATAAAAACACACTCATACACTCGAATTTCATTTGAACGCACATACACACACATCCGCATACATGCATGGATGACATATTCTATTGGACAGTTGGCATACGAAATTAAAATAGTTGAAAAATAGTATGCAAATATTACAATAATTTAGATATAAATTAATATTAATATAGTTGAGGGCAGTTTGACGTATTCCCAGCCTCCGGGAGTTGGCTCCATTTATCTCAGTTACTTTGCATTTCGAAGTTACTAAAAGACAACAATTTCGTGTTTATTTATTATAATAGACAATCTTCAATTTCATGCATTGATAAACAATTTTTCGTTTTTCGTATGAAGTTGTAAAATTAACACCGGGAAACTTTGATAAGTGTAGTGAAGCGGCTCCACGGAAAAACATTGACTACAGTATCGCGATTTAGTAACCAGTTAAGGTGCAAAGTGGCATAAAGCAGAAACAGAATCCAGTACATTTGCAACAAAAACCACAAAATTTAACGACAAAACAGAACCAACTCCTCGTGAGTTGTTTCTGTTCTGTCGCCAAACGCTCATTTTCTGTCATAAAAATTTATAGTTTCTGTTGCAAATGTACTGGATTGGGTTTCTATTTCCGTTTCTGATTTATGTCACTGCACCTTTAACGACAATTTTCTTTATGTTTACGTCATTTTGATATTTAACTAACGATTTTGTCAATACTTCACCGTATTCTATTCGGAATGTGACTATGGCGAACTCAGTCATAAAAAACGCTACGAGTTTGTGCAAAAATTAAGTTTTAACGAATTTTATAGATATTTTGAATGTTGAATATAAAATTGAAAAACTGAAATGAAAAAGATTTAAAACAATACCTTTTCCTTAATGAGACTATCTGCCAAAAGCATACATATTTAAACCAAAGTAGGCACGTAAACACATAATGAGTTGAGACAGTAGTGTTGTTGTTTAAAATCAACGATTGACTTTCGGCAAGTTTGGGAAAATAACGAAACAGTCGGCCGTCTAAACAAGGCATTACTTCTTCTTTGTGTGAGGTTGAAATAACAGTAATGTTAGCTTATTTGCATTCGTCTCCATATGTGCGATTTCATGTAATTACACACTCTCGTTTGTACGACGAATTGCTTTGTGTCTATTTTTAGTTAACAGTGCTACTGTATTTTCGATTGAGCATACATTTTGTTGTTGCTACGAGTATTATTAAAGTAACGATCCAGAATTGCTGATCCGTCAAAGCTACTTACAATATTCGTTAGTTGGCGCTTAGTTACTGAAACGATCTACTCAGTTGAAACGTACCGAAGAATAACATGGCAGACTTAAAGAGGTGATGGCATCTCTTAACTGAACAATTTTTAGTACTTGGGGTAAATATTTGCTTATGAAAAACTATCAGCGAGATCTGTGTTTTTTTGGCCATGACATGAGATAACTAATTAAACATTTGAATAATTTTTTTATAATTTAGTTTGCTCTGCTTTTCAGAATAATTTCATTTAACTTTGGTTGAAATTTTTTGGTCAACATTTTAATGGAAACTATTTTTAATTTAAACAAAACTAATAAAATGCTATAATACAATAAATGAGTAACGACTTTTTACCTAAAACGAAATTATATACAAGCAACAAAATGCTATAAGCATTTAATATAAAATGTATGAAAATTAAATTAAGCGACCACTGCACAACGTGTTCTCAGAGTATAAATTAAATTAGTCCTGAATTTAGTCACTAATTTATAAATAATATAAATTCTAATATTAACAATCATTTATTAATTGCATATAATTAATTTTAATACAATTACAATTGTACCTATTAAAAGTTTATATTTTATCTCCCTCTCTCTTTAAATGATTTGTGTAATTTAGTTACTTGAAGAATATTTATTAAAATAAATTTATAATATTTAAATATAAGTATGAGCATTTTTAATCAATATATATACATATATATATATATATTACAAATAAAGTTATAGAAATCTTAAATGAAATTACAAAAGAAATTATTGAAAATTTCTAGTTGACATGCTATAAAAAATAAATTAATTATAACTATAATTTACAAACAAAAAATATTGAAATGAAATGTATTTATTCAAATGAATGGAATAAACTTACAAAAATTATTAACAAAACAAATTGATTTCGGTGGGTTGCAAGGCAAAACAAGAATTAATACTCTTAAGCGATTTCTGTACAGTTTAGGATACTCTTCCGCCTGATTGATTTTTTGGTCCTCGATCATCGATGAAGAAGAACTTTTACTGCTCAGTTTTGTTTTCAGTACATCACATTTGGATGAATTTATAAGGCAACTCGATTGATTATCCTGAATATCCTACAATCACCGAACAATCTGGCTTTGACTTTAGATTCGTATGCTTTGTCGTCAGGATTCCTGTTAATGGGATTAATAGGAATGAATTTGCCAATAGCGGGAACTAGAGTCAAAATTGAATGAGAGTTGGCAGTGACGTTGCAAGACCATGGCAAGTAATGTCGGGCTATGTACCACAAGTGTGGAGTAGTTTCTCACTTCCACAAGTAATTTTAGCATGAAATTAACGGAACTGGATTAAAAATGCACTTTAAATTGTTTTCCATATATGCGGGTGTTTAAAAATTTATTTTAAATTAAAATTATTTATCATACAATGTGAATATACTTTCATAAATTATTAATATATAATTTTCATTATTCATATAGATGCATATATCTTTTTATACATATGACTATTATTATGCATAATTTGCTTTGTTTTAATATTATGAATTTTATTCAACTAAAAGAAACAATGGTTTATTCCAATTTTGTCGTTTATTTAAAATTATTCTTGTGTACTGTGTTCTTTATTTATAAATATAAGTATATTAATTTTTGAATCTCTTTCGTTTTTTTGTTAAGTAAAGTTGTAAAAGGTTGGTGTAAATATTGCTTTATTTCACATTCACATACCTACGATCTAATAAATATATAGTAATAAGATTTAAGAAAAACGCTTAAATTGCTTGTTCTGTTGTTAGTTGTATATAAGTCAACTTTTAAGATATATACACACAAATATGTACGTCTAGGCATATTGCACGAATATATGTGTGTGCTTGTATCTTAGTATATACAGAATAATGTAGAGAAAATTATTGCAATTAATATATAAAGTATGTAAGGCTAATTTACTCAAGTACTTAATTCATTTCTTTACAATAGAGTACGCAATTCAAGTAGATTAACTTTTAAAGTATTGTATATTAGAATAATTTTGGTCTGAATTGCTAGAAATTGCATACCTAGTACTTGAAAATATTTGAATTTTTTTACGATTTTTTTATTAGCTCCAGTTTTTCAACAGAACATAGTTGCCTAACGAAGTGAATGAGTTTGCACTTCCCGATTAAACCATTTGAGCTATAAATAAAGCTATGATGCATTTCCCTGAATATCCAATTTGGCTTCCATGCCAGTTCGCAAAAACTGCTTACTAAATAAATTTCCCAAGTGAGTGGTGTCCTTGACAGGGAGCAGTCTAATTTCAAAACAGTGAGGGAATTATATGTTGCTCTATTTTCTTCTCACAAAAGCCATTTATATGTCTATTTGCATGAATTCGATATTTATATTCGCATAAGGCAGCAATCGGTTTATGACGATTACGATACATTTCTTTAATATCTATGACAAAATATATTAACAATTTGTACACAAAAAATATGATGATCAGGTTTGGCCCTGGAAAAGTGAAGCTGAAAATAAAAAATATACTGCGGCTTTCTTTTATAGGGATATGAAAATATTGTTCCATTTTTGTATCCCTCCTATGTGCAGTGTTTTTATATTGACTCAGAGCAGGGTAGAAGTAAAGTTGGTGGACGTACGAGGCAGGCTTTGAAAATTTTGACAGTTTCAAACGAGAGCAATGAGAGAATCCTGAACTGAACGAGAGCAATGAGAGAATCTTCAACTGAACGGGAGCAATGAACGAATCTAGAACTGAACAAGAGCAATGAAAAAATCTAAAGCTGAACGAGAGTAACGAATGAATGGAACTACATATAAAATCGGACATGTTACGAAGCCAGTCGGTGTATTACAGATTGCGATCTCGTTCGCTTTAATTCGCAATAATCGTTTTCGATGCATAGATGCGTGGTATCAACCACTCTCAAATGCGACATCGCTAATTTTCGGGAAAAAATGCAATTCAACTGCGATTCGCATTTATGTACCGTTAGTAGGATTTTGTGGTTGTTTTGTTACTACAGTTACTTCGTTTAAAACAATGGAAAACAAAGTTAGATAAGATATATTTGTCAATACGTGCCCGAAGTGTTTCGTTCCATGTCATGAGAATCACCTGGAGTATCAGTCCCTCAATTATCTGTGATATTGGATACACTCAGAGAGACTAGATTTTTATTTTCATATATTGTTGGAAAGGTATGAAAGAAAAAGGAACCTTTAAAGATGGCTTAAAACTAAGCCATTTAATCGTAATTGTTTGCATTGCTGGAAGAGGTAAGAAAGCAATGCTGTGGGTCGGCCGCCACCTTGGTATATACTTGTGACCTAGCCGCAGTATTATTTCAATGCTTGTCCACTTTTCACAAAATTAAAGTCTAGTTTCCATGCCATCTTTCGCTATCCCCAAATGGATACCGTATTATGAATGAATAAGACACATTTAGTACACCATGATGATTAATTATTTGATGTAGGAAAGATGGAATTGAAAAGGGGGTAGAAAATTGTGTAAGAAAATGAAGATATCGATAAAGAATTTGAGCGTGGGTGATTGTGGGTGTCAGTACACTATGTTTCAACTAAATAATTTAGAATATTCTCACTACTTTGCATAATTTTGTGTATAAAAAAGAATGCAAAAAATACATTTTCTTTTTAAAATTTTTAATATTGCTTTTTTAAGCTAAATTTAAAAAGTGTACATATCTATATTTTTTGATTTGTTATAAATATATATATTATATGTATGTCTGTCTATGTACGATTATTTATTGTACAATTATATAAATTTTTTTAAATTGATACAATTAAATTTCTAGTAAACTTGATGCACTTGGCTGGCAGGGCTAATCAACGGGTATTGTACAATTTAGTTGGGAGCAACTGCATGTATATATATATATATATATATATGTATATATATATATATATATATATATATATATATATACATATATATATATATATATATATATATATATATATATATATATATATATATATATATATATATATATATATATATATATATATATATATATATATATATATATATATAGTTGTATATAAGTTAGTATATTTTCACTATTCACTACTTTTTATATCTGAGCTGGTTGGTTTCCTATAAGGCATATTTCTTATATATACATATATATGTATGTATATTGTATACATTAAATCTATTTTATATATTAAAATATTATTTCCTTCAATTAATGATTCTCCGTAGAAGAATTTTTATATTAGATGATTTACTCAAATGAGATTAAATAAAAAAATGCATAATTAGTCAAAATAAAAATTTATTTATTTCCATTAGTTTCATAAAAAAACAAACAAAATATAAAAGCGTTTGTGCGCTATGTAAAATAAGTTAACTAAATAGTAGAGAAACAAGTTGAACATGGCAAAAAAAAAAAACATTAATTAAAAATTAAACAAAAAGTGTAGATAAACTTTTAACATGTTTCACAAAAGTATATATATTTATAAATATATATATATATATATATATCAATAACTAAATGCATGTTGGAATTTGTTACAAATTATATATATGCATGATTGATTGATTGATTTTTAAACATTAAAATTAAATTTTTTCATAAATTCTTTGTTGTGTACGTTTATAAAATGTGTTATTTGAGAGACATTTTATTAAATATTTTTGTTAGTTATTAAGTGTAATTAATAATTTGTGTATGTTCATTTCTCTTTGTCACTGTTACTGGTGTTATTTACACTATTTTGGGATCATACCCTAATAAATTTTTTAATCAAGTTTAAATATATGTGCAGTTAAAAAATAATATGCAAAATTGTAATAGCATCTGCGTTGGGGAATATGGTATCCGCCCTTCATTTAGAGCGTATGAGTTCATAAGAAATTGCCTACCTGGCGCCCACTGTGAAAAGTTAAAAATACGCTTAAAGCCTCGTTCACTGCGAAATTATCATATCGTAGTCAATTCATGTTAGTAAACATAGCGAAAGGGAGCATCAAAATGGGACTGAACAGTTTTGTTGTAATTCTGCTTATGAAGACAGCTTCTTCCATGACGTCAACTATCGTCGAATTATTCTACCAGGAGTTGCAAATCAGGATGGTTACAAATTTGATATCTGTGCTTTCGCCACAGTTTTGCGCGCGTGTGTGTGTATGTGTTTAATACAACTAACTCCCGAACTGAAGAGCAGCGAGAGTTGAGAATAGAATTTAGTGAGGGCAGATTCGTGGAGTAATTCCACTGTGAACACCAAACAACACACAAGTTTCAATATTGTATTGCCTGAGCTATCACTTAAGTTGTTCTTAATTGCTTACCCTAGCGTGAGAGACAAAATTAATTTCAAACTAAAAAATATCAACTCTAATCCCACTATTTCTATTAAACTCTCTTGACTCTCATTTGCAACTTACAGAAGAAACATTTGCTGAAGACAACTTCATTTCCATCGACAAAAATGGAGCGCGCAGCAAGTTCTTCTCGTGTAAGTTACGCCATTGGCGGTTGGGTTGTTATACTAAAAAACTAACTTTTCTCGTATATCTAAAGCTGTTATTGAGAATGTTGCGGTACTTTGTGCTATGGAGATTTGCAGGACCAGGACACACTAACCAAGTGGCAAGCAACCTCCATAACAATTTCGCAATTTTTTATTTAACACTGCCGTAAGCGAAGAACAAATGAGTGTCATCATGTTGTTCTAATTTGTTCAACCGCAAAGAGAGTACCCTCACTGTCCTGCTCCACTGTAAAGCTATGCAAGTATACTCGTACACGCTTCAGGTACATTTATTCAGTACTTGTCAACATTAATCCACAGACTGTTACTTAGCATTCTGTAAACCGCGTTTGCGTTAATTATTAACAGAAAAATACTATATTTATTTATTATATTTATATTAAATATGTGTATGCCTGTTATTAATGTATATGTGAGTCAATATTTTACATAAAACGATAGCGAAAGAGAGCATGTAAGCCAAGCTCACATTCTGCTGTTGTAGAGCAAGCCAAGTTACCTTCTCATGTTATGTGTAAATAAGTATTGAATAAGTTTACCTAAAGCGCGTATATTTATACAGCTACATTATGTTTGTGTTGTGTCGCTCGCTCATAGAAGACTACTTTCGGATGTTTACCATTAAACCATCTAAACCGTTTTAGGGCTTGTTCCAAAATGGTGCAAATATATATTTAATTTAAGTAGTGTTGTTGTTCGTTTTTGTGATACAAATATTTACTTTTCATTTATCGTCATGATATAAGCAACTAATATTTTACTTTGCACTTCTTAGTGTGCTGTCTAAAAACATTGAAATATTCCCCATTAGAAAACTAACTTAAAATAAGTTATTTTGTTAGGAGACTGTACGAATATCAAGCGCAACTAAATATTGATAATAAACTTTGAAAAATATTTCATATAACACGGAGACCTGTCTACTTGGCGGCCTTAAGGGCCTCTTTTTAACGAGTTTTTCTTCTAGAACTTATTATTTAACTGACTTATTATTGTGTACTCTTTTAACAGTGTTAATATATGCAGGCACGTATTCAATTATTATATATGTATATAGTAAACTTCCTGATAATATTGCATTTAGTTAATATTGGTAAAACTTCGTCAGTTCCTACAATTATCTACTGGTCATGGGTTAGTTTGGGCCATTATCTACACCTTGTAAGTTGGTGCTTTATATGTAAAATTGTTTTTACCTATGTAAACTTTTCTTACATATGTAAACTTATCTTACATATATAAATTTTTCTTGCAAATGTAAACTTTTCTTACATGCTTAACCCAATTTAGTTCTTGGCTTTTCACCTTGTATCTATATGTATATATTTTCTTATTATGTCTTCCTCCTATGCTAAGTAATATATTTTTAATAAAATTTTAGGCCTTAATCTCAAAAACCAATTCTCTCCCTTTTAAATTTATATTAATCAAACTGCTTAATTATCCTACTCAAAAGAGACAAATTTCTAGAGTGATTTTTAGAGTAGTGAGAAATGTTGCCATGAGTGGGACTGAGATTTATGAGGGAGAGAGTGAAGTTTCGTTAACTTGGAAACTGTTCTCCAAATTTTTTCTTACTGCGAGTAAACACACAATATATGAAAAAGTATTTAAATTTAATTACAAAATTAATATTATCTAAACTTTAAATTTAGTTTAATATTTTATACAAATTAAAATTAAAAATTATATTTATAAATTTTATGAGCTGCATGTCATAGCAACCCCACCTTAACGATCCTATCCTTGTGGGATAATAATTTTATTATTGTTATTCTTGTGTGTAATAAATAAATAAAAATTTTATATAGAGAATTTGAAGTTTTTCCTTCAATTTTTGAAATCTTTCAAAGTTAAACAATTTACTTTATATTGGTGATTATCATCATCATAAGATATACCCGTATATAAAAATCATTCAACTTTATTGTTAGTCAGCTATATATGTACATACAAACAAAATGAAATCATAAAATTTAACGTTAGATCAAGTCTTAAGAGAACTATAATTAAAACTACTATACAACCAAATAATTCAATGAAAATTGCGTGTGAAAATCATTTGAAATGAAGAACTTGTATGTACTTATACGCTGGGATATATACTAAATATTAGGGCTGTTTTCTATACGACTGTAATTACATAGGAAATATGTAGGGGAGTAAAAACGGCCACGTGTGTACTATTCATTAGTAATAAAAATAAATTCAATATATATCTGCACTAATAATGATTAAACATGCATGTTCAAGAATTCAAATAATAACATTTTTGATTTGAAATTTCAATTTCTCTGACGGTGCTTACTGAATGCCACATTGTGGCACCACCATTGACGATCGTGCTTGCTTGCAAGTTGTGTAATTAATGATTTCATTAAATATGCACATAGATGCATAGCGATGTTTGGTTTTCAAGTTAGTGTGTAGACCCTTAGCCTGTAAGATTTTCCTACCTCCTTTACTGTGTGCCCCACTAAACGTGTATTTTTTGTCATGACACCGAAGTGGAGAAAAACTCTTGCAAACGCTGCACGGTGATGCGATCCAACTTGCATAAATCGAAATCGAATGTCTTCGGAGTGATTTCGTAGCAGCCTGTAGCCGCGATCAATTCCACGACTTGTTGTAGTTCGTCATTATCCTGTAGCGTCATGATTTTGTGATGCAGCTCCTGCAACTCTGTCAGATACTCCATGGGTAATGTGGTGGTGGTGTTAGCGGCGGTGGTGGCGGCGCTCACATTATTTCCAATACTGCTGACCGTTGCCATGCCGCTCACGTTGGACGTAATGCTGATGGCTTCGGTCGGTAGTGCTGGCGAGATGGAGCCCCTTGGATGTCCAGATATGTTGCCCGAGTTCGTGCTGGATGTGCTATTGGATGTGGTACTGGAGGCAGGCGATAAAGCTATGGTGGGGCCCGATGAGTTAGCAGGCGGCGGCAAGAATGCAGCAGTGGCGGTATCTGCACTGTTGCCGCGAGCCGTGCCGCGTAAAGAGGGTGATTTCGATTTTTCACGAGCTGACTTCGCTTGATCTTTCTTCATTTGCTTGAGTGGCGGTTCGATGAAGGTGTTCGTTGTGTTGACACTGCGCTTGCGTTTTTTATCTTCCTTTTCAGGCTTTTGTACTACTGCGGCAATTGGTGCTGCTGCGGCTCCTGATATGGTTGATGCACCTGGTGCTGATGTTGCTGCTGCCGGTGGTGGTGGTGGTGGTGCTGCTGTTGTTGCTGCTCCTGTTTGTGTGGTGGCTGCTGCTGCTGTTGTTGCAGCCGCTGTCACAGCAACTGCGGCTGCTGCTGCCCTTGCCGCTGCTGCTGCTTTGTTTTTCTCAGTATTACGTACCTTCTGTTCCTTATTGCCCGTCTTAACTTTTGGCTCCTTCGTCGATAGCAATGCTGCCGCCCTAGTGGGTGCAGCCGGTGGTGGCAACAAGCTGTTCTGTTTCGGTGCCAGATCTGGAAAGCT
The DNA here is from genome assembly GCA_920105625.2 of Clusia tigrina. Lineage (NCBI taxonomy): Eukaryota > Metazoa > Arthropoda > Insecta > Diptera > Clusiidae > Clusia > Clusia tigrina. The sequence goes on along the minus strand of OV050031.1, from coordinate 24,885,258 downwards.
ACTGTTGGAGCTATCCGAGTGTTGTGTGGGGGTCTTTTTTGCGGTCGTTGCAGTAGTGCTCAATTTAGTCTTTTGAGGGAGATCTTGTGCCGAATGCAAGCTATCGACATCACTTGAGTCCACATTGTTGTTGTTATGAGCGGAGAGAGCGGATGAGGAGGATGAAGACGTATTTGGGATTGTTATTGTAGCATTTTTGGCAACTTTGCTCTTGGGTTCCAGTTCGGCCGCGCGTTGTCGCCTATCTTCCTTGCTCGCTTTTTCCTTAGCTTTCTTTTCCTTGTTTTGTGATTTCTTTGTCGGGGGTATAGGGGCGGAATTGTTAGTTACATTGGAGTTGGCAGCTGGACCAGCCACATTACCTACTATGGTACGCACATTGTTGGCCTCTGGTTTGTTCGTTACTGTATTTGAATAAGCCTCTACTGGTTTTTCTACAATCTTTTCTTTTTCCTTTTCTTTGGGTTTATCCTTCTCCTTGTCGCGTTCCTTGTCCTTTTCTTTGTCCTTATTTTTATCCTTTTTCTTATGTTTGTGAGATTTCTTATCCTTTTCTCCGCTAGTATTGGAGATTGATGATTTTTTCTCAACCCCGCCCCCTACACTAGGAACGGCGGTCGGCAAGCTTGCTACATTCGTGGCTGAGGGCGCTTCCTTATCAATGGGTTTTAATCTCGATGCTTCAACTCTATTTTCTCGGTCACTTTTTTTGTTCCCTGCATTTGGTATTGGGTTAGTTTTGGCATCTTTTACGACTGCTTGCGTTGCAGGTGAGGGCCCACCAGCGGGCACACTACTGTTAAGATTCAAAGCGGCATTATTGCTAAAGCGATCATCCTTTGGTTTTGATTCTCCGATAGAGCGTTGTTTCTCTTTATGCTCCTCCCGCTTCTCTTTATCACGATCTTTATCCTTGTCCTTGTCTCTCTTCTCTTTTTTTGATTTCTTGCCACTTGAACTTGAGTTCTGCTCTTTTTTCGATTCTTTTACTTTTAGTTCTAAATCTGATTTACCACCAGAGCTCTTGCTTTCCTCAATATTGCTGCTACAAGACGTGGAAAGGCGTCCTGGTTGCAGTTGTGGCGACACCATTTTTGAGTTGGGGTCACTATCACGAGCGTTCGATTTTGGACTAAGTGCACGTTTGGCGCTACTACTATTACTGCCCTTTTCCCGACTGCGATCGCGTTCCTTGTCCCGAGACTTATCTTTCTTTGATTTTTCGTCGCTCCGTTTTTCCGGTTTATTGCTTTCCATTGCTGCACCCTTTTTGTTCTCGGCACGCCCCTCTTTATTGGGACTTGCTTGCTTGAGTTCCTTTTTTTTCTCCGATCTCTCTCTGGTCTTTTCAGCGGAGGCATTCGTCGGTGCAGCTGCTGCAGCATTTCCTTTGTCTTTGCTTGGTTTCTCCTTCGCTAAGTTTCCAGTATTGCTATTCGAATTACCACTATTTGATATGGGAGTGGTAGGACGTACACCTCCTCCTCCTCTGCCGCCTGTATTGCTTTTAACATCTGGTAACTCTTTTGTAGAGCCGCTTTTCGTTATCGGCGTCCCGAAGAGATTTGCAAAAGCATTAATTTTCGAGTCGTCCGTGCGTGATTTGTATTTTTTACCACTTGACTCACCGCTACTTAACTTCGGTTTGCTCACCATACCTTCGTCGCCACCTGTTGGCGTGGCATTTGGCGTTGTATTCAGACTGCCACCAATCACTCCAGCTACTGGTACTCCGCCACCTTTTAACAATTTCGCCCGCAAATCGTCAGTGGGGCATTCGAATATAAATTTTTTTACTTCGCTGCGATGATGAGGCGGACCATTTTGCTGCAAATCTAAATCGTATGTGAATTGCACCCGTTTCGGTTCGTCGCGATTCCGAAAGTAAATATCGATTGGTAGCAAGAATCCGGCATAACCAGATTCCTGAATGATAAACGGCGGCTCCTTGCAAACTGAAAGGAGAAAAGAGGATATTTAGATCTTATACACACATGTACATTTAATGATCGTATTTAAAATAGAGTATGGCCTAATTAAAAATCCATTAAATTGCACGGCAATATCCATTAACCTAAAGGCAATTATTTTTGAAATTTAATTCTAGTTCAGCTCACTGCGTATAGATAAATAAATGAAACAACAAACAAACAAACAAACAAACAGATAAATAACTAATAATTGCTTTTAAGTACTAGCACACGTTCTGCACAATATGTTAAGTGTAGTTTTTCAAAGAGGAATATACATAATAACATATTGTAGTATTTTGAATTTGCTTCTACGACCTCCCACTACCTCCCCCTATTAGCAAAATACTCACCTCTCTTTGGCTTTGGAAAGGATTCGTGCAAGTTAAAAACGACCTTGTCGACGAAGGTGTAAATGTCGGCTTTGTTGACGCCCTGAACGTATAGTTCCCAATCATGGGTGAAGCCCTCTAGCGTCTTCTTATTACGAAGCTTCGAAGTGTGCCCGATTTCGAATTGCACCTTCACAGCCATGTCGTTATTAGATGTAAAAATAAAGGTGCGCGTCAGAAACAAACACTTTGACTAAATAAATAGTTTGAAAAATGACGGAAACTCGCTAGAAATTTAGAAAAAATATATACAATATAGTATATGTATGTGCACGCAAAAGAAATTGAAGGAGTACAGTAGAAGAAGGATGAGCAGCAGAAAAAGTGCATGCGTGATTCTCAATGTGAGGGGGTGGGGTGGACGCGCTACCGTCGCGCATTCGTTTCTGTAACAACACGAAACACTGGGCACGGGGTAGGCGGCCAATAAGATTTTAATTTACACCGCTGTCTGACACTTAGCGTTCCAACCGAACATCCATTTTGGCCAAATTTAACCTATTTTCAAACACATATCTACTTGCAAATGTACAATTGATTCGAGGCAAAATGTAACTTTTTAGGAATAATTTATCAATTGTTTGCTGCACTCTTTGCTTTTCACCATCTGCCGCCGCCACCCTCCCTTCTTTAAATGACCATTAACTTGCGGAACACTTCTCGCCTGGACACTCACTTTTCTCCACTTTCGATTTTTCAACGCTTTTCAAATATTTTTATGTTCAATACGATTTATGAGTTATTTGGTAGTTATTGATATTAAATTCACTTTATTTGACAATTTTCTTTAACATTTCTACTGGCGCAATCTGTTTTTCCATGTTTTTCTCAACACAATTCGGTGTAAGAACTACCAATGTTGCCAGAATAAAATGCGTTGCTTATAGGTGAGTTACCAGCACAAATGGTCAATAGAAGAAAACAAAACCAAGAATTTCTTTAACTTCTTTGACAACATTAATTATCTTAGGTTAGAGCAAAAGAGATGACATAATAACAATGAAATTGAATTTCCCTAATATCCAGCTGTCATCATCATTGTGGTGATGTGGTGAATACGAAAGATGTGCGTGTTCGAACTTTCACCATGAGAGTTAAAATCGCATTCTCTTTTTTATAGCAATACTCATACAATTTAAAAGCCTAAAGGATAGTGTATATTCAATTTTAAATTGAAATTGAATTTCATACCCAGCTAATTGATATTTTTACAATTGATTGTGATGCTCAATGTGTTTGATGCAATTTTAGCACAGCTGCAAATGTTTTTTCTCATTATATCGCGGCTTTCGTGGGCATTTACATTCGAAACTAGTTGCCATGCTCTTGTACAATTTCCTTATATTTCAGCAATTTCTTGTTTTATTTGCTTTATCCGCAATTTATTACATATTGAAGTTTATGGAAAAACGCAAATTAAAAATGTATGTTATGTAATGTGTTAACTCTAATGCTGATTGCAACTCTATTTTGACAGCTTTGTGTGGGCACTCACCTCTCTTAATCCAGTTTACCACATACACCATGGTGGCAAGCAAGGTGAATTTACTTACATGGTGAATGCAAGACCAATTTTTTTTGAACCAATTTTCCGGCAGTAGCTGTCAAAATTTAATGTATAGAAAAATGCGATCAAAACATATGAACAAATAATTGCAAATATAGTTTTGATTTGAGTGAATAAGAGTTTTTTTTGTTTTTTGATTGAATAATTGTTATTTTTGTGAAGTTGTGAAAAGTAAACGAAATTATGAGTCTATTTAACTATTAAATATATTTTATATAATTTGTGTACCACTTGAAGCAACTCTTATGTATTTTTCCATTGCTCTCAATTTCGTTTATTTTGAACTCTATTTAACCGCACATTTCTTATGTTTGACAATTCCAGAAGTACGCAATTCACCTTGCAGTCACCATGTAAGTAAATTCACCTTGGTTGCAAGTCTCAGAAAAATTCAACTCTGGCAGTAATATTTGTTGTGTTATTCAGACAAGTCTTTTCTTGATAAAATTATTTATAAGTTTGTCTTTCTCTAACATACAGTGTGTTGTACTTTTTCGCGTATGTTTAAATAGATTATTATGGTATACGAATTTGTTGTTGTGAAGTAAATGCTGGTGGGTGGTTAAATTTAAAACATTCATAAAAACAAGTGGTTTTTTGAATGAAATACATAGTGTAAATTTTTATTATATGGATTCGTAGTCAGCAAATTCGTAATTGAGTACTAGCAACTAGAGCATTCAACACAAGCCACAAACACCATACTGTTAAGAAGGTTCATACCTGCGAACTAATGAATGTAACTCTGACATGCTTGCCCCCTTAAACCACGGTGGCGAAATAGTTCAAATTGAAAAGCTAAAAGTACAGAAGTCTCAAGTCGGGTTAGACCGACTTCGAAATACCCTTTACGTATTGTGCGTGCAAGTTCAACAATTGGGATGTTTTCTTCATAAATCATCATTAGGAGCATATTCACGGTAATTTTTGGTAGGGTACCTTGAAATGATTATATCGACCCCTTTTGTAGTGTATGGCTTTGTAGTGTCAATATAACCACTAATATAAAATTTCGTCCAAAAATATTATATAGGTCGTAAGTTTGAATAATATGTGAATAGTGGGCGTGGCTGTAGAAATAACACGCCCATTTTTTGTGTGGTGTTTAATGTTAGTACCCGCAACATTCCTGTGAAATTTCGTTGAAAAATCTTTAATAGGAACCTAGTAATGATTTTTGGTTAATTGTGGGCGTGGCAGTAGTAATAATCTGCCCATAATTGGAATGCATGCTATTGCAGACCCAGTTTATACATTTACCAATTTGTAGTCATATATCATCACTAGAAGCATAGATAGGGTACAGTGGCGTAGCTAGGTAACCAAGGGCCCTGGGGCAAATTAAAAAATGGGGCCCCACTGCTATGTAAACTGATTAGGTTTTATCAAATAAAAATATGAAATATACAAATACTTTAGACATGCTAAGCTACTTAAGCTCTTTTTTTGTGCACTGCAGGGCAGGTAATAAAAATATTAAACAGTAACAACATAAATTACAATTAATACTTGGTGTAAGTTTGGCTAATAAAATGAAATAGAGAAGATTCAAGGGTTTATTATATAAAGGTCGAGCCTACCAACTGACTAAATAACAATTATATTTACAATTTTTTTCTAGCTTTAGTTTTCGCAAAAGTATCAATGACTTCGTTTAAATCCAGGCTTGATACGGTTTTGTTTTCAATTGCTATTAGCGATAAATGTCGCAGTCGAGTTTGGCCCATATTATTTCTTAAATAATTTTTTATTATTTTTAATTTGCTAAATGACCTTTCAGCTGCTGCAGAAGTGACAGGAGTTGTAAAGAATAATAACATTGCTGTAAATACTTTCCGTTAGGTCGCATTCTAGCACTCCATATTTGCTCATTATTTCCTTACATAATTGGTGAACAGTCCATGCTTGAGTTAGTTGAGGTAAAACTAGATGGTAAATATTAATAAATTGAAGTGAAAAACTAGGGCCTATTATATCTGATTATTTTCTTTGGAATTCGTCACACTTTTGTAATAAAGTTGCTTCATCAACATGTAATAAAAATGTTGGTTTTAGAAAATCGAATATATGACAGACTGCACTCATACCAATAAAACGTGTATCTAATTGAGATATTACTGTGTCTAGTACATTATTGAAAATCTCAATTTGAAATATTTTTTCTCGGTTTGGAAATCGGTGATCAGCAGCTAATTCATCAAAATGTTTTTTAACTTTTCTTTGCCTTTTTTCTTGAAAATGGGTATCAATACCATATTTTCTTGCAGTTTCACTGGCTTTGCACTTGAATAATTCGAAATCATTTCTATAAATTTGCAACTTTGCTTTGGTCTCTGCTAAAACTTTGCTCGCCTCGCCCAAATTGATGTCGCATTTTTGTAAAGTTTTGGATGCATAATTGATGTCGTTCAATACACTGTGCATGAATTCGCAAAGCAACACGAACTCGAAATTTAGCAATTTTGTTTTAATACTCTCTGCTTCACTACGCTCATCTTTATTAGGACTCTTTAGAACTATTTCTGATAATGCTTTGATAATATCAAAATAACGAAGTTTTATTGCAGATATCGTATTGACCCTACTGGACCATCTAGTCGGATTAAGTTTTTTTAGAGTGGTGTCCGATTCGCCAGTGAATTTTGACAGTAGATCCCAACGTTTGATGCTATTTCCGAAAAAGGTATACAAATCTGGCAACCTTGCGAAAAAAATCTGTATTTCCACACAACTGCTAACGGCATCATTAATCACCAAATTTAAATTATGAGTGGCACAATGTACGTACTTTGCGTTTGGCTGGATATCCTTAATATGTTTTTGTACACCATTATACACACCACTCATCACACTGGCTCCATCATAGCCTTGCCCCACACATTTTTTTAAATCAATATTTTTGTCGATAAATAATGTTGTCACTTGGTTGACTAAATCTACTGCGCCATGTTTGATGGCTGCATAAAAGCCTAGAAACACTTCTTTTACTTCTATATCAATTGGCTGTCCATTTTCCGATCTGGTTATTACTGCATACCTCACAACAATGCTTAGCTGATCTACCTTCGATATGTCCTGTGTCGTATCCATTATGATGGCAAAAAACGGTGACGCTTTAATTTGTTCTAGTAGATGGGTTTCGAGTTTGGTCCCCAAGCTCTCAATTATTTCATTTTGAATTGTTGCAATCAGATATCTTGTAGATCCTAAAAACATAAAAAAACCAATTTCAAAAAAGTCCTGATGTTAAACAGTTAATAATTATAAACAAAATAAAACGATAAAAAAAACTTAGAAATAATTATTATTACCTTTGGCATATCCAAAACTTGCCGCAAAATGTGATCATATCGGGCGACAAGCTCTACAAAGGACAGAAAATTTCCGTGGTGACTTAAGTCTTCTTGATGTCCTCTCAAAGCCAAAGAACTCTTTGCTAGGGTAAGTATGATATCGAATAACCTTTGAAGAACCATTTTCCAAAATGATGCTTCTTTGCGAATTTGATTTTCAAGTTCCTTGTCGATAGTATTAGTATCGTTTTTTTCCAAAATTCATACACAGCACATGCTTCCGAATGGCCACTGGAACAACTGTGTTGTTTAATTCTTTAAATGCTTCCAATCTCGAATTCCCGCACACCAAACATTATTCCTTTGTGAAGCAAATAACCAGCAGGGTTGACAATAGGCAGCGTCTAGTGTTTTGGAATAACACAACCAAAAACGATTAACTGGCCCATATTTAGAACACGAAACGTAGTACGATTTTGTTCTGGTTGATGTCTGTTGGAAAAGGTCCTGAAGGCTGTAAAGGCCCCATATCAAGAATTTTACGTTTTTCGTTATCACTTAATCTTTTGTTCGTGAAGTTTCCCAAGTCATAAGAAGATTTGTCGTACACATTTTCGAAAAATGTAGAGGTCTGTGGTTCCTCCAAACCCTCCGCTCTTATGTGTGTCATGCAAACATCATCCACGTTCACATGATCGGCGGCGGAGGTATCTCCAACTGCAAGAATTGTCGAATCTTCTTCAGTAGGCTTCTCAACCAACACTGCAGTTACCACATTATTTGAGTCACTATCAATAGAAATATTTTGGCCAGATGTACTTGCAGAAGGCTGACTAAAAACCTAAAAACCAATTTTGGGCAATTTTTGTTTACTATCTTGTCTTTCTTGGCGTTGTTTGCGTTTAAATGCACCACTGGGTTTCTTCTTTTTATCCATAATTTTAGTTTTCTAATTTATTTAAACAATACAATATATGATTGTGCTCGAGTAGGTAGGTACTCACTGTTCCCTGACGACGTTAAAAGTAAAATAAAAGGAAAGAGAAACACACTGATACGCTACAAGTGTCGTTGGGGAATCCCCGGAAAAAATCTTAACTCGAATTCACAATAAAACGCACATCGATGAATAATAAAAGGCACATATCACTATCCGTCAAATTGACAACACCAACAGAAAGAATTTAGGGAAATTCCCTAGGCATAACTTTTGAATTTTTCTCAACTGAGTTGTCATGATTAAAGTGGGGTTGCAACCTGTCATATTTATTTTGAAAATGGGAGAAATTTCCAAAAGTTCTGGTAAGGATTCGAGGGCCCCCTGAGCTTGAGGGCCCCGGGGCACTGCCCCGCGTAGCCCCTGGGTGGCTACGCCACTGATAGGGTAACTGTTTTAAAGTGGGGTCCCCAAAGTTCATTATATGGGAGGGAGGTGTATCCTTCATCTGATCGACCCCGAATCTTGTATATGGATTTGTAGGGGCCATATACGTACTAATGTACAATTTCGTCCAAAAATATTGTATAGGTCGTAAGTTATAATAATATGTGAATAGTAGGCGTGGCTGTAGAAATAACACACCCATTTTTTGTGTGGTGTTTAATGTTAGTACCCGCAACCTTCCTGTGAAATTTCATTGATAAATCTTTAATAGGAACACAGTAATGATTTTTGGCTAATTGTGGGCGTGGCAGTTGTATTATGATCTCCATATTCTGCACACACACTATTATGGACCCCATGTATATTTCTGCAAATTTTTATTTCGCTGGCATCAATATGAGCAGAGGTAGGCTAAATTTAATTTTAGACCCGAAAGTTCCTTATATCAAAAGTGGGCGTGTCTTTTCTCTGATCAGCCCCAATTGTAGCAGATAGCTTTATAATGTCCATATGTTCCTTCCCGCAAAATTTCGTCCGTAAATCTCTACCAGATGTTAAGTTATTAATATTTGTTAATAGTGGGCGTGGCAGTTAATATATACCTCCCACTTTTTGCACAGTGTTTACTAGGTCCCACATCCTCATGACTGCCAAATAATGTGGAAGTGCCTTCGTCTGCCCAAGAACTATTGGCCTCACGTACGACGCTATCCTCCAACATTAGTTTGGAGGTGGATATTGACATTCCAATCTCGAATCTGTCCGTACACAAAGGAAGATTGGCACCCCGTTTGGCTAGCTCGTCAGCGCTTCAATTTCCTTCAATATCCCTATGTTTCCGAACCCATATAAGGCGTATCCTGAAAATGGTACTGATATCATTTAGGGTATTCCTGAGCAACCTTTGATTTCAGTGCCATCGAATGCATTGGCTTGATGGCCGCCTGGCGATCAACCCGCACGAAAACATTGCATTGCTACAGCTCTGCCAGCTGAGAACATAGACGAGAATCCAATTGGAAAAAACATTACATTTATACATATTATAAATTATTAATCATACTATAAATTAAAACAATTTTTATTTAGTAATAAATACACAATAATTTACTGGTTTATTATTTAAAAATAAATGCATGAAAATATTAATATCAAATATAGATGGGCAACAAGCATTGTTAGGACCAAAGCGAAGTAATACAAGCGATCCAAGCTCAGAGAGGGCCTCTTTTTTGTTATTTCCATCCCGCAATCCTAATTCAAAAGAGAGAAAGAGAGAGAGGGAGAGAAACAGCTCACACTTTGCCAGCTCACACCACACCTCCTCTCTGAGCTTATACCACCGTGTATAGTTACGCCTTGAATAGGATTACGTGTAAAGCCTTCGGCTCTGCAGGAATAATTCAATCGAACAACTTCAGATCCCGTGTGATTTTCTTGATTTTATTATCCAAGCTTTTATCTTCGTACTCGCAGATGTAGTGGTGCCGCGAGGTGCACTCCTGCCCGTAATAAGTGTAGCTGTGCTTTGTGGGACTGTAGGTTAAGCGCAAGCAGCGCCCCTGGCCCTTTATATCAAGTGTGTTGTTGAGTATCTCGTTTTCCGTTGTATCGTTTGCATCCCCATCTTGGTTGCTCACCGATCCCGGTTCAGTGCTGGTGGCGCCACCTTCTGCACTGCTCTCGTGGGACATGGCGATTGAGGTGAGATTCGTGTTGGGATTCACAGGCTTCGCTGAGTTCGACCAGATCCACAGCAGACCGGGGTTAAGGCCGCCCAGCCAGTAGTCATTACCGCGGTGGTTTGGTTGGTTGAGCAAATATGCCATTATCTCCTCGTTCTCAGATACTTTCTCGAATTCGGCGAGATGAGCATTCAGTGCTTTACACGCTGAATTGGCCGTCTTCCAGTTCACCTGCTGGTAACTGTTGATGTAGTAGCAATTATCGCTAATGCGTGTGAAATTCGTCGGACAAGGATCGCGTACTAATTGGGTGGGGGAAAGGACATATGTGAAATTTGTCCAGACTTGAAGCAAATTCAAATTGACTACTTACCATCTTTCTGATTGTTGCCCGCCATTAGGTAGTAGATTAGTTGTTCGGCTCGGCGTATTCTACTCTCCAGATAATCGACTCGATAGACCAATTTTTCAATTGCCCCCAATAGGTAGAGATCGTTTTCGGTTACGGTGCGTATGTTCTGCGGGCCATTGTGCTGCGCTGGCTGATGTTGTTGCAGCGGTACTGGTCTCATTTGTTGTTGTTGCGTGGGGCTGCTGGGCGGCGTGCTGCTGCCACCACCTCCAATGCCAAACAATTGCTGCAGAAAATTGGGTTGTTGTGGTTGTTGTTGCTGCTGCTGCTGTTGTTGTAAGTGTAGCATTTGATTTGTCATGGGACGAAATTGTGGATTTACTACTTTGACGGGTGGCCTCATATGGGGTTCCAACTCTACTGCTTCGCCAATTCTTTTAGTTATAAAGACACCAGGCCGCTTGTATGCTGAGGAATGATAATTTATAGGTTGTTGCATGTGCTGCGGTCCGCTATGGCTCGGACTCATCATTGTCATTTGATAATTGGATCCTGGCCCTGACATGTCATTCATGAATTGAATATCCTTTGAAGTGCGGGTGCTGGCATTTTTGCTACAAAAATCAAGGTCAAAGAAAGCTTTAATTGAATTTATGATGATTTCAGTGTTTATTTTGTTGTTATGATTCGAACTAGACCGCCGCATAGTCAATGGAAAATTCTCTAAAGTCAATAAAAGGTTCTCTGACGTTTCACCGTAAATTCAATGGAATGTTCTCTGACGTTTCACCGTAAATTCAATGGATGGCTCTCTAACGTTATACCGTGAAGTCAATGGAAGGTTCTCTTATACCAATGAGTGGGCTCACTGTGGTGATGTCAAATCGCCTTTAGTTCTAAACAATGCACACACAAAATAAAAATCTTCTTATGGTTGGAGACACCATTTGGCTTACCCAATTGCGCAGATGCGTGAAGCGAATTATTCTTCCTCCCTTTACTTCCCTCACCGTGTAACATTATTCTTCACTGATGATGTGACATTTTCAAGCTCTGTTCTAGTCTTTTGTGTTGAGTCTATTTTGAAGTGGAGAAATGGGCTTTTGAATGACTCCAAACATTTGTTGAAATCAAAAATAACACATTTTCTTTCACACCATGAGTGGTTCTTTTATGTATATCTGATTATATTATCGCAGGTTCAAATCCTGCCCCGGTCTTTGGTCTCAAAAATGCTTCTTTCTAAAATACCGTTTTCGAGTCGAAGGCCTCAGTAGCAAGTACTCATTCCCCATACCCTTGCAGTCATAATTAATTATGGTGCAAGATATATAATAATAATAATGATTATTATTATCTTCCTAAATCGCTATAAGGCCATTGTTGGCTTAGCGCCACTGTGAGGTTGGGGAGGTGGTGTTAGTGAGTAGAAAGCTCACATTCTTGGGTGGTGTGTACTCCGCCGAGTCTTTTCGAAGATTTCCCCTCCCTCCGGAAAAAAGATGTAATAAATTAATAGGGTTGTTCATCAAAGCTCGTAACTGCCTCGAGAAGGCAAAGTTTCGCAACCTCTTAAATCATATACAAAATTTTGTATGGAAAATATTCGATAAGCATCCCAAAAATGTTCCAAAATTCGAAATCCCGATTATTTCAGTGCCGCCTTCAAAAATTCACACCTTGTGCAGATCAGTGGTAAATATATTCAAGTAGCTACCCTGAGGTGTATACCTCTGGTTTTAAAGAGCCTACCAGGGCTCACTATGAAACCAATAGCGTCCCGACAGGTACTGCTCTTTGGAGGAAACAATCAGAACAAAAAGAAGGATGCTCTTTACTTTACTTTTATTATTATTATTATTACTAGAAAAACTTTTACTTTTTGACCGTTATTAGCGAAAGTTTTGTGAAATTCTCCCATAGACTTGTTACTCGAATTAGAAGTTTTAGTGACATCTACTATATATATACGAGAATACTTCTTAAAAATATACACAAATTTATGAAGCAGATTTGTATCTTTGTGGAGTCTGCTGTTTTGAAGGAGAAATTATTCCATCTGTAGGAGCCCGACATTTTCCATACAGTACAAATCCTTATAACGTCCCCCAAATAATCAGCATATTTCCGTGTTCTACAGTGGAATAATGGCAATTCATGTTTAAATACCGATGATAACAATATAAAATCAGTTTTCACTTTTATCTAAACAACTCGTTACACAACTGAGCTGAGTACACATACTCTTCATGCCGTTGAGAGACCTTTCTTTCAGTTTTCAAAGTTATCACTGACCTCATAACAGTCTCAAGCGGGTCCGGAAATTGAGCTGATCAGCGCGCCGCCTCTATGCCAATTTGAACCACACTTCCTATGCAACGTGCCAGTCTAACTTTCTATTTATTTTTTTCTTTTCACACATTTTCCATTTGATTACTCGTACCTTAAAACATAATCTTCCAAAAATTGTGACCAAACGAGATCCGTTGAAGCTCCGCATATTTCGTGTGGCTGCACCTCTGATGATTCATTGGCGTATTTCTGATAATTTTCACCGTTGTCCACATTGCATAATGCGAAACTGACCAAGTTCAAAATGATTACCACACTGCCGACGACCGTGAGTGCTGTTGAACCGTGGTAATTGCTATTCCCAACACTAAACGCCAAGAATCGAACATGGCTCGGCTCACTTTTACTTTTGCTTCTCATTTTCATTTTCTCTTCTTTTGTTGCTGCATAAATAATTATTTAACTGAATGTTTGATTCTTTTCACTTAACACTTCATAATGCACTCGGCTGGTTTAATTTGTAAATGTTTCAAATATGTTTGTGTAGTCCTTGTAAGCAGATTCGAGTTAAACAATCCCCGTCTTTACAGCACCTGCATTGCCTTCGAACTGAGCGCCACTTCAAAATTTAAAATTTTCAGCTCGAGTTACACCGCGTTCCAGGCGTGCGCGCCTATGCTTGTGCCAGTTGTCGTCACTCTTGTGGTGTTTCCCCCTTCGGTGTTGTTGTTGTTTGAGCTGCGTTTCAAACTCAACCGCCGCACGCATGCGCATGGTGAGAAACGAAGCGAGATGTGCGAGTATGCGAGTGTGTGCGCTGCTTGTAAGATATGCGAAATTTCACTTTCTCCGCTGACTTTGCGTTAAAAAATGCAAAACTACGAGCAGTTTAAAATTTAAAGAGATGGGCCCATTTTATGTGTAAACATTTTATTTATTTATATCTTTTATTTATTTATATCTTATTTTGTTTGTTTATTTTACGTCAAACCCGGCAAACTAGTGGTGGGCTGGGTCCATGGGCCATGTTACAAAAATGACTTTTGCTTAGCGCACTTTTTCATGTATTCAAGTAAAAATTATGTCGAGAAGTGTGCGATCCATTTTAGAATTGAGGAGATCCTCCGTTAGCATCCCGTGCAACTTTGGTCTACATTTAATTATGTATAATCTACATTTTCTCTCATATTTCTCGAATTTCAACCTATGGAAGAGTAAGCAAAGAGTATTTAGAGTTTCCGTCGCTCTCTTTGGCAAAATAAAGGAATCGAATTGTACGGAAATCGCCTTGGAACCGTTAACAGATGTTAAACATAACATTATTCTGCTAAATACGATTCATTACAGATCCATAGAACATTTTATATCAGTTGTATATTGTCTTTGGAGTAAGTACCTATCTCTCTAAAAAGTGTTTAGTTCCGATTCTCTCTGAATAGAAAAATAGACTTTGAATACGAGACTTTCTCTCCGTTTCATTGATCGAGCTATGTACGAGTATTGGATTGGATTGGTATATGGATTCAATTGGTATTATATGGACTTAATTGGTAGTACATATATGAATTGGATTGGTAATGTATGAATTATATATATACGAGGTGTGATAAAAAAATAAAGTATTTATTTATTCATCAACAACTATCTTGTCTCCTTTAAAGTAATTCCCCTCAGATATAATACACTTATGCCAGCGTTTTTTCCAATCCTCGAAACACTTCTGAAACGCTTTTTTTGGTATCGTCAACAGCTCCTTTTTCGATTTTTCTTTTATCTCCTCAATCGTAGCAAAACGCTTTCCTTTCATTGGTGTCTTCAGTTTTGGAAAGAGGAAAAAGTCAGCGGGGGCCAAATCCGGTGAATACGGTTGAGGCATGATAACGGTTTTGTTTTTGGCCAAAAAATTACGCACAAGCATCGATGTTTGGTTTTTCCACAATTCTGGGCGTTTCTGACGAATTGCTTCTCGCAAACGGCGCATAACTTCAAGGTAGTATTCCTTGTTGACCGTACGACCTTGTGGCAAGAATTAATGATGCACCACGCCATTGCAATCAAAGAAAACTGTCAGCAAAACCTTTACGAATGAGCCGAACGATATGCCAACATCATCAGCAACTTCTCTGATAGTGATTCGACGATTATCCAAAATCATTTTCTTCACTGCGTCAATGTTTTCATCGGTTGTTGACGTGCTCGGGCGACCAGGACGAGCATCGTCATTGACATCTTCTCGGCCTTCCTTAAACCGGTTATACCACAATTGAACTTGTGTTCTGCTCATAGTAGACTCGCCAAAGGCCACAGTCAACATTTCAAATGTCATTGCGCATTTAATTAAATTTTTTACACAAAACTGAATACAGTTTCTTTGATCCATTTTTTCGAATAGTACAAAATCGAAGAGCAGACCAAAACACGACTAACCTTTTTATCTGTCAAAAACAAACTTACAAAAACTGACAATCCAAAATGGTTGGTATTGCCAACATATATAACAGACATGTGTACCAACATAATAGAAAAAAAATGCGAACATCGAACTTACGTAACTCACGAAAAGATGAAAATAACGGTTATCTTTTGAGCACACCTCGTATATAGTGGTATTATATGGATTGAATTGGTATTATGTGGATTGGTATTGTATGGATTGGATTGGTATTGTATGAATTATATATATATATATATATAGAGTGGTATTATATGGATTGGTGTTGCTATTATATGAATTGGATTGGTATTATATGGATTGGATTGGTATGATGTGGATTGGATTGGTATTATATGGATTGGATTGATATTATATGTATTTGAGCCATAAGGCTATGAGGAAACACTTTGATTCTATAAGTTACCCACTTATGAGCTTAATTAACATTATTAGCAGAACAGCTTGACGACGCCAAGGGAAGGTGGGGACGGGGGTGGCTAGGGGTTTGGTAAAGACCCAGAAGGAGTTGATTTGTGACTAATCCTCGAATGTGGACTGTAAACAGTGAGAGTAAGTTTTAAACTATAAAGACCTGAACCTCACCTGAATAGTCTTGGCAATATTCATCGGAACACTGTCAATCACTGCTGAAATATTTGTGAGATTTGATTAAAGAGGAGTAATGAAAAGGGGTGCTTTAATTTTCCTGATACAGTACCCCCAGTTCTGGCCACTAGGGGATTGCCAAAAACGGAGTAAGTGAGAATATCAGTGGCAAATATAAAAATTATCTAATTATCACAAAAAGAATTGAAATCTTTCAAATAAAGAACAAATGATGTACCAGAATAAGTGACCGGAAATTTGTTCTTAAGCTGCTCATGAGAGGTCTAGCCTCAGCAAGAAGCGTACGCTTCAGCTATTTCACCTCGAACGCGAGTCCATCAGCACTACGATTTCGGTGCTGACGGGGCACTGCATGATGGGGATGCAAGCGTCTAGACTGGGTTTGCCATTTAATGGCTTCTGCCCTGGGTGTGATGCTGAGGAAGAAGAAGAGACAGTGCTACACCTTATGTGTCAGTATCCATCCTTAGCCAGACGAAGAATGCACATCTTCGAGCCTCCTTTCTTAATCAGCCTGACAGAGCTCGCAGCCTGTAAGATTGGGGACGTAGCCAAATTTATAAAACTGTCAGGTTTTTTATCGGGGAAATCGTGCTGCCTCAGGTGCTACATAGGCGATAACCGTCTAAACGGTAACTGTACTCGGTTTGGATGGTCAGTGCGTGTGCAGCGCCCCATCCGTGGTATCACAATGGGCCACTATTTCTGCCTAAGTGTGCTTCTCGCTGACACTCCAACCTTACCTAACCTAACCTAATCTCTCTCCCAAACTATTGCCCAGCTATTAAAAGAATTGATTAAAAATTTATAACAAAATGAAGTAAAAACTTTTTTAAAATAGGCCCTGCCTCAGCGAGAGCTGGCAGCTCCATTAAAATGAATCATTTGCAAAAAAAGCGGTGGACAGAAAGTTTGGCAAAGAAGAAGTCCAGCATACATCCAAGTGCCCACTCCAGAGTCATTATCTATTAAGTGAACTGTCTATTGGTCAAAATGTCAGTCCGTTCAGTTTTCTGGCGTAAGTGCTGCAGACTGCACCGGTCTTTCTCAACTAAGCGTTGAAGCTGGCAATTAATTCCAGTTTGAATTGTTTTTGTAAACAGACCTAGTTAAAAAATTATTTGCAATTACCGTTCACATGTGGGCTTCCATGCCAAGCGTGCTTCAGTTGCCCACTCGACGTCTTTCGTGGAAGCTTCAATTCAGCTTTGTAAACTGTGTTGACACCTTAACGCATACGCACTAAACCATTAACGAGCGGTTTCGCTTACCTTGGAGCTGTCGCGATCGTGTGTTTTGTAATCAGTCAATAAATGGTTGGCGCATTATTCCGATTTCCCGCTTAAGTGGAGTGACGCATTTCAAATTGGGTTTTGTCTTTTGGGGGTTTTCCAAGATGCCAAGCTCATCATTTTGTACATCATCTTTTACGTATACGACGCTTTTAATCAAGCTCAATCTGGGTCTTCTTTAGTTAGGAGAAATGCATTTGAATGATTCAGCGTTGAGTCTCCTCAATGAAATATGTATATGAATATGTATTTGTATGTGTCAGACCCTTATGGATACATTGCGATATCACCGCGTAACACTGAACCTCTACTCTACTCATGAAACCATTTCGAAGCCCTAATAAAGAGTAGGATTTGTTTGACCTTCACGCCGGACACTTCCGTAAGAGAGCTGAAAGCGTATTTTCCTCTTTAGGTGGTCGACTCTGCTTCTAGCTAGAGCCGTGATGTTCCACTGTCTCCTCCTCCTCTTCATCCCCACAGCTTCTGCAGAATTCATGAGAGAATACTCCCAGCCTGAGAGCATGCCTGCCGAACAGCCAATGACCAGTTATACGAACCACGACCTTAGAGATATCTTCTCTCGACAGGCCAAGCAAGTCTCTAGATGTTCTCCTATCGAGTTCTGACCACATTATCCTAGTGGTTGAGCAAGTGCCTTCGTCTGCCCAAGAACTATTGGCCTCACGCACTAGTCTTCAATAGTTTGCAGGTGGCAATTGGTATTCCAACCTCGCATCTGTCCGTACACAGAGGAAGGTTGGCACACCGTTTGGCTAGCTCGTCAGCGCTTTAATTTCCTTCAATATCCCTATGTCCCGGAACCCATATTAAGCGTATCCTGAATACGGCACTGATATCACTGCCTGGCAATCCTGGGCAACCATTGATTTCAATGCCACCGAGTTCATTGACTTGATGGCCGCCTGGCTATCCGAGTAGATATTTATAATAGTTTTTCTCACGGCGTGTCCTACTTAAGTAGACGGTTACCTCCCTTATGGCTAGGACCTCTGCTTGATAAACACTGCAATGGTCGTGGCGACGGAACGAATATATGTATATGTACGAGTATATGAGTCAGTTTGTTTATTTCATCGACGACCTCTTCATTCCACCCAAATCTCTTAACGCTGAGCTATTTATTCATATTTAGAAACAGGAAATAGTCGCAGTGGGCTAAATCTGGAGAACATGCTGGTTGAGGGAGCAATTCGTAACCTAATTCAATCAGCGCCGATGCGTTGTCTTGGTGGAAGAGAAGTTTTTTCCTCGCCAAATGCGGTCGCTTCTGTTTCAAATCTGCGTCGAATCAATCCAACAGCGCTGCGTAATATGCGCCGGTGATCGTTTTACTCTTTTGAAGGTAATCGATGTGAATGACTCCACGCCATTCCCAAATAAATTTGCACCGTGCCCTTGTTGGATGAGAGGCCCACCTTGTATCACACGCTTTAATAAAACACGTTTGCTCTTGTTAGCATTAATTGCCGAACTGGTTTTATTACTTCATTCATTTGTCAGGGATGGTAATATACAATGTAGGGATGAGATCATTAACGATCGGTTACTTTGATCGATAATTCATGTTACACACCTTGACCTTCTTCTGCTTCGATTCACCAGGAGAAGTCAACAGTCTCGACTGTTCCTTGGTCTCTGATGTATTGTGATGCATCCATGTTTCGTCCACGATTACGAAACGGCGGAAAATCTCATTCGGATTGCAATTGAACATCGCCAAGCACTCCATTGAAGCTATTAAACTATTGCGTTTATCGCTCCTGTAGGAAAGTTCTTGGCGGGATCATTTATTTTCATACGTTGTTTCTATTCTGCTTACAAAAATATATTTTATCTGTCTGTATTTTTCTTTAAATTATTAGGATTCTAGTTGATCCTCCATAGTTGATTCCATCTGTGTCTGGATATAGCGAGGCAGAGTTACAGGAGGTGAATTACCATTTCATCTTCCTCCTCGTCATAACAGCTCCTATTAGTCTTGTATATATCTGCTATCGTGAAGCCCACACAGATAATATCCTGTGAGGATGCTACGTCAACAGGCCCTTTTCAAGGATATGCGCCCTCAGGTGTGTTTGCGATTGAGCTCGCGGCTTTTATAAATCTGCTTAAAAATGCACAATTTTTGTGCTAATTCTAGCATCAATGTATCTTTTGTTGGAAATTCTTGGCATACTCATAGAATAGCAATACATAAAATGATCAAAAGCTGCAGTTGACTAATATCCACAGGCATCAAAGGGCCTCTTGGCAAAGAAACACAGGATACCTAACTTTAATCCATTCTCTTGAATAAAGTTAGGCTTGAAATTAAGCACCTTATTCTGAACAGGAAGCTCAGTTAGTAAACCAAGTCGCTAGTAGAGGTTCAGAAGTGTAACGCTCTACTCTTGTAAGGGGGACACTTGGGCGTCAACCCCAATATCTTGCTTAGGGTTTGCACATCCTTTGTTACACCCATTATGTTTTATATGACTGTGGTCCGCTGAAAGAGGTTCATCAGAAGATGCTGGACAGGGCTCTGAGACAGGCTGCACTACTGATTACATAAAAACTCCTCCATCAAAAGCAAAAGCAAAATACCTCTTTGACAAATTCTCTAAGTCTACTTCAGCCCTCAGGTTCAATCCAATTGTTAAATGGACGCGTAGGGGCTAAGGTCACTACATGAACCTTAAGAATCTGGCAAGAATACCTCACAATATCGACCACCCTGTTCCCAAATTCTCTTTTGAGGCAAAGTTCTCTGTATCCACTCCCACCAGAGGCGAATGGAAAGACGGGAAACTTCGAAGCAGCTGGCATTAAAGTCTCCACGGATGCAGGGGAGAGAGTTGGCGGTGGGGTGTTCTCAGGTACTCTTAGCATGTAGGTATCTTTCCCCTTTCCGGATCGTTGTAGTATATTCCAGGCGGAGGTGCTTGTAATTTACAAAGAAAATCGAATCTTTTTGGAAGGTGTCCCGATCTTTAGTGATATCCTGGGAACTATTAAGTCCCTGACTAAAGTGAGCACCACCTCCAGAGTATTGACGACTTGTTGCTCAGCTCTGAAAAACACTAGAGGAGGAACACACTATCTGCATTACGTGGGTTCCAGGACACCACGACAACGAGGGCGAACTATGAACTGACAAGAGCAAGGGTCACTCTCCTGGTAACCTAATTCAAAGCTTTGCCTGGTATTCCGTTTATCACATGCAAACTAACCCCAGTTGCAAGTTTAAGGATAAGGCTAATAAAATACGGCCATATGAAAGAAATGGCAGCATTAATAGCCGCTCGTCCTTTTGAGCCATCCGAGTTATCCGCTTGAAAAAAAAGACAATCAAGTCGCTCAGTTTTCTAAAAAAGTTGGCAGCATTGGCCATAAGGATTGTGGGTCAATAAAGATATTTTTATTTGAAAAATGTCTTACTCCATGCTCCAATATTAGTGGCCCTTTGCTCTCCCGTGTAACCATAGGAATTACTGCTCCGCGGGGGAGCAAAGGGCTTAAGTAAAATGCTCATACCACAAAAATCGATCAGAGCAGCACGGTTCGGAACCGCCACGTCGTATATGCGAACCAACCAAACTCGTTAAAAATAACGACTTCGCTAACTTTGCTTGTAATCTAATAGTCACTTCCAAGTGAGCCACATTTATCGAGTTGAGGCTGGCTTCCGCATCGAAGGAACAGGCGGATTGCTCCTTAGCCTAGTCATCTGCGCTCTACGTTATCCTAAGCACGTCCTATGCGTATATTAAAGACACTAAGCCATTAAAGCAAACATGAATTATATTATTTTATATATATTTTTTTGTTTTTTTTTATAATTTCGGTTTTTCTCCCTTTGCAATATAAATAAACATTGTTTTCTCTCTCTTTCTAACGGTTAATAAGATAAATAGCTGTTTTGTGGTGCTGTTCTCTTTTTACGAATATTAATTTAAGTATGTAATAATGAAGTTAATTATTTATTTACCAAATAAATTGTGTTTTCTGGTCTTGTTGTGATTAAACATTTGATTGGTGTTTTTTTAAAAAAAGTATGAAAATAGTAAAAAGTGTTTTTCAATTTATTTCGGCTTTTAATTTGGGTTGTATTTTTATTAGTATTTTATGTTGTGGCTTAAACGCTCGCTTTGCGCTACTTTCGGTTCCACGATTCAAGCAGCATGCGTGGGCGACGTTAATATTTTACTATAAAAATTTGTTGTTGTTTTTGTTTGGTGTTAATCGATACATATACACATTTCAATGTTGGTGTTGTTGTTGTTTCTGTTGTTGTGCTTCTTCTTCTTCTTCGCGTGGCTAGCGGTACTCGTTGTAACAGTGGTTGTTGTTTTGTTGTTGTTATAATAAGTTGGAAATTATTGGAAAAATCATTTAACAGATGAATTTAATAACCAGCCAATTCGGCGAATGTGGAGTCCATCTCGTCGGCAAGAGACCTGTATCGGTCCTTGTTGATGCCCAATTCGTCTGCGATGGAAAGTGGTAGAAGAAAATGTTAATTAAATATATTTAAATAGTAAATAAATATATAAAAAAAAAACATTTAACATTTGTGTGAAGAAAGTAAAAGTGAATTTGTACTTTTTCTGAGTGCAGTACAAATGGAACTTTATTATTGTGGTGGTTGTTGTTGTTGTTTTCGTGGTGCTTGTACACAAATATTGGTGTGTTTGGTGATCACACCAGTGGGCGGGCATTTAACCAGTGTTCCTTGAACTAGTCGCAATTAGTTAAGGAACCAAGCTAAATTAATAAATATTGTACCCTTTGTGCGCCAATACAGTGCTGCGATTGGTTAGTATTGCTAGCAAATTGGAGGTTAGGTCTGCTGAGGGGTTGCATGCAACAATATTATCCAGAAGGTGGGTGAAATGATTATGATCCATTGATAGCAGATTCAATTTGCTTGTATGAAACGAAATACCTATTAAATACAATATTTAGGGCAACCAAAAATGCACACGAAATATAAAAACCGTGTACTTAGCCTTGAGTTTAGGACGGAAAATCGGGAAAAATTCTCAACATTTCAGAGGTAAAAAATTTCAATTAATTTATATAAGTCGGTTCTCGTTGATAAGCAATGCAGTGGGTTTCTCCACTTACACGGTTTCTGTTTATCATCGGAGATTATTGTGTGTGGTTATACATTTTTGCTACTGACTTCTTTAAAAACAGGAGTACATATTAAAGGAATACTCCAAATGGGTTATAATTTATTCTTAAAGACTTCCTCAAAAAAGACGAGTAACTTTTTTCGACTATTTCCATATTAAAAGAATACTCCAAATCGGGTACTGGGGTTATCTATTCTTTCAATTTCTTCAATAAATACCAGTAACTATTTTCGTCTATTTACATATTAAAGGAATACTCTGAATAAAGTCATGAATTATTCTTCCAGACTTGGTCGAAATAGACGAGTATTTATTTTCGTCGACATAATAAAAGAACACATAAAGAAGAAGTTATCTAAGCAAATAGAGACCATAGCTATCCCCTGATGTCAAAAGTTAATAGTTACATTTTTAATACCATCAAATCTATGCTAAAAGGTCAAATCAAGGCTAACTACAACAATTTTTATTTCTTTAGCTTATTTGTGACTGTCCTGGTAATATTTAGGATGCTTTTTTATGTCGATACTGAATGTGATAATCCTGTTTAGAGGGAGTTATCAGACACATTGAATGAAATGCGTTATACAACACGACTTTTCACGAAACAAATAATTTCGATCGGAGATCTTCGATCAAAATGCTGATCTCTTTTGATTGATAGTTTGGCAGGCGAAAGTTGATGTACTTATAAAGTAAGACCATGCATTTATAAGGGCTTAAAAGAGCTTAGAAACCAACCGTCTAAAAACTGGAATAGTACAGAAACTGTAGAAGTAGAAGAAAGTGGGCAAGGAGTCGGTTTTGAGAGAACTGTAGCCGAAATGAATCATGAAATAAATCTGTGTAACGTAGATACAATGAATACTCGTATATACTCATTGGTGTTTCCACAATTTATAACTCAAAACTTTGAGACGAGTGCGTTTTGATATGTCTTCCTATATATACTCATTGCCTATTGTATGAGCAGGACAACACTAGTATACAGCAAGCAGTATTTTTTAGGTAAAGCACTGAATGTTGTTTGGCGGTTGGATTGATTATCGACTTGAACCCAAAGCCATATGTAATAGTATGTAAAAAATTATTAAGATACAAACATATATGACAAACCATATTTTGAGAAAGTTTTCATTGATGTCACATGATACTGAAGATGTACAACTGAAACTCTAGTTATGAGACCCTGCCTTAATGCTTGGCTAGAATTGACATAAGAAGACATCTCATTCGTATGGCAAAAGAGCGATCTTAAGGCATGACTCGTGGTGACACCTGATGAGCAGCTATGAAGAGATAGACATATTTGTATATCGATAGAGAGAGAGAAAGAGAGAGAGAGAGAGAGAGAGAGAGAGTGGGTGCTTGGGGACTATGACATTCAGTGTAAAATTGTGACAAGGGTCTAATAAGAACATGCCACAACACAAAGTAAAATCAAAATTCAACCAAATCAATTCACAACACAGGACATTAAAAATTACAAGCTTTTCATATTCAATCACCTTTTTTCTTATCGTTTTCTACTAACGATATGTGTATTTTCATATTTATAAATTTGTTGGCACTTTTGTTATTGTTGTTGCGTTTTTACAGCATAGTTTCGTACTTTATGTGGTTTTCTTTTTCTTTTTTTCTCTCAGTGTATTGATATTATGTACACAAGAATAAATTGCATTGTTAAAAGCGTTAAGGAGGCGTCAGGTTAATTGTATTTACAGTGTGTGAGTGTTAGTGTGTATCTGGTGGTATGTGTGGGTGCTCATACGACTGTGTCAGTTTTGTGGGGGGGCGGGTAAACAGGGCGGAAATACCGGGGGATGATTTGGAAACTGTGTTGGAAAATTTCGAAAGGTGTGTTTAACACAAATACACAGAAAATAATAATAAAAAAAAACAAAATGTGTTTTGAGAATATTTGTTTTGGTTTGGTTTTGGTTTTGGAAAAATGAAAAATGTTTCTACGAGCAGAATGGTCATTTGTCATTTTAATATCCGGTAAGCTCAGCAAATGTTGAATCCAAATCATCACAGATTGCTTTGTATTTTTCTTTTTCATTGAAGAGACGGTCTGCAAAAAGCATATGTTTTCTTTTTAATATTAAATAATTAAGCATAGCAACTAAAAGCTGAAAAGTTTTCTTTACACTGTTGTTGAAAAATATACAAAAATTATCCTCATAGTTAGTTTATATATATACAAAATCATAAAAAGAAATCCTTTTTTTCAACTAACATTGCCCTGCAAATTGCTGAGTTTCAACTAAATTTTTCAGTTAGTTTGATTGAAGCAAGCGTTTGAAAAATTGTTTTGTTGTTGTCTTTCTTCTTCCGCAGTACAACCAATTGTCGTACAAAATTTATAAATTCCATCGATTTAGAGAAAATTAACGACTTGGTGGGTCTCACGGTCTTACCTTCTAGCCTGTCGACTTCCTTTTGCAGACGCTTAACTTGCTTCTCAGCATGTTCAGCGCGCTGTTCAGCTTCCTTCAATTTAACAGACAGAGTCTTCATTTCGCGCTTGAATTCCTCAACACGTTGGTTGGCCTTCTCCTCGGACACTTCCAAAGATTTCAGAGAGTTACCGACGACCTGTGTGAAAGAAAGAATATATTAAATAAGAATTCAATTGCAATCCGCGGCGAAACAAACACACCTTCAATTCTTCTTCAAGTTCCATGATCTTGGACTCACCGGACCTGACACGATCTTCAGCCACCTCCAACTCATCTTCAACGAAGGCCAACTTGCGTGAAACTTCATCGGACTTGGTATCGGCATCTTCAGCCAACATACGGGCTTCCTTCAATTGGTTGGTCAATTGATCCATACGTTCCTCATCCTGTCGTGAGCGGTTCTCCAATACTTGGCACATACTGTGTAGCAAACAAAAAATATGTTGTTAGTATAATGCTACAACATTTGTTGGGAGTGTTTCAGGAGTAATCAGTACCGATTGTTTTCGTCAGCAGCTTGTGTGGCTTCCAACAATTTTTGTTGGGCGCTGGTCGAGCGTTCTTCAGATTTCTCCAAATCTTCTTCAATTTGTTGCACCTTACGATTCAAAGTGGCTACTTCGGATTCGGTGGAGGTCAACAATTTTTCCTTCTCTTCCAACTCGTGATTGGCCTTCTCCAATTGTTCCTTGGATGTTACCAAATCAACTTCGACTTGCACCAATTTCTTCTCCAAATCGCGCACTTCCTCATTCAATTTGTCGGCACGGGAATTGGCATCTTTGGCTTGATTCTCACAGGTATCGGCCTTATCAATGGCGTTATCCTTCTCAAGCTTCATCGCTTGCATCTTCTTCTTGATGGCATCCATGATGTATGTGTTTTGTTTTGTTTACTGACGGAAGGAAAAAATGAAGAAAAACACTGCAAGAAAAAATAAGAAATATAATTCAATTTAAATGCCGGTCAAATTTTAAATGAAAAACACCGAAATATTTAATGGACCGCGTAAAATACTCCAATGGAGTTTCCCGAAAAGTAATTGTGCTCCCAGATACACCCAGATATAATACCAATATTCCACTTAATTAATTATATATAATTTCTATATGGAATTACTTCGAGAATGAGTTCTTTCTGGATGATTTACCACAACACTCTCTGTGACTACGTTTTCATGTTGCTGATGTTCTGTGATCGGCCTGCATGGAAACTAGGACACTAACTTAAAGATTTGGGGTACTCGTCTTCTAAAGTAAACTAAAATTGGGCTGGAACCCATCGAAAAATAATTGTCCTTTGAAATGCTCCGAGATCTATATATATGCTGTAAGATAAATATGAATCTCTTCCATTTCAGGTGAGATCTCTAATCAATCTCGACTGTCTGTTAGTATGATAACCATCTCAACAACACTCTTCCTCTGACGTAATATTTTGCTGACATTCAGTGATCCATCTACAAAAAGACTAAGAGACTATCTTAAAGATTTGGAGTAAGAGTCATCTGCAGTAAGCAAAAAATGCAGTGGGGCTCATCGAATTCCTGGTCGTTCTGTCACCAGTTTTAGTTATTAGAATACATTTCTACCCATAAATGCAAACACCTTTGAGGAGAGGGGCTGCTTCTTAGTCCAGAAGTTTGTGAGGACCGAATTTGTATATTATGGTTTTCTCTAAGTCAGGGACCCGAGGAAACAACCCGCATTTGTTTCAGTTGGAAGAGAGTCAGTCCAGAAGTTACTAAGGACAAAGTCGATTACAGTTTTCTAGAAATTAGGAACAATGATCAAAATGGAAGAATATCGAAGAACAAAGATTGGTTGCGTGTGGGAATAGAATGTACATAAGTTAAAAAGGAAGGAGTCGGTTCATTACAATTACTTCCTCTATGTCAGGAATATGGGCAAATAATAAACAATATATAATGGAATATGAAAGGGACCTAATTTAGTTTCGTTTGAGCAAAGAAAACTCAGAGAGGAGAATAGATTTAAAAACAGATCTTCAATTAATAAGGAGGGAGTCGGAACAATAGTATAGCTTTCTCCAAGTTTACAACAAGAATCCAAAAGTAAATAATGGGGAAGAATATGAAAGTAGGAACCAAGAATGCAAAAGTTAGTAATGGAGAAGGATATGAAAGAAGGTACTAGGAATCCAAGAGATGGTAATGGGGAAGAATATGAATAAAGGAACTAGGAATCCAAAAGATAGTAATGGAGAAGAATATGAAAGAAAGAACTAAAAATCCAAAAAATAGTAATAGGGAAATTATGAAAGAAGGAACTAAGTATCCAAAAGACAGTAATAGACAAGAATTTGAAAGAAGGTACTAAGAATCCAAAAGATAGTAATGGAGAAGATTTTGAAAGAAGGAACTAAGAATCCAAAAGTGAATAATGGGAAATAATATGAAAGAAGGAACTAGGAATGCAAAATATAGTATTGGGGAAGAATACGAAAGTAGGAACCAAGAATACAAAAGTAAATAATGGAGAAGAATATGAAAGTAGGAACCAAGAAAAAAGTTCGCAAAAGTTAGTAATGGAGAAGAATATGCCAAAAGGTACTACGAATCCAAAAGGTAGTAATGGAGAAGAATAAGAAAGAAGGTACTACGAACTCAAAAGTTAGTAATGGAGAAGAATATGAAAAAGGAACTTCTTCTCGACTAAAATGTAAAAAGAACCAAAACCCGCATTGATTGAAAAATCTGTATGAAATTAAAAATTTTTTTTTTGTTTTCCCTCGCGAAGCTTTTTTTGCTTTCTTAAAAATAAATTTTTAATTTTCAAATAAACATTATTATTTATTAGAGGGTAAGCAATATTTTCTTTTATTTTTTATTGCCCGTTTTCTGTTTTTGAAAAGTTTTCACAAATCTTCTCCTATTTTTTCACACCTACGCACATTTTATGTGCTCCGAAAAGTCGGCTGACGTCATAAAAGTTTTCTTTCAAGTTTAAAAATAAACGCATCGAAAATGAGTCCAGTAAATGAAGGCGTTATTTGGAGATTCTTAGCTTGTTGGGTAGTATACAAATGTGAAATTCTAGATCAGGCATATTAAGAATGGCGCTGCTTTATATGTGTATGATTCTTTGTTTTAAATATTTGACGATTCCGGAGTACTTGAAACGAAATTCTTTCAATTAAACTAAACCGAAGATCGAGAGAAGAATGTGTTAAAATAATGAAATCAAATATAATCGAGGCGAGAAAATGAGAAGCAATCAAAATGAGGGGAAATCTGTAGGGCGATTTATAACTTGAATGATGATCTAATGAATGCAATTTAAAAGATCAACGAAATTGAATTGATTTAATCACCGCACACAGAATAAAGCTCTGTCTACAGAATACTTGAAAGTGGAACGGAGATTGTTTGTCTTTTGGTACAGAGTTTGCATTCGTTCTGGTTGAGATTTTTGATTTTGTAGTACTTTTTATGGATTCTAAAATTTAATCCAGCGATAGATGTGTATGTATTAAGGCATTATCTGTGTGATATGGTATGGTATTATCAATCGAGAACTTATGAGAATGATTGGCCATAGTTACCTTTAGGTGGATGTTAGCCATGAAACTGCGAGTAGATTTGAGTGACCTTGGTTATTAACTCCGAGGATAAAGGACATTTTGGAAGAAAAACTGTTTTAAATCATTTCAGATGATTAAAACAGTAGAGAACAGGCGATGGAGAATTGGTTTTAATAGGAAATGCAGAACAAAGAAGCATTGAAACTGACTATGAATTAATCATAGAAAATGAAGGAGGTCATCCATATATGTACATATATTTGTATATAGTTCTGTTAAATTCATCAGAATTTGCTCATTTAAGTTTCTCTTATTTCTAAGTTTGTAAAGTAAGTTAGTAAAGTAGCTTAAGTAAGCGTTTTGGGATCTCTCACTAATTTGATTTAGTGACTTAGACCTGCGATGCCATGCTGATTTTTCAATAGAGTAGATTAGCGCATCGAGTTGAACCAACGAACGTGATTCAATCTCTATGTATGCATACTCTTTGGTTGAACCTTTTTTCATATACAAATGCCGATCTTGTAAAAACATAATTAAACATTTTGCTACCAACTTTTGGCCAAACTTTGACTTTGCGATTTCGATATTCGTTTAGTCTTGTACGTAATATATACTCGTATCTATACAAAGGAGACCGGGTTTAAAACCACGGTTCCACAAACAAAGTTTGACCCGAATACTGGACGTATGTACATATAAAAATCAGACTTTTCCATCATTAAAATGTGGGTGGTCGTTTTTAATAAATTCTAAAAATAAACACCATTAAGATTTGCTTTTTTTACGTGTTCCTCCTACAACATTATTTCATAATCTCACCCCATTAATGACAATTTTTGAAATCATTTTCTTGAGTAATAAAGCTTTGAACATTTTTTTTCTATTTATACTATATATTAATGCTTGTAACAAAAATTATTGTGGGCGTATTTTTCATACAAAAATATTGCCAAAACCCCCCTAAAAGATCTCAAGGATAAATTCCAAGTCAGTTCGTTTATACGGAGTAAAAGCTTTCAAAGCTTTTATTACCAACCCACCACCAATCCACACATCTTTTAGAAGTTTATATACATATATATATATATATATATATATATATATATATATATATATATATATACATATATGTATATATATATATAAATATATATATATATATATATATATATATATATATATATATATATATATATATACATATCCATATATATATATATTATATGCATACGTATATACTCATTGTGTGTGTGGATTAGAAATTTAAAAATAATTTGATTAATACAAATTCTCAATAAATTTCATGCAGAGAGTTTTCTTCTGTGCAGGTGCCGATTTTCACTCAAGGGTTTGGTGGTTGTTGTTGTAGCTGTTTGTGTGTGTTTTTTACAGTGGAGAAGAGTGTGCAATGTGCGTATTGCTGCACTTGAGTGTGTGCGTGTGTGTGTGTGTGTGTGGTTTATGTAGAGAGCTTGTGTTTGCAAAAATCTTTAATGGCCAACGACCATCGGTGGTATCAGTGTGGTACGTATGCACTCACACATTCATATGCTACAATAATTGTATATGTATTCGTTTAAGCGATTTGGTTACAAAATTCCTTATAAGTGTATTCACTCATACAAGTTTTAATTATTTGAAATTAATTAATTTAATATATTATATATTTTTGCTTGTATATTCTTCGAAATATATTCTTGTTGCCGTTGGGATTTTGAATTGTTGAGCAGCTGCCAGTCGAGAATTCTCTCCTAATTTATATGAGAACAGCTGTGTAGGCATTCGCTAATTGAAAATTTTAATATTTCTTTTGGCATTTCCCATTTCCAAAAATTATTAATTGCCAGTAGTTAAAAAAAAATATTATAAAAGTACATATAATATTTGCAGATAATCCTGGTAGAATATCCATAACTGGGCTTAGTGATGAGTTGAACTTGTTCACCGTACTTTTATGCCTACTTTTATAATTATTTTATATATATATAATTTTTAATTTTTTTTTCTTTCGCAAAGCACGTACACACATACACACTTTTTTACATCACTCAGTTTGTATTATTTTAATTTAAATGATTTCCCTATATGTTTTTTTCCGAAAAATATATGGTAATTCTTGAATACACTGTAAGAAATTTATTATATTTTGCCTGGAATTTTTGCACAAATTTCTTTAATGTTCAAAAAAGATTTCTTGTACGTTTGTATCCTTTTCAGCACACATCCACTAACCTTAGCGTTCCAAACACACTATACGCTGTCAAAACCCCGAGAACACTGATGGCGACCAACTTTTCAATCCCACAAAGCCCCTGAGAAAATTGTGTGTATTCACAGGGGGCAAAACATAAATACTTCCAAATTTAAAAAAATCAAAAAAAAAAAAAAACAATTAAATGCTCACACTGGGCTGCCTTCCTCCCATACAACCTTTTCATATCATTTTCCTCGATCCATGTGGTGGAAAATTTCCCAATAAATTTTCTATGAAGAAAGCTTTTTCCTCTGCAATACTAAAATATCAAATACAAGAGCACTAAGAGAGCGAGAGAGTGTTTTCGAGAATTTCCCTACATATTTCGTAAATTTTCCCTGCATATTGAATCAGAATGGTTTTCGTGCCACCTATACACAGCACCTGTATCGGTGGCTAAATCTGTACACAAATCTATACTAGTCTATTTGCATTTGCATTGT
Organism: Clusia tigrina; assembly: GCA_920105625.2. Taxonomy (NCBI): domain Eukaryota; kingdom Metazoa; phylum Arthropoda; class Insecta; order Diptera; family Clusiidae; genus Clusia; species Clusia tigrina. The sequence goes on along the minus strand of OV050031.1, from coordinate 24,854,124 downwards.
GCTTACACACATACACACACACACACCCACTCGACACTCTCGTACGTACAAACACAATTTCCCGATCGCGTCAGTGTGTTCGTGGATTGTTCTGCAAGATTCGTTTGGGGGTTTCGGTGCTCTTCTGCGGGAATATACGCGTACCTCACACTCAGCGTGTGTGTGGAGCGTTCTTTTTCGTTTTAATTGATTTTCTTCTGATTTTCTTTCTGTATCTGCACAGATTAAAAATAGAAATTATACAAATATCTTTACTTATTATTATGATTTTTTTTTTCTTCTTTTTTAGATTGTGTCAGGCAACATTGAGCAGAATTTTTCGCTGCTGGTTTCTTCAAAATTTTTATTTCTGTGTGCACTGATGAACATTTCCTCGAGTCTTTCAACACAAAAAAAAGAAGTGTTTCTCAGCAATGGAAATATTTAAAATTTTTCATCTTCGTCGTCTCGGGTCTTATATGAAATTTTCTTTATTCGTGCAGCTTTCAGAAAGTGTCTCAGCGGGCCACCAAGCATTCAAATCGGGGGCAATTAGTCGTATACGTAATTTGTGCATTTTGCAATTTTAAACAAAATTTCATTAATATTTCGATTTAATCTGTGTTTGCTTTTCATGCTTATAAGTAACTTGATAGTTTTCGGAATGCAATAAATGTATACAAAACTGCATACAAGAAAGAGTCATATTGATGCCATAAAAATATAGGTGGGGTCGTTCTTCAATGGAATACTAAATTGCACCTTTGCACCAAATTTTCTGCGTGATATTCGTCGAACGTAGGGCACAGTACGATGCTCAGGAATATAGATTTGCCATTTATCAGCCAATTGCCAACTAATTTGAATTTGCTTTGAAGATTTTTATCAAACTTTTACCAAATGACAAAATTACTTAGTAATCAAACCAATCTTAGGGGTCCATAATCATTTGTAACTGGAATTTATTGAAACAAAAGTTCACATATTCAGACACAGTTTTGTGTCCGCATCTAACTTAGGTAGGTTAGGATGGGCAGCTGCATCACTCAGATAACAATGACGCCCCTTATTCCACCAGTTGGGTCCGTTGTGATTGCTCACAGCAGCATCTAAGTTCTTTTTATATCATCATGATATCAGCAGGTTCTGAAAAGAAAGCTTAAATCTCATAGATATAAATGCTAAATCAGATATGTAAGGCAATGGTCTCATGTTGCTCATTCTCAAAAAATGTTCTTAAGTGCAAGCCTGCCATGGACAAGCTGTCCGTTAATCGGTGACTACACATCTACTGGGTGCCAGGACACAAAGGCATAGAGGGAAGTGAGACAGCAGACAAGATTGCTAAATGCGGAATTCATTTATCAGAGGGTCAGAGCAGCTGCATACTGATCGCTTTACAAGTAGTTTATAGAGGTTTAGGGGAAAGCACATGATAGGAAAGGCGATAGCGAGGTGAAAGAACCTGGAACTACCTGGAGAACTGAAAAGTTTTAGTTTTGGCAAGCGGTGTCCCATGACTATACTGTCATTTCCACGAAACGATTGCAGATTGATGATAGGTATACTGACAGGCCAGTGCCTAACAATAGTACTCGCAAAAAAGATGAGACTCACAAGCAAGGATGGGTGTAGGAAATGCGTGGATACAGACTCCAAGGTAACCTTAGAGCATCTCCTAAGTTTTTAGTCTTCAATCACTAGAGTACGCTTAAATTACTTTGGGGGCTCCTTGGTTTTGGAACTAGAATAGATTTCAACCCTGGGAATGGCTCCACATATAAGACTAGCAACATTTTAATCAGTGATCTCTACTTCCGCGAGTCCTCAATGGACATTCCTTTGGTATCGCTAAAGACCTAACAGGTCTATTGGATGGCCTTAACAGTCAGGCAGTCTAACCTAGCCTAATACCAGATATGGCGCACTACTGCAATGCAGCGCTGTTAGCTGACTCATCCGCAATGCTGTGACCATCTACTTCCTAAGCACTGTGACCGGATCTCTTCCAAGGTTGTGTCGAAGTTTCCGCCTATTACACCTCTATATTGTTTTCCAAGCAAGATCATGACGATTCTCAAAGCGGCGGAACTACTTTTGATACACAAAGTCACTTTTAATTCCAATATCCATATTTTCTCTAACAGACAAGCAGCAAGAAAGTCACTTTCTGGGATCTACCCTCCTTCTTTTCCTTTTCCTGGGATCTACCCTCCTTGTATTCCTTCTCCGCCTTTGGTAATGTGTCGGTCTGCTCTAAATACGCCATCGGTATAAAATGGATTTGGCCTCCGGTGGGTGCCTGGTCACAGAGTTATCGTTGGCAATTATGAGGCCAGGAGAGACAAACCACACAAGCACCCTCCGAAATTATGGGGCACTACACACCTTTGTAAAATTATCTTTCAAGCAGGCATATGGCGGGTAGCTAACAGGCTCTGACCTGAGCACAAGTCTGCAGAAACCTACGCTTCGTTTGGCTGAAAAAGAACAACGCAATTACTGCAACTAAGACGCGGCTCTCTCGCCACAACAGTTTTAATCCTGACAGGTCACTGTGTCTTTGGCAGACATGTTCAGAGGCTTAACCTGGAGTTCATAGACTTTTGCCGCCGCTGTCGTCGGATAGAGAGTAGGGACAAACCACACTAAATGCGCTATTGCACTGTCCTTACGAGGAGGAATTCTTTTCTCGAAAATTTTTCTGAGTTTAACCTCCATTAGTATAAGCAATATCGCTCTCTTCATCAGGGATTCGCACTGATTCACCTTTCAGTCCCGGTGAATCAGTTACAGTTTATGGAACCCACGTTTTCTGTGGTATCACAACGAACCAATACTTGTCATAGGTGAGCCTCCTTCAGCTGTCATATAACTAACCCTTCGCATAAGAATCTGTCTAGTGTTGTGTAGTTTATAGTATCAACCATTGATATTTTTTGTGGTTCTTAGTGTTTCGATTAGTAAAATATAATTCTCGATTTATCTAAAAACAGTCATCTCAATGTTCTTAGAAATCATCCTGGAACTTCCCTTGCGGTATAATGGACTATTCTAAATCCTTAATTTAAATCAAAATATCCATGAAATAACGCCTTTAATTCATTTATTTATTTAGTGACTTTTTTTCTAAACCGATTTGGTTTTGTCCGTCCGTCTAGGAGTATGTCCTCCTTTTTTCCACACTGTGAAAGATATATCAATATCAATGAAGCTTTAATCGAGTTTGCCCTCTAAAAACCCAAGCAGGCAAAGGACACTCCTACCTAGCATATATATTCCTTATTTATCAAAATTCCAACAACTTTGATTCGATTGATGATACGGGTACGAGTATATATATGCTTAATGTAGGCGTCTTATATAGTCTTCCATGTCCACTATCCACGTATTTACATAACACGATATACAAGATCTATGGAAGCAATTTCATGTAATATTCTAAATCCTAATGCAAAAAATGGGCGGGATCAGAGAAAGAACACCTTCACATCTTACATTTTGAAGTTCATGAGACTTGCCCTAAAATTACCCCTTCACGGCATATTTAGATTATATAATGATGCATTATGGCAGTAATATACATCTCTGCTCGAAAAGGGAAAATAACTCATATACCACGCCCACAATTTACACGTTTTTATAATTGGAATCGTAGGTGAAATTCAATAACGATATTTTTATAAAACACTAAACTAACATTGGGGGTTCATTTCCACGCCTATAATAACTATATGACTTTTAACTATATGACTTTTAACTATATACGAGGTTTGATCAAAAAATAACAGTTATTTTCAATTTTATTTATTTATTCATCAATAACTATCTTGTCCCCTTCAAAGTAATTCCCCTCAGATATAATACACTTATGCCAGCGTTTTTTCCAATCCTCGAAACACTTCTGAAACGCTTTTTTTGGTATCGCCAACAGCTCCTGTTTCGATTTTTCTTTTATCTCCTCAATCATAGCAAAACGCTTTCCTTTCATCGGTGTCTTCAGTTTTGGAAAGAGGAAAAAGTCAGCGGGGGCCAAGTCCGGTGAATACGGTGGTTGAGGCATGATAACGGTTTTGTTTTTGGCCAAAAAATTACGCACAAGCATCGATGTGTGAGCTGGTGCGTTATCATGGTGCAAAATCCATGATTGGCTTTTCCACATTTCTGGGCGTTTCTGACGAATTGCTTCTCGCAAACGGCGCATAACTGAAAGGTAGTATTCCTTGTTGACCGTACGACCTTCTGGCAAGAATTCATGATGCACCACGCCATTGCAATCAAAGAAAACTGTCAGCAAAACCTTTACGAATGAGCCGAACGATATGCCAACATCATCAGCAACCTCTCTGATAGTGATTCGACGATTATCCAAAATCATTTTCTTCACTGCGTCAATGTTTTCATCGGTTGTTGACGTGCTCGGGCGACCAGGACGAGCATCGTCATTGACATCTTCTCGGCCTTCCTTAAACCGGTTCTACCACAATTGAACTTGTGTTCTGCTCATAGTAGACTCGTCAAAGACCACAGTCAACATTTCAAATGCCATTGCGCATTTAATTTAATTTTTTACACAAAACTGAATACAGTTTCTTTGATCCATTTTTTCGAATAGTACAAAATCGAAGAGCACACCAAAACACGACTAACCTTTTTATCTGTCAAAAACAAACTGACAATCCAAAATGGTTGGTATTGCCAACATATATAACAGACATGTGTACCAACATAACAGAAAAAAAATGCGAACATCGAACATACGTAACTCACGAAAAGATGAAAATAACGGTTATTTTTTGATCACACCTCGTATACGTTTAACTATATATACATTATATATAGGTTTAAATATACCTAATTCATTATTTCTATCATAAACTTATTGAAATCTCAACGAACAAAAATCACGGTTAATCAATCCCTCATCATTCCCGTCCTTTTGTTCGGTGGCAAAACCTAGAGACGATATTAGGGGTGATGAGGGGCGTTCGAGAGAAAATTCTTCTAAGGATCTGTGGTCCTAGATGCGTCTGCGGAGAGTGTCGAATCAGATGGAACGATGAGCTGAGCTATACGCCGGCATGGACATAGTGCAACGCATTAAAAAACCGCAGGTCTTGTCTTGGGAATTGATGAAAGTTTATGAATCGATCGGCCACCATTACGATGGAAGGACCAAGTTCAGGATGACCTGGCTGCACTCCGCGTTCCAGCTGGCGTCAGCGTGCGCTGGACAGACAACTGGCGAAGGCTAATAACTCGGCAATGATCAACAATGGTTGTCTGCCAATGATGATGATGATAATGGTGATGATGAAACTTATTGAAATCTATGCCAGATTTACGAACAGAATTTGCCAATAGTGGCGTAAATTTGATGTATAACACTTAGTTCTAGATGTAGGCGTAAACAAAATGTCGGCGTTTTATAGACCAATTATCCTACTGTCTGTCATGTCACAACATGCCTCAAGTAAATGAAAAAGACGCCACTCTACCTCACCAACTTGGCTTTAGCACCACATCACAATAGAACAGGTTCATCGAATAGAGCAGGTAGTGAACGAAATAAAATATGCATTCTATACAAAAAAGCATTGTTCTGCCATCTTTTTAGATATAGCGCAGGCATTTGACCAAGTATGGCATGAGTGACTTATCTGCAAAATTTAAAAAACTGTTGTCCACAAGTGGACACCAAATACTGGAATCGTGTCTGAGGGGCAGAAAATGCAAAGTGGGGAATAATAATGCTTACTCTAAAAACTACGGCATCAAAGTCGGCGCAACACAAGTATGCGTGCTAGGACCGGTGCTGTACTTACTATATATTTTAGATCTGCGTACAGACAAACATTTAACCACAGAAACTTAAACCGCTCCAAGTGGCTTTAAGGCCGGCACACAACAATATTCCAATTGCAATATAAACCAAAAGAGCGGTATCAAAACAGCGCACCTGCGCTAATTTGATGAGGGATCACTAAAATGCACTAAGCACTGGAACGATATACGAGTATTATTATTAATTAATTAGTTTGTGAGATTTGGCTACTTATTGTTACAAATAAATGAAAAAAATGTGGACTTAACACACCAACTGCCATAGCCACAATCATGTAAAATTATGCAATATGAATATCAACAGCAATCAACGCCACACTCTCAAAGGTCCAAACCTTACGCCAATCGATTCGTTCAACTGCATTTCATACTGAAATTGTACACTGTTAAGGTGCAGAATGACATAAAGCAGCAACGGCAACAGAAACAGAATCGAGTACATTTGCAACAGAATCCGCAAAATTTAACGAGAGAGAATGAGCGTTTGGCGGCAGAACCGAAACAACTCGTTGCTCATTTTCTCTCGTTAAATTTTGTGGTTTTATTGCAAATGTACTCGGTTCTGTTACTGTTACCATTTCTGATTTATGTTATTCTGCACCTTTACCATTTGCCCAGTCTTTTGCATGTTCTTCTCGACAGGGCCGGGAAGGCTCAGGGGAAATGCTCCATGGTTTATTTTTCATTCGGGTTTCCGTGTTGAAAGTGATGCCCATTTTATCCAATGGGATAGTGCATCACGACGAGCTCACCTTATTAACTTTTAGGATTTATTTTTGTTATATTCCGGCCTGATGGCTTTACTGACGAGACAGTAGTAATCAGACTAGAAATCCTCTTTGCCGTACCGTCATTTTTACCCTGCTACCATTTCAAAGCCACACAATAAACATAACAATTAAATGTATGTATAAATATTTTTTCAAAATAATTTATTTATAATATGAAAATTTAATTTGTTATGCCATAAAAATATTTTAAATACATACACGCATTATATATATTCTTAATTAAAATTTAATATAAGCTAATTTTTGTTATAATTTGTTAATAACATTAATTATTTTATTATTTAAAGGCAATGCATCAAACGTGAATACAAATGATTTCTAAGCATCCGCACAAAAATAAAAAGAGTTCAGTTTCCAATTTGGCAATTGGTCACAGGATCTACCTAAACACCTACTTTAAAAATAAATGCTTTGATATTCGTTAATGTGGAACACAGTCGATAGAATATTTGTTATGCTTAAAATCCCACTCACTTTAAAATTAATTATTGTATAATCAATTCTAATTTCCTAATTAAGAATCGTGATATTCTTCAACACTCGGAATAGCAGTCAATCATTCACAAAATACAAACTATTTTATCAGGGGTCCTGTTTCTGGTAGGGAACTTCCCAGATGAACCCATTTTTATGTCTCAGATGGAGCTTGCAATGGAATTACAGTGGTATGCATGCTAGTCTCATAGCCGTGGGTTCATGGAATATAGTTTAAAGTTTAATAATAATGCAACACCATTTCACTGAATACTACAGTTAATGGACTTCAAATGTTTGAAGAAGAATACTTTCATTATCTTATCTATGAAGTCATTGGTCCCCATCTACCTATGGTGTTCTCAGTCTAACCATGATTACACTCTACGAAGCGGAGGGCAAATTGATGATTCGAGGAAACGCCTCAGAGTCCTTTGCGGTGTTATACAAGGCGACTATCCACAACTACTCCTATTCAATCTGAAGCTACACTATGCTATTAAAAAGAACATTAAATGAAGTAGCATCTTAAGCCGATCGGGCTTGACCGCCACCTTGAAATGATATTCCTTGAAACTGGAGAATCTAAGAAGGGAATAAGACTAATAATAAACTAAAAAATACCGATATCGATATTAACTGAAGACCCCCAACATATTCTGCTAAATGAATACCAAGTTTTACTTTCTTGGAGTCCTAGTAAAAGGTTAAAGTTCTATGAAGGCTTGGATACGATACCGCATTTTAGCAGGAAAGGAAGCTGATCATCTAAAAGTATTTTAATCAAGGCTTAGTAATACTCAATCCATCAAATTAATGGATCACTGCCGTGTTTTTCAACCGGAAATCACCGTTTTCACGAAGCCTTGAATTGGTGGAGGATAAAAGAGGTAACCGGTAAGGATGTCTGTATTTTATCAGACAGCCAAGCTGCCCTAAGGGCTTTCGATGCATCCAAATAGCATCAAGGAGTGTCTTAGACTGTCGCCGATCTCTTAATCAGATAGCTAAACAATTCCACATCCATTTATGCTGGGTACCAGGTCATAGGGTTATACCAGGGAACTGCAAGGCTGATCAACTTGCGAGAGACGGGCACTTGTATGCCAAATATTAGTTGGCATACGGGTATACCTCTCGCGACTTGTAAGCTTCTCATAAGGGGAACACTGATTAACTCTACCAGCCAAAGGTAGATTTGTGCCAATACCTGCGAAATCGTCAGGCAAGCATGGCCGAGACTAAATCTGCGACTATCCAAGAATATCATTAGACTCAATAGACTACAAATTAGGACTATAATAGCCCTCACGGGACTTTGTCTAATAGACAAAGTCTCCTAGAAGAATCGGAGTTTATACACATGATTTGTTCCGCAGGCGCAGAAACGAGGAGGAACTGGCAACAGTCCAGCATCTCTTCTATACATGTCCAGCTTTTCCTAGAAATAGGGAACGTTTACTAGGATCCCACCCACTAGTATAGATAATCCATACCAGTCAGTTGTTAATAACCTTCTATGCTTTATGAAAGGCTGAGGTTAGTTTAATCTGGAGGGGGAAGCGTAGCCATGCCTCGCATCCGCGGCTCACAACGGACCCAACTGGTGGTGTAAGTGGCATCACTGGTTTATTGGTGATACGGCTGCCCTACCTACCTACCTAGTACTACTCTCCAATAAATATAATATCAGTGGATATCAGTTATTAGGCCGGTACCTGTACATGCGAGAACACGAAGCGGTGTATAATTGCGAAAGGAAAGACTATTGGAAACTATTTAGAAGAGGAATCCCACAAAATGGCCAACAACGGATTAGTGCAAAGCTGATGAAAGAGAATGCATAATTTACAAATCCAGAAAGATAAACAGGCAGGACATGTATTACGTCTGGAGGATTCATGAATTGTGTTCTAGATAATCCTGAACACACGCGCAAAGGAATAATCCAAATCCAAACAGATTAATAGCCTGATATCAGAAATTATATGTGAAAATGGAATGGCAGAGGTGATACAGATCGTGACCAACTGAGACTGTAACGCTAATCGTTGCAAACGAGTCTCGAGCACCCTGATGCTGAATACAGACGAGGCAATGCATGTTGCTTCAACGGTTACCTCGTGTGTATTCAACATGAGAAGCGATGAGTATCGCTCACCATGAGCTTACATCTTGATTGTGGTTGGCAACACTAATTGGCATTGCTATTTTGGGAGGTGACTCGCTGCAATTCTGTCGCTAAATATCCGAATAAGTTGCGAGGACTTTAATAACTGAATAGATTGCGAGAAGTTTGTGGGCATGTGTGCTCTTCGATCACGTTTCATATCATGTCTTTAAAAATTACCTTTTACTTAAATTGAAGCTATTGCGCATTCCACGCATTACCGTTTAAGCCTCTAACTTCTAAATAAGAAGGGCATACCAACCCAAGCGAAGACTGTGTTAAACCAGTCCATGAAAGTAGTGTTCAATAAAATCACATATTTGAATAAGTTTTGATCCTTCCAATTCACGAAATTCAACAATTTTGAATATTTGAATTCAGGACTTTCTACAATTTAGTATAAAATGCATTTTCGGACCTTTCAATACACGATTTTCTACAATTTTGATCATTTTAATTCAGGACTTTCTACAATTTTTTATAGAATACATTTTCGGACCTTTCAATACACGATTTTCTACAATTTTGATCATTTTAATTCAGGACTTTCTACAATTTTGTATAAAATGCATTTTCGGACGTTTCAATGCACGATTTTCTACAATTTTAATCATTTTAATTCAGGATTTTCTACAATTTTTTATAGAATACATTTTCGGACCTTTCAATACACGATTTTCTACAATTTTGATCATGACTTTCTACAATTTTGATCAGGACTTTCTACAATTTTTTATAAAATAAAATTTTGAACCATTCAATTCACGACTTTCAACAATTATTGTATAATGAAATGGACAGAAATAAGCACAATAGTGTTTTCCTTTCGTACAGAATCAGGAAATTTTTAGCTCGACCTCATTTGTTCAATGTTTTTTGGCTAGATCACTACTTCTGACATTCAGATTGCTTGTTGGACATTTCTAGACCTGATGGCGTATTTGGTGGACATTTTTACTAGCACTGACGACCTGAGAAGTCCCATGCTGCGGCTTTTAATGGTACATTATTTAATTTAATGGCGATGGAACATAAATTTATGTGACAATTTCTTTTTACTTTAAAACCTCTGATATAAGTTATTAATACTAATAATGAATTTGATGTTTTTGTTGCTATACCAAGTTGAAATTAGTGAGTGGAACTCTTGAATGTCAGATAAGGAGGTTGTTAATTGTTTGTTAGCAATATTTAGTTGGCATTTAGTTTGCTGCAAGCATTCGTTAATATTTAAAATAAGTATAAAAATGTGTAATCATATAAAATTAAATTTACGTTTGGGGTGCTTTTTTGCCGTGACTGGATGTGATTTTTATTTAGAATAAAAATCTTTTGGTTTAATTTTTAATAATATTATTTACTTAATTTAGGTCAAAATAGGCAGTTTTTGTATATTTCGTTTGTATATTTTGAATTATTTTGCAATTGCAAATTAAATTTGTTTGTTTTTTTTAATTTAAAATACGACATCTTAAACATTTAAATGCTAAATTGGTAAATTTTCCGTAAAAAAAGAGTCAAGTGGCTTTTAGAGGCGCGCCCCGTTTTGTTGTTAATTAATTGTGTGTGTGGAGAACTTGGAGGCTGACTGGCTGCGTTCGGTGTTAGTACGTTTTGTGAGTATGCAAAGCGGTCTTAGTAGTTATTCAAATCGGCATATTCCAATTCTTGAGCAATGGTCTTGTACTCCTCCTTACCTTTGCTAACCTCCTCTGCAAATGAAGTAATAAAAATCAATATTTTTTGTTTATAATAAAAGAAAAATATGAATGTATTTATTAGGATAATTTCAATTTAAAATAAAAAGTAGTATATATATTTTTACTAATATTGATTGCGGGTTGGCATTAACAGATTTTATTTGTTCTCTAAAAATTGTTCACACAATTACAATAAAGATATGCACAAACTATGAATAGGCAGGCTAAACGAATTGAATCGAGTTAAACAACAATTGGCAAATCAATACAAAAATATGCAAAGGAATATTCAAAATAATAGTAATATTGTAAAAATAGTTCAACATCTCATTTCTGATCTACGCAATACAAACAACAAAATCAACTACGAAACTATAAAACTGGCGGCTACAACCAGCAACAGCGGCAACAGTTGCTGAGCGATCTTTGCTGCACGCTGTGCATAATTCTCCACTGTTAAGGCTGTTGTTTCTGCTGCTACTGCTGCTGCTTTTGGTTGATTTTGTGCTTGCTTTGTTGTTGTTGTTGTTACTGATAGATTTGAATTTATTCCTTGAGGATAAGTTCGACGAAGGCGGTGTCGAGATCGTCGCCAATATCCTTGTATCGCTCCTTCTCCAAGACGAGATCGTCTAATGAAATAAATTGAAATAATAGCAAAGAAAAACACAAAGAAAATTAATAAATAATAAAAATAGGTAAATAAACAAATTTGTACAATATTAAGTCACAATGGGAGTGGGAGGTGAGTTTCCAACGCCATCTTTATTTTGAATAACCACATTTGTCTCATTCCATGTATGAGAAGAAGAAGAAATTCGCTGTGTGTTTATTCAGAATAGAGCTAAGATCGGCTATGTTGATTATAACAGCACCACTCCCACTCTTAAGTGGACCTCTGATGAACACATTATGCTAACATAAAAATACAGACATATTCACATATATAAAATACCAAAGTTAAGACTATACTTGAGCTTTCCAGTAATTTTTCTATAACAGGGCAGTTTAAGACAGTGTAAGTCATGTTACTCAATTCGCATGATACGAAATATGGATGCATGCCAAGTGACACTCAATCGTAATTGTCACATTTAACTCGAGCCAGTAGTTCGATGACACGGCGGTTTAAGACAGGGTAATGGAACTCATGTTACATGAAACGCATGATAGAATATATGAATACTTGGCAAGTGATTCTGTATTATCACTGCCGACATTTATTTCGAGCCGATCTCGAAGGGGTATTCACTGTTAATTTATATAAAATAAATATATAAAGCTGAAACAGTGATGAAGTGAAAACAAAGGAACAGCGCACCCACCCAGGGTGTCGCAGCGTAGTGACCGTCAGAATCGGCCCTTTAGAAATACAGTCTACAAATCTTGGAATTTGGATCACCAAAATCAAGTGGAGGGGGTATTTCATTAACTAGGGTAATTTTGTGCAGTTTATAGAATAGAATTATGAATCAATTAAATGAAAATGTGGCATACTATTCGGAAACATGTGGCACAATAAGATAAATATTTTTTTAGGGGACAAGAAATTGTCTTTAGGTTGTTGAGAATCGCGCTGTATATGATCTCAGTTACATAACCGGAGGTAGCCACTGTTGAAAAATATATCATGCCTCCATAGAAGAACGCAATAAATCGGTACATACGATAATCCATAACTCTGTAGAACCTCCCGGCTATTTTTTATGGTTTCCCACGAAAAGGGGGAAACAAACCAATGGTCCATAATTTTATTCACAAATGATATAAATATTTATTCTATTCTATTATATCTTACACAATAATTCAATTATGACTGCAAGGGGGTGGGGAATGAGTACTGGCTACTGAGGCCTTCGACTCGAAGAGAAAAGATTTTTTAGTAAGAAGCATTTTTGAGACCAGGCCCAAGGCAGGATTTGAACCTGCGACCCTGTGTGAGTCTAGCATGCCATGGAGGGGTGTCATATAATATATAAGAATCATGTTACGTAACTTCAAAGAAGGCGAGTTAGGAAACTAATACTTAGTGAGGGCAGATAGTGAATCTGCTCCACTCCACAATGCAAGTCCACTACGGACCAATATTCTTTATGAGGGGGTCAAAGGGAAAACTAAATTTGTAAAAATAAAATAAAAATACACTAAACTAAAACAAAATGACTTAAAAATTAAAATATTACATACATAAAAAATTATAATAATTGCACATAAGTATTTTACCTGTTCACGAGCAGCGGCAAGGATATTAAGCGGGCAGGCAGGCAGCTTTTGCTTCGCGGATTTTGCGTTAGTCTTTTTGAGCGAATTCGTTGAGTTTTGATTAAATTTACAACACAAAAGCAGCGGTATCAATTTCAATTCGCTTCTTCTGTAAAGCTTTGGTCTTGGAAAGGACTTCATGGGGATCAAGGAAGGTTAAGGTGAAAAAATTGCAAAAAGCTTGAACAGAAAATTGTGCAAATTGACTGCTTGAAATGAAAATTTTATTACAACAAATCTTAGCGAAAAAATATTAATAATAATAAATTCAATACATGCAAGCTCATTATTTTTCTTATACAAGGTGAAAAAATTTAACCGGCAGCAATTCAGTTTGTCATAATTCTTTTTAATTTCGTTTCTAGCCTTCTTTAGGCAGGGGCCGCTTCAGCAGCTGGTGCGGGTGCAGCTGCTGGCGCAGGCGCTGCTTCAGCTGCAGGTGCTGGTGCTGCTTCAGCCGCCGGTGCCGGCTCGGTGGCAGCTGGGGCAACCGCATCAGCAGCAGCAGCTGGAGCAGCACTTTCAGCGGGAGGAGCTGCTGCTTCAGCAACAGCAGGAGGCGCAGCAGCTGCGCCTTCTGCAGGCGGAGCACCTTCAACAGGCGCTGCAGCTGCACCTTCCGCTGGGGGAGCAGCGCCTTCCGCTGGCGGTGCTGCTGGCTCACCCTCAGCAGGTGCGGCTGGTTCGGACCCGGGTGGTGGTGGTTCGTAATTTTTGACATATGGCACCTCAGCTCCTTCTGGTGGCAGATCAATAGAGTACTCAAATGGTGGTGGTGGTGGTGGCGGTGGAGTTGGTTCCTTAATTGGCTCCGGTTCAGGTGCTTTTTCGGCAGCTCCAACGACTACAGCTACGCCTCCTTCGCCCGCCTCACCAACGACAACACCACCTTCGCCGGCTTCTGCCGCGGCAGCTGCTGCTTCTGCTTCTGCAGCTGCAGCGGCTTCAGCCTCCGCCTTAGCAGCTTCCATTGCGGCGATCTCTTCAGGTGTGGGCGTGGGTAACTTGGGTGTCGGTGGTTTAGGATTGCGTGGCGTATAGAATGCCTCTAGACCAGGTATCAGATCCATGAAGGCCAAGTCGAGACTGTCCCCGATTAGGCAGTAACGTTCTTTTTCAACAATGAGATCGTCTGGCGTTTTTTTTAAGTATATTTTATTTGCATTTATATTTTTTTATTTTAGTTATGAAGTGACAGTAGAGTGCATAATGGGAGAGAATTGTGAGAAAGCATAAAAAAGAAGCATAAAATAAAAAAGCAAAAATAAACAATTGAAAAATTAAGAAAAGCTGTAACAAGACTGATGATAAGTAAATAGTCCTAATCTCAATAAAAACTTCCGGCGAATTGTTCTCCATTTTACACAAGTGTAAAGGAGAGAAGCCAATTCGCCGAGAGTGTTCATTCGCAATAGGACTGAATAGAAATAGAACAGAAGAGCGTAAAAGTAAGTATAGAAGTTAATAGAAATTAATAAATTTAGTCACACACGAATGAGAGAGAAAGAGATAGGAGAATAGAGCGCGATAGAGATATGAGAAAGACATTTTACAAAACGAAAGATCAGTTTTCCCATTTTGTATTTAACGTTTTTATTGGCACCTTGGTTGACTACTTCTTTCTGCTCTTGGACAAAAATAACATCTATCAGTTCATCTAGTTTTATGTATAAAATTTCCCTGTTAGGCCGGTGGAGCAGCTTCAGCAGCAGGACCCTCTACAGATGCTTCAACTGGAGCCGCCGCAGCTTCGGGTGCAACAGCCGCTGGAGCGCCTTCAGCTGTGGGAATTGCTGCTGTTGGCGCCGCTGAAGCCCCTTCTGTTGGTGGCGCATTCTCTGCTGTTGGCACACCTTCTACCGCAGGAGCTCCCTCTACAGCTGGCGCTCCCTCTACTGCAAGCGCTCCTTCTGCCGCTGGCACACCCTCGGCCGGCGGTGGTGGTGCATCACCTACTTCGAAATTTTTCACATACGGCACCTCAGCGCCCTCTGGTGGCAAGTCAATTGCATATTCGAATGGTGGCGGTGGTGGTGGTGGTGGTGTAGGTTCTTTAATTGGTTCAGCTGGTACAACTGCTGGCGCACCTTCCTCACCCGCTGCTGCTGCAGGGGCAGCAACAACGTCTTCGCCGGCTTCCGCACGAGCCGCCGCCTCGGCATTCGCCAAAGCAGCGGCTTCTGCTGCAACTTTAGCTGCTTCAGCGGCGGCAATTTCTTCGGGCGTGGGTGTGGGCATTTTCGGTGTTGGTGGTTTTGGATGGCGATCATTATAGTCTGGTGGCATACCCATTAGCTCCACAAATGTTAGATCCAAGCTGTCACCAATAATGGCAAAATGTTCTTTCTCTATAATCAATTCATCTGCGGATTTGGTGCATTTAGGGTTGGTTGGTTGGTTTCGTTGGTTTGGTTGGTTTGGTTGGTTGGTTTGGTTGGTTTGTTGGGGTACGGGTTGGGTTGGGTTGATTTTATGGTTGTGTTAACGTTGATCATTATTTTTTTGTTTTTTTTTTTTGGTTTTTTGTAGACCACGAAAAACAAATATAATTAATATTATCAGACATTTTTAAAATGATGGCAGTTTATTTAAATTTCTAGTTCGACGTCACTTAAGGGAAGAACACGGCAACAGAGACGGGGTCCAATTAACAGATACACAATTCACAGTTGCGCAACAAATATTCTTCAACAGAGATGTTGTATGAGGCCATGTGTGTTTGTGTGTGTGTCCTGGTTGAAGCTTTTAAGACCGGCATTTAATATATAAAATCGTGGTGGCGATCTTATTTAGGCAATTTCATGTAAGTTAAAACGCATAAACAATTAGTCAACTGCCATGGCATGCGTATCAATAATATAAACTCTTATTTTTTACATTCCAAAAAACCGTTCCGGAACACTTGTAAAAAAAATGTATCTTAAAAAAACTGAATCCCCACCAGCTTTTCAATCTTATCTCATTATTTTTTAAATATCTCAACATGTATTTCGAAAGTTATGTGGCAGCACTGGTGAGTTTGGCGCTTGGATTTAAATTCACAATAACAAAATTCAGCGTGGAAATCAGTGTTGCACAGTTACGTACTTTCGCACCATTTACAGTACCCTTTAATTCTTGCGATATACATGAGTACTTTTTTAAAAAATTATTAAAATAATAATTGTAATTGGGGCTTTTTTTGCTTCTCATATTCTTTTTTTAAATACAAGAGTACTTTTTTAATAATATAATAATTGTAGTTGGGGCTTTTAATTGCTTCTCGTATTTTTTTTAAAAAACAATAGTACTTTTTTATTTTCTCTCGTGCAACACTGGTGGAAATTCTCCCGGGCACTGCTTTTAAACTTACATGAAATGGTCTACAAATGCATTCTGGTCGTGGCATAAAATATAATTATATTGAAAATAGCAGGCAATTGGGTTTTAATTAATATTAATCACAACTTTACACTTTTTGTTTAATTTTTTTTGAAAAAAATACTTTATTTGTGCAAATTGCAGCAGAGAATGTATTCTAAATAGTAAATATAAATATTTGCTTTATGAATAAGAATTGTGTAAATAACTCCATCGAATGTTTTATAACTTCTTTTTTTAAATTTAAACTTGATATCTTTTTTTTACTCCAATATGTATATTTTTTATATATATTTTATATAAATATACTATAAGCAAGAGAGAGAGAGAGAGAGAGAGAGAGTACATATAAATTTAAATTGTGCAAGGATTAGAGAAATAATCAAAATTTGTATGATTGGAAAGTAAAGAATGTACATAACTACTAAAAGGGGAAATTATTGTCATTGTGCTTTTCGTTTCGATATATGAACGGCATTTGATAAAATTCAACATTTGGAATATGTTTGATTCCTTTTCTTTTTGCGCTTAAATTTTTAGAAAAATAGCAACTTAATATTTAAATATTACACAAAATTGTCGACGATTTTTGCTTTTGTTTTTGTTGTCTTTTGTTTTGGTTTTCTTTTTTACATTACAATAAACAAGTGTAAATAGTTAAAATTATTAATACATAGGAGAGAACTTTAGAAATTACACAAACAAATAATAAAATAAAAAAATAACGTACACATACGGCGAAGAACAAAATAAACGAAAGAATGATTGTATAAAATAAAATTATAAATTAAACTTCATAATGTTTCTTCAAAAGTGTAAAAGGAGACGGCAATTATATGCGTTGCTTTAATTAAAAATAACAGCAAATGAGTTTAATAAAGAGAAAGAACAAATAAATAAATATATAATTAAAAATATTGCAAAATAATTAATAAAAGTTAAGCAAAAACGTCTGTCTCTTCTTTACTGGCAAATGTAAAACTCAACTATAAATATAATTACTCTTTTATGGTTAATTTAAATTTTAATTTAACAACATTAAAATGGAATGAATGGTTTCAGTTTCACTTTAATAACGCGACCGACATCTTTTACTTTTTCTTTCTCTTGTCTTTTGTGGGCTTATTTTGTTTTCCTTTTGCGAAAATCTATTTTGTTATAGTTAGTATGTAGAATAGTGGCTAGGCAGAGGGGGAGATGAGGAAGTAGTTTTCTAAACATTCTGCTTAAGATTTAATAAAAATAAATCCTTTAAATTAGTTGTTAAGAATTGCTTTTTGCTGCACTGAAATGTTCGTTTTGTTCTGCAACACGCTTCTAATGAAAGAGCTGGAAAAGCTGTTCCCGCCCCGCTGCCTCTCGGCCATTGAGCGAGCGAGCGAACGGCGGCGTTGGAAGGCAGCAGGGTGTGTTGTAAGGCAGTTTGTTTGATTTACATATTTTGTATGTCGTGTAGAGTGGCTTCCATTTCTTCTTGCAGCAGTTTGTTCTTGGCGCGTTCGTTCATCAAATCGTCTGACGAGGTTTTTTTTGTTTTTTTTTTGTTAGCATGAGTAAATTTTTATTGGCATTTGTGTTAAGGAAAGCAGCAGAGCGTGTTTGTGTTGTTGTTGTTGGTGTGTGTGTGTGTGTGTGTGTGTGTGTGAGTGGATTGACAGTCACGGAACACACACAATTAACAAAAAAACACAGGAGCGCATGTTTTTTTTGTTTAGTATCGGGAAGGCACAGGCGGGCGGGCAGACACGCAGTTTAATTAAACATAAAACAAAATTAAGAAATAAATAAAAAATTACAATTGAAATTTCAAATTAAATTTAAAAAAAACATACAAATTTGACAAAGGGAGGATAACAAAAAAGATATATATATTTTTTACAATTGTACTAAAAGCGACTTAAAATTTCTACTACAATAAATGAGTATGAGGCGCTCAGAACAAATCGAGGATAGTTTGTGAATCATAAACATTGAAATTTTAGAAGAATTGCAGTTTATTTATTATTTCATTATTATTAGCAATAGAATTTCACTATTATTATTATTATTGTCATTCGCTAATGCGAGTATTGCTTAAAATTCATATTACCGAATATATACATTGTCTCGTCTTACACAGTTAATACCATTATAACTGTAATATTAGAAGGTATTTCAAATCATGATTGTAAAGTAATAATTTATAGAGTTTTGAACATATAAGCATATGTTTTACTTGGTTATTAACTTCTAAAGGTAGAACCAAATAGGCGAGGCGTAACGATAGCGATTGGACGAACGTCTGCACTCGTTACGTCGATTTTGACATTTAACACATCGATAGATGGCTTTTTACACAACTTGCGAGCTCATCCCTCACAGCGGCGATTAAATCGTAACTAAACTCCGTAGTTTTAATTTTTTTTTTTAAACAAACGTGTCAACAAAGTAGCTGTTGTGGCGAATAGCAGGGGCTTGCAGTTCGGTTCTTACGGAACAGAACGTCATGTCTAAATGTTTCGTTCAGTTTCGATCAAATATGTACGGCCAGTTTGGTTATTAAAATTGGTTCACATACGCTTGAACTTACTCGTTACGTCTCGTTTCGTCATTTTGGTTGGCCCTTAACTGTGTAAGAAGTGTCAAATGGTATTATAGCGGCTCCAACTATTACAGCAATTAAGTGTTATACGTTATTACCGTTATCGTATAAAGTTCTAAGCCTTATAAAACAACATTCTTGAATTCTTCCATGCAGAAGTAAGTCTTATATAACACTATAATTATAATCACAAAAATAAACACGTTGTTTAATATATATTATAAATTTGTTCTGAGTGCCTCAATTCCAAACTAAATAAAGAATTTATAATTTCAAAAGCTAATCTTTTTATTAATTCAATTCTTCAAGAATTCTACTCAAAAATTATATTTATATTAATTAAATTTCCTGTTTAAATACGTAATAATATTTGTAGGAATTCTTTGATGGACATACCTTCGAGCCTGTCGACTTCCTTTTGCAATTTTTGAACGGAACGTTCAGCGAATTCAGCACGGGCTTCAGCCTAAGATGATTGATGAAGCGAATTAAAAGGATAAATGGAAAAAAGAAACAGAATTATTAAAAGGGTTTAATGTGGAGGGTGACAGAAAAGTGGTGGTTGAAACAATGACAAAGGCTTCAGGAAGGACACCGCAAACTGTGCGTGCCTGTTTACAAGACAGGTGAAACAGCAATTATTAATTTTTTATTATATCTGTTTTTTGGAATCTTTCAGCATTTGTCATTGTTTGGTTTAATTGCATTTTTACATATATTTAGATATAAAGGAAAAGCTTCTCAAAGTCTACCAAAACCAGCGTTAACGATCACATGAAATTATCTGGTACCAAAAGTTAAATAAAATTTCTATTTTCTGTTACTAATATTTTCAACTTACTTTTTTTAATGAACTAAATTAAGAAAATATGTTAATGTTTTTATAATGTGTGTTAAATTATAATTAAATGAACCAAATGAAAGCCAAAATTGATGAAGCAAGCATACTTAAATATACAAAATTGCATGGCAAAATAGTTAGTACACAACTAAATAGTATAAAATATTCAAAATCTGTTCAAGGATCCAACGCGAAGTACTGAAAACGATACTTAAGACAGCTGAAAATATAATATTATGAAATTGCCATTGTTCTTGCCGAATATGATTTGGAAAGAAACAATGCTATGTAAGAAACAATGATATCCACGTGGGACTTTGAATATGGTTTTCAGGTCCATGACTACAAAAGTCTCTGCATATATGAGGGTCATTATTTTTATTCAAATTTACTTTGAGCACAGTTCTGAACATAACTTTTGGTCTATTTGAAACATCGAAATAATATTCTGATGAAAATGATTTCTAAAATGAATAAAAATTCAAGATAATTTTAACTTGATATACATTATTTGAACTTCTTGATTCAATACCTCAAAATTCGGGAGTAAATACTAGAAATTTTCTTGATATTCATTTTCTGAACTTGCTGAGAGGTCGTGTAAAAAGACACAATGCCTCAAAATTCGGGAGTCACTATTTGAAATTTATTTAATATTAATTTTCTCAACTTCTTGTCCCAATGCCTCAAACATCGGGAGTCAATACTTCATATTAATTTAATATTAATTTTCTGAACTTGTTGACTCATTGCTGAGTGGTCGTGTAAAAAGACCCAATGCCAGTGTCGTTTTCGATACTTGTCTGTGGTAACTCGAACTGGGAAATAATGCTAGGGCTACAAAAATAAATACTACATTCATTATATGTGTTTTTAGTTGTGGTACAGGGGAGAAGATTAACGTTTTACATTATTTAACTGAAGTTGCGTTTGCTTTTGATACTTTTAGACAAATCCTAAAAAGAAAAAATTAAGAATTAAGAAAGGATTTCATATAAAACTACTCTTTGAAATAGCGAGCGCGTTATACTACGCAATCAATCAATCGTTCTATATGGAAAATGCTTTTTATAATACTATTTTTGTTGTTTTTGGTTTGATTTAGATTTTCTGTTAGAGACTTACAACTTCTAGAGTTATTTTGAATTGTATAAGCTCCGTTTCAATTTCGCTTTGAGCTTGACGGGCCTAAACGTTGAGAGCACACAATCGTATATAGAAACAAAACACAGAAATATATCATGTTTATTATTTAAGAATAAAATATATGAATTTTGTTTTTTTTTTTTGTTTGTTTGTTTGTTTAAAATATTTTTGGTACGTTTTTCTTAAGTTTCTCAAATTTAATTTTGTTTTTTTATATGCATAAAATGTCTACCGAACTTTTTGTTTAATTGCAAAAATATAACTTAAAACAAATTACAATGCAATTAATCAATTCAAAAGAAAATTGTTACAAATTACTAAATGATATAAAAATTAAAAAAAAAAAATAAAAATATTAAACAACAGTTTTAATATTTCAAATGTTCATATATTGGGGGTGTTGAAAAACATATTTATACAACACTGAAAACAGACGACAGTGTTGGAAAACGTGTTTTTTAATCGTTCCACATATTTTGCAATTAATGCACAAAAAGTTGTTTTCAATTTTATACAAGTGTACATTATTATATACTGAACGCATTGTATGGGAGGGGGGTGTGGTCGCACGTAAATCATACAAAATAAATATTTTATTTAATTACTTATTTTATTTTAAAACATTTTTACTTGCCATGATATATTTTGGTTTGTTTCTCAACTTGTTTAGGTCCGTGTTTATTTATTTTTAATTATAACAAAAAAAGAAAATATCAAACAAATAAAAAGAGATTAAATTAAACAAATAAAAAACTTAAATGTAAATTAAAGAAAAGAAAGTCAAATTAAATATATTTAAAAAAAGAACGAATTTTGTTTTTATGTACATTAATTAAAATTGAGAATAACGATTTGTGCAATTCAATATTTTCTTATTTTTATTATTGTACTTTTTTACACATTTTTAATAATTTTCACATTGCAAATTTCTCTACGGTTTTTATAAGCAAATCTTTGTGAGTGGCAAGCTAGCAAAGTTTCAAACGCACTACTAACTAGGTGTGAGAAAAACCTACAAGAACAAGAGTATGATACAACTACTGATTTCTAGCACAGTCGACTGACTCCACTAGCCAACTCTAGTTGAACCAGAATGAACTTCAACTAAATCGATGGCATCCTCGACTCCTATATAAATATCAATTCGGTTCTCAACTAGTGATTTTTGTATGGTAAGGATAGCTCCCTAAGGAAACTGCATTAGTTGAACGTGGGTGTCGATTGGTTTATCCACTTGAGCTGGCAGAATTCATCCAAGCCTGATTGGGCACAACCGAAACTAAGCATGCGAGGAAAGTTACATTCCCCATCTTCTGGTGGATGATGTTTGTGTTGGGAAGTATGCTGAACTTAGAGTGTTTATGTGGCATATTTAGAAACATAATTAGCATTATCGTGAAAAGTCCAATTTTAATAAGACTGAGAACTAAATTCCGAGGGAAAAAATTTCGTTAAAACATTTAATTAGGACTAAATAAAATAACAAATGAAGTATAAAGTCCTAAACACTCCTGAGTTTTGACTTGAAACTTTGACTCTCAGAAACCAGCTGATACGACCAAACATATGAAGCTATTGGCGAGTAGGCATTTACGTAAAGTAAACTTTCGATTCGCTACGGAAAGTCAACGAAAGCTGATTAATTTCCTCAATAAATCCAACTCAAGAGTACGAAAGTTGAAAAACAGCTTTCGTACACATGACTTTTGCTCCATAAATCAAAGTCATGAGTACTCGTTCAACGAGCACAAAAGTTGAAGTTAAGGCAAAGTTCACATAAAAAGTAATGAGTGTTTCGCGCTTAAGTGAACTGTACAAAGCTAAGTTTTAAAATTGGTTTATACCCAAGTTGCTCGTAGCATTCGATTTGTAGGTAATTATCCGAAGGACGACAAAAGACTCGAGACACGAACTCAATTCCTTACTATAAAGATTTCCAGTTACAATCAAAGATTACATTTTACACAGAGGAATTGTGGATTACTTACTCAAAGACTTTGTTTAATATATATAGATATGTATGTATAAGAATCACCCGAAACCCATATTAATATAAACATTAAACTACTATAAAAATTTAATATTAGGTTTTTATATGCATTTTAACTCATTTAAATTGATATTATGCGATAACCTTCAGCGAAGGTCACTCGGTCAAATGCTTACTGGTCCTACTGACTGCATAAAGATGTGCTCTATATGTCATAGCAAACTGAATGTCATTCAATTCAGTTCTTCATTGTGCTTGTGAAACAAATAAGCATTGGACCGATAAATGAGAATACGAGTACTTATACCATATGCTATATACCAACACCAGACCAGTTGTTTTGTTCAATACCTCTTTTAACTGATGATCCAAAATTCTGATTTGGCTCTCGAAAGTTTCCTCTTTTTGTGTAGCCTGCATTTATTCAATATTGCCCGTACGAGTATAGCCAGGCAGGCAATCAGAGGCATTACACAAACAGATAGAAGTGAGGAGCCGCGCACGGTGGTGGTCACAGTAGTACAGCAATAATAGTAGTAGCGGTGGTGGTGATGGTGGTTAAACATTTGTATAGCATTGTTGGTGGTTTTTAATTAGCATAACAAAAAAAATGAAAAACATTTGCATGCATAGAAAAAATGTTGGCGCAACAAGCAAATTGAAGGCGTATAAACAATTGTATGGAGTGCAATATTTTTTTAATAAATAAAAAAATCATAAATCACACAAAACAATTTCAAGCAGCATCAATCAAAACAATATGAAAATAAACAAAATAGAAAAAATTTCAGATTAATAAAAACAAATAAAAAATAAATATGTTATAGAATCAAAATATATTAAAAATGTCGGTAGATATTTTATATATAATAAAATAAATTAAATAATAAAATTTAGTATTAGTAATAAAATATATATGAGCATAAGAAAAAAAAAAGAAAATTATACAAAAAGTGTATGAGAATTAATTGTAGTCGTTTTCGATTCGCCAATCTAGTTACTCGTTCGCTAAATATTTGGCAGCACTGGCAACGCCAATGGCGTGAAACCAGCGAGTGATCACAGCTCGCTCAGTTTCGTTGTATTGCACACAACTTTTTAAAAGGCAGAACTTTCCACGACAAAGATGGGCGAATCGATCACAACTTTATAAAAGTAGTTGATGGTAAATTTCGTGAGAGAATTGCAAGGAGTTTTTGAGTTAAAACATTTACTGCGGCCGTTCACGCAATACTCAAGGTAGCAATTCTATGTTTTTTCTCACAAATTTTAAATACATATAAATAAAGAATAGGAAAGTTCAACAACAATAAAAATAAGTAAAAAAAATATGCAAAGTCTATGTTTAAGTAGACTTCAGGTGTTTAATGTTGTAAACGGAGATAAGTATATAGTTCAGAAGCAACAACAGATAAAACTTTTGAATCGTTATACGCTGTAAATGTACGTCTAGGCAGTTTGATCATCACCATCGTCGTAGGTTATTGAGAAACTTTTATTTTACCAACACATGTAAGTGCAACAATCGCAATAGCCACACTTTTCAATCGATAGTCACACATTTGTGACATCATGTATAAATATACCTCCTTTAGACGGGTGTTCAAGGTCTTGATTTGGTTCTTGTATTCTTCCTCACGTTGGTTGGCCTATTCATTGTTGTTGTTATTGTTGTTGCATTCGACAATTTTTGTTGTTGGCGGGTGGTATATATAATTTTATAATACATTTTGTTTTCGGGATTGGGGGAACAAATTTAATATAATGAAATAAATAAATTAAATATGAATTATTTGTAATATAAATTAAAATATGGTTTAAATGAAATGTATAAAGTAGTTTCTGAATAAATAAATAAAAACAGAAGAGTGTTATTTAAAAGTGTACTGACCTTTTCTTCTGAAACTTCAAGTGACTTCAAGTTGTTACCAACAACGCGGAGTTCCTCCTCAAGTTCAACGATTTTGCTGTTAAAATTTAAATGAAATATAGTTAGATATAAGAATAGAATATGTATATACTCATATAAAATTTCAGTTGAATCGCTCTTTTCACTCATAAATATTGAACTTTTTAAATTTTTATATGATTATTCAACTGCAGTCTACAATACAAAGTTGAGTCACTCAGGAGTAACTACTCGAACAAAAATCAACATGAAAATCTTTGAGCAAAGAGTATATAAATAGAGATTGAATTACTCTCAACATTTTTTGAAATGGAAGTGAAGACGATTTCACAAAAATCTGTGAGCGGCAAGGAGAAGCGAGCAATGCGTGTATTTTTGTTCGAGGGGTTTACTAGAGAGCCCCTCGAACAACATTTTTGCAACAATAATTTGGTTCGTCATACGAGCTCTATATGGATACTCTTTGCTTTGAGTGTATGAAGAGAGAGAAAGCTGTTAAATATGCTCGCGTACGAGTGCATTCAGCTGTTGAGTGATCTTGTAATAAGTTCAATAGAATTTATACTAGAGACAAGGATTTCATTTGTTATTAAGCTTTCTTTAAATAAAAATCTAGTCTATGATTTAATTTTTTACTAAGATTACTTTAATATATTATTATTATTATTACTTGAAAAATAATTACAAATTATTATTTTACATTGTAAGGGGACCACTAGCTGCCAGGGTTCTTTAATATAAATATAGTCTCAATTATATCATATTTTATTAGGTGTTCTTTAAAAAATCGAGTCTATGATTTCATTTTTTCTTTAATAACAATCTAGTCTATGATTTCATTTTTTCTTTAATAAAAATCTAATCTATGATTTCATTTTTTCTTTAATAAAAATCTAGTCTACAATTTCATTTTGTATCAATATTTCTTTAATATAAATCTCGTGCTTTAAAACATAGCGAGCTTTCATCATGGCATATGACTTTAGTCAACAGCCAAAATACATTAAGGAAGAATGTAGAAGAAATATTTATATAAAACAGTGCCCAGTGTACACAAAAATAATCATACAAGGTGACTATCAAGTGTGGCTCGGTGTGTAGCTGACTGAAGCAGAATTGAAAAGCTTCACTCGAGCACTTCACTTGAAAAGCTTCAGAGCATAGAATTGTGGGCACTGTTTTAGGCACTTTCAGAAGTAAATCTTTATTAAAAATTTTTATAATTCAAATAAACATACGTTATATATATTCTAATATTTATAACTGAATGGGCTACATTTGTATAAGTATACCAAAATACCAAAACACAATTACAAAGTCTCATAGAGATGAAACCAGTGACTTCAATTGGTGTACTCTCTGTTCAACAAGAGTCGCCCATGTTCAGAAAAACATTTACGGGGCAATTTTTTAGCTTCCATATGCCAATCCACTAATTCGAAGATTTCCCTTTTCTCTCCACTTTTTAGCAAATAACTGTGAATGAATGGAAATGTTCAACTAAATAACCGCAAGTGGAGGTGACAGAAAAAGTTATTGTATTGTTCCAAAGTAAAAATAATATGTCTTTGCCGAGGTGCAAATTGCTGGAAATCAAAGAAATATAAGAGATAAGAAAATATAATATATTACAAGAAAAATGAGCGAAACAACCTGAAAATATAATTTAACTGTGATTAGTAAAAACACACATAAAAAAGAAATTGCTTTCAAACCGCGCCGGTTCAACAAAAATTGCAATAACAAACCTTTCGCTTAGTTCAACCTTTTCCTCAGAACGTTCCAAATCCTGTTCCATGAGGACTAATTTTCTGGCAACCTTTAACAACACATAAGGCAGGCGGGAGGTCAGGCAGTCAGGCGGGCAGGCAGGTAGACAAACAATCAGTCGGGCGAGCAGGCGGACGGGTAAACAAGGCAATATGCAGTTTGGTTGTTATTTGGCAGCGTTTTATTTAATTTTTTTTTTTGTTAGCGGAGCACACGCAAAAACAAAATTCACAACAAACGTTTTAAAAAAAAAGTAAGAAAGTTTCATTAGTTTTTGTTTGAGTTGCTTAAATCAGTTCTCTAACGAAAAATGTGAATTCATATGCAATGCAAACACATGTACATGTGTGTGTGTATGACAGAGCGAGAGAGAGAGATACAGAGGAAAGTGTGAAAAGAAATGAGTTTGAAAATTGTTTTTCGATTTACTAAATTGACATTTTTTTTGTTGCTAATTTAACATGTATGCATGCTTGCAATTTAAGAACATAATTTATTCACATTTTCATATCTTTTGCATAAATTTTTAACAAAAAACTAGCTAGCTAAAATTCTTTTTAAAAAAACCAGAACAACAACAAAGGAACTATAAACAATTTGTATAAAATAAAAAATTAGGTTAGGGTTTTGTGGGGGTTAGTTAAGTAGATTAGTTTTTTTGGTTGGTAATAATTTTCTTTTTACCATTAAAAAATATTTATAAAAAATATACAAATTTTTTAAAACATCTTAAAAAAGCTTAAATGTATTATTAATTAAGTTGGCTTTTTATAGGTAACAACAACAAATTGAACGATTTTTTTAGTTTAAATTTAACGGTTTTTATATTTTTCTTTTTTGTAAACGTACTTCTCTCCTTGCTCAGCACGTTCTTCGGCACGCTCAAGATCAGCTTCAACCATGGCCAATTTACGGGCAACCTTTTTACATTATTTTATTTGAAAATAAGTGATTTTTTTTTTTTTTGGAAAAGAATACAAACAAACAAAAAACAAAGATAATAAGTACACTGAAGGAAGACGTATGGAAAATTTTGGGGAAGTGCGTGAATGAATCAACAGAGCAAGAAGCATTATGCAGCGCGTTTTTAGTCAGTTTTGTTTCTTTTTTTGTTGCTAGCAAATTAATTTGTAGATTTATTTTTAGTGATTAAATGTATTTTGGGTGTATAGAATACTTTTTAAACAAATTTGTGCTGCTTTACTAAGAAGAAGTTAAACAAAATTCCTTGAGAGTTATTAAACAAATGTTAACTTAAAATTTAATGGAGTGTTTCATGGTTTTGTGGCATATATTTTTGGCATTTCCTGGCTTAAGTTAATCACCACTAGAATTGTATTGTTGTCCATGTAGTAAAAACAAATTTATAGCATTTCTGCTATTTTAAACTATTTCTAGGAAATATATAAATAACTCTTATTGACTACTTATAACGTTATCCTTCCTCGTTCTTTTCTATATATACACTTTTACCAATTTCAACATATTTTCTGCATTGCTTCTCATGACTTTTGATCTTAGCTTGCTTTTGTCCCTTTCTGCCTTTCTTTTTCGTGGTATTTCAATTTCAGACAAAGTTGTCCCGTTATTTTCGGACAAATCTTGTCTCACTATTTTCGGACAAATCTTGTCCCGTTATTTCCGGACAAATCTTGTCATCCCCTTATTTTCGGACAAATCTTATCCCGTTATTTCCGGTCAAATCTTGTCCCGTTATTTCCGGACAAATCTTGTCCCACTATTTTCGGACAAATCTTGTCCTGTTACTTTCGGTCAATTCTGGTCCATCGAATAACTCGTATAGAAGAGATATTTTTCCAATGGTCGATTTCTTGTACCAACCTTCATTTTATGTAAGGGATATTCACGAAAAATAGTGAAGTGCTGATTTACGGTCCAAGAGGTCCAAAATTAAAAAAATTATAATTTGAACAGAAAATAACTTGATTTTTTTTCCTTACTCTTTTGCGTGGACTCTCTATACACTAGTTTTAACTAACCACGGGACCATCCTTTTTTACAGACAATTTGCTGAGGTTTTCCCGTTTTATATTCTGAGTTTCGAGTTCCCTCCTAATATATATTATATATTATTATAGTAATTATTACTATAATAATAAAATATTTCACGAAATCATATTAAGACACATACTTGACCGTCAGTTTGGAGAATTAAAGAGTGCAGAAGCACAGCAACACATTTACTTGAGCAGTTAAGCTACCATGGTACATCTCGGAAATCTAAGACAAATCTATGGAATCTATGAGAAGACTGTGAAGAAAATATGATTTTATGTAA
Source organism: Clusia tigrina (assembly GCA_920105625.2). Taxonomy (NCBI): domain Eukaryota; kingdom Metazoa; phylum Arthropoda; class Insecta; order Diptera; family Clusiidae; genus Clusia; species Clusia tigrina. The sequence continues at coordinate 24,825,008 of OV050031.1, read as the reverse complement.
ACTTATTCCTTAATTACGAGTACGACAAGGCGTAAAGATGGGTCCTTTTTAGACAATCGGGAGTGACTGGCACTTAACTCGCTTCAAACTGGATTGGTCAGGAACCACCGAAAGAGTGTAAGGTTGTGACATAATGTGATTCCAGCCATACTTATAAGTCATTTAGGGGAATACTAAAAATGTTTATAGGAACTACGGTTTGGATTCGAAAACGGGTGATTCCAGCCATACTTGTAAGTCATTAAGGGGAACACCAAACATTTTTATAGAAACTATGGTCTGGATTTGTTTGACTGCTCCAGAATGCTTTGAAATTATCCTTACAAGTGTGTTAATGTGAGGAGGAAATAGAGTATGACTAAAACACGATCGATTATTTTGCTGTTTTTCAACTTTAACAAATATAATCGACCTACTATTGCTTTATTCATATTTTGTATGGCTGGTTTTTCATTGTGATTTTTCATGTCTGCGACAAGAGGCTCTTTGCGTTGTGGGAACCTGTAAGTTAGCTGCTCCAGACATTGACATCTATCTCTTTAATATGGTTATTGCAAGTATTCCTAAATCTGTAAATTAGAGTAATCCTTAAAACAAGGAAGTCTGTATTCGAAAATGCGTTTAACTCTTGGACATTGTGGAAATAAACTATTTCCTAGAAACTATAAACAATATCCTGTAATAAACTATGACCTGCAATAAACTATATCCTGTAATTTGAAAATATTCCTAAATCTATAAATTAGAGTAATCTAAAATCAAGGAAGTCAGTCTCTGAATGCGTTTAACTCTTGGACATTGTGGAAATAAATTATATGCTAGAGGCTATAAACTATATCCTAGAGGCTATAAACTATATCCTAGAAGCTATAAACTATATCCTAGAGGCTTTAAACTATATCCTAGAGTCTATAAACTATATCCTAGAGTCTATAAACTATATCCTAGAGGCTTTAAACTATATCCTAGAGTCTATAAACTATATCCTAGAGTCTATAAACTATATCCTAGAGTCTATAAACTATATCCTAGAGTCTATAAACTATATCCTAGAGGCTTTAAACTATATCCTAGAAGCTGTAAACTGTATCCTGTAATAAACTATATTCCAGTCATCATTCAAAAGTTTGTAAACTTAGTTCTTACTTACTATTATTATTATTATTATTAATTACAACATAATTCATGTCTGCATGGGTTGGGGGAATGAGTACTAGCAGCTAAGGCCTTAAACTCGAAAAAGATTTAGAAAGAAGCATTTTTGATGCAATGCACGGGCAGGGAAGTATTCTCACCCACAACCCCCAAAGTGTGAGTCCAGTATTCTTACCACCAGACCACGGTGGCCGACCAATGCTAAATTATTGTCTAAATGAAGCAATTAAATACACATTTTTTGGTTCTTGCAGCAGACCAGAACTCTCAACTGTGAGCTGACTAAATTTTTCGAACAGCATAAACGGAGAAACCTATTCTTATAAATCTCTTTTCCTTTTCTAAAATCCACTTTTCGAATGACAACTGATCCACAAAAACTAATCTCCAATGCACACACACACACCACCTCTTTCCCTGCTTATTGTATTTGCTTTTTTCGGAAGAAAGTAAGTAAAAATCGGTCACGCTCTGGCAGCAATAAAGTCCATAAAGTCCATCCACATCGAAGTGAATCATCAGGCAAGCAAGAGTAGCCAACCACTTGGCATGTGTTTGTTTTAAAACCATTTTTATGCGCATATTTCTTACTTTCAAAATACGCACGAAAGCCATGGAAATTCCGTGATTCATTCAACTTGAAATGAAGATGGTGTTCAAATTGAAGAGCATTCATTTCATTTCTTCATTTCTTCTTCATTGCAATTTTTGCGCTTACGTCACAATATAATTCTGTTGAATATGCTTCGAGATAAAGTTGTGCAAAACAGTGGATTTTGGGGAAGGTGAATCATTTTGTGCTATCTCATTTTTGTTTTGAAAACTTATGATATTGACTCAAACTTGGAACTAGGTTTTTGTTTTTGTCATACCCAAAAGCCTACAAAATCAGGTACTTTCGTAGTTAACAAAGAGAAGTGTTTCATTGCTACTCTGAAGAATTTGGTATGAAATTATTCTTTAGGAAAGAAAGAAAGCAACAGTCTACCAGTTCCTTATGGAATCAATATGAGAAAACACTGATTAGTTCCCAAACCAAAGATTATGCTCATTTGGAGTTTCTGACCCATGCCAAGGTGGGAGTATTTTGTAAGGAATGATCATAAATGTCCTCGAAAGGAAACAGACTTCATGAAAATATACTAGGGTGGATTAACACAAGTCTAGTTCAGTGCTTAGTCTGTTTCGGAAGGCGGTTTTAAATGAAAGTTATGTACCTCCGGTCACTCTAGTTTTGCCAGTACTTCAATTTAAAGACAATGGCGCAAAACGGAGGACTTCAGCTGACACGAACTCCAATGGCTTGTTTTATTCTTTGTCTCTAACAAAAGAGAGATCATTAAGGGTGTTACCAGCACCCTCGAGTAGCAAAGACATGCCTAATTACCGAGGTTGACCCAAATTGAATTAACTTTTTCCACTTCTTCATTGAGAAATTATAAATAAATAGGCTTATCGTCGATTTTATGTTGTCAGCGTTGGTTTTTTCTCGAAAATTTCATAATTATAGAAATTTGATTGGTTTTTAGTTTACTGGCATAACTTTTGGTGTTGCTTTGATAGTCTTAAGTTAACTATTGAGTGGCAATTTATAGCTCAGTATAGGAACTGGTAGAACTGATATGGGTACTAGGGTCTGATACGGACACTATGTACTTATAACTGTTTTTAAAACAGCAAATATATTAAAAATATAGATCTTCAATAGCATTATACTATAAATTCAGTCGAGATTCAAAGGGTCATCTGGAAATGTCGAGCCAATTATCTTCCAAAAGTGAGGATGGACAAGAAATAGAATACATTTAAATATATATAAAAAGCTGTTTTATTACTCTTTCACCCTGAACTGATTGGATTGATATCTTATAAAACAGTTCAAGTGAGTTGCAAAACAAAGAGCCATATAATTCTACAGGGTTTTTCACATAATTCTCTAACATGAATGTGTGGAAATTGTAATTCTTTCTTCCGTTAAACCAATTTTCTTTCTGACATCTGACGTCACATAAACACTCTGGTAAGGATTGGGAATTTATTGAAGTTTCCATAATACAACAATATATAAAAATTTTCCAGTATAATTGCGTTAGGTAAATTCAATTTCATCAAAATCAACTTCATCGACGAGACCCTAATTTGCTGTATATACAAAATTGCCTTATATGGATTCTTGGAGTTCCCTTCACACACCCGAAACACTTATTGTACTGTGATTGAGGGTGGCAAGTGTCATCTGGATCCCCATTTCTTCTAGAATAAAGAGAGGTATCGAGCGATGGATGATTACAAATTTGTGCGGATCAGTTTGGTTTATATTGGGACTTCTCAAACTGTTTGTTTCATCAAGACATTCACTCAGGGCAATCACTAATCGAAGTAGTTGGATTGAAAACTTTCCTGAATGCATCAAGTATATAAACGTTTTCTATCTGCTAACTGAATGACGTAATACGTGCCACTCAAGGCGATCAATAATCGAAGTAGTTGGATTGAAAACTTTCCTGATTGCATCAAGTAACGAAAAATTCTCTATCTTCTAATTGAATGACGTAATACGTGCCACTCAAGTAGATCAGTAATCGAAGTAATTGGATTGAAAACTTTCCTGAATGCTTCAAGTAGAGAAACGTTCTGTCTCCCTGATTGAATGACGTCGATTATACTTAAATATAATAATTATATAAAAATTCAACTCTATTTATTTGTTACTCAATTTTAAAATCCGGACGTTGAAAATGCTAAGTACTTTACTAAGTGCACTTTCACTTTAAACTGTACTGAACATACAAATAGGCACGTATACCCTTACACTTCTCAACTGCTAAAGTTCACCTACTCAGCTGTCCTAATCACTTAATTTCATTAATACTAAAATTTCAATTAAATAAACCTCAAGAACAATAATTCTTACATATTAATATCATGGACAACAATTCAATTCTGTTGATTTGTAAAGTAAAAATATGCCGAAGGAAACCCAAAATGCTCTGCTCCACTCCATTTATAATTTCAAAAAAAATTGAATCATTTTGTTTAAACATTTTGCTTTGGATCAATCAATCTTTATTTTTACTCAAATAATTTAAATTATAAAATAAACAAAATAGTTTAAGAGTATATAATATAATTTTTTAAATTCAAATTTTATATAGATTTTTTACATTTTATTTTCATTTTTACTTGATATGCTAGAGTTGACTTTGCTAAATAGGCATTAATGACGACAAAAATCACCGATTTATATAACTGTTCAATTTATTTCAATAATTTCATTATTAAATTAAGTTTTTAACATTGCAACTGTTTCTGTTTTTAGTGTGAGAAATAATAAATAAATTTAATGAAAACATATTTCAACCATTAACCAAAATTAATTTTAACCAAATTGTTTTACTTTCGAATTATGACAAATGTGATAATTAGTTCAGATTATCAATAAAATTTTCATTCAAACTAATGTGACGAACTGAACTGAAATATACAATCAAATAATGTGCTAGGCAAAAAAGGCACTTGGAAGTTGGTATACACTATTTATTATTTATTATTTATTGTTTTCTTTTTTCTTTTTAGTTTTAATTGCTCTCAAGCTTTTCACTAACATTGCAAGAGGACTCATGAATCAATCTGACACGCCTTCAGGTCAAGTACGCTGAAGACATGCTTCACAACAATTTTTTCTTTTAGCAACCTTTAATATAGCATTCTAATGATTAATACGTATATCTTTATATATATGTGACTATATATCTTTTTACATATACACATGGTTGTATACACATACTCTTCTGTACATTACTATACATTTGCAAAGGATTTTAAGTTATTAGCATCAGTACACATGAAATCTAAAGTACGAGTACATCATTATTTATACAATTTTTGCAAGCAGTGATTTTGTTGCTCGAATTCTCTTTCATTATTAAACTATCAGCGAACAGTTTATAGTATTGTTTGTATACATATACATATATATAGCAGCACAAATTTCATTTAATCTTTTTCTTCTTTCAAAGACAGTTTTGTTCATTCAAAAACGCCGAACAAGAAGTGGGCGCTCACATGGCGCCAAATTGAAAGCGTTTCTTTCTAAGCGTTTGCCTCTCATTCTTCTTCTTATTCTTAATAAAGCGCGCGCATGTCGTTAATCATCAAAATATTACAGTATATGTAACAAGAGGGTGGTGGCTTAGCGAGCGTACGGGGGACGGAACGTATATTAAATGGAAATCAAGTTATTTGAGGTGGTGGTGGTGTTGGAGTTGAAGTTTTTTCAATGTTGTTAGTAACATTAGTTGTGTTTGCATTGGTATTGATAGTAGTAGTAGTAGTAGTAGTAGTGGTAGTGGTAGTAGTAATAGTGGGTGTGGCAGAAGATGAAGTTTCAGCGATAGAAATATCAGTAGTTTGAAGTTGCACCTCATCGTATTTCTTGTCAGCCTCCTCAGCAAGGAAACGTGCTTCCTTCAATTGATTCTCGAGGGCGTCCATGCGTTCTTCATCGGCAAGAGCGCGATTCTCAAGGATCTTGCGTGCACTGTATAATGTTTGATTGCCAATAGGAGGAAGGGCAAGATCGATAGGATAGGAGGATAGCAGTATTCCATCGTCGACATCATCATCATCAAAACATAGCGTTAGAACATGTAGACATATTTGGTTGTAGTGTAACACAATCGTTGTTGTTATAGTTGTAGTTGTTGTTGGTTATAACAAATTACACAAGATGGTTTCAATTTTTATGTGGTTTGATTTGGTTTTGATTTGCGGAAAAACAGAAATTTTGTATATTTTTGATTTAGTTCAAATATTTTTACAATTTCAATTTTTTTTTTTTTTTTTACAATAAATAAACATTCCTTGAGCTTGAGGCTTAAAGGGAAAACTTAGATGGTGAATTCAGAACATGACGAACAGATCTATGGAACAGTGTTCCAGATCAATGTAAAAGTAGAGTACTCAGTTTTTGTAGCAGAAAGGGGCATTCTTAGTAGTCAGCGCAGTGCAATTTGAAAGTATTTCAACATTAAGAATAACCTCCTCTTCATTTGGTTTGAGGGTTTATGTTGCCTTGCATTCGTTATGGCAACTTAAGGAATGGGCACTCCTCCAATGAGACTACTAGTATAAACTTTATATGCATTTTATATGCTTTCACATGAACATGGTTTCAACTTTACTGATAATTTTCTTATTCAAATTTGCCTTTAGCAGGATAGAAATTAGCTTCAGGCCGCCAAAATTTTTGTCAGCTCAATCTTAAATAAGAACCACCATAGAATTTTTTCTACATTCCCATGAATGCATATGAAAAGTGGATAGATTTGGCGAGTTGTCCATTCCAAATAGAACTGAAAAACTGAGAGATGAGGAACAAATTGTTCGCAAATGGTTCAGGTGATCACACTACAACATTATTTAATATGATAATTGTAGTCAGAACTAGACGTCGAATTAAGCCGTTAAGGAAACAGTCCATGGATTATAATGTTGTTATATAAACACATATGGAGCCGACATATTTGTTTGTTTTTTAATGTAGCATTATAAAGTGGTTCTCAAAATACTTAAATTCCCCTTTCAAGGTAACAAGTGGGCATAGTTCTGAATAAAAGTATACAGCGAAATTTATGCATGGATGGAGTATAAATTTCTTCGTTGTTTCTATTCAAAACAGGACTCAGAGACCAAGTCTTTTGAACAGGGTTAACCATCATGAATTACACATTTTAAGCCACCAAGCTAAATGAATGTTCATTTCAATATGTATATAGGTATAATTTTAAAGCTTACACTAAGTAAATACATTATTATATATATTATTTATATACACTATAGAACTACATACTACTAATATATACATATAATATAAATGCGGTCTATAAAGCTTATATAAGCAATAAATACATAAAATACAATTCGTCGCATCCTTTTACAGTTGTTGATCCACAATCCGGAGCAGCGCGTTTACAGTTGGTCGTAACTTAAAACTAAGACCTATTTAAAAGGAGTGTGTGCGAAGTAAAGCAGTATCCAGGTTTGGATACTTACATAGACGTCGTGGAGAAAGAGAGCATTACCCATAACCTTAGTAAACAACTAAAATGGATTAAAAGCAAAATGACCCTAACCTACGTCTACAAAATTTTTAAATTTTATATATATAGATGGCCCTATTAACCCTAGAACCCTAACCTTACGAAATTTGTCAGATTGACACAAAAAATTATACCTCTTCATATTTCTTATCAGCTTCTTCTGCAATTAATTTTGCTTGCGCTAATTGGGCTTCCAATATGGCTACTCTGTCGTCTTCCATATTTGTACGATTTTCAAGAGCTTTTCGTATCCTGCATGATGAAATGTTCACACATAAAAAAACTTTCTATTACGCACAAATATAAATATACAATTTTTATAAAACTTCATATATTAAAAAACCACGCCCAAAGTATGTGAAACCTACTATAAAATATAAGTAAATAGTAAATTAAAACCTTAAAAGGAATATCCATATTAATTATGGATAAAGAAATAATAATAATTAAATTAATAATATATGAAAAATAAGACTCCAATGCAATTCGCATTTGAAGTGGTACTAACCGTTCACTTTCATCAGCAGCTTGAGAAGCTTCCGAGAGCTTAGCTGTGGCTGATCCAAGACGTTCTTCCGAACGTTCCAAGTCTTCTTCGAGCAATTGAATGCGACGGTTCAATGCAGCAACTTCAGATTCGGCCTAGAAATTTAGCATAGAAAAAACCACAAATCGAAATAGAATTTTTGTGCTCTTTTATGTTGAAATTTATTTACTACTCTTATTGCTAAAAAGAAATAACTTATAAGTAAATATAAACATACTTAAATACTTAATATTCATAAATATAAATATGAAGAAATACTCAAAGATTTTAATAATGCTCCAATTAAATTTCGGCTTTTGGACCCAACCTAAACTGACCACCCTGTACCAGTTCCTATGGAAGCCCAACCCTAACTTTTGAACCTAACTATAATGGGGTAAGCTCTCTTTTTTATATTAAGTAGACGTAGTTTCGTTTAGTTCCACTTCTGAAGTCCTTGTTGCTTGTGCAGGTCGTAAGCTGTAAAAGAAATAAGTTTTTTTCTTTCGCCTAAGAGTATGCAAACATTTTTTAGTAATCTCAATACAAAAATTGTATCCAACAATTTCGACCTTAATCAAATAGCAGCAGATATTTTATATGTAAGGGCATAACCATTTTAATAGAGAGTAAAGCAAAGTCCACAAATTGGGAGCTTTGTCCGGAATAACCTACTTACGGATTTACGCTCTTTTGAAGGATATGTAGTGCCCTACACATTGAAGAATCCCATCGAACCTTAAAGGTAACAATGTAAATTGCCAATGAAGGTCATACAAAAGTGAAGCACAACAAGTTCGCTATAAAGAACTAAAAGAGGGCAATAATATATGACATCACCATCACCATTCCTTCCCAGTTCTGTATACGAAAAGAAATATTATAATAAAAAAAACACCCAATTGTAAGCAAACGGTATCACCGCCGCTGGCTTATTACATAATAACAACCATAACGAAACTATTAAAACAATAGAGAGATAGGAGAAAAAAATGACCATAAAAATGTGTAGAACGTGAAGTTCTCACACAGTTTAAATCAAACCATAAACAGCATTTTAATGCCTAAATCCAAGTTAATGAATAAACGCAAACATCATCATGTGCAACTATGAATGGTGGTGTGACAGCTGAGTTGCTACTGATATGGACATGGTTGGATGGCTCAACATGTACGTACGTATGTATGTACTACTTTCCACGTTTGACATACTCGCGCACGACACGGCATTTCACATACCGAACCTATGCTTCGAGTAGAATGAAGGCTAACGAAGGTTACGTCATCACATGCAATATGTATGAGAGCGGCAAATCATAAACATTTGATAAAAGTAGTAAAAAACAAACATTAAAAGGGGGGGGAAAGGAGGTAGACAGATAAACCAACAAAACAAAATGTATATTAGAGAGCACAAAAGAGCTTAAACCAAACAAAACTCAAATGAACAGGTAGACACGCAAAAACAATTCCCTAATAGAATGTAAAAGGGAAGCAATATGAAATATTTTACACCGAAAATTACATCTAAAGGAAAATAGAAATTTAGCTAATTAATTATAAAAAACCGAATGAAGATAAGTTACAAAATGAAACAACACGAATGAGACGTCTTCAGAGATTCGCAGAGAAACTTGCCTCGTTTGCTTTGTGTGTGAAGCAAACTTGAAATTTGGGTTCTGAATCTAAAGAAAAATGTTTGGCGGTAAAACGTACAAAATAGTTGCAAGCTTAGTCACACCCAATTTTTTATATCGTTTTTTGTGTGCAATTAATTTATCGCCGTTCATTTCAATGTTGTTGTCAATAGCAACAAAGATAGAGACAACAACAACAACAAATATTTATGAGCAAGAATACATACAAATATTTATTTTACATTTCAATAAATTTGATAAATGAGGCAATGAAGCAATATTGGAGCACAACATTTGGTACGGGCGGGAAAAATGGGTTAAGAATAATTCTTATTTAAGTTTCAGAAGTCTTGTGGAACACGCCTATATATAAAAATGTATTATTGTGCGTATGGAATTTGAATAATTCTAAGACGTTTCCTTAAGGGTGGAGTTATCTTTGAAAATATTGTGTGTGGAGTTGTGTGTGGAGTTTTTGTTTGTTTATTAAGTATTCGAAACTTTTGTGTTCCTTCATAGCTCAGCTCCGAGCTCATTTATAATAGTACAACTAAAACTGGTGTGTTTGTGGTTCTCTGGAGTTTAATGGATTAAACATATTTTATGTTCAACATAAAATGTTACAATTTCCATTCCATTACTGTACTGTGGGCAATACTTCGTTGATAGGAAAACTATCAAATATGACTGCAATTTCTACCCTTATCTCTGTGATGGTTCCATGTTAGCTTCTGTTGCCAGGGAGAACTTTATAGGACAAAATACGACCAACTTCATAGTGTTTCTGTACAAAAGAGCACACTATACACTTATGTGTACATCGAACTTGGAACTTTGTAATATGATCATCAATATTCTCCCATTTAAGTTTCAAGTAATTTGAGTAGATTGCATTCCAATATAGGAAAAACATAAAATGTAAAAAAAATCAATAAAATTAAGCAGAAAAAAGTGATGTTGTCATGCTTTGCGACAACATTATTGGAGAGGCAATTTCAAATCAAAACCAATTATGGCGCTATCAACTGAACAACAAAATTTTCAAATTGTTGACTTTGAGAGATCGCGTTCACAAAGAGAGCCCCACAAATTACGTAGCAGCAACAAACAAAAACCACATAAGAACACAATTAAAGCGACTGAACGTCATGATGCCATTGAGTACTGAAAAAGCAACAACAATTCCGCCGAGATAATTTGAAAAAGGCAATCCACCACATTGCATGTGATACATTTTACTAAAACGAACATTTTGCCAAAATGAGCATGTGAAATGGGGGGAGTCGAGAGCCATTAGCAACAATTTAATTTGGTATTCAATAAATGAACCTAACAGAAACAGTAGCAAGAAGCATAACAGCAGAAACAAAGTCAGCGACATTTAAATGGGCATAGCATAAAATGAAAAATTTTAATAATTTATATACGATGTACTGAGGCGCTGACCATGAAAAATGATCATCATCATCATCATACTGGCTACAACAAATTGGTAGCCAAAGATGTTACATTGAAACAAAGAATTTTGCACATTTCGTTCTGGGTGGGTGGGAGAGCGGGCAAAATACCAGCTAATAAATTGTATAAAAATGTAACGACCTTTTTGTAATTTAAGTTGTTTCCATTGCAAATAATTGACTTCCCAAAAACGGAGCTATAAAAAATCGACGTTCCAAGAAATTAGAGATGTGGGCAGTAAATAAATGTGATATAGTAAAGTCATCAATTGATTCATATAAGAAAAATTACCATTGGTCAGCAAAAATTATTTGAAAGCCGCGCTCACAGAAACTTATTTTGTGCTGGTTAAAAAGAAATATATTTGCAAAGTACAAACCTATTTTTCTTAAATAAACAATAAATTTAGTGCAATACAACTAAATTTAATTTATTTAAATTTTGAAGAGTATTGAGTACTATTTACACACATGTGAGCCGAGTCAAAAATAGAAGAAACAAGCCACGTTCGAAAAGAGAAGTTTACCACTGTATTTGGCTGGAATTTGGTTTCAAATTTATATTATGAATGTAAAAAAGTCTCAAATTTAATCGTATGCTAAATTTGCACCACATTAACATATTCTACCACTGCCACCATCGTTTACCCACTGCGGATTGATTGTGGTTCAGTAACAGTTAATTTTCTACCAGAGTGTGCATAATTTTCGTAACCTGTATTTTACTTTTTTTCTTTGCTTAATGATTTTGATGGTGTCAGTGGCTTTTTGACCGTTTTATGTCGTTTTGTTTTTTTATGCATACATATTTACAAAATTCATAACAGTGCCAATTCTCAATATCTTTAAGAGATCAAAATGTGTGGATAAATTACAGCGATTTGATATAATGGATTGTATACCCAAATCGATTCTGGGAATCAACGCGCAAGCCCCTAACTACACAATAAAATATGTATTCTATATATTGAATTACAATTTTCTCGTAAGGGTAGGTAAGTGTGTAAGTGCTCAACATTGGTTTCAATGTAACGCATACATACATATAAGAAATCAATTAATTTTTGTTGACCTTTAATCATTTTCTGTAGTTTAGTTTTTTTCCAATATATACTAAATTATGTTTTAACTATAAACACCCTGTATAGTAAATCCTCAACGGTTAAAATGACAAACTTGAAGATACAAAAGAACTACAACCAGCAGAAGATACAGTAGGAGAGAGAATAGCAAGCAAAAACACTCAAATTCCAACAACGAATTTGGAAACAACTGCCTCTAAACACGCAGGGTCATCCTTGTCACACGCATAGTAATTGGCATTAGTGGAAAAATGGCAAGGTAAAAGGCGAAGTAGAAGTAATTGATAAAATATGCCGCAAAAATAAGAGCATATAGTGAAATTACGATAAAGCAGAGAAAACAGAATGAACTGTGCAACATAATGCGAAATTATTCATAAATTCTCAATTATGTTAAGAGTAAAGAGAGGGGGGACACCACATTTCCACATTAAAAAGAGCTCTATTTAAATTGTTTGTATTTAAAAGCCGAAATTCATGGAGCACCTCTAGTAGGGTTTAATATTAACATTTCTGGAACTTACTTCTTCACGTCGAACCACTTCTAGTTGCAAACGTTTGTGATACTCCTCGCATTCATCTTTATATTTTTCCATTTCTTCTTTGGTCTGACGCATTTTCTTCTTGAGTACGTCCAAGAGAGTACCTTGTGGAATGTTGGTCGTCATCTTTGACAGGTTTTTATAGTAATTTACTAATAAGCTTTATTCAATGAAAATGGAAGGATAATGTAGCTGAACCGTTTCCTTTGCCTTTGTTGCTTTAAGCACAATAACACAGCACTTAAAATTAATTTTAATAATTTCTTGAAAGATAGTTAAGGATTTTTTATTTGAAGCACCAAGTGTAATTTTCTTATTTTTTACTCTTGCAAATGAACACGACTATGACGGCAACTTAAAATGACGATGATGACGACGATGAAACGACACGACGAATTGAGAGAAAAAAATCAACGAATGCGGAACGAAAGACAACGGCGATAGATAAACCACCGGTTTTTCTTCTTCAATTGACAACGTAATGTGTTGGATTAAAAAGCAATTTCTAACTATTACACGCACTTTATAAATATAAATTTATATCTTTGAACTTTACTCCTATTGATACAAATTCACAATATTTATATTTATTGCCCAAAAAGTTCGTTTTTGCCTCTGCACACAATTTTGAGAAACCTAATTCACTAATCCCACAAACCACCGATTTCGCTTCAGCACTGAGTGAATTCGTATCGTAAAATGAAATCGTTCAGCATTTTAAATTCTTTGGAAGCGGCGACTGCAACCACCAGCTAGAGCTGATTACGTTAACAAGTTGTTGGAAGGAATTGAATTAAACTGAACTGAGTGAATGCACGAGAGAGAGTATACAAAAAGAACAAACACACGCTCTGAAAAGCCTCGCCTTAATTTCAAACTCAAAGTGTGCAACAAGCAAAGCTACAATTTTATGTGCATGCAATACTTTGCAAGACAAGAGTAAATGAGACAAATACACAGCCATAGAAATGTGTAAACTAAGTTCACTGGAAAACTCCATAAATGCCGCTCACAAATGTTCAGTACTCTACGTTTACAGAGTGGCGAACTTAAACAGAACTGCTAAAAAAAATGCTCAGAGCTTGATTTAAACAAACAAATTTTATTGTCAGTCTTTATTTTAGCTTACACAAAATATACATATGGAAATGTAGAGAGTGAACAAAAATCCAATTGGGAATGTTTATGCTCTCTAATTGTAAAGCAATCGAGTGAGTAATCACGATTTATGACTGGAAAGTATTTGAGGCCCTAATTTATAAATGTGTATGAAAATTGTATTAAGTTACTTCGAGGAAATATAGGTATAATACTTCAAACTAAATTCGATAAATAGGTACATGCTTAATTCAAACCAAACAATTTTAGACAATCATAATAAAAAAAACACTAATACCTATGCTACCTGCTATATAGAACACACACTTCATGTGGATTATAATATTATTTAGAATTAATTCGGCTGAGGCAATAGAGGCATTACCAGTACCGCGCCAATGTGGGTCTATAGAACACCTGTTGTGTCTATTATGAGAATTCTAAAGTAAAAGTAAGTGATATTATCTATCTATCGATGGTTTCAAGCAAAATTTTAGATTGACGTATTTTACAAGTTAAAAAAAGTGTATCAAGTTTATTATTTACTAAACTGCCTAGTTTAAATATTTAAAGGTAGAACTCTGTTGCAAGGACGAATCGAAATATAGTCTAAATATTTAAGGGTAGAACACTGTTGCATGGCCAATCGAACTATGGTTTGAATGTTTAAAAATAAACTGCAATCATAATTGCACAAAAAAACGAACATCTGTGATATTCATTGAACTTTTCCAAAAACATCTCTTAAAAACGAGAATTGTTAAATTTTTATAAATTAGTACCCAGCCTTATCAGCATAAGGGAGGTGTTGCACACAAACACACTTTCCTTACACAATATACAAAATAAGCACCAAAGTAGGCATAAATAGTATGCAATATGAAGCCAGCCAATTATGACTAATCAAAGCTTCTTTTGGAAGTATGACGTGACTTAAACTAAATTATTATTATCAAAGGAGAAACAATTTTTGCTTATACAGGTAAATATAGCCAAGCTAAGTAATATGAGAGTAGTCTGTAAGATAAAGTTATACGAACAACGAAACATACAAATAGACAGAAAACACTTGAGCAAACAAATGCAAATTCCACATATACCAGAAGTATTTGGAATACCCAACGCTGCCTAAAGGCGGAATTTCGAATTATTGAGCGCATTTGTATGATTAAATTAAAATAAACATGCTAAATTGCGCAATCTTTACCGGCAAGCTCGGCTACAACATTTGTAAATACACACATACACACAATGTATCTAGGCTCATAGTAAATGCTCACGCTCGCAGGCATGCACAATATACGCATACTAAAGACCGGCGGGCATAGCTACGAAAGTACGGGCCTTAAATGCTTATATTTTTATATGGAGATAGTTCTCCGCATTTGGCAGTGTCAATAAAAGTTTTCTATGCACTTACAACCAAAAATGAAAAAAAATAAATAAAAATTAAGAGTAAAAATTGTATATGGCATAGTGGGAAGGTCGTTCATTGATTGCTCAATTACGACAAGAAATTACACAAAAAAGAAAGAAATGAAACTTTTTTCGTTAATAGAGAAAAAAAGTACATAAATTAAAGTCATTGCTAAGAGGACCAAACGGGGGTACTAAGAATTCATCGCTTTTGGAATAGTCAGCAACAACAAGTCATATTACCCGTATAGACAAAATTGGTACCTGCCATAAAAGGCTTCTAAAATTCATAGCTCATTTATTTGTTGTAACTAAATAAGGTAAAATGTGCATGGATAACAAGTTGTTGACCAATTTTCAATTTGGTGGGAACACACTTTTCACTCAACATAGCAGGTCACTCGTTGTGCTTGACTCGAATTGCCCGCTGGCAATGGCAGCGAGTGGAGAACAAATTTGAAATAGCAAATAGAGAAAAAATGTGCAAATTGCCAAAAAAAAAAAAATAAAAAAAAACCTAAAAATTGCGTAATTAATTAAACAATAATACGTTTAATTAAAATATACACTTAGAAATTTAAGACAGAAAACGTATGAGCTCAGCTACATAGATGAATATTTAAGCACATAGAAAGAAAGAACAAAAAACGACACCTAGAAGGTTATTTTATAAAGTCAGAGCAGCGCAAAGAATGCACAGAAGTGGGTCATCATTTGCTTACACAAAATATTGTGTGTATATACAAAAACTAAAAATAAAATGGCATAAAAAATAAGAAAAGTAAAAAACGTAAGCCAAACGTTTCTTAAATTTACAAATCCACAAATTCAAAAGAAAATCAGAGAAAAACTGCTGTGTCACAGCAATGAGAAAAACTCGCAACGAAAGCAGAAGGTAAAGAATTTTATTGAAATTTTCTTCAATTTCTGGGTATGTCATATTGCGTATTGGGTATGTTTGTGTGCGTGCGTGAGTGTATGTTATCGCATATTCATGCGAATGCGCATACAACTAAAATCGGCCGCTGAAAGCAAACGAAATAAGCGCTAAATGTGGTCGTGCTCGAACAAAGGAGAGATACTTGACCAACACCCGTCTTTACTTATATACAATAAATCTGTATATAAGAAAATGCCACACCTTTAAGCAGCGAACTTGCACCAGTTCCTGTAAGCAAATTCTTACCTTTCGATATAAAGTAAGAAGAAAACCTATTTACAATATTTACGTGGTTCATGAAATTCAAGAGGCGTTCGGGCGCGGAAATTAACAACATTCAAAACTGTCGTTACATACAATATGAATTCAGACTGTTAACAGCACAGCATAACGAAAATAATGTAAAAGACCAATTAAACTGAAAGTAGCTCTGTTAATCAGCATTCTCCAGGAACGTTAACAAACTTGAGCCCCAATGAAGATGTGCGGCCCACCTTCGTGTAGGGTACAAAATTATATCAGAAGAGAGTGTGCAAATCTAAACCAGAACAATGCTTTAGCTTTGGCTAGACAGACTATGGACGACGTAATCGCTTAGAAATTCTTGAAATTGTTTGTGCTTGCAATGGCAAACTGACATTTTTAATAATTTTTTATAAAATCACATTCGAGTACACAGAATGATGGAAATTAATATGCGTACTTGTTTAGCATAAAAAATATACTTTTAGAAGAAATAAATACAGAAAAAGGAAGGACAGACAACTGTCTGTGCCTGGGATCTTATTCACTTATTATCAATTTTTGATACGCCCTTAATATTTTTAGAAAATTTTCAAATATCCTACCAAAAAATGTTTGCATACGTGGCGCTTCGATTAGAAAAACCAAGAATTAGATAATTGTTATCAAAATTTGCTCAATATAAGACCTTTGCACATTCATTTGTGTAATTACCCGCTTCAGCTGCGTATTCATTATGTTATGCAATTCGTTGCGTATTATGTTGAACTTCATCATGGTGTCCGAGCTGAAGATGGAACGCCCAAAAGCCAACCCAGGATAATCTGCACAGCGGCCTTTGTTGCGTCGTGCCTCACGTTCCGCTACAATTTCGGATGCTTCGCTGGTGCAGCGTAATTTCGCCCACTCCGCTGACTGCGTGTCATCATCATCAATGGCAATGCCCTCATCGGCTAATGTGGCTATCGAGCCACCGCTATCGGCCACACTGCCATCTGTTTCAGCTTCCAGGCAAGCAGAGGCGCGTTTGCTTTTATCCTTTCTGGTTCGCTTCTTCTTTTCCGATTTCTCACCTTTATCACGTCGCGGCTTGGAAACTTTGCTTGATTTTGTTGCCGATGATGATGATGTTGTTGTTGTTGTAGTGTCGATAGTACTTGTACTTGTGTTAATTGGCGTTTGCGCGCTGACTATGCCCTCGTCGAGCATGCTGCTATCGTCAGTAGGCGTGGGACTGTTGCTGCCTAGGGAATTCGTAATCGAATCGCTGAGTGGCAAGCTCAGCGATGACTTTGTGTGCACTTCTCTTTCGGCATCCTCTTCCTGTTCATCGGTATACTGTAGGTAGGAATCATCAATGGTAGACAGTGTGTCAGCATCACTGCCGCCATCTTGCTGAGTTGTCGTTTCCCCACGCAAATTTGCTAAAATGCCTTGGGAGTCGCCGCGATGAAGGGCGGCCAGAATTTCCTGTACATTTGGCGTTACTATAGGCCGTCGTGTACCGGCAAAACGTAAATGATGTTGATGTCCACGGCGCTTCAGTGATGTGGGCACAAGCGGTGAAGATGTGGCTGTACTCGCGCCACTTGTTGAGGATTGTGCATCGTCTGCACTCGGCGGCGAAGACATTATATCGCTCCAGTTGCTGTCTAAATCGTCACCAGTTGCTTCGCAATTAAATTCGTATAGCTCCTGCTCGTTGTCTAAGCTGCTGTACCAGTAACGCAATCTCTCTTCCTCCTCCTCATCACAGTAGTGCAACAGCTGATCCAACACCTCCAATTGCTCTTCAATAGAGCCCCAACGAGACGAAATTACCGAATCTGCATATAAGACTGTCGCTGGTGGCTGAGGCTGCCGCTGTTTACCTTTTTGCTGTTGTTTTTTATTATTACGTATGTGTCTTTTGCCACAACTACCTCCTGTGCCACTGCCACCACTGTGGGCATTTTTCTCGTAATTTACCAATTTCCTCTTTTGTTGTGTTTTCGCTGTCGTTGAGCAGCTGTTCTTCGTTTGACAGTTCACTTTCGTTCCGGGGTTGTGTGCTGATTTTTGTTTTTGCACAGTTGCCACACCTGATTGTTGCTTATCATTACCGCCGCTCGTTAGCAGATGGCGGTGTGCTCTTTTAATTTGCCTGCAATAGTTGCTTGCTTTATTGCTGTTGCGGTGCAATGATTGCTTATTGTGTTGTTGCTGCTGCTGTACTTTCGGTGCAGTTGTGTTGCCAACTATTTTTGGATGTGCAACAGTTGATTTACTTACAGTATGCTCCACAGATATATTAACACAACTGTTTTCTTTTTGCCTGCTGCTTTGTGTTTTTGGCACTGTTTGTGAATTTTTATTAAGCGTTGCAGTATTTGCTTGCGGTAAAGTTTTACAATTTGTTGGTAAAGTTTTAGAAATTGTTTTCTTTGTGGCATTCACTTTTGTAATAATTGAGTTTGGTTTTATGCTTACATTTGCTTTCAAAATATTTTGTATGTTCGATTTTTTACTATAACTCACTTTCTGCCATGCATTTGTGTTGATTTTATTATCGGACGTTACTTTCTCAAACATATTAAATTGGTTGATAAGTGAGAATCTCTGGTTAGGCTGACATGAATTTGTCTTCTTCGGGATATTTATTATATTTCTGGAACTTCTTCAATTTTTCTCCATAGAAAAGTAGTTGTTTATTTTGTGTTTATATTATTAATTTTATTGTTTATTAAATTATTGTAATATATTATTTTGAATTAAATTTGTATTTTATTTTCATTTATAAAAATAAAACAAGTTTCCTCCTGCGCTTGCAATTCGTGTAACCGTTGACGTATTTATATTTTGTTTCTCTTTTATTTTCATTTATTTCATATTTACAAATTATTTATTTATTGCAGTTCCGGTCTTCACACATTGACGTCAATGTTTGCTGTTGTAAATAATTTTTTTTTTTGTGTTTTCAATTATCTCTAAATTTTATTTAATTTGAATTAAATAAAAATAGAGGTTTTTACCATTTGTTTAAATTGTTTTATTTAAATTTTCTTTCAAGAAACCAGTTTTTTAATGATGCCGGACTAATGCTGCTTGCTCCTCTTACTTGCTGCTTCTGTACGGCGGCCGCTTATAGCTCTTTCTAAAACATATGATTCTAATATAGAGAGAATTCACCCCCCAAGAAAATTTGGTGTTACTCCCTCGCAGTGCTCTGGTTCTATTTACTGTGGGCTGTGCTACTCGTCTGTATGAAGAAAAGAGATGACATCAGCAATTTTTTTTGTTGTTTGTTCTGCTGCTCTGATTATCTTGAAATCCGTTTCGTTTTTCGCTCTCTCTCGCTAGTGCGCTCTAATTTTCTTTGGTAAGGAAATAAAATTCATGATCATCTTCAACCCACAACCCACACACTGAAATATATGAAATAAGCATGCCATCCATTATCATTAAGAGAGTGAGAAAATTAAAGGAACATGTGTGCACACATTTTCTTCATCAGCACTCTCACTGCTCACAGAACTGTTTGAAAAGCGTTACTCATGCTGATAGACACAGTCATATTTTATTTCTGCTGTGAATATAACAGCAAATTTCAATTTTTTTGTTCTTATTTTTTTGTGTAGGGCGTTATCTTCCAAATTCCATTCATAAATGCCGCCTAAACAGACATACTTGTATATTTATATGTATATATATTTTTTTTACAGATAACTCATGTTTACTTAGCTCCAATTACAAACAAGTTTAGATAGTAATGTATTGTTATCCACCTTGCTCCAAGATAAGAATACTAATAGGTATGTCATTGTTCTTATTTAAAAAGCATTAAATACAGATATGTATGTAAAATATTTGTTTGCCTCACGGAAATGTATGAAATTCAATTTTTGAATCTATATGTTCGTCAAAAGGCGGCCCATTTCCAAATATTTTCAAATTATTCCACTGGCCTTGAATATTTGTAGACTTTTCTGTTTTCTGTTGGCACTTTCGCATGAAATGTTGCAACTATTTTCAAAATTTTAATCGAATGATGAAATCTTACAAATATATGTACTGAATTTCCTCTCAAATATACGTAAAAATATCAGAAATAATGGGATTTTTTCGTTATACAAACATTTGAATTTCAAATTTTTGTACAAAACAATTTGCAAATGTATTTGTTATTATATATACAGATTTCTATTTTCTTGAATTTTTTTCTTTTTGCAAAGTTCAAGTTTTTTAAAACGCATGCGCATACGTGCGTGTTGAAACGCATTTTTTGCTATTAACGCTCAGCGTTTTTCTCCCATGTTATTTGATATTTAAATAAGTGCAAGTGTACCCCACACATGAACATAGTCAGAGCACGCAACAGAAAAATGTTTCTATTACCCCTATCCGCCGTATTTGGCAATGCTCCGAGTATCTTTCGTTTTTTTACTTTTTTCCTCAAGTTTATTTATTTTTTTTTTATTTTCTTGAAGTGAATTTTTAAAAATAGCATTCTGAAACTTTTGAATCTGCACATTTCAGTTGGTTGGCAACGCGCCCGGTGGCAACACTTGACAGCTTAGAGGTATTATTGCCAGATTGTCGAGTATTGGAATGCTTTTGAATATTTAATGCGTTTCGCTATATTTTCGGAAAAAAAATGTTAGCAGACGTTTTCTTTTAATTTATGGAATTTTTATTATCCATACATATTTCAAATAGCAAAATGTTTGTATGGGAAAAACATTTCTTTATTAATTAGGTTGAACATTAAAAATATATGGTTTTAGAACAATAAAATCGTTTCTAAATATTTAGCATAGGAACTGAGCAGTTTTTTTGTTTTTAACCATTTGTAATACCATTAGATTACATTTTTTAAATTCCAGTGTGTGTATTTTTATAATCTTCTTACACTCCTATCGTCAGAATCATAGCTACTTTTTATGGATAGTGGAAAGTTAAGTTTTTCAGCTCTTACCACGACCACAACTTCAACCTTTTCTTCCAACCTTAATATTCTGAAGGAGAATAATCACAATTTACTTGTCCATATTATATGCATTTTATGGAACGTTTAATTGTTGCAGGTAAAAATATGGTGTTCTACAGGCTCCAGCGCGTGAGAATAGATGAACGAGTAGGTAGCGCCTCTTCCACCAATGTACGTAAAGATTTCTTGAGTTCTAGAATTTCAATGAGATTATTCAAAAATATCCCAATTTCAGTAGATGGACGCCCTCCACCAACCTTCTTCTACTTAATTAAAAATGTCGTTACTACCTAAATTTTCCCCATTTTTTAGATGATGATGAGTTAAGTAGATACTCGAAACACCTACTTTATAATCTGTCTAACTTTAAGGGTCCAAAAATATATTATAAATAGCTAATTTTAATTTAAATATGTATTTATACCTTGTTCAAAACATAACAATTGTAATCTTTGAGTATTTCTTATCTAATATTTAAAATACATAATTTATATGATAAAAATATATAATAAAGCGCTGAAAATTCCCAGATATCGTGAATCAGACCTATCGCATTTAGGGTCTAAAATTTTGTTTAGTAGTTTCGTTTGATTATGTGACATTAAACCAGATATGTTAAGACATCGTAATTGAAATATTTAAAGTATCATTGAATATATTTTGTGATTCTCTGGAAATTTTCGGTGTGAAATTTTAGAATAGAATGTGTCCCAAATATTCAAAAATTAAACATATAAAAAACAACTAAAAGTCTCAAGTTTATGTAGATCTCTGAACTAATTTCACATGCCTATTCTTACTAGATATTTTTTTCGCCAATATTTCTGGACTAAACTCATATAGTGAGGAACATTTCTTCAAACTCCACTTGAGTAAAAAATGTTCATCCTTTCCTATATAAAAAAATTAGTGAAATTCATTTGGAAAATAAATCTCTATTTCGAACTATAGTTGAGTACTTAATCTCTTGAGTAAAATCTATAGCCAAAATTGTATCTTAGGCATGTTTAAATAGTAGCTTAAGGCCTTAGTTACTATAGGTAGGCTACAATAAGCCTTGAACCGGCCAAGGACAGCCATTCAACCTACCTACCCACTATAGGTAAAAGGAAGTTGACAATTATAATTAATTTACTTTTTCAGTAAATATAAGGCTTTGATTTGAAATATTTCAAAGCGCAGAAAATTGTTTAATGGACAGATTTTGTGGATATTTAATTCAAGTGCTAGCACCCACAATCTGATGTCTGTTTGAGAATAGTGGCTTGACATTGCCCGGGAGTCATCACCCTTTAATTGCCGGCAAGAATTGCTGTGGCGTTGCCAGAAAGAGGAGATTATAAATGTGTGAGCCCTGGCGATGCATTCTTATTAGCACGACCGAAAGCGGACTATATGAAATAAATTTGAAAAAACTAAAAATATTCTCAAAATATCCATTAATTCGTCAGTGTTGGCCAATTACCCCGATTTTTGGAATGGTCTGTGTTGAGAAACAACAAATCGACAAACGTTCCATTCAGTTTATTTATTCTATTCCCTATTTTCTTCACAACTTATTTAGCAAATCTCTTCCAAGACCCACATTTGGAAAGGTTTGTGTTGAGTAACAACAAATTGAGTACTTTCCTATTGGATTCTTTAGTTCTATTTTCTTCAGAACTTATTTCGCTTTTCCAAGATCCACCCTGCTACCCTTAACACATTCTATTGAATTACAACTAAATATACTTCCATATAATTTTAAGATTCATAACGTATAACTTACATTTTGCAAAGCCTTGTTCTTCTCTTCCAATTTACCGGTGACAAGGGTGAGGGCTTCTTGTGTCTGATCCAATTCATTTTCAACTGTTTGGATTTTCTTCTGGAGTTGACGAGCCTCTTCTTCGGCCTATGCGTATGAATGAAGGGGTAAAGGGGTAAAAAGCAGACATTTATAATTCATGTAAATTATTGTACTTAAATAATTTGGTGAATTTTATGCAATTTTAATGAAATGCGTGGTAAAGTGATGCTTAATCGCATAATTAAATCGTTTGTTAAATCAAATGAAATTGCTATGATGTTTTTATTGTTGTTGTTATGATTATTATGTTTACTATCTAGTGTGGTTGTTGGAGTGGTGTTGTTGTTGGTCTTACCTTTTCAGCACGAATGTTGGCATCGCGTGCCTGCTGTTCGCAGACTAGAGCACGTTCCAATGCTCCGTCCTTGTCGATTTTCATCGCTTGCATCTTCTTCTTGATGGCATCCATGGTGGCTAAGTTTTTTGTTTGCTCTGTTTACTCGAAGAAACTGAAATTGAAAATCGAAAATGGGGAAAATGAAAATACATGAAAGAAAATTTAAATCAAAATTAAATTAAGCGATTAATGTACGCAGGAAAATATTGTGCACATTCAAATATTGCTGCAATTATAATGATTTTCTGATAACGTTACATTTTTCAAATATTACTCGTACACTCAAACGCTTTTCTTTTTTAGCTGATGTCCGGCAGTGCGTGGAATGGACACGTTGTCTAGTGTGCACTGTGAACGGTGTTTGGAGGCAAGTGTAATTAAATTGTGAGTTAAATTTCATTGACTTCATTTTCATTGTAATATGATTAGCGAATATTTCAAAATGTGCCCACAGTCTTATTTGTGGTATGTAATTGAATTTGATTCTGCATTCATGGGATCGTAGGTTTGATCCCTACCTATGGCATGATGAATGAAGGCCTTACTTGCCAACTATGATTACCCCCAAAGTCTTGTAAACATATTTATTTATTTATTATTAATTTTAATTATAATTACAAATTATAAATAAAAGATAAGCACTAGCTGCCAGGGCTATGGGCTTGTAAATATAATTTAAATTTATTCTATTATTTACAAAAAGTTATTCTATGCTGCTGTTTTACTTTGAGATCTGTTTCAAACTGACTATAAGAGCCTTAATTTTATAAACCAATTTGTTAATTATCTCCACACTATTTTTAGGACATACTGGAAATAGGGTCCACCTAATATACTACTATACTACTAGAAAATAGTATATTTTTCTTATTATATACTGCGGCTTGGAAAGGGATTTAAAGAAATTAATATTGGCCTCTACAATATGGTGACAAATATGGTAGAATATATATGGAATTAGAAGTACGAATCCCATCCAGAGCTTGATCTTCAAACCCTTGCTTCTATATAATGTTCCTCTTTGAGTTAGGCTTTAGATAAATTTCAGTAGAATTAGTGGTCAAAAATAGGAGTTAAAATTGGTAGTCAAAATTAGTGTCAAAATTATTAGTCAAAATTTGTGGTAAAAATTAGTGGTCAAAATTAGTACTCAAAATTCCTAGTCAAAATTAGTGGTCAAAATTAGTACTCAAAATTAGTAGTCCATAATAGTAGTCCAAAGTAATAGTCAAAAATAGTACTCAAAATTGGTAGTAAAAATTAGTATCAAAATTAGTAGTCAAAATATTGTAAAAATTATTCGTCAAAAATAGTAGTCAAAACTGGCAGTCAAAATTAGTAGCAAAAATGAGTACTTAAAATTAGTATTCAAAATTAGTAGCCCATAATGGTAGTAAAAATTAGTGGTCAAAAGTAATCGTCTAAATTATTAGTCAAAATTAGTAATCAAAGGTAGTGGTCGAAAGCAGTAGTAAAATTAGTACTAAAAATTAATATTTAAAGGTAGGGAGCAAAATTAGTAGTCAAAGGAAACGGAACAAGTTGAATTCGTCGTAGCCGGATTGTTTCAAATGGGAATTATGATTCTGCATAATTGAGTTTAAAATACCATATTAGTCTATAAAATTAGAGAAATTAGAGTTTGTCGAAGAAATAAACTGCATGGATTATTGCACAGTAAGGGAAATAAGTTAATGGACATAACAGCATTGAAAAAATTGTATTCCGTGTTACACTTGACTCAAACTGATGCTGACCTTTACTTTCCTTTACGTGCCTTACTTTTCATGTTTTTTGTCATTAGGTGGATTAAGATATACTTAGGCTGTCTTAGCAATAAATCTAAACAATTTGTGCACTTTATGTCAGTTTGTTACTTAAGATATGTGGCATTTCCCTCCCATTTTACAAATAGTTCCCATTGGCGACAGCACCACCAACCGTATTTCTATGAGTTCGCCCGTCATTTCTCCTCACACTGATCGCTCTTAAAGTGAATCATAAATATTGGAGTTGGTGTAAATATTTGACACACTTTTACAATTCTTCCCAAAGATACGCATGTATTGGGCTAATATGTGACTGGAATATATACTTGGATATTTGAATACCCAATTTGCCATCTAGAATAAATCTGCACACGCTGACATATTTCTTCAGGCGCTTTGTATGCATTTTGACTAGCAATGAGTGAGTGTGTGAAAGAAGTGAGAGAAAGAAATGTCACCGCCACTTGTAGAGAAGAAGAAATGTGAATTTTTAATAGCAAACCCAAACACCACATCTTCACCTTCTCTCACGCACCTTCACTCGAGTGCACTTCGGCATGGAATTGAATCTTACTAAGTTATTAGCATTGAATTTATACATACATATATGTATGTATGTATGTATGTAGTATATATATTTTTTTGTTCAGATATGCCGACTCTCCATATTGCAATAAATAAAAATTCCAACGACTTGAGTCAGTGCCGCCTGCCTTAAAAAGACCTCAAGCTCGTCTTTTGTTTACACTAAATTCGCGCATTTGTGATTTTTATATTTTTATTTAATTTTAATTTTTTTGCACGCTTAAACAATATTTGCGCCATGCATTTTGCATACCATAAAAAGAAATAAACTAAACTTTTAAATTAAAATGCAGCAAGTGCAATTTTTGTTGTTGTCTTGTCGTTGTTTTTGTATCTACAAAAACTGTGCAGAAGGTGACAATGGCTGGTGGCATGTCAGCAATGTCGCGGCTGGATGGGACGGACAATGCGACACATGTGCAAGTTTGACATTCTCAAACACATACACAAACAAGCATACTTACATACATATGTATGTATGTTTTGCAAGTGAAACAGGGAACACGTTTATGCAGTTTTATAAATTATACGAAGTTCTACAGAATTAAAACTTATTAATTACCATTAAGTAAATAATATTTGGTGTTGGTGATAGTCAGATACCCTACAAGAAAGTAGTTTGAGACAGAAATAATACCATAACCATCTGATCTCACCTGACTTTATAGCTAAGTTAAGCAAACTATTTTTCGATAAGTGCCCTTGAAATACATAATCAAGCAATCCAAAACATCGTACTGAAAATTACGAATTATCAAAACTGACTAGAGTATCTTATAACAAGAAAATAGTCACTAGACTACTGACAGGCAGCTGATATCGCTTTATGCCTTATAGTGGTAGTGGGCGTGTCGAAATTGTGTATGCTATGGTAATCTCATATAATTCCTATGTACCATACATATCCCCATATATGTTTAGCAATAATAATTGCAGTCTTTAATATCCAAAGCCTTTAATATCATATGCAATACATGTATATTGTTTTAGACTTATAAAATCGTTTCTAAACTCAAGCAAAACATTTACCATAGGAAGAGTGGAGCAGTTTTTAGTCCTTAACCATTTGTAGTATGTACCATTGGGTTGAATTTTGAATCTTCCAGAGTTTATACATATTTTCATAATCTTATTACTACTTCTATTGTCACAATCATTGCCAATAAGTATTAAATGAGTCTTCTTATCTCAATATACATCATTATTATCAACATATGTTCATACATACAGGCACGTTCTACGATATCTTCTGCATTTTCATACCAAACATTATACTCAATGGAGAATTGATACAAGCGTCAGTGTGGATAGACGAGCTTCTTAAGAAGTTTGAGCCACCTTACGGCGTTTGATTAAAAAGAGTTATAATACACTCTATAACCACTGTATAACATATTGGGTTCTGGCAGCAACTTTCATTGACGAATTGCCTAATATACCGGAGTATATAATGAGTACCCCCTTAATGACATACCATGATACCATGATTTATAAAAAAAAGTATAAAACTACATACGCATTTAGCTATTTAATTATGAAGATAGAATTTAGGGAGCTTGGGTCTACGGCATCCCATGTAGACCTACGTATAAAATCACTATCAAACACTTTCTAGCGCTTGAATAGAATGATCAAAAGTCCTTATAAGTAAATAACTGTACTCGTATTCACAAACTTGTAGTTTTTATTTTGAAATTTTGGAAGATTGACGTAAGCGCCTTGCAATTTTACTACAAATTTGTTTTGGTTTTTGAAGATATATTTTTAGAGTGAATTGAGTGTGTGTGTGGGGTGTGTTCATGAGCATGTATTTTTCAAAATTTACTGTTCAGTGTATTTAAAAAGTGAATACCATTAAATGAATTTTAGATTTCCACTCACACAAGCTCACACACACACACTCTCTCACAGACACGGGAGGCCGCTAAAAATAAATACGGCAAAAAGCACGTCTTTACAGATTCTTCACAGACGATGGGAAGCTATGTGGGCATCTGTTTGTTGTCTGTTTGGGAGGTAACACACACACGCACACACAAGAAAAACACACATAAGCGCGCGTACCCAGAATTGATATTACTTAATAGTTAAAAGCTTTCTTTATTGCGGTGTGAAAATTTCTTTTCTTTCGCATACTGAAAATAGTCCCTCACTGGCCGACACTGTGCTGGGAAGGGATCAAATTACAAGCGGTCGGTGAAAAATCACCTTGCAGGAGATGTTCATATAGAAATCGAAAATAGTTTTTTACGCAACTACCAAATCCCCCGCAACGTTTTTTCTATAAATGAAAATAACTTGTAATTAAAATCGAATGCTCAAATTTAATATGGAAAATGAGGCGCTGCACAAGAAATTCTGGAAATGGTGTGTTTTGCCAACTGAAATATTCTCACAGGTGCTGAGATTTGCGTAGCATAACCCCAGCAATTTGGCCTTAAGCGCTTCGATATTCAGATTCAATTCCTATTTCTAGTAATACTATATTAGAAGTGCTTAAGCAGATATAACATGGAATTCTGCTAGGTTGCGAGGAAGGGAGTTATTAATAACTCCACAAACTTTCAGACACTTTTCTTAACGCTTATATTTCCAAGTCTGGCGCATCTTATAATGCAATAGAAATCATTCAAAAAAGTACAGGATATGCACAAGGACATAAGCCTGGATAGGATGAATTATTATTATTATGTAAATCTTTGTTATAATTAAAATTATAATAAAATATATAAAATCACTAGCTGCAAGGGCTATAGGCTTAAGACGAATTAATTATAGAAATTTCAGTAGTACTGTATTTAGTGCATCCCAGTACCTCTCTTCACCACCATCCCATACATAGTTCTATGGAAAGGAGTTAAAACTCTGAACAAGTTTTTATAGATTCATTTAAGGTAAGGTAAAGAGTTAAAACTCTGAACAAGTTTTTATAGATTCATTTCAGGTACGCAGATACTTCAAGGACGTCATTAACAAGAATCTACTTGCAAGACTGTTTCACAGTTGTGAATGAAAAAAATGCCTGTGGAGAAGTCTTTCGAGGTGGTTCTAAGCGCTATTGGCACCTGTTAGGGTTCACTTGTCAGCTTTGTGCCACTTTGTACTATAGGGTGTATTGTAGGGTTTATTGTGGGGTGTAGTAAGGGATGTATTATAGGGTATATTATAGGGAGAACTATTTGCAGTGCTACTAAAATTTTCAATTGAATTTATTCACCAATTTCATACACACAATACAAAATGCACCAAATAAACTCTCAGTTGTGGTTTTATTCAAGCGGCTTATTTTTTACGTGCATACATGTGAGCACAATTAAAGGTTCTTAACCCCCTCAACCAGACCGAGTGAGGTTCTTAAATCTGTAGATTCATGTATGGGTATATTTCAACTTAATGTGAATAGTGCTCTGCGGTTTCATACAATTTAAGGCTGTCTTGCACAGACTTTTGTTATTATTATTTATATTTATTTGTGCGTATGAAAAGTAACTTTTTTACTTTTGTCGCTAAAATTATACGCTGCTTATATAATTCCTTAAAAACAGTTTTTCAACAAATTCAAATATGCACTTTGATTGTTTTTTTGATTTATTTTTTAAGTTTTTTTGTGCTTGTGGGCGTAGTTTTATCTACACACACCCACACACACACACACATATGCACAAACACCGTACTTGATTGGAATTGTTTGAAGAAAAATACGTTACTTTTTCAAATTCAAAAACTCTTTAACTGCAAAAAATAGTTAAATTTGTGATTTTCATTTATTTTTTGTATTTTTATTTTTTGCTGGCTTGTTTATTATTATTTAAAAAAAATCCTTTTATTTATCTGCTCTACGTAGAAATAATAACTTTGATATCTTTTTTTCGAATTTTTTAAAAATTTTTTATTTGTCTGAGTACTTACAATATAAAAACTCTTATATCGGAGATATCCGCGACTTGAACGGATTGTGATGTTCAACTGAAAATTTTGTGAAACAGTCGAAACAATTTGCTGCCGTTTGTTCGTTCAGCGGGCGCTCGATCGATGGCTCTTTTGTGTTAGTAGCTGCCAGCCGCAGCTGTGCGCATGTGTGCGTGTGTGTATCAGTGAGCATGCACACACACACGCACACACGGCCGTCATCATCATCACCACCAACAGCAGCACCAACAACAACAACACATCTGTCAGTCGGTCTGTATTTTGTAATATGGTCTTTTTGGCTGGGTCTGTTCTTGTTTTGAATCATTTTCGATTTTTTTTCTCCCTTTGTGCCAAAGCGTTGCGCTCGCTGACGGATTGGCTAGCTGGCGGGCTGCGTGCATGATCAGCGAAAGAAACAGCCGTGAGTTGTTGTTACAATGCTGTGCAAAATGTTTCTTATCGGGTGGGGGAGGGTTGTGGGTGCATTGTGTGTGCTGGCATATGTGCACCCATTACTGCAACACACTCTCTCTTTCGTAATTCCTTGCGCAAGGTGCACTTTTCTTCAAATTTCAGTTCAGTAAAATAATAATTTGTGGGTGATTTTATTGATATACCCACTCACTTCCTAGCGCCCCCAGAGCAATTCATCCTTCAGTCTCATCTTACCTGTTGCTCGCTGAGGCTGGCTGCTTCGGTGGTATTGGTGATGTTTCTCTATATTGGTAGGTGACTTTTGTTCTTTTGTTTCTTTGAAAATGTTGAGTTTCCTCTCTTGCGGAAAATTTCCCACTTTTTCGTGCGAAACTTTTTACCAACACCATCGCAAACTCAAGGAAAGCTTTTCTGGCCTCCTCAAATTTTGAAATTTGTCTTTTTTTTCATTATACTTTTTTTTAATATGTTTTGTATTGCGAAATCGCTTTCGAAAAAATTGTGTATGTTTAATTTTGTTTGAGTTATTTTTAAATTGTTCAGTTATTGATATTCTGAAAACTTGTGCCACATATTTTATATACTTTTATTTGGAAATCCATTTGGAAAATTAGGCTGAGCATGAAATATGAATGTGAACAATATGTAAATTGTAATAAAGTGTTTAGTAATAAATAATAATTGCTCCACTTAAGAGCACAAAATCATGAGGAGAGATCTTTTTAAAATAGATCGGGTTCATATGCACCAAACAGATGTACCGAAAGATTTCACTGCAGGAGCTGGAACTACCCCACTTTGGAGGGACAATCTGTGGAATGAGGTTAAAAACATCTGGGGCAATGGTGGCCCTTCCCCAAACAATCGATTCGAATGGTTTCGAACAGAAATATATAATCTGGTATCGGAATATGTAGGCTAAACTACACATATCAGGTTATCTGAGCTTAGATTCTATCATCGTTCAAGCGGAACTTCGTGCAACCGAGAAAATTCCTAGAGTAAAGGAGTCTGAAGACCGGTTAGACCGACTTCGAGATACCCTTACATGTGCGTGTGATGGCAATGGCAATGTTTTATACATAAATCATCATTAGAAGCATATCTACAGTAATTTTCGGTATGGGACTTTGAGTTATAATGGAATGAGGCGTGGCCTTTATATGATCGTTCCAATTTCATGTGAATGGCTTTCCATCGTCAATAGACTTCTTCATATAAATGTTGCTCGAAGATTTTGGCAAAGGTCGTAAGTTTTAAACATGTAAACATCAATAGAGGGCGTGATTCTCAAAATGCCCCGCCCATTTTCGTTTTGTGTTTTATACTAGCACTCTGAACCTTCGTGTGACGTTTCGTTGATGAATCTTTCATAGGGCCCCGGAAATAAAGATTGGTTAATTGTGGGCGTGGCAGTAGTAACAATCTGCGCATATTTTGAAGGCTCTACGGTATACTGGTAAAAATTTGTATACATATATCCTCATTAGAAGCATGCCTAGGGTAAATTTAAGTGGGGCCCCCAATATTCATTATATGGGAGGAAGGCATGCCCTTAATCTTATCGACCACTTTTCTTGAGTATGGCTTTGTAGCGTCAATATACACATACGTATAAAATTTCGTCCAGAAATTGTGTATAGGTCAATAGTGGGCGTGGCAGTGAAAATACCTCGCCCATTTTTTGTTTGTTGTCAATGAAAGCGTTCTCAACTTTTCTGTGAGGTTTCGTTGTAGTATCTTCTATAGGAACCTGGTCATGATTTTTGGTTAATTGTGGGCGTGGCACTAGTAATATGCTGCCCAGACTAGTATGAACCCAATATGCATTTCATATATCGTCAATACGAGCAGAGCTGGGCTAATTTTAGTTTTAGACCCGAAAGTTCCTTATATCAAAAGTTGGCGTGTCCTTTCTTTGATCCACCTCACTTTATAATGTCCACATAATGCTTCTCATAAAATTTCATTCATAAATCGCTAATAGATATTAAGTTGTGAATATTTAATTAATATAATAATTATGAAAATTTGTTAATAGTGGGCGTGGCAGATAACCGCCCACATTTTTCATAGTATGACCATATCTACATAACTATCAAACTGCGTTACTATTTCATCAATTCGACTGAAGTTATATCCATTTTAAAAAGGTTGAATAAGTAGTATATGTATAAGTATGGAGGTAAGCTTGGTCTTTGTCCAAATGGACTCATACAGCAATCTGGTTCAGTGATTTGCTCCATAGTATACTTTGCAAAGTTTCATTAAGATATCTCTAACAGTCTGAAAAAAATGTGGCCACAGAGGGACGGACGTACAGACACGGACGGGCAAATAGCTCAGAAAGAGCACATGTGTATAGATAGATAGATAGATAGATAGATATGTGGTGGACTGGAATTAACCAGACCACTCAGTCACATGGACCATTGTACTAAACCCCGGATAGATGCGGCAGAAAGAGTAGAGAGATAGAAAAGGTTTCAGGAGGAGGAATGAGAAGAAGAAAACGTCCACGAACTCGTTGATTCAACGCATGATCATTGCAGAACTGATACCGAAGAAAGGCTTCGGACCCGATCGTCGGCCATCTCATTCCTCGCAATACCACAATGCCCCGAAACCCATATACGATATAACCTATTATGTTTTGCAACACTGTTCAGTTTTGCCTTACATTCACTGACTAATTGCGAGGAACAGACAGGGTTAGTGAGGGCATTTACTGCTGCTTGGCTCTCAGTGCAGATGTCTATGCACTTCCTTTGCGATTTCCTCTCAATTACCTAGTACGCCACGCTAAGAAGACTGTCGTCACCTTTCCTGTGGCAATAAAGTACTTAGTTTCATCATCTAAGTACCAATCGGATGCGCTACCGTCTGAAGTTTTGCATCCGGCAGTGTAGAAGACATGATGTAGACCCCAAAGCAAACCTCTGGACTCAACCATTGATCTCGTTCCGGGAACCTTACTTCATATCTCATTCCCAAGCTGACAGAGAAGACCCGATTATCCACGGGCGTTGAGAAAACTTTGCACTGTTCCGATAACTGATTGTGTATCTGGCTGTGCCCTAAAGTATACTTCGCCTTGCCAAAGCCCGTTTAATCTGAGTCTGTACGCCCTTTCATTGGCTCCGTACGGATCAGAATATCCAGGGGAAGCAAATTCAGTAGGACATTGAGGGCTTCACCTAATGTATTGCTCATTGCACCAGTGATACCCAAGCATATCCTTCTCTGCAGGGTGGTCAGGGAGGATGCTATGGACTTAATCATGGTGGCTCTCCACCATACTACCGAGGCATATATCATAATGGGTCCGAAAGCCCGCCTACACTGCCAGAACACCTTAAGTGTACGATGGACCCTCTGCTCGACATGACTCTTCCAGGTCATTTTACTATCTAGGGTAGCCCCTAGATATTTGTCCTCAGAAGACAGCTGCATTTTTACTCCTTTCCTCGTTGGTAGTAACAGGCTTTCCATTTTGCGTCTCCTTGTAAAGGTGCTCTTATTGGGATTTACTGAAAGACTCTGCAGATCGCACCAATACTTGATCTTGTCCAAGCCTTCCTGCATTTTACTGAAAACTGTCGGTAAAGACCGTCCCGAGATCGTCAGCATACGCTTGAACTTGACCTCCAACGTTTTGCAAATCATTGAGCAGGGAGTCCACAACGAAGCACCACAGAAGAGGAGAAAGCACTCCCCTCGGGGACATATGTGTATACTAATCTCCATTCCCGCCACTCCTCCTTCTGGTAGTTGAAAAGCCGCTTAACCCCACAAACTAAGCATACCCTTTCTAACCTTTTTTAGGGTGTGTAATCGAGAAAATTGCTAGATGGTCGTTAACTTAATTTATGGGTCGCTGTTTCCTTTCTACAATTTCTACTTGAAATATTTTTATATGGATAATTTTATGTAGATTATCAAAATCATTTTAAAAATCATACTAAAAAGAAAACATTTTTTAAAATTTTGAAAAAGAAAGGAGTTAGCAATAAATTGAAATAGAAACTTAGCAATAAATTTATTAAAAATTAAAAGTGGAAAATAAGCAATAAATTTAATAAAATTTAGATAAAAAATTCGATTTAGTTAAAAACTTATGTTTATATAATATATTTAACACAATTTAAAACAAAAAAAATGTTCTAAAAAATTCTTTTTAACGAAAAATTCTGTGAATTATATTTAGAATTTGTGTGCAAGAGAACTGCTAAGCATATAGAGAAAGAGACGGAGAGAGAGGGAGCAAGAGAGGAAACTGAAGCTATTGCGAATGCAATATGTATTTTTTGATTCAGAAATATTCTCAACTAAACTAAATATTTTCATTGTTTTTTATTTGTTATAATGAAAAAGAAAAAACAAATAATTTGAAGTAAATTTTGAACAACCTTTAAACTGTGATCACGGTCATATTTATTGAATAGTTTTTCATAACATCAATTCAGCATGTTTGATATCTGTTTTATTATTTATTTTTTGTGTTCAGCCGCCGCAATTGCCTTTAAGCATCAGTGAAGAGAATCTTGTTAGGAAAATCATTTCCATATAAGGTGAAAATTTATGTTAACCCAAAATGCAACGACGCCAATTACGAGCCATTAAAACCATAACAGCACACACACAGACTCACACAACGAAACAAGAAGAAAAAAACCACTTGCCACATGCGATGAAATGCGATGAAATAAACGGTTGTCAATCACCCTACAGAAGCAGTTATGTAAGTGCGTGATAGGCGGGGTGGGTAAATATTGAACTTATGACGAAAAGCAGTGCTAGTATAAGGACAATGGTAGGGGAAAGATACTGCCCAGCTGTCAAGTGTAATTTATAAGAAGCTTCCACCTTCTAGAAGGCACTCTATGTGTCAAGTGGATTATGTAACAGATTTTGATACCGAAGATAAACCTGAAAACATGGGCCTTGTCAGAGATCAACAATTAATTTTCGAGACCTCCTACAGATACTTTGTATTTTTCAATAAAAAAAAAACCGCTAAAAGTAAAAAATATATGGCAAAATAACAAGGCTGTTGAAAAGTGACAAACGCATTGGAAACTTTTACTCGCTAACGTAGAATGTGCAGCAGCGCCGTACCCAATCACTTAGTGACTCAATGAATAAACTCAAGCTCCTTTTGGCTTAACCATAGACAATATCATACATATATTCATTTGTGTGTGTGTTTGTATGTGTGATGTTTACATGCTAAAAGGAAATCTAACTTTGAACTACTTACCTTGTTTAATGCTGTGGCACATAACGCTCAAATTTCAAATTGTCCAAGGTGAACCGCTCTGCAACTGCAAGTAAAGCCCGAACGCACTGAGGGAAATTTCTGTGAATAAAGCTTATGGCACACAGATTTGAATACGACGTAGCACACACTCTCTGTGCGTCAAGTGCCATTGCAGTTGTTTATACGGTATTGGTTGACAAAAAAGGACGCACTGTGCGCACCTAGCCTTAATTAGTTACAGTTGGCACTTCGATTGTATGCAGATAGCTGCAAGCACATGCGAGAAAGACGCTTCTGCACGAGTGCACTCATAGGCAAACGCACATGCATACGTACACATGAGCATACGAGTATCTACAATCCTGCCTAGATAATTGCGCTTAATTGTTACCTTGAACTTAAGCGTTGGCATGCGTCGTAGATCTTATTTTCTGTGATTGTTATTTATTAATGAGAGAAATGAATTCGCAAGTAGTATGTAAGTATGTATTTTTGGCAACGCTTCCTTTGAATTTGTCAGAGAGGTTCAAGGACGAACGGTCGAATAAATAATTGATCAGTCGGAAGGGTATTCGTGGAATTAGCGAGTGCGCATTTTCACTTGAACATTTGGTCGAATACCTTCACTGATGCGTTGATTGATGCTTTTAAGCACTCGTACTCACATACAAGTATATAAGTTCAAAATCTTCTAAAGATTTCTATTTTCTTCTTTTGAATTTTACTACGGTATCCTTCATTGTGTGTACCAAGTACAAATTTCAGAATTGGGTCAAGCATAATTGTCGAGAAAATGCAATAATCACCCAAATTTTGTGGGAGTATTGCCTGAACACTGGAACATCAGTTTTGGCCAAATTTTGTGGGAAGAATTCTTACCTGAACACTGGAACATCAGTTAAGGCAGTCCAATGCACAAAAGGCCATCTCTGTTCTGCTAGAACTATCGGGCCATATCTATCTTAAATGTGCCTGAAAAATTCCGTTCAATATGCTAAGTGAGTGTTTTAAGCCTTTATGTATCATAATGGCTCTCCGCATAACAAGATAAGACCAATGATCTGCAATCAGGCAAATCGCAATAAAGAAAACATTATAATCGAGTATATTTTTAATAACTTATGCATGAAAGATTATAAATAAATATAGCCAATGTTTATAGTTATATTCGATCCTCCCACACATAAAAACCTTTTGCAAAAAACAACGAAATTGTGACGATTGTGGTTTCTAGAATGTTAATAGCACTGGTATAAAATGCTCAATACTCTTATTTGTATATAAATCAAAATATGTAGTAAACATAAAACATCTGATTTGGCAGCACTGCTCTAAAGCGAACGGTACATAAAATCCGTCATGAACCTCACGTCATAACTTGCAACTGACAGTTATATGTATTTCTATGAATAGAAACTATGTGTATTATTTTATTTAAAAGGATTAATCACAATAATAAATTATTATAACTAATTTAAGAAGAAGAGTCATAGCTACCAGGGCCTTCAACTCGATTTTAATATATTATTTTACATATTTACTTATTTAGGTATTTAAATATAATTTTGGATTTGGCATTCTTTTAAGAATTTATTAATCTTTGCTATGTTATTCTTTGATGTATCTTTTAGAGAATCACTTGGAATCTGGTTATGGAATATATTTTTACGGGTTTTTTGGAAGTTGGGGCAGATATTTAGCAGGTGTAACGAGGATATTGATTCCCCACAGAATTGACAGTTAGGTAACGGTTCCCCACGTAGCAAATGCTCGTTTGAGCATTTGGTGTGTCTTAAAAAGGTGAATGACCGAATCGCGTCATTGCAGCTAATAATATTAAATATCAAATGTTAAACAAGGGCTAAATTCATCGTCACGACTACATACAGAGCATTATACAGTGCCCTATTAATCCATTCACTTTGCACAAACCCAACTATTAGAAATAAATATATGTGCAAATATATATAACAAATTGTACCTTTACTATAATATATTTTCATTTATTATTTTACTATCACCTTTTTTATCTTATCATACTTGTCATTTTTGACATAATACCGAAACCACAGAAGAATTTTCCGGAAGGCTTTCACTCCTTTAGTGTGCATTGGTTCGAAGTCTTGCTTGGACACAAAAGTTGAAGAGCCCGGGCATACCCTCGAACACGGCGTAACTAACACCGTGATATAGGCTAAGAGCGTATGTTTGTTCTGTTTGAAAACAATATGGCCAATATATTTTGGATAGGAAGAATTTTACTCTTGCTGTGTCTTCGCTATGTATGAAATTTAGACGCATTATGTCAATAATATCAAAAATAACTCTTAAAAAATGCCCCACAGCAGACCTGGCTCAATTATTTACACCTGAGAAGTATATGCAAAAATTTAACATTCAGGGAGGAACAAATTGAATGTTAAACAATAAAAAGAATTGCATGTAATTGTAGTTAATAATTAGGGTAAATACTTTGTATACTTTCAGTCTCTCCCACGACTAAATTTGATTTTCAACTTGACAGCGGAAACCAGAGAAAACAAAGAAACGTCTCTCGTTTTACGCACACACACACGCTCGCAAAACTGGGGTAGTGTGGCTGAGTTTCTTCAGAACCAATGATAAACCATTACAGATTGCCCACTAATGATAAACATTTTAAGCGTTTGAAAATTTGAAGTTTAGTGTCGCTTCTCTGTGTTCTCTGGCGGAAACAACCATAAAATTACCTGCGGAGTAGGCATTTGAACTCAGCCTAAGAAATCACATGTTCTTGAGTACGTCAAAAATTGTAAACAAACCAGGAGAAATATGCTGATTAAATATTTCTGCAATTAATTATTAAATTATATTTAACGGAGATGAGTGGTCGAAATCGTGGAAAGGGTAAACGTGGAGGTGGCTCGCACGGACACTACCGCAACGTGAAATCAAACCGTAATTGTGAACGTGACTTTGCACAACGCGAATGTGATTTAGCGGAAAATGGGAGCGACACTAGTGGCTCCTCCACTGACGATGAGAATACCAACGAACATGGCAAGCAGCCGAATTTTCCCGTTGCCATGTGGGATCTGAATCACTGTGATCCTAAAAAATGCTCGGGCCGCAAGTTATCGCGCCTGGGACTCATTGAGAACTTGCGTTTGGGGCAGAAATTTCCTGGACTCGTATTGACGCCAGTAGGTGTAAACTGTGTCAGTCCGTTGGATAAAGAAATAGTGGCCGCATCGGGGGTGGCAGTGGTTGATTGTTCATGGGCAAAACTGGAGGAGACGCCTTTTCACCGCATGCGCAGCCCTTATCCGCGTTTGCTGCCATTTTTGGTGGCGGCAAATCCAATAAATTACGGTAAACCCTGTAAACTCAGTTGTGTGGAGGCAATAGCGGCCACGTTGTACATTTGTGGATATGTTGACGAAGCTAACTGGTACATGGGCAAATTTTCATGGGGTCATTCATTTCTTGAACTCAATGAAACGTTACTGCAGAAATACGTTACCTGCAAATCGAGTGAAGAAATAGTAGAAGTTCAGAATAAGTATCTGGAGGAGGAACGAGGAGCTCGTGACAAGCCAAAAGATTACAGCGACTTCTATCCGTCAAGCAGCACGAGTGACAGCAGCAGCGACGAGGAGAAACAACCTGACAGCGTCGAGAAGGCTACGCCCATTGAGAGTGTGCGGTAGTGTTAATAGTTGATGAGGGTCTTTCAAATAATTGCAATGCTTTATTATGTATTTATTTATTTGAAAAATGCTGTTTGTTAATAAATATATTTTAATCAATTTTAATTAGGATTGTTGATTTGTATATTTACATTTAGTTAATTTTTATATTTAACGGAAAACTTGCCTTGTGGAAGTTAATCAGTGTGGGTAATATTTCTTTTGGTTTGAAAAGGATTTTAAAAACAATATAATTGCAAGCAAATCCTTATTCATTCCTACTCAAATTTCAGTGGAAATAGTCTGTGGAAATTTTCATGATTTGACTGATTATTATACATATAATATTAATAATTATACAACTTTAACATAAAAAATGTTAAGAATCCCCTTAGTGTTTTATAATCTTCTGCGATACAATTTATTTTGAACCGTTGTAATTATCAGATAAGATTCTCCATAGACCGCAAATAATAAGACTCTGTCCCTACTATCAACTTTAAAATATGTAATTTACAGACTTATAAATTGTGTTTCCATATTACCAGAAAGATTATTTGGATTTCTCATCAATACCATGATTTTGCACATCAAATTCTGAGAGTTTTCTTTGTATTGAGGAAAACCGCAGCAAGGAAATATATTGTCATCAGTGTAATGATATAGAGCACTTATAGAGTAGATACAAACTCCTCACGTTATGGAGTAAAGAAAACACACAGCTCACCAGCAACAAACGTGCAAACCGCCTTATAGAAGTCGTCACAGCGTCCTTATAAACCGAATGCGATACAGACATAAATATGGAGAAGATATATTGAAGAAACCACAAATATAATAGCGGGAACTTTTGTCTTTATGTATGCGTTTTCAGTAATACTTTCTTCAAATCAATTTATATACTCAGCACTGTGGGCCACACATTAGGACAAAGTTCGAATTCCGCCATGGATGTGTTGTGATGGAAATTCAATAGATAGCATCGCTGATCTTCACAGCGAAGGGTCCCTGACTTGAAGATACTAGTCTGGGAACCATAAAGTTCTCTTATTAATTGATTCAACTACACTTAAAAATCACTGCCTAATTTCTTTATTACCATGTACAGAGTGTATGTGTTCAAATGTTCCAATTTTTTTTATGTTACGTTTCAAATAA
Source organism: Clusia tigrina (assembly GCA_920105625.2). Taxonomy (NCBI): domain Eukaryota; kingdom Metazoa; phylum Arthropoda; class Insecta; order Diptera; family Clusiidae; genus Clusia; species Clusia tigrina. The sequence goes on along the minus strand of OV050031.1, from coordinate 24,784,872 downwards.
TACAATAAAAAGTCTGCACAAAGTGGATATTAGATTTTAAAAAACACTACAAACTAAATTTAACGTGTCAGACTTAAAAGACGGGCACGTATTTTTCAACTTTGAAATAACCATGCACGTCCCAGTGTTCATCAATTGTTCCTTGCTTGTGGGTGGGCACAAAAGACAATACATAAATTACGATAATTTCTAAATTTATTTTCAAAAGTGAGAGCCGACTTTAAAGAATTTTGTAAATAAAATCATTGAGCATTGCGTTGGTATTCGAGAGATGCATTAACAAAACTACCCATACTAAAGTAGGTGGCACTATTTTTCACTAAAAATTTGAGAAAATCGTTCAAATGTACCAACAACATCTGCATGGACTTCTCATCCAAAGCCGAGAAGCTCAACATCGAACCCAGCTTCACGAACAACCGCAGCAAATGAAAGGCCCCATATAGCTTGGAAAGCGGAGTTTCAGGATGCGCTTGCAATGTTTCGCCATACTGAAGTCGTTCGAATTTATACAAAAGTTGTGAGCCGATCATTACATTAAAATACTCAATAACACCGTTGAGGACGTCATTAATAGCCACTTCCTTGGTCGCATTCGATGTTTTGGAGGTTTTTTTGAACGCTATATACTGATCAACAATGTCTTGCACTGTTATTTTTGCTGGTATATCGATTAGTTTGTGCTGGCGCGTTACTGCATCCCAGTCATCAGCCAAACATTGTTTCAACTCATCAGGTATTTTTATTTTAACCTCTACTTTAGCGAGGAAGGATTCTTCGTTATCAGTGCTGGTATCTAACCGACTGCTAGGCGTAGGCGTGCAGGGAGTAGCAGAGTTGGCACTAATATTGGTGTTAGCACTGCCAACAGACCGATCGCTTACATTCGAAACGGAACCGCCACGTTTCTTCTTGAGTGCTTCGTCTTTGCTAATATCATCTTTTTCCTCCTTTGTGTCTTCTTTTTTACTTATCGTTTCGTTGTCCTTCAGTGATGCGGTAGGTGTAACAGCGTGCTTGGAACGATTGTTGCGACTGCTACTGCTTGCGGGCGCTGTCAATGAAGTGGTACTCAATTCTTTTGAAGGTGTAGACGCCCGTGATTCACTGCCACCGCTGCTAATGGCCCCATCTTTCGATGTGTCACCCTTCTTGCCTTTTGTTGCGCCTGATTGTAAAAAATAAACTGAATAAGGAAATTCCTTCACTCCAACGAACAATCCACTTACTTTTCTTGTTTTTTCCAGCAACAGTGGAATGCAGTTTAAATACTTCAGTTTGTTTTTGTACATTTGCTTCGTTATACTTTAACACCCGATTCTCGGGCACCCACTCATCCCAACTGGAACGATAAATTTGCAATTTATATATAAATTCTCTATAGGCCCCAGGAGCAGTAATGCGAAAAGCTTACTTTTTGTTCCAGCCGGCATAGTGTATGTAATATTTAATTTGTTTGTCCTTGGTTATTGTACTCTTGAGTGCTTTGGCTTCATAAATTAACGGTCCATGGAAGCATAAAACTTTCTCGCCTAAAAATACAACAATCAATGTAAATAATGCAATTGTTTTCATTTTGCCTCTGCGCTGCTGGTCAGATCGTACTCAAATTGTTTACCTTCAGCGAACTTCAGTTTTGGCGTCATTTCACTTGGGGATTATTTTGAAGATTCTCTTAACACTCGCACATGAAAAGACTATTATTATTTATTTTTCTATTACTTTTCTTAATGAAATATTTCTAATAAAATTGGTCTCTTTGATATATCGCAGCTGTGAATTATTTATTTTGCGCTACAACTGTCAAAATTGCAGCGTTGGAAAATCTGAGTATTTCTTTCATCACTTATCGATAAAAAAAGAAGCGAAAATAATGTCAAATGCAAGATAAACGATAACACCGTGGAAAAAACAGCCCTCTCACTGTAAAAAAATGCTACAAATATAGAGTACAATTGAGGGAACCAGAAAAACAAAATATTTCCTTTTGCAATAATTACAGTACAAGGCAATTTTATTTTAACGAGAGATGCATCCAGTTTTCTATTGATCTGCCCCTGTTGAAAATGATCGCTCATGTTATTACAACTAGAATTGTATTTTTGCTCTACGTTTAATTTAGAGAACCAAAAAAAATTATTTGTTTTCTGCAATAAGTACAGTTAAAATGTGAATTTATTTTAACCGGAAATTCTTTAACAAATCCAATCCTATTGAACAGTTCCAGTTGTTTGCATAAAACTACTCTTAGACGTACTATTTGTTGGTCACTGAAGTTGGTGTCCGCTGTTCGCGTAGGTCTCCACGAGACTGGGTGAAAACCATAGTCTTGGTTCTGTCTAAAGTGTATGTGGGCTCCAGATAGAGTCGGTGAAAACTATAAACTCCTGGCTCAGTCTACAGTGTGAGTAAATTGTATGTACAAGCGGAGAAATAGGTCCTTAGTCGATCCGCATCCTCGTATGTCTCGTGCTGGAGTCAGTACAGCGTTCTAAGTTGGTGCGTCAATGTTGCGTGATAGAGAAGAAGAGTAAGTTCTTTGTCGATGTGTCTTCTTCGATTCCTGGCATGGATACTGAGTTCCCGGACTGCTGCTGCTTATATAGGCCAGCTTTGGTGCATGAGATTCGGCCTTAGATCAACTTCAATGCGTTGCAATTGGCGGCCTTGGGTCACCTTCAAAGCATTGCAATTGTTCCAATAAATACATCTTAAAAAACATATCAAAATGCTTATATTGATAATTATAATTTAAAAGTACGTGTATCTTTGGATAGAACCCAGTTAAAGTTTCTTGAGCAAAATTTCTTTTTTTAGCACAATAAAAGAACACGAAACCATACAACGCTATCCTTTTCTTGTCACCAAAAGTGCAGAGAGATTATTGCAATTGATAATTAATTAGAATTTACGTTCATCCAATGATTCAAGTCCTATTAAATGAGGATACCCAGCCGAACCAACAATTTAGGTTACAGAGAAGAGTCGAAAATTCAGAATCCTCACACTGAAACCGAATCACAGTCTTTATTTGTTAATTCAAATTCAGAACGGGAATCCGATGATGTGGAATCTGCTTTTGATAAATATTTAGCTTCACAGGAGGCCAGAAAACCTTGCCGTATTGTAACGACTCTATTTAGCTGCGGTAGAAACTCAGCTTGGGGTTACTAATGAATGCGCAATCACACGTTGTGGCCACCGGCTGTCATCGCATAGCTTCCCTTACCTAAGTCCTAGCTCCACCTCCAAGCGGTGACCCCTGGAAACCTGAACAACACTGTCTGAGATGGTGTATCAAACCACTGGGAAGGCGGGGTCAGCGCCAACGGAGTGGGGCGAAATGGTCCTCCGACAGGATGTTGAGCGAAGGCCGACTATCTTCCTCATAAAAAACAACTGTTATGAGACCCACTAATGAATTTTTTTAATGGGAGGTCAAGGTTTAACTAGGACCGTCGTGCCAGCAATATGAATAGAAACTTAGCCGTTGACAGAAATTATTTGTATTCGTTTGGGTAATATTTTTATATGTATTCTTTATTTCTTATATCGATTAAATGTTGTACTTGATTTAGGCAGTGAAGAAATACTATCTCGTCAACTAAAATTTGAAATTAAAATGTTCGCACTTTGAAAGAGGTTCAAAATCAAGTTTCAAATAAGCGGTATTGACGTTATCTTAGCCCTCTTCGCTAGCCCTAGTCCTAGCTCTCTTCTCTAGCCCTAGTCCTAGCTCTCTTCGCTAGCCCTAGTCCTAGCTCTCTTCGCTAGCCCTAGTCCTAGCTCTCTTCTCTAGCCCTAGTCCTAGCTCTCTTCGCTAGAGCATTACCGGAACTCAGGTCTAATAGAACATTGATTTAAGATCATCGGTGATACCGTGCCTGATTGAAGCCATACTGTTCTTAAAAACAAATTCAATTTAAATTTAGTTACAATATTTTTATCTATTTGCAACACTTTTTGTTCTTTTTGAAAAGGTTATTTAATGGTAACATCCAAAAATTTGGGGTGCAAAAGAGCTATAGGTAAAACCTGGGGAATTAAGAATAAGGTAGCTCATTGGCTTTATACTGCAGTTGTCACGACTATTCCCCTATATGGACATGTTGTCTGGTGGACTGCAATGCATGAAAAGACCTACTGCGAAATGATTAGAAAGGCACAGAAATGATCAGAATTAGCAATAAGTGGCACCATGAAAACCACTCCAACCCTGGCATTGGATATCATGCTCCATCTGTAAATATTTAGCAACATGTTCCGCTCAAGGCGAACTCACAATGGAAAGCGGTCCCGTACGGAGATGCGAGAATACAAGAATCATACACGGACATACGCGGTGTTTTTGATTACCATTCTTCTTTTCTTTCTTTCGAAAGGAATTTTTCGGTAAGACTCCTTCCAGTCAGGAATGGCTCGAAGGGGGTCCATCACCAGAAACTCCCGTCAGGATTTACACAGACGGATCATAAATGAAACCAGTGTAGGATCAGGGATTTATTTCGAAACACCTTCAATCAGTTAATCCATCAAACTGGATCACTGCAGTGCTTTTGAAGCGAAAATACCCGCTATTCACGAAGCCTAGAGTTGGTTGAGGATAAACGAGGTAACCGGTAAGGATGTCTGTATTTTATCAGAGAGCCAAGCTGCCCTAAGGGCTTTCGATGCATCCAAATAGCATCAAGGAGTGTCTTAGACTGTCGCCGATCTCTTAATCAGATAGCTAAACAATTCCATATCCATTTATGCTGGGTACCAGGTCATAGGGTTATACCAGGGAACTGCGAGGCTGATCAACTTGCGAAAGACGCCATTTGTATGCCAAATGTTAGTAGTCATATGGGTATACCTCTCGCAGCTTGTAAGCTTCTCATAAGGGAGACACTGATTAACTCTACCAATCAAAGGTAGATTTGAGACAATACCTGCGAAATCGCCAGACAAACAAGGCCAAGGCTAAATCTACGTCTATCCAAGAATATCATTTTAGACTCAATAGACTACAAACTTTGTCTGATAGGAAATCATCCCAGAAGAATGGGAGTTTATATGTATGATTTCTCCCGCAACTGCAGAAACGACTTCTCGTTGGCAACATTCCAGCATCTCTTCTGTACATGTCCAGCATTTGCTAGAGATGGGGAACGTTTACTAGGATCCCACTTCTTAACAGTTATAGATAATCTATACCAGTCAGGGGCGAGCAACCTTCAACGCTTTATGAAATGCGAAGGTTGGTTCAATCTGGTTGGAGAAGCATACCCTCGCCCCGCAGCCGCAGATCACAACGGACCCAACTGGTGGTCTAAGTGGCATCACAGTTTTCTAGGTGACGCGGCTGCCTTACCTATCTAACATCGGAAGATTAAAATTTTTCATATTGTTCTTCACATTATAAATGAATTTGAATAATTGCAATGTTTCGTGGAATAAATTTTGCTTTTGTTTAAAATTGATGTAGTTGCATTGGTTTAAATCTTTTAATTTTATTTTGACGGAGTTGTGACAAAGAACGTACACACACTTAGAAGTTTCATTGCTGATGTAAAAAGTTATTTGGTTCACTAAATTGAATAGCAACAATCGGCTATATATGAAACAAGACTATTGCAAAATGACTCTGCATGACCTCAATCGGATTCATTCTAATTTTCTTATACATTATTCTTTATTCAATATAAAAAATATTAAAAATAAAAATTACAAATTAAACATTCCAATAATTCGATTCAGTGTTAGCCCTAGACTTGATTTTATGATCAGAATGCCTACTGGCGAATACTTTATTGGGTCACAGTACACAGCCTTTTGTTGCACTTCATTTTTATCATTCAATTGACTCTTTTTTAAAACAATAGAAAATAATAAAAAAGGAAGCGCTGAGATTGTTGAAGTCTGTTGTCAATTGAAAGCAGCTGCGTTCAAACACATTTAGAAGTGAAATTACTGTATTCATTTAAATTGTTTTGAATATTTCAATTAAAATTTTTATAAATCTAAGCTCAATGCAGTGATTCACATTATTAACAAAATTAATCTTCGCCAAAACATAATCGAAATAGTTTATGAAGAGAGCAGGGTGACAGCCGACGCACATACCCCATTAGTCGTTTAGTGATTCAGGTCGATCTCTTCATCGTATTAGAAAACTTAAGCTTGAATATGTTTGTAACATTACACTTGTTGAGCTCCAAATGGAAAATTTCTTGTACGCTAATATGTTTTATAACTTGATTACTTTAAAATGTTCAAATATTGTTAACCAATTCTTTACAATTTTCTTTGTTACTAGAAATAATTTCTCTTGTTTTGTTGATTTGCTATTGAATATTTTGATTCAACCTGGAAACTTATACTTCCTCTATTCTGCGTTTTGAAAACTAAAATAATTTAATGCCGTATACTTTGTGTGTATATTAACAAAATTAAAAAGGAAACATTTTTATTTATTTACACTTTCCTTAATGTTTAATTGAAAATTATTTGCCAACGGTTAAAGTCTCTTCCCACGGTCGTGGTCCTCGTTTGTTTTCCCAGTTATCAATGTCTATTGATTGCACTTTCTCAAATTCCGTTTCCAATGTGACGTCCTCACTGGGCTTCTTTTTAATACCATATTTCTTCATTTCTTCCGAACTTAGTTCGCTATTCTTTGAAAACTGATATCTATTAGCAGTGAAAAAAGTTACAATAAAATTTAATTAAACAATTAATTATACAACAAATACCTTAAGGTCGTGAATTCCTTCAAGCCAAATGAACCAGCTACCATTAATATTAGAAATGGTATTCCATATTTAACAGATCTCTTTTGTGTTAAATAAATAAATTTTTGCGCAATCGTCATTTTCTGTTCTATATTATTATTGTTTATATAAAAATTGTACTGTCAACATTGTTGTATACTGAGAAAGCACACCGGTGACTTTTGTCAGCTGATGTAAGTGGTGACATCTATCGGCTTAAATATAAATCTATATGCCTCTCTCAAACCCACATCGTTTCGATTTCTGTCGAGGGTCACATGTCAACGTGCCGTATGCAGCTTGCACTAAATACATGCAGGAAAAACAAGCTTCCAGATACACACCTTAAAAAATTAACGAAACTAATAGCTTTCATGTTCTACCCATATCTTCTCACCATATAAATTAATATTTGTTAATTGTAATTAAATGTTCAAAAATATTCATAAAGTAGAGAACACAATTCAAATTATATCCAATAAGATTAATTAGTGTTGTTAAATATTTTAGTATACTAAATCATACATCATTCTTTCTGTGAAGAGAGAGTAAGAGAGAGAGCGGCATCTGTAAAAGTTGCTGCCAGCTAATAGTAGATGGCGCCAGGCTAACAGGCGGCTGGTAGGCAGAAAGTTTAAAAATTTAACCTGATATTTTTGAAAATAATGTTTTGATAAAATTTTTGTACAAGTTACAACTTAATGTATTTCCTTGTGTTTAATTCAATGCGACCCTGTATAATATATAGTATAATATTATGTTCATACTACGGTATAGATTATTTCACTTAAATCAACTGCGTTCATACGCCGTTCGTAATCTATTTTGACAATTCGATGACAACTCTCATATTTGTTTATTTTGTGGCAAAAGGCGAAAGTAAGGATGCAATCGCAAGGCATTCAAGTGAATCTGAACAATTTTTGTTTTATTCTAGCATGTCCGACCAGGAAAAATTGTTAAGTGTGGGGGGTTTCAAACAGCGACAGGATGAAATTAACATCGTGGATTATTTTTCCATGGACAATGACTTGCTGCAAAAGCAGATCCTAGGTAGGTAGGTAGGAGTGGCCGCCCAGTTTGCCAAAAGCACACTTGAGCACACATAATGGCCCATTGTGATACCACGGTGTGGCGCTGTTCAAGTACTGACTAAAAAGGTTCCCATACTTGGGATGGTGATAGTCAGCGCAAGGACAGCGCAAGCAGATCCTATGTATGATCCCATTCTCACATACATATATCACAAGAGCTTCGAACGAACATTACAATAGTGAGAACATGATATAAGACCATTTCAAATAGTTTTGAATTATTCATATAATGCAAACTTCTTCATGTGAAAATTTTTATATAAAATAAATTTTATCAATTGCTTTTTAAGAAATAAAAATTTACATACATATATAAAAAACCGTGTCGAAAATCTCCCAATAGTACAAGCAAAGAATACAGAGAAATGGCTCTTGTTTTCCGCACAATTGCACATGCGCAAAACTGTAGTAGTGTAGCTGATTTTTTTCAGAACCAATGATAATGAAACCTATCCATATAGCCAACTAATGATAAACAGACAATTTTTCTTTAAACGCCAGTAAATTTGACGTTTATGTCGCTTCTCTGTGTTCTCTGGTACAGGTAAACAAATTTCAAAAGTTTAATAGAATATTTTATCATCCATTTCTGAAAATCGTCACAGAGCACTCTTGGGCGGACCCAACGATATGGAAACAGAACAAACAATACGAAGGGATCGCTTATGCTATATCTTTGACATATGTATGTGTATATGTAGGGTCAATGATATCAGTTCTACCCCAATGCTGCTTTGAATATGGTTACTGTAATTTAAAAATTGCATATGATGGAACGAAATTTTAAAGATCGGTATGCGATAGTTATATTTAAATATTAAGTTTTCTTAAGACCTAAAAAAATAATTTTCGCATACACATTTAATTTTTCAATTTTATATAAATATTTCTATGTTCGAATACGCCACGTGTGTATATGAATATCTATTGCGATTAAGCATTGTTTGCAAATTGACTACGAAAAATCCAAAATTATCCGAATTATGAGATTTAATTGTCACATTATGAAAATGTAAAATTATATTTTATTTGTATATTTATCTCAAAAATTATTGCAAACTGTAAATTACAATCATTTCGCATTTTCGGAAAATTAAAGTGAAGTAAATAAAGTTGTTGTTTGTTTTCAAAGTATTATTTATGAAATGGGATTATATTACTTTAAAATACATTTTCCCAGGAAAAAGTTTTTCAACGAGAGCTTGGAAATAAACTTCGAAGAAGTGTATTATAATATTTTTAAATCAATTTATGGACTGAGTCTCTTTATTAAAACTGCGCCATCTATTATTTATGAGCTATATTCATTTATTCGGAGCTTTTTGAGAAATGCGCTCTTCTCCATATCCTAGAACCGTCCAATTGAACGGTTCGTTCAGTTAAGTGTTATCGTCAAGTCGCCATTTTGGTTGAATAATTGGGATAAACGGCCAACCAACGATTGTTTTCAGAGTTTTCTTCCAGCCGCAAAAAGAAGTGTTAGCGATTGAGAATTTGTGAAAAATTATTAAATTTGTTTGTTTTAAAAAATAACTTTATGAGAGTATTTACATATTTTAAAGTACGTAAATAGTACGCATTTTGCATTAGTTATTATCTCTTTTCGAAAAGTGACAAAACGCAGCCCTATTTTGAGGCGACCGTACAGTTGTGTTGTCTGCGTTCACAAGCGAACGCGGGGATCTAATAGGTTTTTTTTTGTTTATCACAAACTGTGAAAATACCTACTCAATTGGTAAGTTATTTATTTAAAATATTGTGAACAATCGCGTGTAATTTTTGTTTTCTATATGTAGAGTAGACAACTATTTTTCTTATACCCAACGAGAAAAGTATACACGTCAAAATTACGGTCTACTCATCCTACCCCAAAATACCCAACGCACCTACTGTAATGGGCGAAATAAAGTCAGTTAAGGTGGATAACTGGGGTGTATTTTTCCTCCAAAAGCTCCAAAATTTTTTCAATAAAACTGATTATTGTGACTTGACGTTGCAATTCCGCGATAATTCACAGTTAAAGGTGCATCGTTTAGTGCTCAGTGCTTGTACAGACTATTTCAATGTTCTGGAGCAGACTTGTGAGGTGGTAGATGACGCTCTAATCATGCCCAACGAATTGCAGGCTGATGTTGTTGTTCCCATTGTCAACTTCATGTATACCGGTACGCTTGAATTCGAGTTGAAAATGTATGGGAAGCTCTTGCGGACCGCTAAGGAGATGAATATGACGGTTTTGTTGAAGTTACTAGAAGCGCATCGTCGCACTATGGAAGGAGTGAATCGGTCACAAAGAGTAAGCATTTTTTCTCCATTCTGTTTTATTTTTTTTTTAAATTTATAATGCATTCAACATTTGCTAATATATATTATTTCAGCCACCTAGTCCGAAGGCCATTCGACGCCGTGGACCTCCGAATACTAACAACTTATCACCATCGCAGAATCAGCAACAACGCCGTATACTCACCCCCTCCAATGCTAGCCAACAACAACAACGACGTATAATTCAAAACAATATTACAAATACAAATGCTCAGCAAACGCAAAATAGGCAACAGGCCGGTACCGCTTCCATACTGAAATCGAATTCACCTGGAGATAATTCGACATACGATGCACAAGTTAAACAAGAAGTTATTGAGTATGAAACATCTCCAAAGCAGCCATCTTCCCCGTTTGAGCAGTTACGCAAGGGATATAACAACAATAAACGTCCCGCATCCACCACTTTCGTGTCGCCGCCAGCAAAGAAGCCTAACATTGAGGATGTAAAGGAATTCGCCGAACAACAACGCATGCGCAAACAAATTGCTGCTGAATATGGGGATGATCAAGAGTATGAGGGTATGCTAGATGACGATATACATAACTATGATGACGATGAAGATACTGCAATGGCCACAAGTTCCAATGCTGCACAAACAACTCCAAACAGACAGCAGCAGCAACAGCAGCAAGGTGCTACTGCGATGATTACATTCAAGCACGAGCAGGGTGATAGGCCGCCATCAATTGTTATCAAGGATAACACCAATTCAAAAATGAACCATGCTAAAATTATTTCTGAAGTTTTGCGTCAATATCCGCACTTGGTTAAGAGTAACAAGAACATCAAATTGAAGATTATGCCCAGTGCTGGTGGACAGGCACAGAAGATAATTCTTAAGAAAGATAGTATTGATCATAACACATCAACACAGCCTAGTGCAGTCTCTCCCCATCAGCAGCAGCAACAATCACAGCAACAACTACATCAGCAACAACCACAGCAACAATTTGCTACCAAGATTCAATCCCAAACAGTGCTGAAGCCCATAGAAAAAGTAACACAAACGATTACCAGCAATTCTGTTGCACAGAAATTAATTGCGGTTGGCACTTCGATATCAACGAGTGCTTTAGCAGCTACTACGTCTGGATCAACTGGTCCTTCAATTCAAAAGCGTCGTATTGACAGTAAGACTATGCATGCGCTTATTGCTCTAGGTGCTGAGAACACTACGGGTAAAAATATTGAAAAAATTATATACATGCTATTTTACATATTAAAAATCATATTTCCAAAGGTCCATGGCTTTGCTTACGCTGCGGCGTTAGTGGTCGCCCCATCAGCATTCCATCTTATCGCGGTTTCCGTCGACATCTGATTAACACTCACAAAGAAGCCATCGATAACGCGCTGTGCGAGAATTGCGGCTGGCGTTCTCCCAATAACCGCCGGCTGCATTTCCATATGCAAGTTGAGCACAAAGTGAAGTCGACACTCTATACATTCCCCGAGTGTCTGATGTGCGCCGAGATATTCTTCGACAATGAGGCATTAATACAACACATGACAGAGAATCACCCCGAAGATAATAAGCAGCAGTGCATATATTGCAACAAAATCGTTGCCAAGGAACAGGAATTGTACACACATATGAAGACATACCACCAGAAGCAAGCCTTGGAAGACGGCATTATTGATTACTCAGATGAAGAATTTATAGACTCGCAGGATGAAACCGAATCTGAGGAACAAAGCGAACTAAACTTGGGCATGGATAAGAAGGATTCAAAGGTTAAAATTATCTCAGATATTAGTTTGCCTGTTGGTGGTTCGATTCTTAAGCTGGAACCCAGTTCAGAGGCTGATGCACTTAATACTGTTGCCTCCGGCATAGCCACAAGCATTGGTATCAGAGGCGCAGAGGAGTTTATGTCAGAAGATGAAGCACCCAAAGTGGTTATGGAACCAAAATTCGTAAATGCAGAGGGCAACGAGGTATTGCTAACTGATGAGCAACGTCGCGAGATTATGGCTCAACTGAATCAGGATCACGAAGGTGTTGTCATGGTTCTCACTGATCCAGCAGATGCCCCTGCAGAATTAACTGAGCAAATTGCAAATGAAGACGAAATGCACGTTGATCCAGAAGAGGAGGTCGTTAAATCAAAAGATGAGGATGGAGGAGAGGCTTCCGAAAATGATGAATATGATGATAGTCAAATTTACAGTGAGTTCACTTCACAGGCTACGGCCACAGTGGCTACAGTTCATCAAGAGGTCGGCGTTAAGAAGAGTGCAATGTCAAATTTAGACGAGAGTAAAGAGTCCATTGAAAATTTGGAGTGGGCAGAAAATTTGATCTCTGCACATGATTTAGAAGATGAAGCTAACGACGGCAAAAAATTATCCGAGGTAAGTTTCATTTAGGATCTACCGATTATTAATTTCTATAATTTATTGCATTAATCTGTAAAAAAATTGGCTAAAAAGTTTATAATTCGTGCGATTTTTCTAATTTACTGCTAGCCTAATGCTATTTTATAATTCAATATATAATTAATGATTTATTTCCAGTCGAAGGTCAAAACGGAAGACGAGATTAGTTCTAAGTTGAAGGAACTAACTGGCGATTGGTCAGAGGACGAAATCGAGGAAGAGGAAATTGCTGGACCCCCTTCGGCCCCATTGGCAACAAACGAGACAAAAAGTGACGATTTGACGTCGTCCGATAATAATAAGGAACCGTCTGTGCAACATAATATTGTGGAAGAGGAAAAAGAAGTAGAAACTGAGGAAAGTACTTTAGACAATGAGAAAGATGTGATTGAAGAAATCGAAGCAACAGAAGAAGGCGAAAAAACTGAAGATGATGATGATGATGACATCGATCGTGCCATGAAAAGTCTCCATAAAGACGATATTATAGAAACAGTGGGGCCTGAACCCCAAGATGTAGACGATGGTATCCACGAAGATGATATAAATCCGAAAGATGATGAAGGTGCAATTGAAATGAACACGGACTCGAAAGACGAAATTATGGAAGTGGACGTACCATCAAAGGAAAACGAGGACAAAAAGGATAAAATTGCAGAATTGAAGGAAATTGAAGATATTGGAATTAAGGACGGTGAAGTGAATGTATCAGAAGAAATTAAGGACGATAAACCGGATAAAGAAATCCCAATAGAAGATGAGGATAGTAAAAAATTGCTTGCTGAACTAATTTCAGAATCGAACGATTCAAAGATTGAAGAAGAAACAATTGGTGAAGAAAGAGAGGAATTTATAGAAGAAACTAAACTCGAAACTGCTTTAGAAGTAGAAAGTACAGATATAAAAGAAGACAAGGAGACTGTTGTATTGCAAATAAATGCACCCGAGCTGTCAGTCGCAAAGGATGATGCCATTGCATCGACCACGTTAGCAACGGACGAATTTAAAAAAGCAACAATAGAACCCGATGTCGTCGCCAGCACAACAACGTCGAATACGGAAAAGGTAAAAAGCATTATAAGCGAATGGGCCGAGGACGACGACGATGATGCCGTGGAGGAGGATCTATGAATACTAGATTTAGTTACATTTTAGAGTTATAACAAAGAAACACATCAGCAAGTAATAAACACCGCATTCGAGTGATAGTTGATAAGTTGTTTACTGCGCACTTTCAACTGAGAGTTCCATTGGAGTTTTTAAGTTATTTATATAAATAGGAAAAATATTTTATATCAGAATATACGAGTACATTTATTTAATTTTCTCCGCAAAAAAAAAATTGGATTGTATTTCTTTTCATAAAAAAAGATTGTATTGTATTTTATTATATTTTCACATTTCATTTATACAAAAGGAGTGCAATTTTTAACACACCTTCCTCTTAAGATGCTGAACGCAGAGATATCTTAATTTATTCTATATAATTAATTGAAATTTTATTATAGAAATTATATGATCTGTAATCACGATAATAGGAAGATTCAATCTTCAAATCAAATTAAAAATATTTCAATAAAAATATAAGATTATTCACACTTAACCATAAACCAACGACCGTGCATCCGGTTATAATAACTTTAATGTGCAGTTTCCTCGGAGATGCTGCTCCTCATTCTTATAAATGTCTATAATATATCCAACTTTGTGTGGCATTCATCATTGCAAATACTTATTAAATACAGTAAGAGTAAAACCAAAGTAGTATTTTATTCCTTCAGAACTTAATAAACACGATAGCAATTTTCAATGGATAAATCGAGTCTTGAAACAAAATGATACCATTAAATATCGCGTTCTATCGTTGACAAAGCTGGGGGAATCTGAGAACAATGTATATAAAACTGTTAAAAGGGGCAATGAAAGCACTGTTGAGTTTCCATTCAAGCGAAGTAGTGACAATTTTTACTTGGAAGCTATTTTTCATACATATCAAAGTACTCTATACAAGAGCACTCATAGGCATACAAATGGGTGAGGAATCGCCAAAGAAGTCTAGTTTTAGCGGCACCAGTTCCATTCCTCATGCTGTTTGCGTGTACTGATTATATCGACGCGAGCAGTCAACGCAGTCTTCTTTCGCTAATACAAGGAATCCATCCAATTGTAGCTTGCAACCAGAGACCACACTACGTTAGTTTGGCGATGAAATGGAGGATGATGGCGATGAAATGGAGGATGATGGCGATGAAATGGAGGATGATGGCGATGAAATGGAGGATGATGGCGATGAAATGGAGGATGATGGCGATGAAATGGAGGATGATGGCGATGAAATGGAGGATGATGGCGAATATAAAGTTTGAAGGCAGCACACAGCAAGTAGTTAAAATCCGACGGCTATTCATTCAGAATAGATATGTAAGAAGGTTGAGAGGCTGCCGTAAGGCACACTGTTATAGTCGTTTATTTTGGGCCCAGTTTTGTCTAGCTATGTATATTCTTTCCTGCTCCCTCAGACCACCACCTCATGTTATGCCTAAAGAAATTGCGTTGACTAGAAGCTTGCATGTAACAATGGGGCTGCAGAGGTTTAAACTGTATGGCTGAATGGGTCTCTGGTTCATTCGGAACACAAGTGGAGATGCTCCCTAGAAGGACGAGGTGGCATATTACCTGGCAGCGATTGCAATTTTAAGATGGCGCTCGCACGTGGATTGCTGAGGAAGTGTTGACGTGTTTCATAAGACCAATTAACTAAGTTGTCTGTGACCGCATCACTTTGTGGTATTTAGTTCAGAACTTGATCCAAAGATAAGGTCGACATTAACGATATCCTTCACTTGAAATTTTTGTTAATATTTCATAAATTTAATATCACCAAAAGCTGTGTTGTGAATTATACGCCTCTAGAGTATAATAGCTCACCCTTCATAATATATACAAACATTGAGCTGTGCATCTCTATATAGATGGAAGTGTGGTAGGACGGAGAGCCACCAAGCACTCTGGCATTGATGCCCATTGTACTGTAAGCCTGGAAAAATATTTGGGGGAAGGGGAAGACAGAGGATTTTGGGAAGGAAGTTACACCTTTTCAAACTTTTCTAACTCTTTTATTAAAATTCAGAAGTCTGTCCAGGGATAAGGGATGTACATTGTCCATTCCCAATATATCTGACCCTTAAATGCGCCTCCTCATTCTGGCAAAGGCAGAGCAAGCGTAGAGAAAATGCTCTGTTTTCGCCGGGTGCCCTGCAAGTAGCTCCGGATCTCTCCATTGCTGTTTGTCGGGAAACTGACTGTACTTTCTTCCAAAATAGACTCTAGGTATAAGTTTACCCTTCGGTGCCAGAAACAACGGGTATTGCTCCGCTCGCTCTATACCCAAAGTTCTTATCTTCGTACCAATATCCATAAGAATATAACCGATGTATCGTTTTCATCGCCTCCTGCTGAATCATAAGATCCAATGGTGGCAAGTTCAACAAAGCATTCAGAGCGTTACCAGATGTAGTACTCATGGCGTCCGTAATGCTCAAACATACACTTCTCTGTAGTCTGTTTAACCCCAAACATGTGGACTTGACCCCAGTTCTGCGTCACCAGACCACACCAGCATATAAAATGATTGGCCTGATCAATAGTGTGCATCTCTAACTCCTATATCAAATAGGAGCACCTAGTATGGATGTGAAACTTGACTGATGAATTGTTTACTTTATAAAAAGTTGTTGTCAGTACTTACAGGATTTATAAGTACCCTGCGAATCTGGTGGTAATGTCCATTGTCCAATATCGAACTTTAGAAAAAATGTCCATGCGAAAGTGAAATGGCCACGTTATAAGAAAATCACTACTTGAAACGAGTTGATATGGTTTGGAGTGGAATCTGTAAGGAAGTCGTATACGCGACGGGTCTAAGGCATACAAATATACTGGAGACGAAAATCTAAAATCTAGCAAGAAATCGAGAGAAATCAAACTCATCGAGTAAGACAGGAATATATGGAGAAGCTTCTAATAGGCCATATGCCCCCTGTACTAGTGGGTCAATGCCGCAAAATGAACCTTCGTCTTTGTCGCGTCCAATCAGGTCCTCCTGAACTTGGTCTTTCCATCTCAGCGGTGGTCTTCCCCTCCTACTTCACCCACCTTGGGGCATCGAATCGAAAGCTTTCCTAGTTAGAGCAGTTTCATCCATCCGCACGACGTGACCTCGCCAACGTAGCCTTTGGGTTTTGATTCGTCGACTAGGTTAATATCGGCGTATAGCTGATACTACTCATTGTTCCACCTAATCCGATTCTCGCCGCGAACGCATATAGGTCCAAAGATTTTACGCAGTTTTTTTCTTGTCATCGTCCAGCTCTCTGCTCTATATAACAGGACGGGAATGATGAGGGACTTAGATAGCGTTAGCTTTATCCGTCGAGAAAGGACTCTACTGTTTAGCTGTCTACTAAGCCCAAAGTAGCACCTAGCTATGGTAATTCTCCGTTTGATTTCCAAACTGATGTTGTTCGTGGTGTTGATAATGGTCCCTAGGTAGACGAAATCCTTTACAACTTCAAAGTTGCAGTCGCCAATGATGTCAATATCATCAGCATACGCCAAAAGCATGACTCTCTTATTAAAGATAGTGCCAGTGTGCTTCAAGATTTGAAATTTTTTGTTATTACGAAAGAGAACATTAAAAAGCAATAAAAAAAAGTAAATTCTGTAAGGAAAATGTTATTCGCATATATGTTGGAGACGATGCTATGCTGAACACATACAGGATAATTGTATTTCGAGCATTTCTGCCGTGTTTTACAGTATCTTCTGTCATGATGCACACACAGTTGTCAACAACCTTTCACTGCTGTTGGGCCCGATAGCGACGAAGTTGAAGCAAATGTTCTTTTCGTATTCAATGATCCTCCCTTCATGTCGGCGATTGCATTTCTAGTGATCGTTTGAGCTATGATGCTGGGATTGTTTCCACGATGAACTATTTCTTTTTGCACGAGCTGCTTAAAAATCGAATGTATGTAAGCTTTCACGCTTGCCTCCATTTTATTAGATGGATGAAAAGTGTTAAATATAATGCGCGTAGTTTGAGCGGTCACGACTCACATGTTGAAGAAAAGCGCATATGGCCAGTGTCGAGTCCTGCGCTTGCAAGTGTACGCTCCGAGCATTTGATCCATCTTATCTACATCGAGTTTGTAGGCTTCTTTTGAGCGCCCGGAGTGTTCATATTATAGTGCATTGTAGAAAGTAGTAACACGCACTTTTTCTTTTAGAGACATAACTCTCCATAGAAGTATCATTTTTGTCAGCATTGTGGAACCCAATCAATGATGAATGTATTTCACGTCGTATATTCGCTGGAAATTCTCCCGGATCATAAGTCTTATTCTTCCGGAAAGTTCCGACATGTGCGAAGTTGTTGGATATGAGATCTTTACAAAGTGGAAGTGATGTGAGAAAATTATCACCTATTAGTATTATAATATCTGTGCACTAAACGTTTCACAACATTTTCTCCAACATCTGTTTGTTGTTGTGCTCCAGGAGGATTGCCGGTGTAAAGTTATCCTTGCAATGGAAATTTAGTAGTCGCATCGTAGACACAAAATACTTTTATTCCATATTTTACCGGTTTTTTTTGGAATATTTTGTGTGAAATTTGGTACCTCTGTACCAAGGATAACAATGAAGGCATTGATATGCGTTTACCATTCCCACCGACGTACCAGACAGGTACACATAAAACAAATTTCATCATTTCATTCTTAAATGTATTCATACGGCTATCATGAAGTTTCAGCTCCGGATATGCAAAAATAGTATTAAAAATGTATGTTCAGGTCCGAATTGGTACAGCTGTACCAAGCTTGTAGCAGAAGGGTTAAAAGGCATATGTTAAGTTCAAAAGATTAGGATGTATATAGTCATATATTGGGGTATTTTTTTTTTTTTTTTTTTTTTTGTGCTGAGGAGGGGAAACATCTAGAGACAATGGCCGAGGCCGTAGAGTGGGACTTTAACCCGAGCCAAACCCCCCCTTGTCCGACGGTTATTCCTCCTGGAACTTCACCGTTAAGTAGTGCGTCGGGAGGCCGTTATGAGTATACTACTCAATCGTCAGTATTGGTCATTCTGTCATAGTACGATCCAAAGCTCATTTGGGCGTCGCGAGCTCCTTCTGGAGATCCATTGGCGCGTTCCGTTCTACGCATGTATTCCGTGTGTTGCAGCGTGTTTATAATACTCGCCACCACAGCACACGTGGTATTCCATTTGTCTTCAACCTCGCACATATTTGGTACCAGATTGTACTCCGTCAGAGTTTCGCTGAATGCTCTTTCTAGATCCATTCGTCCATTGATGAATCGCGGACAGTGCAATAACACATGCAGCGCGCTTTCCAGTTCTTCTGGGCATACTGGGCAATAAGGGTCGTCTTCTCGATGGAACCTGTGCAGGTATTCTTTAAAGCACCCATGTCCAGTGAGCATCTGCGTAAGATGGTAGTTAACCTCTCCGTGTCTTTAGTCCATCCACATCGTAATATTTGGGATGAGTTTGAACGTCCAGCGACCTTTTTCGGATTTCTCCCATCGTTGCTGCCATTCCGCAATTGTGCGCAGTCTTTGTTCCTTTTTTGCCGCACTTGACCTACGCCCGACACCATAAAGCCGCTCCATTTCGCGAGCGAGCAAGTCGATGGGCACCTTCCTTGCAATGACACAAATAGCATCATCTGAGACGGTGCGGTAGACACTGGCCACTCTCAGAGCACCAAGCCTGTATGTGGCTTGGATGCTTTTATAGTATGACTTCTTCGTGTTTGCTCAGATTGGTGCTGCATACAGGATCACCGAACTTGTCACAGTTGATAAGAGTTGCCGTCTGCTTGCCTCGGTATGTATAATCATATATTAGGGTATGTATAATCATATATTAGGGTATGTATAATCATATATTAGGGTATGTATAATCATATATTAGGGTATGTATAATCATATATTAGGGTATGTATAATCATATATTAGGGTATATATATATATAGTAATTAGGGTATTTAGGGTCATATATTAGGGTATTTAGGGTCAGGTAATTAGGGTCATATATTAGGGTGTACTAGTCATATATTAGGGTATAATATTCATATATTAGGGTATAATAATCATATATTAGGGTATAATAGTTATATAATAGGTTATATATAGTCGAAATTAAGCTATAAAGAAGGGTAATTTACGCACCACAAAACACGTTCCCCCGTGATTAACCGCTACTAATACAAATTTATTTACGACATAAGTTATGTGCCATTTGTTTTATTAATTATTTATTGATTCAATGTTAAACAGAGATATTTGTAATATAGATGCATTTGGATAGCTTACATAAGTTTATTCCATAATTAAATATATAAAATCGCGAGATTCGGTCACCTGCCCAATAAATTACATCAATTACAATTACAAACACAGACTATTCAATACAGTTTCACAATGTTTCTCTTTTATGGAATAACAATTTGCAGTCAAATAGAGCTAGAGGTATTAAGCTGTTCCATCATTCGATGTGTAACACAAAATACTCCTGGTCAGGTTTACATTTAGACTATAAATTGTTACATACATTTGCAGACTTAGTACCTAGCATAAATGACTCACACAATTCAATATTACATCACATTCACAGAAAATTCTATAAAAGCTAAATTCGTCAATAAAGTGAATGAAAATAAAACTAACTTTGAAACTGCTATAAAAAAAATAGATTTAAATAGTTTTGTACACATTTTAAAAAAGTCTGATTTAAATTATTGATAAGAGAAAGTTGGCCTCAGTAGTGGGACTGAATATCGCGCTGGGCTTCAAATGACAAATGAGTAATTATGCTAAACAATTCCCCGTAGCAAATAGAATATTCATAAAATGTTTAAAAAAAAAATGCTAAAATAAACAATTAACTAATACCACGAGTAAAAAAATCACACTTTCAGCCTACGAATACGATTTACATAAAATTTGTGTGTCCTTAAGTATAAAGTATTTTCATCTTACTATTATTAATCCGTTTTCAACTTTCGTCGCCTGTAAAAAATATTTAATCTATTAATAAATAGTACACTTAAAATATATTTTAATTTATTACCATCAAGATAAAAATTAATTAAAGACATCAGTACGAAACCACTCAGGACGGAAAAGAATTGCACAAATCCAGCTGCCTTGCGTGCGGTATTCTGATGCCAACGTGCCTTTTCGCGTGGTATTACTTCACAAACAGTCACATAGAATAGTGTACCGCCAGCTAAAGCTTGTATCACGGGTAGCGCTGATGATGTCCAATTCGTGGGTATATCAACGATAATCATACCAATTCCAATACCCAACACCGCACCCGTTGCAAACACTAAAATGCCAATGGTGTGAGAGCGCATGCTTGTTTGAGGATTCGAACGAAATTCAAGACCCAAACAAAAGCCCATGACGAATTTATGGCAAGCTACGGCTCCAAGGAGAAAAAGGACCTATGTATGGAAGAATACATTTAATGGAATTAAGTTTAGAGATGATGTTGGGCGATTCATAAATTGTAATAAGTTTTCTCAAGTAATAGTTTTTACAATCTAAGCTGATACAAGTTTAAATATGAACGCAAATTATAGTACTAAAAAATGGACTACCTTGCTCGCAGAATTCTGAACACCAATAGCTAAACCCTCCACAGCTGAATGCAGCGATAGTGCCACAAACAGTCCCAAAGTACCTGTCATTGTCTGGGCGCATGGTTCCGTATGGTTTGTGTGGCAAATACGTGCATTCGCATTGGCAACTACCTCATCATCACAATGTGAATTGGAATGTGCGTGATTGCATGAGTCACCAGAGTGGCTAACTGAAGCTTCAATGCCGTGCGAATGTTGATGACTGGAATAACATATTAAAAGGCTTTCAATTGAGTTAATATAAAAATGTTTTTTCTTTAATTACTTGTTAATAGTTGTCGAATTACTCGTTTGCAAAAGAGGTTCAGATTCCAAATTGCTGAGGGTACCATAATTGCGATTACTATTATGACTGTCACCGACCGTTATTGGTGCTGTCGCTGTTGCATTGTCCGTATGGGTGTGTTGTATGGCCTCTCCAAAAAAGTAATGTATGAATTCATCGATGAAGTATATTATGAAGAACCCACAACAGAGAGAAATTTCAGCCATATTTGTAGACATTTGTTTCCGCACCTATGTATATGTTTATATTATATATATTTGAAAAAACAATTTCGTTTAATTAGATACAAATAATTGGTAAACTTTTACTTTACCTCTGGTAATATGTGAACGAATGCGGTGGCCAGCAAAATGCCAGCTCCAAAACATAAAAGAATCGATGTTGTTAATGGAAAGCGTCGACGGTTGCGATCTGAAATGAAGGCAGGCAACATTCCGGCCAGAAAACTGCCAAGTCCCAAGGCAGCCATTGCCAGCAATTTTTCATCGCCACCTCGATCAATGGTTGGTGTCCCAACAACATATACGGGCGCCACCATCGACAGTGTGCTATCCGGTTTCAGTATATTCATTTTTCTTATGCATACAAATTAATATTAACTATTATTCTGGCAAGAACATAACACAAACCCGCAACTTTACGCTTTCCGCTGTGCACGGCAAATGAACTATAACTATTGCGAACGTGTTGCTTTCTAAAAGATGTACAGTCAGTCCTAGTGAGATAAAAATTTGGATAAAATTTAATATATCTAAACTATTACAAATTTAATCACTTTTAACTATTGTTTATTCTCTTTGTATTTTTTCTTTTGTTTGTGTACGTGCGCTTTGGTTTATTTTATTATTTACTAATTATGCTTCCTCTTATCTATCCAGATGCACGATGCCTCCGAATTAGAACAGTTGATATTTACTTGTGATAAGATTTACAACCTTCCTTGGTACATTTAAGGAAAAATGAAATAGTTCGCTTTGTAAACAAATACCCTTCCCTCCAACACAAACGAAAATATTTCACGAATTCGGCAAATTCAAATAGAGCGATTAAAAATTCGCCTAACAGTGATATATAAAACTAACATGAATTTAACATTCGCACTTTTAACCAGAAACAGAAACATAAATAATAAATAAATAAATTATGAATGAAGAAGAAGGATTTGTTGTATATGATATATAATTTACATATTAAAAAGATATAAAAATTCCAAAATTCTATATATGTATGTAAAATTTTTATAAAAATTATATATTTCTTAAATTGATTTGAAAAAATCAAAGACTATATATTCAAATTAAAAATTGCAAGACAGGTACAAATGACACGTGCATGCATGCACATTTTCATATTTATATTAATATACCATCAAAAAGTATATTAATATACCACAAGTGCTTTCAAAATTTTATAAGCATACATAATCGTATATACATATATAAATATAATGTTGCGTATACAAAATTGTTCATAAAAATGTATATGGAAAATGTTGAATTAAGTTCCAAAGGAACATGTATACAAGTATCAGAAACAAGTTTTCCTCCCTATGATTTCACTGGAAGAAATGTTTAAAAGGGAAATTGGATGTCTCTATCATTTATGTTTCTGGGAAGTAGACAAAGAAACAAATGATAGAGGCAACCAATTTCCCTCTGTTAGGCTTGTATAACACCCTTAAATATATCTATCTATCTAGGCTTGTATACAAAAATCGCAGGGAGGAAAACTTTTCGGTATGATAGATACAAAGTTGACTCAACTTGTTTGGGTAAACGAAGTGCTTCTAATCAATGTTTAGTTGCTCTACATATTTGTATAAAACAATTAATTTAATGCAATTGCGCTGATTACATAGTTTTATTTTGAATTTTTTGTTTAAATGGGTAGCAACTACTAACCATTCATCTCTAATATGATATAACATCAAATAAGCATACATACAGCAGAAATATAAATTATGAGATATTTTCCAAAAAATCACAACAAATATTCATTCAAAAATAAAATGTTTTTGCTAAGGATTCGAGCCTACCTCAGGAATCTATTGCCGACAGCTTACCCATATCATCTATGTATGTATCTGTTTGTATGTATCCTGGGATAGTTACTATTCTATGCTACTGTGTATAGGTTCTTTCTGACGAACTGGTTTCACTTTCTTTGGGTTCTTATGAACCTTGTTCATCTGTAGTTACAAATTCGATGCTTTGTACAATCGTTATTCTTAAACTTCTACTATGCAAAAATACTCTACTCCTACGCTAAGTGGCATTGTGTTGTAATTTTCATATTCGATTTCTTACATATTACTTAATCTTTTTTTCTTTCTTTTTACATAATCAGTATCGGCAACATACATTAACTTAATTCGTAATCGGTGCGAGAATCGAATGATAAAAAGTTTGTTTGCATTAATACGTAAATACAAATTGTATTTACCGTTTGTAACCCAAAAATCGTGTAAATAATTTGACCTTCGAAAACTATTATGTATCAGCTAAAGTACACAATTAGCAGCGCCATCTACCCATGCGTTCATATTTTATATAAATGCATTTGAATATGAATAAAACTAATTTTTCTTCGATTTCAAGAAGTTTTGCTTACCTTAGACCGAAACATTTAAAAATTTTTATTATTACGTATGATGGATCCTTAATTGAATTACTTATTCATATATATATATTATTATTTTCATACATATACCGCCGACATAAATTGTTAACAAGTATCAATTTTGAGCATATGCTAAAACAAAACTACAATTATGAGAGTAATTTTTCGCTTATGCATAAAACAAGCTTCAAATAATTCCACCATCTTTATTATTTTAATATTTGTTGTTCACAAAACATCCAAGAGAAATTATTTATTAAAGTTGTATTTAACAATTTTGGTTTTTCTTATGGAACAGAGCTGGCAACACCACTTTTACCAATTAGGTTTTTGCGTGCATTTGGTGCTTGATCTATTATTAAGCGGCAGAGGTGATAACATCGGTGTACAATTTAACTTTGGAGGCAATACTCATGTCTACGTATTTGTCGCCGATAGAAACAATCAATCCACCAATAATGCTAGGATCAACCCGGGAAGTGATCTTCAAGGACTGGTTAGATTTCAAGAAAGACTAGAGAAAAATGTAAAAAAATCAATTAATCAAATAAACTTCAATAAACAATATAAAAAATTCATCATTATTATAATAAATTATCATTTACCTTAAGAGCACTTTCCAACTGTTTGTTTTGACTAGCATCAAGAGGCTTTGCAGAAACGACCTCGCATACTACTTCACCACGATGTGCAGCCATAATGATCTTGAACGCATTAACAACAGTGTTCAATTTCTTCAAACGGCCATTATCAGCTAATAGACCAAGCAAATTGTTGGTGGTTTCAGACCACCTCAATTTCACGCCCGCCTCCTTAAGAGCGATGCCTAACAACCTTCTATTATTGATTGGGCTGACCATAATTTCGTTCAATTTCTTGTCCTCTTTAAGAGTCAATTGCAAGGATGTTAAATCTTTCTCCACTTGATCCAGTTGCTTCATTTTCGAAGCAGCTGAGTAGAGGGCAGTGGCATAACGACCTTCCAAACCGTAAACCTGCACTGGAGGCTTCACCATTGCGGTGGAACTGCTTAGAGCACGAGCCTAAGATAACCAAAATAAACCAATTTGTATATAATTATTCCCTCATTTCATTTTTTTTTTACGAAATCTTAAAAGTGATACTGCCCCTAGCGTATTTTTGTCAATTACATAACCAAAAATCATTACTGGGTACGATTTTTAAACACATAATTTCTACAGTGTTCGCCAGTTATTTCATTTGTATATTTTTTTTTTGCTGTGTTGTTTTATAAAATTATTGCAATTTAACATTTCTAATTAACCAATTGACAAAAACATACCAAAACTGATAACTTGTTCACGGCTGCCATCGTTTTAACCAATTTTTTCACGACCAACAGAAAATGACGAGCAATTTGACAGTAGCAACGTCAAACACAAAGACCGTATTTTACTCTGCTGTCTTCAGCGGTAGAACCAAATATCGTATAATTTAAATAATATTATACGGTATTTGGTTCGAACTTTCAAACTGTCAAAATGTACTAAACATCTAATAAAATGGTACTATTTTTGAATATAGTGCACTTTGACCACTTGATCTTGTGTGCGAAAAATAGTATTATTACAAATTTATAATATTTTGAGAAATATGTATATATGTAAATGTATAATTATAAGTTTTCTATGTTTTTTTATAGAATTTTTCACGTTCGTGTGGTTTGAATATAATATAAAATGAGAGATACATATCTACAATCTCTCATCGCTAACATGAACTAAAATATTTAACCCTTTATCCGTATTTCAACGTATAAAAAATTAGGAGAGGAAATATCATTATAAAGTAGTTCGGTTTTGTTAAACTCAACATCAACTACACTCACAGTGAAAGTTCTACTGGAGATATTTGCTCAATTAATCCAAAATAAGCAAATTACCTCAAATGACATCGCGATGCTAAATCTAGCATCCTTAAATCAAAATGGATTAAAAAGAAAAATTTTATTAACACCATCATTATTTCTCACACTATAATATATTCTGACTGCACATTTAAAAAAAAAATATACTCAGTTTTATCTTTAAAAAAAACACCAATATATTTTTTCTATCTTTGGAAGCAAGACAGTCTGCCTTTTCTTAATAAAAGTTGAGAATTTATTTTTAGCATTCACAAGTTACAGTAGACAAGGATACTTTGTTCATAGTTTCCTACAATTATTATATTATACGTTGTCTTTAGTACTGATTACGGTATAAGTGTACCCAAAATATCTGCCCTGCACCAAGGGTTCTAATATCATTACACGGCTAGATGACTAAATTGCTATGATATGTAATAGGGGCAAGATTTAATTATACCACAAATTTTGTTAATAAGCTTTATGATAGGTTGGTTTTAACCATCGAGCTGTGCATCCATATTTCGTACCACTCAGTAAAAGGTGGTCTCACCCCCTTGGTTTATCAAATGCCTTCATGAAAGCTCAATTAGCAGTTATTATTTTCGCACAAACAATTTGAGTGGTATTATCACATAGGCGCATAATTAGATTAGCGTTCGTAATTAACTAAGGGTACCAAATGAGAAATCCGATAAAATATAGCTGTAGCTCAAAGTTGACCAATATTATTAAACTTACCTAACAGCATAATTAATCACGATTGAATGACTTCAGTAATGAGTCTTAGCAACCAAAGCCTTCAACTATAAGAAAAGCAATACAACTAGCTCTAACCACTATCCCTAGTCTCCATTTTTATGTTTACAGATTTGGATTCCCCTTTTTATCCCTCCACGCAATACACCAGCTTATTAGAAAAAATTTCATTTATATCTTTACTAAAATTTTGTTTTTCATTTTTCGAGGAAAAATTCGCTCAACAATTTATTTCAATAACTTTGTCATAGAAATTTACTTTAAATTATAATTACACTTCCGAGAATAGATTGGTGTTGTAAGTATACTTTCTTCTCTTTATAAGTAAACGTAAACTCGAATATTTTAGATTTGGATTGAACTTAAAGTCTTTTGATTAATAATAATTACAAAATTAAAGGTTCTATAAAAATAAGGTGGAAATGGTTATTTTGCAATTTTAATTGAAGGTCTGCACTGCAGTAATAATTGCAATGCTTATTTTATAAAATTTTCATTTTTGCATGTGTATATTTTTCATTTATAGTGAAAATCTTTCCTTTTTTCACATTTTACTTGTCATCTGCAAAATAAAAAAAATCAAAATCGGTTGGCATTATGTGATCATATATTTGATTATGTTTCCTATACACTTCTTACCATCCTCTTCATCCTCCTCCCCATCACCATCCTCTTCATCGAAGACCTCCT
The DNA here is from genome assembly GCA_920105625.2 of Clusia tigrina. NCBI lineage: Eukaryota > Metazoa > Arthropoda > Insecta > Diptera > Clusiidae > Clusia > Clusia tigrina. The sequence continues at coordinate 24,757,363 of OV050031.1, read as the reverse complement.
CCTCATTATCATCATTGTCTTCGTTATCATCATTTTCATCATCATCCTCCTCGGGCTCCACTTCAATGTCAGGTACCAAATAATACTGCAGTGGATTTGGCCAGAGGTCGTCTTTAATTAATTCAGCAATTTCATCGTTAACTGGGTCACTGTTATCAGTAAACCAATCGAAGAAAGTTTTATATTCAGAATTTCGTTTCTTCTTGTTATTAAATGGTTTCGACAGCAACTGCTTTAACAGATTTTTGCCATCTTTCCATTGAATAGATGTGCTGGTTGAGGAGGGACAATCACTCGCCTCCGAAGCTGAAATAACGTAATTTCAAATATTTACAGTAACATTTAAATCGCCTACTTGGGATAACCTAAAACACGAATTTGTCTAATTCATACCTCCCGATCCCAAGTGAAACTCCTTCGTCAACACTTTATTGTCAAAGAAAGGATTATCTTCAAAATAAAAATGAATGCGATAACCAGATTTAATATCATCAAACTCTTCCACTTCCAGTTTACTTAACGCATGCAAACATTCTTCTTCCTCTTCATCCAATATACCAGAAACTTGCGGATGGTTGATGAACTAAAATCAAGAAAATTAAAAAAAACAACATAAACATACAACATTTACCGGACAGATGTATAAAAAAAACACGTAGAACAGAGTTTAGAGAGATGCTCCTGGGCGAAGTCAAGCCCAGCAGTGAATAATAATACAGGAAACAAAAAAAAAGACAAAAGAGAAAGAAAGGAAATTATGTGTACACAAAGCGCCACGCCGTTTCCACATGCGGCACAACACAACAATACATATACATATAATGCTGCTAGAAGAAAAACGTGCAAATAATTTTAAGAATACAGAAAATTTGCAAACCCCAGTTCGAAAAATATGTAACACAGAAATGGGGGAACAATAATTTTCAAAAATATCTTTATCAGAACTTTTATGAGCGCTGCAAATACATTTCCTAACATCTCTATTTTTTAACATTTTCCCCAAAACATTAAATCTTTCTTACCGCTGTCACCCAGAAATTCGGAATCCGCTTCACCAATTCATTCCGTTTTTCATAGCAAGGCTTCCTTAGTTTGTTGTACTTCTGCTCCACCTTAAGAATTTCCTCGCTAGCTTTTTCATTGAGTGCGTCGATTTCGTTTTGAACCGAGTCGATTTGTTCAAGCGCATCTGATTCCTCCTCATTAGGTGCAGCTGCATTGCCAATACCGTCTCCGTCATCCAATTTAAGACGTTTATTCGGTAAACTGGACATTTTATTATAAAATAATTTATGGGTTAAGTTCTGTCGCGGGTACAGTCGATTCTAGTACGCTTTTCGCAAATAAAGCGCAATTTTCCTCCTCTGTACTGCTAGAACGCACACTGTAAAACTGTTGCAAAGTAAATGGCAAAAGTGAATGTGAAAATGTAAAATGCCGGCGCTGCGCCGGTTTCGCCAGTATTGCCTCTCCAGCGAAAAAGTGTTTGATTATAAACATGTACGTTTTTTTTTTATTTAAGAAAAAATCATATCTATCACATTATTATTATTTAAATCTTTATTATAATTACAATTATAACAAAATACATAAAAGCACTAGTTGCTAGGGCTATCGGCTGATATGTATCATAATATAATGCAGTATGATGGATTTTATATGAACATTCACATAGTCAACTGTCAATATTCATGCAGACAAATTTATTTATACATATACATGTCTTTCAATAATACAAGATTTAAAGGACCTTTAGGACCTGTAAACAAAAACAAGTTAAAGTTAAAGTCACCTACTTTTCGTTGAACTAAAAATTTACTATTATTATATATCTAGCATGATTTTTTTTATATTTATTATAACAAACAGTTTCTTATAAGTGAATAATTTAATCAGTATTACGAAAAATAATAGGAGCAATCAGGATCTATTGGTATATTACATGTTACTTCAATAGCTGAAGTTTATGTTCTTTGTAATGCTAGGCGAACGGTAGAGTCTAAGTTTAGCGGTAAACTATATAAAGCGCTAGAGGGCATTGAATTTTCTCTACAATAGCTGGGTTTCTTTTAACGCGATTGTGAATAAAACGCCCGCTTATGCATACATATTGACCGCTTAGTTAGAGCAAGCTGTTTGTATTCGCTTGTTATTTAGCGACTCAAACAGAAGTGCTGCCAAAACCATTTTGTTGTCTATTGTGAACGAGTAAAAGAGTAAACCAAGGATAAACCGTTGAAATTATATAAAAAGCTGTAATTATATAAAATATATAGTGTATTATCGTGTATCTACATTTTTAAAGTTAAATTACCAACGATTGCTCGGAATTTGCATGTTCAATATTTCCTTTTTCTCTTTAAAATTTTTACAAATGTGTATGCCAAAGAATTCTAAATGCCAAAACCAGTGCTACTGCATTACTGCACTGTTAAGCGACGGGTGTCGTTTTAAGACCCGGATATAATAACGCGAGAGCCCGAGACGAGAGATAGACTGTGTCTCGGACGAGATGTCAAAAAGAATTTGTACCAAAGGATGGTATTTTGCAATATACAATAATGCGTGATGCAATACGGCGAGTCGAGGCATTTCTAAAAAATTAGAAATTCCTCGCTCTCTCGTCCGAGACAATTTGTCAAAGTAATCAACTGTTTTGTAATACGCATTTGTTTAATTCTGTTCCGCTTTTATATTATTTAATAAAAAATTTCTAAAATTTACCTTTTTATAAGTTTTTAGCACTTTTACTTTTGTGGAAAATGGGTTGCACTTTGTTTATTGTATATTAGAATGCGAGACAGTCCAAAACGAGATGTAGTCCAAGACTCGATCTCGCTCTCGTCTCGGGCTCTTGCATTATTATATACGGGCCTTTATTCACCGCCTTTATTCAAAGAAACACAGCTATACTAATGCCATTAAAATTTAAGAGATTTAAAAATCTATTATGAAGGGTTAAAATTTATATTAAGAAGAAATCAATAACATACGAATTTTTGTGTTTTTAAAGAGAAACAAAGTGATTTAAATGAATATTTAAGCCCTGGCAACTAGTGCTTGTATATACTTTGTTATAATTTTACTAAAAATAAATATTTAAATAATAATAATAATTCCCTATTTTAAACAATTGGTTATATTTTAAAACACTTGAATATGTAAAAATATCCCAAAAACTAATCTGGAACTTCTGGGGATTATCAGGTTTCTTTTAGCAAAAATATTATTCATTCTCTTGCATGAATTGCACGTATTTTACTGCTTGGTATAAACATAGCTAAAAAATTCGAATTCAAAATTTTCAAAAATTTTTTTTTTATTAATCATTTTTTAAACTAATATAGAATATTGTTCAAACTAACGATTTTTTTTTTGTTCAATGAAAATTTACGATAATTTAGGAGTTCTATTTTAATTTATGTCAACTCACATAATGCCAACAATTTATTTAGAAATACATATTTTTGCAACATTGCCTCTTTTGAAGAACATTTTTTTTTATAAATTGGCAGCATTGTACTCACAACGCTCTGCTGATGACATTTAGACGTCTATCTCAGTTCAACTTTTACAAATACATAGAGTTCACTCACTTGCACAAAACTCAGAAAGCCCCGCGTGAAACTAGCGAAATTCTTTTAAAGTGCCCGATAAATTTTGATGTTTAGGCGTAAACGAGATTAGCTTCCTTTTTTTAATTCTTCAATTGATTATAAACAAGAAATTCGAAAAATGTCCACAGCGGAAGCGCAAATCGGTGTGAATACTAATTTACAAAAACAGGATCTTAATAATTTGGTGAGTGTACGAAAAATCAGTTGTGAAAAATAATATGTGAAAATCTCTATAGTTAGAGTTTAGCGTATGAATTTTAGGGAAAGTTGCAGAACTATAAAAAGTCTTGTGAAAAAATGTTGACAGATATTGCGTTTCTCAGGAGTAAACAGAATATACCGTTGTAAGATATAAACAATAGCTATTGTTCAAAAAACAGGAGAAGGTTTCAGAAGGCGACGGCTCCATTGCGAATAATTAATTAAAATACCCCCTCCCAGGCGTAACTAGAAAAAAGCTGCACGTGGCGCTTTGCATTTGGACCAATTGCTAAAATTGCAATTTTAAATTATTTGTGCTATAGTATAATACCCCTTGATTGCGTTAATGTTCAGCATTTATTGTCCGCTTTCTGTATTATTAGACATTTTCTGATGCAATTCAATGGCCCTAACCTCATTCTTGTGTTTTTCTTCCCTTTCCTGTTAAACTGCTTATATACAAATCAGCCGGGGGAAAATTGTAAAGTTACATATTTGTAAAACTAGTAAGTCTTCTACCTGCAATATGTATGTTTTAAGAAAATTTCTACCTCAAGACTATGGTTGCTGAAATTTGCCTTGCAGCATAATATGCTTGGCATATGCTGGTAGTGTAAATATCTACATAATAATCGTTAGTTAAATTTTGGGTAGAGTACCTGTGTGACGTGGTGTTCGTTTTACACAAAATAATTCCAAGGAAGCTAGACAAAGCATAGTAGACTACAAACTAGGGTCTGCATTTATGAATCGAAAGCCGGGATTGTGTATAACAAGGACTTTATGACTGCAAGTTTATTTAAAATTGTTAACCGTATTTTAGATCTGATTGTATATATTTACATTTTGTTTATTAAATCTTATTGTACTTCAGTCAATAATTTCCAAAAATTTCTTTGCTTACAGGACATTAGTAACTTGACGCCGTTATCGCCGGAAGTTATTTCTCGTCAAGCCACCATTAATATTGGTACTATTGGCCATGTAGCTCACGGTAAATCGACTGTTGTTAAAGCGATATCAGGTGTTCAAACTGTACGCTTTAAAAATGAGCTGGAGAGAAATATCACCATTAAGCTCGGTGAGTCTTTATTTAAAAGGATCTATGTAGATGATAGCTGTATACACCAATAATCATAATATTGTTGATGGTGGGAGAAAGAATTGAATTTGTAACACCTTGAAGGAGGTATATTATATATAAATATGTATGTACGGAAACGGTGTTAGCTGCTGAGTGGGCCAAAATAGTCTGGTTGTATTTTCGTCCGGTTTATGATGTTTTCATATATGGGAAATGTGTACATAGGATTTTCTGTGTTTATTTATTACTAGTAATATCGGCAATTTCAAGTAGACTGATAGTTCCAACACCGTTGAGGAGGAGATAATAGCTCAAAAATTTATATAATCATTATATATATTTAAAGGAAAAACCAAGCTGAAAAGCTGTGCTACATTTGATTTGGAGAATTGATTATATCGAAGCAAAATTGTCTGTTTTTATAAAACAAAGCGGGTTTAGGCTTTTCTTTCACAGGTGTTTCTTTTATTGTTATTTTTCTTTAGCTTATTGCACTTATTTAAGAGATGCTGCCATTAGAACCGTCACCGTAATGCAATTTGCCATTTCTAGCACTCGATCAGAAATATGCAGGGAGAACTTTTTAGTTGGTTTTTTAGAGGTGCCTGAAAATATGCTGTACTCTTTAGTCCAAGTCGCGACCACTCGGTTTGGTATGAAAAGCGCAATATATTTTGAGAAGCCTTCAAAGCAGCAAAAAGCACACCTGTACATAGAATAAGCTTTAATGCTTCGCCGGGATGTAAATATATATGTATATTTAATATATATGCATATTGTATTTAATTTTTTTTTGTGATAAAGTATGTAATGAAGAATCAAAATTATACCTATCATATATTTTATTTAATCTGCACATACTCGTACATATACATAATCAACACGGTATATAACGTTATGTCCAAAACACAACAACAATGCATGTTGCGCTTATGCGTTCTGCCAAATCTGAAAATTATTACAGACACAAAATCAATTGTAAACTTACAAATAAATAAATTGCTGGAATATGTTTCTCTAAATGTGAAAAATGATTTAAAAGTTTTCAAATTCAATTTGCATTTTTGAATTCACTTTGTGCCAAATATTTGATAGGGTATAATAAATTGATTAAACGAACAAGGATAAAATAAAATAAATAAGTAAATAAATAACGTCTGTCTGCTTAATGAATTTAGTAAAGCAGTTAGCATCTTCATTGTACAAATATTACTTTGTGTATCTTTTAATCAAATTGTAATTTGCTTGTACACTCCAGCAATTTAATTTTAATTTTTTTTTACTTTTTTGTATCCTTCAAATGCATCTTGGGCACGCGTCTGATCGGTAATTTGCAGAACGCATAAGTCAAAAACGCATTAAATCATTGCTCCAATCACCTCAATTGCTGCGAGAACATGAACAGCGCGTGAATGCACAAGTGCGGCGGCTGGCGAACGAGCGTAAATGGCATGCAGCTTACGGCATAGACTCACATTACCCGATCCATAGCAACAGCAACACCGCTATGATGCTAGTGCGTTTCAACTCATCCAGCCCGAGCAGTGGCTACGAGAGCCATAATGACAATGCATCCGTCTGCAGTGGTGACTACGCCACACCCAATTTTCGCTTCTTAAAGACAAAAAAAGCTAAATCACAATTCGCCACATTAACACAATCGTTGAAACATCAGCAAACGAAACAATTCCAAGTAAAGGAAGTGGTAGTCAAGCGAAGGTTGTCGCGTGATTCCAGCGGCAATAGTGAGCCCAGCAGCAAGCGACGCAAGCATAGCAACGGCAACAAAAAGGAATACGTTGTGGAGAACATTGAATCGCTGGAATCGATCAATGGAGCGCCGGTCTTTTTCATAAAATGGCTCAATTATCCCGCTAGCCAGAATACGTGGGAGACCTTTGATAATATTAAAGAGTGTATGCTTTTCGAGAAGTTCGTGGAACACAGATACAAATTTTTCGAAATAACTATTGTTGACATCCAAAAAGAGATCGAAGCCGAAATCGAGCGTGAGAGCCTTTTTTGCGATAAAGATAATTTGGATATGTGCACATTGGACAAATTTGAGCCATTTCGGCTCAAAATAGATCTTATACTCTTGGCGCAGTTCCGTGACGCACGTTCGCGCTCGCAGCGTGAACCCGATAAGATCCGTATGAGGGTACTGAAAATGTTGCTCTTGGAACCGTACTACCATTTGCGACAGCAGCAACTGCGAGATTTGGAGCTATGGAAGGAACGCATGAATAGTGTGGAACAGTTGGCGCCCTTGGAAATTGAGAATAATGTGGATTTGGAAGTGCTCGATCCAGATTTTCAGTACATTAAGGAAAGCTTTCCTGGTGCTGGAGTAAAGTTTTCCGAAGACGACCCTCTTATAGGTTGCAAGTGTGTGGATGGTTGCGCCCCCATGTCGAAATGTTGTGCGCGCATGGCTGATAATTATTTTGCATATGAAAAAAACGGCAGATTACGCCTACGTCCAGGTGAAGCCATCTATGAGTGTAATATCAAATGCGCTTGCGGAGATGAATGCGTTAATCGTGTCATACAGCGTGGACGTCAGAATGAGCTCTGCCTGTTCAAAACTGCCAGCGGGTGTGGTTGGGGTACACGTACATTAAAGACATTGCGGAAAGGACGATTTGTGTGCGAATATGTTGGCGAGATCATCACCGCTGAAGAGGCCAATGAGCGTGGCAGGAAATATGATGCCACTGGACGTACCTATCTCTTTGACTTGGATTACAATACAACGGCAGACAGTGTTTACACCATAGATGCGGCGACACACGGCAACATTTCGCACTTTTTTAATCACTCGTGTGATCCGAATTTGGCCGTTTTTCCTTTCTGGATCAATAATTTGGATATTAATATGCCGCGTCTGGCGTTCTTTTCATTGCGACAGATAAACGCGGGTGAGGAGCTGACATTCGACTACATACGCACAGATCTGGGAGTGAATGAGAATGTTTATGAAAACTTGTCCGATGCAGAAAAGGTGACTTGTCGCTGCGGAGCGCCCAATTGCCGCAAGGTTTTGTTTTAGATAATATGTAGTAAACAGTGGAACTGCTGATTAGAGTAGTGGCTGGATATTTTCTTTAGCTTAAATGCATTTTATAAGCCAATGCAACTCTTAAAGTATGGTTGAGTTTTAAATCTGTTAAATTTAAATTTCATTATATAATATTTCATTAACTTGACAATACCGCTCGACTTTCATGTACTCCCAATGTACGAAACGGTCTTCGGTATTTTCATAATTTTAAAACATTTTATAATATGTGCTTTCAATGGACACGTTTATCTAGCTTTGAGAGGATACACTAGATTTTTGATGCCCTATTCTACATGCGCTTTAGTGGATGGTTATACGACATTCAACTGAACTCTGCCATTCATATTGGTCGTTCTTCCCTCAACAGAATGATAATTGAAGGGGCGAGGAAATAAAAAACGCAATAAGATTCACAGCGGACCAAACAAAGTGTGGTCAATTTTGATTTTGTTCTGTGTCTGCCGTTTTCAAATTCAAGCATTGAAGACAACAAATTTCCTGGGGGCACATTGAGGAATTTACGTTCTTTTAATTTCTGTTCAAACCCAGATATCGAATTGAGGTCGAAATTTTGAAAATAAGTGTTTGACAGGTTTCAATTGATCGTCGTAAAACCACATTAAAATATTAAAGCCAACGAATTTTGAAAATATGTGAGTAGATATATTATTTAACACGGTCTCTCTACCAAGCTACCGACCCGCCAGTGAGCTCATTTTGGATCGACTTGGCAACTTTCCAATGATGCCTAACTAGATTTAGACAATATTTGGATAGAAGAGACGCCTCAACTCTCCATTATGGATTTATTAAAATTTGTCTGAATATTTTACAACTTAGAAAAGGATCTTTAGAATAAATATTTTTAATCAATCAATCCAAGAATGCAATTTAGTATAATTTTAAATATGAATTTGAATTTGTGAAGGGCTCCCCTCCCCATTTCCTTTCAAAGAAAACGGGCAACTGCATTTTCCGTTTCTCTTGCTCCTTACTTTGGCGCCAGATTTTGAAAGTTTGAAAATCAAGATATGAGCGCCGCCCACGTAATGTGTCCACATCTGCTGACTAATTTTCAGAATTCGGTAGTAATTAATTTCAATGACGTAATTAAATTAAAATAAAAATGTTCAGTCAAAATGTCTGAATTGAAACAACCATTTTTTATAATTATAATAATTCGTGCAAAAGTTTTATTGTCTACAAATTACCTACACCCATCGAGAACATCGTGCCTAGACTCAATTTACCATGAACGAAAATATCATTAATTAAGACATTAAAGACATAAATGATTATATCAGGATGCTGCGTTTTCTCGCAAAGGACGCTCTAGAGACTTGACATATCGTGCGAATAAACCAATGATAAAAGACTGTTCAAAAGACAGATCGAAATAGTAACATTATCTCATGACTCAACGACGTTCATAGATTATTTTCCGTGTATGTATAAACTAACCCACTATACTAGTGAGACCACCACATCGGCTTCTGTGTGCGCATGGAATAAATTATATTAATATGAGAGAAAAATGTAACTGTTATTTTCCATGGGTGTAAGGTATGCATATTAATTTTAAAAACGTTTATAATATGTATTTAATGTAATTTTATGTTTAGCAAGTATTTAATATTTTAATTTATAGAACACTGTTTCTTTAATGAAGTTAATAAAAATTCCAGAATCGTAATACAAAAAAAAAATCTAAAAGAAAATACTTTGTTTTAGCTTTTCAAAAATGCTTAATAAGCAAAGGCAAATTCAATCATTTGGACATAAATATTAACTGTTCTGATATCCAAACAAAGAAAAAGTGCTCCTTCTGGACCGTTTAATTCATTACAACTAATTATAAACGTACTCACACATTGTTTGTTCGTACCTCATTTTTCATATATGCATGTGTGTATGTATATGGGTAATTTGCAAAGGACACACATACATATATACATTTGCTATGGTGCGCACTGTTTGTCCACCATATTTTTATGTAGCTAGGTAAAAGAAATTAGTTACAAAAATTACCTTTTTCCTCCGCCCAGGTAAACTTTTCATAAGTGCCTTGTTCGATAATCGTGGTAACGCCTGAATTGTTCTTCCTTCTTTCAACAAATGAGTACACCTTGTATACAGTCAGACCAAAATTTATACGTACACTTAACAACGCTATGTTTAAAAGACTGTAACTTAGAACATGGTTGATAAAAAAGTAAAATATTTTTAAAGTTCTAGAAATTGTGAAAAAATAATATGTATTTACAGAAAAAATTAACAAAATGTTTTTCAAGTAACAAAAATATAATGAATATATCAAAAATACACACTATTTTACGCCCAAAAATTATTCGTACACTTTTAATAATTCGGTTGTTTTAAGCAATATGGAACGTGGTCGCGATTTATCCCTCGATATCCGAAAAACAATAATAAAACTTTACTTAGAAAATCGATCATATCGTGAAATAGGCAAAATAATTGGAAAAGCTCATTCTACAGTTCAAAGTGTCATAATGAAATACATTAATTCGGGTCAATTAGACGCAGATCATTCACAAGCTGGCAGACCGAAAAAGTTAACTGTTCGAGAGGAGCGTTCTATAATAGCAACAGTATCAAAAAACCCAAAAATAACTACCACAGAAATTCTTCGACAAATTCAGGAAGAAGGTGACAAAAAGGTTTGCCCCCAAACCATACGCAATTGTCTTAATAAAGCAGGGTATCATGGCAGAGTAGCACGCCGGAAGCCGTTCATATCTGAGGTCAACAAAAAGAAAAGGCTAATTTTTGCAAAAGAGTATATCAATAAACCTGAATCTTTTTGGAAAAACGTGGTTTTCAGTGATGAATCTAAATATAATATATTTGGGTACGATGGGCCCCCAAAAGTGTGGCGAAAAGTGAACGAATCGCTGAAAACAAAAAATCTCATTCCAACTATAAAGCATGGTGGGGGCAGTGTAATGGTTTGGGGGTGTATTGCAGCGTGTGGAGTTGGAAATTTGGCTTTTATTTCTGAAAAAATGAATCAACAGATTTATAAGAACATTTTGGAAGAAAATTTGTATGAAAGCGTCGCTAAGCTTGGACTTGATAGCAGGACATTCCTCTTCCAGCAAGACAACGACCCAAAACACTCGTCTTATTTGGTGCAGGAATGGCTTATTTATCACTGCAAACAATTAAAAACGCCACCACAATCACCTGACTTGAACCCCATTGAACATGTGTGGGAATTGCTTGAAAAAAGGATCCGTAAGCACAAAATATCCTCGAAGGAATCCTTAAAAGCGGCCTTAATAGACGAGTGGGAAAAAATTTCATCAAGCGACACCAGTAACCTCGTTCTAAGTATGAATCGACGCTTGGAAGCTGTCATTAAGGCTAAAGGTGGCCCCACAAAATATTAAAACTTACAAATCTACAGCAATTGCTGTTATAAGGAGCATTTATCTAAAAAGTGTACGAATATTTTTTTGGCGTGAAAAAGTCCCTTTTTTCTTACATTTTTGTTATTTTTTCTTATTATAAATGAACTGTTATCGTTTTTTTTTCTAAAATGAAATATATATTCTGTATTTCAAAATGTAATAAAAATGTTTGATTTGTGTCACCTACATCCGAATATATAGTGTTTCAAACTTGACAATGTGAAGTGTACGAATAAATTTTGGTGCAACTGTAAATGCAGTAGCAGCTACCGCCAGATCCGTGTATTAGGCATTCAGCAAGAATCGCGAATCATCATCAGTGACATCATCAAATATATTAAAACCTCGCTTAAAGTTAGCGAGGGTAAGTAATGAGAAAAAATATCAATAATCGTAATAAAAATATTTCATGTCAAATCAGATAAACAATGAGTGCAATTATTATAAATGACAATAACAACAATTCGGGGTCAAATCAGATAAAAAATGAATGAAATTATTAAAAATGATACAAAAAGAAATTTGTGGTAAAATCAGATACATTTTGGATCCCTTAGATTTTCACAGCACCCACATTCAATTCCTCATTAGCTTTGATCTCTCTTTAATCACACTTCAAAGGCAATGCGGTATTAGTATCGGTAGTACATTTCTTATACTCGTATATAGTGAAGCTATTTATCCTATTCCTTCCACCAAAGTGTCCCGCTAGCAAAGACAAACTGAATTATTTACACCAGTGGATTAGCTCAATTGCTCTTAGATTATAGCAAAGCATTGAGGAAAGTACAGCCCTAAAAATCATGACTTTCAATTTAAACTTTTGTTTTCGTTGAGCGAGTACTGTTTTGAACTTTTGTTCACTTTCCGTAACGAATCTAATATCAATGGGATGGCAGGTCACGAAAGTTTACGTTAACTAATGCATACTCGAAAACTATAAGCAAAGAGTATACATAAATAGAAATTGAATCACTCAAAATTTTGTGAAATGGAAGTGAAGGCGATTTCACAAAAATCGGTGAGCGGCAAGGAAACCCGACGACTAGAAAACCCCTCGAACAAAATGTTTGCAACAATAATTTCGTTCGTCCGCGAGCTCTATTTATGTGTACTCTTTGCTCCTAGTTTTAAGTTAAAAGTCATGAGTGTTTAGTGCTTAATGCTGTCCATACACGGTACATTATGATCATACTCATTACTGTAAGTATTGAATGATGCTCCGCCACACACACGAGTGATTAAAGTGCTAAATCAAGTAATTTTTGCATAGTCGTCATTGAGTGAGGTCGTCATGATGCTGTCGGATGATGAAGTTTTGTGTGCGCTAGTGCAAGGAAAAATGTGAAAAGAAAGAGTGGCACAAAAAAAGAGGACAATAGCATTCAAGGAACTCGAGCAGAAACGCCTTTTCATTATTTGTATCCGCACACATCTTCACACACTGGCAGTCAAACTCAAATGAGAATAATGTACATTTAATTGCCCACTAACGACAATCATGGATACATCATCATCAAAATCATAAGAAAATTTCCCCTCAAAATCAAAATGATTTTCATTTTCGACGTTCAATCACACCGAAATCATGGACGTGTGACACATACATTCACATATTCTCTCTTTTTCACTCATACTATTATATTTGAGTATGACCATGACGTATCGTGTATGGGCCGCTTAAGAGCAATAATCCTTTTGCATGGTTTCAATTTTTACGAGCAAAGCTAATCAAATTCACTCATTCATTCATTTCGTTCATGCACCCATTTCACTCAGTCTGTCAACCAAAGAGTTCTAAAGTGGTGAACAATTTTTTGGGGTAACTCAGTCAGTACATTGTTATTGTTCTTGTGAGTTTTGCTATCATTGCTGTTGTTGCTTTGTGATGTTGTTGTGTTTGTCATTGAGCTCCTACATTTAATTTCACTGGTGTAAGCAATGGTGAAATAAAAAAATATGAGGAATTGGGGCTATATTCAAATTACATTGAATAATTATGGCAATGTATTATTTATCCAAGTATATATCAAATGAATATGAGAATATGAAAAAATTAAATAAGTACTCTGAAATAGTTTTCGAGGTACTTTTTTGCATTTTTCTGGATTTTATTTAAATAAATTTTTGGTTATTCGTATTAACATAAATGAATACGTCCCGTCCACTGAAACCTAATCTAAATCGAATTTAATGGACGCTTAGTTCCACAATGCAAGAACATATACATACGAGTATACACTCAAAGAGGATCAAGTGTGCATATGTAATTGAGTGGAGTTTTTATGGTAGAGTAGAGACGGCTCTTGGACGGGTACACAGGGGATACGAATGCTAGCGAAACTGTTAAGACATAACGATGCTAGTTACTCGGTTAATTTCGTTGACAACAATTCTTTATGTAAATTTTTTACACTTGGATGTTAGGATCCAAACAAAGATACTGATTGTATCAGTCTTTCGAGAGACCCTAATACACTTGACAAATAAATTGTCATATCAAAAATAGAAAATAATCGTTATATTATAAATAAATATTTTATTGAATTTTCTCTTCACTTCTTTATTACAAAATAGGTTACGCCAATGCCAAAATTTATAAATGCGACAATCCAAAGTGTCCTCGCCCCGCTTCTTTCGTGTCCGATAGTTCCAGCAAGGATGACAGTTTTCCCTGTGCTCGTCCGTCCTGCTCTGGACGCTTCAAGTTGGTACGTCATGTGAGCTTTGTCGACTGTCCCGGTCACGACATTCTTATGGCTACTATGTTGAACGGTGCTGCTGTTATGGATGCCGCACTCCTATTAATTGCTGGTGAGTTATGGGCGTCAACACATTTGGCAATTACGAGATCTCATAAATAAATATTTGTATTTGTTTGCAGGCAACGAATCTTGCCCTCAACCACAAACCTCCGAGCATTTGGCTGCCATCGAAATCATGAAATTGAAACAAATTTTAATATTACAAAATAAAATTGATTTGGTAAGGGATACTCAGGCGAAGGAGCAATACGAGGAAATCACAAAATTCGTACAAGGCACGGTGGCTGACGGAGCGCCCATTATTCCAATTTCGGCGCAACTGAAGTACAACATCGATGTGAGTCTTGCAAAACGGATTTGTTTGCCTTTGACAAGGTTGCCAACAAATGACTGAATGCCTTTTTCCAATTACAGGTGCTTTGCGAGTACATTGTTAATAAGATTCCGGTGCCAGCACGTGACTTTAAGGCACCCCCTAGATTGATCGTAATTCGTTCGTTCGACGTGAATAAACCCGGCTGTGAAGTTAACGATTTGAAAGGTGGAGTTGCTGGCGGTTCCATATTGTCAGGTGTGCTAAAAGTCGGCCAGGAGATCGAGGTGCGTCCCGGTGTTGTCACCAAGGACAGCGAAGGCAACATCACTTGTCGGCCAATTTTCTCGCGCATTGTCTCATTGTATGCCGAACAGAATGAATTGCAGTATGCCGTGCCTGGAGGTCTGATCGGTGTGGGAACTAAGATTGATCCCACACTGTGTCGTGCGGATCGTCTAGTCGGTCAGGTGCTAGGTGCGGTCGGTCATTTGCCCGATATTTATATAGAATTGGAAATTTCATATTATCTACTGCGTCGTTTATTGGGCGTGCGCACGGATGGTGACAAAAAGGGTGCTCGCGTTGAGAAACTGCAAAAGAACGAAATTCTGCTGGTGAACATTGGGTCATTGAGCACGGGCGGTCGTATTTCAGCCACAAAGAGTGATTTAGCTAAGATTCTATTAACAACGCCTGTGTGCACGGAGAAGGGCGAAAAGATTGCTTTAAGTCGTCGTGTGGAGAAGCATTGGCGGTACGAATGCTATTTTTTCTATCCATAATTTTATATGATTTTTAATCACAACTTTCTCTTTACATTTTAACAGTTTAATTGGGTGGGGACAAATTTTCGGAGGCAAAACCATACAACCTGTCTTGGATAGTCAACCAGGTGCCAAGAAGTAACTTATATGATCCGCCAGCATTGTTGAGAACGATTTAGAGCAAAGTCTAAAAAAGTCTCTTTATATATAAATTATTTTATAAATACATAAATTGGGTTTTTTATTTAACACAGACAACCAACAACAACAACAACTACAAAAAGTTATCTATCTATAATATTTAATTTCTTTACAATTAAATAAGAATAATAATTTGTTAATTTAAATTGAAAAGCAATTAATGAAAAATGAGACGCATTTTTACACAAAACCAAAATATTTGTTTTTTTCACTGCAATTAATTGTATTTTTATGTGCTTTGAATGTTGGGGTGAATATAAAGATACGGCACGAATATACAAGAAAGAAGTGCGAACAGCCAAATGAAACTCCTGCAAGGAATATAGTGGCAATATCGAAAGGACGGGTGAGACGGCTAGACTAAGGAAGATGCTAGCAAAGCATCCCATACCAATGCCGGCTCGTTAATTCGCACTTTCCTGGCTGCAAAGATACAAGTAATCTTGAACCCTCAAGAACCGAGATGGAAAGCTTACCACGGGACTTGATTACAATGGAAGGGATACAATGGGAAATTAACTCATTTACCCCTTACAAGTCATCAGGGCTTGACGGAATATTCCCAGCCATGCAGCAGAAGGCTCTGGATGTGGTAACACCCTGGTTTAGGCAAATATATGCGTGACGTATAACTATGTTCCGGTGAGCTGGAGAGAAGCGAGAGTTGTATTTATACCAAAGGCAGATAAAAGCAATCATCTCTACTCAAAGGACGACCGACCACTTAGTTGAACGTCATTTCTCCTAAAAACGCTTCAAAAAATACTTGATGCCGACATGAGGAACACTATTCGTCCAGGTGGTATGTCAAAGGTACAGCATGCATACACTAAAGACAGGTCCACGAAGACAGCACCTCACTCACTAATGGCAAATGTTGAAAGGGCACCGGAGCATAAAGAATACGCACTAGGAGTATTAATCACTAATGGCAAATGTTGAAAGGGCACCGGAGTATAAAGAATACGCACTAGGAGTATTTCTCGATATAGCTGGTGCTTTCAACAACGTCTCAACTGAGTCCATTTTTGATGGTATCAGAAATACGAACATTAATGATGCGGCTTATCTATGGATTCGAAGCCTATTGAGCGCTAGAAGGCTAAGGGCAGAGTGGAACGGCGCCGAATCGATAAAGGAGACGTGCAGAGAGGTTTTATCTCCGCTACTTTGGTTGCTCGTTGCCAACAAAATACTGGAAAAGTTTGACGGTAAGCTCCAAAACTGGTGGCATATGCTGATGATAAAGCCATAGTTATAACGGGCAAATGCTTGTCGACTCTCAGTGTCCTAATGACCGACACTCTAGAAACCATATTCAGTTGGGCGATACAAGCAGGGCGTCAACGCGGAAAAAACTGTCCTGCTACTTTTCAGTAGAAGGTACAAGATCCCGCCGTGGAGACTACCAAAACTGAACAGTAGGGTATTCACTCTAAAAAGCCACACCAAATACTTAGGGGTAATAGTAGACAGTAAGTTTTCATGGAAGCTCAATGTGGAGCAAACGGTAAAGAAAGCTACCAACGCTCCATATGCGTGTAAGAAGATGGTTGGATGCACTTGGGGCCTCTCTCCTTCTCTGATGCATTGGTGCTACACAGCCATAGCAATTTTACTCTGCGGTATTTTGGAGTGGTGGAATGCTGTTAGGAAGAAAACTTACTTCAGACCTATGGAAAGAGTCCAAAGACCTGCGGCACTGTGTGTGACGGGGGCTTTAAGCACAACAGCAACGGCTGCTCTTAACACTATTCTCAATTTACCCCCAATCGACCTCTGCGGAAAGCCTTACGGCAAAATCTGCCGGAAGGTTGGTGGCCACTAAACAATTCTCTCTCCGGCCCTTCGGTCATAGCTCTGTAGGTCGAAGTCTCACAGTAAACACTGACTATGTGACTCCTGTTCTTAGCCTGCGGAAACAAATAGCAACTATTGAAAAGGAGGGATGGCATCAAGGCATGAATGCTAAATGCAAAACCTTCAACTTATTCACGAACGGCTCAAATATGGAGGACGGTGTTGGAGCAGGTGTCTACTGCCACGAACTAGATATCAAACAGCCGTTCAGACTACCAAACTACTGCAGCATTTTTCAAGCGGAAGTTTTTGCAACATGGAAAGCCGCAGAGCTCGCCTGCATAGCAGAAACTACGAACTCCACAATCAACTCATACATAGATAGCCAGCAAAGCTATAACTTCATGCTGTGCATCTTCCAGAAATGTTCTGCAACGCAAGGCAGCTACTGGGTGCCATGGCATAAGAACATAGAAGGAAACGATAGTCCGGATGCCATTTCAAAAAGCCGAATCTTAGTGCCAAACGAGCAAGTAAGTAACGTAGTGACCCCTCTAAGAATGATCAATTGCCGTATTGAAGATGGCATGATGAGAAACGTGAAAGATCGGTGGAGTACTGCCACATGTAATTCGCAAACCGCGTACGGCACTCAGGCCAAATCGATACTGGCACTTCCGAGAAAGGATTGCAGAACGGTAATAGAAATACTCACAGGTCACTGTCTAACGGCGGTACACACTAAAAGGATGTGACTCACAAACAACAATGAATGCAGGAACCGTGGGGAGCAAGGCACAAGAGAAACATTGGAGCATTTACCACGCCTATGCCCCGCGAGGTTTGAAGGACTAGAAGAGGTCGTACAACTAGATATTTTCGCTCTTAAGATTTCCTAAGAGTGTCTCCCTGTTCGACGATTCATACTACAGCTCTTAAATGGATATTCGTCTGGCACCGCAAGGGACCTTGCAGGTCTATGTTTGGCCTTCACGGCCGTCAGTCTAACCAGACCTAACCTAATTGTATTTTTCATTGGGGTTTGTTCAATTTCCATCGATTCTCATTGGCTCAGTCTTTCAATGGAGGGCCATATCTATCGGGGACAATTTAAAAACATTATATTTGGAAGTCTGTTGCCTGCCTATTCGTATTTGCCATGATTTTCATGAAAGCTGCAGTATTTCAACCGAAGTCTTCGTTGGAATAAACCTTGTACGAGGATCCTACTGAAAATTCCATCTCCAGACAAAAAGCAATGAATCGTTTAACTGTAAAGTTTTAATTTGGTAGTCCACTGAGATTTACGCCTTAAAGTCTTTAATAATATCCTAATGTATTTATGAGTCATTAACGATGCAATATTTTCTAATTTTGATACTCTTTCGCTCTGCACTGTTCTCGAAAATTGATTGATAGCTACTGTAAAAAGCCCACGGTTTAGCGGTTGAGTTCAGTTGTGATTTGATATCTGCTGTAGAAAACAAAAAATGTCCATTGATTTTCTCTGTAAATAATACTAAATAACTATCAACAAAATCCAGTGCTCAGAAGCATTTGCATGAACTGAAATTCGTCAGAAGTCCCCACGTAGCTATGCGCATTGCTATGGCACCTACTTACAAATCAAATTTCCTGTGAAATAATAGACGACACATAAATTAGATTTGAATTTATTAAGATCTATTTTGGCGTTGTTCTTTCAACTTTGACTATAAATTTCATACATTTTTAGAATATTAAATATTCAATAATTGTCTCTCCCATGGCAAATGAGAATTTTGACTGTAGTTACATATATCCCACGAGGATATTGCTGCCTTTTTACATTAAACGTAAATAATGGTATAAATAAATAAAATAATGGTAAATAAAATGAAAAAAACAAGGCAAAGCGTACGTAATTGTTGAATCCGGCAACGTTTTGTTTAAAAACATAATTTAAATACCAAGTGATACCTTTTCGGAACCTTCTGGAAATTAATGTTTATAAATTCATATTTAGTTTTAATAATAATAATCGAAATACTGTACATACATGTATAATATTGTATATATACATATATATGAGATTCTAATACAACAAATTAATACTTATTATTCATTGTTATGGTCACAAAGTCTTTAGAATAAGTATCGACTGATACGAAATGTCATGATGATATTCAGTGCTTAATAATGAAGTTTGTGCTGCTAAACACACTTGTGCAATAAGACCCACAAATGTAATAACATTAGTTTATTTTTGATGATAGATGTATCCAGTTTATCTCGAATGAATGAATGATACGTAAACCTGTGGACACCACGCCTACGATACGGTGGACACCACGCATACGATACGATGGACAGCACGCCTACGATACTGTGGACACCACGCATACGATAAGGTGGACACCATGCATATACATATATATATCAGGCTCTTCGTACAGGAAAATTTCGTTTATCCTTTTTGAAGACATCTAATATGTTATTTGAAACCCCAAGCAACTCCTGTTGGAACTTTGAACTTTTATGTGGTTCCACGTTAAGATGTTATGTGGTTTTACGTTATGTTGTTATGTAATTTCGCGTTATCATGTTATGTGGTTTTACTTTATGATGTTATGTGGTTCCACCTTATGTTGTTATGTAGTTTCACATTGATGTTATGTGGTTCCACTTTATGACCTAACGTGGTTGAACGCGAGACAAGAAAAGCGCTTAGCGATCTCAAGTTCCCCAACATATCGGTTTAAGACCGCTTCTCTCTTGTTGAACAACTATTTTTCCGCATTTTTTTTATATACTTCCGAAATATTCACGTTACGACTGTAAACTAATTTTAATAATTGATTCATCTGATATTGACTGAAATGATGAATCAACACTACAGCAAACAGGAAAGCAAAACGCTACAAGTGACTTCCATTACGTCCTACTGGAAAGCTATTGAAGAGTTGTGCCAAAGAGTATCCATACATAGAGATTGAATCATTCAAAATTTTGTGTGATGGAAGTGAAGGCGATTTCACAAAAATCGGAGAGCGGTAAAGGGAAGCGAGATGCAATGCGTCTATTTATGTTCGAGGGGTTTACTAGAAATCCCCTCGAACAAAATGTTTGCAACAATAACTTCGTTTATCATGCGAGCTCTATATATGTATACTCTTTGGTTGTGCTTTGCTGTAGTGTTGCTTGGGAACACTGAGAAATGCTTAGAAATTTTCTTTCCCGTTCATTTTTGGAGAGCCAAGCTGCGCGCTCTTTTAGACGTGTTCACCACTTTACATTATGTATTTGTATGTGGGTGTATGTAGCAATTTATGGTATGCACTAATTTTCCTTACAGGTTTGGTGTAACATTTTTCCACACTGTTAACATAAAAATACACACACACATACGCATGCTGGCACTTTTCTGAAGGAATAAGCTATCGAAATGGTTATTGAGTTTTTCTGGAACATGCAGATAGACAATATATAGCGACGCTTTGTTTTACACTATAAGTATAGATGAATCGCAATTCGTTTGAATTTGAAGCCATTACAAACGGCAGTAGCAAAACTTTCGCAATTCTGGATTGAGATCGTAAATACAATTAGCCTGCCTACCATACACATTAATACGTGATATATCTGAGAGTTTGGTGGAGGTACTGAAGTTACGCAAATTGTACGTAACGGTCGCCTCAAACATTGATTCACCCGGATCAACAATAATTTGTAATTGATAAAGTTCCTCAGTCACTTTGATATCATCGCTCAGTGCGGCAACATAACCATCTTTGTCGCTGGTACCTTGAAAGCGTATCAATTGATTGTTGGGCAACAGACGCATGCCCCAATTGATTTTGTACAGAGCAAGTGGTTCGCACAGATCGTTGTATTCGCTGGTTGCTTTATTCATTGTATCCACTATAGAGGCGGCCATTTTGTTAAGCGTATTGAGATTGGCAGTGTTCTCGAGCGGTAGCATTTTCCAGTTGTGGCAACTGCACCAGTGTGGCTCTATGTAAGCGTCTGCACATGAACGATTCTTTGGTATTCTCTCAAACAGTGAGATAGCACGTTTATTTGCTAAAGCGGACTTTTTTATGCCCTCAGTTGATGTCTCTTCGTCGACGTGGTGGTCGGTTGTGCTGTCTTCCGTTTCTTTGGGTGTTTTTAAATCTTCAGTTTGCAATTCTACGTAAAAGACGGAAACGGTAGAAAATTTAAAACAAGGCTTCATTAATGACTAACTCGACCAGGGAGTGGAATTACTTTATATGGTGACGCAACTTCATGCAGCAATAAGTTCGATTTGCGCGTTGACAAGGGAACCGCAAAGGTCTTGAAGCATTTTGAATGTATCTATGCTTTGTTGAAAATTAATTGCAACTGAAAACACTCAGAGACTATTGAGGGAGTTGATATTCATGCAGCGACAAATTCAATTTACGTCCTGACAAAGGAGGTTCAATGTGTATGCTGTGTTCAAAATTAATTGCACTCAGCGACTATTGGAGGAGTTTCGAAAATGCAATTAATTGCGTCAGTGAAGTTCTATCACTAAATGAAGTAATCCCACTTGAGTCGAGCATGTGTATCTCTAAACATACTGAGTATATGCTCCAGTGTAGCGTGTACATCGAATGGTGTTGTTAGTTTCTCTGCATTCTCCACGAAATTTACGTACTGTTGGGGAAAACGCTTCTTGAACGCCATTGGAAACGCAACACTGAAAAACGGCAAACGCTCTTCCAGTTTACCCTGTTGCGTGGCACGTACACTGGCAAATCTACAATAAAATTTCAATATTCTTATTTAAAATGAAATAAACTGATAATTATATAAATTTAAGTAAAATAAACCAGGAATATATGCCTTCAACCAATATCCAGATTTACAAATGAAGCTTATAGTTGAGCTGGTTTTGAGCGAAGGCTTTCAGAACTATAAAAATCTAACATCACATTCGATTGCAAGCACAAACAATCGAAGTGGATTTATCATAAATCCCCAATGAGATCTCAAGTGCGTTTAATTTAAAGAAGGATAGAATAAGGAGCCTAAAATGCCAAGAACAGCACGCTTTCTTATTTCAGCTGTATCGTGAGCTAGTAAGTTAGTTAGTCGTGTGACTGACTACAGGCACACTTAGGCCGAGATCGGCACATAGTGAAACCACGTAAAACGGGGGATTTGAGAACGTTGTATAAAGCCTGTTACTTTTAAAACGTATTTTTCAACTCATTAATTACTGATTTCCATAACAGCTAAACTAGGAACAAGTTTCTCCCCTTTTCATAGATGAAATCAAATCTGTATATTAATTTTACGTCAAACTTTGAGGTCCTGAGGCTCACCTCTTTAAAGGTTCTTAAAGTCTTTGCTTAGAACGAACTACAATAGCAATGCGAAGTGCTTAAACTGAAATTTGTTGAACTTTGTTTACAAAGCCGCATCTAGGATCATTCAAGTTAATATGTTTGTGTGCAACATTTTCATCCCGTCAGGTACCTGTTCCCATGATCAGACATAACTATCAGAATTGTGTTTTCTAATAATTGTTTCTCTTCCAAGGTATTCAACCAATCCACCACATCATCGTCGGCGGCACCAATCAAATTAATCGAATCGTGTGACAGACCACCATGGAAGCTGAAGGCAAATCGTGGCGAATCATTATATTTGCTCATAAACTAGAAAAACAATAATTTTTGGATCATATACTCTGGAAAATAGGTTTTCATACGTACATTTTTGGTATAATCTAGCATCACAAGATGGTCCGGTTGGTTCCCAATGCAATATGGCGATTGGTGAACCCAAAGATTGGACACTTCTACATAGAAAGTGCGCAAATAATGGTCAACAGGTTGGCTATCAAAACCTTTCAGTCGATATGTGAATGTACCGCTTTGAGGCAGATCCTCATTGAAAGACGTCACATAACCCTGGCGGGCAAACTTCTTCCAAATCATTGGATAAACATCGACACTCACGGATTTGTACATGCGCTTACGTGTATCGGGTAATTCGAGTTCGGTGTAACCTGTTAGAAGCGGTATCAGCGCTTGAGGTGTACCATCACCCACAATATTGTATCCTTTTAGAACAACAGCGCCCAGGCGCTCTGTAAGGTATTCATAGGTCTGAGGCAATTTACGCATAAAAGCATTCCGACTCAAGGAGTCAAAACCGAGCATAAGCAGGTTGAAATAGCGTGGTGCTTCTAAATATATAGGACCAGCAGAAAGTACCGGCATATTGGATACTTTTGGACGTGTCACGGTATCACGTATTCCATACGCCATGCCAGACCAACTGCTGATAAAAAAGATACGTGAAAATATTTAACAAATGCAAAAATTTAAAACTCAAAACCTCTTTCCATCGGCATCCTTGCAGACCACCTTGACAAAGTCAGACTCTTGCAGTATGTATGGCTGATTGGTTTTTAGCGTCTTTCCATATTTGACCTTAAAATCGTTTTTTCGTATTAGATCCGTATAGGAGCACACCACCTCCCCATGCTCGGCAGTTATTTCCGGTTTGACAAAGCAAATTGATTTCTACATTAATGAAATATTTATTTTACACTCGGCTTTTGTGAGTTTCATTAACAGTTTACCTCACACATCACCCAATCATCCAGACTGTATCCGCAATCAAGTTTTTCACTCTTTTCATAGAACTTCATTATCTCTGGATTATCAATGGGTAAATTCGGAAGATGGCATTCACCTTTATTGTTGGTAGTTGGAATCGAGCGTTCCATCAGCTTGCTGCAAGAAAGAGTTATACGAAAGTCTGAGCAACGGACACGAACTCATTTACTTACATTACTGTTGGCTGGTCAATTTCTTCCGGACTATTTAGCACCAAGTACAAACCGAGGCCGAAAACCAGGGATACCGCACAGAACTTGCAGAACAGTCGCCGACGTAGTTTAAACATTGTATCGATTTTGGAAATATGATCTACAAATGAATAAGCGAAGCATAAATATACAACTAGTCTACTATTTAGATTATGTGGCGTTCACGCAAGCATGTTTGCAGATATTCCACCTACTAGAAGGGCCCAACTCGAATCAAATGTTGGCCTTCTGCATCAGAGACAGGATAAAATATTTGATTTTACTGTGAAACATTATTTTGCATTGATCAATCTGAGCCGAGCAGTCAAACCACGGGGAAGCACATCAAGGTTTACCCACAGTTGCACATCTGAGAGAGTGCACTTTAAACTACTTATGTATTTATCTTTGTCATTTTGAGAAAAATGAATGAATCAGAAAATGGTAATTTAGCCGGTAGTCTTCTATGTGTATAAAAGTAATAATTAGAAAAATACTACATTCTCTAAGTACGAGTTCGATACTAAATCGTCATTTTTTCCGTTGGCCCGTTAATAAAGGAGTTTTCTTACCTATTCCAAGCAAACTTGCTCTACAAAAATTTACAGGCTGCGGTTTTCAACCCACTGCTGAATCAGGGCCAAGATTCCACGACATTAAATGGTACGGAAAAAATTCGCAATTGCGACGCGTTCTATTTTTATTATCAAATTTCACTTAATTTAAAAAAAATCATTTATAAATATATGAATCTGTATTTAACCATTGTTAAGTTATTTTTGCTGTTTTCCCAAAAGGATTTGCAAGTATGTGTAAAGTAAAAATTAGCATGGCAAAATAATTACTAGGTGGAGGCGAAAGCGCTGCGTATACAAAGTATCATTTTGTTTGAGCCAGTGCGCACTTATTAGGCGATAGAAGAGAAAATCGTCTTCTTCTTTATCGTTTTTTTCTGTGATACTTTTTTAATTTAATTTTTTTTTTTAAAGCGATTTACTGTTTTTACGTAATTGACCATTTAATTAAATGAAATTGTTGTTGTTGTAGGCTTGCGGCCAATTTATTATTTCTCGCTGGTGCGCGGTATGTGACAACACAATTAATAAAACATTCTTATTGCGAAAATTGCAACTAGAGTTGAAAATAATATCATTGTATTTCTCAATTTCCATGAAATTTTCAGGTTTGAAACATGTAGGATTTTACTTAGCAATTATTTTGCCATGAAGAGAAGAATTATGGTTGCAGAACTGCCAAGTGGTTATAACTGCAATAAAGGATGAAAATCAAGCATACATGAACACAATGCGATTACTGTATGAAGTGGTGTTATTTAATTATCTGTCCACACTTTTCAATTCACAGCAATTAAATGCGATTTATTCAAATTGAAATTATTATAATTAATTTGTTGTTCTCCCAATGTTTTGCTTTGTGTAGATATTCCATTGCGTAGGTGATGGACACACTCAAAGTGAAGTAAAGTGAGCTTCCAAAGTTATTAAAAACTCTTAAAATATAATCTGAGAAATGCTTAAAATCAGTCTCAGTAAATTTAATCAACTTGAAAATAAGGTTTTCTGCTACTATATAAATATTATGAGTTTTATCAAGTAAATAGTCAATATTGCCGAAATAAATGTAAACATCAAAGGGAAAGCAATCAGAAGAAAACGGGTTTGACAGATGTGGCGAGCTCTCGCTTTTACTTTAATTGCATTACATCTTCATTGTGAATGTATTTAAGAGGTGCATGCATAAAAATATATTCTAATTCAAGTAAATTTGTGATCTGATACTTCTTATAAAACAGGGCGTATGCGTCAATACCTTTTTTCCCATTTCTGATTCCCTGCCAACTTTCATTCACTATGTTCATATATTTTCATGAGATGCTATTTTAATTTTCGTTTGACAATTCATAAGTGAACAATATATCGACGAAATTAAAAAATCCACTCAAATTGTTCCAGCCTATGGGGGAGTTGTGTGCTTTAATATAAATTATTCAAATTGTAACTTATAAAAACCTATATAATTGTCATTTAATGGAGCTTAATCAATGTTTGTTGTTATTTTGACAGTAAGCTACCACAAAATTGATTGTTACTTCAATCGGTGCCTGGGCACACTTATTCGGTGATTGGAAGGGAAACCACTCTTCTTCTTGGTCGTGTTTTACTTTCGTTAATTTTTTTGGTTTTTTAAGGATCAGCTGTTTTTACCTAATTGACAATTCCATTTAATGACAATCTAATTTAATAAAATTCTTGTTGATATAGCCATGTCGCCATCTTAGTGCTCCTTGATTGGTACCCTCGGAAATGTTTACATGGTACCAAATTTGCCAGTAGACATGTGAGAGAGAAAAATAGTCAATGGGTAGGGGCATGAACAAAGATGGTGAACAAGGGCCAAGAAGAGTACTGAAACTTCATGAATATTTGGGAATATATTAAGAACATGAGGGAAACTATTTTAACAATTATTTTTCGCCCAAAAATTCTAGAAAATGGCAAATTCATCACCAGGTAAACTCCATTTAAAGAGAGAAATAGCTAATTACAAAATAAAAACAAATAGAGCAGAAATCCACAAAACAAATCGGAATTTTATTTCGGTTTTTCCTATCTCAATATTCACCAACAATGATAGAATAAAGATACTGCGCTTTGCGCGGGTCCGTTACTTTTGCTTCTTGATTTTGACAATCAGCTGTTCAATCGACTACGTCATAATATGAAAGTTTTCTAAGAAGTGTGTTGCGACCGGTGAGTTTTAAATTATAAACTTAATTATATTTGTGAGTTCCATCAAGAAAAGCTATTATCACTGGGGTAATGTCAAGGTTGATGATACCCCAGACTCAGAAGTTTCTCTACCTACTTTTATAGGTATTTAAAAGTATTCCTCTTTTGATAGTATTATTTATGTCACTATTCATACAGATGTTATATTGAGACCCATGAAAGTTACTTCTGAAGACATGGCAGATAGGGAGTTCGACGATTTAGAGTACGATGGGCTGGAAAATTTGCCGGCTATATATGCCATAGACTACGCGATGATATGCCTAGCACTTCACTTAAAGGCAATGAGGATCCATCGCTATCATGGGTAAATCACTTAAGTGAAGCCGGTTCATCAGTGGCCAGTACTAGTATGGTGGAATCCGTGAGCGTCTCGATAAAATTTTTGTAACCTTGAATGGAGAAAAAATGGCCTCCTTAGACCAAACCCGGGTCAGGATTTGCTGTGATTTTTGGAAGGAGCTCAATTTTTAGAAAACATTACACAACTTTTTTTATTTTATTATTATTTTTGGTTAATTTTTGTGCCATGGACTTGTTGTGGAGTTGACAGTTGACGAAGTTTCTTTAGATTTAAATTTATCTTCAGATTGTTAATAATATCCTTGTTAAAATAATAAAGTAATTCTCTGACAGTCACTTGTAAAAAAGATGAATAAAAAGGTTTGTAAAAGACGCATTTTAAATTTTTGATGACTTTATTGTGTCGCTAAATTTGTGCTACGCGCCGCTCTTCTGGACATCAAATAACCCGTTACAACAGATATAAAATATATAATACCAATAACAATGAAATACAATGAATAGACGGTGTACTGGCCCTTAGCGGTCAGGGCAAAGCCAGATCCCGACACAACAATGAGAGTTAACAAAGTTTGTATTATTAATGCAACTAAGGTGTTGATACCGAACACCAAACCGAAGCTCTCCTCCTCCAAATATCGAGCCACTTCAGCACTGAACAAGAAAAGGATTTATTTAATGTACATTTGCATATATGCATATAAAGAAAGAGTATTACCTGGCCACTGTTATGGTGAAGGCATATAGAGCTCCAAATAGTATATAACCTGAGTAGGACACATAAATATTGTGCGTCCAAGATGCCAGCAGAATGAGGCTACCCTCTAGCACCGCCAGTCCTGCTAACACCAACAAGCTACCGCGGGGCGTCATACGGCCAGCATGCAAGTAACCAGCCGACAATGCCGAGGAAATAGCCAAAATGGTTAGCACAGCATCGACAGCTCCATTCCAGGCAATCTGGGTTGCGAATATTTTTCATAAGTTTTTTCATTGCAAAATATTCTTTGTGAATATGCTTACCTCCGGGTCTGGTTCAATGTCTTTCCACATGACCTGCATATATGACACCACCTGCAGGTAACCCCCCAAACTAACTGCATACCAAATACTCCATTGCACAACCTTCAGATTAGTATAGGCATTGCGGAAATGCGTCCACAGCAATTGCAACGGCCGCATTGGTACATGCTCCTCACTACTGTGACTATGTTGCGACTGCACATCCTCCACATCCTTAACAACGCCATTACTATGGGTAGCAATTGTACTCACGGTGGAAGTCGGCTTCGCCTCTTTCAAATATTCTTTACGATGAAAGTAAAGACTCTTCGTGACTCTAGGCAGGAATAGCGCCCAAATGGTGGCAAAAATTTGAGCTGGAATATAGAAAGCAAAAATAAGGAACATATTTGCACTCGGGTGGCTTATGGCTGTGAAAGGGTACTCACTTCCTAGTGTTATGTAGTTGAGTTCAAAGTAGTTCATGGCTTGTAAATTGACCAGGACTTGTGAGGTGGTGCCGCTCACCAGTTTGCCAGCGAATGCTGCTGCTCTGGTATATGATGTAACGCGTGGATAGTACTTTTTATCTACCTTGGCGTAGATGTACGTGTAGTATGCCACGTCTGCCGACATGTAAGTGCCATAGAAGAATTGAGACACTTGCAGCGCTGGCAAACTGGTGGTCCATATCATAATGCTCCATACTATGACACCAGTGACACCAGCTGTGATTATAACAGGCTTATATCTACATATAGAGAGGAGTTTATGATATTAGAATATTGTAAAAACATAAGAGATATATTTATATATATACTGATGAAATATAGGTAGTCATAAACTGTTACTCATACTTTTAGGTATACGGTCCTTCTTTTGGCGATTTTAATTCTAACTAAAACAATAACCAGGAATATTAGCAAATTCGACAATAGATTCCAAAGTGACCAGGAGGTTTAGTCCTGTTTTTGCCTTAAAACTTTTCAATGAATGATTTAATTGTCTGAATGAATGATGGGGATTTTATGAAATAAAAATGTTAGCTGATATTTTAATACAATATCTCATATTTCTCACTCTTGTAGAATTCAATTTAATCCAAACTTATAAATATTAAAACTTTTCATACTTTGAGGCCCCTTTATGAATTTCGATATTTTAAAAATACAAATTTTAATTTTTGTTATTTCTGAATAAAAATAAATTGTGTTACTACTTGTATAATATCTCATAGCATACATTCAGGCAGCAGCGTTTTATAAATTCTTCTTTATATTAACCAAAATATATTCTGCCTTCATAATATGAATTGAATTTGCATACTTTTAGGGAGCTGTTTGATTCAGATAACATATCATAAAAATGAGCAGTTATTTTAAATAATAACGAAAAAAAATGCAACAAAATTTTAATTATTTATATTTTGAGAAATATGCTGTAATTACTAGATCTCATAATTTTTATAATTTAGATCCTACAAATTAAATTATATGCAACAATGGGATACATTTTATGAAACGTTTTCAATTTACAAAATGATGCATATTTTTGTCTAGTCACAATTTGCTTCCATTTCATATTTTTTCAAATGAATAAAAATAAAGTTTTGTAACTAAAATTTTAAACATAAATATTTGGGTTACGCTCGGGTGTAGCGTATCCAATAAAAAGAGAAAGAAATAAAATTGAATGGTTATTTTAATTTAATAAATTTAAAATATACTATGACGTATTTGTTATATCGTATACATAATATAAAATTCGTTTCTGCAAATTTCTAGAAATTTTGTTAAGTCCAGTATTTAATATAAATTTTAATTTCACAAAACGCTCTATAACACTCCACACTAGCTTCAGCACAGAAAATGAGAACGTGTGCACGGCTCCGGCGCTGCGAACGGAAAGAACGAATGGAAAAGCCGAAAACACGAAGTGTGTTGCTCAGCAGCCAACACAGGCTAGTTGCGGTTTACCCATAAACACGCTGTGCGACAGCGACAGCGTGTTAATAGATGGCGCGCGGAACTAACGCCTGCTTGCGTTGGCGTACCCGACAACTGGGTGGGGGTAGTGGTGTCGCCACAAATATACATGCAGATATTGTAAAGGAAAAAATTGTTAATATTAACACTTCGTTTAGAAAATGTTGAAAGCCTTGCACCAATGAGGTTGGTAAAAGGAAGGACGCCACAGACTATGGTGACGATTGTCTCTCTAGAATACAATTTTTAAATCGCTCAGAACTAAATTTATGAAAGACAACAGTAGCAAGGACCTCCAGTTAATGATGAGCATAATAAGAAAATATATACCAATATATTTTAAGTGCCTCGTGGACTAGGCTCGAGGAAAATAGCGCCATGATAATTGCCACGCTTATAAATGACAATTTCAAAATTAAGTAGCTTCTTATTAGTAAGATCCATCACAAATATTATACAGTGGAGCACTGCTAGGAATAGTCAGAAAACTAAAACCGAGATAGTTCAACTACGATGCTCGTTATTGACCGCTGTGCTCGTATAACTTTGATAAATGTAATTCATTAATTAAATTTGATATGAAGGATCCCAGTTGCACTACAAAAGCTACACACAAAAATGAAAGGATAACTTTGCTACCAGACGCACTATTCATATCTCACATATTCATTTATAACTTGAAATTCATGTAGATGTATGGACAAAATCTGGCATAGTAGTCTATAGTGAAAGATTTGTGCCAACTAAGCTCAATAAGTCAGCAGGCCACCCACGTTCATAGAGCAATAGAGCGTATCTTCCTTTTCTATACGTACCTACTCTTTCTCTACGTCTCACACCGTTCTCTACGTCTTACGCCGTTCTCTACGTCTCACGCCGTTCTCTACGTCTCATACCTTTCTCTACGTCTCACACCGTTCTCACCGTCTTACGCCGTTCTCCACATCTCACGCCGTTCTCTACGTCTCATACCTTTCTCTACGTCTCACGCCGTTCTCTACGTCTCATACCTTTCTCTACGTCTCTTATCTCTCTATATGTCCCTTCTCTTTCTCTAAGTCTCACACCGTTTTCTACGCCTTACGCCGTTCTCTATGTCTCACGCCGTTCTCTACGTCTCTACGTCTCACACCGTTTTCTACGTCTCACGCCGTTTTCTACATCTCATACCTTTCTCTACGTCTGACGTCGTTTTCTACGTCTCATACCTTTCTCTACGTCTCACGCCCTTCTCGACGTCTCATACCTTTCTCTACGTCTCTTATCTCTCTATACGTACCTACCCTTTCTCTACGTCTCACGCCGTTCTCTACGTCTCATACCTTTCTCTACGTCTCTTCCTTTTCTATACGTCCCTAACCTTTCTCTAGGTAATCACACCGTTCTTTACGTCTCATCCCTTTCCATGCTTCTCAACCGTTTCTCAACCCGATCGGAACTAATGAAGAAGCATATTAGGCCTTTGATGTCAACTTCTGATATGTGGACTAGGTTGTCGGTCTGGGTCTGGGTGGGTTACCATGCCCAATTTTGCCAAGTTATTCAAAAATAATCGCTGACAGTTTCTACACCAATAACAACTCCATAGACAGGTATCTCGTGACGGAAAATGTGTTTTAAAATTTAATTAGACGGATTGCTATTTCTGCATATTTTTAGAACATTGCTTATTGGACATTACTTTATTTATATTGATTAAAGATAAGACTGAAAAAGAAACCCCTTGGTCTATTTTAAACCGGGTATCGCTCATTATTGATAGCTTCCTGTTGACTGTAGTCTCAATTGTCTGAGATGGTAATCAAGGTGGCTCACGAGAGTTCGTGATGTACTCACGGGTGCATTATAAGATTATGTGTAGCGAAAAACAGCAGATCTATTAAACTAAATTAATGATGATGTCGTACAAACTTTTTTATAATTTAATAATAAACATATACAAAAACTTGAACGCGTCACTAAAATCGGGGTAAGACCGTAATGTACTTATATAGTGAAGAGTCTAATTCCGAGTAAACTTGCACTAAGGTGCAAAATAATCAATCATGTTTGTATACCCGCCATCCCCCTTAGTCTGTATCTCGTTTGTTTAAAACAAACATGTGGAAATCGCAGTTATTTTTTTACACTACACCCACTTGGTAGTGTATTATTGGACTGGGACAAACTACACTTAACACTCCTTTCTTGGTCTCTTTCCAGTTCATGTCTAGATATGACGAGCTAATCAATTATGGCAAACAGCATTGCGTGATGTGGTTTATCAATGGATTTTATAATGATTCCAGAAGAAATCTATAAATATCCAATTGATAAATATACAAAAATAGTACTATCAGCCCAATGGGCTTAATAGATTTCCGCCAATAGCATATAGCAGCATTCAACCGATTAGTCAAAAACTATTCAGGTGATTGAATTTTAAGTCATAAAGTATGAATGAAAATCCTATACGGGTGTAAGTAAATATGTGACCCTATAAAAGTAGATTATATTTCCTCGAGTAGACTATATTAAGCCGCAAGTAATGTGGTGATCGTCATAGAAGAGATAATGACTATACTAGAAAAATCGGTCCTGACAACAGTGCTGAATTTATCACAAATTTGTCTCCTAACCAGGTTTAGAATGTGTATATGTATATGGGGATTTTTACGAGTATCACATTCAAGTTCAGTCGGGAACTGATCAGTGGTTCAACGGAATTTCAAGGCCTAAATATTGAACTAAACTACTAAGATCGGAGTGATTTCTTTGGAATACAAGAAAATTGACTTCTACATAAAAACACATCCACATTAATGCTAAATAATATGAGGGATCAAACACCCTTAAAAATATCTTCAGTTTCTTGAAGGCTTGATTTGTTCAGAATAACATAAACAAGAATGGTTTTTGGTTAATTTTCGATATTTCCTGGAGAAATTCCACATCAAAATCCCTTAAAAATCTCTTCGGTGGGTCAAATGCACGCTTTCTTCAGAATAACTTTAACAAGAATTGTTTTTGGTTAAATTTTCATATTTGTAAAAGAAATTTCCGAGCAAACTGTAGAATGAAAAAAGTCCTTAAAATAGAAATGTCGCTCCAATTTTGAAATTTCGTGTTGCATATAATTATTTTTTTTTAGAAGCCATTTTCAATTCTTGGAGATATTTTTAATTTTTGGATTCAGTCCAAATTTCACGGAGCCAGGATAAACACTGTCAAAAATTTGTGTGGGAACAGATTTATAATTAGGACATACACAGAGAAAAAAGCAAAATTTCATGAGTTCAACTCACTTTAACTTCACAAATTAGTAACTTTTCCTCAATATCGTTTTTAAATTTAAAGAGTTATTGAGGCAGAATAGAATTTTTTTATTAGGAAACACACAGTTAAAAACCAGGGAAATTTTGAATTGAATAATTAACAAATTTGTAACATTTCGGGATTATCTCCTTTAAACTTGAAGAGTTAATGAGGCAGAATAGCAATTTTATAATTAGGAATACGCCGGGAAAACGAAGAAATATTTCAGGTTCGTACAGAAAAATCAGTTTATTATATTAAAAATGAACAAATTTGTAATATTTCGGAAATATCTCTTTTAAACTTAAATAGTTATTGAGGCAAAATAGTATATAATAATAATAATATAATTTAGTAAATAATTCTATAATTAGGAAGGACCCTAGTGAAAAACGAAAAAAAATTTCTTGTGCATCCAAATCACTTTTTCAAATAGAAAATAAATAAATGTATAATATTTCGGGAATATGTTTTAAGTAAAGTATACCTTAGGTTAGAGATACATTACAAACGATGGAACAACATTAAAAAATGGACTCATTTATATAAAATGTAAAATTTATTTAAAATTAATTCCTTATTTAGCACAATTTACTGCCATTATTATTAATTACTATTTCATATATAATTGAAATTTCACTATTCATGATAGTGTTTCTACGATATAATCACATAACTTACCTTAAGAAATCAGTGATGAGAAATACTACCACCAATTGTGCCAGATAGGAATATGTACCAATTGGATAAACCTCACGGTTGACCTTGAGAACAGAAAAAAATATACAAAATGAAAAAAACTAAATCAATACTTAATAGTAATTAACAATTTAATTATTGTCCGTTAAATTTTGTCCAATACTGTGTTGAAATAATTATAAAGAATTACTAAATATAAGAAGAGAGTATTGTGAATCAACAAAGCAGCTCATCACAAAAATGCATTAATTGGATTAATAAATCTCAGCAACCGAATTTCGGAACTGCAGCAATTGAATAACTGAACTTCAATTGCCGAGTTGTGAAAATTTTGAATGAAAAATTGCGGAATTAGCGCAAATTCTTTTTTGCACGTAAAACGATTTTACCTGCAAAATTTGTATACGGACAAATTTTAATTTGAAGAGGATTTTATGAAACTTGTGCAAAAACTTACCTCATCTTTGGTGAAGTTGCGCCAACTGCCCAACAAGAACTCGGTGATGTAAGGTTCCGAAGGACGTATCTCACGCACGAAGCCAAAGACACACAGCAGAGCTGAGATCTTTAACCACTCATTCATAATGCTCAAACAAATGTGCCGCACTCCCCTCACAAGGCGAAAAGATCAGAGTTCAGACGCGCCACCGTTGAGTGTGATGCAAATTTCCGTGATTGCCGGAATGCAAAAACAGATTCTGTTGATGTTGACTGCTCAAGATCGTCAAGATCGTCAATTTCTTTCCTTGAGTAGCAGATGTGAAATTTCTCTTTTTAGCATTTGTGTACGAAATTGAAGCACAGCACTTCGTTTGGTAGGTTCGTGTGTATGTGTGGCTGCAGTTTGTTTGTCGTCCGTCGCACTGTCGAACGCAATCAAACCGAAAGTCGACGCAGGTGTTTGAGTTTTTTCTCTTAGTGTTTCTATTTACTGCAGTGCACACGCTTATCACGGTATCTTCGTGATCTGAACGTGTACTGCTGCGGCTGTTCGGGAACTTAGCGAAAAGGTACTCGTAGCTACTACGACTGTCAGCTGCTGCATACCCGGCTTCGAAACCCAAACAAATGAATGAAACTGACGGTAGGCATTTTATGCTTTATACACTTCACAGATTCACTACGACCACGTATCTTATCATGTATCTTTGATGATTTATTTAAAAAAAATTATTGTTAATAAAGATTAATTGAGTGTTTATATATAAATACATTTAAACAAATATGTATGTGTGTATGTACACATGAATGTTTGAATTTGTTTTATATTTGCAATTTATTTTGCCGCTAATAATACGTCTGTTGTGTTAGATAATTACTTGCAAATCCGTCCATCCGCCTCCTTGGCCGTTGCAAACTTTTCTGCACATATGAAATTCAAACTTTTCGTTTATTGCACTCACTCATTTTTTTCACCTACCACTTTGAAGAATCTCGCGTGATTCATATTTTTAAATTACTCTTTACTGCCAAAGAGAAAAGTTTTTACAGACGTAAAGGCCTTTGTGATAAGTGTCGTGTGCGAGCGAGGGTTCTCGGCAAAGTTTCGTTCGGAAAAGCTTTGAGCGGGTTTGAATGAATTGGCGCGCATTTTTGTGAATGAAATGTGTGCTCTCTGTGCGAACTTAACATTGGAATCTTTGCATAACAGAGTCAAATACAGAAGTTTGGTTTGACGGTCCAGATTCAAGAATTAAAGACAGCAAATATGTTTTTGAAGTTTACATCTACAAATTGCCAATGATGATGTGTGAATGTCAATGATGATTTGTGAATGTCAATAATGATGTGTGAAAGTCAATGATGATGTGTGAAGGTTAATCATTTTGATGCAAAATAGTATCATAATGTGAACAACAAAAGGGGTTGGTGTTGATTGTTGACTTGGTTAAAGGAACGTCCTGTAAATGGTAAAAAAAAATTGGACAACTATCCATTTTCTAGATCCTCATTTTGAAAACATTTATAAATAGTCATAAGAATAGAAACATTTATAAATACATAAGAATAGTAATAAGTGTGGAAAAATAGTTCAACAGCAGCCAGTCTCATTGAGCGGGGGGATACACGATAGCTCCAATTATCGTTGACAATTTCCCATAAATCAGCCTCAGTTGCCAAATTGGTTCAAATGTTGTTGTTCGTGTATCATTCTTCGATTATTGGCGTAGACGAGTTAGTTAACATAAACACACTAAAAAGTTACACGATGTCCCATCTGCCCCACTATATTCGTGGCCAACGCTTCGGGAAATTAGGAAATTAAGAGATTATGGCTTACGTAGCTCCGTCTTATTCAACTTCAAGATAAGTTGAAACAACAACCAAACGGGTCAATAAAAATACTCCATAAACGCTCGATTAATCTCCTCTATTTGAATGGTTAGTGCTCGACAGTCATTATTATCAAAAAAATAGGATCGACTGAGGGGTCCAAGCCACAAACCGCATCAAAAACTGATTTGTTTTGCGTTCAATGAACAGAAATACAGTTGTCGAATTGCCAGGCATTGCCAAATGGCTACATCTTCTTTTGAAAATCCTTAACAATAATCGTAGAAAAATCGAACTGATGGTTTTGAAGACTTTTGAAGTGTGAGGAGCAGGTGGACTGAAGCGTACATCGTTCATTAGATCGAGAGGTGGCTGTTTATTATGTCCGATTATACGCAAGTTTTGAATATAACTGTATAGTGACAATTGCTCTTCATCAATATTTGTAAATAATGGGCGTGCTAATATATATATATATATATATATATATATATATATATATATATATATATATATATATATATATATATATATATATATATATATATATGAGGGCGGATTGATATTGAAGCTACCTAGCGCTAGATGGCAGCACAAACACAAAAACTTTTTCTTTTTAGAAATTGCGATCTGTCAAACGTCAACTGTTAAGATTTCACCCAAATTCATCGATTAGTTTATTTGTTGTAGTCGTTTGAAGTAAGCCAATTTTGTGTTTCTTGAAAAATGGAAAAAAGTGAATTTCGTGCAGTGATTAAACACTATTATTTGAAAGGGAAAACAGCGAAGAAGACAAAAGAAAAGCTCGATAAACATTACGTTGAGTCTGCTGCGTCAGATTACATGGTAAAATATTGGATTGCTGAATTTAAACGCGGCCGAACAAGCACTGCAACAATACCATCAACAGAAAGGCTATAAGAGGTGGTTACTGAAGAAAATATCAAGAAAATCCTCGATATCGTTATGAATGATCGCCGAGTCAAGTTGCGTGAGATTGTTGAAATGGTAAACATATCATATGAACGTGTGTTCAACATTTTGCATGAACATTTGCATATGAAAAAGCTATCGGCAAACGCGGCACCCATGCGTTTGCTCAGTGTCGAACAAAAACGAGTTCGACAGACCACTTCACAGCGGTGTTTGGACATGATAAAGCGTAATCCTGTTGATTTTTGGCGTCGATTAATAACTTTTGATGAAACGTGGGTCCACCACTACACACCTGAAACCAAAAATCAATCGAAACAATGGGTGGAAGCTGGTGGAAATGCTCCGAAGAAGGCGAAGGCAGTGAAATCGGCTGGCAAGGTTATGGCCACTGTATTTTGGGATGCACACGGAATATTGCTCATCGATTATCTTGAAAAAGGATCCACAATCACAGGAAAGTATTATCGTGCATTATTGGATCAATTGATTGATCAAGGAAAAACGACCACATTTAAAGAAGAAAAAAATGCTCTGTCTTCAAGACAACGCACCGGTTCACACAGCATTAGATCCGGTGCTAAAATTACGTGAAATACACTTCGAATTGGTTAATCATCCACCTTATAGTCCAGATTTAGCTCCTAGTGACTTTTTCCTGTTTCCAAACTTGAAAAAATGGCTCGCAGGAAAAAGATTCATCTCAAACGAAAAAGTGAATACCGAAACTAGCGCGTATTTTGAGGGGTTCCCGAAATCGTATTATTCAGATGGTATAAAAAAGTTGGATATCGTCTTACTAAGTGTGTCGAAGTAAAAGGAGACTATGTTGAGAAATAAATGGTTTTTGAAGAAAAAAAAAATTTTTTTCCTACTTAGGTAGCTTCAATATCAATCCTCGTATATATATGCCGCCCTTGTTTTAAAAATATGAGTGTATTGCCACAAAATGGTATTTTTATGTTATAAAAATAAGCGAAGCTGTGGTCATTTGAGCCTGTTCTTTCTTCATATATAATAGCTTGGTTCAGTCGTAATTTTAACCTTTTCCTTTTTTCCAATATAATTATTTGGTTCTATTTTAAGATCCAGGTAATGAATGCATTGCAGACCAATTGCTTCAGTTCTTTGATATTGGTGGTAATATGGTAAAAATCAAAGCATTCCTTGTTGGTCAGGTATGCATGAAAAAGTTATTAGTGGATGAGCAGTAAGGTCAGATGGATTTCCTCCGATTTGAAAAAGGAAACACGAACCCGAACAATGCGCATGAAGAAAGGACTTCTTGGCATGAGGTAGAAGAATTCCTCCACATGAATCAGTAGAAGCTTGGAGAGTTATTTAGTGAAATTTGGTGGATAATTTCGAAGTGTACTATTGCAGGTAATCTATCCACAAAAAAAAGATCTGAATAATAGTTGTAAAATTGAATCTAAATTAGGAAGACCATAATTCCATTAAAATACAACATTACAAGGTATAAAGCGCCAGTGCATCATAAAAAGTGCGTGAATAAACGCAACAAAAAATTGTGAATCGCATACACAAGTAAGGAAAAGAATGGCAAAGCTTCGTGTTTGTTATAAAGTGTGGAAAGTTAGGTTCGATTCAATAGTGCTCCTCTTGCGGCTATGG
Organism: Clusia tigrina; assembly: GCA_920105625.2. Taxonomy (NCBI): domain Eukaryota; kingdom Metazoa; phylum Arthropoda; class Insecta; order Diptera; family Clusiidae; genus Clusia; species Clusia tigrina. The sequence goes on along the minus strand of OV050031.1, from coordinate 24,718,353 downwards.
TGAAGCAATTATGGCTCGTGACCTCACAATACAAAATTGTCAAACACTCACAAATATAATAACTGCCTCGTACAAGCAAACAACCATTTTGGAAACACGTGATTTGTTTTACTTTTGCGCCGTTCATTTTAAGATTTCTTTAATTATTGGCATATTCCGAAAAGAAAGCAATCAATGAAATACTCGTATATGAAGTTTCAAAAAAAGTTTGTACTATCTAATTCGGTAATGAAATACGGTTGGATTTGAAAGGATTGTGTATTTGAATAAAGTAATTATAAAATCAACGCTCAATCCTAAATTATAATTTAAAGATTACTTAAGAACTGGAAGAATTGAACTCACTTCAAACATGGTATTCCGCCACATGTGCGCTCTGATCATGAACTTCACAGACAAATAAATGCCCACCTCTTCCCATGCTTTGCTTCAATTCAATAATTTTCAATCAATTTAAATTGATGTTTTTCGCATCTAATACAGTGGGCAATTGTTATTCAATTGACTATAAAGTCGTTATTTACTAATAACTGAATAGTCGGCTCATTATTCTTATGTAAAAGTTGCCTCTATAGGTTAAGAGTGAGGAAGCTTTCATTACGAAGCGCAGTACATCCGGCCAAGAGAGCCGCAACACACTCCTGACCTTGTCCGAGTTCAAACACCCTACGGCAAGCCTCGCTCCTGATATCGCCTTTCTAACTGCTGAATAAATAAGAGAGAATTTTTTATTGAAAATATTATATTCGCCTACATCCATTCGAAACAGGTATTCGTACTCACACACACACATACGTGGTAGGTGCAGTGCACCCGTATGCGATGTGGTGTTGGAGTGAGACGTGTGTGTGTGTGGGGGTGTACGCTGATAGGTTGAGTGCTTTTAAACTTAGTTAAGTGGCTACTTATCAAGAACAAATAAGACTGAGTTTATAGTCGTTTCCTCACAAACAGTTCATATAATTAAATCTTTCGACACATGTTATGACGGTAGATAAAAACCTCTGAATGCCCTATTTACCTGCCGAAAACGTTTCATAAGTCATTTAGCTACAGATAACAAAATTTTGTTAACGAATTTATTTTTAAAACTTCAATTATAAACGAGTACTCCATCATTAAGATTAAAAAGAATTGGTAAAATAAATACTCTCGACCCAACTTGTTTAATAAAATATCCCAATCACAAGATTTTAAGCAACCCAATTGCCGTCGGTGGACCTGAGATGGTTTCACATGTCTGATTGTCTCAACTGGGCGAGACTACAGCAATCCATATACGAGGCCTGATCGAATTAATTGTGGAGGTACATAGTAATTCTCGGATGGGATCCAAGCACTGCAACCGAATATGATTGGCGAAATACTGTTCAGTCAGTCGCTAGGGGATTAGGAATTGTCTCAAATGACTTTTGCAGGAATTGCATAGATGAGTAGAAGCAAGAGTCCATAGAGCACCTGATCTGTACGTGTCCAGCGCTGTTCAAAGGAGAAATACTTTCCTGGGCAACTACTTCCTGGACTCCTTTGGTGACATTTCAAATAAAATAATGGTATTCGTCAATGGCTCTTTATCAATACCTTCAAATCGCTGGACTTTTGTGAGATTATGAGATTTGTGTCTCATGAGATGTCACAGTGTTTTTAGTAGCTGCTCAACCTACCTACTTACCATGCAGTAGGCATCGGGACCTCCAGTCGACACATCAAAATAGGTACAATCCACGCGTTAAACAAGCCTTGGCTCAAGAATACTTCCCCTTCAATTAAGATTGTAGCGAGATAGATAAAGGCACGCCCATTACTTTCCAGTTGTAAAAATGCCTGAGATGAATAAGATCGCATAACAACAGTCTTCATTCTTTGAGTTTGTGTTTTGTATGAATAAGCTACCAACACATAACGCTATAAGACAGTTAGAGCGGTTTCGTTATATTATCGCTGAAACCCACTAAGGTTAAGGAGGGTATCCTGCAAATGTTCCGTAGACTCTTAGGTAGGTAAGTAGGTTGAGCGGTCGCCAAAGAGACACACTTAAGACATGATTGAAACCCATTGTGATACCGCATTAGACACAGGTCCCATTCCCTTTCAGATGTCTAGCCATTTGGAGCTTTTTATGAAGCAGTTAATGGAGCTTATTTGCTTATTTGAAATCTCTCTCAGACAGTCTAGAAAGTAGTCACCCAGGAAAGTGTGTCTCTTTTTGGACATCGCCTGGATACGTACATATCAGGTGTTCGATTGACTATTGATCATCCTCGTCCATGCAACTCTTGCAGAAGTCATTTGAGGCAATCCCCAACCTACTACCATGAGTACCCAGGATTCAGTGTCCCGTTAGGACACTTATGACGGTACGTACATTTTGTTTATTTAGAGATAATAGATCTTTTGAGCGTTTGACGTTTATTTCAGGTCAGGTCAGTCTAGCTATTTTCCATCCTGGTCCATCAGACCAACACCCTGCACGCTGCGCCTAAAGATATCGGGTTAATTAGTAGCTTACATGTAGCAATCGGAATACCGAGGTTAGACCTAGCTGGCTGAATCGGTATTGTAGTGCCCTCTCGGAAGAGTTTATCCGCTTTGCAGTTCGCTGGTATATCCCTGTGGCCCGGAACTCAACTCAGATGCTAAAGTGTCGCTTAGCTATCTCGTCTATAGATGGCCGGCAGTTTCTGACGGCTTCTGATGTCAAAATAGACGAATACAGGGAGCGTAAAGCCGCTTAGCTGTTAGATAGAATGCAAATATCTTGTCCTAATATCTTCTCCTTCTTAAGCCAAGACAGTGGTACCACTATAGCCGCGACCTCAGCTTGAAATATGCTGCAATGGTCGGGAAGCCTAACGGACACTATAATGTACATCACCTCCCATCCTTCCCTGAAATTTTGATCCATCCGTGCATATATAGAGCCCTTTTAAAGGGTGTCCCAACAAGAGCGCAATTTTTAAATTTTAAATAAATTGAATTGAATTGTTTCTCTGGCTGTATGACATGTGGCGCCGTCTTGTTGGAACCACATGCCCTCCACATTCATTTCTTCAATTCGAGGCAAGAAAAAACTGGTTATCATTTCACGATACCGAACACCATTGATTGTTTGCGCTTGACCTGCCTCATTTTCATAAAAAAAAGGTCCAATGATTCCTCCAGCCCAAAAACCACACCACACAGTGACACGTTGAGGATGCATTTGCTTCTCGTGAATCACTCGAGGATTTTCCTCACCCCAAATGCGACAATTCTGCCTATTGACGAAGCCATCAAGATGGAAATGGGCCTCGTCACTGAAAATGATTTTAGCGGCAAAATCAGCATTTTCATGTTGTCTCTCCAATACCCAATTAACGAACTCCCTTCGCTGTCCATGGTCAGCTGGCTTCAGTTCCTGAGTCAATTGAACTTTGTATGCATGAAGATGCAAATCTTTCGTCAAAATTCGCTGCATAGTGGATTTGGAGACATTAATTTGCTGAGCTCGGTGTCGAATTGAGGTGGATGGAGTTTGAGCGACATCATCACGTACAGCTGCGACATTTTCGGTCGATCGACCTGGTCGATGGCGCGTTGTTGTCTTTACATCACTAACAGACCCAGTTTCGGCAAATTTATCCATTAATCTCTTTACAGTTGACTCTTTTGGAGCATTATTCTGACCCCAAATTGACCGCAAAACTTTCACCATTTTGGTAAAACAATTTCACAATGAGAATGCGTTGTTCATTCGTGTAGTGCTCCATTTACTAACCTCGTACCTTCTACTAGCAAACAATAACAATTGTTCAAATGTCAAACAATGACACTTCGAATGTTGCTTGATTTAAAAATTGCGTTCTTGTTGGGACACCCTTTACATGTTGGGGTGGAGTCCTTCCATTCGTCCCTGGAGGAAATGGATATTCTACACATGCTATTGAAGGCATAGCAAGGTGTGATGTAATCAAAAGATTCAGGAAACCCCTCAAAACGTCATTAGATAGACGCAAGTCCTAGCATTGGTGCGTAGCTTTTACCCTAACAGCTGAATTTTCAGCCAAAAAGCCTAACAGGCAACAGATTATTTAAAGGTGGCGTTGGAGTCGTTCTAATAGCGCCACTTGTGAATAGGTATGAAAGGTTCTTTGTACCTTTTTTACCAACCTGGTGTATGTAGACTTGCTTAGGGCCGTCCACCAAACTAGCACCCCATAAAAAAGGACTGGTCGTATCATAGGTGTGTATATCCAATATGCTACCTTTAGGTTAGGTTATCGTGGCAGTCGGTTTACAGACCAACTCACTCGGACCACTATGGGTCCATTGCGATACTACCGCGTAACATCGCACCTCTACTTTACTCGTCAAGCCATTCAGGCTACCTTTGTTTGTAGCCCTCATTTCTTCCCTATGACTCTTTTGCAAGAGTACAGAGCTGCCTGAGTCTTCCTAATGCGCTCACTTAAATTAGCCTTCCAGATCAGGTTTCTTATCCAGAATTAAACCCAGATACCTGGCTTTTTCTACATGATTGATAAAGTGCGGAATTTATTATACTTTCTAGTGAAGACCACAAGCTTAGTCTTGGCATGGATTAACCCCCACCCGCAGTCTGCAGCCCTTTGGAGAGAATGTTGAGTCTCTCAGTGTAGATACATACTTGCCCCAGATGCTAATAGCAACATTGTCTGCATACGCAATGATCTTGCACCCCTCCCCTCCCTGGACACTGAGCTAGTACGCATGCTAGTTCGATCTGGGGTCTTTTCGTAGTGCTGCGGAGTTCCATAATAATACTCCATAGATTTGTAATTTATAAAAAATACCACATTTTATTCGTTATAAATTTGAATAAATAAACTATAAAACATAAAATCTATTTACACAAATGAGGAAACACGCTTCATAGATTATCGCATTAAAAATAAGACAAAATTTTAACATATTACAATTTTCGACTTACGTGGATTAGTGAAACAATAAGAAATATGTGGATATTTTAGGTTAAAAACAAAGGTTTCGACTATGCCATTTTGTGTTTTAAAAAGGAGCACAACAATAAAAACATTTCATTTATAATTTACTTGTACAATTCGCACTCGATTTTAGTGCTGTTGTTCTTCTTTGTATTTCCTGTTCAATCCTCACTTTGGACTTCGACATTTTAGGCAAAATTTAACTATTGACCTGGCTTAATTAAAATTATTTCAGTTAAAATCTTTAAAAGTATTACACAGAGTATGCACGGTATTATTTATAACAATATTACAATACAATAATTGGCCGCAAGTAGAGAGGGATGATGGAGCTTGCACTTAGGGTCGCTGCATCGCTTGGTAGCACACCTCGATGGAGACTCAGGACCGTCGCGTTGCCGAGTTCGTTGCTTGGGCTGACGACAACACTCGTGGTGCTGGTGCTGTTATTGCTGTGCTATGGGCGTGCCTGTGATTGTGGGCGCACCAAGGGCGCTTTTTGCACGACTGTTTAACTCGTCGGCCGTTAGGAATTCAATGGCCGCCGAGTTGATGCAATAACGTTTCCTTGTGGGCTGGGGACCGTCGTCGAAAACGTGACCCATGTGAGCGTTGCAACGGGCGCAGCGTACCTCTGTGCGTATGCGTTCTGGATGTTTAATTAGCAGTAAAATATTACCCCCTTTTTAATTGGTATATTGCACAAGTGGTGATTTTTTGAATATTTAAATTTGGTTTTGTTTGGGTTGTTTTTTTTTTTTTTGTTAAATAATTTAGTTTGGATTTTTTACAATTTTGTTGTTTTTTTACAATAGTATTATTATTATTATTATTATTGAGATTAAATTTGAATTGTTGTTGTTTTATGCATTCATATTTGTTGATATTAATTTTATTAGAATTTAGTAAGGGATTTCAATATTAAATTGTATCAAAAATAAAATAAAAAATATAAAAAATTGCAAAATGAAATTAGGGAAGAGATGAAGGGAGATTTTTTTTGAGGAATACAAGAAAACAATAAACAAAAAACAAATTATACAAAAATTTAATCAGATAAATTGAACAAACCAATAACAAAAATAAACATCAATGAAATGATAACATAAACAATGAGTGAGAGATAGATGAGAGAGAGAGAAAGAGAGCAATGTGTTCAACCATGAGCACAAAGTAATAGAATATGAAAAGAGAGATCAGAGAGCGAGTGTCGCAGATCGAAGAGAAGAACAAACGAAAAAGTGAACAGAAACTCATACGAATAAAAGAAAAATAAATGGATTAATGTGGTTTTTTTTTGCAGTTAATTTGTATAACAAATTTCAAAATGTTGTACAGCAAACAAATTATGAATAAAAAGCATTATTGTTGAAAACGCATAAATAAATGCCAATGAGTTTGATATATAACAAAATCGAACCAATTTTTCAATGTGATGGGTACAAATAGGTTGATTTTTTTTTAAATTTAATAAAGAGCGTATGCGAGTTGAAGCGTTGAATGGAGTTATTGCAGTTGATGTAACATTAAGCCACGATGAAACGATTTAATTTCAATGGAATATTTATATATAAATATATATAAAGATGTTTTTTTTTTCATTTTATATAGTGAGTGTGTTGTGTGTATGTGTTAGACCCCCGTACAGGCACATATAAAAAGCGAAAAAAAGAGAAATAGAAAAATATACAAAAAAATTTAATTATTCATATTGTCGATAGATTTCATAATCTGTAAATTTTATATATAATAAAGGATATTATTCATTAAATGTATGTATATTTAAAGTTGAATTTGGAAAATGGGCACCAAAATAGCATCAAACAAATGTTAGCAAATAATATGCGCTATTTTCAGTATAAAAACAATAAATTATTAAACAAAATAATACATAAATGCAAATGCTGTCAAAAAGTGCACTCGATCGATTTTATATAGTTTTTTCATGGTGGAAATATGGGTGGTGGTCTTTTATAGCGAGTCATTTATTTTATTTGCCATTTTGCGTGAAAATTGCAATTGTATTATAAAGTAGCAAGAAAAATTAAGCAATGTTACATGACGAAGCCAACAACGTGGAGCACGGTCCAGCTTGGTTGTTGAGAACGCAAACACTGCGAGCTACAACTAAGGGGAAAATAAGTGACCCAAGAAAGAAGAGATATCGTTGATACTCATGATACAATTATGTAAAGATTGTTTCATGGTTTATAATGGTATGAAAAGATCTTTGATATGCGACGAACTTACGCTCCACCACCATCCAAACTTCCACTATGGTTTATTCCATGTAAGTTTAACAACGGCCACATGAACTGGTATATCCCTTGTACACCAAGTAAATTCAAAATTTACTAAGCACATTAGTAACCTTAGCAGTAGACTGTTAAACTTACATGAGAAGCACTATACTATAGTTGATATTTGTTCAAGATCGCTTGCGTACTACCTGCAATTCACGGTATAATTACATAGTGAACAGATTAGGTATGCGGGACTCACTTATGAAAACATGCTAATAAAGAAAATTGTGTATAAGAAGTATGAGAGAAACATAGCATATATTATTGTAAATTCGTCCTCCTCATTATTTGTTAGCACACTTTCTCTGCTGTCTCACTGTTTCACCATGCCTGCTAACACGATACCATCATTGTATCGTGATCGTAGCTACCATAAACTGTTATTAAGTCTTTGGGGACCGTACATAAGCAAAGGTGACAAGCGATATTGAACTAGTGAGCGCATATGTTAACAGAGCCTTTTAAGCAAATAGCAAATTAAGGTAAAAACTGCCTTTCTACAGGATATTATTATTTATTGTAAATAAAGCTCGATATGTTGTATGTACATTTGTCTTTAATATACTTCTGTTAGGTCTGTATATAGTATGGGTACATTTTCTTAAGTAATATCAATGGTTTAAATGTATGAATACCACCGAGAGCGCTAATGTAATTTATATGAAAATTGCAGTTGGTAATGGTGAAAAAGAGAAAAAGAAAATTTTCATGAGTAATACTAACAAGGATTTTTAAACAAAAATAAACAACAAAAAAATAATTTAAATTAAAGATATAAGAAAAACTAAATATGTAATCAGTTTTAAATATTGAAAGATTTTTACTTTATTGCTGAATGAAAAAAATCGAACTAAATTTTTATCAAATGTTTAGAATAATAGATGCTCATTTACTTCTATCAAGAAAATTGCTTTGTTGTTTGCTAAATATAAGGCATCAAAACTTCATAATGCAATCCTTTATAGATGTTTATCAAAAATACGAAAAAATTTATTAAAGTTAGGAAGTTATAGAAAATGTCTGGAAAGCTACGGAAAGAAGGAAAAGAAAATTTGCATTGCCGCAATGTTCGCATCATAAATTGTTTTCTTGGATGAATGATATACTAAGATATGCAAACAGAAGCTACAATCTCAGATAAAATGTTCCATTTTAATCAGGCCAATTTATACCAGAAATTTTTTTTCTCTCTATGAATAGAAGCTCGGTTCCTAAGAGAATTCATCACGAAAAGTGACAACATGAAAATAATTCATCCCGAAAAGTGAGAATAAAATTTGGGAAGTGAAAGGTAAAAAGGCTTTATGACGTCTTTGTAACGTCACTCTCATATTTCTTTCGCATATATACATATCTCATTAATACATCATTCTAGAGAAAAATTTGAATACTAGCTGTGCTTATAATTCGTGCATGAAATGAGCACTCCTCCACTGTCGGTGAAAAATTTGGAAAAACTTTGTAGGCTGTAAGTGCTACATTTTGGATATCTCCAAATAACGAACATTAATTTCTTGCTAAAAGTATGAATACTACCAAAATCGGTGCTTATTTATCTTCAATAAAAAATTTGAATTTAACAGCAATTCACTTAAGAAGTAGTTAACAAAGTTTAATTAAATACAACAGTCAAACTTTTCTACTTCTAAATCAGTCTTAGCGCTATAGCTTCTAATTCACAACTGAACTACTCTTTCGTTCTACTTTGCCTTTTTATGTTCGAACTCTACTTTCCAAAATGCAAACATCATCGTTTATTATTACAGTATGACAGAAAGAGCAACAGAGTGAACGAGATAGTAACAGCAGCGAAAATCGAAGGTTATAGATTTAATATGTTTATAACGTTTATAAAATTAATTCAACGTTATTCCAGTTTAGTATTAGTGAAAAAGCTATAACGCCATAATATTTACAACTTCTTTACACAAGAAATCAATTATAAGTATGGCGTACTCTTTGTCAAAAATAGGTTTATGATATCAATTTGCTACATTCTTTATGAAAAATGAATAGTTTCCGCAAAAATGTTCCTTCGATATTATAATTTTTTTAAGAACAATTAAGTATTTTAGACAGAAATCATCAGAAATTCGACTAGGCAGCATAGTTATAAGTCACCGGTTAAATCAATCAAGCGACCCGATCTGTTAAGCCACTGTATTTGCTGTTAATCCACGGCGACTTCTGTTAAGCCTTTGCTACTGCTACTCATCGACTATAACTTCTGTTAGCCACTGTGACTGCTGTTAAGCCAATGAGACTGTTGTTAAACTATTGTGACTGCTGTTAAGCCACTCTTCTTTCTATTAGCCACTTTAATACGAATATTGTTCTTGCATGCCTACATACATTTCAAATTTAAGGCAGTGACTTAGTGCAAAAGCGGCTATTGCAGCTATTATCTAAACATCTAAAAACGATTGCATTCAACACAATTTCTATGTTCACATTCTACAAATCCTACTCTAGCAGAGTGTACATTTGCATCAACATAATTTCAAATACAATTGCAGCATATATGAAATAATTGTATACATAAAACAAATAAACTCGTAACAATACAAAAAAGATTTAGTGTAAATATAAAGATAGTTATAAAAATTATTTCTTCGTTTGTCCAGTGGACGTTTTCAAAGGTTTCCATGGTATGAAATCAATCGAAGCCGAATTAATGCAATAGCGTAGATGTTTCGGTGCTGGACCATCATCGAAAACGTGTCCCATGTGTGCTGAGCATTTTGAGCAACGCACTTCTGTGCGCACCATTCCTAGCATTTTTGAAATGACTACTATTTTTATTATGGCAAAATTATGCAGTACAACATATTTTCATAATTTCATATTTGTTCATAACCGAATTTTTTTTTTTGTTTCATTGTGGAAAGTTTTCGAATTTGGTTTTTTCATTGTTTTATTTATTTGTTGTTTTCGATATAAATTTGTAACAATTTGTTTGAATGAAAAAAGTTGAAAAAGAGCGTTTAATAAATTGTAAGAGAAAGGAAAAAAAGAATTCAAGATTAGGAATTATATTGTTATTTACAAACAATTACGAACAAAGCATTGTAACACTGATTAACTATTTAATTACAAATGCACACTACAGAAGTAGTTTTCGTCACATTTACATACTTGGAAACAAGTCGAAACTCAATTACATTCTTCACATTTTTACATTACTACGGGATGCACTCAAATAGTAAGGATAGGTACTATATGTATCTATATAGATTATACTTAGAGACACAATTCAGAGAGGGTATAATATATAACAAATATATCTATAAAAGAAGCTAAAACTAAAGAAACAAAAAATTTGGGGAAGCCTTTAAAAGATGGGCGTAGTTGTTTCAGCATTAGTACACGAAGAAACCGCTTACTTAATTAAGACACAACAAATGGACGGACACAAAATACATATAGTAGGATTACATGAAATAGACGCACAACACATTTTGCAAAAAAAAAAAATTCCAGCAAAAGTATAATAATTTAACAAAAAATAAATTATATATTTGCAGCACGCAAACAATTAAAACTTCAAATTTAATTTCATTGGGAAATACTTGGTTAAAATAATCAATTGTGCAGTAATAAAATCGGAAAAGTTTAGAAATTTTAAGACCATTAACTTTTAAAGAAAATTCAAAGGGACGGGAGGAACACGCAATCCATAGGATATACAGTTAATAAATTAGAATACCATTGAGTTTGTCCATACTGTCTTGCAGAAGAATACTCCCGGGGAAAAGTACACAAATTTCATTCATTGTCAAATTAATAAAACGCGACGGTTTGAAGTAATGACTTAAGAAGGAGGCATAGTCAAGGAATGGATTTTGTGGCACTAACCAAAGTTATAAACAAAACATAATAAATGAGAATGAAATTTTTAGTAATGAGAACAATTTTTCCTTTGCAGTATAAAGTACTTTCCCATTGAAGGATAGTACTGTTAGCCTTTATTTTATTCTGACATTACAACTAAGTTATTCTAAAGGTGAATGAATGCATCAACAAATTGGTGAAAACAATTTTCTCATTCAATTTTTGTATATTTCAAAAGAGAGTACCCCATTAAGAGTATTATCAAAGAGTATACATACAAAGAGATTGAACCGCTCAAAATTTTGTGTGATGGAAGTGAAGGCGATTTCACAAAAATCGGTGAACGACAAGGGGAAGCGAGATGCAATGAGTGTATTTATGTTCGGTTGGGTTTACTAGAAAACCTCTCGAACACAATTTTTGCAACAATAACTTCGTTCGTCATGCGAGCTCTATATATGTATACTATTTGGTATTATTCTTTCAAGAAAATTTGGATGTTATTAACATAATGCCTGCATTTATTGACATTATTCCTACATTTTATTCTGTACCTGCCTGTAATTAACATTGCAGTCTACAGTTTACAATCCAACCAAGCTTAAAAGCAAATTTTGCATTACAGTGTAATTCCACTATAAGTTAGAAATAATAAAATAAAGGCTAACTGTAAGTTTAGTCCGTAAAATCCTTTCCCTGATCAGAACAAATTTTAAGCATTATCTGTTTTAACGAAATTCTTGGTCTAACATTTCTGGCAGTTCCAATAGTTAGTACTCATTGAAATTCGCCAACGTTTGTCGGGCAACTTTAGTGTGGTCTCTTTACATCCATAAACTGTCTTCGATTTGATTCTCATACGTTTTATATAGAGATTTTAGAAGTAAAGGCATGAAAAAGTGTATGTTGTTGTAGAATAAAACAGAATTTCCTCTACCACTGATTCTAAGAAAAGGCCGCTAGGTGGTGCCCTGACATGGAGCCCAAACAGCTGTTTTGTTAACCGTGAAGGAAAGCAAATATAGTTTTTCATTGAGCGAATCTAAGGTATATGAAACCATTTCGTTGTTCTCAAACGGTGTCCATATAACTTGTGAAGTAAAAAAATATAGTTTGATCACCGATTTGAAAAACCCAATATGCTTCTACTTTTTATATCTTCTCATTTTTTGTGTGGTTGTCTTATGACTCGAATTCCGTTAGATTGGTATTTCAGTACTTAATGCGATATACTGTGATCATTTAAACATTCTATATGTTGAGGAGTCATCGTAGGACTCATTAAAAGTATACATTGAAAATTTTCGACTGTTTAAGTGTAGGACCTCTATAAGAGACCCATATTATTGTTATTAGGACAATATTGTATACAATAATCACATATACAAGGAGTTTGTCTCTCTGTACCATTTTTTTGCTTTATTGTCGTCTGTATCGAGTAATGCGATTTCACTGGTACTGAACATTATTAATTCTTGGTTGCAGCTTTTTCGCATATAACCCTTTTGTATATAACCCTCCATGCTAATGTTTAAGATTGCTACATTCCCGATATGATAATATTGTGTGTATGTTCTAAAAAGTTGCCCAACAAACGATGACGAGTCTAAATGGGGTCTAACCTAATTAATATACAAAATTTCTCATATTATTAAAAAAAATTGGAATTTTATTGCTGCACTTTGAACAATGATATTGAAAGCAGTAAGAAATGTGTTTTTGCATACTTTCACAGCAGAAAAAATTTGCACATTTGGAGTAATTTCTTAGTGCTTTCGGCGTTAACGCTAAACAACCAAATTTATGCCTTTGTCAGCCAAAACTTAACATTTAGGCAAAGAAGTAAATCAATAAAAAACTGCCAAGCCATATCATCATCAAATTTGCATAAGCACTTTAAAGCATTTTACCTGGAATACTGGCATCACGATGCAGAGTGATTTTGCCCTTGTCTAGAACATCGTTGAATGCAGGCCAACCGCAGCCAGAGTCGTATTTGGTATCGGAACTGAAAAGATCTTGGTGACAGACAATGCACTGGTAGACTCCCTTCTCGTAGTGTTTGTTGTAACAGCCTGCAATTGTTGCCATAACCACAGAGAAACCACAAAATATTAGACTAAAATGTTACGTTTGTTCAATTTTAAAAAGAAACTCATGGATGCGCGCACCTGTAAAAGGCCGTTCCGTAGCTGCCTCTTGTGTAACTTGAAACTGCAGTGGAGTCAGACGCTTCTTAAGCTCCTCCTTGTTGACGTTGAGTTTTTCGCTTTTGTTTTCCATATTTTGTTGCTGTAGTTGGTGTTTTTGTTGTTCGCAACTGTTTTTAGTAGCGTCCGAGTTTGCTTGCTTCGAATCTGGAATTGTAGAAGCAAAGCGCAGGCAATAGAATCAAAGTGGTTTGGTTTAGTGTAAACCGCAAAGTGTGTGTTTATTTTTAAAACTTTTATATACACGTTCATACAGCTATAGAAGTGCTTAGACGAATGTAAGAAAGCAGGTCATAAATAGGCAGGCAAAATTTATGAACTCACTGATAAGACCTGCGCGCCGTCAGTTGTTTATTAAATACAAAATAAGTTCACACATCTCACAGAGTGCTAAAAATAGGCAGGCAACTGAGACTAGCTAAATGCAGTCGGAGATTATTTAACTGTATACTCTGGAAAGGCTTATGAACTGTGTTATAATGGGACGGAGAAGAGACTGCAAATGATGTACTCCTATATTAAATAAAACCCAGCTGGCATTTACGATTGTCTGTAATGAATGACACTACAAATGGTAGCAATAGTTGAGCAGTACTTCCAGAACTACCAGTACTAAGGGTCCAGAATTATATACAGGCCCAAATAACACTTCTATGAATGTTTTGCTCCATAGACCAAATACTCCGAAGGCTATATAAAACAATTAAACCTTCAACCTTCCGTGTTGCACTTTGATAGGACTTATTAAAAGATAAAATCATTTTCCAAACTCTCGCTATGAGTACAGGTAGTCATAGAGAGCAATCTAAGGTCGACCTTGGCAGAAATATGGTCTCATAAATATTTGATACAGAGTGAACACAAAACAGTTTTACTACTTAAAAGCTCCAATCTAATCTAAGCAAAATCCACCAATAAGAAACTAAGAAATCTTCCACTATAGCACTGCACCAGGGGAATAAAGAGAACATGTCCGACTTATCGCTAAACAAATGAAATGTGTGCTTAGGGATTATTAAATGTTGTCGGAAAGAGCAACAAACTAGGTTAAACGCTTATAGTAATAAATTCATTTTAGTGCGAAAATTATACACTCAAGTTGAAAATTGAATTCCATTATCTCTGCGCCAGACCGCCCTTTAACTGCAGCAATAACTGTATAGATTATATTTTATATATTATACACAAGTATAATAAAAAGTGTAGTCACGAAAGCGTTATAAATGTGTTCGTGTCAATTTTTTATTTTAATTGAGAGCCGATAGTCAGTCATGATGTGCTTGAAACCCCTACAGATGTTGTTTGGCGATAAGCAATTGAAGGGGAGTATAGCCAAAGACGGATTCTCAAGTTTGTTTTGAGTATACGGCAAAACGTGTCTAGCCCCAAGTTATATCAGAATCACAATGGTTCCTCAAGCATTAAATGGGGGAGTCGCGCCGGTTTCTTATGGTATGACAGTGAGCCCTTAACTGTGCTTAAGTGGCCTCTTCGAAGAAGGCTGGCACTCTAGCCTAACCTAATATCCTACCTCTCATCGAATGAATAGTTCATTTGCAGTAGGCTCCCTATTATATGATTCCACAAAAGGTGGACTAATAACTTTGCACGGCACTATAAACAGTTCTCTCAATTAACGAGCCTAAATGAAGCTATTGTAAACAATTTCTTATTAAAGGGCAAATATTATAATTAAATAAACGAAACAAGGTCTTCTGCCACCGCCAGCAATGCTGCATTTTAAACTATACTCTGCGGTAGGTCCAGCCAAGAACATCCATCGATCGTATCCGAGTAACATTCTGCTGCCAAAATAGTATATAGTCGAAATAGTGTATAGTCGAAACTCTGCGCTAATGTAAAGACATGTATCGATCGATTCCGAGTAACTTCTGCAACCAAAATTGAATTATCGAAATCGTGCCCTATAGTAGCATAACGTAACAGTCTCTTGGAACACATATTTCCGCACAAACTACGACCATCTCGCTTATACCTTCCTCAATGTAGCAGTTCCCTACCTTAAAATTTCCACGTGACGTCACGAGCCTTATAAAGTAAAATATGCTAGTTGACAACTCTAATACGTAAGATGTATTCTCCATATATATGTACTCGTATATATTTTTTTGGCTACATCCACAAAACCAATTATACAAAATGATAAAAAAAAATATTGTTTTTCTAATATAAAAACAAAAATGTTCAAATGAATACAAAAAAATATTCTATCAATAGAGTAAATATTGAAACAAAATGTAGTCATATCTACGTATGTATGTATGTATGTATGAATGTATATGTGTGTATGAGTGTGTATGCTTGCAAAACATTTTCCTAACAAAAAATGTATATCTATGGCGCGAATAGAACAAATCACACCAACAAAGTGGTCGAAGAGGAAGGGGCAGATACAGCAGACAACTTGCTAAATGTGCGGGCGGCTGGTTTGGAAGCCACTGATGTGTGTCCGACGCAGTTATAAAAATGAATCCCCACAATTAGAAAAAAGAAACAAAAACAAAACAGCCTGGAGTCTATGATCAAAAGATTTAAACACAATTGAGATGCACCGTTTTGAAATTTATAACAAAAAATAGAAAACTCGTATTAAAGGCGCCTCTGATTTGCATGACGTAGGCAGACGTAGTCAAACCGGAAACGTGACATTTAAAAAAATAGTTAATTTATAACTTAAGACCCTTTGCTCCCCCCGGGGGCCCATAGGAACTAATTATTATGATAGTTGAAGCATTTGTGTGACAGTTGCCAGGAAGCTTTAAGGTACCCAAAAGCGTTGAATGAAAAGGCGAACAATTGGGAACGGGCTAAATGTCAAATTATAATAGCGCTGCTATAACAGGTGGGGCTGAGAGTATGATTTGAAGAGAATAGAAATTTTCTCTAGCATCAAACACCAACAAATTAAATTAAGTAACCGAATAATGTGTAACAATTATGTATTCCACTTTATTCGGAATGCAGATTCATCAATTCTGCCAAACTTGGCAATTATCACAAGAATTTTCAGCACCATTGGTGGTCAGCAGTCTACGTAAAAAACTTTAGAGAAACTTTTTACGCTCTTCTTATTAGAGCACTAAGAAATCGTTGGCGTTTTACTAGTTACATTAAATGGGGTCGCCGCGTCTTCTGGTGTTGTTGTTGTTGTTGTTGTATTTCGAAAAAGTTTACGATTGATGCCCAAAAAAAATAAAAAAAGAATTACTGGCAGCATTTAAAGCCAAGTAATTGCAACAATAACACAAGTGATGAACGACGGCGGCCCACATAATAATCCGATTGTAAAGGCGGCACAGGGATGTGGTGTGCTTAAAGAAAATCTTTATGAAAAAACAACAAATAGAGTGGCAAACTTAAGTACTAAACACAAATAATAAAATGCCCAAGTGTTCGAAACTTTCACTGCGTGCTGCGTTGGAGTATTCAAACAATTTTGAGATGGTGAGGAGGATGGTACGGAAAATAGTATGTATGTATTTCAAAACGAAGATTCCACACTGCGTCACTCACCCGAGAAATTTCGTTGATTTATTGTCTCTGCAGCGGTAACACCAATGCCAGCGGCTGATGTAGTTAGTAAATTAAAATTTGGTACTTTTGTTGAAATTTTATGCGAAATCGCGAAACGAAAATATTGCAAACTTGATATACGCTGCAATGCGTGTTTAGAAAGTGAAAACATTTTCCCCAATTCACTGCACTGTTGCACTGCTGCTGCACCCAGTCGCACGATTATTCAATCAATATGCCCACGAAAATTTTCAAAGTCAGCAAAACCGGCGGACGGAACGTACAAGGAGGTGAAAATGCAGCCCCTATTACAAATTGCACCAACACCACCACACAAAAACAGCAAGAACAGCAACAACAAAATTGTCCCATCAAACACTTCCCGATTTATTTGCCCAACTCTTCGTGCATTTTCTAATTAGAATGTCAACGAAAAGTATAGCATAAAATATTAAAGGCAGCTGTAGTGAAAAACCAATCAAAAATGGACACTGATAAAAATAGAACCTCTCACTACTTTCGCACACTTGCGAGCGATTTCCCAAAATGTGTCCTTGACTCATTGTTATGTGACTGTAAATAATTGTAACACTCACCTAATTTAAATCGGATTTATTTCTATTTTTAGATTTACTTCTCTAAATTTGTACAATTTAAGGCAAACTGCAAAGTTATTAAAAAATTCCTATTGGAAAACTTGCGAAAAACACCGCGTGCACGCAAACACCTTCACAGTTTTGTATCAAATGAAAACGCAAAGAGAACAAATGAAAATTGTAAACAAAAGAAAATTAGCAATTAAAATGTGGATTGTGGGTGATTTTCAGTAAATCGAGTGAGTGGAACTCAAATTTTGACAACTCGTAGCAGGCCGTGGAAAACAGCTGATGCGACTGATGGGCTCTGAAAATTGTGAAAACGAAGTAAGAAAATAAAAAAAAAATAGTTACAAATGGATCCTCATTTACGCAATGTAAGAAATTACTTACTTTACATTAAACTTCATTAAAAACATATCTTTACAGTTGAAGGATTTCTTGTCATTATACAACAAAGTAACCGAATTGTGTTTTAGCAGGTGTGTGGATAACTTCTTTGAAAGAAATTTAGGCGCACACGAGGTTAGTATGATTTTATCTCTATAACATTTCAAAGAAACTTATTGACTGAAACCTATTAAAACAGAGTGCCTGCGTAGACAAGTGCGTTATGAAATTTGCCCGCTTCAATCAAAAGATGATGAGCGTATATGTGGAGGTGCAAACAGAAATCAATCAAAGACGTGTGGATGAGTTGGAACAGTCTCAGCAAAAGCCAGAAACAGTTGAAGCTCCAGCGGCGGCGCCTCTTTTAGCGTCGTAGTAGTGTGTTGGTTCAAACATACTTTTAGACTAAATTTACCGTATAACAACACACTACCTACTTACCATCTTATCCTATGATATGCAGCGGATTTGTATTTTAGCACTCGTTGGTTTGCCAGCCTCGGGCAAAACTTCTTTCTGCAAATGGCTTTTATCCCTGCAGCAGTTAAAATTCCATATTGTTAGCATCTGCTATGACGACTTTTTGGCATATTCGACGGCCGACACTACCACAGAAATCAATTTTAAAAAGGAACGATCTGAAATTTTTCAAATCTTACAGAGAGTCGTGAACGCCAGCCAAACAGGAACCACAATTCCATATGATGTACATAGTAAACTTAAAAGCACTGGCGCCGCTAGCATTAATGCCAAAGATCTCCTTATAATATGCGACGACAACAATTATTACCGAAGTATGCGCTATAAATTGTATCAGTTCTGTAAACATAATTGTTTGGCTTTTGCGCAAATTTATTTCGAATGTGATGCTGTAGTTGCACTAACAAGAAATATGGAACGTGCCGCCAGCGAACGAATACCAAAGATGGTATTTCAGCACATGTGCGAACGCATTGAACCTCCAAATAGGCCGCATAGCGGATGGGAAACTGCAACATTAGCTTTAAATACCTCGACGACAATTGCGTTGTCAGAAGATATTGTAATTCCATTTATTTTAAATTCCTTTGAAAATGTTTTAAGCCCCACTACTACTGCAGATTCTGGACAATCGCAGACGTGTACAACTACAGCAGTGCATGCATTGGATTTGTTGCTGCGTCGTCGCATTAAGGAGTTATTAAACATGGGATCAACTACCAAAATTATAAAACAGACAAGGGCCAACAGTTTAAATGTCAAACGTAAGGAAATTTTAGACGGATTTAAGCAAACAAAAGAACAAAATTTGGTTGTTGAGGATTTAAATAAATTCGTTCAAATGTTATACTAGATTTTAGGACTATTATAAATTCTCAATAAAGAAATTATAAGTGCATAAATATGGATTGGAAGTATTTTGTAGTTTTTGAATTTCGATATATAAGCAATTGTAAGACATATTGAGGACGGAAGTAAAGTAAGGGCATCTTTCAACGACGCCCTCAGACCAGGATAAAATTAGTGTATTAATATTATTGAGTAATAATTTTATTCTTGATCTCAGGCGAAAGCGGTACACCCCCACAGTAGGCGGGTATTCTATGTAAGGATTGTTAATTACAAATCTATGTGAGGATTGTTAATTACAAATCTATGTGAGGATTGTTAATTACAAATCTAGGTGAGGATTGTTAATTACAAATCTATGTGAGGATTCTTAATTACAAATCTATGTGAGGATTGTTAATTACAAATCTATGTGAGGATTGTTAATTACAAATCTATGTGAGGATTGTTAATTACAAATCTATGTGAGGTTTGTTAATTACAAATCTATGTGAGGTTTGTTAATTACAAATTTTCTTCGTTTATTTTATAGAATGAGGGATCAAGGATTCACAGAAGCAGCTTAGTCTGAGGGATGATTTCTACATGTATTCGGAGATTTGCTGTTAATTTCTCAATGAGATGGCGGTACATTCGCAGTGCATAAATAAGGAGCTATATGAGGAGTAGATCATAGGGAAATATCAAAATTAATATGCTTCGTCTTATATAATCAATCCAGCAAATCCCTGGGATCACTTCGTTCATTTGTTAAGAACACAAATCTCTGCTGACTTCTCCTGTAATCTGCTCTTAGCACATAAGAGTGATGTTAGATTCAATAAAAAATTGTATGTACGATATATGCTCGTTTTATTTTGTTCCATAGGTCTACAATACACTTACTCATATAATGTATATAATATTTTAATGTCTTAATGCATAAATATATAGTTCGGGTAAATTATTATATTAATCGTACTCGTAATTAACATTTATTGCAATTGCAAACATAATTTGCACAAATCTCATATTAAAATGAGTTCACCTATCATTTTCTTTTTTTGTCTTTTGCGAATTTAAAAATTGGTATTTTGTCTTAACAAAAATATGTTTTTTGCTTATAAAAATTGTCAATATTTAAATACATAATTGATTAAATGCTTTACTCTGACAATATAATTTCAATTGCTAAAATCACAAATTACACACGACATTTTATTGTTATATTTAAAAAATGTTTATTCAAATATACCTTGAATTTATTTTCTAAAATGGATTTATCGTAAATTTATTTTATGAATTTTGTATTACGTACAAATTGAGTTTTAAAATATGCGATTCAACATTTAAATAGAATTCTAAACAGCAAATACATTTATTATCGAGTTTAAGAAGTTTGTAAATGTAGATTTGGTTTGAAGTTTTCTTAATTTGGTTAATAAATTTGTTAATGTTAATTATTAAACTATATTACTCAGTTTATATGTACTTAAGTGTATAATATTGATAAAAATTAACATCTTGTTTGAGATTTCGTTTTCATTTAAAAATGGCAATGTTTGGATTTGTGTTTGCATAATTAACTTAAATAAAATATTGCGCTGTAATATTTGAGATATTTAAACTTAGCACGCTCCATATAAATGTGCCTGTGTACATAGCACAATAGTATATTAAAGTAAATAAATAGAGAAAAAATGCTGTGAAGATGCAGGTGTTTATAATTAGAATCGATTTTTATAATGTAATTAATTTTGGAAGATCAAGTTTTGGCAATGATGGTAACCGAACGAGGATTAAAACTTTCAATAAAAATCAACTAATTTGCATGCGAAGTTTTAACAGAGTAAATAGTATAAATTAAATATATAATAAAAATAATAATTGAAATTGTAGATAATAAAATTATTGCATTGTGTATGTAAAAATTCTTGGTAAATATATAATTATAATAAAGTCTCAAAGCACACTAACTGAGAATTACACCATACAATTAAGAAATATGAAATAATAACATCAATCAGAGAGGAAACATAATACAGATTTTATAGAGACTATAATTTAACATGCAGAGAGAATGTACGAAACATGTATCCACAGGCTAACTGCATTGAGCATTATAGCACCATGATCAGACAGTCATATAAAAAGTCAAATTAAAACGATTTACACGTAAGCACAAACATTGGTTATTTGGCTCACGCCGCCCACCGAGATTTTTGTAAATCTATTTGCCCCTCCAATGTTTTAGCCAAATATATGACGAATAGTTGTATTAATGCAATACCCAAAGCAATGCCGGCGATAGCGTAAAGATTGCGTTCAGCCCAGACTCGAACAATTTCAATGCAGCCACTGGTCCAAATGCGTTTGCTTGCCGCTGCCACCGAGTGCTCTTGCACGTCATATCCACACATTATGTTGACTAGTCCAGAGCTAATATCCGTAGCGTTAATACAGCAACTATAGGGCACCCCACATTTCTCGACCGAAGGCGAAGAGCAATTGAAGTATTCATTTTTACCTGTACAGTAAAAAATAATTATTTAACTTTTTATTATTCATAATAAATTTACAAAAATTTTTAGGAAAAAGATGACTTTTTTGCCCCAGAGAATTCAAATCTATTTCATTTTTATACTCCATTTAAAATTCACCGATACTTACTCCAATCCTGATAGCCAGCGTTGCTAAGGCCACAGCACTTGAATTCCTGTTGAGCAAAATCAATGAAATTCTGCAAATCGGGGTCATCACGATACGAATGTATTATTTTATCTGTGAACTTATCCTCCAGGAACGAGTTCATGTTCTGCGGAAAAACAAATCCCATGATGGCAATGGCCATTTCCAGCAAAAAGAATAACAGCAGACACATCGAGTAGAATTTGAGTAGGCAGGTGTTTTCGCGGAGGGCGCCCAAGCAACCTGCAAAGCTGACTACGAATACCACTATGCCCGCTATCATCATGACTAGTGATATATTTAAAATGACATCGTAAAATGTCTCCAGTCGCACCCAACCAGTAGCCTCCCATTTGTCCATAAATGCGTACACACCAATGCCGAGCAATAAACCACCAAATAGCCAAAATATAAAATTCAACATGAAGATCATATATTTCACGCACGAACTAACGTAAGTAAAATTTTGTGAGATTCTGGGATGCATGTCGCGCACTTCGATGCCACAATAACCGCCGCCACCGTGATGTCGATAATTACTCATACCTCTGAGTACCAGAGATGATCGTTTGCTGCTGTCGCAAGAATCTTTCCTTGAAATGTGGGGTCAAATGGAGTGTAATGTTCTAGCAAGCACCTATTTAGAACGCGTTCACAATTTATTCACCGAATTCCACAAAAGTTTTCGTTTACAGTAATTTCATCCCTTTGGAACACCAAAACCAACAAAAACACACAATTACAACAAAGCCACTTCTTCTTTGCTACGCCTTCTTTCTTATTGGTACGCCTTATACCACGTATGGCTCCGTAATTTACTTATTCACCCACAATATTTATGCTTACTTTCACATTATTGAACATTTTCTGAAATTAATTTTTTAAATTACTATCAACTTTACAAATAATTCACGAAATATTTGCAAAATTCGTGTGCACCTTGACAGTCAGCTACAAAGACTTTTTGTTATTTTCTATTTTGTTAGCTGAAGTAGTTGGCAACGCGAAAAGCTCAATGGAACAGATTTGCATATGCGCGGCAGCGCGACTCTCAGAACATTTTAGTTATGGATTGCATTGTACAAACTTACCTCCTTCCTTCATCGCTTCTAACTGTACAAAAATAATCTAATTCGATATTGATAACACACACTATCATATTTTTCCCAATTGACCTTTGGTATGGGTGCAGAATTTTCAATTACTAAAGCAACAACAAAAAAATCAAAGATAAACTGAATCATAGGAGCGGGCAAAGGGGATGATCGAATAGTAACAGATCGACGCTATTAAGGAAGCGTTTGCTGATAAGGAATAATAAAATTTAACAGCCAGTTTGAGCGATAAAATTCGGCTCAACGTATACGTACAAAAAATACCGTTCAGTTGAAGAGCAAATGCAACCGCTAAGCGGATCAGTGGCGTTGCAATCATCCTCAAACAAGCACCAAACAGTACAAAATGAACTTCATACTACGCTTCATGGTGTTTTGCCTGGATCCAATAGGAATATGGCGACGTTTGTTTATTCGACCAGCCCTAAACTTAGCCCACAATGTGTATGATCGCTTGAAGGTTAAAGCTGACGAAAAGGTGGGTCCACTAAAGGAGCTTGTACTGCGATTAGGGTTGATCGCCTTTGCTGTAGCGTTAATTATTTGGGCTGCAGTCTTCATGTACGCTGCCTTCTATTATATATACATGCCAGCGATTTCGCACACACGCCCCGTGCATATGCAATTTAAGTGAGTAATAGACTTGGCATTTTGTTGTAGAATAATTGTATAATTTAAGTGTCATTCAAGGAGTTGTTTAGAGACAAGTACACCGTGCACATTTCCACATGCCCATATATCGCTCACAAAAAAGCAGCAATTGCTCATGGTCGGGCAAGCGTACAAAGTGATCGTCAACATCGAAATGCCGGAGTCCCCACAAAATCTTGAACTGGGCATGTTTATGGTATGTGCTGAAATGCGTGATCATGAATCTATGCTGCGCGGTCACTCCTGTCGCTCCGCTCTGATGAGATACCGATCGCCACTGATCCGCACTATTTCTACCTGGGCGCTGAGTCCACTCTTTGTGCTGGGACTCAAAGAGGAATTTCAGCGTGTACCTGTGGAAATATTCTCACGCTACTTGGAGGAGCGCCAACATCCCATCACGGATGTGTATGTAGAAATACAGTCGCATAAAATACAATTCTACACAGTGTCGCTGCATATAATGGCCGATTTCACAGGTTTGCGCTACATCATGTACAACTGGCCGGTGATGTCAGCTATTGTGGGTAAGCAGACAAATATAAATATTCTCTTGAATTAAAGTTCAATTAACGACCGTGTGACTTTTGCAGCAATCAGCACGAATTTATTCTTCATTCTTGTCGTCTTTCTGCTGAGCTGGTACCATTGGTCCGACACGAGTTGGCTGCGTAGCATACAAAAGAAATATGCCCGCTTTACCGACACCATCCAGAGCACTGCCAGTCGGGCAATTGAGTCGACTAGTAGTTTCCGCGATGATGAAGAGCTGAGTTTTCTAGATGAAAAGTCAAACGGTTCTGAAATTGATGATATCAGCGGTGGCAGCAGCAAGGAAGAGAAATCAGGCAAAACCTACACAGGAGTTCGGGAAGAAAGACTGAGGCGGCGAGAAGTGACAAAATCATTTTAAGTTTTACTTTGAAATTTAAGGCTGTAAATACTTATTTTTGAATTAATGTTAAGACAACCGTGTACTACTTAGATTTTGATAAAGCCCCCACAAGGGTACTTGTGTAAAGTATACAATATTTTATAATACATCGAAAGTATACAATATATAAATATAAGTTTAATGAAGTGTATATATTTTTTATAGAAATAAAGTACTGAAAACTCTTATTCAGAAAATTTAAACCACTCAATGTGACCTTTTCTATCGTAGTTGAAGTGGGCACCACAATAAATTATACTTATTTGCGACTCAATTTATCGTACCAATATCATTTCCTGCCAATCTTGTAGTCTAATACTACTAAATTGTCTAATAACGATTTATTTTTTACCTGTTGCCGCTTCGCATTTATTGGCAGGTTTAAAGTTTCGTATTTAATTAGCTCTTCCAAATATTAGAAGAATGCATCCCTGGCGATATTGGAGAGCAACAATATCGCCAGCGATGAAACCATAGACTCAATAGAAGAACGCAGAGAAACGCACGAAATAGGTAATTATCAAAGCTAATCGTAAAAATGCTTGCTCTTTATTGTATGTTGAACCAACCCAAATTTAAAAAAGGCCATAAAAAAGGTGCACTTTGCACTTAGAATTTAATCACACTGCGTATACTTTTGCCCTCGTGCATTAATTTGAATGCATCATTAATAGCGTTCAGATCCATTGTATGCGATATGAATTCATCTACCATCAACTCCTTTTTAAGATAATCGTCAACGAGTTTTGGCACATCGGAGACACTCTTCCAACCACCAAAAGCAGTACCCTTCCAAGTACGTCCTGCTACTAATTGGAATGGGCGAGTGCTGATTTCCTGACCCGACGCAGCGACACCAATAACAACTGAGACACCCCAACCTGCAATTAAAGTCATTTACTAATTTATATTACAAGTAAAACCGTAAAACCGCAATTTTATGGTTGGTATCTATAAATAACCTTTATGTGTAGCCTCGAGCGCAGATCTCATTGTCTTCACGTTGCCAATGCACTCGAAACTGTAATCGAAACCGCCATCGGTGAGTTCAATGAGATAATCCTGAATAGGCTCTGCCACTTCAGTTGGATTGATAAAGTCAGTGAGACCGAATTTTTTTCCCAGTTCGAATTTCGCTGGATTAATATCCACACCGTAAATTTTAGAAGCTCCCGCTTTCTTGCAGCCCATCGCGGCAGCCAAACCGACGGCACCCAAGCCCCAAACAGCACAGGTACTACCCGGTTCCACCTATACAAGTATATTTGCATACATGAATTTGCATTTCACAAAATAACTATTATAAGATTGACTTACTTTGGCGGTATTTATGGCAGCCCCGTAACCAGTTGGAATTCCGCAACCCAATAAGCAAACTTTATCCAATGGGGCCTTCTCGTCAATCTAAAGACAAAATAGTTCTAATATCTCCATTTGCAAATTATTTACGTATCAAGTCTCACCTTGCATAGCGATATATCCGCAACTACAGTATATTCCGAAAATGTGGACGTACCCATAAAATGAAATACTTGCTTCCCTTTGCACGTGAAACGCGTTGTTCCATCGGGCATCACACCCTTACCCTGAGTTGGACGAATCTTCTGGCAGAGATTTGTTTTGTTGCTCTTACAAAATTTACACTCATTGCATTGTGGTATGTACAGAGGAATGACATGGTCGCCTGGTTTAAACTTTGTTACTCCTGCACCAACACTCTCCACTATGCCAGCGCCCTCATGTCCGAGTATGACAGGAAAAACTCCCTCCGCATCCAAACCGCCCAAGGTGTAAGCATCGGTGTGACACACTCCAGTAGCACTGATCTTAATACGTACTTCGTGCGCCTTGGGCGGTGCCACCTCAACTTCTTCGATACTCAGGGGCTTTTTAGCCTCCCAAGCAACAGCAGCTTTGCATGTAATAACCTTAAATAGATTTTTCTTAAGAATTAATAACAAAATTCATGTCGTCATTGGTTTAATACTTAATGATCTAATTATTCGTTATCGTTACACTTTCATTCAAATATCACCTACTTTGCCCTCTGTCGCTGACATGTTTTTTTTTCAAGCAAAACTCTTATCAAGGTAGTAAACCGCACGACTGGAAACTGAAGGCCCGGTGATCTGTTCGTTTGCAATAAGTACTTTGTTTATGCCTATCGAGCGCTATCTGGTGGTGATCAAGAATGATTCAATTTAATCATTCTTGGTCGGCTCCAGTTGAGTACCAGTGTTGCCAGCTTTGACGACAAAAATACACCATTTAGTTACAATTCTAATAGAAAACTTCCAAATATATATGAGTATATGTCGAACTTGTTTCGTTATATTGAAGGAAAAATATCCAGAATCTATTTTTCCGAAGCGCCTGTCCAAAATTAGTTTCATTGGGATAGCTATGACTCTTTCTCTTAAGTTAGTTATATTATTATTATAATTTGTACAAAAATGAATTAGTGTACAATTTGGCAGAGGAGCACTAGAAAACTGCGGCTTTCAGCTCAAGTTAGTTTTAATAATTTATTATTGTGATTAATCCTTTTAAATAAATAATTTCATTGAAAAAAAATTGAAACCAAAAATTCATTAGGAGTGGCCACATGAGAATCAGAATATAAAGATGCGATTAGCTTACAGGTGAATGCGTCAAAATCGTTGAAAGTTCTTTAAATCAATACAATCTTATTCATATTATACTGTCTCGCAATCTTGCTTTTCCATACAATGCGTAGATTACTTATCACTATAATTATAAATTTAATTTCTGATGGTGTTTTTTGCACTCACTTATGCAAATTCAATCAACCCACTGACGACTTCTGCAAACGATTGTGTCAATATATGTTGCTGAAACAAAGCTCATGGTGTAAAATAAGACTGAGATAAACAAAATATATGAGGTCCAAAGTGAATTTAGATATATGATAAAATATTCACCCCTTTATGGGGACCAAGGTGAATTTACTTACATTTGTTCTTGCCAAGGTGAATTTACTTACATTTGTTCTTGCCAAGGTGAATTTACTTATATTTGTTCTTGCTTAGGCGAATTTACTTACTTGTTATTGCAAGGTGAATTTCGTACCTCCGGAATTGTCAAACATAAGCAATGTGCGATCAAAATAAACGAAATTGAGAGGTATGGAGGAATACATAAGAGCTGCTTAAAGTGGTACATAATTTATATAAAATATATTTAATAGTTAAATAGACTCCCAATTTCTTCATAATGTTGAAACTTTACAAAAATAATTAAAACACTCTTATTCACTTAAATCAAAACTCTATTTGCAATTGTTTGAATATTTGTTTTGATCGCATTTTACTATAATTTGAATTTAGACAGCTACTGAGGGAAAATTGGTTCTTGCATCCACCATGTAAGTAAATTCACCTTGGTTCTTGCAATCACCATGTAAGTAAATTCACCTTGCTCCTCATTGTCTGAATTGCACTTCTAAGCTGTTGCAATTGGATTCACCACGCTAGGAACGAGTGTAAATACACTTCCTAACGTCCGTCATGTATCACAGCGAATAACAAAGTGGATTTAAATAACAAAAGCGAAATTCGAAACACACAATTCACAGCACAGACGAAAAAAATCCGACGTTTAAAAAGTTTTCGTTATAAGTGTAGGATTATATTTTAGCGTTTTGTTTACAATTAACCATAATTGAAAAAAAATTAAGCTTAATTAATTTGTATTCGTTATGTGTGATTCAGTAAATTCTCCATGGAATTCATTGCGGTAAAACGTATTTGGCAATTATACTGAATTAACATAAAAGTATAATTAATGAGAAAGAGGATTTAAAAAATAGACACAAAGGACAACAAATGATGAGAAAAAGAAATGAAAATGCATAAATTAACTAAAGTACAATGGCTAAACATTTATCTTAATAGAACTAGTAGATGATTACACACTTTAAATCGAATACTAATAAGTTAATAAAGTAGCACTGTTTACGGTGAGGTGGCTAGCGGTGCCGCAACTCCAACAGGCGGAATGCTAGGGGGCGCATTTTGAGGTTGTACAACAGCTGAGGGTGGTATGCTCGAAGTCGCAGATGGTGCCGCAATCGAATGACCAGCAATTGAAGGACCAGCGACCGCATCAATTGCCGACGTTGGAATAGCTGATCCCGAAGATGGGGTAGTATCTGCACAAATAAATACAATCAAGTTTTAATTTCTCCTTTAAAATGAAACAACATACCCATGGAATTTGGCCCCTGTTGTGGTCCACCTAATATAGGGCCACCATGCGGTGGTACAGTTTGTTGTGAACTGCTGCCATTGGCTCCGGAAGGGCCACCAGCGCTTGCTGCTGTTGCACCAGGCGCAGAAGCGGCGCCAGCTGGCATTGGCTGACCAGGTGGTACTCCACCAGTAGCACCACTACCAGGTGGCCCACCTTGCCACTGCTCCTGCTGCAAGCGATGATGAGCCTGCTGACGGGCACGGAATTCAGCAGCTTTTAATTGTTCCAAATGGAACTGTTGACGCTCCGTGATGAGCTGTTGACGTTGGTACTCTAAACCTTCCCGCTCGCGTTCCATGGTAGTTTCCAGTTCCTCAAAGTGTCTCAATTTTATTTCCAATTTCTTCATTTGCGTTTCGACCAGCAAAGCGACCAGAGATTTTATTTTCCGCTCTTCAAGCGCAGCTAAATGCTTCGCCTTTACGGCTGCCGATGAGAGCGCTGCAGCAGCAGCTGTCTGCACGTTTGTCTCATTAAAGACTGGCTTAGTGGGTTCGCTGTCCTTAGAAGCAGCGCTGCTGGCATCACCGTCGCTGACGTCCTCCGATCTGATATCTTTTATTTCGGTCTCTGTGGATGAGGAGGGAGTTAAAGACGGCTTAGTTAGTGATTCTGAGCTAGTGCGAGAATCAATACTTTTGCTACTATCATCTTTATTCAGTTTGATATCCGAGTCAGATTTGTCATTTTTATCATCGCTTATTTTGTTTTTAGAATCATCTATGGGAGAATTTTTGGTTCATGCAGGAAAAAAGCATGGATCGAAAGGGAAACAGAAAGTAGGGGGAACACAAGCCGAAAATAGAAGAAATAATTTGTTTATGGAATAAATTAATGGCCAAAATCGTAGAAGTTAAAATTTTGATTAGCAAAATAAATAAGAAAATAAATTTTCTCAATTTAGCAACTAAAGCTAGAAAAAATGCATAGTTAGAATCAATATAAAAATCATTAGGCAAGCACCTTCTTTCTTCGTCAGATCTTTCATTTCTTCTTCGAGTGCGCCTACCGCTGAAGGGCCACTAGGAGGAGCGTGGGGGTCATCGTCATCCTTCTCATTGCTGGTGCCTGCAATGCCACTATTGGCCAAACCAAATGTTGGATTAAATTTGCCAGTGACAGTTGCCTTCTCAACATTCTTCATATGGTTATCCATAATTGTAGCAGGCACCTCATCCTAATATTAAAAAATATATGTTCATACATTACCCTTTTGTAGGAATTGCACCATGGTTCACCTTAATCGCCGCGAATTCTTCCATCGCTGCCTTAGCTGCTGCAGCAGCTACTCGCGGATCCACAACAGAGGCCAAGAATGCTACAGTTGACATAATGGGATTTCCGGATTTACTGAACGGTATGGGCTGACATCCCAGCGGTCCTAGGAAACCACCATCATCTTCCAAATATGGATCCTCAATTGGCAAACGCAAGAAATGCAATATGCACTCGTCCTGGGTACGAGTGCCAACATGTTCGCACACCTTATTCCAGTCATCTTTATGCAACTCCAAACCCTCGAGCAGTAGTAGTGTCTCCTGATCTGTCCATTCACGTGCCATGCTAGCCGCAGTACGATTCTTCATAGCAGCCGGTTTCTTAGAATACTGATCAAGTTTCAATCCAAACTGTCCTGCACTTGTCCCATTCTCCAGTGTCTCAACTTTAATAGGCAAGCCGCCTGGTTTTTCCGCTTCAACGGATCCCTCCTTACTGTCCTTTAGTGGAGGCTTTTTATCCAAATCGAGCAAAATTTTAGCTGCAGACGGTTGCTGAGTCTTCTGAGGATTTAGTGCTTGTAAACCAGATGGTGTATCCGACAGTATGTGAAAGTGGGAAGTGGGCGGCGGTCCCATTGGTGTGGGACGCAACTCAGCATCGATTTGATAGTTGATGAGACCCCATTGCTCCAAAAAAGCATGCACTCGCATAATGGCGCAAACATCGCCTGCCAAATTGCGGCGACAAGCGGTGCTCGTCAAATATTCAGTGGGATTTAATCGATACGTATCAATCATAAAGTTTCTGTATGCCATGTAAATCTCAGGCGTTTTCGATTTGTTTTTGCTGTTGAAGAATTCGGGCATGGCGCGCTTCTCAATAACATGTATGGAATTGTAGTCGAACCAGGCCGAGTATGACGGTACGATAATGTGATGCGTTTGCTCAGTGACATTATCCTCCATGTCTTCTTTGGCGGAAGAGGAAAACTCTTGAGTATTACTATTGTCGCTTGTCTTACCAGTTTGAGAATTTTCACCATCACAAGTCGAGAGAGCCTGTGCACCACTACCACCAGTCATTTCGTCATCCAAATCTGTCATAGTTCCACCTTTAATCGGTATCATATCATTGTCGCGTGATTTTCCACCCGGTGCTGGACTGGCTGTTGACTGCAATGCTGATGCCTTAATCACCTCCTGAACATTGGGTTCTGTTGGTGGATCGTCCATATCACGTGTTAAATCTTCGTCTTCCTCATCATTACGCGATTTCTTATGCATAACCGCCGGCGAACGTTTACGTTTACTGGATTTTGAGGTTGTCGGAGATGGAGAACGTCGTCGTTTTTGTTTTGATCCGGAACTACCACTTGAAGTAGGTTTTTTCTTTTCATCTGCCATCATATCATCGATTGATAAACGTTGTTTATGCATTTTTTTCTTGCCCGCCTCGTCGACTTCGTAATCATCTTCGGCCATCCATTCATTGTAATGTTCTAAATCTAAAATCCATGATGCCGATACACGCCAACGTTCACCTGGGGACTCTGGATTGTCAGGTATATTGTCGGGCATATCAAAAGAACTCACCGCCCACGAATCGTATGACTCGGGAAAGTAGTACCAATGTAGCATAACATGATTGCCGCGCTTGAATATGGGTCGCGCATACTCATCGGGATGGGGGTCAACGACTGGATAAATGATATGGGTTGCATCGTCTTCATCACTAACAATTTCGACTCGTCGAGTAGCGAGTATGTCGCGTAATCGTGTTGCAAAACTTTTCTCTATTTCGGGCCTTATGAAAATGTAGGGTATGTGATAGAGGTCCGCTTCGACCAGAGCCTGCTCAATGTCAATCAAAAGTTGTATGTTCGGATCCTTACGAGTAGGATTTTTACCCACTGAGAAATCAAATTTCTTGCCACGTTGTTCCGCGCGAAAACGAAACATCGTGGAGAAAATTATGCACAATCCACCGCCAGGTTTGAAGTCCAGGAAGCATCGCATCTGCAAGTTGATTATTTTTTATATGTATACGAAATATTTATCTCATATCGACCGTGTCCCCACACCACTTACCGGGATTCTAGTTGCTGGGGGCTCTGCCGAGTTCTTGCCTAATTTGGCTTCCACATATTGCAGAAAATGTATTAATAACTGAGACAAAGATTCTTTTGTGATAGGTTCAGCATTGGTTAAATACTAAAATAAAACAGAATTGATTAAAAATGTTACGCATCGAATTGGGAGTATGGTCAGAGCAGCGCCATTTTAGTTTTCACATATTGTTGTCTGTCGGCGGCGGCGTTGATGTACTTACTTTTTTACAATTTTTTTGCAGCCATTGACGAATCGATTCGAAACCTTGCAACGTCTCTTGGGACTGGTAGAAATCCACATTTGGACTACCGTCCTTTTTGGGAGTCAAATTATTCATTTTTCCCAATTAATTGAGGTAATATTTAATAAATTTTATGCTATTTTTTCACACGCACAACACAACTCAATTTTTTCCCACAAGAGCAGTCTGACAGCAAGAAAGGAGAGAGCCGATAAGAGACAACTTGCTAACTGTCACTGTCAATTACTGTCAACTGCGGGCAACAGTGGATTAACATTACACTTAGAAAATTCACAGCTGCTGTAGTTAAATATAAATTTAGTTCATATTTTCAGAAATAGGTTTGTCCTAAAGAACAGAGATTGTGGGTGAAATGAACCAGTTCAACTAAAGCAGGAATGAGATGGTGTGTTAGGATTGACAAAATCAAATCATGCATAAACCAGGATTGATCCACTTATGGACTGCTTTACTACTAAACCATTATTTATCCCTGATCAAGTAGAAGGTATAAATTGTAATGCTAGCTTTTGACTATTGCTCATGTCTGAATGAATATAATATAAACATGTATAAGACAAACTCTCTTTGCAACTTCATTACAATTTCAAAAAGCTACGTATTTTTATAGTCTTAGCTTTTTATTTTTATTATTATAATTTGTACAAAAATGAATTAGTGTACAGTTTGGAAGAGGAGCACTAGCAACTGCGGCTTTCACCTCTCGTGTAATATATATGGTATACTAATGTTTTTACATTTAATACACGTTATATACTTTGTTAGTATTTTTAAATGAAATTAGTTAGAATAGCTTTTTAAATTTGTAAAAAAACTACTGAAGAATGAAGATTTTTGGCAAAAATTTATATTGTTTTTGTTTTTCTGTGGGGGAAAAATAGATTTAACATTATCTGTGGCATTTTGATCTGGGGACTCTGTTAGCGATTCTTTGGTTTGCATTTTTCGTATGTTGGCATCACTGCAGGAGCACTATAAAATACAATGGCTGGCAGTATAAATTAGACTCTCTAACGATGGCTGCTTTCCCTGAAGGTGGAAAATCGGATAAAATTAAGAAAATCCAAAACTTTATAAGTGAAAAACCAAATGTTAAATTAAAACGTTGAAAAAAGAGGTGTCGCATCTCGCAGTGGTTTGAGAAAAATCAATTGAATTGTGGCAATTAAGTGTTGGAATAAGGAATTGTGGAAATTTTGTGACGCGGCGGAGAGCAGCTGCAGGAAATATAAAAAAATACAGCTGCAACCAAATTGCGAAATCGGAAAGGAAAGGCAACAAAATTTTTAATTTTTGCAGTTATTTCGAATTAATTGGCAGCATAGAATGTATTAATTTTCGCGAATTGCACGTTTGAAAAGTGAAATATTCCATTACAAAAAAAGGAAGGAAGAAAACGGAGAATTGGAACGCCCCAGCACAGACGCAACGTCAACGGAACCAAAAAAGAAAAAAACGAAAAAACCTGCTAAAGGTGAGACTAGCTGCTCCGCCGCTCGCAGTGTCCCATTCATTTTTATTTTAAAATGCTTTCGTCTTTTGCAACTGTCTGTCCGGCTATCCGTCCGTCCGTGTGGATGTGTGAACCTATGCGTTAGCGCATATTTTGCTTTAGCCACAATATTTTATTTTTGCCGTCTTTCTTTGTCATTTTATTCTAAAAGCATAGAATAGTAATTTTTTCTTTTTTCATTTGGCTTTGTGGCCTTCTCGCCTTTTCGAATATCTCTTCTATTGATGTGTGGTGTGCGCTTATCGCATCGCCGGCCTCAGCATTAGGGCAAAAAGCAGTAATCTTGCCCGCCCTCTGCCTCATTCCTACGGCAAATTTCCGTAGCGAGAGAGAAAGAGACCTAAGCGTCCATGGCCACGCAACTCGCTGATAACAATACAAATTTATTTTGGTCTTAGCTTGTTTGCACAATTAATGAATCGATCGATGACCAGCAACAACGACGAAAGAAACACAACTGATTAAGCCAAAACAAATAAAAGAGATCGGAAAATTGTTTATTGCGATTGCTTGTAATGCTTTTCGCATGTAATAATTACTTAATTAATGTAATTCATTCGTTTGATCTTATCTGCCTCGTTTCTCCGGCTGTAAACTCTAAATAGGTTTAGGTGGCCTCAATTCAGTTTGTGAAACAAATTCTAAGAGAAGCGCTCTCTTATATTTGAATATGCTCATTTCGTAAATTGAAGGCTGCAGTATTGGCGGATTCTAGACCCATAGTTTACCTCATGGCTGTCATTGTAATTTCGGGACTCTTCTAGTTACATTAAGGACCAGTTCGTTGTGGTCAGGTATCCCATCGTCTCTTCCGTTATTAAATAAGTCATCATATCTATAACCACTTTTTTTTAAGCAATTTTTTTTCCTATAGAAGAAAGGACTTGATAAAATGGGTTACAAATTCCATCCCGGATGTATCTTTCACAATTGACATATTCGCTAAGTGGATAACAAAATTCATCATTAAAGTTTGTTATGGACGACGTTTGAGTTTCTCAGTTGCTTCTTTATCGTCCAGGGAAGGGGTCTTGCACCGTGTTTCTTTGGCCTGGGTTCACAAATAATTGCAACAGTGTTTTAATTAGAAAACGCTGCCGATATGATTTCATTTTTTAATATTTGATTTATCTTTGTACATACATAGACTCACTCACTCGAACATATTTTTTATTATATACTTTTTTACGATTTTTTCTTCCTCACATCTTTCTTACTTGCCTCAGCTACGCGGTTGAGAGCAATTCAAATAAAACTATGTACATGTGTTCCATGCAAATGTATGTATGTGCGTAGCTAAAAGTTTAATTACCGGCTGCGAGCTGAACCGTACTTGTCCACGTGGTGGGCTTAACGTCTCTATGTTTGTTGTTGCCGGTGGTGCTGATGTTGATGATGTGGTAAAGCTTGCAATTGTGGGTAACGAGATGGTAGAGAGGCGAAATAATTTACGATCCTTTCAACTTGGGGGAAGGAAGCATGTATGTATGGTTTTCCAAAAGGAAGTTCAAGATTGCAGTCTTACAGAAGCAATAAATTTGATTACATTAGAATATTCTCATACCTCACCTGAATACTTATAGATTCACTCTAGTAGATTTTAATGACTAAATTTAGCCAAAGATTAGTTAAAGATCATGTTGAAACTACGAGGTGTGATCAAAAAATAACCGTTATTTTCAAATTTTGTGAGATACGTATGTTCGATGTTCGCATTTTTTTCCTGTTATGTTGGTACACATCTCTGTTATACATGTTGGCAATACCAACCATTTTGGATTGTCAGTTTGTTTTTGACAGATAAAAAGGTTAGTCGTGTTTTGGTGTGCTCTTCGATTTTGTACTATTCGAAAAAAATGGATCAAAGAAATTGTATTCAGTTTTCTGTAAAAAATGAAATTAAATGCGCAAGGACATTTGAAATGTTGACTGTGGCCTTTGGCGAGTCTACTATGAGCAGAACACAAGTTCAATTGTGGTATAACCGGTTTAAGGAAGGCCGAGAAGATGTCAATGACGATGCTCGTCCTGGTCGCCCGAGCACGTCAACAACCGATGAAAGCATTGACGCAGTGAAGAAAATGATTTTGGATAATCGTCGAATCACTATCAGAGAGGTTGCTGATGATGTTGACATATCGTTCGGCTCATGCCAAGCAATTTTTACGGATGTTTTAGGCATGAAACGTGCGGCAGCGAAGATTGTTCCAAAATTGCTAAATTTTGAGCAAAAACAACGTCGCATGGACATCGCTCAGGAGCTGTTTTTGGCCAAAAACAAAACCGTTATCATGCCTCTACCACCGTATTCACCGGACTTGGCCCCCGCTGACTTTTTCCTCTTTCCAAACTGAAGACACCGATGAAAGGAAAGCGTTTTGCTACGATTGAGGAGATAAAAGAAAAATCGAAACAGAAGCTGTAGGCGATACCAAAAAAAGCGTTTCAGAAGTGTTTCGAGGATTTAAAAAAACGCTGGCATAAGTGTATTATATCTGAGGGGAATTACTTTGAAGGGGACAAGATAGTTGTTGATGAATAAATAAATACTTTTTGAAAAAATAACGGTTATTTTTTGATCAAACCTCGTATATGGTCCGACCTCAACACAACATGGCTCTTAAATCAATCGGGTGATTGCGGACCAAGTAATTAAAATAACATCTACCATTTCCCGCCCCTATCCAATTATACTCAATTATAGCGATCGATATCTGACTGACAGAACAACGTCACCACCATTTAAAGCTTATTATTGAATTGTTCCATGTGCACGTAAAAATATTCACAAACAATTTTCAAGTATTATCACTTTTTGTCGGTCTGGTATCGCTTTATATCGTCTTTGTCTGGAATTTTCAGTGCCTTTCGCTGTACTGAGAAATACCCCGTAAGCTGTTCTATCGGCTTTTGGATTAAATCGTATTATTCTCATCCATATTAACAATATTTTACTCCATTCTGCTGTATTGAAAAGGTTTGCTAACTCAGTAGTGGTGTTGAACTAAGGGAAGTACAACTTCTGTATTACTAACCAACCCCATCCTTTTGGTACGTAGAATAATCGTTCCTGTTATTTTCTTTGTAGTTGGGTTGCAATGCTTAATTTCTGAAGATACCCCAATGCTCAGACCTTCCAAAAATACACACGGAGTACATGCGATGTTCATGAAGATGAGATAAAACGAGCGGAATATTATACTTATTTGTATAAATATTTTTAAAGTATGTTTGGTTTTATTTTGCTGATTGCACGCCATAGTCAATTAAAATTTTTAATGGGCAAATAATTGCTTTCATTGTAAATACCCATAACAAAGTTGTGCAATTTTTTTAACTCTTATCTTGATGCGAATTGTGACATTACCTTTATGTATTTAAAGCCATGTCCATATATTTATAGACGTACATATATAAACACAATATTTAAATATTATATTTTCATATATCTAATCAACTTTTGCCGATAAAGCGTCGCTGGGTTGGTGCGCTCGCGACAATATGGTTAAATGACTTCTATGGAGAATTGGGATTTGTCTATGACATGTTGTGAACACACTTAAAACTATAAACAGATAATTTGTGTTTGTGTTTGCTGGAAGAGAGAATCGGAGAGATCTGGATAAAGGCACCCACCCATCATTTACCGTGTTCTTCGATGGGAAAATGTGGTCTGAACAATCCAGTCAACAAACAAAGAATCAAAAAGATAAAGAACTGTGAGCGTGTACTTCCGATTAGTGCAAATCAATAAACAGTGCAAACCTGCAAAATACTCGTAACTTTTTCAGTCAGAAGATCTAAGAAGAGCAAAGAAGAGAACATACAATGAAACTGTGAAGGGTTCATCATCATTAGCAATAAAATGCCCCCTCTATTCTTCGGAGTTGTTCGACTCTGATTGTCAATTTGGAAAATATTGTAAATCTCTGCTTGTATCTCGTATCTAGCTTTCTTTCCTTCTTTCGCTTGGTCGATCGATGGATTCATTCCTTAATATGTTCATGAACATTCGCTGCGACATTCTGTGACCCTTTTTACAATCTGCATTGTGGGATATTGCAATTACTCTATTTTGTCCACAATTGAAACTGATGGATCCATTTATTGTTAATTTTTGTATCTCTCATGCTCCACGGCATCTCGCTTTCCACCTAGGGCTCTTCAGCCAATTGATATTGCACTGTATAACATCCGTCTTAAGACATATTTGCATATAAGTAATTTGCTCTTTGTGCTTTTGTAATGTGTTCTATTAAGCGCATCTTGTATGATCGTCTTCCATTAAGCGCATCTTGTATGATAGCGGAGACAAAAAGTCCCCTTTTGATGCTGTCTTTAAGTAAGGTGCTCAACAATCATGGAGGAGGAAGTGTAACACAAGTTAAATATTTAATACACTTGTGCAATTGTACAAATTTCCATATCAGAAAATAACAAAACTAGATTCTACGAAAACGTAAATTGGTTCTTCAAAAGGCACGTCTCGTTAAGTGAACTCTATGACTATGACTACTTTACGTGATGGTACATGACTTGGTTATATAAGTGTATTTTCATGCTGCCTGCACTCGCACTTAGGCCATCATTCTATAGAACGATTCGAGCGGTCGTGCTGTATAACAGACAATGTTGATGTAACCAGAAAGGAGGCTCATTGTAAGTGGATGTGGTTTACCCTGTTTGTCCTTAATTTTATAACGCATTTTAAAAGCAATTAACCAAATAAAGTTACTTACTTTCGTGGCCTAATCGCAGAATCTGCGAAACAACCCGCTATCGGATTACGGACGAACTTAACAGAGCTCGTCAGGTGCCTCTGCAATCTGTTATAGCAAGCGTGGTTAGGGTTTCCTCGACTGGGTTCTTCCATCGGAGGCATGGTCGTCCCCTAAGTCGTCGTCCAGCGGCTTCCACTTCGAACAACTTTTTCACTGGAGCTTCTTCGTTCATACGCACGACATGTCTAACCCAGCGCAGACGTTGTATAGTGATGCGACTGACTATGTCAATATCAGCGTAGAGCTCGTACAGTTCATGGTTCATCCGAATACGGTAGTCGTCGCCGACACGAACAGGACGGCAGATTTTACCACATAAAGTTCCCGTCTACTTTTAGAGTGCACAAATTAATGTATCCAGTGAGACTCACGTACAGATTGATGATATTACAGAATGATATTTTAGGTATGATATTTTAAGACGATGATTTTAGGTAGATTGACTTAAGGAATGTGTTTACTGGAGCTGTTTTAAGGATTACCTAACCTAACCTTACCTAACCTGACTGAGGATTACCAACACTGCCTTCATTCTAGGATTGGCTGTCAATTTCCAGTTGTGTCCTATTATTTTTTCTTAAATCGTACAATTTTTTTTTCAGCTTCCAATTTGGTTTGATTTCTTCGATATTCGATCTACTGATATATGCGAACTATATTTTACCACAGGTCTATTATCTAAACTATGTCAAGTCAGTTTTGGTTGCGTAACATATAATGATAATAATCCCAGCGGATGAGTTATCTTAGTGTATCCTCAGAGGCTTCCAAAATCTAAAATCAGTTCAGTCATATACTTCCGATTGATTCCTTTCGGACATACTTTATATATAATACAAGATAATGAAGATCTTCCGCGGCTACTTGTCCATTTGTGAGCATTGCGATGGACTTGTAAACCACTTATATTCCACCCACTAAAATACAAACATACATTTGGTACAACGAATTGGCTTGTCTGTCTCTCTACTTTTGGTGTTGAGCTGTTTGTTGGTAGAATCGGGGTGTTCCAAGCTCATTTGACTGCTGTTCTGTCCTCTTCCAATGAGTTGCATATCAAATTATAAAAATTCTCTCTTAAGCATCTCAGCGTTTCTGTTTTCGTCATATTTCCAGATATGAATGAGTCCAGCTTCCTTTATGGAGAGGAGGTTATACAATGTTTATCTCAGTGGAATTGGGTCAGAGTGTTTCATTTAGTTTCCCTGTGTTGTATGCTAGTTGTATATCAAGAAAACTTAAGTCATGGGTGTCCAACCTTTTGACTCCCCTGGGCCAAATTCTATGAAGATGGCTTGACATCTGCAACACCACTAATTTAGCTTATTTATATTAAATTAAATCAAATGATTAATTAAAACTATATAATTTATTATGGTATATTTATTTAGAATTGGTTTTATGAGATTACTGCATCATTGAAAAATTAGATTGGGTGATTTGAGATTATTCTTCGATTTATCCAGGTGATTTCATTAAAAGGTTTATTATTTTACTATTCTTATGGTTCCCGCTTCAAAATAGCTACTCAAGGATGTATATATTAGGATCTGGGAATTGAATTGACATGTTATTTTCTGGCAACAGGCAACCTCACATTGAAATCTATTAAAAAAGCCTTGCTTGATTTTGTGCCTTCGAGGATTGTGGGTGGTAACGAAGTGTTTTTATGGTGAAAATAAAACGAACTATGGATTTTGATTGGATGGAGTATAAGTGGCGGTCTGAAGGAAGTTGCAGTAATCTCCAGTGAAATACAACCAGACCTTTTTGTATTGTGCATTAGTCAACTCATCCTGGGCTTGAAATGAAATTTTTTAGGTTGCCGAATTTTTTTGACAAACGTTTTTTCTTCCTTTTCCTTAAGAACGTGGTAATTACAGAGGAGGTGTAAACTTGTTTATATGCCCTATATTCCATACAAAAGTAAATCTGTGTAAATCTGACTCCTTGTGCATATGGTTGTACGGAGCTTGTTCTCTAAGTGGTTTCTAACTAAACTTTACTTACAGGATTACAATTTTAGATAGGATTTCTTTTATGGTTGTCCCATTCCCAAATAATGTGGGTGACTTTTGCTTTATTTCTTCCAACGAACTTTATGTTCACATTATATTATATTTCCTCCACTTTTTCTAGGAACGGTTGTTCCTAGTTTCTCCAATAAATATATCTCATATGATGTTCATATAAGTAACCCAAATGCAAGTCTTTAATCTAGGTACATATATCAATAATAAATATATGGGTGGACTCCTATATAGATTTTTTGCACAATCAAGTTAGTGGAGGATTTCCGTGCGTACCAAATTCATCTGCTTTCTTAGGAGTTCCGTCGAAAACTGTTATCAGTTTCGTGATTGCACTTTTAGCTGCCCAGAGTGACATGCGCGCCGCCAGACGGACACACCTGTATTGAAATGTGTATTCCAATATTTTAAGTATACAACCATCCCATAAACCCTTATACGAGGTTGCAAGCTGCAAGTACTGCACACATTCATCCGTACAGTTCAACCTGCAATTGACTGGCATTTGCTTTGTCGGTTCACCTTTATTTGAAGAGAACAAATAATTACCGGAAATGAGGTAAAAATAGTTTTAATTTCGATTGAAAAATAGGTTAAAAAATTCATAATAAAAAAAATTTATTATAAAAAGAAAAATGTTTGTGAAAGAGCTAAAATAAAAATGGTTTAAAGACATTAATGGCGGCTTTAAAAAAACAAAATTGTTTGTCATTGTATCAAATGCTTTTGGAACAAATTCACTTAATTTTGATCATTTTAAATTAAATATACATAATTCAAAAACCATAAAGAAGGCGGAACTCGGAATGAACCGGCTACGAGATACCCTATACACTAAAAATGGTTGTGCTTCAAACCACGCCCATAGATAAAGTGGTGGAGCGAGTTAAGCTATGACGTATATAGAATCATATAAGTAACTACTACGGATGATGCTTTGTAGGAACGTTTTTTCTTATTGCGGAGCTTTGCACGGCGGTGGGGGTGGCATCTCATATGTATACGTAAAATATATACCACAATTATGCTCCACTGAATTCAATTTTGTTCACAAATCTTAAAATTATGGAAATAGTAGGCGTGGCGGTATAGTTACACCCGCCTATATTTTATTTGGTGTTTTATATATGCTCATAAATCTTAAAATTATGGAAATAGTAGGCGTGGCGGTATAGTTACACCCGCCTATATTTTATTTGGTGTTTTCGTAGTGCCACTGTGATGTATTATGTTAAAAATTCGTTCATAAATCCTGTGAAGGGTTCCAGTTACGTAAATGTGTGAACTGAGTCATAAACGAGTTTATATTAAAATGCTGCACTTTTTCGTTCATTGCAGTGCTGTCAATTTTTTCTCGCTCGGCAGGATAATGGGATATTGCCCTTTGCAAACTAATCAAAGTGGCTGTATTAGAAACAGTGCCCTTAGCGCCAGGTCAAGTGGAAGTGCCATTTAAAGTTTTGGTTTCAGTTGTCAAGAATGTCATGTGAACGAATGCAGTGGGGTGAAAGAGAGTGGAAGAACTCAAGCAGAAAATACACTTGACACTTAAGGAAGAGCTCTCACCCCACATTTTCATACCCACCACACTTACATTTGTGCATAATACCGCAATAGTAATATTCCGTTTCTTCTCTTGTAGGGTGTCAAAAGAATTTTAAAAAAATGCTTCCAACTATTGCTGATAGATTTGTGATGCGTGTCCACATTTTGAGTGATTTTTTTATTACCTGTGCTGCTTCTTTTTATTGGTGTGAATTTGCTCTCATTGATAAGTACGATATGTATCTACATACATACATACATACATACATAATCCATGCTTACACACATACATGTGTGTGTATGCGTGTGTGTGGTACATTTCTATGCTTAGTTGATGTTTTTGTGTTTTTTTCATACGTTTAATTACATACATATGTAGTTAAAAAATAAAGTTTGCATGAGCAGACCAAAAGAGAAAAAGCTAAATTAAACTTTATCCAATCAATTTATGATATCAACGCCTCGATACAGTTGCCACAGATATTGAAGCAGCCTGCGACTAGGTTACACGTACATCACCACCCTTCTCCCCCGGCCGGGTAGCCTAGTGCATTACTCAGTGTTTTGTTTTTTATTGTTGACTTCATGATTATGTTTTATTTCATATTTCCCTGGCAACATTCATTTCTTTTGTAATGGTTTGAATGCTAATTAGTGTTATGTCTTTCTATATGTTTTTTGCAGATTAAGGACCGAAAAACAAACTCTCTTCTATTTAATTAAACTTCAGGAGAAACCGAAATAATAATACAATAGGCTAAAAACGAAAATACAGATTCCAAAAATTAATTTTTGTTGACTTTTTCGTGTGGAAATACTGCCAGACAGCAGCTGCAAGTTGTGCGTCAGACAAGGCACACAAGAACAAGAGGCAACCGGGGAAACAGTGGAAAAGTACACAATGACATCGAGGTGTGTATTTATTTTAATTGCAGACTAGCTATAAAACAACTGTGCTGGTTCCCAAAAATAATACGTGAATTCCATTTAATTCTTTTCTCTAGACTCGACCGTTTGTTTATACTGCTGGAGTCCGGCTCCTCTGCCGTGACACGGCGCGCTGCCGCCAAACAAATTGGCGAAGTACAAAAACTGTATCCACATGAATTGCATGCTCTGTTGAATCGCCTTATTGGCTATTTACACAGCACTTCCTGGGACAC
The DNA here is from genome assembly GCA_920105625.2 of Clusia tigrina. NCBI lineage: Eukaryota > Metazoa > Arthropoda > Insecta > Diptera > Clusiidae > Clusia > Clusia tigrina. The sequence continues at coordinate 24,674,937 of OV050031.1, read as the reverse complement.
GCGTATTGCGGCGGCGCAAACAGTGGAAGCCATTCTGCTGAATGTGCCCGAATGGAAGCCGGAGCTGTATGTGGGAGCAGCTAATAGCAGTGCTAGTTTCGGCACCGTCAGCGTCATTATAAAGCATGACTTGAAAAAAGAGGACACGGAGGAGGATAGTTGCCATTCGAGTTATTCCAATCCAGCGACAACGGCTGCGAGCGACTACAAAGATCGCCTTTTATCGTTCGACGAATTCAATTTGGGGCAAATTCTATACAAGGGCGCACGCCTTATCGGCTCCGAGGGCAATGAATTCGATCTCCACGATGAAGCGTGCGCGGGGGAAACGGCTGATGCGGCGGCGGAACGTTTAAGTCGTCAGCGAGCTTTGGTAAATGAGAAATTGGGTCTGACGCAGGCGTCCAAATTGGGTGTCAATCTAACCGAAATGATCACCGATGAAGATATGGAGCGTAGTTCCAGCTCTTATAATGCTAATGAAGAGAAGGTGGGTGTGTCAAGAGTGGACTTTCATGAAAAAACAAGTTCATTAAAAATTAAAGAAAATTTCACTAATTGCTTATAAAAAAATCTATATAATTAATTAATAATATCCTCATTGAATGTACTCGTTTCGTTACAGGTTCCCGTTGAGCATATTTTGAATATTAAGCCCAACAAAAATCTAATTCCATCCAACGGGCAACAGTTGAGTTGTCGTGAAATGAATCGTGCCAGACGCAAGGCGCGTCAAAACATGACTGTGACCAATGTAGCTACCACAACAACGACAACCTCCACACCAAGCCTCAGTCGTAGTAATTCGTCGACGCCGAGCAATAACGGCGGAGGCAGCAACAGCAACGATGAGCCAGAAAAGAAGAAAATCAAAAGCGAGATACAGAGACAAGAGGTCTTCTACAGTTTAAGTGGTGAGCGAAAATAAATAAATTAAATCTTAATTGCTATCGCAATGAAAGCACAATGAAATGAACTCCTTGTTGTTGTTTCGTAGATCCCGTACCGGATGCCACTGGTGCGTGGATAGATGCAGTCAGTTGGCCTCTGGAGAATTTCTGTGCACGCTTGTATGTGGACTTATTTAACCCGAAGTGGGAAGTACGCCATGGAGCCGCCACTGCGTTGCGGGAATTAATCAACAATCACTCGATGGGTGCGGGGAAAAGTTTGCAAATGTCCAGAGAGCAGGTAGAGTCAAAGGAGTTCAATTTTGTGTGTAAACGAAATTATATTTTCAAATTGCAATTTGCAGATGACACAGAATCACAGTTTATGGTTGGAGGACGCTGCATTGCGGCTGCTCTGCGTTCTTTGCTTAGATCGTTTTGGGGATTTTGTATCGGATCAGGTGGTCGCGCCAGTGCGTGAGACATGTGCTCAAGTATTGGGCACAATTGTCAAAGACATGGAAGCCGCAAAGGTCAACAAAATTGTGCAGATTCTTTTGAAATTGATCAAAGAGCAAGAATGGGAAGTGCGTCACGGCGGCTTATTAGGACTAAAGTATGTGTTTGTGGTGCGGGAGGATCTGTTGCAGATCTATTTGCCACAAACTATATCAGATATACTACTTGGTCTTTTCGATGCTGTTGACGATGTTGGCGCTGTTGCGGCTGCCACCCTGATACCAGTTGCCTCCTGGTTGCCAAAATTGCTAAATCCGACGCAAGTGTCTTCCATAGTAAAAATGTTGTGGGATTTACTCTTAGACCAAGATGAACTGACTTCGGCATGCAACAGTTTCATGGGTTTGCTGGCCGCCATACTATGTCTTCCACACGCTTCCAGTTGGATACAGTAAGTATTTCATACCGTCCCTACAAAGTCTTGTTACACCAAAATAAACCTGTCTCGCGTTGCTCTCTCGTACACAATTAATTGAAAATGTGCTTGAGGAAATGAGGCAGCGAGAGGGTGACTCTTATGGTCCTAATTAATTACACTATTTGAGTACATGGGGTTTCTTACATTACTTCTTCTAGAGTTATCCTCTATCTCCAGTTAGTGTAGATTGCCTTTGGGCAATGCAAATTCTCTCCTCCAATTGTGTAAGAAAATTTGGGTGTATTTGGGTGTCACCAAGCTAGCTGGCTGACTTTAAAATATCCTTTTGAAATATAAAAAAAAAATAATAAGAAAGAACATCTGATTTATACATCATTGATTTTTTGGAGTGGTGTCCAAATTAGCTAATCAAATACAGCCGCCGTTTAATAGTATTACACTATTGGAAATTTGAATGTTGGTTATTAACATTATCTTCTCTTTAACATATGCCACCATAGCATTTCGATGACTTCCTGATTCTTAACAGGATGCCCTCATTTTATTATCATATGGCACCATGTCATTTTCGATTACTACTTCACGGTTCTTAACAGGATGACCTCCTTTTATTAACATGACATCATGGTATTTTCGATCACTTCATGGTTCTTAACATTAAGTCCCACTTTTATTGACATACGCCGCCATTTCATAACCGATGACTTCATGGTTCTTAACATTATGTCCCAGTTTTATTAACATATGCCTCCATGGCATTTCGATGACTTCATGGTCCTTAGCATTGTCCCAATTTTATTGACATACGCCGCCATTTCAAAACCGATGACTTCATGTTTATTAACCTCATATTACATTTTACAATGTCATGGCACTTTAAAGCCTCTTTTGAATCTATCGAAATAATTCCAATAAGATTGTTTTCAAATATGTCACTCGATTGCCTTTTCTACAGGAAATTGGAACATATTTTAAAATTTTTTGAAATCCGCCTTAAACACAGTGCAAAACCCAGCTTACAAAGTATTAAAAAAGAGACTCTTTAGTAACGTATACGATAACCCTAGAAATCCTGCTCTTATTATTATTATTATACCTTACATCATGATTAAAAATATCTGTAAGGGAATGGGGAAAGAGTACTATAGCACATAAGGCTTTCGACATAAAGGGAAAAAGATTTAGAAAGAAGTCCTCTGATACCTAACGCTGGGTAGTATTCGAACCCCACGCGTCCCCACGAGTATGCTACTCTTTCTTTCACCATCTAAAGCAAAATCCATGTAACAAACTGGTAGTTGAAGTATAATTTTGTCGAACAATGTCATTTTAATTGTATTTTTTGTTACAGAATGGAACCGATGTCCTCGCTTGTACCACGTTTATGGCCGTTTTTATCGCACAGCACTAGCTCTGTGCGTAAGTCCACTTTACTCACACTCCAAACACTTACCTGCAATAATATAAAAAAAGAAGATGCACCCGCTCACCATACTAATATAGACGCTTCTACTTCCATATCTAGTGTGTCTGCCGCTTGTAATATCAATTTTGATTCGAATAATTTGAAATTAAATTTCGGTGTCATCGATTGGCAATGGAAATTGCTGCAGCAAGCGCTACGTCACATCTTTCAACGTATTCTAGTCGAACCTCAGGCAGAGATACAGGAAATGGCCAAACACGTCTGGATGAACCTAATACAGCATGCTCATTTGAGCGCTTTGTTGCACGCAGCATGCCCATATGTCTCCTCCTGGATATGCTTGGCTATGCAACCGCCGAGACTTGCATTTGACACATCGATACTCATACATGCCTCAGTTGCCATCCCCACTACAACGTCAGTATCTTTTGCAACCGCAGAAACCTCGCGGCGACGCCGTCAACGTATAGGTGACGATTTGGGAGGTCACTTGGCGGCAATGGCCGCCACACAGAAGCTATTTTTGGGCGGCACCGAAGCTACGCCGCTAGAAGTGCGTGAGCGTAATTATATGCGTGCACGCATAACAGCGGCTCGCGTGTTGGGCGCTCTGTCGCATTACTTGGTGCAGCCAGCGCCGGGAGTGATCTACACCTCCAACATGGAAAGTCCCATAGACTGCTATACCAAAGTTTTGTTGGGCCATTTAAATTCACGCTCTGCCGTGCAACGTATCATCTGTGGTAAGTTTGAAGCTCTCTTTTTGTGTTAAGTTTGACTAATCTGAGCTTGGTATCTTCTTTTAGGTTTAATTATAGCATTTTGGGCTCAGACTGATCCTGCAGTGCGTCCGGGACCACCAAATTTACAGGAGAAATTACGCTTTTGTGTCATGGAGTATGTCTACTATGATGAAGTAGCCATATCATTAACTAGGTAAACTACGCAATAACGCAATCAACCTCAATACGGACGAAAAGCCATGGAGAATTTTTCTCTTTTCTGTATATTATGTTCGGGAAGAAGTCAAAAGTTCCATGAGAGTTTTCGTCCAGATTTGAATATCTGTGTAATCACTTTCATACTCGTTTTCAGACTTCTTCAAGACACGCATGATCTGATCGCCACACTCAAGCAATACAAAGTTCCCGTTAATGATTTCAACAATGCAAAAATTTTAACGCTCGACCAAATCGAAGCGGTGGCCACCACACTCACCGTCGACATTCATAAATACCCACTGAAGCCGAAAGTATTGGAGACGCTGATAGAGCGTCGCAAGGGACTGCAAACATCGTTTCAGCAGACATCCAGCGAGCAAGGCGCTTGCAATGTTAGCGCACAGGCGGCTCTCGCTGGTGCCATTGTTTGTCTGCGCTGCTTGCCAGAAAAGCTGAATCCAGTGGTGAAGCCGTTAATGGAGTCAATCAAACGTGAAGACTGCGAATTACTGCAGGAGTTGTCGTCGGAATTCCTCGTACAGTTAATGGATCAAGTTTGTGATAGAAATCCTAGTCCCAATACCAAAATACTAACAAACTTATGCACGCTTCTGAAAAGTGATAGCGATTTTACGCCAAAAATTACTTGCACTGAATTAACGCTAAAACAAACACCCCCGCCAGCTGACTCAGCGCATGCCACTTGTGTTTATTATGGCGTTTTAACTTTAAGTCTACAACAGTCTACTTCTAATTTTGGCAGTCGCAGTGCTGCGGGAGGTGCTGGCCACGCCATCACGCCTCGCGGTCCTGGCAGACCGCCGCTAAGTGAGTCGTTAGCGACAGAGAACGGAAACAGTGCCCCGACTGAAGTGAGTTGAATGCTATTCCCAGGATTTGTGGCTCTATTAATTAATTGATGTGTTCGTTTGTATTTTTCGTTGATCAGGAAACAAAAATGTGTCGCATACAGCGCTTGGGGGCCGCTTGTGCCATTTCGAAGCTCTGCACAACTTTCGGCGCGGATCTCATACAAAAGATACCAATTTTCCAACACGTAATGTTCGAGAAACTGGAACAGTTTGTGTGCAAATACACGTCCATGGATTTATTAGCTGACATCCAAATAGACTTAATGGAGACAAACGATTTGGTGACTTCATTACAATTAATTGAAATAGCAGCGCCGCACATGCATGATTCACTCCACGGCCATCTTTTTCAACTGCTGGACGATTTGGGTGTACTCATCACGCATCCCCTGAAAGCAGTGAGTCGAAATATTTGTATAAAGTTTTATCTACAGCGGTGTTATAATAGCTTTTTCTTGCAGATACGTCACATGGTAGCGCGATGCATTGCCACATTGGCCAATGTCGACGCCTACCGTACAATGGACTTTGTGGTCGGTCATCTGATGGGTTTGTTGCGCAAAATTGAGAATGTCATACAGCGCCAAGGCGCCATTGAAGCCATTGAACGTGTTGTGGACAAAATGCAAATCAAAATTGTTCCCTATATCGTCCTTCTAGTCGTTCCATTACTGGGTATGTTGTTATTGTATGTTGCACAAAGCACGCCTCTCTTATTATGGTTCCTTTACGCATTTTGCAGGCTGCATGAGCGACCCCGACCTCTCCGTGCGTCTGCTGTCCACGCACTGCTTTGCCACACTCATTCAACTGATGCCGCTCGATTCACGGGCCAATTGTAAAAATGAATTCAAATCGAAAAAGTTGCAAGCTCGGAAGACACGGGACCGCGAATTCCTCGACTACCTCTTTGCGCCGAAGTCGATACCCGATTACAAGGTACCCATACCGCTCTCTGTGGAGCTGCGTTCATATCAACAGGCAGGCGTCAATTGGCTGTGGTTCCTCAATAAATACAATCTGCATGGCATTCTCTGCGACGACATGGGCCTGGGCAAAACGCTGCAAACCATTTGCATACTTGCCGGCGATCATCATCAGCGTTTTGAGGACAAAGCCACTGCCCTGCCGAGTTTAGTTATATGCCCACCGACACTCACCGGCCATTGGGTGTATGAAGTAGAGAAATTCCTACAGAGCTCCACCATGCTGCGGCCGTTGCATTACGTGGGTTTGCCCATAGGACGGGAGAAGCTGCGTAGTCGCATAGGAGCGTGCAATTTGGTGGTGGCTTCGTACGACACCATACGTAAGGACATTGATTACTTCAGCACCGTCAACTGGAATTATTGCGTCCTGGATGAGGGTCATATTATTAAGAATGGCAAAACAAAAAGCTCCAAGGCAATTAAATTGCTCAAAGCTAAACACCGTTTGATACTCTCCGGCACGCCCATACAGAATAACGTTTTGGAGTTGTGGTCACTGTTTGATTTCCTTATGCCTGGCTTCCTAGGTACAGAGAAACAGTTCATAGCGCGCTACAGTCGCCCCATATTGGCCTCACGGGACTCTAAAAGTTCGGCTAAGGAACAGGAGGCTGGCGTTTTGGCCATGGAAGCACTGCACCGTCAAGTATTGCCATTCCTATTGCGCCGTGTCAAGGAAGACGTTCTTACTGATTTGCCACCGAAAATAACACAGGATCTTCTCTGCGAACTAAGTCCGCTGCAGGAGCGACTCTACGAAGACTTTAGTAGAACGCATTTGAACTCCGATTTGAAAGACTGTTTAGAAAACCTAGGCAACACAGAGAATCTCAATTCGAAAACACACATCTTCCATGCACTGCGCTATCTGCAAAATGTTTGCAATCACCCGAAGCTGGTGTTGACAGCGAAGCATCCGGAGTACACGAAGATATCCCAAGAGCTGACGCAGCAGCAGAGCTCACTGAACGACATAGAGCATTCGGCCAAGTTGCCAGCGCTAAAGTGAGTAAAGTTTCGTCGAAGTTTGTCTCCCCCTCACTGCAAAAATTAGCTCCATCTTGTTTTCATAGAATTAAGCAAAGCGTTAATTGTGCTGTTTCCGTTTCTTTATTCACAGGCAACTTTTGTTGGATTGTGGCATTGGCGTCCAGACCGAGTCAGTCAGTCAACATCGCGCTCTGATATTCTGCCAGCTGAAAGCCATGTTGGACATTGTCGAAAAGGATTTGTTGCGCGCCCATTTGCCCACAGCCACCTATTTGCGTTTGGATGGCAGCGTGCCGGCGTCAATGCGGCAGGATATAGTCAACAACTTCAACAGCGATCCAAGCATTGATGTCCTGCTGCTAACAACGCAGGTCAGTAACAGCAAAAACAAGTATTTCTCCTTCCCTTCTGTTTAATAGCTCCCTTTTACTTGTACTTTTAGGTTGGTGGTCTTGGTTTGAATTTAACCGGTGCCGACACGGTCATCTTTGTTGAGCACGACTGGAATCCCATGAAGGACCTGCAAGCGATGGATCGTGCCCATCGTATTGGACAGAAGAAGGTGGTAAACGTTTATCGGTTGATAACGCGCAAGTCGCTCGAGGAGAAAATTATGGGCCTGCAGAAGTTTAAAATTCTCACCGCCAACACGGTGGTCAGTTCGGAGAATGCTACCATGGAAACTATGGTCACCGGACAGATATTCGACTTGTTCAATCTAAACGAAAGCAAAAATGGCAATGATAAGGTTCCCGCCACAGCTGCGGGCATGGGAAATATGTCCATGAATGCCATTATTGAAAACTTGCCAGAGTTGTGGTCGGAGAATCAGTACGATGAGGAATATGATTTATCCAATTTTGTGCAGGGCTTGAAGAAGTGAGACACACACCCCCAAACAAATTCTCTCATACACTCACACATGTACAAATCATCATCATCACATGTAGCAGCTGTGATTGGCCATGGCTAACTGAAAAAATCCATATCTAAGTCGTCCGTCGTCAATTGAGTGGTCCGCCAACAGCGCTGAATCCGTTTCTAAACAAAGACTTTCCTGAAATTGTTCATCTTTTATTTTGTTTTCAATGCTGTCTTTGTATTTTACGAATTGTTTATTTATGTACAATTTTGTGTTTTTTGTTTCTTTGCGCATTGTGTTAATTCGGTTATTAATTTATTTAATGACAATTGAACGAGAACGTCTTTTAAGTAAAAGTTATATAAAATAATAAAATTGAATTTAATACAAATTGTTTGTTTCTGATAAATTCGTATTCAACGGCATCGTAAATCGTTTGCAACTAACTTGGAAGCCCACAAGATTAGATGTGAGCATATAAACAGAAAGGGTAGCGCTGTAGTCTTAAACGAGATTAGTATAAAGCATAGCTGGGGAACTTCGATTAGAATTAGAAATCATTACGATTAGAAAAATAAAATAATCTAATCATTCGATTTTTTTGATTCTTTAATATGTATTTTAGATTACTAATTGATTAGATTAGAACTAATCAAAAATCTAATGGCGATTAGCGACGATTAGTATATCTAATCAAAACTAAACTAAAAAAAAATCGATTAGATTTCTCGATTAGTTTTGATTAGATCAACTATTTTGAAATATTTTTGTTGTTTTTTTCGTTTAATTCATAAAGTAACAAACTTAAAAAAACTTTTATTCAAAATTTCATTGTAAACATAAATCTTATTCAAAAAAAAGACCACTAAATACTAGTTATAGTATAAACATTAAAGGCACGTTCTGAAAAAAAAAATATGAGATTGTCGACGCTTTAAATGTATGCTGATTTATATTAAGTTTATATTCAGCTTCATTACTACCAACTTATAAAAAGAAAAGTCAGACAATGAATTCCGTCTTGGGTTATTGACTATTCCAGCAAATGAAAACAGCCTTTCGACAGGCGCTGATGACGTAAGCGGGGTATTGAACTCTAGACACGCTTCCTTCAGTGCACCATATTTATTCCAAATTTCAGGACCTGGCGTCGGGTCATTCAAATATGCGTATAGCTGATTGCTAACCACTTCTTTGAAACCGTTTGACGCGTTTGGTGAAATTGGTGTTCTGGGAATTAACGCCTCCTCATCATCTTGAACCAAAATAATATTTAGTTTGAAAAATCATAAAATATTGATAAAATTACCTTCATTGAAATCATAAAAAGAGCTTTCATAGTCCAACTGAGGCACGACAAACAAACTTTTTCCATTGCCACGTAAAATTCTGATTTGAAAATTAATTTAGGCGAACTCCTTCCGACGCTACGCATTCTTTTACCATTCACTGCCGGTTCACTATTCGCAACAATATTCCTCTTGCGGATCACCTTCTCCGGGATAAAATTTGGGTCAACAACATCATCATCTGCCGAGAAGTCTTGGTCTTCAAACAGATCTTGATCCATTCCGACATTTTGCTCCATTTCGACAACTACGATATTGTAAATGTTATATTTGCGAATAGAGTTTTCACCACAAACAGTATGAATCAGCTGAGTGAACAGCCTGAACAACAGGGTGACCTTGATACAATATTATGAAATATTCAAAAATATTTATATCATGTAAATAAATATAGTATACAAAAATAAAAAAAATTTTTTTTTACAAAAATATTTCAAAATAGTTTATCTAATCAAATCTAATCAAAACGAATCGAGAAATCTAATCGATTTTTTTTTTGATTAGTTTTGATTAGATATGCTAATCGTAGCTAATCGCCATTAGATTTTTGATTAGTTCTAATCTAATCAATAAGTAATCGATTAATATAGCCAACTAATCCTAATTAATCAATTATTCTGCAAAATAAAAGTTTCGAATCCGATTACTAATCATTAGGATTACTAATCATTATTCCCCAGCTATGGTATAAAGAGGGCTTAAGTGACCTGCCACCATGCCCACCAACTATAAACTGCATATGAACATTGCAATAGAATAGTCAATGCAGTTATTGAACTGACATGAGGTGGTCAAGTGTGAGATAATTTGAAATGAGGTGAGTTGTAATGGAAAGGCGGAGGTGGTGAGATTCATTTTTCACCAAATGAGGCAACAACAAAATTGCTTAATGGCTACAGTCATGCTTATATGCATGCCTACTTTCATGGTTGTGTATCAGTGCATGCACTCACACACCACGCAGAGGGTCCTAAGAATGCAGTCCAAATTTTGGGTGATAGGTAGGTAGGTAGATTTAAGTGGCTAGCAAGGGCATACTCGACCAGAAGGTACACTTAGGCCATGCGCAGGTCCATTGTGATACCACAAGATAAATGTATACTTCCTGGGAATCTCTGTAGAGCCTTACTCCAGCCATTTTGAAAGTAGGACGAAGCTCAACACGTCTCATATTCATTGATTTGAGTTCGTCCGGGTCATTAAGGAGGCGGTAATTGCGCCTGGAGAGGGCTGGATAGAAATTAGATAGGCGACCGTCTCTTCCTCATTCTCTTCACGGCTGCGAAAGGATCTGGCACATCGAGTTCCAGCCTGGTGGCATGGCGGCCAAACAGACATTATGCTGTGAAAACTGCCAAAACATAGTTAATATATTGCCTATTCAAGGAAATGAGCTCTTTAGTGCGTCTGAGAACAAAAGAAGGCCAGAGCTGTTTAGTCGTATTGCAGGAGCTTTCTTCCGGTTTGAATGTTAACGGGAGGTATTCCTGCTTTGTGGAAGTTACTGATGATCAGTAAATGTTGTGCCGCGTCTAGCGAGTTCATCGACAACACAGTTATAACATAATGATCTGGCATCCAAGTCCGGGAGATGTGGTGTAGGCGCGCCAGCTTGTTGAACTGTGAGCGAGGAGGAGGATGCCTTGTTTAGGGCCTTGATGGTAGCCTGGCTGTCAGTGACGATGGGAACATGTTCGTCTGACAGATTGTACAGATTGTAGTAGTGATAGAGATTAAAATATTGCTATCACCTCCGCATAGAAGACGCTGCAATAGTCTGGGAGTAAGAAGCTTTAATTTAATTGAATGCTTTCATATAGGACGCCATCTCAAATTCTGCCCTCCATCTTGGAGACATCAGTATATAAACATCCTCCCCTTCAGCTTGGATTCATCAGTGTATAAATATCCTCCTTGTTCCGCTACCTCATCACTTGCTAATTTTCGTCTACTTGGAATTTGGCTGGAGAATTTGCTATCAAAGTGGAGACAAGGAAGGGTGTGGTTAATGTGGTTGACAATGATCGCAAAGTTTGTTAGTTAATGTGTTAGTCTGTTAATGTGTAAGTAAAGGCTGAAACCTGGTGGAGTACATCTGCTGAATATATTAAGTTTCGTCGGTTAGAGGGAAGCCATATGCTTACCAAAAGGCTCAATGGCGAGAAAGTGCGTAAAGCCCTTTGAATGGGGTTGATCTTAAGGTGCAGGTTGTAATAATCGCCGCCGATCTTTGTACGGAGTCTATTGACTTAATGTGGACCCCTTTGTTGAGAGCGGTCAACTAGACGACTTTGCCATAGAGGAGTATGTGTCTGATAACTGCTAAACATATCAATTCATAAGTTTCGATTCCAATTATTGCAGGATTACAGCTCTACTTTCGCTTTGCGAACTCCTTCGACAGTGTTAGTCTTCCAGTTTAATTTTCTATCGTGCACAAGTCCCAGATATCTCACCTGAGCCTTAATGTCCATTCTTGTGCTATTCAACTTGGGTGCACTGAAGGAGGGAATTTGTTGCTTCCTAGTAAAGAGGACAAGGTCAGTCTTTGAAGGGTTATCCTCCAGAACGCTATAAGCGCACCACGATGAACGCCTGTTAAGGGTCCCTAGATTATATCGACAAATACCATGATCCCATGATAGTTACATGGTCAGCGTAAGCTACTACCTGACATCCAGTGGTGTTGGGTTGTAACATCAGATCATTCAAGCTGAAGATCCAGTGGAAAGGAGTGAGCACCTGCTGTGTGTCGTTCGTTACCCGTCTTCTTACTTGGGAAGTACCTAGTGATGAGTTGATGACTTTTTTTACCAAGAGGTGCCTAGTAAGGGTATTGATGTGTGGTTGAGTGATGGTTTTAGCTTACTACTCACTTTACTTTGAATTCTATGAGTTTTGATTTCTTCTTCTTGTGAATTTTAATCTATTTATGAATTGCACTAAATTAATTCTTTAGTAAATAAATTACTTCAAAGATTTTTAGTAGTTTAAAAATACTTCATGGAATATCAAATGTAGAGACGCATTCATAGCAAACTTAATTGCGTAGTTTCCTGTTTGGTCACAGGGTTACTCCCACTCAACTCTGAGGAATTACTCGTTCGCTGATCGCGATTAGTATCTTCGTTGCTATTTGGTTCTTTGAGACCCGAGGTCATTTGGTTAAACGAAACTCTCGTTCGTATCGCCTGAGAGCCGAAAGCGAGCACCCTAAAAGTATGCTTTATATGAGAGATGAGGTGTTCTGAACACTTTACACTGAAACGAAATACTCGTTCCTTTAGTTTCACAGATTATGGCCATAAATACATCATTTACTCGAGGATATCGAGTTCTAGTTCCTTCTAGACAAGCAACAATGAAGCGGGCATTACTGAATACTGTAAACAAAGAAAAATGACAAAAAACCTCAAGAAGACAAAGACAAATAATAAAAAAAAACCTTGAAGTAGCGTTGCACTAACTCCGAAATACGCTTTCTTCAAAATTGCCCTCTTGGAAAGAAAGTGGGCATGCGTGCTAAACCAAGACGATCAAACCATTAATACTAAATTGATCTCTGTTGGAATGTTTTTCACATATGCTATGTAAAGTCTCCATGAAGTTGGGGGCATGGCAATTAAAATATGCGGACACATTGGCGAATTTTATACCAATATGGAAAATATTTGTATGAATTTTGTATGGATGTAGAGTATATACCTCAATGGTGGGCGTGTCGAACTAGAACGAACTAAACCACTTTCTCTTAGGTGTTTTAGAGTGGTACTGTAAAAAATTCGTCAATATCATGTCATATTTCAATGATAAACATTGTATGGATATGTGTGAATTGTGGGCGTGACTGCGGAGTTAAGCACCCAATTTCTTTTACACATACTGGCATCATCGGGCGAATATACGAGTAATTGTAGTACGTAATTTTTTAATTATATCCTTAAGAAGATAATTTTAATGGGCAATTTTCCCGACAGTTGTTTATTGGGGTAGGTGTGTCTCTAGTCCGATTCCTTAATTTTTTGATTATGGGTTTATATATATATATCCTTCATACGGAATTTCGTCCATAAATGTTGTGTGAGTTTTATGCTAGGAAAATATATGAGAAGACCAATATGCCGCCCATATGCTAACTTTAGATCACCACTAGTACTCATTCAACTATGAATTGGAGCGAATCTGAGGTCAAGTCAACAGTTGCATGTATGGGAGTTGGGTGTGTTCTTTGTACGATTTGGCTCATGTAACCATATAGTTCTACCTTAAGGGCCTGGCACTGCTTATGTGAAGATTCATTCAAATATCTCTGTTTGGAGAATGAATTTACATATATATAATATAGACGAATATATATGCATATAATATAGGCTGATATGGTTACATTGACACTGATCAAAATAGTATATATATGGTCAAAACTGACACACCTATTTTTGGGCGCTATCCTCTTAGTTCAACCTGTTCAACAGTTAGTCTTAGTTAGTTTTGGCCTTTTTAGGATTACTGGGAATGGAAACTAGTGGTAAAGTTATATATATATCGCAGATCGTAATATATCAGTTTCTGGATTACTTACCAATCTGTTTTTGGGCCTTACCTCTTCTTTGAAACTTATAAAATAATACCTAATAAGCTATTGCAGCATATTCCTTAGATTAAAGTGCTCGAGAAATAAACATATACAATCACCATTTCGAGTTTTATTTATTTAGTTCCATTGCAACTATTTTCCAGGAAAATTGTTCAGTTTCCCTTTGTCGCTCTTTGTGATTGGCATGTTCTGCGTTTGGCCGATCCCAACATGGCTAAAGACTCTTATCGTATCGGAAAGAGAACTCCAATAATTGCGCTTTATGACTGACTCAACAAGACCATAAACCAAAAAATTTGGTAATTGTTTTCGAATGGGAAAGAGACTCATAAATAACAGACCCAAAGATAACGAATTTACGAAATCACAGTTTCATGGACAAGTAGGACAGTGAAATTACACAATAATTATTGAAATGGAATTTCTGTCGACCTCGCAGTAGATGATTAAACAAGTGATTTTTATTGACTGCCCTTGTGATTCGATTTTCAAACGTTTCTATTCAGATAAATCCAGTTGAACTTTCCACGGTTGAGTGGTAGGGACTCAACACTTGACTTTAATGGTGTTGTTGTTGTTACTCATATTTTCCCGTGTCCTTCTAATACTGAGGATGTCAAAGGCAAACACCTCGAATATGATTCTAGCGAAAGCGGGCCAGACGCACAAAAAGTGGTCCACAATCTCATCTTCCTCTCCACAAGTGGACTGTCTCCAATGCCTATCATCTTATCCCTTACAACATGACCTATCGTTAGTCCTACCAGCAGCCTGCAGTCTCTCCTACCAAGTGACGGAAGAAACCTTGACGTTCTATCGGAAATAACAAGTAGCAAGCCTTTGCCCATTTGCTGCCTCTCACAGCCCCCAGTCGCGTTTCTGTTAACTGTGTAACCCAGTCACTGATAATGGTCCTAATGACAGCAGAAGGTGCGAGAAGAACAGGTTCCGAGTCAGTAAAACTGGTCTCTGATGCTTCCTTCGCAAGTGTATCCGCGACTTGATTATATATTTATACTTACTTTGTACGTGCCTTCGATATGATTTTTTTTGGTCGGAACAACTGATCATATTAAGCACTGAGACCATAAGACGTTCCATTTTTGGTATTATTCTTTGAATCCACCTGATCTGTAAACTGATCTCAGTAGATCCTGTGTCCCAAAGGTTACACTACTTAGGACGTGATTTTTTCTAGCAGTATTGCCTTGGGCTCACTCAATAGCAGCCTTTCAAAAGTTTTGGACATAATCGGCAGCAAGTTTATCGGTCTTTAGGATGCAACTTCTTCTTCTGTCTTTGCAGTTCTTGGAACAAGAGTAATTTCAGCGACTTTTGGCGAGGGGAATGGGTACACCTTAGTACTGCATTATAAGTATTACTTAACGGAAAAGTCCCGAGAGGATCAACTCGTATGGACGAGAGGAGGTTTTAGGGTAGTTCAAGTCACCCACTGACGGCTATGGCCAATGGCAATAGACGCTTTCCTCCTATTAAAAAAAAAATAAAATAAAAAAATTGGTGACATTTTTTAAAGCACTTTTATAATTTGACTTGTTATCAGATGATATCCTGGTGCTTTTTATGCTCAGGTATTAGAGCATAAAGTTATTAACTTACCTTACTTTGATAGGTAAGATCGGTCATTCCATGTAACCTGGAGCTTCCAACAACGTATGAATGTCGTCTTCATTTTGTTGTGGAATATTGGGGAATTGTGTAAAAACATCACAAAAGAGTTTGGCACACGCCCCTACTTTATCCTTGTCGGTTGCTGCTCAAGAACCATTCACTGTTTTGATGGGAGCAAATCGAGGAGTGGGATTCTTCCACTTGCCTTCCATAATGAATATTCCGTGGCATCTGTTGCTGAGAAATAGTTCTGAATCCCATAATTGCCATGAGCTTGTCTCTAAGTTCTCTTGCTGCCTTATAAAGCTGTTTCTTGTCTTCTGGATTTCGAGTAATTTGCCACACCTTTCTTGGCTTTCATTTGGCACCTACCGTCTCTTTAATTACTGGGTTCATCGCGCACTTGCTAACCCTTTTTTTTAAGATTCGGAGTAGCGACCGAGTCAGTTAAAATAACATATCATTTTATTGGGCTTTTCGAACCGCTTCCTCAATATGTTGGATTATTTATGATCTGGATTATTTATGATCTGTATATTCAGGGATAACATGTTACAAATAATCTCTTTAAATTGAAGCCAGTTTATACGCTTATTACGCTTATTGTCTTACCATAGAAGAATGGTCTAATGACAAATCCAACAATGAAGCAGATCCAAGACGATGATATGGTAAGGTCAATAAGGGTACATGGAAGAAGAAGGGTTCCGTATATCCTCATAAAAAATACCCGCATTGCTGTATGAATATTAACACCAGACAATAATTGAAGGGTTCAAAACATCAACTGATAATATCGAATGAAGGATTCACACTCATGTGAGACTGCGGGACCACAATCAATTCTGTGAATTGAGAATATTGTTCCAACAGCACTAACGATAGTCACAGAATACACGAGTATGAAAAGTCACATGAAGGGCGCTGAAGCGAATATTGGAAAGCAAAGCTCAAGAATTTAGCCCATCGTACATCCAGGAGAAAGAAGGGAAGATATCCCAGATATAAGTATAAGCATATATATTAACCATATCAACTTGACAATCACAGTCAAATTGGCAATCACAGTCAACTTGGCAATCATAGTCAACTTGGCAATTACAGTCAACTTGACAATCACAGTCAACTTGACAATTACAGTCATACAACTCCGAAGAATACAGGAGACAGTTTCTGGAGGCCAAAGCCCATTGTAGTCATTGTGTCCCACAGTTTCTTTCATGTTGTCTTCAATGTTTTTCGATGGAACAATTTCCTAGTAATTAAGTGCAGGTGTTGATGTGTGGTTGATTGGCATTGTTCCACAGCTCTTTGTGTGTCTTTTGATTCCTGACACAATGGAGAACTGTGGATGGTTTCAAGACTGCATCGTATCACTGTAGAATTCGGCGATAATTTTGGACTGGATTGTTCAGAACACATTTCCACGAAGACGGAGGAACTTGGCTCTCAGATATATACATATATAATAATCTTCGTTGTTGATTTAGCGTTGTTTTTGAGCACATTTTTTCTTTGAATTTACCACAGAATTGCTGATAAGTGACTTCAGTTGAAGTTATCGAGCGCAATTAAAACTTTATTGATAAAAACAAAGCACACGCCCTCACGTCTGAACACACCAAAAAGAACAGAGGAAAGAATGATGCGTGTCTCAGTGCCAGTGCTGAAATTGTGGTATAAAGCCCACTCGACTTCTGGAGCGGTCGTCAGAAGAGAAAGCGAAAGTGTTCCCCACAGAATACGATTCTTAAATTAAATTACATTCGTATATAAAACAACAATAAAAAGAGTGAATAATATTAAAATGAGTAATGCAAAAATGAGGCATTTATTCCTTACTGTGAGTCTACTTCTTGTGTGGTTCTCGGAAATTCGGGGTCATGGCTACTTGCTGGGTTCACGATCTTCACGGTGGCGCGATGGCGTAGACCCAACGGCGCCCAAGAACTACGATGATAATGGTCTCAACTGTGGAGGATTGCATGTAAGTATGAATACGTAAAATATTTTATGGGGGCAAGTACGAGGAATACAGGGGACAAACAATGAGAACCCCGGAGAATTCACTTGAAAAAGGACTCGTTTGTTAAATTGATGTGCATCGGTTAGGTTGGTTTCTCGTGGCAGCCAATCTGCAGACCAACTCACTCAGACCACTATGGGTCCATTTTGATACCACCGCGCAACACTGTACCTCTATCATATCAGTTTATCACTCGTGAAACCATTTCGAGCCCCAGTAAAGCGCAGGATTTGTTTGACCTTCGCGATGATGTGCTTACTTTGGAAACAATTTTGGAGGCAAATATAATGCCCATCCAAAAGTAACCTCACTCATACAAGATGCACTTCAAATGTCTCATGCAATGACATAAATCAAAACAACAAAACATATTTTGTAGGCACTCCACAACTCCACTTCATCGCTGAGGAGAAACAAGATAAGTGACTAGATTAGATCTAAAATAGCAGGGAGTACTAGCACCGCGGTCCCTAAGGACCTATTGTGCTGTCATTCACTCTAACTTTAGGCTTTTTATAAATTGCAGCACTTTGGAAGGTTGAAGTCTCCAAATTGCGGGAGGGTCTGTGAAGAACTCCCCCAGAAATTTGAATCTCTTACTTTTGATCGTTGGACACTCACATAGAATGTGTTCTGATGCTTCAGAGTTGCGTCCACAGAATCTGCAGTCAGAAAATCTGACAGGCCTATCTTGTTAAGGTGTTTACTTAGGCAGCAGTGGTCTATCAGATACCCCACTAGAGCCCTAAGACTTTCGGTGCTCAGGGTTAGTATCCTTTTGGAGATACCTCTGTTTAGAGTAAGAAATTTCTTTGCCTGTCTTTGGCCAGAAGCATGCTGCCATTGAGTAGCTATCTGAGACTCTTCCAATTTCCTAAGTAGGTCTACAGAATGGCCTGTAGCCACGCCGCAAAAAGGTTCAGGGCCAATGAGTGGACGGAGCGCCGCCCTTTTCGCGAGGCAATCCGCCCGTTCATTCCCAGAGTGTTCTTCATGTCCAGGCACCCAAAATACTGTGACATTGCTGTATTTGTCTAGTTTATTCAAGATTTTATGACATTCTTCAACCAATTTGGACGTATAGTAATACGATCCCAGTGCCTTAAGGGCAGCCTGGCCGTCTGACATAATGTCTATAAGCTTGCGGTTTATTCGTCTACGAAGACGTTCTCGGATACAGGCTTCGAGGGCAAAGACTTCCGCTTGAAATATTGTGGGAGTCTTACCCATAGGGAGCGCTTTTTGGAACAATGGCCTGCTCCTGTACTACCGTCTTCCAATTTGGACCCATCAGTATACCATACCTGGGCACCCTGTGGAATATTGTACTCCTCAAACTTATCTCTTGGAGGGATGTGAACCTTATAGAGTGTAGTAAATGATATTTTTCTGAACATATTGTCAGAAACCCTTGTAAGAGGTCATTCAGAAAGGGATCCAGTACCCTCATATGCCCCCAAAGGTCTCCACCTTTTACGATGGAGATGTCCTGAAGGCGTAAGGCTTCACCACAGGCCTCTCTTTCAATAGTTATGGCTATCGGAGGAATGCCCGTGATGACTCCTAGAGCATCAGTGGGGCAGCTACGCCTGTTACTCCCTCGTATACAATACTATGGAGTTTATTTAGTTTCTTACTGGCCGCTTTTTGTCGGCTTTGGGGCACCCAGCCAAAGCTGAATATGTGACCATTGGTCGTACTATGGTGTTATATGACCAGTGTGTTAGTTTGGGGGAGATTACCCAGCTGTTCGAATGCGAAGATGCACTTGTTACTTATTGGTTATGAAATTGAAATGTGAGTTCCAAGTAAGTTTTTCATCCAGGACTGCTCTCAGATATTTTGCCTCTTTGGAGTATTTGAAAATTGTTCCATCTAACGAAAGTTTAGTCAGATTGTAGAAGAGAGCAGTTGTTGTTGATTTGCCCGATGGGTAAGCAAACTGACTATACAGAGGCTTGTGCTTCAGATAGGTTAGTCTTATGAGGCAGTCTATCAACTTCTCCATGACTTTAATCGTGAAGGAGCTGAGGCTGATGGGTCTATACGCTTTAGACAGTTAAACTGGCGTTTTACCTGACTTGGGTATGAATACTACTTTTACCTCCCTCCATTTTAAAGGAATGTGGGCAAGCAGAAGGCCTCATTATCCAGACCAGACTGGTGGCAATTATGTTCAAGCATGGCATGACACTTTTCCGACATCATTCCTTGATCATTCTTTGGCCCGGATGAAATGTTGCACTGATGTTATAAAGTATGGTAGCGAGCTTCTTTGAGTCACCTCAACACTTCCACGAATGTTTGTAATAGTAAGCTCAAAATATGACCACATTTGAAGTGGTTCCTTGCACCACCTCTTTTTTAATACAAGTTGCACATACAAATTCACCTCAAGTGAGTATTTTCCCCCATCTCTACTAACATAGCAATAACGAAAGAGTCAAAATCTGAGGAATTAATCCACTGGTCAAAAAGTTTTCTTTTGCGTGTTATCACAAACAAGGACCCGAAAGAAGGCGACGATATATACGAGGAAGAAATCATTTCACACCTTCTACGAACTTTTTCGGTGCTCAATAAGACGTGATCGACCCATCTGTGATACATTATTATGAGTGTTTCTATGTTTGATGTGCCCAAAGCTCAACAACAACAACAACACCTTCACACGCATATTTCAAGGGGGAAACTAACATTGCACACAGAGCAGTGAATTAGCACTTTCTCTCTCCCACAACACTTCTTTCTTTCACTCACACAACAAATGAATGTGGTTTGCTTGGTGCGACTTCTACTGCAAATTTTTGAAAGATTTAAAGCTGCGAATCTAGGCGGGAGTTGGAAGAAGATAATCATGGCTTTGTACCCAGTGAGCAAGTATGGTAGTATGGTAGGACGGAGAACCGTTTGAAGAAAGCGGTGTCCAAGAACTGAGGCATTGTTGCCCATTGTCCTCCATTGTACAATCAGTGAGAAGTGTAGACGACAGGATTGGAATCTGAGGGGTTTTGAATTTGGAATTATATGAAATGGATGCTCAGCTGAAGTTCCAATGGGGCGAAATTGTATAAGTTTACTGAGGGGCCAATGGTCGGGGTTAAATATTGGTAACTTATGACTTTTCAATTTGAATTTCTATGAGGGAGACGAATATATATTCTATGTGAGAATTACACATATCCGGATAAGGGCTTGGAAACTTATGGGTTTTCAATTAGTATTTCTCTGGTTGTAAGTTGTAAATATAAAGACAAGAGTTCAATGGGCGGAATAGTGCCAATAACATGGGCACCACGTCCTTAGATGGTGTTTTTACCACCCTCAAATAGTTCAGTATAAAGCATTATCACAAATGTTCCAACGAACCTGAACACAACTTTAATAGCATTCGAATAAGCAGCTTCATATTTAGGTTAGTTTAGGTTAACCAGGTTAGGTTGCGAGCTACGCAGGTTGCACTCGGAGGCCCATTGGTCCATTGTGATACCTGTTTTTAGGTGGGAAACTACTCCCCTCTCCCACAAAAAACCTTCAGCTCCCCGTGATCTGAAACCAGCCAGAAGCTTGAGAATATCAGTTAGTTTCAGCTCTGCTAATTCTTGTATTTCTTCAAAGATGGCCGAGCCCATATACCTGGCTCTCCACCTCTGAAGATCCGGGCAATCGCAAAGCAGATGTCTCACCGATTCCTTCTCCTCCTCATCTCCACAACTCCTACAATAATCTCTGGAAGTAGCACCGTACCTGGGTGCCATTCGTCCTATGATGCAGCGCCCTGTCAGAGTCCCCACGATAGTGCTGAGTTCTCCTCTACTGACCCAAAGAAGTATGCCAGTCCTATTTGGCTCAGTTTTGGCCACGTGTATCGAGATGTTCGACAGTCGACGGTTAAGTACCACCGTTCATTCGTTCATCTTTTTACAGTGGTTTCGATCCTGTTTGTGAATTCCACGAGAGGTGGAAATATGTCATCCACCTGCCTCTCTTGCGGCAGTTCCGAGCGGAGTCTGGCATATTCGTTAGCTTTTTCGTTGCCAGGATTACCCCAATGTCCAGGGATCCAGCATAGCTCTATCTTTAGATGTTGGATCGCAAATAATGATTTCCTGCAGTGTTCTACACACTTAGATTTTATAATATTAGCGTTTACCGCTTTAATCGCTGCTTGACTGTCTACACAGAAGAATGTTGTCGAGGGAGTAAGCTCCCCGGGTCTTATCATTTGTGGAGCTTTGTCAATGGTATAGATCCCAGCCTGAAAGACTCTACACAAACTTGGTAGTCTAAAAGACCGTTCCATTTCTAGTTTGTCCGAATAGACTCCCGCACCTGTACCCATGTCCATCTTTGACCCGTCAGGTCATTTTCCTCAAGGGTTGTCCTGCATCCCCTTTCCGCCTTGTTGAGAAGCTAAAGTTGTAGGTTGTGCTAAAATCTACCTTGGGTGTTCTATAATCCGTGTCTTTATGACAGAGATTTCTGTCTATTATCTCCAAAATGGAGCAGTGTCCTGAGAAATTACGCAGCTTGCCACATTCCCTAATTCTAAGAATTCCTTTTGCTGCTGCACTCTTAATGCATAGATGGATTGGCAGAATATGCAGTAGCATTTCCAGTCCTGCCTGTGGTGCAGATCTCACCACCCACGTAAAGCCTAGGCATGAGAGTCTCTGTACCTTACGAAGCTAGTCTATTAACGACTTAGTATTCGTGGCTCCCCACCACACCAGTGCGCCGTGTGATGGAATAGGTCTTGCAACCGCCGTGTATATCCAGTATACGTATAAGGTTTTGCTCCCCATTGTTTCCCCAAAGGTTCCATTGCATATGTTAACATCACATAGAGCCTTCGTAGACCTCTCCTCCATGTTTCTCTTCCACGAGAACTTGGAATCGAGGATAAAACTCAATTATTTTGCCTCCTTGACAAGATTTAATGTAGTACCACCTATCGATGGTGGATTGAACATTGGTATCTTGTATTTCCTAGTACAAGGCTCACTATAGACAGTCAGAAGCTGTCAGTCTCCCAGCATGCCTACTTCAAGGGTAAATCGGTTGAGACCGCTTTACACTCCTTAGTCTCTAGTATTGAGTGCTCCCTGCACAACAAGGAGTTCTCCCTAGTGGCTTTCCTGGACATTGAGGGAGCTTTTAACAACATCAAATCAGACGCAATAATCGGTGCGATGTGGGACTTGGAGGTAGAACCCGCCATTAGCAGGTGGATTGAAAACATGCTTAGTAGCAGGATAATGAATTCACAGCTGGGGGCGGCGTCGGCCACGAAGTCCGTGTGCCGAGGCACACCTCAAAGTGGAGTTCTTTCACCCCTAATCTGCAATCTTGTGGTAAATGAGCTGCTTGTTCGACTGGAGAGGGAAGGGTGCAAGGTGGTTGCGTATGCGGATGATGTTGCTATTAGTATCTCGGGTAAATACGTATCTACTTTGAGGGACTTGATGCAATACATGTTGAACATTCTCTGTAAATGGACTACTGACTGTGGGTTCGGGGCTAATCCGACCAAGACTAAGCTGGTGCTCTTCACTAGGAAGCATAAAATTCCTCAATTTATCGCTCCAAAACTAATGGGTGTAGATATTAACCTTGTTGAGGTGGCTAAATATCTGGGCGTGCTCCTAGATAGGAAGCTGAACTGGAAGGCTAATATAAGCGAACGCATTAGGAAGGCTCAGGTAGCTCTGTACTCTTGCAAAAGAGTTATAGGCAAAAAATGGGGGTTACAGCCTAAGGTAGACTATTGGATATACACAGCTGTGGTACGTCCTTTCCAGTCCTTTTCTATGGGATGCTTGCTTGGTGGATAGCCCAGAGTAAGTACACATGGTAACAAAGGTACAAAGAACGGCAGAGGTATTCATAAGTAGTGCCATTAGAACGACTCCAACGGCAGCATTGGACGTTATGCTCAATCTGCTTCCTGTTGGCTTTTTGGCGAAAAAGTGCCTGCAAACTCAGTATAAGGCTAAAAGCTACGCATCAATGGGTTGCCAAGAACGTAGGTCATGCGTCTATTTCAACACGTTTTGAGGGTATTCCTGACTCTCTCTCACACCAATTTATGCCTTCAATGGTGTGTTCAGGATCTCCATTCCCTCCAGGAATGAATGGAAGGATGGCATCCCCCTCATGTAGAAGGGGTTCACATCTACACAGATGGATCCAAGTAACAGAGTAGGGTGGGAGGTGTTGTATTCTCAGAAGATTTGGACATTAGCATGTCCTTTAGGATGCCCGACCATTGCAGTGTTTTTCAGGCCGATGTCGAGGTTATAGAGGCAGCACTGTCTTGGCTAAGGAAGAAGAAGGTATCTGGACATGATATTTGCATTCTGTCCGACAGCCAAGCATCTCTGCGCTCCCTGGATTCAGCTATTGTCACCTCAAAAGCCGTCAAGAGCTGCCGCAAATCTTTAGACGAGATAGCTAAGCAGACTCGTCTGCATACGAATATGTGCTGGGTTCCCGGTCACAGAGATATTTCAGGGAACTTTAAGGCGGGTGAACTTGCTCGTGAGGCGGATGAACTTGCCCGTGAGGCGGATGAAATTGTCCGGATGAACCATACCGACTGAACCAGATAGGTCGAACTTCGGTATTCCTATTGCCACATGTAAGCTCTTAGTAAATACAATATCCTTAGGCACGGCGGGCAGGCGCTGGTCTGAATTTTCAGGATGTAAAATAGCTAGACAAACCTGGCCAGAGATAAATGTGAAGCGCTCGAAGGACCTACTGGCTCTAAATAGACAAAGCATAGGCCCCGTGATTAGCGTCCTGACGGGACACTGGAATCTGGGCACTACTCACGGGTATAGGTTGGGGATTGCCTCTAACGACTTCTGCAGCAGTTGCATGGACGAGGAAGAGGAAGAGTCCATTGCTCTGTTGTGCACGTGTCCAGCGCTGTCCAGAAGGAGACTACTTTCTGGACTCTTTGGGAGATATCTAAAAAAAAAAAGATTAGCTCCATCAACTGCTTCATTAAAAGCTCCAAATGGCTGGACCTTTGAAAGGGATGGGACCTGATATCTCATGCGGTATCACAAAGGGTGAATCTTGGCCTAAGTGCACCCTTTGGGCGGCCGCATTACCCACCTACCTACCTACCTAGTAAGCAAAACTAGATTCGTCTTATGAGGATTAACTCCAAGACTATTTCGCTCCAAATAACTAAGTGCAGAGATCGTCAGTTTCATATTGAAATCCAAGGGAAGTCTCTTGATATGGCTGACTAAGAGCCTCTTCCACAATACTCCAAGTAGATGTTAAAGGGTTCAGTGGGTGAAGGGCAATGGCAAGATCTACTGGTACTCGTAACGCAATGTCCATTCTAGCTCTAACTAACCATATCTTTAATATCCTTATGTGAACATCCTGCAGTCATAGAATCACTGCGAGTATCACTGCCCTAGTTCGGTTTAATTACTACGTGCAATTTCATTCACAGGAACAGTGGGCAAGGCAAGCCGGCAAATGTGGGCTATGTGGGGATCCTTACGCTCTGTCAACGCCACGACCTAATGAAATCGGCGGCAAGTACGGTGGCAAGGGCGTCATCACACGTACCTACACCGCCAGCACGGCCACGGTGACTATAATGATCACAACCAACCATCTGGGCTACATATACTTCGATCTCTGCAATTTGGACGCTTGTCAAGTGGAATCAGAAGAATGCTTTGCAAAGTATCGCTTGCTGTTTGTTGACGGCAGCGATCGCCTCCACATTGGGGCCACCCGGGGTAAAATTGAGGTGACTTTACGGCTGCCAGAAGGACTCCGCTGCAAGCATTGCGTGTTAAAGTGGACCTACATTGCAGGTAAGCATGACCTGGAGTTGTAGGAATAATAATTTGGGGTTTTGATCAACTTTCAGGCAATAACTGGGGCAAGTGCAGCGATGGCACATCTGCTCTCGGTTGTGGACCCCAAGAGACGTTCAAGAATTGCCAAGACATCGCGATTACTGCAGCGCACTTCAGCAGTTGAGGAAGTCGTACGTCTGAAGAGCTAAGCACACAAAATGACGGGACCAGTTGTTGAGACACGCGTACAAGTAACAATTGTGAGGGCACACAATCCATTGTGGTGCGGCGGAACCAGCCCAAGTTCGAGCCTGGGTCTTGTAGAGCAAGTTTTTAAATCAAAATCAATTCCAAAGAATATTTTTATTACTTTTTGTATGAAGTCAATACTTTATTCAATAATTTTTATAATTAATATATATGTATATATATATATATAGATTTTGTTTTGTTACAAACCATTTTTGTTCTTGTATTGTTTTATAATATTTAAATATTTGTTTATATTTATTTGCTAATAATTTTTTTATTTTAAGTTTCATATTTTTTTAAATTTATTTTATTTGTTATGTTTATCTGCCTGTATTTCAAATGAAAACTCAGTTGTCTAAATTAAACATAAACATTTATATATATATATATATATATATATATATATATATATATATATATATATATATATATATATATATATATATATATATATATATATAAATATCGTGTATCTTTTCGTTTTGTTAATGTTGATGATATTCAAAGCGAATAAAATGTTTGTTTCACTCAAATTTGCAGAATTTCGTTTGTTTTCTCAGCTTTTCAAATTTTATGTTCACCTTTTCTCTCTATTCTTGATCTGCAAACATTTTTAAATACATAATTTATGTTCATAAGTTAAAGTTTATTTATTTATTTTTCGTAAATCCACTACTTTCAGATGTAAATATTTGTTTTTTATCTCACTTTTTGGTTTTAAACTATTTTCTCCGTTGTTTTTTGTGGATGTGATTTGATGTAAAATTTATATGTAGACAATGTAGACAATGTAGACAACATTATTAGTTTTGTGAGGTTATGTTTTGAGATATTACTGAAAATGTAGATATATATGTAGAATAGGCATATATATTCATATATATATATATATATATATATATATATATATATATATATATATATATATATATATATATATATATATATAGGTATATATATATATATATATATATATATATATATATATATATATATATATATATATATATATATAGGTATATATATATATATATATATATATATATATATATATATATATTCATATATATATACATATATATGTATATATATATATATATATATATATATATATATATATATATATATATATATATATATATAGGTATATATATATATATATATATATATATATATATATATATATATATATATATATATATATATATATATATACATATATATATATATATATATATATATATATATATATATATATATATCTATATAAAATTTAACTTTTTGTGCAGTTGACTATTTTTAACTAAAGAAAAAAATGATTTGTTTATAAATATTTTATTAAAATCATATGAAAAATAAATTCAAGTTGCACGCACTCGGAAATGAGTACATAAATTTCTTTACTGCATGTAAATAGATAAATTTAAGATTACGTTTGTTTGTTTAACCTCAACGCAGGATGAAATGTTCAATTTTCGTTTAAAATTCGCTGATTTCTTTCGTATTTTGTAAAGTTGTTTTTATATGTGAGTGACTGCTTTAAGAATGTTCATTATCCAGAAAGTTATATACCGCCAATTCCAATCAAACACTTCCAAACTCTAGGGAATATGTTTCCTTTCGTCTCATCTGCTAAGAGAAAGAAGGACACTTCCTTTCTGGCAGGTTTCAATATTGAACCAACCGTGTTTTTATCAAAGAACGGAAGCTATCGTATAAATAATACCTGAGACCACTATAAAAGGTATCTGCATCACTTCAAGGAATGTGGGAAACTTTTAAAAGTGATATAAAGACACTTGAGAGTATATAAATACGAAAATCGATGGAAATGAGAAGGCACGCAGGGGGCCTCTCTCGACCTAACCCATGCGGAACCAGTAACTGTTTCTCTGGTTGCGGTCACGTAGGGCATCTACTTGCACTGTCGCTTCTTGGCGGGCGCTCACGCAGATGATGGAAGTCACATACATATGGGCGACCTGGCCTGTCTACAATATAGTTAGGTCAAGGGATCTTATAAACAGGGACCGCAGCTGACTGACGGCGCCCTTTACCGGTCACTGGCTAGTAGATACGCATGCCGAGAAAATCCACAGACCTTTCAATACCCATTGTAGAAGTTGTATAAAACTGGGACTAGAGGGAAACAATAACTAACTATCTTTGCAAATGCCCAGCTCTGGCGACTGCAAGAAATAGAGGGATAGATGGGAAACTATTTTTTGGCAGGACTATGAAACCTCTCGGCTGTAAAACCGAAACACGTAAATTCCACAAAGTGGATCTAGCGAACAACTCATCTTTTTCCAACGTTTAGGAGGGGTTGTGGTTTTCAAACGGCGTTAAGGGGCTAATTGTGATTCAGGCGCGAATGCCGTGGATCAGCCTCCTGAACGAACGAGCGAATGAATGATATAAATATTGATATACTTCTGTCAAATATTGACCAGGAATTCATTTTTGAAAATGCCGCGGCATTATATTTTCGAATTTTTGTTTTTGGCTTTAGGTTGCCAGCACTGCAACACATTATCACATAAAATTTGAGCGCGATCTCTCAATTAGTCGTACTACAGCTGTCGATGTTGTTAGTTTGCCTCAAGAACGTTCTTCGATTCTTACGATTGATAATAATGTTGAACAGAGAGTCTGTATTCAATTTTGTGCTATAAACGAAATTTGCTGGCAAAGATTTCCAGAGACTTTATTTGATCCAAAACTCAAGGATATGAGTGGAAGAAAGAAGTCAAAAGCGGTCTAACAGACGTTCACAATTCGCCTCATGCCAGTGCTCCAAAAACACGGTCACAACTGAAGAAAACATTGATAAAGTGAAGGAATTGGAAAGCCGTCATTTTAGATTCTAAGGATTAGCACAGACACTAAACATCTCTAACGAATCAGTTCGCGCCATATTAGTTGATGTTTTAGGCATGACACGGGTCGTAGCAGGACTTGCTGAACGACGAGCTGAATTTGTTGCAAAAAACCGAAATGCATCGAACATCTGTTGCTTTCTAGAGCCGCCAGTCATCCCACATTCATGCAACGCTCCATAACTGGTGTTCACCATGGGTTTACTAGTACGTCAGACCATGGGTTTGCTAGTACGACATGCAAACAAGTCAACAGTCAGCGGACTAGAAGACAAAAGAAGAGCCGAAACCAAAAACACCTCGAAGTGGGTCAAAAATCAAGGTCATGTTCACTATTTTCTTCGATTATCGTGGTATGGTACATTCTGAATTCCTTCCGCGAGGTGAAACAGTCAATAAGGAATATTATTTGGCAGTTATGAAGTGTTTGCGCGAGAGTATTCGTCTTAGGAGGCCAGACAACAGTTGGTTTTTGCATCACACAAGGCTATCATTGTGATTGAATTTTTGACCATAAACTCAACGAATATCATCGAACAACCTCAGTATTCCCCAGATTTGGCTCCGTCTGACTTCTTCCTGTTTCCAAAGCTGAAATTGCCACTCCGTGGAACACGTTCTGAGTCTAAAATTGCCACTCCGTGGAACACGTTCTGAGTCGATCGACACCATAAAAGAAAATTCGAAGAAGGAAGTAAAGACCATCCCGGCATCGGGCTATATGAAGTGTATGTTTGGCTGGATCAAGCGTTGACATAAGTATATTGCTTCAGAAGGAGCCTACTTTGAAGGCCACGAGTTAAATTAGAATCTTCAGTGATAGCCAGACTGCACTGAAGATCCTGGAAAAAACGTTAATCACTTCAAATATTGTTTAAGAATGTAAGTGAAGATTTAACTCCGTCGCAAGGTGGAATTTACTTGAACTTATTTGGGTCCCGGAGCATTGCGGTGTACGGACGAACGAAATAGCTGATAAACTTGAAAACTGTCGATCTGCGGGTACTCCAATGGTAACAGAGCCAATTATCGGGGCTATTAATTGGATCAAGAGCCACGTGAATAATATTCACAAGGACCGCTGGTGTAATTCAACTGCCTGCAAAACAACCAACTGCTTCCTAGAGATATAGAACAAAAGAGTTGCAAATTTCCTTCTAACATTACGAAGGAAAGATCTTCGATCATTGGTTGGGCTAATCACGTGTCACAATCCAAGGGACGGGAGGGAAGGATATGGCGATCATAGGCATCATCGAGAGTTCGAACTGCGTCTCTAGTCTGTAGGAAGAACAAAGCAGCACCGAGTATTTTCACTGCGTTTGTCCTGCCTTTGCCAGAATGAGAAGACGCTTTTTAGGGTCAGATATATTGGGAATGGACAATGTACATTCTTTATCCTCGAACACACTTCTGAGATTCATAAAAGAGTCAAAGAAGTCTGAAATGGTGTAACTTCCCTTTCACAATCCTCTATCTAACCCCTAAGCCTCTCCTTAATATTTCCAGGCTTAGAGTACAATGGGCATCAATGACTGAGTGCTTGGGCACCTCTTTCTTCGGCGGTTCTTCGGCCTACCCCACTTCTATTCTATATTATAGTCTGACTGCGTTTCATATATATTAATTCCTTCCCTTTCACAAATCTGCTATCTCCCCCTTGCCACTTCCAGGCTTATAGTACAGTGTGCATCACTTGCTTGAGTGCTTGGAGACCTACATTTACCCCGGTTTTTCCGGCCTACCCCAATTCTATCTATCAATCTATCTTTACTATGAGGCATAAACGATGATGATATTATCTTGTTTGTACTAATATACAACATTTTCGTATGCTGACATTGTACAATATTAAAAATAGAGTACGACTATAAACTTAATGCCTCAGTGTATATAAGCTGAGGTCGGCACAGTCAACATTAATTCTCCAAGAGGCTCACTTATGGTATGATCGTACGACTAAGCCCGGTAGGCAGTCATCTCATCATATCTTCACTGATGGCTCCAAAACAGATATTATATCTGGTTTTGGGGTTGTCGTGGAACTCAACGGTGTCCAGCTCCATTATGGCCATGGTTGTCATGCTTCCGTCTTTCAGGCGGAAGTTTATGCGGCGGTGGACTACGTGGTGGAAAGCAGATGGTGTGACAGAAGTATTTATGTCTGCGGTGACAAACAGGCTGCACTGAAGGCCTTACTCAGCCCCCGTGGTACTTCCAAGTTGGTGCTGCTGTGCAAGTCCAGATTGAATTATTTTGGAAAGCTTAATAGTCTGCTGCTAACATGGGTTCCAGGACACAACAGCGTTATGGGGAATGAATTCGCGGACTCCTTTCTAAACTACTAAACTAAATTTGCGGTTAAAGGATCCGAAACTAGCTTTACTGGCCCGGAACCTGTTCTTCTCGCACCTTCTGCTGTCATTAGGACCATTATCAGTGACTGGGTTACACAGTTAACAGAAACGCGACTGGGGGCTGTGAGAGGCAGCAAATGGGCAAAGGCTTTGCTACTTGTTATTTCCGATAGAACGTCAAGGTTTCTTCCGTCACTTGGTAGGAGAGACTGCAGGCTGCTGGCAGGACTAACGACAGGTCATTTTGTAAGGGATAAGATGATAGGCATTGGAGACAGTCCGCTTGTGGAGAGGAAGATGAGATTGTGGACCACTTTTTGTGCGTGTGCCCCGCTTTCGCTAGAATCAGGTTCCAAGTGTTTGGCTTTGACATCCTCAGTAGCTCAAACTTTAGATACTTGGGGACACAGGGTCTACTGAGGCTTGTTCAGAAGTCAATCTACCTGAAAGAAAAGTTGAAAAGGAACGTCAAGTATAGTACAATGGATGTCTTGTGGTCTGAGTGCTATACAAGATTATTTGATCCGACAAAAACCAACCAAAAGACAAATGTTAATTGTGCGTTCTAGTTTGTACCCTTCTCTTATTTGTACCGTTCTCTTATTTGTTCGCTCTTATTTATACAGTTCTCTTATTTGTATCGCTCTCTTATTTATTTGACTCTCTTTACCAACAATCCCTTTTTTCTCATACGAGCAGCTTCCGCCTTCCGATAGAAACACCCACTTTCTGGACATGACAATAAAATCGTGTGATTGCAGTTGGTAATTTTGCATGAATGTTTGTTTCTTGCCTCTCCTTCAACACTACTAACTATAAAACATTTTACAATATTTAATTACATACACAAAAACAATTTGCTTTCGCGTGAAAAGCATGTAAAATACTTTTTTGTTTTGTGTTTCTTTTAAAAAAATATTTCAACATTTTTGCAGTTATTTAAAATTTTTTTTTGGTTTTTGTTTTCAGTGGTTTTTACAACTTTCCTTCACATAATAAAGCACTTAAGATTATACAATTTACTTTAATAATTAATTTAAGTTAATTACTTTTTGTTACTTTGTTGTTGTTGCTTTTGTAAATGTATGTATCTAAATATTTCTATCTCATTTAAATTTTAACATTTTTGGTTTTTCCTCATTTAATTTTAATATACCTGAATTTTAGAATTTTGTGTCCGAAACGCCATTTTGTTTTGATTTCTTCATTTTAGAATTGCCGAAGTTTTGTTTTTGTGATTTTTTGTATTAAAAAGTTTTGTAGCCAAAAGTTTTTTGTTTGTGGAGAGATTTAAATTCTAGTTTCCATACTTCAATATTCGTATATATCTTTAAGTACCTGTTCTTGAGTGTGTTGGTTTCTTTTATTTGTGTTTGTTGTTCTGAATATTCTTCATTTCCATTTCACGATTAAATTATTGTGATATTTTATATAAATTTTTTAATAATTGACCACAAAGGGTTCAGAATTATAAAATGTTCTTGATAAATCGAGTTGCCTTAATTCACCATTCAATTGAGTAGTGTGGAGAGGTGGTAATGATTATGATAATGATGATGTTGACGATGATGATGATTCTAGAACAGCACCAACGGCAACACAAAGCCAAAGCTTCTGAACTTACAATGTAACTCCAATGGACTGCTTAAAGCTTTTCTTACAAGCGCTTCGCTGGCGCTGTTCTAGAGCCTGTTCGGGGTCAAGGGCCTCCTTTAGATTTTCAGAAGGGGTTACTTAAATATCTTTATGTTCAATTTGCTAATTATATTTTTACGTATATTTTAAATGCTGAAAGGGCGCCTCATTCGCCTTATATAAAATATGTGTGTTATGAGATTCTAGTAGAAAATTTAAAAAAAAACTTTAAAAACATGTATTTATCCTATAAATATGTGGGGAAAGTATAATTGTTTATTTATGATTCAATATTATTATTTTTATTATATTTACTGTTTTATTTTGTTATAATTTCTATACTTGGCACTCGTTCTTGAATTGTAAATATTTATATTAATATAACTTAAATGTAAAAAATGATATAAACAAATTTAATTTAATTAATTAATTTCTGCATAATTGGAAAGAAATTAAAAACAGAACAAAGCTGAAAGAAGAAACTTGGTGTGATGTTAGATCAGAGGGTCATCATCATATGCAAAGACGGTGTAATTGAGTTCACTTCCTTACTTCATTCAAAATGATTTGTCCATCTTTCTCCTGTCCATGTCAATAGCAACTCAAGCCCAGCTTCTGCAAACTTATGCCAAATACGGATCAGAGGAACATCAGCTTCTACAAACTTATGCCAAATGCAGATCAGAGGAATATAAGCTTCTACAAATTTATGCCAAATACGGATCAGAGGAATATATTTCCAAAGGCGGTATAACTGACTTCACTATCTTCCTTCACTAAAAATTTTATTTATAGAAATCAAGGGCATTTTCCGTCTTTTATTAATTGGAGTTTCAATTCTAAACCAGAATCAAAACATCAAACTGAATGAAATGACTGGTGACAAACCGTCCACACTGTAGAGCAATGCTAGGTGAGCGCTTGCGACGTGTTGTTTTCCCCAGAAATTCTCTTATGCATAACTTTAAAATGCAACCTGGGGCTCAGAAAAGGTGTGCCAACAGGAATTCATGAGTAGCATGTCGTCCATTCTCCAGTATTAGAGTAAAAAACCAGCATCTCGTCCGTCCTCCAGTATTACTGTCAAAAACCAAACAGATTTAAAAAAATGAACCACCTGTCAAAAACCAGCCAGCTGTGAAAAACCAACCAGAGAAT
Source organism: Clusia tigrina (assembly GCA_920105625.2). Taxonomy (NCBI): domain Eukaryota; kingdom Metazoa; phylum Arthropoda; class Insecta; order Diptera; family Clusiidae; genus Clusia; species Clusia tigrina. Next base: position 24,641,352 of record OV050031.1, on the reverse strand, counting down.
GACGTCATTGGGATTGAAATTGTTCAGCTTAAAATGAATTTTGTCTCTAATTCAAACCAGAAACTGAGAATAGAATGCGTGATGCAAAAGGATTAATATTATGAAAAGTTTCCGGCCTTCGTGGTCTAGTGGAAAGCATACTAGTCTTATAGTCGTGAGTTCGAACCCTACCTAGGATATGGTTTCGAAATGCTTCTTTCTAAATATTTTTCTATTCGAGTTGAAAGCCTTCGTTGCTAGTACTCACTCTGATTGCACATAATTAATAACAGTGTAAGGTTCAATAATAATATTATTATTGATATTCTCTCAGCGAGTTTGTGCACTAATTGAGTATATTCACTTAATAATGACAGCAATGATTATTATTCAGACCTCTAACACCGTATTTAATGAAGCATGCTGGGCTTTGGAGAGAGAGGGAATAAGAAAGTGGCAACTAAACAATTTGCCATGCAGAGGCAAAGGACAGAAAGAAACACCAGAAGGCAATGGGAATGAGGTAGGAGCAACAATTTGCCTTGCATAGACAGAATACAGAAAGAAACACCAGAAGGCAAAAAAAGCAGCAAGAATTTGCCTAGTCCAGAGGGAGTTAGAAAGACACACCTGAAGGCAAAAAAAGCAGCAACAATTTGTTTTGTAGAGACAGAGTTAGAAAGAAACACCAGAAGGCAAAAAATGCAGCAACAATTTGCCTAGTAGAGACAGAGTTAGAAAGAAACACCGGAAGGTCATGCCGCGAGGCCTGATTACGTAATGGCAGAGCTTCGGATTCTTTTCGCTTGTGCCCCACTCGATCCGTTTCACACTTAGCTATGCACGGCGACCAAGTTTATAGGTTCATTTCCACTTGTTCCAAGCAAATTAGCAGCAAAGTTTCATAGCCAAATATTTGTAGAAATGATTTAATATGGTTTATGATCCTAAAATTGTAATAAGATACTGCTAATTTTTAGCTGTTCAAAAATGTAGAAAGGGAAGAGATAAAAATACTAATTTGCAGTAGCCTTGTTACGATTAAAAGAGCCGAGTAAGAAAACCCCGAAGGTGAATTAAGAGTAAATTGCACGAACATGCCAATACACCAACACTTAGGAAGAGCTTTGGTTGCTTTAGAAGAACTACCTTCTGGAAGGTACTCTCGACGCAGGAGTAACACACGCTGGGCAGACATAATATAAATATATGACAAACATTCAACTGAACGTCCTGAAATCGTAGCTATTAAGGAAATAATAATATGTTCAAAATGTAAAAGAAGAGCGAAAAGAAATTTAATATAAAAATAAAATCAGACAATTTTGAAATAAATTCATACTATGATTTTCTTAGTAATATAATGAACGAAGAAAAATTATATAAAATTAATTAAATAAAAAAGTTGATAATAGTTTTTGAAAATTTAAAATTTATATTTTTATTCGCTTATGTAAAATACAGTTTAATGGATTCTCCTCTTTGTAATTGTTAATCATGTTGTTATACAATATTTAATAAACTATTATCATATTTTGTTTACTGTGTATTATTATTATTATTCTTGTTTACAATAACATTGTTTTAATACAAATATAATGATAATCTTCAACATTTTCTTCTCTTCCTCCTCTATTTTAGATTTTTTTAAAAATATTTTGTAATACAATTCTCTGTTTATTTATACAATAATTAAAAGAATTAAAAAAAAAAAACAAGAAAAGAAAATTGCAAAACTAGTTAAAATAAAATGCTCCACTTCTAGATAAAATACAGAAATATTTATATATATAACTAATATGTAATTAAAATATAATATTACAATTTGCAACGGGGATTTTTATTGAAACTAATTATAATTATAATATTTATAGCGAATTTTGCAAAATGGTACAGTAATTATGTTAAGTGCTCTTTGTTTTTGTTGTTGTTGCTATCATTATTGTTGTTATTATCGGTTATGTATGCATATATATATATGTATATATATGTGTGTGTGTATAATTAATATTTATATTTACAATATTTTTGTTTTTTAATTTTTAGGCTACAACAAATTAGTGCATAATTTTAGGCTTAAACTTAAATTTATTTTTATGCACAATTTAAATTTCTCAACTTTTTTCTTTCAATGTTTTTTTTCGTTATTAATGCGGGAGAATGCGTGGGGAAATGTTTTGTTTAAATATATAAATTTCACTTTTTTTATAATTAAAATAATAATTGAACAAATTAAAAAATTTATGCATTATAATAGGAGAGTAAAAAGGTTTTTTTTTAATCGATAAATTCATTTATGTTTTACTATATTATTAAAAAATATTTGAGACTTTTTATATATAAAAAAATATATAATAATTCTAATAAAAATAATGCATAAATTGTCACACAGTCTTAAAATGTATGCAATTTTGTTGATAAAATGTGCTTTGAAAGAAACAGAGGCCAGGTGCGAATCTTGCCACCAACAAATAACAATCCCTTTAAAGCATTTTATGTAATTTGGCATCTTTTTGTTCGCACCTTCGACTTCGCAAGTCGCTGGACCACTGCTCTCGTAAAAAAAAAAATAAATTGGCTTCCTTCTTTAAAAAAAATAATACAAGTTCTAATTGAAAAACTGCTTAAAATTATTTATAGTTTAACAAGTTAAAGCATTTCTTTTTTGTGGTTGTCTTTCAAATAAACCATCCACACACGTAGAAAGTATATTTTAAAATAACATTTTTCAATTATGTTTTTTAAATCAATATTTAATATTGCAGCATAAGTGGAAGACGAAGACAAGGCACACACACATGCGTACTCGTACGCATGCAGGTGTGTGTGTTATTACAATATTTGTGGATGTATGTGTGTGTGTTTCATTTTGACTGTGTTGATTGATTGATTGCATACTTAATTGCTCCACAAACCTTCCACAGCAAAGCTAAATAATTATTAATTTACGAATATATTTAAAAAATTATAATTAAAATTTAAGCGAAAATCTTTAAAACGCACAGATTAAAATTTGTTTGCATAAGAACAGTTTAAAAGCACACGTTTAAATAGTTTAAACAAATTAAAAGTGTTTGCACGAATTTCACAATTATTCTTTTTGTTTCGTTTAAAAATATTTGCAATATTTTAAACACATTATAAAAAGTGTTGCAAGAATATTTCTGTTAAAATTGTTTTTTTTTCATTTTTAAATATTTTAAACAGCGACAAGACATGTTAAAAACCAATTGTTTCTTATAAAATTAAAAAGAAAAACAATAAAACTGTAATTAGTTATTGTTGTGGTAGCCGTAGGTAGTATGAGGTGAGACGTGAGGGGCTTTGACGGGCATGTTAAAAAGATGCCCCAAAATGAGAATTTATGAATGTTACAATTCTGCAAATATTTATAATTTTAATCTTAATATTAATAACCATTACAGTTTACACTTTTTTATGTGTTTAATTTTAATTTTCTCTCAAAATTAAGTTTAATCTTATATGCCTGTATGCAATTTTTCTCTATGTATTTATTTGTTTGTTTGTAGTATTAACTATTTTTGTTTAAATGTTTACCTGCTTTATTTTCACTGTTATTCTTTTTTTTTGTTTACTTTTACTTTTTGAGTTTTTTTCTTTTTCTCGTATTTCTTGTTTACAAAAAACCGTTTTAAAATTGATATAAATTTACGCTAAAAATTTCAACTTTCTTCCTTTCAATCTCATCACTTCATTACGAGTTTGCTTTTATCTCTCTCTCTTTTTCTCTTTCTGTGTCTCTCAATGTATCTCTAAAAGTACTTCGTTAAAATGTGTTTCATATTTCACTGCGGTTCATTTCATTCTGTTTCATATTACGTTGCTTAATAGCCTTCTTCATAATTTCTTAATGTTGTTTATAACATTTGTGTAGTTATTTTAGTTTAGTTTCGTTTTTAATTTAAATTGTTTTGTGGGCAGCAATCTTTGCTGTTACTCACCATATTAAAATTTACTTAAGGTTTATTACTTGTAAACCACCATCGCGTGTTATTGTTGGTGTTTCTGCTTGCATGTGTGGTGTAGTTGCTGTGCGATATCTGCTCACTGCATTTGCAGGTGGATTTTGGGTGTAGGTGCGTGGGTGTGAGTGTGTGTGAGAGTGGCAGGCTGTTTGTTGAAATTGATATTTCCGTCACTCTTGCACTCATTTAAACATTTATAGAAAATTAAACAATTACTTGTACTTTCAGCTCAGCTCAGTGTGCCTGTTTTGTAATCACAACAACAACACTCAATTGTGCTAACGTTGCAGTGGCGTTGATTTAGTTTATTGTTGTTGCTGTTGTTGTTGTTGCTGCTGTTGCTGCTGTTGCTGTTGCTGTTGCTGCTGGTGATGATGGTGGTGGTGTTCTACTGCAAGTGGTCCTGGGGCTGCAGAGAAAAAAAATGGAAAAACATCTGAACAATGTTTTTACAGAAAAAGCGAAATTAGTTGAAAGGATTTTAAGTAAATTTGCAGAAAATTTTGAAAAATTGCATTTAAAATACGAATAAGAGGCCAAAGTATCGGATTTCCCAAATCAAACGGATCAAAACTTTGGAAATTTTTTTAAATTAATAGGAAATAAATTAATAAATATTTTAACGTATTTCCGGACCAATTTATATGGGCGATAAATGATGCTTATCAAATAATTTGTTCAGAAATATGATATAACCAAGATCGGCAGTTGAAAAATGCATTACTATGGATGGGAGCGGTATCGATAAGTTCACCACGATACTTTACATGAATTTTTAAACAAATATTATTCCCCTTTTAAATGGCTTTGTTTACACAATCCTTTTTAGTACTCATATATACGCGAACCCTGCCCCGGAAATGGTCTCAAAAATGCTTATTTCTAAATATTTTTCTCTTCTAGTCGAAGGCCTTAATTGCTAGTACTCATTCCTCCAACCCTTGCAGACATATTTAATTATGAAGCAAGGAGTAATAATAATAATAGAAAAAGTGGCGGTGTCTATATACTTCTACAATATCTACCAATGGATTTATAATCAGTAGAATGAAACAAACAACTTCCCATCCTAAATGCTGTTACAGAGGCTGCTCTGTGGGACCGTCATAAATTACTCCAAGCAATGGAGACGTGCATTAAACATATTGGAAGACACTTCGAAAAGGAATCAAAAACATTTTCAAAAGAGAATCAAAAATTATGACGACACTACGAAAAGAGAGAATGTCAATTTTCCTATTTGAATTTTTTGTTTTCCTTTCTTTTGTAGAAATAAGAATCGGGAATCATCGAATCCTGACCTTCGTATAGAGTGCCTGTTTTGGCAACTTGAACTACTGCCTATACCCTTCGACAACTGACTCCTAAGGGTGTGCTTATGGGTTGCATCTATGTTATGCGGTGAAAAAAACGGGTTTAGTTTAAGCCGTTCAATTTGAATCTACCGAAACTGCTGGTTTATCTGATTGCACCGTCCTTAGTCAATTAACCGGTCATCGGATGTATCAACTCCACAAGAATCAGTTGTGAAGACCAACGTTATACTTAAACAATTATTAAAAAAGGCTCTTACCTGGATTGTTGTGAGCAACGCTGTTTGCAGTTGCATTCGATGTAGTTGATGAAATCACATTTGATTCGGATGGCGTCTGAGGACCTGCAGAATGCGGCGTAAAGCCTGGTTGGCCCATGTGCTTCTGACGCACTTCACGTATCTTCAGCTGCAAATCTTGTTTCCGTGGAAAGACATCTATGTGCTTGGTCTAAAGTTTTTATCAGAACAACAAAAGGAGGCAAGAGAATTGAATTTCGTTGTTGATTAATAACAATAAATTGAAACAATAATAAATAAAAATAAATAAAAATAATAATAAATTGAAATTGAAAATAAAATAATAAATTGCAATATTTCTATTCACCTGAAACGCGATTGTGGCCTGAGCGGATGGAAACATGCCGTGCTCATTGAATAATTGCAATACCAGATTACGGCGCTGTTCGAGCACTTTGCGATGTCCTTTTTCGCTGGCATCCGAGCGGGCACTTTGCAGTGGGGTTTGCGGAGTGCGTGGCGAGCGGCCAGTTTGTTCGGTAACTTCTAATTCTATAAAAAAAAAACAACAAAATAATACAAAACGGGGTAAAATGAAATCAAATTACCAGACTCACCTCTTAATTGCTCAATATTAAAGTCCGGTCCAAAGAAGCGTTGGCTTGGCGTTGCCGGTATTGAGGCGGTCTCATCTGTGGACTCGTCTTCGCTATCTGCTTGGGCAGAGAAGAAAAATAGGTTCAAATGGGTCCTTCTTATATAAAAGAGAGACTTACGAATTCTCTGCACTGGCGGCACCGCATTCTTCTTACGATAATTCGTACCATAGACGCGCGGCGAGGATGGCACTGCAATGGCGCTGGGGGACTGGCAATCTTCGGGCTTGAATTGTGGCAAAGCTTGGTATTTCTTTTCGAAGTCGACTTGTTTGAGAACACTGAAAAGAGAGTGTGAGAGAGAGAGAGCGAGAGAGATAGAGAGAAGAAATACATTAAATCCGGGGTAAATGTAAATTTAATTATTCTTAATAAAAGTAAAATTAAAAATTATATAAAGGGAGTAGCAACAACTTCCACTCTAATATACTCACTTGTCCATGTCGTCGTGTTTCTTTTTGGTCGACGCAGGTTTCACTGGCGATTTCGGATGATTACTGCAGCTACTGCCTGGCGGAGTTGCTGGCAGATGTTGTTCGTCGCTGTTCGGGGTGTTGGTGGACGAAGTGGGCGTGGGCAAAGCTGCTGTTAGAGCTGCCGCTGTATTTACATTGCCGATTATGGGCGAAGAAGAGTCAATTATGGGTGAAGTGTGCTTCTTGCTGCCGATGTTGCTGGTCAGTGCGCTTACACTGAACGAATTGCAATTGTTCTCAGATTTTAGGGAACTCATGCTGCCGGAGGCTGAAAACGGGAACATTGGAGAATTCAATAAATGTAAAAATGGAGTGAAATCATTAAAATCTTTAATTAATTAAAAATAATTAATGGAATGAAAATTTTAAAATGGGAAAAGGAAAGGAATTTTCAGATTTGCTGCTATCGTCTTAGTTCAAGTCTGATAAAATAATAATAATAAAAATAATTTGTTGTTTCTTAAATAAAAATGTTGAATTTTCCAAACGGCAATTTTTTATTCAGGAGCATATCTCATATAATTTTCGGTACGTTACGCTCAGCTGATTATAATGGAGGGAGGCGTGGCCTCTCTCTGGTCGTCTCCATTTCTTGTGAATGGCCTTGTACCTATTCATATAAAATTTTGACCAAGAATTTGGCATAGGTCCTTAGTTTTAAAAATGTATCAATAGAGGGCGTGGCTCTGAAAATGTTCCGCCTATTTTTAGTTTTGTGTTTCATACTATCACTCTGACTTTCATGTGAAGTTTCGTTCACGAATCTTGTATAGTTCCAAAGAAATGAATATGGGTTAATTGTGGGCGTGGCAGTAGTAATAACCTGCACGGCAGTACGGGCCGAATGCGTAGTGCTACCAATATTGTATTCATATATAATCATTAGATACGGTAATTTTAAGTGGGGAACACAATGTTTATTATATGAGAGGGAAGCATGTCCTTTATCTGATCGACCGACCCCATTCCTTGAGATTGGCTTTGCAGTCAATAAACGTACTAATATAAAATTTCGTACAAAAATATTTGTATAGTTCGTAAGTTAAAAATGTGCCAATAATGGGTGTGGCTGCGAAAATAGCCCGCTCATTTTTTCTGTGATGTTTAATGTAACCTTTTGTGAAATTTCGTTGATGAATCTTGTATAGGAACCCAATAACAATTTTTCGGTTATTTGTGGGCGTGGACGTACTAGTATCATCCCCGCACTCATCATTGTTGCCTCGACGGACCTAGTTGAACCTTGACCTCCCACACTAGTATGGACCTAATGTACATTACTGCCAATTTATATTCTTATATCAGCAATACGAGCAAAGCTAGGCTAATTATAATATTAGTCCCGAAAGTTCTTTATATGGAAAGTGGGCGTGTCTTTTCTCTGATCGATGCTAATAATAATCAAACTAAAAAAGAGAATATACAATAAAACAACAATCTATAAAAATAATATATGGCAAATATTTTCTTTTTGGACTTTGCGGAGTTTTGTCCTGGATTGTAGATTGATTATGCCTTACTCACTAGGGCTACTCTGATGGCATCTAGTAGAAGCTCAGCGGTAGTGATGACCTAATATCGACAGCGGAAACTTTGTAGCAGTGACCTTGTACTCACCGGTACGAAGAGCAGTGACTTCTAAATCTAACTGATAACTTTGAATCCTGGTGACTTTAATTAATAGTCAGGCTGAGGTATTCGCTGCTTGTACAGGAGATATCACCAATCATACAATAAACTTTTATATAGATCAATCAAGATACAGTTAAGACTCATGCTGCTCATCTTCCAAAAATGCTCTACTGTGCAGGGTTGTCATGGATAAGTTGATAAGTTATTTTTATTATTATTAACCGGCGGCTACACATCTACTATGAGAGGGCAGAGAAGATTCCCAAAAGTGGAATTCATTTACCAAAGGATCAGATTAGCTGCGTACTGAAGCCTTCACAACCAGTTTACAGATGTTTAGGGCAAGCATATTAAGAAAGGCGGTAGCGAGGTGGAACAACGTAACCACCAGCAAAGCTTATGTGTAAGCCGTATATGAAAAGCAGTACACCACATCTATACGGGCACTACCACGGAACGATTGCAGGTTGATGATAGGTATACTGACAGGCCAACATCTAACGACAGAAGACGCTGCCGAGCAATGATAGGAAATGTGGGGAAACAGACTCCAAGCAAACCTTGGATTATTTATAATATGTTTCTGTACATTAATCGATATAGTACTCTTTAAATACTTGGGGGCTCCTCCATGGTTTGGGGGAATAAAAGAGATTTCAATACTGGGAATAGCTACACTTATAATGCTTGACTAAAATGCCTCCCTATTCAATTATCTCTACTTCCCCGAGTCCTAAAACGACACTCATCCGGCATCGCTAACGACCTAACAGGTCTATGTATGGCCTATTGGGTCAGCCAGTCTATCCTAGATACTTAATTGATAACTTCACTGGTTACTGGAGATTTTTAATACTGAGGTAACTTAGAGCCCAGCTATAGTGTCCGATCGGGTTTTACTACTCGCAAGTACTTCCAAAACAGACCACAGGTCGGGAAATACTGGGGACAATAATATTTTATATGTATCTAACGGATTCTTTTACGGGTTACTAGTGTGACTGATTACTGGTGACTTTCATTACTATTAAGGTATCTAAATGAAAATTCTACTGGTGAGTAGTGACTTGGATTCCTGGAAATAGGTACCTTTCTGATAATTTCACTGATCACTGGAGATTTTGATTACTGGTCACAAGTCACTGGTTACTGGTTACTAGTCACTGGTTACTAGACACTGGTTACTATGCAATAGTTACTAGTCACTGGTTACTCGTCAATAGTTACTAGTCACTGGTTACTAGTTACTGGTTAATAGTCACTGGTAACTATTCAATAGTTACTAGTCACTGGTTACTCGTCACTGGTTACTCGTCACTGGTTACTAGTTACTGCTTACTAGTCACTGGTTACTATGCAATAGTTACTAGTCACTGGTTACTAGTTACTGGTTACTAGTGACTGGTTACTCGTCAATGGTTACTAGTCACTGGTTACTAGTTACTGGTTACTAGTCACTGGTTACTATTCAATAGTTACTAGTCACTGGTTACTCGTCACTGGTTACTAGTCACTAGTTACTAGTTACTGGTTACTAGTCACTGGTTACTAGACACTGGTTACTATGCAATAGTTACTAGTCACTGGTTACTCGACAATGGTTAGTAGTCACTGGTTACTAGTTACTGGTTACTAGTCACTGGTTACTATTCAATAGTTACTAGTCACTGGTTACTCGTCACTGGTTACTTGTCACTGGTTACTAGTTACTGCTTACTAGTCACTGGTTACTATTCAATAATTACTATTCAATAGTTACTAGTCACTGGTTACTCGTCAATGGTTAGTAGTCACTGGTTACTAGTTACTGGTTACTAGTCACTGGTTACTATTCAATAGTTACTAGTCACTGGTTACTCGTCACTGGTTACTACTCCACTGATTACTTACCACATTTTTTGTTAGTAACCAGCGCAATTGATCACTGTAAACCCGAACTGGTCGCAGTTTAGTTTTCTACATATTTCCGACAGAGGGCGTCTCGTTCGCGGGTTAGCTGTTCCAAAGAGTTTTGATCAAGGCAAAGTCGGAGTCAAGAAGCGAAGTTAAATACCTGAGACCACACACAATAAATTACTTGAGAAATGCTTTCTGGATTAACTATATTCGCTGCTTAAATCACCGACTAGGAAGTAACCAGTAACCAAATCACCAGTACTGGTACCAAAAAGTCACTGCTAAACTCATCACTATTCAGCCGAGATATATAAATGTCTCTCCGACTTTTACCATATATATATATATATATATATATATATATATATATATATATATATATATATATATATATATATATATATATATATATATATATATATATATATATATATATATATATATATATATATATATATATATATATATATATATATATATATATATATATATATATATATATATATATATATATATATATATATATATATATATATATATATATATATATATATATATATATATATATATATATATATATAAACATGTTGTTTTTTAATTAAAATATGATTCTGATGCATATGCATGTTAATAATAGAGTAGAGTATAATTGTACTCACACATATTCTTTCGGCGCTGCAGTGGGGCTCGCCCCAATTGCGCTGGCGTTGGTGCCAACACAAACTGCTGTCCTTCCTGACCGCCGCCGCCGCCGCTCTGTTCATCGTCGCAGCTTTGCGTCGAAGAGTCCGAACAACGTTTGTCCAATGAATCCGGATTCAGTTGGTACGTAGCTGACTTCGGCGTCGATGGCAGCGATTTGTAGTTCGGCGATATTGGTGTGCACTCTGCCAAGGAGAACGAAACATACAAAACACTTGCATCAACACTAACACCAAAAATTCCGAACGGAATATCTGGAGGCACAAAGAACGGGCAGTACGAGTACTAATCGCACTTCCAACACATTCGAGTACGAGTAGGTAGCCCCATACACGAGGATATATAAAAAATCGATACTAGGCTAGCAAATAAAAAGGAAAACTAAAAGCAAAAAGGGAAATGTTCGTCAAACCTTGTGTGTAACTGTGCAGCATCATGGAATTCTGCTGTTGTTGTTGTTGTTGTTGTTGCTGATGATGATGTTGTTGCTGTTGCTGTTGTTGTAGCGATGATGGTGTGGGTGCACCAATGCCAGTTTGGCCATTATTCTTTTTGTACATATACGGCATGGCAGAGGCTTTCAGCGGGCAGCCAGCCACAGCATCGTTGTAAGCGGAGTGCTGCTCTGTCGACGACAGTGGCGCATGCGGCTGATGCATGGGCATCAGGGTGTACTGGAAAAGGATATGAAGACTGTAAAAATAAAGCCAAGACTTTACCTCCCCTGTGGGTGTCTCACCTGTGGTGCCATTATGTTGCTAACAGCGTAGAGCAGTTGCTTATGACCGACATCAGCACCGGCGCCAGTTGCTGTCGTTGTGGCCGCCGATGATGGGGTGCTGGCGATGCAAGATGTGGCGGCAGACGACACCAGGGAGCAGGAATTGGCCATAGCAGCGGCCGAGCTAATTGTGGTAATGACGGCGGCCGGCGAAGCTGGTGGCATACTTGAATGGTTTGTGGCAATAATGGCGGCAGTACCTGGCGAGAGGAATAAACAAGAATATTGGCAAACATTTCGATTAGATAGGAAAATCGGTCTCTTGCTAGTACCAGTGGGAGTGGCCGGAGCCATTGATGTTGAGGTGGACACATCCCTATTGTTGTTGTTGTTGTTGTGGTGGTTGTTATTGATAAAACAGCTACAGTTGTTGTTATTGTTAATACTGCTACAAGTGTTGTTGTTGTTATTGTTGTTATTAATGTTATTGTTGTTATTGTTGTTATTGTTGTTAGCATTGGAACATTGATTAGTGTGAGTAGTAACCAAATTAGTACAATTATTATAATTATTATAACTACTACGCCTGTTGTTGTTGCTGTTGTTGTTGTTGTTAGTAATAGCAGCAGTTGTATTGTAAGCAGTGTGCCCATTCCCACCGACAACTGTGGTAGAATTGAACAAATGCCCATTTGTCGGGAAGAACGACATGGGCGGCATTGCCCGCTCCTCGGAGCCATTAGTGATGCCTTTCAGATTATTGTTGTTGTTATTGTAATTGTTGTAGTTGTTATTGTTGTTCTTGTTGGTGTTGTTGTTGTTGTTGTTATAATTGTTGTTATTATTGTTAGCGGCGTTGTATTTCTTCAAGCGCTGTCGCAGCAACTGCTGCGTGATGCTCTGCTGCTGCTCCTGCTGGTAGCTGTTGGCATCGGTTACCAGCAGCATGGTTTGCTCCGATTGCGTGGCCACCGCTTTTGCTGCGGCAATATCCTCGTCCTCCTCCACAATGGTGCCATGCAGTGTGTCCAATACGAGCGCGTCATAGAGTAGGGCCGCCCTGCCGGTTGCTTTACTATTGGATTCGTCTTGGTTGGTGCGTCCATTATTGAGTGTTAGCAGTTTTTTGATTATTGGCGTATCATTGGTGGTGGGATGAGTGGCAGCGGAGGAGGAGTAGTAGGATTGAAATTTAGTAAGTTTTTCTTGTGGCAATTGTGTTGTTTGTTGTTGTTGTTGTTGTTGTTGCTGTTGTAGTAGTGATGATAATGGTGGTGGTGGCGGTAGTGTGGGTGGTAGGGGTAGTGTTGATGGTTGTGACTGCGGTAGTGATGTTGACGTTGGTGATGATGCAGATGAGCACGACGATGATGATGATGATGAGGCTGCTTTCGGGATTTGATTAAAAAATAAGGGCGGCGGAGTGGAAGTGGAATGAGTGCGGATGATGGTGCATTGATTTGGCAATATGGTGCCTGTTGTTGTGGTGGTGGTGGATGTGGTGAATTTATGATCATGCTGCTGCTGCTGTTGTTGTTGTTGATAGTGGTAGGGTTGGTGTTCGTGTGCGTATGGAGTGGGCACACGTGTAATAACAGTGGGCGGTGTTTCCACACGATACTGGTGCAAAAATTTCAATTGTCGGTGTGGTGACGAGTGCAGTCGGTGTGGTGTCAATGAACGCAGTATGGTGAATTGTTTACGTCGCTTCGGTTGTTGCTCTAGGTCCATTTCTGAGTCGAGGTCTTGATCGCGGTCGCGGTCGTGATCGCGTTCGCGGTCGAGATCGTGGTCGTGATCGTGTTCTGTGCTGCTGCTGTCGTAATTTGGTGTTGGCGGCGTTGGGGCATTGGCAATTGCTGTGATTGTTTTATGTATGGTGTAAAACTCAATATCATCGAAGTCAGTCTCAGTGTCGTAGTCGTCGTAAGCGTTATATTTAAGAGGATTATCATCGAAATCGTATTTGTTCCGGTCCTGTTCGGTTGGGTTCGGAGTTGGACCACACACTTGGTCCGGAAATGAGTCATTTGAGTCTGCTCAACAAAGCGTATTCGAGTGTTAATTGGTTAAGGTTAGTAGAGGGGACGGAGGGGGCGGGGTCAGGAACAGGAGCAGGAACACACACGAGAGTTAGGCAGATATATAAAGGAGAGAGAGAGTGTAAGCGAGTGGCACAAAGAAAGAAAGAAAAGAAATGAGATGCAAAAATGTTGTTAAAAAGTTAATGATTGGCTGATTGATTGATTGATTCCCGACCCAAATCTGAGCCGGGATGCTAGATGATAAATGTTCAGGCTAACAAACAAGCATACAACTAAATTTGTAATAGATTCGATTTATAAAAAGCCGATTCTGGACAGGAAAGAACAGTTATTGAGCAGACTGAACCAGAAACCCGGACAATTTATATTCCAAATTGATGGATGTGACCCTGATAACCCTGAATTATTCAAATGGACACAAATATGCTCCATTGAAGCGCTTGAGGTGATCGTTAGTTACAAACTAACGAACTAATTCCCAACCCGTGCGGTTTAGCAAGCTACTCATAGTACTCGTTCTGGACTCACCTCGACAATCGCTCGGACTTCTTAGCGGAAGTTGCTGCTGATGATGATGCTGCTGCTGTTGTTGTTGTTGTTGTTGTTGCTGATATTGTTGTTGCTTTTGACTTAGAGCAGTTGCTGTTGGCACATTAAAAGTGAATATATTGTTGTTGGCATAATTTGAGGAAGCAGCAGCAGCTGCCGCCGCCACGGTTGCAGCCGCATCATTGCTGTTGCACCCATTCAATTTATATGGCGATGGTGGCTCCGTCTTCATCTCATCTTCTTTGATAAGCATTTGTTGGTCATCAATCCTGGTACCTTTTGGACTAATAGGCATGGTTTTAAAAGCGCCGCCTATGGGGGAAATACATACAAGTTTAGCCTAGGGTGGTTTGGGTCAATAACCAAAAGCACCAAAAATCGAAATTGTAGTTATTGTGTTTTCCTCTTCAAAGCATAGCAAATCAAGCCGAGTCTGTATAAATATTACCGGGTTAGGTACTCCCCGGGAATTTTATCCAGAAATTAATCCAAATAGCAAACACACTAATAACAAATTTCGATTTTGGCATATAGCTCGCCTGTTGGTTGGAATGGTGTTACACCGATTGGGTTCTTGGGACTGTTATAGGAATACATCGTCATTTGCGGATAGCTGAGCATGTTGCTCTCTATGATGGGACGATGCGCCTTAATGGGTTTCGGCTTTAGAGTAATTTCACGCTCATTTGCTGCTGCCGATGACCCAGCTGCGCCTTGCCTAGCATCGTCCGCGGCCAGATTGTTGGCGCCATCGTTGCTGGTATTGTTCGAATTCTGTGGAAATGGGAACAATTTATTAGTAAATTCCGGAAAGAATTTGATCAGCGATGGCTCTGAAGATATGGACGTGGAACTCAGT
This sequence comes from Clusia tigrina, assembly GCA_920105625.2. Lineage (NCBI taxonomy): Eukaryota > Metazoa > Arthropoda > Insecta > Diptera > Clusiidae > Clusia > Clusia tigrina. The sequence goes on along the minus strand of OV050031.1, from coordinate 24,626,299 downwards.
AGACAAACAATTACAATACACGGAGTATTTGTTGCAATTGTGTCACAAAGAGCCACTGGTGAGGCATCGCTGCAGTACCGTAAGCAGCTAGAACCAACCTTATCACAAGTATTGCTGACACAGACGCCGCTATTGTTGTTCATTGCGGCGGGTTTCCTGTAATCATACGCCGCATCCTCAATATCTGAGTCAGTCACGCGCTCGCGGCATTTCAAGTCAATTTGCTTAGTGGCGTCGTGCTGTTGATTGGGAATACTGTTGGTGGTGTTGTTGCTACTATTGGACTCCTCCACAATTAACATCTGAGAGAAGCAAAAAATTATCAATGACAACGTACAAAAAAAAGTCCACCACCACTCATCGCTAAACTTACTTGTTCGTCTTCCGATTGCATGTCATCTTTGAGTGGGTCCGGTTTGGAATCTTGAAGCATCAGGCAGTTGTTGCTGCTGGTACCATCCTCATTGGAGTTATATGCGGCTATAGTGAGTGGTATAGCATCCGATTGCATGTCCATTGATAGTGCTAGTGCTGAGCCAGGAGTCGATGGACTTTGTTCATGGTCCACTGAATCGGAGCCGTCAATTGAATCGTTGCGCTGTCTGGCATCAGCCGCAATAGCACCACATAAGCCAACAGGACCACCACAACCGACAGTAGAAGCTGCTCCGGCACCTTTGGCAGAACTGGAGGATTTGCGACGATCTTTGGAACACCATTTCCATTCGGGATGCAATTTGAAGTGTGCATCTTTGACCGAGCTGGCCAGCTCATGGTATTTGGCTTTCTCTTCGGGCTTCAGAGCGTACCACCACTCACCGAGTATTTTGCTGACGGTGCGATTATCCTGGTTGGGATGCTTCTTGTGCACCAGCTTGCGGTGCTTCTTCGAAAATATCATAAAAGCATTCATGGGTCGCCGAATTTTATTCTGAGAAATAATTGGTGAAAATTTCATTAATAAGGATACGTCAGATTACTAGGAAAGGTAGCTACCGGGGGACCAGTTGGCCATGCCACTACTCACCTTTGTCAATGGACTCATGGGTTCTTTGCCACCGCCTGCGTTAGCGGCCTGCTGTTGTTGCTGCTGCTGCAGAGCGCTCAACGATTGGGAGCGTCGTTTGGCTGCAGCCTGAGCAGCGGCTGTGGCTGCTGCTGCTGCCGAAGCACTGGAGTCGGCGCTATCGCCGCTGTCTTCCATTTTGCGCACATTGCTCTCGTTGGAGGCAGACGTACTGTACGTGGCCATGCGATAACCGTCGCCATTGGCATAGCGCAGTTGATGCTGCTTTTGTTTGGTGGTAGTCGTGGCTGCTGCTGACGTTGTCGTGGCAGCGCTCGTTGTGGTGGCGGCAATTGAGGTCTCGAATACATCGTCGTCGAGCTGCTCATCGGTTTCGTCTTGCGTGGAGTTCGACGCGGATGAGGCCGCCTTTGACGAGTCATTGGTGGAGCAGTTCAATGGCTTGCCAGGCGACTCCATGGCATTGTGCACCATCAAGTGGCCGTTGTTGTGGTTGGCCATGCTATTGGGCGGTGTCCTCACTGCTGGCGGCATAATGCCGGCCATTGTATAGTTTGTGATCGTTTGTGCTTTAACGGGGGGCTGATTTATATGTGGCAACAAGGTGTGCCAGTGAAATATCGACCCCGAACTAAATCCTGTCAGTGGTGGAAGAGAAAATTTATTTTTTAACTTTTGCACAATTTTGCTTCAAAGTGAATTCTGTTGTACCGTTTTTTGGAATCGTTTTCTCGGGCATTGGTGGCGGATAATGTTGCATTTGCTGATGTGCAGCCGGTATAAGACCACCGGCCAAGCTGGCGGCAGGCGAAGCTGCAGGCCCGGTTGGCACGGACACCAGACCGGACTGTGAAGCCTGCGCTGTGGCAAGCTGTTGGTGTGGCTGTGGCATCAACGGCATCATTTGCGTCCCATCAACGATGACCGGATGAAAGGACTGCGGACCAGGGCCAGTAGCAGCAGCAGCTACGGCGGCGGCTGCTGCAACTGCAGCGTTATTGGCCGCAATTGAGGCAGCAGCAGGAGAGATCCGTATAACACTTGTGGCGTGTCCCACACTGGTCGGCGGTGGCGGTGGTGCTGCGACCGCTGGTGGCGGCAGCGGTGGTCCTGGGGACGCTTGTTGCTGTGCTATTTGGTGCGTATGATGCATTTGATGATGGTGCCCGATCAGGTGCTGTGCCGGTGGCGGTGGCACTGGCAACGATTGCGCTGATTGCTGGTGGACCACCATCGAAACCGGAGCTTGTTGGGGCGGTGGCACAATGGAAGCGGCGGTAGCGTTTCCCTGGGCACGCACCGATTCCGGGCGTATCACTTGCGAGTACCCAACATTGTACAGTACCGGACTAGGCGTGTTCTTCCACTTGGATGTGTGTGGATCTGCGGCAGCGACGGAACCGCCACCAATCGGCGTAAAGAAGTTCTGGCGATTAGTTACGGGCACAGGCGACTGATTCACATTCATTGGCGATGTGCCGTGATTAACCGGCGACGAGTATGAGGGCGTGGCCGAACGCGAACTGCTGAGTGACACTGGAAAATAAAATAAAAAATTATTATTAATAAATAGAAAGTAAATGAATAAAAAAAATGCACCAAAATATATTTTACAATAAATATAAAAATTTTTTTTATCAAAAACAAAATATAAAATTAAAAATGGAAAAAATACATTTTAAAATAAACATTAAAAATAAAAGTAAAATGTTAAAAAAATTGTATAAAAATAAAAAAATAAAATAAAAAATTTATTATTAAAAACAAAATAAAAAAATAAAAATGGAAAAAATATATTATTAAAAACAAAATAAAGAATAAATACGGAAAAAAATATATTTTCAAATGAACATTAAAAATAAAAGTAAAATGAAATGAAAAATTGTATAAATATATTTTAAAATAAATATAAGAAATTTATTATTAAAAACAAAGTAAAAAAATAAAAATAGAAAAAATATATTTTAAAATAAACATAAAAAATAAAAGTAAGGTAATAAAAAAAAAATTGTAAAAAATGTTTTAAAATAAAAATAAAACAAAGTAAAGTAATCAAAAAAAATTGTAAAAAAATATATTTTAAATTAAAATATTTATTATTAAAACAAAGTAAAAAAATAAAAATAGAAAAAATATATTTTAAAATAAACATAAAAAATAAAAGTAAAGTAATAAAAAAAATTGTAAAAAATGTTTTAAAATAAAAATAAAACAAAGTAAAGTAATCAAAAAAAATTGTAAAAAAATATATTTTAAATTAAAATATTTATTATTAAAACAAAGTAAAAAAATAAAAATAGAAAAATTATTTTTTAAAATAAACATTAAAAATAAAAATAAAGTAATACAAAAAAAAAATTGTAAAAAATATATTATAAAATAAAAAATTTATTATTGAAAACAACGCAAATTAATAAAAAAAAATTTTTTTAAATAAAAATATAAATTATTTAAAACTATTTTTAAAAAAAAATCAATAACAAAAAAAAGTTCAAAAAATATTTAATTATAAAAAAAAAATTTATTATTTAAAACAATTTGATTTAAAAAAATATTAATCGAAAACAAATAGCTAAAAAAAATTTGTTTATTAAACATAAATATAATTATAAAAGAGTATTATAAAAAAAATGTTATTAAAAAAATGCAACTCTTAATAGAATAATATAATAATAATTTAATTCATTTTAGAAAAAATTCTTTTTTATACATAAACAAATAAAAAAATATTTATATATAAAGAAAAAAAATATTTATATATAAAAAACAATAAATATTTAAATATTTATGGTAAATACCAAACATGGAAAAAAATCTGACTTAAGAAGAAATATGGAAATACCATTCTCAGTTTTTTTTTAAAACTTTTTTATTTTTTAAACTCTCCCAGTCTATTTTTATAAAAAAAAAAAATATTTATCGGGATAAAATAACAAAATATGGACAATAAATTTATATATTTTGTTTGTTAATATTTAATTAACTAACATTTTATTAGTTAATGTTTTATTATTCAATATTTGATTAATTATTATTTAATTAGTCAATATTTAATTAATTAATATTTGATTAATTAATATTTAATAAATTAATATATTTATATTTAATGTTCTATTAGTTTCTATTTAATTTTATTAAAATTTTTTTATTAACAACTATTTTCGATCTCTGGCAAAAAAACTCTTCAATTAAAGCCTGACTAGAATAAAGATTTTGCAACTCTCTCACTGGACGGTTGCCTTTCTCTCTCACATAATTTGCCACTACACTGCAGTGAGAGGCACAGATGACCACTGAGAGAGTTTCAAAGTGCTTGTATTAGACACAGTATCAAAATGCAGGAAATTTACATAAACAATGCAGATACAATTTGGCTCCATTGTCTAAATCCGGTGACTCCAACATTTTGCTCCAATGAATGTTTAAATATTTTATTTAATTTTTGTATTTCAAGAATTTCACCGCTTTGAAATGAGCACTAAATTTATTTTCTTAATTCTTTTTGCAGCGAATTCCTTCACGAGTTTTCGAGACAAACGCACTTTCCCGACTGCTCTCTGCGAACCGTATTCAAGGCAGAAGGACAAACAAGTGTGAGAAGCGTACCTGCTGCGGCGGCGTCTAGGTAGCCGACGGTCAGGGTGCTGCTTGCAACCCACCTACGCGTATTGCATGCGTGTGTGGGTGCATCTGTGTAATTTACTATACTAGCAAATCCAGAGGAGAAGTTGAAACGAAGTCATATGAAAAGCCAGATGCAGGGTTTGGTGATGCAAAGTATCGTAGGTAAAATTTTAACAAATTTATGTCACTACTTCTGTGGAAATAGAGCAGTCAGGTGTCAGGCTATTTAAATTCTCGACTGACTATAAGATAGATTTGAATATTTTCGTCCTTTACTTTCAAAGGAACTAAGTGCAATTAGAAATGGTAGCATAATTTCCAAATAGGTTACGTGCGTGGGGTGTTGATTGGGCCAATTGATGCTCTTCGGAGTTGTTGTTACTCGTGGTGAAAAGTTATGTGAGTGTGTCAGAGGTAAGACAATGATTCGGCAAGGATGCGATACAAATGAGTGACTCGCAAAATCTTTATATAAGGTGGGTAATATCGTAGCTATAGGTATATCTGTTCATGCTTGGAGCGGGAGAGTGTGTGGTTGTTACTTTACGCGCAAACCAACTAAAGTAAATAATCCCAAAATTAAAAGCACACATTTTAAAATTTTTTTTTTTCTTTTTTGTGTTTATAATTCTTTCAAGGACCATTTCGGTTTTAAGTTTGTAGTCACGCAATGCACTCAAAACATTTAATCCAGAGGGATGTTGTAAGCACTCTTTCTTTTTATACTATTTGATTGATGCGATCACTCTTTTCTGTTTATACTCTTTGAGTGATGAGAACACTTTTCTCCGTTTATACACTTTGAGTCAATTGACAAACATGAAACCAAAGAGTATAGAAACATAGAGATTGGAACCACTCAAAATTTTGTGTGATGGAATTGAACGCGATTTCACAAAAACTGGTGAGCGGCAAGGGGAAGCGAGATGCAATGAGTGTGTTATGTTATGTGTTATGAAAAAGGGGTTTACTAGGAAACCCTTCGAACAAAATTTTTGCAACAATAACTTCGTTCGCCATGCGAGCTCTATATATGTATACTCTTTGATAGAACCTTACATACATGCAACAGGTAGTATCATTAGAGAGAAAGAGAGCAAAACGAACCACTATTTAATTTTTTTATTTTTTTCAAATGTTTTATACACATACAAGGTAGAATAGAATACTAATACAGCTAAAATGTAATTGGAAACTTGTTTTTCCTACTCAGCCAAGATGGGTTTAGTTAATAAATAAAATAAACTAATATTGTTCATTATAGAAGTACTATTTGCCATATTACTCGGAGAAATGATTCCATTTTATAGCGTGCTCGTGTCTAGGGATGCAGTAAATCTTAATGCAAAACAATTTTAATTAATCCAAAATAAATAAATACATATATTCTAATAATCTTATTATTATATATTTGTAATAATAAATAAAGGAATGAATGAGTAATTAGAAACAAAAAAAAAAAAAATTAAAAAAATTAAATAACAAATTTGTATATATAATAAATAAAATAAATTATTTATAAAATAAATATAATTAAAAAACAAAAATGGAAAATTTAAAATAAAAAAGACTAAAATAAAAAAAAATAAATATAATATACAAATATATATAATAATATAAAAAATAGCTAATATGGTAAAAAAAATTATATATGTATACATATATATATATATATATATATATATATATATATATATATATATATATATATATATATATATATATATATATGTATATATATATATGAATATATATATGAATATATATATATATACATATATATATATATATATATATATATGTATATTCATATATATATATATATATATATATATATATATATATATATATATATATATATATATATATATATATATATAAAATACATAAAATAAAAAAGATATGAAATACAATTTATTTAGAAAAAAGGGGGGCAATTCGCTACAAAAGCAACACTGTTTTCCTAATCTGGCACGCGTCACTCAGCAGTGACAGACTCGGAGAGCAATTTTCTAAGAATAATAGTAATTATGTGATACCAGAGAGCACTAATAAGGCAAGTTTACAACAACGACAATTTCATTAAATTAGATTGTCAGTTGAATTGGTAAAAACAGCTGATCGAAAAAAAACCTGCACAAATTAACAAACGTAAAAAACGGCCAAGAAGAATAGTGATTTTCTCTTGCAATCATCTAATGAGTGCATCCTGCTGTGAGACAAATGCTGCTCTCTCATGAGTAGGTAAATACTCAGTGTGATGCGCTTCTAAATGAGTGGAATTGTGAACGGTTTCGATAAATTCTCGCCCACTGTTAGACCCTCTGAAGTTCAACCAGTATGAAGGACAGACGAATACTTGGAAGTATTAATTTTATTTTTTCTGTTAAGGAAGAATTAATGAGCATGGCTTTTAAGTAAATTTTAGGTATGTTATTAATTTTAACTCAATATTAATTGTCGCCCGTAAGTCCCTTTCCTATCCATCTACCTAACTCTGTACGCAGCAGAATCTTGCTACCAGTAAACGAACTGCCTGACAAACAAAAAATTATGAAAACGGAACTTTTCAGGACATGGAAAATATTTCAATTAACTGTGACTACAATTCAAGGGAAATCCATAAAGTACTCCGGGTAATCCAAAATTTATCAAAAAGGATGCGTACCATTCGAGAAACTTAATAAAAGTTCAGCTGGGATATACATTTTTTTTGAGATTTATGGCATTTTGGTGAAGTATTTCGGTTCAGTCAGGATTTCAGTCCAACCAATCGAAAAATATTTATCAATGCCAGTTCAGTAGCTTTGGAGCTTATGGACAAGAGCCAAATAGACCGACAGACGGACTGAAAAATGTCTCCTCGGAGAGTTCAGGATAGATTTCGGAAGTTTGTTTCGAATTGTATAAATAAAATATGCACGGAATCAGGCTCTGATCTCGTAAGTTATATTGAAATTTATGAATAAAATATGTACGGAGGTTGAAAGCTGAAACTATCCTGAAGAGGAAAAAACAAACACATATTCATAATAATATTATATATTATATAAATATCTATTCCTAGAATATATATATATATATATCCATTATAGGAAAGCTCCTCTCTTCAGCATGTTGAACGTGGATAGTGGAGGCTGATAAAAACTTTTTAATAGAAGCCATCATAATTGGAAAACCCTCGAAGAAGAACCGCAGCGCAGAATAATGCCTGTAAGAGTGGTCGATCTTGCAAATACTGGTAGAACCGTATAGAAAGGAGAGGTCATCTTCTTGTCATTTGTCATTTACTTTCGGGCACAATTGTTGAAGAACTGTTCAACTCAAGAGTGCTATTGAAAGGATATATTGCAGTCCTTGATCCACCTTTTTTATTTCAAAGGCAACCGATTCAGCAAAATGAGTTGAATGATTGAGTGCTTCCAACTTTGGGTGAAATTCCCAATCTCCTATGAAATACTTTGGGTGAAAGAATTGTAGATAAGAGGGAGAAGCGTTGAAAAAGTGTTGAAGGCGTAATACTGTTGCATTGTACCAGAAATTGGGGACAACATTCAAGAAGTTGCTAAGGTTGACCGACAATTAAAAGTGTCTGAGATCACGAAAGCCCAAAGCAACTCATATTTCGCATACAAAATTAGGCTTTCATAAATTCTCAGAAAGATGAGTGTCACTTTTGCTCTTTTCTGAGGGAAAACACTCTCGACTCCAACCCAAAAATGTGTGGATCTGATTAAAAAAGCTGGTGTACGCTTCCAAAGGCAATTCGTCACCATGGATTAGAGCTTGGCTCACCACTACACAAACCTTTATATTTCTCTTTGCATACAAATCAAGTATTTTAATTATATGTTAATTTTGATGATTTGTGTGGACATGATCACCTTCAATGGGAATACATTTATTTGCTCGTATTAATAAACCACCCTCGATAGGCTTGAGATAACTCACCTAACATATTAGCCACATCGGTCTCCTCCTGGTCGAAACGACCTGTGACACGGTAATTGGGTGAAGTTTCCGAATCACGCGATGTGTCCTCATCAATTTGGGTTTTACTGCTGGAACGACTGCTGATATCACTGCAATTCGAAAGGAAACACACACACACACAAACGAGTTAGCAATGAGAAAAGGTCGAATTTGTTTAGAGGGATTGGGTAACCTTGGAAAACGACTGGGTCCAGTGGAACGCAATGCATTCCCCTTCTGATTCAAATGACGACTGCAAAAGCCGCGCCGTTGAGATTCTTTGGAGCACAACGAGCACAGACGACGCCATTGTTTGCCATTGAATTTCTTGCGTACACCGGATTCGGACTGAACGATGTCGCCTTTCTTGAAGCGATGCGGTGTGGTCGCTTGAGATCTGTGGAATGACGGAATAAGAAGATTGTTAGTGATCGAAATTGTAAAGCAATATACGAAAGTATTTAAGTAAGTCGCCAACACCGACCGTGGAGTTGCTGGATGAGATCTGGGTGTGAGCCGCTGATCGAGTAAACTCGAAGTGCTGCCACGACTTTGCATGCTGCTGCGCTTGCTGCCGCCCGACAATTTTTCCGGATCGGCATCGCCCAGCGCATAGCCCCCAATTTCGACGCGCTTCAGCTCGTCGTCCGACTCGTAATCATCGTAGGAGCGTTGCCGTCGCTGCATATCGTCGGATGGCGATTGGGAGATTTTGTGGGGGTGCGGCAGGTGGTGGGCACCGTGGCCCATGTTGTTGTTGTTGCCGTTTGTGTTCGTGCTGGTGCTGGTGTTGGTGTGGATGCTTGGCTGCTGCTGGGTGACAATAATTTCGGGCACATTTGTGACACCATTGCCATTGCCGTTGGCATGCTGCTCAGTGGCCATAGTGGCGGCAGCTGACGCAGCAGCCGCAGCAGACACTGCAGTAGCATTGACCATGAGTGATTGCACTGCAGCGTTGCTTGTGATCTGAAATGGTGACGTGGATGTCGTGCGATAATACTCTTCTTGTTTTGGCAGCTGCTGATGCGGATGCTGCTGGTGCTGGTGCTGGTGCTGCTGTTGATGCTGTGACTGTGGCTGGGAGAGTGCTGGCAGCATATGATGAGTTGCTTGTGTGGGCGTCTGATGGCCACCTGGTATTTTGCCATCATAACGTGTGGTCACATAGGTGAGCTGGTGGGGTGGACCTTTGTGCGTGGGCGCATATATGATGTTGGCCTCGCTGCTCACAAGTATGTGACTGGTGGCAGTGGGCGTCGGTTTGCTTAGCAGGCGCTGCTGCTGTGGCTGCAGTTGTGCGACTGATGCCGATACTGGTGCAGGTGTGAGTATGCTCTGCGTTTTGAGTGCTGTTTGCGGCGGCGGTGGTGGTAGCACGTTCGTCACCTCCCTCAGCTCATCCCACCAGGGCGGCAGCAGAAGACGCAAATCGGCCCGCCTCACAGTTTTCAGCTGTAATTGGGAATTATAATTGGAATCGTAATTAATTCAGGCGTCCTTCTGCTTGGATTAATACTTACAATTTGAGGCCCATCAGATCCAATTTGCACTGTGAATTGTTTGGTGGTCAAGTTGATGTCCGTTACAGTGCCCTCGACAAACACACAACCAGGACGGCCCTCAATTTGGGTGCGCACACAGACGCATGAGTCCAACACAATCTGTGAAGAGAAACAACCACAAGTTTCAATTATGAATACGGGATGCGATATGCCCGAGCATTGCTCTGCTGCAACAGAGCAGTGGGTGAAAATGGGGTTGATTACTTACATCTGCTGCTGGCGGACTTGCGTCCAATATCACATTGTAACGGCCGCTGCTGAGCACATCCGCGTAGAGTTGTGTGCCGTTCTCGGGCGGATCGAATTCCACCAGAACTGCGTTCAGCGCTGTGGCTGCCTCCGAGGCTGTCTGCCGTATAATGCCCGAGGCGTAGTAGTTGCTCAGCCTGGCCAAGACACGTGTGTTGGACCATTCGCTGAGATCCAGAGCAACGTGCTGGTCCTGCTGCAATGGCGGCGGCGGCAACGCCAGCGGCAGGGCCTGCTGCTGTTGGCTTTGTATGGCAATTGATTGTTGATTGTGGTGATTGTAGTTGAAGCGCGGCGCCGCAATGTAGCTGGAATTGTTGTGCTGACTAACTGGCGTATGTGTGCGACTATTGCTGATGGTGCTGCTGTAGTTATTGCTGCTGGCAGCCAAATTCTGCAATTTGTAAGTACTTCCGGCATGGGAGCTGCAAGCGGAACATTTTGGTCAAGCTTTGAGGTGTGAAATTGAAACTTACCTCGTTATAATGATCCTGTCGGTGGCGGAATTGCGATTGCCGGCAGCCATCACGGAGCTGCCATTGCTGCCAGCAACGGTGGCCGTCGGCGTGAGCACAGGACTGACAATCATGGGCTGCATTGTGCGTATGGCGTAAATTGTGTCGTTTGTTGTGTTAGTCGGGGCGGAGCTGGCCACGTGCTGCTGCTGGAGTGGCCAATGCCTGCTCCCCGCCCCCGCCACTGACACCACTCCCGGTCCCGCTGCGCTGCTGGTGACAATAATGTTCGTTGTTGATGTGGTGCCATTCTTAAGAGTCAACGGAGACGCAACAGGTTTCAGTGGCAACAGACTGACCTCGGGTACCATGGAGATTGCTGTGGGTGCAGTTGTTGTGGCAGGACACAACGTAACATCGTGTTGCGGAGTTTTTTGTTGTAGCTCCGCCAGATCCAGCTCAGCCGGATCGAACTTGCGTTTCTTCGGATGTTGCCTGGGCGTCGGTGTTTGCTTCTGCTGTATCTGTGGCGACTGTTGTTGTTGTTGTTGTTGCTGCTGCTGCTGTTGTTGCTGTTGTTGTTGGTGCTGCTGCTGTTGTTGCTGCTGCTGTTGTTGCTGTTGTTGTTGGTGCTGTTGTTGTTGTTGCTGTTGTTGTTGGTGCTGTTGTTGTTGGGGAGATTGCTGATTTGGTTGATAGAGAGCATGTTGCTGTTGCTGGCCAGCGCCAGCGGTTGAGGTTGCTGACGTTGAAGAAGATGTTGCCGTTGCTGTTGTTGCCGCCGATGGTATTACCATTTTGCTGGGCGATGCAGCAGCAGCAGCAACACTTTCCCCTGTATTCCGTGTGGCACTGTAATGTTGCGGCTGCAGCTGTAACTGTTTATGCAGTTGCAATTGCTGTTGCTGCTGTTGCTGGTGGTGTATGTGTAGTTGTTGGTTGGCTAGGAAGATTGTGGCCGTCGTTGTTGCTGTTGCAGCTTTGACCATGTTTGTTGCAGCAACATGAAATATGTTGCTACGCACATTTGCTGCTGCTGTAGCAGCGGTTTCCAAAGAAACCGCGTTAATAATTTTCAATGATATTCAACTTCAATTAATCCAGATTTCCTCCTCTAGTTCAGACATCTGCAAAATGTAAGAAAATTATACAATTTTAATACACAATTTGAATATGCAAATAATTTTAGCAAGGACAGCAACCGTAACCAGGCTTGCAATGCATAACGTGTCGGAAGTAGTAACGAGTTGTAAGTAGTAACGAGTTGTAAGTAGTAACGAGTTGCAAGTAGTAACAAATCCTAAGAGAACTGAAATGGTGTCAGACCGGCGAGTAAAAAGCTTCGCTAGAACAAAAATTATACAAGCTGCTTTGAAGTGGTGCAATGTAGCACCTCATTTAAAGTGGTTCAGTTTACCGCTTCATATGAAGTGGTTCAAAGTACAAAATTATTTGAGGCTCTTCAGTGTACCACTTCATTTAAAGTCATACAGTTCAGCACCTCAATTGAAATAGTTTAGTATACCGCCTCATTTGAAGTGGTTCAGTGTACCAACTCATTTAAAGTGGTTCAGTACACCACCTCATGCTAAGTAGTTCACTGTAACACCTCATTTGTGTTGGTTGAGTGTATCACCTCATTTGCAGTGGTTCAGTGTATCACCTCATTTAAAGCGTTTCAATATATCAACTCACTTAAGGAGTTCAGTTTACTACCTGATTTGGAGTAGTTGAGTGTACCACCAAATTGAAATGGTTCTCTACTGTAATCGAAATGGTTCACTGTACAACCTCATTAAAATGATTCAATGTACCGACTCATTTGAAGTGTCTTAATTCACCACTTCATTTGAAGTAGTTAAGTATACCACCTCATTTGAAGTGGTTCACTGTACCACCTCATTTGAATTTGTCGTTCCCCCCAAATTTCTATTCGCAGAGTATTCTAAATCCATTTTATGATTATTCAATGACGCAGCGCAGCGAGTTAATGCAGAAAACATAATTTAATTTCAGAATAATTGTGAATTCGGCCCACTGTGCAATGTGAGCACCCTAGCAACACGACTATCAATCTCCACTATATTCAGAAAGACCAACACACGCATATATTCTTTACACAGCAGGCATAGAATCGTAGCTTCTGTACCCATTTGATCCTTGTTGCTACCTCACAACAATTTTCCAACTCCTTCCCATCGGCCGTGTCACAACAAATTATCATAGGCCGCAGTGGGCGTGGTAGTAATTTCCACCGTAACGCCAAACGGGCATTAATAAGCTCCGTCGTCGCCGCTGCACAACCTCTGTGGCAGACACGGCTACAGAAACAGATACAGCCACAATTGCAACTCTCGGTTGCAGCAAAAAACAAACAAGAAGAAAAAGCATAGAAAAATGTGCCTAAAAAAACCCAATGGAGAGAGGAAATACTCGTACTACAAAACTCAACGGAAGCATTTATCTGCCGGGCTTATCGCTCATTCTCATCTCATCCTCATCATTCTCATCATCATTCCCATCATCATCCCCATCATCATCCCCATCATCATCCCCATCATCATTCTCATCATCATCCCCCTCATCATCCCCATCATCACCTTTACCATCACCATCATCACCATCATCATCATCATCATCCTCATAATTATCCTCATCAACATCAACAACAGAGGCGGCAGGCTCAGATAAACGCCCACACGCGCACAAACCAGCGAGTCCTTTTCTTTTCATTCCAAGTTCGTCAAAGTCTAGGCTCTGCGTTTGGTTGCTGTTGCTTGGTGGCATAGTGGGTGGGTGGTGCAATAGTGGGCGGGTGGTGCAATAGTGGGTGGTGGTACAATGACACCTCTTCTCCGTTTTTATGTGTGCACATTGCACTCACATTTCATGTACACTGGCAGCGCACACACTCTCCTACCTACGAGTATACGTGTGCATGTGTGTATGTGTGCCTGTGTGTGTGGGAGGTGTGTGCAATTCAAGTGTCATTTATCCGATATTTTGTCAGTCTGATCAAATTAAAATGCTTCCGCTTTGAAGTTGAAACAATTACCGTGCCTGGGTACAAAGCCACTGGGCTTGGTATCAACCTGGGTTCGTGTACTGGGAAACAAAAATTGCAATATGTGTGCAGCCCACACTATAAAAAAGGCGGCAAAAGGGGTTCAAAAGGATTTCAGAGCCACGAGTAAATTAAATTCGGAGCCCCTTTTTTCATTTCCGCGCCTTAATTAAATCAGTTGGGCATTGCAGATACATTGTTTCTCTCTCTCTCTCTCTCTCTCTGTCTCTCTGTCTCTCTGTCTCTCTTTCTCACTGTCTCTCTTTCTCTCTCTGTCCTTGTTTATTTTACTCTGAAATTTTGAGTTTGTTGTAGAGTATGAGGGGTGGTTGCACAGATTGATGAAAAGTCATAAATAAACTGCCGAAAAGAGTCTATTAAGCACTAATGAACTTAGTTCTGGAACGCATTACAATGAAATAAATAAAAATGAAATGCATCGTCGCGGAGAGCGTGCAGTTCTGCCTTGCAAGCAGCACCGATAACTCACACTAACTGCTGATAAAAGAAACTACATTAAAAACTTATTTATCAAAGAAGTGGCTTTGGAATTACTTACACACAATCCAGTGATGGAACAATTAGTAAAATTCATTTAGGTCACAATAAGGAAGATTTTTCAATGAGCTAGTGTTCGAAAAGAGGAGTGAAAATGGGGAATAGCTCTTAAAGGCCAGGTTCTCCTTCTACAAACAGAACTTGGAAAATATGTAAAATTATCATAAATTTGTCAGAAACTCTCACTCAGACTGTGTCTTTAGTTTCAAAGTCCTTCATATTTTAGTTTCAAAGTCCTTCATATTTGACAATTGTAAATATAGTTTCCAACATGATGTAAGATAGTGAACGAAGAACGTGAAGACCTAATGTTATTTTTATAGCAATCTACCAATCTCAACCCAGCTGTAGCGAATATTGCCAAATTTCCGCAATTTTCTTCCCATTACAACATATTCTTTATTGTCATATGTTCAGCACATGCACCCTACGGTGTGCACTAAACACATATCATTTTGGCATACATTAATTTTAGGGTAAATGTTCCTTACTTCGAATTTAGTACATGGAACAACAGAATATCCCATACCAGATCAATGCTATAATCGCTTCGGAGTCCAAAAACAGCGTCACGCCTCCAATACTGCCCACATATACATATATTTGCCATTCAAATCAGTCTGATTACTCAGTACTTGTGTGATGAGTGCAAAATGGATTCAGAGCAAGATGATTCATGTCAATATTTGAGTGCATTTGTCACAGTCGATAAGGCCGAATATAAATATCATCTTTTTTACTAGTTTCGAGTTATTATCCTGTCATATTTTTTTTCTACCTTCTGAGACTGTCTGATTGCGTTAAATGATTAAGAACGTCTCTTCTCGACTGAATCATTTTTATGGCCAAACAGCAGCAGAGGCCGACCCAGGAGGAAGTCCGCAGCAGAGAGACAAGACAAATCCACAGAGGACAGGGAAGGGGAGAGCGTAACTAGAAAGTTGGGTGGTTCCGAGTTATTTTGCATAAGCTTTGATACAATACACACAAAAATGTTGATATAAAATGAAAAGGTAGTAGTCGGTAGTAAGGGCAGTTAGTGGGTGGGGCAGGAAATGCTAGTATAAAAATGTTGCCCCTTTCTTGTCGTTGCATGGCAACAACATCCTTGCACTTACGAGTTACTTGCCACAGCATCAAATGCAGTTCCATACAACACCAGGCATTGCAACGTGTTCGCAGTTACGGTTCGTTAATATTATGCTGTTGTTCTTGTTGGGGCTGCGGCTGCTGCTGCTGTGGCTTCGGCCAGAGGCGCAGTTTTTATGCTTTCCTGTATTTCCCTCCCGGCAACTATTTGCAATCAAACAACCGAACAAACTTTTACGTCAGTTGCTTGGGCTTTTTTGTTTTTGCTTTTTTTGTGTTTGTTAGTTGTTTGCTCTCTCTGTGTCAATCCGCACATTGCCACACTACTTTGAGTAATTGTTGTTGTTGTTGTTGCCGCTGTCGCATGTGGCCACTGCTCATTGTCAGCAATGCATTTAGTGTTCCTTGTTTTTGTTATTGTTGTTGTTGCTGTTGTCAATTTGAGTTTATAGAATAACGATATGACTTGTGCACATGAGTGTATATGCTTGTGCATGCACGGCCTATGTGCGAATGTGTTTGCGTTTGTGTGTGTATGTCTATAAATAGATCGATCTATGTATGCAGTTGTGATAAATTCGCTTTTAGCAGAATTAACTTGTGTAATAATTGGACAAAGTTTTTTGAACTTTCGTTTGACTCTCGGTCAGCGCGTTGTGGTTATGTGGTTTACTGTGTTTGTTGGTGTTGTTGTTGTTCTCGCTGCTGCTGCAGTTGTAACTACTCCTGCTGCTATTGTTCTTGTTGTTGCTGATGTGGTCAAAGTCACTACAATGTAGTCACTACATTGTATTGATGAGTCAAAACGCGTTCGTTGCAATCAAGTTGCCTGTCAAACGCGTGAATAGACTTTCCACAGAGGGCGAGAGAGAAGGCGACCGACCAATACAGAAAAAAATAAAAGTAGTTGTAAACGAAACGTTGGCCAAATAAATGGCTTCAATTACACTCCAATTAAGATTGTGTAATACCATTAAATAAAAAATATAAAACAAACAAATATTCTTTTTTATTCCACGCTAATAGTATGACATGATAGCTACACTGCCTCGCACTTAAAACATACCACGCTCCAAAGCCTAGTCTAATACGAGTATGACAACTCAATACGCATGAGTAATTCCGGAATTATCATTGATATTGATAAGTTTACATAAACGTTTTGCAATTATCTGTGGTGAGTTCAATTTGGGGACCGCCACCTTCGGCTCTAAAACGATTTGAAAGTTCATTTCGTTTTATAGAATGAAGGCATTAGCCACTCTATATGGGCACAACTGATAAAATAAGAATGGGTTATAGTTGGCAACGGACCTATTCACACCATACTATATAAAAATGGATGATGTATAGAATATAAACAAAAAAAATTGTTTTTCTTGTTACATATTATATGTTATTATATTTTTTAGACCATCAATCAAAAATCACCTCATAAATATGTAATACATTACAAATAATATATTTATGTATATTGGTAATAATTGTTTGTTAAAGTATTGAATACTAATTACATGCCACCTACCGTTGATTTTGAATAAGAAAACATATGTATTTCCATATATCTATAATATATCAAAATTTGTACAAATTCAAAGAAAATTAAACATGTAATTCTTGTCACTTCTAAATATATGTAATACAAAATGAAACAAACAAATAAATTAGATACAAAAACAAAATGTTGTATTCGGAAGATAAAACATGTGTCGAGGTTTATATAAGAAAAGAGATTCAGGCCTAAAATGAATAAAAACTGGTACTTTTATCTCTATACTCAGTGCCTGTATGAGAAGAAGAAAACATTTCATGGAAGTTTTTGTTCAGAACAGGGTAAAGGAATTGATCCAAAAATCTTCCACTCCCCACTAAATAAAGGATACTATTATAGACAGAACCTGACACTGATACAATTTAAAATAAAATCCACAAAACATAGAAAAAGTTCTAATTCTAAATCTGTTTATTTAGCAAAAGTATACTGAGGGACAAAATATTTAATACGAGAAGTAACGTTCTGAAAAATTATGTATTGCATAAATACGTATCAAAGCTAATGACAAAATTTGTGCTGCTCGTTAAATGAAGTGCCGATTGAACCATTATTTAAATGCGTACCGCTGGAATACTATTAGGAGAGCTTAGTTCTTGCACAAAGGCACGAAACGGTAATGGGATCTCTTAAAGTACAATGAACTTTCCCCTTCCACATGTAGCTTTACATATATATATATACACACACACACACACACACCCAACCTTGCAAGTGCATATGCAGTTTTATGATTTGGAACAATCGACAATTAAACCGGAGCTTTTTAGCGATTGCTCTCTTGATATCGGAGTCATACAAACAAACATTCATCAATACATACATACATACATACACACATAATGATGACTTCGAGTCAACGTTATGCAGCTACAACCAACCCATCGATATTTAGTAGTAACAATAACCTTAGGTTCCTAGTCCATACCTCTCTTCCTTTATTAATTACAATTTAATTTGATTATTGATTTGATTGATTAATAATATTAATAGTAATATTTAGAGATAAAAAAGAGCAATAGGCAGTGACGAAGGGAGCTGCTGAAGGGTCACAGGCAGTTAAGAGGTTTTGAATATTCCCAACTTCTGGGTCCATGATGCTTCACTCACAACTTTCACTGCTAAGTAGCAGAAAATTATGTTTGTGGACTTAACAGGGAATACATGAGCCGAGGATGACAAGTTCATTTCTAACTGTACAGAGTACACAATAATTCTCAAGCAGAGTCTTTCGCAAGCACAAAGGTCAGTTTTTCGCGGGAACACGCACACACACACACACATACACGTTCAAACATGCATGTACGAACATAAAAGACAATGGAATTGGTATGCATGCAGCCTGGTTTTTTATTTAAGTGCCACATTGTTTATGACACATACATAACCTACCACCCCCTCCCACCCCCACCCAACCATATATATAAAAAGCAAACCAAAAAAAAAAAAAAAACAAGAAGAGACACAATTTTTGCACAGATCGCATTTGAATTGTCGGAGCGTGTTTAAGAATTGCAACAACAGAAAAAGGCAAGTGTAAAAATTGCAAAAAGTGTGGACAAATGCAGGCACACACACGAGCGCACATTCATACATACATATACACGAGTACATATGTATGCACGTATATATGTAGGTACGAGTGCCAATGCAGTGAGAGAATGAGTGGCAGCAAAGTGGGGAGAAAGGAAAATGTGCCCGTACACAACTGAAGAAAATTCGCCAAACGGTGCAAAACGAGGCGCTGCAAGCACAACCGAATTAAACGAACGAACGACCGAATGTCAGTAACCCCACTCAACAACAATGCAGCAGGCAGAGTAACAACAACAACAAAGGCAGCTATAGTAGCAGTGGCAGTGGCAGCCCAAGCAACGATAACAACGCGTCCGTGATGTTGATTCTAATGATGACAATGATGATGCTGGTGGTGCTGCTGTTAAAGATGCTGATGATAATACTACTGATGACGATGATGATGATGAAGCTGCCGATGCTTGTAATGATCACTAACACACCGTTGCGATTTGTATCATTGCGCACGTCGAAAGTTTTTGCTCGAGTTGCAGTTGAAAAAAAATATATATAAGTATGTATATTAAAATAAAATTTTCCCGCCGTAGGTGAGACGACCGAACACTGACTGTCAGCGACTGCAACGCTGCGGGAGCTACGCCAAATAAGAGGATAAAAGGTACACTCTCACATACTTACATATTCGCAACGAGCCTGGTGCGGGTGGTGGGCATAAAAATTGCAGCTTCACATGCAAAATGAGCTGCAAGCAAACAAATGAGAACAAACAAATGCACAAACAGTCACCACACTTACTTACACACACACACACTCACAGACATACTCTGTACATGTACAAGTATGAACACCAACGCATAGGAATAGCCTTTAGACGAAGTCAGAATCAGTCGTTGTCGTCACTCAGTCATTGAGAATCACAAAGCGGAAAATGCATCAAGGTAAAGCCAAGGAAACATTTAACTAACGTATGCCGCTGACAGTGTGAGGGGTTGTTGTGAAGCGGGAGGGGTGTAGAGTGGTGAGAGTGCACAACAAGTAGTGGGAGGCGATTATAAATGCAATAGCAGCCTAACAACAACAACAACAAATAAAATCGGAGAGAAGAAACAAATTAAAAGTAAAAATATGATGAGAGAGAGAGAGAGGGAGTAAGTAGGCGCAGAAAAAGTGAGGCTCCATTATAAAAAAGTGAAGCAGGAGTAATAACAAGCTCGCTGTCATGTTAAAGAGGTGTGTTTGCATGTGCAGAGAGTGGCGGGCAGAGAACACCACAAACAGAAAGAGAACGAGTATGGAAAGACACATCAGGGCTGCCAGACGTTTTTTATACCTTATCCACATTTCCCTTACAAACGACCACTACACCAAAAATCAAACAAACTGTCCTTAGTTTTGTTTCTTTTTTTGAGTTAATTTCTATAAAATTTCTTTTGGATCAATAAACAATCAACATAAAAAATTCACGACATTCTTTAAACTTTGATCCAAACATTCGACATATTATTTTGATATACAAAAGGAGCGCCTTCAACCTTAACCAACCCACGAAGATAAGAGAGAATTTTCTTCATAACTCCAAACAAATTATCTTCCAATTAAATTAATGAATGGGGAAAATCCTGAATTGCTGTGTTTTGTTTTTGTATTTTTTGGTCTGGTCTTACAAAAGCAGGCCTCCACTTTTCTATATAAGGAGTAACTCAGTTCATTAATCATCCTTTCCACAGCATTGAATAACTTCCCAATACTTTCAAATTTTATTCGTAAAGTGACGAAATGCTGGGGATGGAACCAATATCTTCTTCTTTCTAAAAACACGTTCACAATCGCGTTCACGTTTTGAGAGAAGCTGGTACAATTCACAATAGGGAATAATGGCTACGTTCAATATTCCATATGTACAAGTATACAATCTTATAAAATTAAGTTGAGTAGAACCTTCGATAGAATAACCGGGGATATACATCAAATCGGCAATTAAAAAAAAAAAATCTCCATGTGAAAATGAAAATCCGATAAAATTCTCACATATTTCCACAGCAAAAAAATTAACTGAAATCTGTCAAAAATCAATAAAATGGGGTCAAATTCTCAAAAAGAGGGAGTTAACTCCCCAAAAATGTGATAAATTCACGTCAAAAAAGGGGCAAAATTCACCAAAGTGAATTCGATAAACTCCCCAAAAATGGTGTAAACTCTCTAAAATGTAAACCCCAACATTTCAATATCATCCAAAATAGGATATTATCCTCAAAATGTGGTTAACCCCAAAAACTGGGGGTAAATTCACCCAAAAGGGGGGAGGGTAAATTCCACAAAATGGAGTGAACCCCCAAATGTTAATATAATCAATATAGGGTATTATCCTCAAAATGTTGTTGAACCCCAAAACTGGGGATAAAACCATCCAAAAAGGGTTAAACTCCCCAAAATGGAGTAAACCCCCAAAAGTTTCATATCCTCCAACATAAGGTATTCTCCTCGAAATGTTACACTCCAAAACTGGGGATAAGCTCATCCAAAAAGTGTTTAACTCCTCAAAATGGAGTAAACCCCCAAAAGTTTCATATCTTTTAAAATAGAATATTAGCCTCAAAATGTGGTTAGACCCCAAAAGTGGGTGAAAGCTCCCTCAAATGGACTAAAACCACCAAAATGTTAATATACCCAAAATGTGATAAAACCCTCAAAATGTTGTCAACCCCCAAACTGGAATAAACTGCCCCAAGTGAACCAAAATCCCCAAAATTGTAATATCCTCCAAAATATTTATATCAGCTTAAGAACTTGAGTACCTCCCCTGCTACCTGCATTCTCTTCAAAATGTTGTCAACCCCCAAAAACTGGGGCTAAACTCCCCCAAAAACGGGGCAAAACTCCCCCTAAAAAGGGTAAAATACCCATATCTGGCAAGCCTGAGAAACATAGAGAGCGGTAAAGTGGGAGAGAGGCAGAGTGAGAGTGACAGAGACGAGAGAAAGAGCGAGCGAGAGAGCGTGTAAACTGAAGTTATGCACTCACTCTATTCAAGTGGGTGGTAGGCTTAGCAGCTCGTTAAGTTGTGTGATTATTTCATACCTTGCACACACAAGCAAACACGCAGAGCCAAATGAAGGGTGTGTGTGTGTGTGAGAGTGTGGTTGGGTGCGTTTATGGGCCTGCTGCTGTTACTGCATCTTCAGCTGCAGGAGCGCAGCGCCGACCGAATACTCGTAGTATGAATTTAGCCAGCAAATGCAACTTGCGTCGTTTTGTTTACACATTTTTTAGTTCTTTTTTTTTTGCTCCTTATTTCTGCAATATTTCTTTTTTTTGCTTGCTTTTTGCGTTATGTTTCATGGCGTAAATTTTTTGTTGCCGACCGCAGCACGACGATTGGATTGTGTGACTCTGGCTGGCCGCCTAGCAACGGCGTTGTTGCCACCAAGCAAGCAACCAGGCAAAAGTGCTCAAAGAAAGACGCTGTTTGTTTTCAGGCCTACAAAGAGGCATTGCATGAGTTTGACTCGGTGTGTGTTGTGTGTGTGTGTGTGAGAGTCTCTGTGTGGCTGTGTGCCTTGGATTGCATTGCGTTGCATTCGCATTTTATCGCTAAAGTTGGGTTGGCATGCGGCGTTGCGTAGTGGAGTGCGAGTAGTGGAGGACACAATGTGAGTAGTGAGTGTAGCATTATCGACTCTTACCAAATGATGATCATCATCATGATGATGACGATGATGATGAAGTCGCTGCTGAGGACATGTGGAAGGAAGTGTGTAGTGGTGGTGTTTATTTTAAGCATTTTTATATGAAAAAAACGCTTTTAAAAAGCAAACGCGGGAAAAGAATAAAAGTTAAACGTGGAACAGAAGCAGACAAATGCTGCACCGAAAGAGTAAAAATTAAAATTAAAAGCAACGCATTTAATTCGTACGAATTTTATTATTAGTACACAATTAAATTGGGAGAAACTTAAACTGAGTCAGCAACAGCAGTTTCTCCACATATCGGTCGTAAATAGCGAATCAAAGACAGGCAGAAGCCACAGAATACTAGAAAACGAAGATGAAATTTCCTCCTGGCCAGAGTAATGATTAAGTACGCAACATACACGGACAACCCTCTCCATTCAAGGGGATATTCAAACTAACAAAATGTGTCCGAAAAGAAACGAGATTTTTTCAAGGGGATATTCAACTAACAAAATGTGTCCGAAAAGAAACGAGTACTTTTTCAAGGGGATATTCAAACTAACAAAACGTGTCAGAAAAGAAACGAGATTCTCCAAGTGTGAGATTCAAAATTTATACGAAAGAAATTTTGAATAATTTTAAATTAAAAGTAACTCTCGGCTTACGCATAAAATTTCATACTCCCTTGGACTACTTTTATATTATAAAGGATATACAAATCAACTCAACTATTCACCCGAAAGGACCTCATGTGGTCAGGTCACATATGAAGAGAGAAGTTTAGAGTAGAGGAGGGGATTCTTCTTAAATAATATTCATTCAAATATTTTTGTTTTCATGCCCGTAATTTGTCAAAATCTTGAGTTCAAATTCTGCACGTTTACGTCTAAACTGATTGATTAACTTTTCTCCTGCCCTTGTAATTTACAAGGATGCAAATGTACAATGAGAGCGCTATCATGAAAAGATGGAGTCCCAAAAGTTTTCTTTTGGCAGAACAAACAACCCAAAATCGAACGCATACATGCACACACCCACACCCACACACACGCCCCCTTATACAAAGAACACAACCGATGAAATTCACCCCACCACATGTGGGCGTAAATATACCAGGCCCTCCCTCCCACATATGATGCCAAAAATCAATATAAAATAAAAATAACTTCCTTCACACCAGTCAGCTAAGATATTCGAGAATATTTTCCAGGAAGATATGATTCCAAACAAATGCAAGTAGCAACAAATGAGAGTATTCCACCCACCAGATCCTATGAGGGAAGCATATAGTCAAGGACCAGCATTTTATTCAATTACAAAGGAGTCGAAGAAAGTCAATAAAGTAAGTTAAAATATGAGTCAAAGATGGGTAATTAAGCGACTTAAGGTCAGGTACGAACAGTAGAAACCACACGCCTACTGACACTGCAAACACATCCAAGCTCATGAAAACGAACTATTATCTTAGATAGAATTGCCTACTCTTTAACCCATTTCAAGGGAATACTTGAATTCAACCGTGAAAACTTGCCTCACTGGTTTGGTAAAGAGCGGGATGAAAAGTAGGCCATGGATTAGGGAGAAGAACCGCTTGGATGTATTTGCACTTCTAAATGTCAGTAGGCGTGAGGCTATTATTGTTCGGCACATCTACTTTATATTCATCTGATGTTCCAGGAGAAGTACGAGTATGTGAAAGAGGTATTAGAGTAATGGACCCTAACTCTGTGCTAAGTTTGCTTAGAACTGTTGGACTAATAGGAGACTCTTAATAGGCACATGCAGGAGGAGTAGAATACACCAAATCGGTCGAGGTACATTTTCTCCTCTTTGTTCCCTCTTTTCCTCTATGTTTCATTCATTCATTCATTCATTCCTTCATTCATTCATGTGATAGGTGACTTCCAGGCTGCCCAGACCATGGACCGCCAACTACATGTCTAACTACTATCTCCACTCTCAGAAATTTTAGCAATCCAACTGCTATTCAAATTTCGTCTCCCTCATACCAAAAAGGATTGGAGACTTTAATGAGACACCCACATAAAGACACACATCATGACGTCATGAACGCAACAAATCTATTTAATTTCTTATATATAAGAATATACGAGGTGTGATCAAAAGATAACCGTTATTTTCATCTTTTCGTGAGTTACGTATGTTCGATGTTCGCATTTTTCTTTCTGTTATGTTGGTACACATGTCTGTTATATGTATATGTTGGCAATACCAACCATTTTGGATTGTCAGTTTGTTTTTGACAGATATAAATGTTGACTGTGGCCTTTGGCGAGTCTACTATGAGCAGAACACAAGTTCAATTGTGGTATAACCGGTTTAAGGAAGGCCGAAAAGATGTCAATGACGATGCTCGTCCTGGTCGCTCGAGCACGTCAACAACCGATGAAAACATTGACGCAGTGAAGAAAATGATTTTGGATAATCGTCGAATCACTATCAGAGAGGTTGCTCATGATGTTGGCATATCGTTCGGCTCATGCCAAGCAATTTTTACGGATGTTTTAGGCATGAAACGTGCGGCAGCGAAGATTGTTCCAAAATTGCTAAATTTTGAGCAAAATCAACGTCGCATGGACATCGCTCAAGAGCTGTTTTTGGCCAAAAACAAAACCGTTATCATGCCTCTACAACCGTATTCGCCGGACTTGGCCCCCGCTGACTTTTTCCTCTTTCCGAAACTGAAGACACCGATGAAAGGAAAGCGTTTTGCTACGATTGAGGAGATAAAAGAAAAATCGAAACAGGAGCTGTTGGCGATACCAAAAAAAGCGTTTCAGAAGTGTTTCGAGGATTGGAAAAAGCGCTGGCATAAGTGTATTATATCTGAGGGGAATTACTTTAAAGGGAATAAGATAGTTGTTGATGAATAAATAAATACTTTTTTTTTTATCACACCTCATATATATATATATATATATATATATATATATATATATATATATATATATGTACGTATATATATATATATATATATATAAATATATATATATATATATATATATATATATATATATATATATATATAATATATCGTTATATAGAATATAAATATTTCAATAAAAAGAAACCATTTGCGGCATATTTCATTCATTTATTTATCTTACTGATTTTTATGCATATTTTCGTTGCTCTAGTCCCACTGTGCATGCCAAAGTAAGTAAACATTTATTAAACTTTGCACAGCTTTAGAAGGAAAATGCCTTTTATTATAATAATAGAAGAAATAACTTTTGTGGCACGTTTCAGCTGAAGAACTTGAGTACCTCCCCTGCTACTTGCAGGCTCCCCTCACCTAAAACTTGGAGGCCCTCAGGCCCCCTCACCAATCAACAATCATATTAACCATTTTCACGGTTAAGTGAAAAACTGCAGTCCAGCAAAAAAAGCAATATATACTCGTATATACATATATAATTTCTCCCACACATTATTCATTCCTATACACATATAATCGGTAGTGAAATTAATCTATTTGATATACAAAAACCCACTCAACACACGCGCAAGCTTGGTAAACAAAGTACCAACAAGCTGCGTAAAATTATAGTAATTAAATTAATTATTATGTGATGCGGTGTTTCACTTCGCAACCTGCCCGCCCGGCCCCCTCCCACCCCCTGGCCCACTTGAGGGTCAGTCAATGCAAAGCAGCTAATGCCAAATAGAATCACATTAAACAATGGAGGAGAAAACAAATAAACCAAAAAAATTCTGAACAATTAAACAAACAATGAGCGAGTGGGACTCATTTTTTGCTACTATTTTATTTAGCAATAAAAAAAAGAAAACTGTGAATAAAACTACACAAATATGTAAATAACACAAACAAAAGATAAATAAAAAATTAACAAAAAAGAAAAAATAAAAAAAAAATTATACAACAAAAAAGTAATACAACAACAAAAAATACAACAGAAAAATAATACAACAAAAAAATACAACAAAAAAATAATACAACAAAAAAAATACAATAAAAAAAATACAAAAGCAATAAATACAAAAAGAATAAATACAAAAAACAAAATAGATAAAAAAAATATTTAAAAAATAGATTAAAAATAATAAAAAATAAATAAAAAATAGATTAAAAAAAAAATATTTAATGTAAATAAAATAAAAACTGCAGCTTAGTATGAATTAGAGTTAACAAATGCTTTTAAAAGTCCCCTACACTGATCTAGTGAGTTAGTTAAATACGTTTCATATTGACTTTTGTGACGAACAAAATGAAGACGCGACTTTAGATCGAACTGGAGCTGAAGGTCCCGGTAGCTATGCTCCCCACACATGGTCAAATAATAATTAAGTTGTTGTTTTTCAAGTAATAATAATAATAATAATAATAATAATAATAATAGATGGAACTGTTCCTCCAATTGCTTCTATAAATTAACTGTTCTTGACGACGAGCTGTGTTATTCTTTGAATTAGGTACGTAGGTAGGCTGGGCAGCCGCATCACCAATGAAACAGTTGAGTCCATTGTGAGCCACGGATGCGAGGCATGGCTACGCTTCCCCCTCCAGATTGAACCAACCTGAGCCTTTTATAAAGCGAAGAAGGTTGTTAACACCTGACTGGTATAGACTATCTATACTTGTTAAGAAGCGGGATCCTAGTAAGCGTTAACCATTTCTAGCAAAAGCTGAAAATGTACAGAAGAGATGCTGGACATGTACAGAAGAGAAGCTGGACCGTTTCCACTTCCTCCTCGTTTCTGCAGCTGCGACAGAAATCATGTGTATAAACTCCCATTCTTCTTGCACTATTAGAGTCCTAATTTGTAGTCTATTGAGTCTAATGATAATGTATATTTAGCCTAGGCAATGTTTGCCTGGCGATTTCGCAGGTAGTGGCACAGATCCACCTTTGATTGGTAGATTTAATTAGCGTCTCCCTTATGAGAAGCTTACAAGTCGCGAGAGGTATACCGATATGCCTACTGACATTTGGCATACAAGTGCCGTCTCCCGCAAGTTGATTAGCCTTGCAGTTCCCTGGATTATTCCTTGAATTAACTGTTCCTTAATAGAACAATGGGCATCACTTAAGTGAGTACTGGAAGACTTCCTTCTACGATGGTTCTGCGGCCTACCCCAATTCTAACTGATCCTTAAATTAATGTTGCTATAACTGCTCCTTAAATTGTTGTTGGTCTCACTGCTCCTTAAATTGTTGTTGTTCTAACTGCTTCTTAAATTGTTGTTGTTCTAACCGCTGCTTAAATTGTGCTTTATACTATGCTATTCTTAACGAACTCTGAACTATCCAACTTCTTCTTAACGAACTATGAGTTATCCCACTTTAAAAACCTCAGAGGAATCATACTGTCACAAACATATTTTCCTGCCATTAGTTCCATCACTGGATAGAGTCAATACAAAACTTTATGTCTCATCTGTTGCTCACCTTCAATAAATGTAATTTACATCAAGAAATAGTTGATAAAATTTAATGAACATCGCTGTAAATTCGCGTCTGGTATAGAATTTGTGTCCTTAAATCATGGGCCGCCAAACTTTTTTGATCATCGACCCCAATATAATTTTCCGAAATCTCTTTCGACCCCCATAAAAATAATTTTCTGTTAATTAAAGTAAACTTTGTATTTTTTTACGAAAATCGCAAAATCCCCCGGCTCAGATCGACCCACGCTTTTATTAAATAGACCCCTGGGGGTCTATATAGACCACTTTGGCGACCTCTGCCTTAAATAATCTTTTGATTTACTAAGGGATATACAGAGGTCGCACAATTAGGCGCACTTTCGGTCTTAAGATTTGCTAAGAGCGTCTCTGTATTTAACGACTGATACTACAACTCTTAAACGGATGTCCATCTAGCACCGCAAAGACGTTGCAGGTCCATGTGTGGCCTTCACGACCTGCCAGTTTAATCTAACCTAACCTAAGGTATATAGCAAAATAACGAAATATCCTTTCAGGGAGAATCCAGTCGCAAGTTTAACTAGTACTTCTGATAACTGCTAATGTCAATTCACCACAGAACTGTATTTCACCTTTTAGAGGCATACTCTGCTTTGCAGAATAGCAAACGAAACGTGCAAAAGAAACAGCATCATTATGCTTCGTGTTATGACAGAAAGAGAAGAAGTCATATAATGCGTATACCTTTACGGAGATAGTTAAAGCAACACAAAGCGTAGGCTGATTTAACATGTTGGCTCACGAATGCGGAAACTGCCATTTCATCACAATACTTTACTGAACTCTGGGGCAATCCGACTTTTAAGCGCTTCCGTAAAAATACGACTTGAAACAATCTTTTTTATATTTTTTCGTCTTTTCAATAATTTTTTTTTTTTGTTTAGATATAAAATCAGCCCCAATCTTAATCAAAGAAAGGTAAACTGTCAGGTCACAGTCACAGCGGCACACGAGTACAAGATGGGCGGCTGGAAACTAAGGAGTCTTTGAAACATCTCTTTTGAATATATGCCCTTCATTATCAAGAAGACGCTTAAAATGCTTGGGGCCCAACAATTTGAGACGCTGGAAGACGTCAGGAATGGAAATTCAAGCACTCCAGAGATTCCCTAAAAGCGTTGACATCCTACAAGATGCCTAGTACAAATTTACATGGACAAATCCATATGACACCAATAGATCTATGTGTATCCAACGGCCAGTCAGATCAATCTAACCTGACCTAAACTGGAGAAATATATCTAGAAAACTGACACAGCGTGGAAAGCGCTGAAAACTCTGTGTCTAGGAGGAAACATTATTCAAAGGTCACAACGTAAAGAAGAACCATTTCACACATTTAACTGAGGATGTCTAGAAACACCCGCCCACCTTCTATATACATCCTCTGTAGCTAAAGCGATTTATTTTATTCAAAATAGTTCCCTTCCGACTCAATACGCCGATTTGCATGGTCTAAAAGCATGTCGAATGACTGCTTTAGATAGTCAGCAGACACGTCTTTCGGGATGTCAGCCTTTCGAATGACTTCCAAAAAACACTTTCGTTTCATCGGCAAATGCATTTTCCGATCAAGTAAAAGTCTGACGGTGACAAATCAGGCGAACACGCGAGTGGTTGAGAGTTAAATTGCCAATATTAATATACATATTTTCCATGATTACTTTGGAATGCACCATGTAGACCGAAAACTACGACTACCATTGCCAGAACCACGACAACAAGAACAACCAAACACCAAAGAAGCCATCGGAAGTTTCACAGACAGACTGAATCTGGGGTGATGACGGATTTTGATTGGCCAACATGTTGCTCATCATTTCTGTCCTCAAGAACCGTTTTTAAACCACCACGGGATAAAGAGTCCTCTCCCAAAAACTTGGTTCATCAATTGAAACCTTTCGTTAAAAGTTTCACCAAGTTTAACACAAAATAAAATGAGTTCGATTCTCATTCTTGTACCGATGATACAAGCATCCTTCACTTCAGACGCAATAAATCCGCTTTTATTAGTCCAAGTGCCATGAAATTTTGACAGTACATCAGAGAGAGAGAGAGAGAGAGAGAGAGAGAGATCTACGGTTCGGTCTATGACGCATGTAATTACCAATTAATGGCCTCACTAGAAATACCTATTTTTCCTGTTTACCTGTTCTGTTTACTTTATCAAGCACATTCTTGTATCAGTGACAATAAGGAATAGTCCTGTTTACTCTGTTCTGTATCTTGTAGTATCAGTGGCAATTAGGAATAAGACTGTAAGTCGATATCGGCTTATATTTCATATAAAAAAAGTATTATTTAAAAAATGTTGGCCATAATCAAGGAAGGCAGCGGTTATATCCCATATCATTTTACATAAAACAACTTATATTATTTAAAAAAAAGTTGGTCGTGCTCGAAGTAGGACTTAAGCGGTTATTTTGTATACTCTGTTATATTTCTATATCAGTCCCTGTGTCCAAATTGATCCTTATGTCAAAATTTCCCCCACATAGTATTTAGAATCATTGTGGAATAATCGTCATTAATGGTTTCAATCACCAAAGACTTCTCAATACTGTCCTCAAAGTACTCGCATCGTAACCGAATAACGAATCGAATAGTTGCATCACTACCTACAGACTGCCGCGTAATTTAATGTATGGACAGGCAGACAGTAGTAATTGCACTACCCCACCCACACACACACACACACACACACACACACACACACACGAACAAACGACTAAGAGGACTTCAAAGTAACATTAATAAAGAATATTAAAGTTTTTTTTTTTATGAAAAAAAAATATATTCATATATTTTGCATAAAAGAGAAAATGCTGCGGAATTAATTAAAATATAAATAGGAAATTTCAAAAAATCATTTGTTGGTAGTGCTTTAAACAAATATGCATAAATTGCAACACAAGAACGATCCTTAGAGTGCAGAGCAAACAGAGTGAAATGCAAATAAAAATACAAAAAATACAAAATTTAAATAAAATGAAATGCATTATAATAAAAAAGAACAAAAAATTGAGAGAAGCAAACAAATAAATAGAGAAAATAAAATTCGGTTTTGTACGCAATCGATGCTGCTACACATTGTATGGAAATATGTTTCCATAGGGAAGCTGCGCTGATCCCCGCACAACAAATGCAAATATAGATGGGGGGCGAGACGGCGGAAGACTGGTGGAAGATGGAGGAAGAGGTGGAAGATGGAGGAAGAGTGTGGAAGACGAAAGCGCTATCGAAACATATCTGCGCGGAACGAGGAGAAGATTACCATATTTATGATTTCATATGAAGAAACAGGAGAGAAGTGTGGGTGTAAACGAAAATAAAAGCATGTTTTGAATGAAAATTCCAAGATATCTTTTTATGGGCACTTGGAAGGAATTTTACTAAAAACACAGCAGGACGAAAGGAGAACACAAAATCAGGGATGCATGGATGGTTCAATTGAATTATATATGTATATGAACATCGTACAGGAGCGAGAGTCTGATGGGAGATGGGGACCACGACTCTTTAACAGCATCGAATCGAGCTATGATACATCAGCAATGATTTTTTCTGATTCGTCTTACTTATTGTGACGAAATAGCCATTTCAATAGTCATGAGTAAACGTGAAATTTAAATAACATCTAGAACAATCGATTCTTATTGCTATCTCCTTCTCTCTAATGTTATAAGCCATTCGTAAAAAGTTATTAGTTATCACTTTCTCTTGTACTTTGAGATATGTACGATTGATAATCAATGATGCTATAGGAGAGTATGCCCAGAGTACTGAAATGATATCCTTCAGTTGTGAATTAAAAGCAGCTAGGAATAAACTGCTTTAAAAATAAAAGTGAAATAAGTTAAACTTTGGTTTGAACTAAAGTAAGCCGCCAAAATAAATAATAATAATAATTCAGTTGTTAATTAAAAGAAGCTGGGATAAAACTGTTAATAAGAAAAATAATAAAAGTGTAAGAAGTTAAACTAAACTATGAATTAAAGTTTCTTGAACTATTCATTAAGTAAAGTGCTGTTAATTTAAACAAATTTAATTCATAATTTATCAAAAATACATAAATGGTATTACGTGATACAATCCAGTGATACTAGCAAGAATCTAATTTTCGTAACAATAATAAACAAAGAGATTTAAATGTACCCATCAAATATTGACAGTTGCACATTTTATCCAAAGCGATTCTCCCAAGCGATTTTTTGATAAAACAATTTGGGTTTGTTTTTATGTGGCGACAATACTAAAAATAAATTTTATTAAAATGTTTCCAACGGTTTGGAAGAAAAATCCTTTTTAACAGTAACTTTTTCATTAAAATCTCTCATAACAGGCTGCCTTTTAACAGTAATCAGTTTTAACAGTAAACAGTTCCTGTAGTCATATACTCAAACGTTTAACAGTATCTTCGATAATAACAGTGAGTGTAATCATATATACTGACTTTTAACATTGACAGTGATCTCAACAGTCTTAATAATCGTATGTTATCAGCTTTCACATTAATGTTCACATTAACAGATCCTGTAGTCGTATGTTATCTCTGTTAACTGTAACGAGTACAGTTGTAATTCCGAATATAAAGGAATTTGACAACTAACGAAGCTGAAAGCCCTCATTGTAAAATAATAATAAAGTTATTTTTTTCATGCAATAATAATACTAATAACAACTAATGAAATCAAATATGGAGCGACTCTGCAACCAGTTAA
The DNA here is from genome assembly GCA_920105625.2 of Clusia tigrina. Classification (NCBI taxonomy): domain Eukaryota; kingdom Metazoa; phylum Arthropoda; class Insecta; order Diptera; family Clusiidae; genus Clusia; species Clusia tigrina. Next base: position 24,593,746 of record OV050031.1, on the reverse strand, counting down.
TGAGAATATCGTTAAACTATCATCACATTATTTACAATGATTATGGAAGTCTGAAGAATACATATAAACTAAGTTTGAGACGTGATCTCCATCGTATAGTGTACAGATTTTTTGGTTCATTTCGCACATTTCCTATATGACAATGTCGGAAAGAGTAGAACTAAATATCTATTTACAAGTAGCTGACATTTTACTTGCAAACTAGGTTGTATAACATATAGAAGCTGAAGACTTTCTGAGTTCCACCCAATTCCTTCACAACTATATTTTGGAAAGAGCATATAATTTTATTAATTAAGTCGGATTTGACCACTTATAAAATGTACAAATTTTGATGATAATTGGACCATCAATACACCCACTCTCTGTAAGCTTATTTTGTTGAAAAACAACACTTCTAATGAGCTGGGGTAGCTAAGAAAATGCACTATTTCCTGTATATTCCCGTATAGTTCTAACAATTTGCATTTAAATTTACCTCTTCGAAATTTAATAATCGGGTTATTGAGACTCGGCAACTTCAACCTGAGAGGATTATTAGGAATCGAATTCCTTGGTGAAATTGCTGGCTTTCCCATCAATTTGGTATTTGGGCAAAGGATTGTACTACTATACTCGTACGCAGAAGATTAAGAATTCAGTAATTGCCTTAATGAAAGCCAATCACAATAGAATATTTGAGATTGCTGTCACACTACTACACAGTTGAATAGGAGTACATAAGATGCTTTAATTGCTCGAGCCAACCATATTGTTGGGGATGTGGCCGTTGAGGCAGAGTATGCACGCTTGCTTGTCTAAGGTAAATAGCACTCACCTTTTATGAAACAGCATTTCAAGGATATCCGATACATCACTCCACTGCAAAGCAGCCAGCAGAGAATCCATCCATGTGAATAAAACAATGCACGCTATTTGCAGACTAATTAACTGCCAGTATTGTTTCCATGGAACGATGGCAAGGATGAGTCTGGTGAAGGCGCTGGCGATGTGGTATCCAAGAAACAACGCACATTGAAATTAAATTAAATGCGCAACCCTGAAGTCGTTGAAGACGGCAATAAACGATGTTTGTACTGATAAACTTTAAATTTGTGCTAACAGCGTTGGAACCAGGCAAATGGAAGCAATTATCGATGGCATGTCCTTTAATTGTTGGAGTGGAAGTTGCTCTTTTTGTTGCTGTTGTTTTTGTGTTCGAAACAGTTCTGCAAAGAAAGGAGAAATCCATTAATTAAGCATATAAAAACACAATCAGCAGGGACGAAATGAAAAAAATGTCTGCGATGAGCAACAGAATAATTTAAAAATAGGAGTTTAGAAGGGAGAATGAGAGAAAGGATTGCGTGGATGATAGAAAATAAAAAAACTCAAAAACAATTTTAAAAAAAAACTCAAAAAAAGGAGGAATAATAATTATCAAGGCAACTGCATTTTTTTCTACCAACTTGACTTTGACAACACTCGCAGCGAAATATTTGCCAATGCATGCAAGACGGACTGCCACGTTCTACGCGCACTGAGTGTCTGTCTCGCTGCTTATCTGTGTGTCTAGCAACAACCAATCTCGGCGGCAGAAATCTGCCAGCCCAGGCAGTATCCAGGCAACCGACACCATCATTAACAGCAGCAGCAGCAACAGCAGCATCAACAGCAACAAAACCAACAACAACCACAACAACAGCAACAACAGCGGCAACATTTGAAATTTCCATCAACATCATCAAACTCTCTGCATTTGTTTACATTCAGTTTTCGCCTGACTACATCGCCCACCAACCCCCCACCCCCACGCCTTACTAGCCAGCCCCGCCACCCATCCTTCCACAACGATGTTTTTTGTACGAAGTATGCATATTTTTTTTAATTTTATTTTATTTCGGATTTTGCGCAAAAGGATTTTTTCTATTTTGTTATGGAAACAGCAAATACAAAAAAAAAAAATTTGCCACTGCGTACACGGTTGTGGGGGAGGAGGGTGTGGGGTTGTGTTCACCATGCCGACCGTGTTGCGGATTTCAGGGAAATGGCGTACGGTTTATTGTTAGCTGTGGTTGTTGTTGTTGTTGGTGGTGCTGACTGCTGGTGCCTTTGGAGGCGCTGGTGGTGGCATATTGCGTCGCAAATTTGCCTGCAACTGTTTGTACGTGTGTATGGATGCGTGTATTCTGTTTGTCTGTGCACGCGTGTGTGTGTTGCTTTTTGTTGAGTGATAGGATGCAGATTTTATGCGCATTACTACATACGAGTGTATATGGATGTGAGTATTTTGCGTTGCCAGCTTGACAGATATCAACGGTGGTTAGTAATAATTATAGGGAAGCACAGTAGTGGTGGTGTCCAATAAACTTACTTCTTGCCATTAATTAGTTTCATTAGCTGTACTCGTTACTTTGGGTACTTAGTAACTTGGGTACCAAATATCTAAACTGGTATTTGGCACTGTTAGCAGAGATTGTTTTTAGACAATTTTTGTTCTAAGTTGCTTCTTAATATTAGACGGTTCGTTATATTAGAATGTAGTGCTCCTCTTTTTTATGTAAAATAATTATTATATGAATATTGTTCATTTAGTAAATAAATAAATAAATAGTAAATAGCAGTTTCTGTTATCCTATGTTAGAGTTTTAACAGTATCTTTGATATTAACAGTGCGTGTCTTCATATATTTTGTTTTAAACATAAGCAATCATATTAACAGTTCCTCTATTCACCTGATAACCCTTTTAACAGTATATTCGATATTAACAGTGCAATTCTTCATATGTTCTGATTTTTAACATAAGCAATCATGTTAACAGTTCCTACATTCGCATAGCAATACTTTTAACAGTATATTTGATATTAACAGTTTCTGTAGTCGCTTGCTATATCCGAATAATATGTAAAGGTACTCTAGAGCGATTCTCTAATTTCCCGTCAAATATAATTAATATGCTATAATTGTATTGAAGGTACCGCAACTGTCTCGCTGTTGATAACAGTTCCGCTTTTATGTTAATTCTCTTACTGTCGTAGAATGCTATAATATACGAGTATATATGTGACCTTCTCCGAGAAAAGGGACCTAGTGTGTGAAAATGAAGTTTTGAGAAAAACGCATTTAAAGTTTCATAACGCATTATCACTGTGAACACACAGTGGGAGATACCGTTTTTTGACACACTAGGTCCCTTTTCTCGGAGAAGGTCACATATATAACTGTAACGAATACAGTGAAGAATATGTAAAGAAAAATAAGTACTAATGAAGTCAGCTCTGGAGCAAATCTGAATGTTATAAGTGCTTTGAAGGAAATCTTTCTCTCTAGAGTGTTGATCACTGATCATACTATCACTATGGTGATAGTTCTACTACTAATGGCTACCAATTGAGTTGGAATATGGTATAGATCTCTTTTTCTAAAAGCTGAGAAGAAAATTCCTTTTCCTGTCAGTTCAGAACTAAGTACATATAATGTAATGCCATCGTTAACTAACAACAATTTTCTATATGTTTTTAGATTTGGGCTGGTGTGATGAAGTTTGCAAATCGTTAATTTTTATATGAATTGTTTGAATATTCAAAATCGTTAGTTTTTATTTAGAGAATTTCCAAGCTTTAATATCGTCGTGTCTTACTGTTATCTTTATTCTGGGGGCTAGTATAGATAAAGTTAATATTCCCTTAAAATAGGTAGAAAACTGGAAAAAATAAAATGAATTGAATAGAATGGGGTAAAACTATGTATAATTCAGAGTTTAACTATAAAAAGCGGTAAAGTTGGTTTGTGAATTGGCTGCTGTTGTGATAATAATGAAGTTTAAATCAGCTGCAAAGTAAGTTTTACAGTAACGCAATTCTGAACTAGTTAAGAGATAATACTGAAATAGAAAGTAGTTCAATTGTGAATTGGCTGATATAGTCTTCAGCGTACAGTATTATACAGTAACTCAAATAAGAATTAGCTGTCAAAACTAAATTAGACAGAGAACTATATTCTGGTGAAAGAAGAGTGAGCAAGAAAGTAGTTCAGTTGTGAATTAGCTGCTGTAGTGATAAGAGTAAATTAAACAGACCATTCATCTCGTGGTGAAACAGGAGTGAGTAAGAAGGTAGTTGTGGATTAGCTTCGATGCAGTGACAAGAATTCGATAACCAGTAAATCAGTATTCGGTACCAGGCAAGTATTCGGTGCTGGCATCATGATATGCTGCTTCATTGGCGTCCCTAATGAACATAGGAATGCGGGCACTCAGAGGAGCCGTGTATGACCATTCGGAATTTCATTACATATGAGAATTTCATTTCGATGCAAGCGAACTGGAAATTTAATTTGTCTCTTGTTTCTGACTCGAGGCATGCTTTTGACTCTGCTTACTTTTTTGTGGTTTGTTGACGTTGCTACAGACAAATTTCGGAAATATTCAGTTGATCAGTTATGCCTTTGGGCCTTTCAGCCAGAGCGTTGTCCGTATTTGCGTACATGGAGCATTTATGGATATTAAATATACATTTCATGTTATTTGTGAAGCCGAATATTAACTTTTTGCCTCGTGTCCTCCGTTTCAGTTACCTATTAATTGGAAATCTGACCAATGCAGTAAAACATACGAGTAAACATGTGCAAATAAATAAATATAAATTAATAAGGCGTTTGTGCACGTATTTTTATTAAAAATTTGTATTTTTTTCACAACTTAATTGCATGTAAGGTGGACTTGATATTGGGCCAATTCCAATAGCGTAGTCCCTTTGAGCAAACAATTACGTTTGAACATAAAAATTTTCGGTATCAGAGATACCTACCGATTGAATTACCGTCGAAATTGGTAGAGCGGTTACCTTGAAAGATTCATGGGGTCCCACTAAATATATTGGGCCTGAAATGTATTTGGGTACATATCGCTTCACTTTTATGGCTGGATTATATGATAGTTTAAAATAACTTACAAAACATAAAAATTGTATTCTGGTTTGGATTTGAGCCACTTTTTGTGAAATAAACATAAACTCCCGTATAAGCTGCATGGTCAGGCCGTATGTGAAAGTCAGGCCGTAGGAGCACAAGAAAACGCATTTGTAAGCCTTTCGTTTGACTGAGCAGAATTACTTCCAAACCCTCCAGTAAATAGATGAAAAACTTCTAGAAACCTCATGGAAAATTCTCCATCAAACAATGAATCACCAAACCACTATTTGCAAATTGTCATTTTATTACCAGGTACCTTATCTGCGGTATGGCCATTCATAACTCCAATAAACTGAATTTCGCCTTTTTCCTACTGGGTGGATTCTAAATAGAAATCATACCAAGCAGCTACTAAATGCTTACGGAATGATACTCCTAATGAGAATGTTCTTTCAAAGAGCCATTCTATCAGTTTGAGTTGCCGTTCTATGGTTTTCAAGGTATTATGTTGCAAATTGTGTGCATTGACCAAGACACCGACAAAGCTTCATGCAAAAGGGAGTTTAAATTAAGCATTGGGACTAACAACCGACAAACCGCAAAGGTAACTTTGTTTGAACAACGTAAGACAATGTTAGAGTAACGGTTAATCAAACCCGGTTTCAGGTATAAGGGAGCTTGCAGTTACCTAAATCCGTTGAAAGAGAGAAAGATGAGGGCCGGATATTGGGAAGCAGCATGGAACGTTTGCTAAAAGTTCGAACACCAAATTATCAACTGGTATTATGATATATGAAACCTCCCACAATTAATGATTCCGATACTAATTCCCATCCTCAGATGTTGATTGAAATATATCACACGACTAAGTGAGGATTGAACAACAACAACGAAAATATTCCTGAACCACAAACCTAAAATCAACAGACTTAAAGGTAGAACTAAACCCGGCTAGAAAACGACTGAACTTATTCATGTTCAGTCAGTAACTAGAGACCATCAAATGATAAAGTTGCGGGGAAGATAATCCAGGCAGCTAAAGTTCTATTCTACACGATGATGATGAATTCTGAACTAGTGCCATGAAAATTCGTGCAAATGTCATACAGAGAATAGTCTGAAGAATTGACAGATAAAGAAGAAATCAAAGGTTGGAAGTTCGACATCCGCATTTAAGTTGCTTAACTCCCAATGGGGTCCTGTTTTCCTAATACCTGCTTCAGTAGAATTTCAGTAGAACGCCTTGGATGCTAGAAATCATTCTCCACACAATCGCTCTCAATTATCTATTATTGAACAAAATAGTCAGGATAGTAATAATAGATCAATTGATCTATCTACGCAACGATTCCTTCCCTACTTGAGAAAAACTACTTGCTTAAAGTTAATTCCGGAGAAATATTGTTTTTATTGACTGTAACAAAAGGAAAACTTTCCGAGTCTAAAAGGACAAAATCTCGCTAAGTACTTTCGTACAAAACCAAAAGTTATTCTAGGAAGTACAACAAAACAAATTTGTGGAACCATCGGTTTGAAGGAGTGGATTCAATTTTCAGCTGCCGAAATTATGACTTGACTAATCAGAAGCAGAGATCTGAATACATAAAGAAAAGGCACGAGTAACAAAAGAGAATACCAAAAATTTATCTTCGAGTAATCTACCATTCTTCTCTTCGAACTATTGGTATTAAATTATTAGAATAAAATGCCAACTTTAATACCGTGGGGACGAACTGCCTGCATGGATTTGAAGCCTCAACAACAATACGGGGCATCTAAAGAGCCTCTAATTGCGAGCGTTCAAGCACCCGTTAGGAATTGTACACGAATCCCCAAGCACGTGTTTAAGTAGAGCAAAGTTTCTTTGACCGGAGAGTGGGGAACTTGAGCTTCATGAACTTAAAATGCCTCGGCACTTTCCCGTACAATGTCGAGTATTACTGGCAGCAGGCAACTAACTTACACGAGTGACAAAACACTTGGAAGCCACCAAGGCACACTGAGGTACGGGAAAATGCGCAATAGACGAAAGTAACCCCGTTTAAAGATTGTGGTCCGTCCCCCCTTTTTAATTTTTATATGAATATGTGATTTCTTTCTGAACAAATTTTGTTCAAATATACAGGGGGAGATTACAACAACACTAACAAGAATATACACAAAGCGCAAAAAGGTCTTTAGAATTTTCTTAAGGTGCACACAAGAGAAGCGGTGGAGGGGGGGGGGGTCCTCTTTAACAATATATGCACAGAACATTTCGTAGGGGCTCCATTGTAAGTGTTATTAAGAGTAAACGCCCTTACTTGCCTGACAAGGCCTGTTCAGAGCCAGAGAAGGAGATAGAAGCTCTCATTGTGGAAGCAGTGGAAGAAGTTGCTCCAGTTTATGGGTTGTTAACTTTAAAATTGATTTCTCATGCCATTTATAATTTCGAATATGGCAAATATGCTGGGCTTTTAAATAATTCATGTCGCAGGGCAGAGAAGCCGAAGGGCATGACTGCTAAAGAAGCGGTTTGGTATGGGGCATAAATAATAAATAGATGGGGAATAAAGAATAGATAGATGGGTGCAGAAACAACCGAGGGTACACGGAGAGAAAAGCCTTCAAAGGGAGGACCCTTTGATAGGCTTCCAAAACAATTCCAGACAAAACAACTTTGAGCTGATTTATTTTGTGTGGGGAACCAAGAAAAACCTCACAAACAGGAGGAAGGAAACCAAGATTAAAAGGATTTGTTATGGTGGGAGGGACTCGCTTGAGTTATTATAAAGAAATATTTCCAAAAAATGGTAAAAAGAGAAATATTATGTTGGAAAATAAAATAGAGCAAATAATGAAAAAATGTAATTTTAAAAAAAAATTAATTGTTAAATTAATTAAAAAACAAAGCATAATTAAAGATATGTAATTAAATAGAAAAATTCACTTTAAAAAATTATAAAAATATTTTAAAAACTACTTTTAAAAAAAATAAATAAGAAAATACTTTAATAAAAATAAAATCTGAACAAAATTTAATAAAGAAAAACAACTTTAAAAAAATTTTTAAAAATTACTTATAAATGGAAAATTAATAAAATAAAAATAAACTTTAAAAAAACTTTTGAAATAATGAAAAAGTGTAAAAATACTTAAAAAATAAAGCAATACATTTTTAAAAATTTAACAAAAATTTTCAAAAACTACTATAAAAAAATTAATAAAATAAAAAAAAACTTTACAAAATATTAAACAAATAAAAGAAAAAAATCTTATAAAAAGAATAAAGTTGTAAAATTTTAATAAAATAAAAAAATTTTTTAAAAATATTTTAAAGATACATATAAAAATGGAAAATAAATTTTAAAAAAATTAATAAACATTTTAGAAATTTAATAAAAAATAAATCTGAAAGAAGGTAGTAACAAATTAAAAAAAATTATAAAATTTAAAAAAAAACTATTAAAAAAAAATAAAATTAATTAATTTAAAAAAATAAAATATAATTATAAACTTATTAAAACTAAAAGGAATTAGTTTAAAAAATTCAATAAAATTCTGAAACAATTTAGCAACAAAAAAAAAAAACAAATTATTAAAAAAAAACTTTTAAAAAAGAAAATAATTATTTTTATATTTATTAAAACTAAAAGGAATTACTTTAAAAAATTCAATAAAATTCTGAAACAATTTAGCAACAAAAAAAAAAAAATTATTAAAAAAAACTTTAAAAAAAGAAAATAATTATTTTTATATTTATTAAAACTAAAAAAATCAATATAAATTTGAAACAATTTAGTAAAAATATATATTTTTTTAAATTAAAATTAATTTTTTTAAACTAAAAAAATTAAGTTAAATAATTCAATAAAAAGAACCAAAAACTTCAGAAAATTTAAGAAAAAATATAATATATATAAAAGAACTTAAAAGTACAATAAAAAAAATTTAAAAACTATAAAGAAAAAGGGAAAATGAATTGAAAAAAGCCAAAATAAATTAATAATGAAATATAATAATAATAAAATGAAAAAAATTCAACATAATAAAATGAATAATTTTATAAAAAAAAGAAAAACGAAAAAAATTTATAATTTAAGAAAATAAAGAAAAATAACTTCCAAAATAATAAAGTAAAAATTTAATAAAGTAAAAAAAACTTTATTAAAGAAATGTTGAAATATATAAATAAAAACGGAAAATGAATTTAAAAAAAAACTTAGCAAAATTATATATAAATTTAAGCAATATCATAAAATTAATAATTTAAAATAAAGAAAAATAACTCGAAAATTTTATTAAAAAAAAATAATATTAAAGAAATTGTAAAAAAATAAATAAAAACGGAAAATGAATTGATAAAAATAAAAATAACTTAATAATAAAATGAAAACAAAATATAATAGTAATAAAATTTATTTATATATTTTTAAATTTGTTAATTTAAATTAATAATATATTTTAAAATTTTTAATTTTATAATGTTTAATTTTAAACATTATAAAATTAATAATTTAAGAAGATAAAAAAAAAATATTTAACAAATTTAAAAATATTATAATAATAAAAAGGAAAATGAATTAAAAACTTAATAAAATAATAATAAAATATATAAAATTGAATAAAACAATAGTTTTTTAAATATTTAATAAACAAAAAGTATTTTATAAAATAAAACCTTTAAAAATATAACTTAGAAAGTAATTTGAAAACACCCCGTCAAAGATGGTTCGAAAGCGAGAGATTTACTAGGAAGTTTATTAACTACGTTATAGACAATTATAAACTATGTTACAGAGATTTAGGAACTACGTTATAGAGCTTTAATAACTCTGTTAGGAAGGTGGTATACAGTTATATAGTTATAATAGTTAAATAGTTACGTCATCCCTCAATAACAGCGAAGGGCTCCTCAGGTACTTTAACCTGCGTCAATACACACAAAAATATATGAAGCAAATACCAAAAGATATCCATAGACCTCATACTCATTTGCAGGAAGAATAGAGGGCGTGTCACATTGCTTAGAAAACATCTTGAGGGATGTGGCTACAATGAAAATAAGTTCAGTTTCCAGAAATAAAATAAACAAAATCTCCGCATCCGTATATTTCTCTCCCAACTGATTTGATAGCACCAATATGCGCTCGTCAAGAGCTCCTTGTAATAGGATTAATTGTGGTTGTTTCCAGAAGTAGCGGAAGAGCAGGAGAGCGGGAAGCGAAAGAAGTATCGCCATTAAGAAAGTGGTTTGCGAAATGAAGGACAATGCTGAAAACAAACTCGCACACTTGCACACGGAATCATTCACACGCGCCACATACATGCAAACACACACACACACAAGGACATTCGTCATTTTTACAGACTGAATTGTTATTTTGGTATACAAATGGCTGGGAGGGGTTGGGGGCATGTGTGGCTAGCAGAAAATAGCACGTCAACACAAATAACCGAAAAAGGTCATACTCATACCTATTCACATACACACTCCCACTCATCCTACACTCCCCCTCATACACACACTCCCACTCACCTAACCACACCCACACTTCCCCATTTATACAGATGTATACATAAACAAATACGCAGTACAAAATTGTTCAACACAAAATGGCAGTCAGCAGGAAGTAGTGCCACCGCTGGGAGGTGTTAAGGAATCAAATCTAAAATTAATATTCATGAGCACGAACAGGTCCATGTCCATACACACGCTAATGGCAGGGGGCTCAGGATATTTCTATTTGCGGAACGACAACTGTGCTCTTTATACACACGAAAAACGTGTGCGCACATTTATGAGTGGTGCTTCCAAATGATGACGTCGTTTCGATGGAAACAACACCTCCAAAAAGTGTACACGGCTTCGGATTAGTGGAATTGCGAGGGTCGCATTTTGGAGGAAATAGTGTTCAATCCTGTAAAGCTTTTAAGGGGTTAAAACGCAATTGATTTTCGGCTGACCAGAATACGGCGAGTGACGTAGGTTGATGGCAGAGGACGGTGGCCGCCAACGCAAGGTGCTAAAAGACTACCAAGTGACGGTGATGAAATGTATCCGTATTGACAAATAAAATAGGGTTGTAGATTGATTACGTACAAATACGAGTAAAATAGATATAGTAATTGAATGATCCGATTATACAGGAACAAGGAAATATAGAACCAAAGTTGCAGTTAACCCTGAATTAAGTTTCAGCATGCTGACCTGCTTGGAAACCACCTGTGGAGTAGAAAGGAAGAATATGTTCGGAGGGCACTTCTATTTATAAATTGACTGAAGGGGTAATCCTTTATGATTCTCTTCATCCAAGTACAAGATTGCAATCGATGAATCGTACTGACCTTAAATTAGACCCATACACACCAGAAATAGAAGATGAAATGCAGAAATCTGAAGGAAGATTCAGTTGAGCTTGAGAAATAAATATTTACTAGTGATAACAGAGCTCAGTTTCCACGTAGAATTATTGGAGATATTGTTCCAAAATAGTAAAGAAATTCCTGGTGATATTTCGTTATAAAGGAGTATAAAAATTCCTGGTGATTCTGACCTCAAAACATTAACTAAGCTAAAAAATTCCTCAGAATATTCTGACCCAAACAGGAAAGACACGCCTGGTGATATTTCCATATAAAAGAGTATAAAAATTCCTGGTGATATTCTTGACCTGAAACAATAATTAAGGTAAACAAATTTGGAATTTTCGAGATTCACAAACATACAACATAAAAAAATTCCTGAGAATTTGACTTAAAACAGCAAAGAAAATCATGCGAATATTCTGACCCAGAACAGTAAAGAAATTCCTGATGATATTTCAACACAAAACATTATTGAATTTCCTCATAATATTCTGACCTGAAACAGTAAATAAATTCCTGGAGATATTTGGTTCCAAAACAGTATAAAAATTATCAGTGATATTCTGACCTGAAACAGTAAAGAAATTCCTGGAGATATTTGGTTCCAAAATAATATAAAAATTCCCAGTGATATTCTGAATTGAAGCAGTAAAGAAATTTCTGATGATATTTCGAGTAAAATAGTTTCAAAATTCCTGGTGATATTCTAAACATAAGATTATGAGATTATTCTGACCCAAACAGTAAAGAAATTCCTGAGAATATTCTGACCCAGGACAGTAAAGAAATGCCTGAAGATATTTGGTCCCAAAACAGTACAGAAATTCCCAGTGATGTTCTGGCTTCAAACAGTAATTAAGTAAAAAAAATTGAAATTTGAATACAACATAAAATCAATCTTGAAATCCGAGAGAGAAAGTGTGGATGACTTGGGTACTTATTACAGAAGAGCCCCATTAAAATGACCCACCGTGCTCTCGTTGATAATCTACAACGAAAATTGAGGAAGGGGACATCCTCACACCACCTGGAATTATTCCAAGTTTGCCGAAACCAACTTCTGCCTGCGATAGACAAGACCATGATTTATGGTATTAAAGGACTATAGTGGATTGACTTCTAATGAATTATTGTCAGACTCATAACTAGTATACAGCTAGTAAAGAGGTGGGCCGAAATATCTAAACTTATTTTGTCCTTTTATATATACTCGTATATCAATGTTCCAGCATGCTCCACAACCTTTCTGAACCATATTAAAACCATAATTAATATAAAGCTATGTCTCTCAAGACAGTGAGAATACAATTTGTATAGATCATCACCCACAACAGATGTTCCAGAACCCTCCACAACCTTTCCGAAACTAAGACCATAATTAATATAAAGCTATGTCTCTCAAGACAGTGAGAATACAATTTGTATAGATCATCACCCACAACAGATGTTCCAGAACCCTCCACAACCTTTCCGAAACTAAGACCATAATTAATATAAAGCTATGTCTCTCAAGACAGTGAGAATACAATTTGTATGGATATGGATGTGGACCAGGGGTAAAGATTCCAAAAGAATAATTCGTGGAAGCAATTAATGGAATATTCCGCAGTAAATCCTCTTCTATAAAGATTCCACGCTTCGAAACAAAACGAGGGATTTACAAATATTAAAATTGCATAAAAACATTATAGCCAAGCTGCTCCTTTCCAGTTTGGTACCATTTGCATAAACATTGACCTCCACTCCCCGAGAAGTCAGCCCACAAAAAGTCGACTTAAAATAAGTGAAGAAAAAAATTCAAATAAAAGCAGGGAACGAACAGAGGCACAAATGTTTATGCGCTCCTAATTGTTCCGTGGGTTTATCGCAGCATACAAATCAGAACACGACCAGAACAGACACAAAGACGGATGGACGGACGGACGGACAGAGACAGTCGGTCGACTACGCAGTACAGCTGCGGCGCTGCTAGTGTAAATAATGGTGGCTCGCTCGCTAGGTTGGCTGGTCGAGTGGTCGACTGGTTGTTTGGTTGCATGCAACGATTATGGACACGTTAAAATTTACACAAAAATGAGAATACCAAAAAAATGAAAAGGCAATTTTTCTGGTGTTGCTGGGTTCGTACTTGGCCGGTGCTGGTGGTGGTGGTGGTGTTGGCGGCGGTGGTGACCTAAACAAACACAATGCATCGGAGCAAAAGAGGTGTTCGGAGGTGCAGCGTCGAACACGAAACGTAAACAATGCGGCGGCACCAGAAGAAACTAGGAAAATGATTCCTATGTGCACACACGTACTTCATAAATATAAAAATAAATATAGTAAATAAAAAAAAAACACACAAAAATTAGGAGAATTTGAAAAAAAAAAAAAATTCGAGACTTAGGTAACAAACATTATGGGTCGGGTCGGTCACCACGCGATTGTGCTGCTGGCTGCTGTTCAATGATTTTGTGTAGGCCGAGTTGTTGGGCGGGTTGATAAGTTGTTTGGTCTCATGATTATACTGGGGCCCTCGCAAGAGCGGTATAAGTGCGTAGCCGAAGAGTTTATGCATAAAATAAACAACCAAAATAACAAAAACAACAAAAAGAAGAACAACAACCGCCGCAGTCGCAGCAGCAACAGCAACAGCAGAGCTCGAGTATACCAAGTAGAAACATGTGATATCTGTGGCAAGTTGAACTTAAAACGTTGATTTATGGAAAACACGTTGCGAACTACGTACACTCCTCTACTACTGATGCTGATGGTGTTGTCTTGTTGTTGTTGCTGATGGCTTTGTTGTTGTTGCTATTCTGGGTGTTGTTGTTGCCTGCCCCAACTGAGCAGTGCAGTGGAAACTGGCAGCGGCCGGGCCAGTTAACTGTAGGAGGAGTACAGAGAGTGGATCGGTGCGCGGAATGGGGTGCGGGGCGTAGAGTGTGGGATGTGGGCTGTGGTTGTGCATGCGTGCGTAGGTTTTGTCGTAGTAAATTGAAAGTTTAATCGTGGTGTGTAATATGATGTTTTAGGTGATTAAGTGCACATTATAAAAACAATTGGCCACACCGACACACACACACACATGCATAAGTGAACATATGTTTATATGTATGTGTATATAAATATCAGCACGCATAGGCAGCAACTCGTATCATGGGCATGCATGTGAATTGGATGATAATTTTTAATACAGGGTCATGCTACAACAATACTGATAAAATACAAATTATGAAAAGCAAGAAATAAAAATTGTAAACGAAAACAGACATAAGTAAAATCTAAGAAATAAAAATTTAAATAAATATAACATTCATATACAAATAAAAGAAAAACTAAAAAAAATAATGAGAAACAAATTTTTCAAATTAAGTTAAATTTTATCAATGAATTTACATTAAAACTAAACAAAGTATTAAAATAATAATTTATTAATTAGAAAATACATTTTTAAATAAATTTTCCAACAATAAAGATTTTATTTATATTCATTTCAATCATATTCATTTTATATACAAAAATTTTAAACATTTAAACAATAAATCAATAAAAAAACAAATTTAAGAAAAATAAACTGATAGAAACAAAGAATTTATTTAAATTTATTTATATTCATGTTTCAAATTTATTGCTTATGAATAAAAGAAACAAAATTTAAAACATATAATAAGAAAATTATTTTTACTATATATAAATATTTAGTTATTTATTTATTTATTATAGTAATCACAATAATAAATTATTATGATTAAAAATATATATATAAATTAAAGAAAAAGCATATAAATAAGACAAAAAATATATAAATAAATAAATAAATTAAACAGAAAAATTACTTATTTAAAAAACACATAAATAAATTAAAGAAACTAAATCCAAAAGTAAATAAACTATAACAATAATAAAAATAAAAAATTTAATAAAATAAATTTAAGAAGTAAAAAATAAATAAATCAAATAAGAAAATTTAAAAAATATACATTAAATAAGTTAAAAATTAAAATAAAAGAAATAACACAAATAACTTAAAGTAAAACAAAATCTAATAAAAAAACTAAATGTAAAAATAAAGGAAAAAACAAATAATAAATCAAAAAAAAAACAAAAAGCAAATCAATAAAACAAAATGCATAAAAAATATAAAAATTGTAATTTATTAATTTTTTAATTTATTAAAATAATAAAAAATAAATATCTCACAAAGAAATTAAATTTAATAATACACATTTATAAAAATTAATATTTTAAAATATATAAATAGATTAAAGAAACAAAATACAATAAAACCAATTACTAAAATAACAATTAAAAAAATAAAATATAAATATTTGCAATAGGAAAGTTAAAAAATTAAACAAAATATAACAAACATAAAAATAAGAGAAACACTAAAAAGTAAAATAAAACATATGTTAAAAATAAAAACAAAATAAATAAAACAAATGACAAAAACAACAAAATATCTCATAAAAAACTAAATGAAAAAAAGAAAAAACAAATAATAAACACAGAATTAATAAAACAAAATAAAATTAATAAAATTGTATTTGGAAACAAAAAAACATAAAAAGAATTTTTTTAAAATAAAATTTAGTAAAAACAATAAAATAACAAAGCATTAAATAACAAAACATCAAATAATATAAAAAATAAATACAAAAAATAATTTAAAAATTACTAATTTAAATGAAATTAATTAACAAAGTACAAATAGTTTAAATAAATATAATAACAAACAATTATAGGGGGTAAATAAAACAAATAAAAATTTAAAAAATTATAAATAAATTTAAATTAAAAATTTACATTAGAAGAAATAAAAAGATTCAAAGGAAACACAACCAAAAATAAAAAAGAAAAAAATAACTTATAAATTATAAAAAAAAAATTCAAAAGAAACACAAATTTAAAAAAGAAGAAAAAAAATAAAACAAACAAAACCCAATAATAATAATTATAATTTAAAAACAAATGCATCAATAAAATTAAAAAATACTAATTCAAAAAAATTATGATGATGATGACGATATTGATAATGATGATGACGATATTGATAATGACGATATTGATAATGATGATTCTGATGGTTACAATGATAATGATGACAATGATAATTATGGGAACGAAAATCATGACAATGATAATCATGATAATGATAATCATGACATTGAAAATCTTGACAATGATGACAATTATTAAATAAGGATGAGACAATGATGAGAATTATGACAATTATGAGACAATGGTGACTGAAATGATGATGGAAATGCTGATAAATATGAATATGATAATGATGACAATTAAGACAATAATGACCATTATGGCAATGATAATAACGGTGACCACAATAATGATGAAAATTATGATGAAAATCATGAATAAGGGAAATTATGTTGGAAGGGAAACGATGATAAAAATGAAGATAACAACGGTGGTGACAATGATGATGATGAGAACAATAGGAGAGAATTAAAATAACAATGATGATGAAAATTATGATGGAAATACAGTTCAAAATGGTGATAAAACTGATGGTGATAATTATGAGATAATGATAAGAACGGTGATGACAATGAAGATGACGGAAAGTATGAAGAAAATTACAATAACAATGATGATGATAACGTTGAGACAATAATGATGATAATTATGGGGCAATAATGATGATAATTATGAGGCTTCAATCATAATAATTATGAGACAATAATGATGATAATTATGGGCAAATAATGATTATCATTATGAGGCTATAATAATGATAATTATGAGACAATGATGATGAATATTATGCTGTAAATAATGATTATATGATAATTGTTACAATGATTATATGATATGATGATGGTGGAAATCATGTTGAAAACGAAAATGGCAATTGAGATGACAATTATGAGGCAATGCTAATAACGGGGATTGCAATGATGATGAAACATAGTACGAAAATTATTATTGCAATGAAGATAACAATGATGGTGACGCAACTGACGATGGAGATGATGATCACGGAAATAACGATGGAAATTATAATGGTGATAATTATGAGATAATGATAATAACGGGGATAACCATAATGATGAAACAGTACGAAAAGTATAATTACACGACGATAACAATGATGCTGACGGAAATGACGATGGAAATGATGATAAAAACGAAAAAGACAAAGGCGAGGACAATGATATCGACAACCATAATAAATGAAGAGAAGCAAGGTTTTAAGATCTTTAAATACGGATTAGAAATATGCAATATAATAACAAATGAAAGGTGGGTCTTGCATCATCAAAACCAAAGTCGGAACTCACATTTTCAGTGAATGATTACAGAACCAAGATCCAAGCATATTCTTTACAAAATATGACTGGGATTTATATAAAGAAGATCACTGTAAAAATTGCCCGAAAAATGGACCTCCAGAAAGAGTTTGTTCAGGGACAACACTCAGCAAAATGTAAACTGGTAAAAAATGTATGATTCTCATTAGATTCCCAATTTCCTTTTTGTTTCCATTTTGAATTTAAGAATCTATCCCGAGTAAAACACACCCTACACCAGAGGTTCGCAGGTTCAAATCCTGCCCCGGGCTTGGTCGCAAAAAACATCTCTTGAAGTCGAAGGCCTCAGTGGCTCTCAGCACTCATTCCCCAACCTCGAGCAGTCATAATTAATTATGTTGTCTCTCAGACACAATAATAATATGATAAAATGCACCCTACATACACACATACGAGTATATGCATCTTTTCCCCTCTTTTGGGGCTCTAGAACAGTTTTATTGGAACTGCTTCTTTTTTGTTGAACAATATCGAAGAATGCAGCCAAATAAATACAAATTTAGCATTTTAGTTCGCTTTTAATATTTTTATATTTATAATTGAGCAATGTGTGGGCCGGGCTAAAACTATTCGTTGTACCGTGGTGGTGCTCGTGACTTGGCCGCCATGGGTTCAACGCCGAACGCCGAACAACGGAGCGAGCGAGCGAGCCAGCGAGCCAGCGAATGAGGCGAGGCACCCGCCTCGGCGTAACCAAACGTAAAAACCGTCTATAAATGAGTGTTAATTTTTAACGTATTTTGGCCAAAAATAATAAACACAAAACAAAATAAATACATAATGAAATGAAATTAAATTAAATAGCGTCTGTTTATTTGAACAAAATAAAAATAATAATAATAAAAGTACGCAAATGTATAAAAATAGAAAGAAGAAAAGTAAATCTGTTTGTTTGTGCGGCTAAAAACGAGTCGAGTAGCATAAAAAAACGTAAAAATGCAGAAAGAAGCACTAAAAAAATATTTGGAAAAAACTAAAATAAATAAATGGGGGAAACGGAGGAAAATAAATTATAAATTAAAGACACAATCGCGCTTATTTATGCTCGTATGTGGCTGGATGTTTAAGATTACGAGGTATTTTGCACAGTTGGACAAGTTATGCGCGGCGGCGTCCGAGTGCGCGACTTGGCTGCCGCAGCACCGGGAACAGACACGACGTTTTTACGCTTTAATACACCGCACAGATATATGCATATATATACGATACGATACGATATACATTTAGACAGGCAGACACCGAGACACTCGGTTGTACAATGAGTGAATTTTAATAATTTTTGTTTGTATTTTATTTTATTATTATTACTTTTTTTCATTAATTAAAATGAATAAAGCGTAAGCGTCCGCGGTACGCTCGTTCTTTCTTGCTTTTGTTCAGAGTTCGTTCAGTCAGTCCGTTCATTTCGGGCCGGTGGATGGGGACATGCTCGTGGGTCTCTATTCAGGGCGATTCGGGGTACGTTGCGGCGCGCTGCTACTGGCGTGCTTTATGCTCATGCCTCCGCGTCGTACGACCGTTCTACGTTGGCGTATTTGAATTGCTTGCGTATTTTTAACGTAAAACGTATTTTTTTGGCTGTGGTTTGCTTTTTGCTTAATGGCAAAGATACAAGCAACAACAACAGCAACCAGAGCACGTACTACAACAACACGAGCATAAAATATGAGGGCCTATTGCTGCTCTGGCCGAGTATAGTAAACAAACGAAAATAAACACAGGCCAAGAATGGTGCGGGGGGAGGGCAGAATTAACCAGCCTGCACACAGATACCAGAAATTGCAAGCAGGGAGGCGGGGGGCGAGGGGAGTGGTGGATGGTGTACAATTGAAATGTGTACGACGCAAATGCGTGCAGCGCAATCTGCTTTTGATTGACGAAATAAGGTTTGATAGCTGTCAAACAACAGAAATAACACGGCAACACCTTCTCACCCCTCCACAAACAGAAGGAAATTTAATTACGACAGCGAGAGATACTCAAAGGCGACGGAATTGTACCTAGCAGGGAAATTATTAAGACAAAGACGAGGTAGAAGCACAAAAAAGCAAGACCCATGGCGAAGTTTGCAGGCCCTCAAAAGGAGAGAAAGTTGGGGGAAGAAAAGGTCAATTTGAACTTAGACTATTCAAGAGTCTGATGCAAATAGTATCTCGGACTCACTGTAGTCTCTACCTCAGTGGATTGGAGTAGTAGAAACCCGAACGCTGGCCTCAATTTGCTGAAATCTTTCTTCCAGAGTTGGTATATCCAGTGAATGTTTACTGCTATGTGCGTCCAAGTACAAACTGAGGACATTACTGAAGTTAATATTAGACCCCATGTTCCTTAACCTCTTCCCAGTTGGGGATGAGCATACGCAGCTTATCTGGAGACTACTTCAGCTCAAAATTACCTAATCTTGAGATTACCTCAATTTGAAACTACCCCATCTTGAGACTCCCTCAACTCGAGACTACCTCATCTCGAGACTCCCTCATCTTGAGACTACCTCATCGCGCGACTACCTCATCTCGATACTACGATGGAGGTGGTTTTTAGTGGGTAGGAATCACACACTAATGTTGCCAAAATGCCACCAGTGTCTTGTTGAAGGTTTCCAACTTCATTCCCATATAGGAAAACACCAAACAAACAAAAAAACAAAGTCGCAATACTACCTCATCCCTACACAACACTGTATCTCGAGACTACCTCGTCTCCAGACTACCTCATCTTGAGACTAATTCAGCTCAAAATTACCTCATCTTGAACTACCTCAACTCGAGACTATCTCAACCCGAGACTATCTCATCTTTATACTACAATGAAAGTGGCTTTTAGTGGGTAGGAACCCCACACTGCTGGTATCGCAATGCGGCCAGTGTCTTGTCCTTCGATCCAATATAGGAAAACAGCAAATCAACAAACAAACAAACAAAAAACAAAGTCGCGATACTTCCTCATGCCTACACTAATGCATCTCGAGACTACCTCATCTCGAGACTACCTCATCTCGAGACTACCTCGCCTCGAGACTACCTCAAGTCGTACCTAATGTTCTTTCATTCCCACCTCATCCCGAAATTCACCCCGTCAACTACCATTTGACTTTCTGTTCCATGGAACAACTTTTTTTAACCTTATAATTGCTGTCCACATCACGTTTTTCGAACCATTGGTCTCAGGAATTTTCCTGCTAGACGATAGTACAACGATCTCCAGATTATATTCCATCCTGCATTACGATTTGTCTTCGTTTATATTCAAGCCGAATATCAACCGTTACCAACGACCGGACCTGATCATGTATTCCTTCATATCCAACCCCCAAGTAATCCACTAACACAAAATATCTTCCCGTAATCATTTTGCTGCTCTCACTACCTTCGTTATTATCAGAGAACACAGAGCAAAGAAAGTCTTTTTCGCTGCCAGCGTCCTTAACGGACACACCACGATTTTACGTGGATTCACCACGATTCTGAGTGGATTCACCATGATATTGAGTGGATTCATGTACAACGTCCGTCTGCTTTATTTCGCTGCTTTGCCGTTTGACGTTTAAGTTTCTTTTCTCTGTGTTCTCCGGTTATTATATAGTAACGTTGTTAGGGTAGGATACTAACTCCGCCGGCTTGAATCGTAGTGTTCCACGAGTAGCTTTCAGATCACCTTCATCTAAATCATATTCCTTTGTGCCTTCAGGACAATTCAATATGACCAAGAGTAGGTTTGAAGCCACTCCAATCGCTCAAAAGGGAGCTTCACCTTCACTAATCTCAATAAAAGTCAAACGTATTTTGTCAACTTTCTTGTTGTCGTTGATATTTTCCACCACACGTCAATATAATTTCAAAATTGTCAGTTTGTTAGCTAAGACAATAACTAAAACTCACCACAGCACATCAAGTTCACCACTAGATTAGATTATTGACTCGCAGTTCTTCAAATAGACCGTAGTTATCAGTATTTATTTTCACAACTCGCTTATAAGGTGCGCTAATTCAGTCCATAGTTTCTGGATGAGCTTCAGTAGCAGAGCGTCTCTTTGGAAATTTTTTTTGTGATTATTTACAGTACAAATACACCAACAACATACACTTATTCTAATACACCGTGCGGTAGTATTCCCTTTACGGCTGCTTCCATTGACTTTCACTGCACCAAATATGAAATGTTTTTGCTTTGCGTCAGTCTCAGACCCAACAACCAATTTCTTTATCAACGAAATTCCGCGGAACAGCTGTTTTTTTGCTCGTTGATTTTGTTGTTGTGCTTTGGAATGTACTTAATGAATAAAGTACCTAACTAAGTCGAACCGTGTTATCCGAAACGCCATTGAACTACAAAGGCATACGATATGCGGTTAAAGCGATGCCTAGTGGGAATTGGTACTAAAGGAATTTAGTACTAATGGATTTGGCACAGATAGTTTAGTAAGAATAACGAGTTTAGTACGGGATTTAATACAGGTTGTTTGATTCAATATTCTTCTGCGAGTATTAATGTTTTAGTACTGATATAATAATTAAGTACTAACATGATTTACTACTAATGTGTTTTAGTATTAATGTGATTTGGTACTAATGTGATTTGGTACTAATGTGTTTTAGTATTAATGTGATTTGGTATTAATGTGATTTGGTACTAATGTGATTTGGTATTAGTGTGATTTAGTACTAATGCGATTTAGTACTAATGTGATTTAGTACTGATGTGATATATTATTAATGTGATTTAGTATTAATTTGATTTATGGGTTATGTGGTTTGGAGTAATGTGATTTAGTACTAATTTGATTTAGTACTTGCGCGATTTAATACTAATTCGATTTAGTATTTGTGCGATTTAGCACTTGTGTGATTTAGTACTTGTGCGATTTAGCATTTGTGCGATTTAGTACTTGTGAGATTTAGTACTAATTTGGTATATTAGTAATGTTATATAATACTAATATGATTTTATAATGTAATTTAGTCTTAGTACTGAAGGGGTTTAGAACTAACGACATTTAGTACTATCGGGATAAAACTGATCGGATTTAGAACTATGTAGTTAGATCAGTTCTGTGATTTAATTTGAATATGGAATATGGGTATTTTGCACACTGTGATTCAGTACACGGGGCTTAGCACTAACGGGATTTAGTATTAATGTGATTTAGTAGGAATTTGATTTAGTAATAATTTATTCCAGTAGTAAAGTGATTTAGCACTAATATGATTTAGCACTAATATTATTTAGTACTAATGTGATTTAGTAGTAATGATTTAGTGGAAATTTTTTTTAGTACTAATGTGATTTAGTAGTAATATGATTTAGTGGCAATTTGTTTTAGTACTAATGTGATTTAATAGTAATATGATTTAGTGGTAAATTGAATTAGTATTAATTTAATTTGGTATTAATGTTATTTAGTTCCGATATGATTTAGTACTAATATTATTTAGTTCCAATATGATTTAGTACTAATGTTATTTAGTTTTATTATGATTCAGTATTAATGTCGTTCATTACAAATGTGAGTTTGTACTGAGATGATTTAGTACCTATTTGATTTAGTACTGATGTGATTTAGTACCTATGTGATTTAGCACTGATGTTAGTTAGTAAATTGCGGTTTAGCAAAATGTGTGTTAGAACTAAGTAGATTTTGCACCAGAGGGATTCAGTACCAAAACGAATCTAAATACTAGCTGGATTTAGTACTAACCGGATTTACTACTGGCCGGATCAAGTACTAACCGAATTTAGTACTAACATAATTTAGTACTGACAATGTTTAGTATTAACAGATTTAGTACTAACATGATTTAGTAATAACAGGATTTAATACTAGCAGGATTTAGTACTGGTAGGATTTAGTACTAACGGGATTTAGTACTAACATTATTTAGTATTGATCTATCTAGTGCTGTCTGGATTTAGTACTAGCACGATTTAGTACTAACCGGATTTAGATTTACTAGTGCGGTCTCGTACTGATGGCACTTAATACTCACGTGCTTTATAACTTGTGCGCTTTGGTAGTACCGGCATTTAGTAGCAGTGGGATTTATTAGCTTAGAAGTGATCTTGAGCCCAACTCACGATCTTTTAAATGTATTTTTAGTGAGAGGTTTAATGGCCAACTGGACTGAGTGTCACGGAAGATCACTAAAGACTTTTAACAACATACCTGTGACGTCTACGCAAGGAATGACTTCATCAAAAAGAGAACTGTAATATTCTCTAGAGCTGTGATGCAGTTCTTTACAAAGTCACGCTTACAGCGTTGCTTTGCTTGCTGGCCAAGTTTGATTGGTGCACGAAATGTGCGGAAATATTGTGAATTTCTTGGCAAAATGAGCAGACAAGTGGGAGACTTATACAGATGAATAATGTAGTATATATACTACAAATATAGAATATGAACAAATTGCTATTCAGTCATTATTCCAGAAGCAAAAAGAAAAGTGTCCACATTAGAAACAGTTAGTAGCGTTTTTGTTTTTTTAAATTTAATTAAATTTTACACCTATCACTGCACCAGGCCACCTAAAATTAACAGGAGGACCTTAAAAGCCTTACAAAACTCCTAACAGAAAGATACTTCGTCAGGTTGTTCGGTATCAGTGCACAATGATACCGAAAGCATCTTTTTAGAAAGGACGTA
The DNA here is from genome assembly GCA_920105625.2 of Clusia tigrina. Taxonomy (NCBI): domain Eukaryota; kingdom Metazoa; phylum Arthropoda; class Insecta; order Diptera; family Clusiidae; genus Clusia; species Clusia tigrina. The sequence goes on along the minus strand of OV050031.1, from coordinate 24,569,553 downwards.
TAAAGGATTGTCTAACACGTAATATAAATTTCATCGTCCTGATAGTTGAAGGCACCAAATATTTCCGTGTATTTCTTAACACATCATATCAATTGAAAGTCCTCACAGATTTGAACGTTGATCCATCAACCAACTCATGGAAATCGTACGTACAATCGTGCTATGAAAATAACCAAACTGCAATGATCATTTTTCAACACAAACCATCTTCAGTGATGAGGCTCCTTTGCACAAGAGTGGGTTTGCAAATAAAGCAAACTGAGTTATTAAGGGTTGAGGAAACAAGTTAGTCCAGCGATATTGTAAATGGTTACATGTTGGGAAAGTTAATGTTTACAGGCGTTTTCGTGCTGGAGAACGGAAGGGTAGAACGCTCATTCATAAATAAACTATGTATAGATAAACGAAAGATGACTTTTTCTTACCGGAATTCGAACATTTCCTTTGTAAATGAAGAAATTCAACAAGATAATCCTTTGTTATAGAAATACTCAGTAGCGTTCCCGCAGATAGTTCCGTGGACTTAGTAAATTCGCTACAGATCACACCAACCCCACCAAATTTTTCCGTTTCGAAAGAATATTCGAATATATAACCGATTAAATCTCAAATCTTTTTACTGGGTATAACAAAATTCTCTGCTGTTTCTATTGTAAATCATTATATTTTGATAATACTTTAAAAAAATCACTTAACGAAATCCAGTGATCCGTACTTACTAACTAACTATCAGTAAAATCAGCTCATACGGTAACTGACAGTGTCGATGGCAACGATTTCACCAGAAGCTGAAACTTCCACACTAATTTCACGATAAAAAAAATGTTTTATTTTACCACAACGACCTACAATGTGAGGCTTTCCGGGTGTGCTTCGCGACTGCCCCATAAAAATTATCTCCTCAAGTAACTGCCTGTCGGTCTACCTACCAAACTTCCTGCTGCGGCAATAGTATCAGTCAATTGTGCTTACCAATTATTTTAGGTTGATTGCAGAAGACAAGAAAAAAGAAAAGTCTTACGATCAAAACACAGTCCGTTGATTGTGAGCTAGCTGCGTGTATATGTACTCGTATTTACATATGTATATATATAAAAGCCTATGTATATAGACTCACTTCATAAACGGTTCGTTCAATCTGCCATATCAGCAAACAAAAAAACCCAATACACTACTTAAATTTGTAGATAAAGTATCCACAAAATCTACAATCAACAACTGAACGCACCTCCACACCTCCCGCGCAACTTCGCCGCTTTCCCATCATTTGCTCTGCTCAGCTGAACCCGGCAGCACTCACTCACCACTCACAACTTGCTTAACGCTTTTTTAGCGTATGTATTTAGCATATCTTAATTTTTTAATATTTTGTTTATTTGTTTATTGTGACGTTTCGTGAGTAATGATATCGCGCGTATGTCTGTCCGACCAACCAGCCGACCATCCGTCCGTCTGTCCGTCCACTTTCAAACCATTCGAACACCGGCGCGTTGCGTTCGTGTGTTCCATAAAAAAAAATGTATTACAACAAACACTTTATATATTTTAGTTTATTTCGTTTCATTTCATTTTTTCCCCATTAACAGCGAAGAACAGAATGATTTTATCGTAGCACTCACACACACACCCATACTAGCCCACTCACTCCCTCACAGATCCGTACACATGTGCATCTCCGCACACAGCTGCCCAGTAGGCAATTTTACCAGGGCTCCACCTGAGCAGTTGTGATGGTTTTATATACCTTGTGTCTTGTGAGGACAGTTCATAATCAATATATTTAATAAAAATAATAATTATTATATATTATAATAAATAAAAGAAATAAATAATAACAGCTAATAAAATAAAGTATTTAAATAAATAAATAAAAAAATAAAAAATTATAATAAATAAAAAATAAAAAACTATAATAAATAAATAATAATTATAAATAATTTTAATAAAATGTTAAAAAATATAAAAATAAAAAAATTTTAATACACAAAGAATAATATATAATAATAAACAATAATTAATGAAAAAATAAGAATTAATAAATAATAACCAATAAAAAACAATCAATTAAAAAGAATAATAATAAAAAAATAAGAGTAAATAAATAACACCAAATAAAAAAATATGAATAATAAAGAAAGTTAAAAAAAAATTTATCACAAATAATATTACATAAATATAAAAATATGAAATAATTACACTAAACAAATAAATTTTATACAAAAAAATATTAAATATGTAAAAAAATAATAAAGAATTATAATAAACAAATAATAAAAAAAATTGTAGTAAATATATATATATATGTATATATATATATATATATATATATATATATATATATATATATATATATATATATATATATACAGTATTGGCCAAAACCTACATTTGCCCTCAGTACATTTTTTTCATATGATATATTTTTTATGAAAACATAATTATTAAATTTTTTTTTTAATTTTACATATATATATATATATATATATATAAACAAAAAATTATAATAAAAATAAATAATATTAATAAACAAATAAAAATATTTAATAAATATAAATATAAAAATAGTTATAAATACAAACAAAAATACCTATAAATACAAACAAAAATACCTATAAATACAAACAAAAATACCTATAAATACAAATAAAAATAAATAATTGAAATACAAAAACAATAATAATTTTAAAGAAATCATATTAAAATATAATAACAAATAAATAATAATAAATAAATTATAAAGAAATAAATGATAATAATAATTAAAAAATAATAGCATATTAATAATAAAGTAAAATACACAATAAAATAAAATAAATAATAAAAATAAAAATAAATAAATAATAAAAATAAAAAAATAAGAATAATAAATAATGACAACAAATAGATAAAAAGTATAATAATAAATTATTTTAATAAACAAAAAAAAATAATACTAAGAAAATAAAAAATAGCATTCAATAATAAATAAAAGACAATAAATAATTAATAATAATAAATAATAAAAAATAAATAATTAATAATAAGCAAATTAAAAATAAATCACAATAAATAATAATAATAAATAAATAAAAATAAAAAATAAATAAATAATAATAAAAGTTAAATTATCAAATAAACACTTTCGAATTACTGCGATACAATCCAGTGATCGAACCATTGGCAAAACCAATTTTCGCAACAACATTCCGGTAATATGTGAATAAAAAGAAGGCCCAACTTAGTCACTAAGCTAATAAAGTATTTTGGCTTCCCCGACATTTCCTACTGGGTGTTTGCATATACAATCAAACTGCCATATGTTTATGGTGTGTAGAAGCGCTTCACTATTATTACTACGAGCCACAACACAACCTGATATGCCGAGAAGAGGGCAAAGGAAGGTCTAAATAGATATGTCGATCGCTGTTTGCCGTATGCGCGAATGTGTGCGTTTGCTTGTTTTGCCATATTTTAAATGAATGAGCGTGTGTGTGTGTGTGTGTAAATATTATTTTATGTGAGTACTCGTGCCTGTATGGGTGCAGTCAGCCAGCAGTCATGAATGTACGATCGTATAAATCACACTCTATCAGCCCAGACCAGACCAGACCTGACCAGACGAGACCAGCCCCAGATTCAGCCCCCAGACCCGGCTCCAGTGGCCACAGCTCCCTCCTCACTGACTTACTAGCCAAATACCAATGCAGCCATGCGTGTGTGTGTGTGTTCATTTACACACACACATACTCGCAGCGGATGAAATGTTTTTAATTTTGCCGGCTTATCAGTGTGAAAAAATATGAACATTTAAATTATTATTAACTTTATCAGCTTTATTGGCAAGCGAGTGAGAGTGTAGCGCTACTACACACACCCGACCTGTCTGTCTGGCTGGCTGTGTGTCTGTCTGCCTATCTATGCGGCGGCGCATCCGAACGCGCGTCTCTTCCGCCGTCTGTCCAGTCGCTGTCTCCCTCACGTATATAAATTGTATTAACTCTTATTATTTTAATATATTTTTTTTGAAATTTTTATGTTTATATTTTGTTTAAATATTTATTTATTTCACACTTTGACTTTGGAACAGCTGCTACGGCTCTGGCGGCGGCTGCAGCTGCGACTGCGACTGCGACTACTACTGTGGGGCAGTGCGTCTCTGCTTGCTTGGGAATTTTAGTGCTATTTGATAAGCCTGCTTACAATTTTATAGATTTTTTAGCCTTCTATGGGGCTGGCCAGCCAGCTCTCGAGCTTGCTCAAGTAGCCTCAGTCTCAACTTTGTTGCCCGCTGCGGCGGCAATCGATCGTGGCTGTTCTGCTGCTACTGCTACTGCTGCTGCTGCTCTTGTTGCTGCTATTGTTGTTATTGTTGTTGTGCACGTTCAAATGTATTTCTATATTATGAATTATTAATGGAATTTTTTCAAACATTTGTACGAGTATAGAGTATCGTAGTAGTCTACTTATATACACGAATACTATGTATGGTGTGGCTGACGGACTGGTTCGCTTTGTGGAGTAAGAAGTTTTTGGTTTGCCTTCATTTTTCTTTGCTTCCTTTCCTGCTGGTGTTCTTATTTTCTTGTGCTTGGTTTGCTTGCCTCTATGATTCTCTTTGTACGGATTCAGTAGTTCATATTAGCTAAACAGCCAAGAGATAAGATTAAACGAACCACAACAGTCTATAAATGGAGCTTTGGCTGATTCCTCTAGTAACAAAGGCATTGATGAGGGGCCTGCCATTCCATAGAGGCCACAATTGTAGGGGACACTGATATAACTCTCTGCAGGAAGGTAGTAATTACAATAGGAAAACTGTATATAATTCTTCCAAGGACGTATGCGTGTATATTAAGGATATAGGAAAGTCATAATCGCCTTCATATACGAGTAGAAACTAAACAAATAATATGGCAGGAATTATGGACGCACGGACGGTGAGAACTAAAAAAAGTTGATAAATAAAAGGAAGGAAAAGGAAAAGCGTCCAATGCAACAAAGGCTTTAATTCCTTGTTGTGCATTTTCAGAACTATTTTCGACGAATTTCAGCAACGTTGTTTCCACAATCTTCCTCTAAGGATTTGTGTGTACGGTGACTCTCACTCTGACTATCTCTATCTTCAGAAATGACAACCAATCAAAGACCACTTTTCACTACAAGTAACTTTGCTGAAATTTGTGTACATCATAAGCCAACTAGAAAATAAGCGTTATAGTTGAGGAACTCAAATTGATCTTGATGCGTTATACTCGTAATTACTAAAATTATAGAATGTGTTGTAAAACGCATGAACTCTTTATTGATGTATACACAACACATCAATGGAGCGTGCCAATCGTGACCAGAGCACCAATCTATAAATTATTTTCCCTAATAGAATGTTCAAAATTTAAAAGACAAACACCGCGTGGTCGTTAATTGCCTAGACAAGCTTCGGAGCAAATATGTCATGAAACAAACAAAAACACAAGGACTCAAATTGGCAGGTCATGAGTTCTTCGAATTTCTCGTGTGCTGGTCTAAACGGGTATCTATTGATATATGGATGTGTGTGAATGGTACCCCAAACCTAAAAACAGAGTCAGTTCGGTATAGATATGACTGGTTCATATCTTATAACATACATAACTAAAAAAAAAAAAACAGTATTAAATTCAAAATCCACAATTCATCCTTTAGGTACCTCAATTTTCTATTCCTATTATGGCTCCAGTAGAATCCAACTAACGGGGCCTGGAGCCTGGTTGTAGTATAGCTCTATTCTTGGGATGGGATTAAATTTAAATTCGATATATCGTTCCAATGACTCATTGCCTTTAACTCGAATTACTGTGAACCTATTTAAATACAGGGTACGGATTATAGCCTGGTTTATAATAACGTAGTTGATTGTCATTGGTAGTTCTCAAGAAGTCACCAATATCATAACTCAGTCACAATTCAGACTTCCCTCGCTATCATAACTAATATTCTCCTTATTACAAACGTTTACTAAATCAGGAGTTGCTAAAAATACTTGAAATTTGATTCCATCCATACACCAGTGACTCCAACTCTCAACCCAGCAATCCTGGCTAGAACTGAGTACACATGCTTTTTACTAGGACTACAATTATGTACGTACGAATATAGTATCGAAGAAGTAATTTTCCCAGCTCTACAATCCTGGCTAGAACTGAGTACACATGCCTTTTAAGAGGACTAGAAATATGTGTAGTATCAAACAAGTAATTTCCCAGCTCAACAATCCTGGGTAGAACAGAGTACACATACCTTTTAGAAGGACTAGAAATATGTCAGGAAAAAATAATTTCCAGCTCAACACTCCTTGCTAGAACTGAGTGCACATGCCTTTTGTAGGCTTAGAAAAATATCTAGTATCGAAGAAGTAATTTTCCCAGCTCAACACTCCTGGCTAGAACTGAGTGCAGATGTCTTTTAGAGGGACTGGAACTAATTCTACTATCGAACAAGTAATTTTCCCTGCCGGTAAGGCTCATACATGCATATTTCTGACTTATATTCATCATACCCACTCATATTAGAATTAAACTTGTTCCACTACTGAGCATAATGCACACAGCCAAGCTGTTATAGGGACCACGAAAGAACTTGACTACGAACATGACTACGACCACTCCACTCCACTCCACACACCACTGCCTTGTAAAATTCCATCAAATACAAATTGTACATAATTCCACTTAATTCTAAAGAGTTGCCTGCAACTCTAAACAAGTTAAAAGCCAAATGAAATGAAGCAAAATAAGATGAAAAGCAACAAAGCAATTGAGTCGAATTTTCTTGGCGTATTTTTGTGTTGCGTACTACAAATGAAGCGTGTAGAGGCGGCAGCGTGGAGCGTGGAGTTTCTGGATGCAAGTGAGCTGCGATGGAGATACTATTTAAGTACACATGATCACTTCAACTGGTTTTGTTTGTTTGTCTCTCTGTCTGCATGACTGCAGACAGAGTGCGTCGGCGCGTATTTACGGTGGCTTTTAACCAACAAACCAACCAACTAAGCAACCAACCAACCAAGCAACCAACCGACCGACCGACCAACCAACGAGTCAACCAACCAACCAAACAAGTAACCCAACCAGTCAGTCAGCCAAGCAGCCCAGCAATTTTTACTACGTTCAACACCGGTAGCAGTTTTTGCTTTTTTGAAGTTCAAGAAATTCAACAAACGAGCCAGCAACAACAACAATAACAACACACACACACACACACACACACACACATCGGCAACCAACATCGTCTTGGACGACGTCTTTGTAGTTGTAGTTGTTGTTGCTGCTGTTGCTTCGCCGCTCGTGCTCAGCCGTTGTATTTTGCTCTTGGAGGTTGTTGTGGAGTAGAGTATTTTTATTTTGTGTGTTGCTTTTTTTTCTCTTTTGTGGATTATTATTTCTTCAATTTTTTTTTATTATTGTTTTTTGGTTTTATTTTATTTTGTTTATTATTATTTTTATTTTATTTATTAGTTTTTTTTTTTGTTTGAATTTTCTCAATACTACACACCACATATATTATGGTCGTCTGGCGTATTGGTGTGAATATTTGTGAGTGAACCGAACCGGTTTTCTACGTTGCGTTGTTTTTGGTTACTTTATTCTTTCATTGTTATTGTTGCTGATGATGGTGTTATTTGCTGGCCATATACGCGTACATATATGCGCCCGCTCGTCGCTTATCGTGTGCCTGTGTATACTCCACTCTCATTGTAGTTGTTGCTATGTTTTACCATGTCGTACTTTTTTGGGAGGCCTTTTTTGTGTGTTTTGTTTCTGGTTATCTTGGTTCGAATTAGAAATGTTTTTTGTTTGAAACTTTAGCTTTTTGTTGTTGTTGTTATTTCATTGTGTATGAGAGTTGGTGTGGTTTAGGCGTTGCAGCAAGTCGTGTCTGGTACTTGGATTCAAACATACTATATGGATGTGAGTGAGTACCACGCGAAGTAAGAGGCATAAAGATCATTAATTACAAAGACAGAAAGGAACAAAAAAAAAATAAAAAAAAGTAGGAAGAATGATGTTTCTTCTGCTGTGCACTCTCTCGGCACGTTGTTGAATTTATTTTAGTGCCATCCAGCTCTTGGTGATTGTTGTTGTTGGGCTTCTTGCGCCTTGTAGCCTTTCAATTGCTGCCGCTGCTGCTGCTGCCTCCTCTACTTCTTCGACGAGGCAGCACAGTTCTTGTTGGTTCTTGTTGGATTTTTGAGTTGGTCGTCTTTGGTTAAAGACTGCTTTTGTTGTTGGTGTTGTTGTTGTGGTTGTTACTTTTATTTTTGATTTTCATTTAAAATTCTGTTTGACTGTGCTTAACAAACTGTTTAGCTTGCGGCTAAAACAGTTTTGCCTTTTTGGCCCTCTTTGTGGCAAATAATGCTTGCTGCATGGATGTATGGAATGGCTCAGCTTGTTGGTTGCCTGCCTGCATGGATGCTGGTTTTTGTTGTTGGTGTTGTTGTTGGATTGCTTGCGTCAGTTCGGTGTTGACTGTTTTATCCCTCGAGTAATAATATTTCTACTACGTTCTTTTAATACAGGTTCTTTTGAAGTTGTCCCTGTTTTCTTTTTGAAGACAATTCCTTAAAACAAGTTTTAATTATTTTGTTTTTTGGGGAAATTAAATCACAATGGACCACAGTTTTTTAAATATGTAGGTGTACATATGTATGTATTTATTTCATGCAAATAGGTACGTAATTATATATGTGATAATATTTATATATGTATATGATTATAATACAAATAAATTTTATAATTATAATTAAAATAATTATTATAATACTTATAATAAAAATAATTATTATAATAATTATAATAAAAATAATTATTATAATAAAAATAATTATTATAATAAAAATAATTATTATAATAAAAATAATTATAATAATAATGGATAAATATGTGGAAAATCTGCTCCGTCGAAAAAACGGGACCTAGACGCAGGAATAATGTTGAGAGTCCAATAGGGACGAAGTGAGAATCTCCACGTTGAAGGGTGTATGAAAAGGGTTCCAGGGTGGAGAGATGTTCTTAGTGAGGGAGGGGGATGTTTTAGTGATTGCAACCCTCATATACTAAAAAAAATATATATGTATAAATATTATTATATTGCTAATAATAATAATATTTATAATAATTATTATTATTGAATTTTTAGGCTCTTCTTAAAGTCCAACATAAAATATATTCTCTTTTCGCATTAAATTTTAATATATAGTGGAGAAAAGGGGTTTGGAAGATTCTTGATTGAACGGGTTTCAATGTTCCCGTCTCATGCACAGAACATGCGATTTGTGTCCTTCGCGCTAATGATGCTGTATCTTGGGCACTGAAGGTCTTAATGACGCGATTCTATCGTTCAAAATTAATTGATTGATTGATCGGGATTACTAGCAAAATGAAGCAAAGTCTTTAATTGTGAATAAGTTAATAGAGGAAAGAGTTGAATAGAGTAAGACAGATTATACGAGATTTCCAACTAAACAGAAAAAAAGTGAAGTTACAAAAAACTTCCGGTAAGTCTGAGGGATTTCCAGCTTACAGGATTCCAGCAATACTTTCAAGGCTTTAAAGAGAATGAGGAAGAGATTGCTGTCAATCAACACAGTAATTGTCTGGCCCTCTCCAAGAGCCGTTGGGATAACCGCCTCTTTAATGAACTGGACGATCTCAAATCAATCAATATAAAAGACTTCGTCTTAGTTTCAAAATGGCTCCACACAGATTCTCAGGAAGAACACATTTATCCCCTAACTTGTGGTATCAAAATTATCTCCTAACTTGTGATATCACATTTATCCCCTAACTTTTATGACTAACTTTCTAGCCGAGTATCCTACCACTTAAACTTATCAAAGGTTTTTAAGACATTGCTGGAAGAGTTTCTACCATTGACACCAAAAGAAAATGTTGGTTTCCTTAAGGCCGGATATTGCGCAAAAAAGGTTCATACACTTTATGCACATTTCACAATTGGGGCAGTCATCAATTCTCTAGCAAAGCAGTCATCAGTGATCTTACCGGATAAATTCAGTATCGCCCATAAAAATAGGATTGGTTGCACTCCATAAGACGCTTACGCAAGAGACTGATTGAATGCGGCGTCGCCACTTTGTATCATTTTCACATATTTTTCGCCAGAATAGTATTTCGAAAGATTTGTTCCAACTCTCGGAATTGATCCGAGAATAACATTAATGCTCGAAAACGCTGGTTTGCCTGGAAAGAAACTGAATCTCTAGAAAGCATTGATTTGATATTCAAATGAAATTAAAATGAAAACGCCGTTTCCATTCATATTTACAAATGCAATAAATGCACACGGTGACTTTTTTCTTATCGAAACAATTGAATGGAAGTTGAAAAGATAGCAAAACAAAATCTGTTTCTAATGTGGTCATAGATACTGGCGCTCTGTGCAACTGGGGAGCAATTATTTATACAATTTAGTTAAAATGCCAACCCATTGATGGGCAGACTTTAAACTCCGTTGATAAACTAGAGAAGTGGTCGATTCACCACCATCCTCTCAACTGGTTAAATATCGCTAATGTTGGCATTTGTATGGAATTAGAACAACAACAGAACGGAAGATTAACGAAGTCGCTATTTATAACGAGTTGCAATTGGCTTACAAAGTTAGCGACTTTGAACTGTGCTGCCAAGTTCGATTTTTTTTTTGTTTGTGCAACAGAATAAGAATTTTATGTTATAAATATTTCACTTGCACTTGGAACTGTGCTGCCAAGTTATATTTTTAATGGTTCCTGGATAGAATAAGCATTTGATCATATAAATATTTCAATAGGACTTGGAACTGTGCTGCCAAGCTATATTTTTAATGGTTTATGCATATAATGAGAAATTTTTTTATATAAAGATATAATTTGTAGCAAGCATAGACTTCGTGACTTCTTTGCCTTTTTTTCCGCGTGATTAACTGAAGATGTGAATCGAACTCGGCTTATGATAAGACCCATCGATTTATCCTTGGAGGTATTGATGTATGAAGATAATAGTTTATATACAGCAAGAAATCAGAATGTTGGAAATGGTCCCAAAAAAGCACACTTGATAAAAATATCAGTGGATAATTCTTAATCCAGCTTATGTGTTCAACAGAGACCGCCGTTTACATATATACGAGTAATCCAAATATACTCAGGCGTATACTGATAGAAAATCCTCGAGGACTGCTTTTCCATTCCATGACATAAGTCCATATATGGAGAAATAGGAGGGAGTTTCACACACAATTTTAAGCATAGTATAGAGTATTTCTTTATTCAAATACTCAATATTTTGTTCCAAAGTTGAGTCTCTGAGTCACGGGCACTGTCAACTGGTCCTGCGTCCTTATTTTGTACCTTTTAAGTTTACATGGAGTAGAATAAGAGTATAGTAGAATAAATTTTCCTTACTTTTATCCCCCTCTTTGGGCATTGCTGTACTCGATGTAACCAGGTTTGTGTGCAGGAGTGTTGTTAGCTGACGCCCTGGTGTGAACTCACCCGTTGATTAATTTACTTTGGCACAATTTCAGTATTTCTTCCCCCTTTCTTCTACACTACTCGTAATTATTGTTTCACCAGCTCCGCTGCAAGACCGGTTTGTTTGAATTTTACTCAGCTTTGTATTTTTAAGCCGTGATATCAAGTTTCCTCGGCTTTTTGGTTGCTAAGCGTGTGCCATCTGTTTGGGGCATATTTATTAAGCGTACAACAATAAACCAAACGCCAACGAAATTTAAACAAAAATTTCCAAAAAAAAAACAAAACATGATTAATGAGTGGCAATTAAATTGTTATAATCGGCCTAGCTACAGTTGTGAGCTACCTTTAATCCGGTGCTTCTTTGTTTACTGTTGTTGCTGCCGCTTCTTCCTCTCCTGATGATGATATTTTTGGCCGTTCACGGTCATAGAATGGCACCAGTAACACTGGTTCAGAGTTAGATTTTTTATTTATTTCATATTTTTCATTTGTTGAACTTTCTCGTCTCGCTAATGTAGCAGAGAAATTTGGAAAATCAGTTTGAACATTTAATTGAGCAGCATTTTTGTTTAGTTAGTAAAGTGGTGGTGGAATCATTCCACGCCAGCACGCCTGCTTCCCTACAGCCCACACACCAGAGTTAAGTTGCCAATGCGTTGCTATAAATTTGGTGGGAGCATTTGTAAAAGATTTGGGAGCAGGTTTCTTTGAATATTTGCGTAGGTATATGAAGAAAAGATAGTGTGTGGGAGGGTGTGGGTTTAGAAGCAGAAACAGTAGTTTCATTGAAATCGTACCAAAACCTTTCAAGTGTTAATTAGTTTAATCTTATGTTAAACCAAGATGATGGCGTAACATTCAGGTGAAATTACGCAAATCAAATGGCACGAAATATGGATGAATGGCACCACTAACGATACTCAATCTGTTTCTTCTTAAAAGCAAGGACTTTTATTGACAAATCAACCCATTGGTATGTTTTGTCCTCTTTTCTTTACCTCTTGTCCATGGATCTACCCTCATCATTCGAATTAATACGAGATAATTGCTCCATTAAGACCATTAATACAAAATATATAATATTGTACGCAACGGACCCAAACTAATCTGTAATCGAAACGTCTGACCCATGATCCAGTGATCCGTGATCACATCCTTTGATCTGTTATTAAATCGTGGGATGGAATGTTGTGAATCGTTCTCGAATGTTGTAATTTGTGATAGACTGCTGTTATTCCTGATTGAGTATTGTGATCTATGATCGAAGTTCCTGATCCGTGATCTAATGTTGTGATCCGTGATTGAATAGTCTGATTCGTGATAAAATTCTTTGGTCCATGATCGAATGTTGTGATCCGTGATCGAATTGTCTTATCCTTGATGGAATGTTGTGATCTGTGATTGAATGTTATGATCCGTATTCGAAAAGTCTGTTTCGTGAACAAATCCTTTGATTCGTGATTAAATCCTTTGATCTGAAATCTAACTTTGTGATCCGTGATCACATCCTTTGATCTGTAATTGAATCATGTGATCAGAATGTTGCGATTCGTGAGTGAATTTGGTAATTTGTGATCGAATGTTGTAATCCATGATTAAATATTGTGATCCCTGACCGAATGCTGTGATCCCTGACCGAATGTTGTGATCCCTGACCGAATGTTGTGATCCCTGACCGAATGTCTGATTCGTGCTCAAATCCTTTGATCCGTGATCGAATGTTACGATCCGTGATTAAATAGTCTGATTAGTGATCATATCCTTTCTTCCATGATCGAATTATCGGATCACAAGCTTGGATCTGTATTTGAATCGTGTGATACGAATGTTGCGATTCATGATCGAATGTTGTAATCCATGATCGAATGCTGTGTTTCCTGATCGAACGTTGTGATCCGTGATTTAATAGTCCGATTCGTGATCAAATCTTTTGATTCGTGATCGAATGTTGTGATTCGGGATTTAAGAGTCCTGATTATCTCCTTTCAGCCATGATCGAAATATCGAATCACTGACGGAATGTTGTGATTCGTGATAGTGTAGTCTAATTCGTGACCAAAGCCTTTGATCCGTGATCGAATGCTGTGATATGTGATTGAATAGTCTGATTCGTGACAATATTCTTAGATTCGTGATACAATTGTCGGATCCCTGATCGAATTTTTTGATCCGTGATTGAATAGGCTTACTCGTGTTGATATCCGTGATCAAATGTGATCTGCAACATTTTCAAAGGAGTATTTTTCACATACAAATGAGAGCTTTTCATATGAAGGGTTATCGGATTAGGGATCCAATGATGCGACCCCTGTATATGTGAAGGGTACTAAGGGTCAAAAATAATGAACTGCACTTCCTCATAATACCTTATGCTACTTGTAGAAACTTCATGAATCGAAGACAATAAAGGGATGGTTTTTTTAATTGAAGCCTTCATAAGTAGACTCAGCCTTATACCAAGAATGGTCCCGACATATGTATATTCAGCTATGCCGATGATATCACTACCAAATGTGTAAACTTGTCCAAGATTTCTTATGATACATTGTGATATTATTTATGGACTGTTAATTGACGTGGACAACACAAAACATGTTCCCAGAACAGGATCTGCAATCATCACACCAGATCTTCAAATTAATCATCACTGTCATGAAGCACGCTCACTCGGGAGTACACTAATTTAAGAACGTTAGTCATACAATGAAAGAACGGTATTCTGAATCAAGTCATGAGCGCCAGGAGTCTTTCGAACAATACTCTGAAGATTAGAGCAGGTATCACCATAAAAAAATTTCTGGAACTAGAATCACAAAACATTAAATATTGATTGTGAAGTACGAGAAGTATGGACTGCGCTCCATTCGCGGGATCCCCGCTGAGTAGGACACTAAAGTATTTTGCTATATAAAACTGTTATAAGACCACTTTAAACTTTATAGATCCGATGCGAGATTTCAACTGTTATGACAAACTATTTTTTAAAATCACAGATTAGCGAGAAATATGGTCAATTCAATACCGATTGTTCTATCATGTATCAGGCGATTCAATCCCAGATTACTGAATTCGTCTTTGGCGGATTCGTGTTTCCAATTTATGAACCTTTATCAGACTCTATAAAGCACTTCCCCTTATCATTTACAGACTGTATAAAGCACTTCTCCACTTGCTTCGTACCCGTACTTGGCAGTACCATCAATGCTGATAATCAAGGTAGAATAAAATATAATTCCTCTTTCTAGCGCGGAAACTATTAACTACAACACCTCAATCTAAATTCTATTTCTAGCGATTGTTTACAATGTAGTCGAGGATAACCTTTGTACCGGGGTGAGTGTAATCTACAACTTGAAATTCTGACCGATTTGTTTGTCGGTGTGTACCGCAATCTGGGAGATAATAGGGTACAGGTGCCCTAGGTCACACACTATTATAGAAATAGACTAAAGTAAAATGGAGAAGAATGAAAATATAGTAGTGTCAAATTTGCCGTAGACTCGGCGCTTCTTTCTATTTATGAACGTAAGTTAATGAGGAATAATTAATGAGTAGATTATTGTATATCTCTGAATGAAGACGAGAATATTAAAGGGGTCCGGTTGTGTTCGTAATTGTGTTTATAGAGCCGAACCAATGATAAATGTAAAGATTTAGATTTGGTGGACATCTTTGCATGAATCGGAGAATATTGTAGGTGGGAATTCAAAGGATTCCGGTTGAGTTTATACAACCAAACCAATGATTAATGAGAAGATCTGGATTTGGTTGATATCTCTGAATGAAGACGAGAATATTAAAGCGTTCCGGTCGTGTTCGTGATTGTGTTTATAGAGCCAAATAAATGAGAAGGTTTAGATTTGGTGGGCATCTTTGAATGAAACGGAGAATATTGAAGGTAGGAATTTAAAGCATAAGGGTTGTGTTCCAGATTGTGTATATAGAACCAAACCAATGATTGTTAATGAGGAGATCTGGATTTGGTTCATAACTCTGAAGAAAAACAAGAATATTGAAGGTAGGAATTTAAAGGGCTACGATTGTGTTTCTGATTGTGTTTATAGAACTAATCTAAAAGGTTGCTGTGAGTTCCTTGACACAGCATAGACTAGAATACAGTCACAGGACGATCACCAATCAAAGAGGTTGAGTTATTTTCGACGTTATCTATACAGAAATTCAACGGCGGAAGAAGAAGGGAATGAATTAATAAGGTTGCTAGAGTAGAGCCCTCACTACATTTATAGAGCATGGTGTCTCCAGGAGCAAAAGCACCAATCAATGAGGTAGGGTGCCATTCTTTCTCAATATTGTTGCCCTAATGGAATGTTGTAGAAATGAAGTATGCAAAAGACATCAAAAGATACCAGAAAAAGAATCAATTTAAAATTGTTATGAAATAGAAAAGATATCTACACAAAAAGAAGACTCATCGGAGACGAAACGAATAAAATATGCATATGTACAACAATTTCATAATGAAGCTAAACGAAGGTGTACGCAAGGTAATAAAATGGATAAAACTTAAACACGCAGCCACTCATTCGATGGATAAATATGGGCAGAGGCAGATTCACAGGCACCCAGAGGCATGTAGACAAAACAACGATAGAAAAAGGTTAGGCGCACAAGTATGGCTGGACGGTTGGTTTGACGGTTTGGGTCAGTACGCTTCTGTGTGTGTGTGTGTGTGCATGCGTGCACGATGGATGAAGTGACAAACAAAAGTTGACAAATGAGCGGAAAGCCAAACAAACAATCGCAAAACACAAACTGACAGGCAACCGACCAACCAACCAACCAGGCAGCCAGGCAAACTGACAGACAAGTACTCGTTCTCGTACTCGTATTCTCAGCACAAAAGCCAACAAAAATTTTTAAAAAAAATTATTATAATTTGAATAAAGTGAAGTCGGATATTTTGTAAAACAATGTGTACAAAAGCAAAATACAATAGGCTAAAAAAACCACCGCACAACAATAGGAAAATTGTATTAACAATAACGAATTTCAAATGAGACGCAGCACACCACTTCATCAGCTGCAAACAGCGGCACCACAGCCGCACAAATAGTTTTATTAAAAATTCAAATGCAAATCCAAATGAGATGATCGGCTCCCAGAGACAGTGGCATTAATTAGGAGCATGCTACCAGGCCAGCCGAGCGCATCATTTCCAGTGTGTGGTGAAACATACTATAATCAATCATATACTGAAACATGCCCCCGGAATGAATCCCCTCGGATTTGAATCGCATTCGAATAGAAATTAAAATTATTAGCTCAAACTATATTAATAACTGCAGGATTAAGGAGTCATCGCTGAGTTTATGAACGACTATCTCTATATATGAGGAACCTATCGATACTAAAATATGGGTCCATAAAAATACTGACACTACCAAAATATCTGTTGAGAAGACAGGATAAGAAATGGATAAGATATTAGATTAGGTACTCGATAAATCGTAGTGAATATCTCTCGGCCCTATATAGAAGTCACCGATCTCTATGTTCTGGATCCAATTCTCTACGTATTTACAGAGGACTCATATGAATGTTCTATCATATTTTCGCATATTTTTTTCTGGGAAATGTTTTCAACGCAAATGTCGAATCATTTTTCTTTTTTGTCATCCAGAGTCGTCATAAAGGAGAAAATGTAAACACTGTAGAAAAATTCAGGAGAATTTGTATTCATCATTGGGTTGCTGAATATCAAACGGAAATATATGTGAAAAAGAAAAGGAGCTTTAGTTGTTGTGTTCCCTGAAAAATCCGAATGAACAACAATGGCAGAGAGGGAGAGAGTCAAAGAAAGAATCAACATGTCGCCTGAATAAATTTATTTGCTTGAGTCTCGGTGATTCATCGGTCTGAATATAAGTTGCTGTGTGCACCGAACACGAAAAAACATTCTTCCGATTAAGAATATAAAATAATACTGTAACAAATAGGACATAGTCTAACAAATATTCATGACTAATCAGGTATAAGCGAAGCCTTCAGTTACACATTAATCAATTACTCAATTAGCTGTTTCGTAGGCTGTAATGGTGCTAAAGACGCAACTCGTATCGATCATATTTGAATAATTCTAAAAAAGACCAGTTAAAGTATTAAAAATGTTGATAAACTGAGCGAAAAGTTGAGTTGTGAAATAGTTGCTGAAATGATCAGTTAAACGTCAGATAGTCAAGTCAGTATGTGGCAAAACATTTCAGTCGAAAACTAGGAAGAGGGGATGAGAGAAAAAATTTTGAAACTTGGCTACTTTGTGAACTAAGTGGAACTTGGTCGATTTCTCCCAACACATTAACTTGTGACATTTTCAATTGGACCAAACAAATTTTAAAGAAGGCCAATACTGCCTGCTACACATTCCTTTTACATCCTCACTCTTTTATTCACGAATTACATGATCTGAAATTCCAAGAACAAACAGACTATCAACAATTTAACCTACACGTTTTCCATACGACCTCTACTTCCGCGAGTCCTAAACGGACACTTATTTGGTATCGCTAAGAACCTAACAGGTCTAATCATCACCTATTCGGTCAGCCAGTCTAACCCAACCTAACCCGCCAGTTTGACATGAATTCAATTTGTTTGTTTCTAACCCAATTTGTTCCTTAAAAAAGTATTTTAAAATTCATACATTAATTAAGTAGTCTAGTTAAAACACACGATCAGCTGATTTACCCACTTTCCGCTCACATGTTGGCGCATACACCACGAGTGTGGTGAATACTCGTATATTCGTCACAATTTGCATATGGAAGATTGTCCTCTTTACTGTTGCTTCTATGTTAAAAGAACCTGTACCTTTTTCTCTTGACATTTCTTGGGCAACCCATTGGCAAGGTGAACAAAGAGAGAGGGAGAGAGCGGCGAGGAATTGAAACATCTGCAGCCAATGCCAATTTCTTTGACAGAATTGTGCAAGATCGGAACAGATGGGCATGGGCCGTGTGCGAATTGCAATTAATGCAATTACGGCATAAATAGACACACCCCATACGTGCCGCAACGGGTGCTTTTATTGCTTAGTGTAATGGATTGTCAATAAAGTTGAATGTAGGGAAATTTGCATTTTACAGCACTTAATTTTAAAACTAATTAAGTAATATCATTTATTTGTAAGAGTACAAGAGACACCACCAGGCACACAAAAACACACACCCATACACACGTGTGTGTGTGTGTGTGTGTGTATGTCTGAAACATGAACGAACGTGCTAAATTGGCACAGGCTCATATCACAACATACTCTTTTAATACAGACCGAACAGTAGAGGCAGAGAGGGTGAGCATTAAGACAGTCGCGGAGTGGGTGGTGGTGGGAAAACGGGTTGGTGAGATTTGAAAATTAGTCACTTTACATTGCTCACATGCACTGAGCGCTGACACACACGCACCGAACAACAGCAACAACAAGAACAATAAAGAACAAGTTTAACGCGTGCTCAATTGACATTTGCCTAGGCTATGTTGTTGTTGTTTTCAGTTACTGGCCGCAATGCACTTTGATAAAGTACAACAAAAGAATAAATAATGTGTGCCTTTTCTGTTATACTACTGCTTTCCACAAACACACATAAGTGTAGGTGTGTGTGTGTGTGTGCATAGACAAACCAGTAGTAACGCAAATAGTAGCCAAACCCGGTGGCTGTCAGTCAGTTAGTTAGCTGGGGAGTCAGTCTGTCAGGCAGGCACTGTTGCCAGTTAGCATTGCATACGCCTCATTTGTTTGAATTTTTATGGTACATAGTTTTAATATGGTTTTGAAATTAATGTGCGCACGATTTGCTGCGGACACATTTCTTATATTTTTTATATATAATTTTTTCCTCTATATTTTTAAAGCATGCGTTACGCTTTGTGCTGTTCATTTTCAAAGCAATTTTTATTTAAATTTATTGCATTTCCTTTTTATTTGTTTTTAATTTTTTTTACAATTGATGTATGCAGTTTGCTCATTTAGCAATACGAGTATTTCATATGCAATTTTTTTTATTAATTATTCCAGTCATGCACTTGGCGCTGCTCCTAGTCTGCACTACTCCTCCTACGCATTGCATATCATTGCTTCTTTTTTGCTGTTGTTGTACTCGTACGATATTATAAGTGAGTATTTTTCCCTCTGTTGTTCTTTGTGAGCCTGATCGTGTGTAAGTTTCTTTGTTTTTATCTGCGCATTTGAAAATTGTTGGGTCCATAAACTCGTACCGAGTAGCGCCATTTCAAGTCAAGTGTGTGTTTAATTAATTTCACTCCAAATAAGGACAGACGGACACGTAGTGGCATCCATTAAGACTGGAGAATGGCACTTGTGGATTTTTTAAGTTTGTCTGATATGTAGTCGACTGAATTTATAATTGAAATATAAAAATATTTGTATTTTTAATTAAACAATCATTTGCACAGTGCAACTGTGGAAGCATCTCGTATTCTGGTCTCAAATTCTTGTCTAGCCATAGTGTGAAAATTATTGTCAATTTAAAAGATGCCAATTTCCATCACTATGTCTCGAATAACCAGTATGAATATCTTGACAATTATGGGACGGATGGATTGTAACAATATCTGTAAAGTTTGATATTAAATTTAAAGATATATATAGGTAATAATCAGAAAAGATTGTAATAATATCTGCAGTTTGATATTAAATGTATCTTAAGTATCTAGATAGATAGATAGATTTATTTAAGGGTGTTATACACCGCGCCCTGAAAGATCTATAGTGATGCCCCTATTTATTAGAAATATGAGGATAGTCTCATCTACAGATCAGGCTAATTTCCGACAGGAATTCATATATTTTGGAGAAATCAAGTTGAGGGATCTTGCTCATATCTAAGCTATATATTCTCCATCTAAAGTATCCAATTATCAGAAAATATATATTCTTGATGGGATTATCAAAGTTTTCTATATCGAGTTGGCTATTTATTTCTGAGTATATTATCCACCATGAAGAATATAAAGTTAGGTGGGTATTGGGAATTAGTTCTCCAGTATTTCTATATATTCTTCCTTTTCCTTCCCAGGCTCCTAAAAGCCATTTCCTCAAAGCCCACTATAGATGCTCAAAGGTTCCTATACAACAACTGAACAAAATACATTTATTTTGAACTCTTTGAGTGTGAATTGTTGTTGCTTCTATGGTGCGAAGGTACGGAAAGCCTTTCTATTTCTCTCAGGGGTTCGGCGAGTCTTTATGTTTCTCTGCCCACGTTGTTTTTGTTACTGTGACTCTCAATGAGCACTAACTTGGAGCTCCTTTTTTGACTTCAAGGACATAATGAAAAAAACTATTTATTATAAGGAGGCTGCAATATGTTCTTTATGAATCTATGCCGTCCCTTTTAGCGCTACGTTTGGAGTGTGACATTTTATCGTTCAAACTACCCCACCAAAGATTCAAGGTCGACCGTTCCTTCTCCCAGAGACAGTGGCATTAATTAGGAGCATGCTACCAGGCCAGCCGAGCGTTATCGTTCCAACTACCCCACCAAAGATTCAAGGTCGACCGTTCCTTCCGTTTACAAATCGATATAACCACAGCAGCTGGATTCATTTAAGGAATTTTGGATTCCAATGCTGATTTTTGTACTCAACTATTATTATCTCCCACCCAGCGCAGAAAAAAGATGGATTTCCAAGCTATTTATAAAACTTAATTAAATAATAGAAAATAGAGAATAAAATATATGAATCAAATATCGCCATATGCGTTTCTTTTACCTCCCTATTGGCAGCTTACTAACTTGTTCCTATTTCAAATTATTTAGTACACATTTTACACAAACAACAGCTACAACAACAACACCAACAATACCAACAACTAGAACAGCTGTTCTTGTTCGCGAAGTAAACTCACAAATACGCTGTGTTAGCTTAAATGATTGTCATCGGTATTGTTGTTGCAGTCTCTTTACCCGGTTAGATACTGAAATATATACCCACGTATATACATAGGTATGTACGTAGTTAGGTAAATTTACGCACACTGGCAGCAGTTTCTTGAATGAAATATGAATTTGCTGGATTTTCAGTACTTATTTGACAAATCCCGCATAAGCACACTGTAACAGTGGAAGCACCCCGTAAGAACTTTCTGAATTTCACGTCTTGCCGTACTGTCCAGATGAATTTGAAGCTTAAAAGAATCAATTTTTAGAATGCTTCACGGTTTGGGTAGTGACAGTTACGTTGCCCCAAGGACGGCATGCCTCCACTGGTACCCTGTGAGCATACGACTCATTCACAATACATGCTGCTAGTAAATTATATATAGAATAATTGCATAGTATATGACGAAATGCTTAAACATGCGGATTTGTGCCTATATGAAAATCCAATACACAATATTACAATACTACCTGCACAATACACAATAATTAAGGTTACCAGACTGTTTTTTTTTTTTCTAATATAACAGAAACAGGCAATCACTGAAATTTGAGTTGTCGTGACAAATCATCGTCATACATAAAAGTCATGCTTAAAATAAAGGACACAGAAAATAAATCAATGTATTCTTCCCAGAAAGTTTCTAGGAAATAAAAATACAATTGTGAGAAAATATATCTTTATGTTATTTAAAAGGATTAATCACAATAATAAATTATTATAGAATCAAGCCATTTAAAAAAAATTGTTTATTGTAGTTGGTTTTCAATTTTTGTATAAATAAATTTATGAAATTCGACAGGCACAACGTGAATATTATTATATGTAAATTAATAAAGGCAAAATTAAAGCCCAAAAAGAAGAGCATGGTGTAAACATACATATGTGAGCCGTGCAGTGAAGGCACTTCTTCTACTGCGTTTTTCTTAATTCAAAGCACTATTTTTGATATATAATTACTCAGTTAGAAATATGTAATACAGGAAATAGATAACATGATTTTGCCACAAGATATTTCGCTCACCCAGGCCAAATATTTATTTATTGAGAAAAAAAACCTCAAAACAACTGTCTGAGACGTAAAATATAAAATATATACACTTTGACCATAACACGCATAAAATGCATTTGCCCGTAGTTCTTCAATCGTAATGGGTACTGAACTCGAAGGATGTAAAATATCAATGAAAATAAATAACCCCTCCCCCCCTTTATAATCACACAAAAATAGATGATAATTGAATAAAAATTGTCTTCAATAAACTACCTCATATTTTGATAAAAAGTATCATAGTGAAATGACCATATAGTGTAGCATTGTATGGATTGCTCAGGTTATAATTCGAAATTTGATTAATATATATAAATAAAACTAACTTACGTAATTCGACAGATTTTTTAATTTCAAATGAATTGACTTTGATTATAAAATGTTGCATAAATCAGCCCAAGGCATCAATGCTTTGGATGATATAATTGCTATATCATTTTTTATTTTAATCTTAGACACAAACAACTGATTACTGAAGCTCTGGTAGAGTGGTAAGCACGCTAAAATCACACTCAGAGGGTTGCAGGTTCAAATCCTGCCCCGAGCTTGGTCTCAAAAATGCTACTTTCTATAAAAAACAATCTTTCTTTGAGTCGAAAGCCTCAGTGGCTCGCACTCATTCCCCAAACCCTTGCAGTCATAATTCATTGTGGTGTAAGATATAATAATAAATAATTCTAATTGGAAGGGAAAAAATCAGAACACAGTATTCAAACACATACGCAGTCTCAATTGTCTGGTCACCCTACACGTATACAGGTGTAGAAGCATCCAATTGGAAAAATTTTGTTACTCTGTAAAACGGCAAATTTGAGCGTAAACAACCACCAAAAATTTTGCTATTCGTTGTAGGCGTTCTGAGTACATAACAAACATACATATATATGTGTGCATGCCTACGGATATGTTTATAAATAGATTGAGCGTAGCATATACGAAATGTCTCAATGAATTTATATGAGCGGTGTGGTAGTAAAAGAAGGCACCCGAGCGACTTCCTTAGCAGCAGCGGCAGCACACATTATATGACGTCACACATAAATTAACTGTTAAATGTGGGTTGAAATCCTTTCAACAATATAAGAGATATTGTGTTGGTCACCTTAAAACTAAATGTTTTCTTAGTATAAAATAGTAAACGTATTGTTTGGCTGTGTGTATGCCTGTATGTATGTGCCGTGCCGCGAGAAAAAACAACAAAAAATCAAAGCAACAGAGAGTAAAATAAAAACAACAAAGTAAAGCCAGTAAAGCCGAGCACAGAACGAGAGAAGAAAAAAAAGAACAACAAAATCAATCAAAACGACACATGCACTAGAACTATATTCGGCACGTTTGCGCCAATGTGGCTAGTTGGAGCGCATAACAGAGATAGCAAGTACTGGGAGCACATATGAATGAAACGAGCAAAACCCGTACAAGAATTTTTCAGTCGTTGCAAAAATTCAAATGGATTTTTTGCTTTTGCTTATTTAACAGAATTTTCAAATTGGCTAAAACGATTTTCATTTTCAATGAATTTCAAATGCGAAAGTTCGGGTAGTGGGAGGAGGAAGTGTAACAATGTTAAACTTACGTTGAAGTGTTGGCGGTATGATGGGCATATGAAAAATCCTTGTTCGTAATGTGCTCCGGGAGCTGTTGGCGAAACTCGAGGTCCCTTTTTGTGCACAGGGTATGTAGGGTGATGGTTTTGCTGGGAAGAATTGTGTGTATGTTTATTTTTTTTTTTTAGTATAATTTATTATTTACAATTTTCTTAGGTTTATAATGCATTTATTGCATATATATTTACAATTCTTGTACATGTACAATTATGGATTCCTTTTCTTTATATTTTACTCTTAATATTAGCGTTAAGTACAAATTTTCAGCACACTTTCAGCTTCTTCCCAGTGTGGCGCACACAAACAAACCAAAAATTAATTTAACAATTGGCTTTGACGTTGGCAGTGCGCGACGACAACGGCAACGACGGCGGCTACGACGTCGCTTTTCACTTTACCGTGAAAATTTTTCATTCATTGAGGAAAATTGAAATGAACTCGTACACTTCGTTTCTCACTCTTTTTTGTATTACTCATACCACTACTCACACACGCATTTTCTACGTTTTTCGTTTTTCACCATAAGAATATCAATTTCTGTGTGTATTTTCCTCACTCATTGCTCTGGCTGGGTTTGTTGTTGTTGCTGCTATGACCATCCACAATACACACCCGCAATTGTTGGGGAAAAATTTGTTTCACACACATCCGCACACATGCACAAACACTTCAGGAATTCGATTTTTCAGTATTTTTTCTTTTCCTTATTGTAAATTTTGAGCAAAAAAAAATTATAAAAACAACTTCTTAAATCAAATTTAACACAATCACTTAATTTTTAAATTTTTATACACTTTTGCACTTATTACTAATTCATTTGCAATTTATTTATGCTTTTTTAAAGTAATCTCCTTATGTATACATTTGAAATTTGCTTTGCTTCTCCCAGAGCCGAAAAACTCCAACTGCGACCGTGATGCTATACCAACCGTTACGGTGCACAGTTCAAAAGTGCTGCTATGCTACATGCAACTAACTCTTTTTAATGAGAATCAGCAAAATTAATTTACCACACGAAATCTTATTTCCTCTCGCTTCGTACTGTTAACTTAACATTCTTTCTATTGAGTCTTTAACATACAAAGATGTGCAGAGGAATTTTTCTTTTTCCTGCAACTATACACCACACTATGTTTGTACTAGTCTAACAACAGTAAATGGATTTGAAACTTGTATTAAAAGCAATATACTTTATTCTTTTATTCAAATTTTGAGACCATACTGTCTCATGCCTACATATACACTGAAAAAAACTAGTAGTTTCTACATTAGTATTTGAGTTATGTCATGTATCAATTGGCCATATTGTTGGTTTAAAATTTTTATATCATAACCGATTCAATATATTAAACTGATTCAGAATTATTGTAGTTATTATCATTAGTTTTTCTAGCTCGCTTTTAGAAGAAAATATAAATTTATTAAATTTATATGAATAAAACCTTCAGAATGAATAACGAAATGAGGTTTGAAAAACCATATAAAGAAGGTATTTTTGCGAATTGACACATGGTATCAATAGAAGGTGTTTCCAAACCGGAAGCGTGTTTTGAAGAGAAAAAATGTGTATAGTTCATGTGTCAACAAATTAACAAACAAAAATATTGGAAGCACAATATTTATAAATTAATGCAATTTCTTAGGGATTTAGTTAGTAAGGATTTTGTATGGATTCCATGAGGGAATCCATACAAGGGTGTTATATGCCGCGACCTGACACATGTATTCTGAATTCCATGAGACAATTCTTTAAAAAATAATACAAACCTTCAAATATGTGTACAGGAAATGAAAATAAACGAATGAAAGTTAATGCCATCGTCTTCAGCTCTATTTAAAACACTTTTATACTGGGATTAAGAGTTCACTTTTGGAAATATTCACATATTCATGTGTTTGTCTCTAATCTTAGTTGTATATAAGGTGTATTATTGGGCATATTATAAAATGTTCCTTCTTTAAACTATTTCTTGAGTCAGAAAAGTGTAATTTTCAGTAAGTATATACAAATAGAATTTAATTATTTGAATATTGATTCAAAGAAAAAAGAAAAATTAAACCGAAAAAACATCAAATACCCAACGTTCAACAAGGAAATAGTTTCTGCGTGGTGTATTTGAGAGAGCATGCAACAGGTGTACTTCTAAATCCCATGTGGTGTGTTTTGTATGCAAGTGGCTTCTTGTGTGTTTAATAACACATATAATGGCTTCTGATTGTCAACAATTCATGTTTTTAACAAAATAATCCATTTAAAATAAAAACTTGTACTTTATTGTTTGCTAGTTTCAACATATTTAAATATATATATATTGCTCACCTCAAATAATCCAATATAAATAATATATCATTATTTATGGCACTGTACTGTACGGCTAAATATTCCTGTATGGTTGATACAGAAGATTTAATTTCATTTGGATCACAAAAATTCGAACTAGAAATTCGATTTCATTCAAAACAGATCTTTAAAATGAAATTAAGAATAAAATTTAAAAGAATGCGTATGAATATAGAATTTATTTATAGAAAGCTAGAGAAATAAAAAATGCCTCTATGAAAGAGTAATTTAACACAAATGTGAGAAACGATTGTGAGTAGTGAGTTACACCAAACAAAAAAGGTGAATTTTCATTGGTATTCTGACAGCCACTTCAGTAATCGGTAGTTGGTACTTTTTAATTTCTCATTTCGATATAAATCGAAAAATTGGTTGCATTTCACTCATTCAAAGTAACATTTAAAATTCGTAACTATGCGAATAGCTGTTTTAAGTCTGTTGAATCTGTTTTAAATCCAAATACTGGTTTAAATATATTTTTTTTAAAATTATGTCGCCGCCATTACAAACACGAATTGTTTGAAGAATAAAGCTCTGATTCACACACGTACATTACAGCGACCCGAACTGGCCAATTCATAAAATTTCCAATTGTCGGGTGTAAAAGTTTCATTAGTCTTTTAAGTGTTAGTTTGACATTTTACTAAGCAGAATCTTCTACTTTTAAAAATTCACTATAACAGGAAGCATAATCCAAAGACTTTTGTTTCTTCATATGTGGTCAACCCTAAACTTATATGAAATGAACTTTAAATACTACGTTATTATATGTTGAATATTACAAAAGACCCCAACTTCGTTATTCGTTCTAATCGAAAATACAGCGCACTATTTGGTACTGTACGCATAAAAACTTCATTGTGGTGGCTGCAAACTGGTGTATCCAGTACACATTTTACGTATGGTTGTTGTATGCGCGCTTTGTAGCTGTTTTCATGTACAGCCGTGCAGATGGCGCTGCAACAAGTAAAATCAAGTAATAAAATATTTGAAAGTGGAAATTTGTCAGTTTGTCTATTCATGAATTTGAATAAGAATTCAAGATACACTTTAAAATATAAAAAGTAAGACACACTCATATATTTCAAGAATTTGTCAATTTCCAATTGGGAGTGGTGTTCTGTCACTCCTAATAAGTAAATTTAGTTCAATGGCAAACTTTTTGCAAGCAGAATGAAAACTATCGTCATTTTAAATCGCACGATTTACATATTTATGATTCAGATTTCTAAGTTGTTCCACAATTTAATAAATGCAATTATTAAATGTCAACTGCTATAAAATATCCCAAATATTCAATATGAGTGTGTATGAATGTGTGTGCGTTTGTGTGGTTGGGTGTGTGTATTTGAGGCAAAATATTAAAACTTACGCTGAAACTCTTCGCCCAAATGAAACTTCAGCTTCGGCTCTAAGTTGCACCTTTTTCCTTTGGATTGCTTATAATCTTTTAATCGCAATCATAAAGAATTTATTGCAAAAGTTCTGATTTATTGCAAAAATTAACAATTTCTGCATTTAACTACCTAAATTTGCTTTTATACACACGACTCGCTGAACATGCATATGCATGACTGTGTGTGAGGTCGTTTGTGGATTCGGGAGTGTGAGTGCGTGCGTGTGTAAATTAACTTATTTCATTATTTTTTTGATTTTTTAAAAAATAAACATCAGAGAGAAACTCTGATGTTAAACTTTATTTATTGAATTCAAAACAAGAACTAACTTACAATTTTTTGATAACTTAACTTAAATTCAAATAGCGGCAGCGTTGAAGCAGTGCAGCGGTTAGCGACAGCGTTGGAGCAGTGCAGCGGTTGGCTCGTGCAGGAAGTATTGCAGACACAGCGTCAGCAATTTAGCTTTTGTTGATTAGCTTGAATTGAAGTTGGACTTAATAAAGACCAAGAAAAAAATATAATTATTGTTAACTTAATTATCGTTAACTCCTCCCCTCTTAAATTCAAGCGTCCGCGCTTGAAGTGCATGGGAGAAGTTTTGGCTGGATTATGTTTTGCTGTATTTTTGGTTGGATTTCTATAGTTCTTCTTCCAAACCTTGAGGCAAATATTTTTGCTGATATTACTACGACGATAATAATTAATGCGATTATTGACACGCTTATTATGCTTATTCGTCCTCTTGTCTCTAAGAATTCTATTGCCCTTGTGTTATTCGTATGAAGTTCCTTGATGAGTTCCATAGTAAGTCCTTCCTCATATTTACCGGGCAAAACAGAAGATCTTAGAATAGCTGGTAGGGGTTCTATTGAAAAGCTTTCATTAAATTCATAAATTTGGTTGTTGGCAGTGATTGTTGCATTTCGAAATTTTATGACATAGGAGCCTGTTAGGTTCAATTGGTTGTCATCTACAAATATTGAGCCATTGAATTGATTGAGGAGAATAATTCCGGGTTGGATATCTTCTATTGGAGCAATGTGTAGATTATTTACTCTAGTACAGGATGCTGGTTTGCTATGTAATATTTGTGGAATGCAGGAGCTTTTACTTATATCTACGATATCTTTATAATTACATATTTTAAGGTTTTTATAAGTTTTGCAAGAATTTTTAATTGCGTAAATTTTATCTTTACAAATTATATAGTTTTCATAAGAGATTTTTATAATTTCATTGCCTCTTTTAATAGGCTTTAACAATATCTCTTCACATGTTTCTTTATTGGTAGTTGGTATGCTTATAATATATAGTATGATAGTCTTATTTGATGCTATCGAAACATCTGCGATTTGAAAAGATTCTTCTATATTTGAAAAACTGATGTTATCTTTTTGTAACATTTGTCTGAATAACTCCACTTCATTATTTGAAAGCATAAATGAATTTATTAATCCAATTTTTGCCCAATTTATGGCATGATCTATATTAATTACTTCTTGTTTTAATATATCTAAATAATTTTTAATATTAAGACTAATAGTACTTTGGACATTTGTGCTGTCAAAATTTTTCATAATTAATTCATTTGTAGCATTTACAACATTATTCAATTTTTCAATTATTAATCTGTTAATTACCATTTGTCTCTCATTATTTTTAAGTATATTATTTGTCTTATCACTAAGTATTTTAAAATCATCGTGGTCGGGACTTCCCGCTATCCACTTCCATGTTGTTCCAATGAAATTTAAAGATCTTTTACTTATACTATTAGGCTTTAACCTATCTATATGGTTTTGTATTTGGGATATTTCATGTTGAAGGAATGGGAGAAGGGCGTTGGTTTTATTAACTTGTTTTATTATTGTCTTATTTAGTCGATCGACTGCGTCCTGGTACTCATTTATGTCAATCGTATGTATCAGTTTATAAGAGCCTGTTTGGATTTTAGCTGATCCCATGGTGAACGTGACAACTTCTGAATTTGAATAGTCTAGAACTTGTATCTCGCTGTGGCATGATGCAATGAGTAATCTGTAAAGAGGTTTTAATTAGTTTTAATAAGACTTTTGTGAACTACTAATCCTGATTCCGTAATAACAGTGCTGTTTTTATTTTCTTTGACTATTTCCTTTTTATACCTAGAGCACAATTTATTTCCAATACGCTTATTTTTCTTTACATATATAATGTCGCCTGTATTAAAAGACTTCAGATTGGTTCTATTTTGATTGTGATAACGTAAGTCCTTGTCCTGTTTTGTTTCGAGTTTTACAATATTTTCTAACCTATGTTTGTCTAATTGTTCCGGGCTTGTGCTGACAATACGTCCAAAAAATACTTCGATTGGTTTTCTGTTGGTGGTCGAATGAATTGAATAATTATACTTACAAATTGACATGTCTAGCAAGTCTGAAAATGAACGATGTGTATTTTCGGCTTTTGTACAACGCATTATCTCTGATAACGTTGAATGGAACCTTTCTATTTGTCCATTAACCGTGCTAGTGTAGGGCGGGGCTTTGAAAATGTCTATTCCTAATTGATCTTGCAACATAAATGTAATGGAAGCTGAACTAAGCGCTTTTTCATTATCGATAACTATTTTTTCAGGTATGCCAAAAGAAATAAGGATTTGTCTTAATGGTTCTTTTATGTCTTCGGTGGCTCTAGACTTTATAATTTTCGCTTGAGCATATTTGGAGAATTTGTCTATGGCAGTCAGAATGGTACGATTGTTTGTATGATATATGTCGAGATGTACAATATTACCTGGATATTGGGGTATGGGGGTTGACTGTAATATGTGTTTAGCTGGGTGCCGATCGTATTTATTCTCGCGGCATATTTTACAAAGTTTTACTATTTTTTCAATTTTAGCCTGCATTTGTGGAAAATAATATTTAGTCAAAAGCTGTGATTTATTTTCTCGAGAATTCCTGTGAGCTCTATTGTGTTCTGTTATAATTTTTGACTCTTGTTCTACTTCGGAAGTAATATCTTCAATCATTGTTTGAGTGTATCTGATTTTGTATGTTGAGAAGTGTAAAGGATATAGTTCTTGTATCTTACCCATGATTTCTTCTGATGTGAACAAACCGTTTACTACGCTTGGATTTAAATATCTCTTAAATATTTGTATAATGTCATCTGTAGAGTAATTTCTTTGTATTACGATATGTCTGTGATATGTGGGAAAAGGAATTTGGAATTGATGTCTATTTTCTTCACCTATTTTCAAAAACAATTGATTCTTAAAAACATTGATTGGTGCTTCTGTAGCAGGTATCAAATTTTGTGATGAACTGTCTTCGCTATGTATTGTACCTGTCAACGAGTTGATATCGTCGTTATTGGTGTTTGGTAAGAGATTAATTTGGGGTGGTCTTGAGAGGGCATCTGCAACTATGTTTGATTTCCCGGGTTTATAGAGAAGCTCATAGTTGTACTCCTCTAAAATTGCTTTCCATCTCTTCATTTTATTGTTATTGTTCTTATTGCTGAGAGCGTACGTAAGGGGTTGGTGGTCTGTGTAAATTTTTACTTTGGCGGATCCGTAGAGATAGTTTCGCAAGTTATTCAGTGACCAAATAATTGCTAGCATCTCTTTTTCATTGGTAGCGTAGTGTTCTTCTGCGCTACTTAATGTACGAGATATAAACATGATAGGTCTATCGTCTTGAGCTAGGACTGCTCCAATCGCATAATTGGATGCGTCCGTCGTGAGTTGAAATTCTTTTGAATAATCGGGGTATGAGAGCAGAACTTCTTCTGAGCTAAGGGAATTTTTTAGTTTTTGAAATGCTTCTAGTGCTTCTTTATTTAAATTTATTTTTATGTTTTTTGATATATTTTTGGATATTCGTCCTTCCTCCCCTCTTAAAAGGACTGTAAGGGGTTTCGCCAGTTTTGCGTAGTCCCTTATAAAACGGCGATAATAACCTGAAAGTCCTAAAAATGAACGTAGGTCTTTCAGAGTTTTTGGTTCAGGGAAATTATTGATTGATTCAATTTTTTTTGGATTGGTTTTGAGGCCATTTTCAGACACTATGTATCCTAAAAATTCTACTTCGGTTTTTAGGAATTCACATTTATCGAGTTGTATTTTGAGGTTTGCTGATTCTAGTGTATCAAATACTAATTTTATGTCATTAAAATGATCTTCCTGATTTTTACTGAATATAATGATGTCGTCAATATAGACAAAACATCTTTTTCCTATGTGATCTCTTAAGATGTCGTCAAGAGCTCTCTGAAAAATAGAAGGAGCATTCTTGAGACCAAAAGGGAGACGAGTGAATTCATATTTCCCGTTATTAACTGAGAAAGCTGTCTTCTCCGTATCTGATTCTTTTAGAAGAATCTGATGGAAACCACTTTTCAGATCGAGTACTGAAAATATTTTGTTTTTTCCAAGTTGAGATAGAACTTCGCTTATTTCGGGAATAGGGTATCTGTCTGGTATTGTAATTGAATTTAACTTCCTATAGTCTATGACCATACGGTATTTTTTCTCTCCTGACGCATCTAATTTTTTTGGGACCACCCATACAGGTGAATTATATGGTGATCTAGATGGTCGTATTATACCGTCACGTAAGTATTCGTTAATTTGCTGTTCTACATGGTTTTTGAGGCACATTGGGTACGGATAACATTTGGTATAAACAGGATTGTCTGATGTCGTACGAATTGTACCTTTAACTGTTGTAGTAAAAGTAAGTTTTTCGTCTGGATCACAAAAAAGTGATTTATAATCGGATGTGAGTTTTATTAGACATTCTTTTTGATATTGAGTTAAGTGTTCCGATCGGATGTGAATTTGGTTAACGCTTTGCGAAATTTGTTGTTTCAATTTTATACAAAATTTGTTTTTTATTGTCATGTAATTTTCGTTGGTGTGTATTATGGCATTTAGTTCTTTAAGTGAATCATTACCTATGATGGCATGAAAAGATTTTAAGGTGGGAAGCAAGAAAAATTTTATTTTTGTGTCGTCTATGCCGAAAATATTAGCAAAAGTATGATGGGTTATTTTGATTTGTCCTCCGACTGAACTAGCATAGAATATTTTTTCATTTATAATAGGTGTTTTTACTAGATGCGGCTGTACATAGTTTTTATTTGATCCGGTATCAATTAAAACTTTAATGATCTCTCCACTACTTAGCTTACATTCGATATAAGGTAATGAAGAGCTGTTCATTCTAAAAAATGAATATCAAGGCAATCTATTTTATCTAAAGAGTCTGAATTAAAACTTTGTTGTTCATTAGTTTCATAGTTTTTTATACAATCGGTATAAACTGATAAGGGTTGGTCAAAGTCATGGTCGTTATTATTTATTGCGTCTTCATATTGCTGAACTTCAATGTTAAAGTTTCTTTGTCGTTTATCTATATTTTGTGGTGGTGGACTTGGTCTTTTGCCATAGTGTGCATCGTTATGGGTAGGGCGATTCATGTAATTTATTCTCTTTGTTTGCATGCTTTGGTCTACATCCATAGCTTCAGGTCTAGGTAATGGCTTAGGGCCAAATGGTCGAGGTGGTGGACGTTGTTGGTATTGATACAAATTTTGAGAACGGTTTTGCTGTGGATTAAATATCGGAAATTGTCGTGTTGGATAAGTAGGGTGATTTCTTTGTGGGTATTGTTCCCAATTAACTAGATGAGGATAAAATGGTTGTTGATTTTGTGGTTGTAGTCTATCTTTCCGTGGAGGAATTGGTGGTTGAATATTAGGAAATTCTCGTTGTTTCCTTTGAAAATTCTGACCAAGCGCATAGTTTGATCTGAAATTTTGGTTTTCCAGTTTCATACATAATTGTAATGCCTGGGGTAGGTCAATGGGCTCTCTCATACCAAGCAATCTTGGCAGATCGCCTCTCAGTCCGCGTACGAACGTATCCAGTGCTTTGTCCCTGTATGTTTTTGTTAATAGGCCAACGGCTTCCTGTCCTATATCCATACATCCTATTTTATTCAATATTAATGAAAGGTGTGAATAAACTTTTTGGTAATACTCTTGCGTGCTAAGGTTTCCTTGTATTAGAGTTGACATTTGGTATTCTAGAGTGCCAATGTCTCGCTTATCTGCATAATGCGTTGTAAGACAGCGAGATATAGCGTTCCAATTTAATGGCGTATTGTATGATTCTAAAACGTTGTCTGCATTCCCTATTACTTTGCTACGTATAACGTTCAAAATTCCAAAATATTTCGGTGTATTTTTTATGGTTTCATAGACACTTAAAACTCTGTCAACACTTTTTCTCCATGAACTAAAATCTGCTTCATTTCCAGAAAATTCTCGTAAATTTTTTACTATGTCTGGTATTCTTTCTAGTTCGTTCAAATTTTCCCTAGTACTAATACCAAACGGTTGGTCAACTTCTATTTGGTTAGTGCTACACTGAATAGTTAGGTCCCTTACTAACTGTGGTAATGTACCTTCTAGAATTCTTAATACCGAAGATTGTATTATTTCGTTTAATTCTTCCTGTCCAAGTGGTCTAACTGGTTGGTCGGGATTAGGATTAGGAGCATTTAATAGAGGTGGTCTAATGAGGTTGTTAGGATTTGCCATGTTACTTTGTTTTTGCTGAGAATGGATTATAAATTTTAATTAATTTATTTTAGAATATTCCACGAAAATCAGTAAGTATTGTACGCCTTTATTAAATAAATTTTTTCTTTCTTAATTTATCTTTTTTCTCCGATTTCGTTTACTAGGATTTATTTTTAGAGAGTAGATTTAAATAGTTAGTCGAGCTACAGTTTTCAGAAAAAATTTTATTTATTGTTATCTCTATATTTTGTGATACTCTAGAGGGTCCGGCTTTTTGGGCTACGGAATCGCAGAGTGGTTTTGCAATGTATTATTATTTTGTTGTTATAGTTTAGTTTTATAGGCTTTTATTCCGTTATAAACTGGAGGGTCCGGCTTTATGGGCTACGGAATCGCAGTTTCAAAAATATTTAGTTATTTCTTTACGTTATTTTATTTAAAAATTTTTTTCTTTCTTTTTTTTTTTCACTTTTAAATTTTGTTTGTTGAAAATTTCTTAAAATTGTTTTACTTCTTATCTAGTCTTAAAGGTTAATTCTTTTTCTAAAAACACTTTCTTTGTTTACTTTTAACTTATTATTTTCTCAAAATTCTATTTTATTTCTTAATTTATCTTAAACTAGCTTACAATATTCCGCACAGGTTCTCCATGATTTTTCCTTTTTGTCCGCTATCCGGTGACTCGGGATCTCTGATAGAACACAAATCGTGTGGTTGCGTTTTTATTCCAACGAATTCTAACGCTTAATTAGTTGTGGTTTCTATTCGGGCTACACAATTAATTTATCGAACTTCTTGAGGACACTTTATAAATTAACCGTGATGAGTACTGCTTAAGGACTTCTTTCCCGAATACCACGACGTTGGGCGCCAATTAACTTATTTCATTATTTTTTTGATTTTTTAAAAAATAAACATCAGAGAGAAACTCTGATGTTAAACTTTATTTATTGAATTCAAAACAAGAACTAACTTACAATTTTTTGATAACTTAACTTAAATTCAAATAGCGGCAGCGTTGAAGCAGTGCAGCGGTTAGCGACAGCGTTGGAGCAGTGCAGCGGTTGGCTCGTGCAGGAAGTATTGCAGACACAGCGTCAGCAATTTAGCTTTTGTTGATTAGCTTGAATTGAAGTTGGACTTAATAAAGACCAAGAAAAAAATATAATTATTGTTAACTTAATTATCGTTAACTTGTATTCCCAATACGTAAAGGTTCGTTTGCACGGGCGCCCCAGGGGCACTTGCGTGCGACTTGGGTCCTGTGCTAATTAAATTGTTTCGGAGTATGTGACTCGCACATGTCGCCGGCGTCTTCGACGCACATCATAATAAATCCTTTATGTGGCAGCTAACAAAAACTACATTAAATTAAAATCCATAAAAGCCCAGCCTCCTCTTGGCGCATCACACACACACTCCGGTACTGTTGCCCGCTGCAAATGTCAGCAGCGAAATATTCTCTGTTACACTAACAAACAAACAACAACAACAACGGCAACAACAATAACTCACATAACTTAAATGAAAGCGAAAAGTTTTTGGTCATAAATCTAAAAAAAAGTCTTTCTTTACGAACCGAACCGTTGACAGGATAGAACAGGAATGTTTGCGTTACTTTATTGCGGTTGCATGGGAGTGTGTGTGAGTGAGTGGCGGTGTGTGTGTTTGTGTGTATGTTATATGCGGAAGAGCTTGAATGCAAGTGCCTCGTAGGAAATGTCAGGCTTTGACATAACTGATGGAATGCATTTTCAGCAGCCCTCCACCATGCCTGTTTATCCGCTTTTTCTGAGTTGATTATTTTGATTGAAACAACTGGGAATGGAACGTACAAAGGGAATCTAATGTTGTTGTTCTTCCACTGCAGCTGTTTTTTGTTTGTGTAGAATGAGATCATCATCATAGATAAGGAGACGACGTTTGTTGAGATATTCCACTGACTTCTCTTCGAGGTAAGGTCTCAATTAGTCTGCTATAGAAAGCTTTTACTTTAGTGTTAATTACAAGTCGATTGCTCGCTTCGATGATTATGCTTTCTTGCCTGGTGTTCAAATTTTGTGCAAATTTAGGTAAGAATCTTTTTTAATAAAAATATAAATCTTCATTAATAAATATAATAAAAAATAATTTTTTTTCTATTTTGAAAATTAAATAACAATTTTTTCCATATAAAATATATAAAAAATTTGTTTGTTTGATTTTAATACATTATTTTTTGGTGTATTTGGAACTAACTTTATAATTATTATATAAATACATAAATTCTTTTTCTTTTAACAAAATTTTTGGTATTGTTGGAAATAATTTTATAATTATTATTAATAGATTTAAAAAAATAATGTTGAAGGAATACACGGTTTTCTACCTGAGCAACCAAAGTGAGTTCTAAGGGTAATTTTCGATGCTGATTTCGAATCCGGAGTCTGTTGTTAGAAATGTTTTGTTTTCTTGGTGAATAATGGTTTCAAGAGGGCCATTCTTTTATTACATAATGATGCTCTGTTACTGGACTATCCCACAGACAAAGAAATCGACCTATTTCGTGAAGCCGCTGTGCATTCCAATCAACATTGCAATAACCTGGAATATATGCGTAGGCAATTAGTTTAAATTAATTACTTCGAAATCATCCAATACCTTTAGATCGCCGCAAATTTTCCATTTATGTTCGTTGTAATTGATTAATCCCAAAATTTCTTTAATCGATTCGTGACATTCCTTGGTATTGATGGCCTGAGCAATTGGAATCGACGGCTTTTTATTTCCAATATGCAGGAGAGCAGTATTTAGAACCGTCGATGAAAAGTCGCCATTCATTTTTGACGTCTGGTTGTTTCATTGTTCGAAATAAACCATTGATGTCTTTGCAGAAACTCATTTGATTTATCTTCTCGCAGAATGGCAAAAGCACTTTATTCCTTTCTCTGAAATGAGTGATTTTCATTTCGTTGGAGAGAACTTTCCACTGTTGCAAACGTGGTCCCAGTATTTCAGCATTTCCTTTGGATAAATGAAAATCGTGGACCGAATCATTCAGTTCAGCGTGTATTACCAAATGATCTTCGTTGAACACCACTTCGCTGCCACTGCTCGTATTGGGATCAGAAGTTTACACATCTCTGACACCTGGACACTTCGAATTGATCATTGTGTAAACGTTCAACTGGCTTCGATGCTGATGAAACGTCGGCATACTTTATGTTTCGTACAGTTATTCTACTAATACCAAAGACATTCGTGGAACAAAAATAAGTCATGGGTGTGATTTTTCTGTTGTCTCCAAACCATTGGCGTTTTGGACGGCAACTGCATTTCCCCGCCCATCGATCTTCTGTATAACTTTGTTCTACACGCATTGCAAAACAATTTTGGTGTTACTCCACCCCTTCTACTGGGATTCTATTTTGTCGTTTCCCATTGGGAAGCTGTACCGAAGCGTTCATAGTTTTATTATATGCGACTAGTGTTTGTATGAGTGTGTGTGTGTGTGTGTGCCTGTATTCGCATTTGCTAACCTTAGGACTAGCATTAGCCTTTTCGCAGAAGGCCAACGGAACACTTTAGCACAAAATATTAATACATTTTTGCTATTTATTTGCTTCGTTTTGATAGCGGAAGTTATAAAAATGGGTTTCTATTTGCGCTTCGTCCTGTTGCGCTCCAGTTTGCTCGGTCCTACCTAAGCTCACTTCCACCCACTGCACATACACACATACACGCATGCATATATAACGGATGGCTATAAGCAGCTTTCATGCGCATTAATGCATTGCCAAGGAAATGTGCGTATCCACAAAAAAAAAAAAAAACTGAAGAAAAGTGGAAGAAAATTCCAAAAAATTGGCGATAAAGGATATTAATGTGTCACTGTTTGGTTTCGAAGCTTACGTTCATATTCTACATGCATGGTCCTTGTTTGTCTTGTTTGGTTGCCGTTCTCCTTAAATCACACTCTATGATGGCACAATTTCCGTTCCAGCGTTTGGTTTTTGAGCAACTCCGCAAATATTTCGCTCCATTTTTAAGTTTTCTTCTGCTTTGTTTGTGATTTTTATGCAAAGGCGTTTTTAATTTGTTGGTATTTTTGTCAGGCTTGTTACACTCGAGCACTTAAATAAATGCTCTTAACCAACCCCAGTGAAAAGTTGTTTGGAAGAGGGAAAAGTTCCACTACACTGAAACTATTCCAATTAATTCGAAAGCCCCCTTCCAGGCAGACAAACATGCAGACAAACTGCGGTCTAAGTAGTTGCGGCACTTGCACAGAGGACTTCCTTTCCACAATGGGCTCTTGCGAAAGATTTTGTGGAAAATTTAAAGTTTTATAAATTAATTTGCAAGGATACATGCACGCAAGTACGTGGTATGTAGGCATGCATGAGGGTAGCGGTTTACTTACGCAACTCTGCTTACATGGGGTGTGCGAGAGGGTGGAATACTTATCCAGGGGCGCCCGTTGGTCTGGTGGGTGGGATTCCCGCCCAGGGGCGCAGGTTGGTCTGGTGGGTGGGATTCCCGCCTAGGGGCATACTACACTTTAAAAATAGCTCTTCAGAAAATCAGTGAATCATGTTCATATATTTCAGTGGACTATTCAGCGGTACAATGTAACCAGTTCTTAAGTGTTAATATGAAAATTAGTTCAAGTAAGAAGTGCGGATCACTGGATTGCGTGTAGTAATAGACAAATCTTTGCTTGTTTCTTTGCTAATCTTTCCACAAAGTAGTTTAATTTAACCCAAATTCTTCAAAGTAGTCTAAAAGTAGCCAATAGGGGGAGGAACCACCCTACATTGGACCCACTTCGAAGAACGGACTGCAAGTAACACTCTATACAAAGTATAGTATTATGGTAGAAGACTGGAGGGTGCTTCGTACACTATCATTTTCTGGCCACAAATATATAAGTTTCTCTGCTACATTCTAGACTAAATATAGAAATATATAGTTCAGGAATCCTAGAAACACAAACTGGGATTTGTTCAGGAAGATACTTGAAAATAAACGAATGAGACCAAGAAGGTACAACTCTCACGTTGAACTTAAAAAAGTGCTAATTCACTTACAATAACTCTCATTAACTCACGGGTCTTGTCCTCCAACAGGTACAAAGCGCAAGTCGAAACCTCCTTGGTGGAACAAGGAGTTAGGGTCTCAAAGGCGAAAGGTACTTGTATTCTTTAAGTTGGCCAAGTGGCTGACAATGAGTTATGTTGGATTGAGTAGAGGGAATAATCAAAGGAATACAAAAAGGAATTGAGCATAGACAAGAGGGAATCTTGGAATGTCTTCTGTAGCTATATAGAAAATACAAACGAAACGGCTAGGCTCAGGAGACGATTTCTAAGAATCCGACCATGCTCAATTTAGTACGTAAAAGCAATGGAGACTGGACTGACAGCTGTGAGGAATCCCTCGAGGATCTTGTCAGTACACATTTCCCTGGCTGTACAGACACTGAAGACCTCGAACCTATAAGAGATATGAACGACATTCCAACAAATAAAATAGAATGGGCAATTTATTCCCTTGAACCATTTAAATCCCCGGGTCTGGACGGAATCTTCCCAGCCATGCTCCAAAAGGTCAGCCATATTTTGGTACCATGGCTAAACACGATTTATAAGGGATGTTTAGGGTTCAACTATGTGCCTGCTTGGTGGAGAGAAGCGAGGGTTATGTTTGTTATTGTACTGTGTGTAGGGGATTTAAGCACCGCGACCTTTGGATCTATTGTGCCACCATCAGAGGTTCAAAGTACATCTTTGAGTCCTATCCTCTGGATAAACGTGATGACAAGTTTTGGCTCCAGAGGTTTCACATCAGTGGCAGAGCCTTGGAAGAATCCCAAGTATTTCCAGCGGGTGTGCATGAGAGCCGGACATTCTATCAACACATGCAAAGATGTCTCCTCTTCCTCCATACAGAATCTGCAGGAGCCTTCCGAGGTGATCCCCATTCTCACCATATGTGAGTTCAGTTTACAGTGTCCTGTGAGTAGGCCTGTCATTGTCCTAAGATTATTCTTAGAGAGATTGATGAGTGATTCGAATTAGAGAAGATACTAGACGCACATATCAGGACGCACATATCAGGATGCACATATCAGGAACACAATTGCGCCAGACAATATGTCAAAAGCGCAACACGCTTATACTAAAGGCAGATCCACGGGGACTGTACTTTCCTCTCTAGTACTGAATATAGAAAAGGCCTTAGAATATAAAGAATATGCCCTAGGGTATTCCTGGATATATCAGGAGCCTTCAGCAACATGACGAAGGATGCTATTTTGAATAGCAAGGGAAAAATTAAAGTAGAACCCACTGATTATATGTGGATAAAGCAGCTTCTAGGTTGCAGAAAGATAAGAGCAGAATGGGACGAAGCTAAAGTGACTGAACAGGCAGGCAGACGCACCCCACAAGGAGGAGTGCTACCGCCGCTTCTGTGATTACTTGTAGTAAACAACCTACTTAGGGAATTTGATGGGAAGGCATCTAAACTAGTGGCATATGCAGATGACACAGCTATAGTAGTAGCTGGAAAGTAGGTACTTCCTTAACAATTAGGTTGTTCCTTACGTTACTGATGGTATCTAGGTAGATAACATAAGTTAGGAACAACATTTTTAAAACGGTCCACCAGTGGGCATCTCGAGCAGGCTTGGGGTAAACGCGGATGATACTCTTTACCAGAAAGTACAACTTTCCGAACTTTCCGAACTTTCCGAAGCTAGGTGACAATGAATTTACTCTCAAAGACCCCATAAAGTACCTTGGAGTAAATTTGGACAAGAAGCTTATGTGGAAGCGCAATGAAGAGGAAAGGTCGAAGAAGGCCAGTAATGCGCTATATGCATGTAAAAGAATGCGAGGCGTTACTTGGGGTATTTCTCCTTCGCTGGGAGAGAGATGCACTGGTGCTTCACTGCCATAGTAAGACCGATCTTACTGTATGGTGCTTTAGTATGGTGGACTTCAACAAGGAAATCTACATATCCAATATCAATGGGAAGAATCAGGGCTCGCTGCACTTTGCATAACAGGCGCACTGAGAACCACTCCAACGGCTGGTCTCGAAACGGCACTCAACATGCCGCTTATCGAACTTGTGGCGGAGAATCTTGCAGCGAAATCCGCGGGTAGACTGATGGCTACAGGAGAATTTTCTTACAGAACCATCGGGCATAGCTCAATAGGCAGAAGGGGTTTGTCCAGCACTGACTACATGACTCCGTGTTTTAATTGGGAAAGAAGGTATCGAACTACAATCGAAGAGGAGTGACGTAAAGTCATGAGGCCCAGACGAGGGACCTTTAACTTTTACACAGACGGCTGTAAAACGATGGATGGCGTGGGAGCGGGCATCTGCTGCTCAGAGTTGGGAATTACGCAGCCTATAAAGCTGGGATAGGAGATATCGAACTGCAATCGAAGAGGAGGAGTGGCGTAAAGGTATGAGGCCCAGCCGAAGGACCTTCAACTTTTACACATACGGCTCTAAAACTATGGAAGGAGTGGGAGCGGGCATCTACTGCTCAGAGTTGGGAATTACGCAGCCTATAAAGCCGCCTGACCAGAGCAGTATCTTTCAAGTGGAAGTCTTTGCTGTTAGGATAGCCGCGGAGCTACCCTACACCAAGACAGGAAATGACTCAAAAATAAACATATACGTGGACAGCCAGGCAGCGATAAATGCGACTAACTCATATAGTATAACATCCAAAAATGTCCTACAGAGCAGGGAAACCATAGAAAGGCTAGTCGGAAATAGAAGACTGCATATCTACTGGGTGCCTGGTCATAAGGGCAGAGAAGGGAATGAAATATTAGATGAGATTGCAAAAAGCGCTGTCTATTTACCACTAGAACAAGAAAACGACATACGGAAACCTCTTAAAGAACTATTCAATGAAACGGACGGACACATGAGAAGGCAGGGGAAAGCAAGGTCGAACCCCCTGCAAGATTGCAAGAGTTATGTGGAAGGTCAACGATGGGACACAAACGCGATTTATACTCACGAACAGCCTGTAGAACTATCATAGGAGCAGTGACATCTCATAGTTTACTGGCGGCACATGCACACAATAGGTGTAGGAATTACGGACAACGACGAATGTAGGAAATGTAGGGAGGCTGGAATAAGGGAAACATTAGAATATCTCCTTTGTATATGCCCTGCGTTATCAAAAGCGCGCTTAAAATGCTTAGGACCCCCGCAATTTGGGAGATTGGAAGACGTCTCAGGAATGGAGCTGACAGCACTGCTTAAGTTAGCAAAAAGCGTTGATATCCTAAGAGATGTCTATAGCAAATCTACGTTAACATGCGACTTCATCTGGTATCGCTAGGGACCAATCGGTGTTATGCCACCCAGGTTAATTTAACCTAACCCAACCCCAATTCACGTTAGAAATAGTTTCCTCACACATTCACAAAGGATTTTATATGCTAGGACCTTTACACAGGCGACCTAAGGATCTTAGATCTCTTAGCTTCCAAATAATCTGTTTGCGAAAGAAAATACTCCCATGGCAGTTCGAAAAGTCATGCATTTACCGCCACATTTGTGCGGCATTATCCTTCTGAAATCATGCGCCACAGTTCACAGTTCGGCAAAGCATACAAATTTGCCTAAATCGAGGCTCTCATAGAACCTGAATCGCTTCACTTATCAAAGGATACTCCTGCCTAATATCACACTCAAATGCATCACAGGCAATTCTAAATTACTTTTGTGCCTAACCAAGAATTATCCTTTTGGCGCGCAGCCTGCAATTGATCCGCAATTATGCGTATGCACATATCCACCGCTCTAACGGTAAATACTCAATGGTCAAGTGAACTGTGGGGAGCCTTTTAACCAACAGCAACAGGAACCATCACTGCCACCACCACCACCGCACAGACTACGAGTGGGCTGCAAAGCGTATTATGTACTTCTGGCCGGATTTTCAAGTGTTATAAACAATTTGCTTGGAT
The DNA here is from genome assembly GCA_920105625.2 of Clusia tigrina. Classification (NCBI taxonomy): domain Eukaryota; kingdom Metazoa; phylum Arthropoda; class Insecta; order Diptera; family Clusiidae; genus Clusia; species Clusia tigrina. The sequence goes on along the minus strand of OV050031.1, from coordinate 24,526,182 downwards.
TAGAAACCAACGAAATTCCAGCTTTTAACTGTTGGTGGGAGGTGGGCGGGGATTCACCAGCCCTACGAACTACGAGTGTGTACACATGGCTGCAAAAATATTGCTGCAATTTGTGCAAGTGTGCTCCCTAAATGCCTTTCTGGTTGTTGCTGTTATTGTAGTTAAGGGATACACGTCCTTATGAGAGTGCAGCAGGAGCTGCAACTCGTCCTGTTCTAGCTGCAGTTGCTCCATTGATGGGTGGTTGGAAGAGCATTGAAACGAATTTGGAGTGCATTCAGCCTTCTGTTTGCAAATGCACAAACTTCCACTTAATGTTCCACAAAAGTTGGCGCACTGTGAAGTGTAAAGAAGCAGTTGCTATGCCCGCGTGCTAAGGGCAGATGCACTCGAATTTTTCGGCAAGCCAAATTGTAAACGAAAGCCCATAATTAAAAGTGGGCAGGCGAGAATAACACGAGCAGTAATGAGTTGCAAATGGAACACTCAAAAAGGAATTGCCCACTTTCCCCAATTAACTGTGCGGTTCTATGCGGAAGCGGCCGGCAACGCTGGGAAATTTTGGTGAAAGTCCTGAATAGAGAACTTCTCAGAAAGGTGATTGCTGACTTTAAGAATGTGAGGGGCTATTTTTATAGTTCAGATAAGCTGCAAATAAATGGAAGAGATCCAGTTCAGTTTTCTATTCAGGAACTCTTCAGAAAAATGATTGCTGACTTTATGAATGTGGAGGGCTAATTTTGTAGTGCTGATAAGCTGCAAATAAGTGGAAGAGATTCAGCACTGAAATTTGTGTATATCAGGAATTGAAATGCTGACATCTAGTAATTGAGTTACTGAACTTCAGAAAATGTGTTACTAAATCTCAGTAATTGAGTTTGCTTTCTATTGCAATTGAATTACTAAATTAAACAGAAATTCTGAGGCATTCAAATTTCTGATTTTGAGTAACAAAATGCGGACTTTTATACAGGAAATTATCAGTGAAAAGGTGCACTTTAATTTGCGCCCAGTAAGTTACCCTTCCATATCCCTTTCCTCGTCCTTTTTAACTGGAATGGTGTGTGGGTCAACAATTGTACTCGTAGCGAAAGCGTTAAACTAACACCTTTCCTCTTCCATTGTGTTGTATGTAATTAAGTATTTTGTTGCTGTGTGCGTTGTTGTTGTTGTTGTTCTTAGTATTCTTGCTGCTGCTGCTGCTGCCATTGTGCAGTAATAAAAGTAATTTTTGTTTACATAATTACACAAAAGGCAACTTTGAATATTTTTATGTTGTAATTAGCAGCAGAATTCCGCTTTCATAAACAAACACTCAGCAGCGAGGTTCCCACGTACACACATACAGGAATAGGAGTACACAACATCCCAGTAGGAAAGCGTACAAGGCCTTCCAGTAGAATCAGTATCGGTAAGATTTTGAAAGCTGCCGACAGACGAACTCTAGAGGAGCTTCTAGCCGAGAACAGAGAGAAAGGAAAGTCTTTTTCGCTGCCAGCGTCCGTAGCCGCCACGATTTTGAGTGGATTCACCACGATTCTGAGTGGATTCACCACGATTGAGTGGATTCGTGTACAACGTCCGTCTGCTTTATTTCGCTGCTTGGCCGTTTGACGTTTAACTTTCTTTTCTCTGTGTTCTCTGCTTCTAGTCTCTCTGCTTGAAAGCAGTGGGAAGCAAGTTAATTGATTTTGAAGGTTTCCTGAACCTTTTACCATGAAAACCAGATTCCCATTTACAACAATATTGGACAAAAATACGGCCACATTTGCCATTTCGATATATTGATCAGAATTCATACATCTGTAGTATGGGTGATAAATTGATAAAATGTTGAAAAAAGTGTATTGAAAATAGGAAAAATTAGTCCAGTTTTGGCGGGAAATGTTGAAGTCGATCCTAACCCGGTAACGGGTTTGATCACAGATTCTGTGGTCAGGACATCTAAGTAAGTAATTAAGTCTTGTTTATATTGCATGCAAAATATCGACAGCCATGTCCACGATTTATACATTTTTATACAAACATATATATAAATTGGTAACGAAGTAATGAGCGAAGGATCATGGTAGCTCTATAAAGAGCTGTGCATAAAGTGGGCATGGTAGTTTCTATGCCACACTCACAATTCTCTTATATATGTTCAAAACTTGAGATCCACATATGTCGGCTTCAGCTATTTATTTGATAAGCTAATTTATGGCACTATAAAGAACTATGAACCAAATTTAATGCCACGCCCATTATATGTATAGAGGTTGAACTAGACATACATACAAAATTCTGGACCTAATTTTGTAATGAAGTTTCATTGTAAAAAGGAAACAATTTGTTCTGTGTATGGAAATAATAGCTGAACTTTGTTCTGTGTATGGAAATAATAGGTCAACTGCCACGCCCATTTAGTAATATATAATATATTCACAATGGTGCTACAAATTACAGGATCGCTACAAAAGAAACAGTCAAAATGTAGTCCAAAATTCTCTTTCTAATACAACCGTTTCTTACTCACCTTCAACTCTTTGTGCTTCAACATCTATTTCACTGCTTTACGGTGGCTTATTCACAACTGAACTCTTCGGTACATGCATAATTTTTAGCATTAACCTAGAAAGTAGACTATAATTGCGCCATTAAGTTCAAGATAAAGCCTTGTTATTGACTCATAGGATCAGTCGACACGAAACAGACAATAGCAAGAGTCCAAATCGCTGGTTCTTTGAAGGTAATAAAGGCAATGAAAATAGGGCCGACCCATGCTCAGTAATGATTGTTGAAATGCCTTCTTCGTCACGCTTTTATTACCCCTTTCCAAGGAAGCGACAAGGGAATATGTAATACTTGTCCACGGCCAAAAACCAGCAAAGCATCAGACATTCTTTCCCACTAATCTCATGGAAATAGCCGCAACTACAGACTCGAGTGATTTCGTATAGCGGCACCACGGCTTACTTTTCCGCCTGGGGTAGCGTTGGTAACCGCACCACCAGCCGCACCACCAGCCGCACCTTGGTGAACACTCCTGAAGCCTACGTTTTTCGGTTGTTGTTTTGTAACTTCCTTGCGCACCGTACTCGCACTGGCGCTGCCTGGCTGGGCTGCCTGGTTGGATGGCTGTGCAGGGATGCTGTGGATAATGTTATATGCTTTTGTTGTTATTATTGTTATGCTTGTTGTTCCTGCTGCTGCTGCTGCTGTTGTTGTTGTTGTTGTTGTTGTTGTAGTTGTTAGTTGCAAGCAGCCAGCGCTCTAACGGCTTGACGGCAATAGTTTGCGAAGCACGTTTATATCATTATTTTTGCTAAATGTGCGTCGTCGTACCCCGGAGTTTCCCCTCCCGCACGTTGCTGTTACTCCCATTTAATTTGTGTTAGTGTGCGTGCGTGCTGCTGCTGCTGCGTGTGTGTGCTTCCGTGTGTGTGTGTGTGTGAGTTTTTGCCTCTCTTGCCACTTACTTCATTTTGAATGGGTAATCATGGACACCTGCAACGCATGAATATGATTTACAAAATGTTTCCTACTCAACCGCAACCAAATTTCGGCATCAGCCCACTCTGGCCTATATATATGTGGGTGGGTGTGCCAGTCGCTGTGCATGTGTGTGCATGTTGGAAGTAACAAAGCAACACAACAACAACAACAACAACGCACCCAACAATAACAATAACAAGCACATTTCTGTTTGTTGCCATTTAAAAATGTCCGCTTTTGTTTTAAACCTTTTTTGGTATTCCGTGCAATATTTGCTGCTGCTGCTGCTGCTGTTGCTGCTTTTTTGTTGTTGCTGCTGTAGCCGTTGTTGTTGTTGTTGCTGGCATTGTTGTTACTTTAATATTTAAATAGTTTTTAATGGCTTATAACGATACTTTGCATACATGCAAGCGCCGTGCCCGCCTGTAAGTGAAATGTTTGTTTAAACACTTTTTATAACGTGCAATTTAATATTAAATGCCGCTCAATGGGGCCGAAATGTGCGAATGCTTTATTCTCCTTAACTTTTCGTGGGCAATTATTTGGCTGAAATTGTTGGAACGTGAACATTTACACGCCCCTCATACTCTCTCCATCTTTGATATACTCGTATGTGGAAGTTAGTTATTCAGGCAAATCCTTCGGAGACGACATTGAAGCGACCTTGAATATTATTTTGCATTGATCTGGAAAGAAATTTGGGGCAAGCGCAGAGAAAAATAATGTTTGAAAAGAAGAAGAGAGGGGAGAAGACCACAGCTGGAGTTAGTTGAACCCTGTAGAGGGGCAGGGCTGGAGTTAATCAGAGACACAATACAGGGAAATACTGTGCTTCTCCCCATTATAAAGCGAAATTATGCCAAGATCAAAGGGTTTGGATAAGAAAAGTCAACGAAGAGTAGAAGTAAAACTAACACAGGCTGAATCTTTATTCTATTTTCTGACGGTCTTGGTGATAGCTTTCACCTTGTTCCTCGCAGACAGCAACAAGCTATTCTGGAAAGTAATCAAGGTACGAGTGGAATTCAGGTCCTGTTACAGCCTAAATTCCTTAAGTTTTCCCACATATCTGCTACCGTGGCCTTGTAGTTAGAATCCTTTTGGTTTCCAAGAAATCTGATTACAACAAGTTCAAGCAATACCCATGCGTCTTTTTCTTCTGGATCCATTTTTACATAAAGTTGTCGTCCTTCATAAGTTTTCGCATGTCAGGTCCAACAAATACTCCGTATTTTAACTTCGCCTCCGATAAACCAGGAAACAGGAAACTGCAGACAAAGATATCTCAATCATTCCTGATAACTTTAATTGTGACGCTTTGACATCACCAAACGGACGAAATGCTATGGCAGAAGAAACGCTGGTACTAAACCTATAGGGCATAGTACATCGGACAGTTGTGATCACATGGATCATTAATGACAAATGTAGTATGACACAAAAGATCTTTTAGGTCGCAGTGTCGGCCATGGGGCAAACTACTAAAACTAATTTATTATTATTATTATTATTTGATAACGGATTAATTGCTTAAACAGACCCAATTTGAGGTGAAGTGAAGGAAGCAAAACATGTTTGGATCTACAAGACAGACCCTCTCAATACTCTTTGTACGACCCACAAAGGTTTTTCTGACTTGCTATTCTTTCTGAATGTATTACTGTTTTCTGTCATGGCTATCCTGAACACCTGGATACTTGTGTATCCACTCTGTTGCCCAAGTCATATTGATATGACTTTTAAATCAGCACAAATCGTCCATTTATGGCTTGTATATCTAAGTATGTTGAGGACCACCGCAAGGATATGGTATGTTTCCTTCAAGTGAACCGAATAACCAATAGGACTGATCCATACTTGTGTAGAATAACTGCTTTTAAGCTTCTTTTCGTGGAGTCCACAAAAAGTCTCCAATCTTCCGGTACATACTGAACATGGAAACTTCCCATAACTCCAGGGACGTTGTTACAATAAACCAGGTCACATTCTGGAGAAAACAAGAGACTAAAACCTTTTCTCTATTCCGATACCACCAACAAGACGTACCAGAAGCCCATTTTTTTTCTTCAATCTTGAGCCTAAAACCAGAGAACACAGAGAAGGGACACTTAAACGTCAAATTTTCTGACGTTTAAAAGAAAATGTCTCTGTTTATCATTAGTTGCATATATGGACAGGTTTGTGTATCATGGGTTCTGAAGAAAATGAGCCACACTGCTACAGTTTGGCACATGTGTAAGTGTGTGCAAAACAAGAGTTATTTCTCTGTATTCTCTACTAAAACTGAGTGAACTGAGTCCTTTGAAAGGTTTAAGTGTCTCACCAAATCATTCAATCTAGACTGAGTGAAAGGTATCATAAGGTACCAGGATCATATATATCACTGACCTCACTGTCTTCTTCACTGGTACACAGTTCTTGCAAAATGTCTGTTTCATTTAAAACGTTTTCCAGACTGGTAGAGAAGGTATATGAGGACCATGCGGAACAGGGAATAATGAGTTATTTAACATTTATATGACATTTTGCTCCGCGAAGTTGTTCGGAGTTTCATGAAAATTTATGTATTCACAAAAATCGTGGTAAATATTTTTATATATTCTACAAAGAATATGTGCAGTACTCTCTTCCATTATTCAGCTCAGCCGCCCCCCCTAAACAATGAGAAATGAAATTATCCAACGATCGAAATGATTAATTTAGTGAAACCAAAGTCAAAGAAGGGTTTGGAAGTAAAATTCATAGACTCAAAGAGATGTCAAATTAATCTGGAGTGAGAATTTTGAATTATATTATAAGTGGTGGAAATTTCCGGCCTCTAACACTGAATTGAGGATTTTTTAGAATTCCCCATCAAATATAACTCAAAAGCAGAGAACACAGAGAAAAGAAACTCTTTTTCGCTGCCAGAGTCCGTAGCAGATACACCACGATTCTGAGTGGATTCACCACGATTTTCAGTGGATTCATGTACAACGTCGTCTGATTTGTTTCGCTGCTTTGCCGTTTGACGTTTAATTTTCTTTACTCTGTATACTCTGATATAACTCACAACTTTCACTCCACAGCTAATTGACATGTGTTTGTGTCTACTTTTATTAGCTCGAGCCATAATGATAGTGGTGAACAGAACTTCTAAGCATGCTACTCACCAGTGTTGCGATTTGATCTGCCTTTGTCAAGGTGAATTTACTAACATGGTGACTGCAAGAACAAATTTTTTGAACCAATTTTCCCTCAGTAGCTGTCGAAATTGAATTTATAGAAAAATGCGGTCAAAACAAATATGAAAACAATTGCAAATAGAGTTTTGATTTGAGTGAATAAGAGTTTTTTATTGTTATTATTGTGAAGTTTCACATTATGAAGAAATTATGAGTCTATTTAACTATTAAATATATTTTTATATAAATTGTGTACACTTTAAGCAGCTCTTATGTATTTCTCCATTCCTCTCAATTTCGTTTATTTTGATTGCACATTGCTTATGTTTGACAATTCTGGAGGTACGAAATTCACCTTGCGGTCACAATGTAAGTAAATTCACCTTGGCCTTTGTGTCTACTCTTGTTGGCTCGAATTACAATGGATAGTGGTGAACAGAACTTCTAAGTACGCTACTCACCACTCTTGCGATTTGATATGCTTTTGTGCAGTGTTGCCAATTTGCAAGCAAAGTGAAAAGCGCTGAAAAGTGAAGTGTTTTCAGGTTTTTCGAAGTGTTCAAATATGAAAATGATATTTAGAACCTACCTTTGTAGAAAATGTGCTCTTTAGAACTTACCTTTTTATGAAAATAAATATATTCTTTAGAACCTACCTTGTTATAGAAAATTTTCCTCTTTAGAACTTACTGTACTACTAGTACTTGGAAAAACTGATATATATCAATTATATAGAATTAGCCGGATTCCCTCGAAAATCGAAGTATTTTTGCTAAAGAGGAAGTGCTGAAGTTAAAAATGAAGTGAAACACTTCAATCGAAATGAAAACGGCAACACTGCTTTTGTGTCTACTCATGTTGACTCGAGTCACAATAATTGTGGTGAACAGAACTTCAAAGCACGCTATTCACCACTCTCGAGCACAATTCACTTGCACACTCACTGAACTCTCTTTCAGCAAAGAGTATACACAGAGCTCTCATGACGAACGAAATTATTTCTGTGAAATCGCCTTACACAAAGTTTTGAGTGCTTCAATCTCTATTTATGGATACTCTTTGCTGTATACAGTGTTGTTGCTATTTTATACACTGTAAATAATTTTTTTCAAATAATCAAATTGTGTGAAATAAAAAACTCGTGTTTTATTTTTAATTTTTCTTCAAGATTGTTTTATTTGACCATTTCACATTTTTAATTTATAATTGTGTGTTTGTTTTTCTCAGTTTTTAATATTAACTTTACGATTATATTTTTCTCCCTTTATTTCAATTAATTTTATTTTCGCTTCCTTAAACACGTACAAGAGAAACAATTATGTTTTGCTTTTAGTTTAGCGTAAAGTTAAATTTTAAAAATCGTTCAACGGAAATTACTGATTTAACTTACAAAATATTTCAATTTATATAAATAAATAACTTACATAAACTAAAATTTAATACAAAAATAATCATGAACTAAAACAGTTACTTAAAAATTTAATAATATTTTTTTTTGGCTAAAAACTTTTACTAATTTTATGTAAAAAATCTAACCAAAATTCGTTAATAATTATTTATGAATTTTTATGCAATTTTTAAAGATTTACAATTTCTTTTTAACAATTAACTATATTCACTAAGTTTTCTTTTTATCAAGTGTGTTGCAAGTAAGTTTATTTTTTCATGATTTTCTTGAATATTTTTTTTTATTATCTTTTACTTAAATTTATGTATATTTTTTATTTTTCTTACGTGTATTTTCTATTTACTTTATACAAAGAAAAAAAATTATAAAATTATAAAAACATTTTCTATATAATATTTTGATGGTTTATAAATATTTTTTAAAGTTATTCTTTATTTGTATCTTCTAAAGTTTCAATGATTATATACAAGGTTTTTTCTTTAAACTTAACACAATAAAAAAAAAACAATTTAAACTAATTTTTCCGCATAATTAATTTAATTTTTATTAATTCTTTACTTTTAAAAAGTAGTACCACACAATTTATTTCTCTAGTAATTAATTAAGTATTTTTTTTTCCTTTTTTTTATATATGTTTGTTTATTTTTCCTTCACTTATCTGATATATACACTGAAACAATTTTTGTGTGTTAGTTTTGTTCTGCTGGGGCAAATACGAAGCTTACGTCTAAAGTTTTACATGCTATAAGTCAGTTTTACTCGTTTCCTTAAGCTTAACTACCAATGTGAGCGTCTTAGGACTTGTAGGATGTCATTATCCTTCCATCTTACTTGAGTTTCGTTTAAACTAATTTCTTTTGCATACATTTACTTAAACTTAGTTAGCTAATTCTAAGAGAAATTGTGAGTTTAGTGTATATTTCACAACATATTTTCGGACTTATTTTACCTCAATATTTACATTTCCTAAAACTAAACTTTACTTTATGTAACTTCAATATTTGTTTAATTATTAAAATTTATATCAAGTAAAATAGGTGCAGTCTAGGAGTTTTCATGTTGTTTTTGTTGGTTTGCTTTTGGTATAAAACTTCAACTTGTTTCAAAGAATTTCATGAATTTTCATTGACGAATTTTATTTACCTTTTGTGGGGGTTCGGCCTTTGAAAGGAATCACATTCAATAGAAATAAGAAACCTAATTTAAAGTTAATATGAATGAATAAAGTTAATATGAATAAATCATTCATTCATTCATTAAAGTTAATAACAAAAAATTAAGTTATGAATAACATTACTGCATTTACTCTGACTGATCTGTGGAAGAAACAGTTCTACGTTAACAGGAAGGTATAAAAATGCGATGGGGATACTGACAGGTCATTGTTTGATTGGTAGACATGCAAGTAGACTGGGAGTACTCCATTATGACTTTTGTAGAAGCTGTCAAGATATCGAGAAAGAGGAAACTGTAGAAAATCTCCTCTATGTCTCCATACAGAAAAAGGTTTTCCGCACTTGCATTCGCATTTCTTCACAGTATTGAGGAGGTTTCCCGGATGAACATAACGAAAGTGGCTACTTTCACCAAATCTACAGGATGGTTTAAGAAGGATTCGAAAGTCTGGGGAAAAAGCTGTAGCCGCAATGGGCCTTGAACATGCCAAAGTGAGTCTAAGGACAGCTATTCAACTTAACCTAACCTAACAGGAAGATACCCAGAAGGTGATGGTGATTTCAATAGTCATCTGAAGTAATTAATAATTACCTGAAGGACCAAATTTAAACTTGGTGCTTTAGGAAACTAGAGGGTCTTAGTAATAAAACTTGAATGGCTCTAACTTACTCCTACAAACTGTGAAGTGAAATAGAAATGGGACATGAAACCTTATTCAGAGTTCTGTCAGTACGTATCCTTAGTGTGAGGCCAAAGATCTCAATATCTTCTAAATCATGAATGACTCTGGTATTGAGGATCCCGGCAACCAAATCGGTTCATCCAAACATTGTTCTACGTTACCTGTCCCATAGAATTCTCAAGTTCTTGGGAGGAACCCTTCATGAGTTGACTTTGTGTCCGAAATTTCTACCAATTGTTTCTTCAATTGTTAAAGGATGAAGGGCTTTCATAGAAGTCTATCAAACTATTTGTAGATTGAGGGCAATTCAAGAAGTCTTTAAAACTATTTGTAGTTGTTTAAACTATTTGTAGATTGAGGAAGAAGTATTTCAACTTATTTGTAGATTAAGGGTTTTTCGTAAGTCCTTCAAACTATTTCTAGATTGGGATTTTTCAAAGAAGTCAGTCAATCTATTTGTAGTTTGAGGCTTTTTCAAACAAGTCATTCAACCTATTTCTAGTTTGAGGGTGTTTTTTAGAAGTCTGCCAACCAATTTGTAGTTTATGTCATTTACTTGATTTCATCCCAGCCACAGGGATATTCCACGGAACTGCAAAGTGGAAGAACTCACGTCAGAGGGCACTACAATACCGATTACGTAACCTTAATCAATCCTCGGTATTCCCATTGCTACATGTAAGCTACTGATAAACACAATATCCTTAGGCAAAGGGCATATGATGGAGCAGGATGCGGCATAGCTAGACTACCCTGGCCTGCAATAAGAGTCAAGAGCCTAAAATATCCAATATCTCTAAATAGACAAAGTATAGAAACAGAGACCCTGGGAACTCTTGGTAGTAGGTTGCCTCAAATGACTTCCGCAGGAGTTGCATTGAAAAGAAGGAGCAACAGTTCATCTAACACCTTGTAGGTACGTGTTCAGAGCTGTGCAAAAGGAGATACACTTTCCTGGCTGACTATTGGTGGAGTCTCCGGGAGACATTCCATATAAGAAAATAGGCTCCATTAACTGCTTCTTAAAAAGCTTAAAATGGCTGGACTTCTGAAAAGGAATGGGACCTGTGTCTCATGCGCTATCACAAAGGGTCAATCATGGCCTAAGTGTTCGTTTTAGGCGACCGTTCAACCTACCTACCTAACTATATTTTATTATAACTTTAGAGTTGCGATTTATCTGACATCAGCATCGACCTCGTTCTTCCCGTGTGGCAATTGCACCTTTTAACTTTCTGTATTTACCACCATATCCTGCCTTCACCTCTCTAAGTACCCGCGCGATTGTTTTCCTAACTGGGTTTGCTTGTTTTTGTTATTGTTTGTTTTGTGTTTCCGAGAAACAAATGTTTTCGGTTTAAAATTGGGTTTTATTTCTGTTTTCCAAAAAACTTTCGACCCCCCTCAAAGTTAATGATGAACAACTGTAGTTGGCAACACTGTTCGGCATGGAAAAATCTCATATCAAACTCGTATATAAAATTTAGTTTAAATAGAAAAAATACCAAAAATAAAACAAAAAAAAAACCATGCAAAAGTGTGAAAATAGACAAAATGCAGTACAAAATGAATTTGAGTCCTTTCAAAAGCACGAACAGCAACAGAAGCGGCGGCAGTGGCAATAACAACAACAACACCGGCAGCAATAAAAAACGTTTTCATAGTTTTTTCGTACTTTTTTCGTACTTTTTTTCATTCCTTTTTTCGTACTTTTTTCGTTCCTTTTTTCATACATTTTTTGTATTTGTTTTCATACATTTTCGTAACCTTTTTCGTGTGTTTTTTTTTTAGCTCCGTTAATTTGTTTTTCAACTTTAATTACAAACGCTGTTGCTGCAGTTGGTTTTGTTGTTGTTGTTACCACCATTGCTGCTGCCACTATTTACTGTTGCTATAATTTCCTCGTTGCTAGTTTGGTTTGCATTTATTGCTAATTTAGTTTATATTTAATTTTGAGCAATTGTTCCAAATAAACAAAGGAGCAAACAATACAAAAAAAAGTATGTTTGCATACAAAAAAGTACTTTAGTAGTAGAATTGGTAGTTTCTCCCCATACAACTCACTCTCACACACACACACACACCAACGCTCATCCATTCATTGCATGTGGGGGGTTTCGTACTTCTTTTGTTGCTGTTATTTTGTGTTGTTGTTTGCTTTTGTTTTTGTAATTGTGCTTCTATCTCTGTTCGACTCTGGTGTTCGTTACTAGAAAAAGTTCATCTCTCTTTTTTTGCTCATTTCCGTTCTCCACCTGAAGTTTTAACGTGAATTGTGTGAATGGTGAAAATTTTGTATGCCATTTTTTACCCAACTCTGCATTGGCGTTGGAGTTTTTGTGTTTAATGGTTTTGTAATGCGATTTTTTGTTGGTTTTCTTTTGTTTTCCTTCTTTTTTTTGTAGCTATGTATTATTTTTATCATTTTTTTAGCCGAATATGGTTTGTAATACTTTGGAATTGGGTTAATTAAAGGCGTAAAAGCAAAGTACCACACGCTTTTCCCTCACCAAACAAAAAAAAGGGTAAATTTTCGGTTTTCATTTTCATTTTTTTTTGTATTTACCGAATCTTTCCAGTCTGTATTTGAAATTACTTCCGCTGCGTTCATATTTGCCTGCGTTCCGCAACACTCCTTTGCCTCTGCTCGACCATCGCAGGCTGCCACTTGCGTACGTACGCCTTCAACACCAACACATGCACACCACATGCACACACACTCTTCTTCCACGCTTAATCCGAAAAGTTTTTTTCGTCGGAGAAGCGCACATGATGTTGTTTTAAGCGTGCTGTTCTGGATGCTGTTGTTGTTGTTGTTGTTGTTGATGTTGTTGCTGGTGGTGGTGATGATGGTGGCACCCACGACTGCCGCACAACGGTTGTTGCGTTCCTTTTGGCCACCATGTTGGATACTTTGCTGTGGTGTTTGGCGAGGCCTGCGACGCTTGCTGCATTTGTTTTGCTTCCGCTTCCGTTTGGCGCTTCGTTGGTTTCGTCGCTTCCGTCGGAAGTCTTTTCGTGTCCGCTGGTCGAGGACATTGTTGCTGGCAGCAGTAGCGGCGGCGATGCTGCCGCTGATGTTGGCGTTGATGATGACGCTGATGCTGATGGTGTTGTCCACTGTTCGTCGCAGGAACAGTAACCGCGTGCGGCAGCGCCACCTTCCAATGCCAGCGCATGCAATTCGCGTAATTTCAGTTTTTTCAACTTTTGCAGCTTTTTTTGGGTAATTTCCTGGCTTTTCTGCAGTTGGTGATGGGCTGCTGGTCGCGCAAAGGTTGGTGGCGGCGAAAGGCTGTGGTAATGGGCATGGGGGTGATGTGCATAAAAATCTTCAGGGGTTAACGGTTGTAATATTTCGGTTGAGCTGCAAATGAAAGAAAAACACAAAAAAGTCAATTTGGTTAACTAGGTTTAAGTACAAGGTTGGAAGGTGGAAATGTGGGGGTATTACTGAAAGGGGATTGGAGTAATAAACAACAAATTGTGGAACTCCTTTACAGGATTGTATTTTTCGGGAAATTTAATCTCTGATTACTTTGCAATGCATCCAAGCATTTCAACTGAACCTAATCTAAGCAGTGGTGGCCCTATCCAGTGATCAAACTCTCAGCAAGAATATCATATTCGTAATATTATTAAAGCATTGCATTTCTCAGGAAATTTATTCTATGATTACTTTGCAATGCATCCAAGCATTTCAACTGAATCTAATCGAAACAATGGTGGACACTATCCAGTGATCAAACTCTCAGCAAGGATATAATTTTCGTCATATTATTAAAAGTGATTATTATTATTATATTTTACACCATAATTAGTTATGACTGCAAGGGTTTGGGGAATGAGTACCAGCTACTGAGTCATTCGACTCGAAGAGAAAACAATTTTTTTTCCTAGAAAGAACCATTTTTGTGTATCAGCCCGGGGCAGGATTTGTACCTGGGACCCTCGGAATGTGAGTCTGGCATGCTTACCACAAGATCGCAGGGGCAGTCTTATGAAAAGTGAGTTTTTACTTGTGGTTTTAAATGTTATATATAAAAAATTTAAAATCTGTATATTCTAAATATAAAATTTTATCATTTAAACTCCCCTACTTTGCTCCATTGAGTCGTATTTTGAAGCGAATATCCTTCATCGAGATGTACCAAGTAATCACCCACTGACTTTAAGGCTCCTCCCTGCCGGCAAACGACAAAAACTACCGACGTTTTTGCATTTTCCCTCAGACAGACTTGATTCATCTCACAAGTACCGACAACTGAATGCAATTTACTCGTAATTTCGTATCAAAATTGCATAAATGAGAATAGCCGGAGTAGTAATGACTCAAATTAAGGATAATTGTAGATTTTATGCACACAAATACACTTTTTATGACTTTTATTCATTCATTGTTTTGGCTTTACGACTTCTGTCGACTCTCTGGCACACGATGAAGAGATGAAGTCAAATGAATGCCAATATTTGTCATAATTTTTTGTATAATTACCATTTGCATTTGTGGCACCAGCAGATGCAGCAGCCACAAGAATAACACTAGCAACGGCAACAACTACAACAAAAACAACAACAACAACAACGAGTTTAACAATAACTGCCACAACTGCAATAACAAGCGGTAGCAACGAGGACACCAGCAACGGCACAGACAGTGAGTCAGGACAATAATAATTACAGGCAATGGGAAATTCTCACATTTCCACTTGACAACATTTCATTAAGTTCTTTTTCCTTTTTTTAAATTTATATTTCGTTTTTTTTTTGGTTCCCAAAAACGAATATCTCCCAACATTGTGGAAATTATGATTTCTGTCTCAGGATTCTTTTTCATCTTTTTTTCCTCTCTCATTTTCAGTAATTAGCTGATTAAAGTTTTCCCATCGGTTTTTATTTCGTTCTACACCATTTTTTTCGAATTAACTTTTGCAAAATTTGCAGTAAAAGTTTTGCTCTGGGAACGATTCACTTCGATTTTTCACTTTATGGCTTCAACAAGAGAAAATAAATTGAGTTTCTGTTTGTTTATGCTGTCCATGAAAGACTTGCAATCATGGCAAAATAATGGGAGCTCTGAATGGGATGTGAAGACCAACCGAAAAGCGAAGTTGGAAGGGCACAAGTAAAAGCGGAAACATGCGATTTATAGAGATACACAAGTAAAGAAATATGTTGCTATACAACTCAACATGTGTCCTTTGAAGCATAGCAACATGTTGCCTCGAGTAACCTGAGGAAAAGTGAATTTAGAAGGGCACAAGTATAAGCGGAACCACACATTTATCGAGGAATACTAATTGAAGAAACATGTTGCTAAACACAGAACTGAACCCAGCAACATTTGCCCTTTAGAGCTGGCCTGCAAACATGTTGCCTTGGGTAACCAATAGAAAAGCCACAAGACTAACACTAACAATGTGAACAACTACAACATAACGAGTTTAACAATACTTCCACAACTGCAATGACAGTAGCTACGAGGACACCCGCAACGGCACAGACAGAATTTTCTAATAGAAATATGAAAAGTTCCTACGAAAATGTCCTTGGCTTCCTATTCAAATTCCATAAAAGTCCAGACTATTCGTTATATAATAAGAAAACACAATACAGAAAAACACAGGATATTTTAGTTATATGTATATATTTTATTCCCTTTTTATGGAAATTTTATTTAACGGCATCTCGTACATGATAAATCTGCTCCTCTACAAGAACATTCAGTGATCTATATCGGAAGCCATACCGTATCATACTAGAACCAATTGGGAACATACGACTATTGCCAGCTTCTGAATCATATTCGTACCATGTTGCGTGTCCTTTTCTGTGTTGGCCAGTTTTTCCTGACCACACGTATGTGGAATATGCGAGGTCGCCAGTGACTGAATAATATTTCGAATATTTTAATTCATTTCACATATTCGCTTTATGTATTTTCTTTCAAACCTCAAGGCCTGCTTTAAGAAAACTATGCCCATTTTGAGAGTGGATTCTAGCAAAGTGGATATATATATATGGAAAATTTCTTATAGGAACAGAAACATGTTGCTGGATAAGGGATATCATAATTAATAGTCTGAAGCACTGAATGAAAAGACAAAATTAAGAATCAGAGAGGTCCGGAGGAGGGCACCTTTTCCTATTTAACAATTATTCAAGTTAAGAGTCAACAGAACCCAATGAGAAATGGAGACTTTCCCTTGCGATTAGCAACAAATCACCTACAAACTTGTGTAGTATGTACGAACATCATTCACGTAGCCCAGAATCTCAGTTTGTATAGTTGAAATGAAGAAATTTAAGTTGGAAGGACACACGTAAAAGGTGAACCATTCATTTATAGAGGAGACACATACATTTAAGAAACATGTTGCCAAACCTAGCAACATGTATCCTTTGAAGTTTATAAATATATTGCCCTGGGTAACGGAATTTGAGTATCTTTGTAAATGCCAGCTTCCGATTATAATGAAGAGCGACAAATTTTATCACTGTGGTATCAAAAATTGATGACTCATGATAGTAAGTGTAAAAAAACAATATCACCAGTGATTTATCACGCAACATTACTGCCTCATAATATTAATGAAACTGATATAGTAAGAGCTGCTCTATCGAATATTTTACTTGTAATCAGTAATACTCGCTTATTCACATTTATACATGAATATTGAGAAAACTACTTTGTTGCAATATGTTTTTGACACAAGTTTAAATGTTCTGCCATTACTTACCATCACCAAAGAAGTACAACGTTGTATTTTGAAGAAAATGTAACTATCTCGAAATTATCGCCACCTTCTGGTAGCGAACCACTCAAGCAATTACCCCACTCATCACTTTATGTACGAGTAGCTGTCAGCGCTGCAAACTTTTTCCCTGCACAATTCCGCTCTTCGAGCATCCGTACCCAAATAGAGCTATCTGAGAATTTTAAAAACATTACGCAAAGTTTTCCAAACTATGAGGAAAAGCATTTCCCCTCAGAGAAGTGATATTTTAATACCGTTTGTTTGAACGTTAAGAATGCAACGCGGCAGTAAAAGCGCAGCACTTACTGCACTCCACGCCACCGACTCCATTAATAAAGCCAACAAACACGGCGGGTGCGCCGAGGAAGCAGAGGGTGAATAAGTTTTGAGAGCAGGAAAAAGGAAAGGAAACTTTAAATACGCGCTCGGAGGAACTGGCGAAAAAGTTTGATGCGCTCGCTGACAGTTTGAATACCATGCAAGACTATGCGAATATTATGCCAGTGAAATGCTGAATTGATGATGATGTAGTACTCGAGAAGCGCTGAGGGGGAAGTTGCTGATGTTGCAACTAGAGAGGAGAGAGAAGTGCTAATGAAATTGTTATTCGAAAAAGTTTAACTTCATAGGACAATTCAATAGAATGCAGAGAGTAAAGTGGGAGAGTTGGGTTTGTGGCAGCAGCAGAACCACGGGAGCTGATAAGAGGCTTGTGAACGCCAATCTGATATGCGGTCATAAAAAATTGATAAGGCCAAAGGTGGCACAATTTTATTGGCCACTAAAAATACACCCTTTGAAGGTTGAACATCGCCGGCCGCAGTCTTACTTTTATCTGCAATGTTTGACGTCACTAATCGGCGCTGGTTTTCAACTACAATGCGAGAGGAATCCACGAAACGTGATGCGTTCTTTTTTGTTGGTGTGCCGAGTAGTTTAGTACCCTGCCTACATATTATTTAAGCCGGGGCCAACTCACAAAACTCCAAAATACCGACGCAGCTTGGCAGCAAGCGAGTCTGCTGCTGGTGCTGTTGTCGCTGTCGCTACCGTTGCGTGTGCACACGTTCCAGTTGACCCAAAAAGTAACAAAGGTTGGGCGTGCCATAAGGATTTGAGAACATTTTTCTGACACTTTCTGACAATTTAGAGCTTTTGTCTTCCATTTTAGTGTGTTTCACGTGTTTTGCTTGTACACGAGTGTTTTATGCCATTTTAAATGGTATTTCTGCGTTTCTGCTCCCCGACAGACACACAAAACCAGAGACGAGAAGTGGAAAAATGCGGCGCAGCAACGAAAAAAATACAACAAAAATGAACACCAAAAAAGTAAGTAAAAAAAAAATGAACAGAAAAAAAATACCAAACAGCAAAAAGGGACAAAAGGTAGTAACAGTGAAGTAAAGCATTTTCTGCTTGGCTGCATCCTGCTAACAGGAGTCAGGCTCATTTTTCCGCTCTTGGCTGCTGTCGGAGCATATGTTTCCTTTTTTGTTGCCACTGTGCCAGAGCGACAGAGAATGGAATTAAATTTGGAAAATGGCATCTAATTTATGGCCTATTCGGAGCGAAAATATTTGCTAACATTTTTGTGCAAATCTGGTGCAAAGTTGTGAATTTAACATTTAAATTAATGATTCGTGATGATAAATTGTGCAATGAAAGCCATAAAACAAGGTCAATCAATTGTCTTTTATTTACTCAATGATGAAATTCTCATATCATTGAGCAAAAGAGCAAACAATACGAGCAGGTCTCGGTGGAGGTCTCGGTGGAGGTCTCGGTGGAGGTCTCGGTGGAGGTCTCGGTGGAGGTCTCGGTGGAGGTCTCGCTGGAGGTCTCGGTGGAGGTCATGGTGGAGGTCACGGTGGAGGTCACGGTGGAGGTCACGGTGATGGTCACGGTGGAGGTCACGGTGGAGGTCCCGGTGGAGGTCGCAGTCACGGTCGCAGTCACGGTCGCGATGTGTAAACAAACCAAGCACAACAACTGGACAACTGGACCCCGTCAATATGCTGTGCTTGGATTGCTTCTAAGCCGCGACCGAGTCTTCTGTGCTTTTCTTGTACACTTCGACTTCATTTCTAGAGTGAAATGAGAAGGCTGACTTATCTAGGAAAGCTGCTGCTCACCTAGGAAAGCTGTGGCCTCTCAGTTGAAAGGCCCTGAACCCTTCTGTGAACTATCATCCAATACCATTGGAGGTCGGCTGAAGAAGTGCACAGATGCAAAATGAAGTCAGCCTTGGAGAAATCTTCCGGGATTAAGACAGTCCAAGCTCTTCTGGGGGATTTTAGTCCTCAAAGAGCTAAAAAGTTAATTAACATGCCTCGGAGGAAATTGAGAATCACCACAGGCGTTTCAAGCGGACATTGTCATCTGTAGATCTTATGGAATAAGTGACGAAACTTCACTGCAACTGATCAGAGACTGCGGACCTTTGGCAAATAAAAGGCAGAGGCGTTTTTGAGAATATATCTTAGATACGAGCAATATCACTTAGATACGAGCAATATCACATGAATAAGTTGGGTCTATCTTCAGATGCCATCTGTAGATCCTATGGAATATGTGACGAAACCTCACTGTACCTGATCACAGACTGCGGACCATTGTCACACAGAAGACACAAGTGTTTTGGAGAATATATCTTAGATATGAGCAAGATCCCTCAGCTAGATTCATCACAGAGTTGAGTCTACAACTATCAGATGAATAACTTGGGTCTCTCTTCACATGCCATCTGTAGATCCTGTGGAGAAAGTGTCGAAACCTCACCGCACCTGATCATAGACTGCGGACCTTTGGCAAATAAAAGTCTTAGGTGTTTTCGAGAGTATATCTTAGATATATCACTCAACTTGATTCCTCAAAAATAGGTGAATTCCTGCCCGAAATTAACCTGACAGAAGATCTTAAGATGAGACTATCCTCATCTTTTAAATAAATAGAGGCATCACAATCGATCTTTTAGGACGTTGCTTATTTAGTTAATCTTTCTTTATTCTAATCCTAATAGTACTCCTTAAATAAATCTAATCTATTAAATCTAAGACTTCATTTAAAATGAATCACTCTGCTTGATGAAAAAAATTTCTTCACTTGCCAACTCAAATTTTACTTCAACTTTTCTTCGCTCTACTTTTGTCGAACACATATACTGAACCCGTAGAATCCACCCGTAGTATCCACCAAAAGAATCCACCCGTAGAATACACCTGTAGAATTCACCCGTAGAATCCTCCTGTAGAATCCACCCATAGAATCCACCTGTAGAATTCACCCGTAGAATTCATCCATAGAATCTACCCGTACTATCCACCAGAAGAATCTACGCATAGAATCCACCTGTAGAATCCACCAGTAGAATTCAACCATTGAATCTACCTGTATAATAGATTGAACATTCGAGGAAGCGAAGGTTTTTGGCAATATATCACCACACTTTATGGCACATTCATAAATTAATAGCCGGGGAACATTACTGTCCTTTTCTCCTTCGTTAAATTGCGCCTTAGCATGTAAGTGGATGCTGTCCTGATAAATATCAGATACGCAATTGGATTGCCAGAGCATGCTCATGTAGTTGTTAGTGTGGATCTTAAGAGAATCATATTTGTTCAATTCCAAATTGCAACTATTGAGGTATACCAAATCAGACTATTGTATATATAGGCTCACCTCCATACCCTAGAATCAGCATAGGGGGTAGAAGTAATTTTAAAGGACTTATCCTAACCTTTATATATATAGTTCTGTGGTAGGTGGCAGATATTAGGAATTGCAATACGAGTATACTTCAAGGTGTAATTATTTATTTTTGCCATGAAATAGTATCTTCGTTATCCATGACTAAACCTGAATAGATGATAAATGCTATAAGTTGTTAATGGTAACTCATTAATGGAAAGTCATTAGTGAAAAATCATAACAAAAGAGTCACTAACATCAGTCATAAAAATGACTTATAAATAATTCTATCTCTGTTGCACCAATGGATCTAGTTCTGGATTTCTTGGAACACCTCGAAAACCAAAGGAACAATATTACAAATAACCTCGGTATTCATTGACATATCACAATCACGCTCAAAGAATACAAAAGAGCTGCAAATACGTGGACATATTTGTAGCTTTCCTCTCAATACAGACGAGTATTTAAATTTCAAAGGTCACAGATGATATCCTTTCATCGGAGATAAATAAATGATAATAATAATAAATTATGATTAATCATTACATCATATGATTACATTTACATCATTAGTCATTAATAAATAATCATTATGAATGAATCATAAATGATCTCTTTTGTACCAGTGGACCTAGCTTAGGGATATGAGGAATGGCCTTCATAACCTAGGAATGACCTCAATACCCTGGGAATGACTTCCATACCCTAGGAATGACCTCCATACCCTAGGAATGGCTTCCATACCCTAGGAATGTCCTCCATACCCTAGGAATGGCTTCCATACCCTAGGAATGTCCTCCATACCCTAGGAATGACCTCCAGAGTGTCTAAAATAATAAGACCCAGGCTTACATGGAGTAGAGATAAGCCTGCTCGTCAAATATTCGTGGGGATGAGGAAGTCAAATCTGGATCAGGACATGGTCTGGAAATATTTCCTTCTAAATGCCTGTTTATGAATGCTCCTTAATGTTTTTTCTTAGGAGTCGAAATTTTTACTTGTTAGTGCTCATTTCCTCAAAGTCTTGCAGAAGAAAATAATTTGTGATCTAAGGTATAATAAAGATAAATAAACAGTGTATGCGTTCTGACGATGGAGTGGAATGGCGACTACGAAGGGATAAGAAGGTTAAAGAGGAAAGGTGAAACTTTTTAAAATATTGTTAAACTATTCATAAATGTTGTTAACTAATGCTTAAACGATTTGATCTTGAATTAAACTGGCCACACATCGGAGGCTGGGCACCTCAGCAGATATTATATTGATTGATTATATCACTTCTAAGTTAAGTGTGTGGAAAAAGCACGACGTTTGTGTAAAAGACTTTGTAGACTTACTTAAACCAACCATCCTTCCACGGAGTTGTCGCTACTATCTTAAATAATTTGAAAAAGCTGCCAATTCCCTGGTGTAGACTCCTTCTAACGAAGTTAAATACATTTCAGAGGACACATGACACCGTTGGAATCCGTTTCTGACAGATCTGGAATATCCTGCTTCATTATAGTTCTGCATATAACTTTGGTTATATTAACAATTTGTAAGGAATCGATTCCTCAGACTCGTATTTTCCAAACCAGCGTTGATCCTTCCTTCCTCTCTGGATCGCTCCCACCCTTGTATCTGTTCTAGCGAGAATTCACTTATAGGATTGCTGACCAATCTCTTCTAACAGTAGCGGAGGAATAAAGCACTTGAAAACTGAGTAAAGTACACACTCTTACGCAGATCCTCGGAAGTTGCCGCTATAGTGTAACTTTCTTCTTCCCTTGGTCGCTATCAGCGCTGTGACTGCTTCTAACGAAGCTTCATTTAGAGGACAACTGACCAGTTTCTTCTAAAATAGGCGGATGAATAAAGTACTCGAATGCCGAGTAAAGCACACACTTCTAAGGAGATCCTTGGAAGTTGCCACTATAAGATGACCATGCTTTCCTCTCCTGATCTACTCTATCAACTCTGTGACTGCTTCTAACGAGGTTTAATTTAGAGGACAACTGACCAGTTTTTTCTAAAATTGGTGGATGAATAAAGTACTCTAACACTGAGTAAAACACACACAATAAGGCAGATCCTTGGAAGTTGCCACTTTAAGATGACCGTTCCTTCTTCTCCTGATCTACTCTATCAACTCTGTGACTGTTTCTAACAAGATTTCATTTAGAGGATAACTGCCCAATCTCTTCTCACATTTATGGTCGAATAAAGTACACGAAGTACAGTTCTAACCAGATCCTTGGAAGTTTCTGCTTTACTCTCTGTTTCGCTCTGCTCGAGTTTTCTATCAACCTGTTAAGTGCAGCCGTGAGCAGGTTGTGTGTTTACTCCGTACAGTACACATGCCTCGTGCTCGTCAGCATGTCCTCGTGTTCTTTACAAGCAGCTTTTTTCAAGATCCATATGACGCGCGTACCAACTGCTCTGGCTCCCATGTACATGCATATTTACTATTCTCTTTGAGTGTGGCGCAATCAAAGAGAATTCCAGGAAGTTTGCTTAAGGCACTTTGCTTACTTTCACTCCTGAAATGTGTGTCATGTGTTATTTGGAGGCGGAAGCAGAGATAAAGCTGTACATTCTGCTTCAACTGGGAAGTGCCATGGAGCTGCTGCTGCCTTTAAGAACACTTTTGATTTCCCTTGAATGCATTCCGACCGCCCTCATCCATTTTGCTAATCTTAATTTGCCCATTTAGAGAAACTTTGGCATATAAATTCGGGCACCCTTTTCTTATCCACTTAGGCTAATTGACACAATAATGCTGAACAGACAGACGGTCGGGGCGGTTCCCACAGCAGCACAATTATTAAATAATATACACTAATATATCCTTGAGGATTAAAATTGTTTGGCGTGCCAACCCAAGCAGCACCTTTATTTTAAGACGAGTATTTTTGCATTTATAATGCAGCAGCCCCTTAAACGCCTCACTCGGGAATGAGCCGGAAGAAATTGCGGCTCATTTTACAATTTCGTAACATTTTTCCTTTATCCTGAACACATTTTTCATGTGGACTTTTTTTGTTTTTGTGCCGTGCTGTGCTGAGCTGTTCCTTTTGTTTTATGATTGGGCGTCAGAAATGTTGACTGTCGGATGGTTGGATGGTTGGATGGCTGGCTGACTGCGTTGGCTGAGGTGCCTGGTTGACTGGTTGACTGTCTTTTGCTGAATGGCTTCGGAAATGTTGTCCTCTTAAAATTTCCAACTCCTTTTTTTGTGCTTTTCCGTTATTGTTATGGTTCCTCTACCGAGAGTTGATGGGTTTCTGTTGTGTCAGTGTTGCGCGCCGCGCGTTGCTCTCACACTCGGTGACACAAAAGGGTACGAATTTTTCTGCTTATTTGACATGCCTGACGTTATTTGTCATAAAGACAGAGGGAGCAAAAAAAATTCCGTCCGCCTGACATTCCTGAAATGGTCTCATTTTATTTTCTCGCCCATAAAAACATAAACCGAAAATTGGCAGGCACCTTAAGCTTTAAAATGTAACCTTCCCAGGTAAACGTGTTCTTTATTTTACACCTGAGGTGAAACGAACCCGTGCAGCTGGAGCGGAGCAAATGGTGCACGGCTTAAGTCGCATTTAGCCGCCGCCTCTGTCAAATTCGTCCTTTAAGCAGCTTTGCCCGAGTAAATGCTTGGATTCCCACCACATTACTCTAGTAATTTACGGAATTTATGAGCAGCCTCAAAACATCTCCAGAAAAGCAGCTCAGCCCTGTGATACTGCGGCTACTCTATCAAGGATTAAAGGCGCTTGGACCCAAATAAATGTATCACCAACGACATCCACATCAATAACAATAACAATAATAATAACAGTATCAATAGCGACAGCCTCAGTGGACGAGGACACACAGAGTGCTTTGCCCTTCTTAGTTGATTCACCAAAGAATAACAAAATGGCCGCCTGTCTGAGTCCTTTTTGGCTGATCTGTGGGTGCTACGCTGCTGCCAAATAGTCTCAGCTGGCGCATATTTCGCCGTTAAATCCTTTTAAACATTGGCAATTAAAATTTAATAACCAATAAAGCAGACTTTTATTAAGTTGCTACGGTGTGCCTGAGTGTGTGCGCCTGTGTGAGGATATGTGCGCGTGTTTGAGGATATGTGCGCGTGTTTGAGGATATGTAAGGAGTATACGTGAGTGAGTTTCCGTGTGAGTTTCTTTATAAGTATTCCATGAGCAGCTGCGTCCTTTAGACAGATAAACATCTTTTTGTTTGCTTTGTTTTTTCCGTTGGGAATTAATCACTTCTATTAAACGAATTTGGAGGATTTCCTTGGAGCTGCTCATAAGCGTAGAAGGACTTCATTTAAACTGAGCTAGTGTATTAAATTCAAATATATTGAATATTTTCTTTAATTATTGGGTATTTTATGTTGAGTTTCACTCCAGATTGTATTCTTGTTTGGTGGTTTATTCAAACACCCTGGAAAGGGCAGAAAAGAGCAGCTTCCTGGAGAATCCTCAAAAGGTCAAATATTCAAAACAAAAGGTTAGTGTACCCCAGTAGGAAAGAGCCTTGCCATGGGCGAAAGAAAACCACATTTTGTCAGCATCACAACAACGACAGAGCAATAAAATGCAAAGGAATAAAAGCGGTGTAGGAGAGGGAATATTGGAATCAGACAATCCAGGAATCAGTTCCTCAGCAGCGCAATAGACAGGCACGCCTCGAAACAAATCTGCAAATAAATAATTCTTATTTTGACGAAGTAGCACGAGTGGAAAGGGCTCGTAGCTGCCCATTCCTTGTAGGAGGAGGACTGCATAAGGACTATAATAGATAAGATAGGAGGAGGACTCGAGGACTGCATAAGGATATAATTGCGGGTTGAATCCTTAATCCAGCGAATGCATTGGAACTATTTGTGTAATGTTACCAAGCAACACTTTTATTATTCTTGGCTTGATCAGTGGTACTATTGCTGATGCTCACCATTCTTTTGATGGTGATGATACAATTATTCTCAGTAATAATTGTGTTATAATGTTGGTGATACTGCTAATATTGGCTATGACGGGTGTGATAGTGAATATTTTGATGATGGTCATTGTAGTGATGGCTTACAATTGCATTCTCAATGTGATAAAAAAAATATTTGTTTGATATTGGTTATTTATAATAATAATCATCATAGTGATGGCAATGATGTTTTTATTCCCAACAGTTCTGAAAACAGCGATGAAAACAGTTTTGCTGATATTGGTTATGATGGGTGTGATATATGAAAGAGTGATAAAAAACATCATAACAGTGATAGCATTGACTTCATTCTAACTGGTTATGGTGATGGTAACTAAATGAATGATAAAGATGATCATGACATTGATAGTGTTGAAAACTTCATTCTCTATGGTTGTGATGATGGGGATAAAAACAAATATTGGTTTCGAGCGGTGTGATAACTAAAATATTGATGATGATGGTTAAGTAAAAGAATGATAAGGATAATCATGACAATGATAGTGTTGAAAATTTCATTCTCTATGGTTGTGATGTGGGTGATAATAAAAATATTGATTTTGAGAGGTGTGATAACTAAAATGTTGATGATGATGGTTATGGTGTTGATAAGTAAAAGAATGATAATGATGATCATGACAGTGATACTGTTGAAAACTTCCTTCTCTATGGTTGTGATATGGGTGATAATAAAAATATTGGTTTTGAGCGGTGTGATAACTAAAATATTGATGACGATGGTTATGGTGTTGATAAGTGAAAGAATGATAATGATGATCATGATAGTGATAGTGTTGAAAACTTAATTCTCTATGGTTGTGATGTGGGTGATAATAAAAATATGGGGTTTGAGAGGTGTGATAACTAAAATATTGATGATGATGGTTATGGTGTTGATAAGTAAAAGAATGATAATGATGATCATGACAGTGATAGTGTTGAAAACTTCCTTCTCTATGGTTGTGATATGGGTGATAATAAAAATATTGGTTTTGAGCGGTGTGATAACTAAAATATTGATGATGATGGTTATGGTGTTGATAAGTAAAAGAATGATAATGATGATCATGATAGTGATAGTGTTGAAAACTTAATTCTCTATGGTTGTGATGTGGGTGATAATAAAAATATGGGGTTTGAGAGGTGTGATAACTAAAATATTGATGATGATGGTTATGGTGTTGATAAGTAAAAGAATGATAATGATGATCATGATAATGATAGTGTTGAAAATTTCATTCTCTATGGTTGTGATGTCGGTGATAATAAAAATATTGGTTTTGAGAGGTGTGATAATTAAATATTGATGACGATGGTTATGGTGTTGATAAGTAAAAGAATGATAATGATGATCATGATAGTGATAGTGTTGAAAACTTAATTCTCTATGGTTGTGATGTGGGTGATAATAAAAATATGGGGTTTGAGAGGTGTGATAACTAAAATATTGATGATGATGATCATGATACTGATTGTAACAAAGAGGCTGAAGGAAGTGGTAATGATATTCTGTATCCTTTTGATGTTGGCGGTGATAGCAACAGGGGAAGTCAAGTTTCAACTAGAACCGTCGAGTCAACAATGATGATGATGATATCAATATGGGTAATATATAATGATAAAGCCGGCTCTTTCTACACCGTAACATGGCCTTCCAATCCTTTTCCCCACTTCTCAGTAAAGTCGTAAATGTTTCTTACAATTTCCTTCAATTCCCTCAGACAATGCGTTTAAATTAATCACAGTTTTCTCAGTTTACCAACATTTATTTTCTAGCTTAATCACTTGGAAAATCGTTGTGAAGGAATGGCGTATGCGCCTATTCACACACCCACTCAAAAACATATATACACATCCAAATTCCCATTCACTCTTCTCACAAGTTGTCCTTTATTCTATATGTTAAGCGATGGGTCCTTGTTTTCTATGCACTCCTCTACCAAGCAACCTTCCTACTTAACGACCCTACCAGCAAAATGTCAGAGAACAAAATCAATTAAACATTTGAATGTGATTTTACACTTAATGTACAACAACAACAGCAACAACAACAGCAACAACAACAACAACAACAACAACAACAACAACATCAGTTACAACAAAAATAACATCTTTCACAGGACGCAGAACAACACCACAGGACGCAGAGGCACAGCGACGAATGTCAAAGCTTGCCATAATAAATAAAAGTGAAGAGTAATTGACTTAGGTATGATGACTAAAGCAGTTAATGTTTATTTTTTCCCACTTAAGCACCACTCTGCCGCTCGCAGTCACCCTCCCTTACACCTGACTTCACTTCAGAGACCCACCCACTCATTCAGTTTGCAAGAGTACGTTGAAAATTTGCTTGGGCAGCTATTGAATGGAAATATGAATGGCTTTTTTGGCATATATGTGGTGTTCTATGTACTTAATTAAAAATGGGATGAATATAGGGCATGGCAAAAACCAAAATGGATGCTCAAAACCTTTTTGCAAACCAGAATTTCGGTCAGTTTGCCTGATTTGCCGCTTCTGTGTGGTTCACGGAACTGACCTTTTCTAGCTAGCCACCATCTAACATTCGTTTCCGACCGACTGTAGTGCCGTGTCTCACTTTTCCCACACAGTTCCGTTTCCACTCGTGCTCCGTTTGAGTAGACAGCATTCTTGACTCAGCTTGTCGTCTTATCACGCGCTCATTTTAATTTAATTTTCACATTTTATCGTTGCCCTGTCATTGTTGAAAGGTCCTTGCAACTGCTTTGTAATTTGTATTCTACATTTTAGACTTTGTATATGCCAGTTTGCGTGTGTGTGTGTGTGTGTATCACTGAGTGAGTGAACGATTATTTCGATAATTGCTTCAGATTGTGCCAGAGCAAAATTTGTCTCTACTCTGTGAGGGTACAACTGTCGCACAAACGGCATCAGGAACTTTGCAAGGAAATTGTAACATTTTTGATTTTATTTCTACTTTTGTGAAGAATTTACCTCCGCGTGGTGAAGGCATCGCCAATGAAGACAAGGTTCCTAGTTAATGGAGGGTTTAAGAAGGCTTTAGTCAATGAAGACACGGTTCCTAGTTGATGGAGGCTTAAGAAGGCTTTAGTTAAAAGAAGTTGTGTGTCTCAAGTTTCAATTCCAAGGAGCAGATGTGCTATGCTAGTTTATTGCGTGAACTGACATCTACATCTGAATATTGTGAGTAAGTTTTGGTTTGAGAGAAAGATAAAGGACACAGAACTTAACATAGAATATCAAGTAAGTTATTTCATGCTCTCCAAAAGAATGAAGACCAAGGAACCAGTATGAATGGAGTTTCCGAACTGAGCAATTTAGCATAGTTTCCAACATGTCTCTTAACTGGATTCACTACAGGAACAGTGATATGAGCTTCCATTTAGGAGTAATATTGGGAAAGTAGACAAACTAAAGGTTTTTCCAACAAGAGGTGTTATTTTGAATCATCCGGTATTTTGGTAGCTGTCACTTTGAAGCTTTTATTCTTTGACATTTGACAAGTAGAAACTACGCCATTACTATAAATGGAATGATACACGCTTCAACAACGCATTGAAATTATTAAAATTCACTACAAAAATGGTGAAAATCTTGCAGTCACAGTTCGCAAAATTAAAGCATTTTTGGGTCGTCGTGATGCACCTTGTCGGACCGCAATACAGAAATTGGTGGAAAAATTTGAGCTGTTGGGACAA
The DNA here is from genome assembly GCA_920105625.2 of Clusia tigrina. Classification (NCBI taxonomy): domain Eukaryota; kingdom Metazoa; phylum Arthropoda; class Insecta; order Diptera; family Clusiidae; genus Clusia; species Clusia tigrina. The sequence continues at coordinate 24,497,155 of OV050031.1, read as the reverse complement.
GTTAGTGATGTGAAGAATAAAACCCGAGCACGTCGCTCAAGAACAACTCAGAATATTGCTGCTGTAGCCCAAAGTGTTGAAGAGAACCCAGGCTTGTCCATTCCTCGTCGTTCTTTGGAATTGGGCATTCCACAAACGTCATTACACCGTATTTTGCATAAAGACTTGGGTCTTAAGGCTTATAAAGTTCAGTTAACACAAGAACTCAAGCCGGCCGATCATCAACAACGTCGTGTCTTTGCTGATTGGGTCCTTGAAATACATGAAAAGGATCCGGAATTCCATCGAAAAATCATCTTGACTGATGAGGCCCATTTCCACCTCGGTGGCTACGTCAACAAACAAAATTGTCGCATCTGGGGCTCGGAAAACCCAAGAGTTATTGTTGAGAAGCCTCTCCATCCTCAACGTGTGACTGTTTGGTGCGGTTTATGGTCCGGCGGGGTCATTGGACCTTACTTTTTCGAAAATGAGGTTGGATCAACAGTTACGGTGATGGATTGCGCTATCGAGAGATGATTAATGATATTTTATGGTTGGAGTTGGGTGGTATTTATCTGGACAACGTTTACTTTCAACAAGACGGCGTTACGTGCCACACAAGCAACGAAACCATTGCTCTTTTACGGGAAAAGTTTCCGGACCGTCTTATCTCTCGAAGAGGTGATCACAATTGGCCACCGAGATCTTGTGATTTAGCGCCTTGCGACTTCTTCCTTTGGGGCCACGTGAAAGATAAGGTCTACGCCAACAGCCCAGCCTCGATTAAAAATAAAAGACCTCAAAGATGGAATTCGTGAGGCTATCGAGGACATAGGGCAGCCACTTTGCGATTTGGTTATGGAAAATTTCATGAAAAGGATATGGTCCTGTAAGCGTGGTCGTGGTGGCCATTTGGCTGATGTTGTTTTTCATTATTAACGGCATACCTTCCTCTTTATTATGAAATAAACATCCGATCATTTATGTAAAAAAAATGGCATTTTTCTTTGAATACCAAAATAACACCTTTATAAAAAGCTGGAGTTCAAAGCTGCCAGAATTGAGGTAAATTTAGGGCCTACACAGGATTTATAAACAAAATTTTGCAAGAAGTATCATAGTAGGGTCTTAACAAAAAACTGGGCTGGTTGACTACTGCCATGAATTGTATGTGAACATATCAATCGCTGATATATAAGGTATTTCTTGGTACTCATATGAATCGCTGATGTATTTCCCTGATATATAAGGTATTTCCTGTTACATGTAAGACGCTGATACAATGTCCTGATATATAAAGTATTTCTTAGTAGGTCTAACTGATGTCTGTAGACTTCTTTGATGGTTTTTTTAAACATTACATCATAGGGATGATATATGAGCATTCTGTAGACTCCATAAATAGTCTAATATCCTTAAGAAAATAATACTGTAATAATGTAGTAAGAAAGTGTGTTCGCCTTGGCATGGCGACTCGTTAGCAGATCCACAACAACAAAGCAATAAAATCCAAAGGAACAGCAGCCATGTAGAAGAGTGAATCTTGCAACCAGACAATCTTCTTTTATCATCAGCCCGCGGTCATATTTTCACTGTTCCAATTACGAACAAAATGGCCGTCCGTCTGTGTCCTTTTTGGCTGATCTGTGGGTGCTACGCTGCTGCGGAGTGTATTCAGTTTGTTGATTAATGCCGCCCCCTGAACCCAGGCTAGTACACCTTTCTCACACTCTAAAAACCTTGTCGAATAGTATAAAGAATCCTTGCTGAGTTAGAAGCACAGCTAGAAGCACATACAAAATGGAAGTTTTCCTATGATTAACCAAATCACCAACAATAGGACTGGAATAGGCTCTCGTAAAGGTCGCTCCGGATTTACTGGTGTCTTATGTGAGCTTGGAGAGAGGCTTTTGTTAGTATTACTACGCGATTGGCTGCGTTTATGATTGGGTTTGACTGGTTTTCATTAATATGACAGCATCCTTCGTTGTGTTTTCCATTAGGATGGGAATTTTATATAAAAAATTTATCCTTAAACACGAAAATAAAAATATCCGTAAACACAAAAAAAATTATTTAAAAAACAGGTAAATAAAAACTCACTTAAATGCTCTTTTTCGCTTGAAATACGGTAACAGCGGGGCTTGTTAAAGTGTCGGGCTGCATCAACAACAAAAAAGGCTTTTCACAAATTACAACAACAGACAAAGTAATTAGTGGCTTTTTTCCGAAATGAACACGCCTTCCACAAAGGTACGAGAAGAGCCTAATTAAACGTACCCGCGCTAACGAAACCACACACATACACACATACACAAATACACACGCAATTAAAAATTATAAATGTGCTTCATAAAGCGTGAGTAATCAAAAAATTAAAATGTTCATTTTTCACAAAAAGAGATTCTATTTTTTTTATACTACAGTGGCAGCTTTCAATTGACTCCGCATCACCCCCCACGTCCTTCTCCGCTTTTCCACACATTTACACATTAATTAACGTTTGGATTTTAGAGTAGCACTTGGGTAGGCTCCTAAAAGTAGACACCTTTTTATGCTTTTCGATTTGTTGACAAGTTGGCGCGGCTAGGAATAGAAAGAAAGCGAAACCGAAACCAGTGACAGAGTGAGAGGGAGAGAGAGAGGGTGAGGGTGCGAGTTGCCAGTGATGTGCACACACGTTCGTGTGCATGTAGAGGCGGCGTGCATCCATGTCTGCTTAAGTGTTGCCATTTAATTAGATTTTGTGGGAAATGAGTTTCTGACACGGGAAATTGAAAGCCTGCCACTTCAGAAGTAAATTCAGTGTGTAACTGCCAAAGAGGTACTCAGACAAGTCACAGGTGCACAAAGCCACCAACTGGGGCCTCATCCTCGCAAATGTTCTCCTATGAAAGCTGCACAGGTGGAAGATGCTTCGGTGAGAGTATGGAAATGATTTGCTTTGAAAGTTGAAAGTACTTCCGAGATGTTCGAAATATTTTGTGACAGTCCTAAAGAAAACATTGGAAGAGGTTACTGGAACACCAGTTATGAAGTGGTCTCAGATTAAGAGTGAAAGTTATAAACTATAAATTTCTGCCACTCGTATTTGTCTGTTTTGGTATAGGAACTTTGTTAGTGAAGTCCTGGGGAATGGTTTCTTGACATTAAAACTAGTCATATTGGTGGTCTATATAGAATCGGTAGAGTTCTTATTGATCTTCACCATGAATTCGAGACCTTTTCCAAATAAAGTAGACGGGATATTTTTAGCTGATATACTGGAAAAGGTGTCTTTCAAATAAGCGTTAGCAATACTTCCAATTTGCATCGCTTTATCAGAGGATCTTCATTAAGATTGGCAATATTATGTATCACAGCCGTCAGTAGCATCGATCTTTCGTTAGAGAAATCTGTGGCAATGTAGTAATTCTTATACCACTGACTTAGCAACATGGGCGATTATATATTCCGAGATTTTTATACTGAAATAAGGTGTCTAATATAAGTCAGAACTAGAGGAATACTCCTCAGAATCTGATCTCATTTCTGATCATTTGTCAGTGAGATTCAGCAAAGATTTGTATTGAAATGGTTGTTCGTAGTTTCTAAAATTCGAAGAGAGGAGTTCCCCAGTGCTTTATTCAGCAAAACTCTATTTAATTCTTTCCTTTTACTCGAATTATATGAGGATCACTTGACTAAATCACTGGATAACTCCCATTTGCAAATACGTTCTGGTTTTGTTCCTATTCTTCATAGAAGTGCTGAAAACTCTAGATGATAATTCTTACATTTAACTGTGAAGTTTCTTGGAATACTCAAAAGGTACGAAAGATTGATAATGGAAACTTCAACTGGAATGCTACAAGTATATGATGAGAGGTAGTCTAAATAGGCTGGGAGTATTCTCTCATGAATACTGCAGAAGCAGTGGGGATGAGGAGCAGGAGGAGACTGTGGAACATCTCTTCTGTAGGTGCCCCGCTCTGACTAGAAGCAGAGTGGGCTCTTTAGGCAAATACGCTTTTAGCTCTCTTATAGAAGTGTCTGGCGCCAAGGTCAAAAACCTGCGCTTTCTTAGGGCTTCGAAATGGTTTGACGAGTAAATCAGAGGTGCTTTGTTACGCGGTGGTATCACAATGGACCCATGGTGGTCTGAGTGAGTTGGTCCGTAGACCGGGTACCACGATAACGTAACCGAACCTAGTCTAAACATATTTCTTTTAGTTATGGTTTCATTAAAGACACTTGGATTGATGGATGATTACCTTCGCTTTCTTATAGTTTCCATCAAGTTATTTGGAGAATAATTTGTTCGAAATAGGACCCAAAAATCTCTGGAAATTGTGAGACAACACGAATATGTTAGTATATATTTTTATAATACACTGAAGAACTTTCAATTCAGTTCTTCTGTTAGTATAATTCCAATATCTTCAGGACTTCAGTGTAGTAGTAAATACTTCGTACTACATTCTCCAGAAATGGATCCTCTGTTTGAAAGAATTATAATCGCCAATCTTTGTCTAAAGATTCTTGTTGAATTTTTAAGGATATGCAGGAATATGCTTCAAGACGTGCTAAAGCCATATTTCGAATAGTTCTGAGTATGGTAGAAGTATTTAGAGCTATCTTCTAGTTTAGTTATACTGACATTAAGGGACATTTTTATAGAGAGAAATGCCCTCATTTAGAGAGAAATGCTTTACATAGATTCCTCGACTTTACTCGAATCCTCGATTGAACATGAATATTTGGCACTTAGTTTAACATAGGTAGGTAGGAGTGGCCGCCTAGTTTGCCAAAAGCACACTTGAGCACACATAATGGCCCACTGTGATACCACGGTGTGGGGCCGCTCAAGCACTGACTAAAAAGTTCTCTTACTTGGGATGGTGATAGTCAGCCCAAGGACAGCGCCAGCAAAGGCACGACTCCCGCGTCATGTTGCAGGAAACCATTCTGATAGTTTGATGAACCTTGCTATGTTCCTACTATTCAAGGATGGCTGGTCTGTCAGGCTTGTAAGAAATGGGGCACCAAAGGTGCGAATTTTTTTTCTGATCAAGGTTGGGCAATGGCATAAGAGGTGGAAAACCGTCTCGTCCTCCTCCTCGGAATCACAGCCTCTGCAAAAATTGGTAGGCCCAGTCATAATGCGTGCTTTCCCAGTATGCAGTGGCCGGTCAAAACCGATACAGTTTTCTACAGTGATACGCGATCAAATCGAAGAAGTTGATTGGTTTTATTTGTGTCCATTCTTGCCCAAGTTAGTCTAGCCGTGTGGCAGGATTCCTAGTCAAACCGGGATTTGTAGGCGTCAGCCAGATATTTCCGTTTGATATCGACCTTGGCTGTTGCGAGTGGGATGCCGATATTTACGGAGGGCTGAATTTCGTGCAGTAGAATGCCTGCCTTGGCAAGCTCGTCCGCTTCGCAGTTGCCCGGGTTGTCACTATGTCCGGGAACCCAGACTCGAGAGTAACTTGCGAGCTCATTTAAAGATGTTCGACATTCATGAACGAGTCTTGAGGTGGCCGTGGAGCCAAAAAGAGATTTAATGGCGGCTTGGCTGTCTGAGAAGATGAAGCTAGTTTAACATAGTAGTGGAACAATTGTAATCAGATCTATTGTGGTCAAAATTGGAACTCATTCACCGCTTCAGGATTAGACCCGACTTCAAGGAATGTTTTGACTTACCAAGGAAAATATAATATCAGCTAGAAAGCAGTGCAGAAGTCTAATTAGGGATGGATTCTAATAATATTCCCAAACATTCAAGATCCATCAAAGGAATTTATAGGAAAATTGTGTGACATGGATTCTAATTTTCAGTGTATCTATAAAGAACTCTACTTTCAGGTGAGTTGTAGGCATCGATTTTAGAGAGATCTTCAGACCAAACTGAAATTTAAGAGTGTTTACTCATTGATGAATCGATGACCTCTCTGCATCCACTTTATTGATATATACATATATTTAGTCACAATGGACATTGACGCCTCCGCAGCCTACATATATTTACCAGAGGTCTTTAGACAAAACCTGAAGGAACTTTTGATGAATTCTTCTTTCTGATAATCACCAGTAATATTTTCATAAATTTTGAAGAGGTCTTCAGATGAATACTGCAGATTAAGAGAGAGATTAGGGATTGATAAATGGAACACGTTTCTTAAATTTAAAGAGACCTTTGGAGAATTATTTTGTGGAGCAACTTTACTTATATATCTATGTCTATCTAGAGGTGTTTAGACAAAAACTGAAGTCACCTTTGGTGAATTCTTTTCCAGTAATATCGGAATTGAAGAGTCCCAAGTCATTGACCAATTGAGCTCGGTTCTCATCTTTAGTGATGTATTTGAGGTATCCATCTTTCACTGGAGTAATTAAAGCTCGATCCATCTTTCACTGGAGCTTTAATTATATTTCCTTATGTTCAGCAGAGGTCCTCAGACATAAACTGCATATTAAAGTCTGAATGAATCCAGCTACAGATTCATTAATTGTATATGAGTATAATGCCATTGCTTGTATCGAGTATAAACAGTTTATAATTCAAAGCACCTTTGGTGAACCCTCCCTAGCAATCTGCTCTTCACACATTCGCATTTCGTTGCAGTCTTTAGAAAATATTTTTGCCGGTTATTGAACACAATTTTCAGTGCCATTTTTGCATCAGCATAAACTAGGTGGAATTTCGTTCAATGCACTCCCAGCTCTGCAAGAGTTTCTTAGGGCGCTGACCCAGTTACGGATCTCTCCTTTACCTGTGGAGTTACTCTTTCCATATTTCCTTTGCCTGAGCTTAGTTCTGTGCTGTAAATTTTCCTTTCTGTGGCATTTTTTTGAAAGGAAAATCACTCTAAGCACTTAAGTACTGCTTTGGCGTACTTTGGCTACTTGCAGAGATAGTGCCAGAGTGCAAGATAGAGTTTTCGTTCTATGTGCGAGTATTTATAAATAAAATCTAATTTCACAAAGCAAAATGTGAATAAATAGAATTTTCTGAAGCGCACCAAAAAAGAAAGTTCCCCGAAAAAAGAGGACACGAAATGTGCCACTTTTTCTGCTGCAAGTGCGTGCCCGCAAAACAAACAAAAAGACACTGCAAGCGCTTTTCCAGCGCCATTTTTATGCTTTCCCTTTTATGCTGCGCGAAAAACCCACCCTTCCCTCCCCCCACTAGAACCTCCCGTCACAGCAACCTGAAATTTATTTCAATAATATTTAAGGCGAAAGCGCTCGCCTGCTGCAAGCCTCGTTCGTGCTTAAATAAATGCAAAGAAAATTCAAATTCTGCCTTTCTAAGCCAAAGTGCACTCTTATTGTGCTCGTACACCACCGCCGTGTGTACTGGCGCAGTTGTTTCAGCAGCACCGGGGCTCTGCCATTGCCTACTGGAGTACCACGGAGCGAGCAAACGCGCCACTCACTCTGACTCTGTGCAGCGGCGTTCTTTTGCATGCCATTATTTCACCTGAGCACAATTAAATTTGCATTTTTAGAGTTGCACCGGAGCCGCATGCCTCGTGCCTTGTGCCGCGTGCCTCGTGCCGAACGCCTCATGGCTCGTGCTGGTCTCGCGCGTCTCTTCAACTGATTAACATTTACGCTTGTTAGTTGAAAGCTTATAAATGCATTTCTTCACATTCACAACCACTTCCGCTATGTGGGTGCAAATGTATTTTATATGGGTTTATGGGCTCATTCTGTGTGCTTGGCAGGGTGTGTAGGTGTGTGTGTTAGTGTGTCGGCGTACGGGCGAATGAGTGAGTGTGCTAAAAGCGCAATAAACATAAATTTTACATTATTACATGCATTAAATTATACAAAACGTGTTTTTAGTAGAAGCAAAGTGGAAAGTAGCCCCGTAGTAGAGCAGACGCCATTGTTTCTGTTGATCTTTTGTTGCTGATTTAGCAAATTAACACACACACACACATGCTTACACACAAGCATACACCGGCAGAGTTGCCATCCCTTCCTAGTTTATGCGAGGTGCATAAAAATTATATAAATTTTAAATGACAGTAAAATTTATTTGTGTTTGAGAGTTCTCAAGCACTTTAAAGGATCATTAAGCTGCCAGTTAGAAGCCTGTGATTTGTGAGAAGGAGCAAGGATGCAAAACAAATGGATATGGTTTTGGTGGTATGTGAACTATGTGAGGGTAGGGTGGAATTGAATAGTCTTATGCTAAGCTGGGTTAAAAGGTCAGCTCCAATAGACACCACTTAAGAGCAGGATCATCCATTGAGATGTAAACAGGTCCGCTTGTAAAGTTGAAGCCTGCTATCCTTTAGACTCCATCAACATTAACTAATAAATATAATAAACATTTACAAATAATACAGATCCAAGAGACAGAGGACATTATACACCCATAAGTATCAGGGATCCATATTTATGCAATTGAACTCAAGCTACCGGGAAGGGTGGGAGGTGGTGTATTTTCAGATGAGCTGGATATTAGTGTGTCCTTTAGTCTAGCCTTCAACTGCGGTGTACTTCAAGCTAAAGTCCAAGATACAGATGACAGCCCATATGTATAAGGGATCCATATATAAAGGGATCCATATTTATGCAATTGAACTCAAGCTACCGGGAAGGGTGGGAGGTGGTGTATTTTCAGATGAGCCTGACATTAACGTGTCCCTTAGGCTACCCGACTACTGCAGTGTATTACAAACTACAGTCGCGGCTATAGAGGAAGCATTCTCTTGGCTCAAGAAGAAGTAGATATATTGCAACCTTGTACATCATAGATTCAGCTATAGTCATACCAAAAGCTGTCAAGAGCTGCCGCAAATCTTCAGACGAGAAGGCTAAGCAGACTATCTCTGCTTCTCAGCTGGGTCCCCGGCCACAAGGATATACCAGGGAACTGCGAAGTGTATGAGCTCGCCGGAGAGGGCACTACAATACCGATTCAGCCATTCAACCTCGTTATTACCATTACTACATGCAAGCTACAAATTAATACAATATCCTTAGACACATCGGGCATGTGCTGATCTGAAGGAGTAGGATGCAACATAAGAGTCCTGGCCTAAGACAAAATTTAAGTGGACATTCTCGTATTCTAATACACATAATTTAGGTACCGTCATAAGCATCTTAACGGGACACTGGGCTCTGGAAAATCACGGCAGGAGATAAGGAATCGTTTCACATAACTTTTGCAGGAGTTGCATGGATGAGGAGGAGAGGAAGAATCCATCGAACGACTGATATTTTAGTTCAGTGCTGTCTAAAAGGAGAGATACTTTCTTGGACGACTGCTTCCTGGACCCCCTGGGGGACATTTCAAATAAAAAGTAGGTTCCATCAATGGCTTTTGAGAGGGAATGGGAATTTTGTCTCTTGTGGTGTCACGTTGCAACCACCTCAACATATTTAGACAGACTATTCAGAAATATATCTCATAAAAAGATTAGCTCCATCAACTGTTTCATAAAAACCTCCAAATGGCTGGACCTTTGAAAGGGATGGGACCTGATGTCTCATGCGGTATCACAAAGGGTCAATGTTGGCCTAAGTGCGCCCTTTTCGGGTGGCCGCCTTACCTACCTACCATTAAGAAATTCCTAATTATTATTCTGTGATAGACGACACGAGAGAATGACACTAAAAATATCCTGATACACTCCAAAGGACTTCCAATTTGCGTGTAAAAAGCGGCTAAAGTGAAGACTTTTGCACAGAGGCGACAAATCTGACATTTCTTGTATACCAGGACTCCTTCTACATGACTCTAAGGCTCTTAGCTGTCAGCACATCCTGACTTCTCTATGCCATATTTCCTTCGAGCTTAAATCCCACTCAGTCCTTCTTAATATGAAATGTAAGTGGCAACTCTGCCGCCACTTTGCGGTACTTTTCCCTTTTCTGATCAGCTTAGTTAATTAAATTCGCAAAATATTCCATTAGATGTTCAAACTGGCGATGGTGCTCCGCCAGCACACGCTTGATTCGCGTCTGCCATGTTTATATTGCCACGGGGTTTTTGTTGTTGCAAAATTGTTCTCTGTTGCATCATGCTTCAATGGCTTCGTTGCTGGCTCGTTTCATGTTTCATTTACAATTCAACGTGTTTGTTCAATGCTAAAAAATTGTAGCGATTTTTTGCTGCCCCGTTTTAGAGCGGGTTTTTGTTGTTGTTTTTGCTTCCTTGTGCTACCTCATCCACAAACTGATACACCCTGCTGCATAATGGGCTCGCTGCAATGTTGCATTCCACTTATGCTGTTCTACTCGACTTGCATTGGCATTTTACAAGCTCGTTTTGCGCACTTTGCTCCGAAATTTATGCAAAGAAAGAGGGAATGCTAAGTGCAGAGGAGCTCAGCGCAGCGCGGAGCAGTTTTATGCGTGCTCGTTTCAGGTGAGCGCGCATAAATCCACATTCACACACACACATCCTCCAGCATCCCAGTGGGAAATCGCCACGGGCCTGCCAAATGCACTAAAACATTCACCATATTAAAGAATTCTTATCATAGGTAGTGATGTGTTAGATGACTTGTGAGTGAGAGTGTCAGTCATTAAACTCAGTTCGGGAAATCCCTCGCTGTTACTATTATATAGTTGTTATGGGTAATGACTTCATAAATGACCTGTCATCAAGTGTGTCAGTCATCAAACTTAGTGACAAGAACTCAAAATGATATAATAAATTCTTTTGAAGGTTTGATGAGTTGAGAAATTACCAGTCAGTGAGAGTGTCAGTAATTCAACTCAGTTCAGGAAATCACCCGCGGTTATTAAATAATTGTTAAGGGTGATGACTTTATAAATGACCTGTCATCAAATGTGTCAGTCATCAGACTTAGCTACAACAACTCCAAATGATATAATAGATTCTTTTGATGGGTTGAAGAGTTGAGAAATGACTTGTCAGTGGGTGTGCCAGTCATTACACTCAGTTCGGGAAATACCTCGCTGTTAATATTATATAGTTGTTAAGGGTGATGACTTTATAAGTGATCTGTCATCAAATGTGTCAGTCATCAGACTTAGCTACAACAACTCCAAATGATATAATAGATTCTTTTGAAGGGTTGATGTGTTGAGAAATTACCTGTCAGTGAGTGTGTCAATCATTAAACTCAGTTGAGGAACTCACCCGCGGTTATTATTATATAGTTGTTATGGGTGTTGACTTTATAAATGACCTGCCATCAAGTGTGTCAGTCTTCAAACTCAGCTAAAAAAGTCAAAATGGTATAATATATTTGTTAGCAGGGTTCATGAGTTGAGAGATGACCTGTCATCAAGTATGTCAGTCATTAAACTCAGCTAACGACACCCTCAATGATATTTTAGACATCTCGCCAAGGGTCAGGATCATTTAGATGACCAGTCAATAGGTGTATCAGTACCTAAAATAAGTCAAGAGAATCCCTCGTTGTGAATACAATATTGTTGTCAATGGAATTGAGTTGTGAAATGACCTGTCATCAAGTCTGTCAGTCATCAAACTCAGCTAAAAAGGTCAAAATGTTGTAATCAAAGGTGTCGAGTTGTGAAATTACCTATCATCAAATATGTCAGTCATTAAACTCAACCAAATACACACTCAATAATTATTTAGATTTCTCGCCAAGGGTCAAGATCATTTACATGACCGGTGAGTGAGCGAGTCAGCCATTAAACTCAGTTCAGGAAATCCGTCGCTGTCAACACTATATTGTTGTCATGGATGATGACTTGTTAAATGAGCTGTCAAAACGTGTTATCACATGAAACTCAGTTAAAACATCCTTCGTCAACATAACTATCTTCTTATTAAGGGTGATGACACGTCAGTGCATATGTCAGTGATGCAAAATTTCTCTATAGAACTCGAAAAAAACCACCTTCGAAAATTCTGAATCATTTTATCACTTCACTGAGTTTCGAGTTCCCATATTATGAGTGATGACACGTCAGCGACATTGTCAGTCAACACTTTATGGACTTTTCCCTCACAAATATTCATATACTAATCAGCGATTCTAGTATCCCCAATCTAGAATCATGTCCCTCCCTGTTCCTACCGGGTTACCATAACGTTTGGCGTTTGTGGGTGCGTGGGTGGGTTTCATTATCGTATTATGGCCGTGTTTGCGGTGCGGGCGTGCATTTCCGCTAAATTGGTATGTGCACCTTAACTGTGAAGTTGCCATTTGGTTCCTCTTTCGTAGTAGTGCAAGAAAAACAAAAGCCACGTTTAAATGGGAGAATCATGAGTTGCTTAAATTATTTCACTCCCACCCTCCCCTTCCTCCGACTCACTGGATGCGTTTAGTTTAGAAAATGTGGCACAATGCATTTTATGCGTTTGCTTCGTCAGTTGGCAACAATGCATTCTGTTGCACAATCTGCTCGGTTGTTGCTTTGTTTGCTGCGTAAATAAAATGTTAAAATCAGGAATGAGGCAGCATTTGAATTAGTTGAGCTTTAAACTTCTTCAAGGAGGGTGTCGGAATAGCTTCCAATTACCTGACTATTAATTCAGTATTGCAGCGTTAAAGGAACTGTTGCCAATTGGCGGTAAGAAAGAAGGCAGAAACATCATCTGCCCAAGGACCTCTAGCACTGTGTTTAACTCTCAGTTTGTGGATATATTGTAAGACAAAGAATATTTGGTGCTTGGTCTTCAGTGATTGAAATTCCTAAGGACATCCTAGAAGTGATGGGAGCCTTGACAATGCAGTTTTGAAGTCGGAGTTCGTTTTCAAGTTGCGACTACTCTCCTATAAAGCGAATTAGCGCCTCGATATATATTCCATATTATTCCAATTTCGAAGTCAACGAAATTCCGGATAAACTGGCGAGGCAACTAAATAGCAAGAGATTCTTTAGTGCTCTGAGACCGACTATAGCTGAAAACTTTGCCAATAAAAGCAGTTTGCACTCAAAACAGCTTCAGTGCCAGCAAAATTGGGACTCTGATTGAAAATCTCAGCACGACTTATGGGACTCTTTTGAGCTAATAAGTCAAAACTCTCACTAGAAATTGCAACCTCTAAGTTACCTAATACAGAGGAGGATTGTGGGGTTCCTCATTAAACTCAATAACATCATCCCCGGGTTGGTGGATTTGCATACTGGAATAGTGGGAACTTGAGACTTATTATATATGCTACAATTCAGCTCTGGCCACCAGAAGATATAAACATTCTTCGTCATCTATGATGAACAACTTTAATCAGGCTAAGGGTCAGACCTGAAAACCCATAAAGAGACTAAGTTCTGGAACAATTCCATATAAAATGCTTGCTCATCCACAAAAGATGTATTTGGAATCACCTCCCAACTGGTCTGAGTATGTTTATTTTTCTCTCCCACTTCTCTTCTACCTAATCTAAGTTTCTCAAGTCAGTTCTAGTGTCCTCCTCTATTACTACAGACTTTCCCAAAAAGATTTCGTGGGACATTGTCGAAAAATGAGAGACCATTTCTCGTTTGCTGAAATGGGATCGAAACGATTACCTCAGCAAAATAAAAGGATTTTCCTTTTCCTGTCCACGCATTTCCAATTACCACATTTGTTACCTGCCCCATGGCATCTTAACTGCTCCAAGGACGAAATTAAGCACTAAAATGCACTTATTTACGAACTCTCCGCCAACGTGCTTTATCGGCAAAAAGGGAAATTCGATTTTTCCAAGTAACTGAACTGGAAGTCAAATAGTTCAGTGTGCAGCCAGGAAGATGCGTGCAGAGCTGCCGGCAGAATGCAAGCAAGTGCATTAGACAAAGCAACGAAGGCCAAGTGAAAGGCAAATAGGAATCACAAAAAACAAGAACAAAAACAAAAAACAGAAGGAAATTCTACGCGTAGAACAAAAGGAGTAGATGAAGGAAAAAGGTGCACCAGGCGCAAAAGTGTCTGAATATTCATTATCCTCGCTGTGCTGCATCATCAATTGAAACTTTTCTCATTCTCATTTTCAGTTTTTTCCTTTTTGTATTTTGCTATTTGTTTTTTTCCACTGCAATTGAAGCGTAAGCAGAAAATTATGACACTGAGGCGGGTTTTCAGTTTCCTTTTTTTGCCTTTCTTTGCTTTATGAAAAGTTCTTAATGCAAATTTAAAAAGTTGCCTTGACTTTGATAGGAAAATCAGGAGCAAAAAACTGCACAATAAAGATCGACGAATCAAACTATCAAAGTTAATTGGAAAAAGTAACGACGTGCTGTGTGGGACAGTTTTGTTCTTAGAACATTTGATTTCTAATTGGAACTATCTCGCTGGAACTTTGGTGACAGTTCACGTGGATAAATAAACAACTTGACAGACTTCATTGTACAGGAAGAGGCCAACTTGGAAGATTTGAGAGAGAGTGTACAGAGGAGATTTCAAATTTAGTGGCTCTTATGTTGCACTAAGGTGGCAGGAAACATCTTTGTTACCCGAATATTGCTGAAAATATCAGTAGTTATGCAAAGGTTAAGAAAGGTGGTACAGTAAGTATATTTCCTTGACAAGAAGTTCTCTAAATTTTGCTGAGAATTATTTTTAGTTGCATAAGCGTTTTTGAAAGGTTGCAGAATCAAGTTTAAGTGGCAAAGAAGATGATTTTACCATAAAAAATGTTCCATAAATGTTGCCACATTAAATTTTCAGTTGAAAAAAGTTGTATGATGGTTGGAAAAAAATATCGTGACATGAAAGTCGTTAAAATGTACCTGAAAAAGATATTTCAATGTAAGGAATTTAATAAATCTTGCCGAAAAAATCATGACGGCGAAAAAGTTGCTGAAATGTTGCATACAAAATTATTAATTCCACAAAAGTTGCATAAAGGTTGCAGAAAATGGCATTATTAACCATAAATATTCATAAATGTCATTGGAAAAAAGTTGCAGAAGTTTTTGAAATGTTTCTAAGGAACATTTTTCTTTGTATAAAAGTATCATAAATGTTGAATAACACATTATTACTTTCAAAAGAGTTGTTAAAATGTTGATGAGACACAGTTTTAGTTGCATAAAAGTATCATAAATGTTGCATAAAACATTATTACTTTCGAAAGAGTTGTTAAAATGTTGATGAGACACAGTTTTAGTTGCATAAAAGTACCATAAATATTGCAGAAGAAATCTTGAATGGGAAACATGTTGTTGAAATGTTGCATAAGAATGTATTAATTCCACTACAATTGCATAAAGGTTACAGAAAACCTGTTTCATTTCAAACAATTTTCTTCAAATATTTCCAATAAAATTATTTGCTGCATAGGAGTTGTATTAAGCTTGCAGAAAATGTCTTTACTAACAAAAAAATTGAATAAATTTTGCTAGAAAATAATTTTAATATGTAAAATAGTTGAGAAGTGGATAAAATGTTGCTGAGAAACATCTTTCATTGCATACGAGTATCATGAATGTTGAAGAAAAAGTGATAAAAAAGTTCTAAAAATGTTGAGAAACAAATTTCACTGCATAAGAGTATCATAAATGTTGCAGAATAAAAATTGAACAGAAACAAATTTGCTAAAATATTGTGGAGAAACATCTTTCATTGCATACGAGTATCATGAATGTTGCAGAAAAATGTTTAGTCAAAGAAGGCGATAAAATGTTGCTGGGATAAAGTATCAGCATAAATGTTGCAGAAAAAGCTACAAGGTAAAGAAGTTGCTTATTTGTTGCTGAACAATTTAATAAATACACAAAAGTTGCAGAAAAGGTTCAGAGAACATATTTTGTTGCAAAGAAGTTGCTCAAGTAATTTTGCGAAAATATTAAATTTATCGTCCTGAGGTATACTACAGTTGACAAAAATGCTGCTAAAACACGTGTTGTTGTTGCAAAGAAGTTGCCACAATGATGCAATAAAATTCAAGTCCCGGAAACAATTCTTTCATTAAGTAATAGTTGCACAGAAGTTTCAGTAACTTTGGAGGTTTGATTCTGAATATCTAATTACTAATTGGTGAAAATCCTGATGAATCTCGAAGCTCTCTTAGGCACTTAAACTATGTCCTTATGAACACTATGTATTCTACTCACCAAGACGACTATAATTCTAGTTCGAACACCTTCACCTATCAGACGCGCATCTCGTCAATTGCCGCCTGTGGCACTTGCTGCTGCAGATGGGCAGCGGCACGGTCGCCAGCACTTCCGCCGCTGCCCCCGACCAAGTTGGTCGTTGCTGTTGTCATTCCAATGCTGTCCACCACAGCGTGCGTGTGCGCGTGCGCATGATGGTGCGAGTGTCCCTTAGTGGAGGGAGCACTACTGACGCCGCTGCTACTGCTGCCATTCGAGGGCGTCTGATCTACCAGATTCATGCCGACGCCAACGCTTATGCCGCCAGCACCGATGCAGCCGGCTGGCGTGGACGAGGCGGTGCGTATGGGAGGACGTGGTGCGCGTATGTGATGTTGCAAGGTGCTGCTATTGCTAGCATTGCCCAGGCCTGTCATGACGTTGCCATTTGGCTGATGTTTATTTTGTTGGTGCTGTTGCTGTTGTTGTTGCTGCTGCTGCTGCTGTTGCTGTTGCTGATACTGCTGCTGTTGCTGGGCATCTATAAAGGGAGTACAAAAAAGTTGATAAATTAGTTTTCTGTATTCAGACACACACACACACACAGACAATATGCAGTAATAGACACACACAAACACAAAACAAGAACACAGTTTTCGGAACTGTCACTGTGCGTAAATCTGCGCTGCTTGTTGTCTGTTTCCACATGACGAGTCACTTTTTGCCGTGGCATGTGGCTGTATGAGTTTTTTACATGCACCCATTCTCGGAGTCGCTCACTCAGACTGACTCACTCACTCACCACATACGGAGGCAGTTGGACAGTCTGTCAGGCAGACAGGCATTGTCTCTATGCCCCATGCATGCTCGCTCATAGTGGCATGTAAATTGCAACGGGGCTTTATGCCGCTTGAAATGTTCGCTGGCATTTCACAATACGCCAAAGAATGCAATTCGGAAATTCCAATTAGGTTAAAACTTTATTGAAGATAGAGAGAGAGAAAGCCATACACAGGGAAGGAGGAGGAGAGGTCGTAATAGACTGCTGAAAAAGTGCAAATATGCAGGAATTCCGTTAGCAGTTGAAATTTGAATTCTTGTTTTTAAATCAGTGCTTAAGAGCCCCGCAGCCAATATTGTAGTGGCGTTGGTGGCACTCCTTCCGTACTCTTTAAGGGGTCTGAGGTTGGTGGGCAATTCGTTTTTCCCTGATCCTTCTAGCGATTGCTTTAAGTTGTTTATGAGTTTGGTATTTTCACTAACAATATATATATATATATATATATATATATATATATATATATATATATATATATATATATATATATATATATATATATATATATATATATATATATATATATATATATATATATATATATATATATATACAGATAAGACATCCTATTTCAATAGTCAATGATTCTATCTCTTTTGAACATTGGTATATACTATGCTTCTTCTTTCACCCCAATGGAGCTGATTACTTCGCTTTATAGAAAGTATAGAAAGTGTCCTCGAAAGCAGATATTAACCATTAAAACTCATGAGAATTGGCGGATGAGTTCAGTTGTGAATTGGCTGCTGAAGTTTTGAATGTGAAATGGAAGTTAAATTGGAACGTTGTATAAAAATACATTGCTTTGGTGCAGACTTCTGACATCGTTATCATTTTCAAAAGTAATTGGTGGTTGAACTAGAAGCAGCTGACGGGGCGAGGCTGATGCCACTAAAAGTTTCGCTCCCTATAAATCACCTTCATTGGATGGGAGCATTCCAAATGATGCTGAAGCTTACGCAGGATTGGGTAATACCTTGGCTTGAGGTAGTTTTAAAAGCCTGTCTTCAAATTAACTGCCAGCTGTGGACGAGCAAAGGTCCTGTTTATCCCAAAGGCAGGAAAAAGAGTTCATATATTTTGTTCAACGATTTTCGTGCATGTAGCGTGTCCTCGTCATAGGAAGGTGAAGGACATTTTTATTCCCAATATATAACTCTTATTTATTGAGATCGTAAAAAATGGAAGCGATCTTACAAAGTTTGGTTTATTATAGTAAAATTCATATTGGAATAACTTTATAAGTAGCATCATATAAGGTATTACAATGTTTTTTGATTATAACATATATAAATATATTTTCCTTCTAAGGAAGCATCGCAAGATTTCATCCTCCTAATAGATCCTATATCATTAATTAGTGGAACATCGTTCAAAGTTTTGTTTGAGTACGTTTCTATACTTGTATTGCCTTCACAATAAAAAACGTGAAGCTTTACAACGTAAATTTCCTTCCTAGATTCAGCAATACAAGTACTTTCCGCTGCCGATTTCTATTACTAAAATTCTCGTGTCGGGGCGTATGAGTGACATTAATTATTAGCTCCAGTGAAAATTTCATGCGTGAGCATAAGAAATAAGTAAAAATTAATTACAAATTAAGCAACTGAGCAGAGCGTGTACTGACTTCCGCTGCAAAAACAAATGTCAATAAAAATGTAAACTCAAGAACAACAACAACAACAACAACAACAACAACAATAACAACCAGAAGAAAAACGCCAAACAACAACTACACGCAGACTAACGGCAACAACGGCAGTTGAATGAGACAACATTGTGCTGCATAACAAAACTGCTGTTTACAAATTGACTCTGCTGTTCGAAATGACAATATTTGCTGAGCTGCACGAAGCTCAACCGAACGGAACTGAGCGCTGTGCTGCATTGTGTGGCGCTGAGCTTTGTGACCTGCATAAGCGCCGCAACGATGGGCGCCAAGCGGTTGCGCAGCAGCACCTCAAATGCATGGGACCCATATACAGACTACGACGGTAGCGTGTATTAACATGTACGCAATCACACGCACACATCTAGTTGCACACACACATGCATGCGCGCTCCCACACAGAAGAGCTCGTAAAAAGCAGCATAACAATTGCACGCATTTGCCACGTTTCCTTTTCCGTTTCACTCGCTGCGAGTATCATGTCATCGCTCCACGCATTCTGGTTGTTGTTGGCACTGTTGCCACCGGTGCTGTTGTTGTCCTTGTAGCTGCTGCCTGCCTCCGTTTCCGTGGCACTTTTAGTTGGCTTTCATCTAATTTTCTGTGTAAATTTGAATTTGATTAGTCATAGCGTAAAAGTAGTGCCAACATTTTACTCGTGCATTGCGTATGAATTTATCTCAGTGTGTAAGGTAAGTGGCTTTGTGTGTAAGTGAGTGTCTATGTATGTGTGTGTGTTATATTGTAACAATGTTTTTTTCTATAAACTGCAGTTTTTCTATTCATTTTATCACTTTTTCTGTGGTTTTTCGGGATGTTTTTCAAATTCTTCCCTGTGCTTGAGTGGATTCATTTTGTTCTGTTGTGTGCGTTTCTCATAAGTTTTATGTATGATTGCCTTCGTTGTTGTGCAATTTAACGACCATTTCTGTATGAGAAAGGGAATCTATGGTACCACTTTCGGCGACTTTTACCAGGACACTAAAGAGAAGGTGTTATGCTCATGCATAGATGTGAATAGGTTTGCTTTAATTTGTTTAAGTAGCCTATAAACGAAGGAAGTAGCCTCATCTTTATACTGAAGAACAAGAAGAATATTAGTCGCAACGAAGTCTGAAGTCTTATCTATATATATTATATAATATATATGTTATATAGTCTTATCTTTTGTTTTATAAACTCATTATATTGTATCAAAATAGGCATGGTCCTGAAGTCCTTCTGTTTTAACATATTTTTCTATTCGATTCGAAAGCTTTATTTGCTAGTACTCAGTTCCCCAAACCCTTGCACACTTAAGTAATTATGGTGTAAGGTGGTCTAATAGTGATAATAAGAATCATGACTAAACCTGAATAAACATTACAGCGCATGATGTTGCTATCTCCTTTTCACAAATGTCTTCTAAAAGTTAATTTTAATTAGTGATGTTGACAACATTCTCGAAGGTGTTGGTATGTCCTGAGCACTCGAAATGAATAATAATGTATTAATGGTTCAGTGCAGTTGTGACTTGAAAGCAGTGGCTTAGTAGTGAAACTAACACTTGTGAATCTCTGGTATTCAGTTAAACTTTAGAAACAATTTAATAATTAATTTTATGTAATATTAAACAATTTTTATAAATATTTAATTAATACAACAAGTGTTTCTATATAATTTGACACAATTCAGCCGCTTTAACTCATTATAAGGATCTATTTATATAGTTACTCCTAGAGATATAAGTTGTTCTTTCATAATACCTGATGTATAAGACTTCTTAGGGGTTTTAATAGTGCTAAGAATCCTATATAGAGTTGCAAAGACTGCACATATTCATTTTAGGTTACCTGCAACTAACGGCTCATGCCCCTGAAATCTTACTGCTCACACCTGCAGGCGGTGCACCCTGGTCAACCAGAGTAACTGAAGTGAAGATGTGGTACAAAATCCATTTGGGATCTTAGGTCAGGGCTAACGAGAGAGGGAACTTTGGTGATAAATTTAGTTTAAGGGTTCACCAAAGAGTGCGAGGTATGTGGAGTTTCGCACTTTAGAGTATGGAGGCGTAGGAGTACTAAAGGTACCAACGGCAGCGTCCATATCCACGAACCAGGATGCTACCACCCAATAAAATACTGCCAAGTTTAGGGTTGTACAAAGCCGGGGGATCAAGTTACAGGAGCCTCGCATGATGGTTACAGGAGTCTCGGATGATGGGCCCCAAAACTGTTGATGAGCACCCCCGCAAATGTTATAGGGAACATGATTTAAGGATATGCACCTGGAACGTCCGAACCCTTAATACGGAAGGTGCCTCTGTCCTGCTGGTTGAAGACCTCTTAAGGTATAAAGCAAACTGTCGTTTGACATACCTTGTTATGTGGCCAAACTAGACTCCAATGTCAACTCATTTCGAAAAGCAGAAGTCGAGTGTAATGACAGGATAAAAACTTAATTCCGTGGTACTTTCTGTTACCTTAAATTATGCGATCTGCAGTTAATTATAAACATTTATATATAAAAGTTCAGTTCGACATATTTTTATGCAATTTTCAATTATGCATTCCCTGGTATAAATTGGTATCCTTACAGTGTAGCGATAAATTTGCCAAGACACACCACAGTCACCCTTCCGAAAAATATTAATTACAATTAACAATTAAAAATAATCACAAAAAAGGCAATTAAAAATTATATTACACAGAAATTAATTTTTCACGGTAAATAATCGGCTTTCGGGCAAATATGCACCGCGCACACACACTCGCACACACTCGCGACGTGCCCCATAAATTTGATACTTAAGTGCAGTTATTTTTCAAAAACCTTACACGCAAATTTGCGCTAATTATGCACGCGCGCAAACATACACGGCCACGCACACTCGCAGGCCCTCGCCTGCCGCCGCACGCACACAACACAAATCATGGCGCATTGTGCAAGCGACAACGGAAACGGCATAATGCCACGCCCCGCACAATTGACTGCTGCCGTTGCCATTGCTGCCGTTGCTGTGGCTGCCGCTGCGGTCGGCATTGTGTGCGCCGCTCTTGTGTGGTCAAATGGAAAATGCAACGCAACGCTACGCAACGGAACGCAGTGCAATGGTACGCAGGGCGTCCGCAGGCAGCTCTCTGCGGCAAGTGTGCGTGGAGAGCCGTGAGTGGCGCGTTGCATTGCCGCATGCATTTTTGAGTTATGATGCCATTTCCGGCTGTCATGCATTCTAATGAAGTTCCGCTGTTCAAATTTGAATGTGAATTAGAATTTTTGCGTTTTTGGCGTCATTTTTTGCCAGTTTATCTGAAATATTGCTTCAGTTGCATTCGGTTACATCTGCTTGCAACTAATTTCTAACTAGTTGTGCCGCTTATAATTGCGTGGCCATGCATTATCATTGCCTTTTGCCTGCTGTCCGGATGTGATATAAAACCGTGCAATTTGTTGGTAATCACCTCTGAAGTCTTTAGCTCGTTTCGAAATATCATTTTGATCCCTCCCGTTGATGCGTGATACTTGTTTGGAATTTTTATTGCCCATTAAGGGAACAAGGTGACCAGGTGATGGTACTGAGGATTGAATGCAACTACAGGCAGGCGCAGCTACAGGCAGGCGCAGTTACAGGCAGGCGCTAGCAATGTGCTTTACAAAGGTTTTATGAATATGATTTTTACTTATAATGTTTCAAACATCATAAACATTTTCTCATTTAGTTCATTTCCGCTTTTAGTTCAGCAATGAATTGCCATCAATCGTCATCGAGCGACAGAGCACATAAAGTATGTTAGCCCTGAAGCTTCAAGGACGAACTAATTGCAAAGGAAACTGAAAATTCTTCATCTACATCAGTCGTATAAGGTCAAACGCCTTCAATGCCATTCTGTGTTGATTGTTCACATCTACCGTCATTGATGATTACCACCTTACCCTGCAGCTTAGTGGGGTGGGCCGGAGAGCCGCCGGACAAGGCTGTCTCCAAGCACTCAGGCATTGATGCCAATTATACAACCCTGCAGCTTACTTACTTTCATTGTTTATCTACAGTGTTACCACAACTGACATGTCAGTTGGAAAGTTAAAATGCTATGAAGAGACAAATGGCATGTGCTCAACAGAGTTGTATAGTTGTAATGCTAAGGCAATGGAATGTGAAGTATCTACTATAACTTTAAAGAGCTTCAACTACTTGATATGACGGATATAAAGCTTTAAGTGACTTGTCAAGAAGAATGTCAGGCAGTTGCAAGTGACAAGTCATATATACTGTAATGTATCTATGAAGCTTCAAATTACATAATTGGTGGAGTGTCAAAGAGCTTGAATGTTGCCAATGACTTGTCATCTGTATCGGTAGGCAACTTTGACATGTGAAATGAAAGGCATAAATCTACAAATGACATGTCAGTTCCAAAGTTAGATAGATTGTAAGCCTTAAATGACTTTTCAACTGGAATGTTAGATACCCACTTAGTTGAAAATGACATGCTACCGGAAAGATCAGACACCAACATAGTTAAAAATGACTTAAAATCTAAAATGTCAGCCTCCTACTTAATTGAAAATAATATGTCATCTTCCATGTGAAACACCCAGATAGTTGACAATGACTAATCATCAAAACAGCGACTCTGTTAGCTTTGGTTTACATTACATATAATCTGGAATTTAAAGCACATTTAAAGCAATAAATGACTTGTCAAGAAGAATGTCAGTTACCTACTTTGGTGAAAATGACATGTCATCTGCAATGTCAGTTACCTACTTTGGTGAAAATTACATGTCATGTGTCATGTCAGGTAGCTTTGTCTAATCTAATGATGAATTTCAAAGGCGAAGCACTAAATGATATGTCATCGGGAAGATCACGCATACACATTTAGTTGAAAATGACATGTCATGTGCCATGTCAGGGAGCTGTTCCTCTTATAATAAATAATCTGGAATTCAAACCATACATAAAGCAATAAATGACATGTCATCTGCAATGTCAGTTATCTAATGTGGGGAAAATGAGTTGTCTTGTGTAATGTCAGGTAGCTTTGTCTAATCTAATGATGAATTTCAATGGCAAAGGACTAAATGATATGTCATCGGGATGATCAGGCATACACATTTAGTTGAAAATGACATGTCATGTGCCGTGTCAGGGAGCTGTCCCTCTTATAATAAATAATTTGGAATGGAAACCACACTTAAAGCAATAAATGACTTGTCATCGGCAATGTCAGCTACCTACTATGGTGAAAATGACATGTCATCATACAACATAAAGCTGTTATGTAGCTTTTTTAATATGATAAATAATCTGAAAGGCAAATAAGACAAAGTAGACGTCTGCAAGATTAGAGAACTACTTTGATGAAAATGACATATCATCATACCACATAAAGCTACACATGACATGTCATCTCTAAAGTCTGACGCTTACTTACTAGAAAATTAGCCGGTATTTGCTATAATTGACACCCACTTAGATGAAATTGTTCACTTACTTGGCAATGACATGCCATCTGTAATGTCATGTAGCTACACATACACACAACTGACGGTATCTCCGCATTATTAGATAGCTTCAAAGTTGCCAATGACACGAAGTCGGACCAGACAAGTGCCGGGAAGCCAGCACCACAAAAGGAAACGCGAGTAACAGAATGTAGGCGAGATTCTTTATAAATATTCAATATACTCGCATCCTGCGTGTATATAGCTGAGTGCGGGGTTGTGCGCCGGTGCGTATTTGCAGTTTCTTTTATTTTAGTTTCAGTTATGAAACACGCATCCACGACTAAGACTGACTCTGATGCCGTCGCTGACTGACTGACGAAACGAGAGAGTTTGCTTGAGTGGGCTTGTGGGAGGGGCGAACAGCACCCAGTGGCCTAACAAACCCAAGGCGCAATTCACGCTGAGTGAGTGGCTTTCAACACAGCTAGAAATCAATTTAATCCACATGGATTTGTTGCTCGTTGCTTTGTTGTTTGTTTGCCGGGTTGTGCTCCGGAAAGAAAGAACTTATACTACTCCGTATGCGTGCGTACGAATATGTTAATGCTCGCACATGCATCGGGAAGCAGGCACTCATAAATATTTCATGAGTTATGCTACCCCGAGTGATGCTGCTAAGCACTCATTTCGTGCCACTTGCAGACGCCGTCGTACGTTATGGCTAAAATATGCCTTTTTGAATTTTTCAAATATTGATGAAATTTTGCACGTTTATTGACATGACAAGCGTCTTCACTGGACGGGTTGGGATCCTTGTTTGGCGGCGTGCTCAGTTGTTTCGCTCTTTGGTTCCCTGTTCGGTTATTTTTGCTGTTTAGATTGCTTGCGCTGGCATTAACTTCATTTCGTAATCAGGCAGGCTATTTTAAGCACACCCACACACGCACACAGGCTCACTCATAAATCCAATTTAATTGTATGAGTGTGCGTAAACAGGGAAATAAAAAGGTCTGCTCTGCTTTAGGTACATGTTTATCTCGGCCACTTTGCCTGGCGATGTTAACACGCACCTCTTAAATGATAAACTTAGTTGGCTAAGAGCGGGGTTTGGTTGGTTGGCTGGGTGGGGAAAGGGAACTCTGCGCTGCCTCGTCATGGCTACGTGAGCCATTTGTTGCTTCGACACACTTTGATTTGCGTTGCTGCTATGGCTCTGACTGCTTTTTTAAACTGACTTCGTCCTCACTCCTCCTTCTCATCCTTCGCCTGCACCGCTTTTTCAGTTCTACTCTCCTTCTCGTAAGTAGGGGCTCATAAATTTCACATTATTTACTGCCATCGCTTTGCATTTTTTGAGAAATAACATATTTTAAATTTCGTTGCCGTTTTCGTTGTCGTTTTCGTTTTCTTTTTCGTTTGTTTTCGTTGCTCCTTGGCGCTTTGGTGTGGGTACGTGTGAGTGCGCTGTACGCATCCTGGCTCCTGTCGTGGCTGATTTACTTCCGCTACATTTGACATATGTGCTCAGAGCCACTAAATATTCTACAATGCCTTGGCTAGTGCTCATTGTGGTTGTTGTTATTGCTGTTGTAGTTGCTGTTGTTGTTATTGCTATTGTTGTTGCTGTTATTGCTATTGCTGTTGTTGTTGTTGTTGCTACTGCTTGTGCCATTTTGGCTGTCACCTTTTTGACCACTGCGGCGATTTATGCTCCTCACTGCCCGTGCCCGTACGTGTGCAATTTGCTTTATGAACTGTTTATTGCACATATTTCGTACTCCTGCGCCGCATCCCATGTTCCGGTGTACGACCATGCTTATGTGGCCAGAGGGGATTTTGGTAATGACGACCTTATTCCAAGTGGTTATTTCTAAGCTGCCCAAAATCATTTTCGCCCTAATCAAAGTGAAATGGTTCTGTAAATTATTGTATTCAAATTGAAATGGAAATTGAAATTTGTTCGGCAACCACACCTACAAAATATGCTTTGATCCTTTTTTTTTAAATCTTAAGTCAAATGGTGACAGTGATTTATGCCCTGGGTTAGTCAAATTGGACTTTTAGTGCAGATTCTAATGTAAGAGATTTCCATTCATCTTGCACACTTAAAATCCCATTTCTTATGAAGCGTGTCTGGGAGTTTTGGTAGAGCAATTCACTCAACGTGGCAAACTCTTGCAGGTGGTTTGAATGCTGCCTTAGTTAGCTTTCTGTGCGGTTACAAAGTGAATTGATTGGCCTTATTAAAGAATTATTTAAGAAGCTTGGTGTAACAGGATTTTGGAAGCTTTAAGATATTTGCCATTGTTCTGTAAAAGGCGGCCAACTTGGAGTATATTTAAGGCCAGGCCACATATCAAAGCGCTACTACAGTGGAGGTCTGACATGGATGGTAAGTATATGCTTCAATCAGAGAGCCATCAAAAATACAATATTTGGTACGATATAACGATAGAACTAATTCATATGTCGCTTGTGTTAGTGGTGTTATTAGACTGTTAAATGAGACCAGGAAGCGGCAGCTAGAAGCTCTTGGCGTTCTTTCTACTCTTCACTCAAAATTGTTATGAATTTTATATCTTTTGTTTCCAGAACTTTTCTCTCTTCATCTTATCATTAGATGAAGAGAGAAAAGTTCTGGAAATAAAATATGTAAATTTTGAGTAAAGAATAGAAAGAACGACAGGAGCTTCTTGGTGCCCATCTCTGCTCTAACTCCTATATTATTAGTCAAATTATCCCATTAGAATCTTATGGGATCATTTGACTAATAATATACGAATTAAAGCAGAGATGGGCACCAAGAAGCTGCTGTCGTTCTTCCTATTCTTCACTCGAAATTGTTATGAATTGTACTTCTCTTACTTCCTGAGCTTTTGTCCCTTGGTCTAATGGGATTATTAGACTAATAAACAAGAGCAGAGATACTCAGATTGAAGCTCCTGCCGTTCTTTCAACTATTTTGGAAACCTCTTTTTAATAAATTTTATAAATTTTATTTACTGAACTTGGTCTAATGGGGTTATTAGACTAATATATAAGAGCAGAGAAGGGTAGCTTCCAGCTCCTGTCGTTCTTTCTATTCTTTACTCAAAATTGTTATGAAATGTATTTCTCTTATCTCCTGAACTGTTGTCCCTTGATCTAATGGAATTATTTTACATATTTTATTTCCAGAACTTTGCTCTCTTCATCTAATGGGATCATTTGACTAATAATATACGAGTTAGAGCAGAGATGGGGACCAAAAAGCTTCCGGCTTTTTTGTACTATTTTTCTACTATTTTTCTACTATTTTTCTACTATTTTTCTTCTCTTTTTCTACTATTTTTCTACTCTCTTTCTACTCTTCACGCAATATTTTTATGAATCTTACATATTTCATTTCCCGAACTTGTGTTATTTTGCTCAGAAAACTTTCCTCTTTTGACTGGTGGTAAGATTCCTCCTTCAACAGCTTTCATTGCAGAGCTACAATTTTCATGATGTTGTTCTCTGAGCAGACTGACAAAAAGTCCTGTCTATTTTCCTACAACTTTTATGGGTTTTCCTGTCGATTTACGGGTATTCCTTGCAGTTGGTGGCTGTTGTTGTTGTTGCTGTAGCATGTGTCGTTGACCTGTTCATAGTTTTGGTGCCCATCTCCTCTCTTCATCACGTCAAACTAACAATTGAACAATTTTGCTATTAAACTAATTTCGAGGAATCAAAATCGTTTCGTTGCACTGAAGCAGTGTCGTCGCCTGATTCAGCAACTTTTTATTTAAGCCTTTGTTCTGGAAATATCTCCCAATTTTTTAAAAAGTTGTTTACTTGACAATTTCACGCTTCAAGGGAACTTTCACGTGTACGTGTCTGCGAGTGTGTGTGTGTGCCTAAAAGTATGCACGGGTTTTTTGTTTTGATGCCACTCTGAGTACATTTAAAGCAAAAACAATGAAGCGTAAACGATTTTTGCTGACACTTACGAGAGTATAAAACATATTGTGTAGTACAACATAAGCTATAAAATTGCTGCAGTAACTACAACAGCAACAGCAACAAGAACAAAAACCACACAAAGCAGGCAAGAGAACAGCGCCAGAGAAAAAACGCACACAAAGCCACACAGACGCATACATACATAAATAACTCTATTCAAACGCGATAATTGAAATTTCAGCAAAGTGAACAAAAAACCAAAAAAGCAACAAACAACAAAAACAAACAACAACACCGAATAAAACCAACAAACAAAAATTTTCCAATGAACAAAAACAGAAAAAATGACGACGAAAAAACCGTCCGTAAATAGCGTTCTTTATGAATGCGCTTGTTGTTGGTATTGTTGTTGTTGTTGTTGTTGATGGCGTTAGCGTTTTCGTTTTGTCGTTCCGTTGTTCGGATATTGCTTTGTGTTCTCGATATGCTCGATGATGTACCACATCAGTGATGGTGAGGGGGGCAGCGGGACTCCCATGCATGGAACGGAATATTGTCAAACATCAAATGATGACAAACTTTTTACGCTCAATTGCAGTTTTTATGCTCGTACACGCCGCCGCACGCTCCCAGCCGGGGTTAATTTATTTTGTTCTTTATTAAATGTTTCATGGTAACGCTGGAAAGTGTTCGTTGTTACTACAGACACACACTCACACACACTTGTGGATGTGTGCCTGTGTGTGTGTCGTTTGTTATTGGAGCTATTTTTGCTATTGAGTCGATTCAGCATTGTTAGAAGGATATTTTTCCCCTCTCCAATACCACAAAATAATGCGAATGTGATCTAAAAATAGATCTAAAATTATCATGGCAATCTTTTTTGGGAGCAAACCTCTTTCAAAGGATTCTAAACAAAACAAGTGTATTTCGTTATTTAGTTATTCGGTATGCGAACAGTCAAATTTCTCAGTTGTTCATATAAACAAGAACTCTATTAGATAATTTTATTATAGAAGAGCACTTTGTGACATACAAGAATAAACAAAGTTACATTAAGAAATATATGAAGAATATTAAAGATGATCTGCTGTTGTTGTCTCTCTCTCTTTCTCTGTCTCTTTTACATAGCTCGAACACTGATTCATCGAGTCATTATGAGCCCTGAATGTCGCTGTCGGTTCCTTTCTTAAGGGAGTAATACTAAGCCAATCAATATGAGTCAGCAATACCGCTGTTACTTTCTTTCAAAGGGCTCTTATACTATGATTCATAAAGAGTCTTATACTATGAGTCGAAAAAACTTGTATACTATGTGTCCTAAAGACTCTTATACTATAATTCATAAAGACTCTTATACTATGAGTCGTAAAAACTTGTGTACTATGTTTCCTAAAGACTCTTATACTATAATTCATAAAGACTCTTATACTATGAGTCGTAAAAACTTGTGTACTATGTTTCCTAAAGACTCTTATACTATAATTTATAAAGACTTTTATACTATGAGTCGTAAAAACTTGTATACCTTGTGTCCTAAAGACTTTTATACTATGATTCATAAAGACTCTTATACTATGAGTCGTAAAAACTTGTATACTATGTGTCCTAAAGACTCTTATACTATGATTCATAAAGACTTTTATACTATGAGTCGTAAAAACTTGTACACTATGTGTCCTAAAGACTCTCATACTATAAATCATAAAAACTCTTATACTATGAGTCGAAAAAACTTGTATACTATGTGTCCTAAAGACGTTTATACTATAATTCATAAAGACTCTTATACTATGAGTGGTAAAAACTTGTATACTATGTGTCCTAAAGACTTTTATACTATGATTCATAAAGACTCTTATACTATGAGTCGAACAAACTTGTATACTATGTGTCCTAAAGTCTCTTATACTATGATTCATAAAGACTTTTATAAGAAAATAAATATATATGCTTAAAGTTCTACTGCGGGAATGTAGAAAAGTTCGTTATCATGTCAACACACGAAACTGGAGATTGTAGCGATTTGTCAGTGTGCCCACATACCACACAGATAAGCACCTGCCCTTCAGCTGGAGGAAGCAGGAACTGCCTGGAGTTCCGCTGTTCATACTCTAAACCGTTTTCCCTGCATTCCGTTGATATGAGGAAACTTCAGAGCTCCCATCTCCATTCTGAATGTTGTCTCGTTATATGACAACATAACCTTCCTCCCTGGTCTTGCCAAATTGCAGCAGTGGAGAAGTTCCTTAAGAAGGTGTGAGGGGGTTGACTACATTATGGCTTCAGCCCACAAGCCCCCTGCCCTTTAGCACTTGTCAAATGTGCGAATACAATCATAGTCGAGATTTTTGCATCGCGATGTTGTGGTTATACAAAATTGTTGAGAGATACGAGAATGTGTGTGTGTGTGTGTGTGTGTAGAGACACTTTTCATATGAAATGACTTAATTTTTCACCCTGTCACATTCACACACGCCAATATTCACGCCACTTACTCACTGGTAAGTGCAGGTATGCCATCAAAGACACCATTCTCTTTCTTCCTTCCTTTTTTTGGTTTTCCTTCCAATTTCTCACATTTCCATTTCAGCCGCGATTTATGTGGAATCCTGTACATTTTTCCGTTTATGTTCTGATTTCATTTTTATGAAAATTGCTGCCGACATTCAATTTGCAGTTATGCAAGAGGCTTTCTTCAAAAAAATGTAAATAAATAATAAAAAAAAAACTGCTGCTGAGTCAATAAAAGAGAATCCTTCCCAAGGAGCATTTTGAAAGCTAATCAAGGAGGCTAATAAA
The DNA here is from genome assembly GCA_920105625.2 of Clusia tigrina. Taxonomy (NCBI): domain Eukaryota; kingdom Metazoa; phylum Arthropoda; class Insecta; order Diptera; family Clusiidae; genus Clusia; species Clusia tigrina. The sequence goes on along the minus strand of OV050031.1, from coordinate 24,466,541 downwards.
AGCAAAGTTTATTATGCCAGCCAAATGAAATAATCAATATTTATACGCCACTCTGTTCTGCATGCCTCCACTTCACTCTCCACTCACCAGTAACGAATCAGCAAACCACTCAACCAACCATTCAACAAGCCACCCAACCAACCATTCAACCAACCACCCAACCAACCATCCAACTAACCACATCAAGCAAATTGGTTCAGTGTTATTTATCAGCGAACTAAATCGAAATTGTTAAAATGTCAATTCTATCTAAATTAAATAAAGCCCAACTATGCTCCCACTGCTGTAATGTGCCACTCATAATGCCAGGCCCCTTCCCTCCTCTTTCAACTGTGTGTAAAGCAATCGCCCATCATGCCAGCGTCCAATCAAATTTGTGCAAATTGTGCAAATGTTTATTTAATTCGCTGCCATTATCGGCGGGGGGTTGGCGGGGCAAATTGTGTAATTCTATCAAATTTTCCACTACATAATTGCGGAGGCGTGCGTGTAACATATTTTTCGTATTTGCAAACAAATTGAAATTGTATTAAAGCAGTCGAGAATTGTAAAAGCCAATCATTTGCAAGCAGAACTCATGGTTACATTTACTGACTGGCTGAGTGGACTTTGGAAAATGAAAGGATGGGTACATGCGAACTGCTCTCCATCATTTCTGTTATTCCTTGATTTGTTCCATTTCAGAAGAAGGCAGCTGCACTTAGTTAATAACCCAGTAGTCCCATAATCTGGCGAACTTCTCTTAATTTCGTGATTCGGAGTTAAAAGTGATTTGTCAAATGATTCTGATCCGTCCCTGGAACTGCAGGATACTTCCTTATCAAATATGTCTCTAGTGTCGCAATAGACTAAAGCTGAACTATTTGCTACCCGAACTTTAGGGGTGTGTCCAAATAAACCCCAATGAACTCCGATATTCATTATCCCAGTATATACATAATCAATTTCTTAATACATGTGCTCTTAATTCATATAACTGAAATTAAGTAATTAGATAAAGGAAATCGTTAAATTTAATGACTGAAATTGAGTAATTCGATTAGATACATGGTTCAATTTATTTACTGAAATTGAGTAATTAGATGAAGGAAAAGTTCAATTTAATATTGGAATTATGTAATTCGATTAAGAAAATCGGTCAATTTAATTACTGAAATTAAGCAATTCAGTTCAGGAAATCGTTCAAATTAATTACTGAGATTAATTAATTCGCTTAAGAAAAATGTGTCAATTTAATTACTGAAATTAAGTAAAAAAGTTCAATTCAATTACTGAAATGAAGGATTTTTTTACTGAAATTATGTAATTCGTTTATGGAAATTATTAAATGTAATTTAAGAATTTAAGTGATTTGATTATATAAATGGTTCAATATAATTACTGCATTTAAGTAATTAGATTAGGCAAATCGTTCAATTTAATTACTGAAATTCAGTAATTAGATAAAGGAAATCGTTTAATTGATTGACTGAAATCGACTAATTAGATTAAGGAAATTGTGTGTTTTCAATTAAATTTCTGCACTTAAGTAATTCGATTAAGGAAATTATCAAATTAAATAATTGAATTTAAGTGATTTGATTATGTAAATGATTCAATTTAATTACTGAAACTAAGGAAGATTAAGGAAATCTTCAATTTAATTACTGAAATTAAGTAATTCGTTTAAGGAAATTATTAAATGTAATTATTGAATTTAACTGATTTTATTATGTAAATGGTTTAATTTAATTACTTAAATTAAGTAATTCGATTAAGGAAATCCTTCAATTCAATTATTGAAACTAAGTAATTAGATGAAGGAAATCCTTTAATTTTCGTATTGCAATTAAGTACTACGATTTAAGGAAATCGTTCAATTTAATTACTGAAAATAAGAAATTCGATTAAAGGAAATTGTTCAATTTAATTACTGAAATGAAGTAATTCGATTCAGGAAATCTTTCCATTTAATAACTGAAATTAAGTAATTCGATTACCTAATCTACCAAATTTGCTGAAAATGAGTAATTAGATTAAGGAAGCCGTTCAATTTAATGATTGAAACTAAGTGATTCGATGAAGGAAATCGTTCAATTTAAAGATTGAAATTAAGTAATTCGATTAAGGAAATATTTCAGTTTAATGACTGAATTTAAGTAACTGAAATTCAGTAATGAAATTAAGAAAACATTTTATTTTTAAATTCTGAAATGAAGTAATTAGATTAATGAACTCGCCCATTTTAATTACCTAAATTAAGTAATGAAAGTTAGTTTGAGTAATTAAATTGCTGATAATAAAAACTAAAAATAAACAATTCAGTTCTTTATAATTTGAAGTGTTCGGAATTTTGAAATATTCATGCTAAAATGTATTATTTTTAATTCTGAATTTAAGTAAGAAAATTATATTAATTCAGAAACTCAAAACGAGATTTTTAATTGTTTAATGGCTTGAAATTTTAAGTTCAATTTCATAAATTTAGTAACATTTTTTATGAAATTTTTTACTTCATTAAGTAATTAATTAGTTATATTCAAAAAATGTAATTTCTTCTCTTTAATTACTTAAATACAGGAATATATTTTTTATGTTTTAGTACTTTATTCAAAGGAATGTTTCAATTTAATTTCTAAAATTAAGTAATGGCTTTGCTGAAATCTTTTAAATCAGTTACTGAAAGTTAGTCGAGATATTGAAAACAATTTAATTTATTTTCCTTAAAATCTGAAATTCGGAAGTTAATTTTCAAATTATTACTACTTTTTTGTAGAATGTTTCAAGTTAATTACTTAAATTTAGTGTTTTAATTGCTAATATTTAGAAATATCAGTCATTCATTCCATTTTATTCAGCTCAATTGATTCTATTTTAGTCATGAAAAGTAGTAAGGAAATTTAGAATCTGCTATAAACGGATTACTGAAATTCAGTAGTTAATTGCTGAAAGTTAGCACTTCACAGTTTTCACGAAGTACTGAAGTACAGTAAGTAGCGAAGTACTGAACGTAAAAATAAAAATGAATTACAATTTCTATAATATGTGATGCCAGTGAGATGAAAGAATCCTGCCACACTCTTCCAAGGATATTTTTTGAATTATCATCTGTATTACTCCCTCTCACCTACTTATCAAGTTCGGTCGTTATCTAGGCCAGCTACACCAAAGAGCCCACGCGGCAGTGCAAATTACTCTGCTATCAGTGAATTACTTTCCACTAAGCAGACACTTTTTCCGAGGGCCCAGAATTAAAAGTCAAACACCACTCAGCCAGCGCTGATTAACGCCTTTCTGCACAGCTGCCTGGCTGCCTGCACACCCAGCATACCAGCAGCAGGCAATGAATGAATCTCGCTCACAGTTCGCTCCTTCAATTGCTCAATTTTGATATACTTGTTTCAGCCGCAGTCTGTCCACGGAGTAAGAGCAGATGCCTGCCTTTCTGGGTCTGTGGGTCCCTTTAACAGTTCATCAAACAAACTCACTGAAGCATGCTGCACGTTTTTACTTGCTGCTTTTTTCGCCCCTCCTTCTACAATTTCTACGAGTACATTCCTTGCGCTTTGTAGACCATAAATAAATACATTCGCCGCCAGCGCCACAAGCCGTCCAGAGCCCTACTCTCTCCGCCACACTTCGTTGTCTAAGTGCAGAAGTCAAGTGCGTTGAACTCAATTCAACGGGTCGCAATGCGGAGTAATGTGTGTGTGGGGGTCTGTGTGAGCGAGCATTTTGATGTTTGCTGCTGGTTAACGTTATCCTTAATCCGGGCACACAATATTAGTTCAATTTCAATTTACTTGCGTCCTCGCGCATCCTTTTCGCACGCGCGTCAAGTGTCGACGAAGCAGTGTGAGGCTGGTGTTGGTGTTGTGGCAGGATGAGGATGGCGTAGCGAAAAATTTTGCATTCAGCAACAAAAAAAAAACATGCTTATTCATTAAAAAATTATGTTAAAATGCTACGGCGGCGTAAGCGCGAAAATGCTTTCATGCTGACGGAATTCTGAGTGGTGCAGCTCCTGGGCACACACACACAAATATACATATCCATTCCCAGCCTCCTGCCATCCATTCATGTTGCTCAACGAGCGCGGAGCTCATGTTTTCCTGACTTGCTTTCATTCGTTTTATTCCTGCTGCTGTTTATTTTCGCAATTTTTCGTCAATCGTTTTGGCTGTGCCAGCAGCAGAGCCATATTTTTTCTTCATTCATTTTTCGTGGAGCTCCTTGTGAGTCCTTCCGCTGCTCGGCACATAATGTCTTCAGCAATTTCATTACATTTCTGTTTAAAAAGAAAAGCAAGCGAAATGATGTCTTCCACATTTCTGCTGCAACGCATTTCTGTTCCGCCAGCCTGTAATGGCTACGGGTGTAACCACTCCCTCTCCCGCTCCATCTCCAGTTTCAGCTCACAACTTGGCTACGGTTTACTTTCGAAATTAATAAAATCTTTCATGCAAGCATCGCCTCGGCAAACATCTCTATTTGTGTTTTCCTCTAAGAGCGGATTTTTTCTGACTTTTCCATTTTTTACAAATCAAATTAAATTTAGATGATAATTTTTGCCATTAGCTGCAATTTAATAACATAATGTAAAAACGTACATATGTATGAATGTGTGAGTGTATGCGTGTGCTTTGTGTATGTGTGCATGTATAGCTGTGTTAGTGTGCACTTTAATAATCATCAACAAAAGAATAAAATGTTGGTGTAATAATTGCACGCCAGCACGGACAGGAATGGAAGTATAAAAATATATCAGAAGGTTGCAGAACGAACGAGCTCCACACTCAAATCAATTTGAAGAGTTGTTCAAGAGCAGCAGGAGCACTTGCAATATAAGCATCAAATGTGTTATGATCCGCACAGAAATCGTAATACTCGTAATTTGAAAAGTCCACTCAGATAACAGAAAAATAGGTGAACAAAGAAGATAAAATGTCAGACAGAAAGCAAGGAAATTTGTGGATGTAATTTGGAATCCAAAATAAACATGAGAATCGAATGAGAATTACATAGAAATGTAAACAAAAACATTGAAATGTATAAACAAGCAACTTCATTTGCAGATAAACCAGGAAAATTGTAAAGAAATAAATGGCGGAATATTTGGTTTAAAAACAAAAAATTTTAGAACCAAATGAGAATTATATGAGCAATGAAAACAGTTGAAAATAATGAACAACGAACTGAATCTGAATAGAACTCCGGAAAACGAAAGACGAAACATTTGGTTTAATAACAAAACATTTTAGAAACAAATGAGAAATACAAGAGAAAGTATTGCAGAACGAATTGCAGAACAAAATGAGTATTACAAGAGAACTGGAGACATTGGAATACAATAAACAAGGAATTGCACTTGAAAGAAGTGGCCTAAAATGAGAGTGAAGATACAGGAAAACCTTCGGGAAGATAGACAGGTGGAGGACATCCTTCCCGTGGAGTTCACAAGCAAGATCGACACTACTGTAAAAAGATAAACGAATGAACGGTGGTACTTAACCGCCGACTGTTGAAGATGACGATAAATGTGGCCAAGACTGAGCCAAATAGGTCTGAAATAGTTATTTGGCTCAGTAGAGGAGAACTCAGGAGTATCGTGTGGGTTCTGACAGGGCACTGCATCATAAGCCGAATGGCAGTCAAGTACGATGCTGCTTTCAGAGATTATTGTAGGAATTGTGGCGATGAGAAGGAGGAGGAATCGACGAAACATCTGCTCTGTGATTGCCCGGGTCTTCAGAGGAGGCAAGCCAGGTATATGGGCTCGGCCTTCTTTGAAGAACTACACGAATTAGCCGAGCTGAAACTAACTGATATTCTCAACTTCACAAAAGCTTCTGGGTGTTTTAAGATCAAGGGGAGCTGCGGGTTGTTTGAGGGATAGTGGGAGTGGTTTCCCCCCAAAGACGGGTATCACAATGGGCCAATGGGCCTCTGAATGCAACTTGCGTAACTCGCAAGCTACCTGGTTAACCTAACCTAACGTACAGGAAGTATGAGGAACATTAGTGAACCCGACACTTACTTTTCCAGTAGACTTATAAGGAAATTGACATATATAAAAATGAGGAATAACAAAGGAAAAAAAGGAAATCATTGGAAAACACCAGGAGAAATATGAAAACTGTAGGTGTATAATACCAAATATCATCGTGGGTTTTCTTAAACTCAAGAGTTTTCTTAAGCACATCATCATATCATAATCTTATAATACCATACCCAGCAGAAGGCACAAATGTCTGGTATTATCAGTGCTTCTTTGAGTTATGGGTGCGGTGATCAGAACAGCCACAAGGGAAAAATTGAGAGGAATTCTAAAAAGTGACGATACTCTAATCAAGATTAAATATCATAAATAGCAGATACTCTAATCAAGATACTGTAATCAATATTAAATAGCATACATTCAAAACATGTCCTAGACAGGACTCCGGATAGCAGAATGTATTCTAATACTATAGAGAATTGCAGACTTTCAGTTAAAAAATCCATATCAGACAAACTTAAAGTGAGGTTGGATGTTCCGCGATGATCTAGATCAATGTGCAAATCATATAACCCCACAGAAGAACCCTCCAAAGAGGTATATTTCAATATATAGGGACTGATACAACTACTTCCACTACTTGCTGTCTCGAGTTTTTTCGTTTCTTACCCGAGTTTTTTTGGTTCTCACTCTAGTTTTTTCGCTCTCTCTCGAGTTTTTCGCTCTCTCTCGAGTTTTTCGCTCTCTCTCTCTCGAGATTTTTTGGTTCTCTCTCGATTTTTTTTTTGTTCTAATTCAAGTTTTTTCGCTTTCTCTGGAGTTTTTTTTGGTTCTCACTCGAGTTTTTTCACTATCCCTCTAGTTTTTTTGCTTCTCACTAGATATTTTACGGTCTCTCTCGAGTTTTGTTGGCTCTCACTCGAGTTTTTTCGCTCTCTCTCTTTTTTTGCACTGAACTGGAAGTCCAATAAAGTGCTAATTTCATCCTTAGATTTGCGATTTTCCTCCTATTTCTGAATTTCACCAATGTGGAATGTAAAATGCTCAAGACGATTAGTTCCCTGACATGCATAAGAGTGTCAGGAGGTTATTCTATATGGCCAAACATATGAATTAATGGAACGTCTACAAAGTCACCACGTATACAATAAAGAACAGAGTAACAATGTGTACAATAAAGAACTGAGAAGAGTCCAAGCTGAGTCTTGAAGATGACATTATGAAACTACAAACAGGATGCTGATTGTAGCTGATTAGCAAAGGGAAGTGGTGAATTCTATGTGGTTAGAACGAATATATATTCTTCTCTATGGTCAATCAAGAGGAGACATTTTACCTCAGATTAATTTTCCTTAACATTTTGTGATAATAATCCGTTCTCCGCTGACATTCAAAATTATATGATCGGCTACGAATGTTGGGTAAAAAGTCTTTTAAGCATCTATCATGTTGTACAAGGACCAATTAAACTTGTCTAGGACTTCTGAGTAGCAATTTAAATCACATTGAAGGCAGGAAATATTTTCGGTTCTTCTGCAAGACTGTGTGGAGAAGATAATCTTTCTGTTGGTAGAGCTTAATTCATTTGGGTCTCCATACTACAGAAAACTAATAATGGTGTTCACCTTCAAACAAGGTAAAATACCTATGGAACTATCTAAATCCTATGAAACTATCCTACCTATGGAACTCTTCTACCTATGGAACTATTCTACCTATGGAACTATCCTACCTATGGAACTATCTATCAATTCGTCTTACATTGTTGTTGACTAAAACCATGGAAGGGATGTTCGACCTAATAACTCCACACCACTTCTCTGCGCACACATTTTCCAAGGATAAATCAACAGAAGTTGTGTTACCTCTGTGACCTTATCCGGCGAGTTGAGAAGCTCTTTAACCCAAGAGGGATTGCGACAACAACTCCTGCTGTAATTATTATTTAAAGAAATGCATTTCACGCTCGAAACAAAATATAACGACATTATGTTGTTTCCATTGTGTCCCTGTTTGTTGCAGTAATCACGCAGCATGATGAAGCGCAATGCGCGTGGCGTAACCACAAAATTACCTGCCGCAGATCTGACAAACACACGCTCCTACAGAGACACACGCCGGGTTGGATGCTCACCCACAACAACAATCACAGTAAGAACAATAAAAAAGAGAAAGAACGTGTAATTACGACTCACCTGGAGATAGATTATGCCGTGATGACGACGTCAGATTCCGGGGCAGAGTCATGCAATCACTAGCTCCATTGCCAGTGCTAGACAAGAGCACATTGCCGCGACTATCAAGCAGGGCAGCTCCAATGTTGCCACCGCCACCGCTACCAACACCGCCGCCAATGCCGCCCGGATTGCGTCCATAATTTATGGTATTTGTATGATGCAAAGTGCTCGCTTTGGGCAAAGTCATCATGCCGGCATTATAGGCCATGCCGTTGCCGCTACCGTTGACAATGCCTCCGCCTCCGCCTCCGCCGCCGCCACCTCCACCGCCACTACCTGCGGTGGAGCGGCCAAACGTTTGCGTATTGCCGATGCCACTCATGCCTTTAATTTGCATATGCTCGCGTTGTGCATTTGCTGCTTGCTGCTGTTGTTGCTGCTGCTGCTGTTGCTGTTGGTGCTGTTGTTGCTGTTGGTGCTGCTGCTGCTGCTTCGTGGTGGTGCTGTAGGTGACATTCCCCAAACCACCTGAGCCCAGCATGGCCGCTGCCACATCGGCATTATTGATTGTGCTAGCGCTGGATGCGCCTGGCTGCTTCGACTGCATGCCACAGAGGTTGGCATTGTTGCTGCCACTACTGCCGCCTACACCACCACTGCCACCAATGGAATTGTTGCCACTGCCCGCGCTGCCGACTGTTTGCTGCGTCATCTGCATGCCCGTATTGGCGCATATATGCGGTGGTGGCGGCTTAACATCGCTCGCTGTCAGCAGCATGGCACCCTGATCCCCGTGATTTTCCACATCCACAATGACATTGGCGCTCTGCGAGTGCCCCATGTGGTAGTGAGCATGCTTGATGGGGTCAGGCGGATAGGCCACTTGTTGGTGCATGCTGCGCTGCTGGTACTGCTTCTGCAGAGTCTTCACTTCGAGCCGCGTCTTGTCGCGCTGGTAATAGACGCCCGCAAATATCAGCACGTTCAGTATGAGCAGACTGCAGCCGATGGCGATGGTCACGCTCAGTGCGGTCGAGTATGCGGCATAGCCGGCCGACTCATAGCCAGACAACGTGTCTGTGGTGGCATTCGCGAGTGTGGTGGGCGCGAAAACGCCGCCCGCAGTGTAATTGCCGCCAATGGGTATGCAAGTGGTGTACATGTTCGGCTCCACAGTTGTAGCTAAAGGAGAGATACAGAGAGAGAGAGTGAGTTAGTGATGGAGTAAACAAAGGGAAACAAGAGTTAAAAAGTGCTTCAAACAGTTGCGGCAAGAGGCAGGATTGTTTTCATGGAAGCTGCACTTGTCACAGTTCCATGAAGTGCCGGAGCTGAAGGTTGCTATTTGAGCGTTACTTTACGAGCTCTGCTGCAATGGCAGAAGTACTCGTTCGTACACTAGAACAGAAGGGGCGTTGTCCTTTTTCATGTCTTTTATGTCGTCACTCGTCTTGTGTGTACCATGCGTCTTCAGCAGTCGCCTGCGTAGCCGTCAACAATCCCACTCCCACTCCCAGTTTCCCTGAGTATTTTGCATTGTAAAATGGAATTTTGTGCTGAAGTGTTTTTCTGGTTTTGTGTTTGTTGCAGCAGAAGTGTTGAGACATTCTGCAATATGGCTCCCGGCTTGGCGCTGAAGCCTTTTATGCAAAGTGGATTTGGTTTATTGTGTGAGCAGAAGTGTCTGCGTGCATTTAAACGCAGGACTAACTAGGGACGTATCCACACCGACCTGTGGAACAAGTTTAAGGGAACCAAGTTCTATTTGAGATTTGAAAGTAGTTGAAAAAACTATATAAAGCATAGTATTATATCTGATATAGAATGATATAGAAAAAGGACGAAAAATGTCATTAGCCGCATACAAAAATCAAGTACATGAACCCAAATAAACAATAAGCAAGTACACTAACCAATTCCTATATCAAAAATCCAAGTTCCCCAGAATAAAAAAAAGCAAGTACACCAACCAAAAACTTTCTTTTCTCCCAGTGAGGACGGTGTCATTTTTCATGAATAGCTCGTCTTAAGTGGTACCCCGGTTCCCGCTCCGGTCTGACCTGGTTTTAAATTGTTGCCAGCATTTCCCGTTTGACTTTTAAGCACAACTTTCTCACTGGGAATTGGCTGTTAAAGGACATTTTTGGGCGTAATTTGATTGATAAATTCCGCTTTTGGCAGCAGGGGAATACTGGAAACAGATATGCTCGGTGGAAATACGGGCTTTTTGTTAAAAGCTCACAATGTGCATTGTCAGCCAATTTACAACAACAACAACAACAACAACAACAACAACAACAACAACAACAACAGCCACAACTGAAAGTGCAGCAGCTCCATTAAAGCAGAACACTGCCATTAACAACAATCAGCGTAGCGGAACTTTGCGGAAACCACAAACTGCCTCCTTGGTTGGTTGTTGCCGCCACAAAGAGCTCAAAGGCGTTCCATTGAAGTAGACATAAAAGGATATCCATCCATGTGCAGCAGCGATTGATGCTAACGGGATATTTACTCTTGGCGCCACAACGTGGGTTCGTCTAGGTGAGGGTTCTACCCGTACATATGAGATGTGAAGATGGAATTCGAGTGTGCGGCAGCGGTATTACATTAGTCTTTGTCTTATACTGCCTGACTCTGGGGTTTGATTTGCAGCAGAGGAGCAATTATGAAGGCTTTGAGAAGCCACCACCACTGAGACCGGTAATAAAATTCAAATAAATATTTGCAAGAAAATTCTTCATGCCAAGGTTGCCAAGGAAGGAGTAGAGAAGCAGACAAAAATTTGCGGCCGCCTTTTTCGTATTGACTGTCATTCCAGATGACTGTGAGTGTGGTACGAGCTTTGGTATGTGCATAATGTAATGTGGCATATGTCTATAGGAATATACAGCATGGGAAAGGATTTGGCACAGGTAGAAGCTTCAAAGGATACACAACTGCAAAGTGGTTGCATAAACGATGATGCTACGTAGACCAACTTGTCACACGTACGAAGATATTTTAAAAATCACAGCGCAACCATAGGAATATTGGCTAGAACTACAGAGCTCAGTTGCGATTTGGAAGTAGCAGCAAACAGACGAATTTAGAAGGAGCAAAGATATTTTCAACTTTGCTAATTATTTCTTAAGTGAATTGCTTTTAAATTGAACTACTTTTTGACAGCTAAATTGATAAAGTGAAGATTCCCTGGTACCCCAGATATAGAAGCGATTCTCAATAGTAGGCGTGTAAAGTTCCTTTCCGCACATACCCTGTAACTCTGTTACTTTAAGCTTCACTGCATATTTGGTTACAATATTTGTCTGCCCCATTCAGGGCTAGTGAGGTATTTCTGTTGTACTTGGCTTTAATCTGACTGAAATGGCTTCAACCTTGAGATGTCCTATCTCTACCCTAAAGGGGTACAATCTCTGCGAAATGAATGAAAATAATTATATAAATGAGTAGAGGAAAACCCGAAAATGCCGAATTGTGCTCGTTTTAAAAATAGAATAAAATCTGCTCATTAAAATGCACAACAGCAGAGGGGGCCAACAGCAAAGCGAGTGAAGTGCATTCAAGGATGCAGTATTTAAAAGCTTACGAGGTTAAACAAGACAACAACAAGGTAAAAAAAGGAAGCTTTCCAGGTATGCATAGAAAGCCAACGTAATCCGAATTTAATTAGTAAAACAGCACAGAACCACAAATTCAAGATTACTGCCCAATTGCACTGCAAAAGGTTAGCACAGAACTGACCTCGGTGAACGTCACGTCAGCAAAGACACTGACAGACAGATGGACAGATTTGCGGGGAACGCGACACAGCAGCAGGCGAGACACAGAGATGCTGCTGATATGTCCACCAGAGGTAAATCACAGAGAAAAGAGAAAATGAGCATGCAAAATGCCAAAGGCTGCAGATGCAGCTGGCGACAGCTGAGGTCGGTGGATGGGTCGCTGGGCAGGAGCCGCTGGTCGCTGAGTTCGGTCTTCGGCCGGAGCGAACCACACTGGTCAAAGCGTGATTTAAAACATTTCCTTTTTCTATTTCTATTTTAATTGCATTTGCATAGAATGCGAAACTACACAAAAGCTCTTTAATTACAGTTTTAACTGCTCGATTTCTCTGTGCCCTGCAAGCCGAGTCTAAGTGAGTTGCAGAAATGCGCGATTTTTGTTGTCTTCTTTTAGTCAGCCTTTTGTGCAAACCTAATTGGGTCAACAATTTCTTGGTTTGAACTTAAGTTATTTTGTTCACTTCTCTTTTACAGATTTTTTGCTGCACTTCTTTGCCTTCCTTGCTGGTCAAAGTCACGAGTTTCACCATCATCTCAACCGGAGCGGCATCATCAACAGCATTTGTTGAGCAGTGGCTGATGTTGGCAGCCACATTGTCGACACGACTGTCAAGTTGACAGTCAAGTTGCTGGCAGCAGGCACAAGCCACAAGGCACCCGGCAGCAGGCAGCAAGTCGCTGGCAGGACGGCATGGTTGTCAGTGTTGTCCTTGGTGGCGCCACTTCAGTGTCTGTTTGCGTTCTGCATGTTTTCTTAGTGCTTTCTTTTAATTAAAACCACCAGGCTGGAGTACCGCTAACCAAATTGTATTCTCGGCATAATTTACTGAATTACGCTGACTTAAAAGACGTTCTTTCTTTGTTTACGTCTTTGTAAGCGTAAATTTCAAGAGAAATATTTGATAATGCGAAAGAAGGGAAAGGAAAAACTTCCTTCAGTAAAGATCTCACAAGGAAAATTATTGCATACTAAAATTGCTCTCATTGTCTTAATTGGGATTTCAAAGAAACAGCACTGAACAGACAGAATCTACAGATCCCAACAAAAATATGACAACTCTGATGGCGAAGTCTCAAAATAAGTCAGGAGCATAATTTCTCTGGAATTTGAAAGTAAAAACCATTCAACACCCACATCGTTGGCAGTGCTGATTTAGTCACTAAGCAGAGACTGGACGCCTGAATTGTTGATTAACTCATAGGAACGCTGTCAGAGGATGCAGTTCTATAGAGGAGACTTAAGACAACCAGTTTGTTACTTTAAAGATTAACTTACTGAATAATGAGAGGGTTGGAAGGTTTCGAATGCTAGACACCTAAATGTGACTCTACGATATGTCGGGAGCAGCTTGAGTCATCAAGTGATCTATGCTGAATGATGAGAGGCTTGCAAGATTCTTTGGCTGTGCTACACTCCTAAATGTGACTATACGATATGTGGGGAGCAGCTTGAGTCATCATGTGATCTATGCTGGATGATGAGAGGCTTGTAAGATTCTTTGGTTGTGCTACACTCCTAAATGTAACTCTACGATATGTCGGGAGCAGCTTGAGTCACCATATGATCTATGTCCCCTCTATTGCCCTTGCGAGCAACACCCTTGTAGTAAGACTTAGAACCAACTACCACTCAGTTCATACAGAACGAAATTAGATAAGATTGATAGTCGATGGATTCATGGACACTTGTGTATTGGATATATACTTGCGATTACTGAACAAACTTATCGTATATTCTATAAAAATCGGCAAAGCAAAGTTTGATTTTAAAAAGAAAGCGTATACTAACAGAGTAGTTCATTTGTAATTAGCAGCAGCAATAATAAGCCTGAACTTTATGTAAAACAAACTGTTTTAGTTAACGAAACTTCTTCAAGTGTTTCTTCGAACATCATTTGGTGTTACTTGACACAATCCAGTGATGGAAATGGGACAAATTTTCTTAATAATGATTTACTGACTGAATGTTATAAGAAAATATAAACTGTTGGAATTGAGTTGAAGAGAAGAACAAGGCAGATTTCTAGTCTTTGTCGAATATATTATAAACAAAAGATAGTAAAGACCAATTGGATACATTTGTTCCAACTGGTATTGAAGCTTTTCTGTTCTATTATTTGGCCTATAAACCTGATACTTATATTTCTTTCCTTTATTTGTCACTGAATATTCCCTCCTTAACGTATTCTTTTTGTATTCATCTCAGTTTTGTTCTTATTGTTTGTTTCATTTATGTTCAACTGATGGTTCCTCTATTGCCCTTATCTTCTATATTCCTATCTATATTATCCTTTTCTTATTAATCTTTCGTTTATGGCTTTAACTTCTATTTATGCATCTTCTGTATATATACACATTGTTCTTTTTTACTTCCATTTCTCTATCCATATACTCGTATGTGTTAATCTTCTTTTATCTTATGTATTAGTCTTTCATGTATTTATTTGATATATTTTTATCTATCTATATAATCTATTTATGCGTATTCTGTACAAATATTATCCTTTCTTTATTGCGTTTTTTTATGAGCCTTTAACTTCTATTTCTTTCTCTATCTCTGTGTTAATCTTCTTTGATCTGTTTTAAGTTCTTCCCTCGTTTTTGCTTTCTCTTGTATTTCTATATCTATCTATGTGTTAACCTTTTTTATGCTTCCTTTCCTATCTCTTCATCTTTGGTTAATCTTCTATTTATCCGTCTTCAGTATGTATTTTTATCAAATTTTATCCTTCCTCTATTGTTATTTTTTACTTCAATTTATATCTATGTGATCATCTTCTTTATTCCTTCTTCTTTCGTCTTTGCTTTATCGTCTATTTCTCTATATACCTATGTGTTCATCTTCTTTGCTCCTTTTTTTTCTTCTTTCGTTTTATTCGTCATTAGTCTTTGCTTTAAATTCTATTTATGCATCTTCTGTATATATATTAATCAAATATTATTCTTCCATTATTTTCCTGTTTTTACTTTTATTTCTCTATCTATTTATCTGTTAAACTTCTTTTATCCTTCCTCCATCTTTTCTTTATCTTCAATTTATCCGTCTTCTGTATATTTTGAATCAAATTTGATCGATTTTTTCTTGTTACTTTCTATTTATATTTCTCTATCTGTCAAAGTGATCATCTTCTTTGATCCTTTTTCTTTCTTCTTTCGTCTTTGCTTTATCATTTATTTCTCTATCTATCAAAGCGATCATCGTCTTTGATCCTTTTTCCTTATTCCTTCGCCTTTGCTTTACCTTATATTTCTCTATCTATGTATGTGTTCATCTTCTTTGATTCTCTTTCCTTCCTCTTTTGTCTTTGCTTTATCTTATATTTCTCTATCTATGTGTTCATCTTCTTTAATCCTTTCTTCTTCCTTCGTTTTATTCGTCCTTCGTCTTTGCTTTAAATTCTATTGATGCTTCTGTTTAATCAAATATTATCCTTTATATTTTGTCCTTTTTTACTTTTATTTCTCTATTTGTTTATATGTTGATCATCTTTTATCCTTCCTCTATCTTTTCTTTATCTTCAATTTATCCGTCCGCAGTATGTATTTTTATCAAATTTTATCCATCCTCTATTGTTATTTTTTACTTCTATTTCTCTGTCTATCAAAGTGATCATCTTCTTTGATCCTTTTTTCTTCTTATTTTGTCTTTACTTTATCTTCTATTTCTCTATCTACTTACGTGTTCAATTTCTTTGTACCCTTTTCTTTTTTCTTCGTGTTTACTTTATATTCTATTGATGCATCTTCTGTATTAATATATTAATCAAATGGTTTTCTTTCCTTATTGTCCTCATTTCACTTACTTTTATCTTCTATTTCTCTATCTATCTATATGTTCATCATCGTTTATCTTTTATTATTCTTCTCTTATCTATCCTTTTTCTTCCATGTATCCACACTCTATTTATGTGTTAACCTTGTTTTAACCTTCTTGTATTCTTCCTTCATGTTTCATTCTTCCTTCCTTTCCACTTCTCTTGTCATAAGCTTCGAAAGAACTCGTACTCAATTTTTATTCACATTTTACGTTGAGTCGTATTTGCTTAGCTTTGCGCTCTCTTGTCTTCAGCTCCAGTCAGGCAGTTACCACCCGGGCAAACAAAATTAGCCTCTCCGCCCAAGCATGGCCTCTGCCTACAGAGCAGCTTTTGTAGTGGAAGATAAATAACATTTCTCTATACAATTAGTTTAAATTAAAAATGGCTCGCCCCATGCGGGTGCTTGGCCTTAAAACATAATTAAAAAGGAAACTAAAAGATTCCCTCTGCCAACCAGACAAATAACAAAGATTACAAAGACTTTTTTTGCAGTGTTGCTTGTGTCGCTGCGGTTGGCCACGTTTGTTCGTCGGGTCTTTTGTCTACGAGTAGTTTGGTTCTTTTTTCCCCCCTTGTACTTCTTTTTCCGCTGGAAAGTTTATAAATTAAATGCCACAAAATCTCCCCTACTCAATTAAGTACGCTTTGTTGCAAGTAAATTTGTCAAAAAAGGCACAAAAAGTGATGTGGCTGGACGCGAGGGGAGCGGCATGCAAACTTTTCTTCGCGGCTGCTTGCATTGAGTTCCGTTGCGCACAATATTTCGTCGTCAGTGTCGTCGTCAGCGTCGTCAGCGTCGTTGTCAGCGTCTTCAGTG
The DNA here is from genome assembly GCA_920105625.2 of Clusia tigrina. Lineage (NCBI taxonomy): Eukaryota > Metazoa > Arthropoda > Insecta > Diptera > Clusiidae > Clusia > Clusia tigrina. The sequence continues at coordinate 24,449,967 of OV050031.1, read as the reverse complement.
TCGTCAGCGTCGTCGTCAGCGTCGTTTTCGTCGTCGTCGTCGTCTGCTCGAGAAAGTTTTAAGTTGACTGCTCCGAGTTTGGCGTTTAGATAAGCAGCCGCCGCAATCTGTGCGCCGCAGTGTTGGAAAACGTTAAAAAAGCGCTTTTGTGGTGCGCTTCTCTGTGTACTTTGGCGTAGTTTATTAGAATCTGTGTTAATTTGAGTGTGTGTTGAACAAGTTCCATTTGCATTGGAGTTATTTGCATCACTTAAAAGTTTCTGCCGAGGCGAGATTTTATAAACTCCTCGTACTTCAAGGCTGAACTTTGCATTAATTGTGGTTTTTTTGGATCCTAGTTTCGCCTGCCACCGGAGGCAACATTGCCGCAGATGGCGAAGGTGTGTCGGGTTAGCAATTGATATGGTTTTATTCATGCGTAGGAAGAGTTTGCAAACTGAAACTTAGTGATAATTTATGGCTTTACTGTGAAAGTAGTGGCAACAATGAAACCAAATAATTCGCCTGGAGGAAATGGTAATAAAAGCATCAAAGAAATGCGTTATTAAAGGAGAAAAATTACGAGAAACTGCATCTGAAATGTTCTTATAATGTTACAGAATTTAAACTGAGCTGAAGAAGAAGTTGCAACTTATACGGGAAACATTTGCTGTGTACTGATGAACATGTTTTTCTCCCTTAATATTTCCTTATATATCCTCTGAGCATGAGTTTTCATTTCCTCTTTGCAACATGACAGCGGTTCTCAAGGCAATTGGATGTGGGAGGCCACCTCTAACATCACATGTTCTTCGTACTTATATGACGAGTCGTTTCTTTTTGAGATCACCAAACAAGCATCAACAAGCCGAAATATCTGGTTTAAAGAAAGTCCCCCACTAAACACCGAGGCAGTGCTTTGAGAGTTTCACACGTACATACCGAGTCGATATGCTCTGCTGTATTACTACGAAATCGACACATCATCTGATTGGTTGATGGTTTTAGGGTGAGCGTCGATTTCAACCCCTAAAAATGCACACGCAAGAAGGCATGCGAAGCTGCGTTCGATGGCTGGTTGAGGTTCTCATGTGTAAGAGGTATATAAGCGACTATGCATGAGAGATCAGTGATCAGAGAAAGTGAACAAGTGAACAAGTAGCAGCAGCAGCAGTGAAACACTGAACGTAGCCGAAAGTGAACATCATAGTAGCAGATCAGCTAACCAGTGACAGTGACAAAAGGGTCATAGCCGAATCCTGAGAGTGGCAGCAAGCAGGGTGAGCATCGTGTATGAACAACAAGCAGTTAACCAGTAGCATAGTAAAACATTGTGGTGCAACAACTGACTAACTGAAGCAAACGTGAGCGAAGACGTCAGTAAGTTGGACGAATACTAATAAAGCCAATTGTTCTGACTGGAGAAGGAATTATTTGCTTATTACAAAATCCAGCGATACGAATCCAAGTATTGAGTTTGTTAAAAATTGTCAGAAAGGCAATTACGTAACAATATGTTTTGCTTAGTTTGTTTTTTAAGTGAAGACGATTTTGTGCTATGAAGGGGAACTTTTATTCAGGGCAAGGAAACTGTTGAATTTATATTCTTATGAATTGTTTGTTGTCTCAAATGGTAGTGTTATAACAACAGAAAAGGCTCAAGGGACGAAAGGTGTCTGTCCTTCGATTTGATGAGCTCTTCAATTATTATGTGTTTAATGAATCCACTCACGAGTCAAAATAGTAATCTTCGCATACAAATTAAGTGGGAGTAAGAGAGAACAGCCCTACAAGTGTTGCGAAAGCTTTATTATTCCGGAAAGCTTCCAAAAAGCTCAATCAAGGGAAACTTTACAGGTGTTTAAAACAGTGCAAGGCCCGTGATTTAATGAATAAGATCCATTTTTATTTTAATTCTATTAAACAACATGTTTTGAAGCTTGTTTGCTACTTTTCTATTTCTGTTCTCTGTCCTGACTTTCCATCTCTCTCTAATACTGTTGTCTCTATTCTACACATACTACTGTTGTCTATATTCTACATATACTACTGTTGTCTCTATTCTACATATACTACTATTGTTTCTATTCTACATATACTACTGTTGTCTCAATTCTACACATACTACTGTTGTCTCTATTCTACACATACTACTGTTGACTCTATTCTACATATTCTACATATACTACTGTTGTCTCTATTCTACATATACTACTGTTGTCTCTATTCTACATATACTACTGTTGTCTCTATTCTACATATACTACTGTTGTGTCTATTCTACATATACTACTATTGTCTCTATTCTACATATACTACTGTTGTCTCTATTCTACATATACTACTATTGTCTCTATTCTACATATACTACTATTGTTTCTATTCTACATATACTACTGTTGTCTCTATTCTACATATACTACTATTGTCTCTATTCTACATATACTACTATTGTTTCTATTCTACATATACTACTGTTGTCTCTATTCTACATATACTACTATTGTCTCTATTCTACATATACTACTATTGTTTCTATTCTATATATACTACTGTTGTCTCAATTCTACACATACTACTGTTGTCTCTATTCTACACATACTACTGTTGACTCTATTCTACATATTCTACATATACTACTGTTGTCTTTATTCTACATATACTACTATTGTCTCTATTCTACACATACTACTGTTGACTCTATTCTACACATACTACTGTTGTCTCTATTCTACATATACTACTGTTGTCTCCATCCCACATTTCATTCTCAGAAATGTCTTGATAGAAATGTTATTACTATTACTCTAGAAATGTTTGGCTACCAATGTTGAAGATCTCCTGCTTTAAATACCCGCATTGCATTGTCAAGGAGCCTCGCCAGTTGTTCGAGTGTGTGAGTTATAACACCAGCCTTAGTCCTTAAAAAATTTCCAATTTAAAGCCGAGAATTCAACATTTTTGAGTCATGTTTCAGAAATATTTTGATTGATTGGTTTTCTGTCAATCTGTACGCACACTCTCCACACGCATCTCTTCGAGCTGGCGGAGGAGGAGGTTTGCCGCAGTGAAAGATAGGTTTGCTTTATGTAAATGTAATTTGCTTTATTGAAATATTTTCTCAATGTAAGCACAATTTATCAATTTTCGGGCTGAGATTTGTGAATGCGCACTTAAATTGAAATGAGCTTCGACACGCTGCACTGAAGTCGTTGCTCTTCATGCAGCCCTGACGACCCGTCCTGGGGCCGCCAATCAATTATAAAGGCACACACATGTGCCCTTCATATTTCGTCATGTGGAGGGGGGTACACAAATAATAAAAGTTACACGGATTTAGTTCCTTTTTTGGTGTTTTTTCATATTTTTGTATTTTGCAAATTCATGTGGAACATTTCTGACATTGGCAGCCACCGCCACAAATCCTTGCTTTGGAGCCGCCTCGACAACAAATAAATGTGCTTAGGCGTGGAGTTACGATTGTGCTGACTTTGTGGTGCTTGTCAGTATGAGAACTCGACTCGAGCTGGAACTGCTCATACGAGAGTGGTGGTAGCTGACTCAGCGTTTCGCTCTCTTCCAAAGTGTCATTTTTTGTGGCTTGGTCTGTTTCCGTCTGTCAGTGTGTGTGTGTGTGTGGATGTGTAATTAAAAATTGGAAAAGCATTGAACTGGAATTTATTTAAAATTTCGAAAATATTTGCCAGCTCGGGAAAAGCGCCGGACTATTGTCCTGGTGTGCTTTGCGGGCGGAACTGTGTTGATTTAATTTCAATACTGCGGTCACATGAACTGCATTTAGGAGTATTTGTTCTGCTCGGGCTTCATTGTTCACAGCTCATTGTATGGACATGTCAGGCCATGGCATTGCTTTGTATACCATTCTCTGTTTCCCTGTCTCTCTGTCTCTCTCCCGCTGCTCATTCTTGCGTTCGTTTTTCTAATTGCTGTACAAATTTTGCTGACTGGCACACAACTATTGTGGGCTGACGCTTGTATTTCAAGCACCTACGAGTGGCGGCTGTTGTGCATTATTAGTGTTCGTGGTGGAGGAGGATGCGCGGGGTTGAGAGATCAACACCACCGACAGCCATGCAAATTGGTAGTCCTTTTGGACTGTTGTGCTCTCACTGCAATTTGAAAATTATTTGCATATCTCCCCTCGCCGCGGTCTCTCGGAAAATCCCTGCTTCCACTTTGCACAGCTTAGTTGCCAACGTGGTGGGAGGTTACAGTGGAGGTGGGGGTGAAGGTGGGGGTGAAGGTGGGGGTGAAGGTGCAGCTGGAGGTGCTCACTGCGAGCTCTCAGCGTTTTTAGGAAAAATCATTTCTACTGGGGTTCGAAGTGGTTTTCGTTTATACTGCTTCAGCAGTGGAAGTAGTGCGCTTCTGCTAACGATGCTTCAAAGCAATTATGAGATGTTTTCAGCTGCCAAAAATTAACCCTCTGAGCGCATTTAAAAGCTAAACGGTTTGGCATTTTTGTGCCGCTGTGGCTTTGGAAGCCTGAAGTTATAAGCCACTAAGTGAGGACTGCATTTTTAGCTTATAATTTAGTTGGGTTGCTTATGAGATAAGAGCGAACATCCTCTATCTTCACTTTGAACTTAGATCACCTACTCATCCACTGTAGACCATGGTGCAACTCAAAGTCACTGCACCAGAGCTCTGGGATCTCTATGGACTCAAAAATGTAGTGAGGCTATCGTTCACACAATTGGAAAAGTTTCTTGTGCTTAAAAAGAACATCTTGAAAGAACGAATGGCTTGTAAAAGAAAACTGCAGAATTAGAGATCAGTTATGATTTCATTGGAGCAGCATTAAGACTGATTTGGAAGCGGAAAGGATAAACTTGTGATACTGTTGTAGGGAAAAATACTGATTTGGAATCAAAAAGGATAAATTTGTAATACTGTTGAAGCAAATAAGACTGATTTGGAAGCGTAAAGGATCAATCTGTGTTACTGTTGTAGGAAATAAGACTATTTTGGAATCAAAAAGGATAAACTTGTGATACTGTGGTAGGGAATAAGACTGATTTGGAATCAAAAAGGATTAAATTGTGATACTGTTGTGGGGAAAAATACTGGTTTGGAAGCGGAAAGGATGAACTTGTGATACTGTGGTAGGGAAAAAGACTGATTTGGAAGCAGAAACGATAAACTTGTGATACTATTGTAGGGAAAAAGACTGATTTGGAATCAAAATGGATAAACTTGTGATACTGTTGTAGGGAGTAAGACTGATTTGAAAATGGAAAGGATTAACTTGTGATACTGTGGTAGGGAAAAAGACTGATTTGGAAGCAGAAACGATAAACTTGTGATACTATTGTAGGGAACAAGACTGATTTGGAATCGAAAAGGTTAAACTTGTGGTACTATTGTAGGGAACAAGACTGATTTGGAATCAAAAAGGATTAAATTGTGATACTGTTGTGGGGAAAAATACTGGTTTGGAAGCGGAAAGGATGAACTTGTGATACTGTGGTAGGGAAAAAGACTGATTTGGAAGCAGAAACGATAAACTTGTGATACTATTGTAGGGAAAAAGACTGATTTGGAATCAAAATGGATAAACTTGTGATACTGTTGTAGGGAGTAAGACTGATTTGAAAATGGAAAGGATTAACTTGTGATACTGTGGTAGGGAAAAAGACTGATTTGGAAGCAGAAACGATAAACTTGTGATACTATTGTAGGGAACAAGACTGATTTGGAATCGAAAAGGTTAAACTTGTGGTACTATTGTAGGGAACAAGACTGATTTGGAATCAAAAAGGATAAACGTGTGATACTTTTGTAGTGTATAAGACTGATTTGGGAGCAGAAAGGATAAACTTGTGATATTGTTGTAGGAAATAAGACTGATTTGGAAGCGGAAATGATAAACTTGTGATACTGTGGTAGGGAAAAACACTGATTTGGAAGCAGAAACGATAAACTTGTGATACTATTGTAGGGAACAAGACTAATTTGGAATCAAAAAGGATAAACTTGTGATACTTTTGTAGTGTATAAGACTGATTTGGGAGCAGAAAGGATAAACTTGTGATATTGTTGTAGGAAATAAGACTGATTTGGAAGCGGAAATGATAAACTTGTGATACTGTTGTAGGGAATAAGACTGATCTGGAAGCGGAAAGGCTGAACTTGTGATACTGTGGTAGGGAATAAGACGGATTTGGAAGCGGAAAGAATGGACTTGTGATACTGTTGTAGGGAAAAAGACTGATTTGGATGCGGAAATAATGAACTTGTGATACTGTAATAGGGGAAAAGACTGTTTGGGAAGCAGAAAGGATAAACTTGTGATACTGTAATAGGGAAAGAGACTGTTTGGGAAGCAGAAAGGATCAACTTGTGATACTGTAATAGGGAAAAAGACTGTTTGGGAAGCAGAAAGGATCAACTTGTGATACTGTTCTAGGGAATCAAAATGAGGCAATTGTTGCTGTTAATTGTTGCTTAAGCGAATTGCGTTTGAATTCAATTACAATTACAAAAGCAAAATAAGTATTGGTAATACTTAACGCAATCCAGTGATGGAACTATTAGAAAGAAACTAATTTTCTTAATAGTAGAAAGCTGCCAAATATTTATGAGAAGAATTCAATATAGGAAAAATAAGGGAATGACTTTAATGCCTATATAATCCAAGTAATGAGAAGCTTTCCTGTTAAATATGAACCTGCCAGTCTACGAAAGTAAATGACAGAGGAGAGGAGGAAAATGTTGCTTCCAAGGAGTTCGCTTTCTTTTTAGAGTGCTTTGATTTCATTCAAATTAATGAATGACAAACAGCTTTTCCAACTTTAATTAACACTAAAATGGCAGTATAAGGGCACACTGCCTTACCCTCCTTTTCTAACTGTGGTCTCCTTCAGCCTAAACAATATTCTAAATTTCTGTAATTAAACATCAGACACGCTTTAAAGTTTAAACGACTGAGAACCCACACGAAAACGATTTATTTAAAAAGTACAAAATCGTAAACACGATTAAAACACTTAAAGAGATATGTAATCGTGCCTGTTTTGGATGCCTTGTGAGCCTCGCGTGCCACACTCCATTTGACCCACAAAAGGCGTAGCCCGAATATCCTGGCAAGCCATGGAAAACAAGCATTTGTGGGCGTACGCTTGCAGACAAATAACTTAGCTAAGCTTTTATTCCGGCTACGAGTACCTTTGTCAAATGTCAAACGACAGCTGCAGTAAATAGGCGCGCGGGCACACATGCGCTGGTAATAGTGCGCTTAGACAGTTGGATTGTGGACGCCCACGCCAACACCCACGCAGCCATGCAAACAAACAAAAACACTCATGCACACGAAATCAACTTAGGAGGCAGCTAACTTGGAATATTTGATTTAGATTTGACGGCTTTGGCAGCGGCGCAACAAAAGCGTTCACTTTTCTGCGGGCCCACACCCCTCCCTTTGGAACCACTTTGACACCGAACTCAGCTTATTTGCAGCTACATTTGTAAATATTTTCAGTTTTATACATATTCAGGTAATGGTACAGAGGGAGGAGCAGTGGGAATTGTGACCTACCCTCTCACAACACTGCATGGACCTATTCTCAATTTCATTACAATTACAAATAAATGTCAGGAATATTCCCAATTATGCAGTCATCTTTTCAATGCCCCAGTAATATAATTGGATTTACAGTATTTACATATTTAATTACAAATTGTGAGGTTTTTCCGGAGGCATTTAAAATTTTCAATAATCATTATCTCACTGAGAAATTGAAATGTTTAATTACAATACATTACTTAGCTATTAAAAGAGTTAATTAAAAATTAACATGCAGTAATTGAAATGTTTAATTACTCCTTCCATTGCATTGCATCACTAAGAAGCTGTCATTTTTGTTGCTAATAAAAATAAATATAAAAGTACTTATTACAATTCCTAGACTGAGGAATGTAATTGTTTAAGTACCCACTCCATTACATATTAGCTGAGTTTCATAGTGAATAATTACAAATCTTATACTGACACAACGAAATTTCTGCCAATATAAAATAATAATAATTTTAATTACCAATACCATTACAAATTGATTAAGATTTGATTTTAGTAAGTAAAATAAAAATTCAGACCAATTGAAATTGTTTCCACTATAATTACCACTGCCTTACGGAGGGAGTAATAATGTTAAGTAGCAAAAAAGAATGAAAGAAATCTTATACTGACACAACGAAATTTCTGCCAATATAAAATAATAATAATTTTAATTACCAATACCATTACAAATTGATTAAGATTTGATTTTAGTAAGTAAAATAAAAATTCCGACCAATTGAAATTGTTTCCACTATAATTACCACTGCCTTACGGAGGGAGTAATAATGTTAAGTAGCAAAAAAAAAATGGAAAGGTCTGAGACGTATAAAATTTGAGAAAATTCCCTCTTATGATATACTGACGGTTCTAAGACAATGGACGGAACTGGGGCCGGAGTATTTGGGTCTAGAACCAACTACTGGGAACCAATGGGTTCTATCCACAGCATTTTTCAAGCGGAGATTCACGCTATTGAAAGATATGCCCAGATCAACATTGACAGGAAATATCGGGGGAAAAACATCGTAATATGATTACTGAGTAATTGTCAGTTTTAATTGAAGTTGAAATTAAAAGTGAAATTCCATTACTGAATACTCTAATGAGTGATTATAATTGTAATGAGTAATGGTAATTGCATTAGTAAGGAAATGCATTAAGTATCAAAATACTGTAATTGAATAGTTTGCTAACAATTACAAGTATAATTCTATAATTAAGGAATTGAATTTTTTTATAAATTATAAATTAATATTTCATTTTTTATAAATTATAAATTAAATTATAATTTCATTCCAGATGAAATCAATTTTGCAATTATCGCAGATTATTTGACATGTTTAATTAACAGAAATACTTGCATTCGAAAGGCATTAAAATTTTCAATTTCCAATTACAATTCCATTCGAAAAATATTAAATTTTTAAATTACAATTCCATTAGAAAATCAATAAAATTTATAACTGTTAATTACAATTTAAAAGTTTGTTAAAATTTCAAAGATTGAATTACCACATTTAAATTTAAGTTTATAATTATCAGTTAAAATTCTATTACCAAACGAAAAAATGTTTCTTAAGTACAATTCCATTATAGAGGAATAGCATATTTAATTTATCTACTGTAATTGCATTACTAAGGAATTATTTTAAATGATCATCAAATCTTTCTTTCACAATAATGAAATTTTGATTGAAATTCCATTAGTGAGTAATTGATATTTATAAATTTTTATTACAATAACAACATGGAGGCACTAAAAAATTTGTTTAAGAGTTGAAACTGCGTTAGTGAGGAGTTAAAATTTGAAATGAACAACAATAATTATATTACAAAACAATTGAATTGAATTCTTTAATTACCAATTACAATGCCATTACTGATTAATTGCCATGTTTGGTAACTAATTGGAAATCTATCTCACAGGCTTTCAAATGATTCAAATAATATATAAAATTTCATTAATGTTTGTAATTATAATCATCCCATAACATGATTATAAATATTTATTAGTTAATTACAATTCCATTATGCAAGATTAATTACCGACCACAATTCCATTACTGAGGCAATGAAATTCTGTATTACAATTTCAATACAAAAGGATTGAAGGAAGCATTTTTTCTTTATTTTTACAAAATTTGTAATTAATATTAAAATTCAATTACTGACTAATTACAATTCCATTTCGGATGAATTGAAGTCTTAATTACTCAATTGCATATTTTTCACAAACGAGTTCCTCACGTTTTTCTCAATTGCCATTAAATCGCGGAAAAAAAGGTAATTGTAATTACAATTAATGTCCAAACCTGTCCATGTTAATTGTAATTACAATTGAGGAAAAAAAATTAATTGTAATTAACAACTAATTTCCGTACCTGTCCACGTTAATTATAATTACATTTTTTTACTCAATTGTAATTAAATTCGGAAAACAAGTTAATTGTATTAATGTCCATACCTGTCCAAATTAATTGTAATTACAATTGAGGAACACAAGTTAATTGTAATTAACAACTAATTTCCATACCTGTCCACGTTAATTATAATTACATTTTTTACTCAATTGTAATTCAATTAGGAAAACAAGTTAATTGTATTAATGTCCATACCTGTCCAAATTAATTGTAATTACAATTGAGGAAAAAAAGTTAGTTGTACTTAATAACTAATTTCCATACCTATCCAAGTTAATTGAAATGAACATTGAGGAAAACAACTTAATTGTAATTAAGAATTAATTTCCCACTAATTACAATTTTTTACTCAATTATAATTAAATTAAAACAAGATAATTGTAATTAAAAATAAATTTCCATACCTATCCAAGTTAATTGTATTTACAATGTTTTACTGAGTTGTAATTAAATTAGGAAAACAAGTTAATTATAATTAACAATTAATTTCCATACCTGTCGAAGTTAATTGTAATTATAAATTATTACTCAATTGGAATGAAAGTAGGAAAACCAGTTAATTGTCACTAACAATTAATTTCGATATCAGTCCAATTCCAATACAAACTCATTGATATATAAACTTATCAACTACAATCCCATATCAGCTTCCTTATACATTTTAATTACCAATTATACATTAATTACTGAGGAATTAAACACAATAATTACAAATTCCAAATCCATCAGTACAAGTAAGCGTACTTGACTCATGAATTCAAGAAGTTAATTATACATTATAAAAATCGATTCAATTCCTTTGATACAGGATTTTATGTAGAACTGAATTTAATTACCCCCCTTCCAGCTGAGATTCACCTTCAGCTCTCGGCAAGCATAGCTCAGTATTTGTGTGTTACGTGTTTCGGTTAAATCCGCCTCCCTGTTTCAATACTTACCCCCTAAAACGCTACTCATGTATCCTGTCACGTTGTTGCGAGTCTTTTTCATAAGCGCATCATCGATAAGCAGCAGACGCGTTGACGCAAATGGATCTGGCTTGACAGGTCCTTCGTATAAATCCATATCATCATGATTTTTAAATAAATTATGACGCGCAATGACATCTTCCATTCCGGCGCGATGTAGTTCTGGGATCAGACGCAACCAAATTGAGAGTTGATGGGCACGAAAATGATTCTTAATACGCGGTTTCATGCCTGCATTGGAAAAGAGTAAGAAACAAATTTCATTTTTGTTAAATATGCCATAAAAGGAACTCTGTAAAATTATACTATTACTTTTTTCATTATTTGCTACTAAAGTATAAAAGAAAAAGCATTTTATCTCATACACAGAGTTTTCTTGATCTTATCCCCTGGCAATTCCTTGCATTTTTATATATGTATAGAAAAGAAAATCAATCTCATTATATTCCACACACTCGTGCCTGCCTGGATGCCTGCCTGCCTTCACTTCACTGCCTTGTCATTGTACTTATGAGCTTAACTTACTTGCTGGGGGAGGGTGGGGGCTGCCTTGTATTTCTCTCTCAGTTTATATACGCATGTATGTACATCTATATATGCATATAGATATATAGGTACGTCGACTAAATCTTGTAAGCATTGTATCTGTATCTGTGCATATGCTTTTTTATAATTCATATTCACTGGAAGCATTCTGGCGTGTCCTCGTACGCTTATAATCGCTAACACTGCTGGCACTTTGTGCTCGTACGTAGTACGCCTTCCACGCACTGAAGGTGAGAAAATGTGAAATTAATAACACTTGCGTCTGTTGCCGCATCTGCTGCTAATACTGCATGTTGTTGCTGTCGCTGTTGTTGTTGTTGTTGTTGTTGCTGTTGCGTCGTCGAAATTCCCCACTGTATTAGATGGAAATGCTTTAAGCCGCTTTAAGCGGATTTCACAAATTTTCCCTTTGTTTTCTTGGATGTTTTTTCGCGCAATAAGATTCTTCTACGTTCTTATCTTGCAGCTTCCAACTTCCCAACACTTTGAGTGATTTAATTCCAACTGCCGCTCTTTTCGCTGTGTGGCGGATTTTGTCACTTCGATTTTTTTCACATACGAGTATTTCAATTTGAAAAATCTGGTTTAATTTTCAAATGTGTCTTCCGATGTGCAAATTTCTCTACGCTTGAGTTGTTGTTGCAGAATCCTTTAAACAACTTTGCCCTGGATTAAGCTCTAATTACTTGAATGCTATAGTTGGCCTCTTTGAATTTGAATTATAAAATCACAGAGCGAGTATTCTTCAATATGCTACAACAGTGGCTTACCAAGAAAGAGTTCTGAAGGGGTTTTCGATGGCTTATTCTCAGACATATAGTTATTTACATATTATTAGTTTAAAGCAGAGAGTTGGCTCCTCTCTTCTCGATAGGTTACAACCCCCAAATTACCATCGAGTGGGCGTCTATTCTTAAATGCAAATGTAAATTGAATATGAAAGGTGACTGCATCGCATCACATGTGGCAAACAACAGTTCCACAGAATCCCAACAAAACTCCCACAGCATCCCAACAACAGTCCCACAGCATCCCCACAATGGTCCCACAGCATCCCAAAAACTCAGATGTACTCTACGGCGATCTTTTCGTTTCTTATTCCATTAACTGAGTCTTCTGATGCACATTTTCTGCTTGTCGTGCATATTCTTTTAGATACACTTATTTATTATTGAGCTATTGTTGCTATCTCATTCTGCTTCTTACAATGCTATTAGTCAGAGAGATAAGTCAGTGTTGATGTTGTCTCTTTCTGTCATACTATGAGGCATTAACTATGAGGCTACTGTATTTGCCCTAATACCCAATTTACTCGTGCATATGAGAGAGTATTATAGAAAGCTGAATCGTGTAGATCGACAGAGTTCAGTTGTGACTTGCAACGATGAGACCACTTATAAGCGAAAGTTGCACTTCTAAAGCTGTTGTGTTAATTGAACTTTGTTGAAAAATTCTCAAATGAATTTCTACTGATTAAAGTGATTATCTCCCAACTAAATTATTAAAGGATTTTTTATTATTATTTAATAAAATCCAGTGATGGAACTACTAGTAAAAAACTAAGATTCCTCAATAAATTCTCATGGGTTTCCATACTAGATCAGACCCAATATGCATCTATTTAGCAACCAGTGGAGAGACGATTCTTTCTGTTATCTAAAAGGATACCAAGGGACAACTTGTCAGAGGATAGAGGAGACATTTTTAATAGATGCTGTGTCCCTAAATAGCTAAAGTTTGCGCTACTTAAATACCTTGAACTGATTCTAGCGAAAGCGGGAAACAGGCACAAAAAGTGGTGCTTCACCTTCCTCTCCACAAGCCTGGCCAAGTGCACTATCTGCAATGCCTATCTTTTGCATATGCTTAGCTCAAGGAAAATGAACCGCCATCAGTCCTATGAGAAGCCTGCAGTCTTTGCTACCAAGTGACAAAATAAAAGAGACCTTAACGTTCTATCGGAAATAACATGCAGCATAACCTTTACCCATCTGCCGCCTCTTACAGCGCCCAATTCGCCACTCTGTGCACAGGCAACCCTCTTTACCTTAATGACACCAAAAGGTATGGGAAGAACAGGTTCCGGTCCCGTAAAACTCGTCTCAGATACCTTATTCGCAAGTTTTTCCGTGAGTTCTTTCCTCAGACTATTATGCTTTCCAACATAATTTATTCGCGATTTGCATAACTTCATCAACTTAGAAGTGACAATGGGCTGAGTAAGGGCTTCAGTATAGCCTCACTGTCACTGCAGCCTCACTGTCACTGCAGCCTCACTGTCACTGCAGCCTTACTGTCACTGCAGCCTCACTGTCACTACAGCCTGACTATCATTGCAGCCTCACTGTCACTGCAGCCTCACTGTCACCGTAGACACAAATAGTTTTCCCACGCCATCTCCTTACTACTACATAGTCCATCGCTCTTAGCATCGCATACTCTTCGCCCTGAAAGACAGAGTCATGACGACCAAGGGCATAATGAAACTGCACACCGTTGAGTTCCACGACAACTCCAGAACCAGATACAATATCTATTCTAGAGCCATCAGTGAAAGTTCGACAGTACTGCCCACAGGGCTCAGTCGTACGACTATACCATATGTAGGTAGGTTGGGCAGCCGCATCACCAATAAACCAGTGATGCCACTTAGACCACCAGTTGGGTCCGTTGTGAGCCGCGGAGGCATGGCTACGCTTCCCCCTCCAGATTGAAGCAACCTGCACCTTTTATAAAGCGAAGAAGGTTGTTAACACCTGACTGGTATAGACTATCTATACTTGTTAAGAAGTGGGATCCTAGTAAACATTCCGTATTTCTAGCAAAAGCTGAAAATGTACAGAAGAGATGCTGGACATGTACAGAAGAGATGGTGAACCGTTTCCAGTTCCTCCTCCTTTCTGCAGCTGCGACAGAAGAAAAAGTATTCTTCTTGCATGATTTCCTATTAGACAATGTCCCGTGAGGGCTCCTATTATAGTCCTAATTTGTGGTCTATTGAGTCTAATGATAATGTATATTTTGCCTAGGCCATGTTTGCCTGGCGAAATCGCAGGTAGTGGCACAGAAATACCTTTGATTGGCAGAGTTAATCAGTGCCTCTCTTATGAGAAGCTTACAAGTCGTGAGAGGTATACCGATATGCCTACTGACATTTGGGATACAAGTGTCGTCTCTCGCGAGTTGATCAGCCTTGCAGTTCCCTGGTATATCCCTATGACCTGGTACCCAGCATGAATGGATATGGAATTGTATAGCCATTTCATTTAGAGATCAGCGACAGTCTGAGACACTCCTTGATGCTATTTTGAATGCATCCAAAGCCCTTAGTGCAGCTTGGCTGTCTGATCAAATTCTGATATCCTTGACGGTTACCTCGTTTATCCTCAACCAATTCAAGGCTTCGTGAATAGCGTTTATTTCCGGTTGAAAAACACTGCAGTGATCCATTGGTTCGATGGATTCACTAATTGAGCGTGTTTCGCAATAAAACCCTGATCCTACACCGGTATTCATCTTTGTATATCTTGATGAAAGTATCTGGTGATGGATCTCCTTCAAGCCATTCCTGTCTGGAAGGCATCCGTACCCAAAAATATCTTTCGAAACAATGAGAAGAAGGAAGATAGTCAGTATGGTATGTCAGTATAGGATTCTAATATAGTCGCATGTCTATACGGAACAGCTTTCCATTGTGAGCTCGCCTTGAGCCGAATGGAGGAACATGCCGGTAAATATTTGCTGAAGAGATCTAAGGTTGGCAGATGTAGTATGATAGCCAATGCAGAAGTTGGCGTGGTTTTCATGATGGCACTTATTGCTAATTCTGCTGATCTCTGTGGCTTAATAAGCCTTTCGCAGTATGTCCTTTTCTGCATTGTATGTCCTTGTTTACATGGTGCCACTTATTGTTTATTCTCCACTAATCATAACGTGAGACTCTGGAATTTGTATGCAGTATCGCCTTTTTTTTATAGGATATGCGGGCATTATGGTAGGATATGCGGTTAATGGTTATAGAAAGGGCAGCAATATCCATGTCAGTGCCAACAATATCTCCAATATGCGAGTTGGATGACGTTTATTTTCTAAATTAAATACCCACCAAATAATTGTTATTTTAAATTCTTTGAAATTTTAACTTTAAAAGATACTCGTACAAAATTTCTTTAACTGTTCCAATTTCTCAAAAAGTTCTTCAACTGATTCTGCTTATCTGCGGGGTGCAATTTATTTCGGCTTGAGCTGCCTTCATATCAGCTTTGATAGTGCATTTCTTCTGCGCAAACTTTCCGGCGGCAGATTTTGCGACTTTTCGCAATATTTCAAATTATATTTACCTAAACCCAAAGGATTTGGTGCGCCTTGCTCGGAGCGAAACAATTTTTAAAGCCGCACTTAAGAGAACTTTACAGATTACTCGCAACTTTGCGGGGTGTCTGCCTCCTAAGCTGTCGTACACACAATTACAAATCTAATTATGTAAACAAATATAACTGGGTCATAAACCTGCCTGCGGCTGCAATGCGGATTGTTATGCAACCGTGCCCGTTGCAGTGGGGTGAGTGTGTATTTATCTGACTAAATAGAGTACAGAAACTTTTGTCATTTGCACACCAACCTCGTGTAGCACAAAAAACAACAAAAAAACTAAATAAGTGAGTCGCACCCTTTAACCATGGCCTTGGAACACAGCAAAAAGCAAAGGAAAATTTTTAAAAAAATGAACAACAAAAAAGAAAATGTTTTAAAAATTGTGTGCGGGAAAAATTGTGATTTGAACTCACCCACAAAAACAAACTCAAGGGCTCACATACACACTAACGCATACTTTCACACGTACACATCCATATATACTAACCTATACTTACACACTAACCTATACTTACACACTTACACTAACCCTGATATGTATGAGAGTGTTTATAATCAAAAGACAAGGAATTTTATGGCTCACCTATTTCCAAATACTTTTGATGAAGAGGATCATAATTTTCCCAGGTGATGCTGCGAAAGCGATTACGCTCCTTCGACGCTGGCAATACGGAATCCTGCCGGTGATGCTCATTCGGATTGCTGCGGATGTGTAAGACAAAAAAGAAAAGAAGCAGAAAAACGCTCAGTCTTGGTGGGGAGAAATTTATGCTTGTAGCTGAAAAAGAAGTTTCGCATCGATAAATGCAAACAATCAGCGTTAAGTGTTGCACATAAAAGAGTTTCACTTTTTTTGGTCCTTCCTTGTTGTTTTCCGTTGAACGCCATTATACCAGGACTCTCGCAAAAGAGCAGCAAAGCCGCAAGTGACAAATTAAACTGTGTTCCCGGGGACCGTGGATGAAGTGTGAAATTTGTCTTTTCTGTTTGTTTGCGTGTGGGGAAATTAGCGGAGCATGGGCATACATACAACAAGTCCTTGGATAAACTTGACAACACTTGAGCATAACTGATTGCCACTCTGTATATAGACAGATATATATATATATATATATATATATATATATATATATATATATATATATATATATATATATGAATATGCATATGGATAAAGGAGGTGAGGAGGAAAGTAGCGGGAAGTCCACACAAAAAATTATTGGAAAACTTTTCCGCCTCAACCGAAAGTGACATAAATTGTGAGGGCTTTAAGTGGGAAATGCGTGACAATTGGAGGACTAAACAGAGCAGCTGGTCAGTAGTGAAGTGAGTGAGGAAGGACAGAGTTCAATTGGAGGAAACTAATCTTAATTGATTAGAATTGAACACTATGAAGAGAAACGGAAAGTATAAGAGAGAAGGAAAGAAGGAAAAGGGGAGATAGGAGCCGAGAGCGAAGAAAAGAAATTTATAAAGGTGCAGAGTGACAGAAAAGGCAACAGCAACAGAATCCGGTACATTTGCAACAGAAGCTACAAAATCTGAAGACAGAAAATGAGTGCTTGGCAACAGAACAGAAACAATTCATCGTGAGTTTTCTGTCTTTGCAGTTTCTGTTGCAAATGTACTGGCTTCTGTTTCTGTTGCAGTTTCTGCTCTATGTCACTCTGCACCTTAAGGACGGAGTGGTAGAGTGGGGCAGAATGAGGGATAAACAAAGCTTCAATGATTTCAAACAGTTTCTTCTATTCTTCATTTGAAATGAATGAGCGACAGATTGTGAGAATCAAAGATTCATTGATTTCAAATACTCTCTTCAATTCACCATATGAAATGGAATATTGGATTAGATTAAAAGCAGAGCGGGATCTAGTCACCTAGTCCCTGCGGCCTCAATTGGGCCTATTGTAACACACTCAATAAGTTACAAGTCCTCTGAGAGTATAGTATTCAATAAGAATTCAAAAATCTTCTCCGGAGATTTGTCTGCAATTTCTGGCGGTTCTAGGTGGTGAGAACCTAAGTATCGTAGTCGGGTCCATATTAGACCATTACAGTGGCATTGCAAGTGCTCTGCTGTTTCCTCGACCATGGAATATTATTCTTATATGGAAATTAGTCTGAGAGACGTAGCTGGCGCTAGCTGGAGATATAGAGAGCGAGGGAGAGATATAGACAGAGATATAGATGGAGATGGAGTGAGGTAGATTTAGATGGAGATGGAGTGAGGGAGATTGGAAAAAGGGTGTTAGAAAGAGTGAGATTTGGAACAATGCCGATGTGGAAAGAGGGAGACGACAACATTTGGAGAGAGGGAGATGAGGAGATAGAGTAAGTGATATTGAGAGATAGATATGGAGAGAGAGAAATATGAAAGAGAGTTACGGCGAGAGGTAAATATGGAGAGAAGGAGATAAGAATGTATGGAAAGCGGGGGATAAGGAGTCCTGGAAAGACCGAGATATGGAGAGAGAGAAATCTGCAAGAGGGAGTTACGGCGAGAGGTAAATAAGGAGAGAAGGAGATAAGAATATATAGAGAGAGAAATAAGAAGATATGGACAGAGAGATATGGAGAGAGGGAAATGTCCAAGAGAGAGTTATGGAGGTAGGTAAATATGGATAGAAGGAGATTGGAAGATATGGAGGTTGGGAGATAAGGAGATGTGGAGAGAGCGAGATAAGAAGATATGGAGAGGGAGAGAGATATCGAGAGATAGAAATGTGAAATATATTGAGAGAGGTAAATATGGAGAGAAGGAGATGAAAAGCGGGAGATAAGGAGTCCTTAAAAGACTGAGATATGGAGAGAGAGAAATCTGAGGGAGGGAGTTACGGTGAGAGGTACATATGGAGAGATAGAGACAAGAATATATGGAGACAGACATTAGAAGATATGGAGATGGATATGGAGAGAGTGAAATGTGAAAGAATGAGTTGTGAAGGTAGGTAAATATAAATAGAAGGAGATTATGTGACATGAAGGGAGGGAGATAAGGAGATGTGGAGAGAGATTTGTAGAAAGAGATATGCAGAGAGGGAAATATGAAGGTGGGAGAGATGGAAAAAGATATGGGGAGAAGAAAATATGAAGGAAGAAGATATGGTGAGAGGTGAGTATGGAGGGAGGGAGGTGAGGATCTACGGTGAGAGGGAGATAAGGATATTTGGAGTAAAAGATATGGAGATATGTAAATATATAGAGAGGGATATAAAGAGATATGTAGAAATGGATATATTTAGAGAGGAATATAAAGCGATATGGAGAGATATATATGGAGAGGGAGATATGAAAGAAGAGATATGGAGAGGAACACATATATTTAGAAATTTTTTTTTTTTGAATTCTCTTATAGTAAGTCTAAAATGATTATTTAAAACATAGTAAGATAAAGATAGAATAAATGAGAGTGAGAAAGATAGAAATGGATAAAAAGCGAGACTGACAAGCAGAGAGAAAGGGAGATCCAAAGGGAGATACTGTTCAATTACAGTAAAATGCTCTCCACTTACTCTAGCACGGTTCCCTTTCGATGATATGAAGATAAAGATATAAGAAATTTGCATACGAAGACTGGAACCGGGATTGAATTGTGTATAAAGAGAGTGATTAATAAAAAGAGACGACGGAGAGAGGCAAATTTCCACTATTAAATCACAGACTTCAGTAAATAATTGTCTATTGTCCATATATAAAGGACAAAATTGTGATAAAATATAAAGAGGCGAAAGATTTGGTTGTAAAGCAAACAACAAAAAGAAAGATACGGAAGAAGGAGCGGTTCAAAATACTCCACTTCTCACGTTCTGCGCTTCTCTAAACGCTTCACTGCAAAAAAGTTGTAAATGAATAAATGAACCAGAGAAACTTACCCAGTGCGAGCAAAATTCGTCCAGAATATGATGACCGCCTCGGAGAGAGCTATCTCGGATTTGGTATAATTTTGTGGGAAATGACTGAATCCGTCGACGAGTGGCGCCCCAAAGATGTACGGCAAATCCTCACCGTGCACCGTTCCCATGCGCTGTGGATAATCTCCGTCCTTCGTTTGATAATCGAACACATAAAAATAGCAGCGACCCGCCTGCGCTATTGACGAGGTCGAAGCGGACGCGGAACCGCCGCCCCCTCCGCCACTGTTCGCCGAGGAGGAACCACTGTCACCGTTCTGCTGTGCCACGGAATTGGGTGGCGGTGATTGGGCTGCCAAGATGTCACCGGTGCGTATAATTGGTGCCACGAATTGCGCGTCGGAGAGTGCAGCGACGGCAGTGTCGCGCGTGTTAATCGGATGCTGTGAAGTGCGATCCCAATCAGTGTACTCGTTCACAATCTGAAATGACAGGAGAGGGAGAAAAGAACAATGGATGAAAATTGCGAAACTAGAAAAACAGTCAGTGTAAAGCAATCTGCAATAAAGCAATCTGAAAGGGGCGATAGAGACATTGTTTCAAAAAGAGACAATTTTACAGTGATTCAAACACTTTAAGAAGGGATTTTCAATACTCAGTTCAATAGTCAGATAGATAGTTTCTTGTATTGTTGGATATTTGTGCGTGTTTCAAAAGTCAATTAGAACAGAGCAGGAATTTAACTGGGGGAGCCAGTTTCATAATAGGTAGTAGAACTGTTAAAGGAAGGTCCACAGAAGAGGGTGTTGTATGAGAGGAAAAGGTAAAGAAAGAAAATGAGTGAGAGAAGAAGTGAGAGAATACTGATGGAAAGAAAGTATAACTTAGCGATATTGTGAGGTAATGGAATAGTAAATAGGCATATATTCGAGCAACGAATGACAAAGAGATGGTTTATAAGGCTAAAGCCTTCACACCAGGGCGACCACCTTGACGTGGTGTAGAGGGTTATACTGCCACGACTCGCCAAACTATGTTGACGTAGAGCAATCGTTCGCCAGCAGGGTCACTTATGTCAGAAAGGTAGCTGAAGAGCAGTAACTAATACCGGATCAAGGTGTCAAGCGTTCTGTACCGGGGATCAGCCTGGCTGGGGTCTCTTTTTTTAGCCCAGTCTCTAACGGAGCCTCTTGGATAGCAGGCTGCATTCAAGCGTAACTTTGGTCTTACCATGGCATGCGGGTTTTAGCCAACCAACCAGACACGCTTTATAGGAATATTGGAATATTGGAGAAGAGTAAGAAAAGTTTAAAATCTTTGAATACGCGGGGCTTATTCGCAACATAACTTGCTGACCGAATAGAATATGAGCTCTGTCAGCGGGGCAAAGTTTCTGGCAGCAGGAGCACATCACTTTTGTCTCAGCGCAAGAAGCTGGAAATGGCAAAGAAATCTGATCAACTAGCTGTTAGTGGTGTATCTTTACCAGCCATGACAGCCAAGGTATTGGCGCCACCTACAAAAAGTGCATCAGCTTCAACCTCGGCGATTGGGGCATAAGCTCAGTCAAAGACAAACGAATTAGCACCGGTGGCAATAATATGTGGCGTGACAACATCGAAGAATACAAACCAAAGGACAGATGCGGGTTCTATGCTGGACAATACATCTGCTGACAAGAGAACTTGGCGACTAAGAGGAGCTTGGGTGTAAAAGTATCAGAAACTGTGGCTGCGGGAAATAAGCAGAGAGCTAGAGGACATGAGTCTCGTCGAGACTCTAAGGTATCACCTCCATATAAAACTGGAGCAATTGATGATCCGCTGAGAAGGGGATCAGTGGAACAGGCTGCAGTTGCTACCTAAGGTATTTTGAAAAGGGTTTGGGATCTAAAGAATCTGGAGAAAGAGCAGAGGAACACAAACCTAAAATGGATAAACCGCCCTCATCTAATCAGCAGACGGGCAAGTGTGGAAGCACGGTCATAACGCCACTCCCAATGGTAGAAGGTAAAAAACCAAAATATACGGATACTCTCGTTGGAGTTACCGCAAAGTCTACGGGAAGAACTGCGAGCAAAATCTATGCGGACCTTCAAAGGCGGTTAAGATGGCAGTGATGCCGAAGGAGTACTCTGAGGTAAACCTTACCGTAACGGAGCTGACTGTGCTAGAAGGATCATATGTAAATAGAAATATGGAAACTAAAAGGTAGGGAAAAGTTATGAGATATAAACAAAGGTACGAGGATACGATTAGAGAGTTGGAGCTATGAGAAAAGCAAAGCTTGTGAGAGAACATATAGAAAGTCGAAGATAAAGGGGCGAGGTATGAGATATGTACATAATGATAATAGCGAACCAAATATTAAGGAAGGAAGGTGGTTTCATAAGAAAAAAGTTAAAGTTCACAGGATATTTAGAACAAGATAACGAAAGAAAATGCAGAGAGATGAGGACCATGATTGATAAAGATAATAAGATTTGTAGAAATAAGAAAAGTGATGAAGTAAAGTGGAATATGAACTAAAACCACAATGCGAGAGGTGGAGAAAGTGGTCATCGTAAAACTTGTGCCACCAGTACTTTAAGATACATAGTCTGAGAGAAATGTGGTAAAGATCTAGAGAGAATTTGATAAGGATCTAGAAATATGTGGAAACATACGATGTGCAAGTATATACGTGGAAAGCTTCGGTTTATAAAACGAAACACCAGATTAAAATTGTATGTAGCTGAAGATATAAAGCCGAAGAGAGATATGGCCTATTATATGAATACATATAGAAGTCCTCATGCTTATAGCGAATATGAGAGTTATAATATACCGATTAATATCTGAAATTTTCCATTAATCTGTAAAAGCACACGCTCAAGAGAAGGACATCAAACCACTTAATAAGATGGGCTCATATAATATCCATTAAAATTCCTTTGGTAGTTACATTTTAGGGCTCAGGCAGCACTCACTTGACACTTTATCTGCGAAAGTCATATGAATTTTAATTTTACCACTGCCGCATATGCGGTTAATAAATGAGTCAACGGCAATTGTTGTAATAATAATGCAAACAAATGTTTGCGCTCACAGACGCACGCACTCGTGCCCATAAACACGCCCGTAGAAGGAGAGAAAAGTATAAAATATTTTTATAACCGCACACCCCCGACCACAACGGCAACGCTAAAGTGTGCATTTAAGCAACTTGCACGCACACACACTCAACACATGCACACTCAACACGTCACTCACACAAACACACATTCACTCACTCCCTGGGATGCCGAGGAGAAGAAAGGATTTAGTGGTGCGGTTATAAAAAATTGTTTATAATAAAAATAAAAATATAAATGAATATAATCGTGAAATACGAGTTTTGCATGCGTGTTTATGCGCGTGTGTGCGTGCGATTTTGTGTGCCTGAGAGCGGAGTGTACCACCATTGTAGTTATAATGCACGCCATTCACACTCAGCACCCACGCACGCACGCAATGTTGCTTTTACTAATACATTGGCAAAGTGCCATAATTTCGGTTAAGTGCTGCCGTTGTTGTTGCTCGCTATTTGGGCGTGTGACCGTGACTGTGTCTCGGAGCCTGTGTGTGACTGTGTGCCTCTGAGCCTGTGTGTGTTAACAAGCACATTACTAATCCACATACATATATTTAAGAAGTGTGTTAATGTTTTTACAGCAATGCCATTGCTGGAGATGTCACTGCAGACGAAGGATACAAGAAACGAAAACAAAAAGGAGAATAATGCATTAAATTCGCAACACTCACGCACGCCGTCACATACACACGCCTGCATACGCATAAGTCACATACAATTATTTAACACAGTCCACAGCTGGCGGCTGTAGGGTGTATAAAATTTGAATTGTGTCTTTATAGTCGTTGCATAATTTTGAAAGGACAAATTGCCTGCACGACATTGTGATTTAGTCGGCTATACTGAAGGGTCTTCGGCGGCTACTGTGAGACTTTGTTTTGAAGAATCCAAAAACTTGTTGGGGCTATGTGAAAAAGGGGTGGAAGAAGATGGGTGTATAACTGCAGTAATACGAGACAAAATCCTTGAAAAATTTTACAGGAACAAAAATAATTGCTGAGTTTCAATAATCTGCTCCTTTTTCGATCAAGTATCGGAAATGAGTGAAACAAATATTTCAAAATTTTTAAAAAATTCCAGAATATTAATTACTGAAATTTAGCAAACTAACTTTGCTTTGACGTCATTAAAAATAATATTTGACTTCAGTTTGCTCCTTGGAGTAAACAATTTGGAGCCTCATACTACAAGTACTGAACTTAAAAATATCCTTTGTCTGAAGTGCAGAACTTCAATTACTGAATTTCTGAAATAGAATTAGCAAAGTGCAGAAATTTAGTTATTAAATTGAAAAAGTTGAATTTTGAACCTTCAGATGTTAGATTACTAAATTTAAGAAATAGAATTTCGAAAGTGTGAAAATTTAGTTACTAAATTGAAAAAGTTGATTCTGAACCTTCAGATGATTAAATTACTAAATTTAAAAATAGATTTTCCGAAGTGCGGAAATTCAATTACTCAATTTCAGAAATTAAGTTTCAGAACTTCAGTATCACAGAAGTTCAAATATCCATTTACTGTAGTTCGGAAGGAGCCTTACTGAAGTTTAGAAATAGCATTTCTAAAATACAGAAATTGAATTACCACATATCGGAAAGTGAATTTCTGATCTTCAGTAATTAGTTCGCTAAATTTCACAAATCGGGATTGTGAGCTTCAGTATTTAAATTTCAGAAATTAGGATTCTTAATTTCAGCAATGAAAAATATTGAATTTCACAAATTGAGCTTCTCAACTTCAGTAATTAAATTACCAAATTTCACAAACTGGTACTCTGAACTTCAGTAATTAAAGTAAAAAAATTCAGAAATCGAGGTTTTGAACTTAAGTAATTGAAATATTTAATTTCAGAAATCCAGCATCCAAATTTAGTACATCGTTTCCCACATTCACATATCGAGTTTCTGTTCTTCAATACTTCAGTTTCACAAATACATTTTAAAATTTGTTTACTGTGGTGCAATTTAATTACTAAATTTCAGAAATAGAATTTTCAAAGTGCGGAAATTTAGTTACTAAATTGACGAAGTGGAATTTTAAACTTTCGGATGATTAAATTACTAAATTTCAGAAATAGAGATATCGAAGTGCAGAAATTCAATTACTAAATTTCAGAAAATATCATTGAATCAAATTGAATCACAGAAGTTCAAAAATTGATTTACTGATGTCCCGAAAGCGACTTACTGAAGTTTAGAAATATAATTCCTAAAATAAAGAAATTTATCAGAAAGTGAGTTTCTGAACTTCAGTAATTAGTTCGCTAAATTTGACAAATCGGGATTCTGAGCTTCAGTATTTAAATTTCAGAAATTGTGATTCTGAATTTTTGTTATGAAAAATATTGAATCTCACAAATTTAGGTTCTCAACTTCAGCAAATAAATTGAGAAAACGATATTCTGAACTTAAATAATTAACAAGTTGATAAATTTCAGAAATTGAGTTTCACAACTTCAGCAATTAAATTACTAAATTTCACAAATTGTTACTCTAAATTTCAATAATTAAAGTGATAAAATTAAGAAACAAGCTTCTGAACTTCAATCATTGAAATATTAAATTTTAGAAATCAAGCGTCTGAACTTCAGTACTGCATTTCCCATTTTCACAAGTCGAGTTTCTGTTCTTCAATGCTTCAATTACACAATTTCTGCAATGGAGTCTGTCAATTGCAGTCATTAAATGAATAAAGTTAAGTAATTGTTTAACTAAAGTTACGATTAACATTTCAGGAATCGATAAAATTGATCTTCAGTAATTATAGCTGCAAGACTATTCATAGACGGACACAAGCTTCAAGGACGCTGGAGCATTGTTTCATGGTACAAGTATCTGGAGTGAATTTGTAACCGTTCCTGGCTGCTATAAGAATACCAGTGGAACTAATTTAGAGTCCCCATTTGATGCGAGCACCATTTGTTTTAATTTATCTCCGTAACCTGCTGTCACCACCCCAAAAACAGCAACATGGTGGATCGATCTGTTTAGTATGCTGTCCATGAACTTCCCGCTGAGCTGATTGTATTATGCAGGCGTACGCATAAATCTTTAATAGACTGAAATTGCTTTCGTTTCATATTTCGATGTTTTTGCGGAATGTCCTTGTTTATGCGCTCCGTCCAGAACAATGGAGATTGATTTGTCAACTAATTGTTAAAACCACAACAACAATTTTTTTGCTATGCCTTGTTTTCCTTTTACAACACAACTGACTGTGAACACACACTCTCGTACTTTGCAGCACATTCGCATTGTCTGCGGGTCTGGGCGCTGCAGTATTTGTGGATAATTTTGTTTATATTGCAAACGGATATTCAATAAATTTATCAAATTGATGGTGCGCAACCAAACGGAACGGAACGGAACGTTATTTATGCATTTATCCTTTGCTCTCTTTTTTATTCCATTGTTACTAGCCTGGCTGTCAAGGGGCTGGTTGTGAGTGCAGGAGGCCATGGACGCCGCTGCACGTGTCAGGATGGGTTCATAGATATATGTGGGTATGTGTGTGTATGTGTGAGGAGTGTATGTGTTGGCTTGTCAGCTGTCAAATTTGATTACAAAATTAACGATGTATTATATACGCCCCCAGCGCATTGTACTCCGGCTTGTTAGGCTGTGGCGGACGGTTTAGCTGGGAAGCTGAGTGCTCGTGTGGCCAATATTCTTTTAATAAACTGTTTATTTGTGACCATAATTTATAACATTTTGGCATTTTGCGTACGAGTAATTTGGAAAATATGCCAAACCAATCAAAGCTCATAAATCAGGTAATTGCAATCGGATCGGATTTTAGCACATTTATTTCTTTCTTGCAGGTATTCGGACCGGCACGTGCGCTATTGTGTGAGTGGGTGCGTGTTAACATGTGAGTGGTGTGGTGGAAAGTGAAGTGTCTTAATTAAAAACCAGCAATATAGGCATGTCCTGCCAGCTATCGTTGCCGCCTGGTCATCAGGACTCTCTCAAATAGGTATTTCTAGTGAGGTATTACATATCTGTTGGTATTACAAACGTCAGAAAGGTAGATCCCTCACTGGTTTATTCTTAGAATTGCATGACAATTGACTTAAGAGAAGTGGAGGACATCATTAAGGAAGGCAAAAAGGACAAAACTTCCTTTACAACATTTTGCCATGGTGTTTTGAATGATCCAGAAACCAAGCACTCTTAAAATTTCGTGATATTTGGACTAAAAGAAGCGGAGGACATCATCTCAATGAGGGCAAAAAGGACCAAACTTCCTTTACAACATTGTGCCGTGATATTTTCAATATTATTCTGAAACTAAGTATGTATTCTTAAAATTTCATGACATTTGAACTGACAGAAGCGGAGGACATCATCATTGAAGGCAAAAAGGACAAAACTTCCTTGACAACATTGTGCCGTGGTGTTTTAAATGACCCAAAAACCAAGCACTCTTAACATTTCATGATATTTGTACTCAGAGAAGCGTAGGACATCATCTCAATTAGGGCAAAAAGGACAAAATTCCTTTACAACATTGTGCCGTGGTGTTTTCAATATGATCCAGAAACCAAAAACTTCTCGTTTTGAGAAGTCAAAAGTGAAGAGAGAAAGACACAATATCGCTAATAAATGATCATTATCTATAACGAAATAGCAACAACAGCTCTATTGAAAGACCTACATGTCATTTGCTTTCACACTCATCTTTAGACATTCATATTTAGTCATGAATATGGAAAGGGTAATTCGTGAAAATATGTTATGAATGACAGACTGAGTGTTATGGGTGGCCAGTGGTCTTCCTAGCTACCCCCAATTCAACACATTAAAACATATAGTAACAGTAGGAAACAAAGCTATAAGAAAGGATATTGCAATCATTTGATAAATATTCAAATAGTTACTTCTTTGTAGGATACGTAATTTATGAATGTTTCAAGTGACATCATGGAGAACATTTTTCCCGAATTTGTGTACTCTTCCAGTGGGTAATGCGACCATTTGAGACTTATGAACTTATACAAAGGCTTCTATAATTGGCTGATTACACCATTTCTGTATGAACTGGGAATACCTTCAAACATTGCTTTATTGTCTTACGGTATGTATGATCTCCCAGTCGGTTTTATGGTTTTTCAGTGGATCAGTTGTTGCTGGTATTGGAAGGAAATTGGTTAAACTTCGTGCAATACTACGATTCATGAGCCCAAGTCATGTCAGAGTGAAGGGGTAAGAAACCCTGGTAATACTGCTCATACTCTTAATACCTCCTTCCCTTTCCCTCCCTAAGCTTCAAAGCCCATGCCATCACTTTCGCACCATTATGATAGTCTCGTTTCAGACTCACTTCCGATAGCGTTATTCAGCTTCCGTTTGTATGACTAATAATTAATTTCCTGGGCGTTATTTTTCGCGGTTTCGGTTCATTTTATCGCTGGGATTGATACTTCAACACACATGCACACACACACACACAGCCAGTCGTATTTACACACACATCCAGTCGTATACACACGCACAGCCGTAGGCACAGTCAGTGAAACTCACCCACACTCACCCACAGGGATAATCACACTCAAACTTACGCAATGAAATGCTCATTTCATGTGATTCTAATAAAAGTTGTTGCCCCAGCCAAACATTCCAGTCCGCATTTCATTTCCCGAAGCCACCTCCCAACCGCTTTTAACTGCGCGGCTTCCAGCAGAAGCAGGTAATAAGTCAGTCCTCATGCTGCTGGCAGGAGTTTTGTGGTATCTCTCAGTTTCCTTTCATTTTTCCTGAGCTTCGCTTCGCTTTTCTTTTTTTTTTTGGTTTGTGTCATAAACACTTATTTTTGGGTCATATCTCCTTTTATTGCTGATGGTGGGGGCGTGTGTGCTTGTAAATTTGTTACGCGCTTGCATGTTGCATGAACATTGGTCGCTCGTCGCTCGTCGCTCATCGCTGGGTGCTTTTTTATTGCAATATTGTCATAAAACTGAAATTGTGGCAGGCGATGTTTATTGATATTTTGTGCAAATATGGCACAAATTTTTATTGGCTTTTAGCCGGAAGATCCTGTGGCGGAGCTTTGTTCGGATCAAGATTAAATAAATAATAAAATGGAAAGCTCGAAATAATGGCGAAGCAAATGGCAACGACAGAAGCCACGGGAGAGCCAAG
Organism: Clusia tigrina; assembly: GCA_920105625.2. NCBI lineage: Eukaryota > Metazoa > Arthropoda > Insecta > Diptera > Clusiidae > Clusia > Clusia tigrina. Next base: position 24,420,999 of record OV050031.1, on the reverse strand, counting down.
ACATTTCGAAACGACGAGTCCACAGGAAGTGAAGTTTTAGAATAGGGGTATTGGATAGAATAGTGAAAAATAGTGGAGAACACAGCGTGAATGCTGACCACATAGAAATGTCCACGTAGGACGAATGGAAGATGTAGAGATAGAAACAGAAAGGTACAGTGAGAGTGGGGGTTGGTTAAAGTAAAAGACTTTACATCAACTTCCAACAACTTTTTAAAAAATTTAAGGATTTCATAGAGCTCATTGAAAGCACATCATTTACAATGTAGTAAGGAGGTTCCACTAGCAGTAGCTTCAATATAAAAGGCCTCGAAGCCAGGGTTGTGATTTTATATATACGTTTTCGGTTGGTGTGAGGCGTAGAGAATCTGCTGAGATCCTGTGGTTTTACAATGGGGCCAGCATGGTTTAGGTGGGCTCTCGCAAAGCGGCGGGCACTTCTACCTACCTACCTAGTTCTTTTTTATAATAAATAATTTATTTATATCAAATATAAATTCCACAGAAATTACTGCACATGTATAAACGTTGCCAGCGTTTCGTCCTCATGCTGTCTCATTCTCGCTAAAGCTTCGAGGCGATGCTATCCAATACCCACATACAACAGTGTTATAACAGGTTATGAACCATGAGTCATCCATGATGTTGTCGCTTTCCAACAAACACTATTCTCTTTTTTGCTCCATGATGTTGTCTCTTTCCAACATAATCTATTATCTCTCTTACTCCATGATGTTGTTTCCTTTAAATATAGACTACTCTCTGTCTCACTCTTTGATGTTGTCTCCATTCAACATAATATATTTTATGTCTTACTCCCTTATGTTTTCTCTTTCCAACATAATTATTATCTTTCTTTCTCCATGACGTTGTCTCACTCCAACGTACTCTATTATCTTTCTTTCTCCATGATGTTGTCTCTTTGCAACGTCCACTATTCTTTTTTTTGCTCCATGATATTGTCTCTTTCCAACATAATCATACTCATCATTACTCCATGATGTTGTTTCTTTTAAATATAGACTACTCTCTGTCTCACTCCTTGATGTTGTCTCAATTCAACATAATCTACTTTCTGTCGTAATCCCTGATGTTGTCTCTTTCCAACATAATTATTATCTTTCTTTCTCCATGACGTTGTCTCTCTCCAACGTACTCTATTTTCTTTCTTTCTCCATGATGTTGTTTCTTTTAAATATAGACTACTCTCTTCCTTACTCCCTGATCTTGCCTTTCTCCAACATAATCGTGATCTTTTTAACATAATCTATTTTCTTTCTTGCTTCATAATGTTGTCTCTTTCTAAAATAATCTATTGTCTTTTTTTGTTCCATGATGTTGTCTCTTTCTAATATAATCTATTCTCTTTCTTTCTCCATGATGTTGTTCCTTTCCAAAATAATCTATTGTAGTTCTTGCTCCATGATGCTCTTTCTTTCAAATATAGTCTACTCTCTGTCTTACTCCTTAATGTTGTCTCTTTCCAACATACACTAATATCTTTCTGCTTCAATGATATTGTCTCTTTCTAATATAATCTATTCTCTTTCTTTCTCTCCATGATATTGTCCCTCTCTAAAATAATCTATTGTATTTCTTGCTCCATGATGTTCTTTCTTTCAAATATAGTCTATTCTCTGTCTTACTCCCTGATGTTGTCACCTGTCAACATATTCTATTCTCCGCCTTACTCCCTGATGTTGCCTCTTTCCAACATACTCTCTCTCGTTCTCTCTTCCATGCTCTCTCGATCTCCCTCTCTTTTTCCCGTCCTCTCTTTATCGGTCTCTCTTTCTCTTTCTTGGCAGTATACTTAATTCCCAAAGATCTAAGAATCTCTTCTTTAATGAGATTTATAATTGGAGTAAACCACTTCTGGGACCATATTTATTTGGCATTCATCCGCCACTGCTTTTGTTGGTAGTCGCGAAACGCTTTCATGCCTTCAGTGGGAACGGAGAAATGTGTTGGAATTATAAGGAAACTCCCAGCACGTGTCTATGAATAAATGAAGAGTATGTTTTCTTTTAAGTTCATAAGTCAAGCAGCTTATTTCATTCTCCACAGCAATTGAAATGGGTTGGAGAACAACGGGAGACGTTTATAGAATCCACGTGTATTAAATCATCCTGTGCCCTCGGTCTGAACTCGCTCATACTTCAACAGGTGCGGAAATCAATTCAACACCGACTCGCATTTTTAATTATATCATATTGAATTGAGCTCTAATTAACTACGTTTGGAATAGCACTGGCTTGGGATGGGATAAATGCAGGTTTGGCTACTCTGCAATTAGAAAGACTGACACACCTGTTTACGGTTTGAGTGAATGTTGTGTGTGTCCGTTATCCGGTTACTTCTGGAGGCCGTTAACGTCAGGTAATAGTCGTACAAATGTTTTGCTACATTTTTCCCATCGTAATGCATTTCTTCGATATATTTTAGTTGCTTGCGTCATTGGGCTTCTTCAAATTCAAATTGCAAACTGGAGAGGTGAGTATAAGAAACTGCTATCCAGCCTTCCAACTATGTCTGATCTAAAACGCGGTGATGGATCTGCAGCCCTAAAGATGTTTCACGAACTCGCAGGAAACATTTGAATACCAAAGAACGAAAGAGAGCTGCTATGGACCTCTTCTCCGAAAACATTTCCAGTATGTTCGTTGGAAGAAGAAACTATCATATATATAGATATATAGATACACTATATATGATCAGAAACCTTCGAGCGAAAAGAGCTGCCGGTGCTTATTCTTTAACAAAATCATTATGAAACCATTTTGTGGCCTCCTTGTAAGTGTCAAGGATGCCGAAAGGTGTTTCTTTCTCACGCCCAGGAACACTTTTGTTTAATAGCCAGCCACACCCATGTAAACGTTACTAAGGTACGTCAGCATGCAGAGGGAAAGGTGATGCGACTTTACGGTTAAAATGGCAAGGTTCAGTTGTTTGAATTTTCAGTTGCAGGACTTCTGTGTTGAGTATGGCTCGCATCGTTGACGGTGTCAGTCTATTTCGTTTACATAAATTTATTTTTTTCTTCATGGAGCCTGGCAAGGCCAAGAATCACAAAATACTGCACTACTTTGTCTCCACTTTGGTATTGTTCGTTGTGATATTGATGTTTCCCATTCACCTACTGATTGGACTCCTTCAATGCGATTCACTGAACACTGTCTTGCAGAATCTCGGTACCACCCTTCCAATCGCCGTGTGTTCGCTCCGAACACTTTGCATTTGGTGGAATTTGAACAAGGTGCACAAAGTCGATGAATTTCTCAACCGACTGGATCGAAGTATTTCTGAGCCGGAAGAGGTGGACTATTACGGAAGCGAAATAGTGCCTGCGGCTAAACGAATGATGCACATCTTCCACTCTATGGCTCTAGGTGGATTAATCTTTATGCTGTTAGCAGTAATCGTCACCGGTGTTTTCAGTGAATGGCGTCTCATGTATTACGGCTATTTTCCGTTCGACGCGTATGGTTCAACGTTTGCATTTGGAGCAGCGAATCTTATTCAGTTCATTGGTCTACTTGGAGCAGTTTTCCAATCTGTGGCGAATGACACGTTTGCTCCCATGGAATTGATAATGATAGCTGGCCATGTACACATGCTGCGTATGCGCGTTTCCAAGATTGGTTGGAATGCAGAGAAGTGCAAGTCGGAGAACAATGAAGAGTTGGTGGAGTGCATAGAAACCCACAAGGAGTTATTGGAGTGAGCCGAACTTTCTATAATTCGAGCGGAACAAAATAATAATAATTTTTCTTACAGATTCAATAAAGTATTCCACGAAATTATCTCCTTCTACATGATGATTCAGATTGTTTTCGCGGGTCTGAACTTGTGCATTTTAATGATTAACGTGCTTTACTCCGATGGAATTGTTGTTGCGGTGTACTACTTAATTTTTTGGTTCGGAATGTTGATGCAGATGTTTCCCAGCTGTTATTACGGCAGTTCCTTGGAATTGGAATTTGACCAATTGACTCAATCGATTTTCTTGTGCAATTGGGTGGACCAGGATAAAGAGTTTAAGAACAATATTGGGATTTTCTTGGAGCAATCATTGAAGAAGATAAGCTCCGATGCCGGCGGGGGCATGATTCACATCAATTTGGATTCTTTTGTGGCGGCCTGCAGAGGAGCGTATTCATTTTTCGTATTTTTTATGCAAACCAAGGAAATGAGGAGGCTCGCATAATATTTAGACACACTTGATTTCAGAATCCTGCACCAATAAAGTTGAATTTGCTGCTCAGACAGAGAGAGAGTTTGTACTTTATTCCCTCAAAGGAGTTCAGCTGTAATCCTACTGAGGCCAGCGATATGATTAATGAACAAGTTATGTTAGAAAACGTCTCCAGGGAATATCAGGAACAAAAAATACAGGGCCGTAGTGTGCCTGGCATACTGTCAGGAGTATATATTGGCACCTATTATACTTATGTGTATGTTGGAAAGAGACAACGTTAAGGAGTAAGAGTAAACTATATTCGAAAGAAAGAACATCATGGAGCAAGAAAGAGAATAGTGTTCGTTGGGAAGAGACAACATCATGGAGAAAGAAAGACAATAAATTTTATTAGAAGGAGACAACATTATGGAGCAGGAAAGAGAATAGATTTTGTTGGAAAGGGGAAACATCAGGGAGTAAGAGAGAGTAGCCTATATTTAAAGACATAATCATAATCATGGAGAAAGATATATAATGGATAATGTTAGAAAGAGAGAACATAACGATTATGTTGGAGAAAGACAAGATCAGGGAGTGAGGACTTATTAGAAGTAGATGTAAGCTCTTTGGTGATCTAGACTAAAATATTCGACGACTAATTCTATTATTCAGCCTGGGTTACAGCATGTCTGGTATAAAATGAATCATATTTTATATTGTTTTATCACAATAGATTCTTTTATTATTCATGACTAAACATGAATAAACTTTAAGTTCTATAAGTCATTAGTGATATGCTATTATTGAAAAGTCATTTAGTCATCAGTCAATAATTTAATATATTAATCCTTTACTGAAAGATTGTTAGTGATAAGTGAGTGGTAATAAACCAAAAGGCACAACAACCTCTGTCTCTGACAATATGTCAAAAGCGTCATCTGAAAATCCAAAAGTTAAGTCATAAACAACAAGTCATAAATCACAAATCATAAATTAGAAGTTGTAAATCAAACGCCATAATCTACGAATCATCATGGATGTCAAGTTATAGTCTACAAACCAGAAACAAGAAGTCATAAACAAGAAGCCATAAAGAGCGAATCATTAACCAAAAAGAGGGAGTCACAAACCACAAGTCATAAATCACAAATCATAAATTAGAAGTTGCAAATCGAACGCCATAAACTACGAATTATGGATGACAAGTTATAGTCTACAAATCAGAAACACGAAGCCATAAACAAGAAGTCATAAATAAAAGTTTATAAACAAGAAGCCATAAACAAGAAACCATAAACAAGAAGTCATAAACAAGGAACCATAAACAAGAAGCCATAAATAAGAAGCCATAAAGAATGAATCAAGAACAATATAGAGTGAGTCACAAACAACAAGTTGCAAATAACGATTCATACACAACAAGTCATAAAAGACAAGTCACATGTCATGCTATATATTTGGTCTAATGAAGATAGTTAGCAGTCGAAATATAATACAAAAGGTATCCGTTGTGATAAAGGTGTAAAGTTATGACTCGCGAATCATAAGAGTTTTATAGCAAGTCATTAGAGCGGATCTGACAAATGGGTGAAGCACTTGGTCAGCAAATAAAATACTGACTGTGTTCATAATTTGACCAATGGGTGAGGCACTTCCCATACTTATAGAATTTAAAGTGATACTCTGGGATAGTCTTGTTTTCTAATTGTAGTTGGGTTAATTACCCCAACCTTGATTCGCCACTGCTCTCGTTTGTGCCTGCGAAATCCGTGTCCAATTCCACCGTGAGAATAGTTCCAGATTTTGTTAAATAGTGAAATAAACTCGCGTATAAACAAATGCGAAACAAAATATGAATTTTGCTATCCTCACTATTTAACGCATGTAATTAAGCTACAATAATTGAAATGGTTCGCTGCAAAGGGTGGTCTTAACGAATAATAAGTAAGTTATTAACAAAGGATATATAGGGTGTTTTTTTGTGTAGCCCTAACATTTTATTATTGTAGCATACGATAATGAGAGGACTTTGGTGGAAGTCTTTCCACAATTGCTAAGCACAAATGTCATCCTCAACTCGAAGTATTAGCATATCGATATATACGATATAACACAAAAAACACCCCGTATATCCTGAGACAGTCCTGCTGGCTGCAGAAACGTGTTTCTTTCCCAGGCGAAATTATGAAGAATTAATTTCATGTTTAGTGCAAGAGTTGGAAATGCTTTTTGAAATTTCATTTCGCATGGAACTGTAATTAAGTCCTTTGGAAAGGGATCGGAGTAGAGAGGGGGAGAGGCATGTTAGCACTTGTTTATAACCACAGCGCGTTTGCCAATTTATTTGCCATATTCGAGAGTCCAGTTGCGGTATTCACAATGAAGGAACAGCACGCTATTGTTGACGGTTTGAGTGTATTTCAGGTACACAGACGTATCTGGTTATTCCTGGAGCCTCATAAAGTGAGAAACTACCGATTGCTGTTCTACATTTACTCCACTATCATCATGATCATTATGGTATTTTCGTTTCCCGTTCATCTACTGATTGGGCTCATTCAGAGCCGATCAGTGACCGAAATGCTGCAGAATCTCGCTGTATCCGTTCCGGTAGTTGTGTGTTCCGTCAAAACTCTTTGTATTGGGTGGAAATTGGACAAGGTGCACAAAATCGATGAAATTATTAAGCGACTGGATGTACGCATCTCCGACCCGGATGAAGTGGACTACTACACGAATCAAGTGTTGGTTGCAGCTAAACGTATGGTTTACCTATTGTACTGCATTGTCACTGCTGGGTTATCATTTATGCAATTGGGAGTAGTCCTTAAAGGAGTATTCGGTGAATTGGGTCTCATGTACCAAGGATACTTCCCGTTCGATGCATATGGCTCCATCTACGCATTTGGAGCAGCGAATTTATACCAGTTCGTTGGCTTGTTTGGTATAGCTTTCCAAGCAACTGCGAATGATACCTATGCTCCCATGCAATTGATAATGATATCCGGGCATGTGCACATACTGCGAATCAGGATTTCTAAAATTGGTCATAATGCAGAGACTTCCCAGTCGGAGAACAATGCCGCATTGTTGGAGAGCATCAGGATCCACAAGGACATATTGGAGTGAGCCGAACTTGGTTTATGTCAATCGAAACTTTAGCTAAGTAGATATCATTTCCTATTCTTACAGATACAGTGAAACATTCCATGACATTATCTCTTTCTATATGGTGGCGCAGATCATCGTCGCAGGTCTGAACATGTGTGTTCTGATGATAAACCTGCTTTATTCAGATGATATGTTCGTTGTGATGTACTACTTAATTTTTTGGTTCGGAATGTTGACGCAAACGTTTCCCAGCTGTTATTACGGAAGTTGCTTTGAAGAGGAATTCGAACAATTGACTCAGTCGATATTCTCCTGCAATTGGGTGGATCAGGATAACGAGTTCAAGAAAAATTTTATGATCTTCTTGGAGCAATCATTGAAGAAGAAAACCTCTGTAGCCGGTGGGGGCATGATTCACATTAATTTGGATTCTTTTGTGGCGGCCTGCAGAGGAGCGTATTCCTTTTTCGCGTTCTTTATGCAAACCAAGTAAATGAGGACCCTTGGAAAATATTTAAACACGCTTGATTTCAAAATCCTGCACCATTAAATTCGAATTTTCTGCTCACATTTCCGAGAATTTCCAAATGAATCTATCAAAGAAATTGGAAAAATTACACCTGTTATCACATGTGTTACCAGACGGTGCAAGAGCAAAGTCTGTACAGAAACCATCTCTAAATATTGTCAGGAACACGGATGTAATGTGGAATGTCGACTTAGCATGCTATGGAATCTTGGTAGTATTTAATTCACCGAATAGTATGATAGCGAGTAGGGTCTTCTTCCATGCTGTTTCTCACCACCAATCGATAGGGAGATGTAACACGAACCGCGCCAATAATTCGTCTACCTCGATGTATGTCTGAGCTACAGATCCTGAATGGAATATCCTATTATTTTCCTGCATATTTTATCTCTGAATAGACGATGCAGGTCTCTTGAGAATTTTTTACAACAAGAAAACTGTCGATTTAATTCAGAAAAGCTTCAATTCTGCCCTAGACTATGTCAGGATTATCCGGCAACAAACTGAGCATTTAAAGAGAAAAATACGCCAGAAGATCCATTTTCAGTATTCAACCCAGTTTAGTTGGAGTATGATTGTTCATTTCCTTGCTGTGTCATCGCCAATACAGTTTACAGGCTTTTAATTTATGGACTACTCTCTTATAAAGTCCGTACTTAATTTTTCTTCTTCGTATGCTGTCCTTACATACTTGGACAGAATAACCGATGTTTTGTATTCGACAGACACCAGATCTTCTTCCGCAGCTCTGCTCTGAATCGTATAAGAAAACATGAACTTTCAGTGATTGAGCTGAGACGTCCCATGAAGGATGCTGAAACTGTTCTCTGACCGCTCATGAGTAGTCCATTGCAAGTCGATGGATATATTTTGATATGTTTCTCGAGGGCAAGTATTCGGTGATAGTAAAACCAAAAGTTTCTATTCAATTCAATGTCCACAAAACCTTCGCTAAGAAGACCCTCCGAATAATCAACGATGATGATATTATCTGGATATTCCAGCTGCTAAGCTAACTTCCGAAAAGATGGATTATACTACTTAATCCAGCCACTGGTTGAAGCAATTGGACGATAGAAAAGTCCGATGAAGATTTGGAATAATTCGGCTGAATTGGTAGCAAGTTTGTAATTCGGTCTGGTTCAGTGTTCAGATTCCTTACGATATATCAGAAGGGCTTATATCTGTGAAAAGAATTGACATACTGTTTTGAATGGTGTAACATCCATGGTTGCCACGAAATGATGCTCATCGATGTTGAAATCACCAACTATCCAAACAAACGGAATGGGTAGCTGTCTTAAGAAAACATGAACTCTCAGTGTTTTAACTGATGATGTTTGAAACGAAGGGGTAGAAGGACCGCATATTCGTGCTTCTGCATTTATTCTACCGGTTTCACAATCGAGGGTTACAGACTCGCCGCCATTTCGCACGAAAGAGAAACACAATTATGTGTTGAGACTTTTGTAGATGCGAACCTTCTTCTAAGCAGTGCCCTACTCTGGACAAGCCAAACGGAGCATCAACACCGTCAACGTCACTGTCACTTGAAGTTACAACTGAAAACTATAACATTTTGGAGCTGAAGGCCCAGGCAGCTAGAGCTCCTCTTACAATGTAAAATAATAATTAAATTATTGTTTTTCAAGTAATAATAATAATAATAATAATAATAATAATAATATAACATTTTGGGAGACAAGTGATGGTGTATTCCGTGATGAGAATCTCCCTCTAATAAGATAAGTCTTATTATGAAGTAAGTATTTACTTCATTATCTGCCTAGATTCTAAATTCTCTCTCTCTCTTTCCCTCTCTCTAGTTTCACAGCAGCAATGATTTCAGTTCAATATCTTAAAAGCTGGAGCCTGAATATCTGGAAACGTTTCCTGTAGATTAGTTTTGTCCACATAACACGGCTTCCGCTTCAATGGTAAAGTCATAAGAAGCAGGGAGTACAATGAATGGACCCCCAGTCCTTAAAAAGGAGAGTTATGACAGTTTCGGGGCTGGTTAGTATTGGTCTTATCGGTCTTGGTTTTTTGGTGTAAAAGAAGGACCATATTTGCAGGATAAGAGAATCGAATAAACAACTGCTTAAAGCAAACGTGGATTGAACTGGAATCTATGAAAACATTTTGATATCAATTGCATTCCTTGTTGTCCTGAAGGCGCAAAGATTGAAATATATATATACGAGTATATTCAATAACTTGTGCTCCTCAATTTTCAACAAAGACCAGAGATCCAACACAGATTCTGAAGGAGTGCCGATCAAAATGATTGTATTTAAAAAATCAACGATTTCGATTCCAAATGAACACGTGCTCGTGCTGAATTGGAATCCTAGCACTGAATACTGCCTTAGAACTGTTATCTGTTATTATTGGAAATATTATGACCGACCCGAACATTTCATTGGTTTGAGAAAAGAGGAGCCACACACTTGCCGAGGTCGTCTTAAAAATACCACATAATTCACAGAAGTTGGTGACTATAGTCACCGCCTCGAATCAGACATATTCTATAAAAATAAAGAACCCACCTAAGAATGGCCCTGGTAATTTCTGGGTAGGTTTACCGCATCCAGCTTAAGTATGATAGATATCTCTCTGTTGTGAGGCTGAGAAAATGTATGGAAGACATACATCGTCGTTCCTGTAGCAGATGATTTTAACCTCGAGAAGAACAATGAGGATCCTCTTGATTTAAGGATGTCTAAACTGCTGTATAAGAATAAGATGGTACTATACTCCTCTAAGGGGAAATAAAGGAAGAAGGACTTTTCTGTTTTTCGGTTGCCAGTTTAAGGAGATATATTCCGGGTCAAAGTAGAATCCAAAACACTGCCCTAGGTTTTGGTCACATTAATGAACCACCGCTTTTCCAACGATATATTTATGTACAAATGAAGGCTCCTTACTATCGTTGAGAGCAATACCAATGTACTCTGAAGTTGGTCTATAGTTTTCCACTTTATTCCACTATGGACGCTATGGATGGATTCAGGTGAAATGGAGGATACAACTTTTATAAAAAGTATTGCGTTTCAAATTTTCTCAACGAATTTTTATAGAATCTGCAGGGATATATCGGATAAAGAGTCCAGCTTGCACTATCTATGTACTCTCCTAATGCCAGGGAACAAGAAACACCCTTAGAGTTTTTTCACTTGGATTGTATAATTGATTTGGTTGATGATACTATAAACAACCTTCTTGCGTCCTGCGGTATCAGAATTGATACTAGTGGTCTCATTGTATCACCATAGAGACTTTCATCTTCACCTAACATTGGAAGGTGACCACTTAAAGGCTACAGCACCAGGCCTTCTACGATTGACACTGTTCAGAAGATAATTAAAAACCAGCTATCAGGCTTGCACTTCCACATAAATATAATCTATAACTATAGGCTGATTTTTCTCGCTGTAAGACCCCGTAGCCAGATTTCACACTTTTACACCAGGGACCATAAAAATGCGATATTAGATTTGTAAGGAGCAAAATTTCCGCATAAATTTTGCTCCAACATAATTCTTCTGCCACACCACCATTTTTCAAACGAAGCCACGAACACCACTCGATTGTTCCAGAAGAATTTAATTTGTTGCATTATCAGAAGTAATTGGCAAAACCCACCCCTAATAAAGCCACAACAGAATGATCGACGCGCATGACATCATCAACAACAACAACAGAGCGTGCAACAACAACAACACCCCCTTAGCAACAGACGATGGACATGGAAGAATGTCAACAAGCCGAATTCTGCAGCGATAATGGCGGTTACGTTTGAATACAGTTAATTCAACAACAGAAATTTCTGGAAACTTTGCGACTGAAGCTGGGCTATAAAAGCAGCAGCAACCGAGGGACTCTCTCTCTTTACCTGAACAGCCATCGACGACTACGCATCGACAGGAGCTATTTTCTTCTATAGCAACCAACGAAGACGATGCATCGACATAGTTACTCTCTTTTCCTGATCAGCCATCGACCACGACGCATCGGCAGTAACTCTGTACTTCATCAGCCATCGACGACTACGCATCGACAGTAGTTTCTTTTCCTGATCAGCCATCGACGACGACACATCGACGCACACGAAGAAAACATCGACTCACCAAGCCTTTTGACCGTACTGAGATCATTCTGCATTAGTGGATAATAGGGTTTGCAATCGGTACTCCACTAATGCTCAGAATTACAAACGCTTACTGGATTAGTGGATTATAGGGTTTGTAATCGGTACTCCACTAATACCAAGAAGTACGACCACTTACTGAGATCATTCTGCATTAGTGGATTATAGGGTTTGTAATCGGTACTCCACTAATTCCCAGAATTACCAACGTTGTACCGAGACTTTGTATTAGTATTCATATTCGCTATTAACTCAGCATTAGAAATTATCTAAAGATTTAATTTAATAAATAATATAAAACCAAACTAAGTAAACTCATAGTTATTTCTGTAAACGACCCCTGGCAATCCGGCGAGCATTACCCAGGCGAAAGAAGGAAAAGAGGTTCGTTACAGATTGTTTGGAGAATAATGTTGTCTGCTTTCCGTACGGATTTTCAGTAAACAGTTTATAAACCTGGACATCTCTAGCATACTTGACTGAGGAGTTATAGGAAAAGAATGACCTATTTGGATTCCTGGACATGTTAAAAGTTGTGAGCATAATTCTATGTGGGAATTGGGAATAATGTTCAGATTTTTAATGTTCAGATGTTCACAGATTCGCTTCTTCGGAAGCATATCAGAGATGAAGTAGTCCGCTAGAGATAATTGATGCAGAAAGGATTCTGCATATTATTTACTTTTTAAGGATAGGGTAGATTAATGTAATAAGTTGGTAACAGAATGATTCCATATACAAAGACGGGACTTTTTTGGGTCATGAGAAAGTTATTAAGTTGGAGTCATTACAGGTATAGCAGGCGCACCACAAAGAAATGAGTTGCCGCTCTAGAGAGTCCTATAAGACAAAAATCAAATTGTATTAGTTTCTATACATGGTTACAAGAACATTTTAGGCAACGAAGAGGCCCGAAGAGCTGGACCACAAGAGGATAATCGGAAACAGACCAAGTGTTTTTCCACATGAACGTGGGCGTCCCCTTAACCGTTGTTAAGGCTACTGTTAAAGGAAATGTATGTATAATCACTTCTTCCGCAAGGCTCAGGAGAGGTGGTGAAACACTGCAACATGTGCCATTTCCAGAATGAAGCGGCCTAATTACAGTGCATCATCTTCTTAATAAACCAAGACACACCTTATAGCACTGTTCATTGGACTATCGTCATGCACGCTGAAAATGGGAATTCCGTTCAATGCTCAATGCAGGAGCTATAAAGACTCACAAAAGAGAGAAACAGTCGACCAGTTTCTTTGTGATTGCCCAGCTATCGCTTGCTTGAGAATTATTCCGAAAGTCCCTTTCTTGAGAGTCTGGGGCATTACTCTAGTGTAGAACTTTCAGACTTAACAACCTGATAAAATATACTTTATAACCAATTCCGGTTGGCTGTAATTTATATCAAAGTACATCAAAATCTTTAGGCTCGGGAGGATGAGGCATCAAAATGGCACGGTTGCTAATTCTGGGTGACCCATGGGGTTGTCAGTCATTTTACGTACCTACCTATACATGGGATGAAGAGTTAATTGCCGAGTCAATTGTATCCTTTTAATTAATCTATTGTAGTCTAGAGAGTACTTAAATAAGCCGAAGTATAGGGAGGGAGGGTTTTGATATGTTTATTAATAAAGCATATGCCAATTGAATTGTAACTGTTCAACTTAACTTTTCAGCAGTTGCAATAATGAAGACGAACAAAGCTGTTGATGGCTTGAGCGCATTTCGTGTGCACAGATTCGTTTGGTTTTTCCTGGAGCCTGGTCGGGGCGAGGGAAGTAAAGTTTTCGCCCACATATACACGATTCTAATGCATGTCCTTGTGACATTTTGGTTCCCTGCGCTTCTGGTAATTGGACTTTTTCAGAGCAAATCAATAAATGTGGCATTGGAGGGGTCACTGTTCCCACCATTGTGGTGCCTCTCAAGACTTTTTGTATTTGGTGGAAATTTGACAAGATTTATGAAATCTACGAAATTATCAAAGGACTGGATGAGCACATCTCTGACCCCGATGAAGAAAAATATTACAAGGAGCAGCTCCTGCCTGTTTCCAAGTAAGTGGTGAAGATATTTATTTATATTGTCTCAGGTAGATCATTGCTTGTGTTAGGAGCGATCACTGTCAGCGCTTTCAGTGCCTGGCGTCTCATGTACCAGGGCTATTTCCCGTTCGATGCATATGGCTCAGAAGCCAAGTTTGCTGCAGCGAATGAGTAACAGTTTATCGGGTTATCTGCTTTATCATTCCAGGATATAGCCAATGCTACTTTAGTACCGGCGGGTTTGGCTATGATTTCTGGTCATGTACACATCCTACGTAGGCGAATTTCTAAGCTTGGTTTCAATCCAGAGAAGACCCTGTCGAGGAACAATGCTGAACTGATTGAATGCATGGAAGTCTATAAGGATTTATTGCAGTAAGTAACCATTTTAGGGCTTTATCGATGCATTCAATAACCTCGGTTAATATTCTCAGCTTCAATCATGTGTTCCACGATATTATCTCCTTCTACTTGGTGGTGCAAATTATTGTTGGGGCTCTCAACTTATGTGTAGTCTTGACAAAATATGGTATGGTGTGGAATGTTCATGGAAATATTTGCAAGTGGCTACTACGGCACTTCCTTGGAAGCGGAATATAACCAACTCACCCAGTCCATATTCTCGTTGAAATGGATGGATCCGGATAAGGAATTCAAGAACAATTTAATGATTTTTAAGGAACAATCGCTGAAGAAGGTGACCTCCAAAGCTGGTGGTGGGTTGATGGATCAATTAGGATTCGTTTATGGGAACTTGCAGAGCAGCTTATTCGTTGTTTGCTTTTATTATGGAAACAAACTAATTGAGGAATCATAAACAATCTCATAGAAAGGTTAACTAATGTTTTTCTCTATTAAAATTGTGGTAATTTTGGACCGACTCATTATGAACGATTTCTATATATTATTCCACCTGCTTGAGAAGTCCCCGTAATCTTTTCCACAGAACAATTTTTTTAACTAAATTTCTAGGCCAATTATCAACAACATGATTTAAACCTTCCCTTTAATTAATTGTTTAACAATTGGTGTATAATTACTGCCACTTAGTTGGGGATGACATTGCAAGTG
Organism: Clusia tigrina; assembly: GCA_920105625.2. Taxonomy (NCBI): domain Eukaryota; kingdom Metazoa; phylum Arthropoda; class Insecta; order Diptera; family Clusiidae; genus Clusia; species Clusia tigrina. The sequence continues at coordinate 24,405,912 of OV050031.1, read as the reverse complement.
GGTTGACAATTCATTGATTGAGAGTGTGGGAGTGTCCTTATTCTCGTGCCATTGTGTAGATCACAATGGAGAATTTAAGAAAAATATTATCTTCATGAAGCAATGATAGAAGAAGATAAGCTCTGAAGTTGGTGGGCGAAGGATTTACATTAATTTGAACACATTTCCTTCAGCTAGTAGAGGAGCTTATTCCTTATTTGGGATGATTACGATATACGAACCAAATTAGATAAGTTCTTGTAAATATCTGTTATATAGTAAACAGAATAATTATCTGTACTAATCATCAGCAAGAGACGTGTGGTTAAGTCCAGAATTTCCGCTCTAAACGTGTTCAGAGATGCTTTTGCTTTGGTTGAATTTCACTTCAGGTCATGTTCGTCTGAACTCGGCAAATTTATTGAATTATTTCAGAGCCCAGCATCAAAATATATATTTTATGGATAAAAGAAGCTACAAGCAGCGACGCCACTTATTCAATGGACATAAGAAAACTTATCAACGTAAAGAAGAGATGACGGAAAGTATGGCAATAATCCCGTGCTCCCCCACATAAAATCCAGCTAGCTATGCAATAAGCTCCAATATCTAAATATCCGAGTGTCTTCTGCTTATCTCGAAGGCTTAAATGCCGAAAAAATTACATGTTCCTCGCTCCGGAAAGCTACTAAAAGTATCAAAACACTCCAGCTGGATACGCCACCGATCTGAGAAGACAATGGCGAATAGGGAAAAGGTGAAGAGTTGGTAAATTTTCTTAGCAGTTACAAAAAACTTTGAAGCCATTCGATGCACAAGCATTAAAGGCCAATCCTAGCGATATGACAACGACATCTGACAGCTTGCGAATAAAAGGCGTGTACTTTACTGAAAAATCTCAAAAATTATGAAGCCCCTGACTATGGTTTCAAATCAATGGAAAGTCGTATACTTCAGAAACGAGGAACATCTCCAAATAATCAAAAATACTACAGATATATACTACAGATATATATCAAAGGGTTTGAAAAACTTCTACTACATCGCATTCAAACGATCATCGAAGAATGGCGACTATTACCCGACCACCAATTTGGAGTCTTAATAGATGGACTGATGGGTGAATGCTTTCTCTCAGAATACTTTTAGTTCTCAATGCAAAGTTCTGAGCAAGTAACGCCACTGGGAATAGTCACAAATCAAGAATGCACAACTGACAAAGGACTAAGAAAATGTCCTGTAATTATTTCTTAATGCATTCTGCTATAATTACGGTATTTCTAGAGGGTGTGAAGGTGAGACTAGTCACACAGGTGTATTGCAATAGCAATATTCAGGAGTCGCCCTTTCGATTTGCCTATTCGTTTGCTACAATCGCAATGAAGTGTTCGGACGAAGGTGTTGGCGGTGAGAGCATATTTCGTGTGCATAGATTCATTTGGTCTTGTCTGGAGCCTGGCAAAAGTAAAACATACAAAAGGCTGCACTACTTGTACTCAGTTGCGATGCATGTCGTTGTAACATTTCGGTTACCTAGTCATCTACTGATTGGACTTTTCTACAGCAAATCCCTACAAGATGCATTGCAAAATCTGTCGGTTACCATACCAGCAGTTGTGGTAACTTTAAAGACATTTTGTATTAGATGGAAATGGAATCAAGTGCGTAAAATCGACGAAATAATTATACGATTGAATCAGCGTATCTGCGACCCCGACGAAGTAGCCTATCACAAGGAAGCAATGTTGCCTGCTGGCAAGCGAATAGTGGACGTCTTTATTTGCTTTGCCACAGGCACAGTGGTATTTATGCAAGTGGCAATAACTATTTCCGGCTTGCTAAACGAATGGCAACCGATGTATCAGGGATATTTCCCCTTCGATGTTTATGACTCAAGCTGCACCATAATCGTAGCAATTTCGTATCAGTTCATTGGCTTAGTTGGAATCGTATTCCAAGCTGTCGCTAATGATACCTATGCGCCAGTAGGATTGTCGACCATAGCTGGTCATGTTCACATACTGCGTATGAGAGTGTCAAAGATTGGTACGAAAGAAGAGAAGTCCCAGTCGGAGAACAACGTTGAATTGGTGGAGTGCATAAGGGTGCACAATGAGATGTTGGAGTAAGTCACGCAGCCAAGCAAATGGTAGGCATGTCGATATGTATATTTGCCTATTTTCGTGCAGATTCCATCGAGTGTTCCATGAAATTATTTCCGTCTACATGGTGGTGCAAATAATTGTCGCTGGAGTGAACATATCTGTTCTGATGATAAACCTGATCTATTCTAACGATGTTCTTCTTATCCTGTACTATTTAATTGTTTGGTTGGGGGTGTTAATGGAAGTGTTTCCTAGCTGTTATTATGGGAGTGCCTTGGAAACGGAGTTTGACCAACTGACGCAGTCCATATTCTCGTGCAATTGGGTGGATCAAGATGGAGAATTTAAGAAGAATTTCAAGATTTTTATGGAGCAATCGTTGAGGAAGATAACATCTGAAGCAGGTGCAGGAATGATTCACATCAATTTAGATTCATTTTTAGCTGCCTGCAAAGCAGCTTATTCGGTATTTGTGGTGCTCATGCAAACGAAATGAGAAAAGATACACGAGGAGAAAGGATTTGTAGAACTGTCTCACAGAAAATAATTGATAAAGTTTATGGAGGGAGTTGTATTCTATTCAATATTGCGATAGTTGCTATTGAAAGATTGGGAAAGTTTCTCTTCAACCATTGTATAGGAAATATCTCCAAATTACTGGCGCTTAATACGATCTAAGCATGCGAAACATAAAAAGGAAAAAGAAATGTGAAAAATATTGGTTCAATTTCTTCATCGTTGTTCAGAGCCTGTACGAATTTTCCACAAATTCAGTTGGGAGAGTGTAGAGAATAATATATTTCTTTAGAGGGCCCCTAAAGGAACTAAAGTTTTTAAGCCAGGGAGTGGTTTTCTGACAACGTGAAATCCGCTGTTGTTCCGTGTAAATATGAAAAAAGTTACAATTAACATTTACCAAGGAATTATAAGCAATGTGAATTCCTCCCTTCTTATATTGGTTTCTGAATAGGAGAATCTGGTACCAGATATGAAGGTACTCTAGTCAGGTAGGTAGGTTAGGCAGCCGCATCATCAATAAACCAGTGATGCCACTTAGACCAACAGTTGGGTCCGTTGTGAGCCGCGGATGCGAAGTATGGCTACGCTGCCCCCTCCAGATTGAACCAACCTGAGCCTTTTATAAAGCGAAGAAGGTTGTTGACACCTGACTGGTATAGACTATCTTTACTTGTTAAGAAGCGGGATCCTAGTAAGCGTTAACCATTTCTAGCAAAAGCTGAAAATGTACAGAAGAGATGCTGGACATGTACAGAAGAGAAGCTGGACCGTTTCCACTTCCTCCTCGTTCCTGCAGCTGCGACAGAAATCATGCGTTTAAACTCTCATTCTTCTTGCATGATTTGCTATTAGATAATATCCCGTGAGGGCCCCTATTACAGTCCTAATTTGTAGTCTATTGTGCCTAATGATATTCTTAGATAGACGGAGAATTAGCCTCGGCTTGGTTTGCCTAGCGAATTCCCAGGTATCGGCTCAAATCCACCTTTGATTGGCAGAGTTAATCAGTGCCTCTCTTATGAGAAGCTTACAAGTCGCGAGAGGTACACCCATATGCCTACTAACATTTGGCATATAAGTGCCGTCTCTCGCAAGTTGATCAGCCATTCAGTTCGCTGGTATATCCCAATCGCCTGGTACCCAGCATGAATGGATATGGAATGGTTTAGTCACCTCATTTAGAGATCAGCGACAGTCTGAGACACTCCTTGATGTTATTTGGAATGCATCCAACGCCCTTAGTGCAGCTTGGCTGTCTGATCAAATTCTGATATTCTCGACGGATACCTCGTTTATCCTCAACCAATTCAAGGCTTCATGAATAGTGGTTATTTCCGGTTGAGAAACACTGCAGTGATCCATTGGTTCGCTGGATTCACTGATTGAGCGTGTTTCGCAATGAAACCCTGATCCTACATCGGTATTAATTTTTTATCCGTCTGTGTATATCTTGATGAAAGTCTCCCTCGGGCCATTCCTGTGTGGAAGGCATCCTTACCTAAAAATATCTTTCGAAACAAAGAGAAGAAGGTCGATAACCAATGTCACTAGGTATGTCCGTATAGGATTCTAATATAGTCGCATGTCCATACGGAACAGCTTTCCATTGTGAGCTCGCCTTGAGCTGAATGGCGGAGCATGCCGCTCAATATTTGCAGAAGATATCTATTCTCTGATATCTGATCTCTGTGGCTTACTAAGCCATAGAGGAGAATGGGCCTGACAACTGCAGTATAAAGCCAGTGAGCTACCCTACGCTTAATTCCCCAGGTTTTACCTATAGCACTTTTGCAGGCATAAAAAGTCACCCCAGCCTTCCTAGCTCTTTCTAGGGTAGGTACTCTAAGGGAAAATATAAATCTTGGCAAACACTCTCTTCCATTGATATCAAGTTCAATGCTGATAGGACTATATCTTACCGGATAGTTTTCTATAACATAATCTAAATATGACATGAAACAGGAAGTGTTGGTTCAGATTAGTTGTGTTATTATCGCCAGAGCATCTCTGAACCACTGAGCATACCAATGACCTTTGTAGGTGTTGTTTTCAGATTTAAGAGTATAAAAATTGGTGACTTTTAACCATGATCACCCCAAAAGAATGATAACCTGGCAGATATTTGGACTGCTCACTATTTTATAACATGAGGTCTTCGCGGTTGTTGGCTCTTCCTGGATATCGACTACAGGGAACCCAAACCAAAGAAGAGAACTTTCCTTTAAATTATATTTCGATTCTCTTTGCACAGTATCCAGTTATGTCAAATTGGAACCTTTAACTTAAAAGAGTGCCGTGGTTTTAAACTGGTTTCACCACAGAGAGATGACTATTTTCCAGGCATGCCCCCACCACTGTGGCTGCGAGACTGAAGAAGCTCTGAATTTGGAAACGCTGAGATCCATCTGCCGAACAGCGCACTATATTTGTCAACTTGAATAAGAAAAGATTGTGACCGTTTACTGGAGACCAGGCTGAGAACCTCAGGGAAAATCGCGCCCCAATAAAAATCATAATGGGGAATCTCTCAATACACATTTATAGTATTTGATCCTAATTGGATGGTAGCGTAGCTAGATGTGTGGAAAACACATTTAAGGGCATGTTTCCCATGACGCTTATCTACTTGATCAAATTCGGCATTCTTTTCCAAGGTAATCCTATCTCGTTCGTCTCTCATCGGGATTTCCACCTATCACACGGCTGCCTTAGTCTTCATGCGGTTGGGGGTTGATCAGCGCTACAGCCACTTTGTATAATAACAAATCAACAATGCACGCCGAACCTTTCACGGATTGACACGTGCCCTTTAATTATCTTAAATGCTTTGAGTTATAATTGTAGACCTTTGGGTAAGACGGACGTTTAGACAAACCTATTAAAGTTGTACAGTCACCAGCACACTTGGAACTGCCCTTTATTCAGTCTGTACAGAAGCATTGAAGAACATGGACGTTGCTGATGGTGCAAGCGTATTCCGTTTACATAGGGTGATCTGGTCCATTTACGAGCCCGGCAAGGTCGAGAGATACAAAACGCTGCACTACTTCTACTCAACTGCAGTAATTGTGCTCTCAGTATTTGGGTTTCCTATTCACCTGGCAATTGGACTTCTTCAAAGCGAAACAATAAGCGATTTTCTACAGAATATTGCCGTCAGTGGTCCAGTCACTCTGTTCTTTGTTAAAGCCATTTGTATTTGGTGGAATTTTCAAAAGATAAACAAAATTGAAAGAGTCATCAAAGGATTGGATCGACGTATCTCTGCACCCGCAGAATTGGAGTACTATAAAAAAAATATACTTCTGCCAGCAATGCGCCTTGTGAACATTGTTTTCTATATCTGTTTGGGAGCGGCGCTAATTATGCCATTAATTGTAATTATTTCAGGCTTGTTAACTGAATGGCACCTCATGTATCAGGGTTACTTTCCCTTCGATGCTCACGCTTCAACATCAAGATTTTTGATAGCGAGTTTGTATCAATTTATCGCTTTATGTGGGGGAGCAATTCAGACTGTTGCCAATGACACATTTGCCCCCATAGGATTGGCACTGATAGCCGGACATGTCCACATACTGCGTATGCGCGTATTAGAAATTGGTGCAGATCCAGAGAAGCCCCAGTCACAGAACAATATGGAATTGGTGGAGTGCATAGAAGTCCACAAGGAGGTGTTGGCGTAAGTATTCTATGTCTGGTTACCATGTCGATGTGTAACTTAAAATTTTTTCATACAGATTGCATCGAGTTTTCCATGAAGTTATTTCCCTTTTCATGATGGTGCAAATTATTGTTGCTGGTCTGAATATGTCTGTTGTGATGATAAACCTGATCTATTCTGACGATGTTCTTCTTATACTGTACTATTTGATTCTTTGGTTTGGAATGTTCATGGAAGTGTTTCCAAGTTTTTATTATGGAAGTGTCATGGAAGCGGAATTTGACCATCTGACGCACTCCATATACTCGTGCGATTGGGTGGATCAGGATGGGAAATTTAAAAAAAATTGTGTTATCTTTATGGAACAATCGTTGAGGAAGATAACCTCTGAAGCAGGTGCGGGAATGATTCACATCAATCTGGACTCATTTCTTTCAGCTTGCAAAGCAGCTTATTCGATGTTTGCACTTTTCATACAATTCAAATGAACAGCGATGGCTTCTTTCTATGAACAGTTTCACATTCTTATCACTAACTGAGAATATTACAATCACAAGTACTCTACTCATTTGGATGATGATCTTCTTCCTTGCTCTTTTATCTGTTTTAGGATAAGATTTCAATTAATGTGCCTATTTGAAGGTCAAAAAATAGGCTCTCGACATTGCTCTGTTCATGGAATTATGAATGCAGTAAGTATGTTAGTAAGATGTGTTCTTTCGAAGGAGATAAACTTAGAGCAAGTGGGCATGTAGGTAGTCCTATTTTCACCAAAGTTAGCACAGCTCTTCTGGTTGGGATCGTTATGGTCCGAACTGTCCGAAAAACTACAAACCTCATATATCAGTTCAACCTCCTCTTCATCTAAAATAGGTCTATATTTGTTTTCGTTCCTGATCTATCTGACTACGGAAAGTGATCACTAATAGAGGGACGGAAGGATATGGCTTTATCGACTCAGGAAGTGGCATTGAAAGAATTTGTGAAATCGGAAATGGGTCTGAACTGAAGAAATACTCTTAAGTGATCATCAAATTGTGTTCACTTCAGACCCATTTCCGATTTCACAAATTAGTTCAATGCGACTTCCTGAGTCGATAAACACTATTTGATGATCGCTAATCAACTCAGGAGCTACAAATATCTCTAACGAGTGTCGAGGGAACCTAAGAATTTTAAAATATCTACTCTTTACAAGTTAAAAATGACCACACCAATCCAGAGAATGACTGGGCTAACTGATCTATCTTTGATAATTGCGCGAGTATCATTCTAGCGGTGAGGGAGAACCAAAAACGGCAGCATAAAATGCCGTACAGTTGCATGGAATGGAAAACAAGGACATGAAGAAAGCTTGATAGAACTTTTTAGGATATTGGGGAGTTTAGAGGATGGTGGATATGAGCACATTCGGAGACAATCCGTACCGAGCTAAGGCTTCTCCATAAAAAACAATGGGTTGGCTATGGTTTCGGCACATTCATTGACTAGTGGATAACATTATCCCTGGATACAATCTTACATTACAAACTTAGTTGGTTGTCCATCTTTCTGTGATACTTAAACACAGCTCCCTATTTTTAGCTTCGTGATAATCTTTATGAATTCTTGGAACGGTCGTGAAGGTCATTTCTACCTCTTTACTAATTTGTTACCTGTACCGTTCAGAGGTATGAAACATTTTGGCAGCGACAGAGAGCGACCTTCTAGGTGCTACCTCACTATTAACCTCCGTAATGATCAAGGGCATAAAAATGCACTATTTCACTCTCGCTAGAATTCTCCATCCTCCCAACATTGCATTGCACTTTGAGTTAAATTATATTCCCAGCAGTTCGTACCAACGAATCATGTGATGATCCCATGCGCTCTTGTAAACTTTTTGCATATTCTGTAATAACTATGAAAAGGATATCCTACAAGGAAAATGGATTATGTCACATATCTCCCTTACCGCTGTTCTATTCACAGGTATGCAAATATCTCCAATCTGCGACTCTCGTCGATATTTTCGCCTATTTAGCTGCGGTTTCTTTAGCAGTTTCGAGAGATTGAGTGGTGTTCAATGCTAAAGGTATTGAATATAATTAAAAATCAACAATGCCATTCGTTTCAAGGGTAGAAATGTGCCCTCTAATTATCTTAATTGCATTGAGTTATAATTATAGACATTTAAGTAAGACGTATGTTTGCACTACCCTAGTACAGTTTCGCCCTTAGTAAATCATTTGGAAGTGTTCCTTATTCAGTGCCTACAGAAGCAATGAAGAAAATGGACGCTGTTGATGGTACGAGCGTATTCCGTTTGCATAGACTGATCTGGTCCATTTTCGAGCCCGGTAAGGTCCAGAGATACAAGGTGCTGCACTACTTCTACTCAAGTTTAGTAATCGTATTGTCGATATTTATGTTTCCTATTCACCTGGGAATCGGACTTCTTCAAAGCGAATTGATAAACGACATGCTGCAGAATGCCGCCATCACTGTTCCAGTCGCTGTGTGCTCTCTCAAAACAATTTGTATTTGGTGGCATTTTGACAAGGTAACGAAAGTGGAAGCAATTATCAAAGGATTGGATCGACATATCTCTGATCCCGAAGAATTGGAGTATTATAAAAGAGAAATATTGCTACCTGCACTGCGCCTGGTGAAAGTGTTTTCCTATATCTGCTTTTTTACCGTGGCATTTATGCAATTAGTTGTAATTATTTCCGGAATTATAACCGAATGGCATCCCATGTACCAGGGATACTTTCCCTTCGATGTTCACGCTTCAACCTCAAGAGTATTGATGGCGAATTTCTACCAATTTATCGCTTTAAGTGGATTAGCAGTCCAAGATGTTGCTAATGACACTTATGCTCCTATAGGGTTGGTTTTGATAGCCGGACATGTCCACATACTGCGTATGCGTGTTTCAGAAATTGGTTCAGATCCAGAAAAGTCCCAGGCAGAGAACAACGTTCAATTGGTGGGGTGTATAAAAGTCCACAAGGAGCTATTGGAGTAAGTGAAACTGTGAAGCTGTTATGGTAATTTCAGAGTTCTAAATCTTCTGATTTTTTTTATATAGATTACATCGAGTTTTTCATGAAATTATTTCCCTCTTCATGATGGTTCAAATTATTGTCGCTGGTCTCAACATGTGTGTCATGGTGATAAACTTGATTTATTCTGATGATATTTTTGTCGTGCTTTACTACATCATTCTTTGGAGTGGAACAATCATGGAAGTGTTTCCAAGCTGCTATTATGGCAGTGCTTTGGAAGCGGAATTTGACCAACTGACACAGTCGATATTCTCGTGCTATTGGGTGGATCAGAATGGGGAATTTAAGAAAAATTTGAAAATTTTTATGGAACTATCCTTGAAGAAAAAAGGATCTGAAGTTGGTGGGGGAATGATTTATATTAATTTGGATTCGTTTGTTGGAGCTTGCAGAGTATCGTATTCTTTATTCGCCTTTCTTGTTAACACGAAATCGGCAAAGGTAGTTGAGAGATAATTTCGTAGGGTTCATAATACAATTTATTTATTTATTTATTTATTTTTATTTATTTATTTATTATTTATTATTTATACAAATTATGTCTATGATGAGTCCAAAAATTATGTTCTTTATTAATATTAAAAGAAACATGAGTAGAACCTTGGCTGAAAATGGCTTAGTAACTATCCTGTGGGTTATATCGGGAGATACGAATACCTCTGTGGACAAATAAGTAGGCGTAAAATTTGGGACGCAGGATTATCTGCAAAGTTTTTGTGTTAGAGACGAATCGGTAAAATGAGTGCGCTCCTGAAGCTAATTTTGGCTATCGATTTGGTGGAATGAGTAATTGGCAGATATTTGAAGTATGTGTACTTTTGTCATATGTGGCTTGTTCGGGTTTCTGTGGCACCCTGCATATTGACGCCAACCCAGAGTAGAGAGGTTTCCGGTAGATCGTGTGTCAATTCTTTTGAATAAGTGCTCCAGCATTGTCAAATTAAAATTCACACTTCAATGACTGCCAGGTTTTATACCGCTTCTACTAAATGGAATTGAAAAGTTGCGAGGCATGCACTCACCCCTCCGGCAGCGAGAGTGATGAAGTGAGGAAATTGGACCGCTGAACGTGAAAACATATTTGCCAACTAAGTTTGTTGTAGAGATACGGCCTAGAAGCTCGTACAAGTAGCCGGCTCAACTGCCGGTACATATATTTTGCTTCGTTTCGATTGTTAATGATTTGCTGCTTCCAAGGCAATTTTTCGTCTATGGTTATTCCAAGATATTTTGCAGCAGAGTGAGTTTTTATTTTTAGTCCTTTATAGCAAGGCTGTATTTAGTCGATTTTCTGTTTGTAGATACAACTTGTCTATTCTCCATAAGTCACACCAAGCAATTAAATTGTCCAATATTTGTTGGATTGCACATTGTCCAATATTTCTTGGATTGTATTTGTTGCCTTTTTTTATTGTTGTGTGATGCCATTCAAACTGTGTCGTCTGCGAATGTTGCTATCATCGCATTGCTTTCCGTTGGAATTGGTACATCTGATGTGAATATCAAGTATAGTAGAGGTCCTAATACGCTGCCTTGTGGTACTCCAGCTGTCATTGGTAGGATGTGTGAGCAATCCTCGCCATATTTTATGTAGAATTGTCGTTCGCTTATATAGTCCTTTAAAATGTCATAATAATTTTGTAAAGTTTATATAGAAGTCCTTTGTGCCACACCTTGTCGAATGCTTTTGCAATGTCCAAGTACACAGCTACGCAGTACTTTTTGTTGTCTATACTTTCAAGGCTTTCGTTTACAACCCTGTGGACCTGTTGCACAGTTGAGTGTTGTCTTCTAAATCCAAACTGATGACTGGGTATTAAATTCTTTGTTGCTAAGATTGGATCTAATCTGTCCTGTAGTATCCCTTCAAGTACTTTCGATAGAATTGGCAGTAGACTTATGGGTCGGTTGGTAAGAAGTTGTTTCGGTGGCATCTTTTCCTGGTTTGCTGATGGCTGTTATTTGTGCAACTTTCCATAAGCGTGAGAAATACTTAGTTTCTAACATGCAGTTAAATGTATTTCGGATATATATGATAGCTATATCAGACATTCCTTTAAGCATTTTCCCGCCTATCAGCTCAAATCCTGGCGCCTTTTTGTCTTTTAATTTTTTAATATTGTTTCTGATTTCTGCCACTGTCGTCTTTTTTGCTTTGGATTGCGGGATATTTATTACATTGTCAAGGTGAGTGCTTTGATTGCCCATTTCGCTTGTGAATATTTCAAGGAAATGCTTGGCCAGTGTATTGGCTTTGTCTTGACTTGTTTTCGCCCATGTAGCGGTTGTGTTTTGATAGGAGGTTTGTGTATTATTGCACCAGTGAACTTTTCCGTAGACTTCCAAAGCGAGTAATTTGTTGCTGTGGTCCTTCCCAAGCTCGGCATATGTTTTTCTAGATTCCTTTCTCTGTTTTTCTCAAGTAATATTTTCAAGGCAACAAATGCCTTGTTTAGTTTGGATTTATTTTCTGGATTCCTAGTGATTTGTCATCTTTTTCGCAGCTTCCTTTTCCATTTAACTTTTTCCTTAATAAATGCTGGTGCAGTGTCCGTATTTGTTGACGTTAGCTTTGGTGTTGTAGCTGTGATTGCATCGATAACGCGTTGAAGTGTGCGATTGCGGAATCGACTTCATTCTTTGTTTCTATTCGTATATTTATTTTTAGTTTTTTTTCCAGTGTTCGACGAAAATTATTCCAGTCAGTTTTATAAGGTCGGAGAAAAGTCTTGCCTCTATTGGTCCTAGTAATGTCATTAGGATTGGGGAGTGGTCTCAGGAGAATTCTAGACATGATTTGATAGTCAGCTGTTTATGATGAATATTATTTGTGATGCAGAATTGGGGAATTATTCTCTTTTGTCGGGGTGGCTCAAAACTAATTTTGCAGTGTAGGAGGTGGGTAATGTCGTATATGCCTATATTGTTATCTCTTATCTTCAATTCAATTGAAAATAGTGAAAGTGGTTGTCTTATTTTGGCACCATTAGCTATTTGGATGGTATGGATGTTTGTCACTTCATGTTCTAGTTCGGCTAATTCGCTTTTAATGCCTGGTTGAATGGTGCATATGTTGTAATACCACTCTAAAGCTCCGCTCGTCTTTTGTTAAAATGTCTAATACTTTGTCCCTTTCTGATTTAATAATTCAATTATTTTTGGGTAATTTGTGGACTCTTTTGGTTGAATATTTATTGCGTTCTTGCTTAGTATTTTCATTTCGTCAAATAGATTTGGTATGGAGTTTAGTGCTTCAGATAAGCCTTTTAAATTTTCAACATTCTGAAGATGTATAGGAGGGGGTTTTTGTAAACGTTGCGCAGTTGGTTTTTGTATGTTTGTGTTCGCGTTTCTTCCACTGTTGTTTTGTCTTTCACTGTTGTCTTGAGAATCCCCTTTGTGCTTTACTGTCGAATCTGTTTGTTGTGCTTGGAGTGATAGCAGAGAACACAGAGAACCGACACTTAAAAGTTAAATTTTCTGACGTTTAAAAAAACTGTCTTTGTTAGTTTCTATATAGATAGGTTTGTTAATCATTGGATCTGAAGAAAATCAGCCACACTACTACAGTTTTGCGCATGTGTAAGTGTGAGCGAAACGAGAGACGTGAAGTGTCGGTTCTCTGTGTTCTCTGGTGATAGGCTTGCTCCGCCAATATTTTTGGAGTGATGTATGTGGTGTGTTCAACATTGTATTTTTCTGTCTTTTGCTACTATTATTTGGTCCTCCAACTTGTTTGGCGATTGCTTTTCGCGGTGTCGTTTTGTGTTTCTATTTTCGGTATTTTATTAGTGGTTTCAATATTTGCGTTTTGTACTTGCGTGTTTGTTGTTGCTGGAGTAATTGGTGTCATTCTGATTGTCATTATTGGTGAGTTGCAGCTAAAAATCGTTCCCGTCGTATAGTCCCGGTGCTATAGTTGTGATACTGGAGCTTTGAGTTGCTATTGTTGTTCCTGGAAGTAGTAACAGGCGGATGAAATTCCGAAGTGGGAGTCGCGCCTTGGACACTCCAAGATAGGGATTCGCTGACACCTAGTAGAGCGGGAGAGCGAGATCGTGCTCGGCAGACAATTTGGAGTTGCCGTTGTTTTCGTTTGAGACGAAAGAGAAATATGCGTTACTTCTTATTGCGGTTTTTTGTTTAAAGAGATTTTGGAGTAAGTCAAACTGTGAAGCAATCACAGTAATTTTAGAGATGTGAAACTTTCGATTTTTTGGTACAGATTCCATCGAGTGTTCCATGAAACTATTTCCCTCCTCGTATATTATCTGACCACCAATTCGGCTTTAGAATGAGCTTTCCACAATTGACCAGACTTATAGAATAACCAAGGAAATTGAAAAAGTTCTAGGAAGCGAAAATATTTGCACTATCGCCTTTCTTGACTAATATCAAGCATTCGACAGGGCATGATGATTTGAAGTATATATATAAGGCAGGTTCTTCCGGAGCACATACACAAGATCATATAATTCTTACAAATTTAAACATTGAAATTAATGTTCCGTATTTTAGGAAATGGTCGCCGGAAGCAAGTCAATTTGGTCCCACATTGTTCTAGCTGTACACACGGAACATACCTCGAATTGAGGTAATACGATGGTTCATAGAGTCTATACCCCTGGGCTTGCGACTCGGCTTGCATAGAGAGGGAATAAAGCCGCTATGGGGAACCAGATGTAACAGAATCTGTCATGATGAAAGTGAATCGGGTCACATACAGATTTGTGACCAACTATCTGAGCAATTGGATCTCTATTCTGGTAAACAGTGTTTAAAGGCGATTCCAGTCTCACATAAAATAAAATGTATAATATTCTCATACTAACTGATAGAATAATCTAGATGCCATTGTTACCTATCTTCATCGATGGACTGACGGGAAAATGCTTGAAGAAACAATTTCTCTCAGAATACTTTTGGTTTTCAATGCAAAGTTCTGAGCAAGTAACGCCACTGTGAATAGTCACAAATCAACAATGCACTACTTACAGAGGACTAAGAAAATGTCCTGTAATTATTTCTTAATGCATTCTGCTATAATTACGGTATTTCTAGAGGGTGTGAAGGTGAGACTAGTCACACAGCTGTATTGCAATAGCAATATTCAGGAGTCGCCCTTTCGATTTGCTACAATCGCAATGGAGTGTTCGGACGACGGTGTTGGCGGTGAGAGCATATTTCGTGTGCATAGATTCATTTGGTCTTGTCTGGAGCCTGGCAAAAGTAAAACATACAAAAGGCTGCACTACTTGTACTCAGTTGCGATGCATGTCGTTGTAACATTTCGGTTACCTAGTCATCTACTGATTGGACTTTTCTACAGCAAATCCCTACAAGATGCATTGCAAAATCTGTCGGTTACCATACCAGCAGTTGTGGTAACTTTAAAGACATTTTGTATTAGATGGAAATGGAATCAAGTGCGTAAAATCGACGAAATAATTATACGATTGAATCAGCGTATCTGCGACCCCGACGAAGTAGCCTATCACAAGGAAGCAATGTTGCCTGCTGGCAAGCGAATAGTGGACGTCTTTATTTGCTTTGCCACAGGCACAGTGGTATTTATGCAAGTGGCAATAACTATTTCCGGCTTGCTAAACGAATGGCAACCGATGTATCAGGGATATTTCCCCTTCGATGTTTATGACTCAAGCTGCACCATAATCGTAGCAATTTCGTATCAGTTCATTGGCTTAGTTGGAATCGTATTCCAAGCTGTCGCTAATGATACCTATGCGCCAGTAGGATTGTCGACCATAGCTGGTCATGTTCACATACTGCGTATGAGAGTGTCAAAGATTGGTACGAAAGAAGAGAAGTCCCAGTCGGAGAACAACGTTGAATTGGTGGAGTGCATAAGGGTGCACAATGAGATGTTGGAGTAAGTCACGCAGCCAAGCAAATGGTAGGCATGTCGATATGTATATTTGCCTATTTTCGTGCAGATTCCATCGAGTGTTCCATGAAATTATTTCCGTCTACATGGTGGTGCAAATAATTGTCGCTGGAGTGAACATATCTGTTCTGATGATAAACCTGATCTATTCTAACGATGTTCTTCTTATCCTGTACTATTTAATTGTTTGGTTGGGGGTGTTAATGGAAGTGTTTCCTAGCTGTTATTATGGGAGTGCCTTGGAAACGGAGTTTGACCAACTGACGCAGTCCATATTCTCGTGCAATTGGGTGGATCAGGATGGAGAATTTAAGAAGAATTTCAAGATTTTTATGGAGCAATCGTTGAGGAAGATAACATCTGAAGCAGGTGCAGGAATGATTCACATCAATTTAGATTCATTTTTAGCTGCCTGCAAAGCAGCTTATTCGGTATTTGTGGTGCTCATGCAAACGAAATGAGAAAAGATACACGAGGAGAAAGGATTTGTAGAACAGTCTCACAGAAAATAATTGTAAAGTTTAAGGAGGGAGTTGTATTCTATTCAATATTGCGATAGTTGCTACTGAAAGATTGGGAAAGTTTCTCTTCAACCATTGTATTGGAAATATCTCCAAATTACTGGCGCTTAATACGATCTAAGCATGCGAAACATAAAAAGGAAAAAGAAATGTGAAAAATATTGGTTCAATTTCTTCATCGTTGTTCAGAGCCTGTACGAATTTTCCACAAATTCAGTTGGGAGAGTGTAGAGAATAATATATTTCTTTAGAGGGCCCCTAAAGGAACTAAAGTTTTTAAGCCAGGGAGTGGTTTTCTGACAACGTGAAATCCGCTGTTGTTCCATGTAAATATGAAAAAGCTACAATTAACATTTACCAAGGAATTATAAGCAATGTGAACTCCTCCCTTCTTATATTGGTTTCTGAATAGGAGAATCTGGTACCAGATATGAAGGTACTCTAGTCAGGTAGGTAGGTTAGGCAGCCGCATCATCAATAAACCAGTGATGCCACTTAGACCAACAGTTGGGTCCGTTGTGAGCCGCGGATGCGAAGTATGGCTACGCTGCCCCCTCCAGATTGAACCAACCTGAGCCTTTTATAAAGCGAAGAAGGTTGTTGACACCTGACTGGTATAGACTATCTTTACTTGTTAAGAAGCGGGATCCTAGTAAGCGTTAACCATTTCTAGCAAAAGCTGAAAATGTACAGAAGAGATGCTGGACATGTACAGAAGAGAAGCTGGACCGTTTCCACTTCCTCCTCGTTCCTGCAGCTGCGACAGAAATCATGCGTTTAAACTCTCATTCTTCTTGCATGATTTGCTATTAGATAATATCCCGTGAGGGCCCCTATTACAGTCCTAATTTGTAGTCTATTGTGCCTAATGATATTCTTAGATAGACGGAGAATTAGCCTCGGCTTGGTTTGCCTAGCGAATTCCCAGGTATCGGCTCAAATCCACCTTTGATTGGCAGAGTTAATCAGTGCCTCTCTTATGAGAAGCTTACAAGTCGCGAGAGGTACACCCATATGCCTACTAACATTTGGCATATAAGTGCCGTCTCTCGCAAGTTGATCAGCCATTCAGTTCGCTGGTATATCCCAATCGCCTGGTACCCAGCATGAATGGATATGGAATGGTTTAGTCACCTCATTTAGAGATCAGCGACAGTCTGAGACACTCCTTGATGTTATTTGGAATGCATCCAACGCCCTTAGTGCAGCTTGGCTGTCTGATCAAATTCTGATATCCTCGACGGATACCTCGTTTATCCTCAACCAATTCAAGGCTTCATGAATAGTGGTTATTTCCGGTTGAAAAACACTGCAGTGCCATTGGTTCGCTGGATTCACTGATTGAGCGTGTTTCGCAATAAAACCCTGATCCTACATCGGTATTAATTTTTTATCCGTCTGTGTATATCTTGATGAAAGTCTCCCTCGGGCCATTCCTGTGTGGAAGGCATCCTTACCTAAAAATGTCTTTCGAAACAAAGAGAAGAAGGTCGATAACCAATGTCACTAGGTATGTCCGTATAGGATTCTAATATAGTCGCATGTCCATACGGAACAGCTTTTCATTGTGAGCTCGCCTTGAGCTGAATGGCGGAGCATGCCGCTCAATATTTGCAGAAGATGTCTAACGGTGGCAGATGTAGTATGATAGCCAATGCCAAAGTTGGCGTGGTTTTCATGTTGGCACTTATTGCTAATTCTGCTGATCTCTGTGCCTTACCGAGTGTTTCGTGGTAGGTCCTTTTCTGCATTGCAGTCCACCAGACCACATTTCCATGTAGGAGAATGGACCTGACAACTGCAGTGTAGCGCCAGTGAGCTACCCTACGCTTAATTCCCCAGGTTTTACCTATAGCAGTTTTGCAGGCATAAAAAGTCACCCCAGCCTTCCTAGCTCTTTCTAGGGTAGGTACTCTAAGGGAAAATATAAATCTTGGCAAACACTCAGTTCCATCAAGTTCATCACTGACAGGGCTATTTCTTACCAGATAGAGTTCTGTAACATCATCTAAACATGACATGAAACAGGAAATGTTGGTTAAGATTAGTTGTGTTATTATCGCCAGAGCATCTCTGAATCACTGAGCATACCAATGACCTTTGTAGGTGTTGTTTTCAGATTTAAGAGTATAAAAATTGGTGACTTTTAACTATGATCACCCCAAAAGAATGATGACCTGGCAGATATTTGGACTGCTCACTATTTTATAATATGAGGACTGCGCGGTTGTTGGCTCTTCCTGGATATCGACTACAGGGAACCCAAACAAAAGGAGAGAACTTTCCTTTAAATTATATTTCGATTCTCTTTGGACAGTTTCCAGTTATGTCAAATTGGAACCTCTAACTTAAAAGAGTGCCGTGGTTTTAAACTGGTTTCACCACAGAGAGATGACTATTTTCCAGGCATGCCCCCACCACTGTGGCTGCGAGACTGAAGAAGCTCTGAAGTTGGAAACGCTGAGATCCATCTGCCGAACAGCGCACTATATTTGTCAACTTGAATAAGAAAAGATTGTGACCGTTTACTGGAGACCAGGCTGAGAACCTCAGGGAAAATCGCGCCCCAATAAAAATCATAATGGGGAATCTCTCAATACACATTTATAGTATTTGATCCTAATTGGATGGTACCGTAGCTAGATGTGTGGAAAACACATTTAAGGGCATGTTTCCCATGACGCTTATCTACTTGATCAAATTCGGCATTCTTTTCCAAGGTAAGCCAATCTCGTTCGTCTCTCATCGGGATTTCCACCTATCAACACGGCTGCCTTAGTCTTCATGCGGTTGGGGGTTGATCAGCGCTACAGCCACTTTGTATAATAACAAATCAACAATGCACGCCGAACCTTTCACGGATTGACACGTGCCCTTTAATTATCTTAAATGCTTTGAGTTATAATTGTAGACCTTTGGGTAAGACAGACGTTTAGACAAACCTATTAAAGTTGTACAGTCACCAGCACACTTGGAACTGCCCTTTATTCAGTCTGTACAGAAGCATCGAAGAACATGGACGTTGCTGATGGTACAAGTGTATTCCGTTTACATAGAGTGATCTGGTCCATTTACGAGCCCGGCAAGGTCGAGAGATACAAAACGCTGCACTACTTCTACTCAACTGCAGTAATTGTGCTCTCAGTATTTGGGTTTCCTATTCACCTGGCAATTGGACTTCTTCAAAGCGAAACAATAAGCGATTTTCTACAGAATATTGCCGTCACTGGTCCAGTCACTCTGTTCTTTGTTAAAGCCATTTGTATTTGGTGGAATTTTCAAAAGATAAACAAAATTGAAAGAGTCATCAAAGGATTGGATCGACGTATCTCTGCACCCGCAGAATTGGAGTACTATAAAAAAAATATACTTCTGCCAGCAATGCGCCTTGTGAACATTGTTTTCTATATCTGTTTGGGAGCGGCGCTAATTATGCCATTAATTGTAATTATTTCCGGCTTGTTAACTGAATGGCACCTCATGTATCAGGGTTACTTTCCCTTCGATGCTCACGCTTCAACATCAAGATTTTTGATAGCGAGTTTGTATCAATTTATCGCTTTATGTGGGGGAGCAATTCAGACTGTTGCCAATGACACATTTGCCCCCATAGGATTGGCACTGATAGCCGGACATGTCCATATACTGCGTATGCGCGTATTAGAAATTGGTGCAGATCCAGAGAAGCCCCAGTCACAGAACAATATGGAATTGGTGGAGTGCATAGAAGTCCACAAGGAGGTGTTGGCGTAAGAATTCTATGTCTGGTTACCATTTCGATGTGTAACTTAAAATTTTTTCATACAGATTGCATCGAGTTTTCCATGAAGTTATTTCCCTTTTCATGATGGTGCAAATTATTGTTGCTGGTCTGAATATGTCTGTTGTGATGATAAACCTGATCTATTCTGACGATGTTCTTCTTATACTGTACTATTTGATTCTTTGGTTTGGAATGTTCATGGAAGTGTTTCCAAGTTGTTATTATGGCAGTGTCATGGAAGCGGAATTTGACCATCTGACGCACTCCATATACTCGTGCGATTGGGTGGATCAGGATGGGAAATTTAAAAAAAATTGTGTTATCTTTATGGAACAATCGTTGAGGAAGATAACCTCTGAAGCAGGTGCGGGAATGATTCACATCAATCTGGACTCATTTCTTTCAGCTTGCAAAGCAGCTTATTCGATGTTTGCACTTTTCATACAATTCAAATGAACAGCGATGGCTTCTTTCTATGAACAGTTTCACATTCTTATCACTAACTGAGAATATTACAATCACAAGTACTCTACTCATTTGGATGATGATCTTCTTCCTTACTCTTTTATCTGTTTTAGGATAAGATTTCAATTAATGTGCCTATTTGAAGGTCAAAAAATAGGCTCTCGACATTGCTATGTTCATGGAATTATGAATGCAGCAAGCCTTGGTTAGTAAGATGTGTTCTTTCGAAGGAGATAAACTTAGAGCAAGTGGGCATGTAGGTAGTCCTGTTTTCACCAAACTTAGCACGGCTTATCTGGTTGGAATGGTTATGGTCCGAACTGTCCGAAAAACTACAAACCTCATATATCAGTTCAACCTCCTCTTCATCTAAAATAGCTCTATATTTGTTTTCGTTGCTGATCTATCTGACTTAGGAAAGTGATCACTGATAGAGGGACGGAAGGATATGGCTTTATCGACTCAGGAAGTGGCATTGAAAGAATTTGTGAAATCGGAAATGGGTCTGAACTGAAGAAATACTCTTAAGTGATCATCAAATTGTGTTCACTTCAGACCCATTTCCGATTTCACAAATTAGTTCAATGCGACTTCCTGAGTCGATAAACCCTATTTGATGATCGCTAATGAACTCAGGAGCTACAAATTATCTCTAACGAGTGTCGAGGGAACCTAAGAATTTTAAAATATCTACTCTTTACAAGTTAAAAATGACCACACCAATCCAGAGAATGACTGGGCTAACTGATCTATCTTTGATAATTGCGCGAGTATCATCCTAGCGGTGAGGTAGAACCAAAAACGGCAGCATAAAATGCCGTACAGTTGCATGGAATGGAAAACAAGGACATGAAGAAAGCTTGATTGAACTCTTTAGGATATTGGGGAGTTTAGAGGATGGTGGATATGAGCACATTCGGAGACAATCCGTACCGAGTTAAGGCTTCTCCATAAAAAAACAATGGGTTGGCTATGGTTTCGGCACATTCATTGACTAGTGGATAACATTATCCCTGGATACAATCTTACATTACAAACTTAGTTGGTTGTCCATCTTTCTGTGATACTTAAACACAGCTCCCTATTTTTAGCTTCGTGATAATCTTTATGAATTCTTGGAACGGTCGTGAAGGTCATTTCTACCTCTTTACTAATTTGTTACCTGTGCCGTTCAGAGGTATGAAACATTTTGGCAGCGACAGAGAGCGACCTTCTAGGTGCTACCTCACTATTAACCTCCGTAATGATCAAGGGCATAAAAATGTACTATTTCACTCTCGCTAGAATACTCCATCCTCCCAACATTGCATTGCACTTTGAGTTAAATTATATTCCCAGCAGTTCGTACCAACGAATCATGTGATGATCCCATGCGCTCCTGTAAACTTTTTGCATATTCTGTAATAACTATGAAAAGGATATCCTACAAGGAAAATGGATTATGTCACATATCTCCCTTACCGCTGTTCTATTCACAGGTATGCAAATATCTCCAATCTGCGACTCTCGTCGATATTTTCGCCTATTTAGCTGCGGTTTCTTTAGCAGTTTCGAGAGATTGCGGGGTGTTCAATGCTAAAGGTATTGAATATAATTAAAAATCAACAATGCCAATCGTTTCAAGGGTACAAATGTGCCCTCTAATTATCTTAATTGCATTGAGTTATAATTATAGACATTTAAGTAAGACGTATGTTTGCACTAGCCTAGTACAGTTTCGCAGTTAATAAATCATTTGGAAGTGTTCCTTATTCAGTGCCTACAGAAGCAATGAAGAAAATGGACGCTGTTGATGGTACGAGCGTATTCCGTTTGCATAGACTGATCTGGTCCATTTTCGAGCCCGGTAAGGTCCAGAGATACAAGGTGCTGCACTACTTCTACTCAAGTTTAGTAATCGTATTGTCGATATTCATGTTTCCTATTCACCTGGGAATCGGACTTCTTCAAAGCGAATCCATAAACGACATGCTGCAAAATGCCGCCATCTCTGTTCCAGTCGCTGTGTGCTCTCTCAAAACAATTTGTATTTGGTGGCATTTTGACAAGGTAACGAAAGTGGAAGCAGTTATCAAAGGATTGGATCGACATATCTCTGATCCCGAACAATTGGAGTATTATAAAACAAAAATATTGCTACCTGCAATGCGCCTGCTGAACATGTTTTCCTATATCTGCTTGTTTACGATTGCGTCTATGCAATTAATTGTGATTATTTCCGGAATTATAACCGAATGGCATCCCATGTACCAGGGATACTTTCCCTTCGATATTCACGCTTCAACCTCAAGAGTATTGATGGCGAATTTCTACCAATTTATCGCCTTAAGTGGATTAGCAGTCCAAGCTGTTGCTGATGACACATATGCTCCCATAGGATTGATAATGATAGCCGGATATGTCCACATACTGCGTATGCGTGTTTCATTAATTGGTTCAGATCCAGAAAAGTCCCAGTCACAGAACAACGTTGAATTGGTGGGGTGTATAAAAGTCCACAAGGAGATATTGGAGTAAGTGAAACTGTGAAGCTGTTATGGTAATTTCAGAGTTCTAAATCTTCTGATTTTTTTTATATAGATTACATAGAGTTTTTCATGAAATTATTTCCCTCTTCATGATGGTTCAAATTATTGTCGCTGGTCTGAACATGTGTGTCCTGTTGATCAACTTGATTTATTCTGATGATATTTTTGTTCTAGTTTACTATATGATTGTTTGGTGTGGAACAATCATGGAAGTGTTTCCAAGCTGTTATTATGGCAGTGCTTTGGAAGTGGAATTTGGCAAACTGACACAGTCCATATTCTCGTGTAATTGGGTGGATCAGAATGGGGAATTTAAGAAAAACTTGAAATTTTTTATGGAACAATCATTGAAAAAGAAAAGATCTGAAGTTGGTGGTGGAATGATTTATATTAATTTGGATTCGTTTGTTGGAGCTTGCAGAGTATCGTATTCTTTATTCGCTTTTCTTGCTAACACGAAATCGGCAAAGGTAGTTGAGGGTTAATTTCGTAGGGTTCATAACACGATGTTTATTACTTATACAGATTACGAGTGTGTCTATGATGAATCCAAATTATTATTATTTTTATTCAACTTTATTCTAATAAATTAATTATTACAATAAATACACTTAATGAGTTCTGGCTGCCAGGGCCTTCGACTCGTTCTTAATCTATTATTATTTTAAATTTTATTTTTGAAATTTATACAACTTTAAAAGGCTTCTATTGAATTTATATTATCTAGAGTCTCATTTTTTAAAAGATTACTAGGGACTTCCGTACCAAATACATCCCTGCTAATTACACTGAAAGATCTGCATTCGTTCAATAAATGAGTTATTGAAGCTCTGTGTCCGGCGCAATATTGACAATTTGGCGCTGCTTCTCGACGCAGTAAGTGTTCGTGCGAAAATGAGGCATGTCCCAACCGAAGTCGAACAACAATTTTTATTTGCTGTAAGGTGCATAATCCTGCATAGGTGGGTTTGATTCCTTCTCGATTATACGATTCATAGTTATGAGTATAAGTGTGCCACTCTTCCTTTTTTCGTATATATAAGGATTTCTCAATTAATTTACGCTTATCTGTATTTTTTCGTGTAGGGAAGTACAATAGGGGATGCCTTACTGCTCTGACAGCGGTTGAATCAGCGAATTCGTTGTCGTCCATCCCAACATGGCTGGGTACCCACATGATTTTAAATTATTAGCGCATTTTATGCACGCTTCTCTTATATCTGAAGCAAGGATGCCCTCATTGCTAATATTTCAAACTGCCTCTATGGAAGATTTGCTATGAGAGCTTATGAGAAATCTGCCTTTGTGCAAGCGATTATAGTCCGTGGCTATTTTTGTTGCCAAAATTTCGGCTGTGAAGATTGAACAATGTTGTTGAATAAGGCCAGTGGATATTTCTATTCCGGTAGAGGATACTGCGGCGAAGGTAGTGCATTCGGTTCTTATTAGTGTATTTGCTTGTATGTTCGGCAAAAAGTTGTCGGTAGGTTTCAGGATTTGTGGTAGATTTAGAGTACGCAATCAGATCTAGGACAAATGATGAGTCTTTGAGATGCCAAGGAGGGTCTCTTTTCATCTTGATTAGCCGAGGAGCTGTGTCAGGCATAAGACATTCAGCTACCTCAATAAAGCGGCGGATTACGGATTTTACAGTATACCTTTTGCTGTACGTCTTTGAGAAGCATTGCATTTCTGGCGTTAAATAATTTTGGTTTAAGGTGAAAAAGTTGATGCACGTACTTGTTCCATAATAGAAGGTAAACCAGCTTCGGCTAAGATATTTTTTGTCGGCGACGTGGGGAAGGCTCTTATGGCTCTTCGAACAGCTGCGTGGTAGGGTGCCTATAGCTGCTTTAAGTTGCTTTGAGCGCACCATCCAAAAATTGGGAAAACGTAGTTTATTTTGGAAAGTATTAGTGATCTAGCGACATTGATTTGTGTAGAACTAGTAGACTATGATTAGAATATATAAATTTAACAATATTAAGCCTGGCATTAATATTTTTTCTTAAATTTAAACATTGAATAGGTGAATGGGATATTCCGTATGTAGGAAAAATCGTTTCTCAGAGGTGAATTCTTCAGAAAAGTTGGCGTTGCTAGAGTTCAGACCAATTATTAGCGAAGGTATTTGCCATTTCAAAAGAAGAAGTCAAATGAGAATCTCCAGTTAAGGCAGGTAAGATACGAAGTGGGATGGATTTCCTGCCACCAACAAGAACTCGAATGTCGGACCATATTTGTTTGATACTGGATTCGGGAGTGATTTGAGATGTTTTTCAAGAGAGTTGGCTTTAGCTTCTCTAACAGCTCTTCTAAATATTGCGTTTGCTTTTTTGTACAGAGCAAAGTTAGTGTCGATTCTGTAGTGCTTATAATTACGCCAGATAGATATGGATTGGTGATGTTTTCTCGAACCCTCGCAGAGTAACATGAAATATCTATTTTTGTTGGAAGATGGTAGGTATCGAAAGTCAACAAAACTGCACCACTTAGATGTGGCTTACAGTGAATAAGTTTATTAAATTTGTATACCGAAATAACACCTTGGGATGAATGTTCATTCACTATTTCATCTTCTGCAACTTGGTTGAGGCATGGAGCGTATACTTTACCCTTCGTGCTATTTAATGATACGTGAAAGAAGCATTTTATTAGACATATTCCATGGAGTTCTTTAGCGGCAATAAATTTCTTTGCATCTTCTACACTTTTCACTAAAAGAAGCAAATTACCATCGCGAAGTTCCGAGATAGTTCACATTTCTTTACTGATTCATTTCAATGATTTGTGTGCAGAAAAACAGGAGACATTTTTTAGTGGCAATAGTGGAGGCAACAATAACCAACTTATGGTTGTTTAATCGTGTTTCAGGTAGCTCTGGGAAGTCGTCAAGTAGTAGTGTCGAAGCCAAACGTTTTTTTTAGCTGTATGATTGTCTGCTACTGCGGCGCACCGGTTGGCCCCCAGGGGGTATTCTGATTATAATGACTGTATTCGCGCGACCGAAAATGTATTTTCAATGTATACGGAAAGAAGAGAAGAATAAATTAAAGAGAAAGTAATAACGGTATTTTATTTGAGTAAAGAACTGTGAGTATCGGTCTTAACAAAAACGATGTGATCACAGCGAGTGATAGTCGAAGACTGATGAATCCAACAATTATGTTTAAAATAAGCATGAGTAGAACCGTGGCTGAGAGTGGCTAAGTAACTATCCTGTGGGTTGTATCGGGAGATACGAATACCTCTGTGGACAAATAAGTAGGCCTAAAATTTGAGGATTATCTGCTAAGATTTTGTGTTAGAGACGAATCGGTAACTTTAATAAAAATGAGTGCGCTCCTGAAGCTAATTTTGGCTATCGATTTGGTGGAATGATTAATTGGCAGATATTTGAAGTATGTGTACTTTTGTCATATGTGGCCTGTTCGGGTTTCTGTGGCATCTTGCATATTGACGCCAACCCGGAGTAGAGAGGTTTCCGGTAGATCATATTTCAATTCTCTTCAAGGAGGTTCCAGCAATGTGAAATGAAACTTCCAATTTAAATGTGTGCCAGGATTTATACCGCTTCCATTAAATGTTGATCACGCCTCCGGCAGCGAGAATGATGAAGTGAGGAAATTGGACTAGTGAACATGAAAGCATATTTGTCAACTAAGATAATAGATTGTTTTGTCCGAATGCCGGGTATCAACCTGACGCACTCAGCAAAGACCCTGGTTCCCAATAGAAATCATATAGGGAATCTAAAAGCACACATTTATAGTGGAGGTCGAAATTGGATGATCGCGTAGTCTAATGTATGTTTCTTCATGTTATCATTTCTTCGTTCCGCTTGATTATAATCCATGATAAAGACCCAATCATACTTTCCACTGACTATTATATTCTAGAATAATGAACTGCCGTAGGGAATTTGAAAGGGCATTTCTGGTTGTTTCTTTTATCGTATATAATATCAGTCATAGCAATCATTCATGAAAGGGTTTGACAAAAGTCCTTGGTCCGTGGCGCTGCATGCATTATATCACCATTGGGGTGAAGTAGGTACATTAAAAGCGAATCTTGCAATATCTTTGCCAGACCTCCACAGACGCTGTTTTGTGCTGCAATGCGACTGTGGGAAGACAAATATTCGTGTGCGTTGTTGATAACACTCATGTCGGTCATATTCCGTTTAAGATGTGAGTTTCTTTTGCAAGGTATGCCACTCTCTTTCGACTCTCATGGGAATTTCCACCTATAAATACGGTTGCCTTTGCCTTCATGGGGTGGTGGGCTAATGCCATTGGGTATAATCAACCATTCACGCCGAACTTTTTACAGTTTGAAACGTGCCCTTTAATTATCTTAATTGCATTGATATATAATTGTAGACCTTAAGTAAGTCGGATGTTTGGGCTAGCCTAGTACAGTTGTGCACTTAGTAAAACATTTGGAGGTGTTCCTTAATCAGTGTCTACAGAAGCAATGAAGAAAATGAACGTTGTTGACGGTACACACGTATTTCGTTTGCATAGACAGATCTGGTCTATTTTCGAGCCCGGTAAGGTCGAGAGATACAAGGTGCTGCACTACCTCTACTCAACTTTAGTAATCGTGTTGTCGATATTCATGTTTCCTATTCACCTCGGAATCGGACTTCTTCAAAGCGAATCAATAAACGACATGCTGCAGAATGTCGCCGCTACCGTTCCAGTCGCTATGTGCTCTCTCAGAACAATTTGTATTTGGTGGAATTTTGACAAGGTAACGAAAGTGGAAGCAATTATCAAAGGATTGGATCGACATATCTCTGATCCCGAGCAATTGGAGTATTATAAAACAAAAATATTGCTATCTGCAATGCGTCTGGTGAACATGTTTTTCTATATCTGCTTGAGTATTGTAGGATTTATGCAATTAATTGTAATTATTTCCGGAATTATAACCGAATGGCATCCCATGTACCAGGGATACTTTCCCTTCGATGTTCACGCTTCAACCTCAAGAGTATTGATGGCGAATTTGTATCAATTTATCTCTTTATCTGGATTAGCAGTCCAAGATGTTGCTAATGACACATATGCCCCCATAGGATTGGTTATGATAGCCGGACATGTCCACATACTGCGTATGCGTGTTTCAGAAATTGGTTCAGATCCAGAAAAGTCTCGGTCACAGAACAACGTTGAATTGGTGGGGTGTATAAAAGTCCACAAGGAGATATTGGAGTAAGTGAAACTGCGAAGCAATTGTATTAATTTCAGAGTTCTGAACGTTTTGATTTTTTTATACAGATTCCATCGAGTGTTCCATGAAATTATTTCCCTCTTCATGATGGTTCAAATTATTGTCACTGGTCTCAACATGTGTGCCATGATGATAAATTTGATTTATTCTGATGATATTTTTGTTGTTGTTTACTATATGATTGTTTGGAGTGGAACAATCATGGAAGTGTTTCCAAGCTGTTATTATGGAAGTGCTCTGGAACTGGAATTTGGCAAACTGGCACAGTCCATATTCGCTTGCAATTGGATGGATCAGGATGAGGAATTTAAGAAAAATTTGAAAATTTTTATGGAGCTATCCCTGAAGAAAAAAAGGTCTAAAGTTGGTGGTGGAATGGTTTATATTAATTTGGATTCGTTTGTTGGAGCTTGTAGAGTATCGTATTCATTATTCGCGTTTCTTATGGAAACAAAGTCGGCAAAGGCTGTTGAGAAATAATTTCAGATGTTTTATTACACAAGATTTAATAATTATTCGAATTCAAAGATTATGTTCTTTATTAATATTAAAGTAAACATGAATGGAAACTTGGCTGAGTGACAATTTTATGGGTTGACTTGGGAGATACGATTCACTCATCGGACAATTATGTAGACCTCAAGTTTCCAGTAGATCGATTTAGATTCTCTGGAAGGAGGTTTCAGCAATATCAAATTGAAGTTCTAATGTAAATGTCTGCCATGTTTTAAACTGCTTTTACCAAATGGAAAGGTTGCCAGGTATGTACCCTCCCTTGCGGCAGTGAGATTTAAGGAGGTATGAAATTGGACTGCTGAACATCATACTATATTTGCCAACTAGAATTATATACTGTTATCACCGTATACCGGGTATCAACCTCAAACCCTCAGAAGATCATAGTGGGGATCTCATAAACCACTTTATAGTGATGAATCCAAATTGGATAGTCGCGTCGGTATTTGTATGTTTCTTCATGTTATCATTTCTTCTTTTCGTTGCATTTTAGTCCATGATCAGGATCAAATCACATCTTCTGGTCACTATTATATAACTTTCTGATCTGATGAACTGCCGAAGCACATTTGTAAGGGTAATTTCGGCTATTTCTTGTTTCTTGCATAATATTCGCCAAAGCAGTCACTTAGGAAGGGATATATAAAAGGTCTTTGATCCATGGTCCATACCGCTGCATCCAATTATATCATCGTTGGGTTGAAGTAGGTACATTAACAGAGGACCTTGCACTATCTTTGCCAGACTTCTACGGACGCTGTTTTGTACAATGCGACTGTGTGAAGACAAATATTCGGGTGCGTTGTTCATGTAGGTCATAATCAGTATAAGATATGGGTATCTTTTGCAAGGCATCCCACTCTCCTTCGCTTCTCATTTGAATATCCTCCTATAAATACGGTTGCCTTTGTCTTCATGGGGTGGTGGGCTAATGCCACTGGGTATAATCAACCATTCACGCCGAACTTTTTACAGTTTGAAACGTGCCCTTTAATTATCTTAATTGCATTGAGTCATAATTGCAGACTTTTAAGTACGATGGATGATTGGACTAGCCTAGTTCAGTGGTGCGGTCAGCAACATATTTGAAACTGTTCTTTGTACAGTTCCTACAAACGCAATGAAGAATATGGACGCTGTTGATGGTACGAGGATATTTCGTTTGCATAAAGTTATCTGGTCCATTTTCGAGCCCGGTAAGGTCGAGAGATACAAAACGCTGCACTACTTCTACTCAACTGTAGTAATCGTGTTGTCGATATTCATGTTTCCTATTCACCTCGGAATCGGACTTCTTCAAAGCGAATCAATAAACGACATGCTGCAGAATGTCGCCGCTACCGTTCCAGTCGCTGTGTGCTCTTTCAAAACAATTTGCATCTGGTGGAATTTTGACAAGGTAAGGAAAGTGGAAGCACTTATCAAAGGATTGGATCCACATATCACTGATCCCGAGCAATTGGAATATTATAAAACAAAAATATTGCTACCTGCAATGCGTCTGGTGAACATGTTTTTCTATATCTGTTTGTTTACCGTGGCATTTATGCAATTAATTGTGATTATTTCCGGAATTATAACCGAATGGCACCCCATGTACCAGGGATACTTTCCCTTCGATGCTCACGCTTCAACCTCAAGAGTTATGATGGCGAATTTGTACCAATTTATCGCCTTAAGTGGAATAGCAGTGCAAGCTGTGGCTGATGACACATATGCTCCTATAGGGTTGGTTATGATAGCCGGACATGTCCACATACTGCGTATGCGCGTTTTAGAAATTGGTTCAGATGCAGAAAAGTCCCAGGCACAGAACAATATTGAATTGGTGGAGTGCATGGAAGTCCACAAGGAGATATTGGAGTAAGTGAAACTTTGAAGCAATTATGGTAATTTTAGAGATGTGTAACTTTCGATTTTTTGTACAGATTCCATCGAGTGTTCCATGAGACTATTTCCCTCTTCATGGTGGTGCAAATTATTGTCGCCGGTCTCAACATGTCTGTTCTGACGATGAACTTGATGTATTCTGACGATGTTTTTGTTATATTGTACTATTTGGTTGCTTGGTGTGGAATATTCATGGAAGTGTTTCCAAGCTGCTATTATGGAAGTGCTCTGGAAGTAGAATTTGACCAATTGACACAGTCCATATTCTCATGCAATTGGGTGGATCAGAATGGGGAATTTAAGAAAAATTTGAAAATTTGTATGGAACTATCATTGAGGAAGAAAAAATCTGAAGTTGGTGGGGGAATGATTGCTATTAATTTGGATTCGTTTGTTGGAGCTTGCCGAGTGGCGTATTCATTATTCGCGGTTATTTTGGAAACGAAATCGGCAAAGGTAGTCGAGAGATAATTTGGTATCATTTATTAGACAATATTTATATGATATATACTAACTATGTTTATGACAAATCGAATAATAGCATTGTTTATT
Source organism: Clusia tigrina (assembly GCA_920105625.2). Taxonomy (NCBI): domain Eukaryota; kingdom Metazoa; phylum Arthropoda; class Insecta; order Diptera; family Clusiidae; genus Clusia; species Clusia tigrina. The sequence continues at coordinate 24,375,217 of OV050031.1, read as the reverse complement.
ATTATTGAAATGAAGTACGACAAACTGCAGGTTTGAAAAATGAATGAATCTGTCGAAATACCTGTGGGTGGGAAGGAACTAGTCACCATCGAATAATTTTTCGTACAAATTAAACGGCTACGAATTCGAGTCTCAGGAATGCGGTTAAAAATCGTAGAATATATGCTCAAGTTTTTGTGATAGAGTGGAGTTTTGCCGTTATTTGAAAGTAAGTATCCCGTAAAGCTGGCTTCGGTTTGGTTACGATAATCATACGGGAGAGTCTATTATCTATTGAAAGCATTCGATCACACATCGATGGTAGTCTAGCAGGTTATCTGGTTTCAGACCAGTGTGTGTCTGATTTTGAAACCATTGTTTTGTATAATTTTGGACCTAAATTCGAGACAACCGAGCTTGTTGTCTTTGGATTTTAGTCACTTAAAGGAACTCTTTACATTCGTGGGTATTTTTATTTAATTTATAATTTGGAAATACTTGAAACAGATTTATTTGCCAATTTAGGTGGGGTAGAGATGAGGACTCATTAGCTGCGGTGGTGGTTTGTCTGTGAAGGGTTTGGGATGACTTCTTCATAGAAATTCTTGTTAATACATTCTTTATAGTTACAGAAGACTACACGCACAATCTGAAGCAGCAAATATCTATAGAGAATTCGAAATTAGTAGGTGTCAAGATCGTCCAACTGCAGATAGCCCGGTAGAAAATAGTGACTCCTCTTCTAAGCTAAGGGAGTTGGAAAACGAAATAGCGAGAAAGGTAAAGTGGAACTAGAACATGTACATCGCTAGGTCTATTATGGCAAAGGTCAGGTGCAGTGTGTCCCTCTTGAATATAATAACTGACGGTGTGTAAAATGGTCGACGTAGTTGATACGCAAAAAAAGACGGCGGGAGGGATACTTATCAACGACCAATTCTTTTGTAAAGGTTGACGGAGGCACAACTTCAAGAGAGGAAGCACGCAACTTCAAGAGAGGAAGCACGCAACCTCAAGAGAGGAAGCACGCAACTTTAAGAAAGGAAGCACGCAACCTCAAGAGAGGAAGCATGCAACTTCAAGAGAGGTGCACTTGATTCTTCACTCACATCTCAATTTGGAATACCACGCTGCGCTGGGCCTCTACGTTGATTGCCAACACTGAATGATATTGGAGGAAAGACTGATATTGGAGGAAAGACTCTGATAGGTCATTAGGGATGCACCATTGGTGATGTTTCTCTCTTTTACTATGAAGAATAAACGATGAGTACACTAGAATGGGGTTATGGAATGTATTTTATCACCATTGGAACACCATTTAAAATCTCCAATGTCATTCTTTGCGAAATGTGTTCCTTCCCACAGTGGGAACCATTAAAGCTGTTTTGTGCATAATATATTCTCTTCTGTCACTTCGATTAAACGTTCTCAAAGATTCTCACGTTCCATTTTAATGAGATGGCAATACAAAACTAGCAAATTGATTTTAATTAGAATGTGTTGCAAATTAAAGACAGAAAAACTGATTGAATTGATTTCTACTCCTTTCTAATTTATTATTCTTTTTGAAGGGCGGTTAATTCTGACGCTGTAGGTAACAATGATCGATCCACTCCATCAAAAAGAACCTTTCTATTATTTCCTACCTTAATTGCATTTAATTGGGTGCGGATGCCAGGAGGATTGGACTACCATCTGTATTTTGAAGGACAGCTGCAACAGTCGCAATGACGACGACAAGCAACGCTGTTGACGGCCTGAGCGCTTTTCTGGTTCATAGATATATCTGGGCATTATTTATGGAACCCGGTACGGGTAGGAATTACCAGTGCAAAGTATTGCAATATATTTGCTCGATTGCACTGAATATCGGTGTCGCATTTTGGTTTCCTGCGCACCTCCTAATTGGACTCTTGCAAAGTGAATCACAAATTGAGGCTCTGGAAAGCCTGTCCGCGTCAGTTCCAGTTGCTGTGTGTTCTCTGAGGACATTTTGTATTTGGTGGAAATTTTATAAGGTGAAGAAAATCGAGATAATTATCCAAAGACTCGATGAGCGCATCTCTGAGACTGATGAAGTGAGGTACTACCAGAACAAAGTATTGCCAGCTGGTAGGCGCCTGGTTAACATATTTATTTGCATTGTGATCGGGGCATTATTATTTATGCAAGTTGCAGTAATCCTAACAGGAGTGCTCAGTGGACGGCGTCTCATGTATCAGGGGTACTTCCCGTTTGATACTTATGGGTCAACGTTTAAATTTATGATGGCGAATTTGTATCAGTTTCTCGGACTCTTTGGTACGGGACTCCAGGCTGTGGCCAATGATACTTACGCGCCAATCAGTTTGGGAATGATAGCCGGACATGTTCACATACTGCGTATGCGCGTTTCTAAGATCGGTTGGGATCCGCTAAAGAGCCTTTCGCAGAACTGTGACGAACTCGTGGAGTGCATCAAGATCCACAAGGATATATTGGAGTGAGAATTAAGCTTTAAAGCAGTGACTGTATATATATACTCGTATGTCTAAATATCTTCTTTTTCCAACAGATTCACTCATGTATTCCATGAAGTAATCTCCTTCTACATGGTGGTGCAAATAATTGTCGCCGGTCTGAACATGAGTGTTTTGATGATAATTGTGATTTATTCGGAGGATGTGTTCGTAGTGATGTACTATGGGATCAGCTGGTTTGCAGTTTTAATGGAGACATTTCCCAGCTGCTATTATGGCAGTTACCTGGAAGCTGAATTCGACCAATTAACGCAGTCCATATTCTCGTGTAATTGGGTGGGTCAGAATAAGGATTTCAAGATGAATTTCATAATTTTTATGGAGCAATCTCTGAAGAAGGTAACCTCTGAAGCTGGTGGAGGAATGATACACATCAATTTGAACTCATTTGTTGCAGCCTGCAGAGGAGCCTATTCGCTGTTTGCATTTCTTATGAACACTAAATGAATTCCAAGTTATTGGAACGGCTCAAAATTTCAATGTAAGCTGTTTTCAAGTATTTAAATAAAGTTTGGGACGCATTCAAAGACCCCTTGATTGAGGTTGCAGCTCGACCCAATCTTTGCCAGAGAACCTTCAGTCTAAAAATCACTAATTTCTGTTAATCTAATAAAATCAGTTGTCAGTTGGTAGTAACACACCTCCTTCATTCACTATACGCCAGTCGCTTTCGGGTTCCCAGATGATTGGCGTATAGTGAATGAAGGAAGTGTGCTACTACCGAGTGACAACTAGACGCCTTTCATCTGGGAACCCGAAAGCGATTGGCGTATACCGGAGAATTAAGCCACTTTACTAGGTTGTACGAACTGTCCAATCCCTTCTTCTAATACCACAAACATAAAATTATTGCGTATACTTTATCGCCTTGAAGGCCATCAAGCAGGTGGCTGAATTACATGATCTAAGAAACTATGGTTTGAGGGTTCTACTATCGGCGCTACCAATTTGCTTCTTTCCCACAGTAAGAACATGGAATTGTTTAAATTTGCATCCTTCACGTTCTATATTGATAGCAGCGAAACTAACAACTGCACTCTTGGGAAAATTAGAGACATGCGAAGAATGTTTAACTCTCTGTGTGCGTTGTCATTTGTCCACCAATTAAATACGCAAATGTTTCTGCTCCCACAAAGCGGCACATAACATATCGCTACTATTTGATATCGAGCTATTCGCGGTGGTTATCGTTGCAGTTGTCGCTCGTTACTAGTAATCACGCACTTTTCCGCATACTTTAGCTTTCACAGGGGTGTCTCCTTTCGGCTATAATGTCAAAGCCTCTCGAGGGTCATTACTTGGAAAGATATTAAAGATAATAATAATTCTGAATTTGGCAAAGCCTTGTAATTATTTCCTACTGCAGTGAGAGGCAATTACTGTCATCTCGGTAGGCACGAAGGGAGGGGACTTATTTCCGTAGCCTCTAATAGAGCATTCATAAATTGCAAGCACTCGCACAAGTTTAAGTTACATTCGCAGTAGTTGCAATGGAGTGGACGGACGAAGGAGTTGGTGGTGAGAGCATATTCCGTGTGCACAGATTCATTTGGGTATTCCTGCAGCCTGGCGAGGCTCAGAAATACAAAGTGCTTGGCTACATTTACTCAATTCACTGTGACATTTTGGTTCCCTCTGCACCTGATAATCGGACTTTTCCAAACTGAGTCACTCAATGAAGCACTGGATAATCTCCACGCTACTATTCCAAAGGTTATGTGTTCTCTGCGGCCATTTTTCATTTGGTGGAATTTCCACAAATTGCGTACCATCGAACAGATTATACGGAAACTGGATGGGCGTATATCAGAACCCGATGAATTGGCTTACTACAAGGCCAAAGTGTTGAAAATATTTTCCTGTATCTGTTTGAGTGCGGTGCTTACGATAGAGTTTGAAGTGATCATTACAGGGCTACTCAGGGAATGGCATCACATGCATCAGGGGTACTTTCTCTTCGATGCCTATGGATCCAACTTTAAATTCGTGTACCGAATTTGTATCAATTTCTGGGGCTCTTCGGTATAATGTGCCTAATAATACGTACGGGCCGATGGGCATGGTCATAATAGCCGGTCATATGTATATATTACGTATGCGCGTGTCAAAACTTGGTTCCAATCCGGAGAAGTCCCCGTCGGAGAATTATGCTGAACTTGTGGCATGTATAAAAACCCATATGGAGATATTAGAGTAAGTTGAGGCCTTTAAGTAAAGAGAGATTTAACTGTCTGATTATTCTTCCAGATTGTACAATGTATTCCATGATATCATCTCCGTCTACAGTGCGATGCAAATGATTTTAGCGGGTCTAAACATGTGTGTAGCCGTAATCAATATATTCTCCTCTGCGGGTGATACATTATACTATGTGTTGGTTCGTCTGCTCTGGGATGTTGTTTGACATACTACCAACTTGCTACTACGGTAGCCTAATGGAATCAGAATTTGACCAATTCTCTTGTAATTGGATGGATCAGAATCCGAAATTTAGGAAAACTTTGTTAATCTTTATGGAGCAAACATTGAGGAAGGTGAAATCGAAGACTGGTGGAGGTCTGTTTTACCTCAATTTGGAGTCATTTGTATCGGTTTGCAAAAGAGCTTATACGTTGTTTGCATTTGTTATGCAAATCAAATGAGAAATTAAGCCAGTTGTCGTTCAATTGAACTTAAGCTTCACTTCAGTTCCGCTTCACTCACCCTTCGGTTGCACTTCAGTTCCGCTTCACTCACCCTTCGATTGCATTTCAGTTGCGCTTCAGTCACATTTAGGTTGCACTTCAGACTTACTTATTTTGAATAATCAATATCTTGCAATTTTTTAATAAATTTTGAACTCGTTAATGGCCCGGAAGTTTTGCATCATTGGATCTAGGGAACTAATGATTTCAGTGGCTTTCAGTCGACATTGCTACACGAATAATCTTCAAGCTGATCTATCTCCACATTCTGTACTAATAGAACTCTTGTATTCTGGTACTCTTATGAAGGAAAAAGTTGCAACTGTGGAATTGGCCGTATTCATACTATTGGAAAAAAGTTCAAGAACTCAACAAAACTAATCAACAAACCGAAGAAGACATTCTGGTCAACATCAGTCTCTGACCACATGTAATATGCTCTTCGTGTTCTTTGTGTCTTCTCCCTTATTTTGACATAAGCCTCTTAAGCCCCACTCGCAGAACTAAGACTGAAAATCTCGTGAAACATCTTTTTGAGATCTGAATCAGATAATTTGCCAAAAGGATTTTAGTCTGATACCGGGAATTTCAACACTACGACACGGATAGATTTGGAATGTTCATTGTTTGCATTAAATTGCTTACCGTGTGTGCAAACTTTAACTCAGAGGATAGGGGGGATAGGGCTCATTTCTTGTGATGTCGGAAATTTTCAGTCTGATAATTTTTACTTGAAATCTGCAGGATCATGCATTTTTCTGCGATACGCCACATATGAGGACACACTGGGAATGCTGTTAATCTCTTCAATCGGCGGCAGCGTTTCTTTCTTCATGTATTTACCCTGTATGTGCTCTTCGAACCTTCCGTCTATCTTTAGATGTGAATAAGCAACAATTGTGCTTAAGTCCAAAAAGTGCGAGTAAATTATCGGCAGCAAATTCTGTAGAACTTCCAACAAGACAAGACGAGGCCTACTTTGATCATTGTAACAAGTGACAAAAGTGGCATTACTGCCCTGTTCCAGAATGGGGCCATAAAGATACATTCGGAAAGCCCAATTGAAGACCATCTAATAAACCTGAAGAGCACTCGAATCATTGAAAATAAAATGGTGGCCATGACTCCTTGAATGTTGTGATTCTGTCCATTTATTTTGATTGATTCTTCTGTTTAATTGGTACTAGCTACTAAAGAGGACATTTTTCTTCATCATGATATTTCTTCAACCGAATGTTGAATTTTAGACCAATAAGATACTGATTGCTTTCAAAGTGGTATTTACCTTTTAGTCCCATTTATATACGAGCACATTTTAATACCTTTATGTTCCTATTCCTAAAGTGCAACCAGCGGAAATGGCTAATTTACAGGCCTGTAGTAGGGTTTGAAGTCCTATCAAAGTATCAAAGGTCCTGAAAGGTGAGACCAGTGAGGACTGATTCAAATGAATGCAGATAAGCACCGATTCTAAAGGTGAATATTTTGAAAGGCATATCTAGCAATGAAATTTGTACTGTCAGGATCAACAGAGGTCATCTTTGGAATATTGGTTAAAGTAGCAAAGGATTTTAGCCAGCATACGCGTATCCTCCTGTGACAATTGATAAATTTCTCTTGTAATTGAATAATACAAACGTATATAACAAAATAAATTAATAATAATGTTTAATGGCTTCGAAGTGAGTTTCTCCCTGCAGTGGGAATAGAGAAAGATGTTTAATTACATGTTTCCGCCCAAGGATATGACAAAAATGTCAAAACACATTTTATAATTTACTATTTCTAAGGCCTACGTGTACGTAAGGCGGCAAGCCAGAGTTCTCATTGAAATGTATGGAAATTTAATATGGTATGGAATGGAATTTAATGGTGGAAACTGATTCACTCCCCTGCTTATTTATCTTTTGCCGCCCACTCCACGCTTCCATCTACACGGGAGAATTATCGCACAATTCGCTTTGGTGCCATCACTTTACGAACTCAATTCCTTTTTGTCATATGAGTACTCTGTGGTGTGGGGAAATGTGTGCAGAAATGAGGCGGGCTATGGATAGATAGTGATGGTGTTATCGAGGGAAATGTAGAGATGGATTGTATGAAGTTATCGGCTTATTCGTTTAAATAGTTAAATACAATTGTCGCAGGGAACCAAACAAAAGAAGAACTGACTTCAAAGGAAAATTCTACAGACATGAAACACTGTCAGCGATAAATCACCAAAATCACAATAGCACCCTCTCATCACCACGCCTTCCTATTTTATGTATTTCACAGGAGTTGGAAACAAAATATAACACGATTTATAACCCGTTGTTTATAATGTATTGATAATTACCTTTTACTAATTCCTTACTGAGATTTCAATAATGATTTATCAATAAGGCTTCCAAGTCACAACTGCACACTATCGTTAAGAAGTACACCCTTTGCATTTAAATCAGCTGCTTCTGAGGTTACTCCCCATATTGTAGAACTTGTTCCACGAGTGTGAAGTGTCTCTTTTGGTGTTTATGACATTTTTCTAATTACTTTTCATGCAAGAATTGTCAGTAATGTCTGATATAGTCAATGATTGTTTATCCATGTTTAGTCATGAGTAAAGGGAAAGGGTTCTGTCGTCACCGTATACTTCTGCTAATAATTTGCATTGCTCATTCTTCCCATAAACTACTTTTCCCCTTCCCACTTAGTGTCGAAGGTTAATTTTTATCCTAATTCGTTAAAATACCATTTCCCTTTTCGAGGTAGCTGTAGAAGTCTGGATGTCAGAGTACATGCTTCGGTGAATTGGTGCTGCTCATATAACGATAACTTTTTCGATACCACTAACGTGTAGTTCGGCATTATGTTCCATCACTGCCTCTTAACGAAATACGTAATGCCAAGGCTATTAGCGATAATTGCTAACAGGAAGAGAGAAGAGTTAATAGTAAGAGAATGCACTTACGTATCGTGTATAGAAGTGCACCTGAGAGTTTAGTCATGCCATTTCGAAGTTTAGTGTCTGCAAGTTCAATGGCGAAAATGGATGTCAACATTGGTGGTCGGAACTTATATCGAGTGTACAGGCTAATCTGGGGTCTACTGCTGGAGCCTGGTAAGGCCACGAAACATAAAGTATTGCGCTTCATTTGCTCAGGCCTCATGAAGTTAGTCGTGATATTTTGGTTTTCTGGGCACTTAGTAACTGGAATTCTCCGTAGAAAATCGCATAATGACGTAAAGGAGCATATCCATGCTACTATTCAGTCAGTTATGTGCCTCATAATAATGCTCGCCCTTTGGTGGAACCTGCCAAAGGTGCTTAAAATTGAGAAGATTATAAGGCGTTTAGAAATGCGGATATCAGCACCCGATGCGCTGGAGTATTATAACAACGTAGTGGTGCCGGTTACTAAAAAGATGGTTAAAATATTTTCTTATATCTGCGTGGGAGCAGTTCTGATGGTGCAGCTGGAAGTAAGCGTTAGTGGGTGGCATCTCATTTCCCCGTTCGACAGATCTGGCTCCATATTAAAATTTGTGGCCCTGGATTTGTATCAGTTTCTTGCTGTGTTTGCCATGACAGTCCAGACTCACTCCAATGCATCAGTGGGTTTGGTCATGATCGCTGGACATGTACATGTGTTACGTATGCGAGTCTCTAAGATTGGTCACAATCCCGAAAAAACGCGGTCGGAGAACAACGCAGAGTTGATGCAGTGCATTCGAACACACCATGATATATTGGAGTAAGTGAAACTGTAAAATTGAGAGACATATTTCAACTCCACATTATCCTTTCAGACTCAAGAATGTATTCTTTGATATTATCTCCTTCTACAAGTCGATGCAAATGATCTCCTTGATTCTCGGGATAAATTCAATGTACTTTGTGGACAACTTATTTGTTATGTTGTATTTACTGTTCGATGGGACTGAAATGTTCACGGACATATTCCCCAGCTGCTACTATGAGAGCCTCTTGGAAGCGGAATTTGACCAATTACCGCAGTCGATATCTTCGTGCAACTGGAAGCACCAGAATAGGAAGTTTAAGAGAAACCATTCTATTTTTATGGAAATGTCGTTGAGGAAAGTAACAGTCCCGGCGGATGATGGACTAATTAGTCTCAATTTGGGTGTAGTTTTGTGGGCTTGCAAGGGAGCCTACTCGTTATTTGCGTTTGTTATGCACACCAAGTGATCATGTGATCATAGTTGAATTCATTTGTATTAAGAAGCACTAGAAGACTATAATAAATAATATTCGCAAGTAGTAACCGAAGGTGGAAGTGTTTATCTGTGGACTAAAACTATTTTACTCTAGAAACATGCGCCCGTCAAAGAGGGTTGACCTAGGATAGTACTGAGGCCTTTCAAATTGCTAAAGTACTCATAGTCTAATTAAGATGATATGTGGTCAACAGCATAATTTCTGATCAGAGGAAAGGCAGAGCAAGACATTTTCAATGATCTGTCATGTGTCTAATAAGTTCCAACCTGCTATTAGCCTAAACGTAAACAATCACTGCTGCAATCCACTGTGACATTTTTACTCAATCACTTTCAATTCAGTTGGTCTTAGTCTTTTAAAGAAAAGCTTCCATTACTTCGATAATATGTGCAACGGAGAGATAAGGGTACCAAGGAAAACTCGCTACGCCTGTAGGCAAATGTACTTTAATTAAGCATAAAATTGCATGGAAGTGTAGACACGGAGCGTGTATGTTAGAGGAAAATTTTGACTGGTTTGAAAGATGAGGACTATCCTTTATTTCTCAGTTGCGAATCTTAGGCCAAATTGTCCCCTGGTGACACCAAGACTGTGCACTGTCTATTGTGCCTTAACCATGACGAACTCCTCATGCATCGGAAGAGATCTGTGAGATTCTTTAAATTTCGTAATGCTTATGATGTTAGCAATAGAAGGATGTTGAATAGGCTCTCTGTACTTCAACAGCAAATATGCATAAATTTCTCAGTAGTGGACTCAAGTGTTTCCAGTATTAATCGAGGCTGTAATCAAGAAAATTGAGATGTGTTTGTTCTCTTTTGCTCTGCTTCAAATTGCGCGGTGGCATAGTTATAATGTTCAACGTATGTAAGTTGATGAAATAACTGTTCAGTTCCCTTTGGCTTTTGACGAGTTGAAATCCTCAGACCCCAGCACTGAACAACTGACGCTTAACCGAGATTGTTTTCTGGTTCTATAAAGAAAACTTTTTTAAGTCCAACAATAACAGAAACAAACGCAACTTAAGTAGCAAGTCCAGTTGCCGACGTTTACCAACCAGCCCACCAGTCACTCATACGCACCGAGTTACGAGTGCTTGTGAGGCAATTTAAAAAGGGCTTCAAGGTAATCGCGTTTAAAAATTGTTATAAAATTCGCTGTAGGCATGGCTAAAAGCACTTCAAACTTAATTTAATAAACGCGCACACTATGCACTCGAAGAGGAAAATACGCTTAAAAAGGATAAACAGGACATGCAGCGAGACTTTCGCAAGAGTGTGTACATGCAATATTCAGCTTTGGCTATGGAGCAGAGTGTGTGTGCGGAAGTTTGTTAAGTGGGGCACTAAGTTGGCCGTGTAATTAGTATGCAGACAGCAAAAACAACAACAACATCCGTAACAACAAACAGCGTATTAGCTTCAAGCAAATCAAAAAGTTGCCGCCGTATGCAAATTAATGTTATTTGATTGAAATATGCACGCATGACTAGAGCCGTACCGTGCCTTGCCACGCGTCGCCGCAACGACTGTGGCTGGCGACTGGTGGCATATGTGTCAGGTTGCTCCCCTATGCAGCCTGTAATTTCCTTGGGGATTCCTAAATTAACACAGACACACACACAAACACATAAATGTGTTTATTCCCTGTTACGTTCGCCGTCACTGACGCCACTGTTTCTGTTGTTGTTGCTGTTGTTGTTGCATTGGTTAATTCATATGCGAGTGGAAAACAACTGCAAAGTCCTAAGGGCTCCGGCGCAAAGCAGACAGTGTCAATTTCCAAAATTCATTCCCACATATGCTGACTTTTTGTTGTTGTAGGACTTTTTGCTGTTTAGATTGCCGTTTGTGGCCCGATTGCGGCCTTATTGCTCCACGTGTGCCACTCGCACTGCTTTGAAATAAATGTGAATATTACGTTTTGTGGACTTATAAAGTAATATGCAATAATTGGATGCCGCATACCCAGCAAGCACTCAACCAGTTTCTCCCCAAACAGCTGCTGATATTAAGTGACGTCAACCGCGTGGAGAGGGAAGGGAGCAATTTTGTGGTACTTTAATATGACAGAAATTTCGTATGGTAATTTATTATTGAAAGGTTCTCAGGAGCTAAATGAATAACACTGCAAAGGACACAATTTCAATAAATTTTTTAAATTTTTTGACTTATTTGGACTCAAGTACTCGTATATTGGGATCACATGAGGTTTTCGTATTCGTAACTATACACGAATAAACATTCAATTTGACTGGATTTCTATTGTGATGCTTTTACTATCTCGATTTGCTTTGAGTTGTAAGTGATATCATTAGCAAATTGTCCTTTTTCTCATATAACGATATGTTTTTCTTTTATACCAATAAAGCGATTCACCACTGATGCTATCTCTTTCGTACTATTATACACAAATCAAGAAGAAGATATTGGATTGACCTTGAAAATAGAAAAATTTTCAAAAGTCAGCAAGAAGTGTGAATTGAAACACAAAGTCATTATTCAGGCATCCAACAACAAAGACACCTTTTCGTTAAATCTGCATTTGGCCTCTATAGAGTTAGGATTCTTTTAGAGACCAGTTTCCAATAAAGTTTTTACCCATTCTTAAGTAGAAAGTGTCAAGAAAAACTTTTCATTCATGAATAGAACATTGCTAAGCAGTTCACAATTCTTGATCTGGATTTTTTCAGCTAATAATAGTGTTCCAAACTGATCCATCCTTGGTTCTCTCTACGGATCTTACGTAAATATGATTTAAAGGTAACATAGTTCCTGGACCCAGACAAATCACTAACTTCTACCTATCACACGATTAAATAAGCAAAATCGTGTCATTCAAGCCTTTTGTTTGACTTTGTTTGAATAACTAAGTAAATTTTGAACACTTGGTGGTGCATTGAACCGCTTCAAATGAAGTGACTCATCTGTATGTAGTGCGTTTGAGTAGGTACATTTTCAATATGAGGCGGTACAATAAACCACTTAAATGCAGTTGCATATTTTATTTGGGGAACTCGGTTTTAAATTGGAGGTAATGCACTGAGTCGCTTCAATTGCAGCGACTCAACTGCAGTAAGTTTAATGAATCAACATATTTTCAAAATGAGGTGGTACAATGAACTCATGGAAATTGCTTTGAGTAGTGTTTTTATATTTTATATTACACCATAAATGAATTATGATTGCAAGGGGTGGGGATATGAGTACTAGCTAATGAGGCCTTCGACTCGAAAAGAAACGATTTTTTAAAAAGAACCATTTTTGAGACCAAGCCCGTGGGGCATGATTTGAAACTGCGATCCTCTGAGTTTGAGTCTAGCATGCTCACACCTAGACCACAGAGGGCGATTGTGGTTTTCCATATCACGTGGTACAATGAATCGACGATAAAAATTAGATAGAAGAGGGGTAGGTCGCAGAACCGCCAAATAAGGAGGTCTCCATGCACTCAGGCATTGACAACCATTGTATTGTAAGCCTGGAAATAATTAGGGGGGAGGTGATGTTTTAGATAGAGGATTGTGAAAGGTGAGTTATACCTTTTCATACTTCTTTGACTTATTTATGAATCTTTGAAGTCTGTCTAACGATAAGGAATGTACATTTTCCTGACCTTTTTTCTGACCTTAATATGCTCCTTCTCATTCTGACAAATGCAGGACAAGCGCATTGTTCTGTGCCATCCTGTTCTTCCTCCAGACAGGATACGTGGTTTGGACTCTCGTTGAAGCCCATGATCGCCATATGATGGCCGCATGGATCATGCCCTGCGATTACCTCAACCAAGATCTTTCCTTCGTAGTGTTAGAAGGACTTCTGCAACTCTCTTCTTCGGGCTCTCTAGGAAGCATTTGGTTATTTTGCAGGCAATTGAACTGCACAAACAGACCTTGTGAATATTATTCACATAGATCTCGATCAAACAATACCCCTGGCTAAACTCATACCGATATATGGCTCTAATCCATTAGAGTGCTGGCAGTTCCACAGTTTGCCAATTCATCAGCTAATTCGAGGGGTACACTGAAGTTATGAGAAGGTTATGAGGGAACTTCAGACAGCTTATCGGCGGTGATACAATATTTGTACCGCTACAAATGAGGTGACTGTGTAAAATTGAATATAGAAACTCGTTGCTATGCAACTTTTGGAGAACATATATAAATATACTTCTTAATCCTAGTTCACCTACTCACTCAGACTAGAATATAATAGGGGACGTGGTGAGACAATTACTTAATTAAATAATTATTTTAAAGTTTTTTACATACATCTAAACATTTATTTTAAAATGTAAACATTTCTATAATATATTTATAGCATATTTTAAAAAATTCTTTAAAAACAATTTAAATTTCATGAGGTACAATATGGGAAACTTCCTTGCTTCTCTCACTTACCGTATAGAATATCTCGTTGAGATGATAATTGTAGGCATTCCGCACATAAGTGCGAATAATTTTATCCCTGCGCTCGCCTTCGAAACCATTTTGTATGTCGTGAGCGCTGAAACGCCAAATTGACTCGCCCGTAACCACGCCAAAGAGGACATCATAGTTCGCACCAATGCTGCCGAAGCCGAAGCCACCAGAGTAACTGGAACCAGCACCACTGAAATAACTGCCGCCACTTGAGCTGCCGCCACCGCTGCTGCCGCTGCCACCGCCACCACTATTGGAGCCATCTGAAGAGTAACGCTTCGAGTTGCGTGTCATTAAATCATCGATATCGAGATTGGAATGTCCGGGTCGGATAACGACACCATCAACCTAAATTGAAAAAAAGAAACGACCGAGAAAAGAGAAAAAATTAAATAAAATAAAACTAGAAGAGCAAAAAAATAGAAAGAAAATGCGTAAATGAAGCAAGTAGAGCCACAACAGAGTAAGCGATAAAAAAAGGAATTCCTAGATGCTGCACTACACGCCACGGATGAGCAGAACTTTATGATTCCAACAAGGAAAGGTGGCTACCAAAAATTTTGATGCTTTGATGAGAAGCGGCGTCATTGTTGGCTTGGTATCTTCAAAGTTAAGAAGCTATAGATGACCTGTCATCGAGAGGACTAAAAATATGTGTTGGAGACATTCAGAAATCACCACGCATAAGGTAAGGTTGGTAGGGGGAGGCAACTGCAAAGCCATCTTAAATGTCAGACGTTGAAGGCTAATGACTAGTAAGCTAGAATGACATGTAGTATATGTGACAAGCCGCCTGCAATGCTATGACAATATAAACGACATATGCTTTGATGAGAAGCGACGTCATTGTTGGCATGGTATCTGCAAAATTAAGAAGCTTTAGATGACATGTCATCGAGAGGATTAAAAAGATGTCTTCGAGACAACTGGAAATCACCAGGCATAAGGAATATAAGGTTGCTATGGAGAGGCAATTTGCAAGTCATCTCGAATGTCAGACGTTGAAGGCTAATGACTAATCACCGAGAATGAGAAATAGTATATATGGCACACCGCGCACCTGCTATGACAATATAAACGCCATATGCCCTGGATGCTGAGACTATAATTGTCAGGTGGTATGTCATCTAGAATTATATGTAGCTGTGTTCTTACTAATGACCAGAAAGGTCAAATATGAAGCAGCTTTGTAGTCACAACTGACATGTCATCATCAGCAATCTTCGGAACACTGTGAAGGTGCCAATGACATAGTAACTGGAAGTAAAATAGTTGGTAAGTTAAAGAACAAAGTGTCATTTGAAATGTACTCGTAATGAAGTTATAAATGACATGTCATCTAGAATGTTAAGCAAGTCTGAAAGAGACGAGAATGTCAGTGGGTATAAAATTTCAAATGGTATTTCAAATAGAATGCATAACTGAGATACTAAAAAGGTCTAATAATGTCTCAAGCATCATCAAATGACATGTCATCTAGAATGTTAAGCAAGTCTGAAAGAGACGTGACATGTCATGCGAAATCTCAGTGGGTATAAAATTTCAAATGACATTTCAAATAGAATGCAAGATAACTGAGATACTAAAAAGTTCTAATAATGTGTCATGCAGCTACAAATGACATGTCATCTGGGCAAAAAGCAACTATGACTCTGGTAGCGGTGTGTGGATTGGGTTGCTCGCATTCATTTCCTGAATACAAGCACTACTGACCATGGCAGCACCACCCCAAATTCACTGCTGGGTTCCTGCGTTAAGTACAGGGTAAACAATTTTATTTAAAAATCCCAAAGAAAAAAATAGAAATGAAAAATGGCACAAAATAAAAACAAAAAAAGAATAAAAATACAATACAGAGAAGCGGCCAAAAACAAAGCGAGGAAAAAGGAAAAAGAAACAAAGAACAAAACGAAAATGAAATATGTGTAAAGATGACGCCAGTGCGTCAAAGCGCCCGTTTGGTTAGATTTTTTATGGCTCACTGTTTGGTGCTTGGGAATTACAACAACATAAAACAACAACAAAACAATAATAACAACAAAGACAATGACAAAAGTAGCACAATAATAACACACACACAGACCCACTGACACACTCACACACACGACACCAGTTTATTTTAGACACCAATCAAGTGCGTGTGATATATAAGCACACTCTCCGACCCGACGCTCCACTCCATGCCACTCCACTCCAATCTACTCCACTCTATGAGCACTCTGGAGTACATTTTTTCCCATTAATGAGATGAAAATTTCAATTTTAAAGTGTCATGCCTGCCCAATTGATGGGGCCAGATACACTTCGAGTACGTTTCTGGTAGCTTGGTCCTCGTTGTTGCCAGGCTCGCTTCACCTCACACCGCCGCAAGGATGTGTATCCTGCTTAACACCCCCCCTTGCCAAGTCTGCTTGCTTTAAGCTGTCTTTTGATATTTACGGTGGTATTTTGAGGCGCGTTTATGGACTGACTGGAATTTTAAGTTTCATGTTTGTGTCATGTTTCCCTTGAAATGTTTTATCTTTGCTCGTCGCAAGTGGAGCCGGAAGTGGTTTTGGGCGCTTCAGTGCTTCAGTTTCCATCCTCGAAATATTTCATTCGTGGTAGCGTATAAATTTATTAGACTCTGTTTTTCTTCTTCCGTCTTCGTTTTATTAATCTGTGCACATATGTGCTGTTGCTGGTGTTGTTGTTGCTGTTGCTATTGCTGCTGCAGCTGCTTGTATTGCCATTTTCGAGCATTTTTCCTTCGGATTAGTTAATTTATTTTCCTTTCACAAACGCTTGTATCATCGCTCTGCTTTGTTAGCTGGAGTGGAGCTTCTTTATGACTATTTAATGAAAATGCGATTCTTTTCATCTCTTTCTTCCATTACGAAATTGGTATTGATGTAGGAATTCGATTGAATCTCTGCTTTGACACTGACTTTAATTATCCCCTCCTTTCTTCCCAAGTTAAGCATAGTTGTGGTTCTAATAAAACTTGCTGACATTAAAAGCAGAACTCTATGAAGAAGATTCCATTACTATTTTCTTGTGATTTGCGAAAGGCAGGACTTTCGTATAGGAAGTAACCAAGACAACTGTTTGAATGTGAGGGAAACTGTAACTAAACCACACAGAGAGTTGAAAGAAAATCTAGAGCAGAAGGGCACACCGGGCATTCAAGAATGTTACTTCATACCACAAAAGGAAACATCATGGTTTTGTTTAGTACCAAACTCATGGATGAAGTATCAATACACCAACGAATTCTAATGGTTCTTACAAGGTCTTTGTGACTAGGATATTACTTCCCTGAAACATGATCTGAACAATCTTTCTTCTAATTTAAAATCAAATGATTCCTCGGTTTAAAAAGTTTCTATTCTACAAACTTTCCTGCGAGACAAATCCTCGGTTTAAAAAGTTTCTATTCTACAAACTTTCCTGCGAGACAAATTTATATACCATAGATATATCTTTCATTTCCACTCTAGGACATTATTTCCGTGAAACATGATCTCAACAGTCTTTCTTCTAATTTAAAATCAACTGATTCATCGGCTTATAAAGTTTCTATTCTACCAACTTTCCTGCGAGACAAATATATATACCAGAGATATATTTTTCATTTCCAGAACCACACTCATACAAATTAAAATAATAAAATATATACAGAATATTGCTATAGAAAAGTTAATCTTACCGATGGTCCAAAGGAGGTTAAGAAATTCGGCGCTTGTATGTCGGCCGCGTACAGATCCTCCAGAGAAACCTCACGCAGACAATCGACAATTGACTCGTGATTCTTGTTGATGTCGTCGGGTATGGAACAATTCACCTCCTTCGCCAGCCGAATGGCAAACATGACTGGGTCCTCGACCAGCGCCCAAGAGGAATACGCCGAACCGGACATGAGTATGGCACGATGGAAGAGACCACGCACCATGGTGGGGGACGTCATGAGGTAATTTATGCAAGCCGCTCCAGTGCCATGACCGGCCAAGGTGACCGCATTCGGGTCACCGCCGAATTTCTGTATGTTCTGCTGTATCCAGTGCAGGGCGGCCATTTGGTCCATGAGCCCGTAGTTGGCCACGCGGGCGTGAACTTGCGGATTTGGATTGGCATTAAGGAAACCTATAGAAGAGGAAAGCAGGGTAGAACAACACAAGAAGAACGTCCACAATAAACAATATAAATTGTTGGTATTTTCGGTTATCGCACTTTATATAAATTTATTGTGGCGCTTTTGTTTCAGACAACTCTGGAAGCGAGTGCTTAACTACATTTAAGTTGTGTATTCACACACACACACCTACACACAAAGTTTGTGTATAAAACAGCACACATATTAATGGAAACACTCACCTAGAATTCCTAAACGATAATTAAGCGTAACCACAACCACTTCGCCGTAACTGGCCAGCACGCTGCCGTCGTAAGGATTTCCGCTGCTCCACTCAAACGACTCGCCGTGTATGAACACAATTACGGGTAATTTTTTCTCGCTGGCGCCGGCTGCAATATAAAAAAACACAAAAAATGAACACAAAATGAGTATGAAACAATATCACGTTAGAATAGAACGCGCAGGAGAGAGGGGCGGGCGGGATAGCTTAGAACAAGTTGAGTATAAAAATTCATGAGCAAACGCGACTAAAACACTTAAATGCCATTAAACGTTTTCACATCCGTTTCCGCTTCCGTTGCGCTATGTGCAATGGTCATAAAAGCTGTATTCTGCTGGATTAACAACAGAGCTGGGCAGTGGGGTGAGTATTGGGGAATGGGGGGAGCACAAACAAAAAAGTATTATTTAGCACTTAAGATAAGCATTGCGGGTTTTTTAGCTGTGCTTATTTGCTGCCATGTTCGTTGAATTGCTATTTGCTAATGTCCACAAAGCAAGTGACTGAGACCCCACGCGGCGTATGATTAACTTAAATTAATTACTTTTGTATCACGAACGTGGCACAGGTATACGATACCTATAAGGAACTCGTTTTAATATCAGGCAATAACGTTCGATTAAATGTAAATTAATTTAAAATGAAGTCTCTACAAGGACTTCTTCTTTTGATAGCTATGGTTGATTCTTTAAAAATTTAACAACATGGAGGGTTTTATTTAAGAAGGTGTTCTTCCTTTGAACATTCTTATCGATATATTAAAAATCTATCAAAATAGACTGATCTCACAAGAAGCGATTATATAAGTTCAGCTTTTAGAAGGTCTTCTTCATTTAATCGTTCTTCTCGATATTTTCAAAGTCGACTGACTTCATAAGAAAAGATAATAGAAGACCGCCTTTTAAAAGTTTCGCTTTCGGAATGTCTTTTTGGATGTCCATTTTTTAGAGCGTCGTCTTCTAGAAGGTTTATCTTTAGGAAGATATGCTTCAATTCACAGTTGTGGAACATTTTTTTCCATATTACTTGGTGATTTCATAAGAATGGGTTACAGGAGGTGTTCTTTTTCTTGGTCCTTTTACATTGACAGCAATCCTTTGCAATTTAAAAGTTAATCTCTCAAAAAGAACAGTTAATAGAAGGTGTTATTTAAGAAGATCCCTTTGGCAGTTGTACTTGACATTTTTTATTAATTTAGCATTATCGAATGAATTCACTAGAAGTGGCTATAGAAGGCCTTCGTTTGGAAAGTATTCCTTATTTTATAGTTCTGATTTATGCCCTTAAGAATTATTTATATATTACCCAGTGAACTTACTGGTAGGATTACAGAATATATTCTTTACAAAGAGTTTCATCTCTTGTGCCTGACAAGTTTACAATGAAGTTTACAATGAAGAGATGAACAAATTGTCAACTAAATTTACAACAGAAGGTTTTCTTTTCTAAAGTCTTCTTTTCGAAGGCCTTCTTTTTGAATGTCTCCTTTTCGAAGGCCTTCCATTCGAAGGTTTTCTTTTCGAATGCCTTCTTTCAAAGATCTTCTTTTCGAAGATCTCTTTTTCGCAGGTCTTCTTTCAAACGTCTTCTTTTCGAATGTCTTCTTTTCGAATGTCTTCTTTACGATGATATTTTTTTTGAAGGTCTTCTTTTCGAATGTCTTCTTTTCGAATGTATTCTTTTCGAATGTCTTCTTTTCGAATGTCTTCTTTTCGAATGTCTTCTTTAAGATGGTCTTTTTTTTGAACGTCTTCTTTTTATTTGCCGCCTTATTGAAGGTCTTCTTTTCGAAGGTATTTTTTCGAAGGTCTTCTATTCGAAAGTTTTCTTTTCGGATGTCTTCTTTTAAAGATCTTCTTTTCGAATATATTCTTTTCGCAAGTCTTCAAAGGTCTTCTTTTCAAATGTCTCTTTTACCATGGTCTTCATTTTGAAGTCTAATTTCAAAGGTCTTCCTAACGAAGCTTTGCTTTTCGAAAGTCTTCTTTCCGTAGGTCTTATTTCGAAGGACTTCTTTTCGATGGTCTTCTCTTCAAAGTTCTTATTTCGAAGATCTTCGTTTCGAATGTCTTCTTTCGAAGGTCTTATTACGAAGGTCTTCTTTTCGATGGTTTTTTTTCAATGATCTTGTTTTTGAAGGTCTTCTTTTCGATTGCCGCTTCTTAGACGGTCTTCGTTCCGAACGTTTTCTTTTCGAATGCCTTCTTTCTAAGATCTTCTCTTCGAAGATCTTCTTTTCGCAGGTCTTCTTCCAAACGTATTCTTTTCGAAGGTCTTCTTTTCGATGGTCTTCTTTTCGAAGCTCTCCTTTTCGAAGGTCTTCTTTTCGAATGGCTTCTTTCAAAGGTCTTCTTTTTGAAAGTCTTATTTTCGAAGGTCTTCTTTTCAAAGTTCTTATTTGGCAGGTCTCATTTTCAAAGGTCTTCATTCGAAGGTCTTATTTCGAAGGTTTTGATTTCGATGGTCTTTTTTTGAAATATCTTGTTTTTGAAGGTCTTCTTTCAAAGGTCTTCTTTTCGATGGTGTTCTTTTCAAAAGTTTTCTTTTTGAAGATCTTTTTTCGATGGCCGCATTTCGAAAAGTCTTTCTTTTCGAAGGTCTTATTTCAAAGGTCTTTCTTTCGAAGGTTTTCTGTTCGAATGTCTTCTCTCAAAGGTCCTCCTTTCAAAGGTCTTCTTTTTGAAGGGGTTCATTTTGAAGTCTTATTTCGAAGGACCTCTCTTCGATGGTCTTCTTTTCAAATGGCTTATTTCGAAGATCTTTGATTCGAAGGTCTTCTTTTTGAGAGTCTTTTTTTCAATGGTCTTGATTTTGAAGTTCTTCTTTCAAAGGTCTCCTTTTCGAAGGTCTTATTTCGAAGGTCTTCTTTTTGATCATCTTCTATTCAAAGGTCTTCTTTCGAAGGTGCTATTTCGAAGGTCTTTTTTTCGACGGACTTCTTTGAGAAGATCTTCTTTTCGAAGGACTTATTTCAGAAAGTATTATTAATTTGTTAATTGAATTTAAAACTTTAATCTAATTCATTGTTAATGACTTATTTAGGACAGATTTCTCTAGCAGCCATTACAGAATAGGTTCTTTTAGAATTCCTTTCCTTGTTGAAGATCTTCTTCATTTCCCAATTGAACTTTTCAATTTCAAAACTATTGAACTTGTTAGCCAGTGTCACTTGAACTTGTTAGCCAAGTCACAAGAAGTAGTTATGGAAGGTATTATTTCAGAATATAATAGGCGTGTTAGAAACACTTCGCCACCACATATAAAACATTAAAACATATTTTATCAGATTTTCCCATAGCAACTGGGTTTCTAACTGGTTACTGTCGCTTGCTTGGTGTCACTTGAAGGTTCGTAAGCAGTCAGTGTTCCAGCTACCAAACCACAGAGCACCCTGTACTCCCACAGGGGCAATATAAACAACACCGCTGAGGCATATTTGGAGCATTTGCTTACGTATTTTTTGTACATTGAATTGTTTTATAAATTAGCTTATTTGTCCCCATCAATGCTTTGTTCTATGCAAATACACAGGACACATATGAAGCCTAACACATTCACACATACACATACTGCCATACACATGAAAAACACATAATACAATATGTATATATATAATGAAAAATCAACATAGCGCATTTGAATCAATATTTGCGAACGTTTATATATGGGGCTTGATTTTGGCTGTATGTGTGTGTTTGTGAGTATGAATGGGCATAACGTCCATGCAGCATCACTCTCACACACGTTTACACTATGAAAAGTATTGCAACACTTTTCAATTGTTGCCAATTTATGGTCAACAATGAAGGAGCGAATGCGCGCAACATGACGTGTGCGGTAGGCAATTAAGTAAAAAGTTCCACAAACGTCCAAAAGTGGCGTGTGTAAAAATTTAAATAAATATAATGACAAATATGAAATATGAATGGGAGCGTGTGTCGATCGGTGTGAGGAATGACCATATTGATAAAGTATATGCCAAAGTCAGTTGGTATGCTCTAATATAGGAAAAATACACCACATGAGGACCCAAGCAGGAATGCCAGCAAATTGCTGAAAGTTGCCATGCGGAATATTGGCAGAGGACCTTCTACAGGGCTCCCCATTTATGAGACTCATTCCCCCGAGTGTCATCACACACATTCTCACACACACTCCTGTACAAAATTGTTTTGTGTAATGCCGCCAAATTTGTAATGTGAATTTATTTATGACAGTCATCAGCTGCGCATTGCCATGATGGCTATTTGCATTATCAAATGTCAGTGGCGATTAACGCTTCGATACTTGTCGTGTGTTTATTTTAACGGAATGTCTTTTTTGGCATGGAATTTGGCCAATTTTAATTAACAAAATGCATGAAAAAAATTATTTAAATTAATATTTGTACAAATGCTGCTTGCTTTGCCGTCGATTACAATTTTGCATTTAAAATGTGACATTTCGAAAATGGATTAAGATATGCCTGGTGAAGGCCTGGGAATGTGAAAGGCTACAAAGCTGGTAATCATATAATCGGATACTGATTAAGTCCGTAATACAATTGTACAAAATTTCGTAGCTGTATCAATGTTTATCTCAGGGAGAGCACTTGCTTCAAAGTGTGCTTTTATAATACAATAATCCTGAAAATCTCCTTTTAATACTCTTTCCTCCATTTCAGCACTTCGATTGTTCAACAACATGTTTCAAAGTGTGCTTGTGTAATGCAATAAACCTGAAAATATCCTCTTAAGGCTCTTTTCTTCATTTCAAGTTTTGATTGTTCAACACTGTTTAAAGAGTTGAACTTTTCGGCATCGTGAATAATGTCCTTCTCATGAGACCATATAGGAAACCATGTTTTTAACTTGAAGCATGAGTTACTTGTTCCAACTTCGATAGAGAAATTAATGACTCGATCCAAGTTTGTTGTCCTTTTTTTTCTGCGTCTGGTATTGTATTGGATTCCTTTTGACTGAATTCTTCCAGATACTGAATTCTTCCTCTGATTGAATTCTTCTTGCCACTGAATTCCTCCTGAGACTGAATTCTTCCTGCTATTAAATTCTTCCTGAGACTGAGTTCTTCCCGCTATTGGATTCCTCCTGTGGCTGAACTTCTGCTGCTATTAAATTCTTCCTGTGACTGAACTTCTGCTGCTATTGGATTCATCCTGTGATTGAAGTAGTATGGAAATACTCGACACAAACCATTGATATTTACCTATGAGCGATATGCAGAAATTTTGTTCATATAAGCGTCATTAGCCAAACCGAGAATACACCACAAAATTGATTCCTTGCAAAGGATTCAGATATGAATGTGTATAATCATATCTGAATAATCTTTGAATTTCAATCAAATAAGAAGTAAACCCAATGAAAATATTTACGACTCGATTGAATCACTTCTGAACTTCATGTTTTTGAAAAAGTTGGAAGCATTAAAATGTCTGAGCTAAGCCGTACTAAGATGACTGGTAAATTCAGCATGAAACAAACATTTGTCATATTTCGAGTTTCAACGACGCTGTTGGGTGGCAGTGTACCTCCCTCTAACCCGAAAGCCAACATATTGTTACAGTAGTAGTTACCAGCAATCCTCAAAACTAATCCCAATGATTTCTCATGAGCAACCGGAGCCGTCTCCCATCCCTGTGGGCGCCAACCCTGAAAATTTCGATAGGGCGGGATTAGCTGGAATTGCCTAATGAAGCATTGTTGTTGCATGAATTGGCGTACGTGCGGATGTGTGGGAGTTTGTGTGCGAATTATCACAAAAGTCGCTTGCTTGCATAGCTGTGTAAATTTTCGAATTGCATAACCTAATTTAAATATTCTGCATTTTGTTATTAAATTGCATTAGCCACGCCAAGCGTTGAATGCTGTAACCAAATTGCATTAGGTTCACCATGGCGTATGATTTATGCATAACTACGCGCCCATTGCCACTCTGCCAGCGGTTATGTGTATCATGTTCTCTTGTGTGGAAAATAAATTATTTGCTTGCTATTTGAATTGATTTTATTTCCATGCCCCCTCTGCCGCTAAATGTGGGCTTTGTGTGCTGAAGGAATCTTCTCGATATTCGACCCACCCAACTAGACTGGAAAGTAGCCTAAAGTAAATCATTTCTTGCAACTGTTAATGCCGAAAGTGATTCTGAATTATACGCTCTACGCCCTGACACTTTGTGACTTTCGTTGGGCAGGAGGAGGCACTTGATTGCAGTGACTTCAGTTGACATTTATAGAAATATTAACATAAAAATACAATTAAATGTATTTTCCACGCGCCGCCTGCCGCCATCATATTAACTAAATCACTACGCACTTGGCTGGCCAGTGGTGTGACATTTGGTCACTCTAAGTTAAGCACTCAGTACCCGGTGCTGGCATTGCAAGGAATCAATGTATTGGATTTGTTAAGACTTTCTTGAAGTCGGATTCAGAAAAGTCAGAAGTCTGTTATACCGTAAAGGAGATTATGAGGGAAAGCATGACATGGTCCATAAAGTCTAAAACCGTTCAGCCAGAGGAGTGGAGATCAGGAGATAGAGAGACAGAGATAGGGACAGAGATAGAGAGAGACAGAGATAGAGATAGAGAGATGGAGAGATATAGAGAGAGAGAGATAAAGAGAGATAGAGAGAGACAGAGATAGAGATAGAGAGAGATAGAGAGAGATAAAGAGAGATAGAGAGAGATAGAGGCAGATAGAGAGAGATAAAGAGAGATAGAGAGCGAGAGAGAGAGCTGGAGTGTCGTATACCATACTCAACCTGCTAATTGCCGCCTTAATAGTGGTAGATAGAAGTGGGGTAGGCCGGAGTCTCGCTAATTGCCGCCTACTCATCTTTTAAAAGGGTACTGTTTGGGATCACGAATCAGAATTGGTGTTTTATGCGACTTACGGCTTACTCCATTCGCCACTCTATCGACGATAGCGCACACTTTTGTATGGAAAAAGTTATCGTGTAAATTATACTCCGATGAAACGAGTGAATTTTTCTATTCTCGATAGAAAGTGCTTCCAAATTGAAAGTTGCTTGAAAATCAACGAGATTAAAAATTACCCATGAAAATTTCCTTGGGATTTTTTATATTTCAGTGCTTCTTTTCAAACAGTGCTGCTAAGTATCCCACTTACTCGTTTGCTCTTTTAGTCTCACAACTCGATAAGAGCTCGATACAAGTTACGAATCGAATACGCGTTTAATGACTTAAGACAGTGCTGCCAAGTACGATTTCAGATGGTTTGTGCATAGAATAAAGCTTTTGTTCATATAATAATACAGTATTGAGAGAACATTGTGGCCAGTGTTGCCAAGTTTCTTGAAGCCCGCTAGAGCACAGGAGATACCAGCTGTTATGACATGTGCCTCATTGTTGATGAGTTGTGGTTTGTGATACCTTTGTTTTCTACTTGTTATCTACTTATTATCTCTTATCGATGACTTTTACAATATGTTTTCAAAGCTTATTCGTGTTTATTTATGAATAAACCACAAATTTTTCATCCTAATAAGTAGATTGGAATCTAACAAGCACTCTCAGTATAATGCTTTTTGAGGAAGCTATGTTTAATAATTAGGTAGAAGCGGAAGGCTTTCTGTAGTTTTAAGTTTTTATAATTTTTCAGAACTAATTTCGGAGTCTTCAGTTTGAAGGATGAAGGTAGGTTGTAGGTAGTTTCAGCGGCTGCCAAAAGCACTCAGGCTAAGGTTGACCCTTAGTGACACCGCTTGATGAACAAGTCCTTTCAAGAGTCTAGCTATTTGGAGCTTTTTATAGAGACATTGATGGAGTATATTTTTCATTTGAAATATCCCCCAGGGAGTTCAGGAATCAGTCGCTCAGGAAAGTGTTTCTTCTTGTGTTGATCACTTAAAGATCAGGTGTATGATGGACTCTTGGTCCTCCTCATCTATGCAACTCCTGCAGAAGTCATTTGAGGAGATATTTAGGCATCCTGTATCGAACCAAGAAACCTTTTAAGAGTTGCCTGTTCTGTTGGCACTGATTTCGCAGCCATTTGATTTGAAAATCTGCATAGAGTTTCCAGTTCGTTGGGTGCTTGTATTGGCATCCTTTGACTACATCCTTAGAGCGCACATTGAATATGTCTCAATTTAATACCCACCAAAGAGGATAAGGGAACCTATGAACGGTCTCTTAGATATCTAAGAACCTATGAAAGGTCTCTCAGCTAACTAAGAAACCTTTCATAGGTTGCCTTTCAAGTATGAATATGGCTTCCTCTATGAATTTTTGTTGTGAGTGATATTTCTGGAATTTGATTGAATTTTAATATCCCGCAAAAAGTTGGAGGGTGGGCCTACGAGTACTGCTGACGGTACTATCGATTTTGATACAATTGTAATATGTACTCACAAAAAATACAAGGGACTGACCATGGCTGGGCGTCTACTGTTGACTAATTCTAGAATGAAAGAGAAATACATAAAATAATGCTCTTCAAGACTTGAGTAGTCTGTCTACCTGCGGTATAATTAAGTCAGATATGATAATTGGAATTTGTGGCTCCTGCATCATTGCAACTCCTGCTAAAGTCATTTGAGGCAGGACTTAGGAATTCGAGGCAGGAACGAGGAAACTTTTTAAAGTCGCCTGTTCTGTTAAAGTTGATTTCGCAACAAGTTTTTTGCACATCTTCAACTGGAAGGAATTCTATCCGGAGGGATGTTAAAGGGAAGGTGATTGGGACTCGCACTACATGCCCCATCCCGTCAATTACATGAATAACCAGAAATTCCAATAAGCTCATCCGCAACATTTACAGTCGAGACTTGGACTACCACTTCTATGCAACACTCGTTACATATGCGAATATTTTCCGTGCAACCGGTTCGAGTGTAACGAACCCGTTGCTTGTTTGCCACAGCTCTGGCACCCACAATTCATGTGCGAGTCAACTGCCGGCGACATTTAGCGCTGGAAATGTGCTGAAAAACATTCGGGAGGGTCGTGTTAAAGTGGGGCCTGCGTAGCGCCTCCTAATGAAAGGTTAGAGGGACGACGCGCACCATATTCTTAACGAACAACAATTTTGCGACGACGACCATTACGGGGCCCGGCGTACGCACGCACCGAGCACTGGGCCCTGTGTACTGTGTGGGGGGTGCGTGCGTTCGCACAGTGTGGCGGGCGGCCAACTGCTTCGAGTAACATCAGAAATGTCAGCGCAAAAGCACATCAAATGCCGTTTCCGTTTTCCATTTGATTTAACACAGCGATAAGCGGCGTTGGCGCGTTGTGCGCCATTTTTGCGTGCGTTGTGCGAGAAATTAATGCGAAAAAATGACTGCCATGTTTGTTTTTGCCTGTAACGGGATTTAAGGGTCATTGCGGGCATCATTTTAGATTTCGCTCAGACACGAGCCGATTAAGTTGTTTTGTTAGCTGCTTTGCTGCTGCTGTTCGTGTTGTTGTTGTGGGTGCTGTTGTTGTTGTGGTGGTTGCTGTTGTTGTTGTTGTGTGTCGCCTGACTCGGAGTTGATTATAAATGGGGATTATGAGTGAGGAGTGGCAGTGAGTGGCGGTGGGAGGCTACAGCGGGAGCTTTGGGTACAGTGGCAGCGGAAGCGGAACTGGCTTGGGAACGGACCTGGAACCAGTGTGGGTGCGGGAAGTGGGTGGGGGAAGTGGGTGCGGGAACCGGTAAGGGAGATTGGAACGGGAAGTAATTGAAATCATAAAATGTTGCAAAAGTATGTGGCGGTGGTGGGAGCTCTCTTGGCTGTGATTATTGATGTGGTTTGGAGCTGACCGCCTCGCTGGCATGATCAATTTTATTTCGTAATTATTTTATTTTGTTTTTATTGTGAATCAACTTTATTTATTTTAATTGTCTGCCTTTAACACTTCAATTTATTTTATTTTCTCTTTGACTTAAAAAAGTAACAATCTTTTTTTATTTGTTAATTTTCCTCTTTTTTTTGTTGCTCGTATTTGCATTTTTTAATTTGCTCCTGTCTCTGTTTGTAACTGGCAAATCTGTCATTTTAACGTAATCGCTGCCATTTCACGTAAATGAAGCTTTGTTAATTTGGTAAATTTCTGTGGGAATTTTCAATTAAATCCGCTTTTAATGAGTTTCACTTAAGGCAATTAAAAATGAATTGTTCGCAGTTTGAAGTATAAATTAGGCTGTAATTGAAAGGATTTTACCGCATTCTAGCCAGGATTTTCGTTTCATAGGAGACCAGAGCAGCATAATGTCAGCTGAAGAAATCTGAGCGTGGCTTTATGAGAGTCAGAGCGACGCAGAAAAGACTCGCTTATTTACTTGAGTACATTATATTGAGGCGTGAAAGCACATAATGCAATTGATGAGCGAAAGTAAGTGTCCTTTGGAGCAAGTGGCAGGGAAGGGTACCTCAATCTTATAAGAGGACATCTCTGCATCAGTTTGATTCATTATGATTTTTTCTTTATATAGGTTAGGTTAGGTTATTGTAGTAGCCGTTCTACATCCAACTCACTCAGATCACCATGGGTCCATTGTGATACCACCGCGTTACAATGGGCCATTATGTGTGCTCAAATGTGCTTTTGGCAAACTGGGCGGCCACTCCTACCTACCTCCCTACCTACCGCGTTACAACGCACCTCTGATTTACTCGTCAAACCATTGCGAAGCCCTAATAATGCGCAGGATTTGTTTCACCTTCGTGCCGGACACTTCTGTATGAGAATTATAAGCGTGTTTGCCTAAAGAACCCGCTCTGTTTCTAGCCAGATCCGGGCACCTACAGAAGAGATGTTCCACAGTCTCCTCCTCATCTCCAAAGCTTCTGCAGTATTCATAAGAGAAAACTCCCAGCCTGAGAGCATGCCGGCCGAATAGTCAGTGACCAGTTATACAAGCCACGACCTTACAGATATCTTTCCTCGACAGGGCAAGCAAGTCTCTAGGTTTCCTTCTATTAAGCTCCGGCACATTAGCCTAGTCGTTAAGCAAGTGCCCTTGAGTGTCCAAGACATATTGGCCTCACGCACAACCCTATCCTTCAGCATCAGTTTACAGGTGGAAATTGGTATTCCAACTTTGCAAGCCACGACCTTGGAAATATCTTCTCTTGGAGATATCTTCTCTCTTTATATAAGCCTAGTCAATTCAAATTATGGATTGGCCCAGACAAATTTAGAGTGCCTGAACACTCAGAAAAAAATGTCTGTGAAAACTACATAATTTTTTCATGTAAATAATTGTGAGATATGTTTCCAGTACAAAATGAAGTATTAATGTAACAATTCAAGTTCGACACCCGGGGTAATCTTGCGAATGGATATGGTGGCCTCGGAAATGCCTCACATACAGAAAGAAAGCGATAGAAGTTAACAGAAAGTTGAAACTTGAAACATCCCAATGAAAATAATCTCCGCTTCTATCAGGGTGCTACCGATACTTCTCGTAGAACTATCCATTTTATTATTTAATCGAGGAATCTTGACTGACCACCATATTTATGACCCTCTTTCCATTAATGGCAATGATCCACTGATCACTAATGACTCATTGATATCATTTAAAAGTTTCTTCCCATTCATTTTTGAATGACAAAAAGAAAATTTCGTCACCATCTTCTTACGAAAATTTGATTCTATTCAATCACTGGATTGTGAGTCCGAATACAAAATTTAATTAATTAATTTTATTAAAGTGGTTTATTATACAGGAATTTATTTAAGAAATGTTTTTGGAAAATTTGCCCACATCACAAAATTTACTTCTCTATGTCTAACCTAGAAGTTACTCGCAATTCACAATTGACTGGTCGTTTTTATAATCCAACTTGGGTTCCAGAAGTTACTCGTGTATATAAAATAGTTATTAGTTGGTTCAAACGAGATGACGTCATTGTTTATGTCTCAAAGTATGACAGAATTAGACATCACCACTTATGATTTATCACTGCTGGCTTCCCGTTAATGATATATCACTAATGACTTATTACTAATAACTTATCATTAATGACTTATCATTAATGACCTATCAGTAATGACTTATCACTAATGACTTAAAACTAATGACTTATCACTAATGACTTATCACGAATGACTTATCACTAATAAGTTATCACTAATGACTTATCATTAATGACTTATCACTAATAACTTATCACTAAAGACTTATGACTACTGACTTATCACTAATGACTTATCAGAAATGAGTTATCACTAATGACTTATCACTAATGACTTATCGCTACTGACTTATCAGTAATGACTTATCACTAATGACTTATCACTAAAGACTTATGACTACTGACTTATCACTAATGACTCGTCACTAATGACTTGTCAGTAATGACTTATCGCTAATGACTTATCCCTAATGACTTATCACTAACGACTGGTCACTACTGACATATAACTAATGACTTATCACTAATAACTTATCATTAATGACTTATCACTACTGACTTATCACTAATGACTTATCACTAATAACTTATCATTAATGACTTATCATTAATGACTTATCACTAATGACTTCTCACTAACGACTGGTCACTGCTGACTTATCAGTAATGACTTATCACTACTGACTTATCACTAATGACTTATCACTAATAACTTATCATTAATGACTTATCACTACTGACTTATCATTAATGACTTATCACTAATGACTTATCAATAATGACTTATCACTAACGACTGGTCACTGCTGACTTATCACTAATGACTTATCACTAATAACTTATCATTAATGACTTATCACTACTGACTTATCATTAATGACTTATCACTAATAACTTATCATTAATGACTTATCATTAATGACTTATCACTAATGACTTCTCACTAACGACTGGTCACTGCTGACTTATCAGTAATGACTTATCACTACTGACTTATCACTAATGACTTTTCACTAATAACTTATCATTAATGACTTATCAATAATGACTTATCACTAATGACTTATCATTAATGACTTATCACTAATGAGTTAGCATTAATGACTTATCACTAATGACTTATCACTACTAACTTATCACTAATGACTTATCACTTATGACTTATGAATACTGACTTATTACTAATGACTAATCATTAATGATCATTATCACCAATTAATTAAGCAAAGCAACAAACCAAGCAAATGCATAGAAAATATTCTGTGAATAATTTAAATATAATCCACATTCATGAATACTCATGAATATTGCCATGACTATATCGGCACAATTTAAATATTTATATGCCAACCATATCAATATGACCGCTATTTCCTGACACTCCTAAGAGAGTGCTGCGAATATTTGGAGATGCCTTTTGGAAATCGAGTCATGCTTCATTTCTACAATTTAGGGTGCAGTCGATAGGCGGGGGGATCATTAATTGGATATACATATTACACTCTTCATTCTCTTTAAATCCTTGGGACTTCAAGTATATAAGAACTAAGCTATCCCCCACATTTGGACTTAAATTACCAGTGTTTCATTAGCACTTCCATATCGGGAGTTTACTTACCATTTATCGGTGAGAATATATTCAAGTACAAACAGTCTTCAGATTGGTTCTCCAAAAATGGCAGGAGTCTTTTCAGGTATTCCAGACGTCCTTTTGGCATTTTCTCCAGGGCGGCCGTTTCATTCTGTATATTCGGCAGTCGCTGCGGACACACCGGGCTATATTTGTCTGATATGCGTATGCCATCCCAGGGGGCGGGAGCGCGTGTGGGGCTGAAACTGGAAGAGAAGGTAACAGAATTAATTATTGACGGCTTGTTGATTATTTATAGAAAACACTGCGCAAAAATGAAAGCTGATGCGACTTTGAATCCCTGTGGGCGTGTTAATTGTATATTTATAATTTGTCTACTCTAAAAGGATACCAGGCACGAAAGCTTCTGGGAGTGACTAAGGTGAGAGTGTGTCTGTGGGCGGTAGAATTTTGAACAATCAAGTACCGCCTGAAGCGCCTTTGGCAACACTACCACAACTACCGCCACTACTCACCACGCTTACCACACAGCCCTGGGGGAGGGTGGCAGCGGTGCTTCGGGAGAAATAATTTTTCTGCTCGTTGTGTTTTATAAAATTTTATTGTTATTTTTATTATTGTTCGTAAAATTTTATATTTGTTAAAAAATTCATAACCGTATCAGCGAAACTTCTTTTTAATATGCCTCATGCATAATGTAGGCGTGGCTGTTGTGGTGCTGGTTAGTCTGATTGCCATTGTTTTTTTTATGGTTCTTTGCAACTTTCTGCTGTGTTCAGTTTTGTTTCTGTTGTTTGCGTGGCAACGGGAGGCGAGCAGAATTTTTAATATCTTGTCAGATTTACGCCGCTGCCTGGTTGCGGAAGGACTATGAGGAGAGTCGTGTTTCACAAGAAAGTTTCTCATTGCTTGGTTTAAGCTACTTTGCTGCTGTTGTGGTTGTTGGCGCAGTAAAATTTTGATTTTTTACGTAATTCGAAAGCCTGTTGGCGGCTTTTGTGGTGATAGTGCGTGCTATGGTAACTCGAAGTACGAGGAATGCAGTGAATAGAGTGGCAAAAATTCGAAATGAAAGGATAATCTCACATGCGAGCGAAAATATGCTTGGAAGCTAGAAGCAGGCGTAAGCAAGCTTGATGCTAGTTTATCTTTAAGGAAGGGAGGATATGTTTAGTCAAGTTAAGTTTTCTTCGATATTTCAAGGCCGGAAACAGCTGAGAGGAACCTGTCTCACCAGATAATTACTTTGAAGATAATAATATTGGAGATTCTTCAGCTCCAGAAATAACATATTTACACATCTACTCAGGATTCATAATAGGTCAGAATAAGCATATCAGAAATTCTTTTAACTATTCACAGATCATTAAATATAAAAACCTGAAATCGTTGGAAATATGAGTCACAAATCTATATCCTTATATTCTACTATCGCTAACAATACATAATATAATGTTTAACCGAGATCCCTGAAACTTTTCATGTGATTGTAGGTGAGAGGTCGATATACTCGTATATTACAAATATTGAATATCTTTATAATCTGTGTAAGAATGAAATTGCTTTTTGAGGGAAGACTACCAATTATAGAATAAATGATCATAGAAACCACGCTAACAACCATCTGAAAGGAGGATTTACGATTATGTTGATGATTCTCTCAACTAGAAGCACATCCGTTATTTCAATGGCTCCCAATGATGCACATTTTGCTGAATAAATTTTCATTGATATTATTTTAATTGGATCTACTTCGTTATAAACTAAATTGGCGAATTTGGGAAGAAGCTAATTTCAGAGAAGTCAACTCACTATGAGGCACACCATGGTTCAGTATGGTTTTTAGTTCAATGCTGTGATCGGCTCCGTATCTTTAAGCATAAACAATTATCAGCGCTAATCATCAACAGAGAAAGGTACTACACGATAGTGTTCGACCACCATCATGATTCTTCACAGAAATGGCGGTATGTTCCACACACCAAGTTTCTCAATCAACGTATTGGCTGAACATTTCAGATAGGACATAATTTCGAGGCAGGGTTATAAAAACTGGCCCCTAAGAAATTGCATCTTGGGTGACTATGTTAAATCGCCTGTAACATCCAACAATCATAGAACAACTGGAGATTACAAGGAAAATATCATACGGCTGATTGATGAAATTCGACTTCATTTGTGTGCAAAAGTCGTAGAAATAGAGATGTAGAGTATGATCAAACAATACCATGGAGGTAGGATAGGAAAGGCGGCCACCCGAAGGGCGCACTTAAGCCATCATTGAACCCTTGAGATACCGCATGAGACATCAGGTCCCATCCGTTTTAAAAGTCCAGCTATTTGGAGCTTTTAATGAAGCAGTTGATGGAGCTAATCCTTTTATTTGAGATATCTCCCAAAGAGTCCAGAAAGTAGTCGCCTAGGTAAGTGCGCCTTCTTCTGGAACACGCTGGACACGTGTATAGCAGGTGTTCAATGGACTCCTCCTCGTCCATGCAACTCCTGCAGAAGTCGTTAGAGGCAATCCCCAGCCTACTCCCGTGAGCGCCCAGAGTCCAGTGTTCCATTAGGACACTAATCACGGAAGCTATACTTTGTCTATTTAGAGACACTAGGTCCTTTGTCTATTTAGAGACATTAGGTCCTTTATCTATTTAGAGACAATAGGTCCTCTGAGCGCTTGACATTTATCTCTGGCCAGGTTTGACTCGCTTTTTTGCATCCTGAACCTTCAGACCAGCGCCTGCTCACTGTTTACTAACAGTTTACATGTGGCAATAGGAATACCGAAATTCAATCTATCTGGTTCTATCGGTACCCTGATGGGCAAGTTAAACCGTTTTATAGTTCCCTGGCACATCTCTGTGGCTGTGAACCCAGCACAGATACCGTAGGGGTTGTTTAGCTATCTTGTCTAAAGATTTGTGGCAGCTCTTGACGGCTTTTGAGGTGATAATAGCCGAATCCAGGAAGTGCAAAGCTGCTTGGCTGTCGGACAGAATGCAAATATCATGGCCAGATATTTTCTTCTTCTCTAGCCAAGACAGTGCTGCCTCTATAGCCGCGACCTCTGCCTGAAAACCATGGAGGCAGTTTATTAATCTCTCATATATCTAATCACTTAAAGCCGATCTTTGCATACTCACTTTCTCACAGCAATAAAAAGCGGATTTCCACACTCTTCTCATATAACCCAATTTCTTATACGTTTGCACAAGTAATTCAATTTAATTAAATAACGCCACTTTCCTGCTGTTCACAGAATGTGATACGCGCACGTCCATTGATACTCGTATCCTGCGAAACTCCACTTGAGAGGAACAGAAAACTGTTCAGCGTAATTGCGTGCGATGCGCCTATTTCACACACATACACACACACACGCACTTGCACAGCAGCTGCGACTGGGCAACAGAGGAGGTGAAAAACACGAGGCAAACTTTTAGGCAAACAAGCTGTCAAAGCTTGTCTCAATTTGTTTAATTTGTTTTGATTGCGGTGGCGTTGCTTGTTTGCTCCCTTGCTCGCCGTGCACCGATGCCGACGCTGAACGTGTCCTGCTGCCAAATTTTGCTCACTTGCTATGAGTGTGATTGTGTATATGGGAGGAGGTCGGCGAGTAGGTAGGCAGGGAGGTCGTTAGGAAGGTAGCTAGAGTGGTGGGTAGGTGTGTGTTTGCGTGCAAATGTCCTGCACACTGCATTAGAATCATTTCCAAACTCATTTTAATAAATTCAACTTAAAACTTTTTTTCATTTCTTGCTCTCGTGTTTGTGTGTATTTTTGTTGCTGCTACTGTTGCTGTTGTTGTTGTGGGCATTTACGCAATGGCAATTTTCTCTGCGACTTTCCCGCCTTTTCGCTGTAAACGCTTCGTCTTCGTCCTTGCTCATAAAATCACAAAATTATTGTTATTTCGTTTTTATGACCGACCACAGCAGCAACAGCGCCATCTGCATTTCGAATTTTGCTCCTTTTTTTGCTCTCGCTTTGGTCTTACTTGCAAACTTTCGTAATGCCCTCAAGGATTATTTCATGAATTAATCGTTTGCCATAATGAAATCAGTGTGGAAAATCCTCCTTAGCAGCATTTGCTCAAAATTTGACTACTGTTGCTGCTGCTGTTGTTGTTGTTGTTGTTGTTGTTGTTGCTGCTGTTACCATCGTTGATTGTTTTTGTTGCCAGTTGCTTCTTCTTGTTGTGGGCTGCCCCTGCTGGATTTCACCAAACATTTTGCTCAAAGTGTATGGAATTTGTTAAGGATTTAACAAATTTCTGTTGCCTGCTCTCACTCTTTTTGCTGCCTTTGTGTAATAAAATTTTGGAAGCTGCTTTTTAAGCGCCGTAAATGCTGTGCAAAACTTAGTTTAATAAACTTTATAACGCCGGAGGGAAATGTCCGGTGCGTGTCAACAGAAAGTCTGTTGCTGAAATTGGTTTCGTGTTTTCCGTGCTCCTTTTTCAGTTGACAATGGAATTTAAAAAATGATGTTGTTGGAGAAAATTTTAAAGAATTTAGAACACTTTTCCACTTTTCAATATTGAAGTGGTGACGGGAGTCTTTGAAGTCGGCTCTAACCGGCAACGGGTTGTGATTCGGTGCTCAGCCCATCTAAGAAGAAGAAGAAGTGGTGTCATGGAGAGCACTGCAAGTGGACAATAGTGAGACACAGTGTTGCATAAGTTTCCGTAGTTTTGTCTCTGCCAATGATCTTGTTGACAAAGGAATGCAAGTGAGACTCATTGTTGCATCATGACAATGAGATGGTCACCAGTAGTGGTGCCAAGGAGGAGGTTTGTATTTGGATAATTTAATGATTATTTGGAGCAAGGTTTTAGCTCCAAGAGCTTAGCGTATAAACTACGGATTGTGATATAATTTCCATATCCATAGACTACCTGATTTGTAAACCTAAAGCTCCCTTCGTTATATGTTCATTCTACTGGATATTTTGCTTTCCCTTCAGTGTCGAAAACTGCGGTCAAACATTGTTGCATTTCTTGGGTTAGGTAATGTTGAAGGAATTGGTCCTTGTAGTGGTCCATTTATACATATTGTTACGAAATTGACACGCCATCTGCTTGGTTGATGGTTTCAGGGAGAGCGTTGATTTCAACCCCTAAAAATGCTCACGCGAGAAGGCAAGCGAAGTTGCGATCGATGGCTGGTTGAGGTTCTCGTGTGCCAGAGGTTTATAAGCGACTGCACATGAGAGATCAGTGATCAGAGAAAATGAACAAGTGAACAAGTAGCAGCAGCAGTGAAACAGTGAGCGTAGCCGAAAGTGAACATCATAGTAGCAGATCAGTTAACCAGTGACAGTGGCAAAAGATCATAGTCTCATCCTGACTTGCTGCCACTCTCAGGATACT
Source organism: Clusia tigrina (assembly GCA_920105625.2). NCBI lineage: Eukaryota > Metazoa > Arthropoda > Insecta > Diptera > Clusiidae > Clusia > Clusia tigrina. The sequence continues at coordinate 24,338,160 of OV050031.1, read as the reverse complement.
TTTGCCACTGTCACGGGTTAACGGATCAGCTACTATGATATTCACTATCGTGAGCATCGTGTACGAACAACATGCAGTTAACCAGTAGCATAGTAAAACATTGTGGTGCAACAACAGACTAACTTAAGCAAACGTTAGCGAAGATGTCAGTAAGTTGGACGAATACTAATAAAGCCAATTGTTCTGACTGAAGAAGGAATTATTTGCTTATTACACTATCCAGCGATACGAATCCAAGTATTGAGCTTGGTAAAAATTGTCTGAAAGGCAAAGGGTAACAACATACAAAAAGGCACAACAATTCCACCGATCGTAGCACGATGCTTATAGGTTGATTCATTTTTAAAGCCGACTTCCAGTCAATCTGTTTGTAATGTCTTCGGAATGCGTGCCAAAAATTTGTTAAACAAATATATCGATCACAAGCGGAATCAGGATGACTCGACAGCTCGCTTAGCAAAGTGTAATACTCCAAAAAGTATTCCGATTCTTCTAAATGTTTGATCACAATTCGTGCTAATCGTTCAATCACTGAATTATCTCAAAATATTCTACGACATTTCAGTTCTTTCCAATAGTTCGATCGTTGAATTATCTCAGAATGTTATTCCGAATATTCAGTTCTTTCCAATAGTTCGATCGTTGAATTATCTCAGAATGTTATTCCGAATATTCAGTTCTTTCCAATAGTTCGATCACTGGATTCAATTCATGCAATTTAAATTCAATTGTTTGAAAATTTATCCTTAATAAAAGCTAAAATTATTAGCAAAATTTAGTTTAACAACCTTTTAACATATTTAGCATTTCTATCGTTTCCACTTCCAAGTCACAACTGCACAGCATCTTTACATATAACATCTTTATTTCGGCACCTTTGGAGTTCATTTTAATTATTCCAGAACTTTAATAGTAAAAAAATGATGGCATCAGTTGAGACATTTTATATATGACTTGTTATATATGACATATTATATATGAATTGTTATATATGACTTGTTGTTCAGAAATTGGTGTTTAAAACTTTTTGTAAGTGTCCTTCTACTAATGATTTGCTTGTCATTAATTTTCTCTCCCTAATGACTGATCGCCTTTTAATAGCACTTTACAATTAATCCATGCTTGGCTATGAATGACTGAAATACTACATAACCACAATATTATCTACAGATGCATTTCCTCCAAGAATCTGTCCTTCAAAGGTCGAATATTTAGAGGCTAGTTTCAATGTTCCCTCCAAATGGATTCTAGTACCTTCTTCTCTTAACAACTCGTTGCTGTGATTTGTAGGGTACTCCCTGAATTGCTACAAAGTACTCGTATCTAAGGAGGTTTTCAACTTGAAGCATTTCTGTAGAAGTTATGAAAGAAATGAGGTAAGTGAAATTGTTCTTCATTTCGCATTGTCTCTGTTTACAAGAAGGGAACTACTGCCAGGTATGTACTTTGCGAATTGCGTATTGGACCTGAATAAGATCTAAATAAGAATTTTGTCAATACCTCCAAGTAGCTAGTATACATCTCAGAAGCTTAAGTTTGTCTTCATCTTCTGGTGGGTTCATCACTAGAAACCTAGTCAAGCCATTATCCTCGCATTCTCCGTTTCTACAATGAGTTAACCTATTTTTCTTTTCTATATTCTAAGTAACTAACTTTCTCTACACTATTTTTAGAGTCAAGACCCACTATCAGTGCAAATTTTTTAATCAGATCTGAAAAAGAGATGAGACCGAGACGATTTTTCTCGCATCTTCCGCTTGTATCCTTGACTACGAATAAGCTCGTACCTGAAACTTTTCTCACTGGTCTCTTCAGAGTAGGGCATCGGACTCGACAGATTTATTTTCCTCATCTTCTACTTCTATCTTTGACTACAAATAAGATCGTGCCTGGAACTTTTCTCAGAGTGTCTTTCAGAGCAGAGAAATTGATTTTGAGGATCTCGTAAGACTTATCTTTGATTTTCTAAATCTTCTGAAATCTTTTAAAGAATATGAGCGTTGAAACTTACCGATTTTGTTTCGTAGGCGGCGTGGCATACGGCACCCCCAGGAACACCTCTACCGAGCGCAGGAAACGAAAGTTGTCCAGCGGCAGTATCAGGCCATGCAAGCGTCCGTAACGCGTCTGCACAATGCGGTGTCCGAGCCGCGCATTCTTGTAAATGTCCAAAGTGGAGGCGCGCACCACGGGCGGTATGGGCAGCGCCAGCAGCAACAGAAGCACCGTGGCTGACCACAGCAGCTGAGTGGACAGATACAGACACATGTTTGGAGTGCGCCAACTATTTGCAGCTGTACTTGTTCTTGGTGATGTGGTGGATTTTGAAGGAGCGTTGAAGTGGCAGTTGAAGCGCATGTTGCAGCAAATCTTTCGTGGATTTAATGCGATCTTAAATGGTGGCGCTTAAGGAGGCGCTTCTTATTTGCTCGCACTACCAGGCAAACTATCTGTGAGGTGTGCCAAATTTTAGGCGGTTGATGAGTTTCATGTCCGCTGCTTAATGATGTTAGGTTTTTTTTTGTGGGAGTTGTGGTGTTTGTGACCTGGTGTGGCGGAACTTCAAAATACTCCAGGTTTAGATCAGCATAACACAGAGATAAGTATCTGAAAAAAAGAAAAGAAAAGCTTATTGTTATATTAAATATGTATACAGGAGCAAGTATAAATTTAAGTTCGGAAAAAGGCGGGTTTAGACGGCTTTATAGAGCAGTAGGTTTAGAGAGTGAATATGGTTATTAAGAGATAGAGAGAGCTTAGATCCAAGAGGAATGCTTGAGCGAGTGGTGACACAGTGTAAAGTATACAAAATTTAACATATTCGCTGTTTCTATTTTAGCTTTCTCCCTTCCTCTTTAACACCCTCCCTCCCTCTTTCATATTCTATGCTTCAACATTTTGGAATTTATTAAGTTCATTCTGCGGCAGCACCTGGGAAGAACTTAACTTGCACTATACTAAAACCATATTTCTTTTTAAAATTTATGCGACTATTTAGGGTACGTTTTAAATCTTCAAACGCCGCACCTCCTTTTTGTGCAATGCATTTTATTCGCGAAGTCTACTCCACTACTGAAATATGGGTTACGCCTAACTGGCATAAATCTTTCCGCCGAAGCGAAAGAAGTGGAGAATTAAAAGAAAAAAAGAGAAAAATAAATAAATAAATAAAAGGGAATTACTAAAAACCGCAAGCATGCAAAATGGCAGACAAAGCGTCTGGGAGCGTTGTTGGCATTGCACGCTGAGGCTAATAACATCACACAAGCATGTGAACACATAGCGAAACACACACCTTAAGCAAGTATGTATGCCATGTAGGGGCACAGCCATATGCACGTGTTTGCCAGCGCGAGCAATGCACTTTGCCTGGAATTAGCCCAGAAGCAAGTAGAGGAATTTTCAGCCGGTTGCACTGACTTGTGAAGTACGCTACTGTCACATAAGGAGCAGTAATGGGATATGTTCAGAACCGCTGTGTTCTCTTATCCCGACTAGGATGACATACTTCTGCGTGTTATGATAATATTCACATTAAAAATACAAAGTAAAGCAGGGGAGTCCCCACTGAAGCTCTCTCCGTTCTTTGAGCTTTTTCTGTTATTACTGAAAAACAATTGTTTGTTGTGTTACTGAAAAACAATTTGTTTAAATTAAAAATTTCGAAATACTGCACTTTTCACCCCTTACCCGGTTATGCGTTCCCTCACCAATCATTATATAAAAAAGAGTTTTCAAGCTTCACGGGGTACAAAATTTCGGGTCTTTAAAATTATTATTTATATCCCTTCCATTAAGTCTTTATAGTGTTTCCCTAACAAAGTAATTGCTCAATTTTTCAAAATCGCAATTCGTTGACTGAAAAACAAACCAAGCACGACATATGTGTCACAGACAGTGACAGACAGTGACAGACAGTGACAGACAGTGACAGATAGAGACAGACAGTGACAACGCAGGTCAACGACTCCTTATGGAAGTATGTGGGTAGATGTTGTATCATCGCTTGAGGTTTACAGTGAGATTTTTGGTTCCCTGGTATGGGAGTGTATCAAAAAACTTAATGCTCTTAAGGCTCACGCAACAAAGTAACAATTCTATGGGTACCAGGACATGCTGGCATAGAAGGGAACGAGATTGCCGACGAACTTGCAAGGAAGGGGCTGCAACACCCTTTATTGGACCAGAAACCTTCTGTGGTGTAGGCAAGGGCAACCTGTTCAACCAGCATAGGATCGATGAGGGACACCATAGGTACAAACATTGGGCTAACACACCAGGCCTAAGGGTATCAAAAAGTCTGCTAGGGACATACCATCTATAGGGATTCGAATCACTCATCAATCTCTCTAAGAATAATCTTAGGATGATGATAGGCCTACTCAGACGACACTGTAAACTGAACTCACATATGGCGAGAATGGGGGTCACCTCGGAAGGCTCCTGCAGATTCTGTATGGAGGAAGAGGAGAAGTATTTGCATATGTTGACAGAATGTCAGGCTTGCATGCACACCCGCAGGAAATATTTGGGATTCTTCCAGGGCTCTACCAGTGATGTGAAACCTCTGGGACCAAAACTTGTCATCACGTTTATCCCGAGGATAGAACTCAAAGATGTACTTTGAACCTCTGATGGGGGGCACAATAGATCCCGTTCGCGGTACTTAAATCCCCTATATACAATAATGGTTCCCTATTTGGCCAGTGTGCGTTTGTTGACCCCAAAAGATTTCTTTCTCTTCACACAAAAAAGGGGTGTGTTCTTTCTGTGTTCATTGCTGTTGTAGAGCTGACAATCGTGACAACTTTCTAGTATTAACAAAACAGAACACTTGACTTCTCGGGAACCGATACTAGTATCATTTCAATAGGGATGTGATGATGATGGGGCAGTAAATTATTATTTTAAGACATTCCCTGATGATCACTCGCTGGAAAGGATTCAGAAGCTTCTTAGAAGATGGCAAAACTATATTCAAAGGAGATTACGTAGAAACATAAAATGTTATCCGACATTCAAAATGTTTGCTTTCATTTGATATAACCAACTTTCCAAACTGCCAGCTTTCGTGGTCCATTGGTAAGGATGCAGGAGTAACACTCGCGGGATCGTGGTATCATTCACGCAACTCTATGATTAATTCTATTGCAAGGTACGGAGGGTTAATAGGAAATACATGCGGAATCAACGCATAGCCTCTCTTACCTAAGTCCTAATTCCACCTCCAAGGGTGACCCCTGCAAACCTGAGCAAACCTGAGATTCACATTCGCGGGATCGTGGTATCATTCCCGCAACTCTTTGATTAATTATGGTGCAAGGTATAGAGGGTTAATAGGAAATGCATGCGGAATCAATGCATAACCTCTCTTACCTAAGTCCTAATTCCACCTCCAAGGGTGACACCTGCAAACCTGAGCAAACCTGATACTCACATTCGCGGGATCGTGGTATCATTCCCGCAACTCTTTCATGAACTATGGTATAGGAGGTTAATTGGTAATGCATGCGCAATCATCGCATAGTCTCTCTTACCTAAGTTCATCTCCAAGCGATGAAGCCAGAGCAACCCTATCCGAGATTGTGCATCAAACCACTGTGAAAGGCCGACGGAGCCTGGCGAAATGGTGAGCGGGGGTGGAGCGGAGGGTTGAGCGTAGGCCAACAATCTTCCCCATAAAAAATAACTGTTATGAGACCCACTAATGAGCCTCAGATGAAAACGACACGGCATTTTGTGGGAGGTCAAAGTTCAACTAGGACCGTCGAGCCAACAATGAAGATGATGCAAGGTATAATAGAATTAACCATCAAAACTGTCCTTGCATATTTCTCTTAAGAAAATAAGAGTCAGCTTACTAAGTTCTTTGGAATAAAATCGGCCGGCTTGAAATAGTTTGGAATGACCTGAATATAACTTGAACCTTTTATTATCGTACCACATACTGTTCTGGAGGAAAGAGAATAACATTTCATATAATATTTCTATGAATCTCCGTCCTTCTAAGACAGCAAAGGACATTCAAATGTGATATGTAGACAAAACATTCCTAATTATGGATAATGGAGAGACATACCCGTGATCATCTGCGAGTTTTCGAGAAGGGAATATACCAATATACATGCAGCCTTATCATAGCTGATTCGCATTACCAGTGGAACTGAATGCGGCTCCCTACTCTGTATAGGGTGCTAAAGAATATCGTTTCTTTTAGCTTCATTTTGAAATGGGAATAAATAAATAGCGAAAACGCGCGTTTAAAATGTGAATGCAAATATGGCCACAAATATTTTATACACAAACACACACATGCACTCCCTTAAACACTCTCTCATATACACATGCACACACAACACACACATTAGCTTTACACATTGCGTCAACGGGGCAGCACGCAAACATTCACACACCGCCATTTGCATATGAAAATGTTGCCTTTTGTTTTTTCAGCAGCGCAAATGTTTTTGAAAAGATTATAAAAACATTTTTACACAGCGTTTTGGCAACAGTAGAAAAATCCGTGAACAAACGGTGGAGCGGATTCCAAGTTTGGGGGGTGGGGGGGTAAGTTTTCACAATTATTCACATACATACACGACGCGTATTTATCATTGCTTACAGTCGCTTTCCTGCGTCCAAATGCGAGTGAATAGTTTTCATTTATACGGCGAGCAAACAAAACATGAAATCCCTCAGAAAATACACAAAAAAAATAAAAAAATTTTAAACAAAAAGAACTGTAAAAAGTAGTTAAAACACACAAAAAAAGTACTAACAAAGGATAAAAAAGAGTACGAAAAATTGCGCACAATTCTCGCAACTAATGCGAAAATGAGCGGATCGCATTGCAAGGAAAATCCAGCCGGAAATGAGTAAAGCGCACTTGCTGCCTCTGCCTCTGCTGCTTTCCACTTTCCACTTACTTTCTCTTGTTCTGCGTGCCTTTTGTTGTGCTCGCAGAGTTTACGTTCACAAAAAAAGCCATTAAGCTGCGGTGTGTTGTTTGTAGTGGCAGTGGCAGCATTGCATTACATTGCTGTGCAGCATTTGCAACATGCAACATTGATGTATGTGCGTGCGGCGAAGTGGGGGCACTGCAATGCGCTTTAATTGCAGCTCGCAGTTGGCAGTTGGCAGTTGGGAATTGGGAGTCTGCAGTCTTCAGTTTTCGCCGGCTTAAGTTACTCGTACTCGCAGTCGTACTCGTAATCGCAGTCGTTCATACAATTGAGCGAAACTTCTTTAAAGGATTAGTTTCAGATTTGCTGTTGCTGCTGTTGTTGCCTGTTGTTGCCTGTTGTTGCTGCTGCTGCTGCTACTTTCCTACTTACGGGCTGCCGCTGCAGTTACGCGCTATTAAAACTAAATGAAAAGTTGGCCAGTTTTTCCTGCAGGAAGCACTCGCACAAGCATTAAGGTTGCGAATTGCTCATTTAAAATTGCAGCACTTTTTGGTGGGCGCCCACACAAAAGCCGACCGCCGCGTAGTGCCAGTTGAGGTAGCTTTCAGTGTGGGTTGATAATTAGCTGGATTAAGGGGCGCTTAGAAGTTTTCGCGAGCATTTCAAAAAGCCGGCGCAGCGGGCAGTCGGAATGGCTTCAAGACCTTCTGAATTGTGGGCAATTGCCGCACAATTAAGTAAGTAAGCAAGGACTGCAATTTGGCGTACGTCAAAGCGCACTTTCGCTGCTGGGAATTTCACCAAGGCTGACTTACGAGTGTGCGGAATTAATAGAAACATAAGATTTGCCGACTTTAAGTTGCTAAGTTTCGCTTTTAATTTATTTTCAGATATGCTTTGAAATGCGATCTCTAAAAAGTTGAAAGGATGGTTTTTTTTTAGAATTCTTGGAATATAAGAAGAAAATTTTTGGGTACGGATTACTTCCAGAAAGAAATGGCTCGAGGGGAATCTATTACCAGATGCTCCCCATCAAGATATACACAGACGAATCAAAAATTACTAGCGGTGTAGTATCAGGGATTTATTGCGAAACGCCCTCAATCAGTGAATCCCTCAAACTAATAGATCACTGCAGTGTTTTAACCGCTATTCATGAAGCCTTGAATTGGTTGAGCAAAAACGAGGTAATTGTAAAGGATATCTGTATTTTAGCAGACAGCCAAGCTGCCTTAAGGGCTTTGGATCCATTCCACATGAAGTGTCTTAGACTGTCGTCGAACTCTTAATGAGATGGCTATACAATTTCCTCTCCATTTATGCTGGGCACTAGGTCATAGGGATATACCAGGGAACTGCAACGCTAATCAACTTGCGAGAGGCGTCACTTGTATGCCGAATGTCGGTAGGCATATGGGTGTACCTCTCGCAGCTTGCAAGCTTCTCATAAGGGAGACACTAATTAATTCTACCAATCAAAGGTGGATCTGTGCCACTAGCTGCGAAATCGCCAGGCATACATAGCCGAGGCTAAATCTATGTCTATCCAAGAATATCATTTTAGACTCAATACACTACAAATTAACACTCTAATAGAGGCCATCATGAGATATTGTCAAATAGGCAATATCGCAAGAAGAATGTTAGTTCTTACGCAAGATGTCTGTAGCAGCTGCAGGAACGAGGAGGAACTGGAAACATTCCAGCATCTCCTCTGTACATATCCATTTTTTGCTAGAAATAGAGAACATTTAATAGGATGGCACATCTTAACAAGTATAGATGATGTAAACCAGTCAGGTCTTAATAACCTTCTTAGACTTTATTAGAGGCTCAGGTTGGGTCAATTTGGAGGGGGAAGATGGGACCAGTTCGAAAAGTTTAGTTTCAGGCCCAATTGTTTGCTTTTAGTAAAGATATACTTTTGCCAGGTAATTCGATGATCTAAATGAATACCAAGGTCCTTAATATCTGTTGACTGTGGTAGTTCCTCATTGTTAAAAAGTACGGAAGGACACGTGTTCACTCTGAGTTGGAAAGTAACTTGAGTAGAGATGGTCGCATTTGCTCTCATTTTCCACTTTGGTAGCCATGTTTTTATATGATAGAGGCTTAATTGTTGGTCAGTCGATGCTGTCAATTGGTTGGAATGGGTTACCATAATCACTGTATCATCAGCAAAGGTAGCAACTGTCGCATTTGCAGATGTTAGCAAATCTGCTGTAAATAGTGTCTAGAGCACCCTTCCTTGTGGGACGCCGGATTTCGTTGAATATATAACATTATGACTCTGTCGTTCAATTTGATCATGAAATCTCCACCCTCAAGATAGGATTTCAGGATACAGTAATAGTTAGAGCGTAAAACTTATTTTAGTTTCTAAAGTAATCGTGGGTGGCAGTCGTTATCAAACTCCTGGGTGATGTTCAGAATTGCGGCATTGCAATACTTTTTCCTTTCAAAATAGCCTTGTATACTCAATCTACCTGTTCCATGGTGGCATGTTGTTTTCTAAACTGAATCTGATGGTTATGTATGAGGTATTTTTGATCATGTATGGTCATTAGTTTATTGAGGAGGAGTGTTTCAAGCACCTTGGAGACGATGGGTGGCAAACTAAGAGATGTTACGTCCTCGTTTGGTTTCCCAGATTTTAGTATAAAGACTATTTGTGCAATTTTCCACTGAAGAGAAACGAATCCAAGAGTCAAAACATTATTATACAATTGACACAGATACTGCAATCCTTTTTCAGGTAATTCTTATAGTATTTTGCCTTTAATGGGATCGTATCCCAGCACATTGTTCATTTTCACCTTCGTACACATTTACGTATTTTGTTCTTGAAATCGAGATATTGGTGGATTGAATTCACCCGGAGACTGTAAAAAACGCTTTCGGCGTTATGTGAGACAGGTGGAAATGCCTCGAATACACGTGAAAAGTGTTCTGCCATGGTAACTGCCTTATCTTCGTTAGTCTTGGCCCACCCGTTCTTTGTTCTTATTGGGGGAACATACATGATTGGTCGCTCTAGTGATCGAGTTGCCATTGAAACCGTACTGACTGGATGTGATGTAGACTTGAGATTCATTCTTGACTTGTCTCTTGACTTTACGATTCAAATGTGTGGATCTCGGTGACCTCTTTTAAACAGCTCGAAGTTTCAGTAACCAACTTCATTACACTTTATCGCAACTTGGTTCGTAGATTAAGAGTAAAGATTTAAACAGATGTTTCCTTTGTCTGCTGTTGGTGCTACTCGTGCTTTCAGTTAGGCAAATCCTCTCTGCCTACTAAGAAAACCCTCAAGGACTTTCCAAAACTTGCTGTATTTGTTTCCAATTATTGTTCCGCTTAAGTTTATGTGGTTCATACCTATGAAGTTTGCCACTTGTTATGTCATTCTCCATGACCAGAGCTCAAGTCTTTCGCAATTAATGCAGTCTTGTGCATGCAGGTGTGGGCAACTGCTCGCACAAACAAAGCGTAATCCCTACCAGCATTTCTCTCTAATATAGAGGAAACTTTTGAGGCAAAACTATTGAACGATTTTAATTGAAGCACATCTCTGCCAGTTTGATCTTAGCAACAAAAAGCAACACAAAGGGGTTTAGGGCATCTTTGGCCAAATAATGTTAGCTCATATGTAAATAATTGTATTTGCGAACTTCTCTCAAGCAATGTGAAGCGCTTCGAAAGGGCTTAGGAAAACATGCAACATCGAGATATGCTACAGTAAGCATTTAACAAAATCAACTTTGCTGCAATGTGAAGGAGGGCAGCGGCAGCCCAGTAATACACAAAATAAATCCCATAAAGATGAAGTGGATTGCCAAAGAAAACGAATCGAAACGAAACAAAATGAAAAGAAAAGAAAACGAACACCGAAACGAATAAGAAAATGAAAAGATTTTTCTGGAGTTAAACCAAAAACAATATTTGAATAGGAAAAATTGCTTTGGCTAACGACAAGAAAAGCTGCAGCAGCAGCAGCAGCAACAACAAGAACAGCAAGGAACACGAAAAAGAAAAAAAACATATGAAAAAAAGAAATGACAATTGCAGGAAATAAACAAAAGCGAACGATTTACCAAGCGAACAGGCAAAGGAAAACTGAAAAATTCCGCAAAAATTGTTTTCAAATTGCATGCACTTTGTGCCAGGCAACAGCAACAACAGCAACAACACCAGCAACAACAATGGCCAAACCATAAAGGCAATAGCTTAAAGTGTAAGCCAACAGAAATAACAACAACGACAACAACAACAACCAGAGCAAAACAACAACAGCCAAATTGGCTGCCAAAGCGAAAGCAGTCAAAGGAGCGCCATAAAAAGGTACCATCAGCAGCATCAGCAGCAGCAGCAGCAGGAGCAGCAGGAGCAGCAAAGGACAACACGCTGCGAAAATACGCGCGGGATTACACACAGAAAGGCAACATTTATAAAAGATTTTGCATAAATCGTTGGCAATAATGCATCAGAGGGAATGTATTTCCCTATTGCTGCACTATTTGATGGCTACAAAGTACCAAAAAGACTGAGCGAGAGAGTCTCATGGAGACAGCGACAGAGAGGTGGAGGGAAGAAGAAAACATGGAGCAAAAAGTCAGTAAATGGAAGCGGAAGTGCAGAGCGTTTGCTGCCACTGACAGCCGCCATATTGGACACCCTAATGTGCGCACTTCCCGAAAAGCAACAATAAGGAAGCGCGGCAGCGTAGCAGTGCGGCAGTCAGCGGAAGATAAAGGACAACTCCAAAGTACGAGTGGCGGCGAAAAAATCCCTACAAATAAGCAAGCATTACAGCCGGGCAAAGCATAAGGACAACGTGCTAAAGGATAATGGTGAAATTTTCTATTTCCTGGTCATTGTGTGCACGTGTGTGTTTGTGTATTAAGTGCGGGCAAATTTGTTGTATGCAGCTCGGTTTTAATGCGCGGCAGTCAAGCGCTGCCAGGACACGTAAGCACACAAAAATACATTTTCATAGTGGCCACGCAGCCCTGCGGTAAGTGGAAAGTGGTAAATCCATTTGTGGCGTTGATGCAAAATGTATAAATATAATTTTTTGATTATCCAGGATAAGCGTGTTTTTAACCCCAACCCCTCCCTTACCATACCACATCCTATTCCCATTCCCACTCCCCCACTCAAACCCTTTCCTTATTCATTTTAAATTTAAATGCTTGCCAGCGTGCGATTTGCCTGCTTTGCTGTTGGTGGCATTCATAAAAAGCGCTGTAAATTAAAACTCCAGCTAGTTGCGAGCGGTATGTTTGTTTCTCTCCACCCCTTCTCTCTCCGCCCGCCTCCTGTGGAGTATGCTAAAAAGCTAATATCAGCCAAGGCAGAAAAAAAAACGAAATAACAAGAAACAGGATGCAAGGCAGGTATTTACCCATGAGCTGATTACGAGCGTCATGGGGTTATGTGGCTGCGGAAAATCACTTTAAAAAATGTGAAAAAAGGGAAACACACTCGCAGCAACGAGAAACATGCCCACATAAATTCAGCTCGAGCAACTTAGTTACCCCAGCCACATAAGCGCGGCACACACCTGCAGCACTAACGCCACCAACGACTGCAACTGTAATGCGCTGTCGATATATGTGTGTGTGCATGTGTTTATGTGTGTTTGTATGCGAATTGTGCCGCGTAGCAGTTTCTTTTTTAATGTTTACTTAAGCTCATCACTCGCTTACAAGCTTTGCATGAGCGTCAAGGATTCTCTTCGCTATACATATCCATTATTTTGCTCGTCCTTCTTTTTTTCAAATTTAAATACAAGCAAAGTGCTGCAGATTATCTCTGAAATATGGGGTGCTTTGTGTTGATGCGGCCACTGACAGCAGCTTCTGGGGTTACTCATTAACTTGAACTCCGTTTGAAAGGATTTTCAAGCAGCCATCATCTGGGAATTGGAGTGGGAACACAGTCTTTAAACATTTTCACATATGAAGACAATTTGCAAGAGTAAAAAATTAAGAGTAATGAACTGGGTTAAGTACTATGACGGCATAGTGTTTCCCTTATACATAAGTAAACATGGATAAATGCTAAAAAGCTCTCTTTCGTTATTCATAACGAAACATGGTTAAATGTTAAAATGCTCTTAATTGAGCGTTGGTCTTTAAATCAGAGGCCACTTAGGAAAGGCCAAAAACAGAAAAGAACCAGCAAGATCATAAAAGTTACAAACAAAAGGTCATAAACCACAAGCCATAAGTAACAAGTCATAAACAACGACTCACTTATGAAGCCATTTTATTTCAACTACCATACTTAGTTCTGGAATGAGTTTTAATGGCTTCGAGGGCAGCTGAAATACATAAAAAGTTGATGTATCGTAAAGCGAAAGTGCAGTTGTGACTGGGAGGCAGGAACTTTAAGAGTTTTATAGATCTGCCTTCCCACAAATTCTTGTTGAAGTCAATTTAGTTAATTATTCCGTGCGAATTAACCCACTTTTATGTTACTTAGTATTCATCTTAAATTACTGGGTATAATCCAGTGATCGAACTATTACATACTTAAACTCACAAGTGTCGCTACAAACGTATGTCGGTTTTGGCCGAGTCCACGAGCCGCACCAGCTGGTTCTGTCCTGTGCTCACTGACGCCAGTTAAAGATTCCGAAGTTCGACAGATCCTACATAACTTGGTCTCTCCAACGGAGATGAGGTCTTCCTCTTCCTTCTCTTCCACCCTCAGGTACCGTCTCGTAGGTCTGCCTTACCGGGGTTTCTTCATTCATAAGCGAAACGTGGCCAAGCCAGCGCTGCTGCTGTATTTTGATACGCTTCACTACATCCACGTTCTTGTATAGCTCATACAGCTCACTGTACTATTGAATACGATAATCATTGCCTACGCGGAGAACACCGAGATCTTATGGAATATGTTTCTCTCGAACGTTCTCAATGCATGCTCATTGTTGGATAAGATCGCTCCATACATATTTATTATTATAAATTTCAAATTATTTAATGTTAATTTGTATTTCCTTTATTCCGGGCCACCCTAATAGTGTTTGTATATTTTGTTTAAGAAATAACAACATACGTATATACATACGGTTATTAGTTCTTTCGTTTGACCAGTATGTATGTGTGTTGTTGTTGCTGTTGGTCTCATCTTCGATGAGAGGAAGAATGATAACAACAACAGCAGCACAATTGCAAGAATTTACTTCCAATAGCTCATTCAGCCACTGCTTTGTTATTCCCTTTTGCAGTCGCTGCTTAAAGTAAATGCTTTCCGTTTTTGTTTTGCATTTGGTGGTCTGGTGACAAATTACTTTGTATAATAAAAATTAGTTGAAAATAAGAGACGCGTACGAAAAGTTTAATTTTTCAGGACAGGGGATGATAAGTGACTTTTAGAACGTGAGTTTGATTTATCGAGAGAGGGCTCTGCTTTTCAATTGCCTACTGAGTCAATGGGCAAGTTAGAGTGGTTTTCCGTTTGATCTCTAGACCGAAGTCGTTTTTTGTGTTTATGCTGGTACCAAGATAGACAAAGTCCTTCACCACGGCAAATGTACGGTCGCCAACAGTGACGTTTTGTTCAAGACGCGAACATTCTTTGTTGGTGGACAGAAGAGACTTTGTTTTGCCCTCGTTCACCACGAGACCCAATTTGGCCGCCGCTTCTCTCTATAGACCGAAGTATGCCGAACATACGGCAAGGCTCTAGTGGCAGATCATGTCGATGTCGTCGGCGTATTAGAAGAACTAATTTAAGTAAGAATACAACACATTTCTGAATATCATTTCCCAAGTTTAGTAATGAAATTTAACTGCAGTTTGTTCAGGAAAGTGCTCACAAAATTTAGTTCAACTCTAACGAAATTTATTTTATTTATTTTATAATATTTTTTTTATTTTAGCTCTTATCCCAGCTGCTGCTACCAAATCACAACTGCACCGTGGGCCGTGATGCAGCTGCTTTTTAGTTATTTCGGATCCTTTCGAGGTCAATCTCACACATTCCCGAACAAAGTTCATTAATGCAAAAGAGGTAACATAATTTATGATTCTTTATATGAGTTGAATATGATAACAACAGCGTTTATGACTTGTTATTTAAGACTTCTTCTTTATGACTTATTTTTTAAGACGAGAATGGAACAAATACAGGTCACCTGCCCTAAAGAGGAAATTAAAATTGTCACAATATCACCTTAGAGATGTACTTCAAAAGGAAGCTGAAGCAAGTATTGACACCTATATTAAAGATCTGGGCCCGCTTAAATACACCAATTACTCACTTTGGAGAGCTACAAAGGTTGCAAAAAGCCCAAAGGAAAGTGAGCCACCAGTAAGGCTTGGAAATGGAAGTTGGGCCAAAAGCGACGAAGAAAAAGGAGCAGCGTTTGCTGCACATCTACCAACAGTTTTTTGCCCTAATGCTCCGTGCAATTACTTCGAGGTCCCTACTTTACCTAGAACCAAAGTGACTCAGCCGCTTCAACTAAAAATCAAAGACGTAGAGTGTGTCATTAAAACAGGTCTTAATGCGAAAAAGTCCCCTGGATATGACCTAATCACAAATAAAATGGTCATGGATTTACCACACATAGCGTTAATACACCTAACCAAATTGTTCAATGCTATCCTTCGCTTGGGTCATTTCCCGCATATATGGAAGATATCGCAAATTACAATGATTCATAAACTAGGAAAAGATCCAATGCAGGTGTCCTCATATCGGCCCATAAGCCTTCTACCCACCCTCTCAAAAATATTTGAAAAAATGTTACTTGGGAAAATTATACCCTATCTAAATCAAAGTGGCAACATTCCTACTCATCAATTCGGATTTAGAAAAGAGCACGGTACAATAGAGCAGGTGCACCGTATAACTAGCGAAATTAGAAGAGCTTTCGAACAGAAGAAATACTGTTCAGCAATATTTCTAGACATTGCCCAAGCCTTCGATAAAGTCTGGCATGAGGGGCTAGTGCACAAGATTAAAAAGTTTCTGCCATACAACATACACAGAGTGCTGGAATCTTACTTCGTGAATAGGAAGTACAAAGTGAAATACAAGCAATTTGTAACTTCCGAATTTCAAATATTTGCAGGAGTACCACAAGGTCCTATTCTCTACCTTATATATACGTCTGACCTACCAATAAATAAGAGCCTAGTTACTTCCACATTTGCTGACGACACAGCTATTTTAAGTACCCATCAAAATCGACATATCGCCTCTCGTGACCTAAACGAACAACTTAAAGATGTAGAAATTTGGCTGGCAAACTGGCGTATTAAAGTTAACGAAGCGAAATGTACTCACATAACGTTCTCCCTCAGAACCAGCACCTGTCCAGCTGTGTCACTAAATGACATAAAAATACCGCAAGCAACAGAAGTGGAGTATTTAGGAATCCATCTTGACCCTAGATTAACTTGGAGGAAGCGAAAATAACTCAAATGAGACTAAAAGCTAACTCTCTGAATTGGTTAATCAACAAAAAATCAAAGATGCGCTTGGAATACAAAGTCCTTCTATACAAGGCTATAATAAAGCCCATATGGACATATGGGGTGCAACTTTGGGTTAGTGCGAGCACCTCAAATCTAGAACTTATCCAAAGGGCACAGTCGAAAATCCTAAGAACAATTATTTTTATGAAACTTGTAATGTAAGACTTATTATTTATGACTTGTTATTTAATACCTTTTCTTTGTCTTTTTATTTATGACTTGTTAATTATGACTTGTTATTTCAGACTTGTTATTTATGACTTGTTAATGATGACTTTTTATTTGAGAATTACTATATATGACTTGTTTTTCATGGCTTGTCATTTAAGACTTTTTATTTGTGACTTGCTATTTAAGACTTTCTATTCATGATTTGTTATTTAAGACTTCTTATTTATGACTTGTCCTTTTCTTTATGCCTGGTTTTTTATCACTTGTTAATTATGACTTGTTATTTATGACTTGTTATTTAATACCTTTTATTTAAGACTTTTTATTAATGACTTATTATTTCTGACTTATTATTTAAGGCTTGTTTTTAATGACTTGTTAATTATGGCTCGTTATTTAAGACTTGTTATTTACGACTTGTTTTTATGACTTGTCAGAGTTTTTGTGTTTACTTATCACAAATGACCTTCTAGTAGCATTTATGATTTACTCATGTTTAGTTATGACTGAAGAAAAGATCACTTCGTCACAATATGTTGTTTGAAATCACCATTTTTATGAATTTCAGGACCCAAAGTCCGTATAAAAAACACTTAAACACATTTCTCGTTCAATATCTGTTGCGACTTTTGATGAAATCTGATCAGGATCGATTAAACTTAATCCTGAGACCAATCCGAAGTCCCAGCGCTGAAGTCCACGCTCTTGCGACTGCGCTTAAATTGAAAGTTTTTCCTGTTTTAAAGGATTCCTTCTCGAAATTTATTACTCCATGATTTAACGTTGTCCACTTTTAAAGGCCGCCGTCAACCCCCTCCCCCAGAATCCGTTCTATGAATATTTCATTGTCTATGCACGTAATAAAAGATATTCGAAAAATATGCAAATCGCCTCGGGAAATATGCACGACAGAGATATAAATTTTAATTTAATTTTGCATAAGCACACAGACAGCGTTCAATTCGCATGCATTTGCAATAATTGAGGTAATCATACAAGCTCACTTCATCGGATTTTTCCGTGGCTGCTTGGAGGGAACGCAATTTGGTGCAGCACTCCAGTGGACATGGTACTGGAGCGAGGAGGGCGAGCGAAATATGCGGGCAGTACCATCAGTTTCAAGTGGCTGAGGTAAAAAAGCGAAAGAGGCAGCTTTTAAGTTGGACACCCGCTTGCTTAACATTATTTATGAACATTACTTATGATTTTGGCCAACGAGGAGCGTCTTCCTAAGCGTTAAGCATAATTTTTATATTAAAAAGTGTAAGCAAAGCAAGAAATGCAAATTAGGTGGCTGCGAGCGGGGGCGCGTATAATACTCGTAATAATATTTGCCGACTGGCCCATAAAGATTGTAAAATGCTCGCAGTGGAGAGAGGATGCGCCAGGGCGTTTTATTTTTCCAATAACACTGTCGACATTTGCATATAAAATTAATTTGCACACGTTTGTAAATGAAGAAAATCCATTAAAGAAAGCAACATGCATACTTTCAGGCGCTTAGCTTTAACTTGTTTCGAGTTTTGTGTTTATGGACAAATGACCCGTATACAAAATATTAAATTCAATTTTATTTAATCTTCCTTGCACTGCATTAAAATGGGTTTAAAATTTTGTAGTATATTTTTAGGCACTTTATTGGTAGACATTTGAGTAAGACAACTAAGTATGATGTTGCATATAAACGTTGTGTGATATTATAAAAACAAAATTTAAATGCTTTAAAATTTGCCCACTTTTTGTTTAGGCATAATTTTAGGCGCATGTATAAAATCTTCTTTTTCTGGGTAGGACATGCATTGCCTACATGGAGAATATTGAGTACGAACTATTCGAAGAGTTTTGTGCCCTTTTAATGGATTTTGTGTGTTTTACGTCGTAAATGTGTGAAATATTGCCACAACTTTGAGTGGCATATTTTTGGGCGAAAACGATTTCTCTCACATATTTAAATACATTTTTAATGAGTCAAATTTTATGCAAGTTTTTTGTTGTACGTATGTTTTAGACAGAGGTATTATTTTAAATGTTGTCCACAAAATTTTGTGGCATATTTTTAGACCTTTACACAATTTTGATGTAATTACAATAAGCTTTATGAATGAATTTTATGAATATTAATAAATTTAAAATATTGTAAATTTTGCGACATAAATCGACAGTGTTTTCGATGATTTCAGTTGAGATATTTAATAAATAAACTGGTAAAATTTTTCTGGCATATTTTCAGGCATTTATAATTTTTTCTATATAATTGAATTAAACTCTCTTATGTTCAAGAGATGCTTTTATGTTGATATCGACATACTTCTCGGTTTAATTTACCACATTAAAGTGGAGTTTTATATCTTTTTTTCTGATCTGTTATTTAAAGTTTGTTATTAATGCGTTGAGTGGCAGATTCGAAGCCTGTGAGGTGAGAATTTAACTGACTTTAATGAGAGATTTTGGATAGGAAAACTTTAAACACACGCACCTCCATTTTTACTTGGAATACTTCCCCGGAAATGAAGACCACTTCCCTGTCACTTTAACTCTGCATACTTTAGAGCGCTTTCGCCGCTTTTTGAACAGTAGTCTGCCATTTCAAAAAGAGATATAAAAAAGTTTTTATAATTAATTTCGCACTTGACAAGTACATTCTTGCAGAATTTTGTCGCACAAGCAGACGAATTTTGGTTGTTGTCGCTGTTGTTACATCGACCTCGTAGCCCAGCTCAGCACGGCTTATCCCAGCTTACTGAGTGCGATTACTTTCGTATTTAACACCTTTACGATAAAGAAGCCCCAATCGATGGAAGCTTGCACAACAAAATTTCAAATTATAAAGTTTTGCAATATTTCTTAACAGCGCCACCAACTACATCATAACCAACAACAATTCTCGCACTCCCACTCCACCCAGCTTAGCGTGTGAATCGCCCATTTTTCAAAACATAAACTTCGTAGGAAAGGACTGCACACCATAAAGAACTACGGGAGAATAAGGATAACAGCACAAAATAGCACAATCGCACACTATAAGTAATCAATAAGACCGCCTAAAAGTATGCTAAGGAAATAAACAAAACAACAACATCTGCAGAAACTGGTGAAAAGTGCTAAAAGGGCAAATGTGTGGAGAAGTGTATTAATAGCAACACATCTGCTAATGACAGTTGACAGCTCAGGAAGCGCGCTTGACTGGCTGCAATGCTTGGCACAAAAATAAAACAACACAGCACAGCTGCCATTTTGCTGAGGACTGGTGCTGGCGGCAAAAAGGTGTTGACGCTGGCCGCGCTTAATCCCACAACTTGGCGCCCAGTCATAGACAGAGGGCTTTATAAATGATGGAACAATGTTCGCACGAAAACAGGATGACAAGTTTTATGATTAAACTAAAGTCCCAGTATACGTAAACTCTCAAAATGAAGAAAAACTCAACGCAACGAAATTTCAAATAAATTCGAACTCGAACTGGAAGATTGAATCCAATCAAAAAAGTTTCCAAACTAAAACTCAACCTCAACTTAACTCTAACCGCACTCCAATTTAAACCTTTCAAACTTAGCTCCAACTTAACTCAACAAAAGAACTACTCAATTTGAACCCAGACTCAACTTCATTCATCAACTCGAAACTTAATTTCTGAACGACAATCGGACCAACTCAACCACAATTTCATTGAACTCAACAGAAATGAAACTTGAACTCAATTCGACTCGAATACCACTCAAATATAACTCAAACGATTGACACTAAAACACTACTCAATTCATGCTTATTTCAACTCAACTCATCTTAAATGAAACTCAATGCAAAGAGATTTCCAACTGAAAGTCATCTCGTCTCTAACAGAAATCAAATTTGTTTCACGCTCAAATCTCTCTCTCAAGTCAGGCGAAACTCAAATTCAACGCAAACCCAAATAAAACAGATCTTATTGTATACTTCAAAACAAGTCAATCTGAATACAAACAAATTTGAAAATTGATGTCACGAATGAATTCGATTCCAAATCATTTCAAAGCCAATACAAAGTGTCACCAAACTCCATTTGAGCTCAAGTCAAATCGTCTCACATCAACACTGAGCATGAAATGAGTAGAAATTAAATATGACTCTAACGAAACCCAAATTCAATTCAAGCCTATTTTAAACTCAAACATTCTGCACAAACAACACACTCAATCTGAATCGAAGCTCACCTCAAACTAAAGAACTCAACTCAATTCAAATTTATTTTAACTCAGTTCATCTGACATCAACATAAAAACTCAACTTGACTCTAACGGCACTCCAATTTAAACCCTTCAAACAGCGCTCAAACATAACTCAACAGAAAAACAACAGAATTTGAACCCAGACTAAATTTCATTCACCAACTCGAAACTTAATTTCTGACCGACAATCAGACCAACCAGACTCAACCACAACTTCATCGAACTCAACAGAAATGAAACTTCAACTCAATTCGACTCGATTTCCACACAAGTTTAACTCAAACTCATCTTCAAACTATTGCTTTACTAAAACTCAGTCTAAATTCATTCTGCACTCACAGAGAGTGGATCATAAAGACGCGACTCAGGGCAATTTAGGCGCGGTACATATCAACCTTATAACGAAAGTGAAAACAGAGGGCAAAGGTAAAATTTGGCACGAATTACTCGTTTACTACGCTGACAACACGAACAAAAATGAAAACAAGAAAGAGAAAATAAAATATAATTAATGTATATAATAATCCCTCATTAACAGAATAAGCCAAGCGGAATGGCAAAAGGAATTTATGTGAAAGTTAAAAGGATAACTCGGAATTTCGGCATTTCGGCATTTCGCAGGACTAAGCCGCGTTTCGCTTGGCACACGAACTGCTTAAGCAAATGCCCAGGGAACATAAAGGTGAAAATTTCGTTTTAACTCTGTGCAAATGCGTTCTAATTAGTAAACCCCGCACACAGATTTCTGCCGGTTTTGAGGCAAACATTTAAGTCATTAATAAATGAACGCAAATGCGGCTGCCATCTATTGTTCAGAGTGCTGAGCTACCTTTGTGCTTCGCGTACTTAGTGAGGCAAAAACAAAGAAATAAAACAAAAGCAAACGCAAAAAAGAAAACACTCAGCAAAACAAAACAGGAAACAAGCCAAATGCAAAAACAAGAATCCATCAACATCCCCAGCAGCATCCCCAGCAGCATCCGCAGCAGCAAAGGCGACAGCAGTAAAAAACTCATAAATCATTTTCCACACATTTCCATTCTACTCGTAATTTGATGTTCATAATCATTCGGCACTAATGCCACAGCGCCTCTGAGCACAGACTCAGACCCACCCACCTACCCACCTATCCAGCAAACTGCCTCCCTACATAACTGGCTCGGCGGCTTTTGACATTAACACTCGCCTGCACCTGTTCGCGCCTTCGTCCTTTCGCTCTACTCGTGCATGAAGCCTAAAAAAGTTAATTGCAAGCTCACGAAATATTTTCTGCCGGATTAATTAATCTTTTTTGTTGCTCCCGTTTTGCCGTTGTTTCAGCGCGTTGATTTGCGTCGCAATCGTTTGTCTGCCGCACGCACCCCCCACTCGGCTACTCCTCCCAAACGTTTGTGCCCAATCAGGGAAACTACGTTGCCGCCCTGCCATTTCGTTGCCATTCAAATTGCGGTCGTTTTGAATTTTTTCCCCCCAAATGCTGCAATTTGATTGTGGACAGGAATATTCCAATTTTTTTGTGGGCATTTTAGGCGCACAAGCAATCAGGCAGTTAGCGTCATTCCAAATGTGATGTTAGTAATAGGATCTACGGAGAATTGGACTGGACTTTGGATAAAGTCATTATCCCAGTGAGTACCAAATTGAACATGAAGGAATCACTGATTAAGGTATTAGTTTATGAGTTGCTGAAATTGTAAGTTATTTAATTTCAGGAGTGAGTCGACACGTGTTCAACTTAATCAATTGCGTGTAGCAACCGAACCAAGTGGTTGCAAATGGACAGAACGGAGCGAAGTGTGTGTCAAAAGTAGACACACTTTGGAAATTTATAAACCACAGTTCAACAAGGGACTTATATAAGAGCATCAAAAAAAGAGCACCAGAGTCTTCATTTTAAAAGTCTGGTTCGTTCCTCATACACATGGAGCTTCAGAGATGTTAGAGTTCATTCTCATCTATGGCTCCTTTATGGAATTGCATGTCCCTGCAGTAGGACAGGAAAAAAACTATAATTGTGTTGAAGGTACTAGATGAGATTTCCATGTATGAGAATGCTTCTTTCTCCTTCAGTATTAATTATATTTTTCTAAGGAAAGCTGTAGTATTTTTATCAGATGTTTCTTTGTAAGAAGATACTGAACCCTAAAAGTAGGCACTGAGACATGAACTTAGTTGAGAAATTTTGAGTAGACCCAAAAAACTAAAGGGGTGCCATTCGTTAACTTAGTTGATAACTTTGGAGTTCACATTAGGCCTTAAAATTATGTTGTCAATCATGAAATCAATTGATACATTATGATTACACCTTACACCCTAAATGTAGGCTACAATTTAGGAACTTAGTTGCGAAATTTTGAGTATAAAATGCATCCTAAAATTAGGCTGCAAGTTTTGGGTGCTTAAAAGAACGCTGCTTCATGAAATCAATTGATAACTTAAGAATACACATTACACCCTCAATGTAGGCTACAATTTACGAACTTTATGGAGTAGACCCCAAAACCTAAAAGTAGGCTTCAATTCTTCATCTTAATTGAGAACATTCGAGTTCACCCTAAGCTTTAAAAATACGCTGTAATTCATGAAATCAATTGATAAATTACGATTAAACAGTTCACCCTAAAAGTAGCCTGGAATTATTCAACCTAATTTAGAAATTTTGAATACAAAATACATCCTAAAAGTAGACTGCAATTCTTCAGCTTAGTTGGGAACTTTCGAGTTCACCCTAAGCTTTAAAATTACGCTGTAATTCATGAAATCAATTGATAAATTGAGATTACACATTTCACCCTAAAAGTACCCTGCAATCCTTCAACTTAATTCAGAAATTTTGAGTACAAAATACATCCCAAAATTAGGCTGCAATTTAAGAACTTAGTTGAGAACTTATGAGCTCCATTATATTTTATTGCATTATGCGAAGATAGGTCTCACTGGAGGAAATGCACTTAGGTGTTCAGTTTCTTGGAAACTACTAGAATCCATTATTCCGTATCTCCACCAATAAAGTGGAATGATTATCCTTGAGTACTTCTGAGGCATATGAAAGTGTTCTTCACATTCCTCATTCCTTCATGCCAATCCACATAAATCTGGTAACAATGGGTGGGTTGTGGGCCGCACTGACTCATATATCCCAAAACTATTTGTGAGCAGATCGCTGACCACGACAGGATGCGGCACCCTAAAAGCAGACTTCTACATTTGAGTACTTCTCGGCGATTGCAATTGTAAATCTATGAAGTTTACTTTTAAATCTGAATCTATGCCCACCGACCATATTTTAATTTAGCTCAAGCATTTCCTATCCAACTTACTTCCCATTCAAGAAAGCCCTTGGATATGTCCAGAATTGCTAGAGTGGTTCTCTTGAAAATCCGAAAACAAGTCCTCAATATTTATTCCCAAGTAAAAATAGGTTGGAAATGATCCTTTAATTATTGTTTGTGGAGAAACAGTGAAGTCATTTCTTAAAACATTTCCTTTTGCACTTATATCTACCGGGACCCGAAAAGTATGCAACGATTTATTTGCCTCACTATATTCATTTAAATTTAAATTAATTTTAATTAATTTTGAATTTTCCATTTATGTGAGTTTTTGTGTGTTTGTGTGTGTGTGTGTGTGTGTGTGCGTGTGTGCGTGTGTGTGGGGGTGCTCTGCTGTGTGCTCCGAGAAACTTTAACAATTCCTTGTTTCAATTTTAACTGCTCTTAATTGCAGCAACGGATGGCAACGTTTTGCATGAAACGCACAAAAGTATGCTTCAAGCGAGAGTGTGGAGCCTGTTGGGGAGTGGATATCTTTGGGTGGGTGTGTGTGGCGCATATTTTCTAACGACTGAGTTTAATGTGGCAGCAAATGAATAACCGGCAAGTGTCAGAAGTGCAAAGTGCTTTTAAGGGTTACCCTGACAGAGTTGCCATTATTTTTTATTTATTCTATAATTATGCGCTAAGAGATTTTCCGCGCATTAGTGAGGCGGGAAGCTCACAGTAATTTGCACCGAAGCGCATAAACAGATTAATTAAAAATGTTCTTTGTTTTTGTATTTAATAATTTAATTTCAGTTGAACCAACACGGTAAAATGCTATTCAATGCATCCACACACAGGCTCAGGCACACAAACACACCAATACACACTCCCACTCACACGCCAGTTGGGGATTTCGGCCATGTGTGGTGGTAGGAGGGCCCTCAGTTCGGTTTTGCGTTGTCACTTCCGTTTCTGTTGTTTTATTTATTATTTTTTCTATTTTAGAATTTAATTTTGTGTTTTTTTAATAAATTTAAAAATGATTTTATTTCATTTTGTCGCTCGCAACTGAAAAGGCTTCACACAAAATGCCAGCAGAAGCCCACAAATAAAACATGAACAAAAAGAATTATTTTCCCACACATCCGGATTTGAGGCGAATTTTGTGTGCAATTTTTAGTTGCATGCGAAATGGAAATGTGCCGAAGTTGGTAGTTGGGAGTTGGGGTTTTTGTTTGCTTTAAAATAAATAATTTAAATTTTTAGTTGTATTGAAATGCATATGCTAGTGTTCTGCTGGCACCGCTTCCCCCTCGGCCAACTTCTGTATGGAAACGTGCAAACAATTTCATTGAAATTTTAAGAATTTTTCGGATTTTATTTGCGAAGCTGGAGTAAAAATTTTAAAAATTTATGCACTCGAATGAAACGAAAGCAACCCAATTGAAAACAGAGGCGGCGACAATCAAATCAACCAATCTGAGCCATTTAAAGGCAGGAGAGAGAGCTTTAAAGGATGGTTTCAATCAGAGTTGCTGGTTGAGAAGTGTGGACCATAGTTGGCGGTTGAGAAGTAAGCCCTAAATTCAGATGAATCAGGGAGTTTGTAGGATGGTGTTAATAGGAAGTGATTTGCTTATATATACGTACCCTCAGTTAAACGTGCGGAGAGCAACTAAATAGCCAAAAAAAAGTGGGGAGACTATCTGAAACAAAAATTGATGTTGTTTTTAATACATAAAGAGACACTCAGTGGCGATTACAAACGGGTGAGAGAGAGATTGCTCGAACTATAAGGCCCAGCAGACAAATGACTGGTACTGTTTCTCACTACTAATTGGCACAATGCCCTTGGTCACAGTGGGGAAGTACTGGTCTGAAGGAGTAGGATGCAAAATAGTTAGACTAACCTGCCTGAAATAAACCTCAAGCGCTCAAAGATCTAAAATCGCTAAATAGACAAACGTTGCAACTATCCTAACGGGACACTGGACCCTGGATACTCATTGTAAAAGGTTAGGAAATGCCTCAAATAATTTCTGCACAAGTTACAAGACCCACAGGAGAAAGAAACAGCCCAGCCCTCGCTCGCTTGAATCTCAATATCTCGAAAGTCCTTTTCTGGAGAGTCTAGGACATTGCTCTAGCTTAGAATTTTCAGATCTAACCAAATTTGTCAGCAACTCTGGATGGTTGTACATGTATAAAAGTATATTACTATATTCTTTAGGCTCACGAGGACAAGGCAACAAAACGGCACTATTGTTAATTGAGGCCAGCCATTTTACCTACCTACCTATATGGGTGAGGAGGAGCAAGTGACCAGTGCTGCCCGAAAGGAGATACATTTTCCTGGATGACTATTTCTGGACTTTCTGGGAGACATGTCAGATATTTTCCTTTTCATCAACTGCTTCATAAAAAGCTTCAAATGGCTTGACTTTTGAAAGGGATTGAGACTTGTGTCTCAAGCGGTGTCACAAAGGGTCAATAATGGCCTAAGTGTGACTTATTGGGGATCGCTCAACCTATCTATCTATCTACTGTTCCTCACATGGGCAATAATAATTCTGGGGACTTCTCGAGCCGAACAAAAATACACATTCTCTGGAGCAAGCATGGAAAGTATTTTGTGCGATGCAATTTTGTAGGACCAATTGTAGTCGCCACAGACGTCTGGATAATTCAAATAATGAACATAGCGTACTCATGCATCCAAGTGGCATTCGCCTAGCAACGACAGCAGCAACTAACAATAGAACGGTCATAGCAGCAGCATAGCAGGGCACACAAAAATGGTGCAAAAGTTTGGGAGCGACGAGTCGCGGCGGTATAGAATACGCAGTTAGGAGCAGGGCATTTCGAAAAAGTCTGTGTGAATAGCACCGCAGCCACAGCAACAACATTTGCGCAAGCAGCGGTGACATTTTAATGCAAGTCTGAAGTGCACGAAACAACGACAGCGGCAACCACAGCGAAATTGCGGGACATATGAGCCGAATTGCCAGTGAGTGAGGGTTGGATGGAAAAATGGAGGCATCTAAGGGAAACTCAATGGTAAGTTCTGATGGGGGCATCGGAAAATAAATGTTAAATTTTGCATCCTCCCTTTAAGTTTTGTAGTACCATGCTTGACAGAATGTGTAGTTATGTGTTCAGTGCTCAGCTTTTCAATATATAAAAGCCAGCAAGTGAATTCAGTAAGTACTCGTTCAAATTCCTTATCTGAAATTCAGTAGTTTCAATACTGGTATTCAGGTCTTTGAATTTGTCTGTTTAAATTGTTCAAGGAAATTATTGAATTGCTACTAATTTAAATTTAAGTTGTGAATTTCAGTAAATAAGACTATAGATTAAGGAACAGCAATTTAAGATGTTCAATTTCTTAAAGTCAGCAATTGAATTTCCTGAAATTTAGTAATGTCCCTCCTGAAATATATCATTTTTAGTTGTGAATTGCAGTAAATCTATTTTAAATTATAACTTTTATAAAAGTTTTTCAATTTCTTGGATTCAGCAATTGAATTTTCTGGAATTTGGTAACTTCCCAACTGAAATATATCATTTTAGGTTGTGAACTCAGTAAATCCGATCTAATGTTTGGAACTTTTATATAAGTCCTTCAACTTCTTGGATTCAGTAATTGAATGTCTGAAGTTTAGTAGTTTCCCTGCTGAAATGTAATATTTCCGAACAGAAATTGAGCATATCCATTGATGATATTTTTTGATAGCAATTCATCTCTTAAATTTATTAAAATCAGTAATTGAATTTTTGAATTCAAGTCATTATCCTTCGGAAATGTATCAATTCCGCATGCATTTTCTTCCTTGATACTCGTCTATTAAAATTCTTAAAGTCAGCAATTGAATTTTCTGAAATTTAGTAATTTCCCTCCTGAAATGTATAATTTTAGGTCGTAAATTTCGGTAAATAAAATGATAGATTATGGAACTGCAATATCGCTTCTTCAATTTCTTGGATTCAGCAATTTAATGTCCTCAAATTTTGTAATTTCCCTCCTGGAATGTATCATTTTAAGTTGTGAATTGCAGTAAATCACTTTTCAATTGTAACTTTAATAAAAGTTTTTCAACTTCTTGGATTCAGTAATTGAATGTCTGAAATTTAGTAGTTTCCCTGCTGAAATTACAAAACAGAATTTGAGCATTTCCATTGCAATTCTTGATAGCAATTCATGTCTTAAATTTATTAAAATCAGCAATTGAATTTCTGAATTCAAGTAATTATCCTTCTGAAATGTATCAATTCCGCTTGCATTTCCTTCATTGATATTCGTCTATTAAATTTCTTAAAGTTAGTCATCGAATTTCTGTGATTGCTTTACTGAAATGCATCAATTTAATTGCTGAATTTCACTATATCAATGTTGGAATTTAGAATCGCCAAATCAGCCCTTAGAATTTTAAATTAGTCTACAATTATTTTGAGAACATTTTCCTTTCTCAGATTTCCCTCTACACAACCGCAGGCAGTTTCCTTACTGCGACTACGTTAAAGTGTTCATAATTCAAATTACAGTTTATTGAAATTATATTCATGGAGGTGGGATCGCTTGAGGCGGGTGGGGTTGCTGGAAAGACAACATCCTCTTACTTGCTCGTTACTGGCTGCATGGGGAATAAATTGGAATACTCTTGAAATGTTAAACTATACAATATGGCAAACAATAAGGCGTATTATAGTAAATCAAATATTCACGCACACTCACGCACTCGCACACTCACACACACACAGACACACAGACACACGCCACAGTTGTGTGCATTAACACGCCTACTTAATACGGGCAATTGTTAAGAGTTAAACACTTGCACACCCATTGCCGAGACACGCTATTGTATTGGGGCCTTCTTGGCTGCCTTGTGTGCTCAGGTTCAGAGAGCATAAATTCAGAGGCATACAAAAAGCGACACTAACACAAAGGCACACACACACACAAAAACACACTTGCCAAAGCGACATGCATGTGTGTGTGAAATTTGGTAATAAATAAGCTTAAAGTTTGCAAAATTTCTTTCAACGACAGCGACAGCGGCAGCGGCAACTTGCAAAATTATTTTCCGAATGCAAACAAAAGCCGCCCGCCCGCCCTTAAACAGCGGCGTCTAATAAATTCAAATTTGAAATTTATACTCTGCTGGTAGCGTGCTTTTGTGTCCGGGTGTGTGTGTGTGTGGTAGGCTTTACTTCCATGGCCACATTCACTAACACAGGACACCCTGGCCATGCCCCCAGTTTAAAGTTACGTACACATATGGGTACAAATATGTCTGCCTTTGTAAGTAAACACAAACAAAACGCCAAGATTTGCTACCAAAACTTTGCGTGCTCCTGCCTGAGAGAGTGTGTATGGGTGTGTGTTTATGCTTGGGTGTCCTTTGGGTGTGTGTGTGTGGGGGGGTTTCTCCGCTTGTCTAATTGTGTGAATGTGTGCGGTAACTTTTAACTTCGCTGCCATTGTCCCTTTGTTTTTACGCTGTTGCCACCGCTGCTGTTACCACTTCCACTTCCACCGCCCCGCCCCCATCTGGGCTTCTTCACACACTTCTTTTGTGCCTTTGTCTTGTTTTTTTCCCCGGCTTTTTTTGTGTGTTTGCCTTGTTCGTGTTTAATTTTTTCATTAGCATTGAAGCGCGAACTTTGCTGTTTTCACTACACCAGCTGTTTCCGCTTCTTGCGGTACTAATACGGCTGGTGTGGTTGCCAGTTTTCTCAGCCGGAAATTGGCATATATATATATATGAATATGTATATGAATGTTTTACTGTGCGTGTGTGTGAGTGTGATCTTGTATGGGTGCGTGTGTTGGTGCAGCTATTTAACAGCTGTCATTGGCACAAACACGCATTGAATTGGCTCACACTCAAGTGAAGCGAGCAAACAAAAGCAACAGAATCCGAAAATTATAATTGAGGGGTGGCGCAGGATTACTTTGTTTTAAACGTTTTATGGCGTGTTTAATTCTCGGAGCAATGTGTATTATTCCAACTTTTTTTGTGTAGCTGTAACATGAGATTTCCTTTTGTTATAATTTCATTAAAACAAAAGGCGTCTGGCAAGATTGAAATAATAATGGCCCGATGACTGGCATTCAATTATATTGTGTGGCAGTTGTATGGTTCTAGTTGGGAATCACTGCACACTCTTCCTCTCAGAACGAAGAGTGATGAGGGTGCTTCACATATTGTGGTGTTGTTGCTATTGTTGTTCTCGTAGACTTGTAGTACTCATTGGGGTGCGTGCTTGAAAGGATTGTTATTGCGTTTCAGAAGTTGTTCAGAGACGAACTGAAAGCAATCACAGAGCTCCTTTAAGATTGCGGCCAAGCAATGAATGAATTTAATGAATTTAAATGGGAAATGTACGATTTGAACATCGAAAATTGAGCTCAAGTTACTGAAATATGTCTTCGTTCAGTGTGATATCTGCTTAGTTTACTTATAGCAGAAACTTTAGGCTATGAGCAGAGACTTTAGAAAAGTCTTGAGGGAAAGAGAGCTTCATTTAATTCATTTAATATTGAAATGATGGGGATACCTATTCAGGTAGCTGAATGAAGTATAAAGATATTATAAATGTAGTATAAAGACAATGAAGAAGTCGAACATATTTTTGTTGTTGTTGATTCCTGAGTGGTAAATGCTACTTCGACATGCCTGAAATTTGGTAAATAGTGCCGAAGAGCTACACGTCAAATTTTAAAGGATAGCACCAGTTTCCCACATGGATATATTACGTTCGCTTAAGAAAATTTTAATGAAAATCTACAGAATGCTCTGGAGTTCCACATTTATGTAGTTTTAGAAACATTCATAATTGCACTTGGTATACCAATTTCTGCGGTGCGGGTAACTGAGACTAAGGACAACGGAAGCCTTGACAAATTTCTAGAATACGAAAGTATAAACCTATCTGAGACCTTTATAACGAAGTAGAGAAAATAATAGTTCACAGACAACTACAGAATTTATACAACGGAACACAAGTCGAACAAAAGTGTTGAGAACATTTTTCTGATTTCTTAATTGTATATTTGAATGAACTGAACACTTGAGGTGGTTGAGTGTCACAACAGAAAAACGAACATACTACAGAGAAGATGGAACTAAAAAAGTAAGATTGGATTGGAAAGTGAATTGCAACATATCACAAATAATCAAAAATTAAATGGGAGATTATGGAAACCATATCTAAAGTGATTGTGGAGAAAGTTTAATTCCAGACACAAATGATTCCGCTGAAACTGACCTCACAATTCAAAAGAAAAGACAGGACTTTTGAAGAGGTGGTGAGACTGGGCTATCACAGAATATCTAAAGAGGAAGAGTAAGTTTGAACAATAGAGAATAGTACAATACATGGGGTTGGAAGACGGGAGGAAAACACAGCCAGAGAGACTAAGAGATATACTTGTAGAGAGGGACTGTAAAACATTGGTGATACTTTATATGAAAGTGAAGTTGTACCTTGAAAAAAATGGTCTTGGAATATTGGTGGCAAATATGTTAAGGATGATGCTTGCATTAATTCTATTGGTGTTTTAAGTGAATATTGTAACGTCACGCTGGGGCTCTTTGTTATTTAATAATTCAGGTAGACTCGACGGCATCCAGGATTCGTTATCCAGAACAATGGGTTTTTTATACGTGTAGAATACTTTTATTAACACAATTAGTATACAGTGGGTTATATATCTACTGCGGTCCCGATTCCCTTGTAGTCAATGTCCGGATGAGTGACTGACTCTCTCAGTTTGATTGTTCAGCAATATATTACTTTAATCCCAAAAGGTTGTCCTTTATGCTGTTGTGTGTTTGCTGCTCGGTTCGTGACTGATTTCCATATATTGGGTGTTGCTGGTGTGGATGCCGTCATGAAGGAAAGCGAATGCCTCGTTGCTGCCAGTTTTACAACGCAGCTCGGTTGCACTATCAGACGAAAATATTGTTGTGGGTTATCAGAGAGTATTTCATCCCTGGGCGGTCTTTCAGAATCCCGTGAAGGTGACAGACTGTGGCCAAGTCTTTATGATTAATTTGTGCCCTGTGTATTTGTTTGTGGCTACTCCTTAAAAGTGCCTCTTCAAGCTGTGAGGAAGTCCATGTGTTTTATTGCTACACTTATTATATTCACTTATTGTTGTTGCAATTATTGTCTGTAGTTTTTGTTGTAACACTTCTCCTGCTGTTGCTTAATGCTTTGAGTTCAATGTTAGTTACTAACTGCATCATTAGGTCGCATCTTCTTAGTTTCTACTTTCGATCGACAGTGGCGTGGTCATTTTGGTTGAGGATGTCGGCTGTTCACAAGCCTCAGACAAGTATCCAATGAGAATCGTTACTACGCAAAGCATCGTTTCGAAATGTTTCGGTTCAGTACACTGCAATTTGGTCTGATGCTCAACATTTCAGTATCTGATGTTTTTGTCCTGACAGAGTTTTAAATTACAGCCTTGCGCTGTAAGAAGATTGGTGCCCAATTAACAGGCCTTGCCACATCTCTGAGTGTGTTCGGTTTAAGTGAAGCATTAATTTTGGAGTCCTACGTGAGAATAGTGGAAGAGTGGCACACCTGCAGAGCTGGACCAAAGCTTGTTCTTTTTGCAGAAAGTTTAATTAAATGCCAACTCCTTGAAAGTGCTTATGCCTACTTCACAAAAAGATACTGAGGAGAGTGGAGGACAAGTGAGCGCCTTCTCGGCTGATTCCTCAAGGTTTAATGGGAAAGAAAGTGGTTAACTGCTTGAAAGCAAACAAGGAGGAAACGCAATCACTGATTTAGTAGCTGGTTGACACATATATGGCGTTTCACTACCTTTGGCCCGTAAGTAGTACTCCTATAGTGACGTCATAGACACCATGAGTAGGCTTGCAATTGAGAATGAACAAATTTGAGGTCGTTTATTTTTGAAGGATTTTTGAATTCATTTGGACTATTTTACACACTTTTGGTACGGGAGTTTGAGCCTACTTCGACTATTTGAGTAGTGGAGAGTACTCTTGTACACTTCACTCTGGGTCCCTTCACTCTTTGAACCTTCACTCTTTGAACCTTCACACTTTGAACCTTCACTCTTAGAAACTTTTCTCTTTGAACCTTCACTCTTTGAACCTTCACTCTTTGAACCTTCACTCTTACAAACTTTACTCTTTGAACCTTCACTCTTTGAACCTTCACTCTTTAAACCTTCACTCTTAGAAACTTTACTCTTTGAACCTTCACTATTTGAACCTTCACTCTTAGAAACTTTTCTCTTTGAACCTTCACTCTTTGAACATTCACTCTTTGAACCTTCACTCTTAGAATCATCTCTCTTTGAACCTTCACTCTTTGAACCTTCGTTCTTTGAACGTTCACTCTTTGAACCTTCACTCTTTGAACCTTCACTCTTTGAACCTTCACTCTTAGAATCTTCATTCTTTGAACCTTTACTCTTTGAACATTCACTCTTTGAACCTTCACTGTTAGAATCTTCACTCTTTGAGCCTTCACTCTTAGACCCTTAACTCTTTGATCCATTCTCTCAATTGGCCTCGTAATACTCGCAGACTGATTTATTCTTGCCCGGAGATGACTATCAAACATTTGTGCGTGGAAGATGAACGTTGTGTGATTGTATCCATAACACAGGGAAAATTATGTTTCCCTCCAAGGAATTGCAGATATTCTATTCCTTAGATTCTCTCATCCCTCCAAGAGTACGGTTTCCCGATTTCAAACAATAAATTGCAATTTAATCTTCTTTTGTGGCAACTTGTCACTGAGCTTTATCTCTTTATTCATCTCCCACTCACACTCCTCCGCATTAAATTTGTTATCTTCTTACCGTGCTTTGTTGTTCGCCTTGCGCACTTTATTAGTAAATAGAATTGGGACAGTAATGAGCAACATCACGCTGATTACACAAAAAAGAAGCTAATCCCTGCGGCTCAGTCTGCGCAGAGTAATTAAATCGACCTCAAGGTCAATAAAATCGTATTGTCAGTGCAAACCTTGATATCAAAATGAACGTTAAGCACGATGGAAATACAACACCTTCAACGCTGGTGTACGAGCACAAAAGATGACAACAACAACAAGGACAACAAAGACAATAACAAAGTTATCGCATTTAATAAATTTCGGTCGTTAGGAC
This sequence comes from Clusia tigrina, assembly GCA_920105625.2. Classification (NCBI taxonomy): domain Eukaryota; kingdom Metazoa; phylum Arthropoda; class Insecta; order Diptera; family Clusiidae; genus Clusia; species Clusia tigrina. The sequence goes on along the minus strand of OV050031.1, from coordinate 24,303,963 downwards.
AATTATGCTGGAGAGAGTCTAGAATACACCGTGGATAACAGTAGACAAACAGCATCCTGATTATTGTGGTGCAAATGAATATTAATCACACTGTGCCAATGAGTGTCCTTGGCGGTTGAAGATACAAAACAGGCGCTGAATACACAAAAATAAATTTTTCGTCACAAATTGTGCAAAATTGTTTTCACCCTCTTCAGTCATTTTTAAGGTGAAAGGAATAACTGAAGTAGACAAGGACGAAAATTTTTTTCTGCTTTTCGATACTCAAGAAAAAAGACAATGAACATGAGTTTCGCTTTGATGTAGAAAAAATACACTCAGAAAAACTTTCTAAAAGGCATCACAAAGCTTAAAAAGTTTATAAAGCTTTAAAGCACTGCACACACACACACACACACACACACACACACACACACACACACACACACACATGGAGTACTTGAAACACAAAAATGGAAACTGAAAACTGAAATATGGCAAACGCAACAAATGTGCCAACATAATTTCCGGTCCAGGAGTGTAAAAAGCAAGTGCCAGCAAATAAAATGCACGTTAATTATGCAAATGAATGAAAGGCACAACAAGGCGAAAGTGCAGCACAGCGTGGGACCACGAGGAGGCGCTCCAAGTGGATACGAGTGGGTCTCTCACAAAGTCAGTGTGACGTGTTGAGGTAGTTACTGGGAGGATGGTGGCGGTGGTGCTCTAACAAAGCACTTTGTTAAAAGTTACTTTGCGTATTTACGTGAATTTTGTGTGAATTTGAATGAGCTCGGCGCACGCACAGCTCTCACAGTCACGTGATGCAGCCGCGGCACGCAAACATTTAAGCGGTCAATGCTTTTCAAATACCAGAATGTGATTGAGTCACGGTTTTGCTGGAATTTATATTTGGAACAAAGTTCGCTTGTTACTAGTGACGAGAAGTGTCATCCTTTAAGGACATTTTACGGCGAAATTTATCAAATATTATTGAGGAGAATGGTACAAACGAAGGGCGGTTGATTTTAGTAATGGATGAACAAGAATATACAGAAATTAGCTCAGCCTGGGTTTGTAGCTGGACACCTTCGGCGTCTGCATGAGATCAATTGACCATGAGGCTTGCAAACATTATTTGTCTTGGTATTTAGTGCCTACAATTTTTGCTCTTTTCTGCTACTAATTGTGTCCTGATTTAGTGTAGGTCACACTTCCTTCCCTCAGAAACTTTATGGCTTTATTATATAATATTGCGTGGCTATTATTTTACTAGCGACCTGTGGTTGTATTTCGCGAGTGTCCTTCATAGAGTTTCAGTTCTTCCTAATATATATTTACTTTTTTGTATCAGGATAGTAGAACCTTTCCAAAAAATGCATAAAAATGAGATGCATCATGATGATAGAGTGCTGTTGCGACCTGAAAGCAGACACGACAATATTGTTATGGATGGAAAGTTGTTAAAATGTTATTGATGTCGGAAATAAACACATTTTCTTATTACTCCAGTGAATTGCTGTAAAATGAAATAGTTCTAATTAAAAACTGCTAAACAAAGGATTTTGCATTACTTGTCACAATCCAGTGATCGAATTGTTAGCAAAACTCTTTGTCGTAGCAATATTTTCAAAACCAGTCACTGCTGAGTGGAGTTGTCACAAATATATGAGAAGAAAACTTCAATCGAGGCTGCTAATATACGAGTATCAGGAAATGATGAGAGAAAGTAAAGACATGCCTTCAAAACATAATGTAATAATGTAATCCAATGTAATGAGTATATCACCCAGTTCAGTGAGCAGTGAGTGTGCTAAAAAACCCTCCCCCTCCATGTCATCACCTTTTACAAGCTTTTGAAGTTCAATTAAAACATCACAACTTCCCACAGCAACAAAACAGCCTTCATTCAAACTTTTGTCATTTATAATTAAATAGCTTTTAACCTAATTAATAAGTCGAAACTCTCCGGACACCATCGTTGAAACTCTTTCATCCTCTTCACCGAATGGAATCAGAAAAAAGTTGAGCACATATCGTCGAAGTGCGTTGTTGCTCCAGTGGGTGTGTGTGTGAGTGTGTTTGCATGTTTGACTCCATCCCAGCAAAAAAAAACAAGGTTTCAGCAAGTTGAACAGTAGATTACTTTACTGGTTACTGGTAATGCCTATAGGAACTTCTTCACAGGAAATACTCGTCTCAACCAGATTCAACACTAGAAAGAAACTCTTTCGCAATGTGGAAAATAATACGAGTAGCTTACACCAAGCCAGGTGGATCAATGTTCCATTGTTTGCCTACTGAAATTTTCTGCTGGGATGCTTAACTCCCGTTGAAAGTTAATGCGGCTGTAAATACGAGTAGTCCTAGTTTTCACATCAATACGGTTTATGTGCCACTCGTTCCGGCGGCACATTAAGTGCTCACATGTGTCTGAGGGTATGTCGCCAGTGCTGTGACAGAGACACGTCAACGTACACAAAAAGAGACCAGACAAAAAATGAGTTTATGGAGTGCCACTTTAACCAAAACAGTTTAAACTTATTTTAACTGCGGCCTATTCAGAATGTTTATTAATTTTTTTCCATTTTTGATTGTCAATTTATGAAATTCCATCATTGCTGGCACATTAAATGCGATTTACGAGTATTAACTCCTGTCAATAAATATTAACCAGAGCATTAAGTTTTAAACGATGCTTTAATCGCTTTGGCAGTTATGAGTGTTAATGCGTACTTCACTGTGGCGTTCCTTGTAAGTGAATTGCCTTCCAAAGAGGATGAATTCGACAGAGTGGCGGGGTTTGATTCAATGTACCCTCAGAGAAGTGCAGTAGTTAAAGTTATTTTCATAGAAAGTTCGTAGTCATTTATGTTTATTTTTGTCTATGGCTCTAGGAGCTGCTTGAAATAAATACCTTCGACACATACTCATTGAATTGTTGATGATATCAGGACTATAACTAAATGTGTTACTCGATAAGTCTTGGAATTTTAATACAATTATGTAAGCGTATTCTCGACAATTTTGTTGGAGGTTTAAGTTTTTATGTTTTTACATTCAAATTTTATAAATACGACTGAAGAATTGTGAAGAATATTACCAGCAGCCGAGGTGATAGATATGTCCTTCAAGTCTATTAATCTTCTTTAAGCTTCTATAAACATTTTTAATCTTTTGTTTAAGATCTTGCTGCAATTAGCTAGCCAAAGGAACTCTGGGCAAGCTGGTACCTTTCGTGCATAGTGAACTTTAACTATATAACTGGCTTTGCTACGAAAATTAGTTTTAAATTCATCACTGGATTGCATCAAGTAATACACACAGATTTGTTAAATACTGTCGTTTCATTAAACGTAACAAAATCTATCTGTAATTAACTTAAACAATAATAAACTAATTTTACATCCAATAAAACAACTTAAAAATGCTTCCTTAAACACTCGTATCGCTTCTGTTTCCGAGTAACAACTAAACCCTGTCGTCAAAAAGCTTCTTACTTATATGGGTTTCAGCTGCTTTTGAGGACATACTAACACCTTCCTCCAAAAAGTCCTTTACTACAAAAGGTATATCATCATTTAGGACTCTTAGCTTATACCTCAAAATATGAGAGAAATGTCATTAATGACTTTTCCCTGAAGATTTATCACCAATGACTTAACATTACAGACATTTCACTACAGACTTATAGCATTTAACATGTATTCTTGTTTAGTTATGTATACAGAAAATACCATCTGCCATAATGCACTTTTTTTCTTATATACAAATGCCTCATATTTGCAACTTGCTGATGGGTTTCTGAAGACCTTATACTACCCATACTCCTTCTCCAGGCTTCTATTTAGCACAGCGTCCAAGAGATGCCTCTTCCTCTTTCGCACACATTTGGACAATTTGACCACAATTACCACAATACCAACATCATCCATGCCCGCATAAAAAGTCATCAGTACTTATGTTGTGGTTACACATTTATTTCCCAACAGAACATGAGCCTACTCCTTCTTCGCATATCCTTGAGCCAGAACAGCATTTTCCCTTTGAGAACATCCTCTTTGAGTACAATTATTAATACACATGCCTTGCCTGCACTGCCTGCTCCACTTACAAAGCCAACAAAGGCACGAGTACTTAAACCACTCATGCAGGATATGTTAAACAACATGCAAGGACTCGCCCAGCCCACTCCTCCGACTATCAATCCCCCCACTAACAATTGTTGTTTGTGCCTTGTGCCGCTTCATTTGTTGTCAATGCCTGCGCAAATACTTAAAATAAAATAGTCTCTCGTATGATTTCAGCCATTTAGGCCAGAGTAGTGTGCGAGAAAAAATTATATGGAAATGCGAGCACAATGGTGGGTAAAAAACGCAAGCCGCATATATAAATGTCAACACCGAAGGACACGGGCCGGTCGCACTCACACATGGTAACATTGAGACTCACTTAGTACACTGTTGACAACGCCTACTACTGCCTTCGTAGCCGCACGCCCTTATTTATGATCTGCATCTATTCGCGCGAGTGTGTGAGTGAATGAGAGTGCGAGTGTGACTGTGTGTGTGCCTGTCTGTCTGTCTGTACTTTTTATGGTCTATTACGCTTTCTACTGCTTTCATTTATTATTCGAACAATTTTTCTTTTTGCTCCCTTTTTTTTAGGATATTTTTTTTCAAATTTTTTATGTTTTTTTTTTTGGTTAATTTTTTTCTGGATTTTTTCTTGTTAGCTTTTTTGAGGATTCTGTTAGCGCCCAAATTATTTAGCCGCCATAAATATATTGCTCCATGCTGGGCTGCTGCATATATACGACTATTCATTTCTCATGCTCAATGGGAGTGTCATCGCACTCAGTAAATTATGTTGCCATATTTCCCTTCATCCACTTATCGGTTACTTTTAGTTTTATTAACAAAACAAAAAAAGGAATAATAAATGAAATAAACGCGTATTTGCGGTTTTCATTTTGCCGCATTTTGTGGTATTTCGTATTGAAAACACGATTTATTTGCCTCACCACGGACCATTTTTTAAAATTTTTATTGCTCTTTTTCGCCAAGCGTATTAATTAAAAGCGTATTCCTTTGTAATATCCACCTTTCCGTGCTTCCTTGCTCTCTTTTTTCAGGAATTTCCCATTTGGCTTTTATTCAAAATTTTGCGTTCAGTTTTAATTGAATATCGTCAATATTTATGGCCTTTTATTCTGTGTGCTTCTTGCTATCATTTTATCCTTATGTGCACTGTGGGCGTTTCAGTCGGCCCCAATGATTTCGTGAAAAGATTTCCGGTGGTGATTCATATTCCCATCGAGTATTGTCTCGTATTAATTCTTTGTATTTCTTCCTTTTATTCCAGTCGAATTTATACGACGTTAGAACTAAATGCTGTACATAGGATTCATTGCATATGATCCCTTAACACTTTATAAATGCCCATTAACCTATTCTCTGTATGAGATTTTAATAGAATCAGTTCAACTCTCTTTCTTCAGTAGATATAAACATAAGATTGTTGATATTAGAAGTCCTTATTAATGTTACTCATACGCATGGAGTATTTTCCAACTTTGAAAAATTCATTAAAATTTGGAGTCGTTCATAAAGCAACTCCCCAAAATAGAGTAAAATTCCCAGAATTAGAAACGTTTTGAAACATTTAATTACGAACCATAGTAGAAAAAATAAATATTTTTCTTATACATACATTGCAGCATAATGAATCTGTAAGGGATTGGGGAGTGAGCACTAGCAACTAAGGCCTACGAGTCCAAGAGAAAACGATTTTGAAAGAAGAATATTTCAGTCCATGCACGAGGCAGCATTCAAACTCACAATTTCTCCGAGTGGTGAATATAAATAATTGATTTCTTTAGGTCATAAATTATAAGAATTTCCGAATAGTTAAGCCTTGTAACAAGTTTCGCATTGTGCAAGTCCCTTGTAACAACTTCGGCATTGTGTAAGTCCCTTGTAACAACTATCAACATCCCATTAAAACTCCCACAAATAAGAGAAGCGACTAAAGAAAACAATCACAAACTGTTACTAATTTCAGGGAACTCAGTTGTTCATTGAAACATCCAGTTATAACAGATTCTTATTGAAAACTTCTTCAGTGAATTGTAGCCTCTGTCTCACCATTAAATCCAATGCATATTCCGCAAATTGCATTTTGCCATAAGTTCGCAGAAATAACACAAAACTTGCCTTCAAATTAATTTATATTTATCAACCAATCCAATAATGGTACTCATGACTACTACAGCAGAAATTTCAATTCCAATCTAAAATTAACCTTACTCCCTGCCCATCCTCACTTCTATCCCATCCTCACTCCTAGCCTAACCTCACTCCTAGCATCTTTATTCTCTACTCTGGTGAAATAATAAACTTAATTTTAATATACCAACATTTCAAGTGCTACTCATATTTTCTTTCCAACCCACGTACTTTTCAATCGGTGCCTGTATGCAGATCAAATAGATTTCCATTTCCATTTACATTTGACAACTGCTTTTGTTGTTGTGGTGTTGAAAGTCGTAACAATTTCATAACTGAGTGCTAGGAACAAAAAATAAAAACTATAAAATTATAAACACATTTATTACATTTCCGTCTGCACCCCTCCCACCCCGTAGACACTTAGCATCAGCAACAGCAACGACAAACACAACAAAGAGCGAGCGAACGTAACTGCAGCAACAACAACAACAACTCAAGAAGCAACTTCATTCGCTTCAAGGGTATGAAGCACACTTTCAATATTCGCACTCACTGTCTGAGTTTTCTTTACTAAGTGAAATTGTTGAACAAACAAGGAATAATATTTCTATTAATGTACATGGAGACGTGTGTCTGTGTGTGACCACGCATGTTGTATGCGTGGGTGTGCAGCACGTTAATGGGTAACATATGCGCCATTGCAACTAAAACACCAACTACACGCGCACACACGAGTATATCCATTATTTCTCCCCAAAACTTCTGGTGCCAGTGGTGTTGTTTTCATTATTGAATTTTGTAAGTTGTGCTCTCAGTGCGGTAGGTGTGTGTGTCCCGACAGAAAATCGGTTAAATACTGATTTTATAGTCCACCTTCGTTCTGTGATTAACAATGTATAGAAAATCAAAGTTGAGATCTGCTATGAGGGATGATAAATCTACAATAGATGACTTCTTTCTATGACTTTTCTGTATGACTTCCCTAGATAACTTCTCTGGAGGATGTTTCTAGATGACTTCAGTGGAAAACTTCGCTGAGTGACTTCGCTAGATGATTTCTCTGGCTGCCCCTGTTAGATGACTACTACGGATTACATCTCTGTATGACTTTTCTAGATGAGTTCTCTATATGATTTCTCTGGATAACTTTTCTTTTCCATATGAGTTCTCTATATGACTTTTCTGGATGACTATTCTAGATGACTCCTCTGAATGACTTCTTTAGATGAAGTTTCTGGATTATTTTTAAGGATTACATTTCTCGATGACTTTTCTAGATGAGTTCTCTATATGACTTCTCTGTTTGACTACTCTACATGACTTCTCTGAATGACTTCTCTAGATGGCTTGTCTGGATGACGTTTCTAGATGGCTACTATGGATTATATCACCGGATGACTTTTCTAGATGAGTTCTCTATATGGCTTCTCTGGTTGACTTTTTTAGATGACTTCTCTGATTGAATTTTCTAGATGAGTCCTCTATATGACTTCTCTGAATGGCTACTCTAGGTTACTTTTCTGAATGACTTCTCTAGATGACTTTTCTGGATGATCTTTCTAGATGACTACAACGGCTTACTTTCAGACTTCTCTGGATGACGTTTCGGAATTATTACTAAGGATTACATCTATTGATAACTTTTCTACATGACTTCTCTGAATGACTTCTCTAGATGACTTCTCTGAATGACTACTCTAGATGACTTCTCTGAATGACTTCTCTAGATGACTTTTCTGAATGACTTTTCTAGATGACTTCCCTGGATGACCTTTCTAGATGACTACAACGGATTACTTTCAGATTTCTCTGTATGACTTTCCTAGATGAGTTCTCTATATGACTTCTCTGGATGACTTTTCTACATGACTTCTCTGAATGACTACTCTAGATGACTTTTCTGAATGACTTCTCTAGGCGACTTCTCTGGGTGGCCTTTCTAGATGACTACTACGGATTACTTTCAGACTTCTCGGATGACTTTTCTAGATGAGTTCTCTATATGACTTCTATGGATGACTTTTCTAGATAACTTCTCAGATTGACTTTTCTAGATGAGTCCTCTATATGTCTTCTCTGAATTACTACTCTAGATGACTTCTCTGGATGACTACTCTAGATTACTTCTCTGGATGACTACTCTAGATGACTTCTCTGAATGACTTCTCTAGATGACTTCTTTCTGGATTATTACTAAGAATTACATCACTGGTTGACTTCTCTAGATGAACTCTCTATATGAATTCTCTGGATGACTTTTCTAGATGACTTCTCTGAAGCATGTCTCTAGTTGACTTTTCTACATGACTTCTCCATATGACTTCTCTGGATGACTTCTCTGAATGACTACTCTAGATGTGCTCTCTGGACGACTTCTCTGGATGACTACCCTGGATGACTACTCTGGATGACTACTTTGGATGACTTCTCTTGATGCGTTCTATCTATGACAACTATAAATGACTTTTAATTAATAGCATTATAAATACGTGATACACTAAATGACATGCCGTTTACACCATAAAAGTTGTCTGTCATTCTAGCTGATAAGTCATTTCTATCTTCATAATTGTCTGACTGAAATTTCTCACATAGTCCATGTCAACAACAACCTCATTGATGGTCGATTAGTGCCATTTTTAATTCCTTTTTAATCACAAATGACGCGTCACCAAGCAGGATATCACCTGGCAACTGAGTTCATAATTTGATGGAAAGTACTACAGATCTTTATATTTCTAATTCAAGTTTCTATTCAATATTGACGTGTCGGCGTGATATCTGAAAATTTTCTGTTGGGATGTTTGACATTTATTTAACTCATGGACTTACTTAAGTTTGCTTATTTTATATTAAAAAATTGAAAATATTTGACACTTTTTTCCAAAGAAGGTGACTCTTGAGGAGCTTTAGGAAGTACACAAAATAATCCCTGAATTTGGGGAAAGTGGTGTCCAACTCACAGTGGTATATACTTGATACTCTGATCTATAGTGGAGTGTGATTATATATACAATGTTTTGCAGTCTCTCGTGTAATAAAGTTCAGATTATTTATGAGGAGATTAGTGAATTGATTCGTTTCAGATAGGTACAAATTTAGAGCTTGTTTTTCATCAAAATTTCTCACTTAGTGGAACAATGAATTTATGCTATTTGACAAGGTAATTTCACCAGATTAACTATCGCCATTGTTAGTCGTGGACAACCTTCTATAAGTGGAATTTGCCAATATTTTATCGGGCAATGCGAGTATCACGAATACCTCGAACCATATTGGGTTCCAGAATATTCATATCAGAGAATAATTATATTCTTAAGCATATCACAAACATTTTGTTTCAATACCTCCAAGTGGAGTTCGGGTGCTGAATCATCTATCAATGTCATCGGGCCTTTTACTTCTCCATCAGTTTTATAGAGACTTCAGTCACATAATTCAGCGTTGTTGTTGTTTAATCATATCAAAATTTTACCACAAATGGGAACTTAAATGTCAAAGAGCATAACATCCGTCCACGACTCACAACTCTAACTGTAGGAATATGCCACAATATTGGAGCAGTACAGTTTAGCGGCCGCTTTTAAAGCACTCGTTGAGGGCTTCTGGACGTATGATTTACATTAATTCACTTCAGTTAAGAAAAAGAAATGGAAAACAAAAAAAATGATTTCCATTCAAGCCTACGGGCTATAAATGAATTTTATGTACCCATAGCAACGAACAAGGAAACTCAATTTTTATGACCCTTTTTGCCTCGAGACATATAATACTCTACACACGCACAGCCACCGAAATACCCGCCCCCCCAAACACACACTTCCAAGCATAGTCCTGCAATTTAGCTCCTTCAAGTTGCTGGTATTTTGTTGCTAAAGCACTGTTCTTTATATGAGTGTGTTGGTGTTGTGTGTATATCTGTGTATGGCTATTTATTTGTGCGTGTTTGTGTGTGTTTTTCTGTATGTGTGTGTGCGTTTATATGTCGCAGTCTGTCTGTCTGTACGCGTCTACAACATTTGTATGAATTTTCAATGCTTGGCTTTAATAGTTTCTGTTTTGTTTTTCTCCTCACCGGTGTTGTAGTTGTTGTTGTTGATGTTATTCTAGATGTTGTTGTTGTTTCCTTTATTTCTGATACACTTAACACTTACAAGAACACAACTGCGTTACTATGTAAGCAGCGTACCATTAATATAAGTACCTGAGTACATATGAAGAAAAACAGAATGCAAGAAGCAAAAAATCTGTTTCCTGATCTGTGTTCTCACTCCCCTCCTATTCATGTTCATCCCTCTAATTCTACCTTTAACTCTTCCTATCATGTCCCTGGTCACCCCCTTTCCTATTAGGTACCAACTCACTTAACGCTGTATCGCAAGAATATCAAATGTACGTAGGCATATGTTGAATTGCTTTACGTAATGGCAAAATTGTTTAAAAGCCTTTTTTGTCCCGTCCTCGCTCTTCAACTGAGTCTGTTTCCATATAGCTGCAGCTTCCTCAGGCCACCCCTTACCTTCTCGCCGTCTCTCAGCCACCCTCAACTGTTAATGCAAAGATTATTTGGCAAGTGTGTTTCGGCGTATGCCAAGAATGCTGCTCTTTGCATTTGACCTGAGGAGAAATCTTTCAAGCGCCGCTTTTTTATCGTTTGTTGTTTCTTTTTGTTTATTTGTGTTTTTCTTGGTTCTTGTAATTGCAGACAGGATCGCTTTTGGAAGGACGCTTGTCCTTGTTGTTAGTGTCGTTGTCATTGTCCTTGTCGTCGGTGGCGTTCTTGTGTGTGTTTTTGCAACGGAAATTGCTGTCTAGAAATGCAAATGAATTTTAATTTTTGATTTCATTTTATTTTGATTAAATTTTCACTGGCGTCACTTATTGGCAAAAGTGTGATGTACGGGTGTGTGCGACGTGATTCGGCGTTCTGGAAAATTGCAATATTGTTTAGCTTGAAGAGTCTGAAAGGTTTTTTATTACTATGTTAATTAGATGAACGCTTTATGTGTGCTTCTATGCAAGAGAAACTTGTTGAATTTTCGTCGCATACAAGGTTAGAAGGCTGTAAGGCTGCCCCAAGATCTACTGTAAGAAGCAGTTGAAGTTTAATGTGCTTAAAATAGAGGCATTTTAGAAGTATAATGATGAACTGGGTTTGGCAACAATTCTAAGGCAATGTCGGTAAAGCTCTGTCAATAGAAGAGAGAGAGAGAGAGTGTTGATGGCGCTGAAGCAACGGAATGGAAATATTGGAAGATGCATAATAATTATTTTAATTATTATAATTATAATTATAATTAATTATTACTACATTCAAAAGATGAGGAGAAGGAGGAGACTGTGGAACATCTCTTCTGTAGGTGCCCGGCTCTGGCTAGAAGCAGAGCGGATTCTTTACTCAAATGCGCTTTAATTCTCTTACAGAAGTGTCCGGCGCGAAGCTCAAAAAAATCCTGCGGTTTATTAGGGCTACGAGATGCTTTGACGAGTAAATCAGAGTTTCGTTGTTGCGCGGTGGTATCACAATGGACCCATGGTGGTCTGAGTGAGCTGGTCTGTAGACCGGCTACCACGATAACGTAACATAACCTAACCTACTACATTCAAAACAAAGTCACTTCAGGACGCTCTCCTCTGAATATAAAGTATAATTAAAATTAACTTCATTCATAGTTTTCTACTCTGGTGTACATCCGTAGACCAGATACAGTGATATCTATGAAATATATAATATCTATATGTATTCCAAAGTAAGTTGAGTAATAGCTATGGTGGAACTATAGTCACCAGAAAGACAGAAGAAAAGTTCTTGGAGACTTGCTAGCACCTTTCTAATCAAATGAAATACGAATATAACAAGGAACAACAATACGATGTGTGATATGTTATAGAGAGCTTGGAGAATGTTTGCTGAATGAGTGTTATTCAAGCTGAAAGCAGTAATGTTACAATGAAGCCCTTTCCAGCTGGGCTATTCGTATTAAAATTATGAGAAAATTGTCATCAATCTTAGAGTAGATTGAGTCGAATCGATCCAACGAAAACATTTGAGGAGGAACAAGACAAAATTATTCCTGTACTGTTAAAGAATATAAAATTGGACCTTTTATTCCACTGAAGCATTATCAATGCTTTGACCAATGATAAATGCCACTCATAAAGGGAGTGAAGTTGAATTTCTGATAATTGGTAGCTGCGGTTTCAAAATATGATCGATGTCTCCATATCCCTAAACGAAGGTAGATACTATTACTATAGGTAACAATGATTTTTGAAACTGTAAAAAGATTCTTGAGATGAATTAGTAGAATCAGGAACGATTGATCAAAAACAGGTCCATACTAATATCCTATTGCACTTATATGGAAAAAGTTATGAGCACGTACTCCATTCACACAGTTTTCTCCTGCATTTTAAGAAAACTTTCACGGATACATGGAAATTGACATCAATTTGGGTTTTCTAGAACTTCATACAGGGAAAAATAGATAAAATCCATCAGACTAATATTAAACAACACAACACCAAAGGTATAGAGTCCAGGGGCAGAGATACATTGAAATGTAAATTTTGCAGGAACGAATTAAGTCAACGCCTTATCATTCACCATCTTCAAGCTAGTTAACCAAAGTGTCTGGAATGAGTTGAATACAGTCCTTTCCTATTTGGTAATATACGTATTTCCATCATGTTGATTTGTACCCATTATACTCGTGCCCTATGCATCACTAAATATATGTGAGCTGACAAGTACAATAGAAAAATTGAATGCATGCCCAGAACAGGATTCATTGACAACATAAAATATCTTTAAATTGATCGGTAAGCGTTTTAAGAAGTAAATAATTTTAAGAACATAGGAGGAAACGTCATGAGACTCATAAGATTTTGTATTCAGAATATAATCATGGTGGCAAATGAGAGTTTCTGTATTCAATTCTTTTGAATCAAGACTCGTTCTCTAGAGACCGAGAGAAAATGGCTTTAAAATGTGTGGACAAGTATAATAAACAGAAATATCGTGCAGGATAAAAATGAAAAACGGTTCAAAATTCTTATACAATAATAAGTATAAAAGAATAGAGGAATATAGTAGAGAAGAGAGAAAAGAATAATAGTAAAAATTAAGATGGAAACCGATTTCAGTAGATGAAGATTATCAACTGTTGTCATGAGACAAAAAAACTGGAGAATACGGACCATTGTCATTTTGGGAGAATGCTCAAAACTTCCTTGCTCCAGTTATGAGTAATCAGTCTGAAATATGGAAGCTTAACTACTTTATCGTCATATCACCATAAAGTCTGGTCAGAATTCACTGGAAAATAGAATACCTCTTCTATGGCGCTGCAACTCAGATAAAATCTTTGGAAATGTTTCATTGTGTGTTTGACGAAAAATACACAAACCTTTGAGAGACTTAAAATACAGGCATTCCTCATAACTTTTCTTTCACCCAAGTTTGTTAAAATCGTTTCTGTTTCCTATGTCACCAACATTCTTACAAACTTCTGATACTCTTTATACACATCCTCACTGTCGAGTTGTGATGGAACCGATGGTTTCTATAGAGACCTTTGAGAGACGTAAAATACAGGCATGCTTTATAGCTTTTCTTTCATCCAACTTCATTAAAATCGCCTCGTGATTTTTCTAATTTCCCTTTCCTATATCTCCAACATTCTTACAAACTACTAAAGCTCTTTATACACTTCCTCACTGTTTAGCTGTGATGGAATCGATGGTTTCTATAGGGTGGTGCCCGAGAGTTTATCTGAAATTAGCAGGTGATAAGGTGGGCAGAAGACAGAAATATGAATAATGCGAGTCTTCTACATGAATTGCTGAAATGTTGCATACAAGACTGGATTTGATGTTACCTCAAAAGAGTCAAGAGCCTACTAAGCCTTCCTGTTATCAAAGTATAGTGAGACGAATCAGTTTAAAAACTTTATTGATTATTCGCATATCCTCTATTTCTCTGTTTAAAACAAATGCTCATATTGAAGTAACCAGCTCCATTCTTCAGCTCTGGCAGAAGAGCTCTAGAATCAATTTAACATAGTCTGGAGGCTATCGCTCTACTGTTCATTAATGTACTTCCAATTTACTTTATATGTTTGACAGCTGATTAACTAGTTTTGGCACCTTCTCAATTGTTTTCTGCTGCCAATTTTAATTAAACGCAAATTTCAAAGGAAAAACTTTCTTTGCACTACACTTCCATGCATACCCTGCCATATTACAAAGACTCCACTTTTGTTGCTATGCAAAAAACTTTGTGAAGTTTATAAACCCAAAATTAAGTCACTGGCGAATCCACTTAATGGGTAGCAAATTCAATTAATCTTCACCTTTTGTTGCAGGCATTAAAATCTTTCCTTTTTTTTCATTCTCGAAGTTCAAATAGAAAAGGAGTTCACTTAATTGCAAGGCAACTGAAACTTTTTCCTACTTATTTTTCTTTTTCATACTCTTTTATTCATTTATTTATTTCCTTTTTTCGTTTTCATATATTTTTGAGATTTTCCGTTTCGTAAATATAAACTTTTTATCAGTTTTACGCCCTCGCACAACAAAAACAAAAATTAGAAAGGAGAAAAAAATCACTAAAAAGGATACTAATTACTTTGTTTGAAATTAAAATGAGAAATAGTCTGAAACAACAGCACGAACTGTCCATGCTGCTTAAATAATGCAGAAAAATATGTGAAAAGGATACCGAGCGAACGCAAATATAACAAGAAATAAGTGAACGAGAGAAAGGAAACAAAGATTTGAATAACAAGGAACCCTTTTGAAGTTTGCGGTACGTTGCTAGTAGCGTCGCGCTGCAGGCGAAGTCACAAAACACCAGCTTAATAAATGCGAATACAACAGAAGCGGCAAAAAACTGAAACAGCAGCTGCTAAATTTCCTAAAAGTATACTACATTAAAAAGTAAAAAAATACAAAACGAAATTGGAAGAAAGCTAAAAAAAAACGTTGATAAGAAAAGAGCAAGGAAACTGGCAAAGGAAGGAAGGCGGAAATATTCTTATTTTATAAGCACATCAATCGATAAACACAATGCAAATGATTAATAGCAATATTACTACTGTGTGAGCCTTAGAGTCCCACCCATCAAAAAGTCCAGAAAAAAGTGGTCCAAAATGAATGGAAATATCCGTGAATCCACGGGCTGAATTTGGTGGGGTTGCTGGCCACAAAACATTTTCAAGTAATAATGACCGCGATTTGATCATTATTATCTCCGAGCTCAAATTCCCCCTTCCTTGTCACATTGTAATATACGCGCTCGAGCTGGCAGGACGTCCACCTGAGGTGGCTGAATCAACAGCCGTCAGTGGAACAATTCCGCTCGTTGGGCTCTGGCAGCACACAAATTGGTTTTTTGTTTGTTTCACAATATTTACTTTTTGTGACTGATTTGCTTTTAGTCATTTGTTTGTTATTTCTTTTGCGGAGCTTTGCTTTCACCTGCCGCAAACCAGCAACTGGCAGGGCAGTTAAACTACTGCCAATGTCTGCGGTAATTTCGTACCCAAATTACAACTCAAATATTAGCATAAATGCACGATTTATCATAGAAAAAGGATTTGCTATGTCAATTTAGTGGTATTTAAAGGATTGGCGCAAATTCCCGCTCAATTTGTGGATTTAACATAGCTATTAGAGGGTAATAGTTCGGCTCCCACTGCTTACAGGAAGGAAAGACTTTATGGTGATCGAGAAAATCAATCATAGATTCACAAAGCAGCAGGGTATGGGAGCAAAAGTTTGTGTAAGGATATAGGTGAGAGGAAACTATCAACGTATATATGCATTCTGTAATATAAAGTAGAAGGAGAGAAGGCACAATATCTTAGAAGATTGGACACTAAGAAAGGCTTTATCAGTTAATTTAACCTGTTACTCATTAGCATCTGAATAATTAGGAATCAGCAGTGATTAGAACTTGGAAATAATGTGACGAGCAAACAAAGAACCCCCGTAATTCTAGAGAATTTTGAGCACTACGAAAGGCTCTATCTGTTAATATAACCAACCACTCATTAGGATCTCAATAGAGTTGAAATCAGCAATGATTAAATATTGAAAATAATGTGACTAGAAATAGGAGAACCCCACATTTATAGAGAAGACTGCTCACTAAGATAGGCTCTATCTATTAATTGAACCAGTTACTCATTAGCATCTGAATAAAGTAGGAATCAGAGATTAAAACTTGGAAATAATATGACGAGAAAGAGGAGAACACCACAATTCTAGAGAAGATTGTTCACAGAGAAAGGTTCTATCTATTAATTTAACCTGCATTTCAATAGTGTTCAAATCAGCAGTGATTAAATATTGGAAGAAATGTGACTAGAAATAGGAGAACCCCACATTTATAGAGAAGACTGCTCACTAAGATAGGCTCTATCTATTAATTTAACCTGCATCTCCATAAAGTATGAATCAGCACTGATTAAAACTTGAAAATAAGAAAGACAAGATCGACCATAATGGAGTCCTTCAGCTGTGATACGCAGGTAAGAGAAGCCTTCTTATCCACTATTCAATTTATTGATTCATTTATCCCCCTTTTACACCTTTTATTACTGTTTTGTCCAAGGTCATTGAAATAAGTTCATTATAAATGCATACTAAGACCATTATTTGTACCCTCCAACTTAGCTTCAGTATTGACTCAAAGTCGTAAGGATATTGGCAAACCGAATTTGAACGCACTTCTCATGTTCTGCCTGTTTCGACATACGAATGATTGGTTTAAGAATATTTACAAAACCTTAAATCAGACATTGTTAGCGTCAAATTTGTAGACATCAAAGATGTTTATATAGCAAATTCCCATAAAGCTGAAGAAAATCTGCGTTCTTCCTCAGTAAAGTAAAGGAACCGAGTTTACTTTCTTAACTGGTGGACATTCGAGTTTATGGTCTAAAAAATTGGTTTATAAATAATTGAAAAGTCCTGGCTTTATGTTGAAGAAGAAGTCAATTGATCATTTATAACTAAACAGGAATAAATGTTGATTGCTATTGAAAGTCCACTGCTGTTCACTTATATTCAACAATTTATAAACAAGGAGTCATAACTGCGTTAATCCCTATTATCACAGATCCTTTATTTGTGGGTTAAACTTCACAATGTGATAACCCAATTGAATAGTAAAATGTTCCTTGGATTCTAAGAGGCAAATGTCCTTTATCACTTCAATATTCACATGAGTTTTGAGCTATGTCGTTAAGGCAACAGAGGGCTGACAACTAAGTGCTCTTAAGATGCAGACTAATATAAATAAATAGAAAGATTGTATTCAAAGTATTGAAACATTTAGTTTGAGGGTTAATACTCTTAGATAAAAATTCGATTGATATTTTAAAATAAATTTACTATTGACTGATGCTTTGTTTCAGTAATCACTTTTCCTCGCCTGTTGGACACCATTTTTGGTTCTGACCAATTCATTGATCGCAACACCAAAATAACGACCTCGCTTTATATTCACACACAATGAAAGCGATACTAGAAAATAAGCCGCAACACCTCTCCGGACCGGCACCCTACATTCCTGAAGCAAACTTTGTTTTTAGAATGCCACAAAACCAAAGCTGAGGCCAACAGTTATGCGAGTGCAACTTTTGTCAATACAATTACAATACTATAAGCATACCATGAGGCGCCCTAACCTTTTCAGCCCTCTGGCTCTCTTTCCATTTGTGCCTCTTCCAGGGTACTGCCTACGCACTGTAACTCAGGCCATTTTATTGACAGCTTAAGTTTTGTTTCCCACTTTTCGTTTTGTTGACTTACCTTCTTTTTTTGTTGGTGTTGCTTTTACTGCTGTTGGTGTTGTTGCTGTTCTTGTTGTTGCTGTTCTTGTTGTTGTTGTTCTTGTTGTTGCTGTTCTTTTTCTTGTTGTTGCTGCTGTTGTTCTCTGTGACAATTCCTGCCTTGATGATTTTATTTTTCCAATTTCTATGTTGGTCAGCACAAAATCATGTGATTGAAGTGTGCAGGAGCAAGGCTCAGGGGCGCGGGGCGGCAGCTTTAAAAGATTTTGCTGTTTTGAAATCTTAACGGTAAATTGGAATTTTTGGTGCGCAACATTTGACAAATCACACAAATCCACACAGATGCACAGACGTGTAACCTGATATATCCCTGCTGAAATGTAAGCAGATTGCTGTGCTTTGATTACACTCTTGGCGGGTGTGCGTTGTTCTGTTGTCGTATTTGCTGTAAATAGGTGCGTTCAAGGGAGCCGGGACTAACTGACTTTTACGGTTCTGATTTGGGTCACTTTAATTTGATACGAACTTTGATGCTTAGCTGAAGTTGCTAGTAGCTGAATTTTCGCGCGAATTTCTAACAAAAATTTCCTGATTTGTGGAACACATTTTACTCCTTACACTCCTTTTTTTAAATTTGAGTTTTTAATAGTTAAAAATCATGCTTTAAATATAATTCAGTTGTATTAAATTACAAATCTTTCACATCGCATTTTGCTCTTTTGTAACACATCCAATTGTTGCGTTAATTTAATTGTACTTTCCGACACCCAAAAGCATGCTATCAAAATAGGTTTTGTAATTTTCAGCTCATTTAACACTTTGTTAATTAAACGAGCATTTATATAATTACTGGATTTAGAAGTTGAAATTTCAAATCGTCAGTGCACCTAAAAATATACTGTGATTTAAAGTTGATTTAAATTTCAACTTAATTAACGAAACGACTTGAATTTCTGTTGATGTAATATTTTTAGTTCAATTCTGTAATTTTAATATGAATTTCAAATTTATTTGTAAATGTGGCGCCTAGAATTATGCCACATTTTTCATTATGTTTGGTATTTTTATATTTACTTGGAAACAATTTATTTATTATATTCTTGCTGCTTAGCTTTAATTTTTAAATTTCAGTATAGTTTAATGCTCCTAAGAGTCTGCTATGGTTTTTCCCGTTTGGTGTATATCGTTTATTTCTGCACTATTACTTGTATTGTATTAGTAGGCTGTTTTTACCATTATTTCTCTTGGTTAGCTTGAGAGGTTCATTCATGTTGCGCCTGTTGGTATGTAACACTATATGAAATTTAATTAAATCAAATTGTATGCGTAATAATTATTTACTTAATATTTATAATTGATTTTTCACTTCAACACTCAATTCGTAATTGATTGAGAATTTAAATTTTAGTACGGCCAAAAGTATGCTACATTTTTATGCTTAATTATCCCAGCACAAAATACAAATAATTTTGTTTTAAATTACTTTTAAATTAAATTTGTTTCCAATAGTTGATTTACGTGATTTATATTAATGCTGCCTAAAAGAATGCTACGTTTTCGTACACACTTTCGACTCAGTCAGTACACAAATTATAAATATGATTCATACAATTTTATTTTTAATTTATTTTTAATCAATATTCAATTGATGGGATTTATATTATTATTTCCCCTAAAATTATGCTTAATTTTTTCTGTTTTCGAATTTAATTTAACCGATTATACCGATTATACGCTCTTAAAGTGTTGTTTTACTTGAAATACATAATAGACCGCCTAATAATATGCCACATTTTTTCCCTAAATCTACTTGTATGCTTTCTGCTGTTACATTTTTAATTCGTTTTAATTTTTTTGTTGTCAGCTCGGCTGTAATTAATTTCTCTCACATTCAACGTGTTGAGCGTACCCTGAAAAGTATGCAACAATTCTTTGTTTGCAATTAAAAATTTATTAAACACTTTGCCACATGTTTTTCTTGCATTTGCCCTCTTCTCTTTCACTTAAGCAACTCATTTAGTCATGAGCCATATTTTCATCGCTTGGCTATATCAATATTTCATGAGCCACATTGACACAAATAAAAGGCTAATGCACTTTAAATGGATTACTTGCCACTTCGAGCTACAGTACGGTTAAATTATGCACGTACACTGGACACATTTCTCATAGTATAAACCCGTGTCAGAAACGATAATCATATGTGTGCACTTGTATGCTTCGAACGCGGCTCTGCGGATCAACAAATGTATGCGGGCAGGTGCTGATATGCCGTGGCATGAGAATTCGAATTTTTGTGTATTTGAATTAGCGACATTGTAAGCAGCTCTTAAAGTACGCTCAAGTGTGGCTGTGTTACATTTCGTGGCAGGCGTTCATGGCCGCCAGCTTGTGCCACATAATATTGGGACGACTTTGAAGCCAACACTATCGACAATATCACCGCTCTATGCACAGGTTTCGTACTCTTATCACAGATTCAATACTTCACTTGCCTTCACTTTTTTGTGGCTTTAAATCTTTAAGTGGCCAATACCAACAACACAATGAGTGCGTGCCGTGTTGATTAAGGCATTCAATGGGAAACAGAGTACCGCAGAAACTACACAAGATATCGCTAAAACTGCCGTTAGCACATACGATACGTTGCACGACACACGAAAGGATTCCAACGACTGAGGATACCGTCGCGTTGTTGTCGTTCGTTGGGAAAAATCGTTACCGCTGCAAGGAAGCACGAAGTACGAAGCATGCCACGGCACTCAGCTAGTCTGTGAGTGGTTAGCTTCCAACTGGCAAGCCATGTGGAACGCGTATGGGGTTCGTATGTGGACGGTATATGGAGTTCGTTTGGCTGTGCCGCTATACTCTGAGCTTGCTCACGCATGCTTCCTGTGCTTTTGTTGGGAGTTTGGAGTTTTGTACTCTGAACTACACGAAAGCTTGCACTCATCCGCTCGTTTAGAGTGGTGTTTTTGTTGTTACGTTCCACTTTGGTAGGCAATCAGCTGTTCAAGTAGGCATTGCGAGAGTGTTTTCTGCTGGTTTTTCCTTTGTGTGTGGATTTAAGTCAAGTGGTTTTTATGTCGAGCCATGAGTATAAATATATGTGTGTATATGTGTGTGTTTGTGTAAGTGTACATGTAAGTTTGTATTTGTTTAAGTTTATTTATTGGCAGTTATGTGCGGTATGTTGTGGAAGGTAATGGTTCGTACAACACGAGGTCTTTCTGTGTTACATTTAAGAGCATTTGGCATTCGCTGCTCCTGCTTGCGACATGCAACTGCTGCCATGAGGAGCGTTAGGCAATGCCAAAATTTATGATTCTTCACACTAAATTCAGTACAAACGTGTTCAGGTGTTTCTGTGTTGATTGACCTGAAGGGCAGTGCTTGCTTTTATGAAGACATTTACCGTTTTGAATTATAGTTTTAGTTCTTAAATTCATAATTTTTATTATAAAATTAATTTAAATCTTTTAGCTATTTTTAATTGTAAGTGTGCTTTCAGTAATAATTCAAATTTTTTGTGGCCTATTTTTAGGCTTCAATTCTTTAAATTCAGTTCTTGTTTAGGAGTTGAATTTGTGACGTTTCAGTTTCTTGTGGTATTGTTTCTAAACTTCCCAAAATACACTCACACCATACGACATATTTCTTCTCCTAAAACTGTGCTACAAAATTTTTACTCCTACTTTGTTGGCCCTTGATTTTTGCTGTAGATTATTGGGTCTACGGATTTAGCGGATCACAAATTTCATTTGAAAAGTGTTCTATGAATTTTTTTCCTGATATTTTATTCAGATTTATATTTTTGTGCGCCTACAGCGCTACTTTAATGTGCAACTACTTTGATTCGTTCATGTTTATTGAATTACCAAAATTGCTAATAATTTATTTGATGCTATTTAATTTAACATCAGTTTTAGTTAATATTTAATGAGCTAAATGTGTTTGATTAGCCTCAAAGTGTACTTTAATATTTTTTTCTGTCCGAAAGCATGGTTTTATTTTGAAAGTTTTTGCTCACTAAAAGTTTCCGTAGTACTAAATTAAATTGCATTAAAGTTGAAAAGTTATGTGAAATTAGCAATGCAATCATTTCGCCTAAAAATATGCCGGCAAATATTTGCCTGTTTTTTGAGTGATGAAATATTAATAGTTTGATATGTAAATATATGATTTTTTTCCTTGGTTGTAAAGCAAACTGATTTAAATCACTTAATGGGGCATGCACCTAAAAGTATGCACTAAATTTTGTTCATATAGTATTCAATGCATGAAACCAGTAACTAGTGAACTAATTAGTAAACTAAAAGTTAGGCATGTGTTTATGAAGTGCGTAGCAATATTCACTTGCGCCCGCATACTTCTTAGCTCACTGGTGGACTATGCGCCTGTAGGTATGCTAATCATTTAGTTTCTGACATAGTTTGGCTACAAATTTCCCTAACAAGAAATTAAGTGAAATAATTTCCATAAAGCAACACAAAGTATTCTTCAATTATTTTGAATCCCTACGCCTAAAAGTCTGCTGGAATTTATGGCGCTGATAATATTAGAAGTTTGGACTTATGAGCTATGGAGGGATGTTGGCAGAGACGGATACGTCGAACTCCTTGTGACAATTTACGTTCCACACATCAATTGAGCGGAGTTGTTGTTTACGAGTGTTTGCGGGCAGAGGATTTCTTGTAATTGAATGCCACTACTCAGCGTGCTCCGGCTGCGTCTGGTTATCTGGTTCTCTCTTCCTCTCCGAACTTCTCGCGCTCTGTGTGGATGGTGGATGTTGTTACGTTGTGCTCTGCGTTCTCGGGGCCAATATATTTTATTCATCTACTATAACTTTATTGATATTATCGCACCCTTAACGGCCAACGCAATAACTTCTACTCGCATATCTCATCGTTTTTCTTTATTTTGAGGCTTTGTGTATGAGTTTGCTGGTGTATGTTTGTGTGAGTTTGTGTGAGTAAATCTTAGCTTTTTATCACACCGCACCCTGCACTGTTTTGCTTTTTCCTCAGAGTGGTGCTCGGTGGCCATCTACACGAGCTCTGCCAGCTGGAATGCTGCGGTGACTCTGCAGACACGCACAGGAGGATGCAGCAGCAGCAGCGGCATCGCCAGCGGCATTGTCGGCAGTCTTTAATTTTAACTCCCACACGAAATTAGTTGTTGAGCATTTATTTTTTTTTCTCTATTTTATTTCTGGTGGTTGTCTTCCTTGGCCTGGGTTGTTGTGTGGTCAATTTTTCTTCTTTTGCTCACTGCGAGAGCCTGACTCTGGGGATTTGCGCGGAGCAGTCGACAATCACGAAACAGGCACAGCTAAACTGAAGCCTGAGCTCCATAATTCCGACTTGCGGAGCAGCCTGTTAAGCAGAGTAAACTGGGGTAATGCAGCCAAGAGTGCGGCGGCGTCCACAAAAAACCACTGCAGCGGAGTGACTTCACTTCGAATGCCGGAGTTGATCTTTTGTTTTGGTTTTTTTCTTGTTTTTTTTATTCACTGATTTTTTACGCAATTTCCCGAGCTCGCGTAAGAATAAAAGGAAAGTTAAAAATTGCCAACTGAACAAATGCAGAAATTTCGAAATTGGGCACAACTTTTAATTGGCTTTTACGCTGCAAATGGGCGAAGCTGCTTTTCTGCGGTTTGTTGTTGGTACAGCGAGCGTCGTCATCGCACTGATTAAAATTGGCACTTATTTTTATGCATTCCCATACATATGCAGACACACAGAGGACTACCCACACTCCTACCGAGATGAAATTCTGGCTTCAATGATCGTTATTGGCGCGGAAACTCAATTAGTGGTAAATAAGTTTGTGCGCATATGGAACAAATACATACCTCTGCATATGTGTCAGTGTTTGTTTATGCGCCTCTAAGTATGTGTGTGTGTCTTTGGTGATTACAAGCGACAAAGCATGTAATGTGGAAATGTCAATGAAAAGGTCAAACAACCTAAAAACAAGACACACAAACACACAAAAACATACTCATATACATACTCATATACACACACACATCAACACTCATAGTTATGCACTCACTCGCTCTTTGCGCTAAGCAACTAAGCAAGTACCTCGCGCCGCAAAGTATGCCAGCAAGTATTAGCATACAAATTGTTAATAAGCTTTGGGAATTACTTTGGCAACTTTGCTTCTTTACTTCACTTGCTTGGCGTTGTGCTGTGTTCTGCTCTGCTCCCCTCTCCTCAGTCTTTCCCTCCTATTCTTTCTCTCTCTCTCTCTCTCTCTATCCCTCTGTCTGATTCACAATCACACCAAGTAACTTAAAAATAACAAACAAAAATACAAGGAAAATACACAAAAAACGATTTTTACGCCATGATATATGCAACGCTTCGCAAAGCAAAGCATACAATTTACGAGAAGCGTATCAGCGATAGCCGCATTTCCTCTGGAGACTCTCTGGGGAGGCACCACAGCGCTGCTCTCAAAATTATGCTTATTACCAACACAGTTTGTTGTAAGACGACTCCCTTCAATATTTTGTGTTCATTTTATTTATTTTGTGTGAGTTTTTTACACAATTTTGTTGCTTTATATTTACTCGCTTGCCGCAATGCTGCCGTATGTGTGGAAAGTTTTGTAATAATGCGACATAATGATTGGAATTTTGTTGTTGTGGTTTATTATTTACTGTTGCGGTGGTTGTTGTCTGCTACACCCCTGGCTAGGTGCGAATGTGGAAGCAGTTTGCATACCATACATTTGCAGCTTGATAGGTAATGAGCTGAGATTACCTCAGCTGGATTGGGCCACAAATGTTTGAAAGTGATTGAAACTGCTACTTAGTTACACAATTGGCAGTATTTACCTGATGGATAGCTTCAGTATGCTTTATAGAGTTGGTTCAAAAAGAATTGTACAAATTGTGAACATTTTGAATAGTTAAAAGCCCTTATAACGCTACCTAACTTCTTGAAAGAGCGAGGGGTAAGTTTGATCCATTCTGGAGGCGCGAGTTCTTTAATACGAGTTCTCTAATAAGAGTTCTCTAATACTAATTCTCTATTACGAGTCCTTTATTAAGAGTTGTCTAATACTAGTTCTCTAATAAGAGTCCTCTAATACGAGCTCTCTAATATCAGTTCACTAATAAGAGTCCTTTAATAAGAGTTCTCTAATATCAGTTCACTAATAAGAGTCCTTTAATAAGAGTTCTCTACTACGAGTTTTTCTAGTAAGAGTTCTCTAATAAGAGGTCTCTAATAAGAGTTCTCTAATATCAGTTCACTAATAAGATTCCATTAATAAGAGTTCTCTAATAAGAGTCCTTTAATACGAGCTCTCTAATATCACTTTACTAATAAGAGTCATTTAATAAGAGTTATCTAATACGAGTTCTCTAATAAGAATTAATAAGAATTATCTAATAAGAGTTCTTTAATGCGAGTTCTCTAATACGAGTTCTCTAATAAGAATTCTCTAATAAGAGTTCTTTAATACGAGTTCTCTAATACGAGTTCTCTAATACTAGTTTATTAATAAGAGTTCTCTAAGAAGAGTTCTCTAATAAGAGTTATCTAATAAGATTTCTCTAATAAGAATTATCTAATGAGAGTTCTCTATTACGAGTTCTCTTGTAGGATTGTGTGCTCTACTCTGAGCTCCTTCGTTTATTCTATGTCGTAGTTACACAGAGGATTGAAGCCAGTATTTGAAAAGACTTTCTACAATAATTGAAAAATTTGATTTTTCTTTTCCAGGAGTTTCAGAATTAGAAGAATATGATGAATTGTGTCAAGTAATATGTTGTAGCTTGCTTGCCTTCCTAACTTTAATGAGGGAACTTTAATTTAAAGGTAGATAACATTTTTTCGAATTATCCGACGAAGGTGGGTGAATAAGTGCCTCCAAATTACAACAGATTGGCGTTTTATTTACTTCCATAGAACTATTACTAATCCTTTGATACAACTGACCTCCAGTTTTACAAGCAAATAACTCTTAGCGTTGCAGTACCCTATTTACAACTACACTACACCTGAACTATTATCACTACTTCTATCCTCTGTAGTGGTCATTCTAGCACGTTCTGTGTTCATACCTAATGAAGTCAGATATTAAGATACAGGATCATCACACTTAAAAGGAAGTTAGTCCGAATTTACTGTTAGAGTGAGTGTTCTTCTGGAATGATTCAAAGCAATATTTGGTTTTACAGATCTGGTCCTGTGTTGATTGTTGCTTCTTGTCCATTCCTATTCACATACGAGAAGTACTGAAACGAGAAAACCAGAATGAGGTGTTAGCTTAGGTTAGGTAAACCAGGTAGGTTGCGAGTTACACAAGATGCTCTTGGAGGCCCATTGGCCCATTGTGATACCCGCTTTTAGGCGGGGAAAGACACTACACAAATTTTGTAGTCTAAAGGACCGTTCAATTTCTAGTTTGTCCGAATAGACCCCCGCACCTGTCCATCTTTGACGCGTCATTGAAAATGGTCAGGTCATTTCCTCCAAGGGTTGTCCTTGCTTTCCATTCCCGCCTTGTTGGAAAGTTAATGTTGTAGGTTGTGTTAAAATCCAGAGGTATTGGCATGGCATGACAATCAGTACTAAGTTCGAATATTCTTATGAGGACTGTGTAATAGACCGGGAGTGACCGTGTACAAATTTTGGGCACATCCTCTTTTTAGGAATGTTATCTACGGACTACTGTACTACTGTTACCTACGGACTACTGTACTATTGTTACCTACGGAATACTGTACTACTGTTACCTACGGACTACTGTACTACTGTTACCTACGGACTACTGTACTACTGTTACCTACGGCTTAGTTGGGTGCTCCCTGGTTTGTGGGACTAAAAGAGGTTTTAACCATGGGAATGGCTCCACTTATAATACTGTCAAAACATGCTTTCCAATACAATTATTTCTACTTCCACGAGTCCTAAATAGACACTTATCTGCTACCGATAAGGGCCTGACAGGTGTTTGCGAGGCCTATTCGGTCAGCCAGTCTAACCTAATCTATCCTAGAGTTATGTCATTCCAACGTGCGTATCTGGTAATTTTTTATTTACATGAATAGTTGTCGAAAGAGCTTATTTCCTTTGAAGTTTTGTTAATCCACCTCTCCTTTCGTCTCTCCCCACCTCTCTCCTTTCCATCCTATCTATTTCTCTCGTCTGTGATTTTCAATTTGAGTACTCATGTTGGCTTCAGTATATATTTTCAGTGAAATGCCGGCAATATTCACCTTTCACACTGCAACATAATCAAATTTTAATTAGTTGGCACAATCACACATACACAAACAACAACACGCATACACCCACACAAACAGACAAACTCATATAGTTAAGAACACGCACTCACACCTGGCAAATGCGAAATTGCATTTTGTGTGGCAATTCGTTTGCAGAATTTTGACAATGCAACAATGCCACCTTGGCCAGCCGCTGAATTAAGGTGCCACACATACACACAACGAATTGTTTAATCCTCTCATGCACACTCTCTCACACACATAAATACACACTCACACACACTCACACACACCCCGATACACGAGCGTAGAACAATGAATACAAACACTTTCGGAATTTGAATTGCAGAGCGTTACTTTATTGCTTCAAGTTGAAAATATAATCAAACACACACACACACACACACACACATACACACTCACACATCCAAACGCTCGTATATGTTCAGATATAAAAATACGAATAAGAAAAATGCACGAATGTGCCTGCAGCATGAGCGGCATACTGGCATGCATTGGGTCGGGTGGGGGCGGTGACATGTGGGTAGGGATTGCACGCAAGCAAGTGAACACTTACAAATGCTCCAGCCAGCAGCATGTGTTTTTGCTGTAACTGCGGTGCTGCTACATTTGATTAGAATTCCACGTTGAATCAGTGCAGCAATTGTGTTGCGGCGTGGCAGTTGTTAGGGCTGCTGCCAGCGCTGTTAGTGCTGCTGTTGCGGCACTTGTGCTACACGTAGAAAAATGTGTTTTACATGCGCATTTTTCCCGCTCCTCGACCTTATTTTGCATAATGCGCACCCAGCCTGCCTCGCTGCCTCGCTGCCGCGCTGCCTCACTGTCGGTCTGACTGACTGACTCACCCAGCAGGCAGCGCTCTGCTCCCTTGCAGCTTCTATGCTGCAAGCGGAAAATAACATTTGACTAGTTGTTACAATTGCGCGTGGAAATACCTACTTCAAAATCGAATGGTACGCGTTTTCCTACTTTGCTTGCGTGCACCCTGCAGAAAATGTGACTAACTGTAGTTTAGTTTTTAAATTCTCAAAATACAAAAATTACCAATTACTCTTCATCTTCTCTCAATCGGCGCTGGTTTTCTTAATCCTGAACTATTTTGCATCATTGATAGCAACTCTTGTAGTGATATCAACTCTTGTATTCACTGATAAGTAATTAGAGAGCTGAAAGCCCTGAGAGCTAATGCTCTTTTTCTTTTGTTTAATAATAATTGTATTGTTATTTTTCACTTAGAAATTAATAAATAAATAAATAAGTGATTAGTGTTGTTGTATCTTTCGTTCTATTGTAGCTAATGGCGCAAGATTCTAGAACGGTCTTCACTATTTCGAACATGGGAAATGAGTACAAACAGGATATGCATGCATCGACAGTTGTTCCCAAAGCTACTTGGAAACTAAGGTGATAAGTGTGATATCCTACATGAGAAAATATAGTAGCGTTATTCTTATTACTAATGGACTTAATCAGATAGTTCTAGAACTTCTCTAAATCATAAATAAAGAAAATCTCTAAGGGGGTTAGTAAGGGGTATCAATGAATGATTTTCCTTATAAATTGCCGACTATACTGATATGAGTGATATCCTGAAGAAGTGAATGTGTGATAAATGAATAGAAGAAATAGTATTGGTGTGTCCTTCGTTACTAATTAGTTCCGGTGCATACAGTTCTAGAGCGTGTTCGGAAAGTGGAAGTCATTATAAAGTGGACGTCAACATCGGTGGTCGATTTCAGTTGTGAATTGTCGACTGTAGTCCTAAAAGTGATTTAGAACTAACGTGAAGCTTATGAAATTCTTGTCGTGAATAAAATATTATGAACTATTCTGGGGCATGCAGAGACCCTAAAGACACCTTTTCGAGTATTCCCCTCTAAATAGTTTTTTTCCCAAGTATATTAGTTATATACCACTTTTCATACTCCATTCCTCCACTTTTGACTCCCAATTCCCCGTATCCACATCTTATCTGCACAGTGACACAATCCCCACAGTCTTTCGGTCACACCTCCTCTTCAACTGGTATTCCAATGTGCACTATATTAGAACCATCATTCCTATCCTTCGAGTTACTCATATGCCAGTCTCCTTTTTCTTAGCTTCAAAACTACTCAACACTTTCACTGCAGGGTACTCGCACTTCTCTGTATCTGCACGAGTATGTGTGCGGTTATATTTATTCATATATTTGCCATAAATATATTTTTAAAAAGCGTAACGCTGTTCTCGAGTGCATCTTGTGCATGTGTTCTCTTCCCCCAGCTCCCTTTGTGAGCGTGCGTTGAGTGCGGCATACTTTTTGGCGCTTGATAAATGCGCAATATTGACACATATTTCTCAATGCATGCAATATGCGGCGGCACATGCGTCTGTGTGTGTGCGAGTTGTGCCTTTATTTTGCGTGCATTTTTTTCCTCCACTTGTCAGCCCAACCGTACCCGCCCCCCTTCCCCTTGGTTGTCTTGCTCGATTGCTTTCCTATGCCTGTTTTGCCTGCCTTGCTTGCTTTGTTTGTTTGCTTGTTGTCACTCAAAACACAAACGCCGCACTGCTGACAACGCTTGACTACGTCGTGGAGGGGGTTGTTGGTAGGGATCTCGGTGGCATGCCAGCGGATGGGAAGGCAAAGAAAATATTTTAACACATGCCAAGCGGAAGTTCATTCATGGTTGCCAAAAACTGTAAAACTCTTTGTGTGTGTTTTGTGTGCTCACAAACATCTTTCCAAACGCCGTGCACAGCTCCGCCGCATAAGTGTGTGATGTGAGCCTCGCGCCTCGGCGCGTTTGTGTGTGTGCAGCTTTTTGGCGTTCGCACTTTGCATGTGGCTAATGTCAGTTTTATGCGTTTTTGCCAGTTTGCGCTAAGTGTCGCTGCATTCGTGGTCGCCGAACTTTTGTCTGTGAGTTGGGGTTTCCTTTCTCTAAGTGGTTGTTTCGCTACTCGCTCTTTAAGCGGGTTGCTGGTTGTCTCTCGAAATTGTGTCAATTTTTATACATGAAATGTATCCAAATCTGCTGCGAGTTTAACAACAAAAACTACATTAGCTGGAAACATTTCCTTTTCTTCAATGAATTATGAATAGAATATTATCTTCAGAGACAAGAAACATTTTAGGCTCAACGGGTCTGCAAATAAGTAAAATGGTCTGAAAGGAATTTTCAGAAGATCTTTGAACCACCTTTGATCACGAAAAAGTCTCTGCTGGTGGCAGTTGGTGGCGGAGTTGGAGGGATCAATGCAACCTTCTATTACAAGAGCCACAAAGATACTTTTGAATTTTATTACTGAGTAATCAATTCCAGTTGAAAAGCCTCTTCCAGTGTTATTTTAGGGTAGTCCAAAAAAATAAATATATATAGGGAAAAACCGTATAGACGGGAGGAGGATTTAGCGGAGTTAAAGTCCCGCACTGACGGGGATTGGACTTTAGATGGTTTCCTCGTCGTTAAATATAAAGAAAACCTCTCACTCACTCACTCATTTTGCGCTAGTTATTGTTCCCTGAATACCGAAACAACTTAGGCCCCTCAAATTCCAAGTTTGTCAAGTGCCAAACCCTTTTCTGTAATAATAAAGTACAGGCTTCAAAACTTTGGCACCATTTTTACATATTACCCTCTTAAAAATCATCACTTTATTTGAATTGTCTTTTCAGTGTTGGTTCCAGGTAGGTAGGTAGATAGGAGTGGCCGCCTAGTTTGCCAAAAGCACACTTGACACATAATGGCCCATTGTGTTAACACGGTGTGGTGCCGTTCATGCACTGACTAAAAAGTTCTCTTACTTGGGATGGTGATAGTCAGCGCAAGGAGAGCGCCGTTGGTTCTAGAGTAGTGCAATACTTTTATCACCTATTCCAAGAGTGACTAAATACTTGGAATACTTTTGCTTCCCAAGTTACTTCAGTTGAATAATTACTGTCCAGAGTCACTGCTTCATGAGTGGGTGAATCTAGTCAGCTTTGAAAGAATTGGGTCCAACTTATGATATAAATCACAGAATAAAATCACAATAATTTGCAGATGAAAAAAGTATTAACTTAACAATGTGAATCCAAATTAAAGTGCATTTCATCACTTGGATGTATTCTTCCAGTTCTTTGTTTTGTCACATGGTCAACAATTGTAGTCAGTTAACTTGAAATACTGCAGTAAATATGAGAACCGACAATAATCACTTAAAAATCTCCCACACAGTTCACAGAATGATTCATAAAACACAGTTCAGACAATCATCGAACTCCAAATCACTGATTATAATGACTATGATTGATAAAGAGGCTCCCTCTTACCGCTTTCCCTACTTCAGAATCTTTTCCTCACTTACTTGGGAAACATTTTGGGATCCAGTTCTAAATTCAACTCTTCAGAATACCTCAAGTTAGAGTTCTCTCGTCACAACAGTTCTTAAAACTGATTCATAAAACACAGTTCAGACAATCATCGAACTCCAAATCACTGATTATAATCACAATGATGGATGAAGAGGTTCGTTCTTACCACATTCCTTACTTCAGAAATTTTTCCTGTCTTAATTAAAAAAAGTTTTAGGAACCATCTTTGAATTGAACTCTTCAGAAGTGCTCATGTTAGAGTCCTCTCTTCATATCAGCTCAGAGAATTGATTCATAATACCCAGTCCAGACAATCATTGAACTACAAATGACCGATTATAATGATTATGATTGATAAAGAGGCTCCCTCTTACCGCTTTCCTTACTTCAGTAGTTTTGCCTGACTTACTTGGGAACAGTTTTGGGATCCAGCTGTAAATTCAACTCTTCAGAAGACCTCAAGTTAGAGTTCTCTCGTCACAACAGTTCCAATAACTGATTCATAAAACTCAGTTCAGACAATCAATTATAGAACTCCAAATCACTACTATGATGACTATGATACGAGACTCACTCTTACCGCCTTCCTGACTTCAGAAGTTTTGCTTGACCTACTTCAAAAGTATTTTGTGATCCCTCTCTGAACCCAACTCTACAGAAGTGTTCATGTTAGACTCCTCTCGTCTGAGCATATTTACTTCAACTGAACTGTACCTGGTTAGAAGAGTAGCACGTTAGAGGTTCGCTGACCTGCCAATGGGTGTGGCTCAATTTAGAGATGAAATTTCGAGAACGTAAATATTTATTATTTTAATAGATCCAATAGCCAGGCCAATCAACCAACGGGCCACATTGATGTTGCACATGCAATCCACGCACCACGCCAGCTCTGGCAATCACCGCCCACCATGACCCCATCATATGAGCAAATTTGCCGCGATAAACTCCGCGTCAGTAGTGCAGGCAGCACCGCATTGAGGCCATGCATGGCGCTGCGTGCAAATTGTGTGTCATCGTAGGACGGCCGCCGCCGCCTTATTGAATCGAGCCAGGATACGTGCGGACGCGCTGAAAGCGTGTACCGATGATGTTGCTTTTTATGCATTAAAATGTAATTAAGTATGCCACAAGCGGCATTAATTACAATTGCCTTGCCGCTGCAAGTGCCGCAGTGCATGGGGTTGTGCTGTACGCGCATTGCCGTCGAGTGCTTCCGGCCACCGCAGCTACAGTGTTGGGAGCTAGAGTGGTGGATACAGCGGGCAACGGAGGCAGCCGGCAGGTCCTAAGCCAGCGCAAAATGACAACACCAGGCATGATGATGTTGCGGCTGTCGAGAATTTTAATGCAAGTTCGAAGCGATCACGATTTTTGCGAACGCTTAGATTACGGATTAGTGACGGTCCCTCCAGTGCGGCGAGCTCACAGGGCGCCACAAACGGGTGGCAAGTAAGGGAGCTCCTATGTGCGCCCTGCCGCCGCAGCCGGCTATTAAAATTCATTTTAGTTTGGTAATTAAAATGTAAATACACTCGCTGGTGGCACAAATTGAGTGGCTGAGTAGTAGGCAGAGCCGCGGGCTGGGGACATTTGCCAAAAAGTTTTTAATGTCCTCTTCCGGATGATTGTCCTTCCTGGCACCGTCGTCGTCTTGTTGTTGTTGGTATTGCTCTTGCTCAGCGGCAATGGGAAAACTTTTGTCTCTGCCAGTAGTCGTCTTCAACGAGTCAGGGCAGCCAGCATCGCGTAGCTCGTCTGATGAACGCCATCAGGCAGGAATTGATAGCCGCCACACTCGCCAGAGACATTAAATTCCAAATGAAATCTGTGCAGTGAGCAGTTGTGACGTTGTGGCCACCATTAAGCGGCGCTCCGCCACAGAGCGAGGCCTCCGTTTTACGAGTGCGCGCTGCCATCGAAAATATCAACAAAATGTGACGTTAAACATCAATTGTGCGTTAAATTTGCACAGCTCGGTTCTGCTAATTGCAGCGCAATGTGTCAGTTTGTTTTGGGCTAACGGAGTTGGCAGGGGTGTCAGTGGGCTGGAGGCTTCGTTCCATCACAGGACGACCGATGCCTGGGATGCCGGCCGAAGCGTTGAAGGTCAAATTAATTGCGTTAATTAAAAATTCAATTTGAAATGCTTGGCGGCTGCTAATTTGATTTTAAACGCAACGCTCACTGTGACTGTTGAATAGCTCAAGGACAAAAGGTTCATTAGGACATGTGGCCGGCGAGCGCAAGGATTGAGAGGCGGTCGTATGTTTGCTGGCGTGCCGCGGTAATGTTGTTTACTAATTGCGTGTGTTGTATTTATCCCCATTTTTCCAGCCCTTCGTTAATTGTATTGGCCTTATGCTTTATTTATAACCCACTAATAACTGCTTGCCATGACAAGTGCCTAGAAACTGCTGCATACCTTGCGGCGTTGAACAGTATTTGTGAATAATTCCGCGTTTGTTTGGAAAATTAATTAAACCATCAACATTGTAGTAAGTTGGAGGGCGTGTGTGTGCTTGCTAAGTTAATTGATACTAGTTAAAGGCAATCGAGTGGCTATTGAAGCCGCCTTAATGGTCATAAATCAGGAAGATAGGAGGGCGTGTGGCATGATATTGACATAGGGGATAGTGGGAGCGACAGTCATTAAAGAGTTGTATGTCAATCTTTGCGGCCCTTTACTCCCCCGCGGAGCCATATGAACATATATATATATATGTCAATCTAAGGTAGAAAAAGGAAAACACTCTGGAGGAAGGAAGTAGCTTGTTAGGGTTGGCGGAAACGATGTAAGGATAGTAGGAATGCAGAAGTCAATGATTGACAATAGTTTATCCTGGTGTTTTTTGAAGTCAATGAAATCATATGAGAGTATTGAAGTCAGTGAAATCATATGAGAGTGCATAGAAAACGGGCGATTTAATTGATTCCTTCACACCGTTCCAATAATTTGAGTGCGTTCCAATAACTTACAGTATGGTACGTTGAAAAATAATAAAGGAACTAGTTCCGTGAGCTTCATCCAATTAGTCTACAAATACAGTTTTTGATCACTAACTCCACTTGTAAACATTGTTCGAAAGGATTGGTAATATTGCTTCCCCGGGTGATTATCAAAGGATGAGAGCCGGATTGACTTCCCTAGTTCAGAACGAGTATAGAATGGTGTGAGAGGCAACATCGGCTGAAATATTGTCCTGTCATAGAGATCCATTTAATCAAGAAGGTAATCGAAAACGAAATAGAGGAACAAATAGACTGTGTGACAGGGATGAGGGATAAAGAGGAGACGAGGCACTAATTAAAGAATTATACACTGACGGGAGAAAATAAAAGTATAGTTAAGAGACAAGAGAATAAAGTCACAATTATTAATACTTGGAAATGGAAAGAAAATGTGGAAATAGCAAAGGTAAAGAAGGGAAATGCGGTGATGATGCTGGAGATACTGTATTGAGAAATATACAAATATTAAAATGAGAAACTGAGATAAAGACAGAATTAGACAACCAGAAACAGAGAGAGGGAGAGAGAAAAAGAGAGAGAGAGTAATAATCAGTAATAATGAGAGATACGTAGATAGTGCATACAAAAGGTTTACAATGAGAGAATCAGAAAGCCGCTGATTGAGGGAGACACAAAAATACAATTAGAGGATAGTGGAGTAGTAACGACAAAAATACAGAGAGAAGAAGAAAGTCAGATAATGACTTCAGCAACGGAATGGGGAATGTATAGAAGCCGAAAAACAGAGACATGCATGGGGAGATACTTGAGAGACATATGAGAAACATACGAGAAATATACGAAAGGTTCACGGTGAGACAAAGAAAAATACAAGATGTGATGTACAATAAGAAATATAAATAAAGACACAGAATGATAATGTTAGAATGTCAGAATGATAAGGAAAAATACTGAAAACTATCAGATATAATAAAGGCTATATTATTCAGAGACTCAATAGAGTCCAAAGAGCAGCTGGTGCTGGCATTGCGGGGTGCCTGTGAGCATGTCCTTTGGAGGCACTCAATGTAATACTATATCTTCTCCCGATTGACCTTCTCATTAAAAATTCGGCCTGCAATAGTGCACTAAGGTTAAAAGCGACGGGTTGCTGGGCTGAGCGACCTTACGATCATGGTAGGGTGCTATATGCAATGCCGAGGGAACTAACGCAAATGACAACAGACTCCATAGTACCACAACTAGACTTTAAAAAGAACTTCACGGTTAGATTTCCTTCAAGAGAAGAGTGGTCAAGGCGAAAATTTGAAACGAAATATGATGTACCCATTTATACAAAAGGGTCCAAAATGGATCTGGGGATAGGCGCTGGAGTGTTTTCAACACACACTAACATCAATTACAGCACACGCCTACCTGATGAGGCTACAGTTTTTCAGGCAGAAGTACTCGCAATCAGGGAGGCGTTTCGGCAAATTACTGAAGGACATTACAAGGTTGCCATTTTTGTGAACAGCCAGGCTGCTATAAAGGCTCTGCAGTCAAAACCATCATCTCCAGGCTGGTCAGACAGAGTTGGAAGGATCTGAGAGCGCTGGGTCTTCATGCCGACATAACAATCATCTGGGATCCAGGCCATAGGAATACCGATGGAAATGAGAAGGCTGATGAATTGGCACGCAGGGGGCCTCTCTCGACATAACCTACGAGGAACCAGTATCTGTTTCTGTGCATGCGATCAAGAGGGGCATCTACCTGCATTATCTCTCCTTGGCGTGCAGAAGATGGAGGGCACTTACAACCGGCAATACATCCCGGGCGACCTGGGCAGTCTACAATATATTTAGGTCAAGGGATCTTATAAACAGGGAACATAGAGACACCAGCTGACTTATGGCGGTTTTTACAGGTCACTGGCGAGTAGGTACGCATCCCGAGAAAATGCATCTACCGTTCATTACCTATTGTAGAAGTTGTAATAATTCGGACAAGAAGGAAACAATAACTCACTTTCTGTGCAAATGCCCAGCTCTGGCGGCCGCAAGAAGTAGAGCCCTGGGAAACTATTTTCTAGCAGGCCTATCCGACCTCTCGTCTATAAAACCGAAGGATCTTCTAAAACACCTATATTCCACCATGTGGATCTAGATAAAAAACCATCTTTTTCCAGCGTTTAGCGTCCTAAGCAAAGTGGTTCAAAAAACAGCGCTAAAGCGCTCATTGTGATTCATGCAAGGATGGCGTGGACAGCCACCTGAGCCAACCAACCACCAACCAACCACCAACCAACCTTACAGATATATACATGGACACACTGAATGATAATGATAGAGTATAATGAAAACTATTGAAAACTCTACAGATATATTCATAGACACAATGAATAACGTTAGAGTGCATATATAGAAAAATACAGCAAACCTCAACAGGAATATAAATAGGAGTAAGAGATGGAATAGGATTATACAATAATTGAAACATTTTTTTAAGAACCAGCACGAGATTCCTATTAAGCCTTGGTCAACGAACCATCGTTATAGAAAAAAAAAGAATATTATTAAGTTAGAGCAGAGACTGTCATATTGGTAGGCAGGATCATCTGATCTGATGCACACACACACACCGAGGAAGACTGAGAAATAAACCCGCTTGTAGACTGGATTACTGGACAGTTAAAGATGAGACCTAGATAGTAACATTAGCACAGCAGAAGGAAACTCAATTTCCATTTGAGTGCTTGACTACATGGAATTATGCAACTGCCACGTGCAACATTTTGTCCTGGAAAGTAATTTGTCTGATTTTCCCTTCAATTCGCAGTTGCTTTTTTCGTCCTTACCAATTTTACTTCCACTTATTTTTATTTATTTCCCATTCGCATTAGCCGCTTAATGCGGCATAATTTTAATACATTATTCACATAAAGATACGCCTGCATGCTTTTAGGCGCACAAAAGATGATTTCCCCGATAAGAACAAGTTCCATAGATAGATGTACTTGTGCTTTCGCAGATAATACGCCGAGCTTAACAAAAAGTATGTACAAATATTCTTCGGCAATATATCATGTATGTACATCAACTATTTAAATATTGCATACTTCTAGGCGCTCATGTGCTGAAAGCTAGTTTGGCAGTTGACTGTGTGCGAGACAGTGTGTGTGTGTGTGTGTGTTTTATTTCGTGTTTTATTTTTTACGTACGCTCAAGCCAAGTGGAAATTCAATAAATCGCTGTGTAGTCAGGCAAAAGCCAAAAAGGAAATAAATTTACTACAGGATTGCGAGAGGACGCAAGGAAAAATGCTAAGCGCCGCAACACAGTAAAGCCTAAAATAAATAGTAAATAATATGATTTATGCGCAATGCGCTGCAAAGTGGAGTTCAGACTGTGCCGGGTGTGCTGGGGACTGGGTAGGCTGCTGGGTAGGCTGCTTGCTTGGTTGGTTGGTTGGTTTTTGGGATTTCGTTCTCTGACGTTAATATATACGTTAAAAAGATTTGTTTTGCGGTTTGCACACACACACTCTCACACACTCGCAGCAGAATGCAGGACAACGCCTGAAAGCCTGCTTGTATGCAGCGCAATTGTGTTTAAATGCAATTTCCTGGCCGTCTGTCTGCGGGCAGTGCAAATACCAGTGGAGCCCCACTTCTTCAACTCCTTGTCACGTGGAATGTGTGGGGAACATTCCGTAACTAATAATGGTGATGTAATTGTTTTACGCCATTAAGTGACAACATATGCGAAAGTGACTGTTAAGCATTAATCACGGGTTTGCAGTGTTAATAAACTGGACATTTGATGAGAGTGCAGCGGAAGAATGTGGCTCCACACTCATCAGAATAATCGTGTGATAATTGTGACGCATGAGTTGTAGCAAATTTATGCACATTCGATAAGTCATGCGAACGGAAATTGAATTGCCAGTGAAGCGTTAACAATGCTTTAGGCGAGATCTCCAAGAAGAATTAACATTAATTGCCAACAGGGAGATTTCCTTTAACTATCAAAGTCCGCTCAAGGCCTCTGCAAACCAATTTTTTGTTCACTACCGCCCTCTCGTACCTTTTCTGACCTTGGTTGCCAATCACTGTTTCTCACTCACTCAGTCTCCCTCTCTCTATCTCTCTCTCTCTCTCTTCTCATTATTTCTATGTACACTCCCGTTACCTCCTCCTCTGCTGGCTGCTCATAATTGGCATTAAGTGGCTTAAATTATGGCAGCCTGTCGCTCTGCACTTTATTACATGCTTAAAGGAATTTCTGTGTTGTGCTTTCTGGTGTCCTTAAATAAATTCGCTGTAATAATTCAAATTTTATCAAGAATTTATCATAAATTTGCAGTAATAAGTTTTAACGCCGTGATTTATGCTATGCAATTGCCTATTTTTTCTACACAATATTTTCATAAAATATTTCTGCGTGTGTTTTTTTTCCGTCTGCTTCAACTGGAGTCATTGACAGGACGCTTTCAATTTTGCTGCGACTGGGTCGCAGTTGTCGTAAATGGTCCTGGCTGCCAACATACGCTGCTATGGCTGCCTCGGCTGCCTCGGTTGCTGGTGGGCAATTGAAATTTGCTGGGTTCATTTTTTCACTCAGCTTAGCGTTGTGTTTATGCTTATTATTTATAGCGTATTTTTATGAAATACGTAAAATTGAGACGAATTGCTTGTTCGAAATTAATATGCTCAGATTCATCGGCAGATCTCTTTGTTAGGCTGCTGCAGTGGAGCCTAGGGGTGCTCTATGGTCGTGATGAGAAGTGCAGAGAAAACGATTCAGCGCAATGTTGCTAAGAGATGGAGCAGAATACTTTCATTGACTGGAGCCAGTCCCGGGGCCTTCTTATGATTTGTGGCGCCTTTATTACTCGTACCTTAATAAGAGATGATGTTGGTGGCTCGGCAGTAGGAACATTTTAGTATTCAAATTGTGAATATGACTTGTTCTTGATTGGCGTCAGATATTTAACACAGGATTTTAAAGTGGTTTCCATTTTTAGTTTGCCATTCTCTGACTTTGTTAACTATCTCCTTTTGACTGATTTTATTTACTACTTTCTTCAGGAACGAATCCATTTTCTAGGGAGTACTTCATCAGTTTCTGTAATCTTTGCATTGAAGGTTTGATTCTGCATGCATCTTACTACATTACTAGTCAGAAAGATTTCGAAGCAGTTCTCTATTATTTCTTCCGTTCTAACCAAAACGTTTCAACTTCTTCTTTAGTCCACCTTAGGTAGGTAGGTAGGTAGGTAAGGCGGCCGCCCGATTACAAAGTATTAAACCAACCTTACAGTTTTATAAAGTTGGCTACGTCCCCATTCTTACAGGTTGCGGGCTCTGTCAGGCTGGTTAAGAAAGGAACCCCGAAGATGTGCATTCTTCGTCTGGATAAGGATGGACGCTGACACATAAGCATTGCTTCTTCTTCTTCCTCAGCACCACAACTATGGCAGAGGTCGTTAAAGGGCCAACCCAGCCTAGTCGCATGCTTCCCCTTCATGGAATGCCCCGTCAGCACCGAAATCGTAGTACTGATGGACTGGCGTCCAAGTTGAAGCAACTGAAACGTACGATTCTTGCCAGGTTAGCGTTGAAATATGGCAAGAATTCTATAACAAACATGGTAAATCGAGGTGGACGTTGTTTTACAGCCGAATGAATTCTGGCAACATGGTTAGAGAACCATGATGATCGGGGACGTGAAACAGCTGTTCTGGTAACTTGGAAAACACACAAAGTAAGAAACGAATGACTAGGTAGGTAGGTAAGGCGGCCACCCGTAGTGCGCACATTGACAACATTGACCCCTTGTGATACCGCATGAGACACTAGGTCCCATCTCATTCAAAGGTCCAGCCATTTGGAGCTTTTAATAATGCAGTTGATGGAGCTAATATTTTTTTTTGAGATATCTCCCAAAGAGTCCAGAAAGTATGCGCCTAGGAAAGTGCGCCTCCTTCTGGACAGCTCTGGACACGTGTATAATGGACTCTTCCTCCTCCTCGTCCATGCAACTCCTGCAGAAGTCTTAGAGGCAATCCCCAGCCTACACCTGTGAGTGCCAAGAGTCCAGTGACCAGCTAGGACGCTAATCACGGAACCTATGCTTTGTCTATTTAGCGGCACTAGGTCCTTAGAGCGCTTCACATTTATCTCTTAATCCACCATTCTTTCGTTCATTATTATTCGTCTTTGAATTGTTTCATCAAAATTATATGATCCTGCAACATTTCATAGTAATTTATTCATTTTTTATTCAGTGTAATACTTGATTAGTTTCTTCTGTGACCATTGTTCCGTCCTCTGTTAACTAGTTTTCCTCTAGTTAATTGTGGTTTATTCCATTTGGATTTCCATTTCTAGTGTTAGTCTTCAGTTTGGATTTCCATTTCTAGTGTTATTCTTCAGTTCATAGTGTTTTATATATATTTCTTTACCTCAGTTCTTCTGTATTCCCTTAGAATTATTCCTTTCTCTGTTACTGAGGTCTTCACTATTCAGCCAATCTTTGTTCCATTTGCCATTTTTTTTCAGTTTTTAGTCATTCATGATATATTATTCAGTGTAGCTTTGCTACTGATTCTTAGTTCAGGGCTAATTCCGTCACTTGCAGGTTGACTCATATTGTTCTCCCTCTTTTTGTTTCATAGTAATATTATATTCAGTAAAATAAGGATCTTTATTATTAAATTGTTTATGGTTCCGTGCATTGTGAGAAGCCCTTTATAATTTATTTCACTTTCATTCTAAGCTGGCTCTAATGTATTCCTCAATTGTTTAGTTCAGTATTAAGAGTGTTCGTAGTTATAATCTTCATTCTATTTCAGTTCATTCATGTTGCTAATGGAACTATTTTTTAATAACTTTTAATCCAGTTCAGTATTATTCCTAATTATTTGTAGTCAATTTGATACTCTATGCTTCGGTACGGTAGGATAAGTCTTTCTATTAATTAGTCCAGTAAGAGTCTGCACATTCTTATCCAGTTCTAAGTCATCCATTCAATCCACAATCAGTCTAGTTATATTCAGCTTTAAACTTTTTATTTAGTTCTCTCTATTCCTTTGTTCCATTTTCATAAATTCAGTATAATTTATAGCAATAGTTTCCTATTTGTTGATCACTTGTCATTATATTTCTATCCCTGTCCAATTCTATCCCTGTCCAGTTCAGTCTTGTTTAGCACATTGTCATCGGTTGAAATCAGGAGAGGAATGGATTTTGTCTTTTTCCATCCATTTCATATGTTGATAGATGTCTTCATAATTGCTCCATTTAAAAAATAAAATTAATCATCTGCGTGGCATTCTCTAAGGTGAATGCATGAGTTCCTCAAGATTAGGGATTAGTACTCCCTTTTGGGATTAGTTCTCTCTTTTGGGATTAGTACTCCCCTTTGGGATTAGTACTCCCTTTTAGGATTAGTACTCCTTTTTGGGATTAGTACTCCCTTTTGGGATTAGTATTTCCTTTTGGGATTAGTACTCACTTTTGGGATTAGTACTCCCTTTTGGGATTAATACTCTCTTTTGGGATTAGTACTCCCTTTTGGGATTAGTACTCCCTTTTAGGATTAGTACTCCCTTTTGGGATTAGTACTCCCTTTTGGGATTAGTATTTCCTTTTGGGATTAGTATTCACTTTTGGGATTAGTACTCCCTTTTGGGATTAGTACTCCCTTTTGGGATTAGTAGTCCCTTTTGGGATTAGTACTCCCTTTTGGGATTAGTACTCCCTTTTGGAGACCATTATTCCCGAACTAACACTCCTCTCTTCTCTTAATCTATGACGTTGATTCTGAATGCATTTCCATTATTTTGAATACCAATGTATTCAATTTGAGTGATCCTCGATTGTCTCGTCGATGCTTTTAGAGAACTTCTAGTGAAGTGCTTCTGAATTATTTATCACTACTTAAGTTGAACCATGAAACTCTGTTATATTTAGTGGCATCTCTCAATTTTAGGACAAAGAAGGACGTATAGTTTTTCTAAGGTTGGACTGTCTACAGCGTTCTGGATTCTCTAAACTATCACTACGTCAGTAAAGTTTCTTCAATTATTTTAGTCCAATTTTTAGTTCACCTTTATCATTTCTTGAGATGTGATTTGTTCAAGTTGAGGATAACAAATTCAAGAAGTCTCTCATGTATTTAACGCTGGCGCTCTCGATGGAGCTCTAGTGCTCTTACAGTTCGAACACCTTAGAAGCCTTCATTCTGTTTATCCCTTTTCTTCTCATTATTTCAAGCAGGTGACTGCTACTCGCTCATCTTCAGACATCGTAAGTTACGTGGATTCACTTGGAGGAGTTTAATATGCAACGGTGTGCTTGAATATCCTCTGATAGTGAAGAACGGAAATTGCTTTTAGAGCAGCCCAACAGCTCCTTGTCAGCCCCACCAGAGCACTACACTCGCAGCTGGCCATTTTAGAGCCTTAGTTACGAGTCTATCGATGGCTGGCATTGTCAGAGTGCTCATGCACTCGTATCCTTTCTTCTGGGCTGTACTGTGAAGTTTATGTAGTGCGATTATATAAACAAAATATTTCACGCTCCCACTGACACCCACACATTCACATACACTTGCAGCAAATGGCTCTGCACTATCTCGTATATGGTGTAATAAATTTCATACATAGCCAACTAAGTTAGGATTTCCTTTTGTGTAAAACATCCGCTTCCGCTGCTTACGAGTATAATGAAAGGATAGCTACTCATGTACAGCGAAAGGGATTCTGCTGCTGCTACTACTGCATATGTGTGCGTAGTGTATACTCTGACTGTGTATGTGTGTGTGTGCTGCTAATTGCTTTAGAAAACTGCTCTCCCCCCGCATTACACTAAAATACAATTTCTAGCATGACAAAGGCGACAATGAAAGGGTGCACAATGGAGTGTGTGTGGGTCTGGGTGCGGCTGTGGGCATCAGTGGGGGTCTGTGTGTCGATGTGGGTGTGGTTGCGCGTTCAACTTTCAAAGTGTTGATAATTTATCGCGCGCGATTATCTCAACTGCTTGCAGCAGCCACTCGCGTTTTATAATTTATGCATACACGCATTATTTGCAACTTGTTTGCCAACCCCCTCTCACTCTCATCATTCCCCCTGACATAAACTAGTTGGTGTCACTAGCTCCCTACCTCCCCGCCCATGCATTTCCTATTCGCATAAGTTAGACTTAACTCGTTAATTGTGTTTTAACAGCAGGAAACGGAAATGGATGCTTCTCCATTTCCCCACATTCGCGCACTCCAGCGCCGCTGCGAGCACTTCTCCTGCTAGGAAATGCAGCTGCTTTCAATTAAGTTGAGCGCTCGTCAGCTACAAAGCGCGAGTACATCACAAATTTCGCCTTATTTATTCTGTCTCTTTTATTTTCTGCCTTGTTGCAGTATGCGGGCCGAGGGCGGCAGGGGGCGGTTCCATATGAATTTCCACTTTCGGAGCAACTTTTCCGCTGAACTGATGCTCGCTCACCCCAAAAGCGATTTTCTTAACTTTAATTTAATTTCATCTTTTGTTGCGCAGTTTTTTTTTTTGCATTTTTTTAAATGTTTCTCCACTCCGCTGAATTGCTGCATGTCAACAGTGGAACTGAGCCCTTAGCCGCCCCTTGAACGCGCTTTCGCCGTTCGGATAGAATGGGGATTTAAGAGGAGAGTGGGGATTGAGAGTGTATTAAATTCTTGAAGATGGCTTGGTAGCGCAAAACAACAAAAGGGAGAATGGGAATTATGATGTGAATGAATTTCAGGACTCTGCCTTGCTCCCACTCCTCAGTACTTTCAGCTAAATTTGTTCACTTTTTTATATAAATTTCTTATTTATCTCCTCTCATTTCTCTCTAAGATTCTGTGGTCTTCTCGAACTTTCCCTACTGTAATCTAATCTTCTGTTCTATTTTGTTCTCTTCTATCGTCTTTACCAAAGAGTATTTACGTTGTATATTGTCTTTGTCTTTACTACTCTGATCTACTGTTCTAGTTTATACTGTTGTACATATTCTCTTCTATAACATTTTCTAATCTTCTTCCCATTTCCTTCCTCTCTTTATTGACCGTTCGTTACTTTCCGACATAATTATGTTATTTACCTCCTTTTCTTCTAATTTCTACTCCTCTCTAAGCTGCTCTAATTTTCTCATCCCTTCTGAATTGTTATCTACTTTCTATTCTGTTCTATACTCTTCTATACTTTACTCTTCTATTCT
This sequence comes from Clusia tigrina, assembly GCA_920105625.2. NCBI lineage: Eukaryota > Metazoa > Arthropoda > Insecta > Diptera > Clusiidae > Clusia > Clusia tigrina. The sequence continues at coordinate 24,259,148 of OV050031.1, read as the reverse complement.
GTTCTATACTATTCTATATTTTACTCTTCTATTCTGTTCTATATTCTTCCATACTATACTCTTCCATACTCTACTCTTCTATTCTGTTCTATATTCTTCCATACTTTACTCTTCTATTCTGTTCTATACTCTTCCATACTATACTCTTCCATACTCTACTCTTCTATTCTGTTCTATACTATTCTATACTTTTCTCTTCTATTCTGTTCTATATTCTTCCATACTCTACTCTTCTATTCTGTTCTATACTCTTCCATACTCTACTCTTCTATTCTGTTCTATACTCTTCTATACTTTACTCTTCTATTCTGTTCTATATTCGTCCATACTTTACTCTTCTATTCTGTTCTATATTCTTCCATACTCTACTCTTCTATTCTTTTCTATACTCTTCCATACTCTACTGTTCTATTCTTCACCCTTTCTCTACCCTTCTCTACTCGACTCTCAACTTCAAGACTGTTCTATTCTTCTAGACGTTTTCTAGTATATTAAACTCCCCTTCACCCCTCTACTTTCTCTTCGTTTCTCTTCTTAACTCTCTTCTTCCATGCATATACCTAGCACCTCACTACAACAGCTTCGCGTCCATGGACCTTACTTTATATCCTATATTGAATTCTTAATCTCTTAAATCGGGAAATGGGATCAGGTGGAGTGGGAACAGTTGGTGTACTGGATTCCTAGTTACCATCCCCACATACGAGGATGTGAGCTAACTTTGTTTACTTTACAATCCTGAGTCTTTTTAGAATTGGAATTTCTCCTTCTATGCTACCCCAACGACTTTCCCGGATGTGTCAGCAAATTGCATACTCTGTTTCCCTGCACTGCCCTACAAAAAGGACACACTCCCTTTTCCCATCATAGCGGCATAGCAACCAGCTTGAAAGACGGACCAAGTGCTAAAGCACAGTTACGACAATACAAATGTGCGGATAGAGCCACAAAAGCGCTGCCCTACGAGACCTTTTTCAAATGAATGTGACCTTTATCCTGCATCCTTCATCCTTTCTGCTCCTTTGTCATTCGGTGTGCGCACAGTTTGACGCTTTAAGTTTTGCCTCAAGGCATTATTTGCGGCTTAATTGGCGGTCATTTTTATGCGTTGCTTTAATTTTTGATATACACATTCATGTTGCTCCTTGCACCCGCTCATAAGCCTTATTAAAATATATTTTTGTATATTTCTCTATTTCAATGCCAATTTTTGCTGCTGGTGTCCTTCAAATTAAGATCCTTGAAGTTGCTTGAATTGTGCGAGTACACACACAAAAAAAAGCAAATAATGAAATGGAAAAAACAAAACATTACGGACTGAATTATTCATGAGAGGCGACGCGGGCAACGACACCCCACAATAATATCAACACCAGCAGTGGCGGCTTAAACACACCCACACAGCCACACCACACGCACACACACTACACGCACACGTACGCAGTAGCACTGCTGACATTTGCGTGTAAAAAGGTTGCCTCGCTCAGTCGTATTTGCTGCCAAGTGAACTGTTCCTGCCACTCAAACGAAATGTCCCCAAAGTGTGACTATCAAAAATTCAAAAGCGCTTGCAACACTTTTTCCCCTCCACCCCGCTCCATTGCTTTCCTTTCTTTCTCTGTTTCCCACCGTTTGTTTTCCCTACTTTTGTGTGTGTGTGTGTGTGTGTAGCGTTGGTTTGCTCACAAAAATTTACTTAATCATTTATTAAAACTTTTATTAGAAGCGCATTACAATTACAATTTGGGCCGCCTCCACCGCCTCGTGCCTCCCTCGGCCGTCTTCCAACTCAATTGAGCCTCTTACTTTGAAGCACCCACCTTTAAGTGGGCTTCGGGGAGCCCTAAGCGCTTATTTCAGTTTGTCGCAATTTGCTTAGATTTGGGGCCGGCGAAGGAATGGAAGCTTCGCCTCGCTTGTAGTTTAGTCTGATTATGTGATTATGGGCACCCATAAGCGCTGATGGCGGAAGTTTAATTGCGCTGCGTGGCAATGGTCGAATTAGAGGTGATTGATCTTTGGAGGCTTACGCCATTGGCCTATTTGGGGTTAGGGCACATTTGAAGTGCCAACTGAAGTGCACACGGCTCGTTAAAAATGTAATCACCAACTTAATGCAATAGTTAAGCCGAATTAAAGTTTGACCTCATTAGTTGGTCAAGGTTGTTGCTGGAGAACGAGGAGAACAACATGTTGTGGGTAGGTCAACATTCTGGAGTGTTTTATTAAAAGACTATTTCCTGATTACTCAATAAAAAATTGGATTTGTTCATGTTCTCTCAAGCCGTGCAGAACATTCCACTGTCACAACAAACACTGGAGAGAGCCAGAAAGAAGTCTCACATAACGTAATAATAGATAGTAATAATGGACGAACAAAAATGACCACGTTTGTGATTATACCATGGCAACACTGCTATGCCCCGTGAAAAGGATATCGACTGGATCAGAAACTTGCTCATGATGTCAGTCGAATCATCAATGAAAAACAATTGTGAAGATGGTCCGTACTCCCAAAGATTTCTAGTGGCCTTTGTTTTGAAACCACAATTTGTTTCCGGATGTTCGTCACTTGTTCCTTCGTACGATGCTGCTGTGTTGTGTCAAGTATGAGTACCGAATCGAATACAATTTTCGTTCGAGAATCAGCTTCCATTCGCTCCATTGTAGTGTACCCAAAGCACTACAATGCATTTCAACCTACACTGCCTAACGTCCAAGCGTACCGCATATACAAACACATGATAACAATGCAAACATGGCACAAGCCAAAGCGGCGGATCAAATGACGCTATGTATAGCGGGCATTTGGTGTGAAGGCCAGAAATGCATTGAACCCAAGAAATATGCTGACCACACGCAATTGCAGACAAATGCATGTGTGCAGCATATGGGTTAATATTTAAAATATGTATTAGGATAAGTATTGAACAATAAGAATTATGCTTAGATGTACAAAATTAGATGTAATATTTTGCTATATAAGGAGCGCTGATTTATTAAATAAAACAGTTCCATTTTGGACAGAGAACTCAGCAAATCACATTGCTTTTCTTTGCTCGGCGTTCACGCCTCCAAAAATTAGGGATTCATTTCGGCAAACGAAAGTTTGCCACAACTATTGGCTGGGTTAACATACAGCCTTTATAATTAAATATGGTAAATGTCTGTTGGCACAACATATTGGGTCGTTAGGACTTTCTTATTAACATTTCACATATATCTAGATATCAACCAAGGACACCGCCAGAGATGACAAGCGATCTAACTGGCGAAACGACAATTCTACGACGACCACCACACCATGTGACTTGCCCAGTTTAGCCGTTCGATTCTCATTCACTTTCCTATATCGATATAAGACAAAACTGCCGAGTCATACCAAATCGATGCATGCCAATAATGGAGATAATGGAGATATCTGTAGACCTTGGGAAATATATTTCTTTCGTGTCATCGGAAATGGCCAGCTCACTGATTTCTCCAACGAGACCAAAGTAGCTCATGTTTGAAAGAATTGTCCCCCACCGGACTTTCAAACTGACATTGGTACTAGTGTTAAGCAGTTATCACACACTCAAGTTTAAGTTGTGAGCAGGGACTTTGATCAAGTTAAGTTTTCCACTGTTATTCCACCACAAGACCTATTCGAAATCTTTTCTTTTATAAGCGTGACAACTATGAACGGATTTTCTTCTTATATGCCAACAGAATGACACTCCCATAAACGAGCCAGACAGTGTAATTATTTCCAGCTCATATGAGGGTTGAATAAAAGTTATTCTCCTAGTTATCTCCACGAAATGTTTCATTGTTTGACCACCTTCGAGAAACTCGGATTTTTGTTTCAATTTGTTTCAATAGAAAAACGAACCCCACAAAATTTAATTTGACAACTGTCCGAATAGTTCTGAAATTATTTTGAACTATTCTGGTTTTAGATATTTCTGGTATATTAAAGAGCTATTACCCTATTAAACTGGAGTTTGATGATGATTCCTTACAAATCCAGTCAATTTCTAAAAACATTCTCGATATGATAAATTAGTGTATTGCCTATTCAAGAAGAGGAGAGTATTAAATGAATAAAATTCCATCGAAAACACTCAAATATCTAAAATTGTTCAAATCTATCAGTCAAGGGGCCGCTTCATATTTTCGTTATTCTGGCATCAATTTCAAAATAACAACACCAACAAAAATAACAAATAACAAATAACAAATTCAAAAGAAATGCTCGGAAATGTATGGGAATGGCTTTTTAATTTTTGGAGATTAAACGAGAAGCCATGAATGTGCAAACCTCTGCACCGAATTCATTTCTATTGACTTAGAAGAGCACATCACAATGGAAACTCATTTTTCTCCCACAACAAAAGCACTTTGAATAAATCAAATGACCTTAGGAGAGAATAAAAATGAAGTAGTACACTCGAAAAAATTTGATTGAAAAAAAATTTGTCAGTATTTAGTATTAATGCTTCAATAGAATTGAGTTGTGTTGTTGTTGTACCGTTCAGGACTTCTGGTCGTCTTTATGAAAGAAACAGAAAAGCTTTGTTGTACTTGAAGGTAGATATGGAATACATGATCCAAAATTCTATAATATTAACTAAACTAACGTCTATAATATGCATATCCACAGCCAAGTAGGGACATTGAACTGATAATGTTATAATCCACATATGAATATTGTTCTCTCTTTTGATGAAGAACGATTATGGGGATGATGCATAGACTCTGACGTCGTTTGTTAATGATATTGAAAGTGATTGATATGATGTTGATATTGTTATTATCGATTATCGATAGCTACGATATTGCTGAAGATTGTGAAAAATTGATCTGAGGATGAGAATGATGCAATTGGATTGGGAAGATGTTAATAAGAATGGCGTCGACGAGTATCCTGAAGACCCCAAGATGCTGAATATGTTTCAATGAGATTGAAAATTTACTAGTGGAATTGTGGGAGATAGAGTAAATATGCCCGAGCTGAAAATAATCATATATAAGTTAAGAATGAGGACCACTAATATTGTGGATAATGCGAGTATACTCGTATATACCATGATTTTGGTACCTGTGGATGTTATCTCTGGGACGCTTTTTTTGTTTTACGTTTTTTTTCGCAAAAATTCGGAACTTATTTAGAGGAAGTAAAAGTATAACTTACAGACTTTGATATTACTGATGATTATGCAGATGGAAGACTGGTGAACCGATGAAGTCTCTCAGGAAGGATCATCATAATGACATATATTATAAATACAATGCGTCTTCTGTTTAGTAATTATAAGGATACTTGTGTCAATTAATTACAACGCCTCTTAATTTATCAAGAAAATGATGATGGTGGGGAACATGATATTTGGGATAATCACGCTAGAGATGATGATGATGATTTTAGTACAAATGTGGATAACAGTAATGATGATATTAAAACTGATGGTAATTAAATTTAAGCCGGAGTTGTTGGAAAGGCACTTGATGCTGATAGCAATAATGAGGATTATAAAGACCCTTTCTCATGGTTGTTTATACATTTATAGTAGATATGAGGATAATAGCAATGATAATAGTAGAGCTGATGGTAATTAAATGGAAAATGTAGAAGAGATGTTCGACATATCAAAGGAAGATTGTCTTCAGAGTTATAATGGGCATTATTAGAGAGATGTGAGAGAATTGTGTTATTGATAATGGACAAAATGAAGAATGTACTCGACAGAACAACTACTCAATTGATGACAATGCCAATTATCATAAAAACAGTGTCTGATATTTAAGTTGGACATTTTTTTGAGTGCATTTCCATTATCCTTACCGAACTGTTTTCCATATATTGTCAAAAATGCAGTAACTACGTCCACCTCAGTGCCAAAAACCAGTGGAAAAAGTTAGTAAAACTACTCGCATTGCCTTTGGTGGCCGACAGGTTTTTTCTGATGAGCAATTTTCTTTCGAGGCTACGTTCCTTTTGTATACGATGTACCTATGCAATTTCGCTTTTATAAATATGACCCTAAAAGGCTCAGAGTGCAACGCATACTACTCCCGCCAATCATACCAATTTCGATTCCACAACAGCCCTCAATGGAAAACCCAATATTGTGAGACCGTAAACTCTTTTGCTATTGTTTCCATTTCGTGTGCATATGTGCACAACAATGTGTGCGTGTGTGTGTACATTTGGACAGAAGTGTAAAGAAAGGATATGGCAATCATAAAAGGAAAGAGATGGCATGGAATGATGGAATGAACTGGCGAACAAACGAAAACTGCCAAAGAAAAAATGCAAATGTGTGCGAAATTGAAATTCATGAAATGGACACAAAATCAATTCCAACGAATATTGATATTGACTTATTTTCGGTTAACGCTGGTCAGGATGGGTGTGTCTGCAGATTTGTAGGATTGTAGGAGTGCTCGAGCTGTTGCTCAAGTGTTCGCTACGATGGGACTTAGTGGAAGGTGCATGGAGAAAGACAGGGAGAGGGGGTGATTACGACTGCAAGGAACAAGTTTTCCCAGATTGTTGCCGCAGCACCCAAAGCTGCTGCTGAAGTGCATGCATATGAAATTTCTTGCCCCTCAGGGTATGCAACTAATTTATAAGCACATAAAAATTCGCTTAACTAGAATTTGCATTCTTAATTTTCGGGTGGTGTTTTCCAGTGCTGTGCTGATGCAATTTCCGGCCAAAACAAAAGAGCCAAATTTTTAAGTGTACCCATCCTCAACGCACCGAGCTTAAACTTGCTGAGTGAGCAGACAAGTATTTGCACACTTTTGGGCGCAAGATGTTTTTCTTGCAATGCGAGCAGCTGCTGAAGAGCATGCGTTGCACTCTTAATAGGAGCAGCTCAATTTATGTATTCATTCACGAGCAACTTTGAGGAGGATGAATTTATGCATTTGAGTTAATTTACGATATTTTAAGTTTTAGCAGCCTTCAGGGTGTGAGAAACGGGCGGATTAGCTTCGTTGCTTTGTTGCTTCGTTGGTTAAAGTGTTGGAAGATTAAGTAAGAAAAAAGAGTGTTCGGCGGGAATGATTATCTGGAGTAGGCATAGCAAAGACTAGTGCCGAAATCTGAGTCCCCATCTCTTTACTATCTAAATATATGCTCCTTTCTCCAAACTCTTAGTCACATTTATTATAATACACAAATGTTGGTGATGCAAATATATAAAATAGCTCAACAGAAAACTACAACAGAAAAACGTCAAAAGGGCCTCCTAATGCTTATAGAATATTGGGATTATTAGAAACAGTCCTAGGGGAGTGCACTGGTTGTTTGGCTAGAGATATCCTTGGTGTGCCGTAAACTCTCATCGATACAGAGGACACTTTTTCCTAAGAGCACTGGGCCTTAAGTTCAGTTGAGACACTAAACAGATGAGTAGAATCTAAAATTTAAATTGCATATTTTTAAAAGTTAAAGAGTATCCTTATTATTATTATTATTATTAATTCCATGACATTTGACACAATAAAACTATACTTATGCTAACAAAGTTAACTAAAAGACATAATAAAAAAAGAGTCAAATATCGCTCCTAGTCGGAGCATAGGGCGGACACAAAAGCTCTCCAACGGTTTCTATCAGCAGCCAGGTGTCTTATTTCGTTCCAGGTGAGAGTATCCTTAAGGGGAGTAAATTGTGTTTATAAAGTATTTTTTGAGCTCCAAATATCATTCTCTCATTTGAAGAAGTAAACAAATTCTGGCTTCCTGGATTCCGAAGGTTTTAATCACCACTTTTAAAGGAAGTGAGTTTGAATTCACACAGTAAATTGCTTCTCTAAAGAATTATACCACTGAATACAATCCAGTGATAGGACTATTAGCTACACTATTATTTAGCATTATGATTAATCACTAGAATACCTTTAATTAATTACTGCATTGCAATAGTTGCTTTATCCTCTATCAGAATCCTGGAATAGTTGGCAAAAGTTGAGACTACTTCACAGAATGCCTAAGAAATTCGTGAATATGAACTTCTTCTCCGGGTGCCCAACATCTCTTGCCCTTAAAAGATTGTACTATCATATCCGGCCAACTAGGTATGCAGAGTCAATCATGAAGAGATCAATTACATCCTCAATTTAATTGGTTAAAGGCAATGCAAACTGGCTGATTGGATTCTCCTCCCTGAAAGATTAAATCAAATAATTTCGATGCAAATTGGATTTTAAATTTTATTATGAACTAGGAATGTCCTGAATACATATGCAGAAATCTGTGCCCAAAAATCAAAATTCAATTCAATTTTTATTTTAATTTCAATCTAAGCAACTGGCGATGCTGAAATAGAAAATTCGCTCCAAAATTATAGTTTGCAGTCAGCTTAATTACTGCATTTAACTGCAACCTCCACTCACGAACACTAACAAATACACTCACACATGCAAACACACACACACTCACACCGATAGACATTTTCATATTGCTCTGCATTTAAGCCACAATTCGGAGCTTATTTCTTTCCCAGCTACATTTGCTTATATTTCATTTTGCATAATTTAAAAGCGAGCTGTTCGACTGTCCTCCCCATCTTCCTCCCCCCACCATACAAAGTATTGGCATTTTTTGGTATTTGTACATAATGCGATTACAAATGCAAGCAACACAAATAAGCACAGCATTACTACAGTTGCAGCCACCAGCATGCAGCCGGCAACATGCAGCATCCAACATGCAGCAAATGCTGCATAATGACCATGATGGATGCCGCAAATCGCTTCTTCGTTTTTGTTGCTTCATTGCTGATAAGTTTTTCTTGGGTTTTAGTTACTTCTGCCGGAAATTCTGTCTGCTAAATTTCAAATATTTAAGCAATTTATTTACCATATATTAAAATTCATAGACACCAGCATTCATGACTGTGTTTGACTGTGTGTGTCTGTGTGTGCGTGTGTGTATAACTGTGTTTAATATGCAGATAGCCCAGCAGTGATGTGGTATGATAAATGTGCTGTTCTGCTGTCTTTAGAGTTCTTAGAGACAGTCCAGATGTATACAGGAGAACAGTTGGAAATTGCAACATCGTAAAGCAAAAAGAGTCCTTTCAAAAACATATTGTGACGAAATAGTAATTTCAGTAGAACCATTAAATTGTGATTTTAGATTCAGATTTTATGTAAAATGTTCGACTTGTGCTGCGGTTGACAACTTCTTCTCTTTATAGATACATGGAAGTGGGGTAGGCAGGAGAGCCGCCGAATACGGAGGTCTCCAAGCACTCAGGTATTGATGCCTTCTGTACTGTATTCTTATATCGATCTCTATCTTATATTATATATATTCTTCTCCTTAATGCTGTAAATACGTCCTGATAAGTCACTGGTTTTATTGTCTGATAGTAGTATGAATCTTGAGTCATCCGTGGTATGGCCAATATTGCACTAATGGACTTATTTATGGAATGTTTCGAAAGCTGTTGAAATAAATATAAAAGTGTAACACTAGTTCAGTTCAGTTGTGACTTCGAAGAACCATCGTTAAGTCAACTTCACTTTTAATTCAAAACAAATGACACTAATTATTAATCATCCCAAAATATTTTAAATTGATAGCAAATCCAGTGGTCGAATGAATGAACTAATTTTCGTATGAACATAATTCCAGCCAATTTACAACATCTGCATAAAAGCCAGCAACTTCCTCTTAGTTAGTTGATATATTGTGATGAAAGTAAGTGAAGTAACTCACTCCCTTCTGCTGTCATCAAAGCCACTGCAAACAAGTGGGTTGTTTCGACTCACAAGCGAGAATGGCGGGCTGAGAGAGGCTGCGGATGGACGAAAATTATGCTACCTCCTTCTATCTTTAGGTAGGAGGGACTGCAGGCTGTTGGTTGACGTGATAACAGGGCGCTTTCTATGAGCTAGGCACATGGAAAGGATTGGCATATCAGACAGTGCGCTGTGCCCAGCCTGTGGAGAAGAAGACGAGACGGCGGACCATTTTCTTTGCGTCTGCCCTGCCTTTGCTCGAATCAGGTTTGGGATTTTTGGCACTGATGTGCTGAGGAGTAACCAACTTGGCTCCTTGGCACCACAGGATCTACTTCTATTTCTTCGGAGTTCGGGTAGATTTAAAGCCGAGTAAAAGGGAACCTTAAGTGCAGTACAATGGATATATACTCTGTCTGAGTGCTGCGCTTACTAGATTGTTCCGACAAAAAAAAAAAAGTCATTTGATAAGTACTTGCGTCACTAGTTTCCTGCAGGGATGCTGTATGTTCCATATTATGTGTTTATATGCTTGTTTATGTGACGTGCTGCAATCTTACATCTTAGGGTAGTGGCGCAAAATATTTTCTATTCTATTTTTGCGTACCTGAGGCTCTTTCAAATGTGTTCAAGTAGTATTCTAAAATTCTTTGCAACCGAAATTGTTTGGGACTTACCAATAATCCTGTTGGCAATCTGATTCCTTTACCATGCTAATAATAATGTACTTCAAGAAAATGTTTTAAAATACTCTTGTCGCTCTTCCTTGGAAATCCAAAAACAACATACATGAACATAACACTGCTTTAAGGGTTACAGAATAGAAGCACTAATCCAGCAATGGAATCAACTACTGAATTTGAACAGAAGAATGTGAAGATGTTGGATTAAGACGAGTCCAAACTTGTGGAGAGTAAATACATTTGAAATGATTCGTGACACTGATCCAATACATACGTGGAAACGGTAGAAAAAATGAACATAAAAACGAAACAACATGAACTTCACACATATCGACAGGCAATAATTTTTCCAACCATGTTCGAGAATAGTCCAAAATAGTATCTATTTACTTAGCTTTGTCTCCATCATGACTAGTAGCTTCAGGGCTCTAAGTGAGTCCTTCCATTGCTTCGATCATGTTAACAGAATACTGAGTAAACTGGGCTCTCAGCGCTCGTACCCTATCCGCCTACCATACACTGCGAATAAATTCTACACTTTTAACATACTTTGAAGGTTCATATGTCAACTTTAACTGGGGAAAATTCAAATTGGGAAGAACACAAAATAAGACAAATTGGAAATTGTGCAGAAAGCGCATAAATTGCAAAAAGCAATTTACAATTTGTATGCGGCATGCTCAATTTATGCAAGTTTATGCATCTAAATGTGTTCGTGTTTGCGTTTGTATATTGAATAAATATTTGCATGCATAATGCACAGAAGTGAGAGAAACCCACTCAATTGCAAGCAAAAGTTGCGTAGTCGCTTTGCCAGGACTCAGCAACTGCCCCAAGTCAAATGTCATAAGAAACACCGTAAAGCAAAAGTTTATTAAATATTTTAAGGCTATTCACCAATTTGCATATGACTGCGTCTGGAGTAAGGACGTGTGTGTTTTCATATTTGTGTCCAGGAGTGAGAAAAGGAAATTTTTTGCAGTGAAAAAAGAAAATCCCTGTTCCAAAGAGAAGTGCTTCATGAAACATTCTAGGTTTAAGTAAACCGGCCGGCATCCGAGGTTTAGGGGTAAGCATGCGGGACTCACACTCGGGGGGGTCGTGGGGTCAAATCCTGCCCCGGAAATGTTGTCACAAATGCTTCTTCCCGAACATATTTCTCTTACAGACGAAGATTACAGTTGCCAGTGCTCATTCCCTCAACCCTGAAGATGTAATTAATTATGGTGTACCTCAAAGCATATCCTACACTGTGGCCTCATATATCATCTGTATGAAGACACTTGGACTATGCCGACTGTATGATAAGTATATTGAAAAGCCAGAATATCTCGCTATCTGCACATTCAGACCCATCTATCTAGAATAATTGACTGGGTCTCAACATAAAATGTCGAATATGAAACCCAATACAGTCAGTTCATAATATTTGGTTTAGCTTCGAGTACATATCAGCCCAATGAATCGAATCATTTAGCGTAGGTGGGTCCTTTATTGTATTGATGGTTGGTTGGTTGGTTTTAGTAGTTGATCCAAGTCAGTCCTCACATGGATCACAATTATCGCCTTAGCGACGTTTTGATACCACAACCTCTCCTAACGCCGGAGAAAACGATGGATTGTTCACTAAATTCACTTTGTGGAGTTTAGGTATCTTCAAATATCTTTCGGTCTTACACCCGAGAGATCGGATAAACTCGCTAGGAAATAGTTTCCTAGTGTTCTATTTCTTGCGGCCGCTAGAGCTGGGCATTTGCAAAGAAAATGGATTAAGTTGATTAAGTGATCTACCCTCGTATGCTAAGGAGCTCCTGTTGTCAGGCGTTGTATTCATATGCTGATAAATGCACTTGTAAAATAGGCAATTGAACTTGGAGACTTACTTCTATCAAGGCACATTTTATATAAAAATGTAGAATAAAGCGACAAATACGATAATCTGTTGATTAGTTTGATCACTGGATTATTTTACTTTGGCCTTTGAACGATGAACAGAAGTAGATTAATGATACCGAAATCCAATTAGGAAATAGTTCACAAATTTTAATTTATAAGATATTTTCATAAACCACTTTTATCCTGACAAATCAGTTTTGTTTCTGACGCTCAAACTTGCTCTGACGTTTTATATTGCGTTTTTATTATCCCACTTTGCTTTCCATAATGTTCTTCCATGTACTAGACAGTTTTTCGTTAGTGGAAAGATATAAGACACTTATGAGAGTGGCAGGAATAAAAACCCGAATGCCTTATATCTGTAGGGAATCTAGATTCCCTGCAGATAGAGAAGCTCATAGCAATTGTTCTATATAAGAGACTTATGAGAGTGTCAGGAATAAAAACCCTAATGCCTTATATCAGTAGGGAATCTCGAGAAGCTTATAGCAATTGTTCTATATAAGAGACATATGAGAGTGTCAGGAATAAAAACCTTAATGCCTTATATCAGTAGGGAATCTAGAGAAGCGTATAGCAATTGTGCGTGATATAACCTAATTTAACATTTAATCGTGTTCAGTTATAGCGCTATTTTGTCTTACTCTTGTAGTAAGGAAACATATTGCCAAGGTAAATAGTTCAATCACTGGTTTCTATCAAGAAATTCGAAAAATTCTGTATAAAAAATTTAGTTTCATAGGAGTTTCATTCAACATTCTGAGGAGGGAGGATGGATCTTTAAATCATTGTCAAGGTAAATAGTTCAATCAGTGGTTTCCATCAAGAAATTAAAAAAATCTGTATAATAATATAGTTTCACAGGAGTTTCATTCAACATCCTGAGGAGGGAGGTCCTAGTTGGCCAAATATGATTCATTTCCACAGCTCTCTTATCGCATCTACTGTGCTTCGCAAGTTCATCATCATGACGGATACCATATTTATTTATTTCAACTACTTTCGAAGTCACTACAGAACTCAGTCCAACAGTGGAGAAGACTTGGCTGCATTTCTGGTTCAGCGTTCTTGATGATCAGTGGAATTTCTATTAGTGAGTCATAGCAAATAACATATCACTAATGATATCTCATTACGTAGCTGCTACTACTGTCGTTTCACTAAGGACATTTCACTTATGACCTTTCACTTATGACCTTTCACTTATGACCTTTCACGTATGACCTTTCATTTACGATCTTTCACTAATGACTCATGTCATCAATGACGAGAAAATCGTTTCGTCAGACAAAATATAAGTTTGATAATATAATATTGGATAAGAATACTATAGAAAAAGAATCAAGCTTGGATTCTATCCGTTTGTTGATAAGCATCCTTTCTATTTATCCTAGAATATGGGTAAGTCCACACGCAATCATACACATACAAATATATGCACTTGCTCCCAGTATTCTCCCCTACTCTCTTCCTGGCTGCGATTTGCAAAGTTAGTTCCATAAAACTCCTTCTCACCGCTGAGCTTTGTGTGAGTTTTTGCTTTATCGTATGTCGTACTGTCAACAATTTGTGTGTACATTGTTGTTGAAGTCAGTTCCTGGACCAGTCCCCATTTGTTTTGTTGTTGTTGTTGTTCGTTTTGCTGCAGTTCGTGCCTAATTCCGGCTGAGGCTCTTTTTTGTATCGCTTAGCCTGCTCAACTGCACTGGAGCGCACCAGCCTGACTGCCTCGCAGCCTCACCGGGTGTCTCTTATCCGAAACGCTGTCCTCAGCTTTTTACAACTTTTGGCCCATATTTCCACGTACCTGCCCTACTCTCCTCTTGCACAGGCAACAGTGTATTTTTGTGTATATTTATTTATCTGGTTTGGGAGTTTTTTTCGTATCCTGGCCAGGTGTGTGACTGTGTGTGTGTGCGTTTGTTTGTGTGTGCTGTTAAATTATTAATTAGTTTGTCAGAAAGTTGCGACAACAGTGGCTGCCGCCAGGCTGCCACCGCTCTGACTTGTTATGCGAGTGTTTGGTGTATTTTCCCAGGCAGTTTTGTTTAATTTTTAATTTCAAAGTATTCATTGGCGGTCGCACTTTTGCTGTGGTCGCGGCGAATGAATTGCTTTGGCTTCGGTTTTGGTTTTGGGTTCTTGCCTTCGACGGTCTTGAAATTTTAATGAGATTTTATGTTTTGCCTGACGTGCGGTTACGGAAATTTAATGAGAAAGGCTTAAAAGGCGGAAAAAGTTAGTTAGGCAGTTAAATATGAAAATTAGTATGAAAGATATTTACGTACTCGTAAACAAATAAATATACCTTCACGTGTATGCATTCGTGAATAGGTGTGCTAATGAAGTCCGGATTTGGACGGTTACATTTCACGAATTACTAACGGCTGCTGGTCTTGAATTTGCTTTTGGAGAAATTGCTGTTAAGTGAAAGTAGTAGACTGAAAATTCGAATTACTTAGTCGCACCGAAGGGGTGTTTTTTTCAATCCCAAATCGATATTTAGAGTATCCAATCCGACACCATTAGTACGCTTCGGAAAGTTCTATACTGAAAAGTACTGTTTGAGATGCCCTGCATGGTACCCATTGATTTGGTCAACACGTGACAATGAAGTGAAGTGTTCAACCGCAGTACCTATCCCACAAGATACCCTCTCAATTAGAAGTAGATGAGTGTTTGGTAAGGTAGATAGGTAGGTTTAACGGTCGTCAGATAAGCACAGTTAGGCCATGATTGATACCGCATGAGGCACAAGTCCTAATCTCTTTCGACGATCCAGCCATTGGGAGCTATTTATGAAGCAGTTAATTAAACTTATCTTCTTATTGAAAATATCTCCCAAGGAGTTCAGAAATAGTCACCCAAGAGTCGATTATCTCAATCTTCAGAGCTAATCTTTATCTCGAAGCTACGGATCTAATTTGGCGACTCACCTTACCTACATTACTCTATCGACTAGAGACTTTTCACCTTGGAGACCAGCTGCGGATATTGGTACGGCCCGTTGAGAAGTTTGCGTGTCCCCACCATACATTTTCAACGTCCGAGGAGAAAATATGGACACAACAGTAAATGGCTTCGAAAGACTTTCATAGTATGCCTACTTTAGGACAGCGCTGGACAAGTACATACTTGATCTTGGATGGACTCTTGCTCCTCATCGTCCATGCAACTCCTGCATAAGTTATTTAAGGCAATCCCCAGCCTACCTACCGTGAACCAGGACACGTCAGGACACGTACGACGGAGCCTATACTTTGTCTATTTATAAATAATAAATCTTTTGAGGGCTTGACGGTTATTTCCGGCCAGGTTTGTCTTTTTTTTCTTGCGTCCTGTATCTTCAGACCAGCGCTGTGCCCAAGGATATTGTGTTAATTAATATGTTACATGTGGCAATAGGAATAGCCAGGTTTGACGTAGCTGGCTGAATCGGTAGTGTAGTACCCTCCCGGGCGAGTTCATCTACTTTGCATTTCCCTAGAATATCCCTGTGGCTCAGATGCAGACGAGTCTGCTTAGCTGTCTTGTGTATATATTTGCGACAGCTCATGATAGCTTTTGTTATGATAATAGCCGAATCCAGTGAGCGCAAATCTGCCTGGCTGTCAAATAGAATATCTGGTACAGATATCTTATTCTTCTAAAGCCACGACCTCAGCCAGAAAAACGCTGCTAAGGTCGGGAACCCTAAAGGACACGTTAAGGCCCAGCTTATCTGAGAATAGACCATCTTCCACTCTTGTCTCTAGCTTCGATGTAGGGTTTGTTAAAGAAGTCAGGAAATCTCCAGTTTAAGCTATGCACTGAAAGACTATTGAAATGGTAAAAAGGCTCCCGACTACAGTATAGAAATGGAATTATTGTGCCTCATAATACTTCTGCTCCATCGTACTTTACTTAACTATCAGGATGCATTTAAATATTTTCATTTGTGGCTCATTGTTTACAAATGATTGTTTATGACTTGTTGCTCATAGCGTTCTTTAGGCCTATTTTGCCACTGACTTTTCTCCATGGACAAGGTTTCCTTGCTTCCTTACTTTCTTGCTTCCCTGTTTCCTTGCTTTATTGCTTCATTGTTATCTTGCTTCCTTGCTTGCATGTTTCCTTGCTTCCTTGTTTCCTTACTTTCGTGCTTCCTTGCTTCCTTGTTTCCTTGTTTCCGAGCTTTCTAGCTTCCTTGCTTCCTTACTTTCAAGCCTCCTTGTTTCCTTTCCTTCTTGCTTCATTGTTTTCTTGCTTCCTTGTTTCCTTGCTTGCGTGTTTCCTTGCTTTCTAGCTTCCTTGTTTCTATTGCTTCCTTGTTTCCTTGCTTACTTGCTTTTTTGCCTTTTTGCTTCCTTGTTTCTTTGCTTCCTTGCTTCCTTACTTCCTTGCTTCCTCGGTTTGTTGCTTCCTTGCTTCTTTGCTTCCTTACTTCCTGGTTTATTTGTTCCTTGCTTCCTTACTTCAGCGCACCACTGATGACAATTCGGCCCTAATAGTCATCAGCTCAATTTTTTGTTAAATGTCGAATAAAAATATTCCTGTTCCTTTTGTCCCTCTTGATGTTTATTTCAGGCTGGTATTCAAACGAAACATTCTTTGTTCTCTTTGAACTGGGAGGATGGGTTGACTCCGCTGTGGTAAATCACTTGCGAACCCATTAGAGTACATGAGTAATTATGTCGCACCCACAACTATTTCCAGAACACGCTCTTCTTTACAATCAATTCAGAGGATGTTTGAAATAATTACAGGTCAAACTGCCCTTTAATTATATCCCATTACATTTGTTGCTTGTAAGACGCATGAAGGGAGGAACGTTTACACTTCCTTGCTGTGGTATTCCATTTCACAAGTCCACAATTTAACATGTGAAATAATGTTCCAATAGTTGTACGAACGTTTATGGGCATCAGCACTGTTGATGGAAATGAAGAGTTTCACCTAAACAGAGTTTTCTGAGATTTTTGGTTGGAGTCTGGATTTTGGTGTCCAATATGTCGTATAATTTTGGTATCCTGCTCATGGTACCATCTATCGACTCTCTTTCGAGGTTGGCGACTGCACTCATCTAATTTTTGGTAGTCCTTATGGGAGCTGATATTGGATTAGGTAATAATTCGATCACAAGATTATGTCAGGTTACATTATTTGTTTCTTTACAAGTGTGCCTCAGAGATTGACTCGAGAAAATATTTGTGGTTGGTTGTAAATTCGTTGTCCGTTCATGGTCGGCATCGGTTATAAATTGAACTTATTGGAGGATGGGAACGTATTGGATTGAGAGAACAACTTAACTCAAGCAGATGAAGACGCGGTGTTGAATTTGTAAGCGATGTGAGAAAAGGAAATGTCGACTCTCCAATAGAGGGAAAAGAGGAAATCTGTTGGGGTTTTTTGCACTAATTCCAAAATACTTAAGGCATATGGGTTAAATAGAAACCGAGGTATGTGGATTATATGTATTTTTATGATTTGTTCCTTCCTTTTTTGATTTGCCCATGTGGCTCTGTGCACCCACCTGTGGTCTAATCTTTCTCATACTGATGCGGTACGGTCTGACTATCCTAACAGAACTAAACCGCCGAGAGAATCTTTTACCCGCAAAAAGAAATAAAGGAAATTTTATTTTAATTGGCACACAATTCCAAACAATGTTATTATATCATTGAAAATTAAGTTGAAAAAGAGAAGTTTCGTTTGTACTCAGATTATAGTGAGACACTGAATCCTCTCCAGACTAAGATTCTAAAAAATGTTTGCAACACCATGCCCACATATTTTTAGAAATCTACAATATGATATCAAAATTGTCAGAGTGTTAGAATCTGCAATGATTAATAAGGATGCGTTCATTGCTTCCTTATCATTGTTCGCTCGCAAGGCCACTTTGTTTAAAAGTTGATATTTCAGTACAGTCTTACAAGGTTTTGGATACCACGATGTGTTGCCTCCTTTAGTCATTATTTTTGCCATTCAATTTACTTTTGGCATGTGTATGAATAATTTTCGAAGCACATTTTAATTTTCCCGCCTCAAGTACACGACGCCTACAATTTATTTTAAGTGTAGTTAAGGACTATCAGAGAAGGAAATAAATGCAAAGGACTGACTGTCTATCATTTGCTGACCAGTAATATTGGTTCCTGCAGTGCTACAACTAGCAATTTATAGCAACATTTTTGAATTCAAACGTTCACAGCTGCAATTAAAGCCCTTTAGGCACGCCCTAAGGGAGGGTCCTTTGTACTTGTGTACAGTAGTCTATTTTGCATTCTATTCTACAAATATACAATTCAGTTGCAATACTAGCAAAGCAGAATAGGGATGAGTTCCTTCGAAAGTGTGGTGTGGTTCCATTTACAATGGCTTCGGTAGTAAGTCAGGGGAGCTAGGCAAAGCAAGAGCTATAAAGTTCTGGAATAGTCATTTAAAGCTCAAAATGTCATTGGCCGAAATCCGACCATCAAATATACTGAATTCTTCTCCTGAGCAAAAGTTGATTGCATCTTGTTTTTTTTGTAACGAAATAGAATATTTAGATTCATAATTAAGCATGTATAAAAGCTAAAATGCTATCAATAAATTATTAGGCCTAAGTCAGTATTGAAAAGACAATGAGTCATAAACAGGAAATCACAAACAATGAGTCGTAAATGATTTTATTCTCCTTGAAGCCAATGGATTTTCTACAGAAATGGGTACAATGACCTGGAATGTAGCTGTACTAACTTCAAATGATACCCTTCTTTATGATATTGTACAATGGTGACTTCGAAGCGATCTAAGGAAATTCTTATTAAAGTGTTGTAAAACAAAGTATTGCCAACATGTTGAACTACTATAAGTGAAACTACTTTAAAACTACATTATCACATAACTGCTTATAATTGAATGGACACAATCCAGTGATCGAAATATTAACGAAATTAGTTTAAATAAGAATACTTTTGCAGCATAATTCCCCACAGTGCAATTGAGGAAATGGATTATAAGCAGGAGAATCAAATATGAATTCTCACGTCGCCTCTTTAAGTTCAGAAATGCAAATAATGTTTCGTTATTCAGCCACGCCCCACAGTCACAATCTTCTTTTCTGTGTTGTTGGAAAAGCTATTTGGAATAATTACAAGGCTACTATCTACACCATCCTTCGCAAAAAGATGCAAAAGGGCCCTCTAATTATTTAACTTGGCTGTAATTAACTTAATTTCAACTGTTATGCAGGGCGGAATGTTTCCACCCTTGCATTCCAATTCGAGAAGGTTCGAGTACAGTTGCATCAGTTGCAATGGTGACTATGGACGGAACTGCTGACGGCGTTGCTGTATTTCGTACGCACAGACTTATTTGGGAAGTGTTGATCGAACCGAGCAAGGCTCAGAACTACAAAAGGCAGCGTTACATTTTTGCAGTTATAATAAATGTGGCTGTGACATTTTGGTGTCCTGGGCATCTATTATTCGGTATTCTCCAATGCAAATCACGAGTTGAGGTGTTTGAAATTCTCCCCGTTTTCATTCCACTGCTTGTGTGCTCTCTGAAAACGTTTTGCATTTGGTGGAAATTGGAGAAGGTGCACAAAGTGTACGAAATTATTGAAAGATTGGATCGGCGCATCAAGGTACGCGAAGAGGTGGAGTACTACAAGGGTCAGGTACTGCTTGTAGCCAAGCGATATTTTTACTTGTTTTTGTGGCTGTGCGTCGTGGCGGAAATGTTGATATTATTAGCCGTAATCATTGCCGGCATTCTCAGTGAATGGCGCGTTATGTACCACGGATACTTCCCGTTCGACGTCAATGCCTCCACCTTGAAATATGTGGTGGCAATTTCTTATCAGTTTTTTGGGTTCAGTGGAATGGCAGTCCAACTTGTCCTCAATGACACGTATACTCCAATGGGATTGGCACTCCTAGCTGGTCATGTGCGTCTATTACGTATGCGAGTTTCTAGAATAGGAGGAGATCGAGAGAAGTCCCTGTCGGAGAACTATGCTGAACTAATGGATTGCATACACTCACACAGGGATTTGTTGGAGTAAGTGGAACACTTGTTCAACTGCCAGTTTATATGAAGTGCACACACGGATAACCATCCCTTTATTCTTTTACTCAGATTCAAACACGTGTTCCACGAAATAATTTCCCTCTACATGATGGTTCAGATAATCGTCGCTGGTCTCAACATGTGCTTGGTAATGACACAGGTTTTTTTCTTCTTTGATTCCATACTTGTGACAGTACATTATATGCTCATTTGGTGTGCCATGCTGATGGAGATATTTCCTTGCTGCCATTATGGGAGCTCATTGGAAGCAGAATTTGACCAACTGACGGAGTCCATTTTCTCCTGCAATTGGATAGACCAGAATAGGGAATTTAAGAAGAATTTCATGGTTTTTATGCAAGTATCTTTGAAGAAGGTAACCTCCGAAGCGGGAGGAGGAATGATTCACATTAATTTGGATTCGTTTATTCGAGCCTGCAGATTAACGTATTCCCTCTTTGTCATTCTTATGCAAAGCAAATGAATATTTGATTGCAAATAATTGGGAACACTTTTTGACATGTTTCCATTCTACTGAAAGTAGTTTTACTTCATACATTGCTGAGAAGATTCCACTATATTCAATAAAATATACTAATGGAGCCCTCGTACTGAATCTAATAAAATAAAACTAAAGTTCACTAAAACGCATCTTCGTGGGATTCGCACTCATGACCTGGTGAGCCTCTCCTTCTTCTAAGGAGTTAGAAACACTTTTATTCTTAACAAGTTGCCGAATTAAACGAGCAAAATTCGTGGTCAGAGATAACTGAGAGCTCCCTATTTTTCCGTAAGGTTCCATTTGATTAACGGCTTCTGAAGTCCTCTTCTGAGAAAAGGTAAAACTTTGTAATGCGTTGGAGTGAGACGTTGAAATAAAACATGGTCAGAACTATTTTGTAGGGATTCTCTACAACACAACAACTTTGATCGTGAAATGTTGAAATCTACGACCAGCAATAAAATCAAATTGGTTAACCGAAGTAAAACCTCTGCTGACAGGAGATTCATTTGACAGAATAGGCAATTGAGAATATGCACATACTCGTATGATTTCTAGGAATACCGGTCCACAATTGGAATTGGTTTGCTGGTAAGAAGACACTTGGGCCTATGGATTCAAAGATGTTGGAGGTATTCTGGATGACGTCAGTCAGAATCAAGAAAGAGCTGTAGACCAACAAAGCACTTTATGCAGCTGTAGTCATTTTGAATCCAGTGACTGTTAAACAGAGAACACTTCTAGTATTTAAGTTGCAAAATGTAGATGCGATCTGTCACGCTCTGCAGAACCAAGCTTTGAACTGCAAGTAATTGAGGCCTGGATAGACTGTGTAAACTAAAAGATGGTTCTGATATCATTTGGCTTATCTAGTATTCAGGAGCTACCAATTGGAAGCCTTCATTTATTATTACTGACTATTTGTAGACGATTGTTTCGATGTCCTCCTCGTAAATTATTCGAAGTCTGAAAAAGGTTGATCCTTTATGGACTGTAGCAACTCAAATTCGCAGAGGTATGTTCGCCGGATTGGCAGGAGTGGTTTCCATGTGTAGTATATGAATTAAATATTTTCAAATGTCCTATGTCTAAGATAGTTTCGAGCACTTCCTCGAATAGATTAGTAATATCTGAGAAAGCGTTGATCCATTATCCCGCAGTCTTCAGAATCAACCCCAGGCTTAATTTAATACATCCAAATAGTAACTTTTGCACTTGACATTTGTCCTTGCAATCCAATGAGGTTTCTAAATTGGTATCGTTACGAAGCAGTCTTTCTAAAATGTAAAGTTATGGAAACTTCCCCGCTCTAGCACAATTCAGGTACTCACCATTATCTGTAGTCTGAACCTTCTGTATTAATTTTCATATAAATTTCCGTTGTAATTGGCTCGTGTGAATGTCAGTAACCGAAGCGTTGTTAAGGACACTACCTTCTTAATTGTATTTTACATTGGGTTGACGTCTGCTATTTACAACGACACGTTTAAAGGACTACCAACAAAAATATGTGAGTTTTCCGCTTATTAATTATTGACCATGTAAACTACCAATTCTGTCGCCTTCCTTGTACCAAACTTATAATTAACTTATTTTATATTTGAAGTGTTCATTTCTTGGACAACTCAAAAGCTTCGTCAGTGCGCAGTGTCTTTAAAATTCTCTTACATATCAGGTGTTCGGATAATTGTGGAATTTCAAGATGATTAAACTTTTACGAGTATACTTTACAAACTTATGTTGAACTATGAAACAGTCAATCAACAAACCATTTTAAATACGTTAAAACAGGTGAAAAGCAAATCAAATGAGTTGAATGCCAAATGTGTAAATTGACACGAGAGATGCGAAGAGAACGGACTTATATCTACGGAATTATAAACAAATTAGAACTGGAGAAATTCAGTAAAAATATTTGAATAGTGCAGAGTTCAGAAGCGAAAGTATTCTCGCCATTACCATCAAAGGGTGAAAGAAGGTCGTTTACGAATTTCTCAAAGCAACACTTTTTATGCCAGAACTGCATTTGTCCCTAAAAGGAGTACTCAAATCAGAGTCCCATAAATTTACATGATCCTTGTGAGTCGGTGGCGTACAAAATGGATGTTGTCTCTGAACCAAGTAAAGACATGTGATTTCGAATATTTTCGGGTTTGGCTTGTCTTTTTAATGGAATATATTGCTGAAAAGCCTTTAAACATTCGAAAGCATTGAGATAAAGGCAAGGATAGTGATTCCGATGGAGTTGAAGCTATGTTCGATGTCTTTCTGTAATCGAAGGTAATATTGATTCCTACATCCTTCCAATTTATCTCCGAGATTTTCCAGTCCGTCCCGTAGGTTAGGTTAGGTTAAAGTGGTGGCCTTCTTCAGGAAAGCTCAGTTAAGCATTTAAAGGTTTATCGAAGCCAAGACCTACCTTCTTCTCAACATCGAATTTATTTTACAATATAACCCGGGTATGAGTTGAACGCACTTTCACTTTCGGCGCTATGCTAACTTAACCTGAAATTATCTTCGAAATATGGACACATATTTCGCTTGGTTCCAGGGAATCTCCTTAGATAATTGCATAGTGCTGATCCAGGTGTTATTTCTCAAGCAATTGCAAATAGATTAATTCAGTTTCCTTCTGATACGACTACTCTCTCCTCGTTACTCGTACAATGTCCCCACTAATGGAGCTATACTTAAATTCCTTTTAGTGGTTACATTTCTTCTTACAGCTGACATTTGGACGCCCCGTTGCAGCAGCTGCAGCGCAAAATTTGGGAGCCGCTATTGACGGCTTGAGCGTATTTCGCATACACCGACTAACTTGGTTGTTCATGGAGCCTGGTAAAGCCAAAAAATTCAAAGTGCTACACTACATTTATTCAGCGTTCATCGTTGTCATCATGTTAGTAGTGTTTCCTATGCACTCATCCAGAGTGAATCACTAAATACTGCATTGGAAAATCTCCACGCCACGGTTCCCACAGTGATGTGTTCTTTGATTTTTTGCATTTGATTGATAATTTGCATTTGGTGGAACTATGACAATGTGCATAAATTCAACCAAATGGTCAAAAGTTTGGATCGTCGGATCGCAGCGTCCGATGAAGTGGAGTACTATAGGAATGAGTTGCTACCTGCTGCTAATCGCGTGACCTATATATTCTCCAATATTTGCCTGGGTGCATTGGTGTTCATGCAAGCAGGAGTCATAGTTACCGGCGTGTTCAGTGAATGGCGTCTAATGTATCAAGGGTACTTCCCCTTCGATCCCTATGACACAAACTTGAAATTTCTCTTAGCAAATTTGTATCAGTTCAGTGGTCTCTTCGGAGTGGCATTTCAGTGCATACCCAATGACACCTATGCCCCTGTGGGACTGGCTATGATAGCAGGTCATGTGCATATGCTGCGATTGCGCGTTGCTAAAATTGGTGCCAATCCACGAAACTCATCAGAGGAGAACAATGTAGAGCTGCTGGATTGCATAAGGGTCCATAAGGATCTATTTGAGTAATTCATAAGGAGGCGAAAAAAGAAAATAAACATTTTTTGATATTAACTTTATCCTTGCAGATTTAACCACATTCTACACGAGATTATCTCCTTCTACATAATGGTGCAGATTATTGCCGGCGGCCTGAACATGTGCGTTCTAATGATAAACGTGATATTTTACATGGACGATTTATTTGTTATAATATACTATTTGTTCGTCTGGTCTGCCACAGTCATGGAGATATTTCCATGCTGCTATTACGGCAGCACGCTGGAGGCTGAATTCAATCAATTGACCCAGTCCATATTCGCCTGCAATTGGCTGGAGCAGAATCGGGAATTTAAGAAGAACCTTCAAATTTTCATGGAACAATCGTTGAGAAAGGTCACGGCCGAAGCTGGCAGAGGCATGATTCACATCAATTTAAACTCTTTTATGCGAGCATGTCGGGAAACTTACTCATTGTTTGTGGTGCTTATGAAAACGAAATGAAAACTCAATAATTAAAATAATATTCATAACGGGAATAAAATTACCCACTGCCTTCTTAAGGGTTCTTCATTATGTTCAATTAAAAAAGTCATTGTTACGATCTACTGGCGGCTACCTTATTTGGTGCATCAGATGACTGTTCGGTTTAGTGTCTGCATACTCCGGTTGGTGTTCAGTCTCTCCCTAAATATGTATATATATATATATATATATATATATATATATATATATATATATATATATATATATATATATATATATATATATATATATATATATATATATATATATATATATATATATATATATATATATATATATATATATATATATATATATATATATATATATATATATATATATATATATATATATATATATATATATATATATATATATATATATATATATATATATATATATATATATATATATATATATATATATATATATATATATATATATATATATATATATATATATATATATATATATATATATATATATATATATATATATATATATATATATATATATATATATATATATATATATATATATATATATATATATATATATATATATATATATATATATATATATATATATATATATATATATATATATATATATATATATATATATATATATATATATATATATATATATATATATATATATATATATATATATATATATATATATATATATATATATATATATATATATATATATATATATATATATATATATATATATATATATATATATATATATATATATATATATATATATATATATATATATATATATATATATATATATATATATATATATATATATATATATATATATATATATATATATATATATATATATATTGTTACGAAATTGCCCTCTTGACAATTTACTCTGTTACAAAATTGCCCTCCTGACAATTCCTCTAACTCTCTGTGCTCGGACTCGTACCACTGGATTGTGTAGTAATCAAACAATCGCTGGTTAAATTAAAATAATTAGCTTTATTTAATTATTGCTATTTACACATTTAATATTAGGCTTAAAGTTTACTTAGTTATTATTTGCACTTTATTTCACAAACGATTAGTCACTTTATTTACTAATGAATTTCATCACTTTACACAATTACAAATACTGCTGCTTTGATTATAATGCTAGCTGTACACACTGTTACGGTCTCTGATCTACTGTCTTCGACTTTGAACAGTCTTGTCGCTTTTATAGTTTTCGAATGGTTGGTGTAGAAACTTCCACGCTATTCGCGTATTTTCTAGAAGCTTCTATCCTCTTCGACGGAAGTCGAGAATATTCTTTTTGATATTACCGACAGATGGTTCTTGAATAAGCTTTTATTCGAATAGTTCGCATCTTGACTCACAGGGGGCACTCATTCTCCAGATGGGATCCTAAAAGTATGCAATCCCTTTTCACTGATATGCAATCACGTTTCACTGCCCTCCGCTTAAACTTGTTCGTCCCGAACAAGAATAGTACTGCAACCTTTATAAGGAGATAGCCTCTCTAAATGAACGACTTTCATTTTGCTCCTGGCATTTCTCGCCAACTGGATGCGGTATACTACATCGTTGAGCCGCTTTATCACCTTATAAGGGCTTTCACAGTGTGTTGGCAGTTTTGGCGATAATCCCTTTTTCCTTTGCGGATTATGAAGCATAACTAGCTGCCCTTCCTGAAATCCCTTGGAGTTTGCTCGTAGACCATATCTGGCTTTCATTTTATCACTCATCAGTTGTGTGCGCTTTCTGATGGTTCCATGAATTTCATTCAGCTGTCTTCGTTTGTCAGCTACATAACTACTACATGAAACTTCCGTAGATGAGTAGGCACCGAATTTCAGATCTGCAGGTAATCTTATGTCACAACCGAAAATAGCCTTAGCTGGTGTTGTAGATGTTGTATCGTGAGTTGCCGATCGGTATGCCATTAAGAAGAGGGGTATGTGTTGGTCCCAATCTTTCTGGTTTCTGTCCACGACTTTCCTTAGGTGTTCCTCAAGCGTTCGATTAAATCTTTCAACCATTCCATCGGATTGTGGGTGCAAAGGGGTTGTACGAGTTTTGCGTATGCCCATCAATTCACTCATTTCCCTGAATATTGTTGACTCGAAATTTCTGTCTTGATCCGAGTGCAACTCGAGGGGAGCTCCGAATCTGCAGACCCAATTATTGATAAATGCATCTGCAACGGTCTTAGCTTCTTGATCGGGAATGGGGTATACTTCTGGCCATTTACTAAAATAGTCGATTACGACGAGAACATATTTGTTGCCGGAATCACTAATTGGAAACGGACCTGCTATGTCCATTGCAATACGCTCAAATGGCGCTCCCACGTTGTATAAATGCATCTTCCCCTGACTGCGACGGCTCGGCCCCTTGGCAGCTGTACACTTTTCACAAGCACTAATCCAGTCAACTACCGATTGCTGGAAACCAACCCAATAAAATCGTGTTTTAATTTTCTCGACTGTTTTTGTTATTCCCAAATGCCCTCCGCTTGGCCCACTATGGTATTCCTTGAGAATTTCGCTTATTCTTGCCTTGGGTACCACAATCAAGTTCTTCGTGGTTTTTCCATCTTCGCTCTCCCACAGGCGGAAGAGGCATCCATCTTGCAGCTTTAAGCTATTCCATTGAGCCCAATATGCTTTAGTTATGGGACTTTCAGTCGAGATTTCGTTCCAATCAGGCCGTTTTCTTTCATTCTTACTTGATACGAATTTTGCCAAATCTGGATCATTTCGTTGTTCTTCTTTTATCTTTTCCGCTGTCCATTCATCGTCTGGTAAAACAGCCATTAAGCGCACATCGACTACTCCTTTTTTCCCTTCAGCTTTAGAACAGTGCTTACATTACATACTGCAAGGACGTCGTGATAGTGCATCAGCATTCCCGTGGTTTCCGCCTCTGCGATGTTCTATTGTGAAATCGTAGCTTTGGAGTCTCTCAATCCATCTCGCAACCTGACCTTCGGGATTTTTGAACTGTAATAGCCAGCGCAGAGCAGCGTGATCCGTTCTCAACAAGAACTTTTGTCCATACAATACTTGTTAAAGTGCTTCACGCACTGCATAACCGCCAAAAGTTCTCTCCGTGTTACACAGTAATTTCGCTCTGGCTTTGATAAGATCTTGCTGAAGTAGGCTATTACTCTTTCATGTCCGTCAATAACTTGCGACAGGACACCTCCAATCCCGTATCCACTTGCATCTGTATTCCAAAATAAATTTTTCGCCAGGTATTGGATACGCAAGGATCGGAGCTGTACACAATAGCTCTTTCAATCTGTTGAATGCCTTCTCCTGTTCGCTTTTCCACTTAAAAGGACAATTTTTTCTCGTTAATGCATGCAGACTACCAGCCACGTCTGCAAAGCCTGGAACAAAGCGTCTGTAATAGGTGCAAAGACCCAAGAAGCTGCGTAGCTCATGCAAACTAGTTGGTCTTGGCCACTCCCTTACTGAGTCTATCTTATCTGGATCTGTGTGTACTCCTACAGGTGTGACTTTATGTCCAAGGTACTTGACTTCTTTCTTGAAGAACGAGCTTTTTTTTGCGCTCAGCTTCAACCCTGAAGCTCCAATCGCATCAATACTTCTTCCAAATTCTTCAAGTGGTCCTCGAATTCCTTTCCCATAACGATGATGTCATCTAAGTACACCAGACACGTTTTCCAGTGGAGACCCTTTAGCACATGTTCCATTAGGCGTTCAAATATAGCTGGAGCATTACACAGTCCGAATGGCATCACCAAAAATTGCCATAGTCCATCGCCGGCACTGTATGCTGTCTTTTCCTTGTCTTGTTCGTCGACTGCCACTTGCCAATATCCGCTTTGTAAATCCAGCGTTGAGAACCAATTTGAACCAGAAAGTGTGTCCAACGTATCGTCGATGCGAGGTAATGGATAACTATCTTTCTTCGTTACCTCATTTAGTTTACGATAATCTACACAGAAACGTGTGGAGGCATCCTTCTTCTTGACTAATACCACTGGAGAACTCCAGGGGCTCGCTGATGGCTCTATGACGTTGTTCTGATGCATTTCCTTCAGCAATACATTCACCTCATCTCTCTTTGCCAGAGGTACTCTTCTTGACGCTTGACGAATGGGTTTGGCATCACCAGTGTTGATTGTGTGTTTCACCATCTTTGTTCTGCCTTCGTTTTTATCCTTTACAGCTTGAGCATTTAGTTGTAATTGCTGCTGGATCCTCTCATCTCGGAACTGCATCTTCTCTTCGGCTGCTTGAGAACTTTGATGTAGCTGCTGCATATCCTGTTTAAAGGATTGCATTATCCCGATAAGTGCGCTCATGTCAAAGTTACCCGTGTTAGGTTCTTGTGGTGTTTCTTCGTGGCAAGATGTCGTTGGCTCTTCACACTGGAATTCATGCTCATCGACGTCTATACCCGGCTCCTCTAAAGCGCTTCTTAATCGCACCTGCAGCTCCGCTTTAAGCCCTTGTGTTTGCAAATTTAAGCGCTCACGCTCCTTCTTGAGCTGCTCCAATCTCAGTTTTTCGAATTTAACCATTGTTGCATCAGAACAACGTCATAGAGCCATCAGCGAGCCCCTGGAGTTCTCCAGTGGTATTAGTCAAGAAGAAGGATGCCTCCACACGTTTCTGTGTAGATTATCGTAAACTAAATGAGGTAACGAAGAAAGATAGTTATCCATTACCTCGCATCGACGATACGTTGGACACACTTTCTGGTTCAAATTGGTTCTCAACGCTGGATTTACAAAGCGGATATTGGCAAGTGGCAGTCGACGAACAAGACAAGGAAAAGACAGCATACAGTGCCGGCGATGGACTATGGCAATTTTTGGTGATGCCATTCGGACTGTGTAATGCTCCAGCTATATTTGAACGCCTAATGGAACATGTGCTAAAGGGTCTCCACTGGAAAACGTGTCTGGTGTACTTAGATGACATCATCGTTATGGGAAAGGAATTCGAGGACCACTTGAAGAATTTGGAAGAAGTATTGATGCGATTGGAGCTTCAGGGTTGAAGCTGAGCGCAAAAAAAAGCTCGTTCTTCAAGAAAGAAGTCAAGTACCTTGGACATAAAGTCACACCTGTAGGAGTACACACAGATCCAGATAAGATAGACTCAGTAAGGGAGTGGCCAAGACCAACTAGTTTGCATGAGCTACGCAGCTTCTTGGGTCTTTGCACCTATTACAGACGCTTTGTTCCAGGCTTTGCAGACGTGGCTGGTAGTCTGCATGCATTAACGAGAAAAAATTGTCCTTTTAAGTGGAAAAGCGAACAGGAGAAGGCATTCAACAGATTGAAAGAGCTATTGTGTACAGCTCCGATCCTTGCGTATCCAATACCTGGCGAAAAATTTATTTTGGATACAGATGCAAGTGGATACGGGATTGGAGGTGTCCTGTCGCAAGTTATTGACGGACATGAAAGAGTAATAGCCTACTTCAGCAAGATCTTATCAAAGCCAGAGCGAAATTACTGTGTAACACGGAGAGAACTTTTGGCGGTTATGCAGTGCGTGAAGCACTTTAACAAGTATTGTATGGACAAAAGTTCTTGTTGAGAACGGATCACGCTGCTCTGCGCTGGCTATTACAGTTCAAAAATCCCGAAGGTCAGGTTGCGAGATGGATTGAGAGACTCCAAAGCTACGATTTCACAATAGAACATCGCAGAGGCGGAAACCACGGGAATGCTGATGCACTATCACGACGTCCTTGCAGTATGTAATGTAAGCACTGTTCTAAAGCTGAAGGGAAAGAAGGAGTAGTCGATGTGCGCTTAATGGCTGTTTTACCAGACGATGAATGGACAGCGGAAAAGATAAAAGAAGAACAACGAAATGATCCAGATTTGGCAAAATTCGTATCAAGTAAGAATGAAGGAAAACGGCCTGATTGGAACGAAATCTCGACTGAAAGTCCCATAACTAAAGCATATTGGGCTCAATGGAATAGCTTAAAGCTGCAAGATGGATGCCTCTTCCGCCTGTGGGAGAGCGAAGATGGAAAAACCACGAAGAACTTGATTGTGGTACCCAAGGCAAGAATAAGCGAAATTCTCAAGGAATACCATAGTGGGCCAAGCGGAGGGCATTTGGGAATAACAAAAACAGTCGAGAAAATTAAAACACGATTTTATTGGGTTGGTTTCCAGCAATCGGTAGTTGACTGGATTAGTGCTTGTGAAAAGTGTACAGCTGCCAAGGGGCCGAGCCGTCGCAGTCAGGGGAAGATGCATTTATACAACGTGGGAGCGCCATTTGAGCGTATTGCAATGGACATAGCAGGTCCGTTTCCAATTAGTGATTCCGGCAACAAATATGTTCTCGTCGTAATCGACTATTTTAGTAAATGGCCAGAAGTATACCCCATTCCCGATCAAGAAGCTAAGACCGTTGCAGATGCATTTATCAATAATTGGGTCTGCAGATTCGGAGCTCCCCTCGAGTTGCACTCGGATCAAGACAGAAATTTCGAGTCAACAATATTCAGGGAAATGAGTGAATTGATGGGCATACGCAAAACTCGTACAACCCCTTTGCACCCACAATCCGATGGAATGGTTGAAAGATTTAATCGAACGCTTGAGGAACACCTAAGGAAAGTCGTGGACAGAAACCAGAAAGATTGGGACCAACACATACCCCTCTTCTTAATGGCATACCGATCGGCAACTCACGATACAACATCTACAACACCAGCTAAGGCTATTTTCGGTTGTGACATAAGATTACCTGCAGATCTGAAATTCGGTGCCTACTCATCTACGGAAGTTTCATGTAGTAGTTATGTAGCTGACAAACGAAGACAGCTGAATGAAATTCATGGAACCATCAGAAAGCGCACACAACTGATGAGTGATAAAATGAAAGCCAGATATGGTCTACGAGCAAACTCCAAGGGATTTCAGGAAGGGCAGCTAGTTATGCTTCATAATCCGCAAAGGAAAAAGGGATTATCGCCAAAACTGCCAACACACTGTGAAAGCCCTTATAAGGTGATAAAGCGGCTCAACGATGTAGTATACCGCATCCAGTTGGCGAGAAATGCCAGGAGCAAAATGAAAGTCGTTCATTTAGAGAGGCTATCTCCTTATAAAGGTTGCAGTACTATTCTTGTTCGGGACGAACAAGTTTAAGCGGAGGGCAGTGAAACGTGATTGCATATCAGTGAAAAGGGATTGCATACTTTTAGGATCCTATCTGGAGAATGAGTGCCCCCTGTGAGTCAAGATGCGAACTATTCGAATAAAAGCTTATTCAATAACCATCTGTCAGTAATATCAAAAGAATATTTTCGACTTCTGTCGAAGAGGATAGAAGCTTCTAGAAAATACGAGAATAGCGTGGAAGTTTCTACACCAACAATTCGAAAACTATAAAAGCGACAAGACTGTTCAAAGTCGAAGACAGTAGATCAGAGACCGTAACAGTGTGTACAGCTAGCATTATAATCAAAGCAGCAGTATTTGTAATTGTGTAAAGTGATGAAATTCATTAGTAAATAAAGTGACTAATGGTTTGTGAAATAAAGTGCAAATAATAACTAAGTAAACTTTAAGCCTAATATTAAATGTGTAAATAGCAATAATTAAATAAAGCTAATTATTTTAATTTAACCAGCGATTGTTTGATTACTACACAATCCAGTGGTACGAGTCCGAGTACAGAGAGTTAGAGGAATTGTCAGGAGAGCAATTTTGTAACAGAGTAAATTGTCAAGAGGGCAATTTCGTAACAATATATATATATATATATATATATATATATATATATATATATATATATATATATATATATATATATATATATATATATATATATATATATATATATATATATATATATATATATATATATATATATATATATATATATATATATATATATATATATATATATATATATATATATATATATATATATATATATATATATATATATATATATATATATATATATATATATATATATATATGTATGTATATGGGAGAGATTTTATATCATCACTTTTTGTTTATTTTTTTTGGTGTGAGAGGATTGGACAGCTTTTGCGTTGAAAGCTCAGGTTGAGTGGAGGGGAACTTTTAATACGCGAGAGCTGGTCTAATATGGGTGCATGTGTGGGTGGATCGAGTGTTAGTGTGGGGTAAATACGTGTGGGCGAGTTGGTAAGGAAGAGAATTAAAAGAAAAGTGATGATGAAAGGTTAGTAGCTGTCCTTGAACTGGTTGGTTGATCCACAAAGCACAGTTGTTGCCAGGGGGTATGCTTAGTGGGTGGGACAAAGATGGACGGACAGTTGTGGATAGGATAGTGAGAAGTAGGGTGTCAGAGGGAGAGAGCTGGGAGTTGAAGTACCGGAGGAGACTGATTTTGGAAGTCAGTGATTGATGCGGAAAATTGTTGCGAAAGGAGTCAGATTCTGCATGGCAAGAAGAAAAGTAAAATTTACGGTTGTTGTCGTTCGATTCGTCTATCTTCATCTAAATCAAGTGGAATTTTTTTTGGGAGAATTTCTGTGCTTTTGTCGTGTTGTAAACGCGGGAATACGATATTTTAATAAATTAATTATATAGAATTATTAAATTAAAAAGAAATGGTGTTGAAGTTGCTTAATGCTGCGTAAAAAAAGTGTTTCGGTTTCCTTTCATTGTCGTCTAATTAGAAAAGGAAAAAAGTGGCTTCGACTTTGTGTAAAAAGTGTAGTAGAAGGTGAATTACATCCAGTCATCAATTTTTCAAATTCTTCCCGATTATAAGGGACGTAAATGGATACGGATCGACCGCTGAAGACCAGACTCCTCCTACCCAGAGCAGCAAAAATAAAGATAAGTCCAGCGTATTAAGATAAGCATAAGTTCCTATATATAAGTATGAGTAGAATGTATAAATTAATTTAAAGCGTGAGTGTAATACGGTCTCAACAGAGCGTGGCGGTGGCGCGCTCGGTAAGAATAGCCTACACTGGTCGAGGGAGCTCCTAACAGTAGATAGTGGTAGAGCGAAAGCGGGGTTTGAGTTAGTCCTTGTTGCCTGAATTAGGCAGTCTATACCGAGCTTAGTGAAGGCCGTAGTAATTGTCCGTGTATGTGTGTGTTTGTATAAAAATAAAAATAAATTATGGTAGGCTAAGGTGGAGACAGGAGGGGGAGGATGAGGAGAGGCTGATCGGGACGGAGGAAGCCGGTGGAGAGGTGAGTGGTATCAAAAATAAATGATAAACGTAGAATAGGTTTAGAGTAGAACTTCATGTTTGCCCCACGATCTGTCACAGCGGGTTGGGAACCCACCAAAGAAAAAAAGGAGTGAGCTAGCCAGGGTGTTTGTGCCAGGTATGATGACCATGGGGACGTAACATCATGTTGTCAGTTTATGTTAAAACTGTGCAAATGGAGTTGAGCGCATCAAGACAATGGCATAGTTTATACATAATAATACTCATAATACTCATTAACTGTAAACTTACTTCCAATTTCCGGCAGAATGAAACGAATCTCATCGGATTGTGGTTCTTCAAGAGACATTTTCATTATAGTTTTCCTTTGTAACGTTCTCTTCTCTCGGGGTCAGCTGGAAAGCTGCTTAAAAGTATTCTTCTTTCATGACCAGATATCACACATTTCTTTTATTGATGAATATTATGGAGTGATGCAAACCTCACTCGGCTGACCTCTACTTTGCAGGGTTTCTGAGCTTCGTCCTCTACGGAAACCTGCATCTGTGATCATTCAAGTGTATAAAAATAAATTTGTATGCAATCAGATGCAGACTTTCCCCAAACAATTAATTTCCATCTTGGTGGAAGGTCAATTCTTACAGATTATCAGATGTCTCAGCTTGCCGTTAGAGAACCAAGTACCACTGATGTCCTTCATCTTTATAAAAGCTGCAAGAACGACCAATTATTTAACAAAATAAAAATGAAATCAATCCTTTTATTTCTTCAACTTAGCTTTGCTTCCTCCACTACAACCAATTTACTATTTCTCTCTCCTCGCTCTATATGAGAAATGAATCCTGCGCCCCGGAATACCAATCGTATTCTGATTCTCTTACGGCGCTGCATTTATTTATGGCATGTCTGGAAATTTGATTTGGATTCGTCGTAAATACACAAACCCCACCAGATTTAAGGACTCTTATTAATTATTAATAGAGTAAATACAATATTTGGGCTGTTCCCGTCGCCTTCAGTGTACAAAATATGCAATTAAAGTTTGTATTGATTTGAACAGAAGATACCTCAGGTGTTGCCCCCGTACGTCTGCCTCTTTGGACCCATCCGTGTTTTAATTACACAGTAGTGGTAGACCAGGTGGTATGGCCACCAGTGGAATACCAATTGGTGTCATCAATATCATAACACGAGGGAGTCGCTGGATTGTCCTGGAATTCCACCACGCATTCCAAAACGATACTTATACACGAATAATCTGGATACCGAAGATATGTTCCGTGGAATAATACAACTAATTTGAACCTTCTATGCTTAGAGTGGGGTGAGTTACAAATACTAATATAAGCGCCAGTTGAATTGTAAAAATTGCCGTCTTCCACAAACATTCAATTATGTTAATAATTATGTTGATGGTGGCATGCAGCAATGCGTTCAAATTAGTTTTGGATCGTCTGCTGTTGAGGTCAGTCACTCAAAAATTTTTGTATGTAACAGTACCACTTTGGATCTTCAAAGTACAGTTGCAGCCAACAATGACTGTCGCTGGTGTAAGCGTATTTTATTGGCACAGACTTATCTGGGGTCTGTTACTGGAACCACGTGCAGCAAAGCAATATCGGGCCCTCTACTACGCTTTCTCTATTATAATCAACGTCACCGTGACATTTTGGTACTCTGCTCACCTACTAATTGCACTACTCTTGAGCAAGTCACAGAATGACGCTATGGAGAATCTCGCTGTAACTGTCCCATCAGTTGTTTGCACTCTCAAGACTTTTTGCATTTGGTGGAAACTACGAAAAGTGCATCAAGTCAATGCAATAATCACAAACCTAGATCGGCGTATCAGGGATTCCGATGAATTGGAGTACTATCGGGATGTAGTAGTCCCTGCCGCGAAACGAATGGTTAACATATACTTCTGTCTCTGTTTTCTTGCAGCAGGTGTACTAGAATCTACTGTTATAGTCGGTGGTATTAGCAGTGAATGGCGTCTCATGTATCCTGGATACTTCCCGTTCAATGTCTTCGGTTCAACACCCAAATATGTGGTAGGGAATTTATACCAATTTTTCGGGTTGATTGCGATTGCATTCCAAGTTACTGTCAATGACTCCTATACTCCAATGGGCTTGGCAATGATAGCAGGTCATATTCACATATTGCGAATGCGCGTCTCGAAAATTGGTTGGAACCCGCTGAAGTCCCATTCGGAGAATAATGCTGAACTCTTGGAGTGCATAAAAGTCCACAGAAGTTTGTTGGAGTAAGTCAAATTGAAATTCGGCTTTGTGGATCTATATTAATCTGCCTTATTCTTTCAGATTGCATTGTGTCTTCCATGAAATAATCTCTTTCTACATGATGGTCCAGATTTTAGTAGGGGCTCTGAACATGTGCGTGGTACTCATAAATATAATTTACTTTGTGGATGATTTATTCGTTGTAGTGTACTATCTGATCATTTGGTCCGCAATATTTCTGGAAGTCTTTCCATGTTGCTATTACGGAAGCTCTTTGGAGTTGGAGTTTGACGAATTGACCAATTCAATTTTTTTGTGCAATTGGGCGGCTCAAAACAAGGAGTTCAAATCAAATTTAATGATTTTCATGGGACAATCTTTGAGGAAGATAACGTCCGAAGCTGGTGGTGGAATGATTCACATCAATATGGATTCCTTCCTTAGAGCCTGCCGAGGGGCTTACTCCTTATTTGTGTTACTTATGCGAACAAAATGAATAATTAAATGCCGATTGTAGGTGGCTGCTTTGTAGTAAGTTACCAGTTTGCGGATCGAGTGTTTGGCACAAATTTAATCTAATTTTTTCGTGATGAATTCAGGTTGGTAACAGGAAGCTTTGTAAAGGCGACTTTAATAACATGAAACATAGTCTTTATAGGATTAATCTGAGTGTCAAACAAGTCAGTCCCCTGTTTCATTAAACTATAATGCGAGTGTGTAAGCGGGGGATTATAATCAGCATCTAAAGTTGCGAGTTGACTACATGGCTTAATGTGGAACTAGTTCCTCAAAAGCAAACATTATGCATCGAAATCCGAATTATAGTTAAGTTATAGAATTAGTGAAGATATTAATGCAGCGTGATATACAAAGAGGGGTTTATACGAACAGGTATGCATGCTGTCTATGCAGTCCTCGAAAGTTGGCGCGAGTACTTCTTCTCTTGCGGTAATCAATGGCAACCAAGCGTCATAATTGAGTCAAGTCAACTACGCTTGTCGGATCGTGTAAGCAGCCCCAACAGTGCCCAATGAATGTAGCACACGATGTTAGCTGTGGATAGAACTGATGCGTGACACCAGTAGACCATTGTTCATCTATTGAAGACAATATTGGAGATAAAACACTTTGTCTAGAGACGGTGATGTCGTATGAGCACTTGCCTAGGGTCTGTAGGCTCTAATATCTCCAAACTGCAGAGTTCTCGCAAATAATGGAGTTCTGTACGTAGACTGTGGAGGAGTGTGAACCATTAACTTGCAACTTCCAAGAAGAGAATATATATGCCGACAGTTCCATAGGAAACCGGGTGGAAGCTATTCTTTATTATTGCCAATTGCACAACCAAAGCAAGCAAGGAAATCATTTCCTTCTCATACAGTGACGCTTTTTGGGTTATAAATTGTGTTTCAGTTCAAACTTTTCAATCAAAACAATTGTGAAACAGCTCTCCTCGAGACAAAAAGTCATACGTGAAAATTGAACAGTGGTCTTTAGTAGAATAAAAAATTTACGCATGAATAGCCTCAAAAAGTTCGCGTGATGTGGAACAATCTATTTCAGAGTTTGTAACATTCGGAAATAACCAGTTTTCGCAAAGTCTGTTCTAGCAAATTGAACTCTATGGAAAGGTCCCAGTTAGGAGCAAAGTAAAAATGGATCCACTCAATTCTCCATGTTATTTTTAATCGTCGGCGAATTCGTTTCTCACATAAACCTATTATCCCACCAGCATTTGAGTACTTTCTTAGAGTAAAACGTAAGAAGGGGATATAAATGTACGAGAGGAGTACTCCAGATTTCGGCAGAATGAATTGGGATATGATTTTTGGATTGGCATTTGCATTCGTTTCCAGCAATGATCTCTGGATATCACCTTGAAGTTGGCATTCGCACACCAATCACAAAGTGAACACTCATTGTCATTCATTTCCATACTAAACCATTATGACAGTCCGAGAACTTTCAGTGTGACCCTTGAACTAATGAATTGTAGATAGCAATGCAGTGTTTTTCTTGCGTATCTAATTAAAGGTAATTATAATTTAATCAACACACCCACCACAGTCACGACATACATTTTCAATTTTCGTCATTCAGGTCCCGTCTTGCTGTGACACTTGGTTGAGAGAAGCCATTTCTGTATCTTGTTGCAGGACGTGTATGAATCAGATGGGTGACCCAGTTGACGGAGTGACCGTTTTTCGAGTGCACAGATTCATCTGGACGTACATCGCACCCGACAGAGCAGCTAAATCACAGAATGATACTTTGGAAAATCTCCACGTCACTGTACCAGGGCTTGTGTGATCTCCGAAGTCAATTTTCATTTGGTGGAACTTTGAGAAGCTGCACAAAAGTAATGGTGTTATCAAAAGATTGGATCACCGCATCTCAGAACTGCATGAAGTGGAGTACTATTAGAGAGACGTGCTGCCGGCGGCGAAGCGAATGGTGTATCTGTTTGCTTCTCTGGTCACGTGTGCTCTGGTCTTCATGCCAGCCAGATTAATCATTGCGAGTCCGTACAGTGAATGGCATCTCATGTATCACGATATTTCCCATTCGATGTGTATGCCTCGGCCTCAAGATAAGTCTTAGCGAATTCATGACAATTCCTTGAGCTCCTGGGAATGGGTTTCCAAGATGTGGCTAATGATTCATATGCGCCGATTGGATTATCAGTGATAGCTGATCATTGCGTTTGCGTGTGCGTCAGTTTGGGCACAACCCAATGAAGTCCTTGTCTGAGAACAATTCAGAACTGCTCCAATGCATAATGACGAATAAAGATACACTGGAGTAAGTCAACCTCTACGCGCAACTTAACTGTCCAGATATAGAAATCTTTCCTCTTACAGATTCACTCAAGTGTTCCATGAAATAATTTCCCTGTATAGGATGGTGCGGATTATTGTCTCTGGTCTCAACATGTGCGTGATTAGGATAAATGTAATTTCCTCAATGAAAAGTGTTGTTGGCATAATGTACTATTTGACCATTGTCATCGCTGTTATGTTGGAAGCATTCCCGAGCTGCTATTACGGCACTTCCTTAAAAATGGAATTCGACGTATTGACGCAGTCCATTTTCGCGTGCAACTGGATCGATTCAAATAAGGGAGTTTAAAAAAAATTTGATGATTTTCATGGAGGAATCATTGAAAGAGGTAACGTCTGTAGTTGGTGGCGGGTTCATACACATCATTCTGGATTCATTCAAACGGGCGTGCAGAGCAGCTTATTCGTTGTTTGTGCTACTCATGCAAGCCAAGTGAACAACAGAACATCAGGAATAAAACATCATTTCCGACAATCGACCGGGGAAATCTTCTCATATCCAATGCACCGATGTTCATTTACAATCAGCACGGAGTTTTCTGGCTTTCCATAGAAAGCTGTATTTTTATCTTACTCTCCTTGAATTTCTATTCAATGAATCACTTTGTTAGTATTGAGTTGTAACTTTTTGCAATTAGTCGTTCTTTTCCGTAATCAGTGGAAATGAAAGTCCAAATCCTTCTTATTTCACTTATTTCTATGAAAAGGATTGCATTGTTATTAAATATTGATTTTCTTATGGAATTACTTGGGAGTCCTTAACTCTAGAATGAAGAACTAAAGTCGTGCAAAATTAATACGATTAATATTTATTTACAGAACAAATTGAATCCTTCACAGTCCTTCAATGGCGTTAAATTGGTTTCTTCCTTTATCTAAACACATACCTTCAAAATACTTCAAAGCTTTTAATGAAATATGAGCATACATCCAAAAATACTGCTATATAGTATATAGTATTGATGACTGGAGTAGGACTGGGAATATAATAAGACAGGATTATAATGAGAAGTACGGCATACAGTAAACATTGTGCAGACTTCCTAGTTCCTGTGGTAACAGTTGAGGTAGAGATGGAAATAAAAGGAGAACAATAAACCGGAGGACGATATAGTTTGAGGGATCATGATTTTATAGCATTACTTATTACGACATATCCAAGGATGAGGATACTTCGGAGGCTATTGAAAAGTTAATCCTTATCAACAAGCTTTGCTTTCTACAGAAATGTGGTCCTGTCACAATTGCACTCTTTTCAACCATCCACATAAAAGTTGAATGAGATGATGTGAGCCTTGGATAAGAAAACATTTTTTTAAATATTTTTTTATTGAGTTCTGTGAGTAGTTTTTGTTTTATAAACTTTTTCCAGCGTTGGTCCAACTTTTTTAGGCCGCTCAAAAACTGATTGTCTCTAAAAAAAGCGTTTACAGCTGCGAGGATGTCACCAAAATTCGAAGCCTTTTTCCTTTCGAGCAAAACGTTCATCATTGAAAGCAAAAAATAGTCATTGAAGGCAGAGCTAATGAATCAAAGACAGGACGGAGTTGGTGATCAGGAACAATTCACGAATTCTAGTCATGTCGACTGTCGAACTGTGAGCCGCGGCATTCTTTTGATGAAACAAATTTTAAGTTCTATGCTAAGGGGGAAGCTGTGCAGTACTCTTAAGGGATGCATTACAGAACATGGTTTGCAAAAATTTATATAATGGATTCATATTGCAGCTTTATAATCATGTTGAGTCTTTTTGATCCACCCTCGTATCAATTTTATTAAGCAATCCGATTTTCCTCTTGGTGTACTTCCACTTTTCAGGATGGTTATTGTTACTGCTGTTATGGCGATCATTGAAGTGCGACAACAAGATCTATTCTACTATCATCAATTGTTCAGAGTTCCTGCTTGAGCCTTGTCTTCGTGATATATGGAAGAACGCTTCAAAGATCACTAGCTGTACCTTGGCACAATCGCATTTAGTGAGAGTATGCAGTGTACTGGCAAAAGCAGGGATATATATTTTTCTTCCATACAGAATCTGCCGTAGTTGGTGGAAGTTGTGCTCATTTTCACCAAGTGTTATTTAAGTTTATTGTGTTATATTAACGGACCTCTCATTGTATTGGGTTATCCTTGGAAAAGGTGATTAATAGTTTGAAACGGATTAGGTAGTGTGACCCTCCGTTCCTCAATTTGCCTCTGTCTGGATGTCTCCGCATTCAGTGGGCCTGAGGTTACTAACAGGATATGAACCCTCTTCATTTTGAGCATTTTAAAGAATTTAGAAATTAATTTCTAGTCTATTAGATTCAGACTTGCGCCACCCCGTCGGAGTTCATTCCCACACATTCCCATCTCTGTCCTCTGTGTAGTGATTGTAAGATGATAAGGCATTTAGAGGAGTACGTTGATTATCAGCGATCACCTCAGTTTGAAAGGATACCTTCCAATTTCTGAGAAAACTAAGTCTGCTTGTTCTATTTTTCTACTATTTTCCTTTGATTCCAAACAAAATTATGTTGCAAGGAGTCTGAATTGATTTCAAATTTTTTCTATCGTCACTCCTTGTGAGGAATGAATCAGGGTGCCCGAAATACCATCCATTTTGTAATTCTATGACCATAATACGTTTATTTATGGTATGTCTGGAAGTTTGATTTCATTTCATTACACAGTATAGGCAAATATACCTCTACTGGGTCATCGTTATTAATAAAGTAGATAATTGTATTATTTCCACCGTCTTCAGCATACGAAAACATGTAATTAAATTGGTTTGCATTGATGGGAACAGTGGCGAGCACACTCCTTGCCGCCATAGAACTGGTTGTTTGGCCATATCCGAGTGTTAATTTTACAGTGGTTGTACATTGGTTACGCAAGCGAAACTGTTCACTATATGATACTGAGAACAGTCTGGGGTCGCTCTGGGATGTGTTTGAATTTCACTACGTATTCCAAAAGGATACTTTACTCGAATCATCTGGGCTCTGATCATTTAAATACTATGCTAGAAATATAACGTTCGGTTGAAGTATAAGAAGTGCCGCCTTCTACTAATTTTCAGTGCCATCACTGCTTATAATTTTAATTATATAATTGCGTGTGTTCAATGCTATTTTGGTCGCGCGAAAAGAAATTATTAAAAATTTTTTCCGGCAACTTTCTCAAATTTAGTTTTGGATCGTCTGCGGTTGAGGTCTGTTTGTGTGTG
The DNA here is from genome assembly GCA_920105625.2 of Clusia tigrina. Classification (NCBI taxonomy): domain Eukaryota; kingdom Metazoa; phylum Arthropoda; class Insecta; order Diptera; family Clusiidae; genus Clusia; species Clusia tigrina. Next base: position 24,216,778 of record OV050031.1, on the reverse strand, counting down.
GCGATACATTAAAGTCCATTTGTAACCAACAATAAACTTCGGTAGAAATGTCGCTGGTGTAAGCGTGTTTCATTGACACAGACTTATCTGGGGTCTCTTTCTGGAACCAGGTACAGCGAAGGATTACAGAATTTTCAAATATGGTTTCTCTATTCTAATAAATGTCACAGTGACATTTTGGTTTGCTGTTCATCTTATAATTGCACTACTCCTGAGCAAGTCTCTGAATGATGTTTTGGAACACCTCGCCTTAACTGTCCCAGTAGTTGTGTGCTCTCTCAAGACTGTTTGCATTTGGTGGAAACTACGAAAAGTGCATCAAGTCAATGAACTTCTCACCAACTTGGCTAATCACATCACAGACTCCGATGAACTGGAGTACTATCGGGAGGCGGTAGTCCCTGCCGCGATGCGAATGGTTTACACATACTTCTGTCTGTGCTTTGGTGGAGCAGCTCTAGTGGAGTCAACGGTTGTCATTAGTTCTCTCCTCGGTGAATGGCGTCTTATATGCAAAGGATACTTTCCATTCGATGTATTCGGTTCAACATCCAAATATATGGTAGCGACATTCTATCAACTTTTCGGGATGGTTATCATCGGATTTCAGGTTACTATCAATGATTCCTATACTCCAATTGGTTTGATAATGATATCAGGCCATATTCACATATTACGATTGCGCGTCTCGAAAATTGGTTGGAATACGCTGAAGTCCGATTCGGAGAATAATTATGAACTCTTGGAGTGCATAAAAGTCCACAGATGTTTGTTGGAGTAAGTCAAATTGAAGTTCCACATTTGTGGAGATATATTAATATGCCTTGTTCTTCCAGATTGCATTGTGGCTTCCATGAAATAATTTCCTTCTACATGATGGTTCAGATTTTAGTTGGGGCTCTCAATATGTGCGTGGTATTCATAAACGTGATTTACTTTGTGGATGATCTATTCGTTTCAGTCTTCTATCTGATCATTTGGTCCGCAATATTTCTGGAAGTATTTCCATGTTGCTATTACGGAAGCTCTTTGGAGTTGGAGTTTGACGAATTGACACACTCTATTTTCTTGTGCAATTGGGCGGCTCAAAACAAGGAGTTCAAATCAAATTTGATGATTTTCATGGAACAATCTTTGAAAAAGGTAACGTCCGAAGCTGGTGGTGGAATGATTCACATCAATATGGATTCCTTCCTTAGAGCCTGCCGAGGGGCCTACTCATTATTTGTGTTACTTATGCAGACAAAATGAATAAAGAAATGCCGATTGTAGGTGGCTGCGTTTATGGAATTTGTGGTTCCAGAGTTGAATAGAAATTTGCTCTACTTTTGATATTGTTAAATTGAGGTTAGAAGCAGGAAGGATGGAGAAGCGGATGTTGATCACAGTCTTTGTAGGACTAACGTGAGTATGATTGTAATGAAGCAAGTCAGTGAGACCCCTGATTTTTCGATAACGTCGGTTTATATTCAGCAGCTGAATTTTGGAGCATAATGTGGTACTGGTCCCGCAAAAGCTAGCATCATGCACCGAAATGTGTGTGCATTTTCCACACTCCTGGTTCTTTATACTGAAAGATCGCTTTTATGCGATCCGGTATGTTTTGTAAAGTTGAATACGGATACTTTTCACTAGTCAACTACAATCAAGCGTGATAAGTTAATCGAGTCTTCTACGTTAATCTGCTTGTGTAAGTCGCTCCAACAGTACTCCAAAGAATGCTTCACACAACAGGTACTGTGGGTACAGGAGGGGTGCGCTGCTCGTCTACTGAAGGCAATACTGGAGGTGAAATAGCTTTTCTATAACTGGTAATGTGGTCTGAAGACTTGCATAAGGTTAGGTCTGTTGGCTCTAATATCTCCACACTTCTCAGTTCTTCTGGTGATAGTTCCATAGCTCATTGTCTGCTACAGCATTACTCATTCCTTCACTCATGCCATCTGTCTCGCTGTGCAACGTATTCTGGCTTCGATCGATACACTGATGGCGCCCTGAAAGTGTTCAGCGGGCGCTAAGACTATTTTACGCTTTACGGTTTTATAAAGGAATGCTATACATACATTCTCTCCACAAGAATTTGCTCTTTATATCTTAGTTTTGGAATGCAAGCTCGTAGGTATATTTTGTTATTCCCAACTAATCATTATAGACCCAAAGAAACGAAGCAAGTATGAATTTCCTGCATAAATCAGATGGGTTGCTCAGCTGACGGAGTGACCGTTTTTCGAGTGCACAGATTCATCTGGACGTACATCGCACCCGAGAGAGTCGCAAAGTGCTGCGATACTCTTTCTCAGTTGTGATGAGAATGTGGCTGTGGCATTTTGGTTTCTCATGCACTTAATAATTGGACTTGTGCAGCGTAAATCACAGAATGACGCCTTTGAAAAATCTCCACGCCAGTGTACCAGGACTTGTGTGATCTCTGAAGTCAATTTGCATTTGGTAGAACTTTGAAAAGCTGGACAAAATTAATGGTCTTATCAAAAGATTGGTTCAGCGCATCTCAGAACTGCATGAAGTGGAGTACTATTATTAGAGAGACGTGCTGCCGGCGGCGAAGCGAATAGTGTATCTATTTTCTTCTCTGATGACGTGTGCTCTGGTCTTCATGCCAGCCAAAGTGATCATTGCGAGTCTGTTGGCATCTCATGTATCACGGATATTTCCCATTCGATGTGTATGCCTCGTCCTTTAGTTATATCTCAGCGAATTTCTACCAGTTCCTCGAGCTGTTGGGAATGGCTTTCCAAGATGTGGCTTATGATGCAAATGCATTGGATTATCAATGATAGCTGGTCATGTGCATATATTCCGTTTACATGTGTGTAAGATTGGATACAACTCAATGAAGTCCTTGTTTGAAACAATTCAGAGCTGCTCTAATGCATAATGATGCATAAAGACATACTGGAGTAAGTCAACCTTTAAGCGGAACTAAACTGTCCAGATATAGAAATCTTTCCTCTTTCAGATTCACTCAAGTGTTCCATGAAATAATTTCCTTCTATATGATGGTGCAGATTATTGTCTCTGGTCTCAACATGTGCGTTATTACAATAAACGTAATTTCCTCAATGAATAGTGTTGTTGTCATAATGTACTATTTGACTATTTGCAGACTCTAATCTGTCAATCGGAAGTGTGCGACTTCAGTATAGCAAATACTTCCGAATGGAAATCCATTGCAATACTTCCCATAGCCGATATGCATCTGACATTTTGATTCAGATGCCACCCAGCCTCAGTTCTCTTTTCAGTTTTGGAGCCGTCGGTAAAGAACTCTTTCGGCAGGCTTCCTAGAAAGTTTTTCTGGATCTCTTCATTGTTCTTCTGTCGGAAAGCTGACTTTATACTCTCTTCCAAAACAATCAGTGGGTATGAGTTTAGCCGGATCCAACTGGTATTGTTCCGACATACCTTTGAAAGTTCTGGTCTTAGTGCCAATATCCATATGAATATTATCGATATATCGTTTTCATCGTCTCCTGTTGAATTATAAGATCCACTTGTGGGAAAGTAAACAAAGCTTTCAGAACGCCACCAGATGTAGTGCTCATGGCGCCCAATGCTCAAGCATAGACTTTGTGTAGTATGTTTAATCCCAAACATGCGAACTTGAGCCCAATTCTGCGCCCCCAGACCACAGCTGCATGCAGAATTATTCACCTGATCAGTACTGTGTTCAGCCAAAATACACCAGCTGGTTTCAGACCCCAACTTTTACCAAATGCCTGTCGGCACTGCCCAAATACCATCTATACCCGAATAACTTTCGGCTCAATATGCGTCTTCCAAGTGAATTTCCCATCAAGAACGACGATTAAAAATTTCACTTCCCTGGAAACACTGATATTTACACCAATTAGTAATGGTAGTTTAAGCTCGACTAGTTCTCTTTTTCATGTAAACAAAACTCGGATTAATAGTAAGTCCCTGGAAAACGCATCACTCAGCAGTCTTGTACAGTGTTCTCAAATAGTCCTAAGGGACTTTCCTGACATCAGTGCACAAACTTCATCCGCTTATGCTTCCATGTGTATTCGGAGGTTCTGTAACTCCGTCATAACAGAGTCCACTAGAGAAGAGGAGAAAGAACTCCACACTGAGAACATCCTCGAGCAACTTTTGCCACGGTGCAATTGTCGTGTGTTTCCCCAACGGTTAACAGCCTTTTTGATAACATTAAATGGATCCATTTTACAGCATTTCGTCCACTCTATGTCCTCTAGCAACGGTCACATATAGTAATAGCTAGCATTATCAAATGGTCTCTCAATACCCACAACTCCTCCATTGTTAATTCACCAGCTTCAATCTTACACACAAGATTGTGCAGAGCTCATTCGCATGATATTCCACTCTGGTATGCATGTTGATGGATACTGTGGGGGATATCCAACACTATACCCGCCCGAATATACTGCTCAAGATCTTTATACATGAACGATATCAAACTATCGTATCTTCAAGCGGTTTGGGAATAAATACAACCTTAACCTGTTCCCAGAGAGTTGGTACGTAGCGTAGAGAAAAACAATCAATGTACATATTATTGAAGGCCTTATTGAACCTGTCTTCTCTTCTCTTTAACATAATTGGAAATACATTATCATGGCCAAGTCTCTTAAAGTTTTCAGAGGAGGAAAGAGAATACCTCATTGACTACTCTGTCACAATGTTTTATGCCGTAAATCAAAATCGTCTCGTGATGCCACTATTGGGTATTGTAGGTTTCCACCATTGGATTGGTATAAGACCCATCAGACTTGATAAGAAAGTCTAGCGGTCCCGCGTTATCAATTTCATTACAGTAGCTTCTATTAGCGTCCACTATGGCTGACCGAATGCCCTTGTTAGAGATTTTCTTTGCTATTTGATATTCAGTCAAATTGTCTTCTTTTGGGGCTTTTAAAGCAATATTCAGAAGTTTTCTGGACTTTTTCCGAAGCATCTTGTTACTCCAAAAGTTGCACTGAGTGCCACACCAAAATTTGTTCTGCGAATTTGCGTCGCAGCCCATTGAATTGTACCTACTGAATGACCTCTGTCACTTTCAATGATGGTGAGGAGGATATATAATCGTTGGGTAGGTGTGCTGAGACGATAACTGCCTAGACTATATTCCCTCCTCTTTCATACATTATTTTTGCTGCAACGACATCTTGAGAACAGAATTGTCACACGGAAGTATATTTCCCCATTTTATTGCTCCTCATATACGTTTATAACATATCCATGGTTCTTCGATTAATATTACATGTGGACACGTATGCACCTTCGCATGTCTACTGCACAATTAAGGAGTAGACGAGTTGCTGTCCTGCAAGTTTATTTGAGTAAATTTAATGTCTTAAAACGATTTTTTTTGGACCGAAATTAATTTTTCTCCTTATACCCTTCTTTATCCTGAACGCGGAACATTGTGCGCCCAAGATGCAGATGGGGATGGTATCCGTATATGAAGCTTAAGACTTTCAGTAAACACACTTTCACACCAGCAGGTGTGATCCCGCTCACTTGTTGGAAAAAAAATCACCCTTGATATACGAGTATATCTTCCAGAGGATCGTGTTCAGTGCCTCGTTATGATCACGGATACGTGCGAGCATTTTAAATGGTTTACGGGAAGGACCCAGTAACAATTCACTTGCTTTTAACAGTCTTCTACTTCAATCGTCCATGAGGACCAGTTCTCGCAATGTTTACAGAGTCGTTCTGCACACCCATTCCGTCGAACTTCGGTTTGTCCTTCGACTCACCGATAGCCTTAAAGGGCAGTTGTCGACTCTTCTCTGAACCTGGATTTTTTTTTAGAAAATAATTCCGGTACGAGTGGGAATCACGTATTAGTTCGACGGAATAGTGACTCAGCTTAAAATCTTCGCCCCAAAGGTGGACGCATTAGCTGCAGAGAATCCCCTTACATTATTGCACAGTGCTGCTGCAGGTGCTCATTTCTCACGTAATCATAAATAATTTAATACCATGTTACTTAAACGCCCCCTACTGCAGCCGCTCAGCACTCTTATCTCCTCACTTGTACAATTTTCCCATTGCATGGAGTTGTAATTAAATTAGTTTTAGTGGATTAGATTGTTCTTCCATCTGACATTTGGAGACCCAGTAGAAACATGTGCAATGCTATATATGAGGGCCACTTATAACGGGTTAAGAGTATTTCGCACACACACAATTTCCTGATTATTTCTGTAGTCTGGTAGTGGGCAGTAGGCATGATTCACATCAACTTAGACCCTTTTGTGTGAGACCCTTCACTCGGCATCATCAGAAAGTACATTAAAAATACGACTGGGTACATTAAAAATACGACTGGGTTACAGGGTAATTGCGCCTGGATTCTATCGATTCTATGGATCCGATCTCCTTCGTACCCTACCTCACCTTTATACGGTAACTGAGCCTCCTCATGTTTAGTCACTCGAATTTATGATCTCACCAGTATCACCATCAATTTTTATCCTATCAGTACAGACCGAGCTCAGCTGGCAGGGAACATACAAATGACAGTGATGTCATTCACGTTTATAAAGAAGTAGGAAATTAGTACCTACATTTCTTTTTATGGATCTTACGTCACTTCCACCAAAGATTCTGTATCATTATAAAAGGACCCGATTGTATCCCGTTCCTCTATCCTCTCTATATATGACACATGAATCAGGCGCCCCGGAGTAGCGATCGTAGTGAAATTCTATGACCGAATTCTGTTTATTTAAAGTATGTCTGGAAGTGTGCTTTGGTTTCGTTCATGCCGGTCAAACCACAACAGTCTCAAGGACTGCAGAAATTACACCTCTACTGGGAAACCGCTGTTAATAAAGTACGAAATTGTATTATTTCCACCGCCTTCAGTCTACAAAACATGTAATTAATATTGGTCTGCCTTGATTGTAAAAGAGATGAGCTAAATTCTCGCCGCCATAGAACTGGCTGTTGGCCCCAATCCGAGTGTTAATCTTACAGTGGTGGTACATTAGTTACGCAAGCGAATCTCTTCATAATGATCTACTGAGAACAGTCTGAGGTCGCTCTGGAATTTCATCGAATTAGACTACATATTCCAGAGGGATGCTTTACCGGAATAATCTGGGCTCTGATCATTTGAAGACTATGTTAGAAATGTAATAATGATGAAGTCTAAGAATTGATGCCTTCCACACGAATTTTCAATGCCACCACTGATTTTCATTATTTGTATTTTGAAATTGCGTGTGTTCAATTTTATTTTGCTCGCACGAAATGGGAATTATTAAAAATCGTTTCCGCATGTAGTAAGTATAGTTTTGGATCGTCGGCTGTTGAGGTGAGTCGTTTCCAACTTTATATATAATTGTGTGGCGCATTACTTTAAAGTTCATTTGTAACCAACAATGAACTTGGGTAATAGTGTCGACGGTATAAAGGTGTTTTATTGGCACAGACTTATCTGGGGTCTCTTTCTGGAACCAGGTACAGCAAAGGATTACAGAGTCCTTCGCTACGCTTTCTCTATTCTAATAAACGTCTCCGTGACATTTTGGTTTGCTGTTCATCTTATAATTGGACAGCTCCAGAGCAAATCTCAGAATGAGTTTGTGGAAAATCTCGCCCTAACTGTTCCAGTAGTTGTATGCTCTCTGAAGACTGTTTGCATTTGGTGGAAACTACGAAAAGTGCATCAAGTCAATGAACTTCTCACCCAGTTGGCTAATTACATCACAGATTCCGATGAACTGGAGCACTATCGGGATGTTGTAGTCCCTGCCGTGAAGCGAATGGTTTACATATACTTCTGTTTGTGCTTTGGTGGGGCAGCTCTATTGGAAGTAATTGTTGTAATCAGTGATATCATCGGTGAATGGCGCCTCTTATGCAATGGATACTTTCCATTCGATGAATACGGTTCAACAGCCAAATATTTGGTAGCGAATTTGTATCAATTTTTCTCACTGATTACGATTGCATTTCAAATTAGTATCAATGATTCCTATACTCCAATTGGTTTGATAATGATAGTAGGTCATATTCACATATTGCGAATACGTGTCTCGAAAATTGGTTGGAATCCGCTGAAGACCTTTTCGGAAAACAATACTGAACTCTTGGAGTGTATAAAAGTCCACAGAAATTTATTGGAGTAAGTCAAATTGAAGTTCGATTGGTATGTAGATATATAAATCTGCCCTTATTCATTCAGATTGCATAATGTCTTCCATGAAATAATCTCCTTCTACATGATGGTCCAGATTTTAGTAGGGGCTGTCAACATGTGCGTGGTATTCATAAACGTGATTTACTTTGTGGATAATTTATTCCTTGTAGTCTATTATATGATTATTTGGTCCACAATATTTCTGGAAGTATTTCCATGTTGCTATTACGGAAGTTCCTTGGAGTTGGAGTTTTACGAATTGACCCACTCTATTTTCTTGTGCAATTGGGCGGCTCAAAACAAGGAGTTCAAATACAATTTGATGTTTTTCATGGAACAATCTTTAAAGAAGGTATCGTCCGAAGCTGGTGGTGGAATGATTCACATCAATATGGATTCCTTCCTAAGAGCCTGCCGAGGGGCCTACTCATTATTTGTATTACTTATGCGAACAAAATAAATAAAAAATGCCGGTTGTAGGTGGTTACGTTGCCGCACGATACACGTTTGTGGTACGAGAGTTTGACTCAAATTTGTTTTAATGTTTATTTTTGTGAATTGAGGCTAAAAATAGGAGGAAATACGATTTTCAATGAGTCAGCTGATGCTTTGAACGATATTAATGGTCTGAGGTTTAGTTGGGTGGTTGGACACAGCGGCGATGATTCCTCTTCTAATTATCGCAGATTCGCATTATTTTGGCTGGTTTAGATACAAAGATATGTTAATATTCTATTTTTTTCCCCAGAAAGTTTCTCCCATCTTGGAGTTTGTGATCGCTTCAATATTTTAGAATATCGGTTCACCCAGTGTTTTCAATATCCTTCTAATCAGGGAGGAAGTACTTTATGGTTTTCTTTTCCTCCAGATTTCCGCAGCTGTGGCCGTATTGAAAGTGATGCCAATGTTGGTCCCCTGTTCCCCAATGGGGCAGTGGCGTGTGATGACTTAAGTAAGACTAACTACATCATGACGTGTTCTTTTTATCAACTATGTGGATTTGTGTTAGTTTTATGTCGGCCAGAGTGCTCTACTCTTGCTGGATTTCATCCTCATTTATCGAAGAACTCTTTTGTGTAGAGCTCCTAATTGACCTAATTGAGACAGCAACTGGCTTCGCCCCATATTCATTACAAGCGGATCCCTTTCGAGCCAGCAGATCAGCCCTTGCGTTCGCATCGATATCCGCGTGCTTCGGCACCCACATTAATGTGTCGTTGAACCGATGAACTAGTGCCATTATGATCTCCCTGTATTCCCACACTCCTTTCGAGGTTATTACTTCTGAGTCCACTGCTTTTATTTCGCTTGTGTCTTGCACTGCCAAACAGCAGGCTTCCGTTATTGCAAACACTTCCGCTGGAATACAGTTGATATGTTTGGGAGTAGGTTTGATTTGCTAACATTTAGGTCTACTGAGAAACTACTTGCTCCTTTTGAGCCATCTGTGTAGATTTCGTTAGACCCTGTATCCGTGCAGCCCGGAAATTGCGTATGGCGACTTGACGGATTATCATTCCACCATGGTGGAAAAGACTTTCTTGGGTATTTCACCAGACTAGTTGATTTGGAAGGTGATCCTATCGCGCCCTCTAACCCCCCAAAATATTTCGATGTTAAGTAATATACTCAACATCTTACGGACTACACAGGCAAACCGCTGCCAGTTAGTTCGTTTGGGTTACGATATCGTTGAGGTGTCTCTGCCTGAATATTTATTTCGAATATTATCCACGAGTTATCAGAGAAAGATCTCTCGTCGCATACTCTCCATTTTTCCACCCAGATTTGGTTGTTTCAGTAGTGTACAAAATAAAATTCTTCATTGTTCAGAGAGGAATTCGGCAAACCAGTCACAAAGTGAGCACTACATTGTCATTCATTTGAAAGGTAAACAATTATGACACTCCGAGAACTTTCACTGTGATCCTCGAACTCATAAATCTGGACAGCAGTGTGTGTTTCTTGCGTATCAAATTAAAAGGAATTATAATGTAACCAACACCCACCAAAATCACGATATTCGTGTTCCATTTTCGGCATTCAGGTCCCGTCTTGCTTTGACACCTGGTTCAGAGGAGCCATTTCCGTGTCTTGTGACTGTTTTTCGATCGGGACCTGGGACATCCGAAAGTAGAGGGGAACGAAAAGGCGGGTGAGCTGACCCGAGCGGGATCTTCAATGCAAGAGTCTCAGTCTGTGCTTGTACCAACATCACTGAGTACAGTCAGGAGCGAAATCGCCTTAACATAATAACAAGTGGAATAGGTTGACTAAATACAGGGTCAGCAAAGCGATATGGCCGAACTGTAATTGGATGTATCAAGGCTGACGGTAGTTACAATTGACTTCTGGCCTATCGGAGTACATGCAGCCGGAATGCGAATTCCTTACAACGCATCCTGCAGAAGCTGCAAAGAACCAAAGGAAACCATAAGCCACTTCCTCTCCAAATGCCCAGACCTATGAAGGGCAGTAATGAGTTGTCTGGGCAAACCAACCATCATTACCCTTGAGGAGGCATTCGAATCAGGCATAAATGAGCTGATTAAGTATCTAAACCAGTCAAAGTGGTTATAACTCTCGCTTATTCACCGAACAATCCCTACAATACGCTAACTGAGGAAGTGGCAATAAAACGGCTCACATGCGCTGGGTTCGTGCCGTTCGTACCGCTACTAAAACCGACCAACCAAAATCAGTTCTATAATTTCCTAACAAAACGAATAATTGAAAGTCATGCAGATTAACATGTTCACTGTTTATTATCAGTAATATTTTTCAAACTGAAAAACAATAGAAGCCCAATTATACTAAATTTGTTTCTCCCTTGTGAGGAGCAAATTTTAGGCGTAAATTTGCCCCTACATATTTAGTTTTGCCATAACGCCCCCAAACGTGTATATTTAACAGAGGGGCAGTGCTTAAACAACCAACCCTAAAATATACACGTAAATAGTCCTAAGCCTTTGGCACCTCCCAGTTGCATTGCTAAAAAGCACACACACAACCGCCACCATATTTAGTGCAGCAGCCATGATACAACTGAGTCTAAGGCACCCTCCACCAGAGTAATGCTACCAACAACAAGTGTTATACTCTGCGTTGGGAGAACAGAAGACACGGCCACAATTAAGAGACACAGTGGAACCCTGTGATAAGCGACGAAAAACATGCAACGAAGTCAACAACGCAAGGTACCACACAGGAGAATATTCCACAAACAATTGTACAACCGACTGACCACAGTTAAAATCATACAGTGCCTAACGCAATGATATGAATTCACAACAACAGTGCCCAACGCAATGATATGAATGCACAAGAGATCGTGACAGAAGTTGCCGACTGCATCACTTCGGAGAATACCCCACTAACAACACCCAAAAACGAAGGCAAAGCACAAAGTGGAACACGACAGACCGATCGCTAAGCATGCCAACAGTGCGGACAAAGCATAAATAATATCCAAAATATTTAATATTTTATAATATAAAATATCAACGAAGTCCTGAAGGTGGCCCAAGGACAAATAGCAACAACAACAAACACGACAAGGAACAACAGCAAGGTAAATCATCATAACAACAACAAAACATTGAAGGTGGCCCAAGGGCAAAAACTTACAAGAACAACAGCGAGAAAACAGCAACAATGTGCTGAAGGTGGTCCAAGGTCAAATTCAAAGAAAAAGAACAATGCGGGAAACAGTAGGAACATGCAACAGCACGCGATAGCAGAGAGATGCCACAACAAACTACAGTTCCCGCACAACAACAACTATTGGATGATGTACACTGATGCTGGAGCATAAAAGCAGGAGCAACTGGCAACTCAGCCTCTTTCTTTCTTTCGGCATCAGGCAAACAAGACGGCTCTCTTCTTTCTTTCGGCATCAGGCAAACAAGATGGTTCTTTCTTTCGGTATCAGGCAAATCAGACGCAACGTATTAAATAGAGTTATATCAACTGACAAACGCTACTGAAGCTAGGGGAATCTAGAGGAGATTATGATTTTGAATACTTTAGAGATAATTTCTGTAAAGGAATCCTAGCAATCCGGCAAACTTACCCCGGCGAAAACGAGTCTTTACATCCTTTACTATCCTTTCAAAACATTTTGAAAGAATTTAATTTAATAAGAGGATCCATTCAAAAATTGGTGTATGACTGGATTACGACTGGCACTATAATGAGACAGGACTATAAGAAGAAGTACAGCATACAGGAAACATTGGCAGACTTCTTAGATCTAGTGGTATGAGTTGAGGTAGCGGCGAAAATAAACGGAAACAATAAACAGACAAATACGATACAATTTGAGAGGGCAGGTTTCTATAGCATTATTTAACACAACGGATCCAATAAGGCGGATACTTCCGAGGCAACAAAAATGTAATAAAACTGAGACTCTTATCTCTCTATCTTTGATCTCTACTGGATTGGGCAAACCGCGAAAAACAAACTCTTAGAAAGACCGGGACAATCTAAGCCTTCTCGCGACTGCTCTCTTTTCAACCTAAAATTTTCTTTAGAAAATAATTCCAGTATGAGTGGGAAGCACGTATTACTTCGGCGGAATAGTTTGAAATCAGCTTGAAATCTTCGCCCCAAAGGTAGATGCATTAGCTGCAGAGAATCTCCTTTACATTATTGCACATTGCTGATGCAGGTGTTCATTTCTCACATAATCATAAATAATTTAATACCATGTTTCTTAAACGCCCCCTACTGCAGCCATTCAGCACTCTTATCTCCTCACTTGTACAATTTTCCCGTTGCATGGAGTTGTAATTAAATTCGTTTTAGTGGATAAGATTGTTCTTCATCTGCAGGGCTATATATGAGGGCCACTATTATACGGGGTGTATTATAGGTTAACTATATTTCGCATACACTTTCCTGATTACTCCTGGAGTCTGATAGTGGCCAGTAGGGATGATTCACATAAATTTAGACTATTTTGTGAGATACCCTTCCTCTCGGCATCATCTGAGAAAAATATGAGTGGTTAATGGCCAGATATGTAAAAATATACTATTTTGGATCTTATGGAGTAATCTGAGCTCCTTCGTGGCTCATCCCAACTGAGCCTCATCATGCGTAGTCACTTAAATTTATGATCCAAAAAGCATCCATAAATCAATTTTTATCCTATCAGTACATACTCAGCTCTGATGGCAGGAAACCTTCAACCGGCAGTGATGTCATTCACATTCATAAAGAAGAGTTACTAACTTTTATTTCTATGAACATTATCGTCGCTGGCACCAAAGATTATGTATCATTACAAAGGGACCCAATTGTTTCTCGTTTTTCAACCCTCTCTATATATGATACATGAATCAGGCGCCCCGGAATAGCGATCGTAGTGTAATTCTGTGACCGAATTCTGTTTATTTAAAGTATGTCTGGAAGTGTGCTTTGGTTTCGTTGATGCCGGTCAAACCAAAACAGTCTTGAGGACTGTAGCAAATACACCGTTATTAGTAAAGTACATAATTGTACTATTTCCACCGCCTTCAGTCTACAAAACATGCAATTAATTTGGTTCGTATTGACTGGAGCAGAGGCGACGACAATCCTTGCCGCCATAGAACTGGCTGTTGGCCCCAATCCGAGTGTTAATTTTACAGTGGTGGTACATTGGTGTTCATAGTGTGCTACTGAGAACTTCTGAGGTCACTCTGGTATATCCTCGAATTCCACTACGTATTCCTCTACGAGGGATGCTTTACCGGAATCTTCTGGGCTCTGATCATTTGAAGACTATGCTAGAAATATAAGATTCAGTTGAACTATAAGAATTGATGCCTTCCAAACTAACTTTCAATGCCACCACTGGTTTTGATAACTTGTATTTTGAAATTGCGTGTATTCAATTTTATTTTGCTCGTGCGAAAAGAGAATTATTAAAAATCGTTTCTTGAACGATTGCAAAAGATTTTCAAATTCACTTTTGGATCGTCTGCGGTTGAGGTCTGCCGACTCTATAGATAATTGTATATTGGTAGATATTTGTGTGTGACGATTGCGCTGTAACCAACAATGAACTTGGAAATAATGTCGGTGGCGTAAACGTGTTTTATTGGCACAGACTTATCTGGGGTCTCTTTCTGGAACCAGGTACAGCAAAGGATTACAGAGTCCTTCGCTACGCTTTCTCTATTCTAATAAATGTCTCCGTAACATTTTGGTTTGCTGTTCATCTTATAATTGCACAACTCCAGAGCAAATCTGAGAATGAGTTTTTGGAAAATCTCGCCCTAACTGTCCCAGTGGTTGTGTGCTTTCTCAAGACTATTTGCATTTGGTGGAAACTACGAAAAGTGTATCGAGATAATGAATTACTCACCAGTTTGTCTAGTCTGATCACAGATTCCGATGAACTGGGGCACTACAGGGATGTGGTAGTCCCTGCCGCGAAAGGCATGGTTTACATTTACTTCTTTCTGTGCTTTGGTGGCGGAGCTCTATTGGAATCAATTGTGGTTATCAGAGGTATCCTCGGTGAATGGCGCCTTTTATGTAATGGATACTTTCCATTCGATGTATTTCGTTCAACATTAAAATACATGGTAGCCAGTTTCTATCAATTTTTCGGGATGGTTATAATCGGATTTCAGGTTACTCTCAATGATTCCTATACTCCAATTGGTTTGATAATGATAGCAGGCCATATTCACATATTACGAATGCGTGTCACGAAGGTAGGTAGGTAGGTAGGAGTGGCCGCCCAGTTGCCAAAAGCACACTTGAACACACATAATGGCCCATTGTAATACCACGGTGTGGCGCCGTTCAAGCACTGACTAAAAAGGTTCCCATACTTGGGATGGTGATAGTCAGCGCAAGGACAGCGCCTGGAAAGGCACGACTCCCCCGTCATGTTTCAGGAAACCATCCTGATACTTTGATGAAGCTGGCTATGTCCCTAATATTAATGGATGACAGCTCTGTCAGGCTTGTAAGAAATGGGGCACCAAAGGTGCGAATTCTTCTTCTGCTCAAGGATGGGCAGTGGCATAAGAGGTGGAAAACCGTCTCGTCCTCGTCCTCGAAGCCACAGCCTCGGCAAAAGTCATTTGAGGGTAGGCCCAGTCTTTCTGCGTGCTGTCCCATTATGCAGTAGCCGGTCAAAACCGACACCGTTGTCGACAGTGATACGCGATCAAGTCGAAGAAGTTGATTGGTTCTGTTTCTGTCCATTCTTGCCCAAGTTAGTCTGGCCGTGTGGCAGGATTCCTCGTTAGCCCAGGATTTGTAGGTGTCAGCCAGATATTTCCGTTTGATTTCGAGCTTGGCCGTTGCCAGTGGAATGCCGATGTTTACAGAGGGGTGAATGTCGTGCATTAGTGTGCCTGCCTTGGCAAGCTCGTCCGCCTCGCAGTTTCCCGGGATTTCGCTGTGTCCGGGAACCCAGACTAGGTGCACCCGAGAGTAACTTGCGAGCTCATTTAAAGATGTTCGACATTCATGAACTAGTCTTGATGTGGCCGTGGAGGCAAAAAGAGATTTAATGGCGGCCTGGCTGTCTGAGAAGATAGATACGTCAACTGCGCCGATATCACTACTCAGCATCCATTTGGCTGCTTGGTAAATGGCCATGACCTCAGCTTGAAAAACGCTGCAATGGTCTGGGAGACGTAGGGAGATGTTTAAGTCCAGCTTGTCGGAATAAATACCGCTGCCGACTCTACCTCCAAACTTGGAACCGTAGGTGTAGATTTCGACTGTTTCACCGACGATTCGGTTTTCTGAGGTCCAGTCGCTTCGACTTGGAATACTGAGGTCGAATTCCCTGTTCAAATCGGGATAGACCGACATATAATCGATAAAGTTGGGGACAGGTGGGTCCTGATTCAGAATTGAAGCATGGCCTGTCAGGGTTATGCGCCAGTGCGAAAGAGCATTAAGTCTAATCGCTGTCAGCTTGGCTTGTTGCTTAACCAGGATCCCCGAGGGGAGCCAGTGCAGTATGGCAAAAAGGACTTTCGTAGGTGTGCTACGAAGAGCGCCAGTGATCAGTAGAGCAATGGATCTTCTGATTTTATCAAGGGGTTTGATATTACAGGCTTTTTCGAGAGCTTGCCACCAGAAGACCGACCCGTATAACAGGTTTGGTTCAACGATGGTCGTGTAGAGCCAGAGCACGACTCGAGGACGAAGTCCCCATCGTGCACCAACTGCTCTTTTACAGCAGTATATAGCGCATGTTGCCTTACGTGCCCTCTCAGCTAGATTGGCTTTATAATTAAGCTTTGGGTCGAGAATCAGGCCTAAGTACTTAACGTGTGTGCTCAAAGAGAGCGGAGTGCCGTTTAGACTAGTGTCACGAAACTTGGTCGGAATCTGCAAAAGTCCCATTCGGAGAATAATACTGAACTCTTGGAGTGCATAAAAATCCACAGAAGTTTGTTGGAGTAAGTCAAATTGAAGTTCGGCCTTGTGGATCTATATTAATCTGCCTTATTCTTTCAGATTGCATTGTGTCTTCCATCAAATAATCTCTTTCTACATGATGGTCCAGTTTTTAGTAGGGGCTCTCAACATGTGCGTGGTACTCATAAACGTGATTTTCTTTGTGGATGAATTATTCATTTCAGTCTTCTATCTGATCATTTGGTCCGCAATATTTCTCGAATTATTTCCATGTTGCTACTACGGAAGCTCTTTGGAGGCCGAGTTTGACGAATTGACCAATGCTATTTTTCTGTGCAATTGGGCGGCTCAAAACAGGGGGTTCAAATCAAATTTGATGATTTTCATGGAACAATCTTTGAAAAAGATAACGTCCGAAGCTGGTGGTGGAATGATTCACATCAATTTGGATTCCTTTATTAGAGCCTGCAAAGGGGCCTACTCGTTATTTGTGTTACTTATGCAAACAAAATGAATAATTAAATCCCGGATGTAGGTGGTTGCATTGCCATAAGTTACCAGTTTCTGGATCGAGTGTTTGACACAAAGTTTGTTCTAAGTTTTCTCATTCTGAATCGAGGTTGGAAATCGGAGGAATTGGAATGGCGATTATAATCATAGGAAAGGTAGTCTTCGTAGGAATAAAGTGAGTATTATTGTATTGAAATAACTCTGTCAGTCCCTTAATTTATGGTAGTATAATGCTAGTATATAAGAGTCGGTGGCTATTAAAAATCTGACATTTGTGGTATAATACATTATTTTTCTTTACCTTTTTGTGTTGAAGAGAAGAATTTTAGTTTTGAATGTTAATTTTTATTTTCCATCGAATTTTGTTTGATTGCGTTACATTTCTCAATATGAAGGGCGAAATCCTCAGTCGTTAGTGCCTTAGTTTTAAGTTTGTTCTATAGTTGTGCTATGTAATAATAATCTCAATGTTTTCTCCTCTTGTCGAGATACACTCCAATGGTTAGCTTCCATCTTTTGTGGAATTCTTTGTTTGTTAATCTGAATGGAGAGACAGTTCTTTAGCTTGAATGTCATATGAGCGCATTTTACATCATTAATTTTAATCCTTCATATCCTTCGCTATTGCCCTATTTCTTGCAGGTGGGTGTGAAGATTTCGAATTGCTATCCTTGGATCTGCATGTGTGCTTAGTAATGCGATGTCATCTGCCAATGCCGATATCAGAACTTTTCCATTTGTTGATTGGTTTGAAATGAAAATAAGGTAGAGAAAAGGGCCAAGTGCACTCCCTTGAGCACGCCTGCTGTTAATTCGAAGCTTCGGGAGACCAATGCTGTTTGTTGTACCACGATCGTTCTATCTGTAAGGTAGCTTTTGAGCACAGCATGGGATTCTTGTGGAGGTAGAGCATTTTGTACAATGACCTTTCATGTCATTCCTTGGGCTGTCAACCGTTTGGGCTGTGTCCAGAAAGACGGCTGTGCTGTATTTTTTCTTCTTCGAAGACTTTTTAATCTCTGAAACTATTCTATGGCCCTGCTCCATGGTCCAGTATTTGGTTCTGACATTGTTTTTATTATTGATGTCTGGTTGCACTTTATGATGTGAAGTTTGTCTAAGATTTTCCAGAAAATCGATAGCAAACTTATTGGTCTATTCACTCAGAAAACAAAAATCAAGAATTTTTCCTTGGTGGGTTATTGTGAAGTGAGAATTGTTGACGCAACAGTCAGTTCTTGTTCCAAGAACAATTGATCCCAAAACGCTGTTGAGTTAAGAGTTTGTGTTCGTGGAGCAGTAATGTCATTATTTTTTATCGCTGTTAAGTTTGTAAATTATTGAGATAAGAAATGAATTTATGTGTTAAGTATTTAATTCTTAATAATTGCAGCTAAGAACGAAATATTTAGAAATACATTTGGTTCTTGCCACAAAACGAAAAAAGATGTCATACTCTTGAGAATTATATTCTTGTCGCGGCGATGTTATGAAAAAAAAAAAACAAAACGGAAGATACGCATTCAGCCGCTGAGTTGTATAATTATTGTGATGACATCGTTTCACTGGAGGAGTTTGCTCAGCAAAAGAGGGTTTTGTCGGTCAATGTACCGGATAATATATCACAGATTTGGAAAACCTCATCACCACAATGTATGAAAGAGATAAAACATCCCCTTGATGATATCTTGTTGAGCTGGCCAGGATACAAAGATGCAAATTGTAACGAATTATTTAATGTAGATTTTGCTACTCTACATCCTGGCAAGGAAAACAGTCTCTTCGATAAATTTGAGATGTTGGAAAAAAAATTTTTCTTCCCCGCATCAATTAAAATAAGTCTATTTTTAGAGCCGTACAAAAAAATGATTTCGGAAGACATACCAAAAGGTTACAAATTTGACATATTGCTACGAAATTGCCCTCTTGACAATTTATACCACGCTCAATACTCGGATTCGTAACGCTGGATTGTGTAATAATCAAACAATCCCTGGTTAAATTAGAACAATTAGCTTTATTGAATATTTGCTATTCGCACACTTAGTCTTGGCTTGAAGTTTGCTTCAGTCAGTCAGTTTTGCACAACACTTATTTATTTGATAACTTCAAATGCTGATGTTACTATCATGATGTTCACTCGGCTAAGATCACTGTTCAAATGCTGCTGTTACTATCACTATGTACACTCTGTAGGATCACTGTTCAACTGCGTCGGTCTCCATTGTGTGGCGGCTTATATACCTCTTGTGTGCCAGAATATCCATTAGTTTTAGAACGCTATTTCGCATAGCTCCGAGTATGTCTATTATGGGGTTGAAAGATGAATAGACTATTCCCTAAAAGTATGCAGCCATTTATGTTTCAAAATATTATTTCATGTCTCATATTTGAAAACTTTACCGACTCGAAACAATACCATTTCTTTTCATTACTGCATACTGTTATGTCGACATCACGAATCAACAGGAAAGTGAAACCATCGATAACAGATGCCCACAAGGACATGATAGTTCCGAATTAACAGCAATGGCATTTGCAGAAGGCCTTACACTTCAGCTAAAAGATGTTGGATATTCAGTTGATAACCTTAAGGAGTTCTAAACGTATGTTCAAGGTACAATATATAAATACCAAAAGTACGCAGTGTTACTACAAACTTGAATAATGTCAACGTGCAATCTTCAATTCCCCAACACAGATATTTGCTCAATATGCAAAATTTCTTTTAAAATTTCAAAGGATTTACTTGAACACTTGAAGAAATTTCATAAAACACTCTTGCATTTTGAATATTTGTATGTGTAAGTTCCCAATATCAGTTTAATCACTTTATGGGTAACCTGAGGAAATCTAAAGCACAATCATTTGCAGACAAAGTGGGTTTCCCCGGCTCTTGTCCTTCGTTCCATTCCAAGTAAATGATACAAATGGGCCGCACATTAAATCAGTCTGTAACATTTATTCCACAGTCCCCTTAATAATACAGGAACACTGTTCACATTTTTTTTTGTTAATATTAATTTTATATTGTGTTCTGTCGAGTGTTAGTGACATTTTACAATTTTTTTGTCTTAAGATAAAGAGGCAAGTTTAAAAAGTGTGCAAGGTATGTTCCCTGTGGAACATCCTTATTTCATATATCATTTTATCAAGGTTTTATTCTTTATTCAAAGTTGAATAAAGAATAAATTTCTTTTTAGTCTTCTGAATATATTTGATGCTGACATCAAGCCTGAGGCAAGGTCGTTTGGATGAGAGCGAACTCGTTGACGGTATTTCGAAGCTATGGTTTTGATTTCGTCTTTTACTAGAGGAATTTTGAGGTCTCGGTGTAATTGACCGTTTGTGACGTACCAGGGGGCGTTAAACATTATACGTAAAGTCTTGGACTGGAAGCTTTGAATAACTTCAATGTTGGAATAGGAAGCTGTATCTTACAGCTGAATATCGTAGGTCTATACTGGCTTGAGAACGCTTCAGAGCATGCTCGAATAACTTCTGCCACGGTGGAATTGCCGTGTGTTTCCCCAACATGGAAAAGTGGATCCATTGCAGTAGTTTCGTCCACTCTATGAATTCTAGCAGCGGAGCAAATATAGTTAAAGGTAGCATTATCAAATGTTTCCTCAATATCCACAACTACTCCATTGTGATTTCGCCAGTTTCAATCTTACACACAAGATTGTGCAGAGCTGATTCGCATGATATTCCACTCTGGTATGCATGTTGATGGAGACTGAGGGGGATATCCAACACTATACCCGACCTAATATACTGCGCAAGATCTATATACATGAACGATATCAAACTAGACGCCCTAAAGCTTTTCTCTAGTGTCTTTTCGTTGTTTCGAAATGGATACCACCTTAACCTGTTGCCAGAGAGTTGGTACATAGCCTAGAGAAAAACAATCAATGTATAGATTGCATATCAGTGAAACTGGATTGTTAGAGATTTTCTTTGCTATTTGATATTCAGTCCAATTGTCTTCTATTGGGGCTTTTAAAGCAATATTCAGAAGTTTTCTGGACTTTTTCCGAAGCATCTTGTGACCCCAAAAGTTGCACTGAGTACCACACCAAAATGTGTTCTGCGAATTTGCGTCGCAGTCCATTGGATTGTACCTACTGAATGACCTCTGTCACTTTCATTGATGGTGAGGAGGATATATAATCGTAGGGTAGATGTGCTGAGACGATAACTGCCTAGACTATATTCCCTCCTCTTTCATACATTTTTTTTGCTGCAACGACATCTTGAGAACAGAATTGTCACACGGAAGGATATTTCCCCATTTTTTTGCTCCTCATATACGTTTATAACATATCCATGGTTCTTGGATTAATATTACTTGTGGACACGTATGCACCTTCGCATGTCTACTGCACAATTAAGGAGTAGACGAGTTGCTGTCCTGCAAGTTTATTTGAGTAAATTTAATGTCTTAAAACGATATTTTTGGACCGAAATTAATTTTTCTCCTTAAACCATTCTTTATCCTGAGCGCGGAACATTGTGCGTCCAAGATGCAGATGGGGATGGTATCCGTATATGAAGCTTAAGACTTTCAGTAAGCACAATACTATACCTACGACCAGGTGTGAACTCCCTCCCATGTTGGAAACAGGTTCACCCCTGATATACGAGTATATGTTCCAGAGGATCGTGTTCAGTTCTGATCACGCAGACGTGCGAGTATTTTACATGGTTTGCGGGAAGGACTCGGTATCCAGGCACTTTCTTTTACCAGTCTTCTACTTCAATCGTCCATGAGGACCAGTTCTCGCAACGTTTATAGTGTCGTTCTGCACACCCATCCCCTCGATCTTCGGCTTGTCCTTCGACTCACCGATAGCCTTCAAGGGCAGTTGTCGACATAGTCTAGCTGCACTTTCGACAGCAGACCATCCCGTTATAGCTATAGCTGCCACTCTGGCGAATGAGTCACCAGAAGTAGACGGACGAGTATCATTCGACTTCTTTAGGGGTCCTACTCAGAAAAAGGCTGACATGCACTTAGGTGGAGCGTACAGGCAGATTCCGGTTTTGCGACGTTCCTCTTCTTTGTCTTTCTGCTCTTCCCATCTTTCTAGACATACCCCTGATTGACACCAGAAAAGTGTGCCATGGCAGACGAGCTATCGTCTGTTCCGTCGCGCTTCCCCGTTTCCGTCAGGGGCGTCGATGCCGATGTAGTTCGAGTGTTCGCCCCAGCTCTTGCTGAGGGTTTCCTCCCCCTCTGTCTTCTTCTTCTTTGCTGTCTTGCAAACCGCATTCTCACTGTCTCAGGACCACCAATACCGTTCGTCTTCTTACAGATGACCCTTTGGTTGCACCAGGTTTGACCGTTATCGGATACCAATTTTCTTTAGAAGAAAAACTCTAGCATCTGCACAGCTTCAGCGTTAGTTACTTCTGTTTGGTTGGATGCCAGATCGCCCACTTTCATATCCAGGAGTAGGCTTTCCATTAACAGAGACAATGGACCGTCAATTACATTCAGTAATTTGCTTCCTCCGAGACCCTGCATGTCAGGCCTTGCTCAACCCGCCGAATCGTCGACAGGGGGATTAGATATAACTGGGATATACTTATATATACTATAAGGAGTATACTTATATATATTATACTTATCTGCCACATGCGTCGCACACGACCCAAAGCTGGACCGAATTCGATGGTTGTGACATGGAAATTTTAGGAGTGGATAGAGGAAGAGGAAGGGGTGACTGTAGGTAGGTAGTTTTTAGTTTGTACTCCCCGACTGCCCGTCTGATAGTTGAATCTATTGGACATGGTCAGACTGAGGCTGTCCATGTCCGTCAGCACGGCTAACTTGGATCATTGTAACGAGGGCCCCAACAAGGTGACCACAAAGCGAGGGTTAAGGTAGAAATGGAAATAAATAGAAAACAATACACAGGAAACGATACTGTTTGAGGGATCTGGGCTCGATACAATTACTTAACACGATATATGCCAAAACACGGATAGCTCCGAGATAATACAAAGGTAATTTGCCAGCAAACTATCAATTCTAAACGATTGAGCCTACCTCAAAATTCACATTATTCGAAATTCCACGAAAATCTAAGTCCTTTCGCGACTGCAGTCTTGTCTGAACCTCAATTTTGTTTCATGTCATGTTTCTTAACCCCCCCCTGCTGCAGCCGTTCAGCACTCTTATCTCTTCACTCGTACAATTTTCCCATTGTATGGAGTTGTAATTAAATTCGTTTTAGTGGATAAGATTGTTCTTCCATCTGACTTTTGGAGACCCAGTAGAAACATCTGCAGTGCTATATATGAGAGCCACTTATGACGGCTTAAGAGTATTTCGCACACACACATTTTTCTGCTTATTCCCGGAGTCTGGTTGTGGGCAGTAGGCATAATTCACATCAACTTAGACCCTTTTGTGTGAGACCCTTCACTTGGTATCATTTAAAAAGTTCTTTAAAAATATGAGGGGTTAATCGCCAGATATGTCAAATATCTCTCTTCTCTTGGATTCTATGGATTCTTTGGATCCGAACTCATGCGTGACTTACCCCAACTTAACAGAGTTATTAAGCCTCCTCGTGTATAGTCACTTGAATTTGTGATCTAACCAGTATCCATAAGTCAATTTTTATCCTATCAGTACAGACTTAGCTCAGCTGGCAGGAAACCTTCAACCGGCAGGGATGTCATTCACATTCACAAAGAAAAGGTACTAACTTTTATTTCTATGAACATTATCGTCGCTGGCACCAAAGATTATGTATCATTACAAAGGGACCCAATTGTTTCTCGTTTTTCAACCCTCTCTATATATGACACATGAATCAGGCGCCCCGGAGTAGCGATCGTAGTGAAATTCTATGACCGAATTCTGTTTATTTAAAGCATGTCTGGAAGTGTGCTTTGGTTTCGTTGATGCCGGTCAAACCACAACAATCTCAAGGACTCTAGAAATTACACCTCTACTGGGAAACCGTTATTAGCAAAGTACATAATTGTACAATTTCCACCGCCTTCAGTCTACAAAACATGTAATTAATGTTAGTTTGCATTGATTGGAACAGAGGCGACGACAAACCTTGCCGCCATAGAACTGGCTGTTGGCCTCAATCCGAGTGTTAATTTTACAGTGGCGGTACACCAGGTTATGCAAGCAAATCTCTTCATAATATGCTATTGAGAACAGTTTGGGTTTGCCCTCGAATATCCTCGAACTCCACTACATATTCCAACGGGATGTTTTACCGGAGTCATCTGGGCTCTTATAATTTTAATATTATGCTAGAATTGTAATATTCTGTTGAAGTCTAAGAATTGATACCTGCTACGGTTACTTTCAGTGCCACCACTGGCTTTGATAATTTGTATTATGTAATTGCGTGTGTTCAATGTTATTTTGCTCGCATGTAAACAAAATTATTAAAAATTGTGTCCGCAAGTGGCAATTTTAGTTTTGGATCGTTTGCTGTTGAGGTCAGTTGTCTCAAACTTCTATTTATAATTGTTTGTCGAAATACTTTCAAGTCCATTTGTAATTAAAAATGAACTTGGGTAATAGTGTCGGTGGCATAAGCGTGTTTTATTGGCACAGAGTTATCTGGGGTCTATTTCTGGACCCAGGTACAGCAAAGGATTACAAAGTCCTTCGCTACGCTTTCTCTATTCTAATAAATGTCACCGTGACATTTTGGTCTCCTGCTCATCTTATAATTGGAACACTCCAGAGCAAAACTCAGAATGAGGTTTTGGAAAATCTCGCCCTAACTGTCCCAGTGGCTGTGTGCTCTCTCAAGACTGTTTGCATTTGGTGGAAACTACGAAAAGTGTATCGAGTTAATGAATTACTCTCCAGCTTGTCCAGTCTAATCACAGATTACGATGAACTGGGGCACTATCGGGATGTGGTAGTCTCTGCCGCGAAACGCATGGTTTACATATACTTCTTCCTGTGCTTTGGTGGGGGAGCTCTTTTGGAATCAATTGTTGTAATCAAAGGTATCCTCGGTGAATGGCGCCTGCTATTCAATGGATACTTTCCGTTCGATGTATTCGGTTCGATATCCAACTATATGGTAGCGAATTTTTATCAATTTTTCTCACTGACTATTGTCGCATTTCAAGTTACTGTTAATGATTCCTATACTCCAATTGGTTTGTTAATGATAGCAGGCCATATTCACATATTGCGCATGCGTGTCTCCAAAATTGGGCGGAATCCACTGAAGTCCCATTCGGAGAATAATACTGAACTTTTGGAGTGTATAAAAGTCCACAGAAATTTATTGGAGTAAGTCAAATTGAAGTTCGATTTGTATGTAGATATGTACATCTTCCCCGTTTCTTTCAGATTGCATAATGTCTTCCATGAAATAATCTCCTTCTACATGATGGTCCAGATTTTAGTAGGGGCTCTCAACATGTGCGTGGTATTCATAAACGTGATTTTCTTCGTGGATGATTTATTCGTTTCAGTCTTCTATCTGATCATTTGGTCCGCAATATTTCTCGAATTATTTCCATGTTGCTACTACGGAAGCTCTTTGGAGGCCGAGTTTGACGAATTGACCAGTGCTATTTTTCTGTGCAATTGGGCGGCTCAAGACAGGGAGTTCAAATCAAATTTGATGATTTTCATGGAACAATCTTTGAAAAAGATAACGTCCGAAGCTGGTGGTGGAATGATTCACATCAATTTGGATTCCTTTATTAGAGCCTGTAGAGGGGCCTACTCGTTATTTGTGTTACTTATGCAAACAAAATGAATAATTAAATGCCGGATGTAGGTAGTTGCGATGTCATAAGTTACCAGTTTGTGGAAAGTTTGTTTTAATTTGTATTATTCTGTATCGATGTTGGAAATAGGAGGAATTGGAAAGTCGATTTTAATCATAGGAAATGTATTCTTCGTAAGACTAAAGTGAGTGTTATTCTAATGACACAAGTCTGCTGGTCCCCTTATTTATGGTAGTATAATGCGAGTATATATGCGTCGATATTAAACAACTGATATTTAGGGTAGAATACATTTTTTGTTTTGCCTTTTTGTATTGAAAAGAAAAATTTTAGTTTTGAATGATAATGAGAAGTCTTTCTAATATTTTCCAGAAATTCGGTAGCAAACTTCGTCGATTTCGTTTCGGTAATTTTGATGTCAAAGACTCACCACGCTCAGGAAGCCCAAATCAGGAAAATGTTGATAAAGTCATGGAAATCGTTGAGTTCGGCCATCATGTAAGCACTGTTTCGGTGTCTCCGCGTACTAAGTATTGTACAAAAAAGTGTTTGGAACCACTTGCATAAGGCTGGACACAAAAGGAAGCTCGATGTATGGGTGCCACACGAGTTAACGCAAAATACCTCATGGACCGAATTTCCATCTACGAATCGCTGCTGAATCGCAATAAAATCGATCCATTTTTGAAGCGCATGGGGGCTGGTGATGAAAAGTCGGTCACTTAGACAACGTCAATTGAAAACGCTCGTGGTCGAATCGCGGTAAGGTGGCGTAAATGGTGGCCAAGCCAGGATTGATGGCCAAGAAGGTTTTGCTGTGCTTTTGCTGGGATTGGCACGGAATCATTCTACTATGAGCAGTTCCCCTCTGGCCAAACTCTTAATTCGGGCCTATGCTGTCAACAAATTGAAGGAAGCAATCGGCCAGAAACGGCCAGCTTCGGCTAAAAGGAGAGGAATTCTGTTCCATCAGGACAACGCCAGACCACATACATCGATAGTGAGTCGTCAGAAGCTCAGGGAGCTTCGTTGGCAGGTAAAAATGCATTCACGTTTTAGTCCGTGATTACCACCTGTTCCTGTCTATGGCGAATAATTTTGCTGTGAAACATTCGGCTCAGTAGAAGCTTGTGAAAATCGACTGTCCCCGTTTTTTGCCAATAGGGACGAGGGTTTCTATGAGAGAGGCATAATGAAATTACCTTCAAAATGGCAACAAGTTATCGAACTAAAAGGTGCATATTTGACCTAAATCGGATCATTCTAAATAAAGTCTTCAATTTCATACAGCAATAATTGACTCCTTTTTAGTATACCCTATATTTATTACACTAATTATTTTATAGAATAGCTTTAGTATAAAGCGAATGTACTTGAATAAATGTCTTTACAAACACAATCGAATGTTGCTTTACATCTTAATTTTATTAATTTCGAGTTCATTTCAACGTCATCATCATCACCATTGGTGGCTCGACGATCCTAGTTGAACCTTGACCTCCCCACTTTTTAATCTCCTATAATAAGCTTAACGTCGTTCGGTGGGAGTTGGTCATATCACTGGTTTAGCTAATGAATGAAACTCATCCTTCATGTCACTGTCCTTCTCCTCGGAAGGGGCATGCACAGAAATTATGGTGAGATTGAAAAGTTTTGTGCGCATGCGTCATCTGCATAATCGGTCGTTGATCGGTACGAAATCTATGAATTGATTGTTTATGTTTAAGGCGACTGCAACTCCTGTGCCAAAATTATGCTTTTTAGCTTTACTATCACTGGAGTAGATTGAGTACTTTCCACTTTCAGACGTTTTTAATTCAGTCCTTGCAGTGCAACTATGTCCACTTTGTTCTTTGTCAATTGGTCAATTAGAGTCCTTAGCGCTCCAGGATTGTACAAAGAAAGAGTGTTCTATGTTCCAAATCGTATGTCCATTTTCGTTGCTTGTGTCGTTGCCGTGTCGTTTTCATCCGAGGCTCATTACTGGTTCTCATTCAAGCTGTTTTCTATGAGGAAGATGGTCGGCCTTAGCTCAACCCCCTTTTCGGAGCACAATTTCGGTCCGCTGCGTTTGCCCTGACCCCGCCTTCCACAAAGGTTTGAAACACCATCTCGGACAAGGTTGCTCAGGTTTCCAGGAGTCACCGCTTGTCGGTGGAGCTAGGACTTAGGCAAGACAGCCAGTGGCCACAACTTGTGATTGCGCTTGCATTACCTATTATTATATTAAGTTTATGTAAACTAAGGTATATATTGACTGGCATTCCCACAATTCACAAATTTTCAAATATGTGAACCCATGTAAGATAAGTGGTGAAGATTTCATGGAAAGAGCTTTCCATAGAAAATTGAGTCTTCTCTCACAGGATTGTGTCTAAGTACTCTCAGGAGAGGCACATGTGCCTCTACCGCCACAACCAACTATTTACTAACTGCTTTCCCTGTGGGTACTGCTCCACTGCACTCTATTTATTTTGCCAAATTTCAAGGGCAACAAGGATTTATATGAATCCTTAAACGCTCATACCACTCATTTAAAAAAAAAACATCATTTAAATTCACCACTTATCAATTCCAATAGCAGACCCAGTTCAGGCCGCTCGCTCCGCTTGCATTGAGACAACTTAATTTGTTACAGGGAATTTGGACTCATAAACTTGCAGAAGCAAATTCAGTGGCCCCAGAGAACTGCACACAGGAACCGCACGGCACGGAAAGTCGTTGCAGGTGCAGAAGTCTGGAAGGAAATTACAAAAATGCAATAGAGCGGAATGAGCTAACAAACAGTACAACTGTGAACAGGAATCAACGCATACCCACACGGGCACTTACATAGTTGTTCTTCCAAATAGTACCCAGACAAGAGTATTAGCGATGGAACTGTTACTTCGGTCTGGCTGCTCGTAGGGTTGGTGGCTTGCAGCTATTGTGCTTAGTTATTACACAGCGTTATCATTTATCATTGTGGGAACAGTAGCAACTACGGCCAGGACTAAATGCAGCTGCATTTGTCGTAACTGCAGAAAGGATTTACATGCGTGGGTGCTGCTGAGTCTGCTGCTCCTCCTGGTCGATTCCTTTGTCGTTGAATGCTATAGCAACAGTTGCAAAAGCGAACTCAAAATTATGTGGCGATATACGAGGAACTGAGACACATACACAAGCGCACATCCTCATGCGTAAACGCTTAAGGCAGGATGCAGGATAACGCACCTTAATTCCGTTTTGATTAATTTGTCTGCTTTGCTCGTCCCTTTCAACAATGAGCATTGCGGTAACAAGCAAACTACAACTGCAACACAGCAGCAACATCGCAGCAACTGCAACTTCAGCTGCAACAACAGCGTTGACAACGGAACACACTCAAATTGATATTTCACATAACGTTCGGGGTGCGATGCGCTTCGTGGCGTTCCCTGCACTGGCACTAAAATTCCAATATAACTGTTACAGTTACTGTCGGTGATGGTTGTTGTTGTTGTTGTTGCTGCTGTTGGCGGTGGTGTTGTTGTTGCAGTACTTTGTTATCTGCCACTTGCGCCATTCTATTTTTATTTTATAACGAAAAGTGTCCGCATTATAAATTGTTGGAAATTTTCTCCCTTTTTGTTTTTCTTCTAAGAATTGAATTCCTCCGTTTGCTAAATTTCATTCATCTGTGTTTGTATTTGTTTCTGTGACTCAGTGTGTGTGGGAATGTGTGCTATTGTGTGTTTTGTTGGTTGATTTTTATTTACTTATAAGTGGATTCTTTTCCAGGAGCATCTGATATCATGATGTCTGGTACTGTACATTTCTCCGAACTCATTAAGAGCTTCCAGATATAAAATTCTCGCTCGAGGTGGACGATGCATTCGTTCCATTTCTTGCTTAACATTCTGCGAACAATTCGATCAACACTTTATAATTCTCGGCTATGTGGGGTGCGATGTATGTCCACCTCTTTACTCGACAATTGCAAGCTACATCAGCAGTTTCTTCCAATCCTATCTTTACTTACAACTGAAGCTTAGCACACAGCATACGAGCTAGATAATGTGTGCAACCACTCAAATACAATTCAAGGACTTTGAATTAATTGGAATAAATATTCCATCAATTTTCAATTGTCTTCCATTAGAAATAAACAAAGATCATCATACATTAAGTAATATCAATATAAATAAAGGGTTGAAGTTCCGGATATCCAACTATGAAAGAATTACTTATAAATATTATATTTCTATTCAAGAAGTTCGCAGATCACTTTCCGATTCTTCTGACTTGCCAAAATAACGTTCTATCTGAGGGAGTTCTCATCATCTGAGGGAGCATTCGTAATGAATCATGGCAAATATCTCATTTGGTTTGCATGAGCAACACAAACAACGAATAAGCCACTCTACACGCCCGTAGAAATGAGTCGAGATTGATGTGAATCAAACCGCCACCAGCTTCGGACGTTATTTTCTTCAGTGATAGCCCCATTAAAACCATTAAATTTCTCCCGAATTCCTGATTTTGATCCACCCAATTGCACTCGGATATGGACTGCGTCAACTGGTAGAATTCCGCCTCTAACACACTGCCGTAGTAGCAGCATGGAAATACTTCCACTAATGTCGCAATCCAAATGATCATATAATACATAACAGCAAACAAGTCGTCCACGTAATAGATCACGTTGATGAGAACGACGCACATGTTGATAGCCGAGACAATGATCTGCACCATCATGTAGAAGGAAATGATGTCGTGGAGAACTCTATGAAATCTGTTAGATCGGAAACTGATTTCTAGATTTGGTCAATTAAGTTCCGCGTATAGTTTCACTTACTCGAGTATATCTTTATGGGTCCTTATGCACTGGATCAGGTCTGCATTGTTCTCAGACGAGAGCTTTTTTGGTTTGGATCCAAGTTTCGACACCCGCAAACGCAGTACATGCACATGCCCAGCTATCATTGCTAATCCATTCGGTGCATACATTTCATTGGCGAGAGCTTGGAATGCCACACCACAGAGGGCAATGAATTGGTAAAAGTTTGCAACAAAAAATTGTATCGTTGAACCGTAAACATCGAAGGGCACGTAACCCTGATACATGAGATGCCATTCACTGAATATGCCCCTTATGATGACACCCAATTCCATGAATACCACAGCACTCATGCACAAAAGGCCTGTGAAAAACATCATACGGTTAACCGTATGCAAGACTTCTTCCTTGTAATATTTTATTTCATCGGATTCCAATATGCGTCGATCCAATCGATGAATAATTTCATCGATCTTGTGCACTTGACCCAACTTCCACCAAATACAGAGAGTTTTTAATGAGCACACAGTGACTGGGACAGTCACGGCCAGGCTGGACAACACCTCTTCCTGGGACTTACTTTGGGCCAGACCAATTAACAGGTGAGCAGGGAACCCGAATATCACAAGGATAGTCATTAAAATAGAGTAAATGTAACGTAGCGCTGTGTAATTGTCAGTTCTGCCGGGCACCATGAACCACCAGATGAATCTGTGAGCACGAAATACTGCCACACCATCCACCGTAGAGTCCACGCCCATCCTTGCTGGCAACTGAAGCTTACAGAAGAGTTCGCGTCGACAAAAGGCACAAAAGTGAACTCTCTTAAACAAAGAACAAGAGTAGTGAATTCACTTCGAGGAAATTCCAAATTTATTTTTATATTTTGGTGGGTGTTGACATAAATTTTAATTGGGGGTAATTGGGTGTAATTGGGTTTAATTGCGTATAAAATAAACACACATCAATATATTTGAGAATTTTTAAGTGCCAGGGTAACACGGCAAGTTCCTGGAATATCACAAAGCATTTACTGTAAATATGAGAAGGTTTGGCAATGGAGCATTCGTAACATACTTGGTCGAAGACGCACCCGGGGAGGTGGCAAATTTAGTATATATATTCTCCTGGATTTGCTGTAACGTGGTCTACGCTTCAGATATGGAATATGGAAGAGGGATTTTTCCCTTATTTACTATAGATTTTAAGTGCTTCTGTCTACATAGGCTGAGGTAGGTACGAGTAATAATGTGTAAAATGACCTTCAATATGATTCAATTCAAATTGGAACCTTCTGGGGTCACGTCTTCTGAGAATGTAATAGAATAGAAGTGGCATAAAAAGCCCGGAGAACCGCCGAAGTAGGAGCTCTCCAAGCACTCAAGCATCTATGCCGATTGTGGTATAAGCCTCAGGTCTTCGTAGCTCATCATAACAGGGCGACTCCCAGTGACACCTGCGGACAGCTAGGGTTAATGTGAACAACAGTGATTCTGTTTATGATATTTTTAGGGATAATATTTTGTCTGATTCTTAAGTGAATCGTGCAATAAACTTTTAATATATTTTTCATTTAGTTTGCATTAGTAACACAAATAAAGAATACGCTGCTCTGCATGCTCTTATAAATGAGTCCAGATTAATGTGAATTAAGCCGCCACCAGCCTCGGAGGATACCTTCTTTAGCGATAACTCCATTAAAATGATAAGATTTTTCTTAAACTCCTTGTTTTGATCCAACCAATTGCACGAGAAAATGGACTGAGTTAACTGGTCGAATTCCGCTTCCAATGCACTGCCGTAGTAGCAGCATGGAAATACTTGCGTGAATGCTGCGAGCCAAATCATCACATAGTACATAACAACAAACACGTCGTCCACATAATAGATCACGTTTATCAGTATTATACACATGTTCAGAGCCGAGACTCCCATCTGCACCATAATGTAGAGGGAAATGATGTCGTGAAAGACTCTATGAAATCTGTAAGTAAGAATAAGGAAACATTTTTATGTATTCATCTTCGCTTTAATCTGCGTCATATACTCCAACAAATCCTCGTGTGCTCTGATGCATTCCACTAGTTCAGCGTTGTTCTCCTTCAAAGACTTGCTGGTATTTGAGCTAAGTGTAGAGAAGCGTATACGCAATACATGCGCGTGGCCCGCTATCATAGCCAATCCAATTGGTGCATACGTTTCATTGGCCACAGCTTGGTAAGCCACACCAGAAAGGGCCACGAATTGGTACAAATTTGCAAAAACAAAGCTTAATGTTGAACCATGCACCTCGAATGGGAAGTAACCCTGGTACATGAGATTCCATGCACTGAACACACCGGTAAGGATTACACGTACTTGCATACTAAAAACGATGCCGAATGCCAAAAAGAATAGAAATGAGGTGATGCGGTTTGCCGCATGCAACACCTCTTCTTTGTAATACTTAATTTCTTCGGATCCCAATATGCGCCGATCCAATCGATGAATAATTTCATCGATCTTAATCACCTTTTTGAAATTCCACCAAATGCAAAGAGTCTTTAGAGAGCACACAGTGACTGGGACAGTGACGGAGAGGCTCGCCAACACATCATTCTGTGATTTACTTTGGGCCAGACCAATTATCAGGTGAGCTGGGAACCCGAATATCACAAGGATATTCATTAAAATTAAGTAAGGATAACGCAGCGGTTTGCAATGGTCGCTTCTGCCAGACACCATGAACCACCAGATAAGTCTGTGAGCACGAAATACGGTTAAACCGTCAGCAGTGTTTTCCTTGTTCATTCTGTCTTGCAACTGAATTCTGCTTCTGTGTCTGGATAGCAGCTCTTCTAACCAACGACCTTTTTACTAGAAAATAAACTCCTTTGAATTAAATTATAAATTATGTAAACTAGTTTGATGGGTGTTGACCAAAGTTTTAATGGCGTTTAATTGCGTAGGAAGTACTTGAGCCAAGTAAACATATTTCAATTTTAAATAATTTATCATAAGTTTGCAGGAAGTTTCCTGAATATCACAACTGGTGTCATTTATGATTTGCAATGCAGTGTCCACTGCATTACATTGATGAAGCTACTTGGCTGAGTTACGACAAGAAGAAGACTGCTCCTCAGTACTTGGTTCTTGTAGCGGCAATTCCATTGAAGCCTAGGTTAGGTTGCGAAGGCGTATTCGGATACGAAGTATCCGCACTTCCTCTCGGAGACATCTATATCTATTGTGACTTAGACAATTCCATAGAAAATGGAAGAAAGCTTTCAAGGCAGTACTTATTTTTCAAACCTGCTTAATGAACCATTAAGTGGAACTCTTCTCGTATCCTAAGATTTCGTTGATCGCTGATGGAAGCTTGGAATATCGTTGAACATGTGATTCATGCAGAGGTTAGTCTGGAACTCTCCTGCTCCATTCCTAAGTAGTCATTCATTGCTTCACTCTTCTCTTAGTATTGTTTTCTCTTAGATAATGAGAAGCTTGCAACATTTTCGAAAACGAGTAAAGAAGTCTGAAGTCGGGTAAGACCGACTTCGAAATTCACTGTACCCTTACATGTACATGGGCGATGTACACTTTATTCAAAAATAGAGCATATCTAAGGTAATTCTCGGTAGGGTACCCTGATTGGATTACAATGGAGGGAGTCGTGGAGTTTCTCTGATGGTCACCCTTTCATGTGAATGGCTCTGCAGGGTTAATAATATTCATAAGAATTTAGTTCCAGAATTTAGCATAGGCCCTAAGTTTTAAACATGTATCAATAGTGGGCGTGGCTAGAAAAATAACCCGCCCATTTTTTGTGTGGTATTTAATTCCCTGAACCCTCCGCTCTGAACCCATCTGTAAGATTTTGTTGATGAATCTCCTACAGGGATCTTGTTATTATATTTGTTTTATTATGGGCGTGTCACAAGTAGTTTGTCGCCCATATTTTGCAAACGCACTAATATAAACCCAATGTATATTTTTGCCAATATATCATCAATACGAGAATAGCCAGAAAATTTAAATTGTAGTCACGAAAGATCCTTCTATGGCAAATGGGCGTGTCCTTTCTTAGATCAACCCTAGTTTCTTACAGATGGCTTCATAACGTTCGCATACAATTTCGTCGATAAATCTCGAATAGTTCTTCATTTATGAATATTTGTTGATAGTGGGCGTGGTATGAGCCGCCCACATTTTGCATAGTATTTAGTGACTATATAACTACCAATTTGCGTCACTATTCTCTCAATTGGACCGAAGTTATAGTCATTTTAAAAAAGGTGAAACAATTTCTGTATATGGGAGGTAGGCGTGATATTTATCCAAAAAGGCTCATACAGCAGTCAGGTCCAGACTATACTTTTGCGAAATTTCCTTAAGATAGGTATATGTAATGGTCCGGAATGGAAGTGTCCACAGGCGTACAGAGGGACCCAGAAAATCAAAATTGCTCTGAAATTCTGAGTATATTTCTATATAGTTATGCCCATACCTGCCACACCTTCTTCTTGAAAAACAGCTCAACCGCACAAACTTAATAAAGCGTTGTTTCTCTTTTTAAAGTTAAAGGGTATAAATGCGCCTCTCCGTCTGATTCATATTGTCACTCATCAGGCCGAAGCTCGCATGTCTGCCCTTCTCTGTGCAGCTGTTATTTGTTGGTTTCACAATGAGTATCTTTAGCTGCATGCATATGTTTCCAACCATTCCTGAAGGGAGTTGGCTGATAAGAAAATATATATATTTTCCTATTTCAAGTATCGGAACTTCGCAGTTGTGACCTTCTCTTTTATAGTCTCTTATATACCACAGATGTCTCCCGAGAGGTAGTGGTTATAGTTACCATCTTCCGGTAGGCGGCCCCTAAACTCCTACAAGAAAGGAAGACGAAGGAAGATCATTCCCATTATTATCTGTTTGCTTTTCGATGATCGTTGTGGTTTGTGTCATTCCATCAGTTGTTTCAACGGCTCTATTGATTCATTTTACTCGTCGATGTTTGACAGCTCAGCTACTTAAATGATATTAACGATGCTCGTAGACGCGACTTTTTGGTCACCGGTGCTTTTGTGATAGTGCCTTTGTAGTCACCGGCAATTTTAACAGCGGCTCAAATCACTGGTTACTTGCTTATTGATTAAAACACAGAGTTCAGTTAATACATAAATCGTTTAAGAGGTGGGGAACTTCCCTGAGACTGGAATTTGGTCGCGAGGGGAGACTACCTCTTGTGCGAAATTCTTTGCTCCAGTGGGATAAATGTCATCTATTTAAAATATATACAAAACTAGAAGCTACCAATTGCATTAACAGTGCCTGACATCATTGGTAGTTTAAACGGTTCGTTATGTAGCTGATTACTAGCCAAAATATCATAAGTTGTTAGTAACTAAGATTAACAGTTCTATACAAAAGTCGCCGGTTGCAGTAGCTGTGACGTAAAGATCCTTACTTCATAAGTCCATTGTAGTGATAAATCGCACATTATAAACCCAATTTGACAATCTCTCAATATTGAATCCCTGGAAGATCTTTAGTATAGCACTCAATTGGTGAACGATACACCTTGCGACACTTTTGCTTTGTCATCGCGTTTCGAATCAAATGTGTCTGTAGAAGGATCACCTATGAATATACTGGTATAGTCACAAGGGGTCAACCGCTTTATCATGAGTGAATTCAATGAGAAAAAATATGAAGCTCGGGAAATATAAGAAATGACTTGAAAATCTGTAGGAATTTCAGTATGAGATCAGGAAGTTCCCAACAAATCGTAACCGCATAAACAAAACAACGACTTTAATATAAAAATAGTACTTATCTGTTGCGATAGAGGAACACCACGTTTGATTTAAACATATTTGTTTAATATAGGAGGTGGTTCCATGTATACCTATCTGTAGATAACTTCTTTATAAACATCTGAAGATAACTTCTATATAAGCACTAAGAAGAGGATATGGTGGAATCGCGTTTTGATGTAATTTTAAGTGTAATTAGAAACCTCTGCAAGGCGTCTGAATTTGATTCACCATCCACATTCCAATGATCTCGTGAGGTCTCACCTCACCATATAAGAACATACTTTCGACCTACTCATGATATATAATTTTAATAAAACACCACACCGATGCATTTATTTGGTTTCCATAACCAAAACAAACAAAGAATATGCGCCTTTGCAGGCCGAAACGAATGAGTCCAAATTGATGTGAACCATGCCTCCACCAGCTTCGGATGTGACCTTCTTCAGTGATTGCTGCATGAAAATTGTGAAGTTTCTCCTAAATTCCCTATTCTGATCGACCCAATTGCACGAGAATATGGAGTTGGTCAGTTGATCAAATTCCGCTTCCAAAGCGCTGCCGTAATAGCAGCTCGGGAATGTTTGGAAAAATATCGCGAACCATATAATTAAGTGGTACATTAAAAAGAACACATCCTCGACATTATAAATCACATTTATCAAAAATAAACACATGTTGACCCCTGCGGTAACGATCTGGACCATCATGCAGAAGGATATGATTCCATGGAACACTCTGTGAAATCTGCAAAAAAGAGCTTAGAGTTTAACTAATGAAATTCCGCATTGGTTCTCTGCTTGACTTGCTCCAATAAATCCTTGTGGATTCTTATGCATTCCAAGAGGTCAGCATTGTTGATTGCCGGGGACTTCTCTGAATTGGTGCCCAGTTTCGAAACGCGCATTCGCAACACGTGCACCTGCGTGGCTAACATGGCCAGTCCAATCGGAGCATAGGTTTCGTTGGGTATAGCTTGGAAAGCTACTCCAACTAGACCAAGGAACTGATAAAAATTGGCTGCCATAAATTTGAATGTTGAAGCGTAGGGATCGAACGGAAAGTAGCCACGGTACATGAGCTGCCACTCACTGTACATTCCGGTAATTGTGATGCCAACTTGCATAAACACCAACGCAAACAGGCAAAGCCAGAAAAATACGAGCACCAATCGCCTTGCAGCAGGAAATACTGTGATTTTGTAGTAATCCGTTTCGTCTGATTCCGAGATGCGGGCATCCAATCGCTTTATTAATTTGGCGATTTTCTTCACCTCGTCCAATTTCCACCAAATACAAAGTGTTTTGAGAGAACACACCACTACTGGAATTCCAATGGCAAGATTTTCCAAAACCTCGCTCTGTAATTTACTCTCATAAAGTCCCGTGAGCAGGTGTATAGGAAATACAACTAAAAAGAAGACGAATACCAATGTTGAGTAAAGGTAGTACAAGAGTTTGCAATTCTTGGATTTGCCAGGCTCCATGAACGACCACAGCATTCTGTGTGTCCGAAAAACACTTGTTCCGTCAACGCTGTCGCCCATACTACGAGTGGTCACTGCAAGTGTAGCAATCGAACTTGCAAATGGTGCACCTTTCGCCAATCTGTCGCCCTTCAAATCCACTGAAATCAATTTAATTACAGGCTGCTGTCAAAGAAGATAATTAAAGGGCATCTTTATCGAGCTCTAATATGCGTATGACATTTCAAATGCCTTTACTACCAAGGACGAGGACAAGTTGTTGGCGGTTCCAAAGTACACGAGTTTCTGTTATCGATTCGCAACGAGCACTGCACACATGCAGGGTCCGTTCTAACCAGGATCTGTGATTTTCTGCCACACTTGACTGATTCATTAAATATAATATTCGACATCTTTTATCACTCCATCCGTGGGAACGGAGGGTTATAAATCAATACAACAATCACGTGAAGTTTTGAATTTACCAGAAATAACACTAGTTTCGAAGTGGATAATGTTGCATTTAATCGAGTTATTCCCCACAGAAAGGTAAATCGACGGATTTTCGAACTTCGAAGATGTAACGAAAGAAGTGGAGTGTGGAGGAGATAAAACTACGAATAACTGCAACGAAATAATCTGTTGACTACCTTGAAATAGAGTTTCTTCATCTCTATCTTTAATTTATAGTAATTGGTGATTGATCCTGGAATATTCCAGTAGGAAAGTTGCTGATATTTGTTGACAACTGTCATTAGCATTTATTAGAAGATTACCGTGGAAGCGAACACAATCGCATAATGTCCCAATCGCACAATTCCGTATCACAGAAAGTATCTTTCTATCCGGCAAACCTTCCGTGGTTTATGTGAAATAGTCGTTCAAGATGAGAGTCCAACTGAATTTGGAGTATTATTGGAAGAAGTATGTTCGTTGGCGTAATGGTCGATAAAGTAAAACTTCGCCGCCATTGTCGAAAGTATGCGTGACTTGCAAAACCTCTCACAGCATTCATAATATCCGAAGTTTTCGCTGTTTTTCATTTGGAGAACTCATCATTTATAAGATCCAGGTGGCTAGAGCTAAACTGAGCGACCGTTTTCAGCATCATTGGTTCTCAGCCTAATTAACAGGAAAGCAGAGAAAAATTATTACTCGCACTCAAATTCTGCTTCTTCCTTCTTCTCGTAAGAACTGAGATTTCCTTTTGCAGTATGTCATATATGCTGCCATTGTCTTCGACGGTTGCCATTAGGGGAGATGTGTAGATCGATTTGCGAATTATAACTCTGACCATTATCCATAATTATATGAAATATACAAATTAGTCCATGTATGTGTGAATATCTTAGTCCTGTCATTGCATACTTGATAAATATTCTGCGCTAAGATTTCTCATATATCGCCAGAGGACTACCTTAAATGAATGGGATTCTTATCTCCAGTAAAGAGCAAATTAACACTTACCCTAATAATAGAGTCCACAATTGACCCAAGAAGGAGATTCAGGACCTTCGAAATATACTGTTACGAATAATTTTTCGACACTGATAGAGGGCCATGCTTGCGATCAATGGAAGCTTGTATAGGAGAACAATAGGAGTAGCTGATAGATTCACTCTCAGAGGACTGCAGGTTCAAGTCCTGCCCCGGGGTCGGTCTCAAAAATGCTTCTTAAAAAAAAATCGTTTCTTCTTCGAGTCAAAAGCCTCAGTACCGAGTACTCATCATACCCAACTGCTTGCAGTTATTATTAATGATGGTGTAAGATATAATGGTAGGAGTAGCTGATAGTTTGTTACTGGATTGCGAAGGTTTTTATTTGGAAGATAAGATGTTTAATATGAACGGGGCAAAAATTTAAATAAGTAAAAATATGGCGAAACATCTGATTCTGGGTCTGGCAAAAATACAGAATGGAATCGATCCAGTTAGCAGACCGATGGGACTTCACAGCAATCTACTGCAGTTTAAAGACTGGTTATACACAGACATCCTTTGCCTGCCCTTGATTCTCCAAGTCGATTGCATTTAGACTACAGATTGAGTCTATTCATAATCACAGCATACATTTGAAGACTATTTGTACAATTGGTTGACCGAGCTCATCCAAAGAAAACCTGTCCATACTGTAAGGAGCAAAATTTCCCCATAAATTTTGCTCCAACATAATTCATCTGCCACACCATCAATTTTTCGAACCAAGCCACGAACCGTAGTCGATTGTTCTAGAAGAATGTAATTTATGCACTATTAGAAGCAATCGGCAAAACCCACCCCTAATAAACAGTATGGTCGACGCGCATGACATCATCAACAACAACAACAGAGCGTGCAACAACAAGCAATGCCACGAGCTTGACAACAAGCCAAATTCTGCAGCGTTAATGGCGGTTAGGTTTGAAAACAATTGATACAACAACAGAACTTTCTGGAAACTTTGCGACTGAAGCTGGGCTATAAAAGCAGTAGCAACTGAGGGACTCGCTCTCTTTTCCTGATCAGCCATCGACCACGACACACCGACAGCAGCTCTTTACATCATCAACCATCGACGACTACGCATCGACATAGCTCTTTCTTCTCCAGCAAGCAACGACGACGCATCGACGACTACGCATCGGCAGTAACTCTGTACTTCATCAGCCATCGACGACTACGCATCGACAGTAGTTGCTTTTCCGGAACAGCCATCGACGAGGACACATCGACGCACACGAAGAAAACATCGACGCACCAAGACTTTGACTCCAGCATTTGATGCAACCGTACTGAGATCATTCTGCATTAGTGGATAATAGGGTTTGTAATAGGTACTCCACTAATTCCCAGAATTACCAACGTTGTACCGAGACTTTGTATTAGTATTAATATTAGCTATTAACTCAGCATTAGCTATTATCTAAAGATTTAATTTAATAAATTAAATAAAACCAAACTAAGTAAACTCATAGTTATTTCTGTAAACGACCCCTGGCAATCCGGCGAGCATTACCCAGGCGAAAGAAGGAAAAAGGGTTCGTTACAATACTCGTGTATGAAGTCATATTGAGAGCCTATGATGTGTTCCCAATATTGTAGAAGCACTTTTGGCACCTCAACTTCAATGTTTCTTCGTTTGCCCATATCAGAAAGTATTCTTGCGTGATTCCCAAGCATTCGTCTTACAAGTGAATATGATTTTCTCCTCTCTATTCCATTGTTAACCATTTTAGCTGCCTTTGTTAGTGTCGCTCCTTTCAGAATTTCAACTTTGACATCTGGACATTCTCACAAAAGAAAGATGGGAAACATGCCGCAAGGGATGTAAGGGATTTCTTCCACCAAACAATTGTCCGAACACGAGAGTGTCCCCACCTCCACACTCCTCAGTTATTAACTGTTTACATTTTGCCACCTGAATATTCAAAACATGTAATTACATTTAATTGTTCAGCACCACTCGAGTGGGCTAGGAAAGACTACTGTGAAAATGAGTGTCACGACACTTGGTAAACAATTGAAGGGGTGTTTTCTTTGACGTCATAAGCAACATTTTCTTCTACTAACCCATTTATTTACAGATCATTTTAACTTTCACCATTGTGTCACTATAACAAAAGCTCACATTTGAAAGTTCAGTTGGAAGAGTTGCGGTAACGAATATGGACGATACCGCAGACAGTGTGAGTGATGACATACTCAGGCTATTTATAGGGTCAGGAAGGGATAAATAATGCTATATGATGCGCTACAGTTACTCAACTTTAATAATAATCTGTATCGGGCATTCGGGCAATCAAATTTTTGCAGTTTTCCAAAGAAAGTCGGAAAGGGAATTTAAGCAAAACCTCGCGGTCAAAGTTAAGAACTCTTTGGTGCATTTGGTGGATATTGAACTGTTTAATACGTATCCAGTTTGAAGCCCTCCTAAGTGGCCTATTCTGTGAATGATGTGTCGTGAATCACGGATAGTTCTGTTCGAACATTCGATTTGACTCAATATGAGGTGTAATCAAAAATAACCATTATTTTCAAATTTCGTGAGTTACGTATGTTCGATGTTCGCATTTTTTTTTCTGTTATGTTGGTACACATGTCTGTTATATATGTTGGCAATACCAACCATTTTGGATTGTCAGTTTGTTTTTGACAGATAAAAAGGTTAGTCGTGTTTTGGTGTGCTCTTCGATTTTGTACTATTCGAAAAAATGGATCAAAGAAACTGTATTCAGTTTTGTGTAAAAAATGAAATTGAACGCGCAAGGATATTTGAAATGTTGACTGTGGCCTTTGGCGAGTCTACTATGAGCAGAACACAAGTTCAATTGTGGTATAACCGGTTTAAGGAAGGCCGAGATGATGTCAATGACGATGCTCGTCCTGGTCGCCCGAGCACGTCAACAACCGATGAAAACATTGACGCAGTGAAGAAAATGATTTTGGATAATCGTCGAATCACTATCAGAGAGGTTGCTGATGATGTTGGCATATCGTTCGGCTCATGCCAAGCAATTTTTACGGATGTTTTAGGCATGAAACGTGCGGCAGCGAAGATTGTTCCAAAATTGCTAAATTTTGAGCAAAAACAACGTCGCATGAACATCGCTCAGGAGCTGTTTTTGGCCAAAAACAAAACCGTTATCATGCCTCAACCACCGTATTCACCGGACTTGGCCCCCGCTGACTTTTTCCTCTTTCTAAAACTGAAGACACCGATGAAAGGAAAACGTTTTGCTACGATTGAGGAGCTAAAAGAAAAATCGAAACAGGAGCTGTTGACGATACCAAAAAAGCGTTTCAGAAGTGTTTCGAGGATTGGAAAAAACGCTGGCATAAGTGTACTATATCTGAGGGGAATTACTTTGAAGGGGACAAGATAGTTGTTGATGAATAAATAAATACTTTTTGAAAAAATTTAAAATAAGGGTTATTTTTTTATCAAACCTCGTACATAGAAGTGGGTTAGCGAATTTATATGCCGTTTGAAGCAATATTCGAAAAAGTCGCTCCAATTCGACTGATAAAGATCACTGGACTTGTAAATATGTCACGTATGACATCTTGAATTGATTAGTTAAAGAGAGGACAAACTTAGCTCGAAGCACAATGAATACTACTTCGGAGACCTATAAGAGATTTTTGGAGTAAGTGCAAATATCTGATGCTTCTATAAATCTTAGAATACAATTTTCTTCTTACAGACTTAAAAAATTATTCCATGGAATTATCTCCTCCGACATGGTGGTGCAGCTTAAAGGAGTTCTCATGATATACATAATTTCCAATCCTCTACCAATTTCAAAGGGTTTCAACTCGTTTACCATTGAAGGTTTCGCCATGTGTGCGTACTCTCAAGAGTTGAACTTGTAAATGCGCCTC
The DNA here is from genome assembly GCA_920105625.2 of Clusia tigrina. Taxonomy (NCBI): domain Eukaryota; kingdom Metazoa; phylum Arthropoda; class Insecta; order Diptera; family Clusiidae; genus Clusia; species Clusia tigrina. The sequence continues at coordinate 24,173,567 of OV050031.1, read as the reverse complement.
CGAGCAAATGTCACAACAAAGTGGGTGTGGTTTTCACAAGTCTTAATTATTAAATGTTTACATTTTGCCATTCAAACATGCAATTAACATTGATTGTTTTCCACAACTGGCTTAACCAAAGTTAAATAAGGAAGTCTGCAGTCGGATGATACCGACTAAGAGAGACCCTTCAGCCGCAGAAAATTTATCAAACCACTTCCATAGAAGCAGATTGGGAGTGTGACTAAAAGCGAGGCTATAGTGATTCCTTGGACATTGACACTAAGAAGATGCTGTTTAGAAACCGTGTCCATATTGCCGGGTTCCTCATACATGTGGGCGTGGCAGCCGATGTATATTGTCCACAATTAGTACTCCAATTGTCCACAATTATGGCACTTTTTTCATGCATCTTCTATTGAGCGTTCATTTTAAATGAATTGTCGACTGTTATATATGTATATGTATGGCTGGATAATAATTACGAAGAGTGACTATGCCTGTTTCTATAACATTGGCCCATCTGCGCTAATTTAACTGACAATAATAAGCAGATTACGAACTATACTTATCTACTACTAATTCAAATAATAATCGAATAATTTTCTGCCATTTGGATCTCTTTGGATCGGGTAATGAATGCCTCTGTTTCTATATTCTGACCCCGACAACTCCTACTCTCATGATTTGCGACAGTACCTCAATGTGTGACTATTGCGATTTCCATTGTATCGGAACGGGTCGAACTTTGGAAAGCATGTGAGAAGGATTAAAATGGCAGGAATTTCATGCGCGTCCTATTCAAAACAACGGTTCATTTTATTTACCGCCTCATTCTTGCTTCCAAATAAGATGGATCCGCCATTGCTGAGGTGCTTTCAATACAGATTTCTTCACTGACTCCAGAAAAGCTTCTGGTACTATACCGAATGATTGCCGGAATTGACGACGTCATTACTTACCGCTGAGCTATTCGTAAAAAGGACCTTATCTTCTAAAGGTAGCGCCAAATGAGGCTTTCAGTGCAGGACATGAAAACATCAATTTCAATTTGACAGCTTTGCTATTGTAGCGAAGGGTGTGATTTCAATATAAGCCATTATAAGCAAGGGTCGTTCTTACCGGATCCCTGCCAACAAGTCATGCGAACAATATGCAGTGGTTTCGAGTCGCTACCAGCAAATTCTCACATTTGCAAAGGTGAGTATTTTATACGTAATTAAATGCAATTAGAAATTCAACTCATTTAGTATACCATATCCAAATGATATCAGGTGCAGTGGTCTTCGGTTGAGTCACAACAGTTTGGTCTCTTCGCGCGAAAACTACACTTCGTAGTTTAGTTTTGAACGAGGTTCAGCATGGACAAACCTGTTGATGGTTTAAGCGTATTTCGTGCTCACAGATTTATCTGGTTTTTCATAGACAATGGTAGAGCCCACGATTACAAAGTGCTGAAATTCATCTACTCAAGTTTTCTAATGGTGCTTGTGGTACTTCTATTTCCGATACATTTGACACTCGGGCTTTTCCAAATTAAATCACAAACGGATTTGCTGGAAAATTTGGCAGTCACAATTCCAGTATCCGTGTGTTCTCTCAAAACCCTTTGCATTTGGTGGAAACTTGATAACTTTCAAAAAATCGAAGAGATTGTAACACAACTGGATCGGCGCATATTGGATTCCGATGAAATACACTATTACAAGAGGAAAGTTTTCCCTGCTGCAAACTTTATGGTCAATATTTTAGTATATATGGCCATAGCTGCACTGATATTTATGCAGTCAAGTGTCATCATAAGGGCCATATTCAGTGAATGGCATCTCATGTATCAGGGTTACTTCCCATTCGATCCATATGGCTCAGGCTTCGCATTTCTGATGGCGAATTTTTATCAGTTCCTTGGCTTATTTGGAGTAGTATTCCAAGCAAGTGCAAATGACTCGTTCGCACCAATTGGACTGATGATGATAACTGGTCATGTGCACATACTGCGTATGCGCGTCTCGAAAATTAATTCGAATCCTGCGTGGTCTGAATCGAATGCTGTACTGCTGGATTGCATTCAAATACACAAAGATTTATTGGAGTAAGTGAGACTAAAATAAAAGAGTGTCAGTAGAGATAAACATTGTTTTTCTTATTCAAGATTCAATCAAATATTCCATGAAATTATCTCCTTCTACATGGTGGTGCAGATAATTGTCTCGGGTCTGAACATGTGCGTTCTATTGATTAATGTGATTTATTCGGACGATGTGTTCGTTATATTGTACTACATGCTTATTTGGTTTGGAATGTTTATGGAAACTTTTCCAAGCTGTTACTGCGGAAGCGCCATGGAAGCTGAATTCGACGAGTTGACTCAGTCCATATTCTCGTGTAATTGGGTGGATCAGGACAAGGAATTCAAGCAAAATTTGATAATATTTATGGAACAATCGCTGAAGAAGGTTACATCTGAGGCCGGTGGTGGCATGATTCACATAAATTTGAGCTCTTTTGTCGCAGCTTGTAAAGGAGCGTATACGCTGTTTGCGTTTCTTAAGAGTACCAATTGAAATGCGCCACGTGAGGAACTTCAAGCACCCAAGTAGCAGTTTGATGCACATGTGTAGATTGATGTAGTGAAGCAGCAGTTTTCCACGACCGATCATAAAGTGAAATTTACCGTATAAGCCGATAAAATATTTTTACTGTGTTTAATTCAATAAATTTTAGCAATATTGAAAACTCTTTAGGTGCATATCAACTATTTTGCAAACCACAGGGATGAATTTTATCGGAAGGATGAGTGTCAAATAAATATCACAGGAACCTGTAGGAACATACGATTCGAAGGTTCATCTTGTGACTTGTCTCGACCGGTGCATTGCATAGATAGGCCCTTGAACCTATTGTGATTGTCTAATATTATTAATTTCAGTCTACACATTTAATACAGTAACATTTATGGATGAACCTTTTCCTGGATGGAATGGAAATTTGCCGATTATAAAAAATTCAATAGTTTGCATAGTCTTCTTATCCAGACATGAAGAGCTTCTCAAACTACTGGCTTTTTGAGATTATCTGCGAGATTATCAAATGACAGAAAAACGTCGCTTCACGCAAATTTTCTCACAGTGACCTCGTTTGAGACATTAGCTCAGCACTTTGGAAAATTATCTGTTTAGTTTGAACCAAACGCTAAGAAGATAAGTCGCACTCTCTTCAATTGACTTCATCCAATTTACAATGTAAACCCCGCTAATTGGAAGGACCGCCTCAACCAACTTTCACTTTGAATAAGTAAATCAGTTCGAGAGGCAAGCGTCATATTCTCATTAGGTTTGGGACTTGATTTCTCCATTGTTTGCTATGAACATATTCTTGGAATGCTGTAACAGGATATTTGCAGAGCCTTCAGGAATACCCATCGCTGGGAACTACAACTAGTGAGATGAAATATAATCTGAGTTGAAGTGGCGTTGATTCCATTTGTTATCGTCAGAAATGGCCTCTTCAACAAAACACGAGGAGAGTAAGGTACGTAACTTGTTCCTCAAAGCCACCAATGGAGAATCTGTCGATACTCAAACCATCTCTGCTACATAGAAATTACTTTCTCACTATTTGTCATACAATAAAAAATATATTTAATTTTCCGCTTTACTGGTTTGCCATAATTTCAGAATGCGATCATTTAAAGAAAATGTTCCGGGACCATCAGTAAAACTTTTTTTATTAGCTTTGAAGGAATATTTCAGATAAAACATTCTTCATCTAATTCAGACTAATTGCCATATGAGTGTCTAGAAAGCTACTAGTTCTACCCAGAGACCTCCACGGAGCTCCTCATTCTCAAGGAAGGAGTTTCTCATACAATTTTCGTCTCCTTCCAGACAAAAACCTGATGCTAAAAATAACTAACATTGCAGACCTCTTCGCTAAAGTTTCTTCGCAACCAATGAAGTTAAATATTTACCACCAATGTCAGTATCTGAGATGAAAAGCTTTATAGCAGCAACTTTTCCCATTGTGAAAGTGATTTGGTTTGCATAACAATCGGAAACTAAGTAAGCGCCTCTCTGCCAACAGCGATAAATGGAAGAGTATCCGAATTTATGTGAATCGGTTCTCCACCAGCATGAGGGCCTAAATAGGGAGATGAATTGATTAATATTAGCTTACAAAAGTATAAAGAGCAAAAGTGAAGCACTTCAAATAAAATTGGAGTAATGCATTGGTCACTTCGACTATGATTACTCACACTTCCATAAATACCACCGCAGCTCATTAATGTTCACTGTAATTTTAACAATGCTCTTAGCAGAAGATACAATTTTATATGGTTCTGAGTTACGCCCTTCCAGTTTTCCAATACTCTTGTTCAAGTTTCCACCAAACGACAGTTAGTTGAGACACTCCTGAAGCCATCATCATTTCCTGAGCAGGAATCCAATTAGAAGTTGATGCGGAATCACGAATATCACTACGATTGTGAATCTCGGCACCAACATGGTCTACGAATAAAATCATATTCATATAATCCACCTCAAGCACCGTTTTAAAAGTCCTTTACTGATAATTACAAGTTCAATGCATTCTCAAATGAAATTATCTATGTTTGTCCCATATTTCCTTGGAAAGAGAACTCAGAGTTCAAATTTACAACTTGGGACCACAATTAAGTCACAAGGTACTTGTGCCAAATCCGGATGCCACGATAACTGCTCTAAAAGGTCTGATTCCCCTCTACAAAATGGAAATACACTTATTCTCATTTAGTTGTTTAGAGTTATGGTGTAATGAGCACTGATTTTCACGAAACTTCAATTCTGGTCGCCCCACCCGAATTATTCGCAACAATCTCTTTAATATAACTTGAGAATATTGACGTCCATATTATTAACTATTTCGACCACTCCGCAAAAACTTTTGGTACAACATTTCCATCCCTATCGTAGAATGCAAGTAACTTTCATATAATTTTTCACGTGTTTGTTCTTCTACAGATTATATTCACTAATTCCCTGTTTAGGTCGGAGTAAATTGTGTCTCCAGTGCTGGTAATCATTTCCTTTTTCCAATTTTATTCATTCATCCATAAAATGTTCGAACACAATTATATTTTCCTGTCTTGTCAGATTTAAGACCGAAACCCTGAGCAAAATTCACGAAACAGCCAATAGAAGTATACTTTCTTTAAGATTGCTTCATCATCAATTCTCAGCGGAACGCTCACACAACCCGTAAATCAAGCAACTTGGGTCTGCACTTCTCAGTTGCAAGTGTTGTTGACTCAAACTTTGTAATGTTTAATGCGCTTCGTATTCACTGTGATTGCTTCCTGTGATCCTTCGCTTCGAATTGTTACTGATCACTTTTCTGGATAATAGAATTATTAATTCATTATTAATATTTAATTCAAGTTTACAGAAGTGTGCGCTGTACACCGGAATGTATATAAGAAACATTTTCAATCCATACGAACACCAGAAACATCCTTAGTTGAAACTGAAAGTGTTGCAGGTAAAAACACAAATGATGAGCGGAAATTGGAAATGTCTTCCAAACCGTCGCACATCATTTCCTCCATTCTTCGTACACACTGAAATTAATAATATTATAGAAAAGGAAAACACAGTTTATAATACCGTGAGAAACGAACACCACACGGCAGTCTTTGAACTAAATTATGAGTAGAAGTGGCAACATGGCAATTTCTTGCCTCGGTTGTTAAGCAAATGTCACATTGCACTTGGCGGTGTCCACTGGCCGAGTTCCTTCAAAACAATTAATGTAAATTGCATGTCTTCTGCACTTCAGGTCTGAATGTAAACAATTAATAATTAAAACGTGTGAAAGCGAAGGAAGCACTAAGAAATCGTGTGGGCGCAATTATTGACCATTGTGGGAGAAGCCACTTTTGGAAACCCACGCATTTCCTCAGTGCACTGCTCCCAGTGTGGTGATGTGCACTTGTCGAGTCGCAAACGAGACCGCTTCAAAGGATGATTTGGCCTTGGTCGAATTTCATTGGGGCCACGATCCAAACAGCGAATATACTCGAACATTATTCAGTGTAAGGAGTATGGAACAATATTGAAAGAGAGAAGCGATGGAGATAATAGTGGCCAAAATCTATAAATCCTTTAAATGCTGATCACTTTTTGATAGATCAGTTGCCAATTGCCTGTGTAAGCGGAAATTGCCCTTTATTCAAGAGATTAGTTAACATTATTCACAAATATTTAGGGTCGAATCCAAATTCACCTTCAAACAGCAACTTTTTCCGGGTTGACTCACAAAGATGACTTGAGGATGGCATTCAGAGCTTGGATACAAAGTTTGATTGCTTGCAAGGGTGCTCCGCACAAAGGGGGCCTCCTCGCCGATATACCAACCGAGTGATCTGTTACTGCAATAGTGTTGCATACCATGAAAACTGATTTAAATAAATGACAACAAATGAAACTGGTGCAAGGAAACTTTCCACTCCACTCTGTAATACTCTATTTCATATTGTGCTCAAATGCCACGAATCAAACGTCTGATAATTTCGTCGATTTGATGCACCCGTTCCCTTCTCCACATCATTCAAAGTATTTTGCGAGAGTTTGTATTAACAAGGGCCGCGATTGGTTATATTTAAAGTTAGAAGGGAAACCCAAGTAACACATCCACCATAATTAAAGTGGAGCACATGTGGGTTATTTCTGGAGACTCTGACAGTATCTATAATTAACCAGTTGAAACTCTGTACGCGAAGCTTCACATTTATGATAGCTGAATAGGTACTGCACATTCTATTTCACGTTTGGCCGTAGATGCCCATAGCAATGCAGAAGGCTTAATACCAAGAAAACCTTCAAACCCAGTTGAATCCTTTCTCATTGATATGAAATACATGAGGACGATACCGTGAGAAATATCCATTCTTCCATAAGATGCACATTTTGTCTTTATTGAAACAAACGTTTGTTGCTTATTTAATTGTGGAATCACACCTGCAATAAGTTACCATTTTCCTCGAATAGTTTCATATTTTCTGCATCACGTCAACACATTTCATGACTATTGTGCTGATGAGGGTGCCTCATGTATATTAATAATGTCAAAGACAGGCGGAATGTAGGTGGACACCATCAACTAAAAAATTCCGCACTGTGGAATTGTTCTCACATCAAACTTGTGAAACACTTTTCAAACTGAAATTCTGATCTCTTATGAAATTTGAAGAACTTTTTCAGGAGAATCAACCATCATAACTTTAGATCTACGAGTAATTCAGCACACTTTGCACAGATACATAAAATTAGTGTATTCTCTTATGAAGGAAAGCAGTTCAGATGGCTGAGTAGGGTTTGATCGAAGTCCAGATAGCATTCACCCCAAGGTAATTAGTCAATATTCATCACCCGAAATAAACTGGTGGGCTCAGTCGTTGCTGCATCCACAAAACTTTATACTACGTCTCATATCAGAGAATGGACGATATAGAAACAGCAGAAGGAACAACACCAGGCACGTAGAACGCGAGGTCAGACTCACTGAAAGAAATTGAATTAATATTCCACCACCCAAGAATTTGTTAAAACTACGACTATAAAACCAGAGGAAACCTTAAGGACGAGAAATCAACTGAGTGTCCTTGATGTAGTCAAAATTAATAATTGAAGGACGAATTTAATAGAAATACGACATGGAGACTATTCTCCTAATCCGTGTATTGAAAATTATCAACCACTCTGACAGGGATATGCGCAAATATTAATTTTAATAAAACACAGGAATCAATAGAAAGGTATCTCCTCATATTCCTCTGTCATCGTAATCAATTTACTTGGTTTGCATAAGTAACGCGAACAACGAATACGCTGCTCTGCAAGCTGAGAGAAATGAATTCAAATTGATGTGGATCATGCCGCTACCAGCTTCGGACCTCACTCTCCTCAACGACTGTTCCAAGAAGCGCTTAAAATTTTGTTTGAATTCCTTATTCTGGTCCACCCAATTGCACGAGAATATGGACTGGGATAACTGGTGGAATTCCTCCTCCATACAACTGCCATAGTAGCAGCATGGAAATATTTCACAGAATATCGCGAACCAAATGATAAAATAGTATAGAAAGAAAAATATATCGTCCACATAATAAATCATATTGATCAAAACTAGACACATGTTGAGGGCCGCCACCACGTACTGCACCAGCATGTAGAACGAGATAATATCGTGGAGAACACGATGGAGTCTATATAAGTAGTTAGATACATTAAATAGAAATAAGTTATGATCATTAAACCAAGAATTCTTAAAAGAAGGTCATGGAAATTGGACTTACTCCAACAAATCCTTGTGGGCCCTTATGCACTCCACCAGTTCGGAGTTGTTCTCTGCCGCTGATTTCGCAGGATTCGAACCAAGTTTAGAAACGCGTAAACGCAGCATATGCACATGGCCAGCTATCATTATCAGACCAATTGGTGCGTAAGTTTCATTGGCCACGCCCTGGAATGCAACTCCGAATAAACCAAGGGACTGATACAAATGCGCCACCACAAATATGTAGATTGATCCATACTCATCGAAAGGAAAGTACCCCCGATACATGAGGCGCCACTCACTCAGTACACCTGTAATTATCACTCCGAATTGCATAAATACTGACGCCCCTACTCCCAGATACAGAAAAAGATTCCTCATCCTCTTAGTAGAAGGCAGTACTCCGCTGTTGTAGTACTCCACTTCGTCCTGGTCCGAGATGCGCCGATCCAATCTCCTAATAATCTCATCGACTTTATGCACCTTGCCAACTTTCCACCAAATGCAGAGGGTTTTGAGAGATACCACAGTTGCTGGAATAGTTGCGTGCAGATTATCGAAGACTTCGATTATCGACGAGCTCTGCAGTAGTCCAAAAAAGAGGTGAGTAGGGAACCCCAATAACAAAACGACCATTATAACAGTTGAGTAAACGTAGTGCAGCACTTTGTGTTTCTTGGCTTTGCCAGGCTCCATGAATAACCAAATCAGTCTGTGTGCACGAAATACCCTCACTCCGTCCACTGCCCCGTCCATAGTCATCACTGCGACTGCTGCAACTGTACTTTTAATGGAACTGCTCTACCGCAGATATCAACTTCCCAAGCGCTGTGACAAAACAATTCATAATAACAAAAGTTCTAATTGCGTGAGAAACAAACTCTCTCCAGAAAGTTTTCAATAAACCCAACTTAGTTCCACGATTTTCTACATGTAAAGAATTATTTGTGAAGAAGGAACACACCATGTAGGAAAAGCATGTCAGAAAACAGGGACAACCTCTTCAAAGTGCAGATAACATGTCTTAGGTCATGTCTTTGACTAGACACTAAAATTTGCCGAGCTGTGCAGGTGGATGCGTTTCCTGGTGGCATACGGAGGAAGTCCACGGCATTTTGCGACTCCTATTTCCAAAGGAGGTACTTCGACTACACCCGTTTCATGTTCCGTTTGTGTACTAAAGTAAATTTAAAAGAAAAGTAAAAAACTAAAACTTTACTTCTCGTTCTATGCATGATCTCCAGATTGTTCCAGAATATTGTTCACCGCTACTCAGAAGTTATTCTCCCGAGAAGGGGCACAGATTTAATTTCCATGCCTTGGGTAGATTGTGGCCGCATGTAATCATTGAGCAAAGTAAGTGCATTTAGTGCATTTAGAAACACCAGAATAGTTGAGTTTAAAATGAGTTATCCAGAGACTCTGTCAAGAGGGACCGCGGGATCTGTAGTATTATTAAATTGTCGTGTGTCCTCACTATGTTAAAGTTTATATTAAAATACACTCATCCGATATTAATAAAAATTCTTAACCAAATTGATATATTTAACACAATTTGTTGGTCGGATATAAGTCAACATATCAGCCGGACCAAGGGAATTGTTCTTGTGAAATGGTACCGAAGATTATGGAATTTTTCTTCTATGACGGAACTGAGCGGAGCAATGAAATTCCTCCATCCCAGAAACACCAAATCAAAGGGAATACCAAATCGATTGGATTTTAGTAACTTAGAAACTTGATTTTTTTCTAATTTTGCCATAATCGATACCATTTCAAACTGGGCACAGTGTGGGCGGATTCCGATAATGTGAGACTATCCTTTCACTTATGTTTTGTGCCTTATAATATCACTTGGTCTCCTTATTCTAAACCCAACGCCGAGTTATAAACACAAGACCAGGGAGGCCCACAGTGACTGAGGTCTAAATGGCCACGCCATGCTTAATGCCAGTTAGTCCCACTGTTTCTAAGTTGACGGTGTCAATGACGGGCAGGATTTGCACATTTCAGGTGCTACAGTATTAATAATTGAGTGTTGTGAAATAGCCAGAGTAACTTTAACAGGCAAAGACTATCCGTCCAACGCACTGTGAGAATGCACACATGCGACTCCTTCTGCCCGTCTGCGACGTAGGGAGTTGAAAATTAGCAAATTACTGAAATTGCTTTACTTTACAACAACAATAATAATAATAAGTGGTCGGTGACGTAACTTCAGACGTTACTAGCCTAGCATTGGTGAACTGCTGTTACTAGCATAGCCGCAGATGTTCTTCTGCGATGTCGCACTCTCCATATTTGGACTTACATGACATTAATATTAGTTATTATTTACAGAAGTGTCTTCCATGCTGAACAGAATACAATAATTCCTTGATTGTTGTTATCGAGTCGTATATTGTATCAATATTGTACCTCCGAAGATGACAATTCTGTGCGTCTGAGAATTCGTTATGTGAAAAGTTGAATAGCAGTGAGTTTGAAAACTACCTAAGGTCAATGGTGCTAATTACTGGTACATTCTTCCTTGGTTGGGAGACTGTTGAGGTATTTAGATAAGACATTACTCGTTAATATTTACTTTTCTTATGGAGACAAATGGCAGAGCATTGGGGTACTACTGGAACCACACCTGAGCAATATTCTTCTCAAGTTTGGGACATATTGTGATGTAACAGTCTGTTTTTCTCAGAGAAATTCATGGAGGCTGAATTTTAGTTTGCAGGATAATAATAATAATTTAGCTTTAGTAGTTTGCCCAATGGCCGACACTGCGACCTAAAAGATCTTTTGTGTCATACTACATTTGGCATCAATGATCCATGTGACACAATTGTCCGATCTACTATGCCCTATTGGTTTAGTACCGGCGTTTTCTTCCGTAATGCCATAGCATTTCGTTCGTTGGGTGATGCCAAATCGTCACAATAATTTATCAGGTTCTTTTCTACCTATATGTTCCTTCTCTAGAGAAAGGAAGTAGCTGAAATTCATGTTCTTTCATTATATTTTCCGCTTTATGGATGAATTTGAGAATGTCCATAACAGGAGCATTCTTTAATTCTTCCAGAGCCAGCTGGTCGCGGTGGAATATATTCATTCTGGTTCTTGCCAACGCAATGCAGTCGCACAGTATGTGTTCCGTGGTTTCCTCTTCTTCTAGACAGAGCCGGCACTCCGTATCATAAAGAATGTGGATTCTAGTCAGGTGATATTTCAGGTAATAATGACCTGATAGAAAACCTACTATTTTTCCTGCACATATTGCGCATTTCTTTATTGTAGGTGAATAGCCTTACCAGTCTTTTGGCTTGGCAAAGCCCCTCTATCTCTTCCCAGTGAGACACTCTGAGACTATGTTCCCAGTTATCTACCCTGGATTTAGCCTCCGCCCAGTTGATACCACAATATGGCTCCGGACCTATGAGGCATGCTACGGAACCGGCCCTAGCCAGCTCGTCAGCAATTTCATTGCCTTCAATCCCCGAGTGACCCGGGACCCAGTAAATTGCAACCTTATTTGTTGCCCCTAGAGATTGTAGGTTGTTGAAGCATTCTTCCACCAGTTTCGATTCTAAAGAATATGAAGCTAATGCCTGTAATGCAGCTTGACTATCTGAATAGATAGCTATGTATGCGCCCTTGATACCCGTTTTCAGATTTGTCCTCGCACAGATTGAGATTGCTTGAATTTCAGCCTGGAAGACGCTAGGCCACCTGCCCATTGGTTCTGAGATTTTGGTATTTGGTCCATAGATCCCTGCACCGACTCCGGTGTTTGATTTTGAACCGTCTGTGAACCATTCTAGACTTCTAGGGTCGACCCAAGGTCCTCCTATGTCCCATTCATCACGGTCTGAGATAATAATCTCAAAATTGGGATCAAACTGTCGTTTTGGAATCATATAGTCCGTTATTGAGCAGATTATGTTTTGATCTGTTACGTTATTTACAATATTGAATTGACCATAGTCATAACGTTCTTGTCTAGACAAGATCTTCATCTTTAATGCGATTCTAGCAGCACATTTTTTCACGAATGCGTGAAGTGGGGATAGTCCTATTATGGCCTCAATAGCAGCGGTTGGGCAGTTTCGCATGGCACCGGTGCTTGCCACGCAAGCCTGCCTTTGAAATCTTGTAAGTATTTTCTTACCAGATTCTTTTGATGTCTTGGGCCACCACACAAGGGATGCATAGGTAATGATTGGTCTAACCACCATTACATACATCCAGTGTATCATTTTTGAGTCTAGACCCCCTGTTTTACCAAAGGGACTTCGACATGCCCATATTGCTCTTGTGGCTTTGTTTATCACCGATTGTAGGTGAGAGATCCAATTCAGTCGCTTATCCAGAACTACACCTAGATATTTGACCTCATCGGAATATTCTATATTGATTCCCTCAACAACTATTGTACCAAGGTTCAATTTTAATCTGTTTGTAAAAGGAACGAGAATGGTTTTGCTAGGATTCATGCATAACCCCTCTGCGCGACACCATTCTGAGATGAAGGCTAGAGCCTGATTCATAATGTCGGATACTGTTCTTTAAAATTTGCCACTAATAATGACAGCAATATCCAATTGCCTCAATGCCTAACCCTTGTAGTTTGACTAAGAGATCGTCAATAACTAAAGACCATAGAAGGGGTGACAACACACCGCCTTGGGGACAGCCTTTCATTGCCTTGACCGATACGGCCTCGTCTCCCAGAGATGAGCGAATTTCTCTGCTTTTTAACATCGTTTTGGGTGTTGGGTGGGTAACAGTCGGTTTATCGATATTTTTGCAGAGCATAGCCCCCTCTATAGAGCAGTACCGGTATTATCAAAGGTGCCCTCGACATCTAAGAATGCACATAAAGCAATTTCCTTGGAATATTGAGCTTTCTCTATCTTTGTTGCAAGGTAATGAAGCGCTCCCTCCGTGGATTTTCCCCTATTATATGCAAACTGAGATTGGTGCAGAGGTGTTGTTCTGTCTAGCGTTTATCTGATATATAGATCCACCAATCTTTCCATAGTTTTTAGAAGAAACAACGTGAGACTGATAGGTCTGTATGATTTAGGCAGTTCGCTGGACCTCTTGCCCAATTTTGGTATAAATACCACATTAACTTTACGCCATATGGATGGTATGTACTCCCTGCTGAAACTGTTCCTAAAAATATCAACAAGTGACTCAAGCATTATATCCAGTCCTCTTATCAAGATGGCTGGAAAAATGTTATCCTCACCTGGTGCCTTGAATGGTTTAAAGGACCCAACAGCCCATTTAACTTTGTCTGGGGTAAATATTACTCCAGACAAACTCCAGGATCTTTTGTCTAATACGGCCCATTGGTCGCATGACGGCTGATCCAGTGTCATTGACACTCTAGTTGACCCCGGGAAGTGCACTTGAAGCAGGTATTCTAAAGTGTCCCTCCTGTTCATTGTATAAGACCCATCTGGTCTTCTTAAAGTTGCAACACCGTTCGAGTGTTCTTTGCGTAAGGCTTTATGGAGTCTAACGCTGTCTGGCGTTTCGACTCTGCTTTCGCAAAATATCCTCCAAGACTCACGCTGGGATCTTCTTAGTTCTTTGTTGTAATTTGTCAGAGCGACCCTATAGTCGTCCCACACCTTCGTGTGTTTACAACGATTGAACAGTTTTCTTATCTTTTTACGCATATCTGCAAGCCTTTCATTCCACCATGGGACCTTGCGAGTCACATTGTGAGCTTTGACCACAGTGCTTTCATGATACTCGTATGCTGAGATTTTTATATTGTTTAGTCGATACACCGCCTCCTCGAGTTCACCAACAGAACTTATACGTGTAGACAGCGAATCGGATCTTGATTCTAATAATTCTCTATATAGTCTCCAATTTGTTTTTTTTGGATTGAAGACTTCATGATACTGGTCACCGATCTTGGTGGCTTCTGACACAATATTTCATGATAGTTCATGGGCTCCATGAGAGGAAAATTGGAACAAATTTCAGATCATCGGAATTGTCTGTGTCTTAACTGTCAAAATATGATGACTTCTTGACCCTTCTGTAAAAGCTATTCATGAGTTTGATGAATCTGCCTAAGGTGGCTGGGGATACTGGCATGACAGTGGTTTGTTTCACATCAATTGCAATTGATTTGTAGCAATTGGATATTATTCTGTCAACAGGATCATGGAGAGTTCTTTTATGACAATCCTAGAGGTAAGAGAGTGCTGATGTCATATCACATTCTGTTGACGGTCAGTTAACTACCACAAATGGCCTTATGAAAAGCCGTTCTATGGGTAGTCCATTTCAAGTAAGCGGAATCTGAGAAAGTAGTTAATAGCTCAGAATCCCTCCAACTTACCGGGTATTCATAATTGTCCAACATTTATATTGAGAATAGTAGACATTTTGATATTCGAATAGTGATATGGGAAAAAGACCTGATCTAATAGACTTCTTCATAACAAAACCCATTATACGCGAACATCTGACTAACCAAACAAACTTCGAACTCCCATCTGACCATTCTCCCGTTGTAATGACATATCAAAGCACTCCCCTAATAAATTATAGATCAACAAATACTCTAATACTCATAAACCTGACCGATTGGAACTATTTTCGAACAATGTTAGAACCAAGACTTGACATACCGATATTTCTATGTCAAGTATGCTGAGGACTACCACAAGGTAGTGCACTAGGACCAATACTATATGTCTTATATACAGCTGGCATCCCTATACCTATGACAACATGATAGCAAAATATGCTGACGATACCGTTCTGCTTGTATCGCACATAGATATGGCTGGAAAAAATCTCCCACAAATACTTCACAAAACTTTATCTTGGGTTGAAAAGTGGGGAATCAAAATAAATGGCAACCAGTCTATCCAAGTCATTTCCACCAATAAGAGAACTAAGCTAGAGCACCTTACCATAAATAATGACCAGATTGAAATTGACACTAAAGCAAAATACCTCGATATGACAATTGATGCATAACTATAATGGAAACACCCAATTAACACAAAAGAGGAACGAAGTCAAAAATAGATTGAGACAACTGTACTGGATGTTAGGAAAACAATCGAATCTTTCGCCACTAAATAAAATCCTGATCTACAAGACAATAATCATGCCTATACGGAGGTACGGAATAGAAATTTGGCGCACTGCAAACAGATCTAACATAAATATCTTACAACGACTACAATCAAAAATACTACGCACAATTACCAATGCTGGATGGTACATACCCAATGACCATATTCAACGTGATCTCAACATTGACACTGTACAAGAAGTTACACGCACATGTAGCATAAAGCATACACACCGACTATCAACTAGAGATGAGTGATCCAGTGATTTTTCAGTGTCGCCGTCACCAGTGATTGCTATTTTTCAATCACCGTGATTCTAAATAGTGACTGCGATCGATGTTTCCATTGTGTCCATACAAATACGTATGTTTGGCAGTGAAATTTTGCTAATCTCAACTATCAATGCACCCAAATCTTGAGATAAGACAGCTACCAATGTTGGAGCGTGAGCAATCGAGACGACTCAAAAAAACTGTCCTTTCGGTCCTACTTCTATGCTAACTAAATTTAGTGGAGACCGAAGATGTCGGGCAAATCTCATCAAGTTGAGGTATGTTATAGGCCAATAACTTTGGACTAATACTGCGAATTGTATATTTTTCGAGTACAATACTGTAGATGATGACAATATTCTTCTCTGAGCGCGTGGATCGAGGATACTCGTACACAGAGATTGAGTTCGTATACAAAAGAATTTCGTCAACACAATTGTGGCAACGGGAACCTTCACTTAAGTATGAATTAGAGATTGAAAAAAAGCATGACTTTTTATTAGAATGGAGTTCGGAATTTTGAATTAGAATGGAACTCGGAACATGGGAAAGTTGATTATAAATTGAAAATCTGATGGACTCAGCGTGTCACTGAAGACTTCAAGAAGGCTCCAAGATCAAACAATTGTCAAATTTGGGCTGTCCATTGGAAACCCCTTTAATAAAATAATTACACAGCTGGTTGAACGGTGTGAGACCTCATCGCAACTTTCTAAAATCTAGTCCACCGCGGGTAAAAGTCACATTGCTCTCGTGTCCATGCAAGGAAAGATTGCTACGTAACAGATTGCTCTCTTTGTTGCACGTACTTTGTTCTCAAAAACCTGCACCATATAATCCCAATTGATCTCTATCTATGCCAATTGATTGAAAGCCACTTTGAAGGAGGTACTTGTATATATTCCATGGAATCGCTTTTGTGATAACTTTGAATTTCACTGATTATTTTGGCCAAATCATTTGTTTCGAACACTAAGACAGGACATTTTAAAAACGGCATCCAACACTACATTGAAAGGAGCGCACTTCAAGTTTCTCATGTGTGATATGGAGAGGATTAATTTAGTTTTAGAAAGTTGTAGTGTGATAATGAACTCCAGCTTTTTTGTAGAATCCGTGTTTTGCGAACTCCTCCAAAATACCCATTGAATATGGGGTTTCATATCTGACACGATAGACCAAACCATATATAGAACCAACCCCATAGTAAGTAATTTCCGGCCTCCAGACGTGAGACTTTGCTCAATTTGAATGGGTCGAGTACAATGATGTTAGACTTTTGGAAAGATTCAACTTGAGCTATCTCTGCTACGAAGTTTGATAAATTTCACTCACCCTAATTTGGAGGTACTTGTACTTTGCTATACCCTCTCCAGGAACATGAGTGCTGCCGCTGATGTTAACCCCAACTTTCAATACATTATTAATTAAAGAGATCTCTTAGCATTTCCAAAAACTATACTACAGGCTTATCTAATCTATGATCACTATTCCACACCACCATGTAAGAGGATAAGTCCCGCAACAGATGTGAAAATGCGTAAGTATACATAAGGTGGCATAAATAGTTATTTCCACAGTAGAGTAAACAATCACAGAGGCTTCGCTAGCACATTCCCTGCAGATTTTATAGCCTGGAACAAACCCTAGACAACAGGCTTCTTGTGCGAACCTTCAGGGATGGAAACCAATCAATAAACATTAATGCTTCCTGGTGTTTACTGTTCTTCCAGATTTCTAAGTCTTCGCTAGTAAAAAGTGCCCCAATTATATTCTCAACCAACACTTCCAGCTTCTCTATTTGGGTTTTGGTGAATGATGTCATGCGAGTGAGCGATTGCAGTCAATCTCTACAACCCCAGCATGAAGCAAGCGATTTTCTGTGTGTCAGTTTCTGTTTAGCAAGGATACTATTTTCATCGTTCGTATCGCCTCCGATTCGAGTATATTTAAGGTTTCGCTGCAAAGTTTTGAGTATGAATTATACTCAGATAGACACTTGTCTGCATTCTAAATACTCTAATTTGAAATGTGTGCCTTAGTTGCTTGGAGACTAAGGGGATCTAATTCCGTGCACATGTGGGAAAAGGTGTTGAGGTTTAAAAGTCCCTTGCACCATGAATTTGACACCTATAAAACCATGGGTATCAGGCCAACTGACACGCCTCAATTATTAATTGTTGACATTAGGTGGACAATTTATGCCATTTATTGTAATTGTTTTGGACAATTAAAATCGTGTGGCAAATTAATGACAGTGGGAAGGGTTTATTTTAGTCTCATCAGGAATGCACGACACGTCTCAGTGCAAATCACCAAAATCACTGAAGCGGCCCAACTGCTATATTTCCTCACACCTGAACCCATACTTTTTGGTGAGCACTCTGAAAGTGTTTATTTCTCACGCCATTAGAAACATTGATTGTTTGAATCCCCAGACACATAAAATATCTCACGCAACATTACGGTAGAATAGATGGTCATAACCTTCAGTTGCATTGAGTTCATTTCCATTTGACAGAGCTGCAGTCATGACAGGGAACAACAAAGATGATGGTACCAGCGTATATCGTGTACATAAACTGGTATGGTTGTTCATGGAGCCTGGCAAAGCAAAGAACTATAAAGTGCTGCTATACCTATATTCCATCTTAATTAATATCGTGGTGACATTTTGGTTCCCTGGCCATCTACTCTTCGGACTTCTCCAATGCAAATCCCAATCAGATGTTCTGGAGAATCTCGCCGTCACTGTTCCTGCAGCTGTGGTTTCCCTGAAAACACTCTGCATTTGGTGGAAAATTGACAAAGTGCATAAAATCGACGAAATTATCAGGAGGTTGGATCGGCAGATCTCAGATCCCGAAGAAGTTGAGTACTATAGGAGCGAAGTATTGCCTGCGGCAAAACGAATTGTGTACACATTTTTCTACATTGCTATGGGTGCCTTAGTATGCATGCAGATTGGAGTAACTCTCACCGCCGTGCTCAGTGAATGGCGTCTCATGTACCCGGGCTACTTCCCGTTTGATCCGTACGGATCGACTTTCAACTTTGCATTGGCGAGTTTCTATCAGTTTATTGGGCTATTTGGCATTTCATTCGAGGCTGTGGCGGATGACACCTACGCACCTATCGGTTTGCTCATGATATCGGGCAATGTGCGTATTTTGCGAATGCGAGTTTTAAAACTTGGTTCGAATCCAGAGAAGTCTCCGTCGGAGAATAATGCTGAATTGTTGGAATGCATAAAGACACACAAGGATCTATTGGAGTAAGTCAAAACAGTGTTAGTCGCTGCAGCATTGTGTAGTAAAAGTCTGTCTCTGTCCGCACAGATTCAATAATGTGTTCCATGAAGTCATCTCTTTCTACATGGTGGTGCAGATCATAGTCGCGGGTCTCAACATGTGCGTCCTAATGATAAATGTTCTCTATTCGGACGATGTGTTCGTCATACTGTACTACATGCTCGTTTGGTGTGGTATGTTCATGGAAACTTTCCCCAGCTGTTACTACGGCAGTGCTTTGGAAGCCGAATTCGACGAATTGACTCAGTCCATATTCTCGTGTAATTGGGTGGATCAGGACAGGGAATTCAAGAAAAATTTTCTGATTTTTATGGAACAATCACTGAAGAAGGTCACGTCCAAAGCCGGTGGCGGCATGATTCACATCAATTTGAACTCGTTTGTGGCCGCTTGCAAAGGAGCGTATTCGCTGTTTGCGTTTATTGTGCAAACCAAATGATTTATGAATCGCATTCGATCATACGAGTATCAATCACGATCAATTAATACACATTTAGTTAAGTAGGAGTAGTTTGGCACCAATAGAATGAAGATTACTGCACTCGTTGTGGTGATTGCTTAATTAAGTTACAGTAAGAAGGGCGAAGAAAAGTTAAAAGCCCGGAAGACGCCGTGGAGTAGAGACATTTTTTGGAAACAGAATTCTAAGATTTGAGTACTAAAGTTCGAGAATGTTCTTTCTAGATTCTCAGGATAGTTAATTTGTAGAATGATATTATCTGTAGACAAGTGGGAGTAAGTCATTCAAGAATTTTTATATATGCCCTTGTTCCAGTGATATAAAACAATCCTGTTTAAGTCAATTGACTGAAGTCGACAAAAATGCGAGTATGAGTGTAGATGAGATTGGAATTATCCGTCTCCCACATAAATTTTACACATTTGCCAAGCCGTCGTATCTGGTTAATTCTCGACTCAGGTTGATCATACTCTGGCGACGAAAAATCTCAGCTTTATTCCTGTATTTAAATTACTGGTCTGTGAAATTTATGTTGTCTATGTTACAGTTAAAGATCAGTTTAATCATTGATCACAATGCAAGGCTATATGGAATATAGAGATGTATTTAGAGCGTTAACTAGGGACGTTTAAGTTAGTTTTACTTCACAGTTCGGGATCTCTAGAATTATCCTATGGATTGCATTTACTAAACGATCATGGTCAATCACAGAATGAATAAACGCGAGACTCCATGAATTTCTCCAAAATTATTTTAAATCACCCTTAATACCAACTTAAAATTTATCAGAATCGAGCCTAGCAAAATGTTCACAATTTGTATACAATTCACTTGCCTTCAATTCTGACCTTATCGTGAAGCTCCCATGCTTCTGGTCATCCTGTATGTAGATCTTCAAGATTTGCTTCAAATAGTTGCTGTTTAGTAAAACCCAAGATATCTTAATAAGGGCACAGCGAAAGCTTTTTGACTACGATGACTCAGTTTGATTTCTACTCATTCAACTTCCACTTTGATGTTACTAGAGCCTCGCTGTAAATCGTGTGGTCTGCTTTAACTATACCAGAGAGCTCTATGGACAGTAGACAATATATTGGTATATTGTGGATCAAATTGGTAATGGTCGCCTCCAACTTAAAGTTTAGCACATCCTTAGTAGTTTTTATATATATATATATATATATATTTTTTTTTTTGCCTTCTAGCTCTTTAATAATGCATCTCTTTGTTTAGATAGTAAACCTTTCCTTCTTACATATTTAGCTGCTCCTTTGCAACGTAAGAACCTGTCCACACCAAACATGTCTCATGGAATATAGCGAGAGTAAGTAATATTTGTGCTTCTTGTAACCTTGGGGACTGTAATATTCTCGCCCTTCAACATTATATGGTAACCTACCAAGATCCTATGGAATGCGGTTATTAGAAGAAATGATTCGTTCATTGCGTGTGCCAAGAAGGCCACCTTGACTACCAATATCCTAGTAAATCGTAAAATACACTTAAATCTCGGTTCCCTCAATGGATTCTGCGAAGAGCAGCTGCATTTATTGTTCTAAGTAACTGGAAGAATCTAAACTGCTCAGATCAATGACGAACTAGTTTGGTATAAAATCTCTGCCAATGATAAGAAGACGAGTACGTTGCAGCACATTGTGTATAAGTAAAAGCTTAACTTGTGGCGGTCATCGACCTGGCCTCCTCAAAGGTTATTACACTAATTGATGAAGTTCCATATCTAAGAAATGAGAGATACGTTGAGGAATAAGGAAGGGGTGATGAACCTGGGCCGGAGATCTTCAAGTTTGGCACATTTACCAATCGGTCCTAATTTGACGTAGCATATTCTCCCCTGGTGGCGTCCCCAGTTGAGAAGGTGGCTTCTATTTGTAGGCTGTCCATAAATGTCTTTCTAAGCATTTATAACTTCAGAGGAAAAGTAAGTTGCCAAAGACAGAGCCGGCTGTTATGGGAAGATCATAGATATTTGGTGGTCAGGTGTCCCATAGGCCATTTAAATACAATATATTTATACTGCAAGTTATAGAATTGACAAATCGGAAGTTAAGGGAAGTGTAGGAAGGGCATCGCTCCATGTACGCTCCATCGCTCGTATATGCTTGTTCATTTCACAGTTGACAACATGCCAGCATAGGCGACTTTAAACATCGGATTCAATGCTACTTCATCTCGCCAAGGTATTTATCGGGAGGACTACGTTAACTCTTCTCCTTTTCGGGACATCTCGGAAAGATTTGTGTTAAACCATTCAGCCTGGTCGCATAGTGTGGAAATTAGTCGCTAAATTATTCCAAGTTGTTTCTGACTCCCTTGCCAATCTCAGCCACTTCCATCATACTACATTGCATAAAACGACAAACATATCTGCCAGAGTTTCTCGGACAACCCAGAGCTACAAACTCTTCTATTCGCTTATTAACAATAAATATCAGCAGATCACTTAACTCTAATCTTAAGTTTAAGAGTTGAGCAATTTATCGGTAACGAAAATGTAGATTCTTACATAACAAACGAAGTCTCCACTTCATCAACACTTTGGAAACATAAATCATCCTCCCCAATTTTTATGTTATTGGCATTGCCATTTTCAGAAGTTCGTTTAAAAGCATGGTTAATTGCCAGTTTACATCCTTCTAAAGGAGTTTCAGAGGGGTTCATTTGGCTCATCTTTGAAGGCTTCAACATGTGTGCGTTCTCCCAGGAGTTGAACTTGTTAATGTCCTCCACTATGGCTCCAAACAAATGTCATAACAGAGTGGGTGTGGTTTCCACAAGTCTCAATTATTAACCGTTTACATTTTGCCACCTAAAACAGATTCCAAACATGTAATTACAATTGATTGTTTTCCTCAACTGGCATAACCGAAGTCAAATAAGGAAGTCTGCAGTCGGATGGCACCGACTAAGAGAGACCCTTCAGCCAAAGAAAATTTATCAAACCACTTCCATAGAAGCAGATTGGGAGTGTGGCTAAAAGCGTGGCTATAGTGATTCCATGGACCTTGATACTAAGAAGATGCTATGTAGATACCTTTTCCATATTGTCGCATTCCACATACATGTGGGCGTGGCAGCCGATGTAGATTTTCAACAATTAGTACTCTAAATGTGAGCAATTATGTCACTTTTTCATGAATTTTCTTTTGAGAGTTCATTTTAAATGAGATGTCGACTGTTTGGTTTTGGATCATAAAGTATGACAGCGTCTATTTCTATAACATTGGCCCATCCGCGCTAATTTAACTAACAATATTAAGCAGATTACGTACTGTAATAATCTCCGAAAAATAATTGTCTATCTTTTGGAAATCTTTGGATCTGGTAATGAATGGCTCTGTTTCTATATTCTGACCCCGACAATGAGCTTCTACTCTCATAATTTGCGACAGTACCTCAATGTGTAACTATTGCGATTTCCTATCGGAAAGGGTGAAACTTTGGAAAGCATATGAGAAGGAATAAAATGGCAGCAATTTCATGGACGTCCTATTCAAAACAACGGTTCATTTTATTTACCGCCTCATTCTTGCTTCCAAATAAGATGGATCCGCCATTGCTGAGGTGCTTTCAATACAGATTTCTTCACTGACTCTAGACAAGCTTCTGGTACTATACCGAATGATTGCCGGAATTGACGACGTCATTACTGAGCGATGAGTTTTTCTGAAAAAGAATATCTCAACTTAATGGGAGCGCCCAATGAGACTTTCAGATAAAGACATGAACACATCAATTCCAATTTGACAGCTGTCTTCCAGTATCGAATGGTGTGATTTCCACATAACAAAGGTCGTTCTTACCGGATCCCTGCCAACAAGTCATACGAACAATACGCAGTGCCTTCGAGGCGCTACAAACATATTCCCATATTTGCTAAGGTGATAATTTCGTACGCAATTAAATGCAATTAGAAATTTTGGCAACACCCACAACATTTCGGAATTCATTTAGTGTTCCATCCAAATGAAATCAGGTGCTATGGTCGTCGGCTGAAAAGGACAAGTTTGATTTTTTGCGCGGAACCTACACTTCGTAGTTTAGTTTTGAACGAGGTTCAACATGGACAACTCTGTTGATGGTTTGACCGTTTTTCGGGCACATCGACTTATCTGGTCTCTAATGATCAATGTTAGTTCACAGAATTGCAAAGTGGTGAAATACATTTACTCTAACTTTGTAATGATGCTTCTTATATTTATATTTCCTACACATCTGATACTCGGGCTTTTCCAAAGTAAAGCACACACGGATGTATTGGAAAATTTGGCAGTCACAGTGCCAGTAACCGTTTGCTCCGTTAAAATCCTTTGCATTTGGTCGAAGCTTGGCAACTTTCAAAAACTTGAAGAGATTGTTAGGCAATTGGATCGGCGCATATTGGATTCGGATGAAATTCAGTACTACAAGAGAAACGTGCTCCCTTCTGCAAACTTGATGGTCAATGTTCTAGTCTATATGGGAATAGCTGCACCACTATTTATGCAGTCAGGTGTCATCATAAGGGGATTATTCAGTGAATGGCATCTCATGTATCAGGGTTACTTCCCATTCGATCCATATGACTCACGGTTTGCATTTGTGGTGGCGAATTCTTATCAGTCCATCGCTCTAATGGCTGTAATATTCCAAGCTATTGCAAATGACTCGTTCGCGCCAATTGGACTGATGATGATAACTGGTCATGTGCACATACTCCGAATGCGCGTCTCGAAAATTAATTCGAATCCTGCCAGGTTCGAATCGAACGCTCAACTGATGGATTGCATAAAAGTTCACAAAGATTTATTCGAGTAAGTAAGACTATCATGAAGGAGTGACAGTAGAGGTGTAAATTGTTCTTCTTCTTCAAGATTCCACAATGTGTTCCATGAAATTATCTCCTTCTACATGATGGTGCAGATAATAGTCTCGGGTCTGAACATGTGCGTTCTATTGATTAATGTGGTTTATTCTGATGATTTGTTTGTGATACTGTACTACATGATCATTTGGATTGCAATGTGTATGGAGACTTTTCCAAGCTGTTACTGCGGAAGCGCCATGGAAGCTGAATTCGACGAGTTGACTCAGTCCATATTCTCGTGTAATTGGGTGGATCAGGAAATGGAATTCAAGCAAAATTTGATAATATTTATGGAACAATCGCTGAAGAAGGTTACATCTGAGGCCGGTGGCGGCATGATTCACATAAATTTGAGCTCTTTTGTTGCAGCTGTTAAAGGAGCGTATTCGCTGTTTGCGTTTATAAATGGTACCAAATGAAATGCTCTTTGTGAGCAAGTTCATGCACCTTATTAGCACTTTGATGCACATCTGTAGACTTATCCATTTAAGTAGCAGATTTTCACTACCAATCAAAGAGAGATTTCTCGAATACACGATTCGGATTGCTTCACTGTATTAAAATAAAAATATTTTAGAAAAGGTGAGAACCCTCAAGTGAAGTTGTGCCGACAAACGTTGTTAGATTCTACGCATCTATAGTACATATTATAAGGATGAGTTGTTTTCGAAGAGTCAATGGCAAGTAAGTAGCACATAAAAGTGTAAGAAATAGATTCTAGGGTTTCTCTTCTAGCTTGTTCGACCTTTGGTCTACGGAGACAGATTCTCGAACCAATATTATCCTTCTCTAGTAGAATAAATTTGAGTCAAGACGTCTTCAATATTTCAACGATGATTGAGGTTTATTGTTCCTCTTGTTGAGGAAGTAATAACTGTTTGTAGAGTGTGAATATTTGAATAGTTCGCAGAGGCGTCGACATTCAGTTAGAGGGGGAATACAACTGATGTGTCAAGAATATCCAATGGATCAAAGAACATATTATTTCAAATTTTGTCTTAGGTCTCAACACTAGTGGTTTACAATAGAGATCAATTTCTCCGAATTTATATCAGTTAGTGGAGGTAATCTCTGACGAGAAGTTTCAATTCATATACTGAGAAACTATAAGCTGAAAGCATGATTACAAAAGTATTCTGCAGTACTCTCTAAGTAATCTAATGTACTTTCTACCCAAATCCAAATGACACTATACTCAGCAAATAGGATAGACTGGTGTCCTCGCCATTTGAGCCAAATTCATCCAACGCAATTCCAGGACCAACTGTGGTAAGAAGTCATCATATTTTGTCAGTGAAGACAGACAATTCCGAAGACCTGAATTTTTTTGTAATTTTCCTATCATGAACTTTCATGAATTATTATGTCAAAAGCCGTTAAGATCGGTGACCGGTAACGTGCTTCCAGCGAACTAAAATTCAGCCAACTTGAATTTATCAGAGAAAAACAGACTGTCACATCTCATTATGTCCGAAGCTTGACAGAGGTATTGCTCAGGTGTGGTTCCAGTAGTACCCCAATGCTCTGCCATTTGTCTCCATAAGAAAAGTAAATATTAACGAGTCCTGTCTTATTTAAATACCTCAACAGTCTCCCAACCAAGGAAGAATGTACCAGTAGTTAGCACCATTGACCTTAGGTAGTTTTCAAACTCACTGCTATTCAACTTTTCACATAACGAATTCTCAGACGCACAGAATTGTCATCTTCGGAGGTACAATATTGATACAATATACGACTCGATAACAACAATCAAGGAATTATTGTATTCTGTTCAGCATGGAAGACACTTCTGTAAATAATAACTAATATTAATGTCATGTAAGTCCAAATATGGAGAGTGCGACATCGCAGAAGAACATCTGCGGCTATGCTAGTAACAGCAGTTCACCAATGCTAGGCTAGTAACGTCTGAAGTTACGTCACCGACCACTTATTATTATTATTGTTGTTGTAAAGTAAAGCAATTTCAGTAATTTGCTAATTTTCAACTCCCTACGTCGCAGACGGGCAGAAGGAGTCGCATGTGTGCATTCTCACAGTGTGTTGGAGGGATAGTCTTTGCCTGTTAAAGTTACTCTGGCTATTTCACAACACTCAATTATTAATAATAATAAATTGTCACAGCGCTTGGGAAGTTGATATCTGCGGTAGAGCAGTTCCATTAAAAGTACAGTTGCAGCAGACGCAGTGATGACTATGGACGGGGCAGTGGACGGAGTGAGGGTATTTCGTGCACACAGACTGATTTGGTTATTCATGGAGCCTGGCAAAGCCAAGAAACACAAAGTGCTGCACTACGTTTACTCAACTGTTATAATGGTCGTTTTGTTATTGGGGTTCCCTACTCACCTCTTTTTTGGACTACTGCAGAGCTCGTCGATAATCGAAGTCTTCGATAATCTGCACGCAACTATTCCAGCAACTGTGGTATCTCTCAAAACCCTCTGCATTTGGTGGAAAGTTGGCAAGGTGCATAAAGTCGATGAGATTATTAGGAGATTGGATCGGCGCATCTCGGACCAGGAGGAAGTGGAGTACTACAACAGCGGAGTACTGCCTTCTACTAAGAGGATGAGGAATCTTTTTCTGTATCTGGGAGTAGGGGCGTCAGTATTTATGCAATTCGGAGTGATAATTACAGGTGTACTGAGTGAGTGGCGCCTCATGTATCGGGGGTACTTTCCTTTCGATGAGTATGGATCAATCTACATATTTGTGGTGGCGCATTTGTATCAGTCCCTTGGTTTATTCGGAGTTGCATTCCAGGGCGTGGCCAATGAAACTTACGCACCAATTGGTCTGATAATGATAGCTGGCCATGTGCATATGCTGCGTTTACGCGTTTCTAAACTTGGTTCGAATCCTGCGAAATCAGCGGCAGAGAACAACTCCGAACTGGTGGAGTGCATAAGGGCCCACAAGGATTTGTTGGAGTAAGTCCAATTTCCTTGACCTTCTTTTAAGAATTCTTGGTTTAATGATCATAACTTATTTCTATTTAATGTATCTAACTACTTATATAGACTCCATCGTGTTCTCCACGATATTATCTCGTTCTACATGCTGGTGCAGTACGTGGTGGCGGCCCTCAACATGTGTCTAGTTTTGATCAATATGATTTATTATGTGGACGATATATTATTTTTTCTATACTATTTTATCATTTGGTTCGCGATATTCTGTGAAATATTTCCATGCTGCTACTATGGCAGTTGTATGGAGGAGGAATTCCACCAGTTATCCCAGTCCATATTCTCGTGCAATTGGGTGGACCAGAATAAGGAATTCAAACAAAATTTTAAGCGCTTCTTGGAACAGTCGTTGAGGAGAGTGAGGTCCGAAGCTGGTAGCGGCATGATCCACATCAATTTGAATTCATTTCTCTCAGCTTGCAGAGCAGCGTATTCGTTGTTCGCGTTTCTTATGCAAACCAAGTAAATTGATTACGATGACAGAGGAATATGAGGAGATGCCTTTCTATTGATTCCTGTGTTTTATTAAAATTAATATTTGCGCATATCCCTGTCAGAGTGGTTGATAATTTTCAATACAAGGATTAGGAGAATAGTCTCCATGTCGTATTTCTATTAAATTCGTCCTACAATTATTAATTTTGACTACATCAAGGACACTCAGTTGATTTCTCGTCCTTAAGGTTTCCTCTGGTTTTATAGTCGTAGTTTTAACAAATTCTTGGGTGGTGGAATATTAATTCCCTTTCTTTCAGTGAGTCTGACCTCGCGTTCTACGTGCCTGGTGTTGTTCCTTCTGCTGTTTCTATATCGTCCATTCTCTGATATGAGACGTAGTATAAAGGTTTGTGGATGCAGCAACGACTGAGCCCACCAGTTTATTTCGGGTGATGAATATTGACTAATTACCTTGGGGTGAATGCTATCTGGACTTCGGTCAAA
Source organism: Clusia tigrina (assembly GCA_920105625.2). NCBI lineage: Eukaryota > Metazoa > Arthropoda > Insecta > Diptera > Clusiidae > Clusia > Clusia tigrina. Next base: position 24,145,345 of record OV050031.1, on the reverse strand, counting down.
CCCTACTCAGCCATCTGAACTGCTTTCCTTCATAAGAGAATACACTAATTTTATGTATCTGTGCAAAGTGTGCTGAATTACTCGTAGATCGAAAGTTATGATGGTTGATTCTCCTGAAAAAGTTCTTCAAATTTCATAAGAGATCAGAATTTCAGTTTGAAAAGTGTTTCACAAGTTTGATGTGAGAACAATTCCACAGTGCGGAATTTTTTAGTTGATGGTGTCCACCTACATTCCACCTGTCTTTGACATTATTAATATACATGAGGCACCCTCATCAGTACAATAGTCATGAAATGTGTTGACGTCATGCAGAAAATCTGAAACTTTTCGAGGAAAATGGTAGCTTATTGCAGGTGTGATTCCACACTTAAATAAGCCACAAACGTTTGTTTCAATAAAGACAAAGTGTGCATCTTATGGAATAATGGATATTTCTCACGGTATTGTCCTCATGTATTTCATATCAATGAGAAAGGATTCAACTGGGTTTGAAGGTTTTCTTGGTATTAAGCCTTCTGCATTGCTATGGGCATCTACGGCCAAACGTGAAATAGAATGTGCAGTACCAATCCAGCGATCATAAATGTGAAGCTTCGCGTACACAGTTTCAACTGGTTAATTATAGATACTGTCAGAGTCTCCAGAAATAACCCACATGTGCTCCACTTTAATTATGGTGGATGTGTTACTTGGGTTTCCCTTCTAACTTTAAATATAACCAATCGCGGCCCTTGTTAATACAAACTCTCGCAAAATACTTTGAATGATGTGGAGAAGGGAACGGGTGCATCAAATCGACGAAATTATCAGACGTTTGATTCGTGGCATTTGAGCACAATATGAAATAGAGTATTACAGAGTGGAGTGGAAAGTTTCCTTGCACCAGTTTCATTTGTTGTCATTTATTTAAATCAGTTTTCATGGTATGCAACACTATTGCAGTAACAGATCACTCGGTTGGTATATCGGCGAGGAGGCCCCCTTTGTGCGAAGCACCCTTGCAAGCAATCAAACTTTGTATCCAAGCTCTGAATGCCATCCTCAAGTCATATTTGCGAGTCAACCCGGAAAAAGTTGCTGTTTGAAGGTGAATTTGGATTCGACCCTAAATATTTGTGAATAATGTTAACTAATCTCTTGAATAAAGGGCAATTTCCGCTTACACAGGCAATTGGCAACTGATCTATCAAAAAGTGATCAACATTTAAAGGATTTATAGATTTTGGCCACTATTATCTCCATCGCTTCTCTCTTTCAATATTGTTCCATACTCCTAACACTGAATAATGTTCGAGTATATTCGCTGTTTGGATCGTGGCCCCAATGAAATTCGACCAAGGCCAAATCATCCTTTGAAGCGGTCTCGTTTGCGACTCGACAAGTGCACATCACCACACTGGGAGCAGTGCACTGAGGAAATGCGTGGGTTTCCAAAAGTGGCTTCTCCCACAATGGTCAATAATTGCGCCCACACGATTTCTTAGTGCTTCCTTCGCTTTCACACGTTTTAATTATTAATTGTTTACATTCAGACCTGAAGTGCAGAAGACATGCAATTTACATTAATTGTTTTGAAGGAACTCGGCCAGTGGACACCGCCAAGTGCAATGTGACATTTGCTTAACAACCGAGGCAAGAAATTGCCATGTTGTCACTTCTACTCATAATTTAGTTCAAAGACTGCCGTGTGGTGTTCGTTTCTCACGGTATTATAAACTGTGTTTTTCTTTTCTATAATATTATTAATTTCAGTGTGTACGAAGAATGGAGGAAATGATGTGCGGCGGTTTGGAAGACATTTCCAATTTCAGCTCATCATTTGTGTTTTTACCTGCAACACTTTCAGTTTCAAATAAGGATGTTTCTGGTGTTCGTATGGGTTGAAAATGTTCCTTATATACACTCCGGTGTACAGCGCACACTTCTGTACACTTGAATTAAATATTAATAATGAATTAATAATTCTATTATCCAGAAAAGTGATCAGTAACAATTCGAAGCGAAGGATCACAGGACGCAATCACAGTGAATACGAAGCGCATTAAACATTACAAAGTTTGAGTCAGCAACACTTGGAACTGAAAAGTGCACACCCAAGTTCCTTGATTTACGGGTTGTCTGAGCGTTCCGCTGATAATTGATGATGCAATCTTAAAGAAAGTATACTTCTATTGGCTGTTTCGTGAATTTTGCTCAGGGTTTCGGTCTTTAAATCTGACAAGACAGGAAAATATAATTGTGTTCGAACATTTTATGGATGAATGAATAAAATTGGAAAAAGGAAATGATTACCAGCACTGGAGACACAATTTACTCCGACCTAAACAGGGAATTAGTGAATATAATCTGTAGAAGAACAAACACGTGAAAAATTATATGAAAGTTACTTGCATTCTACGATAGGGATGGAAATGTTGTACCAAAAGTTTTTGCGGAGTGGTCGAAATAGTTAATAATATTGACGTCAATATTCTCAAGTTATATTAAAGAGATTGTTGCGAATAATTCGGGTGGTGCGACCAGAATTGAAGTTTCGTGAAAATCAGTGCTCATTACACCATAACTCTAAACAACTAAATGAGAATAAGTGTATTTCCATTTTGTAGAGGGGAATCAGACCTTTTAGAGCAGTTATCGTGGCATCCGGATTTGGCACAAGTACCTTGTGACTTAATTGTGGTCCCAAGTTGTAAATTTGAACTACGAGTTCTCTTTCCAAGGAAATAGGGGACAAACATAGATAATTTCATTTGAGAATGCATTGAACTTGTAATTATCAGTAAAGGACTTTTAAAACGGTGCTTGAGGTGGATTATATGAATATGATTTTATTCGTAGACCATGTTGGTGCCGAGAATCACAATCGTAGTGATATTCGTAATTCCGCATCAACTTCTAATTGGATTCCTGCTCAGGAAATGATGATGGCTTCAGGAGTGTCTCAACTAACTGTCGTTTGGTGGAAACTTGAACAAGAGTATTGGAAAACTGGAAGGGCGTAACTCAGAACCATATAAAATTGTATCTTCTGCTAAGAGCATTGTTAAAATTACAGTGAACATTAATGAGCTGCGGTGGTATTTATGGAAGTGTGAGTAATCATAGTCGAAGTGACCAATGCATTACTCCAATTTTATTTGAAGTGCTTCACTTTTGCTCTTTATACTTTTGTAAGCTAATATTAATCAATTCATCTCCCTATTTAGGCCCTCATGCTGGTGGAGAACCGATTCACATAAATTCGGATACTCTTCCATTTATCGCTGTTGGCAGAGAGGCGCTTACTTAGTTTCCGATTGTTATGCAAACCAAATCACTTTCACAATGGAAAAAGTTGCTGCTATAAAGCTTTTCATCTCAGATACTGACATTGGTGGTAAATATTTAACTTCATTGATTGCGAAGAATCTTTATCGAAGAGGTCTACAAATTGTTATTTTCAGCAACATACTTTTGTTTTGAAGGAGACGAAAATTGTATGAGAAAACCTTACTTTGAATATACGGAGCTCCGAGGAGGTGTTTGGCTTCAATTATTAATTTTCTCGACACTCATATGGGAATTAATCTCAATTAGATGAAGAATGTTTTATCTGAAATAATCCTTGAAAGCTAATAAAGAAAACTTCGGATGGTCCCGGGACATTTTCTTAAAATGGTCGCATTCTGAAACTAATGCATCCTAAAAAAGCGGAAAATTACACAAAATTTTTTGATTTTGCGACAAATAATGAGGAGGCATTTTCGGTTTAGCCGAGATGGTTTGAATACCTCCAGATATTATATTCTTGGCCTTGAGGAGTGAGTTGGTTGCCTTTTTGGTGTTTGTTTGGTGGCCAACCACCTTCCCGCAGATTGTGTTGTAAGGCTTTCCGCAAAGAGGAAGATTGAGTATGGTGTTGCGGGCTGCCATTGGCAATAGCCAACTCAAACGGCTTCAGTTGAGACATTGCTGAAGGTACAAACCTTATCGATAAATACACCTAGAGCTTACGCCTTATCCTCCAGTGCTTTGTCCATATACGAGTATGTTATTAATGGGTGAAGTCCTGTCTCAGTTAACCTGCTCTTGGATGCTTTTACCTGCCTTCGGTATAGACACAACCTGCGCTACTGTCCAGGCTACCGTAACATAGTTTTTCGACAAACACCTCTTGTATATTTGCCTTAGCCACGGTCTTACCAGGTACACAGCCTTTTGCAAAATGGCCGGCAATATCCTGTCCAGCCCTGGGGATTTGTAAGGTGTAAATGAGTTTACTGCCCATTCTACCCCTTCCGTTGCAATAAACTCCCGTGGTAAGCCACCCTCCGATTATGGGGGCTCGAGATTCCTTGTGTCTTCTCAGCCAGGAAGGTGGGCTGTGAGAACTCAAGCGATTCCTGGCAACTAGTCAACCATTCGCAAACTTTCTTCCGCATAAGACACGGCATGGATGTGGAATGCTTGGATAAGAGCTTCATCAGTCTTTTCAATATTGTCACATTATTCCTTCCAGTAGCTTCTTTCGGTTTTTCGAATCTCTTTTTTTTATATAGCAGTGGCATATCTTTGTACTCAACTCAGCATTAACTACTGTCAAGTAACCTGGCTACTTTGATATCCTACGTAGATAGTGCCTCTGAGTATCCAGTTATTTGTAGCATTAGGTTGGCATGGGTCTGCGTTTTGTACGCACTGGTGTGCAAGATAATATAGAGACATGAACTAGATTATCAGTCAAAAGATACACCATTTCCTCGAGGTCTATATGGGATGTGATCGTGATAGGCCTAACCTACTTCCTTTCTAGCATTCTTCGATAGAGATCCCAGTTTGTGTTTCTGGGATTTCTTAGAGTGTTGCTTAGCATTTTAGGGTGGAAAGTTACCTCAAAACTAATGCACCTATGATCAGAGAAAGAGTGTATATCGAGGGCACTCCAATCCCTAGTTATGGACTAATTATGGAGCGTGATGTCCATCACCGTATGGTATGCGTTGTCATCTGAGCCAATAATAACCGCCTATTTCCATCTGCTAGCCATTGGTATTCTAGCGGTGGTGAATCATCGTCATCATGCGGCATGTAGCAGGACGTAAGAAGTAGAAGCTCCTCCTTGGCGATCTCTATCAAAACAACAATCAGATTTCTTATAGAGAGGCTAGGAATAATGAAGGAATTCAATTTCTTTCTTACCAATTCAAACGTCTTTACCTTGTTTGTCCCACTCGGGACTGATGTTTGAAAATTCTGTGACATCAGGCCGGATATCACATTAACCGATGCTATCCATGGTTACTGGAGTAGAACAACATGATAGGAGACTGAGGAGGAGCGCCCGTCTCCGTCTCTTCGGTAAGGTTGCGTGAAGCTTCTAGGATCTCTTCAATACCAAGGTCCTTCTCCACTTTCCCTTCTCAAGTGTGTTGGTGTTTCAGACAGTCGGGTGTTTGTTGTTTTGCCCCACACCACATTTCCGACGATACTTATATGCATAATAGAATCGCACCAATGGACATATAGATTGGAATGTTCACCATGTGGTTAGTAGCAGTGAACACTTCACTTTGGTAGTACTGAAATTCATCGGAATCCAATATGCACCGTTCCGATTGTCTTACGATCTTTTCGATTTTTTGAAAGTAGTCAAACTTCCCCCAATTGCAAAGGGTTTTTAGAGAACAGACGGTTATTGGAACGGTGGCTGCCTAATTCGCCAATACATCCGTTTATGATTTACTTTGAAAAAGCCCGAGTATCAAATGTATCGGAAATAGAAGTATCACAAACACCATTAGAAAATTTGAGTATAAGAATATCTCCACCACTTTGTAATCCTGGGTTATACCATTGTCTATGAAAAACCAGATAAATTGGTGAGCTGGAAATACTGTCACACATCAACAGATTTGTCCATGCTGAACCTTGTTCAAAACTAAACTATGAAGTGTAGGTTCCGCGCGATGAAATCAAACTGGTTCTTTTCAACCAAAGACAACGACGCCTGGTTTCATTTGGATGGAATACTAAATGAATTCCGAAATGCGGTAGGTGTTTCAAAACTTTCGAATTGCATTTAGTAGCGTACGAAATAATAATCTCGAAGCCCCTGCATATTGTTCGCATGACTTGTTAGCAACGATCCTGTAAAATCGACCTTTCCTCAAAATAGTTTTATGAAAATCACACCATTCGATACCGGAAGAAAGCTGTCAAATTGGAATTATGTCCCTGTCTTTCACTGAAAGCCTTAGTGGGCTCTTTCATTGAAACATAAGTTCCTTTTAAGAACCACCAGGTAAGAATCACTTATCGCTAAGTAATAACGTCGCCGATTCGGACAATCACAATCAAGTAGTACCAGAATCTTGTCTAGTGTTACTGAAGAAATCTGCACTACGTCGCGCATGGTGATAATTCCCAAACTGAGTGTCAGGAGGCACTGGCAAATGAGGAATGTCAAAGTAGTGCCACACCAGTACACATGAAGGAGAGATAGAAAGAAATACAATAACATAGTACAATCTTGTTAAGTGCAGAGATAGCAGGTTCTTTTGACTTCTTAGTTGGGGTTTTATAAAATTCTCACTGTAGTAACTTTAAGTTATGAACAAAGTGGTTCGATTGAAGTCTTTATAATTCAGTCAGTCACAATACTTAATTTTATGCAGAAATATCTATAAAACCAATTACTTCTCTTTGTGGATTATTAATGAGCACTTATTTTAATTTTACACTTGCGTATGACTCACGGTCCTTATGTCAATGCAGTCTTCTCAACGAGAGTGGATTGGCACTTGGCATTGCCCTTGACTTGACGTTACCTATGCCAGAAAGAGTCCAGTGGTAATTTTCTGAAGTCATTTTACCACAGACAATTAGTCTCCTTATTATTATATGCAGTGTGCTTCTTGGCCACTTATCTTTATGTGGAGACTCGTATGTACGCTTCCTATGCACAGAACGTGAACGTAATGTAACATGACGGACTATGATAATTATCAACTAGCTTTGATTATTCTCTTTGATTCTGTAACGATGCAGTGTTGCAAGTAGAATTTTGTCCTTTAAATGAATAATATACTAAACGATAATGTTATAAATAAATAGCAGAGTGATTCATAATTGATAGAGATAATACTGTTGTAGCCATATACCGTAATCATGTTGCTAGGTCATAATGTTATAAGAGTAGAAGGAAAGCTAGTATGCGATGATACTATGTAGTTATAGTAGTAATATGGAGTAAGTAGGACCCAGTTATATAAGTGTACCGCTTAATCAGGGCTAAGCTAATGTAATGTTCTTAGTGAAATAACTGCTCTTCTTCAAACATTACGAGTCCTCCCAGAGTGTGTGAGCACGGGTATAACCATATACTAAAGTATATAGTCGGCGGGGCCCCCCGAAACTTTTCTCCGGGCGGTTTTCGTCTGAAATGTTCTCTTGTAATTTATGCATCGGTCTTCTCTACATGATTTCTGGCATCTGCATATAAGCATCTGTTGTAAGGTTAGCAATTTGGCAAGGAAAAAATATCCAGGAAAGGAACAGTCCAATTGGGTCATTATTCAACTTTTAAGTTCCCAATGCTGGTTTAATTTGAATTGGTTTTCCTAATCTATTCGCATCAATTCTGTTCTATATTTATAATTTTAGCTAAATCGATACTCTAGATTATAGCAGACCTACTTCTAGTGGTCATAGTGGGACGGAAAGTTATTCCAATTATTCCATCATACATTGTTATATGATATCATACTAGTATTAATAAATATTCCAATATTGTTCTCATCTAGATGATCATTTTGAAAGATCGTGTTAACCAATCAGCAATCTAATTGAACCGCAGACGTCAGCTATTTCCAATATTAAATCACGGCAGTCCTACCACAGTCCACGTGTGCATAAAGCAAACAGATTGCGAGAGGTGGACTGCTTGATTCTTCCAAAGGGCGTAGTGTGGTTAGATCCAAAAGGTGAAGTAATTGACTGCTCCTCATATCAAGACATGTGTTTGCGGGAGCGAGTGATGCCGTATAAACTATGCGTGACCGAACCTTACAACCTCGTATTTTTGATAAGGACTTCCATACAAGAGGCCCTTATTACCTAACTAGAGACCCGTATTGCTGGAAGTCAATAAGAAAGAGCCTTCTCCACATCAAGCGAAAGGATATAAATATCTGCTGTATTTATTCTCGCATATTTGGAGCTTGGAACTGAGGCTAACAAAGTAATTTCTTTAAACTCATATAAAATATTCACGAATATGATTCAACGGGTTCGGAACTGATCCAGTCGATTCTACCGGTTCACTTCTAGAAAATCTGTTCCACGAATTATTAAAAATCACTCTGATGAACGTGTGCAGAGAAGAAAGTTTTATTGGTGCAAATAAACGCAATCAGGTGCATTCTAGTGAAACAAACACTTTGAAGTGAAACTGTTAATTATTTGGTTTGCATTAGAAATGCGAATAGAGAATAAGCCCCTTTGCAGGCAGCCACAAATGAATTTAAATTGATGTGAATCATCCCGCCACCGGCTTTGGATGTAATCTTCTTCAATGATTGCTCCATAAAAATTGCAAAATTTTTCTTGAATTCCTTATTCTGATCGACCCAATTGCACGAGAATATGGACTGAGTCAATTCGTCAAATTCCGCTTCCAAGTAACTACCGTAGTAGCAACTGGGAAAGGTTTCCATCAACATGGCAAACCAGGCGAACAAATAGTACATTATGACGAACAGTTCGTCCATGGAATAAATCACATTAATCAGTAGGACGCACATGTTGAGACCCGCTATGATAATCTGCACCACCATGTAGAAGGAGATGATTTCATGGAACATATGATTGAGTCTATGAAAAAAGCACTGTTTATACATCCACACAATTACTATCTGACCAACATGTTGACTTACTCCAACAAATCCTTGTGGGTTTTTATGCTATTCACTAGCTCAGCATTATTTTCTGACACGGACTTCTCCGGATTGGTGCCAATTTTGGTAACGCGCATTCGTAGCATGTGCACATGGCCAGCTATCATTATCAGGCCTATCGGCGCATAGGTATCGTTGGCCACAGCTTGGTATGTCACGCCAACGAGGCCAATGAACTGATAAAAATTCGCCACCCCAAATGAGAGAGTCGAACCGTATTCTTCGAACGGGAAGTATCCCTGATACATGAGACGCCATTCACTGAACACTCCTGTTATGATTACTCCTATCTGCATAAATGCCACCCCACCAATGCAAATACAGTAAAAGAGGAGCACCATGCGCTTAGCTGCAGTCATTACTTCGCTCTGGTAGTACATCACTTCGTCGACTTCCGAGATGCGCTGATCCAGTCGCTTTAGAATCTCGTCGATTTTATGCACCTTCTGCAATTTCCACCAAATGCACAGACTTTTGAGAGAGGTCACTGCAACTGGAACGGTGACGGCGAGATTTGCCAATACATCATTTTGGGTTTCGCTCTGCACAAGTCCAATGAATAGGTGAGCAGGGAACCCAAATACCACAAGGATCACTATTAAGGCCGAGCAAATGTAGCTCAGAGCTCTGTACGACTTGGCTCTATCAGGCTCTAAGAAAAACCAGATAAGCCGATGAACCCGGAACACGCTCACACCATTTACGGGAACGTCCATATTCGTCACTGCTCCTTTTGTAACTGAAAATTTTAATGAAGCAACTACATTTTTTTTCAGTTGCCTTTTTAATGGCAGTTATGCAGCAGGGATGACCTTCGCCGTGCCTTTCAGATACTCAAAGAAAAAATATTGCATTAATAACTAGGGAAGAAGACTACGTTCGGGTTAGAACGACTACCAGAAACCTGATAGATACCCATTATTTCTATTTGTAGAAATTGCGAGACTTTGGTTTTTGAAATTACGACCACATTCAGCAGAAATCAATTCCGCGTGTGTATAAAATTGTATCTAAGAGTCTATGTTGACAAAGAATAAAGATGTGATGATAAGGAATGCGTCTGAAGCTGGTCCATCCTAACTAAGGGGTATCAGTATGGACTAATTTGGTAAAGCCACTGAATACGATCAGAGCTGGGATAATTTCCGCGTATATATATATGAGCACTGCAAATAATTGAAGGAGAAAAGGACATAGCTTAAAATACTCAGAAAGTGGTACTGATCTAGAGTGTACGTAGACATGTCCCTGATCAGAATAGTGTGCACGCTACATACCTTCCCACCAAAATAGCATACCTTTTTTTCTCTTTTTCCAAGTATAGGGCATAAAAATGCAAAGAAATTTTGTAATAGCGTGAGAACTAAACACCGTTCAGAGCTCTTTGTACATAGTAGATGAGTGTGGCAGCTGGCAGTACCGCTATTCTGGGCTTACTTAATTGTTTTCCCGAATGTCATACTATAGAGGGAGTCAGTCACTTCCCCTCAGCTCTTGCGGTCGGTATATTGGCAAGCATTCACAACGGTGAACACATCATTTGACTATTGAAGGAGAAAAAGTGTTAGGAAATTGAAGTTGCAACCTGCGATATGGAAGCCTACTTCCCTATTTTATACTTGCTCATTTGGCCACTATATAAACAACTGGCACGTGGATATCTGTCCCTTCGTCACTAGCAAATAGCCAGACGTCGTCACAAGAGAGGCATAGACTTCATGCCTCAGCCAAGGTACTTCACAATCAGTGTTCCTCATACGAAATATGAAATGATTAAATGCGGACTACTAGAAAGGATAGTAGGGATCCTGGGTGCTCCCAGGTTGTTCGTAAGTCAAGAGCAATTAAAGAATTGTTAAGAAATCGGTGACTTCTTCCTAGAGTTTATGTGGCATTTTGCTACCATTCCACTGCCAGTGCATTATAACAAAAATACAGAATGCTCCCTCAATAATATCGGAATGTGAATCCCAGACTGCGGTAGACCAAAAGGGAAAGTTCATCTTCGGATTGATGAATATATCCAGTTTTAAATGAGAAACTGAGTAATCTATTCAAATTGCAGTAGCTCCTTGTTTCTGTTTGATATTTGCATCCATAGTTGACTTCACCCAGCTGAAAATAGGAATCTTGTGCAAGAACACAGGAGTTGTGAGGAAACACCAGCTCTTCTACAGTTCAGACAGTGCACTATCAATACACTCTAAGTGATTCTCGTGAAGTCGTTTACTCCCATCTCTTTCAGTCGGTTGCTGTCTTCAAGTATTACAGCGTTTTTGACAATTTGTATGTTCGTTGATGAAAGAAGGAGTTATATCATTGCCCACTACATAGTTATACCGCAAACTGCAATATATCTTAAGAAACAGAAATTAAAGGCCAAACTATAGGAACCGAATGTAATTCTCGGTAATTATTTTAAATTAACATTGACTTCTTTTATGGAGATTATCAGGTTTCTCAAATATACATCATTGAGCAGTACCCTTCAACAGATCCTTGAGTCTCCACATTCAACATTTCAAAATTAAACCACCATCGACATTTTCGGTCAATGGAATGGCTCATAAGCTGCGCAATGAGTTGTTCCGTGCTTTTTCCACCACAAGTCTTGTGAATCAGAATCTTCTCATTCCGACAATGATTAAGCAGAGATCAGATCGGAATCTTCCAATTCCAGACATAAAAGGCAGTTATGAATTTTTCTTTTTTTCTTCCGAAGGGAGGGTAAATCTTCAATGAGACACGCACCACCCAAGAGTGTGAGATTTTTACTCACTAAAGCCACCTGCCTAACCTAACAGTTCCGGTAAGCTTCAAAGGCCTCTTAGCGATGTGCTTGTACAATTCATCATTAATCAGGGTATTCATTATTATATCATATTTGAAGGTCTTTATCATGTTGGCTGTGTTAATGATACCGCAAGCTCCAGAAACCATATTTCGCATTATGCTATAATCTTCCTGATTCACTTGTGTTGTTTCCTCATCCCACATAAAAGAGTTTGGTTACAGCTTTCAGTGGGAATATCATTTTCACCAAAATGTTTTTAAAATTTCATAGTATCCCAGTAAGTTCCCCATTTTCGTGGTATTATTCCTCTGAATTAGTTCGATCAGGGGATAGTGCCAATGGTCATTCAAAAATAATTTATTTACTTGCTTTTGATTTCTTTAAAGTTCCTCATTTGACATACCATCATTACTGCTTCCAAGCCACAACCGCTGAAGGCGTTCTTGGACTACTGTGAGAAATTTGAAGGTAGACTACAAGCATCGAATGAGTAGAGGTATTCGACAACAAATACTCATAGTAACGCACAGAAGACTGAAATTGTAATGACACTTTGTTATAGAACTGTCTTAAGTACTTTATGAACTCCTGAATTTAAGTTAGACTGCAATCTAATTGTTTCGCAGTCTCCAGCTAGTGGCAATATGGAACCACAGCAGTAGTACCACAATCCACGTGTGCACAAAGCAAGCAGATTTCGATTAGTGGACTGCTTGATTCTTCAGAAGGGCGTAGTGTGGTTATATCCAAAAGGTGAAGTAAGTTACTATCCCTCAAATCAAGGCATGTCTTTGCGGGAACGATTGATGCCGAATAAACGGCAACCTGTCATCGTGCCATATTCTCTTTTAAATCATTTCAGCGGCTTCAAACACATACCACAAATTCATTACATTCAAATAGACACCATCATTTATGGCCCGTGGTTTCTGACTTCATATTTATGACATTTTACTAATTAATTTTCATTAATAACTTTTAACTTATTAATGATTTATAAGACATTAATTTCTTATCCATGTTTAGTTATGGATACCAAAGAAGCCCTTTCGCTGCTACATGATTGTACAATTACGACAATTAAACAGGTTCTGGTGATATATGTCAGTGTGAGGACTAAAATCTTCAGTGGAAACTTTCAGAGACCCAACTGAACTATACCCACACACACATCACGAACCGAACGGAAGCAACTGCATTAGAAATTTGACGAAAAACTGCTTACGTTGTAACCAATCAGCGCAGCAGTAGCGGCAGCACAGTCTAACCAGCAGCATATTATACCAGTTGGAATAATTAATACTGAACTAGGATTACAACAGAAGCAACCACTCGCACAGCAACGATCTTGCGAACCAGCGTCACGCTGGGAAAGAGAGAAAACACAGCGATGAATAATAAAACAAATACATGCCGGACAAGAGAAGGTGAGTGCACGAACTCAAGAGGTGGAATTTGCCGAGTATGCTCGCTCGGTAAATTTTACACTAACAACACGCAGCAACGAGAGCAAAGCACAAGAGGGACTACGACAGAGCGACCACCAAGCCCACCGTCAACAACTACAAAGCAGAAGGAGGAATGAAAACGAATATGCTAACTCCAAGTTAAATTGAAATATAATAATATTTAACAACAACAACACTACAGGATTTCGGACAGCGCTGCTTAGAGCCAATAATACTGCAGGCAAACCAGAAACCGCTAAAGTGAGGTGGCTGACCGACAGTAGTTGAAGGTGGCCCAAAGGCAAAATGCTACAATAACAACAGGCCTAGCCACAAAACAACAGGCGTGGCGATTAGCAGAAAGCGAGGCCGCCCAACGGAAGTGAAATCACACAACGGTGGCCCACCAACAACAACTTGCACCAGCCGCTGTGACCAATTGGGCTATATAAGCCATGTGGCCCAGACAGCAGTCTCTTCTTCAGGGAATAACTTCCGAGCCGACAACAGCCCTCACGAGAACCATACGCAGTTGAGACTTAGTAAGAACATCAAGTTTCCAATCGGTTTCTTACTGGGGTGCCTGTGTCACTGAGTCATACACTTGCAGAGACATAAAGACTGACACCAAGTACGCATAGGTCTATTTGTATAGGAATATAATTAAGGAAGTTGTTTTGTTTGCTTTTGAATTTAAATAAACACACTAAAAATCTAACTCGCCGGATTATTATATTTTCTGTATACAATCCCTGGAGCCGCTGAATTTACCCCGACTAGAGAAAAGAGTCGTTACAGCAGAGAATCGAAATGGTTTAAATGCACCTCTAAAAGAATACCAAAAGGAAATATGAGATACCATTATAGAAAGATCTATTTCCATTCACACAACTTTCTCTATTCACATGCACATTGCGTCAGGGCACTGAATTCCCAGCGAGGACATCATCTGAGAACTGCCGGAACAAGAAAACAACACTTCATAATTACTTTAAGTTGTAATTACTTAGATTGTTAATTAATTGTGTGCATAGAATCGTGTGATATGCCATAACATATTCGGAAAACATACACTGTCAGTGATTAATTGCTCAATTTAATACTTGCCCATCGAAATGGTCCGGCTGCTCTGTCTCGAAGACCGCAAGGCATGCGAATTACTTGCAAAATGAAAACCTTTTAAAATGGAATCTTTGCGAAAGACCCACTCAAGTGCAGTCAGTTGATTTATGCAGCCAACAAGCAAAAGTTCGCTGTGCTCGCAACTTCCGAAGATGTGGCAGGACTTTTTAATTGGTATCCATACACAATATGCAAACATTGTTGACATGAGAACTCGGAAATTAATTTTCAACTTTTTAAGTCCCCAAAAACAAAGAAATCACAGCAAATTTGTTGACTTTTGCTGTAGTTGCCCGTGTAGTGTGAGCCGAAAACCAATCAATGTAACACATACGTTCAGTTAAATATACGAGAACAAGCCCAAGAAGGTATGTTTCTGGGAAGGTTGGCAGAAGGGGCAGAGTGTGCATAGGGGGGCAGAGTTAGCAGAGGGGGCAGAGGATAGAGAGAGGGGTTCAATAAGATACGAGTAGAAGATGTGTCGAAGGCCCGAATACCGCAATAGACTTCGTTTGCGTGCGACAATTTTCTTACCATTCCACAGACGACCCCCCGCAGAAAATTGCCAGCTAATGTCTTCGCATAATCTTGGTTATGGTGAAGTTTTATGTTGATACTATGGCAATTATATCAGGTTTGCTTATGTTTCATTTTGATACTATAACAATTATATCTAGAGTGATGATTTTTAAATCTAGTGTGGTGACAATTGCATGTGGTGAGGTAAAATTTAGGTTTAGAATGGTGATATTTAAATGTTATACCAGAGAATACAGAGGAAAAAAGCCTTTTTCGCTGCCAGCATCCGTAGCGGACACACCACGATTTTGAGTGGATTCACCAGGATTTTGAGTGGATTCACCACGATTTTTAGAGGATTCATGTACAACGTCCGTCTGTTTTATGTCGCTGCTTTGCCGTTTGACGTTTAAGTTTCTTTTCTCTATATTCTCTGGTTGTACTGTGGCGGGATTGCTTGTTATGGTGGTGATTCTAATTGTGGAGGTGGCGATTTTATTTATTGTGGTGAAGTTGGAAGATGGTGCGATGACGATCACATTTTCTGTGGATACTGTTGCATCAGGTGTGGTGGCAGTTTCAATTATTGTGCCGATTGCTTTTCGTGTGTTAGTGGGTTAATGGTAGATATTCTCTTGGGTGTGGTGGGTGTGGTAAAGTTTCATCTATTGTGGTATTGTTTAAATTTGCTGTGGTATTGGTCACATTTGGTGAAGTGATATCACGTGATATGGTACCAATTTCATTTGATATAGTACCGTTTTGCTTTGCTGTGGTGATGTTGAAATTTGGAATAGTGTTGATTGAAATTGATACTGTGACGGGACCATTTGGTGTATTTTGGTACTTAAATCTAGTGTGGTAATTTAATTTAATGTGGACAATTTTATTTGTGGTAAAGTTTAAATTTGATGATGTAACATTTACCTTTAGAATGGTGATGTTTAAATTATATACTATTTAGGGACAATTTGTTTTTGTGTGGTGAAGATTTCGTTTATTGTGGTGACTTGGAAATCGGGTGTGATGGCGATCACATTTAATGTGGATATACTTCCATTTGATGTAGTGGTGATTAAATGTGGCACGGTGATGGTTTCATTTAGTGTGGTGGGAAATTCATTTGGTGTGGTTACATCTGTTAGGATTTCAGTGGGTATGGTGAAGTTCATCTGGTATGGTGGGATCATATTTGGTGTGGTGATGATTAAATGTGGACCGGTGATGATTTTATTTGTGTAGTGGGAATTTCATTTGGTTTGTTAATATCAAATTTTGATTCTGTTAGGATTTTAGTTGGAATGGTGAGGATCACATTTGGTGTTGTGATGAATAAAGGCGGACCGGTGATGGTTTCATTTGGTGTGGTGAAAAAAAATTTTGATTCTGTATTGATTTCAGTGGGTATGGAGCAGTTAATCTCCTAGGGTGAGGATCACATTTGGTGTGAAGATGATTAAATGTGGAATGGTGATGGTTTTATTTGGTGTGGGCATATCAAAATATGTTTGTGTGATGATTTCACTGGATTCGGTGATGTTTACATCCGATTTTATCATATGTGGTGTGGTAATGATTTACTTAATGCTCTTGTTTCTCATGCTTTGCAATGGATTTGAATTAAAAATGCTTGAGTAACAACTGAATATCACGAGTTCTCACGTAGCAAATTTCCTGCGGGGCTGTCGACGAAGGTTTCCTTACATTGCCACTAAACAAATATGGCGATGCGCCTGAACGTCTGCTATAAAATATAACTCTACATCTCGTCTCTGTGTGGGTGGGTGGGCGAGTGTCTGGTTTGGCAGGAATGTGCTTTGTGAAGAATTTGACTTGCCTTTTGTGCATAATAAAGTTGAAGTCTTCGCCTGTAAATTTTTGTCTTTGTTTTTATTTTATTTTATTTTTGTTTTTGTTTATTTGTGCAAGTTTTAAGTTTGTGCTCCCAAGGCGAAAGTTTTGTGCTAAATAGGCTTTTCTCTAGTAGTGTGGTGGAACCATATATCAAATTGTCAAAGACAAAGTTCCCGTCCTTTGCCTTTTGTTTGTTCATTTTGTGTATTTTTTGTTTGTTTGTTAGGTACGGCGGCTGGTTTGGTGTGTGTGCGTGTGTGTGGTGTGTGACTGGGTGCGGAACGGAAATGAGATTTTTAATTAAAAAGTACTTTGCTTTATGTAAATTTTACATGTTTTCACTTCCCAAGTCGTTTTAAGGTAATACTCGGTGGTGTAAAAGTTTTCGAAAGTAAAATATACATTTAAATGAGACCTTAACACACGGGAAATCAACTTCATTAGGGAGGGGCATGTTCCCTTAGCATAAAATTCAGTAACTGACTTAGGGTGTATAAAAAGTCAATGAACCACAGAAAAAAAACACAAATTAGTCTTTGGAGTTTTCAAATGTTCCTTCTTACAACCACCTTTGTTATGACAACCCTACCCAAATCCTTGTGGGATCTCACCAGTCGCATTTTAAATATTCTGTTTAATTGACGCATCGATTCTTTTAATTATTATTACGATTTTAAATAGGTGGAAAATTAACGCCTTCCAAAATTGATTGTTTGTAAATAGAGTCACACTGAATGTTTCCAGAATATCTCAATTATGGCTCCAATTAAGAAATGATTCATCGCGTGTATGGTTGCACAGAAAGTAAGTTATAAATTTTCCGTCTTTCAACTTTCAGTACTAAGGAATCATTTTGGAAACCCAAGTTATGCAATACCTAGGAGAGCTATAGTAGGAATCTTAAATGATTGATGGGAGTACCCGTTATGTATACTATTGTGGCATTATTCGAATTGAGTTCTGAACAGTGGAGTTCCCGAAAATGGTGATTATATTTTCATAAATCAAACTAATCTAATTGAAATAAATATTTTTATTCACTTGGTCTGCATGAGTAACACAAACAACGAATACGCTCCTCGGACAGCTCGTATAAAAGAATCCAAATTGATGTGAACCATGCCGGCACCAGCCTCGGATGTCACCTTCTTCAGTGACTGTTCCATAAAAATCAGCATATTCTTCCGAAATTCCTTACTCTGTGGCACCCAATTGCACATAAATATCGATTGAGTCAAATCATCAAATTCGGTCTCCAGAGAACTGCCATAGTAGCAGCATGGATACACCTCCAGAAATATTCCGGACCAAATTATGAAATAGTACATCAGAACAAACACATTATCCATAAAATAGATAACATCTATCAAGACCACGCACATGTTGACTCCTCCGATCAAGATCTGCACCATCATGTAGAACGATATCACCTCGTGAAATACATCATTCAATCTGTGAACATAAATCGACTTCTATAAAGCCTCATTTTGCTTGCAGCTTAACTTACTCAAGTAAATCCTGGTGGATCCTTATGCACTCCATCAGTTCTTTATTATTCTCCTCGGAAGATTTTTGTGCATCAAAACCAATTTTTGAAACTCTCATACGCAGTATATGGACATGACCCGCTATCATTGCCAATCCCATCGGAGTGTAAGTATCATTAACAATAACCTGGAGTCCTATAACAATGATCCCATACAGCTGATAAGAATTCGCTACTGCGTAACTGTAGTTTGAACTATACACATCGAACGGAAAGTAGCCCTGATATATAAGCCGCCACCCACTGATAATTCCAGTAACAATTACTGATGATTCCAGCAATACTATCCCTACGCAGAAGAGAACTCTGTATATATACACAATGCGCTTCGTTGCAGGTAATACTTGGCTTTTGAAGTACTCCAACTCGTCAGGTTCTGAAATGCGTCGATCCAATCTCTTGAAGAGTTGTTCGACTTGAATCACTTTGCCAAATTTCCACCAAATACACACAGTTTTCAGAGAGCACACAACCACTGGAATAGTTGCGGCGAGATTTGCCAACACTTCAATCTGTGAGTTGCTCTGGAAGAGTCCAATCAGCAAATGAATGGCAAACCAAAAGGTCACCGTTGTGTGCAGGAAAATTGCGAATATGACACGCAACACTCTGTAGTTCTGGAATTTATTAGGTTGAAGGAGCACAGCCCAGATTAGTCGGTGCACACGAAATGCTCCAACGCCATCAACAGAGTCTTCCGCAGGCTTCATTGCAGCGATTCGAACTGAATTGTGGAACACAGATCCTGTGGTTTTATTTACAAATTTCCTTCTGCCTCTTACTCCAAGTGGTAATCGACTCCACTGAAGGTTGCAATGACTCAACATAATTGTGGGTAATTATATTTTATTTTAATCGTTCTGTTTGGTAACAATTTTATATTTAACCATGGAAATGCGAGGGTAGGTCAGTAAGTTCATACAAAATATAGGAGAGTGAGAGTAGCTTAGACTGCTGTAAAATCAGTTGAGACTTAACCATAAATGGACTGTTTGGTTATTGGGCTGGTTGAACAAGGAAGGAGAAAATAGTTGGCCAAGAAGATACTGATTTTCCGATAAAACCAAGTATGGGTGCACAGTTTCGATGGCAATAATTCTGGATTGATATTTCGATATTTCGCAAGGAGCAATCCTTGCTCCATATTCACCAGATTTACCCCTCTGCAACTTTTTCCTGTTTCCAAACATGAAGAATGGAATCGACGATTAAATATACATGTAGAACATGGAATTGAATGTTGAGTGAGATGACTACTTTTAAGGCCTTCCGTTATCCCCTTAAGGACAATTCCAATTGTAATGAGATAAATGAAGGAATACTTATATTGAAAACGGGATTCAGACGACCTCTGTGGTTTAATGGTAATCATGCCAGTCTCACAGTAGTGAGTTGACGGTGCGAATTTTATCCAGAATATGGGCACAAATAGCTTTTTCCACATATTTTTTCTGTGTGTAATCATTTCCGAAAGCTTTGTAAATATAATTAATTATTGAGTTTTTTATAATAATAAAAAATTTAATCATCCCATTAATTTGTTTTGTAAGGACATATTAATCTATATTTGGAAACTATTCCCGAATCTGTTTGCTTCAGGGACATTTTCGTTTGAAACTCAAAAAAGGTCTAGAAGGGAACTATTTCCTCGAAGGTCTTTAGTTAACACTGTTGAGGTCACTATTCACAAATTATGTCAATAAAAGATGAACTGAAATAGAAATTGATCGTCCGAAAGAATAAACTCAGTAGGGAAGTGGTTCTGAGGATAAGACTGATATTTCTCAGAGAAGCTTCAATGAAGCACCTAAGGTAGCTACTTACGGTAACGTACCTAATTCTTTACGTATACCGTAAGTAGCTACCTTTCAGCTCTGTGATAATGTGACTTACATCTCTGTGATAATAAGACGTCTTCTAATAGGGGAAATTCCGACTGCACGCACAACACTTGGCATTGATTCATATGAAAGTTGTTAATACCAACTAAAAGTTAATTAGAGTGTCACATTATATTTTTCCTGTGGAGTGGACTTTGATAATTTCAGCTGCATGAAAGTAAACCTGTTTGAGTATTCACACCAGCTTTTAGGAACATTAAAAATATCAGGCTTGTATTCGAATATGTGTCAGCTTTTGATACATTCAACAGACCCAGGACTTTCCTTCAAATCTATAGGAAACCTCACTTAATATAAATTTCATAAAGAATTTCGTTTCAATCAACATATTTGTCCATTCTCGACGCCTTCTGTGGCCTAGTGGTAATAATGCTAGACTCACTTTCATATGGTCGCAGGTTGAAATCCTGCCCCGGGCTTGGTCTCAAAAATGCTTTTTTCTAAAGATTATATTCTCTTCCAGTCGGTGGTCTCAGTAGTATGAGTACTCATTCCCCAATACCTTGGAATCATAATTCATTTTGGTGTAAGGTATAATAATAGAATTAGTTCCATAAATAGTGATATAATTATAATATCTGTTCCATAATAATAATATACGAGTAAGCTCCATAAAAAGTCTCCTTATAATTAAACAGGAACATACGAAGAAGGAAGTTTTAGTTCTTCATTGCAGACTTTACAGATTATTTGAGCACCCAAAGTCAACTTCATATACATTTCAAAGCAATTGCACCTTTAAATAGTGGTATTCTTAAGACAACAATTGTACAGGAAGTAGGCGTGTTTGCGCCACGAATTACTCAAAAAACTAAATAAAATTTTACAAGGTGTGGAATATGAAAATGTCAGAATGTTACATTATCCCGCTTATCTTCGTTGTTACAATAAATTCAACTCTAGAAAGTCTTCCAATAGAATAATTATGCATTTTACATGTCTATGGAAGCCATGTGAGCTCTGTGAGCACGTTTTCATTTACATGTTTATCAAAATGTCAGTGCCACTCTGCCGCTGGAACCCAATTGCATTAATGAGGGGCCAGTTATGTACTAGCAACCTCACTGGTATGTATGAATAGTTCCTTTTAACTTCGAGCTCATTAAGAGGGTTGGGGTTGGCAGATTGATTCTCACCCCACTGTCATGATGTGTTTGTGTTTAACAGACCTTTATTTGCCCTTGTGGTTTTCCTTGTATACCGCCCTCTGCATTTACCTTAATTATCAAACGAAGTTCTGCAGATACATAATGGCACACCGTCTTTGACATTACTCTCATATAATCCTAAATGAAGAAGTACATAGTTGGGGCTCATCTCGGCTTACACACATACGTATTCGCACTAATACGCACACACACGGACACCTGCTCGCTAAGATGGCTTCGCTTGCAACATTGTGTCATTTGTTGCAATTAAATACGCATCAAGCGACAGTTAAAAGCGGTCGGAGGGAAAACCGTCATAAATTCAAATTATGCGCTTAAATGAGCGGCATCCAATTGCGGCTTTAGCTGTAAGGGACGTGTGTGTGCTTGTGGGTGTTTGCGTGTGTGTGGGAATGCGTGCGGGTATTGTCACATTCGCGTGCACGGAGGTGTGTGTGGCTGGGTGCGCTGTGGCAGCTGCATATAAGTTGCTTCATTAGTCAAATTAATAGTTTGCTTTGTTTGTTGCTCGCAGAATGCTTGAAGCGAGCGCGAGCGAGCGGGCAAAAAGCTTTGAATACAAATGAAGCGCTAAATTGCATTGCGCTAATGTTGCTCCTACTGTAGTTGCTGTTGCTGCTCTTGTGTGTGGCAGTTAAGGAATGCTCAATTAAATCATAACTGCACACAAGCATAGCGTACAAATTCAATTGCATTAGTTTTCTTTCCATTCAGTTTTATTTGTTTTGCTCCTCGCAGAATAGTGAAGCGTCCTTTGCGGATTGTATGAGTACCACTATGACTGACAACTCTTATCCTAAGCTGCAATTTGAAATGGAATTCTCAACAAGTGTGCGGAGTGAGCGCTAACAAAGCAAATAAAGGCTCTACTGTCATTTGAGCACAACAAATATTTTCTTATTTTTCTCAAGGCCTCTCACCCTGCCGCTGTCCCTCGCACAGTTCACACCAGTCCAAGCATCACCCTCAACCCAGTCCAACAATGCGAACCATCGCCATTACACCAAACTTGCACTTATCTAAAGCAGATTAAGCGACGCATGGCTGCTAAATTTGCTTTACAAATTAATTTGCTAGTAACACATACAAACACACATGCTCTCTGACACACTCACAGACACCAGCAGCGGCCGTGGCACATTCTCTCTGCCATTGCTTTGCGGCTTAAGCGCTTCTAATGTCTTCTTTTGCCAAATATTTTCTTTAAACAATTCCATGTGTGGCTGCGGTCTTCTCATTTATAGACTCTGTGTGTGAGTGTGTGTGTTTCAGTGCGAGAGGCTGTGTATTTCAGTGCGAGTGTGTGCATATCTGCTGCAGGCGATTATGGCTGCATTTGTTTTGTGGCGTTATTTTTGCTGAATTGCTGTGCCATTTATTTGGAAGTTGTGCTTATTGCTTTTTTTCATTGTATTTCAATTTGCTTCTTCCATCACATTCTTAAAAGTTAAGGATTTTTTATGTTCATGCTTTTCTCCATTGATTTTGTTGTCTATACTCAATTTTAATTAAATTTAAATAAGTGACCGTATTGGTTTTTATGTAGTTGCTGTTTGTGGCAGAGATGAACCACATTTTTCAGTGACTAGTTACTCCATTTGGTACGGCTGATGTTGATCTAATGTATGCCCCGCACACTCGATGGGTTGTTTTTGAGTCAAGGCTTTTCCCTCCATAATTTAATCTAGATATATAAAGTTGCCATGGAACTAGTCTTCAGACCAGAGTATTATTATATATTTATCCATCTCTGAATTTAATGTTTGTACAGGAATTAGTTTTCCTAATAGTTCGATCACTGGATTGGGTCAAGTAATACAAAAATATAGATGAGGTTGCTAATTAGGCTTTTATTAAAGTATCACTTCTTAGCAGTTGTCTTAAGAAAGTAAACAAAATTTTATTTATTGCACTGTTCAACAATATTTGAATAAGTCCTCTTTGCATCTGCCGCTGTTGATTCAAAGTCTCAACTACACACTCTTGTCATGATGTATTCTATTTTTAATTGTCTCATCTGCTCTCGGGCTCACAAAGCATAGCAAAATTGAGATCACTAGTGCCAAAAAGAGAAGTGTCTTTATCATTATTCATGACATGTTGTTTGTGACTTTTCATTAACTATTCATTCTTCCCTTCATTAATAACAACCCACTATGACTTTTGAGTTATGAACTTTCACAGACTATTTCTCTTCAATGACTTGTCCCTACTGACTTATCGATTATTACACTTAGAAATTGAGTTATCACTTATGAGAATTCTCCTTCTAAGTTATCATTAAGGACTCCGTTTATGACTTATGAATTTCAAGTTGATTCATGTTTAGTCAAAGGACTATTTCATCACAATTTATGGGTAGGTAGATAGGCTTATCGATCGTGAGAAAGGCATACTTAGGCTATGATTGACCCTTTGTGATACCGCATGAAACACAAGTCCCAATCAAAGGTACAGCCATTTGGAGATTTATGAAGCAGTGGATGGTGTTTATATTCTTAGTTGGAATATCTCCCAAACAGTGAAGATAGTTGTCACCTAGGAACGTGTATCTAATTTTGGAGAGCGCTGAACACGTACATAACAGGTGTTCGATGGACTCTTGCACCACCTCGTCCATGGAGCAGAAGAAGGCTGTTACCATGAGAACCCAGGGTCTAGTGTCCCATTAGGACACTTACGAAGGAACCTATATTTTGTCTATTTAGAGATATTAGATCTTTTGAGCTAGTTATTTGGCACCGTGTTCCTTCAATCCAGCTCCTACCCGCTGCGCCTAAGGATATTATGTTAACTAATAGCTTACATATTGCAATAGGAACAGCGAGGATTGACTTAGCTGGCTAAATCGAAATTGTGGTACCCTCTCGGGTGAGCTCATCCGCCTAGCAGTTCCCTGGAATATCCCCTTGTCCGGAAGTCCAGCTCATATGATGACGAGTCTGCTTAGCTATCTAGGCTATAGATTTGTGACAGCTCTTGACGGCTTTTGATGTAATAATAGCCGAAAAAAGAGATAGCAAAGCCGTTTGGCTGTCAGATGCAAAGCAAATATATCGCCCAGAAATCTTCTTCTTAAACCAGGACAGTGAAACCTCTATAGCCGCGACCTCAGCCTGAACAACGCTCCAATGCTCGGGAAGACTAAAGGATATTTTAATGCTCAGCTCATCTGAGAATACACCGCCTCCCACCCTTCCCTGTTGCCTAGCTCCATCTGTGTTGGCGTCAATCCCTTTTACATGTGGGTGGTACTGCCGTCCTTCCATTCTTCCTTAGAGGGACGAACTATTGGTGAAAGATTTGAACGATAAAGCAAATTCTGAAAATAACCACGAAAATGCCTACTCTGCTTTGATTTATTTCATGGTATGACAAAATGGTAGCTCCAATGGCCACGCCAAAACCAAGGAGTTGAAAGTCGTAAGGAGAATACTCATAGTCTTTAAAATTAAAGCTCTTTAAACTCCTTTAGGGGTGTCCAGCAGTTATTTGTGTTTCTCTCACACTCTTTTCCTCGCTCTCTTTCCCTGCCGTTCTATTACCCTTTCTATCTCTAGTTATTTTTTTCGTTGTCTCTCTCGTTGTCTTCCTCTCGCTTTCTTTCTCTATCTCTCTTTATATTACTAATTTACTCTCTCCTCTCTAGCTGTAGATCTCTCTCCTTCTCTCTCTCCCCCTATCACTCCCCATCTCAGCACATATCTCTCCACGTCTCACTCGCCCTCTCTCTCTCTCCCGCTCACCCTTTCTCCTCCTATCTCCCTCTTTCTCCCCCTCTCTCTCCCCTCTCTCTCCCCTCTATCTAATCCCCCCCTCTGTATCCACCTCCCCTTCTATCTACCCCTCCCTCTCCCGCCACCTCTCTCTCCCATTCTATACCTCTCTCTCTCTCCATTTCCTAATCGCCCCTCTCTCTTCCATTCTATACCTCTCTCTGTCTCTTTCACTCCCTATCTCTCTAACACCCTCCCTCCCTCTCCCTCCCTCTATCTCTCGCCCTCTTTCTCTCCCTCTCTATCCGTCACCCTCTCTGTTTCTGTCTCTATCTCTCTCTCTATATATCTCTTTCTCTCTTCTCTTTCTCTCCCTCTGTCTCCCTGAACTCATGTCTTTTCCATAACATTATTTTGAGGCGAATGGGAATATCTGACGCTCGCCATCTCTCCTCCTCTCTCCCCCTATCTCCCCCTCTCTCCCCCTCTATCTCCCATCCACCTCTCTATTCCCCTCCCCTTCTATCTCCCGCTCCCTCTCCTAATCGCTCCCTCTCTCCACCATTCTATACCTCTCTCTCTCTCTCTCTCGCTTTCTTAATCGCCCCCTCTCTCTTCCATCCTGTTCCTCTCTCTCTCTCCCTTTCCCAATCGCCCCCTCTCTCTTCCTTTCTATACCTCTCTTTCTCTTTTTCCCTCCCTATCTCTCTCCCTCCCTCCCTCTCCATCACTCTATCTCTCGACCTCTTTCTCTCCCTCTCTATCCGTCACCCTCTCTGTTTCTGTCTCTATCTCACGCTCTATCTATCTCTCTCTCTCCTCTCTCTATCCCTCTGTCTCTCTGAACTCTGTCTCTGAATGTCTCTTCCTTAACATTATTTGAGGCGAATGGGAATATCCGACAATTGGATTTGCAGATGATACGAGTATCAGCGTGTTTCTGAAGGGTATAAAATATCTCACCAATTTCACCTTTTCCAATCTCTTCGAAGGATCTTCCATATCAAAGAGTCTAAAATTAAATATTTATCTTTCTAAGAAAACTTTTCTATCCTGCTCATTTCCAATTTTAAAGTAGAGGCCTCACAGGTGATATTCGTAGCCTGTCGTGCTGAACGAATTTCTACTCTTTACTGCAAGTGATCCATGAATGCAGCATCAAACAACTTGTTTTCACTATGCGACTTTGCACTTTTAATTGCTAAGTGTTTGTTTAACGTCGTCTCTTAAATACTTTGTAGCTACAGATCCACTTTCAAAACTTGAGGGGAGTGGTAGCAAAATATTTATACAACAGTCAAAAGGCACCGAGGGTTCCTTGCTGCTGATACTGATACTCGCAGCCGCACTTCTCAGAACTCTATTGATTGGTTTGAAGGACTTAGCTATTTGGCCAAATGTGAACTCATAGCCAGCTGCCTGCTCCGTGCTGCTTGTGCAAGTTATGTGTGCTAAGGACGTGTGCGTTCTTCGCTGGCCCCTGGAGAGAAATAAATTTTTGCAAATTTTGCGCATAAATAACAACAAAAGTGCAAATATGAACTCAATACACTGGCACAGAGGAATGGGGAATATTCTCTCCCATACTCGTATATAAAGTTGCAGAAACTGTTTCCATAATTTTTGGTATCCAATGCGAGTGCTTTCACCTCATTTTTTGCCCGTTCTGCGTTGCAAATGCAAAATCCGTTGCGCTCATTACACATCAAACTGTGTCGCTCTGCATGCCTATGAGGGAGCCTCTGTGTGCATGTGTGTGTGTGCATACGTGTATGGCTATATTTGTTACTTGTCCTTACCTGACGCACGTCACATCACAATCCCTTTGGTATTTTGCACTTTGTTGCAGCAATTGCCACGTCCACGTCGGCAGCTTGAGCCTCGCATTCTAGGGCAGCTCGCAAGCCCAATGAACCGGAGTGGTCGTTCTCATGGTGCATTGATATTTAATCTGCAGCATGCAGTAAAAGCTGTCAAATTGCTAAGGGAATCAGTTTTGGAATTATGTGCATGTAGTACATGCATACATCGCACTATAAAGCAGTGCAAATATGAGGAATGCGTTGATAGAGGAGCATACCACAGCCGCAGGTCGTTGTATTCTGAGAATATTTGAGGCACAGAAAATCTCCTTTGTTGTGGATTATAGTATTCCTGTTTTAAGTGTATGTAATAGTTGTTTCGCCTACGAGTAAGTGAAAAAGTATTGTCTTGCGACACAACTACTAAGCTCAAGGATATGTGAGTGTGCCTCACATACCGTCTAGTCAAGTTGCCAGTGATTTCCAATTCGCAGTTCACTACAGCCTCTCACATATCTACGAGTTCATGCCCTTATTTTATTACCATAGTCTATTCTCGACTCTGTTCTTCTCTACGAGTCTGTAAGCTCTACCTTGGAATTTTGATCTCCCTGCCTCGCCTGCCTGGTTCACAATTATGTTTATCATAAGACATAATTCATATCACATTTCTACCCATATTTGGTGTGTAATCCTTTACCTTTATTTCCTTCCTCTTTTCTTGCCACTTTCTTGTCCTTGATAATATTCTTAGAGCATCCTTGGGGAATTGTAAACGAACGAACCCCAAAATATTTGCAGCCTCTACATTGCATATGAAATCAGGCAATTTGCGAAGAGAATTAGCATGAAGTATGAGACAAGTTGTGGCAACCTCAGCCGAAAATGTTGTGTAAGGTAACTTAAATGCTAAACTCATACTGGAAGGCACTCTCTGAGGAACACGTAAGAATTTCAGTGAACTTGCTTAAGAAAATTGTGTTTGCATACTGAAAGAACAGAATGAAGTCTGTTGCCATGAACATGTCCTGACGAACGGTATTAGGAGTGAAATATGAACACCTGGACATGAAAATTCTGTTTCAGAGAACTTGCAACTAGGATGAAAGTTATATAAATACCTTTAGCCTAATATAGAGATCGGATACAAAGTGGTTTGGACTCGGCCAAAACCGACATGCAGTGGTAGTGCCACTGTATGTATGTATACAAAGTTGTTGGCAAAAGCGCTCCATCAGGGCAGAAAATTTGTTGCCCGGTATTTGATTTAACTGAGCCTCAGTTAAATATATATAGTTTTTGGTAGAATCGGTGAATCAGGGGAGAGGATTTGTTGACCCTGGCCTTGACTCAGATTTTTGTGCATTTAAATTTGTACGTCAGAGCAGGTTTCGGAAGACATGCTAAGACCAGAGATCATAGCACAATCTGAGCTGATAAATATAGGGAAGTATTCACATGTTTTCCGTATATTGAATACTGTTTTGAATATTGTGTGAGAAAGGGAACTTTGCTTACAAGAACAACTGAGAATGACGCTTGAACTTCTGTGGGAATGAAGCTGGAACATCTGTGGAAACATAAATCATGTATCCCCGAAAAAAGAAACCTTTGCGTATGCACCAAGGGACAAGCGATTACGACAGGCATGATTCGAGAGATTTATTCTGCTTTGAAGAGGAAAGAGTCTTCAGTTACTGATAATCTTACTTCAATTCGATATCTGCTTTATAAAAGGGAAGCATTTTTTGTTTTTCTCTCAATTTGATCAGAATTGCTGACATTTTTCTTTGGCTGTACTGAATTATCCCTTTTCGCAAAAATCAACAGATACAACAGATACAACTGCGAGCAATTTTCTCCCCCAAATATAGCAAAATTCATTAAATTTGACAGCTGTCATATTAGTGTATGTATGTGTGGCAAAGCTTATGTAAATCTAAATATGAGGGAGCATATGCGAGGATGTGTAGCTGTGTGCGTGTGTGGATATTCTGAGCGTACGTGTTCTCTCCTCGTACTCGTATACATGAAGCTGTCAGTTATTTCGTATTAGTTTGCTTGCAAATTTCATTTTATACACAAGAATGCGTATGCGAATTCAAAAGGATGTTATTTGCCTGTGTAGAACGAGTGTGAGGGTGTCCTTCAAGTTGACATCGCATCAAGCCTTTGTGTAGGGACCAAAAAGCTGTCGGAAATTTATGTGGTTATTGAAGTAATTTGCACAAATCCAGTTGAGCAGCACCAACAATCGCGCTTGAATCGCTTATAAACGCAATTCCGAGAGTGTTTTCATTACGCTAATGCATTCGCTTAACTCATCCCTGTCTACTTTTCCATTAGCATTGATTTGATGTTTATTTGCGCATATAATAATCACTCGATTAGGAACGTGTCCGTTATGCTCCCTCAGCTTATTCCAGTTAGCAGTGCATTCTGCATTCAGCATTTGCATGGCTTCCATTTGAAGCTCATAAAAATTCATAAGGCCAAATGAAGCCGCTAGAATTTCAGCGTTCTTGTGTGTCATTAGGTCGCCTCGCTCACCACCTCGCACACCGCCTCTGCTAACTGTTGCCATCCAATTCCATGCACAATCGCACAATTCAGCACGCTATTAAAAAACCATCCAAATCATTATCGCCATTCGAGTTGGGCGCGCTCGTTCGCCGGGCATATTACAAAGTTGAAAAACCGCATTAAACGACTGCAGGTGCCAGTAACAATGGACAGACACTTCCGCAGGTGCCATTCACACTGCAGTGCGCACTTCGAGGCGAATGGAAATTGCAAAAAGCCAAGTAAGGCAGGCACGAATCTCGCTCCTTTCTCCCCGTCTGACTGCAAGGGGTTTTATTTTCAGTTCTATGCGGGTTTTTGTGTTTTTCCCGCAACTTTATACGACTTTTAGCTCATTCGTGTAACCACTGATTCAACCATAGCGTGTTCCCTGAAAGTATGCTATGGTTTTTTATTTGTTTACTGAGTTTTTTTTAGAGATATTTTAAAATTTTTTAGTTTCAACATTTCATTAAACATCATTTCCATATGAAAAATTCCAGGAGTGCATTATCGATAATCGAGACTTTAGACCCAGGCTTCCATAGACATGCCTAGAGCATAAGTCTCAGCAGAGACCTTAGAACGCTGCTCTGTCTGGAGTAAGTAGCTTGGTTCAAAGTAATCGCACCACTGTAACGACTCTATTTTTGGCTGTGGTAAACCCAGCGGGTTCCAGGGGTCGTATACAGAAAATAAATCTATAAGCGGGCGTGTACTTGTGTGTGGTATACTTTATTTAATTCATTAGCAATGATACAAGCGCTTATAATTTAAGTATTAATTTAATTTAATTAAATAGTTTTTTATGCTAATTCTGTGGGGTCTCGTTTGTGTGTTCGCGGTTGGCAGAGAAAACTAAGAAAGAGGTTCTTAGTCGGTGTGTATACGTTGCGTGCTGGAGTCAGCAGAGTGCGAGTTCCTGGGCTGCTGTTGCTTTTATAGGCCTCTGATATATTGAGCTCCAAAGGTTTCATACTATGAGCGCTCTGGCTGGGCATAAAACGAAGTTTCTGATAACATCCATCATTGTTGTTTAGAATATCCATCAATTCTTTAAACTTCGGACACTGGATTGCACAATGGAAAGCTGTGAAATGTAAAGTCAACAGCTTCGGACTAAAAAAGGGTCACAAATCTTTTAGTTTATATTCCGTCACACACTGTTCTTTCTTGTGCCTGTCTTTTAGAGCACAAATATTAATTCGCATACACCCATGAAACATTTCCCAATTTCTGTACCTTTGAGTCAGAACAACTTCTGCATTTTATAGGATATAATAATTAGTGAAGAATGAAAGGAGTTTAATGAAACTTTTGATAGGATATGCTTCATTGTCTTTAAGTAGATTCAATATCTGAGGATGTGCTTTGAGAGAATACATACTTCATCTTTAATTTTAAGACCAACTTCTTTGAACTTGGGGCTTTCTATAAGAACCCGCTGCCTTAGGCCCATCAGTAAAACACGCTATCTTAGGTCCATCAGTAACTCTCCAGCTCTGATCGAGTAGATTCGAATTTCAATTCGAATGAATTCAAAATTAGTCTATATTGTTCAGTCTTTCTTCTTTGCAAACGATCATTTAGAAATTCCACATATCTTAAGTTCGTCATTCGCTAATGCCAGATTTTTGTAGATCAGCGTAAATTTGGACACAGTTACAACTTTTCTTTACAACTTTGAAAAAAAAAACTTTTTTTCTATATTTTCTTTTGTAACTTTCCCCCTATGCCAGTTCCTGCCGACAGTCCCTTTAGCTTCACCTATTCTGCGGTATTTCAGAGCACTTCCTCTACCACACACTAGTTTATTTCACTTTCTCCGGGCAACTCTTTCCTCACTCACTGTGCCAATCCCGCTCGCTTCGCTGATAATATAATTTTCAATTGACATTTATTACCTTCAATAAATTCACAATTAGCGCTGCCCTCGTACGATGTCCTTGCGGTGCTATTACGGCTTCATTGCAGTTCGCTCGGTGCGCCTTCGCTCCAACTCGCAGCAGTGCACACGAACACGTTACGATATCTTTAGCTAATGGCTAATGCATATTTAATTTTCATTTGCACTGTTGATGGAGATTTGTGTTTATACAAAGTTTAAATTTAATTGCCACATTGGAAGGGAGCGCGAATTTTCCACCACTTTCTCTTAATTTACAGGAGAAATGTTCATAGCTCCTCATTAACATTGATGGAATAAGTTTTCTCTCATTTCCCGTGCCAAGATAGTCATTGAGCCTCATTGGGTTTACAATAAGGGGGTGGTGAGGAGTTTTAAAGAGTTATTCTGTATTTGTAGTCACTATCTTGTTATCTAAGATGAAGGCATTTATAATTAATACACCGTGAGGGTGCAGTGTTCGCGAAATGTGAAGCTAGAGATAGAAGGCAACAGTACACATGCCACAATTGTGTACGCTAAATTTCCTGTGTTCACATAATCCAGCTTCTAAATTGATGGGAAATCGTGCTCTAGCCGGTTGCCTCCTGCTTTGAAGGCTGCTAATTACTTCCGGAGAGGTTCAAGGATATTGTTTCAATATTATATTGAAAGCAGGCATGAGACTAGCATGTTTCCTGTCGCGATTACATTGCTACACTGAATTTGTAAGGGTTCAAATTTTATGAGTAAGGTCAGCGGGTTCCAGGAGTCGTATAAAGGATGTTTTTCACAATAGAAGACTTAGTTAAAGAATTAATTTTAAAATATAATCATTTCCTAGTATATCAACCTACGATTGATACTACTGGTGTTAAATTCAAATTATTACCTAGATCAAGTATGTATCCAAGTTACCGCGCGTTGGGTTAATCTTCCGTGTTTACGTAGGTCCGGTGAATTCGTAGGTCCGGTGAATTCGTAGAATCGGTGAAAATCTTCACCTGTTTTAGGCAGTGTTCTGTGTGGTGTAAAAGTCTCAGTAGAATCGTTATAAATATTTCACAGCTGTTCTGTGTGGAGTAAATAGCTTGTTGCACTGCAGTCGCAAGCAAAGAAAGAGTTTCTTAGACGGTGTGTTTTCGTTACATGCTGGAGTCAGAAGAGCGCCATCTTAATCGATAATTGTATATGATGCGTACTGGAGTCAGAAGAGAGCGACTTCCTGGGCTGCTGTTGCTTTTATAGGCTAGCTCCAGTGCATGGCCTCCAGGAAGTGTTGCTGTGCGTGTACCCTTTGACTGTTCCAACTGCTCAACTCCACGTTTTGCTATACTGATGCATGTTGTGCTGCTCCTCGCATTGTTGTTGTTGCAACAATTTGCCCTTGGACACCTTCAACATGTTCTCCATCCGATATTGTCTGTCTAGTTTTGTTGTTGTTCTGTGTCCTTGGTTGTTGCATTTTTCCTTCGCGTAGCTGGTCCAACGGTGTTGACAATTCGCCACTGCAGTGTTGTTGTTCTTTAGTTATTATCAGTTGAAAGTTTGCTGATTGTTGTTATATTTGCCGAGCTAATGCGCTCGTTAAATTCTGCCACGAAGTGTTGTTGTAATCTTATACAAACAGCTGGTTTAACGTTGACATCGTTAACGACTGTTGTTGTAAAACGTGTTGATTGATTTGGTGGTGTAAAACGTGTTGATTGACTGTTGTTGTAAAACGTGTTGATTGAATTGCTGTCGGTCATAGCAACTGTTAATCATTGTTAGTATAATATTTTGCGTGTTGGTGTTCTTGTTTTCGATCGTAGTAGCTTTTAAAGTAGACTCTGCGATCCTTCTGTCGTTAAGTTGTCTATTGGGGGCCTCGGCATGTGTTGTTAATAAAATAACTTTGCTCATTAGTCGTGCGTGATGTGTTTGTACAACTCGAGTATTGGCTTCGTGTGGCTTGACTTTCGTGTGGTTGAAAAATACAAGGTGCAGGACAAAGTAAACAGGACAAAGGAAACAGTTGAGGCCATCTATTGACAATTGCATGCGTCAAGTAGATCTCACACTGATGTACTCTCAAAATTTCATGAAATATGGCGGAGTTATTGCGTCTGAAGTGACAGTATGTTTGTGTTATCGGTGTATATAATGTGATTGGGAATAAATTATGTTCAAACTCATATATTGGATGTTGTTGTAATATAGAAGTCAACTAAAATCAGAGGAATAATCATCTGGAGTCAGGATTGAGGTAAACTAGAGCACTTATGTTACTCACAACACCACTCTAATGCACAGATGGAAGAAAATCTCCAACAGCAGCAGTGTCTGACGATTTGGAGCGAACTTCGACAAAACCATTTGATGAAAACGAAAAGGACTTCTTGATGAAGACATCCTAGGCAATCGATATTGTAAAGATATCCGTATAACAGCTGTAGAATCCAGTTTGAAAAGCAGCACGTCGGTTGTTTCCATCTGACACTGGTGTGGGCCTTAATGGGCTTTGTCTCTCTCCTGAATAAATATTGTTACGTGATTGCATACTGAAACGTGATTGCATACTTTTAGGATCCCATCTGGAGTTTGAAGTTTTGTGCACCACTCTATGTCGTAGTAAGATAGTGGTGTATAGAATGTTCTCGTTCAAGGTGTATATAAGATTCTAGAATTATCCAGAAACTACTACACTATTGTAGAAGTTTCTACCTCAACCATTCGAAAGCTATAAAAACCACCACAATATTCAAAATCGAGGACAGTCGAACAGAGATCGTAACAGTGTGTACATCGTGCATCGAAGCAGCAGTATTTGTAATTTTGTTATTAAATAAAGTGATTAATAAATTGTGAAATAGAGTGCAAATTGTAACGAAGTAAACCTTAAACCTAATATTGAGTGTGTAAATAGCATTAATTAAATAAAGTTAGTTATTTTAATTTAACCAGCGATTGTTTGATTACCACACGATCCAGGGGTACGAATCCGAGTAGAGAGAGTTAGAGTAAATTGTTAAGAGGGCATTTTCGTAACAATATTGTTACGTAATTGGCTTTCTGGAAATTGATACCAAGCTCAATATTTGGATTCGTATCGCTGGATTGTGTAATAAAAAACAATTCCTTCTTCAGTTACAACAATTGGCTTTATTAGTATTCGTCCAACTTACTATTGGCTTTAATTTGCTCGCTTCTCACACTTCATCTTCGCTAACGTTTGCTTCAGTCAGTCAGGTTTTGCACTTCACTTTTTTAATTATTTCCGCTTCATGCTACTGTTGCTACTCTCACGATGTTCGCTCTGCGACGATCACTGCTCAACTGCCCGTTACTACACGATTTCCGCTCTGCGATGATCAGTTGTAGTGTACCCAAAACACTACAATGCATTTCAACCTACACTGCCTAACGTCCAAGCGTACCGCACATACAAACGCATGATAACAATGCAAACATGGCACAAGTCAAAGCGGCGGATCAAATGACGCTATGTATAGCGGGCATTTGGTGTGAAGGCCAGAAATGCATTGAACCCAAAAATATGCTGACCACACGCAATTGCAGACCAATGCATGTGTGCAGCATATGGGTTAATATTTAAAATATGTATTAGGATAAGTATTGAACAATAAGAATTATGTTTAGATGTACAAAATTAGATGTAATATTTTGCTATATAAGGAGCGCTGATTTCTTAAATAAAACAGTTCCATTTTGGACAGAGACCTCAGCAAATCACATTGCTTTTTCTTTGCTCGGCGTTCACGCCTCCAAAATATCAGGGATTCATTTCGGCAAACGAAAGTTTGCCACAACAATTGGCTGGGTTACCATACAACCTTAATAATTAAATATGGTAAATGTCTGTTGACACAACAAATTGGGTCGTTAGGATTTTTCTATTAATATTTCATATATATAGATATCAACAAAGGACACAGCCAAAAATGATAAGCGATCTGACTGGCGAAACGTCAATCCTACGACGACCACCACACAGTGCTCAACTGCCCGTTGCTATCAGGATGTTCGCTCTGCGATGATCACTGCTGAACTGAACGTTGCTAACACGATGCTCGCTCGCGACGATCACTTTTCAACCACTGCTGCTCAGGATTCGGCTAGATCACTTGTCAACCGTGGCGGTTTATATACTTCTTGTATAACAGAACTTCCACTAGCTTTCGAAAGCAGTTTCGCATTCCTTCTTGCGTGAGTATTTTAGGGCTTGCAAATTACGCGTACCCTAAAACTATGCAACCAATCAGATGGCGTATTGATTTCGTAACAATATGAACAGAAATTGTATGAGGAACATCATATTCATAAATTCAAGTTTATGTTATCAATACTTTGCAGAGAGTTCACATTTTTAGACCCTTATAAGAGAGGAGTTGCAGAAACTTTTCATTTTTTTATAAATTGCACATCGCTGATTTTGCATTTCTCTATAAATTTCGCAGTTCCCAGCATAAGTTTGGAATAGCTAAAATTAAAATGAATTTCAGAGTACGAGTATTTTAATTTGTTTCTCAAACGTAAACATACTTTGCATATTCCCTCAGTTCACTCGCTCCCACTCCAAAACCTTGTAACACAATGTTTCCCACCGAATCGTATGAAAAGAAAACGCTCGTTCAAATTTGATCCTTCGGATTGGCTTGAAGACAAATTAATTCCTTCAACTAACAATCCCTCAAGTACTTTTCATACCCATTTCGTTCAAATTTCCCACAGACACTTGTGACTCCAGCATCAACTCAATTGCATGCGAAAGTACGCAATCCTGCATAATAAAAGTTAATTGCAAAAATGGAGCAAAAAGTATGTAAACTATTTTTTTGTGCCAAACGTAAAATGGGAAAAAACTCGATTGGAAGGAATTTCAATATCCTCTTGAGTAGTTGGTAGTTTATGGGTTAACATCAAGCAAGCGAACAACATCCACGCGAAGCGCAAACACAACAACAGCAACAACAAAAGCAACAACGAAGCTAGCAACAGCTCATCATTAACGCCAAGTAATGCAAAAACAGTGTTGCCAACACCAATAAAAACTGTGAAATATTGCTCGAAAAGGTGGCAACGGAAATAGAGAAGAAGGTAGAAAGACAGACAAAGTAAGAGGGATAGTGTGAGACAGATTCTGGGAAGAATTGAGTGGGAGGAAGTGGGAGGAAGTGGGAGGAAGTGGTTCTGTGCCCTTTCATCCGTTTAATGCAATTCTAATGCTTAACACAATTTATTGAGCAGTGCTGCAATTTTGCGACACTTCAACTGTCTGACAGAAATAACACAAAAAGCAGTGAAACGGAGTAAAAGGAAGCGCAGCAAGAAAACCATAAAAAACTCTGCCAACTGTCGGGCAAATAATGGAAAACAGAATAAAATGTTTGTAGAAAAACAGCATTAGAAAGTGGAAAAACTGGTCACGTGGCATTAAATCCACTAAGAGCGCAATTTAAAGGCTATTTGGGTAGTGTTGAAATGCCACCACGGACCACTGGAAAGCAAAGCGTGGCAAAATAGTGCAACAGCAAATTAGCAAATTCATAGAAAAACGTATCAGAATGAAAGGTAGTAGAAAAACTATAAAAATGAGGTGGTAAAACCGACATAAAATGGAAAAAAAGGACAAGTCAAGAAAAGTGATCATAAAATGAGGAGATGAACTGTCATGGGAGGAAGTAAGGGCCAACTGCAGGAAATAGAAAAAACATCATAACCAGAGGACAAGAAAAAAGTACAGTTCAGAGAAAAGGGCTAACCAAATATACGAGACGAGATGTAACGAGTAAGTTCAAGCGTATGTGAATGAATATTAATCGCCAAAATGGCCGTACGATCGAAACTGATCGAAACATTTAGACGTGACGTCTGCTACTCGTCACAGCAGCTACTTTGTTGACACGATTGTTGTTTCTTAAAAACATTAAAATTAAAATGACAGAATGTTGCTACAATTTAATCGCCGCTGTGAGGAATGAGTTCAGAATTTATGTAAAAAGCTATCCATCGATGCGTTTGATAGCGTCACATTTTTGGTTAAATGGCCAAATCGACGTAACGAGTGCAGACGTTCGTCCAATCGCTATGTCTCGTTTATTTTGGTTCTACCTAAAGCATGACAGAAAACCCGTCAAATTTGGTGGAAACACACCAATGAATAATTCTCCAAATCTGGAGGCAATTGGCACAGAAATAAGTACAACGGCAGATGAAGGAAATCCGTAGTACAAAAGAGGAACGAATAAAGTAGAAGAGCAAATTTACTCGCAAAATTCACTGTAAAAAAAGTGAACAAAATTGTATATAGAAAAGTTGGTGGAAGTTGAGTAGATGAATTAATTCAAAATGAAAACAGTGGAAAATGAACTACCAATGCATCAATTTTATGTGGACCTTGACTATCTGCTCATATACGTATATAATAGACATTATTAATAAATTATAATTATTGATCTGAGTTGTTTTCTGAATCCATGGTTGTCTGTTAGTCGATCTACTTATCTGTCTATGCGTCCTTCTATTAATCTCTATTTGACAATCCGTCGGATCATAACTATCTTTATCCCTCTGTTCGTCTGTCTGTTCATCTTTTCTTCTGTCTGAATATGAAAGGATGAACATTTGTTAGTCCGTCTGATCAGCGTATCTTCCATATATTCGTAAATCGGTTTTCACATCAGTTCGTGTGCTTGCTCAAAGATCTGCCCTTGCATTCGTGTCGCCGTTCATCAATCTGTTCGCTTCCCTGTTCGATCGCCTCTTTTTCTGTCGGTTCAAATTATCCCGTATCTTCCGTATGTTCGTATATCTGTTTTCACATCATTTCGTGTGCTTGCTCAAATGTCTGTTCTTGCACTCGTGTCTCTCTGTTTGTATATCTGCTCGTCTGCCTGTTCTTCCATTTGCTCATACATCTATTCATCAATCTGTTCGCTTCCCTGTTCGATCGCCTCTTTGTCTGTTGGTTCAACTGTCTGTTCCTTCATCGGTTCGTCCCTCTATTCGCATATCTCTTCCTCTGTTCGTTCATCTTCGTTCGTGTCTTAATCCCTATTTTCGTCTGTCTGTTTTCCACCAGTTCGTCCCCTGTTCGTCCATCAGTTCGTCCGTCTGTTTTTCCATCTCTATGTTTTCCAAGTTAATTTATCCATGCTGGTTTGTTAGTCATTGTGTCTGTTTATTCGACGGTATGCCTACCTCTCTGTCCACCTGTTTCCACATAGTTAGAGTTATCTTAATGCAAATTTGCCCAGACTGGACCTTAGGTTAGGTTAGATTGTCGTGGTAGCTTGTCTACAGACCAACTCACTCAGACCACCATTGGTCCATTGTGATACCACCGCGTAACAACGCACCTCTGATTTACTCGTCAAACCATTTCGAAGCCCTAATAAAGCGCAGGATTTGTTTGACCTTCGAGCAAGACACTTTTGTAAGAGCGTATTTGCCCGCTCTGGCTAGAAGCAGGGCACCTACAGAAGAGATGTTTCACAGTCTCCTCCTCATCCCCACAGCTTCTGCAGTATTCATTAGAGAATACTCCTGCGAACAGCCAATGACCAGTTATGCAAGCCACGTCTCTAGATTTCCTGCTATTAAGCTCCGGCCACATTAGCCTAATCGTTAAGCAAGTGCCCTCGTGTCTCCAAGACCCATTGGACTCACGTACGACTGTCTCCTTCAACATCAGATTGCAGGTGGCAATTGGTATGCCAACCTCGCTTCTGCCCGTCCATAAAGGACGGTTAGTGCCCCGTGCGTAAAGGAAGGTTGGTGTCCCGTCTGGCTAACTCATCAGCCCTACATTTCCCCTCCATATCCCTATGTTCCGGAACTCATATTAGACGTACCCTGAAGATTGGACCTTGAGACAAAACAAAATTTGTATGTACCAAATTGTGCACAGAAGTCGCCCAACTCCATATAAGCATTTGTTGACAGTCCATTAGAACTAATGACAACACCTCACAAATTATTAACAGGATCATTATTTTACTAGTAATGAATATGTGAGTCACAATAGATCCTGGCATGCCCAATATTTCTACAAGATTCTAACTTAAGACGTGCATATATTGAAGTACCTAATTTGATTTGGAGAATAATATTGACTCTATAAAAGCAGTTGAAAAATTGGGGAATTGCACTAGGAGCTATTGATATATGGGTATATCTTCACATCATTTAAAAGGACAATATAAGCGTAGCTGATTTATGTAATTGCCACAAAATATCGGTAGTAATGTGGACTAAGTATACTGGTATATTTCCAAATAATGGTGAGCAAACTCCATTGTCACCCCCACAATTCATATACATAGTTATTAATGGAGTCCTATATGCATTTATCAACGTATCCCGCACTCGCCCTCCGTCCACTTCCGACGTCTTTACTGCTCCATTCTGGATAGGTTGGTGAGATTTCAATCAAATCGGGTTGAATGGATTGTGATAGTGAGAACTGGATTATTTATTTGTAAGGATAAGAAGACTTATATAAAGAGTTGGGAGAATCTGCCGCATGTTTAAAGTTGATTCTACATATAAATATATAGAAAAGTGGATGCAAGCAAACAGGACAAAATGTTCCGCTAACTAAAGGAGAAACATAGAAATGCTTTTTCGTTCTTATTATGAGAGCATTTCGCTAGAAAACAAACAAGCGAAAATACAATAACTGAAACAATAAAACGACATTTTCCTGAATCTTTGGATGGGTGAATGGCGAGATGGGAGCTCGGCTGGTTGGCGGTTTGGTTGGCAGTATCAATATAGTTGGCAACACCACTGCAACAAATTTCATTTGTGCTCCTTCCAGCTGCTACCCAATTTCATATTAATGTGCAAGCTGCAAATAAAAAACCCTCGGTGAAATAACAGAGCGAATATTTGTATACAAAGCGGATAAATAACTGCCAGCGTAAGTTGACCTGAATTTGCAGTGGAATTTGTCTTTACCGCTTTAAAATGTTGCTGCTTATGACCTGATTTTTAAACTCTTACTGTTTGCGGTGTCGTATTTTTACGATTCTTGCAAGGACAAACCTCCGAAAACGAACTGAGCACTACTTAAACTTATTAGAATAGAAATGGAGTTGGTCGGAGAACCACCGGAGAATGAGGTACGCAATTGCTCAGGCATTAATACCCATTGCAAGGACGAACCTCCGGAAATGAACTCTGAGGACTACTTAAACTTATTCGAATAGAAATGGAGTTGGTCGGAGAACCACCGGAGAATGAGGTATCCAATTATAGATTTAGAATAGAAGTTTCTTATCTGACGAATGCTAAAACAATCAAATAAAGCTCAGAAAAGTTTAAACACAGGTTATCTCGACCCTACGTTAACCTACTATTCGGATATCATCCACTACGACTATAGTCATATTTAATGAGTGCTCACTCTTGAGATCTGTCTCTTCTTCTGGAACACATGCAGTCATAACTTTGGGCACAACTGCTTCAATATTTCACAATTTCTTAGTATTCTTCTTCCGTCTTGTTCACCATTACATATTTGAGTTCTATGGATTAATATTCCGGTTCTCTATTGATATGCTACCCTATAGCAAACCATTTTCAAACACTCTCTAAATGTGCTTCTGGTAGTGTTGCTGAAACTACACACCACTGACCATACAACTTTAAATTAACAGGCATTTCGTTTAACATTCTAACCTCCATAGATCTCATAAAGTGCCTCATATGAGTAGGTATGATATTCTGTACTCTTCTCATGGCAATTTGAGCCACTCCATAAAGTTGATCCCCTACTACCACTGTACAATCAACAAATGTACTTCATTCATGATATAAATCAAAATTGAAGCATTCATTTGAAGTGCTCTAGTGCGCTTTTCAAATACTCGTGCTTCAGTTGCCGTTTCAATTTATTTTAATGAAACTTTCATGTTTGGCCCACTTATTTGGCTTGCATTTTTCGCCTTGCATTAGTCTCCCATTGCGCTGTTCAATTGCATTTGCCCGAAGTACTCGCAGCACACTCGCAGCACACTCGCAGCACACTCGCACAGCATTGCGAATAATTCAGAAAAATTATTTAATAAAAATACTTTCGGAGCGGTTGTCACGCCGGATAATGCCAAAATAAGTTATTTTTCAAACAAAATTCCTACTCCGGTTCGCTTTGCCCAGTCTCCGAGTAATATTTCACTTTTCCAATTGCAAATACTCGTACAGAGTAGCAGCATCGAAAGCAACTGACCGCCGACCCGACGGAATGTGTTGTGTGCTTTACGTGTGTGCCGTGTCACCAGAAATTGCCACAGTGAAAAATCGTGCAAAGACATTTGTGAAATTTCCGTCGACATTTTACAATGGGTGTGGTTGCATGTGTTTGAATATTTTATGAACTTAAGTGCAGTTGCACATTAGCCACAGTGCTGCTGATTCGAAAAGGAGAGCAGTACACACACAGCCCAATACCAATACAGATGCAACTGCAGTAGCCCATTAGGAAATCCCAAGTAGGCTGAAGCAAGCTTTTATTGTTCATGCTGTCTGGCCCGGCGCTCCTTTAGCCACTGGGTAATTGGTCGGGATCTGCCTGAGGTGAGACCATTTTTCTTCGGCGTTTTCCGTGACTTGATTTAAGTGCAGAGATTGATAGACCTGCTGTTGTGATTGACCGAATGCCTCGGTACCCATAAATACAAAATGCCAGATCTTCCAGCATTTCCACTTGGGTTGCTGGAAGTTCACTTCCACAGGTGCACGTGTGCCACAAATTCTAAAAAATACTAAAATGTTTTTTGTGGTATGCATGCACCGCAAACATCTTCGTGACTTCTCTATTTGGTCTGATTATTTGACACGTGACACAAGTTCCTGTTTATAAGGGAACGGGGGAAAGGGGGTTGCTGTTGTAGTGCTCATTACAAGTGTACTCACATTTACAGCTGCGGGTGACTTCCGTTTTTGAGCACTGAAAATCTTTAAAGGCCCTTTACCATATATTGAAACAGTACCTCGAATTTATCAATAAAGCGAACCGCGTTTGAGATACTGTCAAAATCTAGGTTGGTGTACATTTGTCAGTTGCTTACATGCCAATTTTGTAGCGCAATTTGTCAAGTAGTGTGTGGGTACTAGCTTTGTAAGCAAGTTATTGCTTGGTGTATTCTCCGAATTCTCCTTTATAGCCCCAATCGTCTCACAAACGATTTCCTCAACGTGCTAACTTCAGTCGACGGAACAAGCAAAACTGAAATTGGGGCCATGTCAGGTGAATACGGAGCTTGCGTAACGGTGTTAATGTTGGTTTTGGTCAAATAGTCGCGTACACCATGAGATGTGTGAGTCTGTGCATTCTCGTTGTGAATAAACCACTCTACAATTCCGACCTTTTGCCATGAAATTTCTCCCTCAAACACTACAGTACGCTCACATAATACTCCTTCGAGTCGAAAGCCTCTGGAGCTAGTACTCATTCTCCCAACACCTTGCACTCATAATCTATTATGATATAAGATATAATAATAAAAATAATAATAATAATACTCCTTATTTAGTGTTAGGCCTGGCGGAAGGAACATGGAGTGAACCACACCATGGGAGGTAAGGCAGGAGTGGCAGTTTAGTTCCCCAAAAGCACACTTGAGCACTCCTAATGCCCGCTGTGAAACCACGGTTCAAGTACTGACTAAAATTCTCTTACTTAAAGATGGTGGTAGTCAGCACAAGAACAGCGCGGACTACACCATAGAAATCAAAGAAAACAGTCTACAAAACCTTGCTTTTTGGATCGACTCTCTCGCGGTTTTTTCGGTTTCGACTCGTCTGAGCAGCGCCATTCCGATGATTGTTGATTCGTTTCGGTGTCATAATCATAGACCCATGTTTCATCACCGGTAATGATGCCTTCGATAACATGTTGGCCCAAAGAAGACATTTAGTTAGTGACGGCAATGCGATCCTGCGTTTGCAAAAATTCAGCACTCTCTGCAGAATCCGAGCTTCAACTCGTCTCTTTCCCAAAACATCGTACA
This sequence comes from Clusia tigrina, assembly GCA_920105625.2. NCBI lineage: Eukaryota > Metazoa > Arthropoda > Insecta > Diptera > Clusiidae > Clusia > Clusia tigrina. The sequence continues at coordinate 24,102,074 of OV050031.1, read as the reverse complement.
TAACGTTCTGCTCCTATCAGAGACATGCTCCTATCTTCCCGATAATCACACGCCGCTTTCTAAGTACAATTTTCTTAACTTTTTCTATGTTTTCGTCAGTCACAGAGGTGGATGGACAACCAGAACAACGCCTTTCTTTAGTTCCCAACGTCTCAATGTCCTTTAGTTCAGAGTTACTAGAAACACTCAGGTATAATTTTTATCCCAGTTTTTACTTAGTAAAATTTGATATCTGTGGATACCCTAAAAATGTATTGTTCTCAGTAGTCCTTTCGTGCTTTTTGAGGATGAAAGTGTATGTGATTAGTGTCGGTACATCTTTCCAACAATGGCAGCTATACCAGTTATTCAACAGTTTTTTATATACGAGTATAATTGTTTAACCCCTCTAAACATTTCACTTCATCCTTCTTTTCTCGGTGTCTCTATGACTATTTTCTCTATTTCTCTGTTTCCTTTATCTATATCTTTTTCTCTCTTTTGATGTGTATTTCTCTTTTAAGCAAATGTTCTTCTGAATGTTTGACAAGCGGTCATTCCCATTGCTTGTTCGAGAGAACAAAATGATTTGATTCTTTGAGATATGAAAACAAAGCGAATGACATGGTAATCTTCAAGGCAGAGATGATATTCTTAACATGTTATGTTTTCTCCAGTGGAAACGATCCTTCGGCCTGTTCAAGGCCCATTGTGGTCACAATTGCTTTTTCCCCTACACCTCCGGTTCCTTCTTAAACCATCCAGTGGATTTAATAAAAGTAAACACTTTCGTTAGCTTCATCCGGAAAATTTCCTCAATGCTGTAAAGAAATGCAATTCCAAGAGTTTTCTGTATAGAGCAATGCACCCACACAGGAGATGTTCCACTGTTTCCTCTTCTTCGACATCTTGACAGCTCTTACAAAAGTCAAACAAAAGCATCCTTAAACAAACTAAAAACTACAGCAGGAAACTTATACGCGAGGTAGAAGAAGCAATGCAACACATACTAGCCACTTGTTGTGGCTTCTTGCGAAGCAGAATAAAGACATGCAACAAGTACCCAATCTTGTGCCAAGGGAGCTCTTTCATTTTCTCAGCACTGTAATTAAATTATAGAAGAGTCCACAAGTTCTGAACTAGGTATTTTGTAGTCGAGTTCACTGAAGATATGTTTCTTACTTCAGCCTCGTGAAGGAAATTCTTTCCTTCATTGGACTCTTTAACTGTTTTAGCATTGTTTCCCTTATACATCATTGTTGTACCCGTCAGTGGAGGAAATTTTAACAATTTCGTCCTAAAACCTATTTCTATACTTGAGACTTATTCTAGCTATGTATGTTTGGTGATGTTTTCACAGAGCAGACAAAGACTGTTTCACTGTTGTCCATTCCTTCGCTCCAATGCATGGAATGCTCATATATTGTACCTCAATAAGCAGCAACTTGTATGCTGCCATGACTTAACCATCAGTTAATCGCCGGCTGCCAATACTCGTAGTAGAGGATTCTTGAATTAGGTTAGTTTAGAGTGGCTCATAGTAGAGGGTTCTTGAATTAGGTTAGTTTAGAGTGGCGGTTAGAGATATCCTGATACATCCCAGTTATCTCTTATACTGATACTACATGTATCCTTTGAAATTTGTAGTTTCTTTGGCAGATTGTGAGTCCAAATTCATTTCATTAGTTTAAGCTCTGAAGTTGAGGCTAAGTTCCGTTCGCTGTACTGTAAATAAGCGGAGTTTTTATATTAGGACTATGCCACCCTCTCTGGTAAGCATGGTAGATTAACACTCAGAGGGTCGCAAGTTCAAATCCTGCCCGGGCTTGGTCTCAAAAATGTTTCTTCTTACAAAATCTTTTCTCTTCTAGTCGAAGGCCTCAGTAGCTAGTAGTCATTCTCCTCAACTCCTGAAGTCATAATTAATTATGGTCTAAGATATAATAATACTAACATTAGCACTAAAGTAGCAACAATAGCAACGATGTTAATTTCCTCAACTAATCATATGATCTAATCTAAGCTTATCAACCCCAGCGATGTCCTCCAGTTTGGCGAAGATAAGCCTGAGAGGCGGCATGAGGGGTGCTTCTTTCCTTAAGTCGATTCAGTGACTCTTCACATTCTCGCAATACCTGATTCTGTATCAAAAGTGATAAGTCGCTGCGAAAATGTGTTTACTTGAATTGCTCTGTGGCAGAACACCGGCACACTTCAAAGCTAGTCCAGGCTCCACCACCTCGGCAGTACCAATTGCAGAGATCATTTCAAGTGCTGAGTCGACGGTTCAACGGCGCGACTGCAACCTTGTCAACATTGCGCACAGTGGCAGCGCCGACTGTGTGTGATTTACGGCACGCTCCAAATGGATGCCTTCCACTCGTCATGCCCGGGTGATGAATTCATGGAAGCCAATCAAATTAAAGTTACGTTTAAATTGCAGCACCCACACATCAACATCCCGCGCTGCCGCTGGTGGTGATGCTGCTGCAGTCTGCCCTTAAATCACTCAAGTGCGCTCACTTTCAGCGCATTTGCACAGTTAACTGTGTGCATGCGTGTTTTCGTCTGCAAGTATGTGTGAGTGTTTATGTGTGTGTGTTGGTTGCTCGGGGATTGAGTGCCACATCCTCACTTACAGCGAAAGTGCTACTTTGTAACTCACTTTGTCGCAATGAATTTTCATTTAATTTTTAGATTAAACTGCAAATTAAATACAAATCCGTCGACGTTGAGCGTGAGCGATGCCCAGAAGAGCAGAAAATAAAATTAAAACGAAAATGTCACGCTTAAGCGCAGTATTTAATTTATTCCATTTGCTTTTTATTCCTCTTGCTATGCTTCCCACTCTTTTCCTGCTACTCGTTTTATTTGCTTTCTAAGTGCTTCTGGAGGACAGTTGCTTAACTACCCAGTGACCAGTGTAGTACTGGCTGAAAATGTTCATTTAACTTTTATTTATTGTTGTAGTATTTTGCCCTTACTTCTCTCTGTCCCCGTCCCCCACCTCCAATTCTCCAGCTCTTCCATTCAGACTACTTCCCATGCACCATGTCACGGATTGCTATCAGAGCTATTGGCTTCCCCGCTGAATTTCTCATTTATGCCGTTGCACAAATGCAAAACACTTCACTCCCTCCTCCTTCATCTCCCTCCATCGCTCTTCCAATCCACTGTTTACTTAGCTATCGCTATCTCCACCTCTTTCTAATAGGATCAATTCAATTACAATTCAGATTACACACAAATCCCCTGCGCGGGTGGAGTTGCCTTTATGCACACTGCCGAATAAAAGTAAAATAGATAAATAAACAAAAATGTAAAAAAAAGAAAATACGGAAAATGAAAATTACAAAAAGGTGGCAGCACTGCAGCTGCTAGCGAGTGCTGTTAGCATGAATCTCTCGTGACATTTGATGAATGGTGCGGTAAGAGGCGCTTCGGCGATATTACGTTGCAAGTACTTCTCACTCCTTGTTGTTGTTTTAGGCATCATCATCAGCAACGGATTGCTGTTCTTGTTGTTGCTGGCGTTGTTGTTGCATTGTTATACGAAAATTTACAATTTTAATTTCTATACTCACACACTTCAATACGAGTATTTCGAGTTGAAAACTGCAATTGACAAACCATTGCTGCGGCACAAAGCTGTCGTCATCATCGTTGTCACCTACCTCCCCTCCCCTTTCCAGGACTCTGCCGGCTGTCTGCTTGCACTTGCCAGCAGTTGGAAATGACTGCAAAATTGATTGAATTTGCTTGAACTTTGTTACCCATTCGCAATTAAGTTGAAATCCTTGGCAAATGAGAAATTGCTGGATTTTGCTGCAATATGGAAATTAAATTCGGAATTGACAAATGGATTAGTTTCCTACTGTGGAATGGTCGGTAAGTATGGTAGTCATAGGAGCCAGCGTAAGGACATGATGGAAAACAAGGTTTAAATTGGAATGCATGCAACAGAAGCTGCCCAGAATGCAGGGGAAGTAGTTGGTTCGCATTTGAGAGATGAATTGAAAGATGGTACATCAAAATCGACCATAGAAACCAGAGTGGAAAAGTGGTGTTGGAAACGATAGAAGCAGTGACGATTTAAATAGAGTGGACATTTAATAAATCGTGTTAGAAGAAGTGTATGTGTCAAAACAGGAGTTAATGAGGAAGATATGTTAAAGAATACTGAAATAAATCAAAAATGAATTTTAAAGATATGCTCAAGAACAAAGAAACGAAATCTCTCTAAAAAACTATAGAGGAAATATGCGTGGAGGTACGTCGAATAAATTTGTAACGAATTTTCGTGCCTGCGTAATACCCGCCGAAATGCCAGGAGTCTTATTCAGATACTTTATAATGGGTATCCTAGGATTTTAGTAGCTGTAGTTTATTTTTAAAAGTAACAGAATAAATAAACTGCAGTAGACAGCGTAGATGTGGAGGTCAATAGTCCCAATATATATATATATATATATATATATATATATATATATATATATATATATATATATATATATATATATATATATATATATATATATATATATATATATATATATATATATATATATATATATATATATTGGGACTATTGACCTCCACATCTACGCTGTCTACTGCAGTTTTCCCCATGCAGATAGTGTTGTTCTTGTAATGGTTTAGTGTGGGTTTTGTTATTGTAATAAATCTCACTCAATCATGCTTTGTATCCCCAAAAAAGGGGACACGCTTTTACAACGGTTTCCTGTCTTTTATAATATCTCGGTGAATGTATTCTAATGAGGCAATAACCAAAAAGAAAATGTGCTAGGTGTCTTTGAATATCTGAGGAAGACGCATAGTGCCCTTGTCATTAGCTTGTTATTGGAGTAATGAAATGATGAATCCGATGAATCTATATATGAAACAGGAAGCTTCTCTCTTCTGCACTGTTTTATCACATTCACTGAAGCACACTACCGAATTAATTGGATTGGATGGGTTTAAAGAGGCAGGATTAGAAACTACAATGAAGTCTTGAAGCAGCAGTCAGAGGAAATGTGTTCCTTGATAAGTAGGCAAGAAAAATGTTTTAGCTGTTTGCCATACTAGACACAAAATAGGGTTAAAATCAGTTCCTTATTTCATAACTTCAGTCTAGAGGGAAAAGCGATTATTTATAAATACGAGTATAAAGAAAATATGGGACAATTGTTGGAATTCTAAAAGCTTTCAAATATCACCAGAAATTTTCAGTCTCGAAAAGCTACGGTGACATATGCTGGGAAGAGGATGAATGCCTTCAAGGTTGCATAATTTTAGCAGACTAAAATTCCTCTGAGTTTTAAAGCCAAGTTCACGAGACAACCGGATTCGCTAAAGATCCTTAGCGTAATGTCAGCCTCCAGAAAACTACTAACAGGACCATTTGCTCCTGAATTCACAAAACTCCATGTTCTTACCTAACCTCCTCACTCAATTTTAAATAGAGCTCTCCTCACTGTCCCAGTTCTACTTGCAGCACAATCTATAATTTTGAATAGTTTTGAATAGTGGCACAAACTGCCCACCTCAACACTGGCGCGATAAGAACACGACAAGCAAATCCTGCTCCAACATCTACACCGCCAACAGCGCCCACGCAGAATTTGCACCAAGTACGAGCACTGCAAAAGTCATCAATTGTGGCGGAAATAGTTACGCATTGCTCCAAACGAAACTTGTTCACTCGAAACTTGTTCGATAGAAATGCTAAAACGAGCGCTAATTGGCAAAAATTTATGACAATTGCTGCTGCAACTTTCATGAGAAAGACACACAAAAAAAAACCAAATAACAAGAGGATGAAGGCAGCGCCTGATGCCAGAATGCTGCTAACTTTTCCCATAACTCAAGACTTGCCATTTTTACGCCAATTAAATCGATAAATTTGCAACAACAACAATTACTCGAGCACTGCATCATGACGTGTGCGTGTGCGGCAGGTAAACGCTCAAGTTTAAACGTGTGCATCAGCGGCAGCGTCGGCGTGGTTGGTGGGGGTGTGCGTCCGTCTGCATGCCGCGATGTTGCGGTGTGTTTTAAAACAAAATCTATGCAATCTATCAAGCGTGCATTTTCTTGGCTCAATGTGTCAGAATTGCCCCCACACCCCACTCCGCCCTAATAAGAAGTTTATGTCTTCCTCTGGAAATATGCATGACTGGGGTCTTTTTTTTTTTTTTTTATCGAGGGGGAAAGCTTTAAGCCAATTAGTCAGTGTGGGACATCAACCCACTAAAACCTCCTCACTGTCGTGGCGGGGAACCCTCCCGGGACCGCATAATGTGATTACGTCGGGAGGCCGTCATGAGCATTATTGCTCAATCGTCTGTAATTGTCAGTCTAAAACCAGTCCGCTGCTGGTTGTCGCTCCTTGGCGAAATTTCTGCTACATTTGCTACCTGCTGTTGACGCAGTAGCCGCTGTCGTTCCCGCTCCTCCTTGCGTAGCGCCACCATTACTTGTTCAGCGAAGGTCGATACCGCGTTCCATTTAGCGGGTGACTCCAGCATTGCAGCCACTATATTTGCTGTGGTCGGTGGTCTGCCCAAGGCAGATCCCAGCTCCTCTCTCCAGGTCCTGAAGCGTGAGCAGTAAAGCATCACGTGCCTAGCGCTCTCGAATTCGCCCGTTCCTTTTTTGACAATAGGGGTCTTCTGTTATTTTGAAGCGGTAGAAATATGCATTGAAGCATCCATGACCGCTGAGTAACTGCGTCATGTAGTAGTTTAGACTACCATGCTTCCTGTTCACCCATTGGGACACCCTGGGAATGAGCTGGAATGTCCATCGTCCCTTCTCGGACTGCTCCCATCTTTTTTGCCACTCTTCGGTGCATCGCCGTCGCTCCTCTAGCCTTCGTTCGGCTGTAGGCCTTACGCCCTGTCGGTCGTACAGTCGCTGCAGCTCCAACGCTCGTAAGTCCAGGGGCATTTTTGCAGCAAGGACGGAAATTGCGTCGTCGGAGACCGTTCGGTAGGCGCAGGTGAGTCTAAGCGCACTTAATCGTTGCGTTGCGCAAGCCTCTCTGAGATGCGTAATTTTTGCTCCTGCCCAGATGGGTGCTGCATAGAGCATCACGGAATCCGTTACCGTCGCCAGAAGTTGTCTTCTTCCCTCACGTGGGCCTCCAATGTGGGCCTCCAATGGTTCCGCGCAAGGGCGCCTTGAATTTTAGAGCCTTTTTTGCTGACCGCTACCAGGTGCTCCTTAAATGACAGTCTTGCGTCAATGTTAACTCCAAGATATTTAATGCTTGGTTGCGACATAATACGGTGATTACCGATGTCCACCACCATCTCCTCTCGCTTTTTCCGCGTGCTTATCAGTACAATCTCAGTTTTTTGAGCAGCCAGTTCCAGGTGCGCTGATTGGAGCCACCTACGCACCCTTGCGATCGCATCATTACACACCACCTGCAAGTGCTCAATATGTTTGGCCACCACTACCAATGCGATATCATCAGCATAACCAATAATATTAACGTTTTCCGGCATATTCAGCTCCAGGATGCCGTTGTACATAGCGTTCCACAGCATGGGCCCTAGTACCGATCCTTGAGGAACCCCGCCGGTTATTTGGTATGCTTTTACGCCCTCCTCTGTCTCGTACAGTAGCACCCTGTTGTCGAGGTAGCTACCTATTATACGCCGCAAATATGTTGGTACTCCAAAAATCTCCAGAGCCTGCATTATATGTCCCCAATTCGCAGAATTGAAGGCATTCTTGACATCTAGAGTGACCACCGCACAGTACATTTTGGCGCCACCCTGCCATCTAATGCCACTCGTCGCATCTCGAGCAATGTCTACTACCGCTCTGATCGCGTCGACTGTAGACCTCCCTTTCCGAAAACCGAATTGTCGGTCGGAGAGCCCTCCTGGACTCTCGAATGTCTCCTGCAGTCTATCACAAATGATACGCTCTAGGATCTTTCCCACTGTATCCAGCATACAAAGTGGACGATAGGAGGATGCCTGATCCGGTGGCTTTCCGGGTTTTAGCAACAGCACAAGCCTCTGCCGTTTCCACGCGTCTGGAAAAATGCCTTCGCTCAGACAGGCGTCATACAGTTTTGCGAACAGTTCTGGTCTCGCTCTTACCGCTGCCTTGAATGCCACATTTGGGACTCCATCCAAACCAGAAGACTTGTTGTCGTCGACCCGTGATATACTCGACAATACCTCATCGACAGTGACTATAGGTCCCCTCTGTACGTCTGGAGTCACGACGGCTCTCGTTTCGCTCTGTGGGGGGAAGAGCGTTACCACTATACGCTGCATCAGCTCTGGGCATGTAGGCTGAGGCGCTCTGGGTCCCTTTACTTTGCGCATGACAGTTTTGTATGCTAGACCCCACGGGTCTTGGTCCGCACTCTCCTGCAACTCTCTGAAGCACTTGTTTTTGCTCTCTGTTATAGCTGCTTTCAGAGTTCTTCTGCGTACCTTGTATACTGCTTGATGTTCCTCGAAATTCGGTGTCGATCGAGATCTTTGCGCCTTACGTCGTGCTTGATGGCAGCTCTTCCGAATCGCAGCAATTTCATCGGTCCACCAGTAAACGGGAGTCCTTGATGTATTGTTGGACCTTCGCGGCATCGCTGCATCACATGCTTCCTTAATGTACTTAGCGATTTCAGCAGCCATGGTGCTTGCAGTTTCGCCTACAATAGACGCTGACTTCCAGATGACTTCAAACGACTCCGCGTCGAACGCCCCCTTTCGCCAGCCAATTTTGTGCGCCTTACGCGTGTACTGCTTTGTTCTACGCTCCATGTCTATTATAATGGCGTTGTGATCGCTGCCCGTGTATATATCACTGACTTTCCAGCTAATTCGACTGGCAGTTGTGTCGTCCGCAAAGGCTAGATCTATGATGGACCTGCCTCTTCCATTGTCGAATGTGTAGTGACCTGGCGCATTCAACAGTACTAATTCAAGAAGCGCGAAGCATTCTTCAACTAAGCGTCCTCTAGCATTTGTGTGGCTACTGCCCCAAGTCCGAGACCACGCGTTGAAGTCGCCTGCAATAATTATTGGGTGTTTGCCTTTCGCTTCTTCCATCAGCGATGTCATCATTTCCCCGAACTGTCTCAGTGTCCAACTTGGAGGAGCGTAGCAGCTGAAGAGGTAAATGTTCTCCAGTTTCACCCAGGTATAACCGCTCTCTCTGGTTTCCATCTTGCTCTGAGGAGTGGTCTCCCCAATGGACCAGATGGCTGCTCTGCCTGTTTCATCCGCGGCCCAGTTTGGGGAATCCTTCCTTGCATATGGTTCCGAAAGTAGCGCCACATCTGCCTTCACTTCATTTTTATATTGCATCAGAAGATCCTGTGCAGCTTCACAATGATTTAGGTTGAGCTGAAGTACTCTCATACCTTCTTCTTTTCCAATGCCTCCTGGTGTCGTGGACATTTCATGCTGCCCGCTGGATGCGCCCCCTTGCACAAAGCGCACTTTGCTTCATTTTGGCAATTCGCAGCCATGTGGCCAGTCTCGCCACACTTTCGGCAGAGTCCAGTTCGATCCGGCTCTTTGCATCCAGCCGCCTTGTGCCCATAGCCCCAGCACTTATAGCAGCGTTGTGGCGTTACGACTTCTGTTAGTCGGCAGCTCGCCCATCCTACCCGCAGATGTTTCAATCCCAGTGCCTTCTTGGCATCCTCCGCCGGTAGGCTTAAAAAGGCCGTCTGTGCACCACCATAGCCTCTTATCAAGCTTTTAATTGCTTCCACATCTGGGCGCCGTATGTTCGCCTGGTCTCGCAGTGCATCGCAGATCTCTTCTTTCGAAGAGATATCCGCGACGAGTCCCTTACACTGTAGCGTCACCATGTGCGTGCGTACGTTCACTGTGGCTGCGTCCTTTACCACGCTTTCAATGGCCGTCTGGTATGTGGCCGCGTTCACTTCTTTGGCTCTCTTCAGCTCTATGAGCAGTTCCCCTTTTTGCGTTCGGCGGATAGTCTTCACAGCGTCATTCAGTGACTTCAGCTGCTCACATTCCTTTACGCTCCGTAAGATGTTGGCGTATGACATCGCTTCATTTTTCGCACTTATAATTATCGCATCTGTTTTTGGTCTAATGGTCCTAGCCGTAGACTGCAATTTCTTCTGCGATTTCTGCACCTTTATCCACTCTGCACTAGTGCTGGGTCGAGGCACTGCCGTAGCCTGTGTTTTTCCCGTCGGCACCTGTTTTGCTGTTGGTGATTTTGACCCTGATTCCGTCAACTTCGTTTTCAGCTTTAGTCCCTGCTGCTGCATTGGTCCACGGCTCTTTTTGGCCGCGGGAGCAATTACAGCGATGCCTTGCCCCTCCGTCGCCTTGGGACTATTGTTATCCTCCCGCAGGCGCTTCGCGGATTGCGCACACTTTGTCCACAGAGAAGGTTGCGTACCTCCGCTGGTCTCCTGTACAGCGTTACCTCTGCACTGCCACTGCCTCTCTGCTTTCTTGTACAGATCTTGTAATGTTTCGACCAGGCTCCTCATAGGCTGGTGAATGGATCTGCGGGGCGGGTTGCCACCCATCATCGAAGCCAGCTTTTCAAGATTCTGGCCCAATAAGGTGAACGGATCGCCCGTGCTCGCCTTACTCATCGTTGGTACATGCTCCATGCATGGGGGTGACGAGCTTGAACGCTCTTGCCCCGCGTCAGGCACCAATCTCTCCGGTGAGCGAGCCATTCTGGAGTTCTTTCCGAATGGGTCTTCGAGAACTGTCTGCTTTTCAAGTACTTTCGTACCTACCTCCTGATTTTTTTGCCCCGAATCAGGCGAACGCTGGACACTCATAATCCGTTCGTTACTATGAGATAAATCCAGAATTTTGCAATTTCTTTTAAACGTTGTTTCCACTCTGTAAATTGCTAAAAAGAGAAAAAAAGGGTGGAAAAGGGAAAAAAAGGGGAAAAGGGAAAAAAGGGGGGAAAAAAAAGCAAAAAGTAAAACACACTAAAAGCGATACTTATCTGTGTTTGGCGCGTTGGCAACACTTTTTTTTTAATTTTTTGGAGTCTCTCTCTCTTTCTGCTTTTCGGCTTTAGTGCACCACACACACACACACCAGTGCACAATTTCCAGCGCTCTCTCAAATTTCGGATAATCCGATTGAGAGGCGGGAAATTGCAGAAACTGCTTAGCGACGCGAAGGCAAATTTAATAAGTTTAAATAAATAAACTTATATTTGCCTAGGCACAAAACTCGCCGTATCTGCAGTGTTCCACCTGCCTAAGCTTCGCCGTTCAGGGGTCTGGTACTTTCGGACCAAGCCACTGCTCAACTGGGCGCTATGCAGGCAGAGATTGCTGCTGTTTTCGCTCTGCCGTGCGGATAAACCGACGCAGAACCAAAACTGCCGCAAATCACTAGCAGAAACAGACAATTAAAATGCCTTATTTTCCTCGAACGCGTCCACAATTTCACTTCACACTTTCACCGGACCGGGGTATGCTCTTTAGCTACCCTTTCCACGATTTCCGCACTGATTTAAAGTCTACCTTAGTAGATTTTTAAAAATATTTCCGACCGAAAAGTTTAAAGCTCCTCTTCGATGACTGGGGTCTGTGGGGGTGTGTGTGTACCGGAAATAGTGTCAGCAAACCAGTGTGAGCTCGAAACACACACGCGAGACAAATTCAGGTAAATACACGGACGCCGCACGCCAAGGACATGCGAGTGTATTAACTCCTGTGTATGCTTGGATGTGTATGTGTATTTTTGGATGTATGTATGTATATATGTATGTATGCGTCTGTATGTGTATCTGTTACTTGCATATCTCTCTTTGTCTTGCAGCCCGCCTGAGTTGGGCATCATTAGAGGAATGAGTTTGCAAAATAAACTGCGTTGCTGCGGGGTAAATGAAGATGAATGAGACGAACAACAAATTTAGGGGAAGAAATGAGAGCAAAATTTAAAGTTGTGTGTGAAAAATTTATTTCACATGTGCTGCAATAACTTTGAAGCAAATTGTGTGTGGGAAGTGGGGCATTAAGCGCGTCAGTCAAGGCCACCAACGTCACCTCAGAGCTTTTTTGGGGCTGGCCCTTATTTCAAATGTAAAACGGTTGATGGAATCTGAAAGTCCTTGGACATGAGTGTAGAAATCTCCAGCTTTAATGTGAGAAAAACTTTACGAGAATTTGATGTTAGAGGACTTTGTGTGTAGTCTGAAGGAAATACTGTATTAAAGATATTGAAAGTGTAACTGGGGTGGATATCTGAAGAGTTGGAAAATGTTTATGGCCAAAGAATCCTGTCTCTACAAGGAATAGGAGGCATCTCTGAAACCATAATGATATAAGGCAACAGTGGAAAACATAAATTGTAAACGAACAGTAACAGGATATAAAATGTATATGTTTCATATACGAGTATAGTCAAATAGCATACCAAACGTGTTAGAGGAAAGTAGTGTACTGAAATAGAACTGGAACCCGGAGGAATTGGATTTGAAGCTCTGAAGCCACAATCTTATATTGGTAAAAATAAATACTAGTGCCAAGTGGGAAAGATCCATTTGAACTAAAAGAGGGAGGAGCTTGGGTAAGCGGCAAACATATTGTTAAGTAATTGTCTCTCTGACTATTTTTATCATGCTCAATACTTGGATTCGTATCGCTGGATTGTATAATAAGCAGCCAATTACTTCTTCAGTTAGAACAATTGGCTTTATTAGTTTTCGTCCAACTTACAATTGGCTTTAATTCTATTTGCTCGCTTCGCATACATCGCCTTCGCTTGCTTCAGTCAGTCAGTTGTTGCACCACAATTTTCTATTTACATCCGCTTCAACTGCCCGTTGCTAACACGATGTCCACTCTGCGACGATCACTGCTTAACTGAGCATTGCTAACCGATGTCCGCTCTGCAGCGATCACTACTCAACTGCCCATTGCTAACACGATATCCACTCTACGATGATTACTACTCAACTGCCCATTGCTCACGATGTTCACTATGCTTGCTGCCACTCTCAAGACTCGGCTATGATCACTTGCACTGCTTGCTGCCAACGATGTTCTTTGCCACTCTCACTGGTTAACTGATCTGCTACCACGATGTTCACTCTCGGCTACGCTCACTTCTGCTGCTACTACGATGTTCTCTTGGTCAGTTTGACTTGTTCACTGATTTCAGTTCGCTTCTCTTTTACTTGCATGAAATTAACGCTTATCCTGAAACTATCAACCAATCATATGGCGTGTTCATTTCGTGACAATATTTATACAGATCCAACGCTTCCTTAAATGTAGTTTATATTAGAGCTGCTTTAGTTTTAATTGTAATATGAGGGCAAAATTTGATACTGCGTGAAAAGTTTGAATAATGATTGGTTTAGAATTTGATCCTGAATCCAATAAAAGAAATCAAGTATTATTATTATCAATTAAGTGGGATTTTTTGCGCCTTCTACTGCAAGGACACTTAAGAGTATAGCACTATTTTGTGATGAAAATGTTTTAATTGCATTTTATCACTGTTCTGACTAAGACATATTTATAAGATATATAATTAAAGAATTCCTGGCCCTTATTTTAGTCTACTCCCATGGTCCTATTCCATCAATTGGTCACCCTACCTCTGACACATATGAACCAAATTAAAAAGAAGACTAGTCGAGTTTTTCACGAGCCAAGAGAGAAAAGCCAACTGAGAACAACTGAGTTTTGGTCATAAATAAAAGGACTCATAAGGACAAAACACATCTAAAGCATTCATGCATCAAACACTGAGTCTGATTTTCAACAAAAGGTTTCTCATAGAAGTGCCCATATAAAGCTTTTGAAATCTCCTCCAGTGTTCCAGAAATTTGTTAATTATTTTAACTTTTTATACAGATAATTTATTTGAAACTTGTACTAAAACTTTGAATCTGTTATAAACAGAAAGTGCTCTGCAAAATTTTCATATTCGAATAGAAGTTATTGAAATATTATATATCACAGTTTCGATAATGTAAATAAAGTAATTTGATAGTCATCCCATGTATTGAGTATAGTCCCATATGCAATCAAAGATCTCGATCAGATTCGACTAGAAAGAACTCAGTTTTTCACATCGATATTATGGGAAATGTACAGGACTGCGATTAACGTGTTTTCAGACGCCTTCACTCGCTTCACTCTTGAAGTTGGTGTGCTTATTTTGTGTATAGGGAATATTCCATACATTTGCACCCAAATTTGCTTTGTTATATATATCGAAACTTAGCTTAGTTATAGTTTCGTTTTATGGAAGGTGGTCCTTACAAAAGGACTGACAACACCGGGCTCTATTTTTATACAATTTCATAGTAAAAATAGCGAGCATGGAATACCTTCTGAGCTATCATGATTATGAAATAAGCTATTTATTCAGGTCTTCCGAGGCCTGACCTTTCCCACTCAACTCCCACAGCCCCACGACTCGCTTGAGAATTGGATGCATACGCGTGCGCTTCTGCTATATGCGTGCGTGTGCGTTATTACAATTCTAATCTAATTCCTGTTTAATGAATTTTACACGCAAATTTGATTAATTGTGTGTGATTAGGGCAGGAAGAATTGCTTATCAGAATTGTTTATAGCATGTGTGGCTCATAAAACGTAATTAGTGTGTGTTGTGCTGCGCCATACAGGGTCAGACGCACTACACTCTGTGAAGAGCAGATTCCACTAAGAAGTTGAAGAAATCTTGGCTATGTCGGATCCAGTTGGAATTTATAGCATATGCAATAAATAAGTCATTAGTCAGGATAAATAAAAATTATCAAAATTACCCAGCCACAGACACACTCTCACCCGCACACACGTCCCCACCCACACCCACACGCTAACCCAGAGCACACAAAAGATAATAAATTGTCATTATGCTAGCGACAATGACGCACATATACAGAGGCACGCACACAAATGGAAATACAAAAACAAATGTCAACAATTGTCGCTGCCAACTTCATACTAATAAATAACATGATTAGACTGTATATATTTATGTGTACGTGTGTGTGCTTTCGTATGTATATACAGGAGCGTGTCAACATAAATAAGATTGTATAAACCCGCACACAAACACAAACTCACATGAGCTCCTACGCACTCGCTCACACATATTCATTAACACAAATGCCTGTCAGGCGGTCGGAAGAAGGTCCATTTGGCACTGCAATGGGGCAATTCGCTCGAGTTGTATGAGAACATTTACAATAATTTGCACGTTGCTGAAGGCACGCACCTGCATGTCCTTTTTGCTCCTTTTCTGTGCTGTTTTTCTGTGTGAGCTGATTATAAGTGTCAGATTGGCCTACACACAGGCAGGGGCACAGTCTCAAAGGCCACATGCAGAAAACAAACAAAATCAACCAACTCCCATGGCAAATATGCACGTGTACACACACTCGTATCCTTCCACCTACACACACGACCCTGAGTTGTATAAATATGCATGTCCTTGACAATGTTTGTACGATTATTTTTCCATTTTATCAGCACTTGTGCAGTTGGTGGTGTTGCTTATTTGTTTTTGCATTAGTATTGACATTTGTATATGTATGCGAACTTTCTGGGCTGGCAGCTGCGCTGATAATGTTGTGCTATAAGCGTCTGTAATCGCTAATCTTAGGCCGAACTAGAGGTCTACACATACTCGTATCTACATATTTATTCTCACTTTGTATGCATTGAATTTCTCCTACCAACTTTTCGTTGTGTTTGGCGCTTTTCGTGGTTAAGGACGTATATTGAAATCGTTTCTTGCGTTCGCTCTTATTCCTTTGTTTACTGATACCACTCTAAGAACACATATTATTAAGGATGCCTTAGCTCTTGACTCATTCCCCAATTATTTTTAAGGCAACGAATTTTTGCAGAATATTTCTACAGAACAACAAAACAGCGTTGAGAAATTTGGATAGCTATTCTGACATTTTCGGAAGCGTTTAGATATGATTTCTGGACCCTTCGGTTAGATTAGGATAGGTTTTCGTGGCAGCCAGCCTACATACCAACTCGCTCAGACCACACTACATCACTCGTGAAACTATTTCGAAGCCCTATTAAAGCACAGATTTTGTTTGACCTTCACGCCGGACACTTCCGTAAGAGAGCTAAATGCATATTTGCCCAAATTAGCACGCTCTGCTTCTAGCTAGAGCCGGGCACATACGGAACAGATATTCCACAGTATCCTACTCCTCCTCATCCCCACAGCTTCTATAGTATTCATGAGAGAATACACCCAGCCTGAGAGCAGGCCTGCGGAATAGCCAATAACCAGTTACACAAGGTCCTTAGAGATATCCTCTCTCAACAGGGCAAGTAAGTCTCTAGGTGAGTTCCTATAAAGTTCCGGCCACATTAGCCTAGACGTTAATTAAGTGCCTTCGTCTGTCCAAGACATATTGGCCTCACGCACGACGCTATCCTGGGCCCTTTCAAGACACTATCATCGTATGTGGAGATAAAATAGCATAAAGGTTGGAAAGCATGGGTATTAGTGAACTAAGAACGTTATGCGTAAGTATGGTGCGGTTACAAAAGACGAATCTAGAGCACCCATTCAGTTCAATTGCGAATTGAAAGCAGCATATATGACACTAAACTAGAAGTATACAATATGCTCTGATTAAGAGGGTCTCCACATAAATGAGCTTAGAGGATTGGATACAAAGTGACTTGATGTACAAAAGAAGTATAGCGAACAATTTTTGAATATATTAATTCGAATTAGTTACAAGGCAGGATCAGGACTGTTATATCACCCCTTTCAAAGAGATGCCATTCACCCAGAATATAAGCAGAATTGAAAATATAAATTAAGTTCAAAAAACCTGCAATATAAATATTGTAAGCGAGGATGGTTTGTGCCGAGCCAAACCAGAATTCAGCTGAATTCCCTAAATTCGAAGCATTGCTCAGGATAAAGTGTGATTCAAAGGAAACGGCGCCACATACCCTACATCGGCCACTATACTAAATTTGTAGAAGGAACAATACAATCATAGAAATATTTCCCGATATTGGCTGCTCAGTTACTGTGATTTGACACCCCTGCATTATCTCCTGTGGGTACGATTTATACTGGTGGACTAGAAATGACGTACGCCCAGGACATCACCGTTACCTGCGATATGAGACTCAAATTATTTTTAAAAAAAGTTCAAGTTAGAACAGTAGAATTCGCTGTGTAAGTGCCGTCCTAGCCGCACTTAAAAGATATCGTGTTTTCTTAGCAAAAGATATCACCTTGAAATATGTTGACATCAGAACACCTCCTTAGATGCACACCATTGTCCAAAGAGAATATAAAACATACAAAATCTCAATATATAATTGCCTGTGAATGTGCCCGTAGATTAGAACATGGGGATTTCTCAAGGAAATTGCGAGCATTAAATAAATTCGTTCCCTTTGTTTTATAAGAACCGATATTCTTGTTTCTGAAGGCCTCAAAAAACGGCCTATGAACGATTATTCCTCAGCTGCATTGGTTCACAACGAAATTCTCCTGACTGAAGATGGCCATCAAAAGTAGCACAGTCACAACTCTGACACCAAAATGTTTCCAAAGATGTTCATTTCTAGTAACTGCTTAAAAATTTATTTGTCACACAACACAACGATTTAAATGCACTCTAATTGCGAATAATTGCGTTGAGTTATCACAACCTTCAGTGGAGAAGGTCGCCACTTAGAGATAGACAGACAGAAAGAGGCAGACTGAAATGTGTAAATAAAGCCACAGGATCTGTGTTCCACACTTCAGTTGGAAGTGTTGCAATGAAGCCTGTGGAAGACTCTGTTGATGGCGCTGGAGCATTTCGTGTGCACAGACTAATCTGGGCTGTGTTCCTTCAACCTAATAAATTCCAGAACTACAGAGTGTTGCGTGTCATATTCGCAAGTTTCCTGCACACCACGGTGACCTTTTGGTACGCCATTCATCTGCTGATTGGACTCTTCCAGAGCAACTCACAGAATGAAGTGTTGGAAAATCTCGCCGTAACTATTCCGGTTGTTGTGTGCTCTCTGAAGACTGTGTGTATTTGGTGGAACTTTGGCAAGGTGCTTCAAGTCGAACAACTCTTCAAGAGATTGGATCGACGCATTTCAGAACCTGACGAGTTGGAGTACTTCAAAAGCCAAGTATTACCTGCAGCGAAGCGCATTGTGTATATATACATTGTTCTCTGCTGCGTAGCCATAGTACTGCTGGAATCATCTGTAATTGTTACTGGAATCATTACTGAGTGGCGGCTTATATATCAGGGCTACTTTCCGTTCGAAGTGTATCATTCAACCTTCAGTTATGCAGTAGCGAATTCTTATCAGCTCTATGGGATCACTGTTATGGGATTCCAGGTTCTTGTTAATGATACTTACACTCCGATGGGATTGGCCATGATAGCGGGTCATGTCCATATACTGCGTATGCGAGTTTCTAAACTTGGTTTTGATGCACAAAAATCTTCCGAGGAGATTAATAAAGAACTAATGGAGTGCATAAGGGTCCACAGGGATTTACTTGAGTAAGTTAAGCTGCAAGCAAAATGAGGCTTTATAGAAGTCGATTTATGTTCACAGATTGAATGATGTATTTCACGAGGTGATATCGTTCTACATGATGGTGCAGATCTTGATCGGTGGAGTCAACATGTGCGTGGTCTTGATAGATCTTATCTATTTTGTGGATGACGTGTTTGTTCTGATATACTATTCCATAATTTGGTCTGCAATATTTCTGGAGGTGTATCCTTGCTGCTACTACGGCAGTTCCTTGGAGACGGAATTTGATGATTTGACTCAATCGATATTTATGTGCAATTGGGTGCCTCAAAGTAGGGAATTTCGGAAGAATCTGCTGATTTTTATGGAACAGTCACTGAAGAAGGTGACATCCGAGGCTGGTTTCGGCATGGTTCACATCAATTTGGATTCTTTCCTACGAGCTGTCAGAGGAGCGTATTCGTTATTTGTGTTTCTTATGCAAACCAAATAAGTTACTATGAGAAATTTTCTTTTAATTCATATCTTATCTTCTTTTAATTCATATATAATTGTGTACTATCCCAGTCCTATTAATATATACAATTCCTAGTATTCAAACATATTACATTGTTGCCAACAAATCAGATTTCAGACAATGGAACAAATTGGGAAAGTTGTATATAGATGTGGCGTATGTGCAATTCTGTGGAATTATTTGTTAAAAAATCCAATGGGGTCGCGACATTATCATATGGCGGGTACACCGAAAGTTAATAGAAAGAGTTTTAATATAAAACTGCGCAGACTGGGAGATCGTTCGAAATTGAAATTTTTTCTGTACGATTAATAACGAACTGAAATAATGTTTTTTGGCGGATTCGATATTTTCAATTATTTTGTAAATACCCAATATCTTCTGGAATTAAATATAACTAAAATGAATAGACCTTGTTTGAAATCCAAATTGTCCTAGGCATTCACAGAAAGAGAAAAGTTTGTAGGTAATGCCAACACGAGCAACGAATAAGTGTAGTATATATTCCATCGGAGACTGAATTTCTGGAGCTTTTTCTATTTTTATTTGAATGCATCATGACAATGTGTTAGAAATTGGATTGTAATTGAAAGTGAAGAGGATTATTTGGGCACAAAGAATCACGGTATTTTCTTCGAGTGGAGATCACAATGACAGGGAAACATTGTTAGGTTAGGTTAGGTTAGGTTGCGAAGGCGTGTGCGGATACGAAGTATCCACACTTCCACTGGGAGATATCTATGTCCATTGTGACAGCCTTCAAAAATGCCAAAAAAGGCATACTCATCCTTAGTCTCGATTTCCGTATTGTAGCGACTCGTTTTCGCCGGGGTAAGCTCGGAGCCAGGAGTCGTTTACAGAAAATCTCTAAAGTATTCAAAATTTATTTACGTGGATTTAATTATTGTATTTATTTATTAATTGTGAAAAATGCTTAACTACGTGTAACAATTATTTTTACTAACTTAAATACGGACACAGTTGAACTCTATGTCCCCCTAAATATCGGTCAAGTTAATTCTACGAGAATGGCGATTCACCACCATAGACTCGTTTAGATTTCGCTTAGTTAATCGGCAGCGTTAGTAAATTTGGGTGTCTAGCAGAGAATCGATTATAAACCATAATCTCCTTTAGATTCCCCTAGCTCTGTAGCGCTTGTCAGTTGGTATAACTCTGTTTAGTACGATGCGTCTGGCCTGCCTGAAAGAAAGAGGCTGAGTTGCTCCTGCTTTTATGCTCCAGATCTTCCAATAGTTGTTGTTGTGCGGGAACTGTAGTTTGTTGTGGCACCTGTCTGCTATCTCGTGTTGTTACATGTTGCTACAGTTTCCCGCATTGTTCTTCTTCTTTGAATTTGACCTTGGGCCACCTTCACCACATTGTTGTTGTTTTCTCCTTGGACCACCTTCAATGTTGTGTTGTTGTTGTGATGATTCACCTTGTTGCTGTTCCTTGTCTTGTTTGTTGTTGTTGTTATTTGTCCTTCGGCCACCTTCAGCACTTTGTTGATATTTTATATCGATGGCATAAAATATTTACAAATATTAAATATTGGATATTTAATTCTGCTTCTCCTCTTTATGCTTTGTCCCGCCTTTTGGTGTGCTGAGCGATCGGTCTGTCGTGTTCCACTTTGTGCTTTGCCTTCGTTTTTGGGTGTTGTTAGTGGGCTATTTTCCGAAGTGTTGCAGTCGCCAACTTCTGTCGCGATCTCTTGTAAATTCATATCAGTGCGTTGGGCACTATGGTTGTACTTTCATATTATTTTAACTGTGGTCAGCCGGTTGCACAATTGTTTGTGTAGTATTCTCCTGTGTTATCTTCCGTTGTTGACTTCGTTGCATGTTTTTCGTCGCTTCCTTTCCGATGTGTACACTGTTCTCGTCAGATGGGTTTGTTAATTTCCATATGCTGCGCTGCCACCTGGCGCATAGATTGGTTTCAGCTCGCTAATATGCGCTGTCTTTGTCTCCTTGCTTCCCTCGCGTTTCATCTTGACAATGACTGGGGAGGTGAAGGTGTCTATCCGGTATGGCCCATCGTAGCGTGGGTTCAACTTGGCGGCGAAGTGATCAATGGCTTTGGACAAATGGTGCTGTTTTGCTAACACCAATTGTCCAACTTCTGGTTTCCAGGGCCTTCGTCGTAAGTTATAATGACGCCAATGATCTTGAGCCGCTCGCTCCAGATTCCTTGTCACTAATGTGTATGCTTCCTTGAGTACTTCCACTCTTTCGTTGGGTGTTTGTTTCCATTGACCTGTTCCTGGGGTGGTTTCATCATACAACGCTCCTGGGCGTCGTGGCTCCCGTCCTTGTATTAGGAACGCGGGACTATAGCCAGTGGTCTCTGATACGCTGGTATTGATGGCCGGGGTTAATTCCGGCAATAGGTCATTCCACTTTTGTTGCTGTTTACCGGCGCATTGGGCGATCATTGTCTTGACTGTGCGGTTGGCGCGTTCGGTGGCATTTTCCTGTGGTGTGTAGGTTGCGGTAAACTGGTGCTTGATACCGTAGTCTTCGACAAAGCGCTGAAAGGACTTGCTTGTGAGCTGCGAACCATTGTCCGTCACTAAGACCTTTGGGACTCCGAAACGGGCTAAGATGCGCTCCCGAAAGGCCGTTGTAGAGTCTCGGTGGTGGCCTTCCGAAGAGGCGCCATCTCTGTCCATTTTGAAAACTTATCATGGAAAACTAGTACCATTGTGTTTCCATGCTTCGAGCGGGGTAGGGGCCCAACAAAATCCGCGCACAATATGGCCCACGGCTCCAGGGGTATTTGCGTCAGCATTTCCCCAGCAGGTTGTTGTTTGCCTGGGCTTGTACTTCTGGCATAGTGTACACTGACGAACGTAGCGACTGGTGTCCCGGAACAGTCCTGGCCAGTAATACCTGTTTGCAACTCGGGCTATCGTTTTCCGGATGCCTAGGTGTCCTGCGGTTGGCGCGTCGTGGTTCTCTTGTAAAATGCGTACCCTTAGAGGCCTAGGCACGCATAGCGTCCATGGTGTACAGTCCTCATCACCCGTGCGATTTGGTATATGGCGATACAGCTGCCCGTTTTCCAATGTGTAGTCGGAGAATTTAGCCGGGTTGGCAAGTACTTCTCCTTTCCGCTTGAGCCACCACTTGCTATTTTGCTCTGCTTGGTCCTCCACGGTGACAGTGCATGCAGCTTCGACCGGTTGCCTTGATAGTGCGTCCGCTAGTACATTTAGTTTCAACTCGCGATACTGTATCTCGAATGAATGCTGCTGGAGTTCTGGCGCCCATCGTGCTATGCGTCCTGAAGGGCTCACTATGGAATTTAGCCACTTCAGCGATAGGTGGTCGGTGATCACGGTAAAGTGGTAGCCCTCCAGATATGGCCGCATTTTACGGATGCCCCATATTATGGCTAGACACTCCTTCTTAGTTGGGGAGTAGTTTAGCTCAGCTCCATTCAGGCCGCCCCATCCGCCCCCTCGATCTCCTACGTAAGCACGACTGCCAACCAGTAGTCACTGGCGTCGGTCTGGAGCGCGAACTTTTGATTAAAGTCTGGGCAGGCGAGGATCGGAGCTTCCGTCAATCGTTGTTTCAGTAATTCAAACGGCTCCTGCTGTTCGGTACTCCATCGGAAATATTTTCCTTTCTTTAGCAGCGCCGTTACAGGGTGTACTGTTTTTGCAAAGTCGGGTACAAAATGGTACCACGATGCGATGCCCAAGCAGCGGCGTAGCTGTCGTATGTTCTCTGGTGGTTGCAGCTTCCGTATGGCAGCTTTTTTCTGGGTCAGTATGTATTCCCTTGTCGCTGACCACGTGTCCCAGATATTTTAGCTCCATCCGAAAGAATGCATACTTCTCTAGATTTAGTTTTAAATTTGCCTCCCTCAACCATCGGAACACCTCTTGTAGGTTTCTCATGTGTTCTTCAAGGTCTCTCCCTGTGACAATAATGTCATCAAGGTAGGCAAACGCGTGTGGCTCCATGTCGTGGCCAATAACTTGGTCCAGTGCTCTTTGAAACGTTGCTAGTGCGGAGTGTAGCCCGAAAGGCATAACACGCCACTGGAAGAGGCCTCTGCTGGGTACCTTTAATGCGATATACTGCTTGCTGTGCTCCTCCATTGGTATCTGCCAATACCCGTTCTTCAGATCGAGACTACTGAGGTATTTAGCCTCACGCAGTCGGTCTAAGATGTGGTGGATTCGCGGCAGTGGGCATGCGTCGGGTATGGACCTGGCGTTGAGTTGCCGATAGTCGATGCACAGACGCCATTTCCCCATCCCGTTTCCTTACTAGCACAATCGGTGCGCGGTGAGGGTTATGCGAGGGTTCGATACAGCCTTTAGCTATCAAGTCGTCCACTTCCGCGCCAATGATTTCTTGCTGCGCTGGATTTCTCGGCTAGTATCGTTGTTTGATGGGTCAATCATCGCGCATCACTATCTTGTGGCTTGTGAGATTGGTCACGTTTGGCCCGTCTGTGAATTTAGCTCTGTGGCTAGAAACAGTTTTATCTTTGATTCGTCCGTAGCGGCTTCTTGTCGCAGTAAGTCGTCGGTGGAGTCCGGCGTGCTAAGTAGCTCCAGCTGACATACCTTTCCTCCAAGTTTGACACACGTCACAAACGCTTGAGTAAAATCTCTTGTTCGCCCATCCGTCAAGTTCCGGCCACATTAGCCTAGACGTTAATTAAGTGCCTTCGTCTGTCCAAGACATATTGGCTTCACGCACGACGCTCTCCTGGACCCTTTCAGGATACTATCGTCGTATGTGGAGATAACATAGCATAATCGTTGGAAAGCATGGGTATTAATGGACAAAGAACTAAGAATGTTGTGGTAAGTTTGGTGCGGTTACAAAAGACGATCTACAGAAGCCATGCAGTTCAGTGGCGAATTGAAAGCAGAATATATGACACTAAACTAGAAGTATACAATATGCTCTGATTAAGAGGGTCTCCACATAAATGAGCTTAGAGGATTGGATACAAAGTGACTTGATGTACAAAAGAAGTATAGCGAACAATTTTTTAATATATTACTTCGAATTAGTTACAAGGCAGGATCAGGACTGTTATATCACCCCTTACAATGAGATGCCATTCACCTAAAATATAAGCAGCATTGAAAATATATATTAAGCTCAAAAAACCTGCAATATATATATTGTAAGCGAGGATGGTTTGTGCCGAGCCAAACCAGAATTCAGCTGAATTCCCTAAATTCGAAGCATTGCTCAGGATAAAGTGTGATTCAAAGGAAACGGCGCCACATACCCTACATCGGCCACTATACTAAATTTGTAGAAGGAACAATACAATCATAGAAATATTTCCCGATATTGGCTGCTCAGTTACTGTGATTTGACACCCCTGCATTATCTCCTGTGGGTACGATTTATACTGGTGGACTAGAAATGACGTACGCCCAGGACATCACCGTTACCTGCGATATGAGACTCAAATTATTTTTAAAAAAAGTTCAAGTTAGAACAGTAGAATTCGCTGTGTAAGTGCCGTCCTAGCCGCACTTAAAAGATATCGTGTTTTCTTAGCAAAAGATATCACCTTGAAATATGTTGACATCAGAACACCTCCTTAGATGCACACCATTGTCCAAAGAGAATATAAAACATACAAAATCTCAATATATAATTGCCTGTGAATGTGCCCGTAGATTAGAACATGGGGATTTCTCAAGGAAATTGCGAGCATTAAATAAATTCGTTCCCTTTGTTTTATAAGAACCGATATTCTTGTTTCTGAAGGCCTCAAAAAACGGCCTATGAACGATTATTCTTCAGCTGCATTGGTTCACATCGAAATTCTCCTGACTGAAGATGGCCATCAAAAGTAGCACAGTCACAACTCTGACACCAAAATGTTTCCAAAGATGTTCATTTCTAGTAACTGCTTAAAAATTTATTTTACACACAACACAACGATTTAAATGCACTCTAATTGCGTATAATTGCGTTGAGTTATCACAACCATCAGTGGAGAAGGTCGCCATTTAGAGACAGACAGACAGTAAGAGGCAGACAGAAATGTGTAAATAAAACCACAGGATCTGTGTTCCACACTTCAGTTGGAAGTGTTGCAATGAAGCCTGTGGAAGACTCTGTTGACGGCGCTGGAGCATTTCGTGTGCACAGACTAATCTGGGCTGTGTTCCTTCAACCTAATAAATTCCAGAACTACAGAGTGTTGCGTGTCATATTCGCAAGTTTCCTGCACACCACGGTGACCTTTTGGTACGCCATTCATCTGCTGATTGGACTCTTCCAGAGCAACTCACAGAATGAAGTGTTGGAAAATCTCGCCGTAACTATTCCGGTTGTTGTGTGCTCTCTGAAAACTGTGTGTATTTGGTGGAACTTTGGCAAGGTGCTTCAAGTCGAACAACTCTTCAAGAGATTGGATCGACGCATTTCAGAACCAGACGAGTTGGAGTACTTCAAAAGCCAAGTATTACCTGCAGCGAAGCGCATTGTGTATATATACATTGTTCTCATCTGCGTAGGGATAGTACTGCTGGAATCGTCAGTTATTGTTACTGGAATTATTACTGAGTGGCGGCTTATATATCAGGGCTACTTTCCGTTCGAAGTGTATCATTCAACCTTCAGTTATGCAGTAGCGAATTCTTATCAGCTCTATGGGATCACTGTTATGGGATTCCATGTTCTTGTTAATGATACTTTCACTCCGATGGGATTGGCCATGATAGCGGGTCATGTCCATGTACTGCGTATGCGAGTTTCTAAACTTGGTTTTGATGCACAAAAATCTTCCGAGGAGATTGATAAAGAACTAATGGACTGCATAAGGGTCCACAGGGATTTACTTAAGTAAGGCAAATTTTAAGTAAAAATAAAATTTTATAGAAACCAATTCATGTTCACAGATTGAATGATGTATTTCACGAGGTGATATCGTTCTACATGATGGTGCAGATCTTGATCGGTGGAGTCAACATGTGCGTGGTCTTGATAGATCTTATCTATTTTGTGGATGACATGTTTGTTCTGATATACTATTCCATACTTTGGTCTGCACTATTTCTGGAAGTGTATCCTTGCTGCTACTACGGCAGTTCATTGG
Source organism: Clusia tigrina (assembly GCA_920105625.2). Taxonomy (NCBI): domain Eukaryota; kingdom Metazoa; phylum Arthropoda; class Insecta; order Diptera; family Clusiidae; genus Clusia; species Clusia tigrina. The sequence continues at coordinate 24,075,975 of OV050031.1, read as the reverse complement.
AGACGGAATTTGATGATTTGACTCAATCAATATTTATGTGCAATTGGGTGCCTCAAAGTAGGGAATTTCGGAAGAATCTGCTGATTTTTATGGAACAGTCACTGAAGAAGGTGACATCCGAGGCTGGTTTCGGCATGGTTCACATCAATTTGGATTCTTTCCTACGAGCTGTCAGAGGAGCGTATTCGTTATTTGTGTTTCTTATGCAAACCAAATAAGTTACTATGAGAAATTTTATTTTATATCATATCTATATAATTTCTTTTGTGTACTATCCCAGTCCTATTAATATATACAATTCCTAGTATTCAAACATATTACATTGTTGCCAACAAATCAGATTTCAGACAATGGAACAAATTGGGAAAGTTGTATATAGATGTGGCGTATGTGCAATTCTGTGGAATTATTTGTTAAAAAATCCAATGGGGTCGCGACATTATCATATGGCGGGTACACCGAAAGTTAATAGAAAGAGTTTTAATATAAAACTGCGCAGACTGGGAGATCGTTCGAAATTGAAATTTTTTTCTGTACGATTAATAACGAACTGAAATAATGTTTTTTGGCGGATTCGATATTTTCAATTATTTTGTAAATACCCAATATCTTCTGGAATTAAATATAACTAAAATTAATAGACCTTATTTGAGATCCAAATGGTCCTAGGCATTCACAGAAAGAGAAACGTTTGAAGGTAACGCTCACACGGGCAACGAATAGATCTAGTATATATTCCATCGGAGACTGGATTTCTTGAGTCTATTCTACTGCACCATGACAAGGTGATCTAAACGGAAATGTTATTGAAAGTGAAGTGGATTATTTGTGAAGTGGAACTTTTGCTCCGAAATACAGTTACTGTCTTCCTTCCTGTCCCTCTTAAAAACTTAACGTTCCCGACCTATGGATAATAAAACAAGTGGAATGATTTCTCCCACGTGAAAACTATTATAATAACATAACTCAGACTTGGTTGGACGAACTCATCTGGGCCGGACTTCAATTGACTCTACAGACTTCGTCAATATTGGTTATTTGGGGAGGTCAGAAATACCACTTTCCTGCCACAGAACTCAGCGCGATACGCGTTTTCCAAGCTTTGCTAATCATTTCAGTTATGATACGATCTATCAGATATGAATCCCGAAATGCTGAGAGATGACTAACTGAGGTAGGTAGGTAAAATGGCTGGTCAATTAGCAATAGTGCCATTTGGTTGTCATGTCCTCGCGAGCCTTAAGAAAATGGTACTATACTTTTGTACATTTACAAGCATCCGGAGTTGCTGACAAATTTGAATAGGTCTGAAAGTTCTAAGCTAGACTCTCCAGAAAAGAACTTCCGATCATATGAGTCTCAAGTGAGCGAGGGCTGGGCAATTACAAAGAATGTGTACGACTACTTTTTTCTCCTGAGGGTTTTTACAGCTCCTGCAATGAGCATTGAACGGAATGCCCATCTTTTCAGCGAGGGTGCCAATAGTCCAATGACCTGTGTAGACAGCTACAAGGTTGCTAATTTTATGTGTTGGTTTATTGAGAAGGTGGTTAGTTCTTTTTGCACTGTAATCAGGCGACATCATTCTACAAATGGCACATATCGCAGTGTTTTTCCACCTTTCGCCAGCCTTGCGGAGGAAGTGATAATAAATATTTGCCTTAACAACAGTTAGGAGGACGCCGACATTCATAATGAGAATATTTGATCGGTTTCCTATGAGCCTCTTCGTGCTAGCTCATTAGCCCTCTCGTTGCTCTCAATGTTCCTGTGTCCCGGAACACAGACAAGGGATATTATACTATTTCCTGATAATGATTTAAATTCCTCCTAGCAGAGGCCGACCAACTTAGAGTTGGTAAAAGGTGACGCTATCGCCTTTATTGCCGCCTGGCTGTCGGAGCAAATGGATATGTTTTTGGCCAGCTTGTGCCCCTGCAACGCCCTGCATGCCTGCCAAATTGCAGAGGCTTCTGCTTGAAAGACACTTGATGTCGATGCCAATTTGAAGGAGAGCAGAAAAACGGACTGAGAGTAGAAACATTCTTTTAAGCCAGAAATTCAACTTTGAACTTCTTTTTAAATTCATTTATTAATTTTTTTAAATTCTTCTCCTTGAAATTGTGGCGATCCCATCCCATCCATAATAAAACAAAATTCCCCGGAATCGGAATAGATTTCCTTATGATGCAAAGTAGGATACAATGATTCTTATGCAATTATAATACCTATGATCTATGTCTTGATTCAATGATCTCATCTGAAACGGAACTCAAGTGGCTTTAGATACATGAAGACGATTTCTGATTTGAGATTGTAACGGAAGATCAATTACCACCTTCATCACAAGTTTCTCGGCCCTTTCAAGAGTCTTCCTAAGCACTTTCGAAATGATTATTATGTGGGAATCTATCATTTGGGAGGAAGATTTATAGTGAATCATTCTTTTACACCAGAATTGAACATTGTACTTAAGACTAAAAAGATTTCTAATATCAAAAATTGTTTTAAATTTATTTATTAATGTTTTTTTAAATTTAGAGTTAGCAAAAATGTTTAACACTTACACATTTACTTAATTTATACACAAACAAACATTAAATTTCTTTCCAGAATAATCAAAGAGAGTAGAAAATTTATAGTTAAGAGTGAAGTGAGAGTATCATCTTATCATGTTTTTGCTCTTGGCAAAACTTCGAAAAAATATTCAAACAGGAGACAGCTATAATTACAAGATACTAGAGACAAAAGAAGGGAACACGACAAAGCAGAGAGGCACACATCGCGTTTACATGTGACGCGTGTTGCCGAAGCCGCCATGGCCCGACTGTGTGGCGCCCTTGTTGAAGCCCATTTGCAGATTGAGTTCGCCTTGGTTGGCGCGCAACTGTGCTTCGGTGAATTCACGTTCATTCTTGTCGGCCATTTTGGGGCCCAAGGCAGGACCGTTATATTCGGGATGCTTTTGTGTCTGTAGAGAAATGAGAATTATTTGTTTTGTCTGACATTTGTGTAAGATATTTGATCCTACAATGCGGCCGAGTGAGTACAGGCACAGAGTCACTTGGGCAATATTGCGACGCTCGAAGAGATCCGCGGTCTGGAAAATCTCCTCTTCGGGGACGCCGTACTTCTTGATGCCAGCTTGGAAGCGCTGAATGTTCTCCATCAGTTGGAAGTTGGTGCCACGCTCTTGGATCTTTTTCACCGATCCGGGCGCCAGTTTGTTGATGAGTTTGCACAGAACAATACCATCCTTAAGGATGTCCTCATATTGACCGGCCGGTGCCTTCTCTCCGAGAACATCGAAAATCCAGGTGAGAACCTCTGCTTCTTGTTCCTTGTTGCGTGGCTGTGGAGAAAAGGTGAGAAAATTTAAAATTAAAATGGGTTTGAACATATTTTATGAAAATGGGTTTTTTTAAATCTTAACTCAGCAGAATTTGACTGAGTTTTCAACAGATTTCCAATATCTACGAGCTATTGTGGAACAATGAATGGTTCCAACATAATGTTCTAATAATATAATTATGAATATGGTGGTAAGGAGAACGAAGCTGAAATTTATTGGAGTACCATGAAACGTTTGGGATTATCTTTAATCTATCAATCAAAGAAAACTGACACAGTAGTTGCTGAAGTGGTGATTCTCAAGCATAAGGTGGGAATATGGGACTTCAATGCAGTTAGCGTCCCTTAGAATCAGTCACAAAACACACTCTTACACAACCACTGTATCACAATGGGCACCACTCAAGAAACCAAACAAGAGGAAACTAGGTTAGATTAGGTTATCGTGGCAGCCGCTCTACAGACCAACTACCTCAGACAACCAAGGGTCCATTGTTATACCACCGTGTAACAACGCACTTCTGATTTACTCGTCAAACTATTTCGAAGCCCTAATAAAGCGCAGGATTTGTTTGGCCTTCTGTAAGAGGAAACTAAATACTGCAAAGCATGTCCAGATCCTTGCATCTGGAATTATCAGTTAGACTATATGACAAGGAACAATTTGAAATTATCACTAAGAATTTATGCCTAGGAAGTTTATGGTTTTATCACTATGAATGTTTGCCAAAGAGCTCTAAAAGAATCCTTCGGGATGTAGTACAACTCCCTGGTGAAAACTTTGAGAATAAGTTCCAGAATGTCTCTACAGATTTATTTACAAATTATTCAAGAATTTTTTAAGGCTCTCGGAGTAAGAGAAAGCAAAAGAGTCATGAATGAAAGGGACTTAAAGTCGAAAGACATAACTGGACATTTGCCGAGAAACTATGTCCATATGTTAAGTATGCAAGTCTTAATTTTCAATAATTGTAAGTAATATTACGGGGAATAGCAGCAAAAGGAGCTGGAAACATTAAATAACCTTGCGAACTTAATAAAGTATACCATATTTGGGATATAGAGACATGAACAAAAACAAAGTTCTGAATGTGGCGGAATAGAGAGTAAAATAACTTTTTGCGAATAACGTCCATTATGGTTAAATAAGGAAAGCTCATATGGAGAATGTTGGTAGATTGCTCTAAAACCTTCAATCGTGTACAGGCAGGTGCAATTGGAATCAGGTGGTAATATCGCACTTAACTTTGAGTAGCATATCCTATCGTCAACAGGTGAACTTCACCCAATAAAGTAAGCCTTAGTAAACACTAGCAAAGAAGGCTCAAGTCGAGTTGAATGAATGAATGAATGAATGAAATAAAGAGCGAAATGTACCTCGACCAATTTGATCTATTGTACTCCTCCTGCATGTACCTATTAAAGGTCTCCTATTAGTCCAACAGTTCTAAGGAAACTTACACTGAGTTCGGGGTCATTGCTCTAATGTATCTGCCCTCGGGCCAGTAATGCCCCAGATATTTCTTCCTACTGCGATCTATGGCTTTACAGTTCATTAGAAGGTGCTCTGGTGTTTCTTCTGCATTCGTGCAGAACCTACACGTGATTTACGTGAGAGTCCCAGTTTCATAAGGTGGCTTCTTAAACGACAGTGGCCTGTGAGGTAACCTGTCACAGTTTTTAAATTGTTTTTGCTTAACTGTAGACATAAAGCTGAACATTTTCAGTTGTAGTCCCCAATCATGAGCTTGGATTGTTTAAGTTTTGCAGTGAGGCCCAGTAGCGTGATCTGGATTTTTCCTCCTGTCTTAATTTATATATTATGCTATTTGCCCCTATGCCAAAGAAAGGTTCAGGCCCAAGAAAAGTTGTGGCTGCCCCTTTCCTGGCAAGTCTATCCGCTTTTTCATCTCCAGGGATCCCAGTGTGTCCTGGGACCAATATTATGGAGAGTTTATTGAGGCTTCCTAGCTTATTTAAAAGCTCTACGCATTCCCATATGAGTTTAGAGTGAATCTCGTATGAATTGAGTGCTTTTATAGTTTCTTGGCTGTCAGACATGATAGCAATGTCTTGTCCCACAATGTTACGTCGGAGGTTAAAGACAACACATAGGTGAATTGCATGTATCTCTGCCTGGAATATGCTGGCTGATTTCCCCATTGTTACGGAGTAGTTGACCCTCGGCCCAAATATGCCGCCTCCAATCCCTTCGTCGCTTTTTGAACCACCTGTGAACCACTTGATAGTATGATCTTTTAGGATATCTTCAAGTGATTCAGGTTTCCATTCCTTCTGGTTCTCAAGCACAACTGTGAAGCGTTTCTCAAAGTTATACCTTTTGTTCATATCGTCTCTAGGTAGGTCCGCGAGGGGTATAGTGGCAACGATGCTGTCTCGTTGTTTATTACTACAAATTTTCTCGCGGCCAGCACCTTCCTTGACGATTCGAGTTAATCCTCGAAATCCTTTTTATCCTATACTTTATCTATTACAGTACGTCCAAGTTCAACCTCGAAATCTTTTTTAACCTATACTTTATCTATTCCAGTACGTCCACTTAGGGGTGCTAACAAATAGAACACCTGCACAGAAATTGGATTTTATTTTTGTTGTACCTTTTTAAGGATTAAGAGTGAAACTGTATAAAATAATGCAATTAAGACAAACATTACTCTAATCTCAGAAAGTCAGGCCTCTTGGTAAGTAAGTGACTAACTTTTAATACATCTATTTTAAGGATATTTCAGAAAGTCAAGTCTCTTGGTAAGTAGGAGACAACAATCTTCATTACATCTATTTTATGGATATATCAGGAAGTCAGGTCTTTTAGTAAGTAGGAGACTACACTTTTCATCCCATCTATTTTAGGTATATATCACACAGGAAATCCCTCAACTATATGGCAAACAAGAATATGGTGAAAGTTATTTAATTCCAAGGCATCTGATGACAACGAAGAATCAGACAATAGAAGCATAACGAAGCACTGAGGAGACCTTACTAAATAAAAGCATGCTTTATGGATTAAATAAAGTATTTCTATATGTAATAGAAATTAAAATTGGAATGATACAAGAACCAAGAAAGGGGACTGTAGGCTCTTAAAGAAAAATTTATCATTCAACAGGAAAAGATACCAAAAATGACTGAATAAACCAGAAGTCAAAACCAACCAACAAACAAAAAATGTAGCTACTTATGACAAATCAAGCGAGTGTGTTCTGGAATACGAAGCAAAAATTATGAAGTATGTTCATCGTGGCCACATGCGCAGCCTTCTCCTGAATAATTACATGCTTTCATGCTTTGTATGAGGTTAAAAAATCTACTCAAGCCTTCTGGCGAACGTCCTTTTGATTACTTGACCACTTACGAATACAAATATATACGTATTATTTATTATTATTGACAGGCTAAAAGAACACCGCGACCTAAAAGATCTATTGTGCAGCCTCGTACCCAACTAAAACAGTCCTAGACTGTTTATAAATCTCGTAACTGCTGTGGGCTTATATATATACGTATAAATCGAAGGAAGAGCTCCGAATATATAAAAAGGAAAAACACAAGAATAAAGGAGATTTGCAGTAACAGGGCTTTCAAACTGAGGTTTATCCTAGTTACGATTGAATTAGGAAGCTATATTACCACCTTCCTCAAAACCACATAAACATATTTGATCTTATTCATACAAATTATTAATTACATTTCGAACATGCTCGGCCACCCAATTAAGCAAATCGCTTTAATTTGAAGCACCTGTCCGCGAGTCTAATAGAAATATAATAAGTCTGCATTCCCCCTCTAAATGCACCTGCGTGTCAAGTGCCAAGTGCGGCCAACAGTCTCGAAGCTACGAATATCTGAAAATCTTGACCTAAACCTAAATTTTTGCGAAATACCTCCCTAATTGAAATAACAAACCTTAATTGAAAATTATTACTGCAACATAGTTGCCAAATTGCTTGCACGCTGCCAACAGAGTACGAGGAATGAGAGGGAAACTGTCGCGTCACACTTCAATTGGATGCCAGCGAGTGTCCACGACAATGTGCTGCTCATTAAAACTGTTGGCACACGGCTACGCGACACTGAACACAGGACCGCTGTAACCGTTGAAAATAGAAAGAAAAAATGCAAATGAAACTGAAATCAAAAAGAATGCTCGAACATTTTTCTCATAATTGTGGGGAATTTTTCATATTTGCTCCTTGGCAGACCAATCAAATGCAAATGAATTGCCAATTGAACAGTTTTTGATTGCCAAGAGGCAAACTTTAAAATACTCGTATTAAAAAATCATTAAGGAAAAATATAACAAACAACAAATTAGTTGATTTTTTATAAACAAAATTCTTTTATTAGCCAGGCACCCTTCTGACTCTCCGAAAAGCAGGCCTCGCTGACCGCGGCTGTTGCTATAAAAATCAAAATTAATTAATTGAAAAATTAATTTCGCCCTCTCCCACAACAGCCGCCTTCCCCTTGCGGCTATTACTCGTATTTTGTAGAGCGTTTTATTATGGACGCTGGCATGGTAATTAATGTACTTGTGCGGGGGACGGGGTCAGAGGGGAGCAATTATTAAACATTCTGTCTCAAGTGTACAAACAAAGTATTTATCTGGCATGGAGCCAGCGCCAGTCCCTTGCCAATTTTTTTGCCTACCCACCCGACCCGAAGCGCACCACCCCAAACCACATACTCGTACGTGTGCGTGCTGATGTGCGTGTGCGTTACATAATCGTACGCGTAAACAATTCGCTTTTGTTTTTGTTTTGGTTCTTTATAGACGCATTTTTGTCGGCGTTGCTCTTTCCATTTATTTACCAATCCCGCACGCCCGCCTGCACGCCCTTCAACTTTGTTTCAAGTGTAAATTTGAGATTAAACTGGTTGACCTTAGGCGCTGGCTGGATTTATTTCTTGGTGTGCAATCTTTCATTGTATTTTGCTGGGATTTTGTGAGTTGGGGCGTTGTGTGATTTCCACAGAAAAGGCGCTGACGCCATTTGTTTATTGTGATATGTGCGGCATAGTTTATGGAACTTTTCCATAGTCGTATGATTTATCGTGTTTTCTATCGATCAAATATCTCGCCAGCTTATTTCGGCAGGGCATGAATTTGTAAGCGCAACAATGAGCGCTTGTCTCAGGAACGCCCCATAGTCTGCGTGTTGTAATCGCAGTTCTGTCAGACTCGAGTTTTTCGATACATAGTTTTGTGGTGTTGTTTACACTGGTTTTTATTTATTCACATTTCTCTCTTTTTCAAGGTTGTGATAAAACTCCGTTTCTATTGAAGCTCATTCTTAAGTTACACTGAAAGGAGGGAGAGTGGTTAGGTAGGTAAGTAGGTAGATAAGGCGGCACTTAGGCCATCATTGATCCCTTGTAATGCCGCATTAGGCATCAGGTCCCATTCCTTTCAAAGGTCCAGCCATTTGGATCTTTAAATGAAGCAGTTGATGGAGCTACTCTTTTCATTTGAGATATCTCCCAAACAGTCTAGAAAGCAGTCGCCTAGGAAAGTACGCCTCCTTCCGGACAACGCTGGGCACGTGGATAACAGGTGTACAATGGACTCTCCCTCCTCCTCGTCCTTGCAACTCCTGCAGAAGTCGTTAGAGGCAACTAAGTGGTGAGTGGTTAAGACGCCAGAAAATCTTTTAATAATGGACTTGAAACATAGTGAAGTACAACAAACACAGCGAACATTAGCAATATTACTCAATCCTCTCTAAAACGGCGTTAAAAGAAGGGGTAACAGAAGTGGTTGAAAGTGCAGGTCTAGGTTGTTGTCTGAAACCAAACCAAGCAAGACATATGGCGCATAATGCTCTGCCAACTGTTTTGCTTGGTATGTGGTCACTTCGAGATCTCTGCTCCATGTCAGGTTTAATTGTTATGAGTATATAGTTGTTTATAATATATAGATATTTATATATAATAAATTTGGTTCCGTTGTTTCTGGAAGAACAAAGTATTCCATAGCACTCAGTTAATCATACTATTGTGTATTTTCTAATATTGTATGGGTTCATTTGAATAAATGTTTAAAAGGATCCTGTTATTATTAAAATAAGTTAGAAATACTCTGGAAAGTAACTATGAATTAGCTCACTTTTAGAGGCATTAAGATGGAGATACGCAAGCTGATTAGTTAAGGAAACTTATTGGACGTTTTATTCAATTCAAAAAATCCAAGTGGAGGACTGCTCCACTGTGTCTCGATTGTACCTACTCAAGTCTTCTTCAATACTTCTAGCAATACCTTTAATATGAAGGTTAGTTTCAACGCCACCACTGCGGCAGATATCGATCGGTTCAGTTGAGATGGTTTTTAAAAGCTGTATGTACAAATGTATTACCTCTATAACAAAAGACTGCAAGATTGGGAAGCTAGGAATGGAACAAAAGACTGAGGAAAATCTATTCTAGTGTCAACTCTGTGTTCACACCAGAAGCTGAGCAAGTACCGAAGATGTGATTGAGTCATCATTGCCAGAAAATTTCTGCATTTTTATACAGAAACTACTTGATGAGGGTGTCAGGAATGAAGACAACATCAACTTCCACTTAGACACTGGTACAGTGGTGGAATACTTGTACTTCCAGGGAAAAGTTGTTTTTGTTGGAACTAAGAGATCAAGGAACAATGAGTTGGAAAGTACGAAATAACAAAACTTTCTCAAGAGAGAAGTGGATGTGTGATAAGTGATATGACGATGGTCCAATTAAAATCTAAGAGAGGGATTCTGTTAGTCTCAGAATAAGTTAGAAATAGTCTGGAAAATAACATTGATTACCACCACTGGAAGAAAAAAATTTGAAAGGATAACATTAAAAGAAAAAGGAGGTTCTCGCATATTTTCTAGGAATGAGTCTTAAAATTTCCACATTGTTCTGGAATATTATTATGACACAAGATAGTTGTTGATTTTGCTTCAGAGCAACGACACTTGAGACTGGAAACAAGGAAACAAAGTTGATACACAGAGATATTGGGATAGCGTATCTAATATGAGGTACAATGGATAACTGGGAACAATTTTGTATAAGCTATGTTTCTTACTTTAGCCCCCGTTGAAAGAGCCAATCCAAACAAACACTTCTTCCATTAACAATGTCGAGTCGATAGCCCTGGTAGCTAAAGTTTATAAGTTTATTATAATTTTAATCATAGCAAATATATAAATAATAATAACAATAGTAAATCGAGGTTGAATAATAGTAAATCGAGTCGAGGTTACTTTGCTTTACCGCCGAATAAGTTCTAGTAACATGGTTAGAGAACCATGATGACCTTGGACGTAGAGCAGTTGTGCTGATAACTTGGAAGCACACAAAGTAACAAACGAATTCTTGAATAGTCTCAGAAATTAAGCAATTCTGAGGTAGTCAAAACAAACAAAATTCTTTCTAGGTTTAGTTTTAGGTTGGAGTGGCAGCAAAAAGCACACTTAGGCACAAATAATGGCTCATGGTGATACCAAGGTTGGGGCGCTGGACACATACTGACCACCAAAGCCGAGTATAGTTACCGCTTAGACGGTGAGCGCCTATGCAGCATCTGAAGCAGCACGACTCCCCCGATTACAAAGTATTCAATCAACCTTGCAGTTTTATGAAGTTGACTAAGCCCCCAATCTTACAGGTTGGGAGCTCGTTCAGGCTGATTAAGAAAGGAGACCCGAAGATGTGCATTCCTTGTCTGGCTAAGGATGGACACTGACACAGGTGTAGCACTGTTTCTTCTCTTTCTCAGCGCCACAACCACGGCAGAAGTCGTGAAAGTGCAAACCAGACTAGCCGCATGCTTCGCCATCATGCAATGCCCCGTCAGTACCGAAATCGTAGTGCTGATGGACTCACGTACGAGTGGAAGAAACTGAAGCGTACGGTTCTTGCTGAGGCTAGATCAGGTTTGCCTTGAAATACGGCAGGAGTATTCTTTCTATGACAATCATGGTAAATTGAGGTGAGCGTTGTATTAACGCCAAATAAGTTCTGACAACATGAGAACCATGATGTTCGGGGACATGGAGCAGCTGTTCTGATAACTTCGAAGACACATAAAGTAAGCAACGAATTCCTAATTAGTCTCAGAAACTATTCAATTTTGAGAGAGAATCTAGGTAGTCAAATCAAACAAACAGTTCTTCCTCTAATAATCATGGTAATTCAAGGTGAACGCTGTTTTGCAGCCGAATAAGTTCTGCTAAGATGGTTAGAGTATCATGCTGATAGTGGACATGGACCAGCTTATCTGATAACTTGGAAGAAATACAAAATATTGTAACCACCGAATTGATAAATAGTGCCCGAAATTATGCATTCTGATCGAGAGCATGCAAGTATCCATATATACTAATACCAAGTTCGGAGTTGTGGAGGAGAAACGACCTTCTTTAGGACTCAGTCTATCGGAACAGTAGTGTTGGCGACCAAGCACTGGGTGAGTTATATGAAATATAGAATATTGTGTGATCCTCCTCCAGTCATACGCTTCACTCAATGGCAGGTTGTACAAAGTACGCTAAGTGTGCACCGCCACAGTCATTTTTGACTACGTTTGTCACATTATAAAACATTTGGACCTCTCACACCGTTTATTGCAGATTTCATGGGTTATATTGTAAGTACATTCATGATTCTATCGTTCGTTTCACATTGTGGCCCTCTGGCCACATAGTTTATTTAAGACTTTATCGGTTATTTTGTTACAGCTTCCATGATTCTATCTTTCGTTTGATTTTATTTACCTGTGGCCACACCGCTTATTACAGATTTCATCCGTTACTTTGAAAGTGCTTTCATGATTCTATCTTCCGTTTGACTTTATGGATCTCTGACCACACCGCTTATTACAGATTTCATCTATATTCATCAGACTATATCTATCGGTGGTTTTATTTATCCAACTGAGATTTACAGATCTAAATCTGGTAGTGAGTGCCCTGGACTCACTGCAGTGTTGGTTGCACCAGACACAGAGAACTTTATTCGCACTTCGTTGCAAAGTTTTCCTTTCAACTTATTGCCATTCCGAATGCTTCAATGAATTTTCCTATTTCAAGTGATGACATTTTTTGACATTCAAGCAACCCATTCCCGCTTCACTATATACATATATATATGTATAGCCGATTGTTCTGTTTTCTTCAAACATTTCTTAGTATGCCAAAAGTCGTGCTGAATGTTGTTATTGTTTTTGTTTTCTTCCTTACGCTCAATAAAATAAACGAACAAAATTTATTTATTTAATTTAGAAAATTGGTCAACTGCCAAAAATGCTAAATTTACTGAAAGCACAAAATTTAAGCTAAACAACCAACCGCCCACTCCACGCAACTAGCAGCTAACAACTACATACACGACAACAACACCAGCAACAACAACAACAGAAGAAACAGCAGCGTAAGCAACGTAAACAGTTCACAACTAGAAGAAGAGCCGCTTTGACAGATGTCCTTGCAATAATGTTTAAATCAAACAAAGTAAAAGTTCGCCAGCCTAAATGCAAACAGAAATTCATGAACGATTTCACTCTTTAACCCATCAGATACTTTTGTGCTCGTTGTTGTTGTAGTTGTTGTTTCATTTTATTACTGCTGCCTCTGCAGCTGTTTGCTTGAGTTGTTGTTGTTGTTATTGTTTTAATGTGCTCCCAATATAAAATATTTATGTGGCTATATACGAAAACTCAACAGATGTAAAACTACTGTGTGTGTATATATAAAATAACAAAAACCAACAAAAAACACACAGAGGAGCAGAAGGAAGCATTTGCGGGCACTGATAAAACAATAAAAACAACAACATCAGCAACAAAGGCAACTTTGCCCCAGCACACAGGATGAAGTCATTTTGTCTTTGCTGGTGTTTTCAATGCACATGGCGTCAAAGTCGGCAACAAAACTATTTGCAACTTTTGCCTTTTCGTAGTGAGCTGCGAGCATGTTGACGGCTGGTCAACCGAGGGGGGGGAGGTGGTGGGTTTTTTGATACGGGCCTGTTGAAATTTGTTAAATGCGAGTAATTTTCCAACACAAACGACTGCGATTATTTGTGAATTTTTGGATTGGTTGTTTATGAGGATCCCAGTAGCAAAACTGGTTACTTGGAACTGTTTACTTGGAACTGGTTACTTGGAACTGTTTACTTGGAACTGGTTACTAGGAACTGGTTACTTGGAACTGGTTAGTTGGAACTGGGTACTTTGCAACTGGTTATTTGGAACTGGTTACTAGGAACTGGTTATATAACTCGTTCCTAGTAATCACTTTGAACTAGTGTTATAATATATTTTCCATGCACTTTATTGGATGAGTGCTCAGGACTTTTCTGTATTCGGTAGTAGCAAAACTGGTTACTTGGAACTAGTTACTAGGAACTGGTTATATAACGCGTTCCTAGTAATCACTTTGAACTAGTGTTATAATTTATTTTCCATGCACTTTATTGGGGGAGTGCTCAGGACTTTTCTGTATTCGGTAGTAGCAAAACTGGTTACTTGGAACTGGTTACTTGGAACTGGTTACTTGGAACTGGTTACTTGGAACTGGTTACTTGGAACTGGTTACTTGGAACTGGTTACTTGGAACTGGTTACTTGGAACAGGTTACTTGGAACTGGTTACTTGGAACTGGTTACTTAGAACTGGTGACTTGGAACTGGTTACTTGGAACTAGTTACTAGGAACTGGTTATATAACGCGTTCCTAGTAATCACTTTGAACTAGTGTTATAATTTATTTTCCATGCACTTTATTGGATGACTGCTCAGGACTTTTCTGTCTTCCGGAGACATGCGATAGGCAAAGAGTGTGCTAAAGTTGAACTTTTGATATAGTTATGAACTGTTCAATTTGTAACTGGATTGTTTCAAATTACCATATATCCTGATGGAAAATATTATATATCAGGTTCACTTTCACTGGTTCTTATATGCTTTATAAGTATGTAAGTAAGATCCTGTGGTTTTCAAGTATTTTCTGTATTAAGTCATAGATTCAAGCTTTAAATACATTATTATATTCTTAAATTAATAATTCAAGCCCAGGTGTAAAATCTCTTCAATGATAAAATCGATCTCAATTCAATCAATGTAAAAGTCCCTGTGAAGTTTCTCCTACTTTGCGTGAGTATAGTAAGGCTCTGTACAGATTCTCAAGAAGTACACATTTTAGCTTGTGGTACCACAATGGTCCTAAGTGCCACATGACGTAAATGCATCCTCTGACCGTTTATATGTGGCCTTGCAAGCCACTTAATCTGAACCTAACCGAAAGTAATTATTCACTGCAGGGGTGCTCGCCCACATGTGAATATATGCATGAATATGGGCGTCTGTTCATGACTGTGTGCATATTTATTTTGCATGTGTGTGTGCAGTTTTGTGTGGGTTCTGTCTGCATTGCAGCAGAAAGTTATAAAATCATATTTAGCTACAAAATTGTTGCCAACGCGTTGGAGGCGGTCAAACATGGCCTTTTATCAGTTGCAATCGATTTGCAGCTTTTCAGTATCAGCCTCAAATTTTTAAATGGTATTTAGAACAGTGAACACCCCATCGCCAAATACAAGTCGCAAGTGAGGCGTAGAAAATGTACATTTGGCATTGCCTTTGAAGTGCCCACCTCACTACATCGATTCAACGTGGGCAAAAATGAGGCATGATTTGAGCAGATGCCATAAATATAGTTCCGTTGGATGAATAAATTGATAGCAATGACTCAAAGTATATCGATAAATCACTCAACAGGCATCCGGACATTCCTTGGAAATCATTGAAGAACCAAAATAGAAAACATTATGATTCACACTGCAAGGAACAACAAACCTGGAATAATTCAAATAACGTGAAATAACAATCGATGCTTAGAGAGAAAACATCCTCTTTCATATATGAGGATTGCTACGTGATAATTGTGCGGTGATGATAGGTCTCATATGGCGACTCGAACGAATTCAAATAGCGTGGCATGACAATCGATGCTTAGAGAGAAAACATCCTCTTTCATATATGAGGATTGCTATGTGATAATTGTGAGGTGATGATAGGTCTCATATGATGACTCAAAGACTTACAAAAGCAAAACCGATGGCGAAAATTAACACTCCAGATAACAGTCGAAAAAGACTGATCACCAGAACAAAACATGGAGTAGAATATTGCGCTGAAATAGATCATCTTACATATGAGAGATCAAATGCTATTCGATTATTTTATTTTCTCAGATGGAGAGGAAAGTTGAATCGATGCCACCGGGTGCTCACACAGATGGGGAAGACCACCGTTACGACGGAAGGATCAAGTTAAGGAAATCCTGGCTGCACTATGTGGTGCCAGCTGATGAAGCTGGTGCCAGCGTGAGTTTAGCAGAAATGACTGGCTAAGGATAATAACTCAGCTATGATCAACAGTGGGTGTGCGCCAATGATGATGATGATGATGATGATGATGGTGATATAGAGGAACACTGCGAAACACAAAAGTTATGAGTGAAGATATCAAAATCATTTCAGCACTCAGTGATCAAAAGAGCAATACACTTTCTATAAATTCCAATCTGCAGGACCAAGTATAATACAGAATATACGTTTAGAAAGACATGCAGGAAAATGCAAAATATTGTTCATTTTTATGTCCTAACTTCAATCAGTTCAAAGATAACAGAATTAAGATGAATAAATTATTAACCTCATCAGCTGGATTGAACTTTACTAGAACCCGTATCTAATTTGTATATATATATATATCGAAACTTTGATGATAACATAAAAAAATAAAAATAGGAAACATCCACTTAAAATTCAAGTTCATAAAAAGTCATTCATAGCGAGGCATGAATACCGACCTCGTTGGTGGGTCATAATCATAGCTTATATACAGCTGTTTATATCTGAATGTGTCTTATAATTATCAAAGGCCGACGGGTTGTATAGATGCAGAGTAACAGAACTCTGTGACTGCCTGCTTTATGAACTGTCTCAAACTTGTTCATAGCTGAGGATATTGGTTTGTGCTTTTAAAGCTAAAGCGCTCAAATTTCGTCAAAGACAATGATTGTCACATTTCAACAAACAGGACAATTTATTTATTCTCTACCAATTCTTCAAACTTTATTGCACAATTTGTGTTTTATATTTCCACACAATTTCCCTACAACTGCTCTTTTATCACTTCCTAATTTGTTTTGTTATCCAATATTGCCCATTATTGCACAATTTAAAGGACTTCCGAGTTTATTTGTTTTGCCTGCCATGTCATATTAGCACTTTTCCGCTTCCCTACTCTTCATTGCGATATTGAATATAAATTTCTTCGTTTCGCAAAAGCTCATAAATGTTTATGTCTGCGAGATTCAGACATGAAAGCAAATAAAAAACTAAACAATGACCGAATCGATTGGTCATTAAAATCTGAACATAACAGAGACCAGCTGAGATGCTCCATGCCGTAAACATTAAAATCTCCGAACAACACATAAATTATGTTTTATAATTTTTTTATTTTTGTTCAAAGTAACAAAAACAATCAAAGGATTGCAATTGTTTTAGAAATTTTAAACATGCTTTGTGTGTGGTTTTGTGGTTTCTTTCGCTTTGTGTGTAGTTTAATTAAAATTTATGCATGAAGTAAACAAGAGAAGAGAAGTTTCGAATTAGGATATTCATATTTGAGGTAGGGTAGGTATAGGATAGTCATTGTAGGTACATCGTTTTCCTTTAAGAGTGATAGATCTTTAAAGGGTTTAAGAGTTGCAGGTGAGATTTCACTTGATTCTTATAAATATGTGACTGCATCCATCTGGTTCGGTGTATATGTGAGCTTCAGGGCCAGCCAGTGTAAGTCAACCAAACTCCGCTTGTAAATGACTATTATTTAAACAATTATAAGTTGCCACTTCTGTCAGCATGACTTCCTTTGCTGGTGCTCACTTAGGAAGTCATACGAACCCATTGAGTGGTCAATTAGGAAATAAAATGCAAAGCCCGGGGAACAGTGCTGAATATGATTAAGGGCTGTAAGGAAATTTATAAAATTCTTATACAAAAATTCTTATATCTTATTTTATATACGGGTTCTCCTATTCTTTGTCGACTACAAAGCTGCTTTCATTAGCCCGATAAGGGATTGCCTATAAGCCACCATGTCTGAGTTCGGTATTCCTGCAAAGCTAGTATGGCTCTGTAGATGATGACATTGAGCAATACGTCCAGCTCTGTCAAGATAGGAAGTGACCTCTCCGAACCACTTAATATCGTGCGAGGTTTCAGACAAGGCGATCCACTGCCGTGCGACCTCTTCAATGCCACCATGGAAGGAGTGCTGCGGAAGGCCGGTGTGCATTGGAATGGCACTATTTTCTACAAAAGTGTCCAGCTCCTCGCATATGCTGATGACATCGACATCATTGGACGTTGCAAGCGAGATGTCACTGCTGCATTTTCCGCCACTGAAAAAGAATCAGCGAAAGTGGGTAGGATGGTGAACGAGGGCAAGACAAAGAATATGCTGTCCACCAGCAGGGATACTGGGCGTTTAGGATCCCATGGTTTAAAGCGAACAATTGTACCTTTGAAGTTGTCAAGGAATGTATATACCTTGGCTCCGCCGTTATCACGGAAAACAATGTTAGCCTGGAGATTAAACGAAGAGTCACGCTTGTTAATAGGTTAGGTAGTTACTATGGGCTCAGTAAGCAAATGTGTAGTAGAGCCCTCTCTCGCCCGACAAAAGTGACACTCTACAAGACGCTCATCCTAGGTTATATTAGGTTTTCGTGGGAGCATACAGACCAACTCACTCAGACTTTTATACTATGGGTACATTGCGATACCACCGCGCAACACTGCACCTCTACCTCACTCATGAAACCATTTCGTAGCCCTAATAAAGCGCAGGATTCATTTGACCTTCGAGCCGGACATTTCCGTAAGAGAGCTGAACGCGTATTTGTCTAAAGAGCCCGCTCGGCTTCTGGCTAGAGCCGGGCAGCTAGAGACGAAATGTTGCACTGTCCCCACCTTCTCCTCATCCCCACAGCTTCTGCAGTATTCATGAGAGAAAACTCCCAGCCTAAGAGCATCTCTGCCGAACAGCCAATAGCCGATTATACAAGCCACGACCTTAGAGATATCTTCTCTCTCCAGATTATTTCCTACCAAGTTCCGGCCACATTGGCCTAGTCGTTAAGCAAGTGGCCTCGTCTGTCCAGATCGCTCATCCGAAACGTCCTGCTCTATGGCGCAGCAGCGTAGGTCGTATCGCAGACTGGCGCAGTCCTGTTCGTGTCGGCGATGAGCTTATTCGGATGAATTATGAACGGTACTAGCTCTACACTGATATTGGCTTAGTCAGACGCATCACTATACAACCTCTGCACTGGCTTGGACATGTCGTGCTTATGGACGAAGCAGCTCCAGAGAAAAAGGTGTTCGAAGCGGAAGCCACTGGACGACAACGTAGGGGCCGACCTTGCCTCCTATGGGAGGACCAAGTCAAGTAAACCTTAACCACGCTTGGTATAACAGATTGGAGAAGACGCGCGCAAAGCAGAGACGCCTGGCGAGCTCTGTTAAGTTCGGCCGTAACCCGATAGCGGGTTGTTTTGCAGATTCTGCGAATAGGCCACGAAAGTAAGTAAGTAAGTTCTCCTATTCAGCTGAGAGGGGAGTTTATCTTAAAGAAGTGACAGGCACAGTAAAAATGTTCTTAGCTAATCCCGAAATACTATTTATTTATGTGTTATTCTATTTTTAATATTATTATTTTCTTGTTCCCCATTCTCAGTCGAGCATTTTGTTTTCGTGCCAATTAAAAGAAATTTTCCAGAGTATAAGAAAGCTATTTTGAAACTGATTTCGTAAGAGAAATTAATGCAGTTCTTAAACACTTTTATTTTTGTTTATTTCCGATGACATCAGCACTAAAGCAAACAACCATTCACACACAAACAGATTGAAAACACTTCCAAGAGACCAAAGAATGAAAAAAAATCCACGATAAATAAAGTTAAATGAAAATTAATATTAATATTTTGCTGTCATTGAGACATAAACGATGAAAATGCATTTTCATATATGCAAACACAAGCAAGAGCGGAGTGCAACGTACGGACAAACAGCCTGGGAGAGGGACAGGGGGAGACAGGCAGACAGGCGAGCGATGTGCACACATATGCAATTTATCAAAAAAAAATTATAATAAAATAAAACGGCGCGGGAGTGTGCTCCGCATCGCTTTGGGGGCAACTGCCAACAACCGAAATGAAAATGAACAAAAAAACAAAAATTAAATAAAAATATTCCAAAAAAAATCGTAAAAAAATAAAATTATGCTCAACAGCTGCGCCGAGTATCGCCATCACTTTACATGCTTGATATGCAGCGGTTTTTTTTTTGTTTTTTTTATTTATATAAAAGAAAATAAACACCGGAAAGTATGAAAAACTACTCAAAAAAAAAAAAATCATTTTAATATGCTCGCTTTCAACTTGACGGCGACAATTTTGAAAATTGTTGCGTGGACGGGCGCGAAATGAAACCAAATGCCACCACAAACGACCACTTGTCAACAGATATAACAGCCGCAGCAACAGCGCCAACAACAACACTAACAGCAGCAACAGCAACACCAACACTAACAGCAGCAACAGCAACAACAACACTAACAACAGCAACAGCGCCAACAACAATAACACCAAAAGCAAAGAGCTCGCAAGAAACAGCGAGGCATCAATCACTGCCAACCATGCAGGCCGAACAGCCGGGCAGCCAGTGCGGCCCAGTGGGGGGTGGCATGCTGCCACCGCAAATTGAATTAAATAATATTTTTTTTATTTATTTTAATATTCTTTTTTATCATTTTGTCGCCATTCGTGTTTGTGAAAACAATTTTCCTTTTTCAACGTTCCGCCAAAGTTTTAAAGTGTTTTCGTAGTCATTCCAGCGCACTTTAATTTGCAGCAGTGTAAGGTGCATCTGCAGAGGGATGTACGAGTATATTTGGAGATATGTGTATGTGTTTGTGTGTGTGTGAAGTATGCGGGCGTATGCGTAATTGTTTAATTGTGTTTGCATGTTCACCGCACTGAAATGTCAATTAATATTAATTAGCACATTAAGTTCTTTTCAATTTTTACATTAATTTATGCATTTATTGTCGCTGCTTTTATTAATTCATTTGCATTAACAATTCCACACATGCGTGCCCACTCACACACACTCTCCGATCCACTCACACACTCTCCCACCCACTCAAGCATATAAGTGGGAGCATACTTGTAAATCATACAGCACACAATCAATTGAGAAGGACTTCAAATAGAGGAACTACTCCTAGGAGAGAGGCTGTTCGCAGTGATGGCCAGATGGGAGGTGGATTCATATCAGAAAACACCAGATAGATGACACTTGTTGTCAGACTTTATCCCTGACTATGAAAACTGAATTAAACTTAACCCTGGAGCAATCCCTTGGACAGTCTGTTAATTACCTGAACTTCAAATATGTTCAACTATGAATCAGGTGAAATTTTGTTTATTATTTTAGAAATTCAACCACAAATTATTTTGGTTAATAAACAGTCATTTTAACTACTTTTTCACTGAAAATCAACTTTTGCAGCCACATGAAAATTAAAGATTAGTACCGTCATATAACGTCATAACGTCATATATCAAATCTGAAACCATAAAGACCTCGAAGACCCTGAAATACCTAGGAATCAGAATCGAGAACAAACAGACCTATTGGACGCAAATACAACATGCAGCGGAAAAATCAGCCAATATAACCTCGGCGTTGGCTCGACTAATGGCCAATATCGGAGGACCCCTCGCAAGCAGAAGGAAGCTCCTGATGGACACGACGCAATCGACACTGCTGTATGGGAGCGAAGTGTGGGCCGACACACTGAAAGCCGATCACCAACGAAAAATACTCGCTAAGGTACAAACAACCGCTGCTCTTCGCGTAGCTTAGGCATACCACACAGTGTCGGAGGCCGCTGTGCTAGTGATTAGCGGAACGATACCAGTGGATCTCGTAGCGCGAGAGAAAAGAGAGCTTTGGATGCAGAAAAAATAATAGGAACCTGAGAGCGCTACAAATGAGGCTGTCCACAAGGAACACGCATGACACAGGAACACTGCATGCGCACCCACCTCCAACAAAAGAGGTGCCGCAAACCACGGCGGGGACGCAAATGGTAGCTTAATCCAGTAAAGTATTTATGCCGATGGCGACACAAACAATTCGAGGGGAGGTACAGCCCACAGAGATGCAAACGACACACGGCGGCGGTTTAGAGCTTACACAATCAACTTATGGTAGGAGCTTACACAATCAAGTTATGGCAAGACCGATGGGCGGTAGAGACGAAAGGCAGATGGACAGCGAAACTAATCCCACACGTGGAAAAATGGTGTACCAGACTCTTTGGAGAAGTGATCGACTACATAACGCAGTTGCTTTCCGGACACGGGTATTTCCGCAAATACCTGTACAACATGAAAAAAGCAAAAAGCCAAGATTGCATCTACGGCGACACGCCCATCGTTGACGCAAACCACACTTTCTTCGTGTGCGAAATATGGAAAGAAGATCGCAAAGTTCTCAAAGACAGGCTAGGACATCTTAACGCCGATACCATCGTGGACAGAATGCTGGAGAGTTCAGACAACTGGCAATTGATTGTCACTTTTGTTGAGCGCATTTTACATGCCAAAAAACTGGACCTGGACGCAGGCATCTAACCGGTAACCTGTCACTGGTTTAGAGAGGGACACCACTCTGAAGGCATGTATACGCGGTCCCAGGTTGGGAGAAAGTCCAAGGAGGGGGCAGATTTTTAGTGGATGCGAACTCCACATACCATCGGAGTGACGACCACTTTGACGATGCGGTAGGCATTTTGTCACCCCCTTACCCCACCAAAAAAAATTTAATCAAAATATCAACAGGTTTCTATGTTTATTAGCAATGGAAAACTTTCATGGATGAGGTAACGAATTGCTCTCTCATCCAGCATATTTTCCAGAGTTTGCCCCCTGCGACTCTTTCCTGTTTCCAAATATGAAGAAATGACTCGGCGGAGAGAGATTGCGATCGACTGTAGAGGTCGATAGAAGAAACAAACGTTCATTTTGAGGGCCTCAAAAATGCGTACTATTAGAGGGCACTGGAGACACGTTGGATGAAGTGTATCGAGCTATAAGGAAACTATGTTGAAAAATAAAACGTTTTTTTTGCCGAATAGAGTATTCCTTATTGCAATTATAAGGGACTTATTAACCCACCCTCGTGAGGTACGTAAGACATACGCATATAATAGGACTTCACCTATCACTGACAAGCTTGACGGGTATTTTAGTAACAGCTTACAATGCTGCTATGTTACGAGTATGCTAAATGAAGCTCCCACAATCAGGCCATGAGTAACGTTAGGGCGAGTCAACTTTCTGCAGACACAAAATATGGTAATTTCGCAGAGTTCCAATTTATTAGAAGACTACTTTTTTTTTATCGATGCAATTGATTTCATTTATGACTTTATGACTTTTATGTATTATGACGTTCCTAGCAGAGTTTGAAGAATTCCTGCCGAATATTGTGTTTCGATTATAAAAATATAAGAGAATTCCAATAAATAAACCCCAACAAGTGTCCTTGTTAAAAATCCATATCAAGCCCTGGAGTCACTTGAATACCTTCGGAGTATAGTCTTTGGAGTTGAATCTTTGGAGCCGATATTTTGTTTTTCAATTAATTTTTCATTGTATTGTTACGAAATCGATACGCCATCTGATTGGTTGATGGGTTTAGGGTGAGCGTCGATGTCAACCCCTAAAAATGCACACGCGAGAATACATGTGAAGCTTTCTTCTTTCGTAGGAGTCGCAGGGCTACGCTTGTAGTATTGAGAAGCTTCCTGACTTCTTCGTTTAAGTGCCTCTGGAGCCTTCTCCTTCTGCTTGATTTTTAGTTTCTTCAGAGACCGTAATAATGTTGAGGTCCCGATGAATGCCAACGCGACGAGCGTACCAAGGTGCGTTGTTAATAACTCTAAACAGTTTATTCTGAAATCGTTAGACTATTCTAACGTTATTTGGTATGGCGCGGCCCCATATTTGTGCACCATAAGCACACTGATAGACTGTGGACCATTGGCACATAATATACTCAGGTGTTTTGGAGAGTATATCTTAGATATGAGCAAGATCCCTCAACTTGATTCCTCCAAAATATATGAATTCCTGTCGAAAATTAGCCTGACAGAAGATTTATAGATGAGACTATCCTCATTTTTCAAATAAATAGGGGCATCACAATAGATCTTTCAGGTCACAGTGTATAACACCCTTAAATATATCTATCTATCTATCGTTTTATTGTATGTGGTGATCTTCATCCAATGACCCAATAAAATTTTATTAATTTCAGTTAGAGTTCATTTCGTGTTGAATTTGGAGGCTCCTTCCAACGAATCTTAGCAACGAAGGTTATGCCAAGGTATGTTTGCAGTGTTTCCGTGTGGGATTGGAGTGTTTGTTTCGTATTTAAAAATGTTGTTTTTATTTATAATATTGTTCCCACTGTTTTAATGTAAATTTTGTCCGTGATTTTCTTTAATCGAATTTATTGCCATCCTTAAACGTTTGCTAGTTCTCTCCTTGTTTGCTTTATATGCTCGTAATTTCAATATTTACTTTCTTGTTTTTAAACTTTATTATGACATTTAAAACAATTTGGCCGCCGCTCTCAGTGGGCATGTTGACATTGTATTTCATTTGATGTTGTTAACTTTAATTTGTATTATCCTTGTTTGTGATTCCAACTTTAAACGCAAATTCGTTTCAATGACATTTAATTTAAATTTATTTATTTTATTTAATATATTTTTTTGTTTGCTATTGAATTTTGTGATCCTATTTGAATAATAATTTAATTTCCAATTTTAATGCCACATTATTTTGCGTTCATGTTTGCGGTCTGCCCCGGCGATAGTTTGGGCCAAATGCTGTTTGTAATTCGATTTTGGTTTTCTGACATTAATTGCAAATTTATATAACAGAACAAAAAAAAATGCTCCGGTTTCGTAATTCGAAATTATGAATTTTGATTCAGGATTAAAAAAGAGGAATTGAAAGGACCCTACAAATAGGTATTTTATATCCTTTTTTTAGATTTAATTATAATAAACCATGATTGCAATTAATTAAATTGAATTGTCCTACGATTCAGAACAATAATCACATCTATTGTAAGAAAAAAAATACTGGGAGGTGTCTAGGTTTAAACTGTGAAATGTTTCAAATGCAACGATAGCATCGGGGATATGGAGGAACAAATTATATATATGCTTATTCTGCGAGATTGGGATAATTCCAGGCAAATTTAATCACCTCCTGCCATAAGGAATAATTCTAAAATTTCTATGGAAAAATTTTACAATGCATCCGAGAAAAGTTGTAATAGAAACTAAAATAGGATAATTTGTGAAGGATAGGAATCTTATTTAGTATGGAAGGATGTTTATAATGGGAATAAGTAAAAGACACTCTGAGTTGAGACTAAGTGGATGAACTATAAACATACAGCGTTGTGGCGGACGAGGAACTGTAGAGGTCCACACATCCTATAAAGTCATTCCTCTATTAACTAGAATCTCTTCATTCCTTCAGGATTTAAAAAATTCAAACTTTGTTCGAAATAATTTGTTCCTAGTCCATATTTGAGAACAAGGGAGTCTGATAGCAAAATAGATTTCCTACTTTTCAGGATGTGTAGTTTTCAGATTTCACCTTGGTGATTCTCTTTTTGCAGGCACATTGTTTCAACAGACAAGAAAACTTGTCCTAGATCCGAGGTCATCACTTCGTTATAGATTTAGCAAGATTATCGAAATCTGAATTTTTAGGACTGTAATCTGGTAACTCTATCCCCTCTCCAATGATGATTTGTAACATCCCTGGTCATTGTTAAGTTAGGAAGAGATGGCTGGCGATAGCGCAGTATGTTAGTGAGTTGCGGGATATTCTGATTGACGATCGCAGCGTGGCGTGACGCAAGTTATTTTAAAGTTATTTTTTCAATTATAAAGTTATCTATTTTGAGTTCTATTCCAACCAGAAATAAATATATCTAAATAGTGTTTGATACGACATTGATTTTACGACTGATTAAGAAATGTCTTCTTCAAATTTGAGTTGATCCAGCTCATGGCCCGAAGTGACTTTTTACAAAGAATATTGATCTCCAAACCATAATACAAAGAAGATTGATCATAAAACCATATCATGATAATAACAAGCTGACATTTTTCCTTATTTGTCTCTCAAATTTCCTTAATTTTCCTTATCTTCCTCTTAATTTCTTAAAATTTGAAGAATTAAATCTTACTCAGGAAAGCAAACTGAAACAGAGAATGAATTTAAGAGTAGGTTGTTAAGAAGTCAGAATGTTAACAAAATATGTACAATGATTCCATCTTAGTATTTGCTTGCAGCACTAAAAGGAAGGAGTACAATCTACGATTGTATTTAAGTTCCCACAGAAGTGGCCAAAAGGATTACACGCTCCAAAGCATATATGGTAGAAAATAAGCACTTCGTAGTGATGTTAGTAGAAAGACTAATAGCTTCAAGTCTGAGACAGGATCTCATCGTAGTTAGGAACATGATAATTTCGAAAAAGCAAAACTTAATTACTACTAAAATATACACAGTAATTCCCTTAAGAGTCCTCAATACAGTGAAGAATGAAGGATAATCATATAACAATAAGATTACTATGTACTCTTCTCTGACAAAGTGGAAGAAAGTAGTATCCTTAAAAGTCACTATCACATTTTTATAAATAACTTGCTTCTTTAACAAAATTTTTTTCCAACAATATACTTAAAAAATAATTGTTTATGCCAATTGATTTAATAATTTTTACACTTACAGCCATTTTATTTGTTTTATATTAGATTAAAAAGTAATGGAAATGCAAAAGTTGCCTTATTTAATGTCTGCGTGTCTACTGCGATCGAAATGAATTTTCCGACTGACGCAAGTTGCCAAAATCATTTTCCATTTCGCTGTTGAGCCAAAAAGAAACACGAAAAAGCCGCCTTCAGCATACAAAACCTACTCATAGTATTTCAGTGTGTGGTTGTGTGTGTGTTTGTACATGTGTATGCGTGTCTTCTGGGCACGAAGCAGAAGACTAGCGCAGCTAGAGCGCGATCACTGCCAATGTACATGGAAGTGGTCGTGGTGACGTCAGAGTCTAAAAAAGCCACAATCAATAAACAAGCAAACAAGCACATTAGATAATCGAAAGTTTGCCTATTTGCGTCGATCCACCACTGTAGGCGTTTCCCCTGAAGGAGAGAGTGTGGTCGTACTCGCTGGTACTTTCCTTGTCAGCGGGTGTCATTGAGTGTGTCAACACTGACACTTCAGTGACAAATATTTGGAAAGTACAGTATTGGAATATTTTCATATCAATGTTCAGTTTGTCAGGTCAATTGGTATTTGATGACAAGTAATGTGTTGTATCAGTAAGCGGAAACTGTTGTCTGAAGTGTTGCAGAAGTGTGGAGATTCTTTTTAGCTCTACATATCAGCAATAAACAATACATAATTCTCTGTGACAGTTAGGTATGACATTATAAATGACATGTCAGCTAAAGTGTCAGCATAATCAACCGCACAGACCACATGTCAGGTGTGACTTTGTAGATTTTTTCGTGACTTTGAGCAGAGAACCAAACAACGAAAGTTAATTGCTCCTGTTTTTCAATGACATGTCATATGAAGTGTCAGCAAACATTGCTGATCGATGGCATGTCATATAAAGGGTCATTGAAAGGTTGTCCAACAAGCCTCGGAAGTGTGCAGACGGTGTGCTTGGTATAAAATCTTTATCTATGATACGCCAAATGACATGTCAATTGAACTTTCAGCACAGTAAATACTTCACTAATCATTTCAAAATCACTTGTTGCTACTTCTAATGTAATAGCTGACAAAATTTAAAAAATATCATGAATGAAGTCAGCGTTGATCCCATTCAGACCACCTCAATGCACTCTTGAGAACATGCTCAGTATATTTTGAATGAGATTTTTGAGGACAATTGAACATTAAGTTCCAAGTTTTACCCCTTAAAGTTGCTTGAAGGATGCTGAAATATGAGTCTAGGACCTTCTTTAATCATTTTATAAGTTCTCTGAGCTCAGCTATGCATATCTGCAAGTTCTTATATCAATGTTTCTACCCAGCAAGCTGCTGTTTTTTCATTACCGTCTCTTTCGAATACTGTTAAAGAATATTTCAAATTTAATAAATATTTCAGCTTCAATTCTTTTCCTTGCTATTTCTTCGGAATATTGTGAGAGAATTTTTCAAATTTCACCCATTTTTTTATATAAAACATTAAAAATGCTTATTCTATGTATTAATTACTTCTACAAATTGTTTTTACTTATTTTTTCATTATTTTCCGGCGCGTGGGCGCCTCGAAGTGTTGCCAAGTCACGTCATATCACATTCGTTTTTATTGTTTCTTAGCATCGTTTTTGTTGCCTCTATTTCCGTTGTTGTTTGGCTAATTTTCTACTCAATGAAAACCCCGTGAAATGTACAATATAAAAATTTACTAAACTACTCGTACACAACGAAACACACAGCCGTCAAATTTAATTTGACGTCATTTGATTTGAATTCAAAACAGAGAAAGTTGAAAAGTTTTTCCGAAAGGTCAGAGTCATATTTGAAATTTTTTGTCTACATTTAAGAATTTTTTGGTACTCGTACTGAAGGAGGAACTAAAAATTGATGTGATTGTTATGTGAGCTTAAGTGGAAGTACCCCGCAGAAGGTCTTAGGAAAATTAGTTCTGTTATTTTGTAATTCTCCGTTTCTATCTTAAAAATGCTACTTTCTTAAATATTTCCCTGTTTGGAGTTCTATTCATATTTTCTCTTAGTAAGGAGGCATAATGGCCACAATGGGTCTTGAACAGGCCTAAGTGAGTGTTAAGACAGCCATATAACCTACCTACCGAAGGAAGCATAATGGAAGATCTGCTAAGTGAATGGAAGACACACTGAAATACATGAAGAACTCATGTCACAGTTGAATTTTGATTACTTTTTCATATACTGAATCCTTAAAGTTCAATATTTAACTATATTCAAGGAGTGTTTATGGTATGCTTTATATAAAACTGACACTAGCAACTAAACTGAAAGCTATGATTACTTTATAAGAGCTTTATAGCAGTTGGTGCTAGCGAAGCTATGGTTTGACAAAAATTTTTGGGCACTTTCAGTTCATGTCGATCGAAAACCTTTCAGACCATTCGTCGTTATGAAGATCACAGGTTTTCATTCTATACACTATTGTTCTGCTAGTTCTCTACCGATACATCTGGGACGGTAATATCATAAGTTAGTTAGATAGTTTTACCTCATAACTTCGATTTCTGGACTCAAGATTCGCGATGTTTATTTAACTTAAACTTTTACACTTAAAGTCGCCGCTGTATGATTATAGAAGAAACTACAGTCACCCATCTATTCTTGGGTCTATATAGACGTACTTAACTATTCATACAGGGGACATACAAACAGAGTTGTGTAAAATAAATATAACAAAGAGATCAGACAAGCCAAAAGGACTAGCTTTAGACCCTTTGGTGAGAGTATAGAATCGACTCCTGTAATACAACTCCGTAGTGCTCTTGCGAAAAACAAAGTCGATTTAAAGCTGGCATTGAGATCTGAGGATGGGACGTTTATGGCAAATGAAGAGGATCGCACTCTCTTTTTGCTGCGTGTGCACTTTCCTGGGAGCTCGATCCAGTTACCGCCATCTTTGCAGATGGATGCTCTTCCTAGAAGAACAAGCAAGATTGGCTGGAAGGTGGCCAAAGAAATCATAACTACTGAGAAGTTGAGATGGGCCATCAGCTCTTTTCAGCCATACAAATCACCGGGTGCGGATGGTATCTTCCCAAACCTTCTCCAAAGGAGCGGTGAGGTACTGATTCCGCGCCTGGTAAATATCACTAGGGCTAATCTTGCTTTTGGGTATATACCGGATGCATGGCGCACAGCTAAAGTGGTATTTATTCCCGAGGTAGGCAAGAAGGATTTGGCCCATCGCAAATGCTTCAGGTTTATCAGTTTGGCATCCTTTATACTAAAAGCAATGGAAAAAATAGTCCTTGAGACCGTATTGAAAAGGGAGCCTTCACATCCTTGTCAGTTTGCATATATTGCGAGAAAATCGACTGAAACTGCACTATATCATCATCTGACTGATTTTATTCAGGCAGCAGTGGATAAAAAAGAAATAGCACTTTGTGCCTTTCTTGATATTGAGGGGGCTTTTGACAACACTCCTCACGAATATGTGATTAGGGCTCTTAACAATAGAGGAATAGATTATACCACTTCCAATTGGACACGAGCTTTACTCAGCAGTAGACTGACTGAAGCTGAAGCAGGTGACAAAACTGTTAAAGTCAAAGTTAATAAAGGATGTCCGCAGGGTGGGGTATTATCACCCATTTTGTGGAGCATAGTAGTTGATGATCTTCTGGTAAAACGCACAAATTATGTGGATTTTATTGGATTATTATTGACAATTCATTGCGATAAGATCATTTTGATTTACCTTTTCAAGATTTTCTGATATGAGTCTCGCTTGAGTGGAAATTTTCTTCATCTGCTTCTCTTTTTTCTGTACTTCATTCTACAAGTACTCCTAATAGAGTTGTACCAAAGAGCATACATACGAGTATATAGAGCTCGCATGACGAACAAAGTTGTTATTGCAAAAATGTTGTTCGAGGGGTGTTCTAGTAAGCCCCTCGAACAAAAATACACGGATTGCATCTCGCTTCCCCTTGCCGCTCACCGTTTTTTGTGAAATCGCCTTCACTTCCATTTCACAAAATTTTGAGTGATTCAATCTCTATGTACGAGGGCGGATAGATATTGATGCTACCTTAATGCCAGCACAAACACAAAACCCTTTTTTTTAGAAATCTGCGATCTGTCAAACGTCAGCTGTTAAAATTTCACCCAAATTCATCGGTTAGTTTATTTGTTGTAGTCGTTTGAAGTAAGCAACTTTTGTGTTTCTTGAAAAATGGAAAAAAGCGAATTTCGTGCAGTGATTAAACACTATTATTTGAAAGGGAAAACGGCGAAAGAGACAAAAGAAAAGCTCGATAAACATTACGGTGAGTCTGCTCTGTCAGATTACATGGTAAAATATTGGATTGCAGAATTTAAACGCGTCCGAACAAGCACTACAACAATACCATCAACAGGAAGGCCAAAAGAGGTGGTTACTGAAGAAAATATCAAGAAAATCCTCGATATCATTATGAATGATCGCCGAGTCAAGTTGCGTGAGATTGTTGAAATGGTAAACATATCATATGAACGTGTGTTCAACATTTTGCATGAACATTTGCATATGAAAAAGCTATCAGCAAGATAGGTGCCGCGTTTGCTCAGTGTCGAACAAAAACGAGTTCGACAGACCACTTCACAGCGGTGTTTGGACATGATAAACCGTAATCCTGTTGATTTTTGGCGTCGATTAATAACTGTTGATGAAACGTGGGTCCACCACTACACACCTGAAACCAAAAATCAATCGAAACAATGGGTGGAAGCTGGTGGAAGTGCTCCGAAGAAGGCGAAGGCAGTGAAATCGGCTGGCAAGGTTATGGCCACTGTATTTTGGGATGTACACGGAATATTGCTCATCGATTATCTTGAAAAAGGATCCACAATCACAGGAAAGTATTATCGTGCATTATTGGATCAATTGATTGATGCAATCAAGGAAAAACGACCACATTTAAAGAAGAAAAAAATGCTCTTTCTTCAAGACAACGCACCGGTTCACACAGCATTAGAGACGATGCTAAAATTACGTGAAATACACTTCGAATTGGTTAATCATCCACCTTATAGTCCAGATTTAGCTCCTACTGACTTTTTCCTGTTTCCAAACTTGAAAAAATGGCTCGCAGGAAAAAGATTCATCTCAAACGAAGAAGTGATTACTGAAACTAACGCGTATTTTGAGGGGTTCCCGAAATCGTATAATTCAGATGGTATAAAAAAGTTGGACTATCGTCTTACTAAGTGTGTCGAAGTAAAAGGAGACTATGTTGAGAAATAAATGGTTATTGAAAAATTAAAAAATTTTTTTTTCCTACTTAGGTAGCTTCAATATTAATCCGCCCTCATATGTATACTCTTTGGTTGTAAGTTTGGAAAGCAGATTTTGTGCCAACGACACTGAGTTAAAGAAGTTGTCGGTGGTCACATTTCTTCCTTTATTTATATAAGGCTCAATTAGAACCATGACAACGGGCTCTCCGACGGTTGGTTTTCTCTTTATAAATATAGGAGACCGTTTAAAAGATATTTGATTTGACTGTATACTAAATTTGTAAGGTCTCTTGGCCATGAATTGTGTAAATTTGCATCTTGCTTTTGTGGGAAACAGTTATTCGTCTATAGTGATGTGTTCACCTGGCTTATAGCAAAATTTAGAGATGTCAGTAAAGCAGTTACACAGTTGTGAAATCAATGTAAACTTATCTGTTATGAGCAGCACGACAGCCTGGTGTAGAGCTGTATTGGGAAAAAGCCCACCAATGAACTCCGCCTGTTGACCGCATATCGTTTTCTGAGTTCAATATTGATAAAACTCGAATGTGTTCTGATTGTGCCTTATAAAATTTGAGTAAAAAATAATTATTACTTACACACTTTTTGTTTACACACGTAAAAAATTTGTTTACATAAGTAAAAATGTGTTGTTACCTGAACTATCACTAGAAATTGACACTGGAACGTAGCTATAACTGTCTTCCTCATTAAGTAAAAGGTTGTTTTCACTTTCATCGCCGAATTGATCCTCTGGATTGAGACATTTTGAAATCGATCAGGCACACAATTGTTGCACTGCACAATACAATGTTTTATGCGCTTTTTTTATGCGGTCCCTCAGGGGTCAAATGACTCCAGTCCGTCTATTTAGGCCAACTATTTGTTTGAGTTTCAATAAAATAGGAGCGCTTTTAAATTAAATTTGATTAATTTTTAATAAAAGTCATGAAATACTAATTCAGGAGAATAATGAAATATGAATTATTGGCAGCCAAATATGCAAATGGGTCAAATGACCCTTGCCCGTCTTTCTAGTGTTAATCTGGGTTGTAACATTCTATTTAAAAGTAATGTACTACGACACCACTGAAATGTAGTAAAATAGAAAGAGAGACTTAAAGGAACAAATGCGGGGTTATAATGAGACACAGTAGTTTAGAGTGTGGTGTACTGAGACAGTACATGGACAGAATTTGATCAGTCAGGTCACCACCTGCAGTTAGCGAAGTTGGATGGACAGATTACAACAGCTGAACGCCTAGGTTCGATTCCTGGGAGGGTTCATAGTTGGTGTGCTGTTGTTGACTTCTCAGACACAATAAAAAATGCTTGGGAAAAAATTGCCTTTCATTGAAAACTCTCTGATGAGAACAAGTGGCTATAAGATAGCTATAAGATGTGCCAACATGTTTCAATAATTCTCCTTCTGAAAATTATTATGGTGGCATAACAACACAGTTACAATTGCAACTACTGTGTGCAACTTGTCTTGTCAATGAATTCGCTGACGAATAATCTTAATTATATTTAATATATTAAAGTTTAAATTTAAACAGTGTCTAATTGATTCTTAATTCTTGCTTGATTCTTAGAATCACATTCAAGAATTACATTTCTTTTCAATTTTCCAGGCATTCAATTCAACATAATTTCATTCCTCACTTCTACTGCGAACGCACGCGCATTCATTCATATTCATTCATGAACTGCGGGACTCTTTCATCTTTAATTATTCCAATGCTTTTTCCATCATTCGAAATTCCCAGAAATTGCATAGTCAAAATATTTACCAGTAAATAAACCAAACTCTGACCCCCGCACCAGTAGAAAAAGAGAATTGCCAGTGCCAGACAAACTGTGAAGAAGTTTTCTTTCACACCTCACTCTAATTATTTCGCATTTGTACGCGTGAAATATTGTAAATTCAACATTCAACATTCAACCATGAAACTACAAAGAAAATTGTGTGACTTATTTTTCAAATTATTTTTATTTCTCTTATTTTTGTTTGTTTCTTTTTTTGCGTATTTTTTTTTCTTATTTTCAGTTGCTTTTAATTCAGCGTCAAGGATGCAATCGAAATTAATTGAATCAGTTTTTGCGGCTTGTTCTATGTCAATGTCTACGCAGAAACCAGCGTGGGCGTGGAATTATTTTTTCTGTGCGGTTTTCGGTTTTTGTTTAATTTTTATTTGTTTATTTTTTATTGAGTTTATTTTTTATATATTTTTGTACTATTCTTATTTTTTGTGTATTTTGTTTTGCATAAAGGTTTTGTTTAATTTATGTTTGAAATTAAGTAAAAACATTTATCACACACTTGTGCGACACGCAACTGCCTCGGATAAATTAGTATTATTACTCTTTGGCAAAACGTGTGGCAGAGCTGTTGAATGAAATTATGTTATTACACATTTTTTTATTATTTTATTATATTTGTTTATAATTTTAATATTGTTGTTTTATTTAATATTATATATTAGTTTTTATTAATATTAATTTTATTATTATTTGTTGCATGTTTCATATTTCTAGTCTCAATATTACTACTTTCATCCATAGCAGAACTTCCCCAAGTTATCTGCATTACATCAGTTGCCATAATACCGAGGGTTTCTTTAATATTCAGAGGGTCGCAGGTTCAAATCCTGCCCGGCCTGGTCTCAAAAATGCTTCTTTCTAAAATAATTTTTCTCTTCGAGTCGAAGGCCTTAGTGGATATTACTCATTCCTCAAACCCTCGCAGTCGTAATTAATTATGGTGTAGATTAGATTTATTTAAGGGTGTTATACACCGCGACCTGAAAGATATATTGTGATGCCCCTATTGATTTGAAATATAAGGATAGTCTCATCTACAGATGTTCTGTCAGATTAATATCCGACAGGAGTTCATGTATTTTGGAGGGATTAACTTGAGGGATCTTGCTCATATCTAAGATTTTTATTTTATTTATATATATATATATATATATATATATATATATATATATATATATATATATATATTTTATTGAATCTTCTAAAAAATATCTTAGAACTAACAATGAATCTTCATAGTATATTTAACATTTCACTTTTAAATTCATATCAATCATTACCAACCTCCCAGTGCCAGTGCTTTGAGGAGTTATGGTATATGAAAAGAAGTAGCGCAATACTTAAATAATAGCGTAATGAATAAGCTTAAAATCTAGTTTGTTGCTAAGCGCAGCACGTCCATCCTTTTCAGGCGGGTGTGTCCTTGATGTTGTAGTAGGCGCCTCGCTAATGCATTGGGATGCTTGTCTAGCTTTGCTAAGTAAGATTCAGCAAGTCGGGAAACTTCTTTAGTTACATACGGGATATGTAAATCTCTGTGGATGTTAACCCTTTTGATGTACCAAGGAGCATTGGTAATCATTCGAAGGATTTTCGATTGGGCTTTTTGCAGCTTTTCGACATTTGAGGGTGAAGCAGTACCCCAGAGTTGGATACCGTAGGTCCATATGGGCTTGATAATTACTTTGTAGAGTAGAACTTTAAAGTCCAGTTTGAGCTTGGACTGCCTGTTCAAAAGCCAGTTTAGCTCGTTTGTTTTGAGTTTAATCTGAGCAATTTTTGCACTTATATGCATTGCCCAAGTAAGTCTGCGATCTAAATGCATTCCAAGATATTTAGTTTCTGTCGCCTGAGGGATCGGCTTGGTGTTAATTTGCACAGGGGGGCAAGTACTCCTGCATAGAGTGAATGTGACATGAACGCATTTCGACTCATTGACTTTGATTCTCCAGTGGTCAAGCCATTCCTGAAGCATGTTGACGTGTACTTGGAGAAGTTTTGACACTTCTTTCGGATTTGTGTGAGTACACAATATGGCTGTGTCATCGGCAAAAGTATAGGTGATAGTCTTGCCGTTTGTTGGCATATCTGCCGTGAACAACGTATAGAGCAGGAGGCCTAATACGCTGCCTTGCGGTACACCAGCTTGTATAGGGTATTCATCTGAGATGAAGCTTTTTTGTTTCACCACAAAGCGTCTACCTGAGAGATAGCTTTCGAGCAATGTGTAGATGTTAAGAGGTAACATACATTTCAGTTTGTGCAAGATTCCTTTGTGCCAGACCTTATCAAATGCCTTAGTGATGTCGAGAAAAACTGCGGAACAGTATTGCTTCTTTTCGAACGTTTCTTGTATAGTGTTTACAATGCGATGAACTTGTTCGATAATACTGTGTTTTTCTCTAAACCCAAACTGGTGGTTTGGTATAACATTAGACTGTTTGACAACGTCTTTAATACGCTTTATTATGAAACTTTCAAAGAGTTTTGAAAAAATTGATAGCAGACTAATGGGTCCGTAGGAAGAGACGCTTGTTGGGTCCTTTCCAGCTTTGGGAATCATGATAATTTGAGAAATTTTCCATGAGATATATTCTAAGATATATTCTCCAAAACATCTGAGTCTTTTGTGTGCCAAAAGTTCGCAGTCAGTGATCAGGTGTAGTGTGAGGTTTCATCACTTTCTCCACAGAATCGACAGATGGCATCTGAAGATATACCCAACTTATTCATATAATAGTTGAGTCTACAGTGTCCCCTTAAAATGCCTGTGATGATTCTTAATTTAATCCGGAGCATATCTATTAGCTCTTTTAGGATTAAAATCTATCAGAAGAGCTTTGGACTGTCTTAATCCCGGAAGAGTTTTCCTGGTTTGACTTCTTTTTGCATCTGTACACTTCTTCAGCAGACCTCCAATGGTATTGGATGTCTAAGCTATCATCCTTCTCATTGCCCTCTACTCCTATGTGGCCTGGTACTAATTATGGTGTGTAAGATATAATAATAATAATAATAATTCAGTTCTCTCCTTAGTTAAGGTTAGGTTAGTCTTGCTACCCATAAGCCACACATAGGCCCATTGGACCATAGCGGTACCAGATGTAGCTAGTCCTCTAAGTGGAGTTGTAGTAGGCCTCTTTAAGGATGTCAACGATTTTACCGAAATTCATGAATGCATGAATTTAGATTCCAGTACAAATCAAGTATACTTTCCTATGTTTGATGACATGACTTTCGCAGTTCTAGAGATGATTCTCTCCTTGCAAGTACATAAATAACTATATTTTCTAACTTTTTAGATTTTCAAGCCTTTCGTTGTGATTTCCATTCTAAGTATTATTATTATTTATACCTTACGTCATAATTAATTATGTCTTCAAGGGGTTGAGGAATGAGTACTGGCAACTTAGGGCTTCGACTCGAAGAGATAAACATTTAGAAAGAAGCATTTTTGGGACCATGCCTTGGGCGGGCATCGAACCCGTCAGCACATGAGTGTGAGTCTAGCATACTTACCACTGGACCATTTCGAAATATTATTGAAAAATTTGTCAAACAAAATTATCGTATATTATCTCATTGCTACATCGAAGCTCTTTTTACTAGAGCCCGGTATATAATTGGGAGACTGATTAATGAATGAAACTGTGTGTATTTTTGTTGTAACAACTCTATTTTAACGCCTGGGAAAGCTCGAAGGCATGCCCGGGGTCGTTTAGAGAAAATAACTAAATAAATCACCTCTTTGTTTGTTCTCTTCGGTTGGATTCAATACTTTATTTATTTTATCAAATTAAATGTTCGAATTTGGTCAATGAGCTAGACTACTCTACTAGGTACAGTAACTAATTCTCGGTACTCATTGGTAATTCTGGGAATTAGTGGGCTACCGATTATAAACCATGTAGTCCACTAATTCAGAAGGGTCTCGGTATAGTTGCTTCGAGTGCTGGAGTCAAATAGTCTTTGTACGTCGAAGCGTCTTCGTAGTTGGTTCGTATAGAAAAGAGCTGTGCGTCGATGTGTCTTCGTTGTTTGCTGGTCAGGAAAAGAGCTGTGCGTCGATGTGTCTTCCTCGATGGCTGGTGAAGTAAAGAACTGTGCGTGGCTTTGTTTAAAAAAAAGGAGTAAAAAGTTGGAGTAAAATTTATGGGGAAATTTTGTTCCTTACATAGTTCGGATCAATTTCCCAACTAATTCCAATTTTAGATGAAAGCCAACTGTGACACAGATCTACACGAACTTCCAGTACTACTTTTCAAAGAGAATCAACTAGATTTATTTTTTTGCTAAATTATCTATGTACTCAGTTGTCGTATAGCAATTTTGATGACAAGACATCCATTGTACTATATTTGACATTCTGTTTTTACTTTTCTTTGAATCTACTCTGATTTTTTAACTTACTTCAGTAGATCCTATGTCTACTGAGGTTTTTTCACACTCTTGCATTACTTAGGATGTCAGAGCCAAATACTTCGATCCTGATTCTAGCGAAAGCGGGAATACGCACAAAAAGTACTCCATCCTCTCAGCTTCCTCTCCCCAAGCCTGGCCAAATGCATGGTTTGCATTGCTTATTATTTGCATATGCTTAGTCTACGCAAAATGACTGTCATCAGTTCTACCATAAGCCTGCAATCTCTCCTAACAAGTAACAGAAGGAACCTTGACGTTCGATCGGAAATAACAGGTAACATAGCCTTAGTCTCTCTACTGTCTCTTACGGCCCCCCAGTTGCGACTCTGTGCAGATTCAACCCTATTTACCTTAATGATAGTAAGAGTTACAAAGAAGAACATGCTACGGGCCAGTAAAACTAGTCTCATTACTTTTATTCGCAAGTTTTTCAACGACTTCCTTCCCCATAACCGCCATGTTAGCATCAGAATATTATGCTTTCCAACACAATTCAATATGGATTTGCACAACTTGGAAGTGACAAGAGCGCTGAGTAAGGCCTTCTCCGCAGCCTGACTGCCACTTCAGACACAAATATTTCTGCCATGCCATCTGCTTACTACCACATAGTCCATCGCCCTTAGTATCGAATAAATTTCCTGCATGACGGAAGCATGACAACCAAGGGCGTATGAGAGCTGGACACCGTTGAGTTCCACGAAACCACCAGAGCCCGAACCAATATCTGTTCTAGAGCCTTCAGCGAAAATATGACAGTTCTGTCTACCAGGCTCTCTTGTACGATCAAACCATTAGTGAATCTCTGAAATTTGTAAGAAGTATCGCTTTTCTGTTATAGGACATGCATGCATTGAATCAATGCGCATAGAAAGGATACCAATATCCACGTCAGTGTCAACAATATTTTCAAGATTCCTACAAGTACCCACCCACTCACTGTCTATTGTGCTTTTATCTTCAGAAGGTCTTTAGGGCCTCTCCTTGCATAAAAACATCTAGGGCGCGATGATTCAACAATACATCAATAGCAGGGACAGAACTGGTCAGAAAGGCTCCAGTGCAACAAATTACCATAGTTCTGAAGACTACAGACCACCCATTCTTATTATGGATCTGATCATTACTTTATAAAGCAAAAGGACTTTCGAGGGAGCCGGAACCCTCGTCTTGCAAACAATTCTCTGGCACTGCCCAGATATTGTCAGTTCCTTCGCTAACTTTAGTTTAACGCGTGATGTCCAAAGAAGCTTACTATCAGGGACTATCTCAAGATATGTTACCTCCCTGGATAACTGAATAGTGAGCCCTTTGAGTGTTGGGTGAACAAAACAATCCACCTTCCTCCTTCCATTCTATACATTCAATTCTGTTTTCTGAATTCGTTCATCGCTGGTCATGTAAGCTCCATCAGTCTAGTCACACATATTTTATGACATTTCCGTTGGTGCACACTCAACATATCGGCCTGCATGCTAATGGACTCGTGATGCTCTGGTATGGAAACTCATCCCTTCATGTTAATTAAGATTCCCAAAAGTTTCCAAAATCACATAATAAAATATAAATGTGTATATATAAAATATAAATAAATATATACGTGTACGTTTATAAAATAGACGTGTGTGTTTCCCAATAACATATTTTGAAATGCTCAATTTGTGGGATTATGTGGCGATTAATTTGAAAAGCTTGAAGCAGCTGTTCTCATTTTGCTATTTTTAAATTTGATAGATTTTATTTTGCTTTCATTTATGACAGTGATAAAAAATTAATTTAATGCTTTGTTTTTTCGGCACATAAAATAAATAATTTTTGTTTTTGATTTTTTGATTTAAGAATGTTTGCTTCCAATGCTGCATTAAAAATTTTATAAATTATCTTTTAGTTTTATAGAAGAACTATAAAAGTCAACAGAAGAACGACATACGTAGTAAAAAGTTGTACTAAATCTAATTTATTGGTGCCAGTCTGAAAAACAACATGAAGATGAACACATAAAATTAGATTTATGCGCCTAATTCAAGATACACAATTATACGGCTGTGAACATAGAAAGGACTAAAACCCGAATGGGCATTAATATCTGGAATATAGGGTGGCGCTAAAAGCCCAATCAAGTGTGATGAAGATGGCGATCGCAACACACGATACAAACGATATTCATCGCCAAGAAAAGTCAAAGGCGTTGAGTAGGGAGTTGTAATAGAGAATAGAGAGTGACGTTGCTAGAATGGAGGCTGATTGACTGGCCAAAATTGTCCATAGTAGAAATCTGTGAAAGCCAGACCAGGAGCAACAATATTCGAAATGCCATCTCAATGTAAGCTTAGAAGTGGGGTAGGCCGAAGAACTGCCGAAAAAGGAGCTCTCCAAAAACTCAGGCCTTGATACCCATTATACCACTAATGTAATATAGGGTTTTCGAATAAGAGGTGTTATTTTGGTATTCAAAGAAAAATGCTATTTTTTGAGATAAATGATCAGATGTTTATTTCATAATAAAGAGGAAGGTATGCCGTTAATAATGAAAAATAACATCAGCCAAACGGCCACCACGACCACGCTTACAGGACCATATCCTTTTCATGAAATTTTCCATAACCAAATCGCAAAGTGGCTGCCCTATGTCCTCGATAGCATCACGAATTCTATCTTTGAGGTCTTGAATCGACGCTGGGCTGATGGCGTAGACCTTATCTTTCACGTGGCCCCAAAGGAAGAAGCCGCAAGGCGCTAAATCACAAGATCTCGGTGGCCAATTGTGATCACTTCTTTGAGAGATAAGACGGTCCGGAAACTTTTCCCGTAAAAGAGCAATGGTTTCGTTGCTTGTGTGGCACGTAGCACCGTCTTGTTGAAAGTAAACGTTGTCCAGATAAATACCTCCCAACTCCGACCATAAAATATTATTAATCATCTCTCGATAGCGCAATCCATTCATGGTAACTGTTGATCCAACCTCATTTTCGAAAAAGTAAGGGCCAATGACCCCGCCGGACCATAAACCGCACCAAACAGTCACACGTTGAGGATGGAGAGGCTTCTCAACAATAACTCTTGGGTTTTCCGAGCCCCAGATGCGACAATTTTGCTTGTTGACGTAGCCACCGTGGTGGAAATGGGCCTCATCAGTCAAGATGATTTTTCGATGGAATTCCGGATCCTTTTCATTCATTTAAAGGACCCAATCAGCAAAGACACGACTTTGTTGATGATCGGCCGGCTTGAGTTCTTGTATTAACTGAACTTCATAAGCCTTAAGACCCAAGTCTTTATGCAAAATACGGTGTAATGACGTTTGTGGAATGCCCAATTCCAAAGAACGACGAGGAATGGACAAGCCTGGGTTCTCTTCAACACTTTGGGCTACAGCAGCAATATTCTCAGTTGTTCTTGAGCGACGTGCTCGGGTTTTATTCTTCACATCACTAACTTGTCCCAACAGCTCAAATTTTTCCACCAATTTCTGTATTGCGGTCCGACAAGGTGCTTCACGACGACCCAAAAATGCTTTAATTTTGCGAACTGTGACTGCAAGATTTTCACCATTTTTGTAGTGAATTTAAATAATTTCAATGCATTCTTGAAGCGTGTATCGTCCATATTTGGTAATGGCGTAGTTTCTACTTGTCAAATGTCAAAGAATAAAAGCTTCAAAAGTGACTGCTACCGAAATACCGGGTGATTAAAAATAACACCTCTTGTTGGAAAACCCTTTATATGCTTAATATTGGATTAATGGTTGGCGATTGCTTTATTGGTCAATATGAACTTTTACTTAAGCTAAAAATCATACTGCCTTTAACTATATATATATATATATATATATATATATATATATATATAATCATACTGCCTTTAACTAAATATATATATATATATATATATATATATATATATATATATATATATATATATATATATAAATATATATATATTGTTATTGTTGGTTAACTGCTTCTTGCTCATAAGTAAATCGATAGTGACAGCAAACGACGCCATATTTTTTACCGCTCTTTTGACATTTCTTTTCAGTAAGGTTTGCCATTTCATCATGCAAAGATATACGAGCCAACAACGAGTCGAAATTACAA
Organism: Clusia tigrina; assembly: GCA_920105625.2. NCBI lineage: Eukaryota > Metazoa > Arthropoda > Insecta > Diptera > Clusiidae > Clusia > Clusia tigrina. Next base: position 24,034,075 of record OV050031.1, on the reverse strand, counting down.
AAATTTACTACCGAAATTCGGAGTCAGTCGCCTCAACTTTAAGAGCGCTACGTCCAATTTATGATCGTCATAATTGTCCTAGCAGATCAACAATTGAGCGTCTAGAGGAAAAATTTGAATCCACAGGCACAGTACAAAATGTTCCCGTGCCAGTGAGACAAAGAAGTGCCCGTAGTGTCGAGAATATTGCTGCCGCTGAGGCTTCAGTTCAAGAAAGCCCAAATGTGTCTCTCACACGTCGTTCTCAAGCGTTGGGCATCTCTGTGACGTCGTTGTGGCGAATTTTGCGATAAGATCTTGGCCTACATCCTTACAAGATCAAATTGATGCAAGAACTGAAGCCGCTTGACCACCATAGGCGTCGTATGTTCGTGAATTGGGCTGAGCAACAACTTGAAAATGATTCGGATTTTCATCGGAAAATCATCTTCAGCGATGAGGCTCATTTCTGGCTGAATGGCTTCGTCAATAAGCAAAATATGCGTTATTGGTTAGACAGCAATCCACACGGACTTCATGAGTCATCATTGCATCCCGAAAAAATAACGGTTTGGTGCGGTTTATGGTCCGGCGGCGTCATTGGGCCGTACTTCTTCCGTGATGATCAATACCGGCACATTACTGTGAATGCGAATCGCTACCGTTCAATGATAACCGAATATTTTTGGCCCCAATTGGATAATATGGACTTGGAGGACATATGGTTCCAACAGGACGGCGCCACAAGCCACACAGCGAATGCCACAATCAATTTACTGCAAACCGAGTTTGGTGAACGTGATTGATGAACTTCGTACGCATATCGAACGTGAAATTGCAGTAGTATCGGCCGATTTATGCTTGAAAACCGTTGAAAATTGGGTTCAGCGTCTGGACTTCTGCAAGCGTGCGCGTGGTGGCCATGCAAAAGAAATCGAGTTCCATACATAATGGCATCGAACGTACTTTCACAGGAATAAAGAATTTCATTGATATCTAAAACCGGTTTTGTTTTATTTAAAAAAACTTTTGTAGCGCTCTTATTGAAGAACCCGATATGTTCACTCTTCTATTGTCCCTTGTCAACCGATCTTGCCAATACGACGCTCACTATGCTGGCTGCCACTCTCAGCATACGGCTATGATCACTTTTCACTCCTGGATGCGAACGATGTTCACTTTGCCGGGGTCACTTGTTTACTCATCTCGATGTCAATTGTGTAGTCTCTTAAATACTTCTTGTGTACCACAATTTCCACTAGCCTTTGAACACAGTTACGCATGCCTTCTCGCGTGTGTACTTTTAGGTTTTGAAAATGATGGTTACCCTAAAACTAAGCAATCAATCATATATATCTACTTGTAGAAAATTCTTTATAAAGCAAAAAAGTTCCATAATACCCCATTTAAGCGGGGAACTCCCCAAGGCAGTGTGCTGGAGCCCATTTTCTACATGCTATACACTGCTGATATGCCAGTCAATGACAAAACAGTCACTTGAATATTTGCCGATAACACTGCATTTTTATGTTCGTAATGTGATTCAAAGATATCATCCAAGCTAGTCTATGAAGGTAAGTGCTTGCATCTAACATTTACATTATTTTAAAAAAACTTTTACTCCAATACATATAAGCTTGAAACCTATCTCTCCATGCTCCGATACAAAAATACCTAGGAATACTCCTTGAACTCCGACTAACATGGTCAAAACACATCAACACCAAAATCATACAGATAAAACTGTAAAATGATTAAGCTAATTCTAAATAGACAATCCAGACTCAAACTGGATTGCAACGTATAGCTCTATAAACCCAAAATAAAGCATATATAGACTTACGGTTTTCAACTCTGGGGTACCACATGTCCATCTAATGCTGATAAAATACAACGTGCTCCTTGTTTTGCGCACAATTATCAATTAATTGGTACATTAAAAATACAAATATCTTCAAGGACTTAAATATCCCGACGGTATCCAAAGAGACATAAAACTTAGCTGAACGCTGTAGTTCTAAACTTGGAAAGCACCCAAATATTTTATCTACAAATTTATTACAAAATGAAGGGTACATCCGACTGATATGGCAGGATAGTCTAAAACTGCACTTAATTTGAGATATAATTTATGAATGCTAAGTACTATTATGAATAAACTTGTATAAATACTTTGCATACTAAATTTGCTCGGAGGGGTTCTAGTTGATCATTAAACAGTCCTGAGAGCCCGCTCATGGACAGCACGTTGGTTTTTTGGCGGAAGTTTTGCCTTTCCTTAAGATGTCTTCAATCTCAAAAGATAATTGTACAAATATAATTGAGACCCACTACATAAATGGTTCATAAGCATGGTGATGATTCATAATCGTCGCACAGATTTACAGAGAAGTTGGACCAGCACTGAACTAAGGAAAATATATCCATACAAATATCCATACAAGCTTTTTCAAACTACGATATACGACAAACTCGTAAATACTTATTGGTCATAAAGGGCGAAACTAATAAACAAAAAATGCTCGAAAAGCTGATTTGGAACCAACAATGAGACGGGTTTTGCAGTTGTTGTGCATGCAAATATTAAAAATGCGGACTCTATTTCTAGCTTCCTGGATATAACACAAGCTAACAAAGTATGACCCAAAGTAGTCTTATATTCACTTGAAAATTTAATGCCGAGAAATTTCCACAATTTATTTGGAAACTCTTTATCAGAAATTTAGGAAATTTGTGGTAAATCCTAAAGTATTCATTTCAGAGCCATGTGATATTCATGCCGGTGCTCTGCAGGGAAGTGTCCTAGGTACTTTAGTATATTTGCTCTACATATCAGACATACCAACTGGCAGTCACTCACTTCCATCAACATTTGCGGACGATACACCCATTTTATGCTCCAACGCATCTCCGACAACAGCTGTAAGTCACTTTGAGAAGCAACTTAATTCTTTGGAAGTCTGGCTATCAAGGAGGTGTGGAGAATCAAGATCAACGCATCTGAATGTGCTCACGCGATGTTCACTATGAGATTAAGAATATACTCCTTTCTGAAAATAAACGGACAAACTATACCTCAGACCGGGGACTTTAAGTAGTTAGGCTTTCAACTTTACCAGAAGTTGACATGGGCGGAAAGTAGAGTGAAAGTAAAGTGAAAGAAAATTAAGTCAACTGTATTGGTTTTTAAGCAAAAAGTCAGTACTATTCCTCACATACAGAATGCTTTTCTATAAAACCTTTGTAAACCCAAACTAGACTTACCGCATCCAGAATTGGGACAAGGCAGCACCATCAAATATTGAAAAGCTGCAATTCAGTCAATCTTAGGATTATTACAGGTGCTCCCTGGTATATGAAAAATCAAAATATTCACAAGGATCTAATTCTACGATACAAGGATCTAAATCTACGATAAATCTACCAGAACATCTTGCTAAGGGAGTTATTATCAAATAGAGCTATAATAAATTAATGAGAGCCTGGCAGGATTGCCATGTAATAAAATGATGATGTTATGGTGGTAGTATCGTCAAGCAATATAATACAGGATGTGTATGTAAAATCTTTCAGTATATTTCTTTAAAAAGAAAAGGTCCTAGCGAAGCGGATATGCGCCCTGTAGGTAAGTTTATGACCGGCAGAGTTTGAATGGTCAAGCTATTGTTTGTGCTGATCTCAAAGTTAAGCCTAACTGAGAGCACGGAGAAAAAAATGAAGTTTACAGCAATTATGCTAATTTAAACGTTCAGATTCATTCTGTTCTTTATTCGGCTCGACGGCCCTTTTATATCATTTAGATACATATTTTGTCTTACTCTATCTAAAATAAATTATTCCGATCATATTTCTAAATGTTATTAAACTTATCTTCAAAATATCACTCAAATGTAGAATTATCGACATTTGGTGTTGACAAATCATAGTCAAGCACGCTTTTTTTACATTACATTGAGTGAGCGCGACCCCTGCCTTTGCACTGCAAAAATATATATTCAGCATTCTGTATTGAACGAATTTTCTGCGTCTCGCCAACAATGTTCTGTACGGAGCCTGCTTGAGTCGTTGTGTGGTACAAAATACATATTCAGCAATTCGCATTGAGTATAGTTCCGCTAACAATATTATGTTTGGCGTATAAGAATACAGAGTATGCTTGTGTTATTGTGTGGTCGTCAGTTTACGCTAGTGAGGTACACTACACAGCACATGAGCGATTAAAAAGGAAATATCTGCTGAAATAATAACTTATTTTGTACACAATTATCCTGTTTAAGGATGGGTAATATTACTTGTATAATACTTCTGAAATTCCATGTTAATTTTTGTTATGTCCAGACCTCTGGCGAAGAACATATCTATATATGAGTTGTTAAGTTTGAATAAAAGCTTATTGTGAGTATCAATTATTGTTAGAAAGATATAATAAATTAATTAAATGAAACAAGCATATGAAAATACCATCTGTAATTAAAAGAACAAGGCAATTGACCTACCCTTTCAACCCAGAAACTTAATAACACCAGTCAATCCACATTGCCATTTACAACAGTCCTATATCAACATTTCAATTCATACCTTCAATAAATCATCAACTCCTCCTGTAATCTTCCAACAAAAATATAATGAAGTTAAACTGCATCACACCTATTTCAATTTTATATTTACAGAAGGATCAAAACAAGAAAATATTCGGACTTAGAGAGTAGTATCTAATAATACTGTTTGTACCTGCTCCAACGCAAAAGTCCAATCAGCAATTCCCATTACCAATGCTTGCTCTTGAATGTTAAATAAGCAGTTCGAATGGATATACAGCATGTGAAACCTCATCAGCATTTCCTTACACGTGCGGCTTAAAGCATTAATTTGCCCTAATGTAATGTAATGTAATGTAAAAGGGAGGTATATCATGTACTGCGACCTGAAAGATCTATTGTACAACCCTCTGCTAATATAGGATAACTCTATAGAAACTCATCCATCTTTGTTATCCTTCGAAATACTAGGATATCAGCTGGATCTAGCTCTGCTATTTCATTACCTGGTATCAAATATGATCCCAGGCTTTTGTATCTGCTGTGAATCAGTGCTCCCCAGCTGCCTAATATGTGCTCTGGCGACTCGGTTTCCTCGTCGCAGAATCTGCACAATGAACTTGAAACGATTCCTAAGTTGCCCTTGAGCTTACAGTGACCAGTCAAAAGCCCGGTCAGTATTCTTAAGCTGTTTTTGGGCAAGTCAATGGAAAATTTGAATCTTTTGCAGTTGTAGTTGCCCAAAAGTAGTTTTGATTGTCTTAGCCCAATATGACTTGCAAAAAGTTCTTGCCTTTTTTGCCTTTCTTGTTCCCTAAGTACTTCTTGCCATACTCCTCTGCCTACGCCACAGTAAGGTTCTGGGCCTATCATTGCCATGGAGGCCCCTTTCTGGCAAGTTCGTTCGCTTGTTCATTGCCCCGGATACCCATGCGGCCAGGGACCGAGCATAAACTAACCTTGTACTTTCCCAACTGATTTAATTTCTGTAGACAGTCCCATACTAGCTTAGAGTCCACTTGATACGAGCTTAATGATCGAATGGCCGCTTGACTGTCAGAAAGTATGGCTATTTCCCTTCTTCTATTGCCTGTTTAGATTAAACTGCGCGCATCTTTCGATGGCGAGAATCTCTGCTTGAAAAATACTTGGATATTTTCCCATTTGCTCGGAGTCCAAATACCCCCGCTCCGGTACCACTATCGGTTTTTGACCCTTCCGTATACCACATGATCGTATGTTCCTTAAAGGAGTACGCAGCGTTTAAATTGCTCCATTCCTTCTTGTAACTTAATTTCACCACAAAGTGTTTCTCAAAATCAAATTTCTTACTAGTCTTGTCCTGTGGATAATCTAGAAGAGAGTTATTGAGCGGGTTTCTCAGGTTCCATAGCCCTTTGTATGCCCCGGACCTTGTCTTCTCTCCCGACATCCTAATTAAAGTTCCTATTGCCACTTTCCGTACAACCAAGTGTAACGGGGTTAAGTCCATGATTACCTCTAGCGCTGCTGTAGGACAGGTTCTCATTGCCCCGGTTATACCTATGCACGCTAGTTTTTTGCCCTAAGTATGCACAAACGCTGGTGCCTTGCACATAATTGCCACACCACAAATATATTTAATTCTGTAGAATAAATATATGATATAAATTCAATCAATTAATGTATTAAAATTGAGATATACTTTTGAAGTCAAACAATCCACAGTGTTTTCCTTTGTCGCCAATATCAACCAGAAGGTTAATTCAAAATACTGCTAGATTAGCCATAGCACTCTTTCGGTACTGTACCCAAAGAGACTTCAAGTATTGCACTTAAAGTTATCATCACGATCCTTCGGTATTGCACCCAAGGAATCGGCAACCGAGTAGTAAACCAACTAATCGGTATATAAAAATAACACAATCATCAAAATTTCCAACCTTCCCGAATACAGCTCTATCTCTTCCTCAAAAATTATTGTGGTGTTGGAAATTACTGCGGTGTTGTCTCACATATTTCTAAGTATACTAAGCTTAAGATTTAGGATAAGTAAACTAATTTTAACCCCGTACCGTAAGGCAGCCTAAGGCCATCGATGCTAGTGCTGCCTCCTTCTTTAGCTCATAAGTGAACTTAATAAATGAATAAAGCAAACAAAAATAAATGTACATAAACGCAGCTGCCACAACTCTTCGCCACTCCTGCTGAACTACCTGACTGTAAGACTTCCTAGTTCCACCCATTTTTCCAATTCATGGTCGATATTTATCAATAATACTTTGTAATTTCCTAATGGATTTCATGCAAAAAAACTATTTAATACGCTTTCATGCTTCTAAATACCTGCATGCTGCATGAGCTGTAAATAAAATTTTATTGATGCAAAATAGAAAGTGCACTAAAAATAAACCCCATGAATAATTTTGTTCTGCGAAGGCAACAACACCAGAAAACATATCGATCAAAAATTTGTTTGGATTTACCAAAATAATTCTTTTTTCAAATTTTTGCTCATTTATTTTTGCTGCATTCCCATGGCCACTGCCACTCAAACACACTGCGCAAGCGCTTCTCACAGTGCAGCAATGGTGTATCCCAAAATAACACAACTGGCAGCTGGCAGCATTGGAGCGTCGGAAATGCGTGGGAATTGCAGCGACTGCTCTCACCCACAGTGGTCTTAGTCGACGTTTGTTTATGTTAAATTGAGTGTTGGAGCATTATCACAAATTGCAAGCAACAATCGCAGGAATGCAGCATAGATTTTAGGTATATACGTTATTGGCATATTGTCTGGTCATTGTCAGTTGAAGGATTACATTGACACATTTAAATGCATGTGGGAGAGAATAAACAACCTTTTCGCTTTTGTAGAGGATCCACTTAACATTATTATTATTATTTAACAGTCTAAAAGCGAGCTGAGAGGTCTATTGTGCAGCCTCGTACCCAACTAAAACAATCCTAGACTATTTACAAATCTCGTAATTGCTGTGGGCTTAATTTTAACTAGGTGATTTGGAGATAAGAACCCAGTACCTAGATAGATATGTCTTCTTCTTGCCACCGCTAGGCAAGTGCATAGAATGTGTCCTGCTGTTTCTTGCTTCTCTTGGCAGGAATCGGCTTCTATCACGCTTATTTTTTTCAAATGGTAATTGAGTCTACAGTGTCCAGTTAAAAGTTCAGTATAGAGTTCAATGCCATTTCTGCTGAGGTTTAAAGAAGCATCTACCCTGATGTGTTCAGGGTCAATGAGTAGTCTCGGCTGCCTCTCCAGAAGTTCAGCAGACCTCGTTTTTTCTGTTCGCACAACAAGTTATTTATGAAGCTACTGTTTACCCCACAGAGGGGTTCTGGAGCTATGAAGGCAGTGTCTGCACCCCTTTTTGCCAAAGAGTTCGCCATTTCGTTGCCTTCATGTCCCTCATGTCCCGGTACCCACATTAGCGTAACAGAGTTGCTCGCTGCTAGGGTATTGAGCAGATTGGAGCATTCCCAGACCAGCTTTGATTGGAATGAGAAATTTATTAATGATTTTAGAGGTTCCTGGCTATCTGAAAGAATGTATATAATGGTGCTGCGTGTACCCCTGCGTAAACATTCTCTAGCCATAACTCTAAGGCGTGGATCTCCGCCTGAAAATGGAAGCTGTTTTTCCCATTGCAATTGCTTTTTGAAAACTGTGCCCTACAATTCCCGTTCCAGCACTGGAATCTCCCATTTTGGACACATCCGTATACCACAACTGTGAGTCCTGTTTTATTATTACTTCATTGTTTCTCCACGCTGAACGGTCACTGATGACCACTTTGAAGTGCTTGGAGAAGTCTAATTTTCTGTCAATCTTGTTAAAGTGCATGAGGCAGGAAAGGTGGGAAAATCAGCGTAATTACAGTTCCATTTGATCAGAAAAGGATATTTAACTACATGGTAAGTTTTAGTTAGAAAGTGTATGAAACATGTGGTCATTGATCTTATTGGTTTCCATTGAAGTAACATAATAATTATGTAATAAAAGTGATGCCTTCTAAAAACCAACAGTTGGTTACAGAACAAAATTTTAAATAAAAAATATAGAACTGAAAGCAATGATATATGTCTCCGAAAAGGATATTGTATAGTAAGGCAACAGAGTCAACTTAAACATCGCAACTGTATTAGATAACTTAGAGATCTAACGACTAACGACTTCCAGCAAGTATCGATGGAAGCTCCCTTTGGCCAGGTAAGCGAAGTTACTACCTGGTACACATTTGAGTATATTATAAGATTGGCTGATGATAAATCAAATGCTACAGATTTAAAGAGTCCTTATTTTCCCAGTCCTCCTTTTGGCACTCAACCGTATGACAGTGTTTGGCACTGATCTAATTTCGACAAAGATAATGAATTAGTAATAAATATTTATATAGGTATAATATATATACGCAATGGCTGTGTATATATACCTGTATAAATATTTATTATATATATATTTATCGATATTCATATACACTCATGTATCCTGTAATATGCCTAGCTCTTTTCTGCATAGTGCCCACCAGTGATGTTCAATTATTAGTGGCAGTTGTCGGAATGGCACAAATCTATCCTCTACAATTGACTGATACCCAGAGTGATGAGCATAAGTTAAACGCCAGCATTGTTTGGCGGTACTACAAGGTGCATTCCAAAGTAAACACTTTTTACAAAATGGTATTTATAGTGAAGTCATCTATTGGCGTATTACATGCGTCTGCAAGGTAGATCCCTCACTGATGTACGTTCATAATTTCATGAACTTGGGACTAATAAAAATATACTCAAAATTTCATATTAACTATCAACTATACCCCCGATGGTTCCAAGTTGGAATCTGGGGTGGGTGCGGGAATATTTTCTGAGCATCTCAATTTTCTGCTCTCCTTCAAATTGGCATCGACATCAAGTGTCTTTCAAGCAGAGGTCTTTGCAGTTTGGTAGGCATGCAGGGCGTTGCAGAAGGGCACAAACTGACCAAAAACATATCCATTTACTCCGACAGCCAGGCGGCAATAAAGGCGATAGCGTCACCTTTTACCAACTCTAAGTTGGTCGGCCTCTGCTAGGAGGAATTTAAATCATTATCAGGAAATAGTATAATATCCCTTGTCTGTGTTCCGGGACACAGGAACATTGAGAGCAACGAGAGGGCTAATGAGCTAGCACGAAGAGGCTCATAGGAAACCGATCAAATATTCTCATTATGAATGTCGGCGTCCTCCTAACTGTTGTTAAGGCAAATATTTATTATCACTTCCTCCGCAAGGCTGGCGAAAGGTGGAAAAACACTGCGATATGTGCCATTTGTAGAATGATGTCGCCTGATTACAAGTGCAAAAAGAACTAACCATCTTCTCAATAAACCAAGACAAAAAATGAGCAACCTTATAACTGTCTGCACAGGTAATTGGACTATTGGCACACTCGCTGAATAAATGGGCATTCCGTTCAATGCTCATTGCAGGAGCTGTAAAGACCTTCAGGAGAAAGAAACAGTATTTGTGATTGCCCAGCCTTCGCTTGCTTGAGACTCAAATATCTCGGAAGTCCTTTTCTGAAGATTCTAGGGCATGGCTCTAGCTTAGAACTTTCAGACCTATTCAAATTTGTCAGAAACTCTGGATGGTTGTAAATGTACAAAACTATATTACCATTTTCATTAAGCTCGCAAGGACATGACAACAAAACGGCACTATTGCTAATTGAGACGACACGAGCCACTTTACCTACCTACCTACACCCCGTATTCAGCTATTTCCGGCTCTGTGCGAGTTTTACCTTTTAGGATTAATGAATTTACCTCTTGGACAGCGTTTTGTGGATTTATAAGCCATTCAAAATGCTTGTATCGACATCCTCAAGGACATCTCGGCCAACGATCTAAAACAGTCATTCGACATGCTTTTAGACCATGCAAATTGCAGTATTGAGTCGGAAGGGATCTGGAATATTTAATTAGAATTTTTAAAAAGTCCTGTTTTGTTTGGAATGAACCTAGTATATTATTCGCGAATAGAAATGGATGAGAGGTTAATTCGATATGTACAAATCGTACGAACCGTTTCCCTGGCAATACAACATTTTCTGTTTCTTTCGAGCTTAAGCCAATTAGTGTTACCTTTGGGTATGTTGGGAAAACATAATAGGTTGTCTTTGAAAAGACTCTCTTACAAAGACTTTCAATCTAAAATGTCATATTAATCCTGTAAGTAGAATAGATTGAAAGGAAGTTGATATTGGAGAAGACAGGCGGAAAGGTTGAGGGGCCGATTATATGACCCCAAAAGGCAGGCTATTTGGACAGTTAGGCATATAAAATATGTACTCGTGCTCGACTTTTTCATGACTTAAATATTTTCGTCACTGATAAATATAACAGCGTAGCTTAATATTAGACATGAAGTTTGAAACATTAAACATCACCCTAAGCGAAAGTAACTCCTTTCAATCAGGTGCCCTACAACTTCCCTTAATGTAGGACACAATTTTGCCTCACTCACTCAAACAGTAGCCAAAGTCGGTATATTAAAGCCACGCCACATTTTGCTCCACTGTGTTCTCTGAGTATATCCTTTCCAACCCTTTCAGGTGTTCAATTTTGTAAGCGAAAACTTCAAAGTTCAGTCCCCACAAAATACCAAGCCCCAAAAATCTGTCTGTGGAAATTTGTTCGGATATTTATCCTTTTGCTACCGTTCAATATTTATGCGGAAATATGCTGACAGGCGGTGCGGAAAATCGGTGCATATTCGTCCTACTTCCTTTGAAATTCGGTGCTCGTGTAATTATTTCAGCTCAACACTTGCGGTTCTTACTTGTAAATAAGCAACTCGGCTGCAACTACGCCCTGCGCTACGAATATTTTTTTAACATTGACTTTGTTGTTCTTTCCCCTACGCTCGCTTGAATTCCGCGAATTTTTGAAATGCAAACAACAATTCTGCCCAAAATTCCCAACTTCTGAGCATACTTTTGTTGTTGTTATTGTTCTGTTATCTTTGCTTGTCTGCTTAGGCCGTCATAATCTCAACAGACTTGCAGTTAGTTGCCGTCGCAGACTGAATTGCCTATTTCCAGGGAAATTCCTCCAAAATACTTTTGATGTGTTTATTTTCAATTGGATTTTTATTTATGATTTAAATTTGTTTAATTTCGCAGGCAGAAAGTTTCTTTAAATTATAATTTTGTGAGTGAAGCAAAAGTAGAGCAAAAATTTCAAAAATATATGTGAATTGTTTCATATATTATTCAGATCAGACAGTTTCAGCTTCATAGGGACCGGAGTTATTCATAGAAATTGGAATGCCATGTAAATATAAACTTTGCGATTAAAGAGCTTGAATCCTTCCAAAAGTGCTTCAGATTTGGACGGTGGTACTGAACCCTTCCTTAACATCTGTATATGAACGCTTGCCTTTAAAGTGTTTGTATGTGTGTGTTTGTATTTCTATTTGTATTCTTGTATTAATTTTATCAGCCTCCTGATGTTTGTTTATGTATTTTTCCAATAAAATAATAGATAGAAAGATAGATTGCAGTCAGAGCTAGAACCAGTCACCAAGTCACTGCCGCCAAATAGACCTATGGTGACACACTCAATTTTTACAGAAGCTCCTCAAGTCTAGCATTCGTTACGAATCCAAAGGTTTCTTAAGATTTGTCCGCAATATCTGACGGTTCTAGGAAATGGTTACCAAAGTAACGAAGTCCAGTCCATATGACACCATAACAGTGACAAAGCAGATGTTCAGCTGTTTCCTCCTCTTCGTTATACAACCTACACAGATCACGTTGGTGATCCCTATATTGTATAGGTGTTTCATTACTCTACAGTGTCCAGTCAAAAGTCCCGTGACGATGCGAATACCTGCCTCAGACAAGCTCAGTATCTCATTAGTTCTCTTGAAAGAATCGAATGGCATTAAAGTTTTAGCTACCCGAATATCTTTTGTTTCCATTCACTATTGATGCGATTTTTTTCCTAGCCATTCATTAATTTGGTATTTGTGGACCTCCAAGGTAAACCGCAGAATGGTTCAAATCTCGTAAAGATAATGGCTGCCCCTTTTCTAGCTAGCTCATCTGCCTCTTCGTTCCCCACTATGGCCTGGCACACATATCAGGTGAACTGTGTTTCTTGATGTTAGTCTTTTCAGTAGAAGAAGGCACTCCCAAACTAGTTTGGATGTGATTTCAAACGCGCTGAGTGCTAGCAACGCAGCCTTACTGTCAGAGTGAACATAGATGTGACAATTTGAGGAATCACTTTCAAGTTCTTCTCTTAAGCAAAGTTCTATTGCGTAGATTTCAGTTTGAGACACTGAGTTCTAATGACCCATGATATAAAACAACATTAATGAGAGAATTACTGTTATCCCTAAAGCGATCATAGAGATTTATAGAAGCTCAATACTCTCAACCAATCCCCAACAACTACTTCTACACATTTTATCATTACATCTCACCATTACGAGATCATTAGAGTCAAAGAACTCTTCTTAATTTGTTTTAGAGATTTCAACAGTTCCTAATAAGTCTAATTTAGACTTCCAAAACGAATGATTCACCGATGATTCAACGATGATTCACCGATGATTCAACGATGATTCACCGATGATTCAACGATGATTCACCGATGATTCATCATGAACATAACAAAGCAAAATAGTTATATTCACTTCACTTTGGAAATAATTTCTTAGAACGGGAATTGTTGGGTATTTAATGCGGCCCATAGACGATACATCATGATCATACTCATATTTAATAGTATGTGTGAAAAAGAGAGAAAATTTGCATGTATGTGTCACACAGACATGATCGCGCTGTGATCACTGACTGATCGTCGAAAATCTAAATCATTTAGATTTTGAGGGGAAATTTTATTACGATGTTGATCATGATGTATCGTGATCGTCGTTTGTGGGCAATTTACATGCAAATTTTGCTCATTTGAATTTGACTGCCAACGTGTGAAGATGTGTGCGGATAAAAATAATAAAAATGCGTTTCTGCTGGAGTCCCTTGAATGCTATTGTACTATTTCGTTTGTACCTTTCTTTCATTCAAAATCGTTTTTTGTTTTTTTTTACAATTTTTCCTTGCACAGTACAAGCGCTAGCGCACACAAAACTTCGTCATCCGACAGAGACATGACAACCTCATTCAACGACGACTACGAAAAAATGATGATCTTCGATTTTGAACACTCGTCTGTGGCGGAGCTTCATTCAACACGTACACGAATGAGTATGATCATGATGTATCGTTTATGGGCCGCATAACCAACTTTTGTAATAAAATAGAATTCCGTACGTCTTAGGTGAAATGGGGGAAGGGGGTTTGAATCCACTGCCGCTGAAACTAGAGACCAGAGCTGCAGGGTTCCAGAGAAAGAGGCGGTCTCCAATTGGCCTTCTGCAAAATATTTATTCAAATTAATCAAATGAAATCAATAAACTGGAAATTAAATGACTCTGTCTTTTGACTGTAACAAATTAAAACTAAAACCCCACGATACTGAAGAGTTATTCTGTTACGAACCCTGGACATCGCTTAGTATACCTCAGTGTAAGTAAGTTCGTATCAGTATCAATCATACCTATGTCAGGAAATTCCTTATATTTATATTTGGATGGAAAACCAACACCGACATCCAGTGAAATGTGTAATAATTTACGATAAAATCACAAATAGTCGTGGAGACTTTTCCAAACTTTTCTTAATGATTAAATGACATTTCGAATCTTTTAAGAAAACGGAAAATCTCTGGTGGAAATATTCATGCTCCTTGGAATATTATTTCTTTTCAATATTTAAATATCGACCCCTTTTGCAGCTAAAGTATGAGAAGGATACTTTAAACTTTATATTATCTCTCAAAGTACGCAGTCATTTATTATTAAAGTAGGAGTACCCCCCGAGACCTTCCGAAATGTTTCTTCAGAAGTACAAAATAAGTTCAATAAGAATTGTATTAGTTCTATAAGACAACCATTTACTGAGTTTCATTTAAAGAAATATAAATAAGATAAAACCCCTTTTAGAAATTTTATTCGGTGTATGTAGAGCAAATTATGTGATTTTATTATCATTATTTGTTCGCGCCTAATTAATAGCATTCTTGTAACTAAATGTCTGAACTGGCAGCACTGTTTTGTCATCTGTCAAACTCGACTTCCTGTTCCTCTTCAATAAATGTATTCAAACCAATTGGACGTATTTTGTTCATATCTGAATTAATCCGGTATATTCTCACTAGCATACACAACCGCAAGCGCTTAAAAACACCACATTATTATTGTCTGTAGTGAGCCTCGGCCAATTTGATACTTTGTGCGTAGCCATAGCTTAACCGTCTCTTTTAAGGCTCTTGATGAATTTTAGCCCTTTATGAAGTTCCATGTTCCTAATTGTTTTTTGTGCTATTGTAGCAGCTGCCATTTGAGGGAAACTCCTTCTGCAGACTGCAGAACATTCACATAGAATGTGCACAGAAGTTTCTGGTTCCTGGTTGCATAATCTGCAAATATCAGTGGAGAAAATTCTCAAATTTTTGAGATGATACCTGACTGCTCAAAGTCAGAAAGACTAATTCCATTTGTTGATAATTCTTACCGCTACTTATATTAAAAAAAATGCTTGCGATAATGCTCATTCAACATTCAACAATAATAAAGTATGCCAGTGCAGCACAAAACAAAAGTGCATACGGTGCATTGCAAGGGTATTCTCCTTTGTTTGGCCGGTTACGGCTTTGTCCATCTTGCAGCTTGGCTTATTTTAAGTGAAAGCGCGTGGTGTGATTATATCGAGACATTGAGCTGGTTAGCACTTTAGACTTTACGCTGTACTAATCTGTGTATTATTATTATTATTATTATTATTAGCTTAAATACTAAAGAAATAAACTAATAAGAAAAAAAAAGCAATGGCATCTTAGGCCTTCAGCTAATAGTGAGTAAAAATAATAAAACTAATATGTTTAAATTACATGATATGGATTATCTGTGACCGTAATTGAAATATATTACATATATATAAACAAAGTAGAAAATAAAGTATGGAATCTTCGATTTTATATCACAAGGTAAAGTGTCTGATAATTAGATCAAATAGTAAATATTGATTGATTTAAGATAGTTGGAAATTAATTTAATGCTGTCTGGGGAAGGATGAGAGAGGGATGGGATAGGGTTTGCGTTTGGAAATGTATTCCTCCTGGCATTTTCGAAAAATGGACATTCAGATAAGATGTGTTTAATGTTGATTGGGTCGGTGGAGTTGCAGTATTGACATGAAGGATGAGGGGTGTTTTTGTCTAGAATATGAGAGTGTGTTAATTTAGTGTGTCCTAATCTGAGGCGTTCGTACTTTATGAGGTCTAGTCTATTAACGTCGTTGTCTTGGAATTTAAGGAAGTTATTTATATTGGATTTGTTTGAATTAATGTTCTGATACCATGGTGAGGTGTGTGTCCATAGAAGTAACTGGTTATTATTAAGATCAGATTTTATGTAGTTTCGTATGTCACTAAAATTTAGGTTTTCGGTGATGATTAATGGGGATTTAGTGGCAAGTTTGGCGGCTTGGTCCGCGAATTCGTTACCGGATATTTGAGCATGGCCGGGAATCCAGATTATTTTTATTTTAGGGTAATACTCTAATAGTATGTTCCTAATTAGAGTTGGGTAAAAGTTGGTATTGTTTATATTTGAAATTGCGTCAATGGATGATAAAGAGTCAGTGCAGATGGCAAATTTACCTGATTTGTTTTTAACGTGGATAAGTGTCTCAAAAATGGCAATTATTTCGGCAGTGAACACTGTAGAAAAGTGGGGTAGAAGTGCGTTTTTAATTATGTAGTCTTGGCTTGTTATACTATAGCTAGTTATATCATTTGTTTTTGATCCGTCAGTGTATATATAAGAATAGTTTTGGTGTTTCTCTTGAATTTCTGCAAAGTGTTTTTTTATATATGAGTGGATCTGTGGTGGCTTTTGGGAATTCTCGGAGGGAAGAGTTCAGACTTGATGGATTGAGATACCATGGAGGAGAGTTGGAGTCTGTGTATTAAATATTAGCGTTGTGTGTATTTGTCTGGTGCGGTGTAGTTAACTACAGGGTGGCCCAAATGAGACCTAGTGATGTTTGTAAGGAGCAAAATTTCCCCATAAATTTTGCTCCAACATAATTCTTCTGCCACACCACCATTTTTCAAACGAAGCCACGTGCCGTACTCGATTGTTCCAGAAGAATTTAATTTATGCACTATTGGAAGCAATCGGCAAAACCCACCCCTAATAAGCAGTATGATCGACGCGTATGACATCATTAACAACAACAACAGAGCGCTGCCGCTACAAACAATGCCACGTGCCTGACAACAAGCCGAATTCTGCATCGACAATGTCGGTTACGTTTGAATACAACTGATACAACAACAGAAATTTCTGGAAACTTTGCGACTGAAGCTGGGCTCTAAAAGCAGCAGCAACCGAGGGACTCGCTCTCTTTTCCTGATCAGCCATCGACCACGACGCACCGACAGCAGTTTTTTACATCATCAACCATCGACGACTACGCATCGACAGTAGTCTCTTTTCCGGAACAGCCATCGACGACGACACATCGACGCACACGAAGAAAACATCGACGCACCAAGACTTTTGACCGTACTGAGATCATTCTGCATTAGTGGATTATAGGGTTTGTAATCGGTACTCCACTAATTCCCAGAATTACCAACGTTGTACCGAGACTTCGTATTAGTATTAATATTAGCTATTAACTCAAAATTAGCTATTATCTAAAGATTTAATTTAATAAATTAAATAAAACCAAACTAAGTAAACTCATAGTTATTTCTGTAAACGACCCCTGGCAATCCGGCGAGCATTACCCAGGCGAAAGAACAAAAAGAGGTTCGTTACATGTTAAACACGTGTAACTCTTGTAATAACGGGTTTTTTTAAATGATTTATTTTAATATTTTAAATACATTTTATGGAAATTTAACGTGACTATGTGTGAAATATGACATCAGACAAATGACCACCATTTTGCTCGATACAGGCATTGGCTCTTTTTAGCGCATTTTGCATTACACGGCGTAATGTTTCTGGTTGCAGGCGCCGTATTTCGTCTCGAATATTCTGCTTGAGCTGTCCAAGTGTCTGTGGTTTGTTAACATACACTTTGTCTTTTAAATATCCCCATAAAAAAAAATCGAGCGCAGTTAGATCTGGTGAACGAGGAGGCCAAGGGAAATCTGAATTTCTTGAAATTATGCGTTCACCAAACATTTCACGCAGCATGTCAATAGTTTGCCTAGCAGTATGCGCAGTGGCTCCATCTTGTTGAAACCACAAATTAGGATGTTGCTCCACCATTGGCCGCAAAAAGTTGTCGATCATATGGGCCGATCATTTTTGTGGCCATAACACCGCACCAAACAGTGCATCTGATTGGGTGTGACTAATGCTGATGTATTGCCCTTGGATTTTCGGAGCCCCACAACCTACAGTTTTGTTTATTCACATAACCACTTAAATGGAAATGTGCTTCATCCGTCATCGGCGATAATTTCGCTGCGTCAGAACAATTGATCGTTGAGAAGAATAATAAAATTCGATAATTTTAATGCGTTGTTGTGGACTGTACGTATTCATTTTAAATTTCCAAGAGTTCAGTTATAATCTGCAAAAAGAAAAAATAAAGTATGTTAAAAAATAAAAAAGTTATTTGTGTTTCACATCAGCTGGTCTTATTTGGGCCGCCCTGTAGATTGGCTCACTACAATATATACGAGTATACATATGTGCACCAGACATTTTCTTGTGCATGCTTGTATAACAGGAAGATTGTTGTTTCTAATTTCCTTTTTTGAAACTAGGGCTGTAAATGCCAGCTCCTACACTTCCGCCTTCCAGTTTGCATCCATCCGTGTAACATACTTGTGAGCCTGGTTCAGGTATGAATTTATGTGCTCTCTAAGATTCTCTATCCTAGATACATATTTTGTGTATGTTAGAGTATTTAACTCTTGGGGGAATTTATTAGTGTTTTTGAGGATTGGGTCATCTTTGAGCATTCTAAGCATGCTCATGTTACTTTTTAGGTCCCCACTCTTGAATTCAAATGAGTAATTGAGTCTCAGAGCCTGAGAACAAGCCTCTCTTTTCATGGATTAGCTTAGTGGAGGTAATTCTGTGATTTCATTTCATTTCATTGCTTCAAATTGGTTTTTGTTTAAACCTATTATAGTTTTGTAGTTATTATGTTGAAAAAACAATTTCTATTTTCTGTTGCCTTTAGCTTTTTCTTTTTTGTTTGCTGTTAATATAAAATTCTTTTAGCTACTATTTTTTTTTTAAATTTTTTACTATAGTTTCTTTCACATTTCATTTTCCCAATTTGAAAAATTCCTTCATTTTTTATAGGGTATGTTAATTTTGTACAGTATCTGATGTGGTCAATGAATTATTCAGGTCCCTCGTCGCTGTAATGCATTTCGGAATTGGGCCATTTGCATCAAGCGCATCTGTTCTCAATACGATTCTTGATTTAAACAAAAATGTATGTGAAATTTCTGCCACATTTTCTATAAAAAAGAAGTTCTTGCAGCATGACTCTATACAAGCTTTATAAAAGCATTTTATTTAACAGATGTATATTCATATGAAGCTTTTATCCAATTAACAAAAATTAAGAAAATTAATTGAAGTGCCATCATCTCATGGAATTATTAGTTTTATTTTATTTTCATATTCTTCAATATTTTAAACAAATTGTTTTACTTGTTCTAATTGAGTTTAAATTGCAGGTTCAAGAAAAAGAGGAAAGATCCTTAAGCTACCGACATTCAAACCTAAAAATCGATTTGATAGAATTGATTTGAGAGTTTCATATCAATTACATACAATTGAGAATGAGGATTGTTCTATAGTAAAAGGTGCATTTCTGGTACTTTACGGACCACCCCAACTAAAGCATTGAAAGTGATATTCAACCTACCTAATTTAAATCTGGTAGGGAAACAAGTGGACGCCGCATCAGCGCTAAGGCTGAAATGCACGGTGTTATGGAATGATCGGCAGACTGGCTACTCGACCATCGTGCACACCTGGAATAGATGTATCAAACACATTGACCACTCTATATCTAATCTC
The DNA here is from genome assembly GCA_920105625.2 of Clusia tigrina. Taxonomy (NCBI): domain Eukaryota; kingdom Metazoa; phylum Arthropoda; class Insecta; order Diptera; family Clusiidae; genus Clusia; species Clusia tigrina. Next base: position 24,014,382 of record OV050031.1, on the reverse strand, counting down.
AACTTTGATAGGCATTTCAAGACACATATTCCGTCCAGAAGAGAGTGGCAAACACTCATGCCATGGAGAAGGGGGAACTGAATTTCTACACCGACGCATCCAAACTTGACGATGGAGTCGGCTTTGGAGATTTCTCAAAAGAACTGGGACTGAAGATTTCATTCCGTCTCCCCGACCACTGCAGTGTCTATCAAGCAGAGGTCCTGGCCATAAAGGAGGTAGTCGTCTACTTAAGTAGACACGCTGTAACAGAGAATATTATAAATATCTACTCGGATAGCCAGGCGGCCATCAAGTCAATGAACTCGGTGGCACTGAAATCAAAGGTTGCTCATGACTGCCGGGCAGCCCTAAATGATATCAGCATCGTTTTCATGGTACGCCTAATATGGGTTCCGGGACATAGGGATATGGAGGGGAACTGTAGGGCTGATGAGCTAGCCAGACGGGGAACCAACCTTCCTTTATGCACGGACAGATGCGAGGTTGGAATACCAATCTCGACCTGTAAACTGATGCTGAAGGGGGTCGTGCGTGAGGGCAATGGATCTTGGACACACGAGGGCACCTGCTTAACGACTAGGCTAGTGTGACCGGAGCTTAATAGGACGGAATCTAGAGACTTGCTTGCCCTTTCGACAGAAGATATCTCTAAGGTTGTGGCTTGTATAACTGGTCACTGGCTTTTCGGCAGACATGCTCTCAGGCTGGGAGTATTTTCTCATGAATACTGCAGAAGCTGTGGGGATGAGGAGGAGGAGGAGACTGTGGAACATCTCTGCTGTAGTTGCCACGCTCTGGGTAGAAGCAGAGCGGCCTCTTTAGGCAAAAACGCTTTTAATTTTCTTACAGAAGTGTCCGGCTTCGAAATGGTTTGACGAGTAAATCAGAGCTGCGTTTCTACGCGGTGGTATCACAATGGACCCATGATGGTGTGAGTGAGTTGGTCTGTAGACCGGCTACCACGATAATCTATCCTACTCTATAGTGAAAGGTGAATTCATTTGAACTTTAGAATTTCGAAAAGGAATGAAATTTATTAATTTTTCATTTTCAAGGACACTTTGATCTTTGCCAAAAATCTGCTGTGCTCTCTCAATATTAGCAATGGAAGACAATTTTGATCAAATGGTCCCAAACTAAATTTATATTTTCAAACATTTTACACAGATTGCGGTAAACTTTGTGTAGCGACGAGGTTCCCTCTTCGCTCAGATGAGGTCGCACTTTTTGCTCAGCGTCAGTGAGTTAATATACCCTATTATATATACCACATGATTTAATGTCATTATTCTTGACGCCTAAAAGTCAATACTAATGTTTTCCATATCTGACGTAACTCCAATAAGTTAAATATATATAAAAATCAAATATTTGATCTGGAAAGATCTTTTTACTTCAGAAAATGTGTTGTATCTAATCGTATATTGACTCCACAGGCTGCTGAGTACTACTAAGTAATTTTCACAATGAACCTATAAAATGTCTTTAAGTGTAAAATGTATAACAAATTTCTATCCACTGATTCAGTAAATCTTGGACTTCATTTACCTTCAGATTTACGATTCTTTCCGGTACTTATACCCGTAACATACCAGAACAATCACTGATGAAATTTATATGAAAATGAAGAACAATCCTCATCACATTTACCATTCATTACAACAAATCCATCCTTGAGTTTCCCACATTAGTTTAAAGCACAAATAATTGTCTAATTGCAGCACTGTTGACCAGAGGACCTTAAATCTACTGGCAACAACTTTTTTCTCACTCCACTTCTACACTTTAAATGTTCGTCCTTGTATAAAACCAGAGACAATTTAAATTGTAAAACTCTGCCTACTGAACGCTTCACCAACCAGTTCGAGCACACAAAAAACTTCATACCTTCCGGCCTCCTATTTTAATTTCCTAGAGTAACTCGTCCTTCGCTTTGGTGCGTTATCTCTCCGCTCTTTACGATAACATCTATTTTCATAATTTTTATTTCCCTTGCCTCATTTAAATGCTCAAATATTTATTATTTTGCTTCATTCATTTCGACTTCAATTCCTTTTATTTGCATGTTAATAGGATTTGTGGTCAGCCTTCACTGTTATCCAACTCCAACTCTCCGGAGACACAAACGCACATAGTTTTTATGTGTTTCATTGTACTTGCAAAGCTCGGAAATTTGTTACCATTGGCGCTACCTGGCAGTGGTACGGCTGTGCGGCCTTGGTAGATGGTTTGCACAATAATAGTTAACTTGCTGTGAATACTTTCTCTGTGCATGAACATCACAAAGAAGTACCCTTGAAACATTTAACTCCTGTGTGGTGAAAAAAATATGGCATAATGTGACGAAACACTCCTTTTGTTATTCATAACTAAATATGAATAAACTATACATAGTTTTTGGTAAATGATTTGCGATTAATGAGAAGTCTTCAGTAACAATGATCAGTAAATAGTCAAATGTCATATAAAACATGTCATTAGTAGTGAGTCACAAGTAAGAGTCCTTAATACTGAGGCACAAGAAAGAGTTGTTAATAGTAACTCACAAGTAAGAGTCATTAATACGATAATGACCCGTTTTGTCCAAGTTCCCCGGGAGAGCAGGAAGACGCGCAGGATTTACTGTTTCATTTCCCGCGATTCAACAAGAGTAGAAACAACTTGAGCGCTATTTTAGGAGAACAACCAGCAGTGGCTAATCTGGTAGCGCATATGTACGAAACCGTGACTAAATGGGAGGCAGTTTGTTCTACAGTGTCCATTATGATGTAACTCTGTGGAACACTGAACGCGCCCGATCGGCAGCACACCTAAGCCAGCGCAATTCTGAGGAAAACTTCAATAGGGATGGAGCAAGAAATAGGACTGAAATTGGACAGATCTAAGACTAACGATTGAGTGATAATGATGACTGGCCTACTCAGAGGACACTGTAAACTGAACTCACATATGGTGAGGATGGGGGTCACCTCGGAAGGCTCCTGCATATTCTGTATGGAGGAAGAGGAGACGTCTTTGCATGTGTTAACAGAATGTCCGGCTTGCATGCACATCCGCAGGTAATACTTGGGATTCTTCCAGGGCTCTGCCAATGATGTGAATCCTCTGGAGCCAAAACTTGTCATCATGTTTATCCAGAGGAGAGGACTCAAAGATGTACTTTGAACCTCTTATGGGGGCAAATGAATGAAATTCTGTTGAACATTTCTTAAGTGAACAGCTGTAAAATGAAGCTGGAAAACTCAATACTGAAATACAAGTTTTTTAAACACTTGTCTCGAAGCCAGTAATCGAACTATTAGCACAACTAATTTCTGTATCCATGTATTAATAACTGAGGAGCTCCCATCTCAGGAGGTTTTGCCGTACTAATAAAACCATACAATAATGTAGAGCCTCGAAGTTGTCGCACTACTACACCACCTACACTCACCATTACCAACCCTACTCTTACTTGCCACTATACCATTTCCCATAGCCCTGTGTTGTGGCTTGTGTTTCGGCCGCATTCTGAGCTGCTTAACGGAAACTTTGTGTGTGTTGCGGTCGGTACATTTGCTCAGCATTTTAAGTTAACATCGGAGCAGAGTGTGGACCCTTTTTTGCTCTACGCATTAGGTTGCTCCCTCGTCAGCCGTTCTAATTGCGACTGGACCTGACAGTTTCACAGGTAGCTGGGGTGACGAGGAGCCATGTTGCTCCACTTCCTCTTTAGGCTCAATCATTAATAACGATATTTGCTTATGGACACGCACCGAGCAGCTGTGCAAATTTGCCACAAAGTTGCAAATTCAGGTTCCTTGAAGCTAAATTAATAAATGTTAAATTAATAATTTCAGGCAGCAGCTTGCTGGGGAAAAAGCCAAATTAAATGGAAATTTGGGGTAAAAATATTTCATATTTTTGTATTATTTTACTTTAACATGAAACATGAACATGAACATACATAAAAATATCTCTTTTGCTGGAGCATTATTAAAATTGTTCATATTTTTTCCACTCTTTTTTATAATCCTCACAAAATTTGTTTGCACGCTTTTAAAATTGCATAAAAATTTGTAATTTTTTTCCTGACGTTTGCATTGCTTCATTAGCGCAGCTGAAGTCCGACGAAATATTTCAAAACACGCTTAATGAAGGCGTCAGTTACTCGTTCTCCTCCCTTTCCGTTTCCACTTCCGTTCGCCACCTTCATTTCGGAGCAGAGCGCATTTGGAGTTGAACCCTCCTTCGCAATTTGAACTTTTCAGTTTTTATCATAATTTTCATTTTTGTTACGCTGAAATTTGAAATAGCAGCAAAAGCATAAATTACGATACGCCAAAAATTGAATTACCTACGCTGTGCTCCCCTCTTTTTGTGCGCTCGCATATTCTCGGTTTTTTGTAGCTTATAATTTTTTATCTTTAAATTTGATGACGGTGCTGGGAATTTCCAGGAAGCACTTTGAAAAGCGTTTGTCATTGTTGGTTGGCATTTTTATGGACATTTAGAGGACTTTTGTAGCGTTAAAGAACGCAAATGTTCCCTTCGCTGAATGGGACCAGGGTCCCTTAATTGCAACGCATTTTTCTGGTATGGCTGAATGAGAGTATGACAACGTTAGGAGCGTAGGTTAAATTCTATCGACATTCATATTTCACTTACTTGTCAATATAAGCCGATGCTTTGGGTTGTATGCTGATGCGGGAAGTACCTCTTCAAAAGTAGCAATTTGACTTAGTGAAGGTTCATTTAAACTCTCATTGATTGAGCTAAGGGTACGATCAATATTAGGCAAATTGATATGTGATTATCTCACTTCCAAAATCGTGTAGACCTGGTTTAGACCTAAAAATCAACTACTCTTTCTCTTTTCGCTTCTGCTTCTTTCACAGAAATATCTTCAAATCAAAAAGGGTTTGCTCTATAGGTGGAAGGCATTTATATTTCCATCCCCATTCTTGGTTTATTTGTTCTACATTAAATCCAACTATCTCATCATCATCATAATTGGCGTACAACCATTTCTGATAATTGCCGCGTTATCAGCCTTCGCCAGTCGCCTCTGCTTCGCGCACGCTGGCGCCAATTGGAAACACCAAGTGCAGCCAGGTCCTCTTGAACTTGGTCCTTCCAACGTAGTGGTGGTCTCCCCCTCCTGCGTCCGCCACCCGACGGCATCGATTCAAATACATTTTTCGCCGGAGCACTTTCATCCATTCGCACAACATGTCCCAGCCAGCGCAGCTAATCCAACTATCTACAAAGTTCCTTTTGTTTATGCGAATAAGCGCAGAAACCTTTAAAATATGTTCCAATTATATTTTAGTGTGTCTACTACACCAGAACATTAGGTGTCATATAGAGCATAATGTCCTTCGTCTTACTGAATTTAGTAGTTCCTATGCAGCAAACTTGCATAGCTTCCTAGCACCAGTTTCTCCCTCCTCTTAGATGGACTCATCAAATAAAAACAATATTTCAGTTTGTTCGATCAATCATGGGGAAGTTAAGATTAGGTTAGAGTAGTATCCTTATTCGGGAATCCTCACTTCAACACTTAAAGGCTCATTGTGATACCCACACCCGCCTAGGTTAATAACTTAACTTATTTCGCCTCACCTTTATTTCGTATTGAACGTTCCTGAGCATTCCGCAGTGGTTCAAAGAAACTGTGTGGCACAGATTTTCCATTGTAATGACTATTCGAACTCTCAACGTCCAGTTTAATATGGGGTAATCTGGAAACAGCGAATTTTTATATGTATTTTATAGTAAAAGTATCAATTCTAATTGGCAAGGATTAATTATCTTCTTCACATGTTCCTATAAAAGAGCTTTTATTTTCCGGAAAGCAATCAAGTCCATTCATTGATATCAATATATTCTACGAACTATATAGAAAATTTACTTTGACCTATTGATGGTACATTGCATATACAAAGTTTCAAAGATTGTTCCCCTTAGAGCGTGCTGAGGACAGATGCCTTAGAATAATTTCTTTCCGAGGGAAATTTTAGTTTGTGTTACTCTCTCTGTTTTCCGGAGTCAAGTATTCGACTCTCTGGTTACTGGTCATTGACAATATACTTAGCATACTAGACTCCATGGGGGTTCAGACGGTAGTGTATGCGGATGATGTAGTGATAGCTGTATCAGGCATGTCTCCCAGCGTAATAAGTGATATTATGCAAAAGAGGCTGGACAAACTGAATTCCTGGGCCATAGGATGCAGACTAGGTGTGAATCTGGAAAATACAGAATTGATACTCTTCACTAACAAAACCAAAATTCCGAACTTTCGATATCCGTCTCTTAATGGGCGACAGCTAAAACTTGCAGAAGAGGTCAAATACTTAAGTGTTATATTGGATCCCAAGCTAAATTGGAGAACCAATATAGAGTTACGGATTAGGAAGGCCTATGTAGCCTTCTGCTCATCCAAAATAATGTTCGGAAGAAAATGGGGACTACCAATCGTGTGTCCAATACTTACTTATGGCTCATTAGTTTGGTGCCCGGCGGTAGATAAAGGCTATATTTTTCAGAGACTCAGTATAGTTCAAAGAGAAGCTGGCGCTGAAGTTGCGGGATGCCTGCGACCATGTCCTTCGGAGGCACTCAGTGTAATGCTACATCTTCTCCCCATTGACCTTTACATTAAAAATTTGGCCTGCAATATTGCACTAAGGTTAAAAGCGACAGATTGTTGCGCTGGGCGAGCGTATGGTCATGGTAGGGACCTATACGCATTGCCGAGGGAACTAACACAAATGACAACAGACTACATTATACCACAACTGGACTTTAAAAAGGACTTCACGGTTCGATTTCCCTCAAGAGAAGAGTGGTCAAGGCGAAAATTTGAAACGGAATTTGATATACCGATTTATACAGAAGGGTCCAAAATGGATCTTGGGGTAGGCGCTGGGGTGTTTTCAACACACGCTAACATCAATTTCTGCACAAAATGTACCTGATGAGGCTCCAGTGTTTAAGGCAGAAGTACTCACGATCAGGGAGGCGTGTCGCCAAATTAGCCAATACGAGTACATTAGAGAAGGACATAGCAGCAAAGTTGCTATTTTTGTGTACAGCCAGGCTCTACAGTCAAACACCATCAACTCCAGACTGGTCAGACAGTGTTGGAAGGAAATCAGAGCGCTGGGTCTTCATGCCGACATCTTAATCATCTGGGTTCTAGGCCATAGGAATACCGATGGAAATAAGAAGGCTGATTAATTGGCACGCAGGGGGGGCCTCTCTCGACATAACATATGAGAAACCTGTATATGTGTCTCCGGTTGCGATTACGAGGGGCATCTACCTGCATTGTCTCTCGTTGGAGTGGAGAAGATGGAGGTCACTTACAACGTGCAATACATCCCGGACGACCTGGGCAGTCTACAATATAGGTAGGTCAAGGGATCTTATAAACAGGGATCGTAGAGACACCAGTCGACTAACGGCAGTTTTTACAGGTCACTGGCGAGTAGGTACGCATGCGGAGGAAATGTACAGACCTTTTAATACCCCATTGTAGACGTTGTAAAGACTCGGAGGAGAGGGAAACAATAACTCACTTTCTTTGCAAATGCCCTGCTCTGGCGGCCGAAAGAAATACAGTCCTGGGAAACTAGCAATGCTATCCAACCTATCGTCTGTAAAACCGAAGGATCTTCTAAAATACCTAAATTCCACAAAGTGGGTCTAGGTCAGATTCTATCAACACTTTCAACAATCTTTTTCCAACGTTTTGGAGGGGAAGTGATTTTAAAACGGCGCTAAGGCGCTAATTGTGATTCATGCGAGGATGCCGTGGAATCTGCCACCTGCACCAACCAAGATAGGTAGGTAGGTAGGAGTGGCAGCCTTCTACGCAAAATCACACTTAAGCACATACAATGGTTCATTGTGGTACACCACACTTGCGCCAATCAAGCAACCAACCATTCGACTTTCGGTCCATTTTAAGATATATAGTTCTATCGATTTACTAGCTTACTATTCTCTTTCCACCTACTGCAGTTGATATTCCCAATAGCCAAGTAGAAGTTTAGTGGACATATGAATTTAGAAAAAGGATTTCTTTTATAGATTCTAATACACTAACTGCATTTTCATTCCATCCTCTCCGTTGGACATATTACTAGAATTTCTTTTTTGTTAGTTTAAAGTTCAACAGTTGGAAGGCTCTGTCAGAGCAACTTGAAGAAGCTTGTATGATGAAAAAGTTCTCTCCACTGTAGTAGTCACAAGCAAACAGTATCTTGGGTCTCTGTTCCCAAATGATTTCAAAAGCTATTAAATTTATTTTCACATTCTGGAGATACAATGAGAGTTCAACATCCTTCAAGTATCATGAACCTTGCTACCTAATCTCACCTTGTTTATGAATAAGTAATTGTTACAAATAACTTGTTTGTGTCTTATGCTCCACTCGCAAAGGACAATGACTTGGAATTCCATATTATCCGACTTGAACTGATATTATTAGCACCATAAGCGTTTCTACGGCTTAAATCAATTAAAGCTTATTTGTAATAACACTTCATGTAGCACTGCAACATGATTGCCAATTAAATCGTATACAGCATCAGCAACAAAAAATTCCATTATATTTCTATGCAACATCCAAAATTATTTCAGTTTGGGCTGAGGCGGAGGGTGGCAGCCAACGAGTGCGTCATACTCTGCTGAACTGCGATGTTTTGTATTCCGTGCCGAGCGCGTACAATTTCAGGAATTGCCTTTTTTGTAAGCGGAAAATTTAAATTTGAAAAAAAATTAGCTCCTCCCGTCTACACCGCCTACATTTATATGGATTGAAATCATTGTGGTGCGCTACTATTTATTGTACAGTATACTTAGTTTCATGTAGTCTTCTGAAAAATAAGTAATTGATGGCAAAATTGAATACAGATAGTAGGCACGCCTCGTTTTATTCCTCATAAGTCAAGTCAAATATGAAGTAGTGATGTAGTATTCCAAATTTATTAATATTGATCTCCGAAAAAATTCCTGTTATTTGAGTAACATCATCAACCGAAGTTATCGGGTTCCTTTCAAATAATTATTCACACAAAATAAATTCTCTCTGCCAAATAGAAGGTACTTTATCATTGCTTGAATTTAGTAGCTCACATTTCGTCTCCTTGCAAAGGCACTCGGAGTGATTTCCAACACAATTTCACATGCTTCTGTGTTATTCTTTCTATTGCCCATATTTGTTATATTAAATTAAGACCCAATACCAGTTCCCTTTCCCTTTTATTATGTGTTCTTTCCAATGGCACTCATCGATTCCACGAATGTCTGCTGCAATTAAAGGGATTACGTGGCGTATGAGTACCATCCTCATCCCGTACACCTTCACTTGTTACCCATGCCCATGTTTGTGTGCCATGTTTATGGGTTTTGTTATGCAAATTTGTATGCCAGCAAATTCATTTGCTCACACACCCACACGCTTCAGGCTTATTTGCGTGTATTGGTAGTGGTGCAGCAATCTACCATGAGTGAGCCTTTTGTTGGGAAGCAGAACATACAAAAAAATTTAAATTGAAAACTGCACCGCATTGTTATGAGTTAATAGAAGTTATATCCCAGCAGAAAAGTGGGCTGATATCAAGGACGATAGAGACCGTTTCGTGTAGCAATTTTCATTTACTGAATTCAGCACGCTAACAGAGTAGTAATAATAGAGTAGAAAAGTTCGATGACAACATATAATTGATCACTTTAGCATCTGATCCATCTTTTGTCAGAGCACAAGCAGGTGCTTAAATGACTTATTAGATCATATAATGGGAAATATTCGAGATATTACAACGTATTTTTGGAATTTAAACTAACTACGATTCAACAAATGACCCGATGAAATGCGGTTTCATTTTGTGAAGACATTTTGCTTTGTATCTTCAGAAGTTGCACCAGACAAGCTCAATTGAATGAGTTGAATCTTCACAGCTCAAGCGATGGAAGTATCGGCACTAATCTTCAGTATGTATGTGTATGTATTAGGCAGCTGCACAAGCCGTAAGCGAGGTAAGTCTGAAGTATTCCAAGTTTCACGTGTGTCTTCTTGTTGTAGAACAAGTCAATGGAACTTATAAATTTCTTCACAAACTTATTCAAACACCTGCTATAGAGGGTGGGAGATTAGAAGTAAGAAAGTTGCTTACCACTAAATTCATCTGAACATACTGTTCAGATGAATATCGTTCTTTTAATAGAGGGCTTGACAAAGTTTTGGACGACTTGAGTTCTCCCATTAGAAGAAAATGCTTGCGACTATAAGCGTAACTAAATGATTGGGGTGATTTATCATTAGATTTATAGTCATAGATGCAACTGGGAATCAGTTCCCTACAGCAAAGGCAATGGAACAGAATATATTTCAGTTCACTCATAGCCTCGAAAAGACAGTAGAAACAGTTCGGTGAGCATAGAAGATGATGTCACTTGTTTCTGAGATCAATGTGGAATAACTAAAGGAGTGTACTCATAATATGCCAGTTTAAAGCATGTATAAGCGGCGGAAATAAGACGTATGTAGTAGTACCGAAGGAAACGGCACTCCTTTATCAGGACATTTCTGCTACATGTCTGCTTGTTGCGAAGGGACAAACATAAGAAATAAGTTTCGATTTATTGCCATTTTTAACCGTATTATCAGGATTTGAACTTACTGGACTACAGATAAATTTAGTTCCTAAAATTTTGTGTGGGCAAAGAGACCTGTCAAGGATGCTGGACTAGCGGACGCTCTAAGTAGGACTCATCTCTAAAGATAGGACTCATCTCTAACTCTCAGAAAATACTTTAATGGTGTTACAACATTGGTTCAATCCGATGTGTATGCCGAAAAGTTGTCTTCATCCAAATAACGAAATCAAATTCCGAAACATCTCCTGAATTTAATCTCCTTTAATCTAACTTCTTAAACCGCCCTCGTCGCTGAGAATTCCAAGTATAGATGAAGTGGTATTGTACTCTGTGCGTGTACTGCAAATTGGCATTTACAAAATTTTGAACGAATGTAAAGCAATTCGTTTCTTTCGAGCCACACAACACTCCTGGTCCCCCTTCTGTGAGCCAACAAAATACTCCTCGTATGGCATTTGCATTTTTAGAGTGAGCCTCCAAACATTTTTTTGCTCTCACGCCCAACTGTCAACATTTATTACACAACTACTTACGACAATTTAAAAACGCACACTTTCGACACGCACACTTGCACACTTCCATATGCAGAGCACACACACACACATAGACTGACAAATACACACACATAAACACATACAGACGCTGATAAATCAAATTTAATTTCGTGACACTTTTCCGTTTCCTCCCCGGTCTGATTTGCGAGTGAGGATGTGTGCATGTATGTGTGGTTGTGTGCGTGTAGGTGTGGTTGTGTGAGCCGCCTGCCTTCACTTCAGTTTGCGGGATTTTTTTACGCTTGCGGTGAAGGTGTTGGCGGCCTGGTGACACTTTATATTGTCACATTTAAGCAGTGTGTGTGCGGCTGCTTGCGCGCCAGAGCACTTTGTTATAGTGCTCCCACACTCACACACACTCAGAACCACACTCTCACACACTCTCGTACACACGTTCATAAAATATTCAAATTAAAAGAACTTATGTAGGCACTTAATGTCACTGCAATGATATTACATTGTTTGCTCTTCTTTTTTTATCGCGCTTCAGTTGCTGGGTGTTGTTGCTGCTGCTTTCGCTTCTGTTGCCGTTGTAGCTGTATTGCTGTTGTTGTTATTATTATTGTTGTTGTTATTATTGTTGTTGTTGTTGTTGTTGTTGGAACTGCCGCTGTTGCTGTTGCTGTTGTTTCCATCGCATTTTCCGGGTAATTTGAATGCTGAAGATATCCGTGACAGAATTCTCACGTTAACTTTTATTGTCGTTTGTGTCGTGGCGTGTTAAGGTTTTGCTGCTGTTGTTGAATTAATTTTTGCACATTTTAAGCCAAGGCACACAACTTGTGACACATATATAGGTAAATAAGTAAATATAAATACACACACACACTCATGTGTACTCACACAAGCGTAGTCCACCAGTGGCGGTCACGCTTAATATGAAAATTTGAATTTTCTCTTCATTTCAAGATATTCCTGTTTATGTGAACGTGAAAGTGTCTTAAGAATCAGCAGTTTGGTAGGAACTGCGTTTCGAGAATTCTATATCACGGGAAGTTTGAAAATATCGATTCGACTTAGAGAAATACTATAAACATTCAAACTAAAATCTTGCGAGCAGTTCTAGGGAAGCAAATATATATATATATAACGTGTGGTTTTCAAACAGAAATAAAACGCATATAATTTAATGTTATGGCCAAGAATTTAGCTTTATTATAAAGATAATGGTTTGCCGTTATGTTTTAAAACTGATTTCGGGCAAGTGGACGCCGCGGCTGCCTCGAATAAATTCCAGCCGAGAGGCCCAATTTTCGACCACTTTTTGCAGCAATTGGGGCCGTATGTCAGCAATAACGCGCCGAATATTCTCTTCCAAGGCGTCAATCGTCTCGGGCTTATCTGCGTAGACAAGCGACTTCACATAACCCCACAAAAAATAGTCCAGCGGTGCTAAATCGGAAGATCTTAGAGGCCACCCCACAGGCCCACGATGCGAGATAATGCGCTCACGAAAAGTTTCCTTCAATAAATTGATTGTTTCGTTGGCTGTATGTCATGTAGCGCCGTCTTGTTGGAACCAAAGGTCGTCCACATCAACATACTCCAATTCAGGCACGAAAAAGTCATTAATCAAGGCTCTATAGCGTTCAATATTGACTGTAACGGTATGGCTGGCTTCATTTTTGAAGAAATATGGACCAATGACTCCCTCTGCCCATAGAGCACACCATACAGTTACTTTTTGAGGATGTGACGGCGTCTCAACAATGGCTTGTGGATTATCGTCACTCCAAATGTGGCAATTTTGCTTAAAGTACCCATTCAACCAAAAGTGAGCTTCATCGCTAAACAAAATTTTCTTGTGAAAATCGGGATCGGTGGCCATCTCGTTTTGGGCCCATTCACCGAACGTGCGACGCGCTTGATGGTCGTTCGGCTTCAATTCTGGCACGAGTTGGATTTTGTAAGCCCGCAAACCAAGATCCTTCCGCAAAATCTTCCATAAAGTGGATGGGCACAGCTCCAATTGTTGCGCGCGATGGCGGATGGACTCATTCGGGTCTTCTTCGATACTCTGCTCCACAGCAGCAAGAGCGTCTTCTGTGCGCACTATACGGCGTCTCTGAGGATGCGCATTATCCACTAGAGTAAACGTGTTGCGAAACCGATCCATGGTTGCTCGAGTTACCGACTCTGCTGGGCGATTATGTCGACCGAATATTTGACGCAGCGCGCGATGTGTCGCGCGAACCGAATCATTATTTTGGTATTCAATTTGCACGATTTGCAAATGTTGTTCAGGAGTAATTCTATTTATTATGAAATGGCAAACCAAGCTGAGCTTAAATCAATTGACAGCTGTCAAAAAGACCAACTCCGAAAAAACTATTGCCAGATTGAAAACTACACGTCTAAAAAGAACACCCTTTATATATATACAAATATTCTCTAAGGATGATGAAATTCTCATTATCAAATATTTTTGAAATATCCTTTTGAATGCTGTAAAGACACTTTTCCGCTGGGTTGAGCTCGCCGGATTTCCATGCGTTGTATACAGAAATATTTCTCATAGTAATGTATTGTAGTCTTGTAGCTTTATTATTTAAGAAAATAAAACACAAAGTACTTTAACTTATTTCTAGATTTACTATTCCGTTTGATTTATTGTAATTAACAAGTCGCAGAAGGCCGATTCTTGTTTTGACTCTGTGCAATGCAGATCTCCAGTTTGAACGGCAGCGGATTGAACAAACCTCTTCCACCGTTACGACTTTGATGAACAAATTCTGTTTTGCTATGAAAGTGGCTTCAAAATCCACATTCGTAGCAATCACAGTATCTTTGAGTGTCTCTATATCGTGTCTTCCCCAGTCATTAGTGTAAATTGCAGTGGATTGAATAAAGCTAATTGACATGAGCAGAAGTGAATTCAGTATATGAATTTTACCATTAACATTTTTCTGGAACATGTGGTATGCAATCCCATTGCAACAATCTACAGCGAAATATTATAACCCACTAATCATGTTCTCCTGCTTTATCAAAAACCCCCTTAAAATGCTTAGGAGCCCCACAATTTGGGAGATTGGAAGACATCTGAGGAATGGAGCTGACAGCACTGTTCAATCGTTGACATCCTACGAGATATCTACTGGAAATATGCATAAAGGTCGGATCCCATCTGGTATCGCTAGGGACCAATCCGTCTATGCGTGGCTTTATGCCAGCCAGGTTAACCTAACCTTACCTAATCATGTTCTCTCCACATCGTGGTATCACAATGGGCCTTTAAGTGTGCTCAAGTGTGCTTTTGGTGAACTAAGCTGCCACTCCTACCTACCTACCTAATCATGTTGTCACATTTATTGCATACTGCAAAGCATACACCAATATGTTCTCCATTTGGAACTAATGGAGAAAATTCTTGTACATCCAGAAAATTTGTGAAAGCAGAGTACAATTTTAAAAAGGTGAGGGAGAACGATAGAGCAGTTCAGGTGTGAATTGAAATATGCATCCTTAATGCATGACAGAATATTTTGGAATGTTGAAATGGATTTTCAAAAGAAACCAGGAACGATAGAACAGTTCAGTTGTGATTGAATATTGATTTAGAAGGAGAGATATAAAATGTAAGACATTCTTCTACTGAATTCATCTTTGTTCGCCATTTCTTAATAAATAATAAATATCTTTAGAATTAAAGCTAATTAATTAAACAAAGTTCTTTAAGAATGCTTGAGCAAGCCAATTATTAACAAGTAATTAATCGAATTATTAACAAGTAATCAATTATGGTTTCTTATGGTATACTGACGGTTCTATGACAATGGGCGGAACTGGGGCAGGAGTATTTGGGCCTAGAACCAACTACTGCGTAACAATGGGTTCTATCCCAAGCATTTTTCAAGTGGAAATTTACGCTATTGAAAGATGTGCCCAGATCAACATTGACAGGAAATATCGTGGAAAAACATCGTGATACTATCTGATAGTCAAGCAGCACTCAAGAGTCTGAGCTCACCCTTGGTGAGGTCTAAACTTGTATGGGACTGTATTGGGAAGCTAAACTCCAGTATGAACCAGACAGTATGAACAAGTTATCTTTAATGTGGGTGCCAGGCCACATAGGAGTAGAGGGAAATGAGAAGGCTGATAGCTTAGCTAGGAGGGCTGTGGCCTATCCTTTCAACGGCCCTGAACCCTTCTGTGGAATATATTCCAATACCATTGGAGGTCTGCTGAAGAAGTGTACAGATGCAAAAAGAAGTCAAACTTGGAAAACCCTTTCGGGATTAAGACAGTCCAAAGCTCTTCAGGTAGATTTCAATCCTAAAAGGGCTAAGGAGCTAATAAATATGCCTCGGAGTAAATTAAGAATCATCACAAGGATTTTAAGCGGAGATTGTAGACTCAACAACCAGTTGAACGAGTTGGGTATATCTTCAGATTCCATCTGTGGATTCTATGGAGAAAGTGACGAAACCCCACTGCACCTGATGACAGACTGCGGAGCATTGGCACTTAATAGACTCAGGTGTTTTGGAGAATATATCTTAGATATGAGCAAGAACCCACATGTGCATTCCTCCAAAATATATGAATTCCTGTCGAAATTTAACCTGACAGAAGATTTATAGATGAGACTATCCTCATCTTTCAAATAAATAGGGGCATCACAATAGATCTTTCAGGTCGCAGTGTATAACACCCTTAAATATATCTATCTAACTGAATTTGGTTACAATATTAGCCTTTATTTATTATAATTAATATTTTTTTAATGGTTTACAGAAGAATTTCATAAGCTTAGAAAATTTTGTCTCGTTGCTAGGACCATTAATTTAACTTTGAAACTAGGTATACAATTTGTATTTGAAACTAGATATAAAAGAGAGACCTGAAAAATAATTAAGCATTAGTTTTCCATAAACTCGTTTTAAGGATTTGATCTGCTGAAATTTCATATATCTTTTGATGATATTATAATAATCTAGGTTGGTAGTATCAAAATCCACTTGATTTTGGATTGAAAGGCATTTCTCGTAGACTGGCACACAAGCAATTGAATTTATTTCAATGCTGTCAGGAAGCTGCGGGTGTCTCATTACAGTCCCTTTCGGTCTTTTGAGACGACCTATAAAGCTTTGCCAACTGAGAGATTTGGGAATTCGCAGCTGCGTAATTTTCGTAGATCCAAATACATACAGAAAGTGTTCTGATGTGTCCGGAAATGCTACCAGCCCATATCTCTAGTATACCTCTGTTTAGTTGCCTATAAGAAACTGAAAATGTAGTTGAAGGCCGACCGAATTTATGGAGGCTAATGTTCTTTGAATAATCTGTGTTGATCCATTTTTATCTCTCATATACTGTGATATGAGAGATAAACAGATCAGAACAGAATTGTTTGAAGAAATACTCCCATCACCAAATGACACACAGAAGCGTTCCTCTCATTTCACTAGAATTGCTCTTCTCTTTGGAACATTTTCACATTTCTCTTAAAATTCACTACTCCTATATCACTGTTTCATCTGTTGGGTCCACAAATTTTCGGCTATTAATTAGTTTATTTCCACCCTGAAATTGTTCGCCACCACTGGTCAAACGGTGCTGCCTGCCAACTGCCATCTGACATAATTGCTAAGGATTTTGACTGTAATTTCATTTGTTGTCAATAAAACTTTTTATGTATATTTTTATTTCCGTCAATTTGATGGTACATCGTTTGCATTGCCTGGAATTCAGGTGGCAATTTAAAACAAATAAACACAATTGCTAAGAATTAATTATGTCGTTTTAATTGGAAATTTTCAGCAAACAATTAATGTCACTCATACGCCCCGAGCAATAGGTTTTAATTCTTATGTGACTTCCAAGGAAAGTATGAATGACAGGTATACGCCTTGCCTCTGGAGATGTTGTGTCATTGACAGCTGACACACACACGCACACATTTATACACAAGGACTTTAATTGGAACATACACATACACACTGATGCTCATGCATAGGGGAGTATACGGACCAGATTGCTGAATTGTACTTATGCAACACAATTAACAAGAGAATTTTTGGAAATATTATGGAAGTGTTTCTGAATTGCAAACACACACGCACAGAGACACGTGTTCTCTCCTACAATCACTCTTGCGTTCACAGGCAAACAGTGGATTTCAGCGGAGTAAAACCGCGGGTTATTTACCCAGATGTGTCGTAATGTTGCCAAAACTGCCTGCACTCAACTGTAATTCACTTTGGTTTTTTATTAACGTGAAAGGTAGGCCGCCTCGGGGCGGATTGAAGGCCACTGCTTCCCTTATTTTTTATGTTTTTTTTTGTTGATTTGTTTGTTGGTGTTGTCGGTAGCATTGGCGTTGGAGTTGCAGCCAACCTGCTCTGCTTGATGGTATTTTCGGCGTTAGCATAAGCTGGGAAGGAAAGTCAGAAAAGGAACACAGTGGGAAAAAATCGAAATAAAAGAATTGTGCAAAGAAACAGGAAATTATGCTTTTTATTAGGTTGTAAATTGCATGGAACATATACATACATACGCCTGCTCACGAATACACACACACACACATACACTCTGATGGGGACAGAAGGCTAAACAGGAAATTATTAAGTGAACTTTATTTAAATTTGAGTTTTTAAAGTGCGACTGTGTGAAAGTTAAGTGCCAATGAAGCACATTGGAGAACACATACTCACACATATGTTCACACATACATGCATACACACACGCACACATGCATATACAGCTTAAGCAGTGGCATGCATACCACTTAAGTAACTTAATGACTCGCACGAAAATCAATTTTATACTTTATGCCTGAGGCACTTTTGTCATTTTGGGCTTTCGTTTTTTCTCTTTTTTCAGCCGCCTTTCATACACTTTTATTTAGTTAAATCGCACATGGGGGCGTGGTTGCCGTGCGCATTGTGTGTGAAAATGAAAATGGCTTATAAAAATAATTTGCCAGTAAATTACAAATTTATGGTAAATTGCATATTGTAAGATTTGCTCGCTTGCCTTCTGCGCTCACTTTGCCTCCTTTCTGTGTGGCTCTGTTGACGGCAGCAGCGCACACACACAATCACACATGTACGCTCTCACTTAACGTATATTTTGGGTGTGTACGTGTTTAGTTTAAAATGTGTTTTTATTATTTTTTAGCTCCATTGCGTGGGTGTGTTTCTGCTTTTCTGCTTAATTGAGTGCTTAAGTCTCTGAGAAGATTTTTAAAAGTCGCTTAGAAGTGCAACAATTTCCATTGAAGCTGTTGGCTTAGTGGGGAGTTAACGCATCTGCTAGTCATTGAAATGGAAGTTAAGAGCTTTTATGTTTCAATTTTAGGGATTTTTTAATTGATCCTTTGAACTGCCGTATATGACTTCCGATTGCCTGTATTTATATTTTAAGTGCTAAAAATTCGGAAGGAAGAAAAAAAGTAAGGAGCCCTGTGGTAAACGCAATTTATGTGGATGAAAACGAGTATACGAAGTATCCAGCGATTTGAGCAGTATGTATAAAATTATCTGGCTTTGAATGACGCACTGAAAAAAGTTGCAAGGCATTAAAGGAGGATGATTTATAGACCATTAATATAATAGCATAAGCACATCCTTCAAATTGTACCTCAGCATTCATACCTCTGAAAAATTCCCGTTTCAGCGAAAATTGCCATGAAGTGGTACTCGTCAGAAGCTGGGAACCGCCGAATTTTCTGTGGACTGTGTTACAGTGAAGCTATCACCTCAAAAGTGGTCTCGTGTTCCTGTGAGGAAACTTCTTTGAAATTATAATATTTGTAGATAAATGTTCACATTATTAAACGGAAGAATCTCTCTAAAAGATTTATCTTTTTTTTTGTTAGCCTTGTTACATAGTTGTGTTGGATATCATACTGCATCTGCCATCTTTGGATCTCTTCTGAAAATATTTAGCGGCATGCTCCGCCATTCGGCTCAAGGCGGGGTCAGAATAGAAAGCTGTCCCGTATAGACATGCGACCATATTAGACTCCTACATGGACATACCCATTGATATTGATAAGCTTCCTTCTTCTCTTTGTTTCGAAAGAAATTTTTCGGTAAAGATTCCTTCCAGACAGGACTGAATCGAGGGGGATTCATCACCAGATACTCCCATCAAGATATACTCGGACGAATCAAAGATGACTATCGGTGTAGGATCAGAGATTTATTCCTAAACGCCCTCAATCAGTGAATCCATCAAAATAATGGATCACTGCAGTGTTTTTCAAGCGGAAATACCCGCTACTCAAGAGACCTTGAATTGACTGAGGATAAACGAGGTAACCGCTGCACTAAGGGCTTGGAATGCATTCCAAATAACATCAAGGAGTGTCTAAATAATTCTATATCCAATAATGCTGGGTACCAGGCAATATAAATAATCCAGGCAACTACAAAGCTGATCAACTTGCGAGAGATTGCACTTGTATGTCAAATGTCAGTATTCATATCAGTGTACCTCTCAGGACTTGTAGACTTCTCATAAGTAAGACACTTATTAACTCTACCAATCAAAGGTGGATCTGTGCCACTACGAAATCACCAGGTAAATATGGCCGAGGTTAAATCTGCGTCTATCCGAGAATAACATTTGGCTCAAAAGACTACAAATTAGGACTCTAATAGAATTCCTCAAGAGACATTGTCAAATAGAAGGTCATGCAAGAAAAATGGGAGTTTATACGCATGATTTCTGTCGCAGCTGCTGAAATGAGGATGAACTGGAAACGGTGCAGCATCTCTTCTGTACATGTCCAGCTTTTGCTAGAAATTGGGAACGTTTACTAGGATCCCACTTCTTAACAAGTATAGATAATCTATATCAGTCAGGTTTTAACAATCTTCGCTTTATAAAATGCTCAGGTTGGTACAATCTGGATGGAGAATCGTAGCCACGCCTCGCATCTGCGGCTCACAATGGACCCAACTGGTCGTCTAAGTGGCATCACTGATTAATTGGAGATGCGGCTGCCCAACCTATCTACCTACCTAGCTTTTTGACAGTCACCATCCTCTTTGAATCCTGTAACTCTGTGAAATAAAAGCAATGAATTTTTCAGATTCAGATTCAGAATTTTACTTATTCCTGAGGACCTTCATTGGTTAGGTACTGTGGTGTATAAGAAACTGAGATGTTGGGTTGGGTGAACTATGAGTATTGTGCTACTCATTTATTGCATGTGTTCCCAGATTTAGAACGGTCCTTAACGTCCCTACCAGCGTAAAATCGATAAACCATTAATTGACAAACAATTATTTGGGCTTTGAGCAAATACTAAAGAAGGTACTGTTATTTTGTTGTTGTTGAAAAACTACGCTTCCTCTCAAGCGTTACACAATTGCGAGTGTTCAATCACCTGCCGCGGTGCTCACTCCACTTTTAATTGTGGCTTCAAATAGATCCGCTATAAATTGCAATTTATTTTATACTCATGTGTGTGTGCAAGTGTGCAGTTCAAAGGATATTACATTAAAATAACAAGCAATTGGAATTGGCATGAGCGAATCTGCTGAAAAATTATGCACTAACAACTACAAAACGCTCAGAGGTCTGTGGCAGCGCCAGCAGCCATTCAGAAATGCACAAATGCGATATGACAACGTAATTACCGAGCATATCACGCCAGAGACTCATTTCAGCGGTGCTTTATAGCTTGCGCTGAAATGGAATTATCATTGCTTTGTTGGCGTTGGCGTTCATCGGTTGGAGTAAGGCGGAGCGGGGTGGAGTACTTGCCAGGATTGCAGTGCAATTAATCACAAAAAGATGAACTTACGAAAAATGCCAAAGTGAACTAAGTGCATAAAATTTTAATGATCGTTAAGGGAATTGTTTATGAGAGTCTGTGCAAGAACGTGTGAGTCTGAGTATGTGTGAGTGTGTTTATGTGTGTGTGTATTATACAGGACCAACTTTGCTGAACAATATAATATTGTAGCGCCATAAGCAGCTGCAGTAACGGCACGTAGCAGCATGAGTTCGATGGTGGGACCGTGTGTGTCCCTTTGTGTGCTGTGTTCATAAGTGACAGGGAAACAGCTGCAATTGTTGCTATTGCCATCGGTATTGCTATGTTTTATTTTGACATTTTTCAATGACAATATGGAGCAGCATGCACACAATTTCTAAAAACATGAGCTCTGCTTGTGCACACACCCCCGCCTGCTCGCTCTCTCTATGTCTCTGGCTGACTTCTGTGCATGGTATTGACTTGGCTTCCTTTTTCGTTTGATTATATTGCTCCGTTCCGTGTGTGGAGCACTTGATGAATAGTTGCATTGCTTTTAAGCAGAATATATCGTTGACATTTATTTTCTGGCATTGATTTTATATTGTAGCATTTT
This sequence comes from Clusia tigrina, assembly GCA_920105625.2. Taxonomy (NCBI): domain Eukaryota; kingdom Metazoa; phylum Arthropoda; class Insecta; order Diptera; family Clusiidae; genus Clusia; species Clusia tigrina. The sequence continues at coordinate 23,992,844 of OV050031.1, read as the reverse complement.
ATAGTTGAATGAGCAATAATTTTTGTGGATTGCTCACTGTGCTCCCTGCACTTGTACACTTGTCTGTCTCCTTTGCCTTGGCAGTGTTCACGTCGGGTGTCTTAAATCTTTACCCAGCCATAAAGTACCAACTATTTTCATCGATTACAGAACGCCTTGTGTGTGTGTAGAATGCAACGAAGATGCAGTGCTGGCAGAAATGAGGAAGTTGCAACTGTAATTAGCTGATTGTTATATCAGGGCGTCTCGCATTCTCCACTAATTGAGATATTTACGAGAGAGAAACACAAACGCAGCAATAAAGTTTGGAGAATTTATCAAGGCATTAGGTTGAGATTTGTGTGCTATTTTCTTGCTTTGTACTCTTCTACCTACAAATACAGCACACAGTGGTGGCAGACAAGTATTTTGTGTGAACCCGGGATCGAAGTTTGGCCTCCGTGCTGCATCAAGTTCCCAGTAATCAACGAAAATGGTACTGAATGCGATAATTAGCAAATAGGTTCAAGGCGACAGTTTCCCGTGTGATGGTAAGGGCAGATATCGCAAGCATTTCTGGTATAAATGGTTGCTTTAAGTAGACTTTACGAGTACATCTCGAAATTGAGCAATACTTTATAAATAAATGTAGAAACACGATTAACACCTATGAAAGAACTTTGAATTGGTGGATACCGGAGATATTTTGGTTCATATCACTCCAACGCTCTAGATATATGCATTAAAGCGAAGTTCGTTAGATCAATGGGACTATGATTTGGACCCTTTCTCTATTCATCGACACACTTCTCATATTTATTATCTTTTCGAAAATAGCCAAAAATGCGATTACAGCTTTCAGTTTCCCAGTAAGTAAGGATTATGAAAGTAAAGCGTAAGACACAGTTTAGTTGCTGTGTCTTTGTAGTGTGAAGACCTAAATTTTGTAACAATTTTAGGTCACACAAAATACCGCCCTCACCATATACCAACACCATGCGAGCACATGTAGCCAAACCACGCCACACGTGGTTATGCTCGAACATGGCACAACGCCGAAATACTGGAATTCCGTATGCGCGAACACGACACAGTGCCGAAATACGGGACTTGTCGATGCTCGCATGAAAAATGTATAAAAGGCCGGTGCACAGAGGAACCGGTCTCTTGTGATTTCAACAGCGGCGGCGACAATAGCGGACGAGCACGAGCTCTTGCGATTTCAACAGCGGCGGCGACAACAGCGGACGAACACGTTCTCTTGTGATTTGAACAGCGGCGGCGACAACAGCGGACGAGCAGACGCTCTCTTGTGATAACCAACAGCGGCGGCGACAACAGAGGACGAGCAGACGTTCTCTTGTGATAACCAACAGCGGCGGCGACAACAGCGGACGAGCAGACGTTCTCTTGTGATAACCTACAGCGGACGAGCAGGCGAGTAAGTGGGTATAGCATTCGCGGACAGTGGCGACCACGGCAGACAATTCCTGACTTTGAGACTGCTTACGTGATTGGTGGTGTGAGGTTTTAACCGACATCACTACCACGTAAGAGAGTGCTGCCCCCTAGATGAAGTAAACGCGAGGTTTTAACCGGCGTTTCACTTCACAGCAGCTATTGCTTCAAGTTAGACTTTTGAGACTTCTTACGTGATTGGTGGTGTGAGGTTTTAACCGACATCACTACCACGTAAGAGAGTGCTGCCCCCTAGATGAAGTAAACGCGAGGTTTTAACCGGCGTTTCACTTCACAGCAGCTATTGCTTCAAGTTAGACTTTTGAGACTTCTTACGTGATTGGTGGTGTGAGGTTTTAACCGACATCACTACCACGTAAGAGAGTGCTCCCCCCTAGACGAAGTAAACGCGAGGTTTTAACCGGCGTTGAATTTCAAAGCAGCTATTGCTTCTACGTCTGCCACTACCCCACTTCACTGCCATTAGACGAAGCGGAGAGAATACAGGATTAGTTCTAATTAGTCTAAGATGAAGTTGTAATTTACTGAAAAATAAAATAAAGTAAACAAACTCCATCAAACGTTGTGTTAAGGTCGAGAAAATAAATATTGTACAGGACTCTGGGAAGACTGAGCGTACCCCAGCTAGAGATTCCTTACAGTAGATGCGGGAGTACGAAATAAAAAAGATACCGGTGGACAAATCCAGAGCACTGAAGTCAATACAGTTCGTAGTTTATTTTGACCATATTAACATAATCGTAAGGCAGCTGATAACAGTAACATGATTACAAGGGTTGACATATAGGAACCAAAACTAAAGGCAAGATACCGAATAAAAATACTTGATTGATTGGGATGATCTGACTGATGAGCTGTTGCAACCATACGTAGGTAACAGCACTACTGGACAACTAGAGGTACTATAGCGAGGTGACTGACCAGCAGAACTTGAAGGAGGCCCAAGGACAATTGGGCCATAACAACAATATACGACGGGGAAGCGGCCCAACGGCGATTGGACCACACAACGGTCCATTTCCCAACAATACAATGTACTGATCCCGGTGGCAGCTTATGCTTTATAAGCAGAGTATCCCGGGCAGTAAGGTCTCTTTGATCCAGCATCGTTCGACGAACTGAAATGTTCTATAGAGACCCAGCCTCGTTTATTACTTTCTCTAAGAGATTAATCTAAATCTATGATTTCTCTTTCCTTTTCTGACACTTCTAAGTACGTTGGTCCTATTACGCACACATTATTTGTAATTTCTCCCATTTGAAGTTGTCGTCTTGAGAATTTGTTAACTTTCGTTCATTTCTGGTTCTACGCAACTGATGTTTTTTGAACTCCACACAAATCTTAGCAGTGTTGTGTGAACTTTTGGCATGTTTCTGTAAACTTTTGCTACTTTTATAATTTGCTTCCAATTCTTTGTGCAACTTTCTTAGATTCGTTGCATTTCTTGTAACTTTCCGTGTATTTGCTACAGAGCACTTCCCTGCGCACTTCCTTTTCGCCCTCAAAAATGCATTTCATTTATTTTTAATTTTTATTTGGCATAACACATACGCAAAGTGTACTTTGGCTTAACTTGTCCAATATGTCGGTATTTGAACTGAAGCACAATGAAAAGTGCACTCAGGCTGCTTGCTCGCATTCCTGTCCTTCGTATATCGAAGAATGCAGCCTGCGGCATGAGTGCGGAGAGTCAAGGGTACTCAAATTCGAATGCATTACAGTGCATAAGCAAGCAATCAGCCCGACAGATTTTACTATTGCGTACAAGAAGTGCACAGGCAACATATAAATAAACATAATAAAAGAAAATTTGAAGGAAGCACATGAAGAACCACGACAAAATAAAATACGAGAAGCTATTAAAGTGGCATGAATGGGGAGAAAAAACGAGGCAAATAAAATCGTAATGGAAAAAAGCAGAAAAGAAACAACATTCGCAATCCTAATGGCATTTGCTGAGTGCAGGCAGCACAGAGCAGGACATGTACGCGCTCTCACAAACACACACACAACCACACTCGGACGAATGGCAAGTGTACTAATGCCGAGTGAAAACCACAACTACATAAATGCGAGTGCAAGCAGCGTGATGTATCAAAGTTCACTTAAAGTTGAGGATTTTCACAGCAAATGCCAAATGCAACATGCAACCAACCAAATAACGCGAGGAGAGTGAGTTGGATCAGGAGGAAACAGGATGGGGAAGGAAGAAGTGAAAGGAAGGAAACAACTACAGCTCAATGCTGATATGCAACAACCATAACAATAACGATGATAACCGTGATCATGATGGAGCTGAAGATGATGACGACGATGCAGACGAAGACGTTGGTAATGATGAATATGATTACAGGGAAGAGCCTGTATACAGCCGACATGATGACTATGCAGACTACCAGTGCTCTTTCAGGTTTACACTCTTCAAGTAGCTGTGCTGGACTATATGTGTATGAGGGTGTGTCCTCGTGAGAAAGTGTGTGTGTCTGCAATTGTATGTGTATATATATGTGTGTGTGTGTGTGCTGCTTTGGATTATTTTTGTATTTATACTCGTCTGCTTTTCATACTCGTTGATGTTTCTGCTGAAAGGTCATTCGAGCGTTATTTGTAAATTTCTCAAGAGTTGTTTGTTGGTTCAAGAAAATCCAGTGCATGTATTTTAATGACAGGCTGGTTGGAATGCATTGTGTGTCTAGGCAAAATTCACCACTTAAATTCAAAAGAGTCCTCGAAGAAGTTTTACATTATATACTCCAATTCACGAGCGAAGAATGTGAATGTGTGGCATTAAGACTGCTTCCTAAAAATGTATCCTCCGTATACGAATATGACTAAGGACACATTTACTGCTCTACTCTTTACTACATTTTCCTAATCATTATCGACCTGTTTCCAGTACTCGAATTCCTCTCACGCCCTCTTTCTATCATTCTCTGCCATCTTCCACTTGGCTCGCCATTTTCCACTTGCCATAATACTGAACGACACTTCCAACTCATCTACCCTATTGCACTTTCTCTGTCGACCCTGCCGCATGCAAGTCACACCTCCCTCTCTCAGTGACACCATCTAATGCGAATATTTCCCTTTTTTAAGCCGACTGCAATGATCCAAAGCGTTGCTTCGTCTTCATATTTTCCGAGTGATCTTTTTTTTCTATACCGCTCAAAAAAAAAAGCTGCCAACATTTTTATCATAAATTTCCCTCCAGTTATTGCTGCTTAACTGTCAACAGCGTGTTTCATTTATTCATTTATGTTTCCTGTGCGCCGCTATGGCCACCGCCACTTCATCATTTTTTCCTATTTTTTCCCTCTTTCTGTGGAGTGGCGTTTTTATCTGTGCTGCTGCTGTTATTGTTACTGTTATTGTTGTCGGTTGGCGGCGCTGATGCCATAGCGCTGTGACAATGCGATACCAAGTGCCATCATTGCTGCTTCACAGCCGAGCTAGCGCAGGTTTATGAATAATGGCGTGCCAGCCAGTAACTATCAATGAGGGTGCCTGGCAAGTGCCGGCGTTAGGGTGCCAATAGTATCAATAGTGCCATGAAGCTTCAGTGCACTCGTTTCTTGTCCCATTGCTTCCTGTTGTGCACTAAATTCGAACACAATAGCAACATTGATAGTTAGTTAAGGCAGCGTAAATATTAAAATGCATTAATCGGGCGAACGCCTTAGCAACAGTTTTCAGTAAACCTGGTGTGCTGACCTCCTACTACTCAACCAAACAATATCCTCATTTGCAAATAGGCGTAAATGCATTGTCTTTCCTACTCTTTCCTTTTCAGTTTCAGAGTTCGTGTCAGTTTTGAATCGCACAAGCCCGAAATTATTGCTGGGAAAATTGTATCTTAGTCAATTTGGACACTAACCCAACTAATCTGATAAAATTGGTTTAAGGTGAAGGCACCTCATAAGATCAGTTCCACTCAAACACGTCCAGGGATGAAATTCTGAATGATATTGCCAGGGGGAACGAAAGGGAAGAAGTTGATACTACAAATGTATAAAAAAAAGCAAAGAATGACTCAGTTTATCCAGCACTATGTGTCAATCTTTACACTGACCTCCACCCTGTCTAAGGTTTACCCCTATTTAACCCTTGGAAGTACACCCTACCTATATATAATAGCCAAAGCTGCAAATAGTAACCAAGTTCAGGAAGGAATTGTGCTTTAAATAAAGCAAACTTATTATGAACATTTTGCGATGAGAGCTGTATTCCTGGCAGTCGATTATTTGATCCTTGCAGGTACAGAGAAAATCAATATAATGCAGGTAACATCGCTTGTCATCATGCAGCTAACAATTTAGTACCCCAATTTTCAATGATATTTTCACAATAATTCTATCAAAGTAGGCTCAGCATCGGCAACAGCATTGCGATGGTGGTTGTTTTTCAACTCAATATCAGCTTCTGACTCTCCTATCACTTTGTAAGCTCCAAGAATTCATATAATTATTGTCATATCTGACACCATAATTAATTATGAGTGCACCATTAGCGGCGTAGAAGACGCCATGGCAAGTGTGCCAGCGGCACAGCAAGGATATCACTACTTCAGGCGAGTACATTAGAAGTCAAAAACGCTTTCAACATCGCTAGGTGGGTGTTCATGATCGAGGCACTCGAAAATCGCTTTCAGATACCAGCTTATCTGAAGAAGATAATCTGGAGCTACCTTAAAGACCGAATGTTGAAATACGAGACCAACAATGGCACCCGAAGCAACACCGTCACGTCAGGGGCAGCGCAAGGGTCCATCCTCGGACCGGACCTATGGAATATAAGCAACGACGGCATTTTGCGCATAGATCTAGTCGGATACATTCATCTAGTCGGATACGCAGACGACATTGCGGCTTTCATTACCGCACGTGACTCGGAAAACGCCCAAAGAAAGCTGAACCAGGTCATGATCAGAACGCAGAGGTGGCTCGATTCACACGGTTTGAAGTTGACCATGGAAAATACGGAGCTGCTGCTCCTTACGAGAAAGCAGTTCCTTACGAGAAGCGAGTTCCTTCCTTACAAGAAGCGAGTTCCTTCCAATCGAAATTGACTTGAGAGTTTGCTCCGAGACCATCAGGACACAAAAGGTGATAAAGTACCTAGGAATTCAGCTTGACTCCAAGCTCACCTACTGGGCGCAAATGGAAAATGCGGCGACTATGGCAGCACGAGTAACGGCTTCTTTCAGCAGATTAATGGCAAACATTGGAAGACCGACAACCAGCAAGAGGAAACTTCTTATGATGACCACTCACTCCATTCTGCTGTATGGTAGCGAATTGTGAGCCGACAAGTTAAAGGTGCACGCTCAAAGAAAAGTTGTATCCTCCGTGCAACGAACCGCAGCTCTGCGAGTACCTCAGCGTGACGTACTGAATCGGAGCCGGCAATTCTGGTAATTATTGACATATCCCCCTATCGATCTCTTGGCTCTCCAACGCAAACACCTACGAGAAGTCAAGATAAATGTAACAGAGTAACCGCGCAGGATATAAAGCAACAAACCATGAACCATTGGCAAGAATGATGGGCCGCAGAGAGTCGCGAAAGCTAGACAGCGAGTCTCATACCCGACATAGCGAGCTGGATAGGAGGAACAGCCGGAACCGTCAATTTCTACCTCACACAGGTACTGTCTGGTCACGGATAATTCTGCTAGTATCTACATCGAATGGGAAAAATTGGAGGGCTTGAGTGTATATACGGCGATAGCAATGCGGATGATGCAGAGCACGTCTTTTTCAAAGGCACAAGGATGCAAATACAAATCGGAAAAACTTTAGCCACTGAAAACATTGTGGATGTCATTCTAAGCAGCAAAGAAAACTGGGACCACGTAGATAAATATGTGAAAAAGGCAAACAGAGCGCATCACGCTTGAAATGGAAATCGACAAAACTTTAGCCACCAGAAACATTTTGAATATCTTGCTAAGTAGCAAAGAGAGAGAGAGAGAGCGCGAGAGAAAACTAGGACCACGTAGATAAATATGTGGAAAATGTGCTCCGACGGAACGTGGACGCAGGAATAATGTTGGAGTCCAATATGGACGAAGTGAGAATCTCAAGCTTGAAGAATGTATGAAAAGCGTTCCAGGATGAGGATATGTTGTAAGTGAGGGAGGGGGGTGTTTTAGTGAGTGCAATCTTCACATACCAAATCTGTGACGACAGTTTTGATGATACGACAGGCAATTTTACCCTCTCTACATACAAAAAAAAAATTTTTGTTTGGGTGCAAAGGTTGCAGACTAAACTACTAAGGCTTAATTAGTTAAGGAATGAAAGAGTTGAGCTCCCTACTGAACAACACTGCACTTTACACAATAGAAGATAACTGTGTAGAAAACTCTTACATGGACAGTTCTTTCTTTCTCCATAGAGTCTCTTTTGATGAGCGATATCTTCAAATGGGATATATTGGAGATACCAACGTGTCGAAGTATATTGACCAGTAACATTACCGGATGTCCCTGAAGTATCTGCTTCATAACATAACAAATTGTGACAATGAGTTGGATACATTCGAATATAGTAATATAGGCCACAAAAACAAATGGGGGAAGGCACTCAAAACTAGGACAGATGTAGGGATGAGAGTTATAAAAGATGGATAAGTAGCTTTAAGCAAGTAGTGACCATAAGCAACACTCAATAGGATCAGAACCAAAGATGCTACCTCTGGTGACGTAATGAAGTTAGAGTCTACACATTGAAGCGACAAAAGGTAATATAAAATCCATCTATATACAGGAAATTATTCCTGTTAATAAAGGCAATGATTATTGTTGAAGATTTAATTGCCAGCTAGGGTCATTAAGTTAGAATGGCACATGAAAATTGTAAGAAATATTTGCCGAAGAGTTGCCGACCATTCCTGAATTGCCATCGTTTATTTGAATGTTGTGTTTCGCTGATCGTGAGCGTGTTGCCGGTTTGCACAGTTGACGAGTGACAGCCGAGGAGCACATCACGGTAAGCGACGCACAGCACATTTTTAATTTGTATTGATTTTTATTTTTGTATTTTAGAAATAAATTTTTTAAGTTGCCAAAATTAAACTCGTCGATCCAAAATTAAAACCGATCCTTTACTCGTCACAATTTTTTATTTCGTGTGCAACTTTATTTTAGTGAGCATAAATTTATATTAATTATATAACGCGCAATTTATGTTTCACACGCCGCCTGCAAGTAACACACGTTCCAGCAAGATGAAAAAGGGTTCAAAAAAGGCCAATATTAGTGGAGCCAACACATCGACATCTGAGACCGCCAATATATCTGGTCTGTCATCACCTGCAGCCTTGACTTCAACGATTGCAACCACCGCCACCAGAGCGCTACCTGCCGTTGCATCGTTGGATTTTCCTGCTACAGTCGCCGACAAGAAGACAACTATGGAGCCTCAAAATGTCGCAAGTGTAGAAGCCGCTACTGCAGATCATCAAGCCTGGAGTGTGATGCTCGAGAGGATAAACGCCATCGAAAGTGAGTTACGCAGCACTCAGGTAAGCTTGCATGAAAAAAATTTACAGTGCCATGCTCTGAAAGAAGCGTTGCATTTGCCTGCTGGTCAAGTCGCCACACAACCAGCATTACGAACTGACGCTATAGAAGAATTAATGCGTAGTACGCAAAATTTCCCCGCCGCTATTACGCATTCGCCAGCCAGCATTGATATGCAAGTTAGCAACATACGTGTTGCATGTCGTTGGCGCCGTGCGCTTGCGCAGCGGTACCCAGCATTGTAGGAAATACGCTGCAACAGCGTCTGCTGCCATCCGCTGCGCAAGGACACGGTAGACGGTGTTGGTTCTCGGTGCGTGAGAAAACACAAGACGGAGAGCATTGGCGCCATGCGCTAGCGCAGCGGTGCAAAGCGTTGTACAAAATGCGCGGCAACAGAGTCTGCTACCATCCGCTGCCATCCGCTGCGCAGGGGCACGATAGACGGCGCTGGTTCTCGGTACGCGAGAAAACATACGAAAAGAGCATTGGCGCCATGCGCTTGCCCAGCAGTACAAAGCATTGTACAAAATGCGCGACACAGCCGCTACGCGTAGATACGGTAGACGGTGATGGTTCTCGGTGCCGGAGGAATTGGCGAGACATGTGTTGTATGTCGGTGCCGCCAAGCCCAGCCGTGAAACGCTGTCGCGCAGTGCCGCCTCAAAGCGCAGTCACTATGCGATTGTCGGCGGCGAAAACGTATAAAAAGAACCCGAGTAGGAGAGCTCGCATCTTTTGATTGGCAGGAGCTCGAAGGAGAAGGACTACCATAATAATACAAATAATAAAATAATATAAAATAATTTAAACTCTTTTATTATTATAGATTTTGCTCAGGAGAGTATTTAACTTGCACAATAAACTGTTTGCGCTAAATGCGCATAAAAACACAGACATAGCTACGCAGCCACTATCAATCGCTGAGGAAAGTAACACGCAATTCTCGCTAAGTTCGCTCCCTGCGCCGCCGCTTCGGCGCATTCAACGCCATGCGCAGCCAATGTTGTGTTACACGATGGTTTTTTGTCTGCCGCTACGCCGATGGCAGCAATAACATCGTCAATAAGTGCAGGGACATTTCCAAGTGTTGTCGCCATGTCTGCCGCTCAGCGTTCGGCAGTATGTTCAAATGTAACGAACAGTGGAGTTTTAATGTCTACTTGCGACACAATACAGTCTGGTGGTGATACTAATCGTATTTATCAATGCCCTGTTATGCCAACACTGGACACAATGCCGACTGGTGGGAATGCTGGATATAATTATTGCCGCCCTGTTATGGCGACTCATAGCACAATACCGACTGCTGGAAATATGTGGTATTGCTATCAGCACCCTGTTACGCCGTTGCCAACTGCGCATGATATGGATTCAAACCCGAGTTATATGAATCAAAACAGGAGTAATAATCCTGGACAAAATATATCAGCATATTTACAGCCGCGAAAGATATTAGAGCTGCCAGCTTTCAGTGGCCACCCCGAGGACTGGCCCATGCTATGGACCACCTTCGAACAAACTACGAATGCATATGGGTACAGTTATTTGGAAAACTGTCAGCGGTTGCAGAAGTGTCTCCAAGGTGAGGCACGTGAGTCAGTAAAGTCCCTTTTGATTCACCCTGACAACGTAGCCGCGGTTATGGAACAGCTTCGATTCCGATATGGACGCCCTGAATTGAAGCCATTACCGTATCCAAACAAGTGCGTGATATACATAAAGGTGCGGGATTTGAACTATGTAAATTTAGCTCGAACTCATCTGAAGTGTTGGGCGCTCTACAAGACGAAGCCCATATTAATAACGAAGCATCTTCCAATAGTTTTGGAAAAGTACTCGGAATATTGTGGCAACCAGGTGAAGACACATTTAGCTATAAATTGCAGTTTAACAATGTGGACGCAGATGTGGTGGATGGGAACAGGGGTCCTACGAAACGGGAGTTTCTTAGTATTGTAATGTCAATATTTGATCCACTGGGATTTTTAGCCCACGTTGTGGTAGGAGCAAAGATATTGTTGCGTGAAGTATGGCGATACAACATTTGTTGGGATGAACAACTGCCTATCTAAATATATGACGGTTGGAGCAAATGGCGATAGAACATCAAGAAGATTCCGGAAGTTAAAATACCGCGTTGCTACTTTACCAGAGGCGTGCCAAAGAATCGACAATTGCATATATTCGTTGATGCAAGCCAAGATGCATTTGCAGCCGCCGCGTATTGGCGCAGCACTTATTCTGATGGTGAAGTCGAAGTTTCCTTGGTGTTCGCTAAAAGCAGATGTGCTTCTTTGAAACCGATGACGGTGCCCAGACTCGAGCTGCAAGCAGCTGTTCTGGGTACTCGCGTGATGCAAACCATCAAGGAGGGCGACTCTTTAGAATCTGCCGATTGCATCTTTTGGAGCGACTCAAAGACGGTACTTAAGTGGATCGCGCAAGGAAATCGCCGCTACAAGCCATTTGTGGCACACCGTATAGCCGAGATTTTAGCCGCCAGCAAAGTATCGGAATGGCGTTGGCTTCCTACAGAGAAAAATGTAGCTGATGAGGCTACTCGCTTAAATTTTAAAATCGATTTCTCATTTATGTCAAGATGGTTTCAAGGACCAGAGTTCCTTCGGTACGATGAAAGTGAATGGCCAATTACTGAACACATCCAAAAAGCTACGGCAGCTATGGAAGAGGAGTTAGAGCCAAAGTTTGCCTTGACCATAAATAATGAGCGTATCTTCAAATTCGAAAGATTTTCGTCGTTGAATAAATTAATTCGATCAGTCGCGTGGGTGCTTCGGTTTGCTTCAAATTGCCGTATGCGTCGGCAGCTTTGTGTTCAAATAGGCCTACAAGTATCTGAACTGGAAGCAGCGGAGTGGGTATTATGTCGGCAAGCTCAATCTGAAGTATATGGCATGGAGAGAGAAGCAATTACGAATGGCAAAGGTGTGACGTTGCAGAGTGATTTATACAGTCTTACCCCATACATAGACGATAAGGGCGTTCTGAGAGTATACGGGCGTATAGATGCAGCCAGCTGGTTACCTTATGAAACGAAACGTCCAATTATCTTGCCGCCTCGACATCCATTCACTTCTCTGGTTATATACTATTTTCATTGCCAAATGAAGCATCAAAATATAGAGGCGACAATATGCGAAATCCGAACAAAGTATTGGGTAGTACGCATCAGACAAGAAATGCGAAAGGTAATCAATACTTTCCAGATATGCAGACTAAGGAAATTGAAACCAGTTACACCAATAATGTGTCCACTACCTGTCGACCGATTGACGCCTTTTGTGAGACCATTCAGTTATACAGGATTGGACTATTTTGGACCAGTTTTGGTAACGATAGGGCGGCGTACTGAAAAACGGTGGGTAGCACTGTTCACTTGTCTCACCATCAGAGCGGTGCATTTGGAAATAGCATTTGATTTTTCCACTGCTGCATGTGTAGTGGCCACACGCAACTTTATAAATCGTGGTGGTGTACCTAAACGAATTCGTAGCGACAATGGAAAAAATTTTATTGGGACAAGCGGTGAAGCGGCACGATTTTCAGAAATATTTGATTGCGAGCGCATTTTGACGGAGTTGTCATCGAAAGGTGTTGAGCGGATATTTAATTGCCCATTAAACCCTTCCGAAGGCGGGGTGTGGGAACGTATGGTGCAGTGCGTCAAAAGGGTTTTGCGACATACACTGAAAGAAGTGGCTCCTCGAGAACATACACTTCAATGTCTACTTATAGAAACTGAAAATGTCGTCAATTCGAGACCACTTACCCACTTGCCAATATCCATAGATGAAGAGGAACCTCTGACACCCAATCATTTTATTTTGGGTACAGCGAATACTGCGCAAACGCCCAGTGCAACTGACATCAGTGACAAACCATGCGTGCTGCGCAAACAATGGCGGATAGCGAGGCAATTACGAGATAAATTCTGGAAACGATGGGTAGCGGAGTATTTGCCCACCTTGACACGTCGAGTGAAATGGTGCCAACCAACCACCTCCTTGAAAGAAGGCGCCTTGGTTTTTATATGTGACGTGAACTTGCCAAGAAACAAGTGGTGCCGTGGACGAGTAGAAAAAACCTACAAGGGAGCTGATGGCCAAGTAAGACGAGCAGATGTACGCACCAGTTCTGGATTGTTGTGTCGACCTGTTTCAAAACTAGCCGTTTTGGAAGTGGAATGTGGTGAATTGAAGTGATTCACGGGGTCGGGAGTGTAAGAAATATTTGCCGAAGAGTTGCCGACCATTCCTGAATTGCCATCGTTTATTTGAATGTTGTGTTTCGCTGATCGTGAGCGTGTTGCCGGTTTGCACAGTTGACGAGTGACAGCCGAGGAGCACACCACGGTAAGCGACGCACAGCACATTTTTAATTTGTATTGATTTTTATTTTTGTATTTTAGAAATACATTTTTTAAGTTGCCAAAATTAAACTTCGATCCTTTACTCGTCACAAAAATCCTTGTCTTCGTACTCTTCTCTGTTATTTTCTTCTACTTTCAACAGCAATTCATCCCTCACTTCCTACAGCAATTCCTTCCTCATTGTATTTTCTTTGTTTGCTACAAAATTTTCAACTATTAAAATGAGAAACTCGTCTGATAGGCAAATAATTTGCTTCATAATTGCAATGAAAATTGGGTTAATAGAGCAATTATTTAATAGTTGTGTCAGCAATAAACTTTCTCCGTACGAGTCTATGCCGACAATTTAACGCTAAGTATTGAAAATTTACGCGTGCAAAAGTTTGTTGCATAAAATTAGGCGCACTGTCAAACTTCACCTCTTCACAGACGCCCCAAAAAGAGAAGCCAAAATAAAGGCAAACAGGAAACTCATAAAGGAATCCGTTGAAGAACGATGAGCTCACAATTTAGATGCGAGCTTACCGCTTAAATCGAGCAAATAAATTTGCGACACACACACACACATACAAATACACACACATACTCACACATGCTGCTTATAGGCTCAGTAGGTGTGGCACAAATTAAATTCCTTTGTATATGTGCGAAGCTTGATTTTGGCATTTCGCTTCTAATTTCCCGACACACACGCGCAAAGATGGGATAAACTTTTGCATGTTTGGGTGCGTATGAGTAACCTGCTGGAGGAGGGGTTCGAGGGACGCAAAGAAAAACTTTTTTCGAAAACTTGTGTTCGGCTTTCGTTTCGTTTATTTGCCTCCTTTTTTTAGGGAACCGCTACAGCGCCTAAGAGGCAGACAGCAAGTAAAAAATTCCAAAGTATTTTTTGTTGTTTTTGTTGACGGCAGCAGCTGAATTGGAAATTGTGACGGTGCGTTTGTAGCTGGCGTATTCACAGCCACCAAATGTTGCGTACTAGTGCACGTGGCTATCTGCGATTCCTCCTACATGAGTGTGCGAGTGTATGTGTGTGAAAAAGGCTGTACTACTCACACATACATACGAGTTATCCAAGTGCTTATATGGAATGCGCAGTAGAGTGTGGTAGCGGCGCTGTGAGGTGCTTCCCACCACGATTTCCAGTTGTCTGTTACGTTTAATGTACTCTTGAGATACGAAAAATGCTTCAAGCTGGCTACACGCTTTCACATACAAACCGCACACGCACACACAGACACCTTATAAACACGCACTCTGCGTGCAAGGGTAAGGAGCCTGTGCGCTTGAAAGCATTCAGTGTGAGCATTTCGCACTACTTTTCCACTTTGTTTAGCTTTAATTTTCCACTGTTCTGGCATTTCGCAGTTGCCGCCGCTTTTCCCTTTTTTTTTTGCTTCCTACACCTCAGCCCCCGCCACCAGCAGTGCTTGCAACTGGTACGTACGGGTTTATCTTTTGGCAGCTTTCACTTTTATATGCATATCCTGGCTGCCGACTTTCCATCGCCAGCTAAGACGCCACTGTTTTGCGTACGTTTGAACAGCGTTAATAGCATTTGAGTGTATGCATACGAGGAGGTGCACTCACACACTCACAGCACTTATCCGTGCACCTTTTGCTCATTTAAGATTTAACTAAATGAGCTTCTTTGCTGCTGCTGCTGCTTGCTTGTGCGGCTTCCGTTACTAACGCTCTGACTGCTCTTAGAATAAACTGTAATTTTTCGTAATTGTAAATTCTGATTCAGTTTTAATTACACACACACGCGCACGTACTCGTGTACATTAGCACATTTCGAGTTTTATTATTTATACAAGTAATTGTATTTGTGAGGAAATTCTCTGTCGCTGTGCCATTAATTAAAAGAGTTGAGTTTTAAGCGAGTTTTCCATTAGCTCTTGGCAACATAGTCTTTGATCTTTGCTAAAGTAATAGTTTAAAGGGTCCTTAGTGTATTTTTACATTAATGTTGCGCTGTCAAAGAGGCAGGCAACAGCAACTTAAGCAGCTAATTCCATCGCCTACGAGTTTGTGTTAATGACATCCTTCAAGAGAATCCAGATTAGTAACATTTTTATATATTCTTTGGCAGTCCTGGGCTTCTATTTAAGGTTTCCTTCATACTCAAATAATAACTTCAGATTGGAAAAATTAAATTACCTCAAAAGACAACTCGGACATTCTGTTCCTTTCATACTGAGTTCGGTTGATCTGACTGTACACACACAAAAAGTGGCGGACACCCTTAAGGTACTTGATCTGCTATGAGAGCAGGGACACTGGTCTAGTAGCTATATTTATAACAATAGTCAACAGATAGATCAATCGGAGATATTCATAAAGATGTGGTTCTAAATTCCACAAACTGAGTTGAGATTAGAATAAGTTTTATATTTCTTTACCAAGCAGGAGATTTTAATCCTAGAAGAACTAAGGAGTTAATAAATGTTCCTCGGAGTAAATTAAGAATCATCAAAGGCATTTTAAGCGGACATTGTATACTCAACCACCATTTGAAAAAGTCATCTGTCGATTCTGTGGAGAAAGTGACGAAACCTCACTGCACCTGATCACGGACTGCGGACCATTGGCACACAATACACTCAGGTGTTTTGGAGAATATATCTTGGATATGAGCAAGATCCCTCATCTTCAGTCCTCCAAAATATATGAATTCCTGTCGGAAATTAACCTGACAGAAGATTTATAGATGAGACTATCCTCATCTTTCAAATAAATAGGGGCATCACAATAGATCTTTCAGGTCGCAGTGTATAACACCCTTAAATATATCTATCTATATCTACCAAGCAGGACACGACTCCACTTCTATTCCGCCTTGGGTAGGAAATAAGAGATCTACTCATGGATTTTATATGCTCACAACGTTTTAAAAAATATTTGCAGTTGAGACCAAGTCAAGTTGCTTGACTCCCCATCAGATAGTCTGCAGTAGGGGTTGTCAGTTCCATTAATCTGTATGCGGCACCAATATGGTCCGAAAATATGGATGTAAAGGCTTGCGAGTACGTCCGCACCATTGAGGCTGCATACAGAAGAAGTGCGCTGCAACTAATATCCGCTAACCGCCGGCGCTACCTTGGCGATAGCCGGTATGACTCCCATGAACCTGCTGACGATGAATAGGCGATGAACCTCTACCACGCCTAAGGGACACGCGACAAGTGTAGAAGAGCACTTGGCAAATGTTAAGCAGAGGACCTTTCAAGAGTGGCCAGCAAAGTAGAAAATATCTTCAAAATGCCCCTGGACAGGGAGGCTGATCCCCAAACTCGGCAATGGGTTTTGTAACGACTCTTTTTTATAGCTGGGGTAGAACTCAGCGGCTCCAGGGGTCGTATAAAGAATATATTAGATCCAAACGCGACGATCTGGCACAGCTGAGGCAAAATACAATCAGGGCAATCAGGGTAGATACCCTCATCATTCCGCAAAGTCAGAACCAGTGCAAAAGAACCGAAGCATACCATGTAGACACCGCGACAGATCAAGGGACAGTTACCGTGCAATTAAGTGCACCAAACACAGCAGAAGCGATGACAACATTGACAAACGAGACTTCAATAGCAACCACCCCAACAGAATTAAACAACAAAGGCAGTCAACAGAGAAACATACGACAAACACAGGCACCTTATTCACATTCCAAAACTTAGAAGAGCTACAAGGACCAAAAGGAGGTGATCGACCCCAGCTATAAAGAAAGAGTCGTTACAGTATGGAGGCCACATGGTGAGGTGAAATATCATGTCATCCGACTCCAGACAGGCCATGGAAGTCTTCGGGCATACCGGCACAGATTCCACTTCCCTAGTGCGCTAACTGTGGAGGTACAGAGATAGATTTCAAACATGCCTTCTCCTATTGCCCACGGTATAAAAGTGCTGGAGAGGCACTACAAGGAGTGTGTGGAGCGCCCGTGCTGCCCGACTACATAGTTCAACATATGTGTGAGAGCCGGAGAAATGGACTGCGGTGTGTGACACCAGCGCCGCCATTATGAAACACCACCGCCACTTGGAGTAGCGAAGACGGGCAATGGAAAATTGCTAAAATGGGTCCGCTTACCGTACTAACATAACTAATATTATTTCTTTGCAGGAGCATTTCTGTTACTTTCAATAGCTTCTTGCTTTGCTTTTCCTCTTCAACGGATTATCTTTACTTGAATAGCGTTTGGTACATCATATTCAATAATAGCACAAAACGTTGAATATCAAAATAAAAAGAGGCCGGGAGAGACTTGAATAATTTACGAATACTAAAAGGAAAGTGGTGGTCCCTTTTAACACTTCTATCGACACATAAAAACATTTTCAAAGCCTCATCAGAAGACGTTTGGATACCATGTTAGAAACTTCTTTTGTGATACTCGCACCTGAGTAGACTTTTTGCACAAGCAGAAAGAAGCAGGTGGACTAAAGACAGGTCCATATCTCCCCGAACTATCCCTCCGAAGTATCTCCCCGAATTATCTCCCCGAACTATCTCCCCGAACTATCGCCCCGGATTATCTCCCCGAACTATCGCCCTGAACTATCTTCCGACAACTATCGCCCAGAACTATCTCCCTTAAATCTACCTTTCGTAATGATTTATCCTCATTAACCACTGAAAGAATTCGCGTCAAACAGTTTTATCAAATTCGAAGCTGCAACATTGTTCCTTTTAACTACTTTGAACTATTAAAATTGTTCAATGAAAGTATTACTAGCAAGCAGAGGGATATAAAGGATAATGTAATGGATGCCACTTTAAACAATTTAAAAATACAGAAAACAAAAATAATGCCTACAACATCGTTGTGGGCTTGTTTCACGCTCCACACCTGCTGCTTTAAGCACCAAAAACCCGAAGCAATGGAAATAAAACTGTTTGAATCCTTCAATTTCTGCTAAGTAGACGCACTCGCTTGATGTGAATTCGCGGCGTGTGAAATGATCTTTGAATAAATGTCATAAGCAGAAGTATTTCACCAGCCCTTCAGTAAGTATAGTAAACACACACCCTCTCATTCACTCAGACCCGCATACGCTCACACCTCCTCGCAATCGCTGCAGTGTGACAGTTTTAAGTATGTGGCCCCCCGCCGGGTATGCGTGCGTTTCTCAAACATTTCATTTGCGTATGTTTCTGTGGTGTGAGGGATTCCTTTAAATTTAAATTTTATTTTCTAGCAAGTGCAGAACATTGAAAAGGGTTAATTAATACTGCTCAGCCATGGCAACTACCACCATCTCCTACCCGACTTACCTAACCACCCACTCATATCTACCTCTCACATAATCTTTTGAAGCTCTTGCATGTTTGGGCTTTGCTTCCTTACGAGCAGGATTTTGAGTATTCCTTAATTCTGTTCTGCATGTACACATTTCAAATTTCGTGTTTATGTGTGAGTGGTGTGTGTGTGTGGGTTTATGTTTCCTTGCGTGCGGATCTGTGTGTATGTGTGGCTGTGTTTGTTGATAAGCATTTAAAGCTTCTTTATTTTGTATTATTTACGACTTTTCATTTTATGAATTCATTTCTGTTGTGGAAAGCAGTTAACAGAGTAATTAACTACGGGTGCACAGTGGCGCTAATTGAATATTTGAGCAGCTAAATTATGTAATCTCCAACATGAAACTGGCAGAAGACGGATGAGATAGGAAGTATTTTGAAGTAGCAATCCAGATATAATTCTTAATTTCGGCAGTGGAACATTTTTCAAATATGAATCGTCTGAAGAATATTAAAAAAAACAGCATCTAGAGAGCACTTGAATGCCAAGTTCATCAGGATCACAGTGTAGAACTGCTCATAGATAGATAGATATATTTATATTATATTATTATATGCGACCTGAAAGATCTATTGTGATGCCCCTATTTATTTGAAACAACTGCTCATAATTCAAACTGATTATCGTAAAGGCGAAACAGAACTCGTCATCTGCAAGACACCAACGTAGACATTCTTTAATATAATCTTTTTGGCTGATAATGTTTCAAATAATAGTCTCCTGATTGAAAGCCCATTGTTTAAGCATAGTTCAGGCTGTAAGACAGCATCTTATATACATAAGAACACCAACGGACAAAAGGGTACGCCTACCTCCCACATATGCAACTGTCGATACCTCATTTAAACCGGATTTCCTAAGCAAATGCTTCACAATATCATCTGGTTCGAATTGGAAAGAATTTATAGTCATAGTTCTGTGACTTCTTCCCCTGGATCCTGTAATGTATGGGCTTTTAACTGAACACCCAGTAGAGCCAAGGTTCCGGAGATATATTCACCCCTGCTGATGCTTTCCTGGGCAATTTGTGTGTAATATCCCACAGTAGGGCAAGTATCGCAAAGATTTTTCCTTTGTAGTGGATTCAGAGAGTCCTAAGAGAGTGGGGCTAGAAGTTAGACTGGAATGCTTTCAATTAGGTTATGTTACCGGCGTATACTCGTATACGTATGCTGCCGCCTCCTTGACACATTGATATCTAGAGATCAGTCTCCAAGCTACCCTTGGTACCCTTTCAGTATAGCATACTTTGCAGTTTCCCTTGGAACTTTGAGTAAAAATGGTGGCGGAAAGTGAAAATGTCAATTACACAGATTTACAATCAATCTGCTGACATGTTCTCATGGCAATTTTACTTAACAGAGTGTGGTTGTCGGTTGTGCACAACAAGGATAACAAGGACAGCTCCAAAATAACTTATCTAACATTATTCATATCTATCAATAATGTAGTAATAAGGTTCCCCATTTATTTTTGTAAATGGTACCTGAGTGATTTTTCCCAGGGAAGGCTCTTGGAGCAGGTGAGCCAGTTTGAGACTATTCCTCCTACTGGACAAAGTAAGTAGCAGCGAATGTTATGTCTTCACAAATACTTGAAACCTTTAAAGTGGACTCCTATACAATATATTTCGGCCCCATTCCACCTGATACAGTAGTTCTCATGCGACCAAGCCTACCCAATGCGACTGGGATGGCGTTTAAGGTATATATATGTACGTTCACATGCCGCCTGCTCCACAGTGCCTTGGCATATCCTTTGGCACGAAAGCTTTTAATTAAGAACTTATACAATTTAAAACCATAAACACACATAGAGTACGCTCAGCCAATCGTCACTCAACAGTGGCTGCAGGCGGCATTAGAAACAAGTCAAGCACGAGTCCCGTTCGTTACCGCTCCCGCTGCCACCACCAACGCCGCCACCATCACCATCACCATCACCATCACCACCACCGTCACCACCACTACCAGCACAATATAAACTCGCAACACTTACCAAGACAAAACTCAACGGAAATGTTGCACGCAATGATGCTAATTAATTGTTGAATAAAGATTCGCCACACTAGCGGAATGCTGCAACATTTCACTCCTCACTTCAAGGACATGCGACATGGCAGTCGTACATATGAAAGGAATATTTTGTACATAATTAGTGAAATTTTACGAGTGGCGCGCACACATCCTCGAAATGTTTAAAGTCAATTGATGAAAGGAAAGAGTGGAAAATAAAGAGCCGCATTCCTCAGGGGAGGAGGGGGGGGGGGCGGGGCGGTCGTTGATGTTTGTAACGAGCGTCAAGCGCATGCTACCAGTTAACAAAACGCAAATACGCGCGTGTTTTTAAATATTTTATCTTTTGTTGTGCGCACACGCAAGCAGGAATAACATTTTTCTTGTTGTTGTTATTTATCCTTGAACATTTCGCGAGCATACCAGCAGCGCGTTCACAGGCCGCATATCCGTGTGCCAAGGGTTGTGTGAACGTGTGAGTGTGTGTGTCGTGAGCATGTAGGTACGAGGATATGCTCGCGTTTATATTGTCGCCGCTTTTATTATGCATGAACAAAGCAGTTTTCGGGACATATGCTCATGCGTTTTCCGCTGCCGGCTGTTTGTGCGAAAGCGTTGCGTTTGATTTGCCTTCAACGGTTCTTTTTTATTTTGCTTTTTTCGGTCGGGGGGATTGGAATTTGTTACACATGCGAGCATGAGCTACGTTTAAAGTTTGGCATTCTCAGTATTTCCCTTAAATTTAAGTTTTGTGTGCCATATTTGCGGTAAAATTCCCCAAAGACGTCGCGAACACAGCTCAGTGATTTATTCGTATTTCTCACACTAGTGAGATCAGTCTTAATCTTTCGTTTAGATGGTCTCTTGTGGACAAACTCTGGCTTCAGATATAAACAAAACAATTAGCTTTCATCTTGTTATCAGTTTTGCATCTGGCCCAGATGGTGTAGCTCCAGTGGAAATTCAGCAGTCAGAGAATCTAATAATAGAGTGGCTGTTAAAGATCTATAATAGTTGCCTTGAATTAGCGTATATTCTAGACTCATGGAAGCATGTGAGGGTAATTTTTATGCCCAAGACCGGCAAAAGCTCGCACACAGCTCCAGGGGACTTAAAGCCCATTAGTCCGTCCTCCTTCTGTTTGAAAATTCTGGAAAGGTTGTTACACATTCATGTGAGGCTCATTCTAGACAGACAGAAGCTGTCAGTCTCTCAGCATGCCTACTTCAAGTGTAAATCGGTTGAGACCGCTTTACACTACTTAGTCTCTAGTATTGAGTGCTCCCTGCATAACAAGGAGTTGTCCCTAGTGGCTTTCCTGTATATTGAGGCAGCTTTTTAAAACATCAAATCAGACGCAATAATCGGTGCGATGCGAAACTTGGAGGTGGGACCCGCCATTAGCAGGTGGATTGAAAACATGCTTAGGAAGCAGGATAATCAATTCACAGCTGGGGGCGGCGTCGGCCAAGAAGTCCGACACACCTCAAGGTGGAGTTCTTTCACCCCTAATCTGGAATCTTACGGTAAATCAGCTGCTTGTTCGACTGGAGAGGGAAGGGTGCAAGGTGGTTGCGTATGCGGATGATGTTGCTATTAGTGTCTCGGGAAAATACAATCTACTTTCAGGGACTTGATGCAAAACATACTGAACATTCTCTCTAAATGGACTACTGACTGTGGGTTGGGGGTTAATCCGACCAGGACTAAACTGGTGCTCTTCAATAGGAAACATAAAATTCCTCAATTTATCGCTCCAAAACTAGTGGATATTAACCTTGTCGAGGAGGCTAAATATCTAGGAGTGTTCCTAGATAGGAAGCTGAACTGGAAGGCTAATATAAGCGAACTTATTAGGAAGGCTCAGGTAGCTCTGTACTCTTGCAAAAGAGTTATAGGCAAAAAATGGGAGTTACAGCCTAATGTAGCCTATTGGATATACACAGCTGTGGTACGATCAGTCCTGTTCTATGGGGTGCTTGCTTGGTGGACAGCCCTAAGTAAGTCCATATACAATAGGCTGGTAACAAAGGTACAAAGAACGGCAGAGGTATTCATAAGTAGTGCCATTAGAACGACTACAACGGCAGCTTTCGACGTTATGCTCAATCTGCTGCCTATTGGCTTTTTGGCGAAAAAGTGGCTGCAAACTCAGTATAAGGCTAAAAGCTACGCATCAATGGGTTGCCAGGAACGTAGGACATGCGTCTATTTTAAGATATTTTGAGGGTATTCCTGACTCTTTCGACTACATCACACCACTGTACGCCATCAATGGTATGTGCAAGATCTCCATTCCCTCCAGAGACGAATGGAAGGATGGCATCCGCCCTCAAGTAGAAGGGGTTCACATCTACACAGATGGATCCAAGTTACAGAGTAGGGTGGGAGGTGGTGTATTCTCAGAAGATTTGGACATTAACATGTCTTTTAGGATGCCCGACCATTGCAGTGTTTTTCAGGCAGTGGTCGCGGCTATAGAGGCAGCACTGTCTTAGCTAAGGAAGAAGAAGGTATCTGGACATGATACGTATTTGCATTCTGTCCGATAGCCAAGCAGCTTTGCGCTCCCTGGATTCGGCTATAATCACCACAAAAACCATCAAGAGCTGCCGCAAATCTTTAGACGAGATAGCTAAGCAGACCCGTATACATTTGTGCTGGGTTCCCGGTCACAGAGATATTACAGGGATCTGTAAGGCGGATGAACTTGCCCGTAAGATAGAAAACTTGCCCATGAGGCTGATGAACTTGCCCGTGAGGGTACTACCATACCGATTGAACCAGATAGATCGAACTTCAGTATTCCTATTGCCACATGTAAGCTCTTAGTAAATACAATATCTTTAGTCACAGCGGGGAGGCACTGGTCTGAATTTTCAGGATGTGAAATAGCTAGACAAACCTGGCCAGATATAAATGTCAAGCGCTCTAAGGACCTAGCTCTAAATAGACAAAGCATGGGTTCCGTGATTAGCGTCCTAACGGGTCACTGGACCTAACGGGTAACGACTTCTGCAGGAGTTGCATGGATGAGGAAGAGGAAGAGTCCATAGCTCACCTGTTGTGCACGTGTTCAGCGCTGTCCAGCAAGAGGCGCACTTTCCTAGGCGCCTACTTTGTGGACTCTTTGGGAGATATCTCAAAAAAAAGATTAGCTCCATCAACTGCTTCATCAAAAACTCCAAATGGGTGGACCTTCGAAAGGAATGGGACCTGATGTCTCATGCGGTATCACAAAGGGTCAATGTTGGCCTGTACGCCTTGCGGCCGGCCGGCTTACCTATCTACTTACCTACATTATCAGTTAATATAAAAATTGTGTTGGAAGTATCTGATATTGATCCAAAGAAGGATAGGAATAGCCCAGCACCCTACTGTGTCCGATTGGAGGCCATCCAACAGGATCAGCTTGATAAAGGTCACACAAAGAGTTTGCTTGAAACAGTATGACATATCTGTTTATGTACAGGTTGACCAGAAATAAATGTATACAAGCTGCTAAACAGTGTATACAACCTTATAAGCAACGTAAACAAGCTGCTAAGCAACGTAGACAACCTGCTTTGCTGTTCTATTATGTCGTTTTGTGGTTCTCACCTACCGTACTGACATTAAGTTCTTCCAGTATTTTCATTCCCTGTATCCGAAGTACTCTTCTAGCCAGGAAGGTCTTTCAGATAGCCAAAGTATCCTTCTATCCAGTGAATGTCCCCTAGGAAGGTCTTTCAGATAGCCAAAGTACTCTTCTAGCCAGTGAATTTTCCTAGGAAGGTCTTCCAGATAGCCAAAGTACTCTTCTAGCCAGTGAATGTCCCTTAGGAAGGTCTTTCAGATAGCCAAAGTATCCTTCTATCCAGTGAATGTCCCCTAGGAAGGTCTTCCAGATACCCAATATACTCTTCTAGCCAGTGAATTTTGCTAGGAAGGTCTTCCAGATAGCCAAAGTACTCTTCTAGCCAGTGAATGTCCCTTAGGAAGGTCTTTCAGATACCCAAAGTACTCTTCTAGCCAGTGAATGTCGCCTAGCAATTAGCAAAACTAAGTTACGGAATATCACATTTTTGGACAGCTTCAGTGTGGGACTACACTTTGTATCAGTCTGTCGCTCTGTGGTAAACTTTCTCCCATACCAATATCTCAAGGCATCATTGCATAAGCATAGTTCAGGCTGTAACATAGCATCTTCATAAGAACACTAACATCATAAGAACACTAACGGACAAAAGGGTACGCCTACCTCCCACATATGCAACTGTCGATACCTCATTTAAACCGCTCATAGTTTCAGCTTCGCTCCCATTTGTTATTTGATTCATACTCAGTCCATGCAAAATGTGGTCGAGATATGTAGACTTCCGTTTTTCCAAACTTTCCAACGAAATTTCCGAATTTAGGGCAGAGTACTCGTAAGTGTAGCAACAAACTCTCTAGTTATGTAATTAATGTAATTAATGAGTAGCTCACACACTCCAATAACCTCAACTGACTTATTTTAATTATAGTTTTTATGTTTTTTCGCATTTCTCCTCTTCCACCCACTGCCATGTTGTTGTGCTCGGGCACACAATGTTGCTACTTACAGTTAAATTAATTAGGTCAGGCACATTCCTGAAATAAATCTTGGCGTGCCATTGAAAACATTAACATTCCTCAAGTGGAGTCGCACAAATGACGAAGAATGAACACTGCAGGAGGAAAAAAGCAGCTCAAGTTAAAAAATTAAGAATGCTAATTTAAATTTTACGCTTTACTTGGGAAAAAGTGGCAAAAAACAAAAGCGAAAAAATACATTTAAATTTACACAAGTTTGAACGGCGTATTTCATTTTATTTTTCTTCCTTGTACAATGTAAGCAGTCACTCAATGGTGCCAGTGTTGGTGGCGCAGCTCCTTCCGCAACGCGGGCAATAAATTCATCAACGAAATACAGCCAGTCACTTAAAGCAGCCAGCGACAGGATTTACTCACACACATACACACACACCCATGCAGGAACAGCTCTGTGAGAACATAAAAAAAAATGAAAAACACGCAAAAATTTTTTGTCGCTTAAGAAAATTAGAATAAAAGAAATTGCAGCGAAATGGGCGCAGAACACTACGAGCAGAGCCTAACACGCCTAAAGGCGTATTAATACGGAAAATTGAAAGTAACAAAGCAAATGAAAATTAAACAGGCAAAGTACACAGCGAACAGCGGTCGTTGAAAGGGGGGATACTATTTGCATAATATTTCCTGAAGAGCAGATAGCGGACGTGAGCGCCGATTTGCGGCTAGAACTCGTATTCGTAGCGCCAAGCGACTTATAAATGCGACAATGGTTCAGTTTGCTTGCTGTGGATGCAAACTACGAAAGGGCTGTGGATCTGATATTTAAAGCTGACACTTGAAGACAGTTTTAGTCCGATTTACAAGGGTGGAAGTGTTAATAAGCCGATGGGGTGGGCAACTGAGACCTCATACAACACAATTGCATTGGTATATACTGCTGAATATTATGTCATTAATTATGAATCTATGGTCTTCCTAAGTACTCATACGAGCAAGTCAATATGACCTGACTTTAATAAACTTACCTTAGTCCTTTCATAACCGTGTTAATCAGGCGATGGGGTGGGGAACTGAGACCTCATACAATACAATTGCAATGGTATAATTAGTTGAAAATTGATTCTCCAACTATAGACTCTTTAAATGTTCATATGAGTAATTGCTTTGGCATATTTTGCGGACAAGTACGCCATTGGAATCTCTAAGTATTCCTAAGTATTCCTTAATCGGGCGATGGGGTGGGTATCTTTCGCTGAAAACTGCCATTAGTTCTCCATATGTGGTCTCTCTAAATACTCATAAGAGCAAGCAAATATAACCTGACTTTTATAGCCCTACACTTGTTATTTTCTTGCAGTACTTTACAGTACTAGATCTTGCACCTTCTATACCTCAGCTTCCATACAGCACCAGCACGCACCCATATGTCAGAGGTATGATACCCCAGTTCTCCATAATATTCACTCGCTACCCTCTCCTCCCTTTTTCTTTTAAGCATAAACAAAATCGTACCTCGTTGTAAATTTCATTGATCCCATTTCGTAGAGTGACTGCTGTAATCAATCAAGAAGTGCACTGAAAAATTGCTGTCGATGGCTGCTCTTTCTAGCCACGCTGTTCCCAATCAAATCAACTTAATCAAATTAATCAACTTCTCCCCCTACCGTCGATCTTTCTAGCTGTCGCTCATGCGGCCTGCCACACGCCGTCGCTCCCCTTGCAGCCAGCCATGATTGTCATTGTCATTAACGCCTTCAAACATTATTTGAGATTTCCTTTTTTGCACTCATTCTCGGACTTTTCCTTTCGTTACTCGCACATATTTAAAGAACTTGCGCGCTTAGCCTTATGCACATTTACACCCAATGACCTCTCAGCGGCCACAGGCTCTAAATGGGGTCACTGAAATATTAACGGCATTTACAGCCTAATTTCTTAGCATACAACTTGGGGCATTTCGGAAGGTGGAAGCTGGCGGACAGGTCAGTTCAGTGGAAGCTGGCGGACTATCTTAAAAATTCATGCTGCCTCCACACACCCCTCTATTGTTATAATTTTCTTTTTTAAGTATTTTTTATCGTTGATTTTCCTTTCTTTTTTTGTTGCTTTTCACATTTGTCCTGCACATATTTTTGCAATTATACCAGCAACAATGGGACTTATATTAACTTTCCTTTACATTCCTTTTTTTGTTCTGTTCTGGGCTGTCTTCGCTTTGGTTTATTCAAATAATTTCCACTCTATTCTTAACTGTTATGAGCATTTCTCCTTTGCTCTGGCTGCTCCTTTTTCCCTTCTGTGCTCTTACGCTCTATGCTCCTTGCTTAATTACAGGCACAAAGACTGAAATTCCTGTGTCTAACTTTTTTCTGCCCATTAGTGTTCAGTGTGTGAATGTATGTATGTGTGTTAGTATAGAAAAAGAAATTTTAAATACTTTTATTATTGCAAAATTATTGCATTTTTATTCTTTAAATACATAACGTAATGAATGGCGTACAATTAAGGCTGAAATTTATTGCATACTTTCCTGCACCCCCATTGTTATGAATAATTTAAGTGGCGGAGTGGGCTGGAGGTATGCTTGGTATTTACGCTTTAGCAGTGAGCGTAGTGGCGGAGTAATTTTGTGTGACTTTTAAGCACAATGGAGGTAACCGGATAATTGCAGTAGTTCGAGGAAGGTGGACGGTATTCAGGAGAAAAGCATTTGTCAACCGCAGAAGATTAGAGAGACCACTACTGGGGAAGTGGGGTAATTGAAGTAAAGTTGTTTAAGAATGCTGGAAATATTTTAGCAAAGAAATAGCCAACAAAAATTTCTGTTGTGCCTTGCATTGATGGTTCTCAGGGAGTTTAGTTTCTGGTGCTTGGACAGTGCTTTCATTTGAATGGAACAGTAATTGAACTTTTATATTGATGCAACGTTACTGGGTCCACAGATACAAATTCGTCTGTGGCTAAAGCAGTCACTTAAGTATGAGCTTTTCACTATCTTTCTGCATTCACATTTGAAGCGAGTCCTGTGACTACTTTATATGGAAAAATGAGGGGAATACAATGATGCTTAGTCTGCTTTTGTAAGATATCTCATGAGGGGAATACAATGATACTTAGACTGCTTTTGTAAGATATCTTAAAGTTAGTTCATGACGGGAATACAATGATGCTCTAAGTCTGCTATTGTAAGATGTCTGAAAGTTAGTTCGCCTCCATTGACATTTATAATAGAAAATATATAATGTCCATTCTAATTGGCTAGACGTAATATCTTATCCTTGGGTGGTCATCTCAATATTTAGATTGGTAGCGAACTGATAATTGGATGACTGAGCTTTACAAATAAGTAAACTTCTCCACAGGATATGCTCTGAAATCTAACCATATTTTGATTGAAGAATACCAAATTTAAACAGAAGTTTCAACAAAAAATATTAGAAGTCAGATATGCTGAGAATTCCATCCTTTTAGAGGCAAAGTTCGAAGACTTCAACTTTTATTCTCTATATCAACCAGAGAAGCTTCAATACAATGTTGAAGTCGGACCATACCACAAAGGATTGACTGTGCTTCCAAGGAGTTTGTGAAATCCAAATAAACTTACCAAATTTGAAGTGAACTCTTCTGTGTTTTTTTTCTTCTTTTTTTTACTATTCACATTTATTGTAGGAACTCAGAGAGACTAACAATAAGTTGTTCTTTTATGTGATACATAAACATTTACTTCAAAGGACCAGGAAAATGTGAAGGAACAGAACCTATAATTAAATTTATTAAATTGAATTGCTTCGCTTCGCCGGTAGTTGTCGTAAGTAATCCCTTTGCAAAACTACACCACTGGCACAATTGTAATTAAAAGGGCTTAAATCCTTTTTCATTGAATGTAATAGCACAGAACAAAAGTAAATTGAAATACGTGTAAAGGAATTCACGCAATCCAACTGGAGAGAAAAATCCGACACTCACAGGCACACAAATTCGTATACAAAAATAAACAAAACACAAGAAGCTGAACAAGCAAAAAGGAAGCTGAAAACTTCAAGAAGATCTATGAAAACAGAATAATCAACAGCTTCCTTGTATGCGAGTACTTTTGTACGGATTCCTTTGCTACAATAGTTCGCTTCTTGTGGCTATGTTTGGAAAGGAAATTTAATCTGCACGAACAATGAATGTTTTCAAAGCTGAGTTGAGAATTTTGTATGAGTATTATTCAAGATATTGATGTTGATGAAGAGTCTTTTAAAATACCAGCAGCACTGAGCTCACCCTGAATGTCCACAGATATTTTAACAGATCGAGGATAAAGTTTAATTCCATAATTTTCGATCTGATAAAATTTTTTAATGACCATAATTCGTGCCTTACAGCCTCTCCTTGTGTCTGAAATAAGCGACTCCTAGTCATCGGTATGGAGCTTATGAGACTATAGTATCTATGAAGCTACATAGAATAGCTCTCTAGTCAAAGAACCTACCTTCATCTAGGAGACCCCTTTACTAAGCTCACAAGTTCAGCTTCATGAGGAGTAGTATGAACAAACCAGAGCCACGAAGCACTGCGTTGAACTCCACACTAACAAGAAGCAAATGAAAGGAGTCCTGAGTGCCTATGAAAGAGGTTTGCGACGCTGCTGTATGTGTGAGACTTTAGTATTCTCCCACAAAAAATTCCTTCACACTTGTTTCTTAGTTAATTGTTTTCCCCAAAACTTCTTACCACATTTTCACATGAAGTTGTGCACAAAAATTGAAATAATTATTGCTGATGGTTACTTTTGTGTGCATATCCAATTAATTCAATTGTTTTCATGTATATTTCAGAACAATTGCGTTGATACTCTAACACACAAATGTTCACAATTATTTTCGGACACAATATATTGAATTATTTTTGCTTTGCTACAATTCAATTGTGGGGTAAGTTGGTTGCATTGTTATCACCGGACCTATATACGATGATAATATGAGAGAAGCCACAGTGTTATTCTTTGATGTTCTCAGGTGAAGGTCTTTAGTATTAGATTGTTTCGTTATATATGATTGATGATTACTTCTTCTTGCTTGATTTTGTTTTTCTTATCTCTAACAATTTCCACACCCTTTCCTCATTGCAATGCAACAATTAAGTCAAGTATTTAGCGAAGGATTCGCCTTAACTTACTCTGCAGAATATAAGAAGTTACAATTTATCAAAAAGTGTATACAAATATGACTAGTCTGTAACTTGTAATTTGAATAACTGAAGTGTGGGAAGAACACAATTCAATCGTTTGTATTCGTACAGGCAACCGGCGATCGGAGGGCGACACTTCAACTCTCATGCATAATTTTTTCTCTCCAAAACTATTCGTAAGTTGATGTCATTTTCATTTGAGGAAATGCCACCGGGAAGTGTATATTCCTCATTAGGGTATTCAGATGCTTTCCAGAAAAATCTCCCTTATAAGGAGAGAGTACAAGTAAGCACGCTATTAGACCGGAGACTCAGAATAGAATAGAATAGTTTAAAAGTGGGGCAGGCCATAGTAGGAGGTATGCAAGCACTCAGGCATTGGTGCCCATTGTACCAAAAGCCCGGAAATATTTAGTAGAAGGCGAGAAAGAGAATTTGGAAAGGAAGTTAGGTAGGTAGGAAGGAGTGGCAGCCTAGTTTGCCAAAAACACACTTGAGCACACCTAATGGCCCATTGTCATTCCACGGTGTGGCGCAGTATAAGCACTGATCAAAATTCTTTAACTTAAAGATGGTGATAGTCAGCGCAAGGACAGCGTCGGGAAAGACACGACTTCCCCATTAAGCACTGACTAAAAAGTTGTCTTACTTGAGATGGTGATAGTCAGCGCAAGGACAGGGTGAAAGGAAGGTAGCATCTTATCAAATTTCTTTGACTCTTTTATCAATCTCAGAAGTCTGAGCAGCGATAAGGAATGTAATGTCCAATGGACACTGTCCATTCCCAAAACATCTGACTCTAATATGCGGCTCCTCATTCTAGCACAGGCGGGACAAGTGCAGAGAAAATGCTCTGTTCTGTAATTTTTTTCCTCCAGACAGGAGACTCAGTTCGGACTCTCGATGATGCGTGTGGTTGCCATTTGCCCCATGGATTATGCTTTATGAATACCTATATACGATTATACTCTGAGACCTATATACGATGATTCTCTGAGATAAGCCACGGTCTTATTCCTTGATGTTCTCAGAGTGAAGGTTTTGTTTTCATATATGATTGATGATTACTTCCTCTTACTTGATTTTATTTTTCTTATCTAAGAATTTCCATACCCATTAGTTTATGCTCCATGAATTCCCCAACCAATGTTCGAATATCTTTTTTTTTCCTAAGGGAGGGGAAATCTTCAAAAAGACACGAGAGGATACGTACCACCCAAGAGTGTGAGATCTTTTTTCACTAAAACCACCTCCCTAACCTAACAGTCACGCTAAGCCACAAAGGTTTGATAGTGACTTAGGAAGGGTATTAAACAGGAGAACTACTCGCGGTTTGAAGTAGGAAAAAAAGCAACTCTCTAGGAAGCACCTGATTGTTCAGCAGGCAGCTGAACTCCACCGTCGGTCCTTGTGAATACATTGCTCCAGATACAATCACTAAACCCTGCTGAACTTATACCGATAAATGGCTCTGGTCCCATGGGAGTACCCGCAGATCCACAGTTTGTCAGTTCATCAGCTAATAATAAATAAAAAGAGACTCACAAGGATTTTGTTGATGAATTTTGTTAATTAATTATTTACAACAATCTATGGTAGAGACTCCGACCCGTCTTCTACAGCACTAGTTGCATTTCCTGCCTCTTGTACTGAACTTCCGATACTTCAAAGACCAAAAATGTTTCTGTAAATCAAATTTCATTCCGCTCTGCATGTCAAATTAAGTTCAAAGGACTACCCAGAAAGTATTCAAATGCCGCCTGCAGTCAGAGCGAATGTAGATCTCTGCTGCCTATGGTAGAGTACATGCTTTTAATTTGCATTGGCTTAAATACATTTTGGATTTACATGCTCACTTGTACGAAACCTTGCACTACAAATGCTGCATGCCGGCCATGCCACAATTTTATTGTATTCATTTTAATTTAGACAAGGACAAGAAGTATTTTATTTGGTAATTATTGAGTTGAAATATTTCCATTTAAATTGCAAATTATTTATGGGTTTCGTGTTGCTGTTGTCTCGGTGCTGTTTGTTTGGCGTGATCCCTGATAAAATACGCTGCGGGCGGATTAAAGCAAATTCATTTTAAATTATACTTCGATTTAATTTTAATTTAATTTCAAAAAGTTTACAAATCTTTGGTAGAATAGGCAGTGAAGTTTGTGGTGGGATAGCTTCACCTTCTGAGTCTCCAAATATAAATCAAAGCTTTTACCTCTCCTTAGTGCACTTAACCCACTCTTCAACTCATCTAGGATTATTTTCCTACTTCATGTTGTTAAAGTACAACAGCACCAGTTACATTTGCAAGGATCATTTTCCAACTTCATATCGTTAAAGTACACCAGCACTCCGTTTGAGTCCCTGCCACACATCTAATTGTTGTTATGATCACAGCAGTCTCATTGATTACAATCAGATCAACCAACAAGATTTGATGCTATTAAAATTTGTTTGGGCCCACTGAGATTTCTTTTCTATTACACACTCGGCCCGACATGACCGACATCCTGCACAAGCAGTACACAAATGTCACATAAACGGGTTCAAGCTTTACTTTTCTCTTCCTGCTCACATTCACACAATCAACAAGAAAACAAAAAATTTCAAAATTTGGAAACATTGTGAAAGAACCCAATTTCAAACTGTAATTTAAATTTGCCGCACAGCATCCTTTTACGACGTCCACGCAGCAAGTTGTGCTCATGTGTGCGCCTACCGCATTTAACTCCGCAAACAGGCACACACAGAGACGCGTTGCAGGAAACGCTAAAACCAAAGCAAATCCTGAAAAAAGTGGCTGCGGAAAAGGAGAAAGGAGCAAGGGAAACGCTGCCGCTTTGGCTGCAAATTTCATTTGGCTGTATTTTTGTGGCGATACAAAATGACAGGAAGAGCCCAAAAATACACTTTGCCACATTTTTGTTATTTGCTGCTGTTGTTGTTGTTTTAGTTTTTCTACTTCTGCGTTTGTGTTTTGTGTTTGAATTTTTCAGGCCGCAAAAAGCCGCTTTGCAAAAAGTCTGACAGTGGATCCGATGATTACTAAAACGTTGACGGCACTATGCTCTGCTCATGTGTGGGGCGGACAAGGAAAAAATCCTGCAAAACCAAAAAAAAGTTTTTGTTCCCAATCATCCTAAAAATTAACGGTTTAACTGAATTTTCCACTGGTCGAGATGGAATACGAGCAACCAGTTTCTACAGAGATACGACGACTTTATTAATGCTTCCTTGTAATGTGAAAACTGTGCTATTGGATTGAGTGGATGCTTTCTTTAAATTGAAAGGTAGGCGTGTCGTTTTTCTTCCTCAAGGAACATCTTGCGCCTCTTGTATCACACCATGGCATTAACTCCGTTCCCTGTTCTCTTTCGACTCTCTTGAATTCAGGCCGCTTGGCACTCTTTCTGAATAGATTACTTAAACTTAATGATTTAATCTTAATAAGTATAGATAATCTAGACCAGTCAGGTGTCAACAACCTTCTTCGCTTTATAAAAGGCTCAGGTTCGTTCAATCTGGAGGGGGAAGCGTAGTCATGCCTCGCATCCGTGGCTCACAACGGACCCCACTGGTGGTCTAAGCGACATCGCTGGTTTATTGGTAATGCGGCTTCCCAACTTACCTTATGATTTTATGCACCGAATAGGCTGGAGATACGAGGGCGGATTGATATTGATGCTACCTAAGTAGGAAAAAAACATTTTTTCGTTCAAAAACCATTTATTTCTCAACATAGTCTCCATTTACTTCGACACAGTTAGTAAGACGATATTCCAACTTTTTTATACCATCTGAATAATACGATTTCGGGAACCCCTCAAAATACGCGTTAGTTTCGGTAATCACTTCTTCGTTTGAGATGAATCTTTTTCCTGCGAGCCATTTTTTCAAGTTTGGAAACAGGAAAAAGTCAGTAGGAGCTAAATCTGGACTATAAGGTGGATGATTAACCAATTCGAAGTGTATTTCACGTCATTTTAGCATCGTCTCTAATGCTGTGTGAACCGGTGCGTTTTTTCTTCTTTAAATGTGGTCGTTTTTCCTTGATTGCATCAGTCAATTGATCCAATAATGCACGATAATACTTTCCTGTGATTGTGGATCCTTTTTCAAGATAATCGATGAGCAATATTCCGTGTACATTCGCCTTCTTCAGAGCACTTCCACCAGCTTCCACCCATTGTTTCGATTGATTTTTGGTGTCAGGTGTGTAGTGGTGGACCCACATTTCATCAACAGTTATTGATTGACGCGAAAAATCAACAGGATTACGCTTTATCATGTCCAAACACCGCTGTGAAGTGGTCTGTCGAACTCGTTTTTGTTCGACACTGAGCAAACGCGGCACCCATCTTGCCGATAGCTTTTTCGTATGCAAATGTTCATGCAAAATGTTGAGCACACGTTCGTATGATATGTTTACCATTTCAACAATCTCACGCAACTTGACTCGGCGATCATTCATAACGATATCGAGGATTTTCTTGATATTTTCTTCAGTAACCACCTCTTTTGGCCTTCCTGTTGATGGTATTGTTGCAGTGCTTGTTCGGACGCGTTTAAATTCTGCAATCCAATATTTTACCATGTAATCTGACAGAGCAGACTCACCGTAATGTTTATCGAGCTTTTCTTTTGTCTCTTTCGCCGTTTTCCCTTTCAAATAATAGTGTTTAATCACTGCACGAAATTCGCTTTTTTCCATTTTTCAAGAAACACAAAAGTTGCTTACTTCAAACGACTACAACAAATAAACTAATCGATGAATTTGGGTGAAATTTTCACAGCTGACGTTTGACAGATCGTAATTTCTAAAAAAAAAAAAGTTTTTGTGTTTGTGCTGCCATCTAGCGCTAGGTAGCTTCAATATCAATCCGCCCTCGTACATGGAATAAGTTGGGCTCGATGAGGTTTTTGTGCTCGTTGTGACATAAGTAGCATGGAAGCTCCTTCCACTAACTATTGAGATAGAGCGCTGATATCTTTGTGAGCTCATATGTCAGTTGGAAAACTTTTCTCAATTCTGTCCCCCATGATTCGCTGTAGTCTATGAGATCAGACATTAATAATGCTTGGTAGACTTAGATTTGTGGATAGTGGTTCCAGGTGGAACTTTATTGAAAGAGCCCTGCGTCGCAACATGCAGTCTGCTTAGAATAGGAAGGAACATAAATGAACATAAATGGAACATAAATTTATAATCATATTTTAAATAGCACCGAGATTTTAATCTGGATGAACTGTCTTCTTCAATTGAATATTCAAATTGGTTCCATTGCTATAATTTGGTTTCATTTATGTTAATTTATGTTCCATTTAATCGCTTAAATATAATCGGGAATGTTGGTTCTCTTCCATCACTCACAGTAACCCTGCTCTCCAAATATTTGTCATCTATTTATAAATTTCAGATGCAACTGACATACTCCTCATTGGAATCATTTTACAGCCTTTATTCCAGCAGAACCTCTTTAAAAGCTTTATACTCAATTAAATATCTTCGTCATATTTTATATTGGAATAATAATGAGTTCATTTTCTGCAAATCAACAAAATTGGCTACTTATGAAGGAAGAGGCTCTTATGGCGCACGACACCACACCGCAACATCAATCAAAAGAGGAGGAGTGGAGCATGTGATGCCTCAAATGAGCTGTGACAAGCTACAAGCCTAACATTGTGGTGCTTGTCAAACTTTTTGTTGCCGCATCAAAGTTTAATGAGCGCTTCTTCCGAGCGCCCGCGCGTTGGCTTCTTAAGTGGCGTGCGCCTTAATAACAGCAAGAAACACGCCGCCATAACTTGATGCCAGTTGACAGCTGTAATTGTTTGATAGAGGAGCGCGCCTACCAAAGCCCACCCACCAGCCAGTGTAGAAGCTCACACCTGCTGTAGTACTTGCCTCGTGCCACACTTTCGGCAATTTCGTTCTTTTTACATATTTTTCTTTGCCTTTGCATACTCGTATTTTCGTGTATTTTGATTAATGGCATAATTACACATAAATTATCCTGTTAGAGCTGATATTAAATATTTTTGCGCCATCTAGAAGCTTCGTGTCTGTTTCTTCTGTCTGTCATTTGTGGTGTATTTCAAGGATACCATCGTTGTCGCTGTTGCCGCAATTCACAAGTAGGTTTATCAGGAATTTGCGCGGCAACTTTGCCTAATTAAGTTCGATATTGTGGAAGTTGTCAAAATGTGTTTGCTGATGTCCCAAATTGAGAGAAAAATGTTTTAGTATGCGCCATCAACGCTAAGTGAGTTCTTCAGGTATAGTCAACGGTCTCTAATAATGGAGCACTGAACACTTGTTCAAGAAATGGAAGGAATATCTAAACCTGTGGTGATGGCACACGGAGTCAAGCAAGCTGAACTACTCAAATGTCATTAAATACAGAGGGGCGTTCAAAGGTGAGATTACACTCAGCGTGTTATAGATACGGATAAACGTATCAAGTTTGTAGAGAAGTACGTGAATTAGTGATAAAATCGTTACTTGACTGATATTACTTAGGCTCGAGAATCTTAGTACGACATAGGAATGAGATCTCTTTCTCTCACCTCTTTATTTTCTGTCTATCCGTGTAATATCTCTCTTTTCTCTCTGTATCTTCGCTTTCCAGCTTTTCTCCGTTCTCACTCTTCTCTCTATGTCTCTCTCTCTGCTCTCTATGTTTCTCTCATATCTCTCACTTCCCTCTCTGTCCTCTCTTCTCTCTCTCCTGCCTCTCTTCACTCTCTTCTCTATCTTCTATCCCTTCTCTGTTCACTTTTCTCTCTTCTCTATAGCTTATCTCTCTTCTCTCTCTCTCCTATCTAGCTTATCTCTCTTCTCTCTCTCCTATCAAGCTTCTCTCTTTAATATATATTCCCTCTTTTTCCAACCGCTATTTTCTCTCTCTCTTTTCCACCTCTTTTTGTTTCTACTATCTATCTTTTATTTCTATCCTCTATCCTCTCTCCTCTCTCTCTTCTCTCAGTTTTTCTTTACTTTCTGACCCCTTTCGCTTTACTCTATTTTCTTTTTCCCTTCACTTCTCTTTTCTCTCTCTTCTCTCAGTTTTTCTTTACTTGCTGTCTCCTCTCGCATTTCTCTATTTTCTCTTTCCCTTATATCCCTCCTCTCCCTCTCATGTGTTTCTTCACTCCCTTATGTATCTTCTCTTTCTCCTCTTTCTCCTTTCTCTATCTTCTCTATTCCTGCTCTCTCTTCTGTCTCTTTTCTCTCGCTTCTGTCTCTTCTCCATCTTCTCTCTCTTCTCTCTCTCCATTTGCTCTATGTCTCCCTTTCGCTATCCTTCTTTATTTTTCCAACCACTATTTTCTCTCGCTCTTTTCTATCTCTTTTTGTTTCTACTATCTATCTTTTCTTTCTATCCTCTCTTCTCGCAGTTTTTCTTTACTTTCTGTCTCCTCTCGCTCTTCTCTATTTTCTCTTTCTTTTATGTCTCTTCTCTCTCACTCTCCTGTCTCTCTTCACACTCTTCTGTATCTTCTCTTTTTTCGTTCTCTATCTTCTCTCTCCCTTCTCTCTCTTCTCTCTCTTCTGTTTCTTTTGTCTCGCTTCTGTGTCTTCTCCATCTTCTCTATGTGCTCTATGTCTCCCTTTCTCTATTTTTCTCTCTCTCTCTCTCTCTCTTTCTACTATCTATATTTTCTTTCTATTCTCTCTCCTCTTTCTATTTTCTCAGTTTTTCTGTGCTTTTTCTCTCCTCTCGCTTTTCTCTATTTTCTCTTTCCCTTCTTACTCTACACCCACTATTTTTTCCTTCTTCTGTATTATCTCGCTTACTACCTCTCTTCTTCCCTCCCTCTCTTCAATTTTTCTGTCTTCTCTTCTATTTTTCTTTTATCTTTTGTAACTTAATTATCTAACTTCAGTGTTTCTTCCTCTAAATTCCATCTCAACTTTCTCTCTGTTTTCTCTCGTACGATTTTATGATATCTCTTTTGTCTTTTTTCCTCCGAAACTTTCGTCACGGCCTATCTTTTTTATCTTTTTTCTCTCTCTTTCTATCTCTCTCTCTCTTGTCTCTTTCTATCTACTTGTCTCTCTCCATCTACTTGTCTCTCTCTTCCTCTCTCTCTATCTCTCTCTCTCTCTCTCTCTTCCTCTCACTCGCTTCCTCAACTGCTATGGTAGAATTATCCGCAAGTGCTTTTAAAGCCTTCATTCAAACTAGCGATAGTGGAAATTTTAAGCACCTCTCGTTCCAAATTTCTATCAAACGGATATTGATAATCTTTGTAATCAAAGTTAAAACTATCAGTAACCCTCCTAGCAGTGATTGCCTCCATCACATCTTAGTATGAACTTTTCGTATCAATAATTTTGTCACTATAATTTTACTGCGGAAAACTGAGTCTACCGTTTGTAGACTCCTTACCGCGAATCGCCACAAACAGAACTCCTGTATCAGTTGCTGCAAAATGGTTCGACTTTACCAAATTAAACCATGAACATCTACAGACGCAATTTCCGCCATTCAACTTTGTATTTGTTGTTAAGTTTCCTTACAAAACAATGTCTTCTAACATATTTAGCCCCAGCTCCCTCGTACCAGCCCACTCACTCACTCAAGTATTCTACAAAAAGTGCGAAAAGTTTCAAATTCTTTCTACTGTTTACTGCACGAGTATGCCCGACATTTCCGACTTTGTCAACGGGCATTTCTTAACTTCTTTAATCCGCATTCTTTTCACATACTTTTCGCCGTTCAACTTGAAACACCCACACCCACAAATTTCCATTGGCAAATGCTTCAAAAAAAGCACAAAAAGAATCTCAATGCTCTGCCTCTGTTTGATCTGGAGCACAATTTGCGCTCTAAGGTACCTGAGCAGTTGAATAATTCGGCATACTTTTAGGCGCTTACGTTTTTTAATAACAATGATGCCGAAAGTCTTTAAATGAAGTGTGACTGTTGCTGCACATATTTCTCGCTTTGTAATAATTTGAAATTTATTTAATTCAAATTTAGATTTGCTTTTATAAGCCTGAAAGTATGCTAAGTAGAAACTTTTTGACAGCTTTCTAATTTCAGGCGACGGCGGCGGCTGTGCAAAAGTTTTCATTTCATTCTCATATTTATTTTTACGCACTTTTAATTTGTTTTGCTGCTCTTGACTTGCACTTAGGTTTACTTAATGTCGGCGGGTCCTTTACGCAGCACGGGACCCCCATTCCCGCTGCAACCAACCAATCCCAATGCATTCTGCTTTAATTTGTATTTGTTTGCGCATTTATTATGGCGCTCTTGTATGCGTGTGCTTTGTTTGGGTTTTGTATTTCCTTGTTTTCACTCACTTTCGTTCTGCTCCTCTCACATTCCTGTTGCATATCTCAGGCTTTCAATTTCTCCACATCCCTTTCTCTTGCTTATGATTACACATATTTGTATTTGCCTTGCTGCGTGCTCGTATATTAAACTCAAGGCGATTAATTTCATGTCTGCAAACTTTTTCGGCATACCAGGAGTCAAAGTTATTTAATAAGCAGCATATTTTAAGAAAGTTCTTTTCTGATGCCGCGCTTCCTTTCGCTTTTCTCCGATGTGTTGGAGAAATGTCTTCTATTAAAAGTAAGCCCTGTTAAAAATGACTTTCGTATACACTCACTATGCCGGAAAGAAGGAAACATGTTTATTATGGAGCACCATTTGTAATTCATATCCAGAAGAAAACAAAATATTTTTGTATAAGAATGAAGAACAATAAATTAAAAAGCAAAAGAAATAAGGACAAAGCTCGGAGCCAAACAATAAGGTAGAGAATTCGCAGAGTTGAACTTTTGAGTTGTATATTATTCAAGGGAGACTGGTGCCTGTGAAGGACTTCCACTGAAGAGGAATTGTAACCAGTGCAAGTCTACGAAGATAGAACATAGCTACAAGAAAGCAACTATGGATGAGATCGGACCAAGAAACGATATCTGGTTAAATTGTAAAAAGTTTCCGATTGTGCACTGAATCGAAATTGTGGAAAACAATTCTGCTTGAAATACTGAACGATTATAAAATTATAGAGCTTGGCTACGATATAAGTATTTGGAGAAGACTTGAAAGCATCTTGGATTAAAACAACACGAGATTGTAGTCAAGGTCCTGATGATTCAGTTAATCTGACTTTTAACTGCATAACGAGATATAAAATATGCTGATGAAATAGAATTTTCAACACTCATGACTAAATGTGAATAATCACTTACTGTTATAAGTAGATCATATATCAATGATCATTTGTAAATGATCATTTGTAAAACGAACGATGATCATTTGTAAAACGAATGCGATGTAATAGACTATTCAACACTCCTAACTAAGCATGAATGAACATTTAACGTTATAAGTCATTAGTGATAAGTCATATGTGAATGATCATATGTGAATGCACATTTGTGAACGATCATTTGTAAAAGATTTTTAGTGACAAGGCATTAGGAATAATGCATCATTATCATATGATGCATTAGATAAGTGAGGTTAGCTGTGCCTATGCTATATATTTTCCATTAGAGAATAAAGTTCTTTGAATATGTGGAATGACTTTCGAAAGCAGCTGAATATAAAAAATATCTGTCGTGACAAATTGGTATAGTTGTGACTCCGAAGCGCACGTGGTTATGAAGGTTATATAGAATTAACAGTAAGTTTGGTTCAAATAATGTTATATTTATCAATGTCTATTAAAATTTAATACTATTTTTGAGTTATCTAACATAGACCAGAAATCAAACCAATCTCTTATTTTCGTAATGATACATTTATTCAGAAAAATGAGAGAGAACCATCGGAAAGAATATCAATATTTTTTAATTTGAATCCTTTTTAGATTTTCGTTGTTTATATAGATTTTTAGATATATAAAGTAGATTCAAAATATTCATAGAACTGATCAGAGAGACAATGGCTAAGGAAGGAAGTTTGTCAAACCAGTTCTTCAGGTTTGAGGAACTGGTTTGACAAACTTCTGAGCAGGTCTTAAATCCTCACTTATCATAAATCTACTCGCAATCCGAAATTTTGTCATTTATAAAAGTAGACAGAAGCTGAAGGAACTATGCGCAAGTATGTAAAATGGTAGCGCAAATAATTGGAGGGCAGGGGAGTGACTTTAATGACTGAATGAATGAATGATTGAATGAAATAAACATGGGAAGACATACCTTGACCAATGTGATCTATCGTACTCCTCCTGCATGTACCTATTAACGGTCTTCTATTAGTTCAACAGTTCTAAGGATACGTAGCACTGAGTTGAGGGTCATTGCTCTAATGTTTCTTCCCTCGGGCCAGTAATGCCCCAGATATTTCTTCCTACTGCGAGCAAAGGCTTCGCAGTTCATTAGAAGGTGCTCTGGTGTTTCTTCTGCTTCCGTGCAGAAGCTACACGTGTTTATTGGTGAGAGTTTCATAAGGTGGCTTTTTAAATGACAGTGACCTGTAACATGACCTGTATTTGACCTGTCCGTGACTTTTAAAAAGGGAGCTCAGAGATAATGCCTTCGTTTACTGGTGAAAGTCCCAGTGTCATGAAGTGGCTTCTTAAACGACAATGGCCTGTGAGGTGACCTGTCTTTGACCTTTCTGTGACTCTCATAAACTCTCAGAGATAATGCCTTCATTTACTAGCTTTTCCTCCAATGAAAATCGGAGCTGATCTTTGACTATTATAGAAAAAGGCAGTAAACACCCCATGAAGAGTGAGTTGGTTTTATAAGAGAATATCATAAAAAGTCTGAATTATATGTGGACAACTAGCCAAGAAAGGATTTCAATAAAATTTCTCATGGCCAATTTGGTTGTATGCTAAGAAGAACTGAAAAAACACACGCATACACACACACACACACCCATATTCACTTAAGTTGAATACGAAATAATCAAAAATTTCTGAGCTCTTATTTGCTTGATGAAATGTGGCATGCCTAATTAGTTTCATTTAATATTGAAATGGATTTTAATTTTCAACGAACTTGGTGAGCTTGGAGTACACAAATTGAATATGTGTTTAGATACGTGTATGTTGGCCTAATTTAGATACCACCAGTAGAGATACACCATCAGACTCGGTAAAGCAGTTTCAGCAATTAACGCAAACGACTGTATTGATTTGAA
The DNA here is from genome assembly GCA_920105625.2 of Clusia tigrina. Taxonomy (NCBI): domain Eukaryota; kingdom Metazoa; phylum Arthropoda; class Insecta; order Diptera; family Clusiidae; genus Clusia; species Clusia tigrina. Next base: position 23,950,293 of record OV050031.1, on the reverse strand, counting down.
ATTAGTGAACAGCTTAACCGGAAAACGTAATATTGCCATTTAGAATGACGTCAGCAGAGAAGTGTTGGCGCCAAAACATGCCAGAATTCCTGAAACAGGGTCAGAATCTAATTATTACATACTCATATACAGCGAAAGTGCAAAACCCTCGTACACACACACGCACACACACCCATTAAAACAACAATCAACCGCTCAATAATTCACCAGGCCACACAATTTCGAATCACCAAAGCATGCATGGGCATAGCCGCTGCCACCGGCACTGGCACAGACTGGCACATATATCGACAAATCAATTAAATCTCTGATGCAGTGTGTCGGAGCCACAGCCATGCGGTAAGTGTCGAATTGAATTTGGGTAAAATTGAAAAACTGTTTGGAAATTTTGGAAATGCATGTTTGCAACTCATGCTTAACCTCAGCTCGTGTTGAGTGAGGTTGCCATTGTATGCAGTTTCTATCTGCAAGCGCTTAGCTGGAAGCACTCACCCACACTCATACGAACAATATCCCCTCTACCATATGCATTCAGATGCAATTTATTTAATTTCATTTCATTGCTGCCACATTTTGTTGCAAGCTGCTTTATTTGGTCTTTTTGTACTTGTTTTAGTATATTTTTTATGAAATTTTTTCACTTTTGGTACTACACGCGTGTGTACGGTGGCTCCGGGCGTATACGTAACTATATTGAAATATTTAACCACATTTTTGTTTTTCGTTTTAATTTAAATAAACAACATTTTACTTGAATGGAAACTCAATTTGAATAAACTCCACTGTTATTTGTGTTGAACAGGAGTTTTATGGCTGCTTTTTCCCAACATATCTTTTATGTGGAAGGCCATTTTGGCAAGTGGTCAAATGCATTAATTAATCGAATTTATTTCTAATCTAAGCCAAAATAAATGGTAATCGTATACTTCATTAAACAGAAAGACTGCATTCTTTTGTACAAATAAAATATTTTAATCCTTGAAATGCGGACGGTCATCAGAGTTACCCAAGTCTCTTTCAACTATCCCTTTTAAATGCGTAGTCTTCAAATTAAATTGTCTCAGTTGAAATTTCACTAAGCAACTTATGCATCCATGCAAGTGCTTGCAGTATAATCGATTAATTTTCTGCCACATTCCGTCTGCCTATTTCATTACGATTATTACTGCATACGTTTATCACTTGGCTATTAATTTCCTCATTGTTAATGCAGTCGACTCCTCAGATTCAATTCTCATACTCAAAGGTACAAATATGCAGCAATGCATTAAACTGCAAGGCTGTTGTGCACGAGTGTATCAAAGAAATGAAATAAGGTGGTAAATTTGTACTTAAGACAAAATCTAAATTAATGCTTGGAAATCGTGTGAAGGCAATGGCTTTGTGGTATTCCACTTAGAGCCCTTTACTCCACTTTTAGCATCAATGCCAAAACAACCGCAAACTGATTGCATTCAATGCCGTCAGGACTGAATTAAACTATGAGTTGGTCCTGCCTCTGATATCCTTTTATTGAAAACTAATTATGAAGTAACGATGTTGACTTATCGTGACACTCTGCAGCTGAGGAGTATCTCCCAAAGTAAAAGACCTGCCACACATCAAGCTCTCTGTGCAGATATAAGCCAATTCACCAAGGATGCTGTATGAGCCAACATAAGATGAATAGGTGGACACTCTACTAAAGCAATAACACACATCAATTTTTCTGTAGAATAGAAAAGCAATTTACCACGAATACTGTATGAGCCGTGATAAGATGAACGGGTGGAAACTCTAGTAAAGCAATATCACACATTGCTAAATAACTAGCCAAGGTAACGAGCTTTAAAGTGATATATGGAAACTCAACAGTACTCAGGACGAAAGCTCCTGGTAAGTGCTACGTACACACTAACTGCGAGAAGGGTCATCAACATGCATCACAATCGATAAAATGGCATGGGTTGCTATGATGAAACCTATCGATATAGTCCAGTAGATGAAATGAAAAGGAGGTTTCCAAAAAATATGATATATTCAAACACGGACATGGATATATGTCTAATTATATGAGAACTTTTACTGAACACCTTAGTGGTATAATGACATCAGTCACAAAATAATGGCTGGGCTTATGAACTGACCCTGAACAATAAACCATAGATATGTCAAACGACGGAGAGGTAAGAATACTGCCAAATAACGCTGATGGAATATTGGGATTTCACAAAATATTTGTGTCTGCTTCACTTCGGGTACTATAACTCTTCCAATTGTCCCAGTTATCAAGCATTGGAATATTTGTGCGGTATACCCACAATTTTTAGTGAAAGGAATAATTGTCATGAATCTATTACAACTCCACACAGTTATGCTGATGATACGATTGGAGTACTTCCAAAACCAATTAAATTGATCAGTAGATACACTATATGCACTATAAATATGTGCAGTCCTATGGAGTGGTAGCGTAATATCAACGGAAGCTCTACGACTGCAGAGGTTAGTCGGCAAGGTAGTATTTTATGGTGGACCCCTGCATTAGGGGCAGCATGAGTTATGATGTGACTTCAGTTTGAAGGCCATTTCGCAGCTAGGCTGAGGGGTAGAAACAAGCTTATGGTAATCATAATTGCTGACAGTTGCCTGCTGACACTCACCCCAAACATCAAAAATTCACCCTGTCTGTACCAACCTGCCGCCGCATTGGTTTGAGCTGCGATTGACTGCATGCCTGTATTTTCATTTCAATTTCAGTTTCAATTTGCAATTTGGAATTTTTTTTTGTTTCTGATCAAAGAAAGAACAGAAAAATATTCTCATCTGCACTGTTTGTTCTTGCGGAGAACGTCGGGCACTCAGCTTCGTTACCTGTATTTGGTGCTGGCCTAGAAACTTTGCCAGAGTCGGTGTGTGTACCGTTCACTGTTATTGAATTGCTTGAATTTTTCGAGGCTTGCTGGTGCACTCATTCGAAACTGGAGCCTTATTTTTTGGTATTAATCTTTTGTTTGCCCACTGAAAAAGGAAATTGTGTTGCAGTAATAATCTCACAGAAAGGCTATTGCCAGGATATTGGTACAATTCCTCATTGGCACATTTTGAAAGGCAATTTCTTTAAAGCGTATTTCGAAACTGACCTTTTGTTTGCCTTCAGTTGAAATTTATGTGTTTATTACCTGCTTTGCTTCATGTTTTCACCGAAATTCCACTTTTAGCTTTGTCACTCTCTCCCTATCGATCTCCATCTGTCAGCACTAACTTCATGCTGTGCGACAATAACTAAATCAAACGCTGTCAGGCACACGCTCATCACCTTAAAGCCACGCTGAATGGACATTTCATGGACAGAATGCTGGTGGCACACTGAACCAATGACATGCTGTTGACAATGATTGCTCATTTGTTTGGGGATTTCTTATATCCCTGCCAATCCGGCTATTTTTCTCACTATGTAAATTAATGGCCACAAATTTATAAATCTTACTTTACGCTTGATGCAGTTGCAGGTGGGTCAACCTGTGGACGGTGAGAGAAGATAATCCGCAACACTCCTGTGTGGATTGGTGAATAGTTCTGGGCTGTTTAAAATGTACTTTAAAATGAAGTCAGGAAGTTCTGCAATCTTCGTAGAAAAGAACTGGAAAAATATATTTTTCTTTCTAAAATCTCTATTATATATATATTATATATTAATTCCATGACATTTGACACAATAAAACTATACTTATGCTAACAAAGTTAACTAAAAGACATATTTATAAAAGAGTCAAATATCGCTCCTAGTCGGAGCATAGGGCGGTCACAAAAGCTCTCCAACGGTTTCTATCAGCAGCCAGGTGTCTTATTTCGTTCCAGGTGGCTCTGTGGTGACTTTCGGCGTGGATAGTGCGTACCCATGTTTGTCGTGGGCGTCCTGCTTTCCGACTACCATGTGGGTTCCATTGAAAGGCCATCTTTGCAATGTTGGTGTCTTCTCTACGCAGAATGTGCCCTATCCAGCTCCACTTGCGTCTTTTAACTTGTGTGTCAATAGGCTCGCTATTGGTAAGGCGCCACAGGTCTTCGTTCATGATCGTTGTCGGCCAGAAAATGCGGCAGATTCTTCGTAGACATTTGACATCTCTACTATATATATCTATATTATTATACTATTTTACAAGTTGTAGGCAGCTAGAATAGTATCAAAGATCATTTATCTTTATGAGCACAATAGGGATCCTAAGATATGGGACTTCTAAGGTAGTCTGCCTAAAAATTGTATGCGAATATCATAAATCTGCAGGTGATACCGCTGGTGAAGCAGAGGACCTCAATGAAACTATACAAAGAACTGAAGAATTATAAGATGAACAGGGGTGAAGAGAGGCAGATGCATTATACTAATCTCCTGATATATTATAGGAAGTCACATAATGGCAAAACAGGATAGGATATGCAATAATAAACACTTTAGTACGCAATTAAAATGGTATGCAATGCATGCTTGAGCAAGAAACGTATCAAGGAAGTCTGACAAGAGTCCTGAAATGCACAACGCATCATCTTTGGGGACAAAGAAGATGAGAAGGATTATTATCATTATTATTATATCTCACACCATAATTAATTATGAGTGCAAGGTGTTGGGGGAATGAGTACTAGCTACAGAAACTTTAGACTCGCCTTTTTGACACCAAGCCCGGGGCAGGATTTGAACCAGCGAATAAATTTAGTTAATTATATTATAATATAACGTATCGGCAAAGTAAATTGGAGACCCTTGAGGAAATAGTGCCGACTCGAAGAGAAAAGGATTTTATAGAAAGAAGCATTTTGGAGACCAAGCCCGTGGCAGGATTTGAACCTGCGACCCTTGGGGTGTGAGTCTAGCATGCTTACCACTAGACCACAGAAGGCGGCAGATGAGAAGGATAACACAGACATAAGTAGTGGACATATGTGCACAGAACAAAAACTACTGGAAGTGCAAATATCTGTACAACAAATTTCCAACTGGGCACTAGAAATGTTAGCAGGCTCACACTAGAAATGTCACAAGGCTCACATTTTGAAAGAAAGTTAGGTTTGGTTAGACTGGCTGCCCGAATAGGCCCTGAACTGATATGTTAGGTTCTTAGAGAAACCATGTGAGTATCAACTGAGGACGCGTGGAAGTAGAGATCATTGCATAGGCAGTGGTTATTTGCTAGATTTATAAATCGAGCCATTCCGAAGGTGGAAACCGCTTCTAGTCTACAATCCAGGGAGCCCCAAGTATATTAAAACAAATCATATATCATCATCATAATCTTTCGGTAATATAAACTAAGAAACAGGGCCACAATTGATGACGAAATATCGACCTTTTTAACATAGTTTTTACGCACTTTAACGGATCCAGAATTTATAACAAAATATAGGACTTTATCATATTCTATTTCAAGTATTGCTGGACTGCGAACTACCGCCTCTCAACTTTCCTGGGAATACCGCAAGTAGACCACAAGTTCACAAACTAAACTCCATAACGCAGCTGTGCATTATCGCGTTAGTAATAAAATAGATAAAAAGAATTAATTAACCACGGCGGCAAATTAAAAAGGAGCGCGAATTTATGCTTGAAACTTTTACTCCAATCCAATGAAAATTTCATATGCACAAAGGTACGAGCAAATGAAAGAACCCAGAACGGAATTAATTCAAAAAGAAAAAGCAATAACTGTGGCTTAAAACTTCCATTAAAAGAAAAGTAAACGCGCGAGCGTAACTAAAATAGAAAGAAATGACTGTGTAAAGCACGTAGTAAGCAGAGCAGAAAGGGATGGAAAACTTTCAACTGCACTGGCTGCATAAACACGAACGCTGTTGCACTTTCTGATTAACGGAACCGCAAGCGCAAGGCATAAAAAATCATATCAAAAAAGACTGCAACCAAATTAAAAAACTTTTAGCAATTTACTCGTTGCAACAAACAAAAATGCTTAACGAAATTTGCGTTTGATTGCATTAAATTTCTGAACTGAAGTGAGCACAGCGGTGCCCACATTACTGCGCAACTGGCAAAGCTGGAAGGATACATGAATGAAACAGAGAACATCGAACTGACGCCCCCACGCTGCGTACGTGCTGCATGTCGAACAAGCTCATTAAATGTGTCACAGAATGCTTTATTAAGAACTCGTAAAAACGGAAACATGCTTGAGAAATCAATAAAGCAGCCGAAATTGCCAAAATTATACGAACACCGCCACACGTCGGACCACGGAAGAAGAACAATATACCAAACTCACCCTGCAAGGAAGTGGGTTGACTTTGATTTCAATGACGATTTTGTGTGCTACGAGTATCAGCAAGTTTTATATTCAAATGAATAACGAAGCATAACAAAGCATAAAACAATCCAGATATCCTTATTGGGAGTGTTGCTCTCAAATATTGTCCTTCAACACTTTGTTATGTGAATAAATGAAATATAAAACAGGATTGGAAGGCCAGTAAACTGTCACTGATCTGATCAATTGGCAGACTACTAACAAAGCGGTTAATCTGATGAAAGACCACAGAGACGCGACACTTAAATGTCTCTCGTTTTGCTCAAACTTACACACACTACGCAAAACTGTAGTAGTATGGGTGATTTTCTTCATAACCATACACAGATTGTTAACTAATGATAAACAAAGCCTTTTTTTAAACGTCAGAAAATTTGACGTTTAAGCGCCGCTTCTCTGTGGTCTCTGATTGTGATTCATATGAAAATAGTGGAATCTGCTCTCTACTGAACTCTGAATGTGATTACATATGAAAGCAGTGGAATCTGCTCTCTACTGAACTCTGAATGTGATGACATATGAAACTAGTGGAATCTGCTCTCTACTCTCCTCTCTACTCTCCTCTCCTCCTCTTCTCTCCTCCTCTTCTCTCTACTTTTTTCCTATCTTCATATAAAACAGAAAAGAGAAAAGTCGATCGATCGATCGTGACGAACATTCTGGTATCAAGAGTTTCCCACCTACCATTGAACATGACTTGTAATTAGTTTATAGGCCCTCAGGCTGCTTTCCGTGAGAAGTCATTTCTGGTCACTCATATGTCTAGCAATACCATCGTCCGAATTCAACACGCTTGTTATACGCTATCATTATCAAAGACTCGTAGATTTATTGTCGCTGCTATACTCAATGGCAACTTTCACAAATTCCCTGCTGGGAAGCATAGTAACAAGAATTGAATGAAAAGCAAGGAACGGCATATACTTCGAAGAATATGTTAAAGAACTTGAAGAGCAATTTGCCCTTTGGTCAGCATGCATGAATGAAGCTGACTGCAGCTGAACTCAGCTCAACACAACTCAACTCAACTGAATTGAAGCGCAAGCACACAAATACTCACACACATACACACACACACACACTCACGTGCTCTAGTATATACTCGTCTACGTATTTGTATAATGTGTTTCCACGTTTAGATTTGAAACAAAATTCATGGCAAAGTCACGTTCCACTCCAGCAGAGCGTTTTGGACGCTGACGCTGACTGACTGGCTCTGACTGACTAACTGCGTGTGGAGTGGAATGGAGTAGAATAGCCGCATGTGTGGAGGGGCCAGCTACGTGAGGTCATTTGCCAAATGGTCTAACAATTTAGTTAAAAAGTTAGCACATTTACATAGTTTAGTTGTAAGCCACATGCGCTCTCATGCACACACTCCCACACACAAACACACACACACATACACCCATGCACGCAGCCTCCCTCACATGTGGCCGAAAATAAAATTGAAATAAATTTGGTGCACCACTGACATGTGGCGGGCATATGGCGGTCAAAATATTTGCTTGTTAAATGCGCCCTTCAATCGGAAAGGTTCGTGAAAGTAAGAAAGTAAACTGGGAATGATATATGATGCTTTTGTTATCAACTTGCATGGGAATGCTATACGCACGGTATACACAAGCAGCTAGATGTGAGCGAGTAGTGGCCCCAGGAATTCCCACAGGTTTATTGGAAATGCATACGAGTGTCTAAGACTGAAAGCAGCGAATTACCTCAGTTCCATTTAGTTAGAAGAGTTATGGAAAGTGAAGTGTTGAGAGTCTACAAATTTGTATGTGAATAAATGGAGTGAATAAAGGATATAAAGTTATGTTGGGTTAGTCTGGGGCTTAGTAGATCATAACGCTACAAATCCTTGGCAGAAGCATAGAAGCTCGATTTTGGTCTGATTATGTTCACCAGGATAATGTTTTGCAGTTTCTAAATAATGATATCCTAAAAGATCATACCACCAACTGGTTCACAGATGGTTCAAAAACAGAAGAAGAGATAGGAGCTGGCATATTTGGGCCGAGGGTCAACTACTCCGTAACAAAGGGGAAATCAGCCAGCATATTCCAGGCAGAGATACATGCAATTCACCTCTGTGTTGTCTTTAACTTCCGACGTAACATTGTGGGACAGGACATTGCTATCATGCCTGACAGACAAGAAGCTATAAAAGCACTCAATTCATACGACAATCATTCTAAACTCGTATGGGAATGCGTAGAGCTTTTAAATAAGTTAGGGAGCCTCAATAAACTCTCCATAATATGGGTCCCACACACTGGGATCCCTCGAAATGAAAAGCGGATAGTCTTGCCAGGAATGGGGCAGCCACACCTTTTATTGGACTTGAGCTATTCTTTGGGATAGGAACAAATAGCATAACAGATAAATTAAGACACGAGGAAAAAATCTAGTTGATCACGCCACTGGGCATCACTACCAAAACTTAGACAATATAAGCTCATGATTGGGGACTACAACTGAAAGCGTGCAACTCTATGTCTACGATTAAGCAAAAAAATTTAAGAACTCTGATAGGTTACCTCACAGGCCACTGTGGTTTAAGAAGCCACCTCATGAAACTGGGACACGCCAGTAAACACGTGTAGGTTATGCACGGAGGCAGAAGAAACACCTGAGCACCTTCTAAAGAACTGCGAAGCCTTAGCAGGCAGTAGGAATAACTATCTGGGGCACTACTGGCCCGAGAGACATTAGAGCAATGAACCCCAACTCAATGCTAAGCTTGCTTAGTACTATTGCACTAATAGAATACCTTTAATATGTGCATGCAGGAGGAGTACAATAGATCAAATTGGTCGAGGTACATTTTCCTTCTTTATTTCATTCATTCATTCATTCAAGGTCTGCGATAAGAATATATATCTTTCAGTACTGCAAGAGTTAGACTGGAGTTGACAGATTCCTCACATTACCTTCAAGTCACTGAGGAATAAATAAGAGACCATACAATAATGTGCTAAAGGGGATCTTTAACTGTTTAGTATATCCATGTGCTACCTTCTTTGAATTGCACTGAGCCTGAATATGATGTCATTAATCAATTCAAAAGTAAATTTTAAAGCAAGAACTTTATTATTACTATTCTACCTAGCACCATAATAATGTCTGCAAGGGTTTGGGGGAGTGAGTTCTAGCAGCTAAGGCCTTAGAGTCAGAGTGAAAGAGATTTTAGAAAAATAACTTTTTTGAGACCATGCCCATCATAGTGTGAGTCTAGCATGCTTACCACTAGACCACAGGAGGGCGTCAGCAGGAAATTTATTTTAAGATATTGTCAGGGAAAGTTTCTCTTAATATTCATGATTAACCATGAGTCAACGTTGAATGCTATGAATCACTATTGATAAGGTCATTACTATTGATAAGGTCATCACTATTGATAAGGTCATTACTCACTCAAGGTCATCACTTCAATTAATACCAAGCTCCTTAGTGGAAAATCATTTGTGATGACGTTCTGAGAAAAGATAAGTGTTGATTTCGAGCCTCTCTCTTATATTAAACCGTATAACCGACAAGTCCGATCTATCTGTGTCACACTAATGGACCTAGCTCAAGACTTCTGTATTTCGACCGCAGCAAATTCATTCAGAGCAGAAGTGCACTTGATGCTTGGACCAGACGCAAGAAGAGTAAAGTTAGTGAATTGAAAATTATTGCAATATTCTCCAACTAAATTTATAATTAAAATACTTATAAATTATGAAACTCATGTCTACAAATTCCTCAACACAATTCCACTGTTCAAACAAATACCAAAACTATATTCCTGAACATAATTTATGAATTACTATTATCGATATTTCTGAATCTTTCATCATTTACCGCTCATTCATCGCTGTTAAGCCACTGCCGCAAATTTAATTCAACATTTAATACTGGCACTTTTTCAGTTCATATAAACACTCCTGCATTTAAGTATGTGTATGTGCCTAAAAGTATGCTTCCGAGTGAAAGAAATGATTTTTGTTTTTGCTCGGCCCTGTTGTTGTTTCCCAATAAACAAGAGCACGTCTCCAAGTCATATAAATTATGTATAGACATGTTAGGTCCTGTGTTGCGGGCTGCTCAACATTTTTATTGATAATTTTATAGGTTCTTCTCTCCTTGCCTTTTCCTTTCCAACAGCAGCAGCCAGTGCAGTGCTGCTCTGCGCCCTGATGTATGCCAAACAATTTCGTTAAAGTGATATTTTATGTGCGGTTTATGGAAAATTATGCGTGCTGTAAATTTACAAATATGCTTAAACGGATAAGTGTGTGTTAGTATTTACAGGGGTATTAGTGTGAGTTTCCGTCCTTGTAGCAATATGTGTTTGTGTGAGTGCATGTGCGGCATCATGGTGGAAAATTATGCAAAAATTTATCAGAGATAAAGTCAGGGATATGCATGTAAAGTGGTGCAATTATGCGGAGGATTCAAATTATTCTGCCAAATAAAGGGAGGCTAAACTGAGGGCATCCGGTTGACTGCAGGCTTTGTTTTCAAAGTTTTTGTCCTCAAATTTCAAATTTTCCAATACAGAATTTCTGCTATTTTCCGATTAAACAACTCTTTGAAATACCATAAAATAATTGGCTTTATGCAGAGACTGAAAGTGGAAGAAAACTATCAGACTAAATTACTTAATAGCCACAGAATGGCAGTGGTAGTTTGAGATGAAGAGTGCTTGTCTTTGGAAAGATTGGAAATCGTCATTGAGGGCATTCTCAATATGATTCTGCTATCCTTTTTCTTAGTAATTGGGAAGAGTATATCTTAAGTTTTCGTTCTTTTAAACTACATTCTCCGACATACTTACCTGAAGTATAATTATGTCCGTATTCTATGCTTAGCAATACTCTTCGTTATATTATGGACGAAGAGTGCTTGTCTTTGGAAGGAGAGACGAAGAGTGCTTGTCTTTAGAAGGAAAGACGAAGAGTGATTGTCTTTGGAAAGAGAGACGAAGAGTGCTTGTCTCTGGAAATCGCCATTGACTTTGAAGGCAGTCACAATACGACTCTTCTAACCTTTTTATTACTAATTAGGAAGAGTATCTCCGGAATGTTTGCTTTCTTGGACTACGTACTCCTTCCTTTCGTATAACTTATCTGAAATACTCTTACAATTATGTCCTATTCTATGTTTAGCATTACTCGTAGTTCTATTATGTATAAAGTTGACTCTTCATTCAACCGACAGAGAGTTTGTACAACCCCACTCTACTGACTTGTATCATCCTAATGTAATTCTCTCAAAGTATTTTTGATTCCCTTAATTTTCATAAATATTGGTATGACAATTTCCATAACAGCTTATAGGCACCCCGGTTTCCAAGTGTTAACTTCAACCCTAGCCACAAATTGTTTTAATGACAGATATTTTGGACACTCCAAGATACCCATTCTGTAATTAAACACAGTACTGGTTACACAATCTGTGATTATACTTCAAGGATAAACGTAGGCCAACTATTATACACCTCGTATACAATTCCAAGATTCTTCTCGAGTGTCCACAGAACCCTTTCTCATTCTTTAGCCAAAGTTTAGTTACAAGCAGACTCAGAATGTCCCGTCTAAAGCATTTATTTTGAGCGAATTGACAGACCTGCAATTGAAGTGGATTGGGGCGATTAAGTAGATACCCTTTCGATATATTTAAGGATGTTACATACTGCGACCTGAAAGATCTATTGTGATGCCTCTATTTATTTGAAAGATGAGGATAGACTCATCTAAAGAAGTTCTGTCAGGTTAATTTCCGACATGAATTCACATATTTTGGAGAAATCAAGATGAGGGATCTTCCTATCTAAGATATATTCTCCAAAACACCGGTGTCTTTGTGACGATTAGGTAAGTAGCTACAAACAGCAACTCCCTTGCAAGCGCCCACTTAATCCAATAAAGCACATTGTGATACCACAGAATACTCTCTAAGTCTCAAAGCAACTGAACGTAGTGATAGAGCGTGTAGTGCCTTTAGTGTCAACTTCTTACGTCGCTTAGGTACTCAACCTTATAACACCCTGGATGTTTCATTGAGACGTTTCCACACTTCATAATATAGGAGATATATTGAATATGTCTCTCATCAAAGTCCTAACTTCTGAACTGAGAGACCATACATATGTTTAGAAGGAATTTCTTCGTTTGTAGTACCTAAAAACTTTCCATTCCTCCTAATACCAAGTGGTGCTATGAACCTTGCAATAATTCCTTTTAGAGCCACTACAAAAGTTCTGAGCCCCTCAAGGCATTTCCTAGTATTAATAAACTATTAAAAGCATCCAGCTGCAAATACTTGAAAGTAACTTCTAATCGCTCAGCGCTGCCATACGCGCTTCAACCATATTACCACAGATCACCTTGGGAACCCCGTTCTATAAGAGCCTCAATTTTCCAACAACTTAAAACACAGCCTCAGCTATGTTGCTCACCAGCGCCGGCGTCGCACTCATTCTGTCCAGGCTATTTCCCTGAAACAGGTGGCCAGATTTCCTCAACACGGATTACCGTTTGTCGGTGGCACTATAGCGCCCACTTCTTCACGCTGCAGCGTTCCGAAGTGATTAAAATGTTCAAACGAGAGTTGAAAAAAGAAGAAAATTAAAATTTCAGAAAAAACAGAGAGATTTATGAGAGATTTGTTGGCGGTTATTTAAAGCGGAATATAGTGTGGCACCGCGCTGTGGCCAGGCGCACGGCATTGCGGCATTGTGCAGCATACGACGGAATGCACGCCAACAGATCCGAGTGCGGCAGATGTGCGCGACAAAGCGTTCGAGAGCAGCGGCAGGAAGGGCGGGCATTAAGTACGTTTTAATTTATAGCCTTTTCGCTGTTACCACGCAACAGCTACAACAGCAGGAACAACAACGGCCGTCACAGACAAGAGCGAAGTCCACCAAGCACGGCAGCAACTTGAAACGCCCGACCAAAGAGAAATGGCGTCAACACAAACAGCGTTGCATTACAACCGGAGTCAAGTCCATGAAAATACAGCCTCAGGGATTCTTCTTACGCGTCTGCCTTAGCACGGAACTTTTCCTTTTTCTTCCCCGTTCTCTTTTTGCTTTCGTGTTTCTTTTTCCTCACAATTTGCCTTCCATTTTCTAAAATTTTTATTTTTCTCTTTGCTGTTGTTGTTGTTTTTATGAGCAAGCTTAACAAAACTTTGTGCACGTAATTAACGCTTGTAATGGGATCGCGATTAAGTGAGCGCCACTAGCTTCCGCCACAACAACTACAACATCAGCAACAACAACAGCGGCAGCTACATATGCAGTACAATGAAAGGAAGCAGGAGAAGAGCTACAACAACAACAATACGACCATCTACAACAACAGCAACTGCTGAGCCAGTGCTTAGCTAAAGCACGCAAGAAATGTGAAAGCGTAGAAGAATTGCTCCTTCTTCCGCAGCGTTGCGTTTTTAATGAATTGCCAACATTGCAAAATGGCGCACGAAGCACCACAACTGAAGGGAAAAAACGGCGAGGGAACATGACACCAGGCAACAGCGTCATAATTTGTATTTTGTAAGGCCCGAGCGCCACGAGCACATCACTGAACTTAATTCTCTTTGTTGGTGTTTGCTTTAATCAATTTCATTAATTTATAAATTAAGTTGCTCGGCCAGGAGGCTATCATGCCACCAGAACTTAGCGTGGCTCAGCGCAGTGTTTGTGTAGCTTCGGCACGGTATTTACATAATTGGCAAGTGGTATGTATTTTTTCCAAGCATTAAGTGTATATAAAATTACATTGTCCATGAGAGCTCTGGTCAGTGAGAAAAAAAGCAACTAATTCCGAAGGACTTTGTTGGACTTTGCTGATAATAAGTGAATAATGCGCAAGGCCAAGTGGAAATACAATTACCCAGAGAAGGGACTGCTTAAAGACGCATTTCCACAGTTTCATAATTAAAAGGCAGCACATCTTACTCGCTAGATCGAAGTTGCATAATGGTATCATATCCTAAAATTGCGCGTGCCAAAGTTCAATAAGTGTTTAATAAAGCATCCTTTATTTCACGAAAGTTGCATAGAACATCCTGAAGAGAACACCTTTTTCACGAATAAGTTGCATTAAAGTTGCACTGAACATTGTCAGAGCTGCATACGTTGCATAATGATTGATTATAAAGTATTTTGTTGTACAACAGTGGAAGCTCAAAGGTGTGGTTTAACTTCTTTGGAACCGGAGTGAATTGAAACTGGAGAGGAAATAAGTTTGTGTCTTAAAATTCATTTCTGGATTCACCCCTATCTACATATTTAGTGTTGTCCAACAAGGAGACACCTCAGACCAGAGGAAATCAAATCTGACAGATTACATGAACACTCAGGAATTTGGGAACCCTCAGTTCAATACTTTAAAGACAAACGAAGGTCTCATCCACAATATTTTTTTATAAGATATAAAAATATAATTTGTTAATAAGTGAGATTGAAGCAAGAACTGTCCAGTCTGAAGATTCACCCACTGAACTAATCGTTAGCAAATCGAGACTCTCAATCCTTCAATATCAGAGTAATATAGAAATAAATAATGTGTGGAAAGAATTTCAAAGCATTTCTATAGTTAAGTTTTGGAAGATACAGAAAGAGAGATAGAGATATCCATACATACAGAAATAGAGCATCTCGTATGGAGTGTTCCATGGCTCGGTGCTTGGCCCAAGACTATGGAGAGCCATAATGCATTAGATCTTCCAGCTGAAACTACCCTCGTTGGTTATGAGGACGATACAGGTTTGTGGCAGTAAATAAGCACCTTTGATCATTACATCATCAGCAATAAAGCATATCTGTGAAGGTCCATATCAGAATAAAGAAGATGGTAGATAACTGTAGCTGGCAGCACATAAGACCCCAGTAGTAGTACCACTGCACACGCAAGGCATGGAAGGAGATTGTAATTTCGGTGGGGCAACATCATTGCTTCTCAGCCACATTTGAAGTATCTGGGAGTTCTAGTAGACTCCAGGATGACCTTCAAGGACCATCTCGCAGCAGTGGACGACAAAGCAGTTCGGGTAAAAGCGGTCTCTCGCGAATAATGTCAAAAATCGGAGGTCCGAGAGAGGGTAAATGATACTGGTGTCAGCGGTCATCGGTCATCGGTCGTCGGTGATAATGTGCGGTGATGTGAGGAAGAAGCACTCGAAAGATATCCAGGGAATTCATAGGCTGAGAGCTCTGAGGGTAGCGAGTGCATACAGAACGATATCCAACAATGCCAGAAGCGTCATCGCAATCAAAGTACTCATCGATTTATGCTTGAAGGAACTGCTACGGCTTTACGGCTCGACGAAGGAGATACCATTCAGTGCTAAGAAAAAGATGACAGACGCCGTACGGACATAGAGTGGCAGCAAAGATGGGAGCAATCTTCGAAGGGCCGCTGGACGTACCATATAATACCCAGTATCTCAGAATGGGTGAAACGAAAGCATGGTGAGGCAGACTAAGAGTAAGAGTTAAAGAGTATCAATACCGTTTCCAACTGAAGAATGACCGTTTTTGCCCGGTCTGCTTGGAAGAGCTAGAGACTGCAAAACATGTGATTTTTTATTATTATTATCAGCACTATATTTTATTTTATTATTAGTACTATATTATTAGTACTATTATAATATCTTACACCATAATTAATGATTACTGCAAGGTGTTGGGAGAATGAGTACTAGCTACAGAGGCCTTCAAATCGAAGAGAAAAAGAATTTTTCAGAAAGAAGCATTCTTTCTCCAACCACGAAAAATTTAATATCACAAATTTGTTAAACCACCGAGAAGTGGACCGCTGTATGCACTATGGCTGTGAGAATAATGAAAGCGCTGCGTAATGAAGAAAGGGTTCGCAAAGCTCAGGAAAGACTGCAGCAGCTCGTGCTCTATGACGAAGTAAGCACAGACCACGAGCGTTCAACGAAAGACAGGTTCTGAAGAGAACAACTGATTGTTGCAGTGAGCCGTAATGCTTTTGATGCTTTCCAACTAATGAAAAAAAAGAGATAGAGAAAAGCATAAAGATAGAGATAAATAGAGATTTATAGAGATAAATGGATATACTCGTATACAGAGAAGGATAGAGAAGAACAGAGCTACAACTAACTACGGATGAAGTGTTACCCACTCTTTCACAAATTAGCAATGAAAAGGTTCCAGGATCCGATGGAGTGCAAATGCAGCATTTAGAGCCACAGTACGTGCAAGAGTTGCCGTCTTGGCGGACTTATATAACACGTGCATCAGAGAAGGTATCTTCCCTTAAATATGGAAAAGGCAGCGTTTGGTGCTGTTACTGAAGCCCGGCAAGTCACTGCATGAATTATCGGCATAGAGACCACTTTGTCTACTAGATACGACAGGAAAAGTGCTCGAGCGCATTGTTTGTGACCGCATCCAGAAGTTCCTACAAGGAACAGCTACTTTTGCGACATAGTGTTGCAATATGACACCGAAAAAGTATGTGGTGACTGGTGGGGTCCCGCAAGGTTCCGTTCTCGGTCCATCATTGTGGAACGCTATGTATGATGGCGTCCTGAATATTAAAATGCCTGCAGGCGCAACACTGGTTGGAGACGCAGAGGATATTGCACTGGTGGTAGTGGGGCAGCTGATTGTAGACAACTACGCGATAACTAGAAACTAGCGTTGCCTAAACAATGCAAATCTAGAATTGGCAGCCCAAAAAACGAGGTAGTATTGTTTAGCGCAGTAAGGCGAAAAGAAGACATGACGGTAAAAGTTGATAGGCATGACATCAAATCGAAACCTTTCATCAGATATCTGGATGTCATTTACCCATTACCTTTAAAGACATTTAATGGCAGTCAGCACCAAGGCGGCTTCAGCAAATGGTGCGCTCACTCGTGTTCTCCCCAATATAGAAGGAGCGTAAGGAGCAAGGAGAAGATTGCTCTCCACAATCACGGACTCTATAATGTTATATGCAGCAATTGCGCTAAGCAAGACAGGCCTATAGACTCAGTGCACTACGAGTTGCCTTCGTTTACCGAACAGTATCTGAGGAAGCTATCTTAGTGATCGCTGGGAAGACCCCCTTTGATATTCGCGCTCGAGAAATCCAGCGAAATTATGCAGAACCGGGTATAAAACCAACCCTATGCAAGAAATTATAGCAGCAGAGGTCCTCGCTGAACGAAAGGCAACTTTAATGGGAGCAAGCGAGCAAAGGCCGTTGGACTTTTGAGTTGATCCCAAGAATAGAATTATGGAGGCAACAGAAACTTCGAGATGTATTCATCTATCTAACGCAGCTATTGAGCGGATATAGATGATTCCTATTCTACCTTTATAGGTTGGCGGACACTCCCTTCTGTCCTATCTGCCACGCCGAGCACGAAAGTGCAACACATATCCTCTCTCAGTGTGGATCTTTTAACCAGGAACGAGAGGAGCTATCAAGAGAATTTGGGAGAATTCCCACAATATCAAACATAGTTGCGGAGATGTGTACCACCAGAAACAAATGGGATGCTTGTTTCCAGGGCGAGTCATGATTAAGCTCCGGGATATTGAGCGTATGCGGAAGAGTGAACAGCGCCAACAAGGACTAAATCCACAAGCCAAACAACTGATATCGCCACTGCGTTCGCAGATAGTGTCAGAATGAGCACAAATTAGCGGACAACTACACTGACTATAACAGACGCTTGAAGCGGTAACGCTCTTACCGGCCTCCTGACATATTTACCAATCGGTATTCCGGGGGGATTAGCCGTTCGACTTTGAAGTGGGGTTTAGTGTGTGGAAGTCTCAGACTGGCATGTGGCTTTTGATGCTTTACCGTCATTAAAAAAAAGAGAAGGATGGAGATAGAAGGTTGAGAGATATAGATTTATAGAGAGAGAGGTAAAAGGAGACATAAACAAATAGACATAAAGAGAGAAATAGATATAGAGAGAGAAGTAGATATATAGAGAGAGCGAGACCGAGATGGAAAGAAATGCAAATGGAGATGGAGAAAGAGAGGTGGATGCCAAGAATGATAGAGAAGAAGATTACGCATTGCGCAGGTCCGTTATTACTTTCTTTCTGAGTTTTACATTTCGTTGCTGGGCTGTGACGTCACCGTAGCAATAAATGCATAATGCGGATAGGTATTTTTTTGACATTTCTCTTTGCAACCATGCTACTGTGACGGAGATGCGCAGTACGAAAAATGTTTCTACTCCGCTTTCCGCAATCTTAGTTTCTATTATTTTTGGGTAGATGCAGAGATAAAGGTAGAAATAGAGATAAATAAAGTTATATAGTGAGATAGAGAAATAGAGCGACGTAGAACAATATAGAAAGATAGAGTGAGTTAGTGACAGGGAAGACATGCTAAACCCGTCTATATACCATGGGGACATTCATAGTCCTTGAGTTGAAGAATGTATCAAAAAAGTAATGATGGAATGAATGCTTAGTGACCACATCTTTAAAGCATACAAGTCAGTGTTAATTTTTACTAACTTAACAATCATTGAAGCCAATTTAGAATAACAATAAGAATTAAAATAGGTCGAAATAACACTCGAAATACTATCGGAGATAAACTAAATACATTTATAATTTCCGCAACTATATTCATCGATACGAGTTTCGGTGGTTTCCCTTCCACCACATTGAATCCTCGGGTGTTTTAGTTATACATACTGAGGAACACTTCAACAGACTGAGTGATTCAGATTGCCTGAAATATATAGAGCAGAAAATTAAATTACATTAAACACAATCCTTAAATGACAAAAGGATTACAAAAAGGGATTACATACCGTGGGGAAAAGAAAACAAAAACTTTTGAAAATTTAAACAAAATTTTGTCGTCAGAACTATTTTTCTAAAAAAATGTTCATGCACAGACCAAATGGAGTCACGGATAATTGACAACGCCGACAGAAGTGCTGCGTAAAAGCTATGCGGGATTACACGCATAAGCGCCTGCTGATGGACATGAATGATGGCTAAGCGCAGAGTGCCGGAACGCAATGTGTGTGCTTATCGCCAGCTACGGGCTTAGCGCCGACTTAACAATGGAAAACAAATATTTGACGCATTCCAATCGAGACGAAATAACTGCAAAAAATAATTGAGCTGACTCCAAAAAAGTTCGGAGATTGAGTGGTGGAACTGTCAGTGAAAAAGCGCACTTTGAACCCAAAAAAAATCAAATTCAATTAAAAACAAATTTAAAAACAATATTGACGCTTCCCATAAATGTCAGTGCAGATAAAGTGCATCCAGCTGCAATTGATATCCATCGAAATGCAAATACGTGACTAGGGTTTGTGAGTGATTAGCGAATAAGGGGAATTGGCAGCAGCAAATGCTGGAACTTGAAACAAATAAACTTTGCTAACAGAAGATAGGAATGAACTATGTAAATATACTTCGAGAAGACCAGAAACATATTAATTAATGTATGATAAGGTATCGTCAAGGTTTATAGAGATATGCCTGAAAGGAAAACAACATTAAGCTGGCCTTCTGCCATTGAATCAATACTTAGAAGCTCTCCAGTTCTGGCAGACTGAACTTTGACGTAGAAGGAAGTTAAAGCATACCAGAGATAGAATGTCTCCGTGGTTTCCTCCTAATTGGATTTCTTATTAGTCCTATGTAAGACACCAAAAGATCTAAAAGATATGTATAGAAACAGCTGAAGAGTATGATTAAGTTGAATTGTTTTAAGTTCTGGAACAATCTAATTAATGGCTGTAGATGGATCGCCTCTTCTGGTTCCACCACAGCTTGTAAAATAACCAACAGATTAGAAGATAAGAATATGTCAACCTGTTGACAGTTTTCGTGGAATCTCTGGGCTTAGAATTTTGTACCAATGACAACCTGAAGTTCAAGAGGAATCTAACATAAAAGAAAATATAGAATGTCTGTCCTATCAGTGAGCTTGAAAACCAACTCGAGATTTAAGCAAAGAGGAGAACGACCGGTGATCTGTAATCAATATTTTCCCCGCCTTTAATCACACTTCAGTGTTCGAAGTACACGAAAATATTTAAGCATTTCTGTGATTGAGCACCCTGAACGCTTCAGACTTCAATTAGAGTGGAATAAAATTAAAGATTATATGAAGAGAACCAATCAAATGAAATGTCTAACCAGTCACTTCTTTCGAAACTTTAGAACAATATCGGTAGAAAAAAGCGAGATTTTTGAAGCGAAGAGAATAAGAATAGAGGCGAAACAGTTTATCAGGTTCCAATACTTCTGTACTAGTGAAGAGATTAAAATAGCTCAAAATAGTCGGTGAACGAAAAAGATGTCCATAAATAGCAACATTCCTATGGTCATAGTTCTACAGAGAGCAGAATCATGTACTTGAATAGTTCTCTATCCTAGTTTTTACTCCGGTATCTGTTTCTCTCTCTTTTTATAGTTCTCCCAAAATATTAATCTGTTTCTTTCTCTTCCCTTCTTTCTTCTTCAATCTTCTACTTTCACTTTCTCTTCTACTTATCGTCTCTTTCTCTCTCTTTCTCACTCCCCCTTCACTGACTTTCTCTAGAATTACTTTTCTCTCAATATTTTTCTCTTTTTATCACGACTTTATCTCTGTTTCTGTCTGTTTTCTTGTGTCTTCTTATAGTTCTCTATACTTATTTTCATTTCATACTCTTTTTTTCTTTTTTATTTCTCCCTTTTTCTGACTCTTCTTATGCTTCTGTTTACTCCTTTTCATTTCACACTCTCTTTTTCTAGGTATCACCTTCCTTTCTTCGCTCTCTTTCTTTTCCGCTTGTTTTCTTTCTTGGTGCCATTCTCTCTTTTTCTCTCTCGCTTTTACAAGCTTCCCCCTCTTTCCTTGTCCTTATATCTCTTTCTCTCTCTTTCTCTATATTCCTCTCTCTTTTTCTCTATTTTCCTATCTATTTTTCTCTATTTTCCTCTCTGTCTTTCTTTCTCTATTTTTCTCCTTCTTCTTTGCTCTTTCTATTTCTTTCTCTATCGCACCCTGTCATTATTTCTCTCTCTTTCTGTCTCCCTCTTACTTAATTTCCATCTCTTTCTCTATATTGCTGTCACGTTCTTTCTATTTCTCCAACTTACTCTCCCTTTCTCTCTTTTTTTTCGCTATTTTGCACCCTCTTTCTTTCTATTTCTATCTCTTTCTCTTTCGTACTCTCTCATACAATCTCCTTCTCGCTTTATCTGACGGGCTCTTTCCCAATTTCTGCTCTTTCTCTATCTAATGCTGTAAAATGCTCTCTCTATTTCTCTCTCTCTCTTTCACTATATTTCTCTCTTCTTCTTCTTCCTCTTTCTCTATTTTGCTCACTCTTTCCTTGTCGTTATATCTCTTTGTCTCTCTTTCTCTCTCGTACTATCTCATTATTCGACTTTCTTTTTTTATCTCTGTATATCTTTTTCTCATTTTCTGTCTATTTCTCTCTCCAATGCTGTCAATTTCTCCCCAATTACTCTCTCTTTCTCTCTATTTCTCTCTTCTTCTTCCTGCTTCTCTATTTTGCTCACTCTTTCCTTGTCCTTATATCTCTTTCTCTCTCGAACTAACGCATTATTCGTCTTTCTACCTTTATCTCTGTATGTTTTCTTCTCAATTTCTGGCTATTTCTCTACCTAATACTGTCGATATCTTTCTCTTCCTCTCTCTCTTTCTCTCAGCTCAAGCACAAGATTTTCAGTTACTCGTATCTCCGTTTTCCGATCACTTTTTATTGCTCTTTAAGTGCACAGAATTGTGAGGAATGGAAATTTGCATTTTAATGCACTTTTCTGCTCCAAGAAAACAAACAACAAAAATTGAACAAAAGGAAAATATTTAAATTGTATATTGAATTCCGCAGCTGACCTGAATAGTGGAATAGTTAAACGCTGCAACTGTGCCGCGCAACATGGAAACAAAAAAAATATTTACCAAACTGAAAAATTAAACAGGGCCATGAAATATTCACAACCGCCCAATCGACGGGCTCGTATACACAGCGCTGACGGCGACAACATGCAAGCGGCCTCATACACTCGAGGTTCGTTTCTGGCCATCCTCAAGTGCTGCCACTAGCACTGTGTGTGTGTGTGTGTTTTGTTTGTCTGTGTGTGTGTGTCAGGCCAATTCGGAAATATGCAACAAAATCTGAGCTCACTGCAGCAGCTTCAACAGCCACTCAGAGCAAACAGGAGCAAATGTTGCAGCCACTCTTTTGTTTGCAAGCAGCCTCCCCGCAGTCTCCGCCTTCGCCCAAATGCGTGTAATTGGCATCTGCATCTTTCCTACGCGCATTTCCGCCAATTTTCCTGTTTATTTATTCGGAGCACTTCAATGGCGGAGGCGCTGGTGCAACAATTTCCTAATTTTAATAACAATTTCTTATGGGGCGTTTATAAATTTCAGCTTTGTGATTAAGAAGGACACTAAAAAATTTATTTTTAATTATAAAAATTGTTCCAAGACAACGCAATAACCCTCTCAAAATTGTTGTGCCATAAAAAGGCAGTACAAATTATGTTATGTTGCCAGGATGATGAAAGAGGCGCTATTTAGTATGCGTGACACTTGCGTGAGTGTCCTCAGTTGAAGTGCGTGAATTCCACACTAGTGGAAATACTGCACAGTAGAACGATCAGTAATGCAGAATGCGGCTGAGCGTCGAGGAAATGCGGGAATCAACAACAATAAAATGACCCGTGGTTGGTCACTGAAACTTAATGAAAAAATGTCCCAGTTTTTTTTTCAGTAAGGATAATAGGGTATATGCACTCCTTTAAGTGTGAGATTTAGGCTCACTAAAGTCGGCTCTGTGACCTTAACTGGAAGGTAATTGGATAATATTTTAAGCCACTCATCAAATCGCAGTTACTAGGCAATTCACTGGGAGGCATAGCAAACTACTCCTATATTAAAACACTGTTACAAGAATTCAACTTTGGAGGAAGCGCAAAGGATGTCGCGTTATAATCGCAGTTCCTTGGAATAATTATGAGTACTAGGGACAAACATCTATGTACGATAAGTCTCTATAAAAGCGACCTAGATGTAGCATATACAGAATGACTACGTGAACCGTTTAGTTCAGTCGTGGTTCTCCAAGTAAGTCCCGGAATATGGAACTACCCAATGAGCTACAGGAGAAGATGTATCCACTATCTCAACTTAAATAGAAACGACAAAATACCAAAACCACTAAAGGAATCTTATAGACGAATGAGATGTCCTAATGAAAAGGCGGTGAGTCCCTGAGTTGATCTCGGACATCCACACATGGAACACTCAAAAATAAGAGAACTAAAACCAAGACAGAAACGTGTGATTCTGTTAACATTGTGGAGAGATTCAGGCACAGAACTGGCAAATTGGATCTCAATTAGGCAGAAGGAGTCAGAATCCACATACCTAATTATAGCAGAATACTCGTGACACCAGCGTTGAACACCAATGGGAAATTCTTAGAATCAATATTCATCGAAGTTGAAGGAGCTGCTAGAAATGCAAGTCTAAGAAACTTTTTTAAATCAGTGGAACTATGGTTCCAGCTATTCAGGAATGTGGCATTTTGTTTTGCTATATCCCATTAAAGGAAGTAGTAGAAATAGGATGAATCCCATTGTGAGGTACTAGCAGGCTAAACTTATTATTTGAAGGCAGTCTGTAAATTCGAGATTGAGAATGAATGAAAAAAACCTCCACGCGGATTATGTGGGATGGCACAGGAGCGCCTCTTGCAGCACTAGACTAGAGTTAAAAATGAATCCATGAGAGCTTCGAATCCATGAGAGCTTCAAATCCATCAGACCTTCGAATCCATGAGCGCTTCGAATCCATGAGAGATTTAATTCTATTCTCAACTTTAAGCAATGGTCGAATGCTGACAACAGGCTTAAGGACATTTGCAATACCAATGTCTGATGACGTAAAAATTACAAAACACTTAAACGAGTTGATGCTGGGTCGACATTCGTCATTCGTCCACGTGCTCTGTTCAGGACATCACTCAGGCAACACAACTGCAGCCGTCGTCTTTTCGTTCTCCTACTACGAGGTTAGTTTTTTTGTTTGGGGCCACACTTTGTGTGTTATTAATTAATGCTACAAAGGAACAGGCAACATTCTCGGAACAATAGCAGAGCACACGCTAAATGAATGCCGACTGGCAGCGAGCAAAAGTAGAGCGGCCGAAACCAAAGTGCAGTGAAATCTAGCAACGATGAGGACATTGTCGAAATTTTGAAATTGCTTGCATCATGCTGATATGAATGCTGATGCCATAACGTGCAAAGGATATTAATATCCTTCAGATGTGCACCAAAGGCCGAAGAAATTTGTTCATACAGAGCAAAATCGAAAACACGTAAACACAACACAACAACTCGTGCAGAGGCGATATGCCCACGGCTGCCGCAGGCATTTTACAGCACTTCCAATCACTCACTCTCTCTCTACTCCTCCCTTCTCTCCTGTACTCTTGTTCCATTTGTGTTCCTCTCGGACACGCTATCACTGTATGCTTGGACTAGTTGTACTGGCACAGCCATTCACATAAATTCTGTAATCTTGCGCTGTGGGGGCAAAAATATGACCCGCAGGATTTCATGATTGCACTCAAGTAAGAGCGCATTCCCCTTGAAAGGATTACAAAGCAACCCTACACGCAATTGTGTACTCCAACAACAACAACAGCGACAGTGGTTAGAGGAAATTGGTATGATTAGGAAAGCAGAGCAGCAAAAGCGCAGCGCATACAACGAAAAAGTGTGTTGCCACATTAAGACGAATGAGGATTGATGAATGGCAGGATGGATGGACAGATGGATGAGAGATGCAGGTCGTTTGCTGCAGTGGCCGTTTGCCTTGCCAATCACTGCAGTGTTGGCATTTGAATGTTCTCTGCTAATGTGTGCATGTGTGCGAACGATTTCGCAGAGCAGAGTTACCAACTTTTTGCAATTGAAATAAATGCCTTTTGCGCCTGCCTTCGGTCTGGTGCACGTCCATGTCAGGCTCTGGCTTTCACACTCGTCACATTGACATTTGTAACTTGCCCCCAACTGGCAGCTCGGCTCGGATCCTTCGTTTTCACATTTCCTGCCTCACTCATCACTCATATAGTCCACTCAGCCTGGCAACTCTGACGAAAAAAAACCTTCCAAATTGACTTTTAAATCAAACTGCCAGAATGCGCACAAAATCTGTTAAAACACAGCGGGGAAGGGAGGGGGGCCAAAAAAACAACTTTGCTGAAAAAACTCACGACCACACAAATCCGCTTTAATGAAAAATTATGCCAAAGTTAGCTGTCGTCCGCAACGCTGGCAGGATAAGCGCACGAAAGGATTGTTTGCGCATGCAAACTGCGTATCTCGGATATAAATCTGAGGCACGCTGTCAGTCTCGCACAGCCAAAGCCCTGCATACTAAAATTCTGACGTGAAATGCAGCGAAGACTATGGCAGCCACGCCGACTTTCACTTGGTCTCGTTCGAGTGCAAAGGAGACGGCACCACACCGAGCAGTGTATCGTAGTTCCGAAGTTTTTGGAATTTCAATTTTTCTACGCTTCGAGCGCACGATTTTTCTCATTTCAGCATAAAACTAAACTTCTTGCTTGCCATGCATTTGCAACAGCGGCACAAAAAATATGCAGCATACTTTTCGGCATCACCTAAAAAGAGTGGTGAAAATGTTGCATACATTTAGGCAAATAGGCAAAGAGTAAACTCCACGCACGCCTGACCTGAGTCAAGTCGAGCTGTTCTGGAATCGTTCATAAAGCGCGCTCGTGATACATTTTTCGTCTCCTTTTGTGCCCAATTCTGAGAGCAGTTTACTAATGTTATTCTGACCTGATAAGGAGCCACGTGAGTTACTCCGTGAATACTTGACACAAGATACATTCGCGGAGAAAATAATCAAGCAATGGTTTAATGCCGAGTGTCTTGGCAGGAGAATATGTTTTAAGGATATGCAATAGACGAGAATACAAAAGCGTTCAAACTGGTGAATGGAAACTACGAGCATTTATGTAATCAAGGACCTCAACAAATTGTTATTTTATCTAAACTTCATCAGTTTCTCTTAGAGTAGTCAATGACATATTACAACGTGTAAATGAGAGTATATTCAAGAATAAGTTTCTTGCTGAGATATTAGCGAAGCTCAAACAGAGATTGCTGGAAATCCTGTCATATAATTGCGCAGTTTTGTGAAAAGGGTGATAAAGTAATCTGATTTGACATCAATTCTAATGGTGCTAACAATTTTTTCAACATACGTATACGTGAAATAATATTTTGCCGAAATTATTCTCATAGTTGAATTTTCTCGAACGACACTTTCCATCCATACCTTCAGAATGTGTTACCATAGCTTACTTACTGATGTGGTCTAATCACAGAATCGGTGAAGATAACCCGCTATATAGTTACAGCCAAACTTAACAGCGCTCCAATCCGTTATACCAAGCCTGGTTAGGATTTCCTCGATTTGGTCCTTCCATCAGAGGAATAGTTGTTTTCTATGTCGTCGTCCAGCGGCTTCCGCTTCGAATACCTTCCTCGCTGTAGCTTCTTCGTTCATACTCTCGACATGTCTAAGCCAGCGCAGCCGTTGTATAATGATGCGTCTGATTATGTCAACATCAGCGCAGAGCTCGTACAGTTCATGGTTCCTCCAAATACGGTAGTTGCCGCCGACACGAACAGGACCGAAGATTTTGCGAAGAATTTTCCTCTGGAACACCCCAAGCGCGGCTGCATTAGCCTGCGATAGGACCCATCCTTCTGAGCCATAAAGCAGCACGGGTAGGATGAGAGTCTTGTAGAGTGACAGTTTGTCGGTCGTGAGTATTCTTTACCACGCATTTGCTTACTGAGCCCATAGTAACAGATATTAGCAAGCGTGATTCTTCGTTGAATCTCCAGGCTAACGTCGTTGTGAGTGTTGCTATAACTAGAAATCATAAAATCATCATCTCCTCATTTTTATTTATATCTTTCGTTTCGTTTGCTCTTCTTCTACCTATATGTGTCTCTACTTCTCCTCTTCCTTTCTCTCTATCTATTTCTATCTCTGACTCTTTTTCTATATTTTTTCTGTTACTCCCTCTCTCTTACTCGATGTCATTATCTTTTAGATTTCCTATTTTCTTTAACGTTTTCCCACTTTGCTCGTATTTTCTTATTTACTTTTTCCTCGATTTTCTTTTCCCGCACATTTCTATTTCTATCAATTAATCATTTTGTTCTCCTTTAAATTCATGCCTTTTTAGAATATCGTTGTATATCCTTCAGATTATTTTCTTCTTCCCTTTATATCCTTATATTTACATTTCTTCTTTTCTATTTTTCCCCAATGTTTCCTTCTCCACTTTCTGCAGTTCTAGTTCAATTCATCTCAGCCTTCATTCTTCCTCATTTGACCATTTTGAGTGTTTTCATATATTTGTCTTTTCTTTTCTTTTCTACTCATTTCTTTTTGTTTTCATCGTGACTTTTACTTTCGTTCTATTATTTTGGTATGTTTATGTACGAGGGCGGATTGATATTGAAGCTACCTAGCGCTAGATGGCAGCACAAACTCAAAAACTTTTTTTTTTAGAAATTACGATCTGTCAAATGTCAGCTGTTAAAATTTCACCCAAATTCATCGATTAGTTTATTTGTTGTAGTCGTTTGAAGTATGCAACTTTTGTGTTTCTTGAAAAATGGAAAAAAGCGAATTTCGTGCAGTGATTAAACACTATTATTTGAAAGGGAAAACGGCGAAAGAGACAAAAGAAAAGCTCGATAAACATTACGGTGAGTCTGCTCCGTCAGATTACATGGTAAAATATTGGATTGCAGAATTTAAACGCGTCCGAACAAGCACTGCAACAATACCATCAACAGGAAGGCCAAAAGAGGTGGTTACTGAATAAAATATCAAGAAAATCCTCGATATCGTTATGAATGATCGCCGAGTCAAGTTGCGTGAGATTGTTGAAATGGTAAACATATCATATGAACGTGTGTTCAACATTTTGCATGAACATTTGCATATGAAAAAGCAATCGGCAAGATAGGTGCCGCGTTTGCTCAGTGTCGAACAAAAACGAGTTCGACAGACCACTTCACAGCGGTGTTTGGACATGATAAACCGTAATCCTGTTGATTGTTGGCGTCGATTAATAACTGTTGATGAAACGTGGGTCCACCACTACACACCTGAAACCAAAAATCAATCGAAACAATGGGTGGAAGCTGGTGGAAGTGCTCCGAAGAAGGCGAAGGCAGTGAAATCGGCTGGCAAGGTTATGGCCACTGTATTTTGGGATGCACACGGAATATTGCTCATCGATTATCTTGAAAAAGTATCCACAATCACAGGAAAGTTTTATCGTGCATTATTGGATCAATTGATTGATGCAATCAAGGAAAAACGACCACATTTAAAGAAGAAAAAAATGCTCTTTCTTCAAGACAACGCACCGGTTCACACAGCATTAGATACGATGCTAAAATGACGTGAAATACACTTCGAATTGGTTAATCATCAACCTTATAGTCCAGATTTAGCTCCTAGTGACTTTCTCCTGTTTCCAAACTTGAAAAAATGGCTCGCAGGAAAAAGATTCATCTCAAACGAAGAAGTGATTACCGAAACTAACGCGTATTTTGAGGGGTTCCCGAAATCGTATTATTCAGATGGTATAAAAAAGTTGGAATATCGTCTTACTAAGTGTGTCGAAGTAAATGGAGACAATGTTGAGAAATAAATGGTTTTTGAAAAAAAAAATGTTTTTTTCCTACTTAGGTAGCTTCAATATCAATCCGCCCTCGTACCTTCAACCACCCTTTTTTTCATTTCCCTTTTTGTCGTCTTTTCGACTTTTCTAATTGTCTATTGCGTTTTCTTAGTTCTTCAGTTTATTTCGCTTCTTTCGAATTTATCTGCTGCATTTCATCACTATTATTTCACGTCTTCATTTGACCTCACTTCAACTTCTTCTTATTCTGAATTCTTCTCCTTTCCACTTCCAGAATTCTTCTCCTTTCCACTTCCTGAATTCTTCTCCTTTCCACTTCTTGAATTCTTCTCCATTCCACTTTCTGAATTCTTCTCCATTCCAATTCCTGAATTCTTCTCCTTTCCACTTCCTTTTCTTTTATAGTTATTGTGCCTTATTTCCCTTTCTTCTTCATTAATCTGCCATACTATTAGTAATCAAAATAAAAGCCCAATATACAAGTAGCACAATTGACTTCCATTCTCACATGAATTGCAGGGCACTAGAAACACTCTGACAGATCTGGATAACGACCAATGAGTTTAATGGTAGTCTTCGTAGCCATAATCTTTCCACTGCTCGTACTCTGGCTCTGGTCAAACAGTAACAGTAGAAGTGAACAATACACATTCCGCTTCATTAAGCTCTCCGCTACTTCACTGTTATGGAGAACCACAACCAACGGAGAATTTTCCACCTCTTGAAGGTTCTCTTGATGGTTGTTATGATATTATAGCAATCAGTTCCTCTTGACTGAATTCGCAACTGATCTGACTCAATCTGGAACTGTTAAAGTATCGACTGCGTCCCAACTTAGTATTGAACCTCAAACCATTATCCTTCCATTTCCATTTTTCTTGTCTCTCCATTGAATTCCCATGTTCTCTTATGCAGATCGTTTCCTCTTTTTTGCTTCGATTTATTAGTCAATTTTTATGGGTATTAAACACATCGACTTTGAAGATCTATTGTGATGCCCCTATTTCATTGTGCTTTGTTTGTTAGTTTTATTTGATGTTTTGTAAAATTTTTCTATTCTGCTCTTCTTATCTTTCTTTGTCTATTTCTGTTGCTTACTGCTCTTCCCTTCATGTTCTAGTCTTCCGTTAATAGTATTTTCTAAGTTAATTTCATCTTCTCAAATCGTTCCCATAATCAGTTTCTGCCTCATTGAAGTACACTTTAGATCATCAATTCTTTTTTAATTTCTTATATCATTTTCTCCATCATAAGTTTCCTAAATTTTCACTTATTCACCACTATATTCCCATTCTTCTCACCTCTTTGCTCCATTTAATTTCCCGTCTGAGTTTTTTCTTTACATTTTAGCTTCATCCTGTCTTCGTGATCTATCTTCAGAATTATTTTCTATACTATTTTCTTCTGATTATTTCAGATTGATTTGAAATAGTTTCACTAACATCCTTGAAGACTACTTTAACGACTTCATAGTCTATTAAATCTGTCGTCCTTCCAGTGTTGCTCAGAGAAATTAAGCGGACACTAATCTGACTAATCTGCAACTATCAAAAGCAAGAAACAGCCACCAGAGAACTGTCAAATATATCAAAAATGTTCATTTACTTTGAATGCAGTCATTTATTTCCGCTATCGTTCGCCTATCTGTGAACACAATTTTAAGCACCCTGTAGCGACTGCAAACTAACACATAATTCAACGTCAAGAGCTTAACTGAAACAAAAAGGAGCGCAGTCGAAGCGCCTCAGTTAAAACAAGAAACAAGAAACAAAAGACCGAAAAAGATAATCGTAAAGAAAAAAGTATGCAGAAAGTTTCTGCACTGCACGCTGCACGCGCTCGTAATTAATGTGAACTCATCCATTAAGAACAAAAGGAAAAACGCTCATAATTCCGAATTTTTTCCAGCTGCACTCAGCGCTACGCTTCATCTACGTGATCCTCCCACATACACTCGCCCAGCCACACGCTCGCACACCACAAGGCACGCCATTTTGATTTAAAGTTTCTGCCATGGCCGCAAATCAATGCTCAAAGGAAGCCGCCACCCGCACGAGGCGAGGGCTACTGGCCGTGGAAGGGCGGCGTCTGTGCTGGCGAGCGTCAACATGGTTCAGCTATGCCTAGGCACAGCTCCATGGGACCAGATTAGCGTCGCAAAAATGTTTTATTGCGCTGTGTCTATGTCTGTCTGTGTGGGGTTTGGGTGCCGCTGATTCTGTGTGTGTGTGTGGCAGTGTCGCCGTTTGAATTTTTTGGCTTTAACCCGCTTCCCATTTACAGTTTATTAGCTCATTAACAACACAAACACACACAAAACGACCGAAAACCAGCAGCGCAAAAGCAGAGGGAATCAACGAGGAGTGGAGCGAGAAGGAATTACGTCATAAAAATTTCTTTTTATCGCTTTTCATGCTAAGATTTTTCGCGAAATCACTTGCGAAATTGACATCAAAAGCTGTGGCGGGGGTTGTGTGAGTGGCAGGAAGTTGACATTAAAATCTCAGCTGAAGCGCGTTTTGTCTCGTTGAATGCCGTTAATTTCGCCTGCTTCTTAGTTGCCCCATTTGGCGTGGCTGGGCCTCGAAATTGTTATGCAGTACGTATGAGTACTTCAGTTTTCGGTTCGGTTTATTGCTTCTTTCTTTATTTCCCACTATTTGGTGGTGAATAGTTTCGAGAACGTTTTTGTTATTATGTTTCACATACTACACTGCAAGAGATGACTGGGGCTCATAATAGTAATATTTCAATGCTTTGTAAGTACCTAAAGGACCTTTTCTGTGAGGGTGGCAAGTTCAAAATGTGGATAAGTCCACCCCCAGGCGAATCTATACGACTAAATCTTGTTTGCTGAAATTTGAAGCTAAGTAGCCCTATAAATGTGTCTTAGTTGCTATTTAATGAATCC
The DNA here is from genome assembly GCA_920105625.2 of Clusia tigrina. Taxonomy (NCBI): domain Eukaryota; kingdom Metazoa; phylum Arthropoda; class Insecta; order Diptera; family Clusiidae; genus Clusia; species Clusia tigrina. The sequence continues at coordinate 23,918,349 of OV050031.1, read as the reverse complement.
CTGCTCATTATTTTTGGCGAAATATTTTCGAAACGTTTGGGAGTGACCAGTGAAAAACACACTATCCCTGTGGGAAACAGATGACTGAACTATTAGTTTTGTATAAATGGATAAATTTACTGGAATAAAGACCCGTAGAACAACAAAATATACTTATAGAATCAGTTACCTTCCAACCCAATATTATTCATCAAATTATTTGGTCATTTATTGGGAAAATATTAGCTTCACTTACCACTGTGATATTAGGGCGTAGCTCAACATCCATAAATTGACATAGTATTACAAAGTAATTAGAAATAGAAAGGAACTACTTTGTTTCTCAACTTATTTGTGGTCACTCTGCAATTCACTGTACGCTGTACACCATCCCTTGGGCAGAAGATAACCTGTTTGAAGGGAAGTAACCGCAACTGGTCCCTCCTTATATTGTAATTACCTTTCTGACAATTTTTATCAAACTCAATACTTGAATTCGTATCGTTGGATTGTATAATAAGCAACCAATTCCTTCTTCAGTTAGAACAATTGGCTTTACTAGTATTCGTCCAACTTACTGACGTCTTCGCTCACGTTTGCTTCAGTTAGTCAGTTGTTGCCCCACAATGTTTTACTATGCTACTGGTTAACTGCTTGTTGTTCATACACGATGCTCACCCTGCTTGCTCCCACTCTCAGCATTCGGCTATGATCCTTTTGCCACTGTTACTGGTTATCTGATCTGCTGCTACGATGTTCATTTTCGGCTACGCTCACTGCTTCACTTCTGCTGCTGCTACTACTTTTTCACTTGGTCACTTTCACTTTTTTACGGATCACTGATGTCTCGTGTGCAGTGGCTTATATACTTATTGCACACGAAAACCTCAACGAGCCTCCGAACGCAGCTTCGCATGCCTTCTCGCGTGTGCATTTTTAGGGGTTAAAAACGACGGTTACCCTAAAACCATAGACCAATCTGATGGCGTGTTGATTTCGTAACAATATTTTGATTTGTGTTATATCTCAAAATTTTTGTTCTTTCTTTCTACTTTCATACTTTGTACTTCCCTTTCTACTGACTTTTGTGTCATCTTGTGATTTTATTGTCCCTGCTTCATGTGCTTCTACTTTTGCGTTATCTCTCTTCTTTATTTTTAAATTTGTTTCATTAATATAATCCATTATACAAACCAACTTACAGATGGGCACTAACTAGTATGGTCTTCGGCCCACTACTTTCTTATTCTGCAGTTGTCTATGAAAATTTCCTACTCCTATATATTTTCACTCACATCAGTTAACTTAGTCACTTTCAATTCTAATGTTCCCTCCTTACCTCACTCTCTCTCTATCTCGCTCTCTCTCTATCATGTTCTTTCTCTGTCTCTATCACGCTCTCTCTATCACGCGCGTTATCTCTATCACGCTCGCTCTCTCTATCACGCTCGCTCTCTCTATCACGCTCGCTCTCTCTATCACGTTCACTCTCTCTCTCTATCTCTCTCTTTCGAACACGCTATATCTTTTTTCTCTAACTATCTCTGTTTCTCCCTACTTTTCTGTATTTATCTCTGCATATCTCTCTTTCTAGCCTTCTTTGTCTCGGTTGATTGCTTAATTTTCGGAGGTTAACACGCATCTGCTAGATACGTATCACAATTAGCGCTGTAGCGCCGTTTTGTACCACTTCCCTACTAAGTATCGGAATTATGGTAGGTGCTAAACCCACCCCGTAGAGTTTAGGTAACCTAGTAATTGCTTCGGACTGACCTCCGAACAGTCCGATAGACTCTCAAGAAAGAACGATCCCAGAAACCTATACCTTGACCTTGCCAAAGCTGGGCACTCGCAACGATAATGGGAGGGTCTTGCTTTCTGGGTAAAGTCCCCGCAGATTCTCTTTGCATAAATACCCACGCTCCAGTGCCCAGTGTAAGCTTCCGTGACCTTTGCCGTTTCTGTGCGATTCCTATTAATTAACTCGCATGTTCTACCCGAATTATATGAGGGCCATGTTGCATGTGAGATTTTACAGGATGTTAGTAACTTCCACCTCCTATTTGCCAGCCGAAGACAATGCAGCTAAGCGCCTCTCCCTTACGATTCCCAGGGAGACTGGCACTAGTTCCCCTGGGATTCATCCAGAGAAGCCTCTAAGCAAGCCAACTCATTAGCTTTCTCATTTCATTCCTGTGGCCGGGAATACAGATGAGAGTAATGTCAGCATGATGGCTTAGCTCGGTCAACACCTCTCTGCACTCCTTGACCAGTTTCGACTTTATAGTGGTGGATTGAAGAGCTTTTGTTGCCGCCTGACTGTCGATAAAAATATGAACCCTACATCTACCTCTGATGTGCCGCACTATTAGTCGACACGCCTCCCCAATCGCCAGAACTTCTACCTGAAATACCGTCACATTATTAGGCAACCGTAAGGTTTGATTTATGGTCACCTGTGGTGAGTGGGCTCCTGCATCTACCCCACAATCCATCTTAGATCCAACTGTGAATATGAGCACATCGTATTCTTCAAGAAAACTGTGTCCTTTCCACTGGGCACGTGTCGGCAATCTTACCTTGAAGTCACTTCTGTGACTCAGTTGTGTTATCATGCAATCTATTGCCTTCTTTGTGTCTCTCACTCTCTCTTTCTCTGTCTATCTTTTTCTTTTTCTATCAAATCAACGGTGGATCTGTGCCTCTACCTGTGAAATCGCCAGGCAAACCTGGCCGAGGCTAAATCTGCTTCTATCTAGGAATGCCATTAGACTCAACAGACTACAAATTAGGACTTTAATAGGAGCCCTCACGGGACATTGTCTAATAAAAAATCATGCAAGAAGAATGGGAGTTTATACACATGATTTCTACCACAGCTGCAGGAACGTGGACGAACTGGAGACGATCCAGCATCTCTTCTGTACATGTCCAGCTTTTGCTAGAAATAGGGAGCTTTTACTAGGATCCCACTTTTTAACAAGTATGGATGGTCTATACCAGTCACGTGTTAACAACCTTCTTCGGTTTAGAATAGGTTCAGGTTGGTTCAATGTGGAGGGGGAAGCGTCGCATCCGCGGCACACAACGGACCCAACTGGTGGTCTAAATGGCATCACTGGTTTATTGGTGATGCGGCTACCTTTCTTTTTCTATCTTATTTCACTATCTCTTTCTTTCTCTATTGCTCTCCCGCCGTCTTTCAACATGTTTTCATTATCTTTCTTTGTCCCTTCATCTTCTGATAATTCCCCCATTTACAATAACAAACTTTTTATCGAGTTATATCAGAAAGAATCATTTAACTGTGTTGTTTTTCTCTGGTGCCAGGAGTATGTTGGCCAGCCGGGTATGATAAAATATCACCTTCCAACCGCCACAACAAATCTAACCTATTACAGTTACAAATAACGAAAGGACGCTCTTTTTAATATGCATACTGTGGGAAGGATATTGCTACTGTTTCTTTTTACTTGAGTTTATTAGGAGGGTATAGAATTATGTTTTAATATTCACTTCAAAGCCCTGTTTTGTTTAATTCCCTTAATTCTGATACTTCAGTGTTCTTGTGAACCCATCTTCATTGTCCTTTTGTCTGTTGAAAGACCTTCGCTTGTGTTGCACTTCACTTGGCCAATCGACAAAATGTATCAAGTGAATTTAATTAAGGTGGCGACTGCTTTAAGCAGCTCCACATATGAATGGGTCCTTGTGTTCAGCTACTTCAGTCAGAAGGATTCCCCAGTAGGGTCACTACAGCTGAGAGTATCAATTTACAGTACACACAAACGGAGCAGGCCAGTCGTGTCTGGCTTATTAAACTTGTGCAAAGAACATGTGCCAAGTTTGTTTACCAAAGCCCAGACACTGAACCAAGCGTCTGCTTGGCCACTTGACGACCGCCTTCCGGCCTGCCTACTACAAATTTGGTGGCCGACACCCCTCCACATCAGTGTAGTAGTGTCCTTAGCTACACTCGCTCGAGAGTTATTCGCATGCAGCGTGCGTGTCTGTGCATGTTAGACGCTGGTCTCGTTGCAGCCAACCCACCAGAGTCGTTGACCATTTGCTAGTTACACTGCACCCTCTCAACACAGCGTCAACCTCTGGCGCCGCCTCTGTCTCTGCCTCTGTGTCTGCCTCTGTCTCTGCCTCTGTCTCTGCCTCTATTTCTCCGTGTGCCTCAGATTCAGTTTCAACTTGCGCCCCTGCTGCATTATGTGACTCGCATGTGGAGTCCTTTGATAAGCAGCATGATTTTTACTCCCTTTGTGCGGTCATTGTGCGGCCTGCTCTTTGCCTGTTTGCTGTCAGTGAATATTTTGCGTAAATTAAACTCATTATCTTGCTCGCTCGGTTGGGTGCTTGAATTAATTTACGTGCCGCATCGCATCACGCCATCAGCATCATTAATGCACGCCGCACACATTTTTGCTTATCCCTGAGAGTGCATGCATGCGCTGCCGCTCCCGCCACTGCTGCCATCGCTCTGTCCGCCGCATTGTTAGGCCAACAAACAGGCGGCAGAACAGTTGCTCGGCCGTGCACTTCACCGCTCGTAAATTGGGTTGACTGCTCTCAGCGTTGCACCGCGCTTGCTTGTGGTTAATGCGCCGATAATGGTGTTTTGAAGTGGTCGTTTGTCATATTTTTCCTGTTCGCTGGCATCACTTAAACCGTTCAAAAGGCGCATTAAAGTGGAAAAGTTGCGCAGGCGCCGCTCAAGTACTGGCAGCAGTAGCACTGGTGGCTCAGGCAATTTGTGGCAATAGTGGCAATTTAAAATTGTGCCGCAAACTTTTAACCCCGAAAGCAATTTTGACTTAACCCCAACCAACAAAACTTTCCCTGCCGGGACGGAAAGAGGCGGCTCCATGGCGAACCACTTGAAATCTTCCACAACAAACTTTTAAACTTTTTCACACAGCAATTTTAAGTTTAATTTAATTTACGCTCAAGCGCTGGTTGCACTTCAAACGCCCTGCCATGATGCAAATTGAAAGTTGCTATTCTTCAAACTTCCACAAAATTCCTGCTTAGATGGCAAAGTACACACACACACTCTCACACAAAGGCCATACACTCACACTCACACACTGCAACTCACATACTGAAACTCACATACTGAAACTCACAGCCAGGATGAGCCTTAGACATGTTGTAAACTTACACTAAATCAATTATTTTATGTATGCATGTTAGGCAACAGAGACAATCGTGTCCTGTCTAGGATTTTGTGTCATCATTCACAACGACATGGCATGTCAGTCAACCCAAGCATCCCTACGGGCCCTTACGGCTCCCCGCAGCCCGGCCAGCCAGCGTCCAGCAATCAACTGCCATATTCGAGTTTAGTGTTACTCATACGCACGCTGATATTTCTCATCTCCATTGTAATACAATTACACATAATTCATTTTCTGCTCACTCCCTTGCGAGCCGGAGCCCTAGAAGCCGTTCAGTAACCCCATCCCCCTACTTCACGCATCCTAATCCTTATGATGCTTTTCATCACAAATCCTATTGGCTGTGGAAATTAAATCATTTCATGCTAGCAGGCAGCTCCTTTAAAGGCTCTTTAAGGCCTATATGAGGATACTGTTGTTAGTGTGGTGCAATAGACACATAGTGACGTCAGAGTATATAAAATGCAAAGCATTGGAAGTGGAAGTTTCTCGAAGTGCAACCATACTCGTAGTTCAGTCTGTAGGCAGAATGCTTTATTGGCATCCAAGCAGGAGCCTGAGAAGACTATCGGCAACTACAAGAAAAATATGAGTGTAGTTGGTCGTGATGCCTACTACAAATGTGGGCTATTATGAGCTAACTACCGCGCCTTCTTCCTGAGGAACACAATGCCAATTTATAGTAAAGCAGATTGCACTTAATGCATTAATATTGCAAGGACGAGTATGATAAATTGTTTTTAATACCAACTACAAATACGGTCTTGTAGCCGTTATAGTATACTAGGCCGAATTAGGCTGGGGGTATCTCTCATCCTTTTAAATAGATGTATATGTTGCTCATGTAAGAATTCTTAAGGACATTTGTTCTGAATGATATTCTGTTACTATTTTTGCGGCCCAGAATAGGAACTGGACTCCCAAAACTGGATGTGTGCCCTAGCAGAGTAGCTCCAGAACATGTTTCAATCCGATGTCGTGTGAAATTCCAGTATTATGTCCCTTCTAGTTGTTGAGATATGATATTTACACAAAATCAGTGGAGCCAAATATGGCTTTGTTTAGGTTGGATTTAGGTAGGCTAGATTAGGTTAGTTTAGAATTTGATGCCAACCTTGGATTGAGATAAAGGAGGCTACTTTGTTACCATGATGAAGATAACTCTTCATATCATGCTTGATTGTTAAACCATGATGAGCTTCAGATAAACTGTATATAAATCAGTTACCGTCTTGCTAAGATCTTTATCATCAATCAGCAAATTGGTCGGTTAGTGGAAAGTATTTTCGATCAACAGATGAGAAGAATGGAATAGTCTGTTAGTAGCCCTCAGTCAGGTACCTACTGGAAATTTGAACACTTGTATATCTAATTCTTTTGCAAACTTTTTGGTTTATAGTCTACTGTTATAGCTCCTCCCATAATAACCTTTATAATCATATGAGGTAAAGAGCCATTAGTCTGAAACCTGCTTAATTTATGCCAGACCTGTGTTTATTTAAGTTTTCCGAATAGAGCGAATCATGGAGCCACTAACTATAGTAGATTTTAGGAACCTTCAATAGGAATACTTAGCTATAGTGGCTAACTTGGCCTTCGAGGCTAACTTTGTCCATTCTTTTATGTTTGAAATCCATATAAATGTCCGAAGGAAGACAAGATTTAGATATTGGAATCCATCACAAAAAATATTAGATTATGGATAAAAGGGTTTGTGTACTCACTTCTGTGCCTGCTGCCCTAGAACACAAAGTCAATTTTGCTTACACACACAGCCACACAGGCAGCCAGGATGAGCCTTAGACTTGCTGCAAACTTGCACTAAATCAATTATTGTATGTATGCATGTTAGGCAAGAGAGGCAATCGTGTCCTGTCTACGATTTTGTGTCATCATTTACAGCGACATGGAATGTCAGTCAACCCAAGCATCCCTATGGGCCTTTACGGCTCCCCGCATGAGTTTATGGCATAATTCTCCAAGATAACAGAAAACAGTACACTGGAGAAGTTTAGAAGGACTGAGGTTTATACAAATATTATATTCGATAACTTTCAGGTAAAAACAGGTGCTAATTTTTATTATTATCTTACCTAGCACCATAATTTAATATGTCTACAAGGAGTTGAGGAATGAGTACTAGCTAAGCAGTCTTTTCACAGCAGTCATTTATAATATTTTAGTACAAGAAAAGTCTCTGGAAGATAATTTAGAGAGAAACTACAGGATTGAGATAGGTCAAGTAACTTTGGTCCTGCAATAACAACTTGGTATGGAATTAAAATGAGAAGTTCCCCTCAAAATTTTAAATGTAGCGACCTGTATATTACATATACTAACACGCTAGCCCTTAATTTGGAACTTACTCAAAGAACTGCTGCACACTAATTGCTTCAATTGAGGTAATCCTTTCACTTTATTTGTAGAATGAAACTGTTTGTCGTGCACCAGAAGTATATGCAATCCTTTTGCATACAGTTTGCATGGAGACCATTTCGAGGTACACTCTAATGAACTCTCCAAATGGGAGCTTGTCTCATAATCTTTCTTATTATAGCATTGGTTTGTCCACGTCTAAACAAACCAATATATAAATATACTCGCATGGAATAAAATGTTAACCTCGGTCATGTGTTTACAGACGGAAAAATCATACTTAAGTTCATAGTGGCAAACCTGACATGTCTCCACTTTAATTCCCAACGCAGTATCCGCACAGACTTTACTGGTGCTTGCAAATCATAGTTGCGGTAGTACTTGACTCCGGCACGGAGCCTTAACCGAATGTCAAGTGCCTGGCTCTGAGACGCAGCTGCAGTGGCGACAAAACTTGCCACTAAGCTTGTGTCGTTGGCTGTGTCTGCTTGTTTGCGGTTGTTTTTCTATGTTTATGCATGTATTTGTTTGGCCCTTAAAAGCCCTTTTACTTTGCATAACTTTGACAAGAGTTAATGGCATAAAGTTTACTTTCAATTATCAACCACACCGAATTCTTGTCCTGCAGTCCTGCCTGGTTGTCTGCAGCATATTTCCTCACCGAATAAATATGTATGTAAATATTTTTGGTGCTTCTTGCAATTGTGTGTAATTAGAGTGCATGTTTTGGAAAATTCCAAACCTAATGCGGCAACTAGATGCAGAAAAAGTTTGAATTACGAGCTTGCAGAGCACACAGTTGTGCTGCCGAAAGTTGAGCGACAATATGCATGAACACTCCCTACAACCCACTCTCAGGGGTTTCTTTGGTTAGTGTTCGTATTAATTCGAAGGTGCATGTGGGCATAACTTTGATAAAAGAAGTGATGTAATGATTATATTAGGTAATTTGCGTGTGAGTACCGGAGAACTGCATGAGTCGACTCATTTTCAGTTTATAGCCTCATATTTCCATAATTAAGTGTGAGGATGAAGTATAAGCCAAATAGAAGAAAAGAGTATGGTTCATCCTCAAAGACTGCAGTATACAATGTGACGAGCAAAATTATTGACTAATTTTGTTCGCACAATAATTCCCCAAAGCAATAGTCACTGCGAGAATGGACCGCCAGCATCACTCGCGTGCGAAGAAGTTTCGGGTGCGTTAACCAATCAGCTTGCGCGGCCCCATCAACGCTTAATATTAATTCTTAGAATACCTTCGCACCAATAGAAACCACGGCGAAAGCGGGAGCGCATGAAATGCACAAAATAATAAACGTTGGTCAATAAATCACATGCAAATGGTACCAACAACTACGCAAGCGGAATGTCAACAGCAGCATTGGTAAAGCCAAGCCAGCCGCTTGCGTAAGACAAGGAAAAGGAATTGCATGTGAATTATACCAACACGAATGCGCCGACAGACTTGGCGAACTCAAGCCAGCCGTGTGCACTGATCGACAACAACAACAACACTGCAAGCAGGTTTCAATTAATCCGTCGTTAATTACAACAACACGACTCGGTAGAATTTACCGAGTGCGTTGGCTCGGGAAATAGAACGACAACAACACGAGGAACGAATGAAAAGAAAAGAGACAACGACATAACAATCGTTGTGCAGACAAGTTGCGCGGACATCACACAAAGAAGAAACGCACAAATAGTTTTCAAACGCTGGTGGATAATTGAATTAATATTAACCACCAGCAGAAGAAAATCATGCGTACAATAACAACAACAGGGCGTGCAACAACAACTACAGGGCGTGCAACAGCAACGACGGGCCGCTGCAACTACTACGCGCTTGACAACAGCCGGACTTTTCCAGGAAGACGCTGAGGGTCGCCTAAGGTCAAGAGGAAAACACCAACAATGCCTTGGCCTTAGCAGCAGGAAGCGGTAGTCGGAGCACCGGCCAGCGGGACTGGAACAACAACTAGAAGTTCAACAGGTGGCTATAAAAGCGCCTGCAACCGGGCATACGCTCTCTCTTTTTCCCTGCTAAGACATCGCGTAAGTAAGTACTGAAGAAACTTTGCCGCATAGACGCCACGAGACTAGGAAACATTACCAACGGACACACACACACACAAGCGCTGCATTTACTACGAGTGTTGGACTTTAATCCACTCTCATAATAAACCAGAGTTTGTTTGTCAGCGTTAGAAGCGGTGGAAGTGGTTTGTCAATCCACCACCGTTGAAACGAAAGACTATAGGCACAGACTGAGACATTAAGAAGAACTGAGTTTGCTACGAACGCTGGGTTTTTCAATCCGCCTTCATAGAAAACCAGGACTTGCTTCTCAGAGTCAAACCGGTGGAAGTGGTTTTTCAATCCACCACCGTCGAGACTGGAGACAGGACGGCACAGCACCAAGTTCAGGAGCGGCCTTCATAAAGCCCATCATTTCTATGTAATAACGTGTAAGCCTAGTGATAAGCGTAAATATTAAATAAAGAAAACTTAAAATACAACTACTGAGTAATTTCCTGTAACGACCCCTGGAACCGCTGAGTTTTACCCCAGCTATAAATTTGAGTCGTTACAACAAGTCCTTTAAAGTCTTATTCACTTACGTGGAACATACATGGGTAAACAAAGAGGGTGGTCTGAGGTAACATATGCACTACCAAGCCAACTGACAGTAGAATACTGAAGGAACTTAAGAGGTTCTTCCAAAATTATATCATATAACTTTCAGCTATAAAAGTGCTGAAGCTATGCAAATGCAATGAACACAGTTACGAGTCGAATATGGTACACTAACAGACCTCCAGACATTATTATTTAATACCTAATTAAATAAGGCGTCCCAAATACCAAATAATGGAGACACTGAAGTGCAAGAATGGAATGTTTAGTAGTCATCATACCCAGCGGGTCAAGGCAAAAAAGAGTGATGTAGTTGGACAATAATGAATTAGCAGACAACGAATCCCAGCAAATGTTTCTAAAAAGGATATTTTGATTATTTGCTACACTACAAAACCCAGTAAATTATGCCAGGACGCACAGTGGGCCTAAAACACGTCACATACGTGAAAAAATGGGTGAAGGATTATTAATGCTTTCAATGAATTTATATGGGAAAATTGTGGAGTTATGATACAGATTTGTCCTACGAAATCCATTGCCACAGAAGAGATAGACCATAGCATAGACAAATGTATAAGTGCACGAAATGTCATCATTGATATATGATGCTATCAGTGTCACATAAGAGAATGAGATAACCTCATGAATAACTGTTCCCTTTAACGTCCACAATTGCAAAGCGTCTGATATGTTTTTCATAAGTGAATATTTTTATTCTAACTTCTTAACTTAATCATGTTTAGATAGCAATGTCGAAGTGCTGCTTTCGTCATAACGCTTACAAACTGTTTTATCAAATATTGTGTGAGTAGTCAACAATTGCTAACAAAAGAAAGAGAGGTAGTTAGGAAGGTTTGGCAGCCGCATCACCAAGAAAACAGTGATTCCACTTAGACCACCAGTTGGGTCCGTTGTGAGCCACGGATGCGTGGCATGCCTAAGCTTCCCCCTCCAAATTGAAGCAACCAGAGCCTTTTCTAAAGCGAAGAAAGTTGTTAGCACCTGACTGGTATAGATTATCTATCCTTGTTATGAAGTGGGAACCTAGTAAACGTTCCCTATTTCTAGCAAACATGTATAGAAGAGATGCTGCATCGTTTCCAGTTCCTCCTCGTTCCTGCAGCTGCTTTCTGTCGCAGCGTGTATCTCTAACTCTCAGAAAATACTTTAATGGTGTTAAAACATTGGTTCAACCATTCTTCTTACATGATTTCCTATTAGACAATGTCCCGTGAGCGCTGCTATTAGAGTCCTAGTTTGTAGTATACTGAGTCTTATGCTATTCTTGCATAGACGCAAATTTTAACCTCGTTCATGTTTGCCTAGCGATTTCGCAGATAGTGGCACAGATGTACCTTTGATTTAGAATTTATCACTACCTCCCTTATGAGAAGCTTACAAGTTTCGAGAGGTATACCCATATGCCTACTAACATTTGACATACAAGTGCCGTCTCTTGCAAGTTGATCAGGTTTGCAGTGCAGAGAAGCAGAAGTCGAGCAGCTTCGAAAAGTTGGAAAGCTTCAATGACACTTTCCTTCAGAAGGACTTGTATATGAGTTCATAGTACTCAACAGGCTCCCACTTAAACCTCTTACCTATTTCCAAACTTCCAAATGCATATCTTAAATGACTCTTACTGACCCAAAAGAAGTCATGTGGAGAATTCACAAAATAAGTTTCAAAGGTTGATGAAATTCTGCCCGTTTTCTTTATACATTTTTCTTAGTCTCGATAACTCTCTCTATTTGTAAGAATATCTTTTTAACTACTCGTAAGTAATTTCAATGGAGCTACCATCAATAAAGAACACGTGTCAGTACTCCGCACCCCCCCCCCCCCCCAACCCGTTTCTTTGCTGAAATTTACGTTACTAGCTCAATATGAATATAGAGACGTCTTTCTACTGCAGGATAGCAGCAAATATTCCTTTTACATCACTTGCGGCTTAATATTAACACTAATTTGCATAATAACAACGCCAACACAACAGAAACAACAATTAATCCAGCGGCAGCAACTAACGCCACACAACAGTAACAATAACAGCAACATTTGCGAGTGTCTCACGGCGTTATTGGCTCAACTTCTGTCTAAACTCTGCTAATTGCATGCTAATTATCAACACCCGCGCCCCCATCCGCGCCACCACCCGACTCCACTCTCCCATTACGAAAATTGACTGACTCATTTGCTGGCGACAGGCGAAAGCCGAACTTAATTTTCCATTTGAAGCTGCTCACACACGCCTTAAGCCTGGAGCTGAAAATTCATCCGGCTACACAAATTGCAGCTTTGTTGTCGGCGCAGTATTAACGCCATTTTGTTATTAAAGGAATTTCAGTTTAATAACTGTGTGCGCCGGCACACGAGACGACGGCATGCTCGGCTCGTTTTGGCAAACGTTGCTAAAACTTTCAGCTGTCAATCACAACTACATGAATGACAAATTGCTTTTGGACGAACTGACATGTTGCCGCACCCTTGTGCCCGCCGGCGGAGGGTGTCGAGCATACTGCAACGCGCTACGACAACAACAAGAACAACATCAGTCACTGCAGCAGTGCAGGCGACAGCACAGCGACAGAATCCGAGAAAAATGGGAGCACATACAAGTGTGAGTCCGTGAGGAAGAGGGCGTGCACGCGGTGGTAGGTGGAGGCACGCGTACATGTGGCGGTGACGGCGCTGTTAGCGGAAGAAGAACATTTGTCTGTGTGTTTGCTAGATGCAGGCGCCTTGAGCTCATAAGCTCACGCGTTCTCCGGCACACTTCGCCACGTTTGACATTTACTCCGAGCACTTTCGTAGCCAGTTCGGGTGGCGGGGCATCGGAGTCGGCACCCTAACACACGCCTCCTTTTTGCTACTCCTGCTTATCTGCACATATATTTGACATTTGTGATTTCTTCATATTTTATTGTGCTGCTTTCGTATGCTGTCTATATGCGAGCATCTCACCAGCAGTTTGTCCTCTTATGGCTTTCTTCGTGGGTGCTCATCTTTCTCTTTCTCTACCGTCGCAGTTTTTGTTTGCCACCCAGCAAGGCGTAAACTCTATTTGGGCATAATGTGATAAATGATGATTATATGATCGTTTGCTTGACATACAAAAGTTATGCAAACAGCAACAACAACAAAAATCATGCATACAATGCTTCCAGCTCCGGCGCTGCCCCTCGTTGTAGACCTAAATTCCTGTGCCTTGCCTTGCCTATGGCGTTACGAGTATGATGACTATACATAAGCACTTAAGTGACAGACGACAGCGCTCACACAAACACACCCCTTCAAGCACAGCTTACCATGATGTCCCTCCTTCACTCTTTACTGCTGTGCCATTTCTTTGTTCATCATTTCGGCCTCCCAGGCAGACGGCAGCCTGCAAGTCGACTCGGTTTGGTTTGTGTACGCTGCTATTTGACTTTATGGCAAGTGTGGCGAGTACATGTGAGTATGTGTGAGTGTGTGTGTGGCTTTTTTGAGTGAATGTATGAACACTGTGCTGGGGCATGGCGACCACCTCCTGGCTGGTTGCTCTCCTGCTGTTCAAAATTTTAAATTGAAAATGAAAAATTACTCGTACAAGGATTTTCGTGCCAGATGACATAAACATTGCACGATGATTGTGATTAATGGAATTATAGTTTGGAGCACAGGATATTTAATAATATAAATAAAGTATTAAAACCAAATTAGTTTTTCCGCTTCGTCGAACAGCTGTTGTTGGACAATGGCCACTGTGGACAGGGGAAGCACCCTTATTTGCAAACGACAATAGTGCCATCATGGAGTAAGGTTCCCAAAGGAGTAAACGTAAGAGCTGCATACACGTTGTGTGAAAAACAGTTGCCAAATCAAATATACTTAAACAGAATCTATACAAATATTCGTTTAGACTCTATAATAAGGGGAAATGAGGAAGAGAATTGATAACAATTACCCAGAATCCTGAAGTAACGAAGTAATCACGCTGAGAGACAATGAAGCTATGAATTCTTGTATGAAAAGGAGAAACTAGAATTCAGGCTTAATTGAGGTAATAAAAGCGATAGATTGAATGCCTTTATCTGGAATCAGAGATAATCGTTCAATGTCTCCGGCAATAGAGAAGTTCGGCATTCTTAGGATCATCATAATTCTTTATACACCCAGCACACTCCCCGCAGCACTGGACTGTGGCGATATTAAAAATCTTATTGGTGAGTCTAAAAGGCCCATATTCGAGACAGACCAATATTTGTGTCATCATGCCCACAAGCCAAAGTTGCAAGTTGACTTCCTGTGTGTGTAAAGACGGCAGGATTGAACCAAACTCAGGGCAATATCTTAATATCAGCAGTTTTCCTTGGCTGGCATCAGAGTAATGTGCGTCCCCAACATCATTCCTTCATGGTGTTATCTGCACTAAAATAGAATTGCCTGCTTCTCCTTTTAAGGATAACAGATATAAATATACACAAAGTGAAAAGTATCTGCTTACTAGGTGAGTTCCAAACATACCCCTGTCTTCTGATCCCCAAACTCTTGCTGCAATTTAAAAAAAAAATACAAAGTTGCAACGCGTTCACCAATTCTATTAACCTTCACATATATTTTTCAATTAATTACTTCCTGCCAAGAAAGTTGAATAAAGGACACATTCTTAAAACTAAAATTAAATTCATTTGACAAATGTTCCTGATATACAGATGTCACACCAGCGAATCAGAACAAAACCAAAGTAAATATACTCATATATAAGAATGTCAACTGCTTCTTCTCTGCAGAGGCTCAACACTAGATTTAATACCGACACATTGACACAGCTGCAGCAGTCAAATTTAAGCAACTCGTGATTGATAACTGTGAGGCACGGTGGGGTGACTTCATATTATAGTGAGATAAAGAGCAAATGTTGACAGAGATATTTTAAGTAAAAGAGAGTTAGTAGCTTGGCAGTAATAATGCAATTTAAAGTGACATGAAACAGAAAATCAGTTCAATGGGGAGGTCCATGATTGTCGACTACTGGAAAGCAGTGTCTGTTAGTTGGCTGATAATTTTAGATATTATTATTATTAGAATTTTACCTTACAGCATAATCATCTCTGCAACAGGTTTGGAGGAATGAGTATTATCAACAAAGACCTACGACTCGAACAGAAAGGGTTTAGAAAGAAGTATTCATACCAAGGGAAGGATTCGAACCCACGACCCTTAGAGTGTGAGCCTAGCATGCTTATCGCTAGACCCCGGAGGCCTTTTGTTCGTTATCATAAATGTAAACAAAGTTTTTATGATAATAATAATAATAAACTCTCGGTTAAAGCACAAAAAATCGTGCTTTGACTTCACCTTGTGGATTCGAAGGAGATTTTGCTTGAAGCTACAGCACTAAAAAGTAGCCTCCTTTCAGCCAGTCGCGAGACATTTATCAATTTATTACTCCAGTCAACTAATATTATAGCCAACTATAAATATTTTACAGTTCATTCATTAAAATCCATTCAATTGCTGTACTGGATTACCAAAAATAGTATTTAAAGTACTCTTGGCCTCCTTTCACATTTGCTCCTCCATTTGCTCATAAGCGCAAAAAGCGTTGCATACTTTCAGGGTCACTAATTCATATGTGCCTTTTCAGGTAATTGGATTCGCTTTATCAAACAAAAAACAATCGCTCAAATGTGTTAGGTTAGGTAGGTTAGGTAGGAGTGGCCGCCTAGTTTGCCAAAAACACACTTGAGCACACATAATGGCCCATTGTGATACCACGGTGCACAGCACTGACTAAAAAGTTCCCTTACTTGGGATGGTGATAGTCAGCGCAAGGACAGCGCCCTCAAATGTTTTCATATTTAATATATTCTCAATTATATTGGAATCCAAGTCTCCACTCTATGCCCCCGTTATTTCCATCCTAATAAATGTACTATATATAAGCAAGGAAAAGTACTATAGTACCAGTGGTTCATGTGTGTGTTTAGACTCATGAACCACTGTCCTTGCTGCACACATAGCATTTCATACACCATATGAGGCACACATATTTGAATTGAAATGTCTGCGGCTGCATGGCAGCCCTCTAACAACTGAAGAGCCACGCATCACTATGCAAACCCCTTCTTGCATTGTGTATTCCAAATAGTACATAATCCAATACTGTGCCAAAGTGTGCTGTGAAGCTCCATTAGCGAATGGTATTTAAATGTGCCTGAAATGTTTGCACTCTTAAAGGTATTAAAATAACAGAGTTCCCCTTCGTGAGGACCCAATGGCTGGAGTACCACTAGATAGTCAGCGCATTGGCTCTTTTACTGAATGCGTGGGAGTGTTGCTGTCTCTGGAACTTGTGTTACTTTAGCTGGCCATGTTTACCTTTCACCGAGTACATGTACTTCCTTGCGAATGCTTACACAGAACTCTTCCAAGGATTATGTTGAAGTAATAAATTTTAAAAAAGTTGACAAATTTATAACTTTCTCCAAGGCTTACGCGTAGGTCCTGCATTGCACCTCTAAGGCGTCATATTGTAAATCTGTGTTTGTGTGCGTGTAGCGGATTTGGGTGGCTTGTTTTCTCAACATCCAGCCTGACGCTCCGTTTCCAGGTTGATTTATGGCCACTGACAGTACGGTGCAAATGTGCGGCTTATCGCTGTAATGGCTTTGCTGCTGCTCCTTGCTGCCTAGGATGTGCCTAGCTGCGCGCCTGTAGCATGAAACTCACCCAAACTACTCGACTCGACTCGACTCGGGTTGCTGTTTTACCTCTGCTGCACCATATAATTCGCACCACCTCCGCTCACACTCGATCGCAATGAAGTGCGTTTCATCCTTGGCACATTTTATATAACACTCAGGCGGGTCTCTACATACGCGTTTATTGCACTTCAGGCTTCCTGGCAGTGCTGTGCCAGTCACTACATTGTTTGCTTGCAGTGATTTTAATGTGTAACTTATTTCCAAGTGTGTAAATTAGTTGTACGCCGGTCTTTTACCGCTTGCCCCAGATTCGTGGCTGTATCAAGTTTCCATTTACTCCGCATTCATTTTTCATTTCCGCAAATTTATGGCTTTCAGGGCAAATTACTCTGAACCTGTCGATTCTTATGATAAGCATGTATTGACCTAAAACCTTTGATTCGATTGAGGTACACTGAAGTAAAATGCTGAAGGACCAAAGTGCTGCACGCTCACTCCACACTTGAACAAATTTATGCCGTTCGGAAGTCTCTGATGACTTCAGCCACAAACACCTTTTCTGTGCATTTTCATATCAAGAGGAGACTAACCTTTAAGAAAAAGGATATTGAACAATAGTAGGCAGGAAGGGGTATATTTCTGAGGAATCCTTATGGTTCTGCAGCAGCTTGTATTCCATCACTTTTGGTCATCACTCACATTTTGTTCTAGGCTTTAACCCAGTTATTGTTTCTTAGTTACAAGAGAAACGAAAGTGGCATCAACCTCATATTATGCTCCACAATATTTTCCTCATTTCTCTGAAAGTATTTTATGTATTAAACTTTAAAGCCCCATTGAGTCCTTGATATATTGGATGTTATACAAATGAGGCATTAAAATTTCAGTGCTATAAATTAAACAGCGATAAAATTCAATGACACGCCAGTTCAATTCAATAATTTATAATCAGAACTTATTGAATTTTAGTGGCCATTTGAACCCATTTCTAAATCCAATCTTGGTCCAAGCGCGCACTCTGAATGCCATGCAAACTAGTTTATCCATAATCCAAAAATTGCGTAGAATCCAAAAATTTTAATCAAAATTTAATAGCAGTCATTTGCGTGTGTGCGACACGCGCTCTGGAAATGAACGGCCGAGGGGAAGTGTGCCAAACGCAATTATTGCTGATTATAATGCAGCATACTTCGCAAGTTCAACGCTGGTATTGCGTCATAATGAATAGGCATGAATGTGGCATTAACCGCAAACAGAGACATTCACTCACCGCCGACTCGCTCACAGTCGCTCACTCTGCGAGGACATTATCAAGTGTAATTAATCATATTATAAACACCATTAAAACTTGCACGGCGGTGTTGACAGCGTTGTTTGACGTGAGGGAATATGTCAGTTGTGTCGTAGTGTCGCCGACTACTCCATCAAATACAATTTACTTGCATGTAAGCGCGTGCCACTTGGACATATTGGCAGCAGAGGATTTGGGAGTACATAGCGATAAGTAGCAACAGGAAATAAGTAATGACTTGCGTGCATTAACTTCCTATTTTCGGCATGCGGAACTAACTTCGCGAAGGGGATTTTCATCTGTCAGCATTTTCTTCCGTTGTCATTTGTAATGTTCTATCTATGTTCCAGAAATTGTATACTATCTATGTTTCAGAAATTGTGATTGTTAGTTGGAGATTTGATCCTGTAATCCTTCACAGTAATAATGACAATTTCTTTGGTAAGTATCTTTGCTTTTTTCGCACTCAATAATGCCTATGATATTCATATGATGGCCCCATGGATTGCGTCCCGGGATTAGCCCAACCAATGTTCGAACATCTTTGGTTCGTAATATTAGAAGGATATCTGCAACTCTCTTTGGGCTGTCTAGGAAGCTCTTAGTTGTTTTCCAGGCAACTGAACTGCTCCAACGGTCCTTATGGATATGAATATTGATACGAAATTTGCCCTCTTGACAATTTATTCTGTTACGAAATTGCCCTCCTGACAATTTACTGTAACTTTCTGTACTCGGATTCGTACCACTGGATAGTCTAGTAATCAAACAATCGCTGGTTAATATAAAATAACTAAGTTTATTTAATTATTGCTATTTACACATTTAATATTAGGCTTAAAGTTTACTTTGTTACAATTTGCACTTTATTTAATAATTAATTTCAACACTTTACAAAATCACAATCCTGCTGCTTCGATTAAAATGCACGATGTACACACTGGTACGATCTCTGCTCAACTGAGTTCGACTTTGCATAGTGTGGTGGCTTTTATAGCTTTTGAATGGTTGAAGTAGAACATTCTACGCTATTTAAGAAGTTTCTGGATCATTCTGGAATCTTTAATTCACCTCGAAGGAAGTTTTTATCCGCATGGATTGTGTCTTGGCTTAAATGCATAGGGTGGTGCACACAACCTCAAACTCCAAATGGGATCCTAAAAGTATGTAATCACGTTTCATTCTTATTCACGTGGCTCTTAATCCAATTAACAGCCTCCGCTAACCACTTGATTGACCGGTTTTTGGCTATGGTTTCAAGGGAGTACCACAGTTTGCCAATTCATCAGGTTATTCATTCCCCCATAACACCTCAGTATGTCAGAATCCAAATAAGTTTAAGTAAATTCCAACTTGCGATGGAGCTAAGTCTTGACTCACATTCTTGGACAATCTTTGAAGTGGTTAATCCATAGGGCCTTCAGTGCACCTGAGCCTGGAACTGAAGAATCATACTAGTTTGTACATGACATTTGCGCAGTGGATCAAAACCTCTTGAGCTATGTAGATAATTTTAAAGTAGACAAACAGATCTGCTTGGATCACATGCCGATTATTTTATATATGACTTTTATAATGACGTCAGAGAAAACAAAAATTGCTTAACTAGTAAATTAAAATGGAAAGATTCAGAGACAGATGCATTTTACGCTAATATAAAAAGTAGTCTTGGTTGTGCAAAACAAAATCATAAAGGATGGAGTTTAGACGATCTAGTGCAATTAATGATCAAATCGTTTCCACAGAAAAAAACGAGCAATCTAAATAAAAAAGAAGATTGGCTTAACTATAAATGCGAAAAGGCGCGAAAAATCTCTTTTGATTGTCTTCGTATATTAGCGCTACCCTTGATCCGAATGATAAAAATAAGTATACAGAAGCAAACAAGGAGTTCAGAAGAGTATGTCGAGAAAGTAAGAAAGCTTATTACATAGATCTCGAAAGAAAAATTAATAACGTAAAAGACTCGAAACAGTGGTGGACCTTGGCTTCCAAAATAAGAGGGCAGCAAAGAAATCTCGGATCAAGTATTAGCGTTTCTGCCTTTAAGAACTATTTTGAGATGTTGTTAAACCCTGCTAGAGACGTGCTCTATGCTCCAAATAAAATTGATATATACGAATTGAGAGAGATTGAAAGAGATTGAAAAAATGTTAAAAAATACTAAGCCAAATAAAGCCCCAGGAATAGCCCCAGGAATAGATGGTGTATCATACGAATTTTTTAAAAGTAGCCCGCGGGAGCTGCTAGACGAGTTACCCGTAGAGTTTACGCGCCTATACAATATGGGTGAAACAGGAAGTTATTTTCAGACCAGCATAATCTGTCCGATATTTAAAAAGGGGAATAGGGAATTTGTATCAAATTATCGAGGAATTAGCTTCATGAACTGTGTGGCGAAAATAATGATGGGCGTCTTGAATGAAAGAATTGTTAGATGGGTGTCGGAGAATGAGATTCTGAACGAGTTTCAAGCCGGGTTTAGGCAAAAGTATTCTACAGCCGGCAATGTGTATAACATTGCGTCAATAGTAAATTTGAAATTTAGTGGGAAAAAGAAGGTGTATGCTTTCTTCGTGGACTTTAGAGCAGCCTTCGATAAGGTACCGAGAAATCTGCTTTTCTACAAGCTGCATAAAATTGGTTTATCTACTAAATGTGTCAATTTTTTGAAGAAAGTGTACATGGATACAAAATGCGTGGTGAAGGAGAATGATGAAGTGTCGGAGGAGTTTTATACCCCATCAGGAGTAAGACAAGGGTGTTTAATGTCGCCGCTTTTATTCGCATTGTATTTAAATGACATAAATGAAGAGATAGGAGGTGGTCTATATATCGTTGACATGAATATTAGAGTGCTGTTATATGCGGATGACATAGTGATAATGGCAGATGAAGTTGACGTGCTACAAAGTATGATACACAAGTTAGAGATTTACTGCAATAAGTGGAATATGGAGGTGAATTTGGATAAATCAGCGATAATGGTCTTTAGACAGGGCGGATAATTGTCGTGTAGGGAAAAATGGCAATTCAAAGATTTAAATATAGCAATTACAAATGAGTGTTGTTATCTAGCTGTAGTACTGACCCCTAAAATGAACTTTCAAAAACATCTTATTAAACGTAACATATCAGCAAAAACTAGTATAAATTCAGCTTGGTCAAGCTTCTTTTCTAAAAAAGATATAAATCTCAGCTCGAAATGGCAAATGTTTCAAGCTGTATGCCGTGCCACTCAAAGGTCTGCCGCTCCAGTATGGGGTCACACTCTTTTTGAAGACGTTGATAAGCTACAACTTTACTTTGTTAAAAAAATATTAAGACTACCGGAATGTTCGCCTACTTATGCCATAATGTTGTAAACGAATATGGAAAATGGACACATTTATACTGTAGCGTTACACCTAAATTATATACCAAGAACAATATTTGAGTACAGCAACAAAAGACTTCCACACAATCTGCGAAAAAGCATATTCTGGGCTGAGTCACTAAATAAAATAGGAATAGATTTCAATTTAAGATGGGATGATTGAGATCTAAACCCAAATATTTGGAAAATGAAAAGAGATACGCTTATAATGATGGGAAATAACAAAATTCGAGATAGTATTTGGGAACGGTCCCAAAAAAGTGAGGGGAGAATATATAAACATTTAGATCTCAAAATAGGTCAAACTTATTTCAGTGATAAAGCTGGTAGGTATAAAATCTCGGTAATATTTAAAGCAAGACGCAATCTTTTGAAATTAAATGGTATATACGAGGGCAGTTCGAAATGTTCTTAGCCTAACAATGAAAAACAAGAGCTAGATTTTTAAAATTATTTTATTTTTCAACATAATCTCCTGAAACTTCAATACACTTAGTCCAACGTTTTTCTAACAATTCTACCCCTTGATTAAAATAATTTTCCGGAAGCTCCTCAAAATAATCGTTTACAGCTGCCATTGCATCTTCATTGTAGGTAAAACGTTTGCCAGCAAGGAATTTTTTTAGATTTGGGAACAGGTAGAAGTCAGAGGGAGCTAAATCAGGAGAATAAGGTGGGTGGTCAAGCAATTCGTACTTCAATTCGTTCAATTTTGCCATTGTTAAAACACTCTTGTGGCATGGTGCGTTGTCCTGATGAAAAATAATTTTTTTTTTCGTTGTAAACCAGGTCGTTTTTCTCGAATTTTCAAATTCAATTGATCCAAAAGGTTACAATAATATTCAGAATTTATTGTTTTACCTTTTTGAAGATAGTCGATTAAAAAAATTTCTTTGAAATCCCAGAAAACCGTTGCCATGACCTTACCAGCCGATTGAACTGTTTTTGCCTTCTTTGGTGCACTATCAACAGCTTCAGTCCATTGTTTGGATTGTTCTTTTGTTTCTGGTGTGAAGTGATGGATCCATGTTTCATCAACAGTTATGAAACGACGCTTAAAATCCATTTTATTTCGCTTAAAACGATCCAAACAAGCTTGAGAAATTTTCATTCGAATACGCTTTTGGTCAACTGTTAACAAATGCGGCACCCATCTTGCAAAAAGCTTTTTCATATGTAATTCTTGTTGCAAAATAAAATGTACTCGATCATTTGAGATGCCTATGGCATTACCTATTTCACGCACTTTCACTCGTCGATCGTCTAATACCATATCATGAACTTTAGCTATGATTTCTGGAGTTGTTGCAGTTTTTGGACGTCCACTTCGGGGTTCATCTTGAATGCTTGTACGACCACGTTTACCCCCTAGGAGTCATTTTGAATCTCTTCATTGTCCCTTGTCAGGAAGCTGATTTTGCACTTTCTTCCTAAAGTTCCTCTGGGTATAAGTTTCTCCTTCGGTGCCAAAAACAACGGGTATTTTTTCTGATATCCTCTTGAACATCTCTCTATGCCCAAAGTTCTTATTGTCGTGCCTATATACATATGAAAAGAATCGACATATCGTCTCTATCGCCTCCTTTTGAACCATAAGATCCACTGGGGGCTAGTTCAACAAAACATTCAGAGGGTCATCAGATGTAGAGCTCATAATACCCGTAATGCTCATGCATACACTTCTCCGCAGCCTGTTTAACCCCAAACACGTGGACTTAACCACAGTTCTGAGCACCAGACTATAGCCGCATACAAGATTATTGTCCTCATCAGAGCTGTAGGCAGTCAAAATACACCAGCTAGTCTCTGAAGTCAAGGTTTATTAAATGCTCTTCGGTGCTGCTCAGATACCTTTTGTCCTCGTACAACCTTCCGTTCAACATGTCTTTCAAGTTAGTTTCCTATCAACATCGACGTCTCGATATATCACATCCTTGTAAAGACTGATATTTATAATTCTTAGTACTGGTAGGTTAAACCCTTCCAGTTTAGTTTTTCGCATAAACAGTATCACTGTTTAGTACAATGGACATCAATGTCTGAGTACTTGGAGACGTCCTTCTTCGGCGGTCCTCCAGCCTACCCCATCAAACAGTCCAGCCTACCACATCAAACTCGGATTAAGATATATAATTGTTAGAATTAGAGCAACATCATGCCCTCCTCTTGGGTGTTCAATGAAGGATTATTTGCGCAATCAACAAGTTACAACCGTGAAAGCAAAAGAAGGGAGCTAACAGAAACACCACGATTCTCACAGTAAATACACAAACAAAATAGTCGTAGCAAAATCCTTTTTATAATTATATATTTGCTAGACTCCAATAACGAATTATCCAGTTGTACTTAATTATGGTGTAAGATATAAAACCAATAAGAATAATAATCAAAAAGTTACCCTCTGTTGTTGACAGTTCGGTGACGATTTAATGTGAAATTGTGGGAGAAGAGAACACACATCCAGGTAAGTGGTGGAAACTATTGTGTATTGCATCTTAATTAGTATGAACTGAATGTATTTTGTAGTTGTTGTAAACATAATAAATAGATCTCAAGGGGTCTAATGCGTTAAAGTAGGAATATCCTTGATCTATGTGAGAATCCTTAAGAAATCATTCTTCAAGCCCAAGTTGGGGTACAT
Organism: Clusia tigrina; assembly: GCA_920105625.2. NCBI lineage: Eukaryota > Metazoa > Arthropoda > Insecta > Diptera > Clusiidae > Clusia > Clusia tigrina. The sequence goes on along the minus strand of OV050031.1, from coordinate 23,894,171 downwards.
CTGCCTTCTATTTAGATTTGGGTTAATGGGTCTTGTAAAGATTGTGGGTTAATTTAGAATATCTCAGAAGTATCTCTACTTCACTTTCACTATAATACTCAATATTCATCTCTGGCATACCATCTCAGTCTCATCGGTTCTATTATTCATTTATCTGCACTCACTGGTGCTGAATGAAATAATTTGAATTCTCTTGTATATGTTCCTATCTATGATGATCCAGATGAGCACAGAGGACCTCAGAGCTCTTATGTGACTCAATCCTTCTGGCTATTGTACTCCACTCAGTGAGACAATAATATAAATGATACGATAAGAAGGTTAAAATAATCTGTTTCTAACTGTTTTTTATGTCATTTGGTTTTATACCCAATTCCTGCCACCCAATTCCTTATTTTGGATACTCTCACACCTGTCATCTTCATAAAGTGCTTCTGAAATCCAAGTATCAAGTTTGTAGAATTCGAGTTTACTTTTTGCTCATACTTTCAAATTACTGTAACAAGCAATAGAAATATTCCACCGCTTCTTCTCCTATATTTGCAGTTCAACTTCTTCAAAACTCGTGCGAATGAACAAATCGAATATGTCCGCATTTGCAAAATTGAAGCATTCATCAAAGTAAACAATTTAATTGCATTGTACGCACACAGCGGGCAGTCTCAATATTTTCACTACTTAACAGGAACGAGAAGAAAACTTGTGCGAAAAGTGTGTGGGTTTGCATTTGAGTGGTCCGAAGACCAGCAGCGACCACACAATGGAAAACGTGGGAAGTCTTATCGAGGAAGCACGAGTAACTGCGCTGCGCTAAGTACAACATTTCCACTTCCTCTCGGTGCATGCTGTTCGATGCCAGTTTCACTATTCCGTGTGCTCTCTTTCGTATTGATTTTAAAAGTTTGAGAATTTCAAGCAAATAACTAAAGTTTATAAAACACTGTTATGTCTTCTACTTCTGTTTTGTCACACTTGAAGCGCAGCGAGCGTGACATGCTTCTTTGATACTGTGCTCTTTATTTGATTAATTCGTGTTCCCGGCCCAGAGCCAACAAGAAGCGAAGAAAGTGTTTGTCAGTATCGAACAAATCAAAATGCTTCAACAAGGACTTTCATACCACCAATCTGCCTTATTTCTTATAGTTTCGGTATGTATTCTACTTTATAGCTTCTCAGTAGTTCTATTGTCTATGTATATTGTTGTATGTTTTCCCCAGTGGTCTCAACAACAGCTTTCAGATATCATTTTGTCATTCTGCATCATTATTTTCAGTGTAACTTATATTCCGGTGAAACAGTCGAAATCTACACCGACGGTTCCAAGCTTGGAGGTAGAGTCGGCAACGGTATCTATTCCGACAAGCTGGACTTAAACATCTCCCTACGTCTCCCAGACCATTGAAGCGTTTTTCAAGCTGAGGTCATGGCCATTTATCACACAGCCAAATGGATGCTGAGTAGTGATATCGGCGCAGTCGACATATCTATCTTCTCAGACAGCCAGGCCGCCATTAAATATCTTTTTGCCTACACGGCCACATCAAGACTAGTTCATGAATGTCGAACATCTTTAAATGAGCTCGCAAGTTACTCTCGGGTGCACCTAGTCTGGGTTCCCGGACACAGCGAAATCCCGGGAAACTGCGAGGCGGACGAGCTTGCCAAGGTAGGCACGCTAATGCACGACATTCACCCCTCTGTAAACATCGGCATTCCACTGGCAACGGCCAAGCTCGAAATCAAACGGAAATATCTGGCTGACACCTACAAATCCTGGGCTAACGAGGAATCCTGCCACACGGCTAGACTAACTTGGGCAAGAATGGACAAAAACAGAACCAATCAACTTCTTCGACTTGATCGCGTATCACTGTCGACAACGGTGTCGGTTTTGACCGGCTACTGCATAATGGGACAGCACGCAGAAAGACTGGGCCTACCCTCAAATGATTTTTGCCGAGGCTGTGGCTCCGAGGAGGAGGACAAGACGGTTTTCTACCTCTTATGCCACTGCCCATCCTTGAACAGAAGAAGAATTCGCACCTTTGGTGCCCCATTTGTTACAAGCCTGACAGAGCTGTCATCCATTAATATTAGGGACATAGCCAGTTTCATCAAAGATGGGGGAGTCGTGCCTTTCCTGGAGCTGTCCTTGCGCTGAATATCACTATCCCAAGTAAGGGAACTTTTTTGTCAGTGCTTGAACGGCGCCACACCGTGGTATCACAATGGGCCATTATGTGTGCTTTTGGCAAACTGGGCGGCCACTCCTACCTACCTACCTATATTCCTATATTAATACTGTATCCGTAAGCTTCTTAATACTCATATTTGCAACATATATAAATCAAAAAGATCCTAAGGACGCAGTCCAATTATACCTATAACGTTATTAATATTGATATACTCGTATACAATCCTAAGTACGAGTACATCCTTTAGACTATCTTATGCCTTTCGAGACACAACAATCTATACTATCGGAACTGCTTTTGGCTCGTCCTGGAGAATTCAGTTTAGACTAAATTACATTCCTATGCAAATACAGAATGATTGGCATAGCTTTTGTGAGGAGCAAATTTTAGGCGTAAATTTGCCCCTACATATTTAGTTTTGCCATAACGCCCCAAACGTGTATATTTAAAATAGGGGCCAAGTGCTTAAACAACCAACCCTAAAATATACACGTTAATAGTCCTAAGACTTTGGCACCTCCCACTTTCATTGCTAAAACCACACACACAACCGCCATCATATTTAGTGCAGCAGCCATCATGCAAGTGAGTCTAAGACTCCTCCCACCATAGTAATGCTACCAACAACAAGTGTTATACTCTGCATTGGGAGGACAGAAGACACAGCCACAATTAAGTCAGACAGTGGAACCCTGTGATAAGCGACGAAAAACATGCAACGAAGTCAACAACGCAAGATAACACAGGAGAAAATCACACAAACAATTGTGCAACCGGCTGACCACAGCTAAAATAATATAAAATTACAACAACAGTGCCTAAAGTAATGCTAGAATTTTACAAGAGATCGCGACAGAAGTTGCCGACTGCGTTAGTTCGGAAAATAACCCACTAACAACACCCAAAAACGAAGGCCAAACACAAAGTGGAACACGACAGACCGATCGCTAAACACACCAACAGACCGGACAAAGCATAAAGAGGAGAAGCAAAAAATTAAATATCCAATATTTAATATTTTAAATATTTTATGCCAGCGATATAAAATATCAACAAAGTGCTGAAGGTGGCCGAAGGAGAAATAGCAACAACAACAAACAACACAAGGAACAACAACAAGGTAAATCATCACAACAACAACACAATATTGAAGGTGGCCCAAGGGCAAAAAGCTTACAAGAACAACAGCGAGAAAGCAACAACAATGTGCTGAAGGTGGCCCAAGGTCACATTCAAACGAGAAGAACAATGCGGGAAACCGTAGCAACACGCCACAACAAACTACAGTTCCCGCACAACAACAACGATTGGATGATCTACGCTAAACCTGGAGCATAAAAGCAGGAGCAACTGGCAACCCAGTCTCTTTCTTTCTTTCGGCATCAGGTAGACGAGACGCTCTTTCTTTATTTCGGCATCAGGCAGACCGGACGCATCGTACTAAACAAAGTTATACACATTGACAAACGCAACAGAAGCTAGGGGAATCTAGAGGAGATTATGGTTTTTAATCGATTCTCTGCTAGAAACCCACATTGACAAACGCAACAGAAGCTAGGGGAATCTAGAGGAGATTATGGTTTTTAATCGATTCTCTGCTAGAAACCCACATTGACAAACGCAACAGAAGCTAGGGGGACATATAGTTCAACTGTGTCCGTATTTAAGATTAGTAAAATAATTGTATCAAGTAGTTAAGCCTTTTTTTAAAATTAATAAATAAATAAAATAATTAAATCAACGTAAACAAGCTTTGAATACTTAAGAGATTTTCTGTAAACGACTCCTGGCAATCCGGCGAGCTTACCCCGGCGAAAACGAGTCGTTACAGTGGCGCCCGAGCAGGGACTCTGAGTTAAAGAAAACTAAATCAGCCCGTCAGACTTTGAAAAAGAAAAAGACTAAATCGCAAGGAAGCTCAGCTCGTGAGAGAATTTACCAGGGCAAAGAGAAAGCTACGTCTACGCAGTCACGCATAATACAGCCGAATAAGCGCCGGCTTATAATACACACACAGATTGTCTTCATCGTCACCTAAGACTTTCACAGGATGGTGAAAACAAGCTGGGTGTACTTGTTACGCAAGGATGAGCTGGTGATCTTTGCTGATGAATTCGGTGTAGAGGCTACAGGTACCGTGGATGAAGTCCGTAAACGTCTTTCCGACTTCTTCACTGAAACAGAGCTGACTCAGGATCAGAAATACCAATTGCAGAAGCTACAATCCAAGTACGTTAAGAGCACATCCCCAAGGCCGGCTGTGTCCATAGTTACCCGCGAAACGCTGGAAGTGGACAGGCCAGAGGCATACACAGGTGCAACACTAACGGCAGAGAACTCAGGGGTACGGAGAACACTACATCATCGCTCCGTGTCACCTGCAACAATGAATCAACAGCACAACGGGATTGTACAGTACGCCGTTGTGATTGACCAGGTGAGGAAGTGGTCCCTTAACTTTGACGGAGGGCGTGACCCGCTAGCGTTTATAGAGCGAGTCGAGGAATTAGCAGATGTGTACGAAATAAACAAAGATTTCCTTCCGCGTACTATGCCTGAACTCTTGAGAGAACGAGCACTCATGTGGTTCAGAAACAACAATCGAGCGTGGCGGGATTGGCGTACATATAGGAGAGACTTTCTAAAATTCTTCTTGCCAGCACGATACATGGAGAAACTCGAAGACCAGATCCGCCAGCGTCACCAGAGACCCAGAGAAGGGTTCAAGCAGTTTGTAGTTGAATTGCAGAATCTAATGCGGCACTTGGACTATTCCGAAGAACAGAAACTGGAGCGTATTTTCCAGAACAGCCTGCCAGAATACCAGCTATATGTGCGCCGCAGAGATTTCACATCGCTAGCAGAGCTGATAGAAATGGCTGCAGACTTGGAGAGCATACGGAGAGAAGGCGAACAACTACCAGCGCCACCCATACAACGGCGAAGAGAGCAAGGTCCACCACGAGAGGTGAGAAACTGTCAGGTGACGGTAGAGAGCAGAGAGACACCCATAGAACCAAGAACAGCCTGCTGGCGCTGTGGCCAAAATGGTCATATAGCACGCATATGTCGCAACGCACAGATCCTGTTCTGTTGGGAGTGTGGTCAAAGGGAGGTGAGGACTATAGAGTGCTGCAAACTAAGAGCACCAACCGATCGAGAGCTACCGACGACAGAAACACAGCATGCCACAAAGGAGAGACAGCAGACTTCCCCATTGGAAAACTTATTGCACTGTGACGGACAACGAATCTGCGCCACCGTTTCGATTGGCACAGAAACTGTCACAGCAACACTGGACACAGGGGCAACTCACAGTTTTGTGAGCAGAGAGCTAGCACGAAAGCTACGCTCTTCCACCAGCAAATTTGGAAAATCCAATACCAGAGCACGTATGGCAGACGGAAGTGCTAGGAGAGTCAGTGGGACATTGACGGCAACTGTAAGGCTTGGAGAGCAGACATGCGAGCAAGAGCTACTTATCATGCCTGATTCCATTAATGAGCTACTCCTTGGACTAGACTTCATGGCAAGCCTAGGAATGACAGTGAAGTGTGGTGAACAGGAGATCACATTGGGACCTCAAAACAATTGCGTGCAACCCCGAGATATTGCAATGTGCACGACAATTCGTGTTGAGAATGCCACACAAATCCATTCAACGACTTCCAAGAGGCACGCCAGCGACAAAAATGCTCAGATAAAGAGACACAACAGAGAATACACAGAGAACCAACGAATTCGCAAACACACAACACCAAGAACAAAGATGACTCACACGAACGAATTCACCTGCCACGGACTATGCCCAGCGAAATCCCACAGCGAATCCCACAAAAGCATATATAGAAGGACCACACATGAATCAGCATATGGGCCTCGGAAAAAGGACGCAGGCGCAACCAAACGCGAGGAGCTGGCACAACTAAGTCAAAATACAATCAGAGCAATCAGGGTATTTCCTAATCACTTCGCAAAGTCAGAACCAGTGCGAAACAACCAAAACATACCACGTAGACAACGTGACAGATCAAGGGACAACCACCGTGCAATCAAGTGCACCAAACACAGCAGAAGCGATGACAAAAGGAATAAACGTGACTTCAATAGCCACCAACCCAACAGTATTAAACAACAGAGGCAGTCAACAGAGAAACATACGACAAACACAGGCACCTTATTCACATTCCAAAACATAGAAGAGCTACAAGGACCAAAAGGAGGTGATCTGCCTCAGAACTTGGTAGCTGAAGTTTTGCAAATAGCCAAAGGGGCTCAGCAAAAACGGACACGAGGGCGAATACGATTTAGGCGAGACGCATACAGAGTGACCCTCAACCGTGACGCTGTCATCATTTTTCATCGTCGGTAAAGTAGGGAGGACATGTGAGGAGCAAATTTTAGGCGTAAATTTGCCCCTACATATTTAGTTTTGCCATAACGCCCCAAACGTGTATATTTAAAATAGGGGCCAAGTGCTTAAACAACCAACCCTAAAATATACACGTTAATAGTCCTAAGACTTTGGCACCTCCCACTTTCATTGCTAAAACCACACACACAACCGCCATCATATTTAGTGCAGCAGCCATCATGCAAGTGAGTCTAAGACTCCTCCCACCATAGTAATGCTACCAACAACAAGTGTTATACTCTGCATTGGGAGGACAGAAGACACAGCCACAATTAAGTCAGACAGTGGAACCCTGTGATAAGCGACGAAAAACATGCAACGAAGTCAACAACGCAAGATAACACAGGAGAAAATCACACAAACAATTGTGCAACCGGCTGACCACAGCTAAAATAATATAAAATTACAACAACAGTGCCTAAAGTAATGCTAGAATTTTACAAGAGATCGCGACAGAAGTTGCCGACTGCGTTAGTTCGGAAAATAACCCACTAACAACACCCAAAAACGAAGGCCAAACACAAAGTGGAACACGACAGACCGATCGCTAAGCACACCAACAGACCGGACAAAGCATAAAGAGGAGAAGCAAAAAATTAAATATCCAATATTTAATATTTTAAATATTTTATGCCAGCGATATAAAATATCAACAAAGTGCTGAAGGTGGCCGAAGGAGAAATAGCAACAACAACAAACAACACAAGGAACAACAACAAGGTAAATCATCACAACAACAACACAATATTGAAGGTGGCCCAAGGGCAAAAAGCTTACAAGAACAACAGCGAGAAAGCAACAACAATGTGCTGAAGGTGGCCCAAGGTCACATTCAAACGAGAAGAACAATGCGGGAAACCGTAGCAACACGCCACAACAAACTACAGTTCCCGCACAACAACAACGATTGGATGATCTACGCTAAACCTGGAGCATAAAAGCAGGAGCAACTGGCAACCCAGTCTCTTTCTTTCTTTCGGCATCAGGTAGACGAGACGCTCTTTCTTTATTTCGGCATCAGGCAGACCGGACGCATCGTACTAAACAAAGTTATACACATTGACAGTCGCAACAGAAGCTAGGGGAATCTAGAGGAGATTATGGTTTTTAATCGATTCTCTGCTAGAAACCCACATTGACAAACGCAACAGAAGCTAGGGGAATCTAGAGGAGATTATGGTTTTTAATCGATTCTCTGCTAGAAACCCACATTGACAAACGCAACAGAAGCTAGGGGAATCTAGAGGAGATTATGGTTTTTAATCGATTCTCTGCTAGAAACCCACATTGACAAACGCAACAGAAGCTAGGGGAATCTAGAGGAGATTATGGTTTTTAATCGATTCTCTGCTAGAAACCCACATTGACAAACGCAACAGAAGCTAGGGGGACATATAGTTCAACTGTGTCCGTATTTAAGATTAGTAAAATAATTGTATCAAGTAGTTAAGCCTTTTTTTAAAATTAATAAATAAATAAAATAATTAAATCAACGTAAACAAGCTTTGAATACTTAAGAGATTTTCTGTAAACGACTCCTGGCAATCCGGCGAGCTTACCCCGGCGAAAACGAGTCGTTACACTTTTCAAAAGATTCCTATATATAAATCGTCAGGTATATTTTTCAACTTCCACCTGATCCCTTCTCTAGTCATAATAAAAGTTCATTTATTAAACTTTTGTGACGAAGTCAGTACAAGGTCTCCTTTTTTTTTAAGGACAAATGAAATATTTCTCGAAGTGAATTTGTAACCTGCAAATTACTTAAATAGGTCCTTCAATATTCCCTGAATATTTATGTACAATTTTCCTTGAATATCATAGTCTACTGATTTTCTGAAATTCCCTGGAAATTATTGTCATTAATAGGACAATTCAGGGAGATTTTTGGTATATTTTATCGACACAATTTTAACAAGGCACAGGACAATATAATAGGACTTATTTAAAAAAGGATATCGCAAGAGGGTCGTTAGCTCAATGGGATCTGCCTAATGCAGTTAATTTAATAATGGATTTTCGAACACTTCTTAAAGTTCTGAGTCATTTTTGTTTGGCCTCAGGTATCTGCTTCTTTGATCAGTCTTAATCATTTTCTTTAGAAATGTGTTTAAAGTCCGTTGAAATAATTGTGTTGCTATGCATGTTTGTGCTCAATAAATAATAGTTTATTAAATAAAATAATAATATTATTTTTATATGAATAGTTTGAGTGTTAGACGAGACTCCTTGAAGGTACATCTAACTACCACCAAACTTTCCATACACCTCCTTGGGCTATACTCCTCATTAGATTGACTCTAATTGAAAATTGTTTGAGCCTTTCCTATTATTCCGAGAAGGAATTCATATCTTTTTAATGCACAACTGCCATTTGAGTTTCATAACTGAAGAAGTTTGCATACCTCTTATCCCATTACAACCCCAAAGCAGACAATTTTTTATTCTCCAAATTCTCACATTTTTTCCTTCAAGGAAGCGCAACGTGACCGCATTTGGAGATCCCCTTGTTATCTGAACACTGAGCCACAGTTGTGAAGAATTACTTTCGACCACCTCAAAAAATAACTCTTTATATTTGCGGAACGTGGTGCATTCCGTTTGTGCTTTTGCCTCACATTTAGCAAAGAAATGCTTCGCTTGATGTGCCACTTCTTGATTGTTTAAGAAGTCCAATTTCGTCCTGGCCAACAAATCCCTGCATAAAGTAACAAAAGGTAAAGTGCAGGCAAAAAGAACATAAAATGCAGGCGAGTGTTTTTCTGTGTGAATTTTCGCTCACCTTTTGTGCTGCTGTTCCAAGCAGTCGCAGGCAAAGTGATCAAAAGGAGCAGAAAATAATCGAATGACAATTGAATTCGCTTTTTTCGGGGATGCACACGGCAAGGCAAACGGAAAAAAACATGCAAACCGTTTGGTCTTTTATATGGAAAAATTTAATTTACGAACTCTGCTCTTTCGTTGCCGCCCCCGCTTGGTGTCCCTTTGCCCACATGCTCGAATTGACGCGCACAAAGTGCTCACTGCATACCTAGGAGCGAGCTACAAAGTCAATAGTAGGCGAATGGCAACACTGGCAGCCACGTGAAGTTGGGACCGTGGGGACCAACGCTGACCGAAACACATTAAAGGCAGAGGAATGCGTGGAGAGGATACTTGCAGAGGAATACATGGGTAAGCGATGCGAGCCCACGACACAATCGGCAAAAAACAAAGGAGCGAGTATCAGGCAGTCAGCAGCAAGGACCCGAATTCCATTCCAGCGAAACACAGCTGGAAAAATGTTTTAATTCGCATAAAACACGGACAACAATGGTCATAAAAGAATTTATATTGCGTTCGCAGGCACAGTCGTGGCTGTGCTGTCCTCAGGCAAGCGGGGGGCTTGTGGGGGATGCTCTTTCGTCGGACAATTATGACGATGATTGTGATGCATGTGACTTTAATAATTTAATGACTGTTACTTTAGTTGCTGGCTATTAAATAATTCTCAGGATTCCTCCAGCTGGAGTTGAATATTTTATCTGCTGTGCTTCTCAACTGCACGTGGACCAGTGGGGTGGCCACCTCATGTTTTCACCGGGAGAGGGATGTGAGTTGGTTCTATCTGCATACAGATTTTATGATGATTTTACGTGTTTAGAAGCGTACATGAAACTGTGCGAGGCTAGCTTGGACTGCAGAGGAGAAGTCCAATAATGTCTTTCTATTAAAGTACTTTCTGCTGTCTATAAACTGGAAGCGGCTGTAAATACTCAGAGCTGCTCATGTCCTACTTTATTTTACTTCCTTATGATGTCAGCAGAACTCCGAGGAAGGGACATAATGCCAACAGAATATTATCAATATTCACTCTCTTAGATGAGGAAGCTTGCGAATTGAAAGTAGTCTCAAATATACTCGTATGCTTATATGGGTGATAGATGGGGGAATCCCAAAACATGCACTTTCTCTTCCAAAGAAATCACACTTAACTCAAGACATGAAACCAAAAAGGCTCATAACGGCGAGTACACGGTGAATCCCAAAACATATCATATATACGGATGCACCTTCTCTTCCAAAGAAATTACACTTAACTCAAGACTAACTATACATGAAACCATGAAGGCTCGTGCCAATAAGTCCATTGATGTATCAGTGAGCAGAGCAGTTCCTCCCCATCACAAATCCATCTGTGTTCTCGGAAAACTTAAATAGAATCAGTCTGAGACATAGTAGGATTCACAGTGCCAGTGTTCAGCCATTAACGAGTGCCTGTTAGAAAGTTTCTTTTAATGGAACTTTCCTGTGTAGGAAGAGTCCAATATATTCATTATTTAGTACATTAAATACTATATTCCATATCATTAGTTTAAAGTACAGCTGTTCAAAAACTTCGGTCAAAAGAGTTGACAAAATGTGGTTAATCGACTCCAACGAATGTGAAGATGATCCTTTTCACCCGAACAGTAATCTTCAGTCAATAGATATGTGAAACAAATGATCGAGTACTTGAAAATAAGTGCTCATACTATTCATATTTATATCACAACTGGCCGACTTAAAGAAGTGGCTACGTTCCACTTTAGCCAAAGAAAACATTTTGATCCACCATTATGGATTTCCAGCTCATTCAAGTGTGCGAATAAGGTGATTAAGTGATAAGGCGATAAGATGATAATAACTATTCCCCAGAATTAAACATTTTAAGACTTTCGGTTTTCCCCAAACTCAAATCCTTCCTGGCAGCGAACCTATAACGTTACAATAATGACAACATCAGCACGGTAATTGTTACTTTGAAAACCTCCTGGAGGATCGCTCCCTGGTAGGCAACCCAAATCCCAAATAGAGTAAAGATTGAGCCAATACTTACTGCCATGGGCTCTCTCTCAGCGTTCTTTTATAAGTACTCTACTAATGAGACTCAAATATATCCTACTTAACAAGCTGAATATATTCCTGATCTTTGTTATGTTCCGGATATTTCTGATGTTCCTGACGTTCCTCATTCTTGCCAGATTCTTCTTTACAATTACCAAGGTAATACTCTCTTCCGGACACATACTCTCACAGCTGGTTTAGTGTATTTACTATGTATTATCAGCACTAATGATTCTGCTCAATTTCTCACAATGGTATCAACAATTTCTCAACAAATCTCTCACAAAAATTATTGGATACTTCTAGAAACAGTAACTGCTCACTTGGCTGCCATCCTCTTGTGTCCCCTCATACCAACAGAGGCAGATATGCTCCTGCTTTATTGTAACAATTGGAAAAAAATCCATTTCCTTTGGCATCGACATTACTCAATTTCACACTCGGCACAATTCTTGCTAGGCAATATATTTTTAAATCCACTCCTTTACTGAGGATACAATCCTTTTAGCCTAGCTATAGATTTTTAATAAAAACTCAAAAGAGCATGAAATCTGCGTAATGATTTTCCACTTGACTGGGCCACTTCAATTACACTGTTTCATAAATATACGAGCGCAATAATTTGCATGTAGCAGTTTTATAGATATTGTTGAAGCATACTTCATGGCGCACACACCAGTTTAACCCTTTAAAAAACTACGGCGCTTATTATGCTTTGTGAATGAGAAATACTTACAGAGAACTTTATATATTAGATATAAGAAAGAATGTGTTGTTGTTCAACCTGGAGTTGGCATACAAGGAATGTAATGATGATATTTTTTGGATTGAACAGTATTTAAGACCTAGATTATTATTGTGTAGAGAATTTAAAGCACCGCGACCTTTCGATCTATTGTGCCCCCATCAGAGGTTCAAAGTATATCTTTGAGTCCTATCCTCTGAATTAACGTGATGGCAAGTTTTGCTCCAGAGGTTTCACATCACTGGCAGATCCTTGGAAGAATCCTAAGTATTTCCTGCGGGTGTGCATGAGAGCCGGACATTGTGTCAGCACATGCAAAGACGTCTCCTTTTCCTCCATACAGAATCTGCAGGAGTCTTCCGAGGTGACTACCATCCTCACCATATGTGAGTTCAGTTTACAGTATCCTCTGAGTAGGCCTGTCATCATCCTAAGATTATTCTTAGAGAGATTGATGAGCGATTCGAATCTTTTTAGGTGGTATGTCCCTAGCAGACTCTTTGATACCCTTAGACCTAATATGTTAACCCAGTGTTTAATCCTAAGCTGGTTGAACACACACCTTGCCTGCACCACAGAAGGGTGCTGGGCCAATAAAGGCTGTTGCAGCCCCCTTCCTGGCAAGTTCGTCGGCAATCTCGTTCCCGTCTATGCCAGCATGTCCTGGAACCCATAGAATGGTAACTTTGTTGCGTGAGCCAAGAGCATTCAGTTTTTTGATGCACTCCCATACCAGTTTCGAATTTACTTCATAAGAGGTAAGTGCACTAATGGCCACTTGGCTATCCGATAAGATGGCAATTTTCTCGCGCTCGTAACCTTTTTCAATGTTGAAATGTGCACATTTCTCAATAGCGTGAATTTCCGCCTGGAAGATGCAAGTATATTTGACTAGGGACTCATAGTATTTGTATCTAAGTCCAAATACCCGCGCCAGAACACTCTTCTGTGAGAGATCCGTCGGTATACCAGGTGGTCGTGGACTGACCTCACCTGTAGGTTTCGCTAAGACCTCTCCATGCGTTTTTGTAGCTCCACTTCGTTTTAAAGAACTTAGTAAAGCTGTAGAGCGTGTTTGTAAAGTCTTTCGGTATACAGATGTCTGGAATGGTCTTTGATAATGTTTCGACCATCTGACTCCCGATGAGAGTTTCAGGACCGTTTACTGCCCTCGTCACTCTATACAGAACCCTCTTCCCATGTATTTCCACAAATATGTGCAGAGGTGTAAGTTCGAGTATGACGTTCAGGGCGGTTCTAGGACAGGTGAAAATATGGGTGTAGTCGTCCTGTCCGTGTTTGATTTTTGACATTCTTAGAAGCAATTCTTTATAAGATGATATAAAAAATATGGTGAACAAGCCCATTGTGCGCGGAATAACAAAACGTCTGAGCAACTTTGGAAAAATTAGAGCGCACCCGAGCAGCTTAGAGAGAACTTTGATTCCAAGTTGTTTGTAAAGTTATATCCTTGATGTGTCGTCCAAGGTGAGCTCCCAAATTAGTGGGTCTGTACAACACCACAGTCCTTTATTTATATACTCAAGTCCTCACACTTACGTTGATTTGATTTCACTAATTTGCTACCAGAGGCTATGAGTAGGGAGTGGAGATGAAATGCAAATGCAAACACACATACCTCAGTTCTTTCTAGTAAAGGACAATATCACAAGCATGGGTCAGAAACTTTAGATGACTAAAAATTAAGAACAAACCATTGAGTTGCCTTTGTATATACTTCGCTATGCTTCTTGGTAGTCAACCAGACTTGGGCAACCTTTTATTTGACAAACAGAGTTATGTGCCGAATTTTAAGATAACTCATTCCTGCGTATTCTTCTCTAGAACATAAACACTCCTCTTCTGTGTCGTCCTTCCACAAAGGGTTAATTCCGAACGACATGCATACAAGTAAATTACATGGAAAACTATAAAAAGGCAAATAGTGTAAAAAACTTTTACTACCTTCACTAACGCACACAAACACACGAACTCATACAAACAAAAGCACACAGACACGCATTCGCCCTCACACACATGTCCACACTTGCATGTAAGGGGGCTCCACACGATTTACGCATATTATAAAATGTTGTGCTTTTCACTGCCCCTCTGCGGAAGTGGCCAAAGGCCCTCTTAATGTTGTTGCTGGCATACGGACAGCACTTTTTCATTAACAGTGGCGAGCAAAACATTCCGCATTAAACATTTACACGTGCCACAGCCGAACACAGAAAGAAACGGACATGCAAATGGAAGCGCAAATTTACAACTATTCGCAATTTGTTTAAGAGCACAAAATGTACGCTCGTTCGGCCCATTCATACATTAATTGAAGTCCCCATTGACCTACGCGGCTGCGGCTCTGCACACAGGCTGCAAATGGTACGAGTCATTTCTGTTTGCATGGAAATTGTGCGGTTGGCTCTGCCTGAAAGTGCTGGCCACATTGACAGCCACTCTGTCGGCAGTGGGAGTGGAAATAGCAGTCGGAAATTACCGCACTAAGTGAATATGCTCGGGTGAGTGTGCGTCTGCGTTGGGGTAAATGTGTGAAGTATCCTTGCCGGCTTAATTCACGCTACTCCACTTGAATCTAACGCCGAATGGTCTCTATAATTTATAGGCTAGTATTTTGTTCTTCTTAATTTGCATGCTGTTTCAAATTTTTCACTGCTACTCAGGGCCAATAGTGAAGAGGGCCATATCGTACCCTCTACAAATCCTGAGGGATGTCAGTTAAGCTCAGCGGTGGAAATAGGGAATACAAATGATGTTGGTATTGAAAATACCATGAGAAGATGGCAGCGAATCTAGTTTATACTTAGCAGAAACATAAGTCCACTTAGTGGTGGGCATGGTAGTAGACGCCCTCATTCCACAATTATGAGGCACTAAGTCGAATTTTGTTAATAGATCTGGCATAGATCTTCAGTTATGCATATACATCAATGGTAGAAACGGACATGTAGTTATCACGTCCCACCTATTTCCATATATCTTTTATCGTGACACTATGACTGATTTCGTCAAATTTTATTAAGGAATCTAATAAAGAGCTCCATCGATAGACCTTATAAAGAGCTTCTATAAAATGTGTGAATATTCGGGGTAGCAGTGAATCTTTTCCCTTACCCTTCCACCCTCACTAGCTAGGTAGGTAGGTTTAGCGGTGACCAGAGAGGCACACTTAGGCCATGATTAACCCTTTGTTATACCGCATGAGACATAAGTCCCCATCCCTTTCGAAAGTCAAGCCATTTGGGGCTTTTTATGAAGCAGTTGAGAGTGAGAGAGCTTCTTTTCTTAGTAGGAATATCTCCTAAAGTGTCCAGAAAGTAGTCACCCAGGAAAGTGAGCCTCCTTGTGGACACCGCTTGATATGTACATTAGAGGTGTTGGATGGACTGTTGGTCATCCTCGTGCATGCGACTTCTGCAGAAGACATTTGAGGCAATCTCCAGCCTACTACCATGAGTACTCAATATCCAGTGTCCTATTAGGACACTTATGACGGCACCAATACTTCATCTATTTAGAGATAATAAATCATTTGAGGACTTGGCGTTTATTTAAGGCAGATTAGTCTACTTATTTTGCATCCTGCTCCTTCAGACCAGCTGCGACTGGGTATTGTGTTAATTAATAGCTTACATGGGGCAATAGGAATACCGAATTTGGATCTAGCTGGCTGAATCGGTATTGTAGTACCCTCTGGGGTAAGTTCATCACCCTTACTAGTTCCAAGGAAATTTATATTCCTGGTGAATTTTGTCACAACATCAAAAATATCATCTTAGCTGTGGTCATGTTAAATCACGATACGATACTTACATATATGAAAGGTCAGTATGTCCTTTCCCCGATTGGGATCTTGTTCTAATCTGCCTTAACGTGCTGACGCTTTTATGACGTACCATTCAATTATATGAAAAATATTGGGAGATTGAGTACATAAACGCACTTGGCTAAATCGAGTTAGGAGCTTAATATGTCCTTACTTGCCACGCCCGTTTTTTGCACTTCGAACACAGATCAAACCCATTCATGCAGTATTTATTCTCTTCTTAAGGCTGAAGATCCTCACAAAATAATTAGCAAGTAACAAACGCCAGGACTGGAACTTTAGCTGGATAATCCTGTATAGGACGATTTCCTCAGTTAGTAATTATTATTTAGCAGAGATTCACTCCTTTCAAATAATGTTTTCCTCTGCCATGTATTCGGTTCCCAGCATACTGAGTATGCCCAAGCAATTAATTGCACTACTTTTGTTGTCAATTCTTCAGCTTTACTTCAATCGTCTTACACGACACTTCGCCATATCCTTTGTTACTCCCAGCATGTCGTGCAGATTGTATGCCTGCTATTGTCTGAACTGCATTATTAAAACGCTTGCATTTTTCATGAGGTTATCTCCTTCTTGACAGCCTACCACTTCAGTCCACTCGAATTTAGGCGGCCTATTTGAGCAATTAATACCATAAAATGTTTACTTACTCGCATATGCCATAATTAATTTATATGAATTAAATAAGCAACACACACAAAGGCACTTAAACACGCACACAACCGCATTTTTGTGCCATGACAAACAATATGTGTGTGTGAATGTTTGTGTATGACAACTGGCCAAGTTGTTTGTTGGGCTCAAATTTCATATTTAAACGCCATTAGGCTAATATTGTCATATTTTATCGTATTACTTACTTACATGCCAAACGGACATTAAATTTGACATATGTCAATGGTCAACATACGCATATGTACTTAAGGACACACTCGTATGCACACGCGTGTTGTCCGCAGGCAGCTTAGTGGCTGAAAGGATTGCACAGGATTGGCAGCTTTGTAGTTTTTGGATTAAATTACTGAAAAGGACACCTGACACCGCTGGTTTGAAGGACAACATGCCAGCAATGAGCGTATGAATTCCATGTTGGGCCTATAATTCAATGTGGGCGGCGCTATGTGTGTGGGCAAGTGTGGGTGGGTGGACAAATTGTTATCATTTCTGTGTAGTTATAATTTTTGATTTTAATTACTCACAAATTGCATTCCGCCGCATATAAATTAACACAGCTTAATTACTGGCAAAGTAGGTCAATTTTAATGACTCAATTTCGTACAGAATGCTGAGAGAAGGAGAGCAACAAAACCGTGGCCAACATGGAGTAACACTACGGCGCTAATATTTGAGAGTTCCTCGCTGGTGATATAAGCGTGTTACTTGGGTCGCTGCCTTAGTTCCGAGGCCTGAAAATCTGTCGTTGCTCAAGACTATCCACATAATTTTTTTCTGGAAATCTGGAAAGTGTTTGTCTGTGCGGTTGCGGCAACAGTCTTTATTTCCCGTTCCCTCATTGATTTATTATTACTCTCCTGAAGAGGTATAAATTGGAACTCTATCACAGTATTCAGTGTCTATCACAGTATTCAGTGTCCTTGCGCTGACTATCACCATCCCAAGTAAGGGAACTTTTTAGTCAGTGCTGTGCACCGTGGTATCACAATGGGCCATTATGTGTGCTCAAGTGTGATTTTGGCAAACTGGGCGGCCACTCCTACCAAACCTAACAGTATCCACAGTATTTAGAACTTGATCCGCACTGGAAGGACTTTCAAAATGTGGTCCCATTCTTATAGTCTGATATGTGCAATTCGAATGAAGAAGCACCTCCTTTTCGGGTGGTCATCAACGCTAATTTCCTGATCTATGCATTGAGCAAATAGTGATATTTCCTTTACGGCCTCAATACTGAATACAACTGACAAAGAGACTGCATCGCTTGTGGTTAGATTTAGTAACCTATAATACGGAGCAACATGCTGTGCCTTCAATCTTTCACAAGTCATTTATATCACTCCAAACCACACATTTAGTTGCTTACTCTCAAAGCCTTGAAATGCTCAAAAATTTGTGTATTTATTTCTCCTCCATTACACTTTGGTATCACTCTCTTATTTTTTCAAAATAAGATTCATAAAGATAAACACTGATGACGTTACTGACACCCACAAATCCAATATGTGCATAAGAATCAGTTCGCTTCATCTCCTTTGCTGAACGTGCACATTGCCATAGCCTTGGATCGCGTAGTGCGATTTCGTCGCTGCACAGCAACACTTCCAAGTTGCATTTTCCGCTACTACACACCTTTTGAACCACTTCAATACCTTCGCCGCAATGCCTGACATCGAGGACTGAAACACACACCACGTGAGACAGTCACACACGCCGCACTGCAACATCGCCAGCAACACGAGCGCGAATTAACTGAATTGCCCTCGGGAAGCTGCTGAACACCAGCAACATAGCTTAAACTTACATGATGTTTTAGCAGTTGTTTGTGCTGTTGGCGGTCTGTGTTGTTGTTTTGGCAATTGTTGCACACGGCCATGTAAATTTGTTGCATGCGTGATGAAGTGTAAAAGTGTCGATTGAATTTAATGCCAAGTAACGGCAGAGCAGCCACCACCGACAACAACAGCCGTAATGAGACCAGCAGATAACAACAAAAACAATCCCAACGACGAGAGCAGCAACAGTAACAACAACAACAACTGCTGCTACTGCTACTACAACTGCTATGACAACAACAGCGACAGCCTGGGTCAGCAGTGTGCGTGCCAAAATTTCCAATTGTAATTAATTACCCTCGAGTGTCGAATTGTTTTAATTACAAATGCGGCAGCACCGCAATCGGCCTACTACCCATCCATTGGGAGGGGGCGAACTGATGGCAAGCTGCGTTTGGGCCCATACGAGTATCTAAGACAAATTGGCCACATGCTCGTTTGCAGTGGTGCACTTATATTAAGGGTTACTCATACGACACGGTGTGTGCATGTGCCAAAGCTTCACAGGCCCGACAGAGCCAGGAAGCAAAGTAACGGTAAATTAGAATATTTCTGGGGAAACGATATCCTTGCAATTTGAAACACTGCCTGCAGCAGCTCTTAAGTAGCAACACAGAGGATGGCTGGAGCAGGAAATTATAATGTGGCATACAAATCAAGCACACAAATAAAGCTGCACGCCAGATGAAGGATTTGCAGCAAGGCCATACAAGTGAGCATACAGAAACGAAAACAACAGGACAACAAAAACAATAACAACAGCAGCATTGTTAATCACACCACACAACGTAGAATTGTGATAATTGCACCAACGACAACAATAGCAACAACCGCTCTAATAACTATAATAGAAAAGTTCTACACCACAGTCACCAGGGAGTTGGCTGCAGTAATTCTGATTTAATTACAATCCTAGTGTATCCGAGCTATAACTACAACAACAATAGCAACAACAACAACTACAAAAACGTCAGCACTCAACTGTGAGAGGAAATTTGCTTACGAGCATGAGAACAAGCAGCCGCCCATTGCTGAAACGGAAGCTGTGTGCCGAGGAGCTACAGAGCCATAAATTTCGTCATTTCGGCAAAAATGCCATCATATGAAAAGCATCAGGCCTCAGCCCAGAGTGGCCTGTTCGAGGAGGAGGTGGTTGTGGATGTGGTGACTTCTTGTGCACGTGGACAAATAATTGCAGTTGGGAGCTAATTCATAAGTCTGACTATGATGGAGAATAGGACAGAGACAAGGCGAGCTTTAATTACCCTTTAAAAATGTACCCGCCTACAGATGAGGATGAAAGGCTCACTGACATAGGAGTATTATAAAATTGTAATCCCAGACTTAGAGTTCGAGAGTATTTGAGTCTTGAAATGATGAAGAAAGGCCACTTATTCTGAAGGCATGACGAAAATCTAAAGTGTTTGATGTCCCCGATATCAACAGAAGGATTCCATAAGTCTTCAATTGTTTCGAAAGTTAAGTGAAATGGGTAGTTCCTTTACTCAGAAGAGGTGGATATATACAGACATGTAGGAGAGGCTAGAATTCTGACAAACGTAGAGGAGGAAGGATGTGTGGATAAACGATTTCAAAGAGAAAAAATATAGTGAAAAATAGGAAGGACACTACCATAGGAGAAAAAGAATCACAAATTACTATATAGTATATTAAGTGAAGTATGCGTAATAGGAACAGAGGCATTCTAGTAAATATCATTTAAAGAAAATAGTGTTGAAAGTTCTGATAATCCTAGTCTGGCTGTTCAATGAATTCAGTGATGCCTACTGACAGTCCTGATAATCATAGGCTTTAAAGTAAATTTAAATTTTAGAAAGTAAAAATAATAAAATAATATTAAAAATGGTTCTTGATAAAGGTTCTCTTCAAGTCGCAACAGATATGTAAAAAATTTAAGTTGGAATATTGATAAACAACCACAAAAACATGATAGATGAAAAGAAGAGGGGTCGAAAGGGAATATAGAGAAAGCAGAACACGATCAACAAAAAAAATAGTAAATAGAAGGATAAGGAGTTGATAGCTCAGAGAAAAACATTCAATAAAGTAAGGGTACAGAGGATGATATCTTAAATAGATGTAAACTTAGTAACAGGGTTGTCAAGTGAGGATTTGTGGAAGATTGGGAAAGAGAAAGAAAAAGAGGGTACTCGAAATATATGGATATGTAGCAAGGACCTGTCAATAGACTTGATGGAGAGACACAGAGTTTTCATAATATAAATAAAGATTTAATCAGTGTAACTTTTGATAAACCTAAACAACAGTAGCAGCACCTCAAAAGGATTTCTTTTGGAAAAAAGTATTGAACACAACTAGAAGCAAACAAACAAGTGGAAAAAATCGCCAAAGCAAACTTCAATACGTTGAAATCATGTCGATAATTGAGCTCCATTTGCAAAACATATACATAGTGGACATACATCATTTACAGATGTCAGTAGTATCGGCATCATCATTTGACAGCCTTAATTTACTTATAACTAATTAAATTAGCTCGGTGTAGACTCTCAACCAATCTCAACTCGTAGTATACGAGTATTTTAAAAAAAAACCCAAACTCAATGCAATTAGCGAAAATCGGGATAACGGCAACCAGCAAACAGCATGCCGGAAATGACATGATATCATTGCCAGGACTTGCGGTTGCGATGGCTTACATTTCCGTTTGTGGGTTACTCGAAAGGACGCTGGCAACGTCAAACAGGCGTTGCGGTTTCAAATCAGCACAATGTGGACTTGGCTAATAAGCTACGAAATTGGTTGTTATCCTTTTTGAACTTTCACGCACAAAGATACCATAAGTCAATTCACTTTAGCATGGATTGCGGTCAAGTCCAAAAAATGATTAATATTGCTCTCTGCTCGAACGAGATTTTTGGGGGTACTGCGGCCATGAGCAGGCATAAAGATCACACAAAAGAAATGCCAAGGAACGAGAGAGATGAGTTTGCGTTTGAAGCAGCACTTCACCGTCAAACTTCGTCCTGCTCCGAGGTTCCTTTAAACTTGTGCTGAAATTAGTTGCCAAGGCAAATTTTTTAAATCATTTCTCTGCAAACCTACAAATTTGTGGCCCCGACAACTTTTGGGTTCGATTGAGAAGATGAAATCAATTGAAACTCAATTAAAAATTGACTGGAAAGTTAATTAGAATAGACGGGCGCAAATCAAAGAATTGCTATAATTGGCTTCAAATAACCGCCAATAGCCAAAAGTTAAGATAAAGTGGCCTTGGGCAACCGAAAGGATACTAAAGCTTTGGGCAGTTCAGTTGATTATGATTTGAATTGCAATTTGAGATGAAAAGGAAAATAATAATAAAGTAATTAATTTGAACAATTGAAAGAGCTATAACATAACTAACTCTTCCTGTACTGTGCTATTGCCACGCCCTTCAATTAATTGCTAACAATTAAAAGTAAATCAAGACATGCAATTAAAGTTGCGAATAGTGCAGACAAACTTGCAAAGCGAACCGGGCCGGACGAACTTCTGCAACTGCACATGTTCACAAGAATGGACATGCTCGTGTATGAGTGTAACTGTGTGTGTGTGTATGTGTGTGTGATTGCGAGGCTGAAATTAATGATAATAGTTGTTCCTGAAAATGGCAAAAAAAGAGAGCAAGCCTGGTACAAGTACTTCACTTTGTTTCCTCTAGCAACTGCTTCCTTTATGCATGCCAAAGCATTTAAGTTATGTGAGCTTGTATGGTTTTTGTGTGCGTGTTTGTGTGCGTGTTTGTGTGAATTGCTGCATTACTGGTACATAAAACAGCAACAAAATAAACCGAAACTAGCAGCAATTACATTTTGCTGCTTAGTGTTGCCACACAAATTTCTGTGTACGAGTATCCACAAAGCAAAAGCGCAAAACAAGCGCTTCCGCCGTAGTCCTGTGTGAGTGTATTGTCTGAAAGTCCTGTTACCAGACAGCAGAATTAGCCTACAAACACACACACACACACACACACACACATACATAAGTACTTTGTGCTTTTGCTAATCGTTAGCTTTGGTTAGACATAAAACGGGCTGCTTTAGAATAGGCACACACGGAGGAAAAGGATATGAAATATTTTCAAGCTTTTCTATTTTTATCTACGTTTATTTGTTTCATATTTTACTGAATGTCACAGCAGCGACGCACGTGCTCAAATTTACAAATATTAAAAGAAAACACTAGGAACCTAATAAAGTTCCTCGACCCAAGGCAAACAATGAAGCAGCCACTTCATTAAATACAGGAGCACTTTTTAAATTAGTGTTTGCTTAACAGGCAATGCGGAAATGAAGTGGTCGCCATTTATTTACACACATACACACACAATCACAAAGTCGTAAAAGAACCAGCAGGAAATTTGCCAAAAGATGTTCACCAGACAATAACAGCAACCAAAATCGCAGCGTTGACAAGTGACGATTGACGTTTTCTTACCCGAGGATGGCTTTGTCATTCACATGATTTGCCAGGATTTGCCAACATACGTCATCACGATGCGTCGACATATTGGCTGAATCATCTCGCTAACAAGGTACTTGAAAGATGGTTCTCCATAGCGATTGTCAGCAAACATGACATTACATTTGTAAGACATCAGAAACTGAGTCATCTGGCGTCACCAGTCCTGTACGAATTTCCTGTTGGGTAAGTGCCATCAAGCACACGCACATCACCTCTCACACACACTAGGATAGATTTAACGTTTGCCACAAAGCAAACCTCTTTGCCAGCTCACTCGCTTGTCTGCCGCTTGCCGCTTGGAGCTTGCCGCTTACCGCTTTTGTAATTGGAGCAGAAATGAAGCATAATCTTTTGTGAGCATGTGTAGTGGTGTCTACGACTGTGCGGCTACGTATTTGTATGCCTGTTTGTTTCTCTGCTAGTTAAGCATGTTGTTACTTTTGTTGTGATTGTTATTGCCGTAGCAGTGCTTAAGTAAGCCGCTGCCATAAATTCCCCAACAAACACTATGCACTAATTTATTATAATGAACGTTTCCTGCTCTTCCTTGCACAAGTGCTAAAAAGGAGCACAAAACAACGGAGTAAGGCATTTTGATTTCCCTGCTCCAAGTAAGGCACACAAGCCCATGGTGCTTACGCGCTCCTTCCGCGCTCCTTCCGCTTGAGCTGTTCGTATCGCGATGATGGGTTGCCTTTTCGGGTTTTGATAGTTTCGCCAAAGCCAGGCTGCAGCAGTTTTCACACAGCAACATGAAATTAATCTAATTTTCTGCTTATAAATTTAACCACACTTTAAGAGCATCGCCTCAATTCTCACACACACACATACTTACATACACAGATAGTCATCAAATGCCTTTAGCCCTCGAGTACCTGAACTGAATCATTTGTGACTTGGTTTATTACAATTGTATTAGTGGCACGCAACGCCTCAGATTGAACTTATTCGCTTTACGTGGTCGTATTTTTAGTTGCGTGCTTTTAGTTGCCCTTTTGTTCGGCTTTTGTGTCTTCTTAGCAGCTATTTTAGTACCGAATCCAACAAAATGTATTTCTTATCAATTTGGTGTATCATTTCGTACTTTTATTGCCACTTTTGGCGCTAATATGAGTGTTGTTTTCAAATAGGATAGTCCAGCACGTACTTCCACTCGCGTCTTGGGTTCTAGATTGTCTTTTGTATTTGGTTTAGAATGCTGAGTCTGCAATGCAGAACTTGGCATATGGACTCTGAGATGCATCTGATATTATGCATGTAATGTCCTGGTGTGATATGACCTTCTTATACACGACTTGCATAGAAAGTGACGCCTTATATCTTGTGTTCTTCTTACACATCTCTTGACGAAAAAGGTATCAGGATATATATAATTGATCAGTATCTTTTCCTGAGTCGATTTAGCTATTTCCGTATGTCTGTCCTCATTTGAAAGAACCTTGGGCCATGAAGGAAAAAACATTTTGTCGTGAATATGAAGTTGAGCACATAGATGAGTATGGTTTAAGGGCAGTCCAGGTCACTTTTTATAGGCCCATATTCTTCTAAATAACATAGTTATATAGGAGGGGTTAAACTCCCAATGAGACGTGTCTAACTTGATGAAAATCATACCTACTTTTGATAGTTACATATTTGCTTCAAAAGATCATAACTTTAAAGCCAAAATAGATACAGTGTTGAAATTTCAGGTAGTCGAGTTTTGTGATTCCATATGAATCTCATATGAATTGGTAAAATCGAAACCTTAATACAACAACTCTATAGGCATATTTTATCATAGAAATAAAGAAGTTCGTGTAATGCCACTTCCTCATGAATTGTAGGATTGATGCCTTTTAACATGCCTTTGGTTTTGGAGTACTTCTGGACTTCACTCTGAAGTGGTATTCACACTCTCTACAACCAAACAGTGTGATAGAAAAATAACAAGAGAGTTGGCAACCCCAGGTCTCGCATTGACCAGTATCATATGAGATTGTAAGGTTCGGGGCAAAATTATATAAGTCACAAAGCAATGGCATGGAGTGAGTGGCCAGAAACCGAACAACGAAACATATCTTCATATAATAAATTACTATTTTCCTTTAGACTACCACATGAGGGGTCTTCGGGATAATTTCCAATGGTACTTCCACTATCGAAGAAAGCCATAAAATAGTGGAGAATTGAATTGATCGATATTAATTTAGTTGTTAATAGATATGGTTACATATTGTTTCGAAATCGACACGCCATCTGATTAGTTGATAGTTTTAGGGTAAGCGGCATTTTCAACCCTTAAAAATACACAAGCGAGAAGGCACGGGTAACTGTGTTAGTGGAAGTTCTGGTATACAAGAAGTATATAAGCGACCGCACAATTGAAGTGAGCGTAGCCGAAAGTGAACATCGTAGCAGCAGATCAGTTAACCAGTGACAGTGGCAAAGAACATCGTTGGCAGCAAGCAGTCCAAGTGATCATAGACGAATCCTGAGAGTGGCAGCAAGCATAGTGAACATCGTGAGCAATGGTTAGTAGAGCAGTGATCGTCGCAGAGCGGATATCGTGTTAGCAACGGGCAGTTGAGTAGTGATCGCTGCAGAGCGGACATCGTGTTAGCAACGGGCAGTTGAAGCGGATGTAATTAGAAAAGTGTGGTGCAACAACTACGAAGTGAGAGAGGCGAACTTTTAAAGCCAATGGTAAGTTGGACGAATACTAATAAAGCCAATTGTTCTAACTGAAGAAGGAATTGGTTGCTTATTATACAATCCATCGATACGAATCCAAGAATTGGGCTTGGTATAAATTATCAGAGAGGCAGTTACTTAACAATATGGTATTGCACAAAATTCCAGAGACGCAACTTTTGACCGTATATCGTATCAGTTTTCTTATCATGATATTATAACAAATATGTATCTATGCAGCAATGGATCCATAAATACTATACACACTGATATTATGACATACCATATAATCACTCAATTTTCCCACCACATTTAAAAGAATGATTTACGAGCAACTATTATAGAAACTGTACGTCCCCGGTCTGAAATGGCTCTACAAATTATTTAAGAATAAATCATAGAAGAACTCTTATCCAGTGTATTGCGAATATTTAGTTGCATAGAAAGTGAAGCCACGCAACTCGCACATACGAGTGTTTCCTTAAACTGGCTGCAAGAGTGTGGAACATTTTAAGTGGCCACTTTAATAAACGCCCCTTTGACTGAAAAAGTTCGCAATTGCCAAGCACAACCGCAAAGAATGCAATAAAACTTGAAATGTGCGGATTTCCGGCTGGAAAATAGTTTAAAAGTAAATTAAGAACAGCGCATAAAAAGCAGTTCAGGCCAAGCAAGCACAGCTGAACCATAACAGCCAATTTGGAACAAACTGGTGGGAAATTAAAAAAAAACCCAGCATACACGCAGGCGCATATGCGAATACTGACAGTGATAATCAATTCGCACATACAAACACTCACGGCCAACACAGGAGTACATAAACAAATGCACACACGTGCAACCGCAACGCGAAATTCATTGAGCTCTGCGACAAAAGTAGCACGCTACGCCACGCAATATGCCGGTATACTGCAATATAAGCCACGTTCGACGGGCCAACCTCAAGTTGGTAAAATGAAAATTTTGGCACACACCAAACAAAACAACTACAAAACTTAGCAAAATCGCTATTTGTAACGAGTTGTGTTTCATTCATTTGTAGAACATCACTACTGTGGGCAGTGCATATGAGAATTTACACAGAATATGAGAATATACTCGTACACAGAATATGGGAATATACACAGAACAATCAATGCCAGTACATTTGTAGAATGAATTATCATAGTCTTCTCTCTGATAGTTTGCTCATATAGTTTCATAAGCTAATCATGTCAGGGCTGAAGTGAAGGTTTATGCTATCAGCTTTAAATCATTACTAAAGGCTTCATTAAAAGCAGTCTGATTTTATAGATCGAAATATAGCGTTCTGTCTAATAAGCCCAGTTTTACTTCTGTAGCGGCTTTGCCCAAGTTGTATGCTAGCCAATATCAGGCACTGGCACTAAAGCCTGAATTGGTTTCTTATACCATGACAGTGATTTCTACGGAAATTAATGAGTATATTTATTAATTCCTCTAAATTGATATAAGTACACTGGCAGCAACGGAATATTTTATAGATACTAAGTGATATGGAGTAGCCTTATTGGTTGAAGAGACACGTCGTCTGTCGAACTTCTGCGCTGGTTCGATTTGAGCTTTACACTTTGCTCGGTATTCTGTGGTGTTTCTTATTCTAAGTCCGAACTAAGCTCTCATTATGTTATGATCACAACTCGCAGTCATATCACTAAGGCTGGCAGCATAAAATTGTTTGCACAGTCCTGAATTGTATATGTTTCCAGCAAATTTTCGGCAATATACTAAAACATTATTAGTAGTTGCAGATGAATATTCAACCTTCCAGTCTCTAGTCCCACCATTTCTCCGACACCTAGTCAGAGGTCATTCAATTGTATTTACCCCATTGTAT
Organism: Clusia tigrina; assembly: GCA_920105625.2. Taxonomy (NCBI): domain Eukaryota; kingdom Metazoa; phylum Arthropoda; class Insecta; order Diptera; family Clusiidae; genus Clusia; species Clusia tigrina. The sequence continues at coordinate 23,866,575 of OV050031.1, read as the reverse complement.
TGTAGTTTATCTATGCAGGATGTAGTTAGGCAGGCCAGATCATCATATACCGTGCGTATGCAGGATCGTCATATGTTGATTTCAGTTTTCATACAATGTACGAATACAAGATCAGCTGTGTGAGAGAAGGTCACCTAAACAAAGCGGAATATCGCCCTCAAGGGTTTGACCGGCAGAGTGTGCCGTTGGCCAAGCTATTGTTTGTGCTGTTCTAAGACTTTCCTGGCTTAGAGCACGAAGAGAAAGCGTCCAACTAAATGAAAGTTTGCGACTCCCGGCAGCATCTTTCAGGCATAGGTGGAATTTTTAAAGCCTTATCTCTGCTGAAGCAGTGCAATCTGTCCAACGAACATTTGAAAATCCATACTGACAGTCATGCTACCATTAAGGATCTAGACAAGGCATCCAGCTCCTCGAAGAAGGCCTCTCTTTGTCGATTTCTACCCAATGAGCTGGCACACGTACACCACATCTCCTTGCCGTAAGTACCAGGTTAACTCTGCTGAAGCAGTACAATCTGTCCGACGAATATGTAAAAATCTTCACTGACAGCCAGACTGCCAATAGGGCTGTAGACAAGGTATCCACCTCCTCGAAGGAGGCCTGTCTTTGTCTATCTCTGCCAATGAGCTGGTGGATGTACACCACATCTCCCTGATGTGTGTGCCAGGTCATTGTGCCAAAAGAAGCAATTATGTTGCCGATGAACTCGCTTTAAGCGGCACTATATTAACTGACATCAGTCACACCCACACAGCGGGTATTCCACTCGCTACATGCAAATACTACATTACATCTATTTTCCTCGAACAGGACACCAAAGGGTGGCGGGAGGAAAGTACCTGTCATACGACTAGACAGCTCTGGTAGTCTTTGAATCTTGGACGCACCAAAAAGTTAATTTCCTTGAATAGCCAACAGTAGTGAATAACTCTTTTGTGGCAGTTTTGACAGGACACTGTCGATTTGGCCGCCATGTCACCAGCCAGGTCCTTGGCGCGTGGGACTACTGTCAAGCAGAGCATGAACAAGAGTTGGTTGTCAATCTACTTTGTCACTGTCCGGCCCTCTCCGAGTGTAGGTGGAAAACCCAAGATGTCGTCTCATTAATGACTCTCAAATCAATCAATATACAAGATTTGTTGAGATCGTCCTACTCTCAAAATGACTGGAGTAAGTCTCCACACCCAAATACATGAATTCATGTAGGAAATTAACCTGACAGAACTTCTATAGATCTTTTCAATCAATAGGGGCATCTCAATAGATCTTTCAGGTCGCGGTGTATAAAATCCTTAATTAAATCTGAAGTAGTATACTTCTTGTCCTCAAATGTGAGGTATCACAATGGACCTGAGTGTTTACTTGTCGAATGTGCGTAGCCTTAATAGCCACTTAAACTTATATTCCTATTGTTCTCTCTAGGCCGCCAAATCTTGTTTTGAAGTTTAACGTTTTCTAGAGTCTCCACTCGTATATTCGTGAAATCGATCTGAGTCGGTTCCAACAGCCAACAATTTTTATGTCGTGATCATGCTTTGTTCGAGGTATAGTGCTGGTTTGGGCTCACAACGGACCCAACTGTGGCATCACTGGTTTATTGGTGGTGTGGCTGCTCTACCTACCTACCTATAGTGCTGGTTTCAAACCAGCATTTGCTTTCTGAAAGATTGATCGACAGCCTTCGATCTATTACCAGTATTAACCCACTCGTTGGGATATGGAACTAGTAGCTGAGAGTTTGGTAAGGGAACTCTTCTCTAAATTACTTCTATTAAAACAGAGCTCTCTTCGTTCTCACGAGATACAAAACAATTCAAAGTTGGCTATATTACCCGGATTGAGCTCAAACTGCTTCTGTCCTACTATACGGCTTAGAGCTAAAATTAGGACCCATATTGAATATGACTTCAAATGCTTAGAAAGCAACTACTTTTATAAAGCTGTTATATAACTAAGATACAGCTGCTGTATAATTAATACAGTCACATTTCATATACACACCATAGTTGTATTTTCCTATACTCCACTTCACCCTATCGTCAGACTGCTACCCACATTTTAAAATAGAATGATTGAAGGCCGTCTGCCTTTCAGCACTTCGCCAGGTCCCACTTCAAAGGGTTGCCGGTAACTTCTCGTTTAAAACAACCTCAGTACACTTCCGCCCCACAATGGCAACAATGATTAATTAATGAATTTCGTGCCAATTTTAATATCACCTAAAATTGTTTGCGTGCTGAAAGAAGCAGGAAAATTAGCTTAAAAAACCCACTAAACAGTTGCGAGGGGAGAACGCTAAGGAGGACAGGGAAATAATGAGGAGTAAAACAACGACAACGATAGCCACAAGAACATGAATAGCAGAAAATAACAGAGCCAGAGCAAACAAAATAAATTAAAAGCGAAGGTGTTGAAAGGAATCGTTACCACAAAACAGCCGCAGTTCGTGTTATTTTGTTGATGTGTTTGTTGTTGCTGTTGTTGTTGTTGCTGTTCTTGTTGGTGGTGGTGGTGTCGGAAGAGTTGGTAGTGTTGGTGTTCGTGGTGGTCGTGTTGGTAGTATTGGTGTATATCAGTGGCTGCTGTTGGTGTTTCTTTTGTTTCATTGTATTGGTTGTTGTTGCGCTCACTTCCAAGAGTTGTGTTTTTATCCAATTACAGCAGGAATCGCCATGAATACATTACAATAAATCCCTCTGATGGCAGCTTCCGCTCAAACTGACTCCAAGGCTACTTTCTTTACAATTATTTCTATATTGCCAGTGTAGTGACTTTTAACTTTACATCAGTTTTCTACACGTAGGAGGTGTAAAAAAACCAAGTTGTCGCCTCTGGAGCTGAAATGTACAACCACGTCACAGTGTTGTTTATATATCTATTTATGCTACGCCATAACATCGATTTCTAAAATGAACAACACATGTTCGCCAATTGTCGCAGGCTTCTGAGTATAAGGAAGGACCATTGTTATGTTTGAAAAATACGAACCCTAGTCAAGTCAACTTAGAGAGGATAACATTATTTACAATAGGGACACAGACACAGTTGCTCTGCCACCCACTTTCTAACCTGATACGGGTTCATTGACTTTCCGCTGCCAAGCTGGCTAGATTAAAGCTAATCGGCTTATTATAAACAATATGATTATAAATAGCTCCCGCTTCCTCCCTCGCTATATCTATGCCATGGTTTTTGCCAAGCAACACATCATTATGCTAATTGTATAAAGAAATTGTTATCATTAGGGTGACGCACACAAGTAAAGCCAGTCAATGACCCAACCCCGTTTTGAATGTTGATAATCCTCTCAGCAAATTATTTATGAAGTATAAAACAAACACAAATAGACGAGGATGTAACTGAGTTTAATGCGCTTTGAGCTGTCAGCGGAAGAGATAAAGGAGCCTTCCAAATGTTTGTCAATAGATTTAAATTTTTTTCTAGTTTGTTTTAATTATTTATAATAAATAACAAAGATTTCATTTAGTAAATAATAAATATATAAATATTATTTCTCATTTATTTATTTATTTATTTAATAATTTTCCCTCATTTTCGTTCCTTTTGTTTTTTAATACAATTTATGTTGACTTTTATGGAACACTTGACATATTTCGCTGTTTAGGTCAATCACTGGCACTGCTCTTAAGACCCCACAAAAATGTTTTGGCATTTCCCCACAAACAACACTGAGCCAGCAGCCTCCTCCTCTTTCATATAAAATCCACTCCAATTATATCCCAAAAGCTCTGAGCATGTTTTATGGCTGTGGAAGGAAAGTGGAAGTTATGTGGAAGAGTGTATGAGGTGACCTCAGTTGTGGAATGTATGCTAAAAGCAAAGTTTGAGTGGAACAGGTTGGCATTACAGGCAATTTATAGTAGCACTAAAAATAATTATTATTCAAGGAACTAAACAAAACAATGTATATGAATATAAAGGTCGGCAACGATGTGAGCTGTTCGTCGGCCGCGCTCAATCAAACAAAACAATTAATATTAGGAAAATTATATAATTATAATCCACTTTAGTTCCCCTTCATTTCTGCGTAATTTATTTAAGCATAATATTTGTTTTCTTATTAATAGTTCGTACCAGTCAGCCATCTTTTGGTAACATGGCCAAAAATGATTTATACGGGATGCTTAGGGTTCCACTATGTGCCTGCTTCTTGGAGAGAGGCGAGGATTGTGTTTATACCGAAAGCAGGTAAAAGCAACTATATCTACTCAAAAGAATTCAGACCCATCGGTATGACTTCATTCCTTCTGAAAACGTTAGAGAAGATACTAGACGCACATATCAGGATGCACACTTCAGGACGTACATATCAGGACGCACATATCAGGACCACAATTGAGCCAGACAATATGTCAAAAGCGCAACACGCTTATACTAAAGGCAGATCCACGAAGACTGCACTTCACTCGCTAGTACTGAATATAGAAAGGGCCTTAGAATATAAAGAATATGCCCTTAGAGTATTCCTACATATATCAGGAGCCTTCAACAACGTGACGAAGGATGCTATTTTGAATAGTATGGAAAAAATTAATGTGGAACCAGCTGTTTACCTGTGGATAAAGCAGCTTCTAGGTTGCAGAAACATAAGAGCGGAATGGAACGAAGCTAAAGTGCCCAAACAAGCAGGCAGAGGTACCCCACAAGGAGGAGTGCTATCGCCGTTTCTGTGGTTACTTGAAGTAAACGAACTACTTAGGGAATTTGATGGGAAGGCACCTAAACAAGTGGCAGATGTAGATGGCACAGCTATAGTAGTAGCGGAAAAGTACCTAGATACCATCAGTAACGTAAGGAACAGCACTCTTAAAACGATCCACCAGTGGGCGTCTGGAGCAAGCTTGGAGGTTCACGCGGATAAAACGGACATGATACTTTTTACCAGAAAGTACACGGTGAGGAACTTTCCAAAGCTAGGTGACAATGAACTTACTCTCAAATACCACTTTTGTGTTTACCCCAACCCTGCTCCAGATGCCCACTGGTGGATCGTTACATTACTGATGGTATCTAGGTACTTTTCCGCTACTACGAGTACTATAGCTGTGTCACCTTGGAGTAATTTTGGACAATAGGCTTATGTGGAAGCGCAATGTTGAGGGAAGGGCGAAGAAGGCTAGTAGCGCGCTATATGCATGTAGAAGAATGCTAGACATCACTTGGGGTCTTTCTCCCTCGCTCTTGTACTGGTGCTAAACTGCCATAGTTAGACCGATCTTTCTGTATCGTGTATTAGTGTGTTGGACTGCAACAAGGAAACCAACATATCTAATGCCAATGGGCAGAATCCAGCGCCTCGCTGCACTTTGCATAACAGGAGCACTGAGAACGACTCCAAGGCGCACTGAGAACCACTCCAACGGCTGGTCTCGACACGGTACTCAACATGCCGCCTATCGACCTTGTGGTGGAGAATCTTGCGGCGAAATCCGCGGGGAGACTGACGGCTACAGGAAAATTTACTTACAGAACCTTCGGGCATAGCTCAATAGGCGGAAGGGGATTGTGCAGTACTCACTACAGGACTCCGCGTATTAATTGTGAAAGAAGGTATGGAACTACAGTCGAAGAGGAGGGGTTGGCTTAAGGGCATGAGGCCCAATCGAAGGGCTTTTAATTTTTACACAGACGGCTCTAAAACGGTGGATGGTGTGGGAGTGGCCATCTACTGCTCAGAGTGGGAATTAGGCAGCCTATAAAGCTGCCTGAACAGAGCGGTATCTTTCAAGCGAAAGTCTTTGCTGCTGGGAAAGCCCCGGAGCTAGCCTACACCAAGACAGGAAATGACTCAAAAATAAACATATAAGTGGACAGTCAGGCATTGATAAAGACGATTAACTCATATAGTAAAAAATCCAAAACGTCCTACAGAGCAGGGAAACTATAGAAAGGCTAGTCGGAAATAGAAGACTGCATATCTACTGGGTGCCTGGTAATAAGGGCAGAGAAAGGAATGAAATAGCAGATGAGATTGTAAAAAGGGCTGTCTAGTTACCACTTGAACTAGAAAACGACATACAGAAACCTCTTAAGAACTAGTCAATGGTTCGGATGACTACGCAGGAGGACACATGAGAAGGCAGGTGAAATCACGATCTAACCACCTGCAAGATTGCAAAAGTTATGTGTGAGGTCAACGATGGGACACAAACGCGATTTATACTCGCGCTCTCACGTAAAGACTATAGAACTATCATACGAGAAAAGTGTCGTTACAGCAGAGAATCGAAATGGGTTAAATGCACCTCTAAAAGAATACCAGAAGGAAATATGGGATACCATTATATGAGTATGTGCAAAGACAGGCCATAATTTAATGGCGGCACGTGCCCATAAGCTAGGAATTACGGACAACGACGAATATAGTAATTGTGAGGAGGTTGGAGTCAGGGAAACTTTAGAACATCTCCTTTGCATATGTCCTCCGTTATCAAAAAAGCGCTTAAAATGCTTAGGAGCTCCACAATTTGGGAAATTGGAAGACATCTCAGGAATGGAGCTGACAGCACTGCTTTTATTCGCAAAATGAGTTGACATCCTACGAGATGTCTACTGGATATCTGCATAAAGGTCCGACCCCTTCTGGTATCGTTAGGGGGTGCATGGCTTTATGCCAGCCAGGTTAACCTAACCTAAGCCATAGTTTGTAGAATAGTTCACATTCAGGGTCTGTGTTTGTACCTCAACTTAAGTCTGGGTATAGTGTTCTACTTAAGTTCCTCTGCTTGAAACCCCAAATTCTTAGAAAATGGTATATTTTTAGTAATTTTTTGTGACTGTTTCTGCTCTGCAACTTTAGTCTAAAACACATGATCCACTTAGCATCCACTTCAGCTTCTCTTTCAAATATCACTTTTCATATTTCTTATGCCACTTGTGCTGCGAATTTTCATATGCCCAGAGTGGGCCAATTATTATTATTACTGTGTATGGGATTTAATGCACCGCGACCTTTCGATCTATTGTGCCTCCATCAGAGGTTCAAAGTACATCTTTGATTCATATCCTCTGGATAAGCGTAGTGACAAGTTTTGGCTCCAGAGGTTTTACATCTTTCGCAGAGCCTTGGAAGAATACCATGTATTTACTGCGGTGTGCATGAGAGCCGGACATTGTGTCAGCTCATGCAAAAAAGTCTCCTCTTCCTCCATACAGAATCTGCAGGAGCCTTGCAAGGTGACCCCCATCCTCACCATATGTGAGTTCAGTTTACAGTGTCCTGTGAGTAAGCCTGTTATCATCCTAAGATTATTCTTAAAGAGATTGATGAGTGATTCGAATCTTTGTATGTGGTATGTCCCTAGCAGACTCTTTGAGGCCTGGTGTGTTAGCCCAATGTTTGTAAATATGGTGTCCCTTATCGATCCTAAGCTGGTTGAACAGCTTGCCCTTGCCTACACCACAGAAGGGATTTTGGTCCATTAAATGGTGTTGCAGCTCCCTTCCTGGCAAGTTCGTCGGCAATCTTGTTCCCTTCTATGCCAGTATGTCCTGGAACCCATAGGATGGTAACTTTGTTGCGTGAGCCAAGAGCATTAAGTTTTTTGATGCACTCCCATACCAGTTTCGAATTTACTTCATAAGAGGTAAGTGCACTAATGGCCACTTGGCTATCCGAGAGGATGCCAATTTTCTTGCGCTCGTAAACTTTTTCAATGTTGAAATGTCCACATCTCTCAATAGCGTGAATTTCCGCCTGGAAGATGCAAGTATATTTGACTAGGGATTCATAGTATTTGTATCTAAGTCCAAATACCCCCGCGCCGGAACACTCTGCTGTGAGAGATCCGTCGGTATACCAGGCGGTCGTGGGCTGACCTAACCTGTAGGTTTCGCTGAGACCTCTCCATGCGTTTTTGTAGCTCTACTCTGTTTTAAATACCTTTGTGAAGCTGTAGAGCGTGTTTGTAAAGTCTTTCGGTATACAGATGTCTGGAATGGCCTTTGATAATGTTTCGACTATCTGACTCCATGATGAGACTTTTAGGACCGTCTACTGCCCTCGTCACTCTATACAGATCACTATTCTCTTCTGTTTCCACAAATATGTGCAGAGGTGTAAGTTCCAGTATGACGTTCAGGGCGGCTGTAGGACAGGTTCTCATAACCCCAGTTATACACACGCCAGCAAGCCTTTACACCTGAGCTAGTGCTTCGCAAAGTTTAGTTTCCTTGCTTTCTAAGCCCTCAGAACCGCCCCATAAGTGATAGTTGGGCGTACTATCATGATGTACATGCAACGTAGGATCTTGGGATTGCATTCCCAATTTTTCCCCGCAGTTGATCTGCATATCATGAGAGATCTTTTCGCTTTACTGATTGTCTCATTGATGTGAGACCTCCATGATAGTTTTCTATCTAGTATGATACCTAGAAATTTTATTTCAGATTGTACATTGATGTCCACTACATTTGGGCCAATACCCCAAATGAAATCTAAAATTATGTTCCACTTACTTTCCACTCCGTAATAAATCGCAGCCAAATTGATGCTCTTGTCAGCCCAACATGAGATACTACAACCGCTCACAGAATCTTTAAATGAATATGAAATTGTGTTCCACTTACATTCGACCCTTTAATAAATCACATCAGAGCTACTTGATGCTTTTTGAGGTTTGAGTATCTTAAAGTTAATATGAAATTATGTTGAACACAGGTTCCACTTTTAACATGCTCTCCCCTACCACTTTACAACCTGCTGCATTTCAATACTACACGTGCAGATGTTTGATTTTCCTTGTTGTTTGTGCCTCCCACTCACCCCTACACTACCGTCACCCCTACACTACCGCCAGCCCTCCACTACCGCCACCCCTACCCTTTCCGTTCACACACCATTAGGCCTACGCACCTCATTGCTGGCATTTGCATTTATGGCCAACCCTTGTCCTTTTTTGTGGACTTTAGCAAGTCATTCTGTATTTAATTTGACAGCCATTAATTAACAAAATTGGCACTTTTTGGCATGAACGCTTCATCAGCCGCCGGCAGTGGAAGCATACAACCGAAAAGGAGGCATGCCTCAATGAACATTTTTTTAAAACAATTTTTTACACGTGCAAATTGCGTGTTAGTAAACATTTTACAATATTTTATTTTGCACTGTTTAACTGTAATTTAAGAACACAACAACAACAACAAAAACAACAACACTACTGCCACAATAGCTGAAAGACGCATTCAATGTAATCCTCCCCACCACTGAACTTATTCAGACACAATCAGACATTTAAATTGTTCGATTGAAAATAAATTACAAAGTTTTAGAGCGCAAGAATGTAAAGGAAAAAATTATGAAAACTCCAAACAAACAATTTTGACATTTTATAAATAACCATAACAGCTACAACAAAAACATTAAAAGAAACACAACAACAACGCCGACAATAACAGCAACTGTCGTTCTTCTCATTGAACTTGAAGCGGGGCAACTTTGGAAATTGAATAACCCCAAAAGTTGTTTGAAGAAAACTTTGCACACTCTTCCAATCAAACCAAACATCCTGCAGAGGCATTACAACAATGAAAGTAACAGCAACAAAAACAATAATACGAGTACATAAAAGGCAAACAACTCATCCCAGAGCTCTGTCACTTGATTGTGTTGAAGTCACGAGCACTGAAATTGGCAAACGACAAAAAGCGAAGGGCCGGGAAGAAGGGCCGCCACTGGCGCGTGCGTTGTCAACAAACAAAAAACAAACTCCCCCCACTAACAAGCGTCCTGTGAGCACACATTTATCCATTGTTGTTATTCACTTTAGCTAACGAAAATGTTGGACAGCGTTATACTGGGCAGTGGACACTTTGCAAGCAGCGAATTTTACTTACTCGCAGTTAAAAAGTTTTTTTTTTTTTTTTTAATACTCACATTGGCAACTTTTTTGCTTTGTGTCTCAATCTTTTATCACATTTCTCCTGGGTCCACACTTGGCCTTTTATCCTTTAAGCAATAAACCAAATTCTTTTATTCTGGTCGAGTCCTTTTTCTCATACGATTACTTCTCGTACAATATTGTCAATTAACAAATGCTGTTCCTGCAGCCTTTTCAGTTGTCGCCTGTCGTTCGTTGAACAGGTGTTTCCTACTAGCAGCAACCAGCTGCGGCATATCCGTGCATTGATCTCATTTACACATACACACATCCTGCATCCTCATACAATGTGCAAGTGTTATGTTTTATTTGTTAAGTATCCGTTTGTCCTGATTTTATTTTCATTTTATGGATTGTGGCACACAAGTTCGATTGTTGTTGTTTATTGAAGTCATTTCGAAATTGTGTTCTGCCCTTTTTTTGTAAATGTATTTCAGCTACAAAAGATTTTATTATAAATTGTTCAAAGGAATTAATTTGTTTCTAAAGTGGATACAACGATGAAGTAGTCCTTAAAATCATAAGTTAGATAAAGTCAGTTTAGAAATCCCTTATCTTCAATTCGTTGAACCCTTTCAATTTTCGATAACAATAAGGTTTCTGAGTTTTTCTTTTAATGAATCTTTAAATTTGGGCGCACTTAAAGAGGGTTTTTTAACACCTTCGGTTAAGAATGAAGCACCATTTATAGAACGGTGTCATACTGGACTGAATGCAGCCAAAGAATCCCAGTTGACATTTTGATGGAGAAGTCCTTTCTCCAATCCTAAGTAAACAGTTAAGAGCGCTACTATCATATATGGAAGATACTCGACAGGATCTGCTTTTTCCAGTCCCGATTTTTGAGTTAATAGCACTGCTATATCTTGGGAGTATATTTGTCGTATTAATAAAGCGATTCTCTCAATACGTTTGAAGGACTCCGAATGACGAAATATATTAAAGAAGAGTCAACTTATCGAGTTCAAGATACTATTTACCTAAAGATAGTATCTGAGCTTCTCCCGGCTCAAAAGAAGTGGGTGTGTGACTGAAACCACATAATAATTGAATACACCCCACTTCATACTGTGACGAAACCTCACTGCACCTGATCACAGACTGCGAACCATTAGCACACAATAGACTCAGGTGTTTTGGAGAATATATCTTAGATATGAGCAAGATCCCTCATCTTGATTCCTCCAAAATATATGAATTCCGGTCGAAAATTAACCTGACAGCAGATTTATAGATGAGACTATCCTCATCTTTCAAATAAATAGGGGCAACACAATAGATCTTTCAGGTCGCAGTGTTTAACACCCTTAAATATATCTGTCTATCTATAGTTTTGTGACAAATTCTATAGTTCAATCTGATATAGATCTAGAGTTATGCCTAAGCGCCAATTCATTTCTTGACACTGGAGTTATCCTCACCATTTTTTTCTTGTGGTTTATACTGGCACTGTGAGTCATCAAATCATTGATAAGTCAGGTACTGTGAGTCATCATATCATTGATAAATCCTTTGCATTTTAGGTGTGGCAGTGGGAGCAGGCTCCTCATTTTGTGTGTCAAGACCTGTATCAAGATAATACACATTGCTATCCAATATTGTTTTTAGACTATACATAAACTGTAGACATTTTCAATCATGCCTTGAGAGTGGCTTATATAGGAGAGAAGACTGACCTTTTCCCCATATAGTTCACATACCCATCTTGATGTGTCCTTTGGCCCAATCACTGCTTATGGGAAGCAGTCTGCGACTCAAACTCAGTTTAAGGAAAAAGGTTGAAATTGAATACTTTCCATTGAACTATCTTGAAAACAACCAAATTTCCTAGTATGTGGCCTGATAACTATTCTTTGAAGCTCTTTGAACATTGAACATCCTTACTAACCAAAAGAAATTGATGTATGGCTCGGATTCTTGATGAAATAAACCACTTCAACAAATCCTACTTCTGCGAATATACTCATAGTAAAAGTCCCTCATTAACCATCGAAGCCACCGAGTCTCTGAAATTATAGCCACCTCCCCATCGCATTTGTTGGTGGCGACGTTTCCTACATCCTTCCTTCATCAGTTTCCATATCGGAATACAAACTTAATATATCATAATATTATAATACCGCTTGAAGATTTTGACTTATTCAATTTAGAAATTACTCACTGCCTGTTAACGATAAACACCCAATGGACATAAATAATTTCGGGAGCTGTGCTGAAACCTGGCGCACTCCCTCTTACAAGGAAGAGGAGAAACTACGAATTTATCACTTTTTGTAATCGCCCTTTACCCAGGGAAGACACTAGATTGGAGCTCCACTACGAGTATCCAGCAAAGCAGATAAGAGCAGAGCAGACACAAGCAAATAGAAGAGCAAGGCTAAGGACACACATGTGTAAGGGAGCCTTTATAATCGTAATGCTTTGAAATGCGAACTCCGCAGGAACGTGCTTAAGCTGGCTGACGGGCTGGCTGGCTGCCTGTGCCACGACCCTGTGCGCCAGTGTCTCAAGCAGATTCCTTTTATTGCACTTCGTTGCTGGCTGTTGTCTCTTTGTTTATTGCTGATGCTGTGCTGCATGCAAATTGAGTGTTCCCTTTGCCTGCTGATGCGACTTTTATTGAATTTCTTATGCTTTCTTTTAAGCATCTCCATGGGAATTTAAGGAAATTATTTTAAATTTTCATGTGGATTATAAAAACATTTACTTGTACTTTAAACATTCGAAGGCATTCCTCGCTTGAATATTCTTTGATGCAGGATTATTTAAATTTTGCAGTATAATCCTTTTATGCAAAACTGTAGACGTCTGCCATTTTTAATTACGCCTTTGAGCAATTTGCCTTTTTTGGGAGCTTTCCGAATTTCCCACAATAAAAATCTTCTAACCTATTATCCTTTCGCTGCTAATGAGGGCAGCTGCCAATTAAGGCACGTAAGTCAAAGAGAGCCCACGGTGGCACGCTAGCAACATAAAGAAATGCTCAAAACCACTGCCTCACATTTACACAAGTTATCGAAAGGACTCTGCTGCAGTGCACGCTCAAGGGAAGCAGTCGGATGGCAGTCGGAAATTCAATACTCTGGCGCCTTCTGTGATAAACGCTTGCGAAATAGTATCAAATGTGAACCATTTTGCGGCCACCAAGCCGCACAATTTTAAATTTAGCTCATTGTCTGCCACAGATTGAAAGACAAATTGTGTGCCGGCAGCCAGATTGGAGAAAGCTCAGCAAAACCCATACGCAACATATGTCGTGCCCCAGACCACCAATCTACTCGTACATTGCGGCTGTCTTCAACTGACAACTGCGAGTGCCGCAAGGCCCCCCACACATACTCTATCTCGCCCAGTAGGGTGGCGTGTCTGCTGCCGGCGGTGGTTTACGCAACGCATGGCAACATCTTCTGCGACGTTGAAATCAATTGAAAAATTTAATATGAATACAGGATAAGCAAAGGATATTCATATTTCAGGCATTGTCAGCGTTTCTTAAAAGCAATTTCATACTTTTCCCATCCGCAGCTGTGATTTAAATAAAATTATGGCTTTTTGAGGGATAGTGGGGCTGCCTACATTGGGGCAGTGTGGCAGCTGTCAATGTCATGAATTGGCATAGTTCTGGTACGGCTGTGTGGGAGGCTGGTTTCAGCGGTAGTGAAGTACTAAGTAAGGGTACTATAAAGAATATTGACAAAAATCCTTCCTATTAAATTTGTTGCTTTCGATCCTAAATTAGTAGGAGACTCTGTGGTTACAGGAAGTGACACTTAAGTGTCACAAATCAAAAGCTGAGCAAATTGAAAGGGAAGAAAGGAAGACCAAACTCAGTTGTTGAGAAAGTTTATTACCAACTGAGATCAACCGTATCTGAGACCAAACTTCATGTCATTCAATTGAGGACTGCTGACCAAGATAGTCAAGACAGAAGCAAGAGAATATGAAAGGGAAGAAAGGAAGACCAAACCCAGTTGTTGAGAAAGTGTATTACCAAATGATCAACCGTATCTGAGACCAAACTTCATGTCATTTAATTCAGGACTGCTGACCAAGATAGTCGGGACAGAAGCAAGAGTATATGAAAGGGAAGAAAGGAAGACCAATCCCAGTTGTTGAGAAAGTTTATTACCAACTGAGATCAACCGTATCTGAGACCAAACTTCATGTCATTCAATTGAGGACTGCTGACCAAGATAGTCAGGACAGAAGCAAGAGTATATGAAAGGGAAGAAAGGAAGACCAAACCCAGTTGTTGAGAAAGTGTATTACCAAATGATCAACCGTATCTGAGACCAAACTTCATGTCATTTAATTCAGGACTGCTGACCAAGATAGTCGGGACAGAAGCAAGAGTATATGAAAGGGAAGAAAGGAAGACCAATCCCAGTTGTTGAGAAAGTTTATTACCAACTGAGATCAACCGTATCTGAGACCAAACTTCATGTCATTCAATTGAGGACTGCTGACCAAGATAGTCAGGACAGAAGCAAGAGTATGTATACGAAAGGGAAGAAAGGAAGACAAAACACAGTTGTTGAGAAAGTTCATTACCAAATGAGATCAACTGGATCTGAGACCAAGCTTCATGTCATTCAATTGAGGACTGCTGACCAAGTCAGTCAGGACAGAAGCAAGAGTATATGAAAGGGAAGAAAGGAAGACCAAACCCAGTTGTTGAGAAAGTTTATTACCAAATGATCAACCGTATCTGAGACCAAGCTTCATGTCATTCAATTGAGGACTGCTGACCAAGTCAGTCAGAACAGAAGCAGTGTATATGAAACGCATTATGAAATACCTTCTCGTCTGTCGAGGTGAGCCCTGTTGACACGATCTTAGTTCAGAGTGAATGGTGATACTCATACTTTTCTAACAAGCGGTCTATATAGGAACAGATAAGTAGAACCAACGACCCCATCTATGTTCATGGTCCCACCTAAATAAACATGAGTGGAATATGAGATCATAATTTGCCGATTTAGTAATAAACTATATAGAGCTGGGTGAGCTAGGAGACCAGGGCCTGCGGTAACCCTCACTCCATGGAATCTTGAAAAGAGAAACAACAAAATGAAGATTTAAAACAAACATGGCAAAGAAAATACCATTTCAGCAGAAACTTCATTTTTTCTATGAAGAATGGTTTAAGTTTTGGGAGGAGAAAAGAATGTGGAGATATTTTGCTGAACGGTACGGACGAGTATGCCTCCTCTTGGCATTTTTTAAGTCAGTTTCTCTCCGAGTGGAAGTACGGATACCTGTATCCGCACACGCCTTCGCAACCCAACCTAACCTTTCTCGACTTCTCGATGGGAAGTATGTCTGCCCAACCACAAGAGCATTAATTCTTTGACGAATACTTCAGTGAACTTATAGCAGCATCATCATCAAACTTATATGGGGCTACATAAAACGGAATTTACTATCCTTTCCAAAAATTACTTGTACATTCCTAATTCAATTAATGGTCCCAACATTAGACTGAGTCATATGGCTACGTCCTTCAAGGGCGCTAGTGTCAGTATTTGAGACTACTTCAGAGTTCAATGGGATGTGAGTAGAACCAGTTTTTTGAAAGGATATTAGATACTTTCAAATTTATGTATACGATGTGAAGAGATTCCCCTGATAGTTTGAGCCCCACCAGGTTAACTTCAAGAGCCCCCAACTTTTGCTAATGCAATAATCATCATACGTAACCTACAAAGGCCAAGTTAGGTATATCTTCAGATGCCCTCTGTCGATTCTGTGGAGAAAGTGACGAAACTTCACTGCACCTGATCACAGACTGCGGACCATTGGCACACAAAAGACTCAGATGTTTTGGAGAATATATCTTAGATATGAGCAAGATCCCTCATCTTGATTCCTCCAAAATATATGAATTCCTGTCGGATATTAAGCTGACAGAACATCTGTAGATGAGACTAGCCTCATCTTTCAAATAAATAGGGGCATCACAATATATCTTTCAGGTCGCAGTGTATAACACCCCTAAATATATCTATTTATCTATCTATCTAACCTACTAAGGCCATTATGTTGAGATCCGTTTAATATTCTTCCTAACCAGCTGAAAAGTGTTCAAACTGTTCCTACAAATAACGAAATTTTTCATTAGTATTATGTACGATTATGAATGATTGCAGCACCGCATCAATTATTCCTCTAGACCTCTGTGCCCCTTCACCTCTGTCAGTTTTAGCATATTTCCACATGGTTTGCTCAATTTTCACCGTCCTGTGTGAATTAGAAACTCAGCTATAAAAAGCAAGGCCAAAACGTTAACCGAAACCAGCGGAACCAGCATTCCGTTGCGAAGGTAGACCTCATTAAACAATTGGTGCACACAGCATAATGGGGAAGATTGTTTACACTGCGTAAATTTCGCATTCCATTGATTGAGGCTGCAGTTGGCACTGGGAACAAGTGCCAATGAAAACTGAATTCTCACAGTCTGCCTCCTCCACTAACACCGCTCGACGTGGCCTTTTAGGTATTGTTGCTGTGCTTTTTATATCTGTTGTGTTTGTTGTTGTTGTTGTTATTATTATTGTCAATCTGAGGCATTTTTAAACGGTCAATGGAAGGCGTGCGATTGAGTGACTCGCTCCGGCAACAATTTGAACTGAAAAATAATCACGTCACGTTTCAATTGATTGAATTTATTTGCTCTGCTTTTCTTTTCCATTTCGTACTTAATTTTTATGTTCTCCTTCGTTTCCTTTGTCGAGCCATTTTGTCAAAAAGTTGAGAACAAATGCGAGAAAAGGACTTTACTTCTTTACAAACTGTTTATGAAGGGTCGTCATGGGGGCGTGCTTTTATGTCGGTGGGCACGTGTACAACTGGCGATTGTTTTAATTAAATGCGAGCAGCAGCAAAATCAGCTCAGAAAGGCATCAGAAAGAAAGTGAGTGAAAAATTATGTATAAAAACAGGAGTCTTTAAGCTTCAAAAGGATATAAGCAGTCAAAAAAAAAGAATGTCATATACAAAAATATCGCGATATTCGCAAAAGAAACATTATGGGAACATTTTATTGGGAATCTTGAACATTGCTACCGTCGCTACCATTCCTCGACCTGACACCCGAAGAATCTGTCCATTTTTGCGCGTTTGCCACTTCCCGCCATCATTCTGCCGGCACGCACCGCTGCAGCTGTAATAGAAACTATCTCGACAATGAGTGCAACGGCGCCTTAACTTCCAAGCCACTCACCCTCATTTTTGCTGCCCCTTTCGCTTGAGGCAACTCGTTTTCAATAATCCTTCGCGCTGCTTTTGTCCGTATGTGTCAAGTACAAAGGCCATAAAAATGCCAGTGAACGAACGCTTCCATTGTTGCAATTTCTCATATTTTGCCAATATCGAATTTATTGCACTCCTTTGCTCTGTGCCGTTTTGCAGATCCTTGGAAGAGCACTGCTCCTTGGTTGGCGTTGTGCATTACTAGAAAACGCGTAGATATGGGGCAATAAACTTGTACAAATTTGTGAATTTGAGCGTGAATTGAAGCCACTAAAAACCAAGTTTGTAAGGAGCGATTGTTCTTTTTTTAATTTCACTTCAGATTGTAACATAAGTTTATCCTGTTTGTGAAGGCAGCAGCAAACATAGCCATGTATGTGGCTGCTCTTCTTTGAAGTGCATTTAAACCCTCTCAACAAAGGCGTCTTATAGCAAAAGAGTGATAGGGAGAATTAAAAATCGGACAAAGGAGTAGTGATAGGCGATATTATCAACTGCAGTGAACCGGTTTAAGTGACATAATAGGTTTATGAGGTGGTTCAATGTACCACTTCAAATGATGCGATATTTTCAAGTCACTCCTCTAGGCAAGAAATGAAGGGTCCAGACAACTGCGGGGAAAATGATGAGGGATCTTTACTGCAGAACTTCAGTTGAACATCTTTCTCGCTCTTGTATAGCAAAGTATTTGATGGAGCTACTTATTTGATGGAAGTATATCTCTACAACCCTAGAGAAGTGGGTTTGATTATTTGTCTTCAAGAGGAAGCAGCTACTTTTGGTTACCTTGGAGGCATCTTTAATTATTCAGCCATGCCCAGACCCTGACCTTCTAACCAAACACTTGAGGTACTAGAAATGACACCAATAATAGTGAAGGCATCTTTAATTATTCACCCATGCCCAGACCCTGGCCTTCTAACCAAATACTTGAGGTACTAGACCCTGACCCTGATCTTCTAACCAAATACTTGAGGTACTAGAAATGATACCAATAATATTGAAGGCATCTTTAATTAATCAGCCAGGCCCAGACCCTGATCTTCTAACCAAATACTTGAGGTACTAGAAATGACACCACTAATATCAGACACCAATTTTCTTACCATCCATTGGATCCATAGTGGTTATGCGGCTATGATGGCAAGTAAAGTCCTCACAAAGCCATACATTCCCTTTATTGGTTCCCTGAGTACTGTCATGATCCCTTTATCCTATCATGCAGATCACAATTCAAACACTTCTCTCTCACTGAAGCGTTTTATAATACCATCATATTCTGGTTTATGAGTAGTTTCCCAAATTGTCACCAGGACTGCATCATATCTACTGAACTGTAACTTCAGAATTATAAAGGGTTGAGTACCCCGACAGTGTCTCTGCAGACATCATACAACTCTCTTGAAATCTGCTCTGAATATGCTGCTACGATGACACTCCTATTCGTGTATTGGCACAAAACCAAGCAGGGCATCCTAGAGATTGAAATTAGTTTCTCTACAAGTACGTAAACAAATCTAAGACTCGAAACGAATTGCCGCCAAAAGGACACAAATAGTTTGATTTGACCCAGAGTCAAAGTGGGGGGCCTCAGTTTGCCCCTTTAAGCAAAAACCAATCAGGAAGGGTTTCAGTTTTTCTAAGCAGCATGAATGCTTCCTTATTTATTGTTATCGTAACATTCCGCATTAACTTTAAATGAATTGTTGTTTGCTTTAACAATAAATTGAATTTGCATAGTTTGATTTGCTCCGTATCCGAATCTGGCGATTCGAATATTTATTGGTGGCCATCACTTCAGTGTAACAAAGGCTACTTCTCGCTTGCCTATCTAGCCAGCAATTATTCACATTTGGAGATCTAAGCTCGCATACCTTTTTATCTATTGTGCCTTTGAAATCCTACAAACACACCCAGCCACACACACACACTCTCTCGCACCAACACTACAAATGGCTACGTATCCTGGTGGCCACAAAAGCAATGCCACAATGCTCGCTGTGAGATGGCACGGAACCACATGCAAGGCCACTGAAAGCCATTGTGTATGTGAGCTCATGAATGAGCGCGTGTGTATGTGTGTGTGTTTGAGTGTGTGAGTACAGAGTGTGAAGTGGACATGTGCACACAAAGTATGAAAATTCTTTAGCTGCATTGCAGGCGCCTGCCGTAGGGAAATCTAAAAACGTATCATAATCGAAAATTTATTGGCATATTCTGTGCTTCTTTTTAGATTCTCCTTTATTGCTATTCAATTTGTTTCTATTGTATTTCATATATACCTACATATCAGCCGTGAATGAGTGTGTGTTGCTGGGTGTATGTGCATGTGTGGGTGTGTGTGTGTCTGTTTGTATGTTCGGTTGCCTTTCTATACGTGTGTGAGGCATGCAAACAGGATATGCGAGGCGAAAAGTGAAGTCGAACTTTTCCATACGATTAGGCAACAATACAAAATTATTAAGCAAAGATTTGTTAAAGAAAATTATTGAAGCATAATCTTAGGCGTTTTCAGATTAAACTTTATATGAGTGCATAAAGCATCAGTGAAACCGGTACGAATTTTTGGCGACAGTTTAGGTGGGAGAGTACAAAAATCGTGTAATAAGGAAGTGAGATCTGTGAGCCTAAAAGTATGCGTCTTGATACACAGTTTGATTGAGCTATATATAATTAGTCAAAAGTACTCTAGCGAGTTAATTCAAAATAACTCCAATAATCTCTGTGATAATAGGCAGCAAAGAGCCCATATAAAAGTATGAAAACCAGAGTTTAAAAAAAATATCATCATATCTATTGACACTTGATTATGAGCAATATGCTTAAGGACAGCTGAGATCTACCTAAGACGCCTTCGAGTGTTCAGCAATTATATAAAATAATAAACAACTTAAGAAACGTAGCAACAAACCTCAGAGGCTGCTTATCCTTTTCACGAATACCCTCCAAATATAAGAGCAGCTGCCAAAAGGAAGTACACATCAACATGACAATTGGAAAAAAATTGTTGCCTTGACTATAAAAATAGCAAAACGTGATGATGTGCCACCAGACTAGCAGGTAGAAGAGACAGCAACACACACAAAATGCAGAGAGATTTGAATACATACACACACAAACACACAGACAAACACACAGGCAAACACAGCCACACAAACACTTGTGTGAAAAGTCACCACAGAAGACTGTGGACGAGGACATTTATTATCCTTAAAGATTTCATAAAGTTATCTGCGCTGTCTCGTTTGTGACACACAAATCAAATATTTTTCTGTGGCCTTTTACACTCGCTCCCTTCTATGGTCTTGGCTGAAGTTCACTAAAGTTGTGCACAAGTGAAGTCACTGAAGGAGTTGCAACAATATCCGGCAGACATATGCTCCTGGCAGAGCGGCAAGAAGGTAGATCGATAGCGCTGCTGCTCCGCCTCGTGTTGTTTCAGTGGCAGCCACAAATTGTTTAACTTATGGTGCAAAATCCTGCAGCCGGCTGCGGTTGATGTGGCTCTCCCTACGTATGTAGGGATATAACCGACACCGACTCCCAAGTGGAGTCAGCGCTCGGAAAACTTTGCCTTTCCACACGCTTCTTTTACCGCTCACACCCACTCTGTGGCAGTTCTTTTTGCGTTTTTCCGTATTCTTTTTTTTCGTTGTTGTTGTGTTTGTAAGTTCATTTAAAGTGACACAAAATACTGCACCGAGGGGACACGTGCTGAGAAGAAAAATATCCTTGGAACATGCAACGATATTGTGGCAATATTAGCTGACTTAGTAATACTAATAACAGTGGTTTAAGTTTTAATGGATGTTGTGGTGGCTCAGAAGATTGATTGAAGGAGGTAAAGAGGAGAATACTGTGAAAGGGGAGGATACTAGGAAGGTACTAATAAATAGTATATAGTTGAAATGATGGGAAACCAAGGCTGAATTACCAAACGTATGTGAATATGTGTGTGATACAACAAGTTGAATATATTTGGTATTCAACAGTGAGCAGTGATGAGGATCAAATAAAGGAATATGAAGATGTATGCATGAATTTTTAATTAGAAACTGTGGAAATATTATAAGCGATAAACGTTGTGTGTGACAAGTTGAAGAGATTCATAAACGTAGAGAAAGAGTGAGCTGAAGACTGAAATCAGGGTAAAGAGTGACAAGAAACAGAAATAAATGTACATTCAGTTGCAAAGGCAGGAGAGGGTTTTGCGTTTTTAATCACAACTTTCATAAATGTGGAAATCACTCGAACAAATTTGGTATAAAACCTAAATATTGGAATGAATGGTTTGTCAAGCAAAGGTAGAAAGTAAAGAGTTAGAGTATAAGAGCTTAAAAACAGCCAGAGAGATAAAGGTAGGGAGAGGCTATATAATGTCTACATCACAATATTATGATTTCAAAATATCAATATATTGAAACGTGATTGCATACTTTTAGGATCCCACCTGGAGTTTGAGAATGAGTGCACCCTATGTGTAAGTCAAGAAACGAACTATTCGAATAAAAGTTTACTTAAGAACACCCTGTCGGTGGTATAAAAGAATGAAAGCTTCCTTAGAGGTGTATATAAAATTCTAGAAAGATCCAGAAACTTCAAGAGTATTGTAGAAGTTTCTACCTCAACTATTCGAAGCTATAAAAAGCACAAGACTGTGCAAAGTCGAAGACAGTTAAACAGAGATCATATCAGTGTGTACATCGTGCATCGAAGCAGCAGTATTTGTAATTGTTATTTTGTAAAGTGATGAAATTCATTATTAAATAAAGTGATTCATGAATTGTGAAATAAAGTACAAATTGTAATCAAGTAAACTATAAGCCTAATATTAAATGTGTAGATAGCAATAATTAAATAAAGTTAGTTATTTTATATTAACCAGCGATTATTTGATTACTACACGATCCAGTGGTACGAATCCGAGTACAGAGAGTTAGAGTAAATTGTCAAGAGGGCAATTTCGTAAGAATATGTTTGAGGCAATGACTTCTTCAGTTTGAACAGTATGCCAGGGTGCCAAACTATAACGAACGCTTGTGTAATTTCAAGGAATGCTGCTGTACGAATCTGACCATGTTTGAGAGCATTTCTTACAATGTGCTAAACCCTTTGTACTTGTTCGGTGGTAGCAAGTTGCTCGCAATATCCGAATTGGTGACTAGGTATGAGTTCTTAGGCTTAGACAATAATGCTTTTCAAAAACTTGGGATATAAACGGCAACAAACTTATCGATCTAAACCATGCAGATTCTTCTTCCGTCTTTCCAGGTTTTGGTTAAAGGAATTTCAGCGACTTTCTTCTATTGGCGAGGGAAATAGGCACCCCTCCATACTGCATTTCACTAAAAGGTGATGTATTTTATAGCATTATCCGGCAGATCTTTTACAATTTTACCTGTTATCAGGTGATATCCTGGAGCTTTTTTTATGATCAGGTGTTTAAGCATAAAGTTCTTAATTTCTCTTTCTTTAATAGATAAGATCGGTAGTTCCATTTGACCAGGAGCTTCGAAAAACACATGAATGTCGTCTTCATATTGTAATGGATTTTTGGTAAATGGTGTAAAAACATCACAAAGGTGTTTGGCAAACGTCTCTGCTTTAACTTTGTCGGTTCTTACCCAAGACCTATTCACAATTTTGAAGGGCGAAATCGAGTATTCGATGGCTTCAACTTTTGTGTTGCCTTTCATAATAAATTTTGCGTGGCATCTGTTGCTGACAAATTTCACAAATAGTGCTGCATTTCATCATTCTCTATTACCATGATCTGGTGTCTAATTTCTTTAGCTGCCATATTAAGACGTCTTTTGTCGGGTGGATGCTTCATAATTCGCCACACCGTTCTTAACTTTCGTTTTGCACCTATCATCTCCTTAATAACTGAGTACATCGAGCAATTTCTATGGCTCCCTTTAAGATTCGGTCCAGGTGGCATTCCTGCTATTTCGTTTAGATTTACGACCGCTTTTTCTCCAGGGGTTTTTAGCGATATATCCAGAGATAACGTGAGACTTATAATATCTTTAAGCTGAAGCCAGTTTGTACGCTTATTGTGTATTGTAACTGATTTTAGTATACGAAGAACATTGGATCTTACATTTATAAGAATAGGGGAATAATAATAATAATTTAGTTTTGGTAGTTTGCCCCATGGCCGACACTGCGACCTAAAAGTTGAATTGTCATTAATGATCCATGTGATGACAACTGTCCGATCTACTATGCCGTATAAGTTTAGTACCAGCGTTTCTTCCGCAATGCCATAGCATTTCGTTCGTTTGGCGATGTCAAAGCAATTAAAGTTATAAGGTTCTTTTCAACCCAGATGTTCCTTCTCTAAAGAAGGGAAGCAGCTGAAATTCATGTTCCTTCATTATCTTTTCCGCTTCATTGATGAATTTGAGAATGTCCATAACAGGTGCATTCTTTATTTCTTCCAGAGCTAGCTAGTCTTGCTGGAATATGTTCATTCTAGTAAGATAGGGGAATGGTCTGAAGACAAATGCAAAGATGAAGCCACTTCGACACAGTTTCTGGGAACACCTCTCATCATTCAAAGGTTTTCTTCTTACATTAGAGAGTTCCTCTTACATCCTGTATAATACAGATCCTACATAACATTTCTGCAGTTGATAGTAAGGACAAAATATTCGGGACCCCTCACTGAAAAGTTACCAAATGATGTTACACCAATTATTAGGAGCGTTCTGGTTGAAAATATAATGGATGGTGAGAACTTATGCCATATGGAACAGAAAGGAAATAAGACATTATTGCGGCTATAGAGACCCTTTACATCACTGAAGAAAGTTGTCTGAAGAGAAGAACTGTTGATGATTCAAACCATTACAACCGAACTATCTTGATACTAGATATGCAACGACCTGACCCACCACGCACAAAGTCTCCGACTGATATTTGAAATCAGTACCTCAGAAAGTGTTAATAATATACTCAGCAGTAGCGCAACACCTCAGAGACTGTTAATAATATACTCAGCAGCAGCGCAACACCTCAGAAAGTGTTAATAATATACTCAGCAGCAGCACAGTACCTCAGAAAGTACTCAATAGCATTGCGGTAGCTTCATCTTCCGCCACTGGCCAGGGTAACTGCGTCCCACCATTCGACACAAATCCGGCCAATAAAGACTTCGTAATGATCCCTTTTTTATTTTCCCAGCTACACATTTAAAGAGAGTTTCATTATTAACTAACGGAAAATGTATTTTCAACAAATTTCTCGGATGTCTGTGGCAATATTTTTGCCAACGACTGACAGCCAAGCACCGCTTAGGAGAGGCGCAACTTTGAGGAACTTTTCGAAACATGTAAACATGTCGCTCTCACATCCCGCTGCCATATGCAAATGTGTCAAATGCAAACAAAATGGCACAAAACAGAAAAAGTTGCCAAACAGTCACAAACAAAAAGCGACAATGAGGAGACAATGAGTATGCATGGCGTGCCTGGCATGCGGGCCTCCACCCCCGTGACTTTTGGCTCCACTGGGTTGAACGCTCGCTGCGGTATGCATGCAAAGTACTCAAAATTTTGTAGAGTTGGCGCCTTGGCAAATGTCCAATATCAAGTTAAGTGTAAACTCTGTGAACGAGTCCACTTCAAACGGATATGCTTGGAATAGAGTGCGACACAGGACGTTGGCGCGCTACTGGCAGGAAAACAAATAGAATTGCTGCTAGACGACTTCCAGCGGCTGACTGCAATTTATGACAAGCGATATAGAAAATAATCGCCAGCAGAGCAGAGAGAGAGAGAGAGCCGAGAAGTTAGAAAGTTGGCTAAAAGGCCACTCGCCGGAGTCTGGGCGCACATATGCTGCACCAAAATGGGAGCGAAGAGTGGGTTTACGAAAAAGAATGATGTATGCCAGGAAAGAATGATGCAATAAATTTCAGAAAACTCGTAAAAAATTTATTAAAATAATTGCAAGCAATTATCGCGCGCACTCATCTCACTTTCCTGCGGTGTCAATAAAGTGCTCGGCGTACCTTGACCTACTTTTGCAAAAGGTATTTGTCAGACACTGTACCTTGCTTCAGTACTAGGGGTAATACGCGAGGGAATTATTGTGTGGTACCCAAGGAAGAGTTAGTTCAATCCTCCTACTTGAAGTACGAAGTTAATGATAATCTGATTTCAATACGATCAAACAACATATTGACCGTAATGAAATCAGGGAAGCTAGACTGAGCAGCCCCCATTATGCAATAACTGAAATTTTTTTGTAGATTAGTATGAAATTGGGCGACGGAGAGTAGAGGGATATATGAATACAGAGAAAGTTGAAATTAGGAGACGGCAAGTAGAGCGATATATGAATATAGAGAAGGTTGAAAGTAGAGGGATATATGAATATACAGAAGGTTGAAATTAGGAGACAACAAATTGAGGATATATGAATACTGAGTAGGTTGAAATTAGGAGACAGCAAATCGAGGCATATATGAAAATTGAGTTGATTCGAATTAGCAGAAAGTCAGAGAAACCCTAACAACATCAAACTGGGCTTCTACTGAGAAATCTTCACCCAATTCCAAGGTAAGTGGTTTGATCAAACTATGAACAGTTCTGCTATACGGAGCAGTTGCCATCGCAAATGCTCTCAATCTCTACTGAAACTTTGTCAATCGATAAGAAGTTGTTCTCCATCTGCCTCTCATAACCGCAGTAACAATTCGAAGCATATTCTACTAACTCTCCTGAGTCACCTTCAATGGATAAGAATTTGTTTTCCCTCCCACACGTAAGACATCTTCGACATAAGACGCAGTTAGCTGAAGTACGGAATATGGTTATCAATAAAATAGTAACATGGAAGTTTACTGATATTCTTGCCACATTGGCAGCCGAGCCATCCAGCTCAATGAAGAGAGTGATATTAGTACAATGATGGAATGAGTCCTTTCATTCAACACTGACTCTCTTCCTATACCCGCCACATTGGCAGACCAGCCATCCAGCTCAATGAAGAGAGAGATATTAGTACAATGATGGAATGAGTCCTTTCATTCAACACTGACTCTCTTCCTATACCCGCCACATTGGCAGACCAGCCATCCAGCTCAATGGAGCCAGAGATACCAATATATTGATGGAAGAAGTTCTTCCATTCAACACATACTCTCTGCCGGTAGAAAGTATTGAATTATAGGAGAATATTTCGAAATTGCATTACTGAGACAAGGACATCATTGCATATGTCGCTTAACATCTAAATTCCTTTCCATAATGGCACAACTATGCAGGGAAGATATTGGATTATACAACACTAATATACACGCCATGTGGAATCATAGACTTCCTTAATGCTAACCATTATCACCGCTCAATAGACACTCATGCAGGGAGGAAGACAGTTGAAATAAGCTCAACTAAAATATCTGTTTTAATGCCAATATAAAGGAAGAGCAAACTATTCTACACCTCCTCCTTGTTAGGTATCTGCTGCTCATTAAATATATAATAAACACAACCGGGAAATTAATTCTAGAGGAATGTATTCAATTAGACTGAAGTCAACTAACCCTCCTTCATTTCTAGAACCAACTAGAGTACCCAGAGAAGAGTGTACTCGTAGCTAAGAAAAAGTAGTCTACCATGGACCTTAAAATGGTGTAAACACTGGAACAGACTCAACTTACTTGTATATTATGAGCCTTAAAATGGCGACTCAAGTAAAGGCTTCCACTAAAGATCAAATTGGTCGAAGTGCAGCATTGCTTAATAATAAAACTTGTACAATTCAAAGTCGAAAATTAAGTCCACAAGCTTCCATGTGATAACTGGAACTTACCTGGGAAGGCTGCTGATCCAATACAAAGTTCAGAATCAGGCGAGAGTCAATATGAAGCAACATATTAAATGTTATTCTATAATCCAATGACTGTCCTTCAAGGTTATCAGTTGTACCTAAACTCTGTCTAACCGAAAATAGGGCAAACTTGCACAAACTTTCCTCAATCATACCACAGCATCAGCCTTAGTAGGCAGTCACTTGCGTTACAGTGTAATCGCTGGCACCCACACCCCCGCCAGCTTTGTCTGCTGTTAGTGTTGAAGAGACCGAAACTAATAGAATCCAATAATGCCAATTAGCGATGCGCAAAAGTCTATCTATCAATCAATGCGGCAGGCAGTGAGGTCCCCAGGACCCGTCACGTTTGTGCGCCGTCATTGTTATTGGTTACTTTCGACGCTGCGCAACGTGACTCATTACTCATGCTTTAGTTTTGATTTCCTCCACGCGTGTCTGCCTGCCTCTCTGTCTGTGTGTGTCTGTCTGTCTGTGCGGGATATCAGTGCGACAATGGCTTCCAAGCCATAAATCTTCACGTTTCAATGCGTTGAAATGCGTTTGGGTGTTTTTTTCTGGTTTTTTGGTTGGCAGACATTTCAATTGAATGTGCAGGCGGCTGCATTTTAATGGAGTGGAAGGAATTTGTGGGTGTTTGCAGCGCTAATTGGATTTGTGATTTATGTTTAATTAATATTAGTGGCCGTAAAGTGGGTGGTGGGTATATCACGCAAGCATAAAGGCACTTTGGAACATCATAGAATTCTGTCTATTGCAATAGTGTTGATGCTAAAAAGGATATCATAGTTTTAGGAGATATTAAAATTAAATTTCATTGTGATCCTTATCGTGAATTGCACGATGGAAATGTTAAATCTGAAAATGAAAATAGGAGCAAATATTCTGTCGTCCTGACAAGTCTTTAAAACAGCGATGCACAAAGCTTAGCACTGATATAAAAGCTATTTAAAGCTCCATATATTAAAGCTTCACATAAGTTAACGCTCACGTATTTAGCTTAACAATGCCGTAATACTCAGTACTCCTGCAATTGACGAAACTCCAATGTATCATTTCGTTAATCGGTGGTCTAAATACTGGAGGACCGTTTTTTTACTCACATAAGTTATATCATAAACCCTTGAAAAACTCTCTGTGACCATAGAAAATAGTATTGTCCATATAGGAAAATCTTTGGTCCTGTTCGAGTTGGCGACG
Source organism: Clusia tigrina (assembly GCA_920105625.2). Lineage (NCBI taxonomy): Eukaryota > Metazoa > Arthropoda > Insecta > Diptera > Clusiidae > Clusia > Clusia tigrina. Next base: position 23,838,382 of record OV050031.1, on the reverse strand, counting down.
AATATCGCATTCGAATGAACCGTGAACTGTATGAGCTCAACGCCGACATTAGCATGGTTCAGCGTTTAAACATTCCGCGACTACGCTGTCTGGATCGTGGCCATCGTATGGATAAAGAAGCTCCGACGAAAAAGGTATTCGAAGCGAGAGCCGAAGGTCGACGACGAAGAGGGAGACCGTGCCTATGGTGGATAGACCAGGCTGAGGAAGCACTGACCACGCTTGGTGTGACTAATTGGAGAAGGCGCGCGCGAAGCAGAGGCGCCTGGCAAGAGGTGCTCAAATAGGTAGTAACCCAACCGCAGGTTGTAATGGCCACCTAAGAAGAAAAAGATATAGAAAAAGCAATTCTCTGGAGAAAACATTTAACTCGGGTTTTCTCACTGAGGAAAAATCATTTGCTTTTAAAATAATTCTCATCAGTGTCCTGGCTGCACAAACGCTGCATTGCTTAACATTAGAAAATATTTAGAGAATTGATTACCAATTACTCTAGTTGGGGTTCTTGCAATACTGAATAAGATGACTGACTCATTCTTAAAGGGTATTCTAGGTAGCTTCAAGTACGTCAGCCATTGCTATTGAACTTGTTTGTAGACACGGTGCTGTTAGAATTCGATAAATTGGCAAACTGACTACCTTATTAATCTAAAATATGTATTCCTAAACTATCTTAATCATTGGTAGTTCATACAATTATGTAGCATCACGAGGACATCACTTCCTGGATCAGAATTCTTTATCACTGCTTCAAGTTAAGACACTGTCCAAGGTCTTCTACCAAAAATAGGAATTCCTATATTACCTTTCAAAGCATCCATATGTTCTAATAGGCCACAGTTCTAAAGGGACTCTAGGGATGACTTTCTTCTACTTTATAGATATTATCACCAGAAGGAAGTGAACTGAATACTCCTTCATTTTCTCATAGTTGTCCAGTTTTGACCAGACTCTGAACATCTGCTTTAGGAAAATTTGTATCACATTGACTTGACTTACGAATACAGGTCACGAGATTAGAGATCTAGCACAGTTTGCGGTACCATGGATGGCTTCAATTAAGATGGGCAATTCTTAGGCATAGTAGCGCTTCTTTAATATAACAATCATGCATGCAATTATGCTGGGAGAACTATCAGTCCACTCAAATCTCATCGAACTTGGTTATCTTTGTACGACTGTTAAACAGAATGACATTGTTGACTCTTCCAAAGGAAGTCCCTGGTTACCTACTAACTATTCCGGAGAGTCTTGTCAACTTAACAAAAGTAAATATAAGTGAAATACGATGTACATTTGATACCAGATCCCACTGACTTTCATTTAGAACCTCACTTCTTTGGGCATTTAGTTACACATTCACTTCCACCTGCTCTGATAGCAGTGCCACAAGAAGCTGTTTGCGGATTTTTAACCCTCGGTTGTACTTTAAATTTGTTTCTGTATCTCCATGTACGAAATAGTTGGATCTGATTATCTGATAACAAGGATAAGTGGGGTAAGGCTGTCCTGCTGGGTTACAAAAATGCTGGCGTACTTCTAAGCTCCCAACAGACCAGTCGCATTACCCTCCACCAAGTTTACCATGTCTACTTTGGAGACATTTCATTTTCATTTTTTCACAAATATAAACGAAATTGAAGGTCTTTTGTGTGCAAGTGGGCATGGCAAACATTTGCTCGTGTATTTAATATTTTTTGCCTTCCTTTTTGATAAGTTTTCAATTTTGTATTTCTTTGATTTTATTATTTTTCTTTGAGGTTGACCCAAATGAAATGATTGTGGGGTGAGTGGAAAATCCCCATTTCCACTTTTGTTTACCTTTCAATTTGAAATGTTTAACTTGATGTTCAAAGAATAAAAGCGAGAGTGGTAGAGTCGAATGGGGAGGCTGGGGAGGATGGTTAATGCTCTGGCAATATTTTATTAAAATTAATTTAAAAATTGAATATCCTTATCGTACAGAATTTTAAGTTATAAGCGTTTAAGAAGGAACAAAGGAGGAAAAGCGGTTACTGCTAAGGAAGTGGGACTACTTTTTTCTACTTTTGTACTCATTATTATACCTCTGAATTAGAGTGAATGTGCACAAGGACATCATTCTCATTGATTATAGGCGAAGAACACTAAATGACTCATTGAGTTGTAGCAAAATCAGCTGTTTTGTGTATCCTGAACGAGCAATAGAAGGAGGGATGGAAGCAAATATACTTTTCGTAGTGGAGCTTTATGCAATTAAAACTAGATGGCGTTAGTAAACGATGAATAATATTTTGAACAGTATTGCTGAGTTGTACTTGGGTAATCGATTTCATAGAACATCAGTTTATGCCATTAGTATATGAATATGCTTCAATATAGCTACATGTGGCAATCTTGGTTTACTATGATATGCCACATGTGTGCAACCAAAGTGGGCCCAAGGTCAAACCCTAATAGCATAAAATCATATTTAATCAAATACGCGAGTAGTAACGTAGTGAGTAATAGCCATAATGGGCCTTGAACAGCCCTAAGTGAGTCTTAGGAAAGCCATTGAACCTCCCTATCAGCAAATCTAAGCAAAATGTCGGTTCACGGTATTTATGCATCAACGAAGGTATGAACCAATACAAGAATTGGTTCTAATTTATCAACAATTGTCCTCGAATTGAAATCTGGCAAAACAACTCAGAAACTTGAGGACATATTTAGTTGGAGAAGGACTCACCGAACTAATTCTCTAAATAATCCCTTCACTGTAGCCAGTAACCGTTAACTAAAACTGCTCTGTATCATGCAAAATGAATATGAAAATGAGAAGAAACGGCATAGGAATTGCAAAATTATTTTCTTTAAAGTCCTGCAGCATCTTGAAGAAAGTTGAAATTATGTTCACACATAGCGTAGCGGAGAAGTGCGTCTCTTAAGTGCCACTTCAACTAGCGTCAACGCATTATTACCGACCATAAATGTAATAAGCCGCGCACTTAGCTATGCGGCCACTGTGGTGTGTATGCCTCCTTCACTGGCAAGCGGGCACGACTGGGCTACGCGCCTGGGTGGCGTTTAATTCATTACGGTTGCACTGTCATTGTAAGAAGCGTTCTGCTGGCACTTATTCTAAAACATACACACACACCTACCCACCCATAGATAGCCACACATATTTTTTGCAATTCAACTTAATTTTATATAAAAGTTGCGGAGATAGTTGTTGAGTATTTTGCGGCTGCACCCCACATTTCAATTTCCTCGGTAGCTGTTGAAAGAATTTTTCCAATTTTCTCCTTGTAACTTCAATGCAGAAATGCAGCGGTGGGCAAACTTGTAAAAGCATTAAAGGGGCAGGCTGCAAAGTTTTATCCTTTTAAAAGAATTCTATTTCTGCCTTACGTTGCAGCTGCATTGCTTGCCTGGCTGTGCTCGGAGCTGCACCACAACTGCACTAAAACTTAATTTAAGAAATGAAGGCAGGAAAGTTTGCGCCATTTCTATTTTCCTTATGCTTTCCTTCCTTCGCTGTGGCTTGGCTTCTTTTCTGTGTGAAGATGTGTTTGTGTGTGTGTGTGTGTTTGTTTGTGTTGGTGTGTGTGTGTTTGTGTTGCTGTGTGTGTGTGTGTGTTTGGAATTATCAACTTTGTTGTCCGTCATTGTTCGCGGAAACGGAAATAGCAAAGTTGCCGGAAGTTTGGTCTTTTAAGCATGTGTATTACAATTTAACTGGCAGTTTATGTGACAGGCACGTGTTCGGATTTGTTCAGCTCCTCCGGGATTAGTTGATATAATCTTAAAGGAAAGCGGGCCCTGAAGTAAAGTTGGTCACCCTCATTCTCCTATTTTCAATGCAATGAATTGAACATTTTATGAGGAAATTTTAAAGAAAAATTCACATTAACAAATGGAAAGGAGGACTCCTTCCCTTCTTATTCACATAAGAAGACATTAGTATGACTAGCTTCCTAGTAATGAATGAAAATCGATGGATTGCCCATGGATTCTGGAAGACGCAGACATCTTCGGAAGCTTTGTGGTTTCCTTGGTTTAGGTTCAGCTGCAATCTCGCGGAGGAATTTGGGAGTTACTTAATGAAATCCTCAGATTTTTTGTGCCACCGCAGTTTGGATTTTATTGTTAAGGCGTAGATAAGTGCGAAGTGTATGAAGTGTAAACAGAAGCTTAAAGTTCACTAAATGGTAGATAATGGCCTTGCTTACGACAAGGACTTCATTGATACCAATAATGCAGTGAGCAAATATCCCAAGGCCTGACAATATATTGGTGGTTGATAGTTCTTAAAAGACGTTTGCAGTTTAAAAAGCTTATTTAGAAATGATGCTAATGGAAATCAAAGCCCAAATCATTGCTTGACTCGTATCCTTATAGATAGCTAGATAGATGCAGAGACTGATTGAAGAATTAGTGCTCAGCAGATCGGGGACTAACAACATAGTCCAAGTTTACTACCAAACATCTAGATAAGATAAGATAAGATAAGATTACAGAGGAGCGGGATCTAGTTATCTAGTCACTGCGATCTCATAAGTCCCAATTGTGGCACACTCATCAATTACAAATACTCCGAGAGTCCACTATTCAATAAGATATAATATGTTTGCATTACTATTTATATGCTATAATGTATTACGTACAAGTCAACTGTCCGGACCAGTTTTATAATGGCATGCTGGTCGCTGCCTATGGTAGTGGCAAGTCAAAGGACTGCCTAAATGTTCATTATTATTATTATGAAAATGGCAAGTTCTAATGAACTGCCGAGGAATAGAAAGACCCTTGTGTTCTGTTTGTAAGCAAGACAAGAAGTGTTCATGCTCTGAGTTTTTATTTTACAAGTAATCTCGGTTGCTATAATAAACTTGTTCTAATCTATTATACAGTTTTTGAATCTAAAGTGTTATACTATTTGCTTACCCCAAGTGCAACGCGCATGCCTGTAGTGCATACTCTTTCACGAGTGTAGAGCACGTACCCAATTGGTGCGCTCTATTTACTTGCGACCATATACTGCATTAGATGGAGTATATGGTCTGCAGTGTGGCAGACATGTGCAACAAGATCGTCTGTCTGTCGTTCTGCCCGCTCTTATGACTGTACGTCATATCGTCGAACTCAAAGGCGTGAGAAAGCATTGAGCGATGGTTGTGGCACGAGTATCGAGTGTCGAGCTCTGTCTGGACAGTCCGATACTCGTTTCTTGTTATCGCATAACGATAAACAAATCGTGGGAGACTCACAGACAAGGGATAGTGTGTGCCGTTTAATTGTTGCGCACATGATATCAGTCGTGAAGGCTGTCTGTATCTTTGGGTGCCTTAAGGTGCATCACACGGAGTGCTTTTGAATGCATTAAGGTGCATTTGCATTAAGTGTTTATAAATGCATTACAAAGAATTCAAAGATCTCCTTGGGAGATTTGTCCGCAATTTATGGCTATTCTAGCTAGTGAGAACCTTAGTAGCGTAGTCGGGTCCATAAGACTGTTACAGTGGCATAGCAAATGCTTTGTTATTTCCTCGTCCTTGTTACACAATCTACAGTATTCAGTATGACTGATTCGCATTTTATGTAAGTGTTTCAACACCCTGCAAAGTCCAGTCACAAATCCTGTGACTATGCGAATGCCTACACGGCTGAGACTAAGTATATCTGTGGTTCTCTTGCAAGAGCGGTCTGGCATGAAAGTTTTAGCCACTCTAATACCTTTAGTTTTAATTTTAATGAAATTGAGTGATGATACTTCGAAGATTATCAGACCTTAAGAATTTCTCTGATATATCATGTATTTTGTCACCCACTCATCCCAACAGTTACCTTTAGTTTCCGTCCAAGGTGCGATTCTGCCTCAAGCCATGGCTTGATTTAGAGTTTGGTCGAACTCCAAGGTAACCCACAGAATGGTTCCGGACGAGTAAATCTACTGGCGCCTCACCTTCTAGCGAGCTCATCTGCCTCTTCATACCCTATGTATCCAATGTGGCCTGGCACAAGTATGAAACTCTCTTATTTGATGCAAGTTTTGAGCAGTACTGGGCAGTCCCAAACTAATTTCCATTTAATTTGGTAGGTGTTAAGTGCTAGTAACTCCGCCTTGCTATCAGAATGAATATAAATATGATCCTTATTGGTCGATCTGTCTAATTCATCTCTTAAGTACAAGTCTATTGCATGAATCTCGACTGAAAAACTGAGTTTTCTTAGCCCATACTGCTAAATAAATACCTTCTAGGGTGTTCAACAAAGACCCCAGCAGCAACACCTTCTTCCGTTTTTTGAGCCATCTGTGTACCAAACATGAGACTTATATACAGGCTGCTCTGTTCCAAATTGACCTTATTTGGGAATGCAACTTTGAAATTTTTTTGGAAGTTAAATTTGGTGTGACCAAAAATCTAACTCTCTATCCAGTGAAGTTCACTGAAGTCTAAGCTTCGAGGGATCTCAGTACACCATCTAGTATCAAATTTGCCGGAATCGGAATATTTCCAAAAGATATTATTTTGGAATGAACTGGGTACTAGCAGATTCGAGTCTAACTTCAGACATATTATAACCAGCTTAAGGGCATCTTCCCTGTAGACATACAGGTGTGGCGGTATTGATTCTATAAACGCTGTGTTGGTATTTAAGTTCCCTGTAAACCATTTGATTATAATTATTTCAGTAGATGTTGGCCACGAAACTATTCACACCTAATTGTTCATCATAAACTAAGTCGTATACCAAGAACGTCATTCTACAAGAGTTGCCGCTGGCAGTATTACAGTTCCTTCTACAATTTTAGAGCGACCGCTTGACATTTCGTAGTTTTTGTGGTTTCTAAAATAGATTTCTGATACTGCATGGAACGATTATTAGTTTCATTTTCAGTCCTTTAGTTTTTCTGCTGGTAAAAGGTTCCGCTACAGTTTTTCAGGATTACTCAAGAGAGCCTCTTCCACAAACCTGCATTTAGGCATATCCAAATACGAACTGCTTTTGATCTATTCTCATTTAAAGGCTTGTTTTCAGCTGATGATGGAAAAGCCCTGAACATAATCAACTATTTTTCGAACATATGCTTTTGGTCTGCAAGGAAAGATTGAAATGTGGTCCATGCTCATCATTCTAAGTACAGTCCTTTCAATTAATGCAATATGTTCGACATTGATCTTAGCTCAAATTTTTAATAATTTTTCCAACACCTTTTTTCCTTCATTTTTTGAGTATCGTTACTGAGAGACTGGCTATTTCAATGTCTTTCAGTGGAACCAGTCCTACCTAAGCTGCAGCGGAAATATGTCCCGTGTCTAGCTAGACAGTCTGCCTTCTCAAGCTGCTGTGACTTTGAGACCCTATGAGATCATGTTCACATACTTCTTCAGATTGATGGAATCAGGATTTCGCTGATGCTTTGATCGTAACTAATAGTTGCTTTTGTGATGGATATCACCATTAGTATCTCGTATGCTATTCCTAAATACCACCTATTGTATGACCCTAACTAAGTTTATATAGAAGGTTAATTCTTCACTGATGTTCCTTCTGTAATTTCCATGAAAATATCGATCCGCATTTCCACTAATATATTTGAAGCTCCATTGAACAACTTGTTTTTTCTTTGGACGCTTGTTTTTCAGGAAATTGGCTCCTTTGCGCTTTTACTGATTCTACTTAAATTTTTAGCGTCTGTTTTGTTGCTTCCTGCAGCTTTTAATATTTTCTTCATATTTTTCTATTTCTGAAACTAAACTTTTCTGCTGGCTGCAATTTCCTTTGCATATTTCATGGCGTTATTCGTTTGTTTGTTTGTTTGTTTTCATTTAGTTTTGCGCTGTGCTCCAAACTCCCGCATAGAGTTACTTGCATGCATTTCCTTTGTTGAGCCACTCTCACACTGTGAAGCAGCTAATTTTCTGCAGAGAAAATAAAATTGCAAGAAATGCTGATGCTGGGGCAAGTGCGTGGCTGCGAGTGTTTCATTAGAGCGTATTTTATGCTCCTCTGCGAGCTCCACGAAATTAGTTCAATTTGCAATTTGTGCTACTTTCTTGAAATTGCATATAAAAGGCGAAAGTGTTGCAGCAATGGCTTGAACTGAACTGGTTACTTGGTGATTTTTGTGCTACTTTTGAGTAGCAACGCTTCGGTATCACATCAAGAATGCAACTGATACAACAACGATAATAATGCTGGAAAGCAAAGGTAGCCATTTTGTGGAATATTGTAAAGAATTGTTGAACGGGCAAGACGAGGCGCTTCCTGTGTTCGCACATGCAAATCAAAATCATTTGAAAGGAAAACACAATCACAATCCTGAATACCTGCCAGTGTACACTGGCCTGATACCCCTTGATATGTACGAGGTATCAGGAAATACAAAATCATCCCAGCAGGAAATTGTTATAGGCTTTCTTGGAGCAGCGAGGAAATTTCAATGTTCAGATTTCGCAGAGTAACACGCGGAAATTGGAGAGGAGTTCTTTCGGCAAATGGTACGCATATGAGGTCTTAAGAGTTACGCTGATATGTCCTGTACTTTGTCAGCAATTCATTCCAGCAGAAATATGTCAGTGATGATGAAATTTCAGTGATGATGTTTCGAAGACTATCAACCGAATATGGGAAATGTTTTCTTTCGGCAAATGGTACGAATTTCAGGTCTTAAGGTTTTCTCCGATATGGCACGTATTTTGTCAGCAGTTCATCCCTGCAGAAATATGCCAGTGATGATGAAATTTCAGTGATGAAATTTCGAAGACTATCAACCGCAAATTGAAAATGGAAATCAAGCAAATGGTCGGGTTTTCAGCTCTTAAAATTTTCTCTGATATGTCTTGTATTTGTCATGCATTTTGTCAGCAATACCTCTCAATAGAAAAGTGTCAGCGATGAGGAAGCTGCAGTGATCATACATCGAAAACTATCACATGGAAAGTAAAAATAGATTTTCCAGGCAATTAGTCAATTTTTCAGCTCTCATGATTATCGCTGCCATGTCAAGAGCCTTGTCAGCAACTGAAGCCTCAAATGCCAGGGGCACCAGGCCACTCCATATCACTTGTTATATCGAACATCAGGCCCTCTGGATTTTAAAGGCGCCATGACACTTCAAATGACATGACGTCTATGATGTTTAGAACTTTTCGATGACAAGTGAGCCAAGAATTTTAAACATGACTCCAAAAAGTTCGACTATGGAAAAGAAGCACTGAGGAAATTTCCTACTATCAGCACTGGCGTTGTATTCAGGATATATCTGCCAATAACAGCACCCTTACCAACTCTGCTGACACAGTCCGAAGCTACTTAACGCTGAGGAACTATCGGCTGCTTGCCTGCCCGTATGTATGCGTGCATGGGCACAAGTCACGAACTAATCAAATATAAATTTGCATGCACAGCAACAGCAAAGCAATAGAAATGCAGGCGCCCAACACAACAATGGGGCATTAGTGGCAAGTAGGAAGTAGAATGGCTCAGTACGGAATGGAAAACTAGTGAACAAGCAGCAATATTGCAAACGTGTTGTATTGCACTTATGTATCCGTTTTTATATATCTGTATCGTACTAAACATTGTGTAACAACTGCGGGTGGCGGCGTCAGGCGAGCTGGGCGTCGCCGTTATGCGTCAGACCCGCGTGCTGAGCAACAAATGTTGTCATAAAAGTTAAAAAGCCATTTTGTCAACAACATGCAACACCATTTGATATGCATGCAGCAGCAATTGCAGTCAATGTTTAATTGCTGCGCTGTACTGGGTAGTGCTGAGAAATGGAGTGGAGTGAAGTGGAGCAGAAGGTAGTGGAGTAGCAGAAGAGCGTCCTTTTGTCACAATCAATGTGGTGTTCGAATATGCTTGATGGGTATTTGAAATTGTTTGCTACACTAGACGAGTAGTTCGCTTTTTACTAAATAAATAATAAATGTAACTCATACGCCGTGTTGGCTCACAATTCGTATGAGAGTCTTTGTTGCTATTTACAAGTGGCACTTCATCAATTGGCGCTGTCGTTCACAGCAATTTCGCTTGTAGTATTTTAGAATTAGAAATGATTTGAGCACGCATAGGAAATCAGTGCGCTTGGTAGCTGCCATTGTTGCTATTTAAAGTGATTTTTTATACCATTCCTCACTTATATGCGAATATTTATGCTCAGGCTAATTGAAGTGAATGTGATCGATAGAAGCCAAAACTGAATATTTTTGTGGATATTAACTTTTATAATATTTCAGATTTGATATATGATATATAAGCTCTTCCGTATTTGCTTAAGTTTTACACATAAGCCAACGAATGGGAAGAGGGGGTTGCAGGAACCTTCCTTGGCACTGATGGAACATCCAAAATTTTTAGTGTATTCATTTTCAAAATAAAATTACTGTCCCAACTGTGGCGGGGAGTCTTCTGCGACGGTAACTTTACTACCACTATGTAAAAAGGGACAAGGTCTTTAAATTCACTCCTCCATCTATGAAAGCTGAATGAAATTAGCTGAAGCCTATTAGAGTAGATGCAATAGCAATGCGGATGATTGAATCACTTCATTGTTACTTACGTAGGAAAATTGCATTATTGCCAAAAAGGATTTCATGGAAATCTGAATTTTGAAATCCTTTTTGGCAATAATGCAATTTTCCTACATAAGTAACAATCAAGTGATTCAATCATCTGCATTGCTATTGCATCTACTCTAATCGGCTTCAGCTAATTTCATTCAGCTTAGCAATTATTCAACTCTTGTCTGTGTTCATAAAGTTCCAATTATTTACTAAGTTCTTTGATGTTTCCTATCTCCTTTTACTAGATCTTAACAACTTTGCTGTGATTGGTTTCGTCTCTACTAAGCCGTCGGTTTATTACTTGGACCCCTCTTCCTACCAATGAGCTGCTAATTGAGTTTCTACCTCTCCTTAGCATTTCCTGTGACTACGCGGCCTTTTGACAGCTAACTTCTGGGGTGTTCTTGCCTTTTGTGCATCACTAAATTCCTGATGGTTACGAGCTGGATTTGCTTGCATCCCACCGCCCGTTTTCATCAAAAATTTACGAGTTGTAATGAAATTTATCGGCCAACTGTATCAAAATTGTTTAAATGACAAATTTGCCACAAATTCAATAAAATCCTCCAACTATACCATCAAATGTAATTGAGTGTAAGGTATCCTAGCAACAAATCAAATTTGTGCAAATTGCTGGCAATGTTTATTTAATAAGTCCTCAAAAAGCAAACTGAACTGCTTTACAAGGTGGTGCAGCAGTGGGGGGCGATGCGGAATTGACGCAACTACAAAGCAGCAAATTTCCATACAAATTAAAATTATTTATGCCATGCTGTGATAAACGTCCGAGCCGGCCATGCAGAAGGAAGCTGTGCGATCGTTAGTCAGACGACAAAATTGCTTTCATTTCGTAGAAAACCTACCCGCAAGTCCTGCCTGCTGCTTAGTTAAGCAAATAAAAGCACAGCAAGCAAACATGTTTTCATGCCTTAATTGATGGAGAGCTGTTGTCCAATTATTGGGGCTCCGTTAACTGACACTTTTCTAGAAGGAAGCTTTAAGTTTGTGCAAAAATTCAGCAAATCTCTTAAACTCCAGTGTTCGCTGCATTGCAGTATGCCCTGATAGCCTCAACTAAGTGGGCACTCGCGGTACACCAAGCAAATCCCTTCAGAAACTGCAACAAGCTGAGGTCCTGCAGACACTAATTCTAAACGCATATGGTTTCCTTAAGCGTGGCGCATATGCAGCCACTCGTATTTCGCTGCCACAGTTGACATTTGTTTCCCCATAAATGCCATGCTAAACGCTGCTTGCAGTTGTCAGCATCTGCTTGTGGCTAAAATGTGTTGGTATCTGCTTCTGACTGCACAAGGTGTTGGTTGTTCTTCGCACTCCCTTTGTCTCCTTTCGGTGTTTTCTTCGTGGTCTCCCAATTATGCTTTACATTGGGCTTCTCAAGGCACTCACAGTTAAAGTGCAAAATGGAATTTAGTGTGGAAGTCATGTCACCCTAATGCTGAAAGTCTACGTCTTCAGACACTTGAGGGCATAAATGGGCGCTTTACGCTGAAGTTTATTATGTGCCAACGTAATAAATCGCAGCTTTATTTGTAGTGTAATGTAAAAGCAAGGCTCAAACTGGGAATTTTGAGACGAAACTATACTCTAGTAAAGCAAGTGGCGAAGGGAAGGCAGTTTCTAGTGAATATAACAAAATAAGTATTACCAGGAGCGGTCCAAAGGGATCAATAGCATTGAGGATGTTTGGGGCGTAAGTACACTAAGAAATACTTGGATGCTCTAAGCCTCGATGAAAGACATTTGAAACCAATAGGCTAGGAAAGAGAGTCGGATCTGCAGTCATGTTAACCTAGGAAAGAGAGTGGTGTCTGCAGTCATGCTAACCTTAGAAAGAGGAGTGTCTCGATGAAGGACATTTGAAACCAATAGGCTAGGAAAGAGGGTGGTGTCTGCAGTCATGCTAACCTTAGAAAGAGGAGTGTCTCTTTTAAGCGTCTCTACTAAGGACAGAGTCTCTACTAAGGACAGACTGAAAGACTGGCCATCATGTTTATCTTATGAGACTACTAATAAGGGACAAATACAGCCACCTTGGAGGCAGCTAGAAATACTAACAGACAATGGCAATCCGAAAATAGTATACCGAGCTTGCTTTATGAAGGCTTCCAGATATTCCCATTGAAGCTACCAACTTGAAAGCGGAATTGAATCAACTCATGCAATGTTCTGCAGGGTACCCAGTTGATAGAGTACCGTGTGTTAAACTATACTTGAAACACGATAGTGTTGCATTTGAAGACAATAATTCAGGTGAGAATGACCACGTCCGTAGAAAGCACTCAATCAAAGTCACCTACGCAGACAATTCCTTGTGAGTATTGCATATAATTCCTAATAACAGCATTAACTCTAATTATAGGGAGCACCCTTCTCGATTTAAGGTAGCAACTGTGTACAAATTGTAGATAGGCCTCATAGATTTGGTGCATCAGGACAATAAATTGTAATAAATATCCTGAATAAATAAATAATAAGTATTACAAAATGTTTTAAGGTCTGTCGAGAGACTCATTGGAGCGTCGCTACTATTATTTCAATGTAGAATGCTGAAGTTCCAGAGATATCAGTGCTTAGGAAAATTCACAATACCCACAGTGCAGTTGCTCCAACTTGGCTAAAGGCGAACTGTTGAATAATCTCCGGGCACCACTTCTACTAATTCATATCCCAAAGTACATATCAAAAAGGACATTTAAAGTCATATTCATGTACAAGCTGTATAGAGTGAAAGTAGGCCTATTCAAAGTTCAAAGGACATATCGCCAGAATTTAATACCACACCACTTTGTGTCACTATTGGGGCTTTCCGCACTAAATACATGTATAACAAAACTATAACCGCCACATATCCGGCTTCTGCTATCTTAATTAAATGCCACATGCATTGCGGTCTTCATTTTGTAGGCCATTCATAAAGGCTTCATTTAAAATGGCATTAATCAAGTGTTTTTGGGTTTTCATTTAAACATATCACCAGCTGGCAAACATCAATTAAAACCAACTCGATTATGTCACTCTACTGCGGCGTGCTAAACTGAAATTGTTGACGCACACACACACACACACAAGTCAATAGCGCCTGCACACCACCAGGGTAGCCCAACGAGGCCGAAACGTTTGCAAAATGGCAGCGCCATGTGTGCTGGTAATCCCTCAATTAGCTATTTATACAGAGGTACGAGTACTCGTAAACGCTGCCACTACGCTCGTCGGCTCCCCGGCTACGCCTAAAATACTCGTGACACAAACAAATGACAACCCGCAAATGGGCCCAGTTTACGAGTACATGGTAAATGCGGCAAAGTTTTGGCATGTTGACATTTCCAACTGTGCGCATACAGCCGCATCTGCTCGCCTCCACCCTTGCCCTGGCCACCCTGTTGTGCCATTGTGCCGCAGTCTTTGGTGCTGTTACGCAATTCGGTTCTGTTGTTTTGAGGGCTCTTTTTTTGCATTGATTATGCGTTCATTGCCGCTTTGTTGTTGCCTCTTGCGGTCAACTGTGTCTATGCGCTTAATTGGCCGTTTGTCGATTATTGTGGTTACGGGCTTTACTCTTTTCCTGAGTGTCCTTTATTTGGAGCCGGAGCCTTAAAGCAACCTTTTATACAATTAAGTGCTAATTTGCTATGTTTTCGTAGAGATATTCGGCATCAATTGCCAGGCATGCCAGACAGCATAGGAGCCCATATCGAGCAATGTTGGTTATTCCTCAACGTTCTTAGTAAGTCCAAATCATATATTTTTATCGTACTTCAGGCGACAAATCACTTTGTCAACACTTCTACCTTTGTCACAGTAGAAATGACGGCTACATCCAGACAGAGAGTGCGACAAATCAATTGCAAACACACAAGGCACACACACACACCCCCCCCCCCCCCCCCCCCCCCCCCATTGATGGCAGCTGTAAAGGCAAATGCCGAAACTTATGTATCACAAGCACAAAGGGTCACAATATCATGCTCGAATGGATGCAGGCGTATTCAGTTGCTAAGTCCTTAAACTCTTTGCACTGACTCCGCACACGGTGCCTCCAGTTGGCACTCGGTATATTGCTATGATGATATGTTCATCTCAAAAGCCAGTCAACGTCAATTCAGCTGAGTACGAATATTTCAGGCAGTGGTTTTGTTGTCTGGCAGCCGAGAGTACTCACGACCTCCAAATTCCTATTGAATTGTCTGCGGTATTGGCTTCATTTTTAATTTATTTATTATATTCGTGTCTTATTTGTGACATGAGTGCGAAGGCTTGTCATCCAGTCCTTTTTCTAAGGATAATTCCATATGTATGAAAGCAGAGACAGTTGCATTAAAGCAACATAAAACGAACGGTTTGGAACAGAAATTTAAGAACGATGACATAAAATATGTTCAATGACACAGAGGATAAGATTTTAAGGTGCACAGAGGTTACGAAAACTGAGGACTGTGTCCATACAACTGGTATAGGATCAGCATTAAACTGCTATAATCACACAGAAATAGTATTCAAGTAACATCAAATATCTTTCATTATATCGCTAATTGCCTTCCTCTCGCTCTCACTCGGTTTTTCTAAGTCTGTATCATTCTCTGTTTCTCTCATTTTATATTTGCTTCGTTGCTCTATATATGTCACTCCCTCTCTCTGTCACTCCCTCTCTCTCTCTCTCTCTCTATTTCTCTCATTATATCTTTCCTTCTTTCTACGCCTATTTTTCCCATAATTTCTCTATATATTTATTCTTATTCGTTTTCTCTTATTCTAACTTTCTCTATCTCTCTTTTCCCCTTTCTCTTTTTCTCACTTTTTCGTCCTTAATCTCTTTTATCTCTCTATATCTCTCTTTATCAGCTTTTCTGTCAATTTCTATATATTACTTACTCGATATTTCTCTCTCGTTTTTAATCTACCAGTATCCTTCACTATTTCTCTCTCTCTCTCTTTGTCCCTTTCTCTTTTTTCCATAACTTTCTGTCTCTGTTTCCTCTGCTATTATCTCTGCTCAACTGCGTCTTTCACTCTTTACCTCTTTTTTCCTCTTCATCTGCCTTATTCTCTCTTTATCTATCCTTATCTTTTTATCTCTATTATTCTATATTTTTCTTAGTCCTCTAGATGATTCCCTCTCCTACTCGTTCTTAATCGTTCTGTCTCATTGCCTTTCTCTATTTTTCTACCTCTCGCCACTTCCGTCTCTTTCTGCCTTTTTCTATCTCGTTCTCTCTTGTTATCTCTCTTCATCAATGTCTTCGACCCTTTCTATCTATCTATTTTTCGACATTTCTCTCTTCCATTCGTTCTTAACAAATGAGTTGTTTCTCTTTCTTTTGAAATTCTTATTTCCATCAATTCATCTCTCTATCTGTCTCTTTCGCTATCGCCCAATATCTTTCTACATTCGTTTTCCTTTCCAGATAGATCGAAAAGTCGCGGTGCTTAAATCCCCTATACAATAATATTATGTATATCTCTCTTTCTCTATCTCTTTTTTCTCTCTTAATATATATTTCTTTCTCTTTATATTTATATCTCTCTCTTTCTGTTTCCTGCTCTTTCTCGCCTTCTCTTGCTTTCTTTCCATCTCTCTCTCTTTCTTTTTCCTTCACTTGGTTTCCTTTCATTCTATCTCTTTTTCCATCTATCTCTCTCCTTTTCCTTCCTTATCTCTTATTTTTTTACTTTCTTCCCTCCTTCTCTCTCTCTCTCTCTTATTCCATCTCTTTCATTCGCCTTCGTTCTATATTTTCAGTCCTTCTCTCTCTGCTTCTTCCATTCCTTTCTCAGTCCTTCTTTCTCTTTTTTTCGTCCCGCTCTCCCGATATTCCTTTCTTCTATTTTCCTGATTCTTACTCTCTCTTTCTCTCACTTTGTATCCTTCTCCCTATCTAGCTCTTTCTCCTTCTCCCACTGTCTGTATTCATCTCACTTTATTTCTCTTGGCTTCTCTCTCTATCTTCTTCATTGACTCTCGTTTCATCTCTTTTACATTCGTTCTACTTTCCATCTCTTTTCATAACTGGCTCTCTCTCCTAACACTTTTTTTCTCTTTCTTTTTCTCTCTCTCTCTTTTCTATCTATTTTTCTTTTTTTGTTGTTTACTCTCTTCCTTTTCCTTCCTGCCCTCCGTCATTCTGTTTTCTTCCTCCTCTCTCCCTCTTTGTCTCCTTTTTTCTTTTTCTCTCACCTCTTTCTATATCTTTTTCATTTTTGTCGCTTTGTTTTCTTTCTCTCCCTCTTTCTTCTTCCATCTGTTTATTTCTGAATAGTTCTATCTTGTCTTCCATCTTTCTCTATCTTTTCCTGCCTTCGCTCTCGATTTCTTGTTCCTTCTGTTTTACTCATTCATATTCTTTCTTTCCCTCTCACATTGTCCCTTTTCCTCCATCTCTCCTTGTCTTCATTCATCTCACTTTATTTCTCTTCCCTTTCTGTATTCTTCTCTCATGCTCCCTCTTTATTCTACTTCCTTTCTCTTCCTTTCTCTTCCTCTCTCTTCCTCTTTCTCTCTCTCTTCTGTCATAGTCTCTCTTAGTCTCTCTTCCCTTCTCTTCCTTTCTCTTCGTCTCTGTTAATCTCTCTTATTGTCTCTTCCTCTCATTTCCTCTCTCTTCCCTTCAATTCGTCTTTCTCTCCCTCCATTTACCTCTCTCCCTCTTTCGCTCATTTACTTCCTCTTTAGTTGTTTCTCTCTCTCATTTTCTATATTATTCTTCTTCTCTATTTGTCTCTCTCTATCCTTCTCTTCCTCTCTCTTCCTCTCTCCTCGTCGCTTTTGGTCTCTCTTAGTGTCCTTCCTCTCTCTTCTTCTGTCTTCCTCACGCTTCCCCTCTTTTTCCTTTCTTCCTCTGTCTTCCTCACGCTTCCCCTCTTTTCCCTTTCTTCTTCTTTCTCTCTCTCCATTTAGCTCTCTCCTTCTTTCGCTCATTTAGTTTCTCTTTAGTTGTCTCTCTCTATTTTCCTAGTTGTTTTTTTGCGCTATTTGTGTCTCTTGTGTCCTCTTCCTCTCTTTTCCTTTTCCTTTCTCTTCCTCTTTCTCTCTCCCCCCATTTACCTCTCCCTCTTTCGCTCATTTACTTCCTCTTTAGTTGTCTCTCTCTCTCTCTCTTAGTTTCTTTCTTATTCTTCTCTATTTGTCTCTCTCTATCCTTATCTTCATCTCTCTTCCTCTCTCCTCGTCGCTTTTGGTCTCTCTTAGTGTCCTTCCTCTCTCTTCCTCTGTCTTCCTCACGCTTCCCCTCTTTTCCCTTTCTTCCTCTTTCTCTCTTCCCATTTAACTCGCTCCCTTTTTCGACCATTTACTTCCTCTTCCGTTGTCTCTCTCCCTCTCTCTCTCTCTTGTTTTCTTACTTGTTCTTCATCTCTATTTGTCTCTCCCTATTCTTCTCTTCCACTCTCTTCGTTTCTCCTCTCTCTTCCACTTTCTCTTCCCATTTACCTCTCTCTCGCTTTCGCTCATTTACTTCGTCTTTAGTTGTCTCCCTCTCTCTTATTTTCTTACTTGTTCTTCTTCTCTATTTGTCTCTCTCTCTCTATTCTTCTCCTTCCACTCTCTTCGTTTCTCCTCTCTCTTCCACTTTCTCTTCCCATTTACCTCTCTCTCGCTTTCGCTCATTTACTTCGTCTTTAGTTGTCTCTGTCTCTTTTCTTCTCTCTTGTTACTTTTCCCTATTTTTCTCTCTCTCTTCCTTTCCCTTCGTCTCTCTTAGTCTAGTCTCCTAGTCTCTCTTAGTCTCTCCTAGTCTCTCTTAGTATCTCTCCCTCTCTCTTCGTCTCTTTGTCCCTTTTTTGCCCTCTCTTCCCCTTTCTCTCTTCTCATTTACATCTCTCCCGCTTTCGCTCATTTACTTCCTCTTTAGTTGTTAGTCTTATTTTCTTTCGTGACTTCTTCTCTATTTGTCTCTCTCTATCCATATACCAATCCACCTATTGCTGTCTCTCATATACGAGTATTGAGTTATTTCACTTTGCTCTCAAAACACGCATCCATTTGGCATGCTTTTAAGCCGTGCTCCTGCAGCCTTGTAAGCGTCCTTGGACTCACAAAACTAACAGTAAAACACGTCCAAAACTTGCCCGCACACCCAAATAAACTCTGACATGTACACAAGCGATTATATTTTAGGATTCTGTTGCATTTCAGTGTTTGTGTTTGTGTTTGTGTTGGATTGTTTGCATGTAGGTGTGGCTGTGTGGCTGCGTGTGTGTGTGCATGTGTACATTTAATAGAAACTTTAAATTGCAGCTGGACCCCTTTGTTTGCTCATATCAGAAACAGAACACGACTGCAGCAGATTGCAAAACGCAAACAAAATGACGGCAGGACGAGAATCACAGCTAGGCAGCTATAATTATTGCGGCCATTACGAGCCTTGTTGTAGTTGCAGTTGTTGTTAGCTTGTTGATATATTCGCAAACAATCGACGAGCATTGTAGAATATTTGAAATGCTCGTAACAGAGCCTGAATTTCGAAAGCAAACAAAAAAAGGCAAATGCGTAAAAACTGCTCAGCTATTCGCGGATGCTAAAAGCCCTAAATGTGTGGCACATGCCACGCCAAGCAACGGTCCGCCTCAGCGTCCCTGAGCTAAACACATAAACAATCCGAAAACCAAAAATTTCCACTCACGCTTTCGCAATAATTCATTGCGAGTATGTTATTTTGTCATTTTAACTTGTTGGTTGTGCGGGTTTATCCCGCTGACGCCCGTGTAAACACGGGGTCCCACCGACCCACACACTCCCACGCACACACTCACTGGCAAACATGCACGTAAGCACACATTGGCCATAAAATGCGCTTTATGAATTTCTAATAATTTTTATTCATTTTTTACATTCCTTTTTTTTGCTGGTTTTGGCTCATAAATTTTTTACTTGCAACTCGCATATTTCCCTCATGTTGCGAGCACTCGTAGAATTTTCCCTGTCCCCTCGCCCCTCCCCCTCGGCAAGCATTGTAGCGGTGCTCGCCGCGTCACTTGTTGCTTTGGTTTTGCGGTCCTTATCGCATCTCGGTTGTGTTGGCTTTTTTTATGAGCGATGAGTCCGAAACCGCTCATGATTTCCAGGGTTTTTATTCATGATTCATGCAGGTTGCAGAAATTCCTCCTCCTTCCTGCTTAGCAGTGTTTTCCCCTTCTTGCTGCTCCACCATTCGCCGTATTCTGTGGCCAGCACGCTTATTGCTGTCGAAATGCAGGAAATGTGCACAGCATTTAGAAGCACTTTGGCCAGTATAAAATTTTAATTATTTGCAATAAATTGTCTCCTGCCAAGCTGAGCGCCGAGGCGGTGCGGAGGAGACACAGGAATGAGAGGCACAGATTTTGCAATTTACGGCTTTTTAATTGCAACAACTTTCGGTTTGCCAGGCTTAAGAATTCATGGTGAATTTGTTAAGATGGCACGAAGAGGTTGAGGAGAAAGTAAGAGAGTACCTAAGGACACTCTTCTGATACTGCTTCATGCTGCTTGAAGTTTTGTGGTCCTATGAAGCAGATGAAGAAACAAAACTTGTTCACTAATTGAAGATGGTTGAAGCATACGTCAACTTGAAAACACACTCAATACACCAGAATGAAAAATCCTTGAACTTCTGAAAGCGGGAGTAATTCTGCAGTTCCATTGTGTCACATAAGGTTCAATGCAAGGCAAATTAAAGGAGTTTTCTCTCTTCTTGTAGCTTAAGAAGGGGTATAAAACGAAGGCTAAAGCCGATGATTACCACTTTGAATGCTAGTACATAAATGTAGATTTGAGAAGGTCCTTGAATGTTTTTTAATTATGTATGAAATTGGGCGTATCTTCAGATGCCATCTGTCGATTTTGTGGAGAAAGTGACGAAACCTCACTGCACCTGATCCCGGACTGGGGACCATTCGCACACAAAGGACTGAGGTATTTTGATATTCTCCAAATTTAGATATGAGCAAGATCCCTCAACTTGATTCCTCAAAAATATGTGAATTCATGGTGGAAATTAACTTGACAGAAGTTGTGTAGATGAGACTATCCTCAGCTTTCAAATAAATGGTGGCATCAGAATAGATGTTCCAGGTCGCGGTGTATAATACCCTTAAATAAATCTAATCTAACGTAGGTAGCTGAAGTACTCATAGTGCCCAGGTATATTATTATATAAGACCTTCACTAGGTTAGGTTAGGTTAGGTTGGAGTGGCCGCCTAGTTTGCCAAAAACACACTTGAGCACACATAATGGCCCATTGTGATACCACGGTGTGGCGCCGTTCAAGCACTGACTAAAAAGTTCCCATTCTTGGGATGGTGATAGTCAGCGCAAGGACAGCGCCTGGAAAGGCACGACTCCCCCGTCATGTTGCAGGCAACCATCCGGATACTTTGATGAACCTGGCTATGGCCTTAATATAAATGGACGACAGCTCTGTCAGGCTTGTAAGAAATGGGGCACCAAAGGTGCGAATTCTTCTTCTGCTCAAGGATGGGCAGTGGCATAAGAGGTGGGACCTTCACTATCTAGGAATGGAGTTTCTGGCATTTTGCGGGTAATTATTATTATTAAGGAGGGGATCTTGCACTCCGACTTTAGAGATCTACAGTGCACCCTTCATGGATTCAGAGTGTTTCTCTTAGTCCAGTTTCCTCAATAATTTTTAGTATTCAGCCTAATTTGTTGAGTCTTACCCGGTATTAGATGATTACCAAAATGCTTCTTTCGCCTCTGCAAAAGTGCTGGCCATGATCCCACCAGCTGTTTCGGGGTCTCATCTTCTTCCGTGCAAAACCTGCAAACCCCATTAGAGTAAATTCCCACTTTTGTTGGGTGATGATTCAATCTAAAGTGCCCTGTCAGAATTCCTGTAATAATTATTAAACTATTCTTATTTAGATCCATACAATCTTTAAAGCGATTTAGGAGCCGATAAGCAATTTTGATTGTCTTAGCCCCGTAAATTGTGCCAATATACTCCTCTTTGTTTGTCTTCTACTTCGTAATGCATTAGGAGAAGTTGCTCTTTCCTAAGCCACAAAATGGTTCCGGGCCTACAAATGGAGAGGCTGGTCCCTTCGTAGCAAGTTTGTCTGCCATTTCGTTGCCAGAAATTCCCACGTGACCTCGAACCCATAGGATTCATACCTGATTGTTTTGGACAAGGATGTTGAGGTTATCAAGGCACTTCATCACCAGTTTTGATGTCGCCTGTTGAAAGTTGAGTGCTTTAAGTGTTGCCTGTCTACCAGTTGGGATGGCCTTTCTTTTGTTCCGATAGTTGAAAGATGCCTGTGTTCTTGGCTAGCGCTTCTGAGTATTTTTTCCTCAGCCCAAATACATCTGCCCCGACTCCTTTATCAATGACTGAACCGTCTGTATACCATGTTATCATGTTCTGGTTTATCTTGTAAGTTTTAGAAGTACCTTCGCAAATCTTTTTATTACTACCTAAGCTCCAATAATGTAAATCAAGACTTAACTCCATCTCAAGGTGGAATTTGCTTCAACTTATTTGGGTTCCGGGACACTGTGGTGTTCATGGGAACGAATTAGCTGACGAATTGGCAAACTGTGGATCTGCGGGCCCTCCAATGGGCCCAGAGCCATTGATCGGCATAAGTATAGCAGGGAGTATGGATTGGATTCGGAGCAATGTGAATAATATTCACAAGGGCCGATGTTGCAGTTTAGTTGCCTCCAAAACAATCAAGTGCTTCCTTGAAAGCCCAAAGAGGAGAGTTGCAAATTTCCTTCTTCCATTACGAAGGAAAGATCTTCGATCATTGGTTGGGGTCATCACAGAGCATACGCCATGGGGTCATCATATGGCGACCATAGGCATCATCGAGTATCAGAACTGCCTTTGTGGCTTAGTGTAACTGTTAGGTTAGGGAGGGGGTTTTAGTGAGTAAAGAGCTCGCACTCTTGGGTTTCCCCTCCCTTAGAAAAAAACGGACCTTCGATCATTGGTTGGGGAATTCATGGAGCATAATCCATCGGGCCATCATATGGCAACCACACGCATCATTGAGAGTCCGAACTCCGTCTCCTGTCTGGAGGAAGAACAGAACGCCACAGAGCATTTTCTCTGCGCTTGTCCTGCCTTTGCCAGAATGAGTAGGCGCTTATTATTGTCAGATGTTTTGGGTATGTGTAATGTATATTCCTTACCCCTGGACAGACTTCTGGGGTTCATAAAATAGTCAAAGAAGTATGAAAAGGTGGAACTTCCTTTCCAAAATGCTCTATATCCGCCTTCCCTAAATATTTTTCCAGGCTTAGTACTATGGTCATCAATGCCTGAGTGCGCCGGAAGTCTCCTTCTTCAGCGGCTCTCTGGGCTACCCCACTTCTATCTATCTATCTATCTACCTAAACTCAGTTTTGAATCGTTTTAGAAAACCAAACGAAGCATTGTGACCACTTCACAGCTTGCTGACCACTTTCGTGACTTCTTTCTTCACCAACTTGTCCATGACTGCCTTCTACAGCTTCATGACTACTCTCTTCTACCGACAACAGTATTGACAGCTGCCTGCTTGTTACTTATATATAGAATAACTAGTGAAGATGAAGAAACATGCCACCTACTCCGTCAGGAAACTGATTGGATCTCCATCCCACTTCGTAGTAGACTTCAACCACAAATAGCACCAACTGTAAAGGAACTCATCCAACAAGTTCCTCAGATTTCAGCTAAAAACTCATGATTCCACTATAACAAATTGGACTTGCCACAATATAATGAAACTAAGGCCATGATTCATTCCAATATTTATGTACTACGATGAAAGTATGAGCACTTATTTGATTGCATCCAACTGGACATATTTGCTTACTGCAAATACACCAACACATTCTCCAGAGTGGACACTTGTTTCATTCGTTCATACTTCATGTGTGCTCGGGCAAAATTGAATCTAAATAATTGTATTTCCTTTAATTCGATTTTCTCTATTTTCTTTATTTCAATATTTGCGTATTTACTTTTCAGTTGGTTATTGATATGAATATGTTTGCAATCGATTAAATGACTCTTTGCTCAGAGCTGTTTTTTCATGAAATCTGTGAATTAATTTTATTAAATCTACTACGCAGTCTGGTGATGGTTTCAGTCAACCTGGTGCAACAATGATAACATTGCTGGACACCTCTTTGTGTCAGTGCAAATGGGTCTCCTGTTCTTTGACGCGATGAGACTAATTATTCTTAAGTCTACGAGGATAATTTAACTGAATAACATCTTACGAGATATCAGGAGAAGAATTTGTTGCCTATAAAATAATGCAATAACAGATATTAGCCGAGAATTTCAAGCTGCAGTATTCAGTTTGACTCCTTTTATTGATGGTAACCTTTATTTGATAAAAGTATAACATTTTATACATTTCTACAATCATTCCGTAGGCTTGAATTAGATGTTTCAA
This sequence comes from Clusia tigrina, assembly GCA_920105625.2. Classification (NCBI taxonomy): domain Eukaryota; kingdom Metazoa; phylum Arthropoda; class Insecta; order Diptera; family Clusiidae; genus Clusia; species Clusia tigrina. The sequence goes on along the minus strand of OV050031.1, from coordinate 23,814,430 downwards.
CTCTCGGTAATTTTGCTTAAGGGTTCCTTAACATTAACAGAAATTGCCGAGGGTTCCAATCCAACAACAAAAGAGGCATTTTTTATGTTCATACCATACCCAAATAAAATGGAAATTGACGTACTCCAAAACACCTCCGTTTTAAATTATTTATATTGTTAGTTTGTCCACATTATTCTAATTCCCTCATAGAATAATTATTTATGTCCTGAACAAACCTCATCATTGAATACGTTACTCGCTCACAAATTTTCATATTTTTTATGTTGCTGCTGTTTTGTGTCTCTCTTGAATGGGTTGCAATTTCTTTAGTGCTGCTTAATGATTCACTTACGTCAACATTGTCAGTAAACTGAACTGCTGTGACATGAAATTTGCGCTCGAATGCAAAAACTGTGGGCGGACCCTTGTGGACGCCAGGATAATGGGAAAACAATCCCCGAAAGCGCTGCTGCGACAGGCAAATGTCAGTGCAACTACTGCGAAATGTCACACAAAAAGACATTTAAAAGCGTCCATTTCGATGTTGTTTTAAGCAGCGATAGGCGCCGCATAAAAATTTAATGGAAGCACTCATACACCTCTGCAATCGTGTCCGCAAATAGCGCTCTTCAAAGGCTTTGCTATAAACAAGAATTTAAGAGCCGCTCAACTTGCTTGATAGCGTAATGAGAAGGAGTGGGGTACAGCAGATTCAATGCCATAAGCTTCAAGCAATAAACTTGAGGCTGTCGTGTAGCAGTGGCAAGGAATTTATATCACCACACCTCTTGCTGATTTAAAATCATGCCTCAGACACGTGTGTAAATAAGAAAAATCAAGCGAAGGACCAAAGGCCACGCAAATATTTGCCCAAACAGTGAAAGTAAATACGAAGACGCCAAAATGCTGTCGTTAGCAGTGAAGTAGGCCAAGTGGGATTTTTTCCTCTCTCTTTGAGGCATTCATACAGAGTCAGCAAAACGGCATTTTAATGTGCCACGCAGGTGTACCGCATTAGATGCCAGTCACTGTCTCCCAATTATTTGCTGCCTCAGCACCCGGCTGGAAACGCCAAAGCGACCCAAGCATAGCTGGCGGTGGAGATGTTGTCCCTTGTGGGTTTCGCCACAAATTTATTATTTATTCTGGTTACCCAGAGGACGCAAACTGAACTCCGCAAAGCGTGCAATTTGATATTCGCATAAATCTTGCTTAGGTAGTTGAAATTCGTTTTAAATTTATTACATTTTAATATGAGCGATATTTGTAATACGACGCGGACGCGGGTACAAACACGCAAAGGAACAGAAAGAGTCTGCTTAATACGAATAGGAGATTCTGTGATAGAATGCCGCAAATTCTGGAACCTTGTGGCAAATGAGAAAAGAGTCAATATTGGATGTCAGAAAATACAACGGCTATGAAGGCTCAGACGAACAGTGGAGCTTAGGAGCTGGCGGCCCATACATGGATTGAAGTCTCATTACAGGAACCCACGAAAAAAGCGAAAGTAAATTACTCAAACAACAATAAACAAACGAAAAGTATGAATGAGCCAGCAAACTGCCATCAGATAGTCCCAAACGAAAGTAAACCAAAAGGCTCTGCTACTATTCGGAGGACGGATAAGAGTCTTATGTTAAGACTGAGAAAGACACCATGAGCTAAATGAAAATTCCGGATGAGGAATCATGCAAGTATTACTAGGGCGAGAATGCTGAAACTACGGAACAGACTTACAGCCTGCCTTCTCACGAACAAGGATAAGCATTTACAGAGAAAATTACGAGTTGTAGGAAGGAGACTCAATAAATCCTCTATCTAAAAGACTCTACTCCACTTAATTCTCCAATCCACTTAAATTTCGACTAGTTCAAAGCAACTTTGTATCAAGTATGAAGTTTATGAGCTAAACAGGGACAACATCACAGTCCATTCTCTATTAAGAGGAGTTCTTTTGCAATACCAAGTGCGGTCAAAACAGGAAGCCAACAGAGAGCAACACACACAGTCGAATCACGTAAACAAATATGTATTGGAAGGGTCTACTGACTATAATACCCGTGAAGTAATAAGTTGAGGATGTCCCGCCAGCGGAGATGACGATGCAGTTGGTGTTCAATGGGTAGGAATCGAACACTGCTGGTATCGCAGTGCCACCAGAGTATTTTTGAAGCTTCCACTTCCGCGTTGTTTGAGAGGAGTTGGAAGCCGACTGACAAATTATGTTTTCTTTGATCTTGGGAACTATTTTCTATAAGCTTCTAACTGATGGTTTGTTGTGATGAGTGTGTTGCGAAAAGACCCGCCTGAGCCTGAGCACCTCTATATATAATATTAACCAAGGGCGAATCAACGGGTAAGATGTATACATTAATGATGGTGGTATTGCAGTTACTTTCCTTGCTGCAGCCAAAGAAAATTATAATTAAATGTATTGTACTTGTCAAAAGGGGTATTGGAGAGCATTTTATACTATCCCTTCCTTTTCAGAAGGATAAAAGGCAAAGCGATCGACAGCTGTGTTAGTGTTAAACCTTCTGTGGAGCATCTGACATCGGCTCTGTTTGAATATACTGGCTCTGGAGCCTGAACTAAAGCGTATAATACCCAGTAGGATAGTTACTCATGGAGGGAATTGGCCATCCCAGGAATTCTTTTCAGAATTCTTGATAAATATTACCACGCCATTCCCGTACATATCTCTAGACTTACTTGAGCAAAACAGAAGTGGTACAAGATATCATCAACCTAAGTCCTGCCTACCAAACTCAAGTGTCGCGCCCAAAAGTTGTGAATTCCTTTCCATAGCGACTGCTGCTCTTCCCACACTTCTCTCTACTATGCTGCTATATTCCTTCAGTGTTCAACCTTTTATTGAACATGCTTGTCCAGTCTCAAGTGATAATCGAGTTGCCTTCAACGCAGGCACTTTAAATTCAAATTTGACTGTCACTAGCATATTAATATATAACCTTCAAATGGCCAACCAGGGGTCAACGTTATCCTTTGGTCCGTTTTCTTCTTTCTGTGGCCCACAAAATCTGCAATTAAAACATTTGTCCTGAATTCCAGGCGGCTGCTGCTTCTGCTGCTCATGAATAAATATTCATTCATTGACAATGGGCACCTTCAAGTGGAAAACCAACGTACCGAAAAAGGATGTGATACTTAACGCCAAGCGCCCAGAATTATGCCAACGAAATAGGAAAAATGTTAATTCTATTTAAAGCCATTGCTTGCTGGCTCCATTTGTTTCTGGCTCTGCGTCTGTGGCGCACAACATGAGTGAACATGAAGTATGCGTGGCATTGCGTTTGAATAGGAATATAAATTCATGCTTTTATCACATCCTTAGCCTGCCTTAACTACGAATTTTATTTCAGTCTCCTGATATTTTGCAACAATGGCGGCGGCAGCGCAGCAGTGGAAGGGACCAAACTTATTGGCACTGAACTGGAAAATGAAAAGGAAACTGATAAAAATGTAAAAATGCAAAGAAGTTGTCGCTGTCTGAGCACGCACTGAAAGAGAAGTCCGACGACGAGTAGCACTTAGTCGAGGCATTGGCAATAGAGGCACTGATTTATGTTTTATTATACCTGACAGAGAAGAATTGTTCACGAATTGAGGAGTGAAATAGGGCAATTGAACTGAAAGTGGACATTAGTTGAAAGCCGTAGAAAGATTCATATAAATTTTTATAATACAAAAATATCCTTCAATGCACTCGGTCCTAGTTTGGGCTAAAAATAGTACTTCACTTTAGGACATTGAGCTATGCTTGAAATATGAAGATCATTATTTTTTTTTATTAGTCCTTCACTCCTCATCAATATGCACGTTCTTTTCAATTCAGTCATTCAATTCTGCAACCCTTATTTCTGCCGTTTCATGAAACGAGGAATCCCTCTAAATTATAGCCACATGAATACCACAAACAAAACAATTGCTTTGCAGCCTAAAAATATGCCACGAAATAAGTTAAACAAAGACAATATGTGGCAAAGTGCATTAATATCAACACGACTGCTGTTGACAACTGACAACACTCCAAAAGTTCGGCATTTCTGCGAGTCAAAAGGTAGTTACCTTTATCCCAGCCCGTTTGGCAGTCAGCCAAGTGCAGCACCGCCAACTAACATGGGCAAATCTTTCACTTGCCAGTACTGGAAGCTCTCACCTAAGTGAATTTTTGAAATATTATTACCAGAGTAGATCCAAGAAGACTGCGAACTAACTGGGTTTTAAGCAACAGCTAAAACAATGAACGAAATGAAAGCAATATCAACACCAGGAAATGGCTGGTAGCAAGGATTGTAGTGGCCTTACATTTGCTGCTTAATATCAGTGGAAGGATTTACACAATTTTCACAGAAATTTGGTGGCGATTTAGGAGTAAATTTACATCGTCTCCAATTGCATGGTTTAAGCTCCATGCTCTTTAACTTCAATTTTTACTGACTTCCAAGGGGGTATCATGCCGCTTGTATAACTGGTCTTCTGACCTCTTGGGAACTGTTCGCTGATTATAGTCCCAGGAATTTGATCAAGATTAATAAATTTGTTGAATATCAATTTTGTAGTGAAACAAGCGACGAAATTCTCTAATGAAGTCCAATATTATGGAATCATCCAAAATCGTCCTAGTAAACTATGTTGGAACCCAAAAAAATCTGTTATGATCATTATAGAGTCCATTGCTCACCTGTTGTGCACGTGTCGAGCGCTGTCCAGAAGGAGGCGCACTTTCCTAGGCGACTACTTTCTGGACTCCTTGGGAGATATCTCAAAAAAAAAGTTTTGCTCCATCAACTGCTTCATTAAAAGCTCCAAATGGCTGGACCTTTGAAAGGGATGGGACCTGTTGTCACATGCGGTATCACAAAGGGTCAATGTTGGCCTAAGTGCGCCAATTTCGGGTGGCCGCCTTACCTACCTACCTTTTATAGAGCCACACCCCTGCTTTAAGTAGATAGATGGGACAGCCCCCTCACCAAGAAAACACTAATGCCACTTGGACGACCAGTTGAGTCCGTTGTGAGCCGCGGATGCGAGGCGTGGCTACGCTTCTTCCTCTACATTGAACCAACCTGAGCCTTTTATAAATCGAAGCCTTTTATATACCTTATTGGTATAGACTATCTATTCTTGTTAAGAAGTAGGATCCTAGTAAATTTTCCGTATTTCTAGGAAAAGCTGGATATGTATAGAAGAGATGCTGGACCGCTTCCAATTCCTCTTCGTTCATACAGCTATGTATAAACTCCCTTTCTTCTTTCATGATTTCCTATTAGACAATGTCCCGTGAGGGCTCCTATTAGAGTCCTAGTTTGTAGTCTATTGAGTCTAATGTTATTCCTAGATTGACGCAGATTTAGCCTCGCCCATGTTTGCCAGACGATTTCGCAGGTAGTGGCACAGATCCAGAGTAGAGTTAATTAGTGTATCCCTTATGAGAAGTATACAAGTCGTGAGGGGTATACCCATGTGCCTACTGACATTTGGCATACAAGTGCCGTCTGTCGCAAGTTGATCAGCATTGCAGTTCTCTGCTATATATCTATGACATGGTACCCAGCATAAATGGATATAGAATTGCTTAGCCATCTTGTTAAGAGATCGGCGACAGTCTAAGACACTCCTTGATGTTATTTGGAATGCATTCAAACCTCTTATAGTAGCTTGGCTGTCTGATAAAATACAGATATCCGTACCGATTACCTCGTTTATCCTCAACCAATTCAAGGCTTCGTGAAAGCGGTTATTTCCACTTGAAAATCACTGCAGTGATTCATTAGTTTGATGGATTCACTGATTGAGGGCGTTTAGCAATAAATCTCTGATCTTACACCGGTATTCATCATTTATCTGTCTGTGTATACTCGTATCTTGAAGGGATTATCTGGTGATGGATGCCCTTCGGTTCAGTCCTGTCTATAAGGAATCTTTACCCAAAGGTTTCTTTCGAAACAAAGAGAAGGAGGAAGGTAACCAATATCACTAGGCATATCCGTATAGGATTCTATTATGGTCACATGTCCATACGGGGCAGCTTTCCATTGTGAGCACGCCTTGAGCCGAATAGCGGGGCATGCCGCTGAATATTTGCAGAAGAGACACGGAGAAAAACTGTGGAACAGTTGACATATTACCTCTACAACCATCATCCCCAGTCTTCCAATGTCCCACCAACTTTAACATATGTGGGTATTGGCGGGTGGCTCAAGTCCTCGAGTACTCAACCGTAGCAGTTACTGACCTAATCAGAGCTCACCTGGCTCCACAATCCTTCTACTTAAGTTATCTCCGGGCATCCACTGAAGCAACAAGAAAATATCTTACGAAGTTAACAATACAGTTGCTTCTTAGAGACTCTTTAAAGTTCCACACAACAGTGCAGAGGTAATTGTACACTGCGTTATAATCCTCCCCTGCCTTTTTCATCAACCCAAATGATAATCCTTCCATGAAATATTACAATGACACAGTTTGACTCTCTTTTCACTTCCATAAATTATATTTTACTCTATGAATGTGGAGACCGGAAGCTGTCATATGTTTCGTTCAGTTTACATCCAACACAACAAGCTCCTATGATGTGTGTCCCCTGGGATGATGGCATCCGCCAAGAGTCTTAACAATTAAAATGTCCCCTAAAAGACTCATTATCTTATTTTATATATATTTTGATATATTTAAGGCACTTCCACTTTGTGGGGAGTAGCGTGCTTTCATCAAAATCGATGTCTGCTACGTTTCTAATTAGAACGCATTCCAACAGTACTATAATAACCCATCAGCTGCCAGGAACCTTTTAAGGAGGAGTCTGCGGATAAGCGAAATACACATTCAACCTTATTTACATGTTTCTGTCTACATTGTGATAAGATATGCTAGTCTTACAGTACCCCAGGATTCTTCTAAGAGATGATATGATTCACCTCATCACACCATATCCAATCATGTTCAAAAATTCGAAACATGTCTGGTAACCAATGTACCATATTTTTGATATTCTAAGCTGACTTGCTTAGCAGTTGTTTTACAATTGACTTTGTAGATGCCCTGATAACAAATTATTACAAAATTATCTAGATGAGTTTTTTTATTGAAAACATACTAAAGATGTGACCTCTTTGATATCAAAGAAACGGAGAAAGCATTCAAATTAATCACAAAACTCTTCCAATTACCCAAGAAGAATCATTTGTCAAGTGCACTCAGCGCCTACCACAAAGCCACACACACACACAATTGGTGATACAACTCCTAAGGATCTCTTTGTTCAACGTTATTATACAACTCAAACTCAGCGCCTAAACACCACAAAACAATGAGAGAGAAGTCATAAATACAGCCTCACACAATTGCGTTCACAAACATTGTTGTATACGCAAGTGGGCGAGTGTGAAATTAACGTCCAAATAAGTGCAAAAAGCTCTCGAATATCCTGCGTTCACAAATGCAGTGCCAGCACACGCTCAAATATTGTTACGGCATTATACAAAAGCCCAAGTCAAGTCAGTGAGAAAGGCTCCCAATGCAAGCGGATGTGAAATTCACACACGCGGAGGACTTTCATTTGTATCACACACACCCCCACACAAACGCAGACATGCTCGCATAGAGAGTCACTGTGATAGTCATAGTCAAATGCGAATGCTCACCTTTGTTTATGTCTCTATTTGTCTGTTTGGAGTGCCGCGAATGCAGTTCAGGCCAACTATCAGCTCCTTTTTCCATTCTCCTGCCAGTCTTCCTGCTCGACTGTGGTAGCTACTTCCCTGCACCTCGCTGGTGCTTTTGTTTTTGTTTGTGTTTAATCTTCTTTCTTTGGTGCACTTTTCAGGAGCAACAAAGCGCGAATTTTGCCGCTTTTGCCACGCAAGCCTCACAAGTTGCCTACTTTTGCTAGGCCAATGAATGGCACTGGGAGTGAGCTGCTCCGATTGCCACAGATTTTTGGTATTTTTAGGAAATGAGGGCCGCCAAATTATTTAATGGCTCCCAAACACACACGCTATCCTATTGTTAGGTCCTCTGAACATCCAATCTTTGTACATGTGTGAGGGTAGAAGGCAAAGGACTGCAATTGCTTTGGAGCAATTCTTCCACGCACGAACAGAGAAATCCAAAGTTGTTCAAAGAGTTGCCAAATAGTGGTAAGTGGGCCCCAGTGCTTCCAAGTAGTTAAAAGTGGCCCAAAGTATTTACTCTCACTAATCACTAATCCTTAACCCCCACTTTTTATGGGTGGTTAAGGATTCATTTTAGTCCACACACAAGTCCTGTAATTATTTCATTTAATTATCTGCACTGATATTGTCAATTGCCAGTTCTGCTTGGGAGGGTCTGCCACCAGTTTGTTGATAATTTTAGCTACCAAACATATTAACGAACATAAAAAAGAGTGTCTCTAATGCCGCTTTTGCAATTGAGTACTCGTGAATTAAACGCCAATTAAACCTATTAAAAGTTGCCAACTTCGTCTAAGCCAAATTATAAACAAAGATTTCAGCTTTTTTTGTTCCTGTAGCGAGCACTTCATTTGCATACACGGCCGGGATGTGCGTGCCGCAATTTGAATGTGTGGGTGTGTATGTGTGTGCGTACGAGAGTATGTATGTGTGCGTACCACAGTATGTACGTGTGTTTGTGTGCCTTCACCACTGTTGAAGGCGTGACCATAATTTCAGTTTAATGCCACTTTAAATATGTTAAAATAAATTGCTTCATGGGGAAACTTGCTGGCGGCTTTTGCCAGCTTAAGCGTGGCTTCCCGAGTGTTATAGTCCTTTTATACATATGGCTGCGTGTGTGTGCGCATTTGCCTGTTTTACATGAACATATTTTTAAAATTATTTCAATAACAAAGTCAACCAGATCTGCGGTTCAACGCAATGCCACCGTGTGCGGTAGGAAGTATTTTCCTCCGCGCCTGAATTGATTACGCTAAAAGGATCATAAATTTCCGTTTCCTCTGCTGATTAATTGTGAATTTTCATCAAATTTTAATTTAATTTAATAAATACTTTTCGCTTGGAATTAACAAGGATTACGCCCGCTTAATTAATGAGTTTCGGTGTGTAGCCTACGACAAACAGCTGCAAATTGAGTGAGCAAAAGCAAGTATGTATTGACTTTTCAGGAGCTTCTCTATAATCACCGCGTCCTCTGGAACTCAAACCCAATGGCTTCGGAAGTTTTCATGTCCCTTTCTCCACATATGTTCAGTATATTGCAATAGTCCTTAGCTATTAATTATTGGGTCACTTCTTTGTACCCTCGTCCTGTACTGTTCCCTTCAAATGTTGCCATTTTTAGTCTTTTATTGATACCCAATAAGGAACAAGTGGCTGCCAACAATCAATCATTAGATTGATCCCCTGAGACTACCTGCCATTCGCCTTTCATTCCACAACAGTCCCGGAGGTTGGGAACTTTCAGTATTTTTCTTCGCTGCTACTAGAAATCGCTTAATAAAAAGTTATTGTGAATAGTCCCCTGCCACAGCTGACCTGTGTCCGTCCAATTAAAAAAGGGACTATGTAAAGGACAGGTTCACCAGATTGAAAAATGCCAACATGCCAAATAAAGAGAAAGTGTACCTTATCTTGGCGAAGCTCAGCATGCCTTTGTGGGGTGTCAATTGTTAGCACTCAATGAGAACGCCGTGAATGCCAAGGAAATGTGAGTAGCCAGGTTTTGGCCGGGCATCGTCAGACAAATTTCATCAACAATTGATGTGGGCACTATTTTCACCACTTTCCAAGGCAGCAGGTCCTTCGTTGTTTGCTGTTTGTTGTTTTCTTTCGGTAAGTAGGCTGATGGATAATAAGAGCATGATTTGTCCTTCAACACTTCGATATTCTTGGACAACCGCAACAAAGGTAATATCAGAAGTTTGGTAACGGGGCTCCTTAATGGTTACGGGCCTGCTTAAACAGTGTTTGTGTATTTGTAAAAACAAACCTGTGTTAAGAATCAGTCTGTATATGAATTAGAAGGGTGAAGTATGATGAAGAAGGGTAAACTATTATTATCCTTGCAGAAGAAGGGTAGACTATTATCCTTAGATTAACGTGGCAGCCGGCCTACTGACCAACTCACTTAGACCAATTATTGTCCTTACTTACTGAACAAATGTGCATATTACAAAATCTCAGAATTCAGGGTTCAGAGTCTTCGGCAAAATTCTTTCCAGAATGTATTTTCCAACTACTGACTTCCGTTATAGGACTAAACCTGATTCTATAAATTACTATGTGGAAGACCTTTCGTCATGTTATTTAGTTCCCTGCTTCTAATGTGGGTTGTATGTGGACTCTATTTAGTTTTCATGTGGATTGTATGCGAATTATGCACCTGTAACATACTCTATTCCTTTTACACCGCAACATGGCATACGCAGCCCTATTCAAAGGCAGTTTCTGGCCACAACTTTGTTCAGAAATCTGCTGGATTCCACTTCGCAACTATTCCAGCCAAAAGCATGCAATAATTCATGCCTACAATTAACGTCAAAAGTAATTTTGTGTTTACATGTTGCTTAGGCTAAATCTGAATATTTTGAATGGAGTCGCGTGCAACGGTTGAAACTGTGAAATATGTGCCGCGAGTCCTTGCACTGAAGAAATTTAGCATACTAAAGATATGAAAGTAAATGGGGAAAAGAGCCTCGTCATATTTTCATGGACAGCGCCGAAGTAATATCCACAAACTTTCCAAATATTCTGCAAAGCTATTGTTGATACCCTCTCCTTTGTACTGGGTTTGAGGAAAGTAAGCAGTTCAATTGGTACAGAAGAACCTTCTAAGGGAACATACGGGAACTCCTGGATTTTCCACGTGTTTATGTTTCCTCTCAAATCCTAGTAACCTTGTGGAATTTTCATGAATAGTTTTTATAAACAAATATGCATGGAAAGCCGCACAGCTCGCCTACTTAGCAGAAACTACGAACTCCACAATAAACTTCTACATGGATAGCCAGGCTGCGATCAAAGCTTCATGCTGTGCATCTTCCAGAAATGTTGTGCAGTGCAAGGCAGCAATAGATAGACTGGCGAGCAATCGAAAGCTACATATATACTGGGTGCCAGGGCATAAGAACTAAGAAGGTAATGAGAGAGCGGATGCCATTGCTAGAAGAGGAATCTTCCTACCAAACGAACAAGTAAGGAAGTTACTGATGTCTCTAAGAATGATCCATCAATGAAGATGACATGATGAGAAAGTTGAAAGAACAGTGGAGTACTGCCACATGTAAGATCGCAGAGCTCATGCCAACATTAACCCTTTGTGATACATTAACCCTTTGTGTCTCATGGCCAACATTAACCCTTTGTGTCTCATGGCCAACATTAACCCTTTGTGTCTCATGCGGGAGACATCAGGTTCCACTGCAGCTCTTAAATGGATATCTATCTGGTACCGCAAAGGATCTTGCAGGTCTATGTATGGTATTCATGGGCGGCCAGTCTAACCTAACTTAACCTTTAATATACAAAACTGGGACGAAACAAACTAGCTGTTTATCATAAATTAGTCACGAAAAGAAATTTCCCAATGAGACGTTTTAAAATTTCAAATATCGCTTATAAAGGCATTTCCCAGGCGTTACATAAACAACGCATTCATGCACGCAGGAGTAGATGTACGTGTACATGTCCAAGCCACGATGAGCATAAGGTGACCATCTTTTTTGTATCCCAAGGGAACCGGGTAAAAACCAGTTTAAAAAAATTATACAAAAAGAGTTGAAAGGTTTTGGAAATGAATGTGTTTCTAAGAGTTTCCACACATAATGAACGGTAACTTTGATTAAATTCCGGACTTATGTAATCATAGCAGAACAACTTACGGCTATGAGGACATCTGGTCACTTTCTGCAAGTGTGCATGAATACATGAGACCAATGTTTCCACTTGCACAGGATGTTGAACGTTCATTCAGCATGGTGCACGCTATATTGGGGTCGACCACACTGCGAGTCAGCGAAAAATGCGTTTTCCTTGCTTCTGTGGTCCTCACAGGACCGGCGGATTCGTAGAGCAGCATGAGTGTTGAGGGTGTGTTGAACATCATTTCGCTTTTTATTCATTAAAAATTAATTAAGATCGCCATAATCGACGTTTTATTTCAATTTTATATGCCAGCGAGCTCGGAGCATCAATTGCTCTTCTTTTATTGTGTTCAGTTTTATTCCAGGGCAAGCGGCAGGAGTGTCCTTGCCGGATTTTAAGTGCAACCGAAACAAGTGAAGCGGGTTAAAAGCACTTTTTGTCATTTCGCACTGGTACTGGAGTGGACTGAACTGAACGGGGTTGCACTGGTAGAGTCTCGGCTAAAGAGCTCAGTGTTGGGAGGTGTCCGCGAAGAGCCCCTGGGCTGTGGCACCGAATTGAATTGGGGGGTGGCCAATTTTAATTTTATCTTAATTTGGTAATTAAAAAGTAAATTTCCTCGCAGCCGAATTGGAAAAAGTATTGCACAGGGCTATTAAAACCCGCCCAGGCAGTCCTGTTTCCCTCTGTCTGCGAAGTGTTAATTTTTGCACTGCGGAATGACAACTGCTGCCACCGGCTGACAAACAAAAAGCGACAGAACGAAATTTCAATGGCGCCGCATGATTCAACAATTACAGCCAAATGACAGTCAATTTCGATGCGCATTTGCAGAGGCAAATGCGGTCGTTAAACAATGCAAGAATGAGCTGCCTGTGGATTGATGCTCAGCCCAGGCGTGTGAGTGTGTGTTGTGGACATTGCCTGTCGAACCGATTTAATTTGTGTTCAATGACAACACCAACATGTTTTACGAGTAGCATCCTGTTGGATTTGTTGTGAAATTTTGAAGCTTCGATTTAATTGAGTTTCTCTCCTACTTGGCCGCAGTTGCTCTGCTAAAATTGTACGAGACGCAGGGAAGAGTGCCAATTTAATTGTATTCATTAACATGAAATTCAGTTTCAAACTTTGCAATTCCTTCAAGTGAATGTTGAATGTGAGGTCCTTGTAGCACCGCATAAATAGCCCCAGAACAAAAAGTCCATTAGGGTTCCTGTGCTTTGCAGAGTGTTAATTGCCATTATAGCGAATTTTCTAATTGAAAACTTTCTGTTCATTGTTTCCAGGAAAGTGAAGGAAGTTTGCTTGTATGTCAGGCGGAAGACATAAAGTGTAGCATGCTTTTAGGCTGAATTTTTTTTAAAATTAAATTTAAATATCGGACGTAAGTGAAAATAATTGGATTTTTGCACTGACAAAGGGAATGTGTTGTTAGCTTTTCTGGGTTTTAGCCTCCTAGATTAGAAATTAAACATTATATATATGATATATGATAGGTATATAAGTGGCACAGCACCCTAAAACAAGCAGTTACTAGCATGACCCTTCAAACGGCAACGATAAAAACATCACCCTCCATTTTCATTAAATTATTCTAACAGCTTTCGACATACTTCGTACACTCCTGAGAACACACGATTAGCAAGGACTAATTTTCGTTACTGGGCCTATGAGTTAATAATGCCAAATCCTTCTGTTAAACCTAAATTTGGAGTTAGTGTAACCTCCACTCTCTTACCTATTCCTAACAACACAGCCCCTGAAGAACCGTCATTATTTACTCCCATTTAGCTGCACATCCTTTAATTCCCTGCTGCAAATTGCTCGGTTAATACACTCTAAATAACTGTCCCACTTTCCTGGAATCTGTGATTGCGTAATACCCCCTCAGCTCTTGCCATAAGACAGTCACACAAACCGATACCATTTAACTGCATTGCAGTAATTATCTTGGCCATTATGCCACAAAGCCATCTCGCCAAGTTCTCCTGCGGATTCTAATGAAGTCGCCTACACTTGTGTGTGACGCTGTAATATGCACGACCCACGGCCACAATTCCACTGCATCGAGGCAAATTGTTGTGCAGACAGCGGTTTCATGGCGAACAGTCAATGATATAGTCACGTGTTTAAGCGCGCTATCAAGGATTTTGTACAGTTTACTTGCCGCGGGTTAAAATGGAAATTACGTAAAGCGGCGTCATGGAAATGGAAACGTAATTAACTGGTTATTGCTTTGAGGCCTTGCAAACTGTTACGTGGAATAGCAAAACCGAACGAGCAAGGATAGTGTGTCGTCTTATAGGGAATATCATAAATCCCCACACCATTGACAACAGCATCCCTAAAGCGGACACAGCAATGGAGTGAGTGGAGGAATTAAAGTGATGTAAGTGGTTTTTTTTCAGGATGTGTTGGGTTTTTTTTAATGAGATCACGCAAAAAACTATGAAATTGCAAAGATTCTTTTTATTTAAATGTTAATTAATGATATTTAGTATTTCAATACAGTTGGGGCATATTGGAGACGTACGTGGCTTCCTCTCATATGGTGCCATCTGGAGCTGCTATTTTCAATACTACTATTTGTGGCCGTATAAAAACAATAAAGTGGGCATTGTTGGCTTTCCAAGCGTGACTTGTCGCAGAAAACTTGTTACCTAACTTATCCTCTGAAGAAAGAATCCAGTACCGTTAAAGTACATGATCCCTCTGGCCAATTGAAGAGTTCATTTCATGAAAGGATGTTAGGCTGGAATTTCAGAAAAGGTACTTAGGGCTGTCGTAAAACAGGGATGATACTAATCGAAGAAGTAAAGTGTATATTGGATTTTTAAAGGGATTTCCAAGCCATCTGAAGATGTAAGAAAGGATATTATGCCACAATCCACAGAACGAACGCCAACTAAGGTAGTAAAAGCAGTTTTCGAATTGTCAATCATAGCTAAATTTACGCAACACCCAGAAACAGGAGATTCCTACTGCTATAAATAATATAAACAATGCATTAGAAAAATTGGTTGGAGCAATTAAGGACCTTTCAAAGAAGAATTAGAAAAAAGTAATATAATAATTTGATCTAGGCAGAAATTTTAGGATTACATAAGACCATTTGACCACGAATGCTGAACAGGTTCAATGCTTGAATACTCATTTATAAGTAATTTCAACCCTTCTCATTATTTAAAAAGCTTCATGCTCAGGGTACGATGACGGCATTTTCTGACTCCTTTGTAATTAGTAAATCGCAGAGTTAACATCCTTCAACTTGAGTTGTCAACTTAAATTGTCAACTTAAATTGTCAACTTAAATTGTCAACTTACGCAAGCACTCCACTTAGAAACCAACTGCGAAAGTGTCAACAATTTTCATCAATCATTGCATTCTTCCAGGTACGAGCGCCGCAAGCAATCCTGAAACCAAGTAATTGGCGATAAGAGTGCAGAAGAAATGCCAGCAGAAATCGAGCAAGCGTTACTAATTTACAACAGGATTCGCAAGCTGCAACGTTTCACTTTGCCCCACTGAAAATAACCGCTGAACGCAGTGGTTGTGGCTCCCCAGTGTCCTTTGCAGGATGTGTGCTGTTCGTGGCAGGTAAACTACGATTGTTTAATTTAAAGGTAAGAGTTAATAAAGGGTGCTATCGCTCAAGATACACCACAACTTATGTTTTAGTGAAAATGCTTCCTTTTTAGGAAAAATCCTTTAGTTGAAGGTGACTTCACTCAAATTGAGACTGAAACTGCAACGAAATGCATTTTGGAACTCCACTTCTGACCACATCAGTGAGTGATATCACAAGTAGGCATGTCACAACTTAAACTAACAGTAATGAATTCCAAAGTGATAATTGTGTTTCGTTTAAGAACATAAATGTGTGAATTCAAGTAACTCCACAGGAGGTAATCAATAGTTATCAAAGTAACCAGCGATAAGTAAGTAACAGAAAGTAATGAACAGTTGCCAAATCGAAGAATCGGGGAGACTTCTTGGAATGTGCATTTATAGAACTCCTCTTGTCGCCACTATATGAGTTCACTCAGTCGGTGGTTGCCTTCGCCATCCTGTAGAAAAGCAGATTCAGTAAAATTCCTCATTTAAAAGTAAAGTCATTGATCATGGACCAGTGATCGGAGTGTTTGGTTCGACTTAATCTTTCCTCATAAGAAGGATATATTTTCTTTGCACAATGGGCATCAATGCCTGACTGCTTGGAGGCCTCCTTCTTCGGCGATTCTCCGGCCTACCCTATTTCTATCTATCTCTAAGTATATATTAAACTCTTTTCGTTCAGTTTACATGAGACAATTTTGTTATTTACCAAACCTGTTAAGCCAGAAATGACACTCATCACTGAACGTAATTGTTCAATAAAATAACCGGTCCTTCAAAAGTATTCCAGAGGCGAATCACTGAAATAACTTTGTATATATGGGTCTTCAGGTCTCAGTTATTGTTTTGTACTCATTCGAGGATTTAAATAAGATTATTTAAAAAAAAAAAAAAATTAAATTTGTGTAAAGTATGAACAGTGTCGTTTATGATCCTCGAGATAATTTATATGATATTCCTTCTGAAAATTGTAGAAATGTAATTTACAACAGTATTATATTTAACCCAAACAAAACCACAAATAATTTTTATATAATTTTACAAAGCATCCTACTGCATCTTGATTCGTTCATCAATAAGCCGTGCTTCATCTTTTTGACTGAGACATGGATTTACGAAGAGGAACTGACCCTTTTTTATATACCCGGTTATAAATTATTTGCAAATTGTAATGGTAAATACGCTTCTGGAGGTGTTCACAGCTTTTGTTGTTGAAAATATAAATTGTGCGTCTCAATGCTTGAATTTTCAAAGTTCTGATGTGTTGAAGATAAATTGTAGAATTGATAACCAAAAATTTTCCTTTATATGTATTTATAGGTTTCACGAAGGAACATCGAAAGAAGTTTTTCTACGTGATTTAAATGATTTAATATCAATCGATAAATCTGATCATCTGATAGTTTTAGGCGATTTAAATATAAATGTTTTACAGACTTCTGTTTTTTGGATAACTACTTGCTCTTGCTTTCCTCATATGGTCTTGAAAGTTGCATAAATCAACCAGCTCGTATAACGAACGCTTCTGAATCGTGTAGTGATCATGTTTTTGTGCGCTTAAATAAGTCAAAACAGGTTTCAATAAGCAGTTCAGTTTGTAATCTTTACTTATCAGACCATTTTTTAATTTGTCTAAATTTTAATGATATTGAAAATAATAAAAATGATAACCGACCTCAGACTTCAACGACAAACAAAACAGACTTTATGGAGCTAAACAATATTCTACTGTATGAGTCGTGGAATGGCGTATACACTGAATCTGATCCATCAATGGCTTTCGACAAGTTTATCAAAACTTTAACACAACATGTTGGTCACTGTGCGAAAAGCGTAAGGAACGCAGTTTCAAATAAAAAACGGCTTAAACCATGGATGACCTCAGAGTTACTCAGCAAAATAACGTTGAAAAACAGGCTATATAAAAAATGCTTAAAAAATCCAACTAATATTATTATGAAAAGCAACTATAGAAATTATAGCAAAGAAATTTCCAAGGAGACTCTTATAGCTAAAAATAATTTTTATTTAAATGAATTCACCAAAATAACGGGTAACGTAAAGAAAGAATGGGATCTAGTAAATAGCATATTAAACAAAACTAAAAAGAACGTTAGTATTCCAAATTTAGAAATAGGTGATAATGTAATTTCAACTATTGACGATAAATCTAATATCTTTAATGATTATTTTTCAAGCATTGGAAAAGCTGTGGTTTCTGACAATGGCTTGCAGAGTATTTCTTGTAATTGTTTGGATAAGGAGAATTATCTTAATAACACTTTCTTTTTTGAGCCCAAATCGTCCTTGGAGCTTTACAAAATTATTATGTCTTTGAAGGGTTCAAATTCTTGTACTGAAAACAGTTTCTCTAGCACATTTATTAAAAAAATAGTGTTTAATATTGTAGATGTTCTGAGTCATTTATTCAATAAAAGTATCCAGGCAGGCATTTTCCCGGAGTGTCTAAAAAGGGCAGAAGTAATTCCCCTTTTTAAAAAGGGAGATAAATGCATTCTTAATAATTACAGACCAATCTCCATTCTTTCAACCTTTTCCAAAATCTTTGAAAAAGCTGTCAAAACAAGAATGCTGAACTTTTTAAATAAATATAATTTTTTTAATAGCAATCAATTTGGTTTTAGATCTGGTATGTCCACTGAAGATGCTCTCTTAAATTTTTGTTCCAATATTTATTCAAGTTTAAATCACAAAAAGATTTCAGCAGCTCTATTTATTGATATGACAAAGGCTTTTGATACGGTGGATCACAAAATTCTGCTTAATAAATTGTATAGATGCGGTTTTAGAAGCATGGTTCTCTTCATATCTGTCAAACAGAGCGCAAAGAGTGAAAATATGCAATCATCTCAGTTCCTATAGAGACGTTAACATTGGTGTTCCTCAAGGTTCAGTACTTGGTCCGATTTTGTTTTTGATATTTATAAATTCACTCTTCTCGCAAAAATTCTCTAGTGAGACGATCGCATTTGCAGATGATATGGCTTGTACATATTCCTGTGATACAGTGTTTAACTTTAATGTTGCATTAAATAGCGATTTGGAAATCTTAAGGCATTGGTTCACAACTCACAAGTTGGTTCTTAGTGACAAAACTAAAATCATGCTTTTTCATGTTGGTGGAAAAGAACTTGAACTTGACAATTTCATGTTTCACTGCGCAAACTGTAAAAAGTACTCTGTTTGTAAAGATATTTGTGGTTCACAAAATAACATCCACACTTATGTTGAATCCGGTTCTTGTTCCTCAAATTGCTTTCGTATTGACTGTGTTAAAAGTTTTAAATATCTTGGGTTAATAATTGATTGGAAAATGAATTGGACTGATCACACAACTGCTCTGAAGAAATATTTAATCACAGCAACCAGGCAGATGTATCATTTAAAAAATTGTTGTTCCGAAAAATTGCTGACTAGTATTTACTATGGCATTTTCCATTCAAAATTAGAATACGGTCTGGCATGTTGGGGAGGTACGCATAATAATAAAGTTAATCCCCTACTAACTGCTTAAAAACATGTCATTCGCATTATATGTAAAAGAAATCGGATTGAAGGTAGTCTACCACTATTTAAACAACTCAATATATTGCCTGTGAAGCATTTGTATTTTTATAAAGTTCTGAAAATATTTTTTATTGGGTCCGGCTATCTGACAAATAGATGTTACTCAAATTATAACTTAAGAATAAATCACCTTAATATGGTTCAAGTTCCGCCACATAGCGTGCAACACTTTTTATTGTTTTATACATCTATAGCCCCCAGGCTGTTCAACTGCCTTCCAAACAACATAAGGTGCCTTCGGAATAAGTTTGCTTTTTTAAAACAGATGAAGTCGTGGCTTTTTGATTTGTCCTATCAAGATGTCTATTGTCTACTTGATATAACTATCTAATAACTAAATACATAAGGTTCTATTGTCAACTTTAAATTAAAATTTCCTACTCGTATAATAAAATTTGTATCTTAATTTATCTTGAATGACCCCATGTAGATTATATACTTGGTTTAAAAAACTGCATTCGCTTCTAGTTCCTTGAGAATTACAGAATGCAGGCTTAACATTATTATTAAATTACTTATGATATAATTGTTATTGTAATATTGTATTGTAATAAATAAATTAAAAAAATAAAAAAAAATAAAAAAAAAAGTTCTTGCACAGCTTTATACGATTTAAGCAAGAATATGTTCTCAAAAGTATTCAGAGCCTAACAAGGACGAATCAATAAACTTAAATCTGTCATACATACTTGCTTTTAGGACGCTTTTTAAGGGCGAAGGGCTAGGGTTCAGGATCACGGATTAGTGTTCAGGACGACAGGTTAGTATTCAAGATGACGAGATGTTGCTCAGAACGACAGGTTAGTGTTCAAAACGACAGGATAGTCTTCAAGACGATGGATTAGTATTCAGGACCACGGATTAGTGTTCAGGACGACAGGTTAGTATTCAGGATGACTGGATGTTTGTCAAGACGACAAGTTAGCGTTCAAGACGACAGGATATTCTTCAAGTCGACGGATTAGTGTTTAAGAACACGGATTAGTGTTCTGGACGACAGATTGTTCTTCAGGACGACAGGCTAGGCTTCAGGACCAAGAGTTAGTGTTCAGAACGACTGGTTAGTATTCAGGACAACGGGATATTCCCCTGGATGACGGGTTAGTGGTCAAGACGACAGAATATTCTTCAAGACGACGGATTAGCGTTCAGGTCCACGGATTAGTGTTCAGGACGACAGGTTAGTATTCAGGATGACCGGATGTTCGCCAAGACGACAGGTTAGCGTTCAAGACGACGGATTAGCATTCAGGTCCACGGATTAGTGTTCAGGATGACAGGTTAGTATTCAGGATGACCGGATGTTCGCCAAGACGACAGGTTAGCGTTCAAGACGACGGAATAGCGTTCAGGTCCACGGATTAGTGTTCAGGATGACAGGTTAGTATTCAGGATGACCGGATGTTCGTCAAGACGACGGGTTAGCGTTCAAGACGACGGATTAGCGTTCAGGTCCACGGGTTAGTGTTCAGGACGACAGGTCAGTATGCGGGACCCCCGGTTACCCCTCAAGACTATGGGTTGCTGTTGTTCAAGACATCATGTTGGTGTTCTAGATAGTATGAAGTGGCGAATAATTCATGCAGAACGAATCCATAATTCTATGAATGGCAACCTATGATTATGTGGAGCAAAAATATGACGTTCTTATAAGTTAAGTGGGCGGGACACTGATCAATAAAGTAACCTTCTACGATTTTGTAAAATTTCTGAAGGATAATAAGATCCTCTCTCATATTTCGTATATCATATTTCGTACGCTGAATATGAATATCAAAAGAACTTTCCAAATGCCAATTGACCCTTCAGAGACACCTTCGAACAGGTAGTACAAAAAAGCACCCTATATATGCATATATATAAATACCTTGCTGCTTCTCCCCCAGTTACAAATGCAGTTCCTTACCACTACTCGTAAATTGACTGCCGTTTGGTGATGCACTTAAGCACTCAACGCGAATTTGTTATCTTGACTTGCAAAAAAAAAAAGAACCACAAAAATTTCGTAATGAGCTGCATGCAAATTTGCTGCTCCCCTTTAGAGGAAAAGGTGTTCCGCCCTCTGATATTTTTGTTATTACATTTCCTTAATTTTATTAATTTGAAAGTTTTGTCAGGTGAAAACTGCGCATGTCCTTGGCAGGTACTCGTACCTTTAGTTAAAAATAGTTCACTTTAATAGTTCACTTCAAGACTCATTTTCACGGCTTGAAGTTTCTTTAAAGATTCGGATCCTTTCAGCTCTATAATACACTTCTTGGAACACAATCTCCTATCATTTTTTATCCTTTTTGTCCTTATTTGGCTTCTATGTCTAATATTTCCCCAACTTTTATTAATATGGGACACACACACTTACTGACTGTTATATCCACAAAAAATGTTGTACTATTTCAATGTGCCTGTTCGTCCTGTGCAGATTAACACGAAACAATAATCACTATAAGCGCTAAATTATTCATGAGTGTCAACAGCTTTTGTTTATTATCTTCAGGACATATAATAGCGACCCTAATGAATCTTAACTACTGCCATTAATTCACTGGACCTTTGATACAAGGAGCTCATGCCCGGAAGCAATATCCCAAGTGCAGAATTACCGAAACTGAGCAATCGCTTGTCGCACTTCCTTTTGCACCCTCCTTCGTTCGTTCCGATTATGAAATTGAAAAGGAAGCCATTCCACTTGGGGCAAAAGGTGAGCTTTTTCTTTCAAAATCATCTCACTGGACTTTTTTTGCGGACATTGCAAACGTTTTGACTGCCGGCGGTTGACACCTGTCAGTTGCTTTCTGCGTTGCTTCTGTTTGTACCTTGAAAAATTTCTTCAGCTCTTTAGCAGATTATTGTGAACTGGGTCGCTTTAAATTTATTGTGAATAGGAGTAAGTTTTGAGTTGTAAGGATTTCCATTTCTTCTCGCCAGGTTTAGTTACTGGAACTTAAATTTTCCTGCTGGAAATGCTGCTTTAATTTAAATACATCTGATGAGTGGGTGAATTATGAGGTCAGCGGTCCCTGCAGTAATCCTTAATTCAACGAAAGCATTATTCGTATTGTATAAAGAATGCGTAATTGTCTTGGAGAAATGAGAGGACGATGGAGTTATGTTATAATTGCATGCAGTAGGGACAAAGTCAAAATGGATTTCAATATTTCTTCAATGTCCTTGAGGGAACCATAGTTAGCTTTACTTTCAGTATTTGCTTCAATATCATGGAGTTTGGTCCTTTCCGTAGAAGAAGCATAGCTTAATTTTAGTTCTACATTTGCTTCATTCTCTGCAGCAATGTATCAAAATAGAAGAATCTAGAATTTTGCTTCGAGTGTACTATGATAAGAGTCAGGGTCTGACTGAAAATGTATGAGAAGTATTTTAGAACAGAGGTGGAATTAGTAAATGGAGCTCTTTACCTAAAAGTTTGTTAAATTTATTAAACAATTAAAACTTCTATGATCCTCTGCTATGCTTACGTTTTCTGTACCATATGTGACAACCATATGTTGTGACATATGGTTACATCGATCTAACAATCATCGTACCCACCATCTACCTGTCCTTTTCCTTGTTGTTCACATAATAGTAAAAGTGTTGTCCTGAAGCATGCAAAAGGTGGGAATATCCATTTCTTCCTCAATGAACGTAGAGCATGGAATAATGTTTATATTATAATATCATCGCTCTTTCAATCGCACTCTCTCTCTTCATTTCTAAGGACGAAGTCTGTCCCATCCTTTGTGATACATGTTAGTCAGGAGTTGGTCCAGCCTCTCTAAATCCTCGAGAGTGCGATATTCTACGAGTATACCTAAGTATTTAAACCAAATGTAGTACACACACAAATTTGCAGACCCTCCCTTACTGAGCTCTCTCCAACACCACGGCTGCAGCAACCATATTAACAGCCACAACCCGCAAAGGTGCTTAAAGGATATCAACACATAAAAACATTGTGGACCACCGAAGGTCGTTTATACTACAAAGAAAGGACAATAGTTTGTATAACTTGGACTTGCAGAATGTAGTTTGTCACTAAAGAATTTAATTTTTGTTGCCGTCATGACCATCGCTCTTATCGTTCTTTATATAATACGATTCCCTCTTGTATCGTATTTCCCACACATTCGTATGTAGGGTATGTGCCTTAAGTGGTCTCCTTATGTCAACATCTACTTACAATATCGATATTTATTGATATGACCCACTTGCAGCAAGCAAGCGAAGCCGTCTGTGTACTGGCCAGCAGAGGCCATGCAAATAACCAACACTGAAGCACCGCAAATATGAGGAAGTTCCTTTCTATTGCCCCCCATTTGGTCAACTGATATTGCGCCGGAAATAGCAAAGAGCAAACAGCAAGCTTACCAACAACAATAACAACAACAACAACAAAAACAATCGAGGACTCATAAACTACAATGCACTCCATTTCGCCACCAGAACTGGGCAGGAGGAAAATGCAAATGCAAATGCGACGTCGGAATCGAAATCAAAATGCGACTACGACTGTGACTGTGACTGCGACTGTGACTGCGACTGTGACTGCGACTGTGGATGCGACTACGACAGCGACTGTGACTGCGACTGTGACTGTGACTGCGACTGTGACTGAGACTGTGTGCGTAACTGAAATTCATAAAACTGGCAACTGAGACACAAAGTCAATTCGATTTCTGACTTCAATCGCTTTTGCATGTTTTGGAATTTATTTTGTTTATTTAAACGCTGCTGGAGCAGAAAGTCCTGGCACATGCCGAAGTATGCAAATTTGGTTGAGTTGCAGTTGCTGCAAGGACACTTGTGCCACCATATTCGCTGGAGAAACGAGTGCAGCCTTTTACTTTAGAAGCTCAGGAAAGAAGCAGTGCTTTAAGGATTTCGTTGCATGCTGACAGTGCTTTGAGGTGTTGACAACATCCTGGCACTGCGTGGTGTTCTAATATAGAATTCTCCCGGCCCTATTCGCTCAATTACTACATTATAGTCTGTGCCCTACGAGAAGCTCGGTGCAACTGATAAAATATTCAGTGTTAGTATTTAACGATACTTCCTCAATTCACCAGAGTACCAAATGGTCACACTGTCTTAAGTCTGCCAAGCTATTCAGACTGCCTGAACTTATCTGGCAGGTGTTTCGTTATTGTCGACTTCTCTTTGGTGCAATGAGGTCACACTATCTTAAGCCTGCCAAGCTATTCAGACTGCCTGAACTTATCTAGCAGGTGTTTCGTTATTGTCGACTTCTCTTTGGAGCAGTGAGGTCACGCTGGAATATGTCTCCCACGTTTTCCAAGCCTCCTGAATAATTTCCTTGTTTATGAGTATATCACAGGTCTCTTGTCAACTCCCCAATGACTGATAATTGGGTTGGAACTTGAACTCCAAATGTTTGAGCAATAGATATACTTGCAGCTCCATTCTCCCAGACAAAGGCTTGCACTCACAACAACCATATGCAGCATACAACATCGAAAATTTCCCGCATTCACTTCATTTAATATACTCCCATTTACTGAACAGATGAGTCACTTCCCGACGCAAACTGCTCCATGTTATTTCGCGCGTTTTACGTTATTGAATTACCTCAGAATATTCTCTTAAACCCTCCTCGCACCACCTCCACACAAAAACTGCCATCCTGCAAGGGAGCAAAAAATTCGCCACACTGTCCAGAATTGCAAGAATGTTGCCAGCCAGTAGCATCTTGAGACGAATTCGCAAATGCCAGCAAATAAATTCCATTTTGCAATTTCCGATTTGCATGCCAACGCCGCAGACAACAGGCTCGAGCAGCATGTTCCCTCCGTGCATTTCGCATTAGGCAAATATTTCCACACAATTCAAGGCAAGCAGCTAGCAATGAAATTAAACGCCCGTAACTAAGGCGAGTAGGAGGCGGAGAGTGGAATTTTATGACCTGCGGATATCTTCACAGTGCAACCGTGGAGCGGCAAATGCGGCAGGAAAATTGAGAGTCGGGCATAATTCGAACGCAAAGTTGCGAGTACAAATTTGAATTCGTATTCGAAATTTGCACATTTCATTCATCGTTTAATGGAATTGCGTTCTTGTAGTTGGCGAGCTTCAGAAATGCGGAAGGATGAAATGATAGAAAGTGGCTAAAATATTGCAAAAATGTTTATTTTAGTCTAACACAACCACTCGGCGCAAATATGCAAGAAATGCAACTCAGATGTCCTTAAAAAGGTAACACTAAACTAGCACAAAATACTTAATACCTGAAGAAGTTCTTCCTAAAGGATCTCTACAGCAATCCCAAATATGCTAACACCTGTGGCGATTGGTTGAGTTGCCCCCTTTCCACTTGTTTCATTGTCCTGTTAAATGTTGACCGAGTTATGATTGTGATTAGAGCGATTTTCACAGCTTCTTATTTGCATAGCAAATCTACAGTACTTTACTCATTAAATCGGGGAAGGTCCTTGTGCCATCTTCATCAGCAATATTTGTGGCATTTAACTGTAGTTGCATCTTAGACGATTATAATCCCACGCGGCTCTCATTAATGCAAATTACTCGCCTATTCTTGGAATGCTGCATACTCGCATAATTGACTAAGGCGTTAATATCCTGAGAGGAATGTGCATTCATGTGGAGGTAACTGGGTGTGTGTTTGTGTTTCGATGCGTATACGTAGTGAGCAAGTGGCGTAATTATTGGTCCATTGTGATCTACGTAGCGATGCTTTAAAGGACTTTAATTGTAAAATGAATATTGGCAGATTATTCAGAAGCTTCTTGCGGTGAACTGAATTTTCGATTGAATTTGCATGTAGTTGAAACCAGCAGAAGAAATTAATTGTATTTTGAAACAGGCAATCCTTTTTTCCTGGCCAGTGCACAGCTTCAGCTCCGTCTATTCAATATTCTTTTCCAGAAGCTCACTAATGTTGCAACTGTCTTTAGTGGTTAACCGTGTGATTATAAAAATCATGTTAATCTTCACTCTTTATAAAGAGGAACTCACAGAGCAATCAATTAACAGGCGGCCTTTTATAATTTCAGCTGTCAAAGAGACCACGAATCAAGTGTTCTCTTTGGTGTAGAAATTACCAGAAATGGGGAGAAACTGGCAATCTCAATTATCCTGCCGGAGATGCGCCTACAATGTTAAGACTGACACATGATCAGAATCGATCATCGTCCTTCGTGAAAATGGTCTGAGATGTACATATGGCGAATCCAAAGACTTTTCAACAAACAACGATCGATTTTTGCATTCAAAAGGAACGTTGTCTTAGTTTGAATATGCAATGATTCACTGGTAGAATCCAGTTCTACCTGCACATGTTCCACTTGTAAAATACACTGGATGATTTCTACCTCCTTCTAGAGGATTTGCATATACTTATCCACGAAATAAGAGTGTAGTCCAGAGGTTGGTTCGTGAATACTCAAAACTATAATTGGTCATTTTCTCACTACCATAGATCCGGTTGATTGCCTCCTTATCCCAAACCCATAATAAATCATACACAACCTATTCTCCTAATACAACTTTCAGTAGGTATCATTTGTGTTGCAGAATATAATACACTCGAAAAAATGTGTGCCTAAATGTGCAAGGCTTTTATTTAAAGTTTAATTGGTATATCCTTTTACTTTTACAACACGAAGGTTTAAGAAATGAAGAAATGAATCACAATAAAGGTACTTAAAGTAATCACGAAAGGAAAAAGGAGTCTTTATATCTGTATTCTCAATCACACTGTCAATCAAAGTAGTCTGTTTGACATAAGCCTTGGTGCATTCTTATGAAGCTTATTGAGACAAGGAAACGTATCAGCATATAATTCGTCACTTGGTTTGCATGAGCAGCGCAAATAAGGAATAAGTTAGCCTGCAAGCTCCCAGAAAGGAGTTCAAGTTGATGTGAATCATGCCACCACCGGCTACGGATGTGATCTTTCTCAGAGATTGCTCCATAAAAATCATAAAATTTCTCTTAAACTCTCTGTCTTGATTCCACCAGCTGCACGAGAATATGGACTGGGTCAATTGATCGAATTCCGTCTCCAAGGAGCTGCCATAGTAACAGCTCGGAAACACCTGCATCAACATTGCACAGAAGGCGGTTACGTAGTACATTATCACCGACAGTTCGTTAATAGAATAAATCACGTTTATCAAAAGGATGCACATGTTGAGACCCGCTATGATAATCTGAACCGCCAGGTAGATTGATACAATGTCATGGAATACGCGGTTAAATCTGTAAAAAAAAAACTCTCTTTTATGCCATGCATGCACAGAATAGCTCTCTGTCGTCCAGTTTAACTTACTCCAATATATCCTTGTGGGTCCTTATGCAATCCATTAGCTCAGCATTATTCTCTGTCATAGACGTCTTCGGATTGGAAGCAATTTTTGATACGCGCATACGCAAAGTACGCACATGACCAGCTATCATAATCATTCCAATCGGTCCATAAGTGTCGTCGGCCAAGGCTTGGTATGTTATGCCACA
This sequence comes from Clusia tigrina, assembly GCA_920105625.2. Taxonomy (NCBI): domain Eukaryota; kingdom Metazoa; phylum Arthropoda; class Insecta; order Diptera; family Clusiidae; genus Clusia; species Clusia tigrina. The sequence goes on along the minus strand of OV050031.1, from coordinate 23,786,905 downwards.
CAGGCCAACAAACTGATAGAAATTTATCAACAAGAATGTAAGAGTTGATCCGTTGATGTCAAACGGCACATAACCTCGATACGCCAGCCGCCGTGTGCCGAATACTGCACTGTAGATAACTCCCAATTGCATGAATGCCACTCCACCAATGACAATAACATAGAATATGCGCATGAGACGTTGAGCAGCGGGCAACACTTTCGTCTTAAGGTGAGCCACTTCATCCGATTCCGTGATACGTCGATCCAAACGCTTTAGAACTTCATCCAGTTTATGCACCTGCTCCAGCTTCAACCAAATGCAGAAATTTTTTAGCGAAAGCATAGCTACTGGAATAGTTACGGAGAGATTTTGCAAGACTTCATTTTGTGATTTGCTTTCGAGAAGCCCGAGTATAAGGTGAGCGGGGAATCCAATTATCACAAGGACCACCATTAAACTTGAGTAAACGTAGTGCAGCAACTTGTAATTCTTGGCTTTGCCAGGCTCCATGAACGACCAGATAATTTTGTGCATCCTAAATGCGCTCACACTGCCAACGGTGCCGTCCATGTTGGTCGCAGGAATTCTTGCAACTGAATTTCCAACTGATGCTAGTTTATCTATTTCTAGTATCCTTGTCACCTGTCATTATATATAAGCGATATTCCCCCCTCCCCGCAGTCAGACACACGAAAACTTGTTTTATTATTCACAGGTCAAGAGGACTATGGTCGGTTTGGAGCGACTACGGGAAATCACTGGCTAACTAGATACGCAACGGTCAAATGGAGAACATTTTTTATATATCCATGTGAAGGTGGGCATGGTTGATGAGATTTTGATCTGATGTAGGATAAAGTAGCTCTCACTTTAAGGTTTTATTTTTCATACAAATTTTTCTTAATCTCGATAATCGATATATAGGTATTTATTTGATCGAATTATTGAAATTTTTTATTGAAAAAATATCGATATATCGATTTTTTTATGTTTGTGATTCTTTCCTTTTTTATATCCTTTGAAGCAACTACTCGATATTCCTCTATTCTTTTTCCCAAAAGATAACAAATAAAATCTCACATAAAATATTTAAAATGTTATATCGATATAAATATCGATATATCGCCTTGAAAATATCGGTGGATATATCGATTTTTTTATGTTTGTGATTCTTCCCTTTTTTATATCCTTTGAAGCAACTACTCGATATTCCTCTATTCTTTTTCCCAAAAGATAACAAATAAAATCTCACATAAAATATTTAAAATGTTATATCTATATAAATATCGATATATCGCCTTTGAAAATATCGGTGGATATATCGGCATAAAAACAGAGACACAGAAATATCGATATCTTTTCCCCATTACCAAAAACGGAACATATGACATCACCCCAGGAACCGCATTTGATAGACTCAGTGCCAGATTCCTGTTACTTGAAGTCCAATTATCACCACGAGGAAAACTAAAATTGGCAGAAGGAGCTGAAGGGGCTGAAGGCAATAATGGAAGCTGCCCCTAAGAGGAGTTTTGACGACTCGTTTATTCGATGAACTACATTTTTATCATTTGGATTGTAGTTTCTTTGGAATGCGATGAAATCAGTTTTAATTATTAAACCAATTTTGTGTATTATTGCATTATCCTTGGTAATTAGTTGACAGAATGTATTTATACACTATCCGGCCACACCTGCCACACCTCGTTTGGGCTGATTCACCACTATGTCATACCTTGACAGAGCAATGGGTATACAAATAAACCTTATTACAGTGTGAGAAATTAGCAACGCACTGAATCATTTCGAGTAGGGTGACAGCATTAACTAAATTACAGGGACTGATTTAAATATGTACACATTAAATGACTATATATAAACATATATTTACAGCCAATTTACCCTGTGAATTATATCTCCAATTACTAGAAAATATCTGTATTTATATAACATAAATAGTGCCACAAAACAGCCATTTTGGCATTATGGAGTCCACGTGTATAAATATTATATTCAGATGATATTCCAGACAGTGAGGTTGAGAATATTAAACTGCAGGAGACCGAGAAAGGAGGCCACTATAAATTCAGTCAAGGATCTCAAGGAGAGGAAGAGAATTTTGATGTTTAGCATAAAAAAAAATAAAATTAAACGTCACTCACTGTCAGGGAGGGCAATAGTGCCCGACCACCATTTCTTCGAAATGTTTTTACAGGGCGATGGAATCCTTTCCACTACAATCTGGAGGCCTTTATACAAGGTCACAACTAGGCGTTGGAAAGAAAACACAGATAAATGGGGTCACAGCTAGGGATTGAAAACAAAACACTGATAAGTGGGGTCACAAATGCAGTCCAGGCACAAAATCAAGAGACTGTATCGACAATTGGAACAATCTGTATTGGAATCCAGACAATCCACACACAGTAAGGCAGTCACCACTTGAACAACGAGACCAACCCCAACAAATGCAATCAGAGCTATAACAAAATAATCGGTAGACAGATTGTGTACTTCAAATTAAGGTAGAACTGCGTGGAACTACTGCCATCATAAACGAGGACTCACTTCCCAAAGGATGGATAGGATTATTTAAAGGAACCGCATAGTTGACTCGTTTTATCTGAAGACCAGGAGTGTATAAAGAAGTATTACTTCTTCGCTTTCTGTGGAGTCTTCAGGAAAATATTTCCCAGCTGCTACAATGGCAGCTTAGTGGAGACGCTATTCTATCAATTGCCGCAGTCCAAACTCTCGTGCAATTGTGTGGATCAGAATAAGAAATTCAGGATAGAACTTATCATATTGCTGGAGCTGTCCTTGAGTCACGTATCATACTGAGCTGCTGAGGAAATGTTTCATTTGACTTTCGCTACAGTTGCTGGACCTTGCAAAGGTCCTGAAATACTCAATTTTATTTGTAATGCTTTCAACTTCCGTCAATTAAAGGACAAATAAATTGTGATGCCTTCTAAAACGGTAGGAAGCCACAAATTCAGCAGCATCTCAGCTACCTCTCCAACTGTGTCATCATCAAAATAGTGTTTACGTACGTTCCTTGGCAACCGCTCCCTTTCAATTCGAGTTGTTGTGTTTCAATGGCATATTAAATGTTGACAGAGTCTTAATTGTGATTAGATCGATTTGCATAGTTCCTCACCTTGAATTGGAAATCCAACACTCATTCACTCGTGCAAGGACCTTCCGCTGACACAAGCGAATTCCGTAGCAATTATTGTGGTTGAGTCTCAACCGATTGTAATGCCACGCGGCTCTCATGAATTCAAATTACTCGCCTCATGTAGGCAGGCAGCATATGCAATTACAGTATAAGGTCCTCACAAGGAATGTTTGGGTGCGTGTGTGTTCATGTGTATGGAAATGCTCGATTGTGTGTTGTGTGTGTGTGTGTGTGTGTGTGTGTGTGTGTTTGAGCCTTGCAAACAAGCTGCTTAATTACTGGGCAGTTGTGTTGCCTTTACCGACCATAATTACAAAATCGAGCGGCAAATGCACCCGGGTCTCTCGCTGTTGTTGTGCTGCTGTTGTGTTTACTACTGAAGATTGAGGAAATTCTAGTCCTGCGAAGGAAACTGGTTGAATATAGAAATATGATTGTTGTGTTTAGAAAAATTACAGAGCAGTGAGGGAAGTTAATTAGTAATTGTAGAAACTAAACTTTTGTATCTACAAATTGAATTGGATGTTGAGAACGAAGGATATAAGGAACCTGAAGGACAGGAAATTTTATGATCTTTATATAATTTTTGTTGGGATAAGCACAGAAACCTTCCACTGTTAGTTTATTGCACTGTCTTGCTGAGTTAAATTTTTTCTCGGCTCTACCACTTTCTGTGCATTGACTTATTACGAGTATGTCTTCCCTTTTAAGACATCTGAAGATAATTTACGTGTTAAAGGGCATTAACATTAATATAGAGTCCTTATCTTAGTAAAATTTAGAAACCAAATACGTAAATGGACCCATTAAAGGGCGTAAACAGTAAATGCTGGAATGTGGTATTCCGGTGTCCGGTGAACGCAGCATTACATTGGTCTCCACCCTTTCCTTAACACAGGAACTTTGTCCCGTGAGCAACCACAGTTGTTGTTATAACTGCAGAAGAATCTCTTCGAGGAAAGTTGTAAAGTTAACTTCAAACCCCTTTCTATGAACACAACATGATCGCTGCAATGCCTCAATCTTCAGGAACATAATATGAAATAAATCTTCGAAATAAACTTACTCTTTACTTCCTGGGAGCCTTCTCTATGCCTATATCTACCCCTATCTGCCTCAGTCAGCGTCGCAGCCTCTGTCAGCGTCTCTGTAGGCGTCTCAGTCGCTGCCGCTGTCGATTGGGGGGTCTGCTGCCATCTCTATGCCTATATCTACCCCTATCTGCCTCAGTCGGCGTCGCAGCCTCTGTCAGCGAGAGTACCTTTTGTATGGGCCTCATTGGAGGTCAAAATAATGTGATTCTTAGACCTCATATCAGGTAACTATATCAGCTATTTATCGAACAAGCTGAAGCCCGGGATATTACAATAACTAAGGATTTGAATTCAGGCATCACATGTATTTCTGCCTTATTCCTTTTGTGAGTGCGAGGATATCAGGTGCAGACGTGCATCCATAAAAATATGACAGTTTATTTCTTTTTTGGAATAAATGTGAAAATTGAAGAAACTCCTTTTCAAGGTGCAGCAACTATAGCTAAAGTTATATGAAACATTTCCTCACCAGCTTCGAGCGGTACGTGACTCAAGGACAGTTCCAGAAATATGATGATTTTTATCCTGAATATCTTAATCTGATCAACCCAATTGCTCGGGAGTATGGTCTGCGACAATTGATAGAATTCCATCTCCACAAAAACTGCCACAGTAGCAGCTGGGAAATATTTTCCCGAAGACTCCACATAAAGCGAAGAAGTAGTACTTCTTTAAACACTCCTGGTCTTCAGGTAAAACGATGTGAAACAAATTTAAAGATATGGTAAGATCGGTGACCACAATCTGCACCGCCATGACAAAGGAGACAATGGCATGCAATACGTGATTGAATCTTAAGGAAGCATCACATATTTATCACCGAAACATTGACTTTAACTGACTGACAGTTTCACTTTCTACAGTAAATCCTTGTGATCTTTTATGCAGTTCACCAGTTCAACACTCTTCTCATACATTGTATCCTGGCATTTATGGGGAAATCGAACCGTTCGTGTCATTGGCGACAGCTTCGTATGTGGCTCCAAAGTGGCAACGGAACTGATATAAGCTATTTATTACATTTGAAGACTCATTCATTTAGATCGAATGGGAAGTTTAGGGGAGACATGAAAGGCCATTAATCGAATACGCTGAAAGTAATAAAGAGTGATAAACAATGCTCCACCAATGCCAATACAGTAAATTAACCATGAACAAAACTTCACTCTTATAGTACTCCACTGCGTATGGTTGTGAAATGCGACGACTCAACCCTCTGATAATTCTGTCCATTTTTTCCAGCTTGTCCCTTTCCCACAAACTGTCAAACCCCTTTCAGAGTGCAATCAATTTCTGGAATGTAGCAGGGTCAGAGCCTTCAAGTACCCTCCTGCTGCGAATTTATCTCCAACTCCACGGAAATTCTGATAAATCCGTGATTCCAACTTCGACTCAGTCGAGACACAGTCCCAATTATTTCAAGCACCACTACTGCAGTTTGCGGTTGACATGAACTCTGCTACTATTCTGAGTGTCTTGATTGCATCAATTAGAGCTCGTGCTATTTCATTTCCAAAAATCCATCATTCTCGTATGAAATCGAACTTACCGAGAATGAGCTAATGGCGATTTTGGTTACGCAACCAAAGTAGCACTATACTCGTATCTGTGAATTGATCGGGCAGAGTACCTAGTTAAAAGTCCTCTTGTGTACAATATGCTCTTCAAAGTTTCGCAACTTCTTCGATGAAAGGGTCCCTGTCGAAGTTATTTATCACAGTCCACCTGAAACTTCGTAAACAAGGAAATTAGTGCTGAGTGTAAGGGTGCTAGAATATGATCTTATCTCTTGTGCGGATTGCTTAGCATTATGCATGGTTCCTCTTGTTTTATTACGGATCAGTCATATAGAGATGGCCCTACCAGGAGCAATGGACTAACATCTTTTGCCTTTAATGTTTCTAATCTTTGTTGATCTTTTGACTCCCTGTGTCTTCGATCCCCGTGTCACATTAATCTTTTGGAATATCGTCAGCTATTCCAGTACAGATCAAATAAAGTTCCTCGTAGCAATTGGACAGTTCTTCCTACTGGAGAGTGTAGATCCACATGGCTTAGATGAAACGACGTCATAGTTACTGCCTTCAACATAACTGCAGCAGGCCAAGCAACTGGAAATATGTACAAGAGCAACATTTGACGATTCAGTTGCAACATTTGCTGGGACGAACATGTATGGCACCGTTGATGGTGTGAGCGCATTTCGGGAGCACAAAGTTATCTGGTTGTCCATGGAGCCCAGTAAAGCCAGGAAGTACAAAACACTGCAATATCCGTACTGTAGTGGTTGTGATATTTGCCTTACCTGCTCACTAATTGCATTCCTCCAAAGTAAGTCCCAGAATGAAGTGTTGGAAAGTCCCGCTGATACTATTCGGGTACTCGCCTACAAAACTATGCATATGGAGAAAACTGAAGAAGGTACATCAACTGATTGAGATTATTCAGCAACTGGAAGGACGCATATCGGAACCAGACGAAGTGGATCACTTTTAAAAGGAAGTGTTTCCCGCTGCTCAGCACATGGTCTACATATGCAGCAGTTCCTTGACATGATAGTATACCAGATGGCACTCGGCTGAGATTTAGTTTTAGCTTTGCTCTCCAGGATATTACTTAAATAGCGGAACTTTTCCCGCACTTAATGTCTTTCTAATACTCGTATAATAAATATGGTGACTTTTGTCATTGTAAATCGTGGAATTTTATATATTTGTTCTACAGTTTATATACTCATTTACCATTGGAACAGATTAAGGTCCTCTACCAATTAGTTATAGGAAAGTTAGTATATCCTTTTTCCGTTTTTAATGGCAAAGGTGATACATATTTTGCTCTTGTGGTTGCAGGCGTGTCTAAGAAACCTTTCTTGTGTGGTATTTAACAGAAATATTGTAATGTGGCTTTTTATGCTGCAATTACAGGCGCTTGAAGCTTGCAGAACTGACCAATAATTATGCTACTTGTATTCTATGTCTATACACCGAAACACAAACAGTCACCCCCACAAAGAAGCACATTCCTCCCCGTATATTAACTCCTTAGTCACTTACGAGTATCCTGCATTCCAAGAACAGGCGAGTAATTTGCATTAATGAGAGCCGCGTGGGATTATAATCGTCTAAGATGCAACTACAGTTAAATGCCACAAATATTGCTGATGAAGGTGGCACAAGGACTTTCCACGATTTAATGAGTAAAGTACTGTAGATTTGCTATGCAAATAAGAAGCTGTGAAAATCGCTCTAATCACAATCATAACTCGGTCAACATTTAACAGGACAATGAAACAAGTGGAAAGGGGGCAACTCAACCAATCGCCACAGGTGTTAGCATATTTGGGATTGCTGTAGAGATCCTTTAGGAAGAACTTCTTCAGGTGTTAAGTATTTTGTTCTAGTTTAGTGTTACCTTTTTAAGGACATCTGAGTTGCATTTCTTGCATATTTCTACCGAGTGGTTGTGTTAGACTAAAATAAACATTTTTGCAATATTTTAGCCACTTTCTATCATTTCATCCTTCCGCATTTCTGAAGCTCGCCAACTACAAGAACGCAATTCCATTAAACGATGAATGAAATGTGCAAATTTCGAATACGAATTCAAATTTGTACCCGCAACTTTGCGTTCGAATTATGCCCGACTCTCAATTTTCCTGTCGCATTTGCCGCTCCACGGTTGCACTGTGAAGATATCCGCAGGTCATAAAATTCCACTCTCCGCCTCCTACTCGCCTTAGTTACGGGCGTTTCATTTCTTTGCTAGCTGCTTGCCTTGAATTGTGTGGAAATATTTGCCTAATGCGAAATGCACGGAGGGAACATGCTGCTCGAGCCTGTTGTCTGCGGCGTTGGCATGCAAATCGGAAATTGCAAAATGGAATTTATTTGCTGGCATTTGCGAGTTCGTCCCAAGATGCTACTGGCTGGCAACATTCTTGCAATTCTGGACAGTGTGGCGAATGTTTTGCTCCCTTGCAGGATGGCAGTTTTTGTGTGGAGGTGATGCAATGATGAAAGAGTCAAGTTGGAAGTATGCATGTGTTCACTTACTCAAATGTGGTTGAAATAATTGTGTACGCAAATAATTGTCAAATTGTAATGTAAATAAAATATTCATGATATTTGATGTGGAGGATTTGTGTGGCCAATCGAACTAATGTGGATACTGTGTTAGAATTTTTTAGTATGTCCGTAAATGTAGGGAAATAGTTTGGAAATTATTTCAATCCTTTTAGAAGCAATTCTCACTGATTTGTCGAAGTCATGTTTTGAATGGAATGTGTAAGGATATCACATGGGAACGATTGCTTAGAGTTATACACGTATTTTCTTTACTACTATAATGACAGGATTCCTGCAGACTTTATATTCACAGGCACTACGGATTGGTCCTACCCACCAAACTATAACTTGAATTGTAAATTTGCCATTTTTTCTACACCATTTCTTGAATTCTCTTCTCGAATGACGGTCCAATCTCTCAGAGAATCTTCAACATCCTCTATTAACAGAGTAACTCTATTAACGCTATCACACTATCATTTGTCTTCTCTTTGGGCATACAAATAGAACGTTTAATTACTCACCTGCCAGCATCCCTCCAAGTCTATTGTAGCCGTTATCATTGGTATAGAATCTGCCCAGCAACTCTCATAAAGTGGTTCACTGCACACAACGGTGCTCGATTTGAAAAGGATTAACATGAATTAACACAACGGACCTGTTATTAACAACATTAATCAGCTGGATCGCATCGTTACTGGCCAGGAGTTTACGTCTGCACACAATGAAGGCCGCACCAGGATGTGGCTTAATTCACTGCTCACACTTAGCTGAACATAATTAAGATACAAATCGGCGCTGCTCTGCTTTCTTATTAGCTACTGGCTTAATTAATTACCTCAATGCTATTGTCTCTTATCCTGTTCATCGATTATAAATACCACACACAGAGAAGAAGCAGTTGCTTGACTTCTATAAAAATTACAGAGGACAATGCTACCCCTTTTCTACTCCGACTCCTGTTTGCTATACGCGACCTGCTCCTTCGCTGTGGCTTCGCTTAATGACACAAATGGCCTCACTGACTGTCAGTTGGCTGTAATTGCAGAATCATGCGGCGCCATTTATGTTCAATTTTTGCCCACGTTATCTGTCAGTTGGTGGTAAAAGTGTCCCCTCCTGCAACCTGTCACATTCACCAAATAAGGAGAAGTGCAGAGGCCTGAAGCAATTTGAATCCCGCTGGGCAACACTTTTTCAATTACGCCGACGGTGAATTCACTCTTTCATTATAGACTTAAAACAAATTAAAAATTGGCCAATTTCTTGCATGAAAAGGAGCACTGTCCAGGGACACCTCCCACCACTTGGGTCTTTAGCAGCGACACTACCACTCCAACACAGTGCGGTTCACATCCAGTCCCAGTCCAATTGAATTGAAATGACAAAAAGTGCTTTTAACCCGCTTCACTTATTTCGGTTGCACTTAAAGCCCGGCAAGGACACTGATGCCGCTTGCTTCAGAGTTAAAATGAAAACAATAAAAAAGGAGCAATTGATGCTCTGAGCGCAGTGGCGTATAAAATTGAAATAAAACGTCGATTATGGCGATCTTAATTAATTTTTAATGAATAAAAAGCGAAATGATGTTCAACACACCCTCAACGCTCACGCTGCGCCACGGATCCGCTGGTCCTGTGAGGACCACAGAAGCAGGGAAAATGCTTTGCCAGCGATTTACGCTGCCTCTCAGTGTGGTCGACCCCAACATAGCGTGCACCATGCTGGATGAACGTTGAACATCCTTTGTAAGTGCAAACATTGGCCTCATGTATTCATACACACTTGCAGAAGGTGACCAGATGTCCTCATAACCGCAAGTTGTTCGGCTATGCTCAAATAAGTCCGGATTTGAAACAAAGTTACTCTTCATTATGTGTGGAAAACCTTAAAAAAACATTGTTCTTCCAAGAGTTTTCAAATCTTTTTGCATGTTTATGGAAAGCTCTTCTTTACTCAATCCCATTTGAATAAAAGAAGGATGGTCACCTTCTGCCCAGCAAGCCATGGACATGCACATACACACTCGTGCTTGTATGAATACTCGTACGTTGTTTATGTAACGCCTGGGAAATGCCTTCATAAGCGACATTTAAAATTGAAAATTGCTCCATTTGCAAATTATTGCTTGGGTTGAATTAATGCGAATATCCTTTTCAATATTAAAATCCTCCCAGAAAATCCTTGAAGTGTAATTTAATCGCAGCAATGTGGATGGAATGGAATTGTGCATCCTTCAAGTCAATCAAATTTAATTAGAAAGTGGCAATCAGTGCACAATCATTCCGTTGCATATTCATTTGTTTACCTGGTCCTTTGTAGCGGATGATGTGGCAGTGAAGGTGGTGGCTCAATTGTCACTGCACTTCTACCAATCCAGTCCAATGTTTCCAATCTTAATCAACATTTTTACAAAAACGCATTCATTTTAACAGCCAATTGAAAGTTGTTCTACTTTTTAAACAATGGGTGTTGTTGCAGGTATCCGGATATGGAGAAAGACTCAGCAGTTGATGTGGAAAATACTACCATGAGTACATTTCAGTGATCAATTTAGAGATAGCAGCAATTTCCGCACTCCAAATCCACATTTTTTGCATTACACTGGTGGGAATTTAGATCCCAATTCCGATTTCACTGGTCCGTGTTCTACGAAACGAGTCTCAATATTGGATGAGGAGACAATTATGAAGAGACGATATTGAGGCGAAATTGCTCGTATTCACAGAGACGAACAATGAACAGAATTCGTGGAGTTTATTTTGTTACATGTCAATCGCAGCTTTCCTGAGGGAGCCATTTGCAAATCTTGTTATGACCCTTTCATATGAGAAGATCATGAATAATCATAACAGTCATAACAAGACAAGAACTCTTTCATTCGAATTATTGCAGTACTTTTGGTTACAATGGTTTCGTTTCATTAGAGCATTTTCTGCGAAGCCTCATAAGGAAGTCCTTAGAAAACCAGCAACAATTTACTGTGGCTACTTTCGTAGACATCCAAAGAGCTTTTAATAACGTAAGGGCCGAAGCTGTTAACTTGACTCGTGACAGGGCAGGGGTGGAAGGATCGATTTGTAATTGGATCTCATCACTCCTGGCAAACAGACAAATCATAGCTGAATTAGGTAGTCCTAGAGTTACGAAAAATGTGTGCAGAGGTACACCCCAGGGCGGAGTCCTTTCACCTCTGTTGGGGCTAGTAACTATCAATGAAATTGTGGCTAAACTTGACTATGAATGAGTCAAAGTGGTGCCGTATGCTGTCGACGTAGCGGTTCTGATCTCTGGACCATTCCCGAGTGAGATGAGTGACATCATGAAGGGTGTGTTGGGCAAGCTTCATAGATGGGCGAACAGATGTGGCCTGGGGCCTAGCTCCAATAAAACGGAACTATTGCTCTTCACAAAAAAATATAAGCCTCCATCCTTCAAACTGCTGAGGCTAAATGGTCAGCGACTCTCACTATCATCCAGGGTAAAATATCTTGGTGTCATATTGGACCCCAAACTTAGTTGGAAAGCAGGCATCGATGAACGAGTACGGAAGGCCTGTGTGGTTTTCCATGCTTGTAAGTCGATATTTGGCAAAAAATGGTGTTTTAGACCAAGAATTGTGGTGTGGATGTACAAGGTGGAGGGACGGCCGATCTGACATACGGCTCCGTGGTTTGGTGGGATACTCTCAGGAAGGGCTACAATCTCACGAAACTACAAAAAATGGAGCGCACCGCGTGCATTGGAATTACAGGAGCCTGTCGCACTTGTCCCGGGGTTACTTTAGACGCTATTCTAACCTCCTCCCTATTGATCTTCATACGTATTGCATTTCCGCACAAAGTGCACTAAGACTCAGGGAATCCGGTAACTGGAGAGATACCCTGTATGGTCATGGTCGCATTTTGAAACAGCTACCACCAGACATAGTATTCTCGAGAACCGACTTCTTCGTTCGCAATCTGGATCTTGCCAGCTGTGTTAAAACAGTTCTACCAAGTAGGAATGGCTGGAAGAAGGGGAAATGTGCTCCAAGTACCAATTTTCACCGATGGTTCCAAGATGGAATCTGAGGTCGGTGAGGGAATATTTTCACCACCATAAAACCACGAACGTTTGAAATATACAAGGACCCTCGCTGTTGGTCTTTGCTCCTCATACTCACTTAATTATGCAAGAAAGATTCTTCCTCCAATATACTATCACGTATACTTTACATGCCACCCATGCCAACGCCTCCATAAATTCAAATTTACCACATTTAAAGCAACCAGTTTCATGTAACCGCATACAGGATTCCATTGACGTCGTTGCCATACTTGAACGATTGATTTACAGCAGCTGCTCCGATGGAGGAGTGTTGGCAGCAGTTTCACTTAACAACAATTTCCACAGCGCACGCTGACACTGATGATTAACAACTGCAAAGGATATTAAGAATTAATAATCCTTGTTAAAACACCGCGAAGTGTATTGAATTAATTATAAATAACAACGGCAACGAATTGGATGGAATTTCACAATTATCCATGCGAAAAATGTAATAAATTCATGTAATGAGAGAAATACTTCCTGTCACACGTCGGCACCGACCTCCTTCACTGTTGTTGTTGGCTGTGCCATTAAAGCGCCGCTTGAAATTTTTTTTTAAAAATATATTAACGAGCGCAGAACGCAAAAATGTCAATTGCACACGCACTCACACACCCATCCACACTGCGGAAAACACACACACAAGCACACGCACTCCTGTAGACATGCTTAAGCTGGTAACAAACGCCAGCAAGTTTTACATGAAGCAATTTATTTTAACATATTTAAAGTGGCATTAAACTGAAATGATAGTCACATCCTCAGCGGAAGTACACAAACACACGCACACATAGGTACACACACACACATAGCCACGCACATCCCAGTTGCATATGAAAATAAAGCTCCACAGGAGCAGAAAATATGTTGAGCCTTTTGTTTATATTTGGCTTAGACGGGGTTGGCAACTTTTAATTGGGTTAATTGGTGTTTAATGCGGCCCAGTGCGCCTCAATTGCAACAGCGACATTAGCGAACACTTTTTTCTGCGGTACGAGGATATTTTTAATTGTGCTTCAAAGTATCATAAATAACGTAGCGAGAGATAAACTGAACTGTCCATGAAGAAAGGAAATCAGTGCGTATAATTAAATGGTGTAATTACAGGACTTTGTGTTGACTACAATGCGTCCTTAATGGACAACTGCATTTGATGAAGTGATAACAAATACTTTGGACCACTTTTAACTACTTGGAAGCACTGGGGCCCACTTACCACTATTTGGTAACTCTTTGAACAACTTTGGATTTCTCTGTCAGTGCGTGGAAGCCTTCTACCCTCACACATGTAGAAAGTTTGGATGTTTAAAAGAACTAACAATAGGATAGCGTGTGTGTTTGGGAGCCATTAAATAATTTGGCGGCTCCCCATTTCCATTGCCTGAATATACCAAAAACTTGTGGCAGTGGGAACAGCTCACTCCCAGTGCCATTCAATAGCCTAGCAAAAGGAGGCAACTTGTGGGGCTTGCGTGGCAAAAGCGGCAAAGTTCGCGCTTGGTTGCTCCTGAAAAGTGCACCAAAGAAAGAAGTTTAAACACAAACAAAAACGAAAGCACCAGCGAGGTGCAGGGAAGTAGCTACCACAGTCGAGCAGGAAGACTGGCAGGAGAATGGAAAAAGGAGCCGATAGTTGGCCTGAACTGCATTCGCGGCACTCCAAACAGACAAATAGACACATAAACAAAGGTGAGCATTCGCATTTGACTATGACTATCACAGTGACTCTCTATGCGAGCATGTCTGCGTTTGTGTGGGGGTGTGTGTGATACAAATGAAAGTCCTCCGCGTGTGTGAATTTCACATCCGCTTGCATTGGGAGCCTTTCTCACTGACTTGACTTGGGCTTTTGTATAATGCCGTAACAATATTTGAGCGTGTGCTGGCACTGCATTTGTGAACGCAGGATATTCGAGAGCTTTTTGCACTTATTTGGACGTTAATTTCACACTCGCCCACTTGCGTATACAACAATGTTTGTGAACGCAATTGTGTGAGGCTGTATTTATGACTTCTCTCTCATTGTTTTGTGGTGTTTAGGCGCTGAGTTTGAGTTGAACAAAAGTATTCAACAAAGAGGTCTTTAAGGGGTGTGTCGTCAGTTGTCATTTCTTTTGTCTGTGTGTGTGTGTGTGTGTGCCTTTGTGTTCCGCCGTTGAGTGCGCTTGATAAATGACTCTTGTGTGATAACTGGAACAGTTTTCTGGCTTTTAATTAATTTTTAGATTGTCTGCATCAGTTTAGATGAAAGATGCATTTAACTGATTTTATCCTTTTGTTGTTGGAAGGAGGTCGGTTGAGTTCATGTTGCTCTGGAAACTGAAATATATTAAATTACTTGAAGCCAATTAAGGGCACAGAATATATACAGAAATATATGTAAATGTCCTTCAAGGAAACTTATCGGAAAAAGTGAACTGAAGAGAGACGTCTTTTCAGACGAAAGAAAATGAGGCCAGGAAAGACGTGAGCGGTACTTAAGATGTACCGGGACAGAAATGATGCTCGAAAATTCTATGAGACGTCTGATCCAATGTTGGAACCCGCAGCAAATACTGAACATGAGAATCTAGTTACGGACACGCAGTACACACCGAAATTATGGAGGGAACATTTCTGTAAATTACTTGCAGGCGACAATGCCACTAATACCGCCTGTCGAGAATTCAACCCCATACCACCAATTGAAGATGACGGAGTGGTGATTCTACCACCTAGCCATGATGAGGTCCAAATTGCTATTAAACGACTAAAGAACAACAAAGCAGCGTGTGCTGATGAATTGCCTGCTGAATTGTTCAAGACCGGCGGCGATGAGCTGTATGTGTATGCATCAGCTCATCAGTAAAATATGTGAAGCGGAGGCTTATAGAGAGGACGACTATAAAGAGGAGTAGGCTATAAAGAGGACGACGACAAAGCAGATAGTCAAAGAAAAGTAAATCCCTCTGAAGTAGTACCAAAAACAATCTACCAGGGCGGACAAAAAATTCCCGAAGAGAGGAGGTGTTTTTAGTCGGTAACCACGGAGGAGTCCGACACACCAGCATGGTGACGACCTTGTTGACGGTGCATAAAGCATTTTCACCTGACCTCAACACAAAAAAGAAACAAATATCATCAGTAAAATATGGCGAGATGGAAGCATGTTCGATTATTGGAATCTCAGTATCCTGTGTCCTGTATTGAAGAAAAGTGCCCCAATGATATGCGCCAAACACCGGTGAATCAGCCTTATTGCCAAATCACAAAGTTCTGTCGAGCGTATTTTATGATAGACTAAACCATATGCCAACATACTGATTGGACCTTAGAAGTTCAGTTTTAGACCTGGAAAGTCCACCATTGACCAGATCTTGACGATAAGCCAAATCTAGGAAAAAACATACGAAATCAGATCGGCATCCATCATCTTTTTGTGGACTATAAAACTGCTTTCGATAGCCCGATAAGTGATTGCCTATATGCCACCATGTCTGAGTTCGGTATTCCTGCAAAGCTAATACGGCTCTGTAGAATGACATTGAGCAATACCTCCAGTTCTGTCAAGGAAGAAAGTGACTTCTCCGAATCATTCAATACCGTGCGGGGTCTCCGACAAGATAATCCACTGTCATACGACCTCTTCAATTTCACCATGGAAGGGGTACTACGGAAGGCTGGTGTGCATCGGAATGGCACTATTTTCTACAAAAGTGTCCAGCTCCTCGCATATGCTGGTTACATCGACATCATTGAACGTTACAAGAGAGATGTCACAGCTGCATTTTCCGTAATTGAAAAATAATCAGCAAAAGTGGGTACGGGGGTGAACGAGGAGGACTAGACAAAGAATATGCTGTCTACCGGAGGGACACTCGGCGTTTAGGATCCCATGTTAAAGCGGACAACCGTACTTTTGAAGTTGTCAAGGAATTATATACCTTGGCCCCGCCATGTCCACGGAAAACAACCACCGCGCAACACTGCACCTCTACCTCACTCCTGAAACTATTTCGAAGCCCTAATTAAGCGCAGGATTAGTTCGACCTTCTCGCCGGAGACTTGCGTAAGAGAGCTGAAAGAGCATTTGCCTAAAGAGCCCGCTCTGCTTCTGGCTAGAGTCGGGCACCTACACATGAGATGTTCCACGAGGACATTTTTAATTGTGCTGCAAAGTATCATAAATAACGTAGCGAGAGATAAACTGAACTGTCCATGAAGAAAGGAAATCAGTGCGGATAATTTAATGTTACAATTACAGGACTTTGTGCTGACTACAATGCGTCCTTAATGGACAACTACATTTGATGTAGTGATAGTAAATTCTTTGGGCTACTTGCAGCTGGTTGGCAGCATTGGGGACCACTTACCACTACAGATGAGATATTCCACTGTCTCCAACTTCTCCTCATCCCCACAGCTTTTGCAGTATTCATGAGAAAACGCTCATCGTAACCATCCTGCTCGATGGCGCAGAAGCGTGGGTCGTATCGCAGACAGGTGGAGTCCTGTTCGTGTCGGCGACGACGAACGTATTCGGATGAACCACGAGCTTTACAAGCTCTACACTAATATTGGCTTAGTCAGGCGAATCACTATACGATGTCTGAGCTGGCTTGGACATGTCGTGCGTATGGATGAAGAAGCTCAAGCGAAAAAAGTGGTCAAAGCGCAAGCTGCTAGACGAGGATGTAGAGTACGACCATACCTCCAATGGAATTACCAAGTTGAGGAAAGCCTAACCACGCTTGTCAAAAAGGATTAGAGAAGCAAAGGCGCCTGTCGAGTCCTGTTATTTTCGGGGCCGTAACCCATCATCGGATTGTCTTCACAGATTCTGCGATTAGGCCACATAAATAGGTAACTAAGTCCTTCAAGGACTTAATTAAGTTGTGTTTAGCAATGAAATTGTTTTGATATAAGTTTCTTTCCTCAAGGAACATCAAAATTAAAAATTATTTTATGTGTCAACTGTCCACCGATAGGTGAGGTTAGGTAGGAGTGGCCGCCCAGTTTGACAAAAGCACACTTGAGCACACCCATTGTGATACCACGGTGTGGCGCCGTTCAAGCACTGACTAAAAAGTTCCCATACTTGGGATGGTTATAGTCAGCGCAAGGACAGCGCCAGGTCCACTGATAACAACTCCCACATTACCCGTCATTCGAGGAAAATATCAGCTTAAATAGGGAACGAGGAAAGTTTTAACAAAAACCTTCTCCCAAAATGGAATAAAATGAAAAATTTAAACGCACGGGAATGTGCCACAAAAGGAGCAAACCCGACGGCGAAGCATAAATGTACATTTTTCTATTTCCTGGCGCTGTTTACAACCGGAAGCCGCAGTATGTGCACATATTCCAGATGGGTATTGAAAGTGGCTCAGCAAACAAAACTGTGTACGGCAACAATGCGCCAGGAGTGCACAATAAAGTATGTTTTGGAAGTGGATATCAAACATGGGAATTATTTAAAGGGGCCTCCGGAATCCCTCTGAACTCGCAGCATAAACTTAAAAGCCGAATCTGTGATCTCTGCATATAAAAAAATAAAATACAATAAAAAATAAAATTAAATAAAATAAAATAAAAAGCGAAGGAGTCCTCTCAGTCGCAAGCGCCACCACATGACCACACAGCAAACATGACATAAATCCATGCCGAACAGCATAGTTCCTTCTAAAAATTCACAATTTCTATGCTGCCGCTGCCGCTACCGCCAATACAATAAATAAGAATGTCCACATAAAGGTCCTTTGGTAAAATATTGAATTTAATCTGCTGCTCATGAATATTAAATTGAAAAACGGCCACTTTTGTGCTGAGCTGTTCTGGACTCTGCTGCTGCTGCTGTGCTGGGCGAAGCAAATGTGCCCGCCTTAGTTGCGAGCGCCTTAGAGTGTGTCCCTCAGCATGAGTGGACATGAAATATGCTCCTGCATAAGGACAATAACTTCATTCTTATTTCTACATATACCGAGCATGCTTGGTCAGTTTAAAATTTTTAGTCTTGTCATCCTGCAAATGGAAGCATAAAAAATCATAAAAATTATTGCCACTGAGCTGGAAAATTAAATGGAAATTGGTAAAATTTAAACAAGGAGCGGAAATAAAAACTATTCAAGTTGAGTTCTTTAATGTTGAAGCATAGTTATAA
The DNA here is from genome assembly GCA_920105625.2 of Clusia tigrina. Lineage (NCBI taxonomy): Eukaryota > Metazoa > Arthropoda > Insecta > Diptera > Clusiidae > Clusia > Clusia tigrina. Next base: position 23,768,353 of record OV050031.1, on the reverse strand, counting down.
ACAGTCATTTTGTGGCATAGGTTTAAAGCCTCATTGTTGCGGATTTTAGGCAAGCCATCTTATCGGGTAGCCAAGCGGCCTTTAGGGTACTACCTCTTATCAGGTAAATTCGAAACTGGTATGGGAGTGCATCAAAAATCTGAATGCTCTTTGGTTCACGCAACAAAGTTACCATTCTATGGGTTCCAGAACATACTGCTATAGAAGGGAACGAGATTGCCGACGAACTTGCAAGAAAGGGGCTGCAACACCCTTTATTGGCCCAAAACCCTTCTGTGGTGCAGGCAAGGACAGGCTGTTCAACCAGCTTAGGATCGATGAGGGACACCATATTTACAAACATTGGATTAACACATCAGGCCTAAGGGTATCAAAGAGTCTGCTTGGGACATACCACCTAAAAAGATTCGAATCGCTCATGAATGTCTCTAAGAATAATGTTAGGATGATGACAGGCCTACTCGCATATGGTGAGGATGGTGGTCACCTCGGAAGACTCCTGCAGATTCTGTATGGAGGAAAAGGAGACGTCTTTGCATGTGCTGACACAATGTCCGGCTCTCATGCACACCCGCAGGAAATACTTGGGATTCTTCCAAGGCTCTGCCAGTGATTTGAAACCTCTGGAGCCAAAACTTGTCATCACGTTTATCCAGAGGATAGGACTCAAAGGTATACTTTGAACCTCTTGTGGGGGGGCACAATACATCGAAGGTCGCGGTGCTTTAAATCCCTTACAAAATAAAAATAGGCAAGCAGTGCTTTATTTTTTAAGGATCAGTAATTGTACCCCAAATTAAGCTGAGAAAGGATGCAAGGTAGATAGGGGTGGCAGGTTAGTTCACCAAAGTGACAGGTTAGTTTACCAAAACATCACTTGAGCTCACCTAATGGCCAGGTGTGATACCAAAGTGTGGCGCCGTTCAACTTGTGACTGAAATTCTCTTACTTACAAATGGTGATAGTCATCAGAAGGAGAGCGTGAAAGAATGCAATGAAGAATAATAAAGTGCCAGGCCCAGAGTACCAACTTTCTGGGATGCCTGTTGAAGGATGCTCGACTCTTCATAAGAGTTTGTGAAAACAAAAATTATAACAAAATATTTGCAAACGTACCTTATAGGAACACCACATTCCTTCTGGCTTCCTCGATCAGGTCAACAAAGGGTGGCGGGAGGAAAGTACCCGTAATACGGTTAGACAGCTCTGGGCTTCATTTGGTCTCAGACTCACTAAATATATAATTTCCTTTAATCTGGAATATGTTAGTTCTGTTGTGGCAGTTTTGACAGGGCACTATATGTTTGGCCGCCATACCACTAGACGGCGCTGTCCTTGCGCTGACTATTACCATCCAAAGTAAGAGAACTTTTTATTCAGTGCTTGAATGGCGCCACACCGTAGTATCACAATGGGCCATTAGGTGTGCTCAAGTGTGCTTTTGGCAAACTAGGCGGCCTCTCCTACCTACCTATACCACCAGATTGGGCCACGACTTGTGGGACTCTTATCGCAGCCATCAATACAAGTATGATTATGTGTCGATAGTCCATCTACTCTGTCCCTGTCCTGTCTTCTCCACGATCCCTAGAGAGGCCCCTCTTTAATAGCCTGGATGATCATAAATCAAGCAATAAGGGACTTGGTCAGATTCGTTCTGCTTTGAAAATGACTGGTGTAAGTCTTCACACAGATTCTCAGGAAGTACACATTTATTCCCTAACTTGTGGTATTACAATGGGCCTATGCATGGTATGATTGTTTCTTCTTGCCTAGTACCCATTTCCATTAGCAGTCACTTAAACCTACCTACCTAACTATATAAAAGGAAAGTTCAAAGATCTATCGCTCACTTCTACTTTTAACCCATCTCTTTATCGCTCAAAATCCTTTTAGAAGCATACCAGGATAATACACTACGGCAGAATACGGGGAATATGTGATTGGATCTGAAGCTGAGCGACACTGGGAATTCTTAAGCGTGGTAAAGGATTATCTAAATGGTATATAAATGAGACTGAAGTGGGTTATTTAAAATGTTGTTTAAGAACTATTTGGAAATGGTCAGAGAAATCCCCTTTCTATTGAATGGGGCTGATAGACTTCTCCTCCCCAAATGTTCTCAGAAGGACATTAGAAGTCATCATCTTGTACGATTTTTACGATTTCCCTATCATTCTTACTTACTCAAAAGCTACATCAGGCAAACATGGTACGAGTGCCACGTGTCTTACTGGTCAGCTCCTCAGTAGTGCCCTTCTTGGAACCTCCCGGGCCAGGAGCAACGCTCGTGTTGATAGGTTTAAATTCTATCAACGGAAAGTAATCTGTTGTTTGTTTTCAATAGAACCAATTAGGAAATTTGTATAATTTGGTTCAAAATACATCCTTCTGGGCAATTATGTTTACCCTCCTTTCGACGCTTAGCATTTCCGTCATTAGCATTTCCGCAAATGATGTTGAGATATTCGGCAAATCCCTTTAAGTGGCAAAATTTCAGAAATTAGTTGCTACGCAAAATAAAATCAAAGTCTTAAATTGGAAAGAATTTTGTTTTCACTTTTCGTTGCTTGTTGATTTTGTGTGCCTGGGCATGTAATTTTGTGGCAGCAAGTGAAGGAAGCAGCTGCTTGTGGTACAAGGAACTTTTCGAGAAACACGTTTCATGTCAACAACTCGACTTAACTTGAAATTGTGTGAAGTCAACAACTGGATGTCTAGAGACGGAAAGCAGGAAGAATTTTTGGTATAAATTCGCAAAACAAAGTGAACCTAAGACGTTGGTACAAATAACTCATGGAATAGCCCAAAGCCAGGAATGGTTAAGGTCAAAAAATGTGATCAGAAGATACTCTTTCAAATAGGTAAGTATAAATGTCCTTATTTTCTCTACTCAAACACCCTATTCTCATTTGAAACGAGTACAAATAATAATATTGAGAAGATTTTCTTTACAAACGATTCCAAGAAACAGCTAAGGTCCGTATTAAACTGAGTCTGGAAGAACCCTGGAAACCCAACAGAAAGAATCGGCGATCACTCAAAATTATCAACAGTGCAGAATGCAAGGTGCAGTCTATCTCTGGGATAGATCATATTATATCTGAATGATCAAATTATATCTTAATGATTGACATTGTATCTGAATGATCACATTACATCTAATTGATCACATTATATCTTAATGATCACATTATATCTTAATGATCACATTACAAATCTGCCTGATCAGATCTTTTCCTCCAGACAATTTTAGAGCCACCCAGATAAATTCTATACTTCCTGATAACCTGTGAAGTGAAATTTGTGTACTAAGTTTGTTTGCATTTTAAGCAGTTAGCTCTCGGAAATCTCTGTGGATGGGCTGTTAAAGATAGTAGGACACTCGCTGTATACGTAGGTTAGTAGTGGCCTCTCCTTAGAGAAGTGTTACGGACATCATCAAATTGAGTTCAATATATGATGATACTTTGGAGTAAGTTTGGACTTGCTAGCCTGGGAATTTCAGGGGCTGTAAGTAGCGCATCTCAAGAAGGCTTAAGTATAGTATTCACCTCTTACCGCTGGGAGAGTTCATTCAGGGCTGTGCCGCCAAGTGTGCTCTCTGACTAAGGGAGTGCAATACGTGAAAATCTGCCAACTATGGACACTGTACAATTTGGAGTGAAATAAAACGGAAAGGTTAGTTACGACTGACTTAGAAACGGCCACAGACTACATGAGTTCTATCCTAGCTAGGGTTCCAACTCTCTATCGAACCAGGGAAGACTGGGAGTCAGGCTTTGTAACGGGTAATTCTGACATTATCATCTACACTGACGGCTCAAAGAAGGAGAGTGGAACGGGGGCGGGTGTCTTCTCGGAAGGCTTGCAGGTAAGACAGTCGTCGGCTGCCTGACGCATGCAGCGTCTTTCAGGCCGAAGTCTATGCAATTCAGAAAGCGGCCAGACTGCGAACTGTTTAGGAACATAGATGAATTCACTATTGCGGTGAAAAATAACTTATGGACTAATCGGGACGACTGTGAAGTCTCTCGGGCCTTATGTCCCAGCTTAGACATGAAGAGAACGAAGGTTCTCTTAGAGCTCAACAAACCTGCACTAAGGCTGCTTACGGGGGTCATTACCGGGCATTGTTCTACCGCTCCAATGCTTCAACGTTGGCCTATTCCGTCGAGCGGGCTATTTAGGAGTTACCATGATGAAGAAAAGATAGAATTGATTCATCACTTTTTATGTCAATGTCCAAGACTACAGTTGAAACGACTTCAATGTTTGGGGTCGCGCTTCTTCACAAGCTTGACAGAGATAACGAAGGTGGTCTTATCAGATCTCCTCACTTCCATCTGGAAAACCAAATGGTTTAATAGGGATGGTACTTCCAATGTATACGGAAATCGAGGATAAGGACGAGTAAACTTCCTCTTGGCATTTCACAATGGACATAGATGTCTCCGAGTAGAAGTGCGGATACCGTATCCGCACACGTCTTCGCAACCTAACTTAATCTTGGGGTAAGTTTTCTAAAGATTATGAGAGTCCTGCAGTTACTGGGCAGAAATTGTATTATGTAGTATGGTGATGTCCTAAGGTTGCGGGTTGTTCCATCCCGCCAAGCACAAAGTCTCCTATTTCTTTATATAACTTCCACTTCCTGTGGAGCGTCTTACAGCTCTATCAAAACCCTTACACACCTAAGCCACTACGATGTTTGGCAGCCATAACACTAATTAACTAGTCCTTACTGGCTTTCCAAACGTCTTCGTAACATGTGCAATTAGTGAACCAGTCCAGTCCAGTCCAGTACAATGAAACACACTTTAGGAGAAAACTTTGTCACTTCGCATGTTGGACAAATTTCTTCACTTGCCTCCTGCTGCTTTTGTCCTGGTTCTTTTTCAGTCAATATCACCCAAAATCTGTTCCAAATTGCGTTGTGAATGTTGTTGTAGTCTTGCAAACACAACACGTATAAAATCGTAATAAATTGTAAATATTTTAGCAATACTAAAGTTAGCGGCTTGCTCGAAGTCGGGCCCAACACTCGTATTTCGTCCTGCAGCAGCGCCACGAAAAATTAATAATAAATTTTAGCGCGACCCACAAGAGACACTTGGGCACCACAGCAGGGCTTCGCTTGCCGTGTGCGCCCGCTGTTTACAACTTGAAGTAGCGCGGTGCTGCGCGGAATTTATGAACGCTTGAAATTTGGGGCAGGGCGGGGTAATGTGGTGTAATGCGCTGCACCTGTGGGCCGTATTAAAATGCAATTTCGTTAACTTTCCATAAATTGAATGAATTGTGTACTCGTGTTTCCAAATTATAATAAATTCGGAAAAAGTGGTGTGTCCAGGATACTCGCAATGCCCCCTGCCCACCCACTTGCCTACCTCTCGCTTTCAATTAAAAGTAAGGCTCCTCTGACGACAATGTCCCGGTCGCTTGCTGACGGTTTTATGGATTTATTCGCTGTTCGGCGGTGTATTCGACTTCGACTTGTGGTGTTTTTATATAGAATTATTCAGGAAGAACATTCTTAAGTGGCAATGGCATGCAATATTCTAAATTGGTGGAGCCTCCGCCTTTACAGAACACAATAAGCAGAGGACAGTGTAATCAAATAACCAATTGATGCAAAGTAGTTTCCTGGAGCTTTCAAAGTGTGCTGAATTTTTTAGACAAAACTCATATTCAATAGACGAAGGATAATTTTAGCTTAAGGACTTTGCGGAGAAACAAATTTAATGTATACCGACAGGGTCTGAAACCAATCCACGATAGATGTCAGCCTCACTGTGTCAGGCGGATAGTCTAAAGGATATTATTTGCTAGTGGTAGCGGCTTGAAATAAGGGCGTTACTATAGATCTTCTAGGTCGCAGTGAATAACACTCTTTGTGAATGGATTTTTCTATATTTGGTTGTTAGAATATAGTACAATTTCGGCTTAGGTAAGTAAGTAGATAGATTTAGATGTGATTTAGATTAGCGATGCGGCTGTCAGGGGCACAACACTGGGTTCAGAAGACACACCTGGTCTTTACATGCTTTGTCACTGTCTGTGTGGAGCCTTACTTCAGCCGTTCTGAGAGTAGCACAAATCTCAATTAGTCTTTTATATTGATTCATTTAAGATCGCCCAGGTAATTGAAGAGGGACACCCTAGGGTTTTCCACTTACGCCCAGATAGAACCGAACAGTGACAAACGACATGGATAATCATCACTTCTTCAGCCTCTTTTTGGCAGCTGCAACAGAAGTCTCGCGCTCCGAGACCCTGCCTAGTGGCATGATGGCCAAATAGATAGTGTCCTGTTAAAACTGCCACTGTAAAGCTACTATGCTGCCTATTCAAGAAAATTAACCCTTTAATGAACCTGAGATCAAAAAAAGGCCAGAGCTGTTTACTCGTATGACAGGCACTTTCCTCCCTCTACCCTTTGTTGGACGACATATCAATCGCAGCATCCGGCAAATTCCCCCAAACACTTTCTGAAAAACTTAACTATTCACTCTCTATTGTGTCGAACTGGTGTCGTGAATTCGAACTTGGGGTTAACCCATCCAAAACCGAAACTATGCTTTTCAGGAAGTACAAAATTACAAGGTTTACAATGCCTAGTCTAAACTGGTGCTCTCCGTAGCACACCTACGAAAGCTCTTTTTGATATGCTGCACTGGCTCCCCTCGGGGATCTTGGTTAAGCAACATGCCAAGCTGACAGCGATTAGACTTAACGCTCTTTCGCACTGGCGCATAACCCTCACAGGCCATGCTTCAATTCTGCATCAGGATCCACCTGTCCCCAACTTTATCGATTATATGTCGGTCTATCCCGATTTGAACAGGGAATTCGACCTCACTATTCCAAGTCGAAGCGACTGGACCTCAGAAAACCTAATCGTCGGTGAAACAGTCGAAATCTACACCGACGGTTCCAAGCTTGGAGGTAGAGTCGGCAACGGTATCTATTCCGACAAGCTGGACTTAAACATCTCCCTACGTCTTCCAGACCATTGCAGCGTTTTCCAAGCTGAGGTCATGGCCATTTATCACACAGCCAAATGGATGCTGAGTAGTAATATCGGCGCAGTCGACGTAACTATCTTCTCAGACAGCCAGGCCGCCATTAAATCTCTTTTTGGTTCCACGGCCACATCAAGACTAGTTCATGAATGTCGAACATCTTTAAATGAGCTCGCAAGTTACTCTCGGGTGCACCTAGTCTGGGTTCCCGGACATAGCGAAATCGCGGGAAACTGCGAGGCGGACGAGCTTGCCAAGGCAGGCACGCTAATGCACGACATTCACCCCTCTGTAAACATCGGCTTTCCACTGGCAACAGCCAAGCTCGAAATCAAACGGAAATATCTGGCTGACACCTACAAATCCTGGGCTAACGAGGAATCCTGCCACACGGCTAGACTAACTTGGGCAAGAATGGACAAAAACAGAACCAATCAACTTCTTCGACTTGATCGCGTATCACTGTCGAAAACTGTGTCGGTTTTGACCGGCCACTGCATATTGGGACAGGACGCAGAAAGGCTGGGCCTACCCTCAAATGATTTTTGCCGAGGCTGTGGCTCCGAGGAGGAGGACAAGACGGTTTTCTACCTCTTATGCCACTGCCCATCCTTGAGCAGAAGAAGAATTCGCACCTTTGGTGCCCCATTTCTTACAAGCCTGACAGAGCTGTCATCCATTAATATTAGGGACATAGCCAGGTTCATCAAAGACGGGGGAGTCGTGCCTTTCCTGGCGCTGTCCTTGCGCTGACTATCACCATCCCAAGTATGGGAACTTTTTAGGCAGTGCTTGAACGGCGCCACACCGTGGTATCACAATGGGCCATTATGTGTGTTCAAGTGTGCTTTTGGCAAACTGGGTGGCCAGTCCTACCTACCTACCCTTTGTTGGCCTGTTCGAGAAAGCTAGAAGTAATGTTGTGTTTGCATGTAGATAATGGAATACCCGCTGTGTGGGTGTAACTGCTGTCAGGTAATGTTGTGTCACGCCTACCGAGTTCATCAGCAACACAGTTGCCTATTATGTCACAATGATACGTCACGGAGACGCGGTGTACATGCGTCAGTTCATTGATCCGAGATCGACAAAGAGAGGCCTCTTTCGAGTAGATAGATGCTTTGTCTAGAGCTTTAATGACAACGTGGCTGTCAGTGAAGATTTTAACAAGTTCTCTGACCGATTACACTGCTTCAGAGAAGATAAGGCTTTAAATATTGCCTGCAGCTCCTCGACTGAAAGATTTGCAGTGATCCGGAAGTCGAAAGCTTTCATATAGTTAGAGTCTTTCGCATTGTACACCATCCCAACACTTCCCTCCAGCTAGGAGTCGTCGGTGCAGAAATATACTCATTGCTCCGATACATCGTCAATTTCGACTTAATTCTTCAAGGAAATAATTCAAAATGGAACACTATTTCCTTTGAAACCACGTCAATTTCAACTTAATTCTTGGACGAAATAATTTAAAATGGAATATTACTTCCTTTGAAACTCCTTTCTTGAAACCTTCACTGCTAGTGATCGCCAATTTCACTTTATTGCTATAACATCAATCACTTCTGATTAGAAGTCAGAACTTTCCAGCAAATGTTACGAGCTATCTAACTTTTATCCATTTCCGCAGGCATCGACATCATGCCAACACAGCCCAGTAAGAAGTCCTTTAAAGAAAAGAGACCACATCCTTTTTGACATGAGGTTTGTGAATCGCAGATTAGGACTTCTTGCAGGGGACACACTGATTATGACTCTTTGTTTGGTCTCACTTTTTTCTCTCAACTTTTTTTATGGCAGCTGGCCGAGGTATTGATTATTTCAATTCAGTCTTGGATTTTTGTGGTCCAATGATGATCCCACGAAGTCCCTCGGTGGTGAAACGATACACCGCGTCCGTCCCTTGAAGGACATTCGTTGTTTTCCAGTACCACTTCAGTCACCCCTCCGAGGTCATCGTCCTCGAAAAGAGTCGTCGATCACTTTGGCTAGTAACCAATGGTTGCTGTTTTACCATTGACCGGGGCAACCACGAGGAGGCAGTGACTTTTCTTGGAAGAGTTCTTTGTAAGGATCGCCCTGGCCCCTCTCTAGTGAGTGCCTGTCAGAGGCTTTGCAGATTATCTGCCTTGAACCATTGTTTATGACTCCTTGTTTGAGTACCAGATTATGACTTCTTGTTTGGAACTCGCTGCTTGTGACTCAGTGGTTATGAGTCCCTGATTATAATTTCTTCCTTATTATATTGTTTATAACTCCTTGTTTATGATTCGCTGTTTATGACTTCTTCCTTATCACTGGCTACTTATAACTGCTTCTTTATGATGTTTTATTGATGACTTTTCAAAAGTGACCTCTCACTAAACACTACATGCATTTTAATAGACTAACCATGTGGGCGATAATATGGTGAAATTACTATTTCGTTACAATTCAATACGTCGGCGAATTTCCAGCGGAAAAAAGCACTTCAAAACTCCTACACAAAGAAGGAGCAAAGACGTTTCGGTGTGCTTGCATGAACCCATACAAAGTTCCTCTTCACTTTCTCCTCTCCTGCTTTCAGAGGGTGTTGAATGGAACCACTGTGAGCCTTGACACTCATTTGCATGACTATCGGCACATCCACAAACTGATTTCTAACGTATGTGCAGGAAAGCATATGCTTCAGGACCAATTATAAAGCAATTGCTTTTCAATTGCCTAATAAACTATCGCAAAATTAAACAGCAAATTAAAAATTAAATTATTAAAATGACGCAGTTCATATTTCACGCATGCTGCACTAACACAACCACACGAATATTGGTCAAATAAAATGGCAAATAATCAACAGAACTATGCAACGTTTGACGCGGATTGCATATTTAAAATAATTAACATCATTCCGCACATCACAAAGAAAATGTAATTAAGTGCAAATATTTGCGCAATTGAGTTATCATAAACGAAATTAGAAAAAACACAACATCAACAACAACAACCACAACAACAAATTTTAATTTCGCATTTATTTGCTTTGTGTATGAGGCTGCAAAAAAGTGCCTCAATTAAAATTAGTGCAGAGTCAATATGCGAAATGTAGGCAATCGAATCGGGCTCGCGTTGAACGGAAATCGATGAGTTTTGCGCAATAAAAGAAGGATCCAATGACAGAGCAGCAGATCAGGACAATTAAATAGGCCACCATTGCCTAAGATCACAAATAAAAGTGGTATTCAGACTCCTCCAGTCACGAACTGGAATGACAAGTGTATGAAGCATGTGTCTTGCTGCTGTATTTATACGACAAGAAGCCTTCTTCATGCTCTTACCACCTGCCTGGAGGACACATATGTATAGAAAGGAGTTCCCATTGGCAATATACACCGTATAGGAAAGAAAAGCCTGAAGCATAGTTGGACTCATCAAGGGGCAAGTAAAACTATGGCTATGATATGTAAGGTTCATAGAAGACACACCCTTTACGGACCCACATATTCCCTGGCAGTAGTAGCTGCAGTAAAACTGACCGAAACATTAGCAGCAAAGCAAACAACCTCTATAGGAATACAGGATATTACAACATAAGCAATGGCAATGTAAAATGCGAAATATATAGTTTCTTACCCTTCAAGTCCTGGCCCTGATGGCATAATTCCAGCCGAACTAATTGCCTATCGGACCTGGTGATTCCCTGATTTTCAAAGCCACTCTTCAGATCTCTCATATTCCCATACTAAGAACCGAGGTGAATGTAGTCTTTATACCCAAGGCAAGTAAAACTTAACATTTTAAACCCAAGGACGATTAGTTTATTCTCTTTCTAGCTCAAGACGCTTGAGAGACTATTTGATATATATATTAGGAGAAATGTATATTATCCTCTTTCCCATAAGAACCATGCATATATGAAGGGAAAATCCTCTTTCCCATAAGATCCATGCATATATGAAGGGAAAATCGGTTGAAACAGTTCTCCATTCTCTCGTCCAACAAACTGAATATTCATTGCATCACAAGAAGTTCACCTTAGTTGCCTGTCTCAATATAGAGGGAGCCTTTACTAGCATCAGGCTAACGGCTATCACTGCACCCGAATCAAACCTGCAGCTAGACACTTCATTGATTGACTTATTAGGCGCTCACTTATTGGGACACTCTTGGTAGACAGAGTAATTAAACCTTCACCAGCCAATTCCAGCTCCGGCAAGGCAAACCTACGAGACGGCACCTCAGGGTGGAAGGCGAGAAAGAGGAAGACCACATCTCCGTTGGAGAGACCAAGTTTTGCAGGACCTGTCAACCTTGGGCATCTCTAACTGGCACCAGCGAGCACAGGATAGAACCAGCTGGCGCGCTTTTCTGGACTCGGCAAAACCGACATGCGGTTGTTGCGCCACTTATGTATGTATGTAGCCAATTCCAGAGTAAGAAAACGGGAGGTCACGATGGTGGGGGTACTGTTTCCTCTTCTATGGCATCAACGAAATATATCACGACTGATGCAATATGAACCAGAATGCCCTTAACAAACTTTCATCACGTTGCGCAAAATGGTGCTGAGGAGGTTAAACCTTCAAAGACTGACCTTCTCCTCATCACTAGCTGCCAAGAAGAGGATGAAGAAGAGCAGACTGTCCATCTACTTTGTCACTGTTGGGACCTCTCCGGACACAGGTACAAAATCCCAATGTCCTGGATGATCGCAACTCAATCAATATAAAAGACTTGTTGAGATTCGTTCAACTGTCAGGAGTAAGGCTCCACATAGAGTCTGAGGAAGTACACTTTTTATCCCCTAACTTGCGGCATCACAATGGGCTTAAGTTAAGCCTAAGTGTGTCTTCTGGTAGAGTGTTCGTGCCCTTGGCCCCTTAAACCTACCTCCCTACCTAGATGACACATCCACTCTCCAACTCTCATCATTATTTCGATAAAAGAGATAATTCTATTTCGAACGCTAAATTCTCTTCACCATATGCCACAGCAGGACATGGCAACTTTTTAAATTAACCCATCAATTGCATTAAAGAGTGAACAGGATATGAAAGGCAACATACAAATCATGGGTGTATCCCTCTTGGTAGGGAGCAGAACATTACTTGTGCACGATCAATTCAAACAAGCAGACAACATCCGCAAGGCTAGCGGACATCTGTCAGTAGTAAGATTCCGTCAGACAAAAAGCAGGAATTGCCAATGAAACGCAAAATGTGGATTTAATCCTCCAAACTTAAATTGGTGCTCACGTTCAAAATAAACTCAATTTGCAGCTCGTATCCACAGAGAATGCCAACGTATAATGGGGACTTCACAATCCCGCTATTTTTAATAGAAACTAAACTAAACTGTAGTTTACTGGCCATATAAGAACTGTTTTCAAGCATAGCCATATAAGGATTCATGATAAAAAGGACATGTGCTTTTTACCTGTAATTTCAAATGACGACTCATTCAAGTGTTGTCCCACTGCCAACAAAATTAACGCAAAGACTTCGAAATAATGTCCTCGGTGAAACCCTTAAACTCCGCAACAAGTGGCTGTCTAATGGGCGTGACTGAGTGGCGATTGCAGCTGCGGTGCGCCATAAATAAACGAGTTGTTAATAAAAATAGGAGTCGAATTGCAATCACTGCAAACATTTTATGAAGCAACAGAAAAAACCTCATAAAAATGAATTTTATTGCCTGGGCGTGTGTGGCAGTTTCTTCATATAGATGAGTGTGAATGTGTGTGTGTGTATCTTGTGAGTGTATTCATGAAGATAAACTGCAAGTGAAAATAGCAAAATAGCCCACTCAAACATCGCTTATTACCACTCGGTTTAGTGAAACGTTCCGACTTATGATTGTGCCGATTATGCATGGGATCAACACTCACAGCACTCCTGCTGTGGATCACGTCTGGCTGTGAGTAGTCAAGGAAACATCCATCAACAGGCAATAAGCACATACGAAGCGCCCGCTTTGATGTGGGCTGACATTTCCATGACTAACTCTCCATCTCTGGGAGTTACAAGCTTTGCTTAAGAGAAGAAAAAACCAAATATTAATAAAATAAAAATACCGGAAAACCGCACAAACCATGAAAACCGTAAAAGCCGCCATATGCCATAATGTAGCGTTAGATTATCACACATAAATACATGTCACACACACACAGTCACGTGTAGATGGATGCATGGAAACCCACATAATCGCTTGTAATATATCAACCAGAACTGCAAGTCATTGGCATATACTCGTGCACACCCAGACACACTGATGCACGCCAGCTTACCGCCAGGATAACAAAACTGCAGACACAGCAATGTAACGACAACAACACTCAGCAGCAACACGACAAGCAACACTGCGGCGCTGACAAGGCAGCAGAAAATGAACACACCTAAACTGTATGCATACGTTGAAATGTGCCCCACGACCCAGTTGCGGATGTCCTTAAGACACCCTCTGTGGAATTGTAAATGAAATATGAAATGTGAACAGCTCAGAGGACTCCTTATTGGATGCTTCACAGTTGTCCGAGTTTCCACACAATTCTTTGACTACCACCTTTTAAGTGACATGTCGTCCAACTTGTCGTTGAGGAATAAGGATCGTTCGACAATGCATCAGGATTTCCACGATTGGTCAGCTTTATGTGTTGACAATCTTGAAAGTGACATGTCGTCCAACTTGTCGCTCAACGGACCTATATTTCTAAGATTTTCTCGCTAGTCTTTAATGTCCATCCAAGTGGCATGTCGTCCAACTTGTCGTTAAGGAAGAAGCATCGTTCGACAGAGCATCAAGGCGAATGGTTCAGCTTTATATTTGAACGATCTTGGAAGTGACATGTCGTCCAACTTGTCGTTCAACATACCAATATTTGAACGATTCTCTCGCTAGTCCTTAATGTCCATCGAACTGGCATGTAGTCCAACTTGTCATTAACCACCTTTCAAGCGACCACTTCTCTTTGAGGAAAAGGCAGATGATGCATCGAGAAGTCTATAATTGTTATTAAATAATATATATATATATATATATATATATATATATATATATATATATATATATATATATATATATATATATATATATATATATATTTATATATATATATATATATATATATATATATATATATATGTATATATATATATATATATATATATATATATATATATATATATATATATATATATATTTATATACACTAATCAAATTCTTCAGATTTAAGCTCATAAAAAGTGACAAGTCATTCAACTTTTTGTTGAGGAATATACGGATCACCACTCTGTGCCAGAGTCATTAACTTCCTTGTAAAGTGACTTGTCGTGCAACTTGTTCTAGAGGCATAAGCAGATAGCTACATCGGTCGATTAAGCATACGTCAATAACCCTTTTCATTGACATGTCGCCCAACTTGTCCTTAATAACCTTGAAACTGACAATTCGTTCACATTTTCTTGAGGAATATACAAATGTGTGCACTGTTCAACAACACCCCTAATACATACCACACACAGACTTCTACTCTTGTTCAACTGGTCGTTAACGACCTTAAAAAGGACATGACGCCCAACTTATCATAGACGAATATGTATATGAAAATGTCATTTAACTGTTCCATAGCTATGTTAATAGCCTATGCTCAAAGTATTTCACCTCTGGCCAGTCAAGTCACATATTTCTCTCCAATATGCCATCCAACTCTTAGGTGAGCAAATCGTGAATATCTACGAGTACATCGATCAATAATGCGATCCACTATACTCCAATTATTCTCTAAATGACTGTACTAGTTTTACATCGTCGAACTGCTCTGTGAGCAATACTCGCACGTACATGACATTGTTATCTAAGATTACCCCCAAACCTATTCCAACTCAAGGCATCAATGAGAACTCGAACGACATGTCGCCGTCCTCGTCATAAAACGTTACTAAGTTCTGGAGTTATACTCGCATACTTCTGATGTTTAATGAGAAGTTAACTCAGACTCAGTTCAATTGTTTGAACTGCGAACCTTGCTCCTAAGCAGGAAGCTCCCTTAGCTCAATAAAACCATTTGAATACCACAGTTTCTCTACCCCACAAATGTTGATATGTCACGTGATGACCGCTCAGCTACTCTCCATACTGGAGCATTGGATGATCGCTGAATGGAGTGGCTAAAAAGGTACTTCTCTTATTAAAGACAATAACAGGAATTCGCACATCGTAATCGTTTGAAGTATCCTTCAGTCAATCAAGCGACTCTCTACTAATCGAATTGGAATCCTTCGTTTCCATCACATCAGTCTCGATTCTGTCATCAACGGAGTTTTGGCTACTGGGTCTATAGTACTGGGGGAGCACCAACGTGTGCGTGTGTGTGTGTTTTGTGTTATAGTTTTACACTCTGTGCGGCAACAATGCACGCTTCTGTTGGTGGCTGGTGTCGCTGAAGTGGCAAATGTTGGAAGTCATATGCAGTTCAACAAATATTGTCATAAAAGTTAAAAAGCCATTTTGTCAACAAACAAGCGACTGCAGCACATTCGGATATGCAGCAAAATGTCGCTGATAGCAGTGATGGGCGATATTAATGTCACGCTTGTTGACAACTCAATTGATAGCTACTGCAGTGGGGAGGGTGAAAGGAGCGCTCATTGAAAGGTAAGCAAGTGGACTGCAACTAATTTAATTAAGCTGTTTTGTACGGCGACCAAGTTGTCGGTCGAGAGTGCTCGAATTGTTTTCATTTTATGAACGTTACTCAAATGCCGTGCAGTGGATTCTTAAGAGAGGGTTGAAGCATAATATCGTCGTAGGTTGGTACTGTTAAAATACAACTGCAGTCGTATTCAACTAGCAGGGAATTATAGATAGATATATATAAGGGTGTTATACACGGCGGCCTGAAAGATCTATTGTGATGCCCCTACTTGTTTGAAAGATGAGGAATTATAACACTCATATTATTTGTTCTGCAGTCCTCTTATTATACTTTTGTAAGTTTTTGTACGTAGAGAATTGGAAGCTAGTCCAATGAAACTTTTTCTATCTTAATATTTGCAGTTAAAGGACTCTGATCATTTATTCTAGATAAAGTACTGACAATCTATGAAACCACATTCTGCGAATGAAGCCCCTAAAAGAGTTCAAATGTCAGCCACAATCACATCAAATCTTCAAGTTCAATAGTCACCAAAGGGAATTATTCAGACTAAGTTGGAAGTTATCGAACAGTTGTGGTAAACGCTTCAATATTTCCTTGAATCCGGGCATAGAAGTATCCTGTAATAAAATCTAAGAAAATGTTGACTAAGTTGAAAGCATTTCTATCTTGGTATGGAAGGATACGCAAAATATTTATAGAAGGGGGGACTCTTGCAATATTTGTTGAAATATGAACATTAGACTTCAACTGTGTCCTTTCTCGAAAATTCTGACTCACTTTCAATTAGAAACGAACAAAGCAGCTGTTAACCAGACGCCACACCAACTTTATCAGTATGGCAAGGATCAGCAAGGGTTGACAGTATAATGGGCATAAATGCCTGAGTGCTTGTAGACCTCCCTCTTCTTAGGTGCTCTCAGCGTACTCCCGTAGTTCAAGGAACTAAGCATACATATTTTTACCGTGGTTCGTACTCAACTCTTGGTAAGACTAGATTGAAATCCCGGGAAAATCATTCCCTGAACAAATTCAGAATTTGATGAAAGATAAAAAAATTATCTTTATCCTCCAAAGTTGATGAACTGCAAACACTATAGAGTAGTCAGTTTTTAAGCTGGAAGTGGCCCGAAACTGACCTCGTCATAACAGTGACCCAAACACAGTTCATATATGTCAGTTCAGATAGTGAAACTATCCCACCAAATGCCACGAAAGGCCACGTGTGCTTCGAATTCATTGTGATAACCTCAGGTTTGGTTTACTAAAATGCCCCTGGTGAGGTCGACTGAACAAATTTAATTTCATAACTCTAACCTTGAGTTTTTGTATAGTGTAGTAGTGTTTCATACTCTACACTCATATTCTAGTGTATGTTGGATTATAGGAACGTCATGCACCAAAGGTGGCATGCAAAATATATACTATTGATGAGTATGCAGATCGAATTAGCCCTGACCAGCTTGCCCGTATGTGATACTGTATGCCTGCCCTCACAACTTGTGCAGATAAACTCCCAAGACCGAAAGAAGATCAGTGAAACTTTATATACAAAGATGGAGGGTGGAACGGGGCGGGTGTCTTCTCGGAAGACTTACAGGCAAGACAGTCATATCGCCTGCCTGACGCATGCAGCGTCTTTCAGGCCGAAGTCTATGCAATTGAGAAAGCAGCCAGACTGATACAAAGTAGTACAATTCGACCCTCGAATATCACTATCCGTGTGGATAGTCAGGCGGCGCTTAAGGCAATAGAATCCAATACAGTTAAATCGAAGTTGGTAATGAAATGTAGTACCTCACTACTGAACATTGGACCCCACAAGGTCTCACTTTGCTGGGTTCCCGGACTGAATTAGCGGAGGATATGGCCAGAAGGGGCTCTGAAATGGACATTAACGAAGCAGATACCTCAATACAAATACCGATATGTGAACTGTTGAAGAGCATAGATGGATTCTCTATTGCGGTGACAAACAACTTATGGACAAATCGGTACGACTGTGAAGTCTCACGGGCCTTATGGCCTAGGTTAGACATGAAGAGAACGAAGGGCTCAACAAACCTGCAGTAAGGGTGCTTGTGGGGGTCATTACCGGGCATTGTGCTATGGCACTGCATGCTTCAACGTTGGCATATTCCGTTGAGCGGGCTAAGTAGGAGTTGCCATGATGAAGAAGAGATCGAATCGATTCATCACTTTTTATGTCAATGTCCAAGACTACAGTTGAAATGACTTCAATGTTTGGGGTCGCGCTTCTTCACAAGCTTGATAGAGATAACGAAGGTGGACTTATCGGATCTCCTCACTTCCATGTGAAAATCCAAATGGTTTAATAGGGATGGTACTTCCAATGTACACGGAAATCGAGGGCAAGGACGAGTATGCTTCCTCTTGACATTTTTGAAGGCAGTCACAATGGACATAGATGTCTTCGAATGGAAGTGCGGATACTTCGTATCTGCACATGCCTTCGCAACCTCACCTAACCAAACCTTATATATAAATAAGGTTTAACACCTTGCAGTTGAGCTATATAATTAGTGGAATAGTTCTGACCACAAACAAGTCCACTCCTCATATGTTTGTATTCTTGAAAAGAGCATATTTGAAGACCCTAATAATATGTTAAGCAGACATTTTAAATGTAGATAAATTCTTAATGACCAGTATAGGCTTCTTTAGCACTTGAGATCATAAAAACGCCCACTTTTCACACGCCTGTTTTCTAGAGAAGAGGGTGTTTTAACAATATAGTATATCATCAGTACGAGCATAGCAAAATTATTTATAATTTTAGTCCTTATATGGAAAATGGAGTGTCCTTTATCTGATTAACCTCATTTTTTTGCATATGGCTTTATAATGTCCACAGGCTGTTTCATCCATGAATCTCTGATAGATCTTAGTTTATGCATATCTCTTCATAATGGGCGTGGCAGTAAATGTATACCGCCCAAATTGTGCAGTGTTTAGTAGGAGTCACATCTATATAACTAGCAAATTGTGTTACTATACCATCAATTGGACCGGAGTTATAGTCACTTTAAAAAAGGTGAAATAAGATGCATATATGGAAGTCGAACGTGGTATTTGGCCCAATGGGCTCATATAACATTCTTAGTCTAGACTATACTTTTGCAAAGCTTCCTGCTGATGTCTCTAACGGTCTGCACAAAAGGAATACACGGGCAACCAGAAGGACAGATGAACGAACAAGGACAGATGAAATCAAAATTGTGTATACCTAAGTCCATACCAGCCACGCCTTCTTCTGTTAATTGAAAAACCACTTAACTGCTAAAACTCTGTATACTCTTTTTCCCCTTTTTAAAGATAAAGTAAGGTAAGGTGCAGGTGTGTAGTGTATTCGTTGGGGTCAGTACAACCGACCACAAAATATTCTTTGCATATTTTTATATATTTGAAATTTCTTTTTAATAAAATTTATTTTTTTTACTATCAAATTTTTTGCTTCATGATTTCTCATCAAGTTGTTGAATATTAAAAAATTCCAGTCCCGCATTTAATTAATTTATATTTAAAATTTTATTTATATTTTTACTCTGGCATGTTTTTCAGCTTGATCTGTGTGAAAAACGTTCATTCCTCATTTTAAGTTGAACGATTTTATTGGAAAATATGCGCAATTATTGCGATTTTTCTACATGCGAATATATCCGCCTCGGCAGCGCGCATCACTGAAGCGTAAACGATTTTTCCTGATATTATGATAAAGCCAGCATATTGAACCGAGCGGAAGATATCATGGTCCGCATGGCGCTTGTCAATAGCAACAAAATAGCAAAAATAATTCATAAGCACAGACGGCTCGGGAAAAAACGCGGGAAAATACACGCAGATCCCGTGTAAGAGTGGAAAAAATTAATGAAAATACATAAGGACAAGCGAAGCATATCAAAATGTTTAAAAGGACGAAAGTGTGGTAAAAAATTGCGCGAAATTTCATTTAATTAGTTTGTGTGTGTGTGCGTGTGTGTGTGTGTGTGTTAAATGGTTTCATTTATGTTAATGTCGAACTTTTGAATATAATCAAAGGTCATAATGGGCTTTATAAGGACTCAATTTAGCTTATTAATTCTTCGTCCGCCAACCTGGAATAATGGTGTTCATGTTACTCTTGAAGTCATGGAGTTAAACAATCAAAATTCTGTCTGTCTTCAACCATAAATTAAAATCTTAGTTTGGTTATGGAACCCACAAGATTCGATCATTGGTTTGAACTCAGAGAGAATTTGGATTGTTGCTTCAGTCTTGAACCATAAATTAGAGTCTTAGTTTAGTTATGGAAACCACAAGAGTGGATCATTTGTTTGGACTCAGAGAGAATTTGGATTGTTGCTTCAGTCTTGAACCATAAATTAGAGTCTTCGTTTGGTTGTGGAAACCACCAGAGTGGATCATTGGTTTGGACTCAGAGAGAATTTGGATTGTTGCTTCAGTCTGGAACCATAAATGAAAGTCTTCGTTTGGTTATGGAAACCACCAGAGTGGATCATTGGTTTGGACTCAGAGAGAATTTGGATTATTGCTTCAGTCTGGAACCATATATAAAACTCTTGGATTGATTTTGGAAACTACAACAATCGATCATTGGTTTGGCCTCAAAGAGAATTTGGATTGTTTCTTCAGTCTGGAACCATAAATGAAAGTCTTCGTTTGGTTATGGAAACCACCAGAGTGGATCATTGGTTTGGACTCAGAGAGAATTTGGATTGTTGCTTCAGTCTGGAACCATATATAAAACTCTTGGATTGATTTTGGAAACCACAACAATCGATTATTGGTTTGGACTCAGAGAGAATTTGGATTGTTGCTTCAGTCTGGAACCATAAATTAAAGTCTTGGTTTGATTATGGAAACCACAAGAATCAATTATTGGTTTGGACTCAGGATACTGTCAGCATTTCCCTTTCCATCCTCTACTCAGTTAAGAAGATTCAGGCTTAAATTGAACAAATCACCCTGTTAAAATTAGTGGCCCCAGTATAGATGTTTTATATTGTCATAGAGTGTACCTTTTCTACCGACGGAGATCCTCCCGCAATAATTTGCTTTCACCTGCAAATCGTTGCAACTGCGGAAAAGGACACAAGTATCATCCTCTTGAACCAATTGATGGCGAAAATCCTGGAATATTCCTCTTAATATGAAGAATTATGAGGATTGGGGGAGACCGTGGGTGAGGCTTTGAACTACTGGAACATCAGAGATTCATTCCGTATTATTACAGGAATGGGATGAATTGAATGGACTGAGGATTTTCTAGTTCCACGCCTGTACATTATCTTGCAATGCTTTAGCCTCAAGGAAAACCTTCTTACTAATCAGTCCCCGCCATTCCATGCAGAAAAGAGCCGGTAGCTTACTCAAGCTTTGTGAAGTGTTGTCTTGGCCAGAATTGTCTGTGTGAAGGCTAGAAACCAATTCTCTCAGTAGGTTGAAGCTAACAGCTACAAACTGTCCGCAGTTTCTCAGTTTACTCTGAACGTTTGAGATCTCTCATAAGCAAGTCACCTGAAGTATTCTTCGTCCTTTCCTCAAAACTTTTTATGATCCCACAACCATCACAAGTGGTTTCCATTCCAGTTTATACTGCTACTAACTAAAAACTGCTCGTATCGTATTATCTATAAACCACTCGTCATGGTGTAGTTTGAATCAATACTCGAATCATGTTTCTGTTGCCTGTCAAGGTCTTTGCGACATGCACCACCAAAGATAATCCCTCCCTCTGCTAGGAGCCGACATTGAGGAATTATTTCCACTGCTCACATTATTTCCCTCCGTTTAATTGCCAAGTTAACCGCTTTTATGGTGCTGGTGCATTCACTGAGAAGTCGCAGAGCGCTCAGTCGTGCTTTCCTTTTGATAACTTCCCCACACTTTGTGACCATTTGTGGATTTTCTGCTACTTTACCTTGCTCCAAGTAATTGGGTCAACCGTTTCTTGGTATTCCATCTTATTTATATTTATCTCATGTATTTCATTCTGTTCTTTATGATGATTTCCTTCGGACTCCAAGCGGGGCATGAGCAACTGCCAATGGCAAGCGTATCACTCAACGCCGCAACAGGGAAGTTGGCAGTCAAGTTGGCCGAGTCCTTCATGGCCGTTCTTTTGCTTTTTCCTCTTGACATTTGCCCGAGCACTTAGCGTTGGCTGTTAATTGGAAGTGCAGTGGCAGCAGCTCATAAATTGTGTTGCAGTGTTATTCATTAATAATGCAAGGATACAGGAGCACGGCAAGTGTGACAATGAGGTACTCTTTTAATGAGGTCTTCCTTTTATGCGCCACACTTACTTACAAACTAAATATTCCGTGTACACTTTTTTATGGCAAAGTATGCCAGGGTTAGCAGCTGACTTCTCTCTCCCTCTTCCTTGAAGTGTCACACAATTAATTTTCCTCGCAGCTCTTAGCACACCTACGACTGCCTCCGCTTAGTGCAAGGACTCAGCCTAAGCAAATATTTTCGCCCACAAACTCAAGCCTCCAATAAGTCCAAAACATAGCAAGGACAAATAAGAATAATTGAAATTCCTGTAGCCATCTCATGTCCGCAATTTGACCTTCACCAGCTATGCAAATGTTTGTCACATCCTTCACTGTTCCATGGCGAGGCATGTTGTGGCTCATCTCTATTGTTGTGCTGAGCTCTGGAGCTTTATGTGGACTGCTTGTGGTGTTTGCCAAAGTGGCTCGTTGATTGGTGAATTCTTCGTTGGCGTATTTGCGGCAAAACTGGCATTTGTCCCTTTGAGTGGGTTTATTTATTTGTTCCTTATTTCTAGGAAAAACAGCGTATGCCAGGTTCGCATTGTCTTGCAACGTTTCTACATATTTTTAGTGGTTAAAGGAGAGAATCAAATAAAAAATCCACTACCACAGGACATTGCAGGAAATGATACTCTTAGTTTAAGTTTGAATTTTAAACGAAAAACTCATTGACCTCTGAGCAAAAACTAACTTTAATTGGTGTAGTTCTTGACACAATACTCTCTATCATTCCTGAGAATGTTGTCCCCGAATATCTGCCCCAGAATATCTGCCCCAGAATATCTGCCCCAGAATATGTGCCCCAGAATATCTGCACCAGAATATCTGCCCCAGAATGTCTGCCCCAGAATATCTGCCCCAGAATATCTGCCCCAGAATATCTATATCTGCCCCAGAATATCCATATCTGCCCCAGAATATCTACCCCAGAATATCTGCCCCAGAATATCTGCCCCAGAATATCTGCCACAGAATATCTGCCCCAGAATATCTATATCTGCCCCAGAATATCCATATCTGCCCCAGAATATCTACCCCAGAGTATCTGCCCCAGAATATCTGCCCCAGAATGTCTGCCACAGAATATCTGCCCCAGAATATCTGCCACTGCCGCTGCTGATTACTTTCAATTAACTTCATTCTCATTGAAGGCACTTGCATCAAGTGTTTTGCAGCTCGTGTTTATTCGCTATTATTGGATTGCGTATTCTATTGTAAAGTGAAATTCAAGACAAACAGTTCGCCATCTAAAATAATGAATGTTTCTTTCTATAACGGAATCATCAGAACACAGACCAGTTCGCTGCATAACCCAAAGTAAGTACCTAAAGCACTTGCTTCAAGTGGCTTGTTGCGCTTCAATTTAGCACGCAGAATTTATGCAAAAATATCAATTTCAAGAGTGCTCATATGCAAATCAGGAGATAGACTGCAAACAACCAAGAGCCAAAAGCCCCAGCAATTTACCTTTATCAAATATTAAATTACAACTGCAGAGATTGCGAGCGAAACTAATACGCAGGCACTCATTCATTCAAACACACTTCAAAGCAAATAAGACGTGTGAGTGAATAAAGATGAATAGAGCCGGCAAATATGCCAACACAACTGCACACACACAGACGCACACTCACACATACTCACACTCATACACAGCCACTGCCACACGCAAGCAAACACAAACAAATAAGCTGCCGGAGTTTTAATATTTGATTTAAAATTTACTTATGCCAAGTTCCATTCATTTCAATATGCCGGCGAACGTCCTTTTTCGCACGCCCACTCCCGCTGCGCCACTCCCGCTGCGCCGCTCCCTCTGTCACTCTATTTGAGTGGTGCTTTTTTCTTGCCACTTCACTCGGCACACAGACAGACAGACAAACAGTCAGAGAGCGGGGGAGGGAGACTGAACTGAAATTGAAATCCGTCTGTGTGATATTTTAATTTGGAACGCACAATGCCAACTTCTGCTAACTTGAATATTTGCCGCTTACGCTGCCACTGAAGTGGTCTGTGGCATTGTTGAGCTGCTGGCAGCATTTGCACCAATGCATTTTCAATATGTCGCAGACTGGAAAACGACTCATTCGAGTGGTTCCTTACACAAACTCGAGTCATTATAATATGAAAAAAAACCTAGTAAGGGCGACGCTACCATATTTTTCTGTCTGTGCACGGGTAGTTGTGTTGAGGTCCTTTCAATTGAAGTGCATACGTGCCTGGAAAGCGCAAGTTTAACCGAGCGTTAAAGGTAGTTTTTAGCCAGCGCTCTTACCTGCCACAATGGCTTTGTGTGGCAGATATTGTGGCAGGTGACTCGCAGAAAAATTGCAGATGACCTCTCGTCTCTTTCTCATCGATTTCTTAGGAAGCGCTGGCGAATGTCATTGACCGCTACGGTCACTTCTTCATAATTTGTGTGTTCAGTACGGTCCTCAGATCCAATCGAAACAGTAATTTTCGTATAATGCTTCGACCTCTTTTGGATGAGTGGTAGATTTCTAATGACTCAAAAGACGGCAGTAAGCATCGATGTGAAAATGAAGGTCATCATATGTGGGTATGGAGTGTAATGTTTTGAGGGTGTGGTCTGCTACATCCCTGAATACAATTTTCCTTGAAAAGCCATCATCGATTGCCTGCTTCTGCAAGACGGTTGCCGGTTCCAGAATGGGTAGAACTGTGGATAAACAAATTCCGGTTCACTGTGGATAAACACATCATTGAGTTGCGAGGGTTTCTTGTATCAGAAGAAACTGGAATATTTCTATAAATGTCGAGAATATTGGATTTGCCATTCGATCTTTATGAATAAATCACCAATCGCAAGGATGAACGAACTCCACTGCATTTTGGCTCAATAGAGAGAATACTTTCCTACTTACTTGTGTGTTTCGAAAGCTGTAAATGGCACTAAGTGGCAGAGTGAAATGAAATTAGCCCTTTAAACTACTCATGGATGGAACTATTCTACGAATAGATAAATATATATATATATATATATATATATATATATATATATATATATATATATATATACTCGTATATAATATTTAGTTGTTTCTGTCACTCTCAGGAAACTTCAGAAACTGTTCAACCGGCACCCGTAAATGTTGGAATTGCAACTGATGATATAGAAAAATTCAGTACTAAATATGAGACAGATAACAAATTACTGGACTCTGACTTAAATTCCTCGGACCACGAACAGGATATCCCAGTATTTCTCCAAATTCAGCAGAACTGTCCATTTAAGGTGCACCATTTCAATAGAATTGTCAAATTCTGCTTTGGTATCAATTACCTTAATATCAATTTACCTATAAGCATGTTCCACGCACTATTCTACTAATCTCTTTTGCTATTTCTATATGGCTAAGAGAGGCTTTCAAACGTTCCTCATAACTCTATAAAAATTTCAGAAAATTAAGATTACGTCAGCCACTACCAGACCTACAGCTATTGCGGCTATCATAGAATGAGAATCCGTTGAAAACACAGAACATCCGATACGTTCTGCTGTTGTTTGTTTTCTTCTCGCTAAAGTTATGATTGTGTTATTGTTCCGTACTAATGAATTGTGTTATTGTTCCGTACTAACGGCTTTAATGCCAAAATTTTATCGCACTATTTTCATGATTCCGAAAAAGTGATAAGAATGTATAGATCAACTATAATCAATGTACGAAGCTGAGAACTTGCTGTGCTCTCTTCCGGACTCTACTCTGTTTCAAACTGTACTCAGTATCAGACCACTCTGTATCAGACCGTACTCTGTTGCAGGCGGTACTCTGTTTCTGAGGTACTCTGTTCCAAGCTGGACTCTATAGCATACCGTAATCTTTACCAGACTGTACTCAATTCCAAAGTGTTTTCTGTTCTAGAGTATACTTTGCACTCTTTAGTCTGTTTCAGACTATGTTCTAGAATATATTATCTTCCAGACTGGACTCTGTACTCTGTTTCAGACTGTGTTCTAGACTATATTCTCTTCCAGACTGCACTCAGTACTTTGTTTCAGACTGTTTTCTGGAATACATTATCTTCCAGACTACACTCTGTACTCTGTTTCAGACTGTGTTCTAGAATATACTCTCTTCCAGACTGCACTCTGTACTCTGTTTCAGACTGTATTCTATTCTAGACTATAATCTCTTCCAGACTGCACTCTGTACTCTGTTTCAGACTGTGTTCTAGAATACACTTTCTTCCAGACTAGACTCTATACTCGGTTTCAGACTGTGTTCTATTCTAGACTGTATTATCTTCCAGACTGTTATCTCTTTCATTCTGTAGCCTGTTTCAAACTATAATATGTTCCAGACTGTACTCTCTTTCAGACTATACTCTGTTCCAAACTGTAATCTCTTTCAGACTAAGGTCTGTATCAAACTGTACTATGTATCAGACTGTACTCCTTTCTAAACTGTACTTTGTTCAGGTTCATGTTTTGGGAATGGATAACGTAAATTCCTTATCCCTTGACATAGTTCTTTTAAAAGAGTCAACGGAGTTTGAAAAGGTGTAACTTTCTTTCCAAAATCCTCTATCTCCCCCTTACCCTAAATATTTTCCCAGGCTTACAGTACAATGGACATCAATGCCTGAGTTCTTGGAGACTTCCTTCTTCGACGGCTCTACAGCCTACCCCACTTCTTTCTATCAATCTATCTATACTCTGTTCCAGACTGTATTCTGTTCAAGACTATACTCTGTTTCAGACTGCACTCTGTTGTCTGTTGCAGGCTGTATTGTTTTATATACTGTATTCTATTCCAGACTGTGATCTCTTTCAGACTGTACTTTGTTTCAAACTGTAATATGTTCCAGACTGTGCTTTGAATCAATCTGTACTCTGTTTCAGACTGTGTTCTATTCTAGACTCTATTCTGTTCCAGACTGTGCTCTCCTTCAGACTGTACTCTATTTCAAACCGTAATATGTTCCAGACTATGCTCTGTTTCAGACTGCACTCTGTACCGTAGGAGAAGAATTATGTGATAATATTAAAAGGTTTGAACCACAACAGTATTTCGGTACTTCACATTACCGACAGACGTCAAGGCCAAAATAAAAATGAGTGCAATGCATACACCAGAGTTCGCAGGAGAAGTGTCTGAGAGAAGTCACCTACATTTTCCTGCAGCTTCACTCACAGCCCGCTTTAATGAGGCTGTGTACACTGTTCATTTGCGCTTCAATGATTCCTGCCACACTCCAAACAAAGTACATTGACGCTTGCAATCCTATATTATATTCTATTCTTAAAAACGCCCACTTAGTTATGGTAGCAATAAAGTACAGATGTAGACATGGAGGAAGGAGCAAGACAATAATTCAACGTCCTACAGGAATGTCTTACAACAGCGTGGGAGTTATTAGCTTAGTCAAACTTCATCAACTTGTGCCATCAACCACAAAAGTCGTAGGGGGAGAGATGAGGTGCTTAAAAGTACCTTCTAAAAATAGATAAATCATAAATTACATAAGACAATTATGCTGGAATTATGGGGACTCACTCCAGCAATGGCACATCAATCAATGTTTGTGCCGCTGAGACTGAAATGGGTACCTGAACGTTTAAATATGAATGACTATGATGACATTTAATTTTCTTACTGTCTTCCACTATCCCACTCACACTGTCACTCTCCCTCTGTTTCTCTCTCTCTCTCTCCCTCTCTCTCTCTGTGTCTCTCTTTGAGTCTACCTTTAATTAAATAAAAAGGTGAGTTCATTAACATTAAATCTTCTTATCTTTGTTTGTCAATCACTTTAGATGAGTTTGTTCAACGCTTTGTCATTAATTAGGCGCATGTCTGGCAGACATTGTTTCCCTACTTTCCTGCACCACACCCATCTCTTTATGTCTGATTGCTATTAAGCAGTAATGTCTTCTTCGTAATGCCATCATTAATTCCTTTAACTGAATAAAGGGATTCCGTTCACTAGGCAACTTGTTCAAAGAAACTCATTGGCGCTAATAAGGAATCAGTTGCCGAAATGTCCTCTCGAAGGCATAATTTATGGGTTTGGCAGCTTGCTAAAATAATCGTGACTCTCTGAGACATTTACAATTGAAGAGTGGGCAGTAAATATGTGGAATAACTGTGCACTGAGAAGTTGGCAGCTCCTTTAATCACTCTGCTGTGAATTTAAATTGTGAAGTTGATTAATTCAAATAAAATCATATTCAGGCGAAGGATACTCCAAATCCTCGTAGAAGATACATTATAATCAATGATTATACTATCCACTAAAGTACTATATAATGGGTTTCTAAAAGCCCTTATTTATAAACGATATATTAAACCTCAAATACAGTGAATGAGGTAATTCAAGGATCACTAATATTAAATTTATTTACCTTCCCTCGCACCACTTTCAATGCATTCATTAAATCAAAGATACCTTCGATGGTACAACTTTCAATGCCTTCATTAAATCAAAGAGACCTTCCCTGGTACAACTTTGAATGCCTTCATTAAATCAGAGAGACCTTTCCTGGTACAACTTTGAATGCCTTCATTAAATCAGAGAGCCCTTCCCTGGTACAACTTTGAATACCTTCATTTTAGGAGAGAGAGCTTCCATAGTACAACTTTGAAAAATATCAAAGTAAGCTTCCCTGGTACAACTTTGAATGCCTTCATTAAATCAGAGAGACCTTTCCTGGTAAAACTTTCAATGCCTTCATTAAATTAGAGAGACCTTACATGGTACAACTTTGAATGGCTACATTAAATCAGAGAGACCTTTCCTGGTAGAACTTTGAATGCCTTCATTAAATCAGAGAGACCTTACATGGTACAACTTTCAATGCCTTCATTAAATCAGAGAGACCTTCCCTGGAACAACTTTGAATCCCTTCGATAAATCAGAGAGACCTTCCCTGGTACAACTTTGAATACCTTCATTTTAGGAGAGAGAGCTTCCCTAGTACAACTTTGAAAAATATCAAAGTAACCTTCCCTGGTACAACTTTGAATGCCTTCATTAAATCAGAGAGACCTTTCCTGGTAAAACTTTCAATGCCGTCATTAAATTAGAGAGACCTTACATGGTACAACTTTGAATGGCTACATTAAATAAGAGAGACCTTTCCTGGTACAACTTTGAATGTCTTCATTAAATCAAAGAAACCTTCCCTGGAACAACTTTGAATGCCTTCATTAAATCAGAGAGCCCTTCCCTGGACCAACTTTCAATGCCGCCATTAAAAATCTAACGTCTGTTTTAGTTTTCCTGGAATAGTATCAAATTGGAGCTGCTCTGAAGGACTATTCAATTCTTTCCATGTTTAATGAGGACTTTCGCAACCGTAATCTGCACTGAAAGCTTGTTGATGAAAATGCCATCAATTCCAAACTACTTTTGTTTGTACGAGTATCAAGGCCCCTTACAGTTATTTATTATGTTCCATATTCCAACAGAGTCACTCAACGACCGTATGATTAGAATCCACCATTTAACGTGTCGTTCACAAAGCTCCGCAAGGATTTTATGACTTCGTACCGACGAGGATGTTATGTAAATATAATTTGTAGATTAAACATATTCACATTTTGCCTTAGAAGTGACCAGTGTCCACATAAGTGGAACATAAGTGGAACGTAAATGGAACTTAAATGGAGCCATACAGTTGGCATAGAGTAATTGTGGCATGTGAAAGGGGGAGAATAGTTAGTTATCTGATATGCCAACAAATACATACAACCGTACTTCAAAACACAGGTATATTATATAAATATATGTGTATGTGTGTGTGTATGTGTGTGTATATATGTGTTTATGTATTTGTATGTGTATGTATGGTATGTGACATCTGCAACTTTTCATTGTCGGCAGCTGTTTTTGTGTACCCACCACCATCACCACAGACTCAGTGAAGTGGCTTTTGTGGTGACAACACGAAGTCATTGAGGGGAGTGGTGACAACACGAAGTCATTGAGGGGAGTGTTCTATCGTCCTTGCGGTTTCATGTTAATGAATCACTTTACTTTAGCCTTGATTGTGACTC
This sequence comes from Clusia tigrina, assembly GCA_920105625.2. NCBI lineage: Eukaryota > Metazoa > Arthropoda > Insecta > Diptera > Clusiidae > Clusia > Clusia tigrina. Next base: position 23,738,379 of record OV050031.1, on the reverse strand, counting down.
CCATTAATTAACGTAATGTGATGAACTGAAAGCAAAAATGTGAACTTAATTCTCCACAGTAGCATTTTTGTTTGGCGATGAATTCATATTCGCGCCTTGTTTACCGGAGATTACTTTGTCCGCAGATTTATTGCTGAACTGAACACAGATAACGGAGTGGTTTTTGCCCTTTTAATATACTTCGGTGGAATTTTATTAACTTTGTTTGTTATGAGACTCCATTTCATACTCCGGAGACACCTGAGACCACCAATAGACGCTACACTCACAGCAGTGGGATATGGAAAAATGCGCAAACCCCTTCATCCTGATGGGATAAAATTGATACCTATTAAACTGAACGATGTAGTCCACTAAAAAGAACTCGTTTGTCCTTTCTTCCTTTCGAGCTCTTCAGCATTTATTTGATTTCTTGTATAAGAACAGAATCCGTAGAATTGGCCAAAGAAGCGAATGATCTCAGTTACTGCCTTCAATAGCAACACTTCCGCATCAATAATTCCCATAGCTTCGTGCTTGGATTTTGCAAGATCTTTTGTCTCTCATAAAGAGCTTCCTTCAATGTTCTCCATCATTCGGTTGATGTTTTCGGAATGGTATTTAACCAATTATCACGAATATATTGAAATCCTCTTTAAATAGTAGCGAATGTCCTGATGTATAGTGGCGCTTTCCTTGCGCTGACTATCACCTTCTCAAGTAAGAGAGCTTTTTAGTCAGTGCTTGAACGGCGCCACACCGTGGTATCCCAATGGGCCATTAGGTGTGCTCAAGTGTGCTTTTGACAAACTAGGCTGCCACTCCTACCTACCTACCTACCTGATGTATAGACTGAGCTTCGATATTTGACATCAATATGGTCGAGATTGTTATCAGTGTCACTTTGTCCAGTTCGATGCCCTCAAAATATTCCGCAATGAAGACATCGCTTATATCTAAAAAGGCGAACCATCTGCGAAGATTAGTTTGCTTTAAGATCATTTTGCTTACAAACATTCGGCCACAAAGTGTGCGAACATGCTTCCCTTTTAGTAACCCACTATGTAGATTCTGGAATTCTGTTCTTGCAGTCCTTGGCAAATGTTCTAAAAACTTAATTCAGCATCCTTGATATTTCCTTGCGGGAGTATAAATTTCACAACACTTATTGTGACTTCAAATCCAGGAAGTTCATGGATACTTGTTGGGATACTCGCACTATGCTACTGCAGAGCTTATGTGGGTTACTGGAGGTCGTGGCCGACTTGACGCCAAAATTTGTCAGTACATCCATCAATTCCCTGCAATACTGTAATCGAATATCCGAACTGATATGCTATTTACAGGATCAAACACTTTGTTAGGATCTACCAGACTTTCGCGTCACCGTAGAACTGACGAAAACCTACATTATCTGTGACCAATCAGGGACAATTGCAGCATGCAGTCTAGATAAGAGACCCACTTCTGTGTCATTTTGTTTTGTTACAAAGATCCAAGCCATATCCACCCCTTGAAATTCATCACTGTAATGATAGCCACACAGCTTGAGTTCTTTGTAGATATCCCTCTTCTTTAATGACACACATCCTTGACAGTTGTTCCAGAGAAGTGACTTTTGTTGCTTGCTCTCATCAATGCTTCGCACCTTCCCTCTGACTACTAACTATTTTTATGAAATTTCGACAAATAGGATCACAATAAGGATTGTAATTAATCCAGATGGAAAATTCCTTTGGAATATTTACGATTCGAGCGATTATGATCCTGCAGTATCTTGAAATTTGTTCCAAGGAGACAGGAACATACGTTAGGAGCAAAACAACGGAACTGTGTAAACGAAAGAGAAACCGAAGTGTTCAGTTCAGAGGACATTCAATATTCCATGGAAACAAAATTAAAGAGATATACAATATATCTCAGTAATGTCTCCGAGATATTTAGAACTCGCCCGACTGCCCATTTACTAATTTTCTGTCCTCGTTCTTCCTCATTCAAATCCCAGACTCATTTAGCTTGGATATTTTCCCTCTATTTTAACTCTGCTAATAAAAATAACAAAGGATGCGACTATTTACCACAACAATTGAGTGAGTGCCACTCTTGTCCTTTTATTCTTGAAATTGGCAAAAACTTTTTCGAATTGTAAATTGAGGAAGAACACTGAAGATGAATCACTGAAAGAGGATTGAAGGAATGAATTAACAGAAAGTTAAAAAAGTTTGACAGCTATCAAAACAAGTCAAAATCAAAATCCTTCAAAGCAATCCCAACCCAGAAAATAACTAAAATAAAGCAGAGGACGAGAGAGAATTCAGTTGTAACAAAATGCAAGTCGCGCCTTACAAAAATAAAAAGAAATCAAAACTTTGCCAGCTAGAATTGCTGACCTACCACGTTGAATAAAATCAACTTCGCTAACCAGAGTCCTGCAGACCGACTGTGAGCGGAGCGCCAGAGGAAGTGGTGGACAGCAACTTTTGGCTTCTGTGCTAGTGAAGGATTGTGTGCAGACAGTTCACTTAAACAAAACTTTCCTTCTGCGAAGGCGACGTCGTGTTTTTCATTATTTTTTTTCTGTGTATTTCGTTGTTGTCCTTTACTTTTCAAGCGATTTCTTAACACTTGTCTTAAATGAAAAAATAACACTACGCTGCCGCCGCATCCTTGCTCCTTTCAGCAACTGTTTTAAATTGTGATTAGAATGGGAGCTTATTTTGAGACTTTTGAAGGGGGTTTTGGATAGTTTGGAACAAACGGAATTGTGTGAGCGTGTCCTTTGGCGGAATAAGTAAATAAGTACTCTTAAACTAGGAATAGAGCGAGTTATAGAGAATACAATAGTGCCAAACAAATTGCCTGACAAGTAACGAGAGAGTGAAAGAGAGAGGGAGAGAGAGAAGGGGGAGAGAGAGAGAGATAAGGGGGAGAGAGAGAGATAAGGGGGAGAGAGAGATAGAGAGAAGGGGGAGAGAGTGAGCAGGGGGAGAGAGAGTGATACTGCGAGAGACACAAAAAGAATGAAAGTGATTGCCTCCCTCTCAATCTATACAGTGGACGATAATGACAAACAGATTGAATCAATTTGAAAGAGAGAAAGAAAGAGGGAAGGAGGAATAGTGAGATAGAGATAGCCAAAAAAGAGTGAAAAGTGATTGAGAGGGAGGGTAGGGTTCAATGAAACCAGAGAAGGATTGAGAGGGTGAGATCATAAACTGGATTAGAAAGAGTTATAAAGTGGACGACCGTGACAAACAGATTGATGGACTTGTAATGAGAGAGTGAGTGAGAGATAGATAGAGAGAGAGAGAGAGAGAGATTGCAGGAAAGGGAGTGGGAAAGATGCTGAGATAGAGAAACAGAGCCAGAAAGAGTGAAAGCGATTGAGAGGAAAGGTAAGGTTCAAAGAAACCAGAGAACTATTGAGAAAGAGTGAGATTGTAAATTGGAATAGAGATAGAGGTATAAAGTGGACGATAACGACAAACAGATTGATTGGCTTTTAAAGAAAGAGCGAAAGGGAAAGATAGAGAGAATGAGTGGGAGTGAATGAGAGTTATTAAGAGGATAATTCAAAGAAACAAGAGAAAGATTGTGCGAGAGTGAGATTATTAACTGGATTAGAGAGAGTTATTAAGTGGACGATAGTGACCAACAGATTGGTTAACTCTTAAAGAAAGAGAAAGAGGGAGAGAGAGAGAGAGAGAGAAGAAGAAAGGGAGAGAGAGAGGGAGAGAGGGAGGGAGAAAGAGAGGGAGAGAGAGGAAGAGAGAGGAAGAGAGAGGGGGAGACAGAGGGAGATAGAGGGAGAGAGAGGGCGGGAGAGAGGGAGAGAGAGGGCGGGAGAGAGGGAGAGAGAGAGTGTGGAAGAGATGGAGACGGTAATAATGGGAGCTGGGATGTGTGAGAGAGAGAAAGATAGTTAGCGAAATTGAAAGTGATTGCGAGGGAGAGTAAAGTTCAAAGAAACAAGAGAAAGTTTGACAAAGTGAGATCATTAAATTTAGAGAGGCACAAAGAGAGTTATAAAATGGACGATAATGACAAACAGATTGAATCAATTTTAAAGAGAGAAAGGGATACGGAGAGAGAGAGAGAGGGAGAGGGAGAGATAGTGAGAGAGATAAAGAGCCAGAAAGAGTGAGTGTGATTGACATGGAGGAAACAAGAGAAAGATTGAAAGAGTGAGATTGTAATCTGGAATAGAGAATATAAAGTGGGCGATAGTGATATACGAGTACATATTGATTGAGTCTTAAAGAAAGAGAGAGAGAGATAGAGAGAGACAGTAAGGGAGAGACAGTAACAGTTAGATCTAGGATGTGAGAGGGGAAGGAGAGTGTGAGCGAAAGTGAGGCTGAGACTGAGACAGAGAGAGTGAGATTGATTGAGAGGAATTGAGATTAATTGAGCGGGAGTTTGATTGAGAGGAGTGAGAGTGATAGAGTGAGATTGATTGTGCGGGAGTCAGGGTAAAAATCAAACAAATAGAGAGAACTTGAGAGAGTGAAATCGTTATATTTAGAGAGAAATAAAGAAAGTTATAAAGGGGAAGATAATAACAAACAAATTGAATCAGTTTTAAAGAGAGAAAGAGGCAGAGAGACAATAAGAGTGAGAGTAAAAGTGAGGTTAAGAATGAGAGCGATTGAGGGAGAGAGAGAGTAATAATCAAACACACACATTGAGGGGGTCAGATCGTAAAATTTGGACAAAGTTATAAAGTGGGCGAGAATGGGAAACAGAGAGAGTGAAGGCAAACGATAGAGAGGATTAAATTTAAATTAAATAAACATGAGAAAGATTGAGAGGGTGCGACTGTAAAACTTAGAAAGACCTGGAGAGAGTTATAAAGTGGGCGAGAATGAGAAAGAGAGAGAGTCAAGGCAAAGGATAGAGAGGATTAAATTGAAATTAAATAAACATGAGAAAGAGAGAGTGCGTCTGTAAGACTTAGAAAGACCTGGAGAGAGTTATAAAGTGGGCGAGAATGAGAAAGAGAGAGTGAGTTCAAACAATAGATAATGACTAACAGAGGATGAAATTCATATGAAGGAAGAGAAAAAGAATAGACACAAGACAAGATTGCGGGTTAGATTCAGGATGAGAATAGCAGTCACTTAACGAGTGTTACAAACAGAATGGGAATCTGTTGAATTGAATGAAATTCAACGGGTAAGAGAGTTAATACCTAATAAAGTGAAAGATGACGAGCAGATCTCGCATCTTTCTTCCAGATTTTCAATAGGCTACAAGAAAGAAAAAAGAGTATTTAAAGCAACACAAGTACAGGACACTGAATCCTTCTTTTCCTTCTTCTGGGACCTTTTATCTTTAGAAAACGTTTGCCTCGGTTTTGGTTTACTTCACACCCTTACATAGCCAGTGATGAAATATTAGTCTATATGGCACCGTATCCAGTCGGGACACCAATCAGGAAGAGTATTGCAGCGTTTTTTCTCGAATCGATTCTGTGCCCTTTGTAGGTACAGAGAAATAAATATTGAAACGTGATAGCTCAGTGAAAAGGGATTGCATACTTTTAGGATCCCATCTGGAGAATGAGTGCCCCCTGTGAGTCAAGATGCGAACTATTCGAATAAAAGTTTATTCAAGAACCATCTGCCGGTAATATCAAAAAGAATATTCTCGACTTCTGTCGAAGAGGATAGAAGCTTCTAGAAACTACGAGAATAGCGTAGAAGTTTCTACACCAACCATTCGAAAACTATAAAAGCGACAAGACTGTTCAAACTCAAAGGCAGTAGATCAGAGATCGTAAAAGTGTGTACATCTAGCATTATAATCAAAGCAGCAGTATTTGTAATTGTGCAAAGTGATGAAATTACTTATTAAATAAAGTGCAAATAATAACTAAGTAAACTTTAAGCCTAATATTAAATGTGTAAATAGCAATAATTAAATAAAGGTAATTATTTTAATTTAACCAGCGATTGTTTGATTACTACACAATCCAGTGGTACGAGTCCGAGTACAGAGAGTTAGAGAAATTGTCAGGAGGGCAATTTTGTAACAGAGTAAATTGTCAAGAGGGCAATTTCGTAACAATATGAAACAATTTTAATCAAACGCCATTTGAAAAATAAAACACAATTTCCTATTGCCAAAAGGACTAAAGCGAATCCTTGCTATTTTCTGACAACCACCGTTTTAACAGAAAGTGTGCAAGGGTTCTTCATAAAATATATCCTTGTATTTTAGCATACATCTGTTCCACGGCGGCAGAACTCTTACGTAGACGGTTCTGCGGTTGGGAGCGGGCATGTTCAGCTGGCAACCGCTGCGTGACATTTCGAATTTTATTGACTTGCCACCGCATGCGTTCAGTTTTGCTGTCATATGCGGTTTGGTTTAAAACTCATTTGGCCTGACTTGCTGGAAGCCGTAAGCCGAAGTCGTCGAATCGAGTCACTGTTTCAAAAAGGAAATTCATAAAGCCCGCACACATGCTGCATTCCATTTTAATAAATTTCTGCTAGCTAAAGCATATTTTTTGGTCCCAGTGACTTTCGTGGTGCTTTCCTGTGTGACTTTCAGTGTGACTTTCAGTTTGACTCATGCGAGAGGGTTGAAATGTAGCGGTTTAAAATAATCTCATGTACTTCAATCTGAGCTATATACAATTTTTCTCTAATTGGTGAACATAAATCACTTAATTTTTAATAGGAAACATATCCTTGTGAGGACCTATTATTTCCTTCCATGTATCGTATGTTTACGAAAATTAGTCTATGATCAGATCAATGGATTGTGTCAAGTAATGCAGACACATTAGCTTTGTAAAAGAGGATATAATGAAACCAGTTCATTGCGTTTCATCTGCTCTCATTTGAAGAATGGAATTGAAAGGCTTTATCTATATACTCGTATATGAAAGGATCTGAATCCTGACAGCACTCAATCTCAGGACTCAAACTTCTTACATATTTTTCAATTACTCACCAGTCAGGTGGACAATCTACTGGGAATATAGTCGCTATTTGTTTCACTTCTGGGAAGTCGAGGACTTTAATTGCTCAAAGAGTTTCCAGAGTTGCCCGACGTTTCGAAAATCTGCTCAAGTCAACAAAGGTAACAAATCTACCCTCGTGAAAAAGGTGTCAAATAACAAAAATTGGCGTATTTAAATAAAGGACCACTGGGAATTCGTGCAGCTCATTAGAACCTGTGCCAAAAAACTGTAGCAAAATATAAAAAATCATTAACACCGAATAAAAGTCGCATAGACTATAATTGGGAGCGAAAGTTTGGCAGTGAAAAAGTCCTTTGGGGCACCAATTTGCGCCCGTTTAGATTGTTGTTGTGAGTGTTTTTGTTAACCAGGCGAGCGCCAGTTTAAACGGTCGACCGAATGCGTGCTTTCGAGCTGCACTGACTCCAATTTAAACGGAAAAATAATCACGTCACGTTTCAATTGATGGAATTCAGTTTGTCTGCCTTTTTTCTGCTTGTTATTTTCTGGGCCGCTTTGTCAAAAAGCTGACAATTATTGTGAAAAGGGTAGGATATTTTTTGATTGTGTGCTGGAAGCAGCCGAATACTCAGTGGAGCGTGGATTTTCGATGTGGTCTTTTGTTTCAGTATGGAACCAAACGTAGATGCTACTTGTGACTCACTATTTTTCATTTCAATACGTTGCCAGGAAGAATTTAATTAAAATTTCGAAACTTTTGCTATTAAAAAAAGGTTTGAGTAAATTCATTATCCTTAATAGGGAAAGGTTTAAAAATTATTTTAAAATACCAATATAAAATAATAAGTTACAATGGCGGTCAAAGTTTGTGGAAAGTTTGCCAGCAGGTCCTTAATATGCTTACGATGGCCCTCGTATTGGCTTTATAGCAGAATCCTGGATTACTTAATTGGACCAGGATATTTAAATCATATAACTAAGGTTCAGCTGATACCGAGTCTCTACTTTGATTCTACGAATTATTCATAGACAATTTGTTTCAAATCTCCTAATGAGTAAAGAAATGTCCTTGCGTGGATTCCCCGGTTTAACGAGGAAGAAATGCAAGCTACTCCGTCGTCCTCCATAATTTCTCTAATTCAATATGCCAAAAACCAGAGTATACTGCCACTTTCCTTCCCACACAGACTCACTATTAATTCGTATTTAATAGTTGCGTTTGCCTCCGCAAGTTTTCGAACCACAGTATCCCCAACAGCTGCATACAACAAATGTGGCAAGCATATTGCAGTGCCACTATGAAACATATTGGCATTTGCACTTTACTCCAAAAGAGAAAACTTGGGGAAAGTTTTGCCAACAATAACTGCCAATAAGGCCAATAATTCCACACACACACACACACACACACAGTCGCACTCATATCCTTATATGCTGCTTGCTTCAATTAAGTTTTCATGAACTTGCTCCCTGCACTTATGGAAAATCAATGAAACAATGAAACTAATGCAAAGCAGAAACTTTCCCACCACCGCACCTGCAAATACTCGTATGAAAGCAATGAAACAAACTTTTCAAAGTAAAGAAAAAATGTGGCTTTCAACGCTGTGTCCTGGCATATGAGTCGGTTTTTCACACTCCATTGTAGGGGTAATATACGTGTGTAGATGAGGGTTGATTCAACATCAACTGCGTTGGCCTTGCAAGATCGGCTTACGCATCGATTGCAGATTTCACACAACGTATGAATGCAATTTATATACAGAAACCTAGTGCGAAGCGGAATGTCGCCCTCAGCAGAGTTTTTGACCGGCAGAGTGTGCCGTTGGCCAAGCTATTGTTTGTGCTGTTCTGTAACTATGCCTAGTCCAGAGCACGAGAGAAGAAATAAGAAATCTAATGCAGGATTGCAGTTTTAGAAGTTCAGATTAATTCTGGTTTATTTGGTGGCTCGCTGGCCTTTTTATATTATTCAATTCTTATTGTTTTCTTATTCTAACCTATATAAAATTTATCTATCTTATTTACACTAATTACAAATCATATTCCCGAAATTTGTCTCAAGTATCGGATTACCGATATTATTCATTGACGAATCATCGTCTTTGTTTATGTTAATTATTTTGAGTGCAAGTACAGGGCTAAAAGTCACTGCACTGTCTAACATGCATGCGCTGCAATATATGCAGCGTGTGTTATTTCACCCCCAAAACGCTGGTCTAGCGTATTTGGACATTGAGTGTAATTGCGCACGCTGCGCTATTGTCAGTTTGTTTGCATATGCGACTTGCTGCTGTGCTTATGACGATGTGTGGTCGTCAGTGTACACTTGTATGGTACACTACACCATTGTTTTCGTTGAACTTTTGCAGCAATAAACCCGCCCACTCACGCGGTATGCAATTGTGTCCACAATTTTCAAATTAAATTAGCTGCAGAATTAAGTGGACGAGAGTGTGCAGCGCAAAATGGTAGTAGTGTAGAGCAGTTGGAGCAGTGTGAACAGCAATAGCAATATAGAGTAGCAGCAGGATGAGCAGGAGGAGTACCAATGACACAAGGTAAGAGCAAATAATAATGCAGCAGGGATACTTGAAGCCTGTGTTAGACCATAATTGCCTCATTATCTGGCAACTGTTTATGTTTATTGGTGCTTATTATGTGCTTGTTAGGAACTTATATGATTCAGGGACACAAGAAACAAAAATCAGAGCTTATTAGTAGATTATTCCCTACCAGTTCTAAGGCAGTTCCAGAACGACCCCCATCTTACGCTCTTTTAGTGGAATTTAATTGCTGACATGAAGAAGACATAAGAACAAAATTAAAACCTGGAAAATGAAATTGTAATACAAGTGCCTTGGACTGGTGCCACGCCTCTCTATTTGCCGTACCTTTCTTATGTAGAAATTTATTGTTTTTCGAAGAAGTTTTCACTATCTCCAAATCATTATTTCCATATACATCTTACAGCTTAGACAGGAAACTTACATTCTTCCTTCCAACAATCTTCCTATTTATAGAAGACTTAAAGTCTTTCATTACTTTCTTACAGTTTAGACAGGAAACTAACATTCCTCCTTCCAAAAATCTTCTTATTTATAGAAGACTTAAAGTCTTTCATTACTTTCTTTCAGTTTAGACAGGAAACTAACATTCTTCCTTCCAACAATCTTCCTATTTATAGAAGACTTAAAGTATTTCATTACTTTCTTACAGTTTAGACAGGAAACTAACATTCTTCCTTCCAAAAATCTTCCTATTTATAGAAGACTTAAAGTCTTTCATTACTTTCTTACAGTTTAGACAGGAAACTTACATTCTTCCTTCCAAAAATCTTCCTATTTATAGAAGACTTAAAGTCTTTCATTACTTTCTTACAGTTTAGACAGGAAACTAACATTCCTCCTTCCAAAAATCTTCTTATTTATAGAAGACTTAAAGTCTTTCATTACTTTCTTTCAGTTTAGACAGGAAACTAACATTCTTCCTTCCAACAATCTTCCTATTTATAGAAGACTTAAAGTCGTTCATTACTTTCTTACAGTTTAGACAGGAAACTTACATTCTTCCTTCCAACAATCTTCCTATTTATAGAAGACTTAAAGTATTTCATTACTTTCTTACAGTTTAGACAGGAAACTAACATTCTTCCTTCCAAAAATCTTCCTATTTATAGAAGACTTAAAGTCTTTCATTACTTTCTTACAGTTTAGACAGGAAACTTACATTCTTCCTTCCAAAAATCTTCCTATTTATAGAAGACTTAAAGTCTTTCATTACTTTCTTACAGTTTAGACAGGAAACTAACATTCCTCCTTCCAAAAATCTTCTTATTTATAGAAGACTTAAAGTCTTTCATTACTTTCTTTCAGTTTAGACAGGAAACTAACATTCTTCCTTCCAACAATCTTCCTATTTATAGAAGACTTAAAGTCGTTCATTACTTTCTTACAGTTTAGACAGGAAACTTACATTCTTCCTTCCAACAATCTTCCTATTTATAGATGACTTAAAGTCTTTCATTGCTTTCTTACAGTTTAGACAGGAAACTATCATTCTTCCTTCCAACAATCTTCCTATTTATAGAAGTCTTAACGACTTTCATCACTTTCTTACAGTTTAGACAGGAAACTAACATTCTTCCTTCCAAAAATCTTCCTATTTATAGAAGACTTAAAGTCTTTCATTACTTTCTTACAGTTTAGACAGGAAACTAACATTCTTCCTTCGAACAATCTTCCTATTTATAGAAGTCTTAACGACTTTCATTACTTTCTTACAGTTTAGACAGGAAACTAACATTCTTCCTTCCAAAAATCTTCCTATTTATAGAAGACTTAAAGTCGTTCATTACTTTCTTACAGTTTAGACAGGAAACTTACATTCTTCCTTCCAACAATCTTCCTATTTATAGATGACTTAAAGTCTTTCATTACTTTCTTACAGTTTAGACAGGAAACTATCATTCTTCCTTCCAACAATCTTCCTATTTATAGAAGTCTTAACGACTTTCATTACTTTCTTACAGTTTAGACAGGAAACTAACATTCTTCCTTCCAAAAATCTTCCTATTTATAGAAGACTTAAAGTCTTTCATTACTTTCTTACAGTTTAGACGGGAAACTAACATTCTTCCTTCCAACAATCTTCCTATTTATAGAAGACTTAAAGTCTTTCATTACTTTCTTACAGTTTAGACGGGAAACTAACATTCTTCCTTCCAACAATCTTCCTATTTATAGAAGACTTAAAGTCTTTCATTACTTTCTTACAGTTTGGACAGGAAACTAACTTCCTTCCAAAAATCTTCCTATTTATAGAAGACTTAAAGTCGTTCATTACTTTCTTACAGTTTAGACAGGAAACTTACATTCTTCCTTCCAACAATCTTCCTATTTATAGATGACTTAAAGTCTTTCATTGCTTTCTTACAGTTTAGACAGGAAACTAACATTCTTCCTTCGAACAATCTTCCTATTTATAGAAGTCTTAACGACTTTCATTACTTTCTTACAGTTTAGACAGGAAACTAACATTCTTCCTTCCAAAAATCTTCCTATTTATAGAAGACTTAAAGTCTTTCATTACTTTCTTACAGTTTAGACGGGAAACTAACATTCTTCCTTCCAACAATCTTCCTATTTATAGAAGACTTAAAGTCTTTCATTACTTTCTTACAGTTTGGACAGGAAACTAACTTCCTTCCAAAAATCTTCCTATTTATAGAAGACTTAAAGTCTTTCATTACTTTCTTACAGTTTAGACGGGAAACTAACATTCTTCCTTCCAACAATCTTCCTATTTATAGAAGACTTAAAGTCTTTCATTACTTTCTTACAGTTTGGACAGGAAACTAACATTCTTCCTTCCAAAAATCTTCCTATTTATAGAAGACTTAAAGTCTTTCATTACTTTCTTACAGTTTAGACAGGAAACTAACATTCTTCCTTCCAACAATCTTCCTATTTATAGAAGTCTTAACGACTTTCATTACTTTCTTACAGTTTAGACGGGAAACTAAGATTCTTCCTTCCAAAAATCTTCCTATTTATAGAAGACTTAAAGTCTTTCATTACTTTCTTACAGTTTAGACGGGAAACTAACATTCTTCCTTCCAAAAATCTTCCTATTTATAGAAGACTTAAAGTCTTTCATTACTTTCTTACAGTTTAGACGGGAAACTAACATTCTTCCTTCCAACAATCTTCCTATTTATAGACTTAAAGACTTAAAGTCTTTCATTACTTTCTTACAGTTTGGACAGGAAACTAACATTCTTCCTTCCAAAAATCTTCCTATTTATAGAAGACTTAAAGTCTTTCATTACTTTCTTACAGTTTGGACAGGAAACTAACATTCTTCCTTCCAAAAATCTTCCTATTTATAGAAGACTTAAAGTCTTTCATTACTTTCTTACAGTTTAGACAGGAAACTAACTTTCTTCCTTCCAACAATCTTCCTATTTATAGAAGACTTAAAGTCTTTCATTACTTTCTTACAGTTTAGACGGGAAACTAACATTCTTCCTTCCAAAAATCTTCCTATTTATAGAAGACTTAAAGTCTTTCATTACTTTCTTACAGTTTAGACGGGAAACTAACATTCTTCCTTCCAAAAATCTTCCTATTTATAGAAGACTTAAAGTCTTTCATTACTTTCTTACAGTTTAGACGGGAAACTAACATTCTTCCTTCCAACAATCTTCCTATTTATAGAAGACTTAAAGTCTTTCATTACTTTCTTACAGTTTGGACAGGAAACTAACATTCTTCCTTCCAAAAATCTTCCTATTTATAGAAGACTTAAAGTCTTTCATTACTTTCTTACAGTTTAGACGGGAAACTAACATTCTTCCTTCCAACAATCTTCCTATTTATAGAAGACTTAAAGTCTTTCATTACTTTCTTACAGTTTGGACAGGAAACTAACATTCTTCCTTCCAAAAATCTTCCTATTTATAGAAGACTTGAAGTCTTTCATTACTTTCTTACAGTTTAGACAGGAAACTAACTTTCTTCCTTCCAACAATCTTCCTATTTATAGAAGACTTAAAGTCTTTCATTACTTTCTTACAGTTTAGACGGGAAACTAACATTCTTCCTTCCAACAATCTTCCTATTTATAGAAGACTTGAAGTCTTTCATTACTTTCTTACAGTTTAGACAGGAAACTAACTTTCTTCCTTCCAACAATCTTCCTATTTATAGAAGACTTAAATTCTTTCATTACTTTCTTACAGTTTAGACGGGAAACTAACATTCTTCCTTCCAACAATCTTCCTATTTATAGATGACTTAAAGTCTTTCATTACTTTCTTACAGTTTAGACAGGAAACTAACATTCTTCCTTCCAAAAATCTTCCTATTTATAGAAGACTTAAAGTCTTTCATTACTTTCTTACAGTTTAGACGGGAAACTAACATTCTTCCTTCCAACAATCTTCCTATTTATAGAAGTCTTAACGACTTTCATTACTTTCTTACAGTTTAGACAGGAAACTAACATTCTTCCTTCCAAAAATCTTCCTATTTATAGAAGACTTAAAGTCTTTCATTACTTTCTTACAGTTTAGACAGGAACCTAACATTCTTCCTTCCAACAATCTTCCTATTTATAGATGACTTAAAGTCTTTCATTACTTTCTTACAGTTTAGACAGGAAACTAACATTCTTCCTTCCAAAAATCTTCCTATTTATAGAAGACTTAAAGTCTTTCATTACTTTCTTACAGTTTAGACGGGAAACTAACATTCTTCCTTCCAACAATCTTCCTATTTATAGAAGTCTTAACGACTTTCATTACTTTCTTACAGTTTAGACAGGAAACTAACATTCTTCCTTCCAAAAATCTTCCTATTTATAGAAGACTTAAAGTCTTTCATTACTTTCTTACAGTTTAGACAGGAAACTAACATTCTTCCTTCCAACAATCTTCCTATTTATAGAAGTTTTAACGACTTTCATTACTTTCTTACAGTTTGGACAGGAAACTAACATTCTTCCTTCCAAAAATCTTCCTATTTATAGAAGACTTAAAGTCTTTCATTACTTTCTTACAGTTTAGACAGGAAACTAACTTTCTTCCTTCCAACAATCTTCCTATTTATAGAAGACTTAAAGTCTTTCATTACTTTCTTACAGTTTAGACGGGAAACTAACATTCTTCCTTCCAACAATCTTCCTATTTATAGAAGACTTAAAGTCTTTCATTACTTTCTTACAGTTTGGACAGGAAACTAACATTCTTCCTTCCAAAAATCTTCCTATTTATAGAAGACTTAAAGTCTTTCACTACTTTCCGACTCTCCCCTTTCCCTAATAATCTGAAGAATTTAAGTGATTCTCCTGCTAATTCGTACACAGAACAAGCAAAACAAGCGACATTTAAATTCCTGCCACTTACGAAACCAACAAACGACTCATGCAATGATATCCTGCGATGCTTTTATATAACTCTCCTTTTAGTAGCTGCACTTTCACTTCCACACTCCACACTCCTGCTTTCAATGCTTTCACTTTCCTCAGGCTCCTCTATCTCTCTCTCTCCCTCTCACTCTCACTCTCTCACTCTCTCTCTCTCACTCTCTCACTATCCCTCGCCACCTCTAACTCCCCCTCTCTCCACCTCCATTCTCTAGCACTGCATATCAAGGCATTTAAGGTAATGCAACACGTTCGCTGCCCTGCGTCTTTCATTTGGCACCGGATCTAGTTGTCGTTTGTTGTGTCAATTACATTAACTGCGTCCGTGGTTGGAGGACTTTCAAGCTGCATTAAAGTAGGTCTCCACTACGTCCGCCTTCGTTACGTGCCGCTGTACTCGTATTGTCACTGGGCAATTGTTTGCTTTTTTATACAGAAGTCAGCTACATAGAGAGAGATGAGAGTGGAAGCGCACCGAAAGGATATGGCAGAGTTCTGATTCGCAAAAGTAGGTCAAGGTACGCTTAGCAACTTTAATGGAAGAGCTGGAAAATGGAAATTGGAAAAGAATATGCAAAATAACTGCCAGCATGTATTTTGATAAATTCGTTTATTTCTCCACGATTCATTTCCGAATTTATGTGTTTAGTGGAATGCATGGAGCAGGATTGCTTTTTAATGCTTTTCACAGAACTTCATTACTGACTGCTACAGATTAAGCCCAGTCATAGAAGCTATGAGAGCATCCTCCTCAGAACTAATCTGAACACTCGTCTTGCGTATTGTTCTACCACGGCATCTGAACTGATATAGTCAGGCTTCAAAATTTATAATTTATGGTTTAGAAGAGAAGGAAGTCATAAAGCCTTCTTCATTAGTACAAATATATCTCTATTTGAGTTCTCGAAAAGTGTCTAATATACTCGTGTTTAGATTTACTGTGATCTCTGAGGTTTTTCTGATGATGATGAAGGCAAAAGTTACAGCAATCTTGAAGATGTGAAGAAAATTGTCCACTGGAATAGTGAACATATGAGACGATCATCAGAGGAATACAAACAAAACAGCCTTATCAATGCATTGGTGCTGGATTTCTGTGGGTAAATGCGTGTTTCATAGTCTGGAAAGCTCAGTTCTTTCAAACAACTCTTGATTTCCGGTATAGAGTAGTAAAACAGGGTACTCCGGAGTAGAACACTATTTAAAATTTTACTTTGCTTCAATTCATATTCAGAGTTCATGCTCTAGCTCTCTGTATTCTTCCGGTTACCTCTAACTTTTTGATATAAAGGAGTAAATCTGGGTTGCCTCATCTAATGCAAAATAGACCACAGCTTATAGGGTGAATGCCCGGATTGACGTTTGCCTCTGTCCGTCTTCGTGGTCCAATTAACTTCTCTCTACTTTAGAGTATCTGTAAATTGTTTGGGTCCGAAGCTTCCTGACGATCGGAGGATCATCAACAATTACATTAACATGTCCAGTTGCCCTACTTCATAGTATACTGCACCCCTTTCGATAGTCTGGCCCCACCTTAAACGAATCACATTCATCTTTAAATACAGTCTTCCATCAGTTTTGAGTGGACTAATCCACGGTTTAAGTGTCTTCGTTCAATCTGGGATAATTTTCTGGCACTCATATTTATTATTTGCCTCCCCCCTCGAGATATATAGCCGAACCATCATGATCCCAGTATCAGCATCTTCGCGAATATAATCACTATTCAAAACTTAAATACTCGTAACTGCCTCTGTGTCAGTCTTCGTTCAAATCTTGGTCACGCTCTGCAGCAGCATTTGTGCCCGTTTGCTCCACCGCGCAAAGTTTTCTGCTACTCCATAAATTTGCACTTTCCCCATGTGCTTCAGCCGATTATTTTTATATCGAGTGTCATAAATTACAGGCCGCCCTGGTAGCTACTCCAACAACGATTCCATTCTTATTCCTGCCGCAATCTGTGCCAGCACATCCGTTGCAAGCTGCCGCATTCACACTCTTTCCATTTAACCTCATTCTGGATATTTGCCAAGTTAACAATTGCAACAATTTAAGCATTTTGCCTCCTGCACACAAGGACCACGGAGGAGCACGGTGAGACGTTTGATGCAGTGGCGCCGAAAGTCAAAGGCAGCTTCGATTGCACACTCATTGCCTACTCATTGTCTCCACGCGTTCCTGGTGATTATTGGCAACTTACTGATTCCGCCTGTTATTGTTTAACTTTGTAAAGGATTTATTAAGGATTGTGAACAATTCTCACCCATTGACAGTTTCTTTTGTCCTACTGCACTTTTCCTTTTTCTCTGCCGGAAATGTCTGCATTGGTTCGTTGTTGTGTCCGTATGCTACGGCTTGGCTGCTATCACTGCCATTCGATCTAAATCAGCTAATATTGTTACAATATCATTATTGCATGTCCACAGCAAATTTCCTGTTTCCCCACATCCATGGATGTGTACGTGTGTGCTCCAGATCTGCCATAAATTCCGTCTGTCCGCTCAAAATCCCATTTGCAACAATGGCATGAGGAGGCATGCATAACTCGTAAGGAGAAGAAATAAGTTCGGCGTCGATAGCTAACGTCGAGTGCCGCATAAAAGCCACATCAAATGTGGCGCTTGCTTCGGGCGCTTCGTACCGTCAGTGACACAGTTTGCAATCGCAGAACTGAAACAAAACAACATGCGGCAATGATATCGACATGCAGCACATGTCTGCCGGTATTTGTTGCAATTCCCATAACTCGAGTTCAGTGGAACTTGCTGAGGAAGCATGCGAGCCGCACAAGCTGACAAAATACAAGAAACACAGACTGAGGCAACCATTCTGCTGCTGGTGCTAGCAAATAGTTCAGAAATGTTGGGTAAAGTGGGGGGAGAGGGTTTCATTGTGCATTGGGGACTTTCAAGTAAAAACTAAGTGTGTGCTTGTGTGTGCTTCTGGATATGAAGTGTCTTCCCAGTAGGAAAGCAGGAGACAATCCTGTGAACACCTTTAAAAAGACTACATAAAATGGTTAAAATTTATTATGTGGTTTTTTATAAAGCTTGAAAATGTCTAAAGAGCCGGTATAAGAACCTTGTAAGATATTATAATGTTTGTTATAAAGCTTGAAACCTTTTAATGAAACGCTGTAAGCCAGTTGTAAAGAGTTATACTGTTTATTGCATGTATTGCGAGTTTATACTGCAAGACTATAGGACCGTCATAAGGTATGATTCTGGTTTTTATAAAGTTGAGAATTGTTTATGAATATAGGGCCGTCATAGAGTTTTATAATGTTTATTCTGACTCTAAGAACTTCATAAGGAAACACTATAAGGTCCTTCAAAGTATTATAGTATGCCATAAAAATTCCGTAACTTTTTAAGGAACCATTTCAAGGCCTTTCACAGTATCACAATGCTTCTTATAAATCTTGGGACTTTATAAGGAAACACTATAAAGTCCTTCAAAGTATAATAGTATACCTTAAGAATCCCGTAACTTTTTAAGGAGCCATTTCAAGGCCTTCTCCACTATTACAATGCTTCTTATAAATCTTAGAACTTTATAAGCAAACACTATAAGGTCCTTCAAAGTAGTATAATATTTCTTAAAAATTCCGTAACTTTTTAAGGAACCATTTCAAGGCCTTTCACAGTATCACAATACTTCTTATAAATCTTATAACTTTATAAGGAAACACTATAAAGTCCTTCAAAGTATATCAGTATACCTTAAGAATCCCGTAACTTTTTAAGGAGCCATTTCAAGGCCTTCTCCACTATTACAATGCTTCTTATAAATCTTAGAACTTTATAAGGAAACATTATAAAGTCCTTCAAAGTATAATAGTATACCTTAAGAATCCCGTAACATTTTAAGGAGCCATTTCAAGGCCTTCTCCACTATTACAATGCTTCTTATAAATCTTAGAACTTTATAAGGAAACACTATAAGGCCCTTCAAAGTAGTATACCTTAAGAATCCCGTAACTTTTTAAGTAATCATTTCATAGCCTTTCACAGTATCACAATGCTTCTTATAAATCTTGGAACTTTATAAGCAAACACTATAAGGCCCTTCAAAGTAGTATACTATTTCTTAAAAATCCCGTAACTTTTTAAGAAACCACTTTAAGCCCTTTAATATTACCATTATACTTCTTAAAAATCTTATAACTTTATAAGGAAACACTATAAAGTCCTTCAAAGTATAATAGTATACCTTAAAAATGCCGTAACTTTTTAAGGAACCACTTTAAGCCCTTTAATATTTTCATAATACTTCTTATAAATCTTATAACTTTATAAGGAAACACTTTAATGCGTGTGAAGGCCAATATGAAGCTTCTTTTGCTACTCTTACTTGACAGGTCTCCTTTTGACTCTATCTGACAGTACATAATTGTACATATTCGAAATCATCCTTCTCTCATGCAAATGAATTTATTGCTACACATCTCCAATCATGCATTCGTATTTTTCCTACTGGGTGCCTCTCCACTTGCTTAAATTTTGCCTGTTAACTTGCAATAATACGAGTAAATTTTTTGATTTTGCTATTTGAAACATTTCTTTGACTTTGTATGGCAATGTGGCCAGCAATTGGAATGCTTTGATTTTTGATAGGAGTATTTATGTGACGCTAGTGACAAATGAGCTCAGAATTGACATACTTATGTGAATGTCCTGAAATGATGGAAGGTTGCCTGTCTATTTCTTGGCTGTTTTTCTTTTTTGGTTTTTTTTTTGCGGTGTTTTGTGGAACTCCTTTCAAATTCGTTGAGTTTTAGTTACCACAATTTCCAACTCGACGGTTCAATGCAAAAGTTAAACAGTTGATCGCTTGAGCGCATCATACAGTTATATGCTTCAGTTGAAATAAGTTTGCCATATTGCCTAATCGCATGGAAATAGTTATGCGCTTTGCCTTTTGCTCTGACCGGGTTGCACACCGCTGCTAACTGTATAAAAAGGCTTCTCAGCCAGCGTCAAAGCAGCCAAACACAAGGTAGAAAAATATTGATACAGAATTAAATTTCAAATTTCCTGACTGACCTGATGCACTGGAAGAGTTTAACCATCGTGGTCACTGCATAGAATCAAATAGTTTGCCAGGACATTTCTTAAAGGATAACTGAATTAACAAGCCGCCAGTAGGACTGGGTATGTTAAAGTGCGGATAGTGTGGGATGGGAAGGAAGCAGGCATAAGGTTAGGAAGTGCGATATTTTTCATCGATGCAGCATATGCTGCAGGTAGCTAAAGTGCCTAAGCAGGCAGGACTGATGGCAATTCTTCACTGAGTGTAAGAAATGAGCCATTGGCTTGCCCTTTAGTTCCAGAGATTTGTATGTAATAAGCTTCAATACCATTTTATCAGGTCTCACAGGCTGTGGTACTCATAAGAATACGAGTTGGTGAGATGAGTGGGTGAGATGAGTGGATTAGATGAGGGGATTAGATGAGTTAGTTAGATGAGTGGGTTAGATAAGTGGGTTAGATGACTGGGCTAGATGAGTGGATTAGATGCGTGGGTTAGATGAGTGGGTTAGATGAGTGGGCTAGATGAGTGGGTTGGATGAGTGGGCTAGATGAGTGGATTAGATGAGTGGGTTAGATGAGTGGGTTAGATGAGTGGGCTAGATGAGTGGATTAGATGCGTGGGTTAGATGAGTGGTTTAAATGAGTGGGCTAGATGAGTGGATTAGATGAGTGGGTTAGATGAGTGGGTTAGATGAGTGGGCTAGATGAGTGGATAAGATGCGTGGGTTAGATGAGTGGTTTAAATGAGTGGGCTAGATGAGTGGGCGAAATGAGTGGGTTAGATGAGTGATATAGATAAGAGGGTTTGATGAGTGGATTAGATGCGTGGATTAGATGAGTGGGTTAGATGAGTGGGTTAGATGAGTGGGTTTGATGAGTGGATTAGATGAGTGGGTTAGATGAGTGGGTTAGATGAGTGGGTTAGATGAGTGGGTTAGATGAGTGAGTTAGATAAGTATGCTAGATGAGTAGATTAGATGTGTGGGTTTGATGAGTGGGTCAGATGAGTGGGTTAGATGAGTGGGTTAGATGAGTGGATTAGATGAGTGGGTTAGATGAGTGGGTTAGATGAGTGGGTTAGATGAGTGGGCTAGATGAGTGGATTAGATGCGTGGGTTAGATGAGTAGGCTAGATGAGTGGATTAGATGAGTGGGTTAGATGAGTGGGTTAGATGAGTGGGCTAGATGAGTGGATTAGATGCGTGGGTTAGATGAGTGGTTTAAATGAGTGGGCTAGATGAGTGGATTAGATGAGTGGGTTAGATGAGTGGGTTAGATGAGTGGGCTAGATGAGTGGATTAGATGCGTGGGTTAGATGAGTGGTTTAAATGAGTGGGCTAGATGAGTGGGCGAAATGAGTGGGTTAGATGAGTGATATAGATAAGAGGGTTTGATGAGTGGATTAGATGCGTGGATTAGATGAGTGGGTTAGATGAGTGGGTTAGATGAGTGGGTTTGATGAGTGGATTAGATGAGTGGGTTAGATGAGTGGGTTAGATGAGTGGGTTAGATGAGTGGGTTAGATGAGTGAGTTAGATAAGTATGCTAGATGAGTAGATTAGATGTGTGGGTTTGATGAGTGGGTCAGATGAGTGGATTAGATGAGTGGGTTAGATGAGTGGGTTAGATGAGTGGGTTAGATGAGTGGGTTAGATGAGTGAGTTAGATAAGTATGCTAGATGAGTAGATTAGATGTGTGGGTTTGATGAGTGGGTTAGATGAGTGGGTTAGATGAGTGGATTAGATGAGTGGGTTAGATGAGTGGATTAGATGCGTGGGTTAGATGAATGGGCTAGATGAGTGGGTTAGATGAGTGGGTTAGATGAATGAGTTAGATAAGTGTGCTAGATGAGTGGATTAGATGTGTGGGTTTGATGAGTGGGTTAGATGAGTGGGTTAGATGAGTGGGCTAGATGAGTGGGCTAGATGAGTGGGCGAAATGAGTGGGTTATATGAGTGATATAGATAAGTGGGTTAGATGAGTGGATTAGATGAGTGGGTTAGATGAGTGGGTTAGATGAGTGGGTTAGATGAGTGGGCTAGATGAGTGGATTAGATGCGTGGGTTAGATGAGTGGGCTAGATGAGTGGATTAGATGAGTGGGTTAGATGAGTGGGTTAGATGAGTGGGTTAGATGAGTGGGCTAGATGAGTGGATTAGATGAGTGGGTTAGATGAGTGGGTTAGATGAGTGGGTTAGATGAGTGGGTTAGATGAGTGGGCTAGATAAGTGGATTAGATGCGTGGGTTAGATGAGTGGGCTAGATGAGTGGATTAGATGAGTGGGTTAGATGAGTGGGTTAGATGAGTGGGTTAGATGAGTGGGCTAGATGAGTGGATTAGATGCGTGGGTTAGATGAGTGGGCTAGATGAGTGGATTAGATGAGTGGGTTAGATGAGTGGGTTAGATGAGTGGTTTAAATGAGTGGGCTAGATGAGTGGATTAGATGCGTGGGTTAGATGAGTGGGCTAGATGAGTGGATTAGATGAGTGGGTTAGATGAGTGGGTTAGATGAGTGGGCTAGATGAGTGGATTAGATGCGTGGGTTAGATGAGTAGTTTAAATGAGTGGGCTAGATAAGTGGGCGAAATGAGTGGGTTAGATGAGTGATATAGATAAGTGGGTTAGATGAGTGGGTTAGATGAGTGGATTAGATGTGTGGGTTTGATGAGTGGATTAGATGCGTGGATTAGATGAGTGGGTTAGATGAGTGGGTTAGATGAGTGGGTTTGATGAGTGGATTAGATGAGTGGGTTAGATGAGTGGGTTAGATGAGTGGGTTAGATGAGTGAGTTAGATAAGTGTGCTAGATGAGTGGATTAGATGTGTGGGTTTGATGAGTGGGTTAGATGAGTGGGTTAGATGAGTGGGCTAGATGAGTGGGCGAAATGAGTGGGTTATATGAGTGATATAGATAAGTGGGTTAGATGAGTGGGTTAGATGAGGGGTTTGGATGATTGGATTGGATGAGTAGTTTGGATGACTGGGGGAAGGGGCGTTTGCATAAGGGAGTACCTGGTAAAAATATCTGGAACAAGCAACTGGTGAAGTCATGGTAGAAGGCAAATAAGCATTGCCTTAAACAGTATCTCAATAGTAGTGCATTACGATTTGTTTCAAATTCTGTGACTAACAACAGCGTTCTCTAAAAGGTCACCAATGAAAATACTCATAACGGAGATATTTCCTTTAAATATTTGAAGTCATAGGTTAGGTTAGATTAGGTTTTCGTGGTAGCCAGTCTACAGACCAACTCACTCAGGCCACTATGTGTCTATCTCGATACCACCGCGCAACACTGGACCTCTACCGCACTCGTGAAACCATTTCGAAGCCCTAATAAAGCCATTTGTTAGAGGATTTGTTTGACCTTCGCCATTCCAGTTATACTTCCTTCTCAATCTCACCCATCATTTTCTTCAGAGAGAAGAACTAGACTAATCTTTGATAGACCACTTCAATAGCCTTTTTTATACCTATTTTTCATACCTTTTATACCTATTCTTTATACCTCTGTTGTAATCACTTACACGGGCATGAACGACTTTTGGTGATGAGTTTCCTCCCTACTTTCTACGGGAAATAATTATTGTAAAGTCCTGAACAAAGCGCCAGACACCCCTGTCAACACGCCACTTAACAAGTCAAAAGGCACGTGGAACTATTGCTGTCATGTAACGTTTCTGGCTTTCAACACCTTTCAACATTTCTTTATTTAGTTTTCTTCCCCGCTCGTTATTTCCCTGGTATTATTGTTGTTGCTCCAGTCATTCCTTCACTTTCAATTGCTTCGTCCTCTTTCCTTCTGGTGAACTAATTTTCCCGCTGCTTTTAACACGCAAACAATTTTAGTTGCTGGCAATTTCGCACGATATGCATTAATTAATCATTATTTCCCAAACGATTGGGTTGCTTGGTGAACTTTGCTGGTTTGGTTTGCCTGGCTTAGGAAAGGTCCTTGCTTGCTTGAGTGCTTTGTTGGTATTGCTGAAAAGTGCAGCTGCGCGAAATTCTTACAGCAGTGCTATTCACTGAAAGGCTGAGGCGTTATAATAGCAGCTCTATTAACGGCAGCAGTCGTCAGCTCGGAAGGGAATTGTGAGATTGAGACTGAGGGTAGCTGCGGTTGTGTAAAGAGCTGTAATTATATTAAATGTTGTAATTATTGGCAGTTAATGTGTTGGGCAGTGTTATTGACTGCGGCAAGTACGCAATTAAGCGAATTGTTGATTGTATGTAAACAGTTGTTTGGGTCGGCCCCCAGGAACAGATTACTATGGACACTATTCCGCAAGTTGTTTTATTTATAACTCAACTATGCTTAATTGCAGAGATTCGGAATAAAGGAGTAGCCCACAAAATAACCAGGAAAGTTTAGTCTTTAAGCAATGAGTTCGGAAAATATAGTCAATAATCTTCATACAAAGACTCATCAGATTATTATGGATCATCAGATTATTATGGACCATCAGATTGCTATGGATCATCAGCTTATTATGGATCATCAGATTATTATGGCAGTACAATGAACATCAATGCCTGAGTGTTTGAAGACCTCCTTCTTCATCGGCTCTCCGACCTACCCCAGTTCTATGGATCAATGCAAATACGACTTTTACCCATCAAGGTCACTGCAAAGCTTCAAATAGTTCTCCAGTGCATTTCGTAAAGGATAACTGAATTAACAAGGAGCCAGTAGGACTGGGTACTATAAAGTGCGGATATTGTGGGATGGGCAGATATCAGCAAAAGGTTGTGAAGTTCAACAATGAAGACTGGTACTCATATATCAACATTTTCCTCCCTAAAAGACTGGTAAATTCATCCCGATTATGACCGTATATGAGAGCGTAAGAAAACTACTTTCTTTGTAAGTGGCAATATGTTTAGTTTAGGAGAATATTCCTCCTGGCTTATATATTTCTCATAAAATTTCAACATTTCCTATTAGCATTAAAAGAAATGGTGCGACTTCTCATTGGAGAAATTGACTAACAACTATCGCGTTTAAATTGTTGAAGAAATCCTACACATATGAGTATACGCTGTAAGGGAGTGGGAAGACTCTCGAGGGATTCAGAATGAATCTAGAAAGAGCTATCATGATCAATATTCATATCCCTGGGAATTTGGATTCATGATAGATGTGCTGCATGACCAGAAAAGCAGGCAAAATTGTTCATTAAATCACATCATGACCAATTTCAACAGAAGTGTCAGTCAGACCCAAAATATATGGTTCAATATATTCTGTTTTGCCGATTTCAAGGGCGCTTTTGATGGCACTATAAGGAGCCAACTAAATCTAATTAGACTGTGCAGGATGACTCTAAACCCAAACTGCAGCTCAGTGAAAATTGGAAAGGAGCTCTCCGACTCTTTTGACACAAAGTGAGGCTTCAGACAGGGTGATGAACTGTCGTGCGACTGCTTCAGGCTAATGCCGAAAAAAATCATTCGCTGAGCGGAACTGGCACTATCTGTAATAAGAGTGTCATGCGCCTGGCGTATGCTGATGACATTTACATCATTGGCCATAACTCTCGAGCTGTGAGTGCTGCGCATGCCGGCCTGGAAAGAGAAGCAAAGCGAGTGAGTCTAAAAGTGAAAGAGGGTAAGACGAAATACTTGCTGGCAGCATATAAGGAGTCCCATTGTCTTGCATATGACGCTGCTGTTGGCGTCTGCAACTATGAAGTTGTAAAGGATTTTGTCTACCTGAGGACCAGAGGGTGAGGTGAAATACTTGATGGCAGCATATAAGGAGTCCCATCATCTTCAATACGACGTAGCTGTTGGCGTCTTTAAATTTGAAGCTGTAAAGGATTTTGTCTACCTAGAGACCAGTATCAACACCACCAACAACATCAGATTGGAAATCAAACGGAGAATTACTCTAGCTAACAAGTGCAGCTTTGGGCTTAGTAGGCAGCTAAAAAGTAAAGCGCTTTCTCGACGAATAAAGCTAACGCTGTCTAATAAGTCCCTTATCATTCCCGTCCTGTCCTATGAAACAGAGTGCTGGACGATGGCAAACAGTGACGAGGGCGTTAGGCGCATTTGAATGAAAAATTCTGCGTAAATCTTTGGGCCTATAAGCGTTCGCGACGAGTATCGGATTAGAACGATGAGTTGTACTACCTATACTCCGATATTGATATAGTTGGGCGAATCAAAACCCAGCGGCTTCGCTGGCTAGATCACGTTGTGCGGATGGATGAAACTGCCCCAACCCGGAAAGTTTTCGATTCGATGCCGCAAGAAATGGAAAGACTAAGTTCAAGAGGACCTGTCTGGACGTGGCATTTTCAACTGGTGTCAGCGTGCGCTTAGCAGGGACGACTGGCGAAAGCTCATTATGCGGCATTGACCCACTGGGGTTTTTCGCCAGCTAAGAAGATATTCTGTGGTATTTCCAATAGTAGATCAGAAAAGGTTCCTACGCTTGCAACAGATAATGCTGAGCCCTGAGGAAATGTTGACTGTAGAAACAGACACACGTAATTTGTTTATGGAGGGAAGAAAACGGATATTCGAATACGAAAATTAATGTAAGCAAATAGTTCAAATCACCGGATTAAGTCAAGTAACCAATAAAGCAACCAAAAGGATATTTTCAGTTTAAATGAAATCAGAAATCTTTACGATGGAAATAGTAAAAAAGTTGTTGGGAATATAGTCAGGAAAGTAGGAGCAATGAGACATCAGGGTATGTCTGAGTATTTGAAGATAACTTTTATCAATGAATCAATGATGGTTATATATCAAGTTCTTGTTATACATTCTGATGAATTGCTTCGGTCCATTGGACAGAATGCTGAACACAATTCATATTGATACCTGCTACTATGGCAATCCTGTGAGACTTTATCAAACATACAAATAGAAAGAGAGGTCTAATCTTACCCAAGGAAGGCAACTGACTGACTCACAGATAGCAGGATATACTAATACGTTTCCTTAAGAGGTCTGTCTCAATATTTAAAATAAAATAAATTGCTGCAAAAATTTCGTTTGCTCTTTCAATGCCATTTGACATATTTCGGTACTCATTTAACTTATTTATTTACACATTTATGCGAAAAGTTCGCCTTTATTGCCAACCGTAATAACGACACGCACAATAAAATTTATAATTTATGCACTTTCCGCTTGAATAAAGTTCGTGGCAACAAGTAAAATACGGCGTAGGTACACTTAACAGGCAATTTCCAGCTAACTCAGTTGCTGTGGCAGCGCCGGCTAATGTGGAGTAATGGAGAAGAAAGTAAACATGTCAAATGCAGGTGCGGAAGCTGTTAATCAATCAGACCAGCACTGGGTGCGCATATTGGGGAGTATAAACGAATATAAACCATAAACAAGAAATGGAAGAACGCAATAACACATTGCGAGTTGTTTTTCATATCGAGCTCAGGACACAATAAGAGGGCATATATTTATTGAAGTTAGGCGTATATACACAGGGAAGGGCATTACCAGCCTCTTAATGTGAAGATTAGCCAAAAGGACTGCCCAAGGTCAGCCTTACTAAGAGAGCTTGTTTACTTGTAGCAGTAGGAAACTCCCAGACCACGGTTCCTTACACATTCTGTGGCTACAATTCGATCAATTAAGCTAATCTAGTGGTCGGAAAATAATGATTAGAGTTGATTGAGGATGTAGCGTCCTTGTCTGAGGTCAAACTAACAAGAAAACTCCTAGCTTCAGAATATGGAAGAGGCAGAAACATGGCAAACTGCTACGCTTCTATTTTTGAACGACTTCGAAAGTTTTACAGCACAGTGAAAGAAATGGGGTTGGGCTTTGAAACAATACTTCCAACCACGCAAGAAAATTTAAAGTCTTCGAACTTGCCCCGGAGTTGATGATGTTTATTATAACTTCAGATGAAAGGCACTGAGAAGTGAAGTCTTGCATTCGGAACCACTAAAAATGAGTTTGTTTCATTGTCTTAAATCGTCTCTAAGCAACCAATTAATCCACTGCTATGTGGGCGCTGTGGAGTTTACAAATAATCCTTCGTTTCGTGGAGACATCTTAAAGCCTTGAACATGCTCAGCTTTTTGCTGTCACTGACACTCAATCATTATGCTGACCAGTGTGTTTCCTGACCGTAAAATCTTCTGCAATCTGAATGTACATCGGAGAATATCTCTTGGAGTTATTTGGATCTTGGGTAAAGATTCCTTCCAGACAGGAATGGCTTGAGGGCAATCCATCCATGCAAAGACCTGAAGCCGCGAAACACATGCTGGGATAATACCCAGCACTAATGTACAAAAGAAAGAGACATTTGGATAATCATCTCATACCGGATGAAGAATTAAGACTCAGCTAAATGAGCTTAATACTAAAATTTATCCAGGGAACTGGACTCAGAGAAACACTCTGACTCCATGAAGAGGATACAATAGAACTCGAAGGTCGAAGCCCAAGATCCCGTTAATAATAATAATAATAATAATAATAGCCTCTGAATTTTTTTAAGCGTTCTCTACCGGCATTCGTCCTTCGACTATCCCATGGCATCACAAGATAGGTAGGATCATGTATGAGAAACTAATCAGTAGTGACGTCAGCTTGTAGGATTTCATGGTCCCTCCCACGTGCGTCTTGCAGTAGTCATCATGGTCTATGGTGCTATATGTGATGAGTGAATGAAGTGGTATTCACATTCAAGGTAGGTAAAATGTCAGCTCAACTGCCTAAAGCATATAGACCCATCAGCCTCAGGTCCTTTATGATGAAAGCCATAGAGAATTTGATAGACTGCCACACAAGACTAACCTATCTGAAGGACAAGCCTCTGTGTGGTATTGAGTTTTCTTACCAATCCGGGAAATCAACAACAACTGCTCTACACAGCCTTATTAAAATTATTAAAAAGGCTCTAAAAGTAAACCAAATAGCCCTATGAGCGTTCTTGGATATCTGAGGTGTTTTCTGAGGTGCTTTTGATGCAATCAATATTGCATTAATCCATAAGGACATTCCTCCCCTCATCTCCAAATAGATTATAAACAAGCTAAAAACCAGAACCACCAGAGTTGAGTTATAAGGAATCAAAAAAGCCATAAATACAGCCTCTTGTGCATGTGGGAGTAGCAGTTAGCTGCGTAGCTGACCTACTAATGCTCTGGGAGTCATCAAGGGCATTCCTGCGACAACCATATCAAATGAAGCCTTACGCTTTCCAGACATCTCCAACATAAAAGGTAGAGATCTTTGGGGTCATGTGTGAGTACTTGATCCCTTTCTGAATGACCCGCTTATAAGGTTTTCTGACAATATGTCGAAGTAAATATCATTCACTGCACTCTCTAAGATTCACATCCCTGCAAGAGATAAGTTTGAGGAATACATTACCAATATTCCACAAGGTGCCTAGATATGGTACACTGATGAGTCTAAATTGGTAGACAGTAGTACAGGACCAGGCATAATGGAATTGTTCCAAAAAGCGCTCTCTATGGGTAAGACTCCCACAATATTTCAAGCGGAAGTCTTTGCCATCGAAGCCTGTATTCGAGAATGTCTACGTAGGAGACTAAACAGCAAGCTTGTATATATTATAAACATTATATAGTATACATTATAGTATACATTATAGTCAGACGGCCAGGCCGCCATTAAGGCACTGGGATCGTATTACTATCCGTCCAGAATGGCTGAAGAATGTCATAATATATTGAATAAACAGGCAAACACAACAATGTCACAGTTTTTGGTGTGCCTGGACATGAAGGACACATTGGGAATGAAAGAGCGGACTGTCTCCCGAAAAGGGCGGCGCTCCGTCGACTCTTTGATCCTGAACCTTTCTGCGGCGTGAACCGTCAGATAGCTACTCAATACGAGCCACACTCTGTGGTCTAGTGGTAAGCATGCTGGACTCATACCTCGAGGGCCGCAGTTTCAAATCCTGCCACGGGCTTGGTCTCCAAAATGCTTCTTTCTATAAAATCCTTTTCTCTTCGAGTCGAAAGCCTCTGTAGCTAGTACTCATTCCCCAACTCATAATTAATTATGGTGTAAGATATAATAATAATAATAATAATACTCAATACGAGCATGCAAGAGATTTCTGATCCCAAACAGAGAGTATCTCCAAAAGGATGCTAACCCTGAACCACGAAAGTCTTAGGACGCATTTGATATGGTTGTGAATTTGCTTTAGTCTCCTGCGTTGCTTCATCCTGCAACGAATTCTTCCTGTGGGGTATCTGATAGAATACTGCTGCCTAAGGTATCACCTTAACAAGAAAGGCCTGTCAGACATCTCTAGCTGCAGATTCTGTGGACACAACTCCGAAACATCGGAACACATCTAGGTGAGTGTCCAGCGATCAAAAGTAAGAGATTCAAATTTCTGGGGGCATTCTTCACAGACCCTGCCACAATATGGAAACTTCAACCTTCCCAAGTGCAACAATTTATAAAAATCCTAAGATTAGAGTGAATCAGAGGGATGAGCACAATAGGTCCTTACGGACCGCGTTGCTAGTGCTCATTAAAGCTGCTCATTAGTGGAATATTAAATCTGAAATTATATGTGATGATGTCAATCTCAGAGCGAGTTAATAGTATTGAGACGGCATGTATATCGAAACTGGGAGCTTACTTTGGTATGAAGTGTTCTATAATCTTCTACAAGACTTCTTTTAACATCAGATCATAAAAGACCACCAGCTTACCCCGATCATAAAGACCACCGATACAACTTCGATCCTAAAAGACCACCAGCTTAACCCGATACAACTCACATCCTAAGGGAACTGTTAACTGAAGGATCTCAGAATATTCAGTCAATCTTTTTCAACTACGAACATTTGAAATTATAAATTTCTTCTTGCTTTTGGCAACAATTTGTAAAGTGATTTATTTGTAGCAGCAGCCCCGTTAGCAAATGGCCACACAACAAGCACACAATAAGCGCTCTCTCGCTCACTTAGTCTGTCTTTTTTGAGCAACTGAAATTACACAGCTTTGCCCACATTCGCCAGCATTATGCCAACTGATTTCGATTTCCCAGCCACACCGAAGTCGGAAGCAGCCATTACAATAAATTACTACAGTATGTGGTGCGTTCGTATTTGCGTGAATTTATGGGCGGCACAGCGGCAACAAGAACAACAACAACACCAAGAACAACACCAGCTACAAGGACAACATTCATTGTAGCAAAGAATAAAAGTATAAAGAAATAAGCGAAGCGAGTGTGCGTTTCACTTCTGCTCCAATTACAAAGCCACGCCGCTGGTAGACAAGCAAATGGGTTAAAAGAGATTTTCATTGTTACCAAACAAAGCCTTTCAGTGTGCATACGCTGGTAATGTCTATGACGGCGTGCCATTGTGTATGACTGTGTGTGTGTGTGTGTGTGAGTAAAATTATTGACGACTGCTTCACTTCCGCCCAGATTGTTAAACACAAAAGTGGAAGTGCCTCGGCTGCGTTGTAAATGAAATTACAAGCATTTATTTTTATTCTCGCCCTTATTTTTTATCTGCTCTTTCGTGTTGTTTACGAGCATGTGCGGCGAATAAAGCTAAATTGAAATTAACAAAAATGTTGGCATATTTCCACCCATCCGAACAGTTCAAAACGAAAGGCTTTCCTTGTAAGGATGGCATCTACAAGCGCCCGATCTGTTATACCCAAGAGATCAATGCTAAGAATGGAGCCAACGACTGAAATGGTTCGAAGCTTTAAACGCCTCTATGGTAAAAGCAGAGCATCCGTACACCCCCTTAACTGTAGTGGCTATTAGAGCAGTGTAATTGTTGTTGTTGTGGTGCAATTATTCCCAATTATCCTGCTCGATTAGTAAAGTTCTTAGTCTTGTTTGTGCATTGACGATACGCATTTGATATGCTTGTGAATTTGTTTAGTCTACTGCATTGCTTTATACTTCAATGAGTTCTTCCTGGGAATGATGATCATGTCCAATTTACTCAGTAAGCAGTGCATGCAAACATACGCGGCATTCCGTAATCCCACTCATCCACACGCAGTCAGATAATTGTGTATACCGTTGTTTAGGATATGCCCGAGAGTCCCCACACCACTCCAACGAAACTCACACCGTTTAGTCGCATGCCAACCAGTTACCTTACTTGAGTGCATTTGCATATGCATCCAGCTAGATGTGTGTTTGTATGTGTCTATATATGTGTGTATATTTGAGAATGTTGTGTGTGCCTGGGCCCCAACAGCTCGCAATAGGAGACAAATGCCTCACTTGCAATTGTGACGTTTGTACCCGTAGCTAAAACAATTTAGTTCCCGTCGGTGATTAATTTAAGTCATACGCCAGAATGGCCAAACCCACACCTCTATGGCTGTTTCTCTTCGTCATCCTTATGTACGCTGGTATTGTTATCTGTTAGTGTTCTCATTATTCTGACTACGCACTGCCTCGAATTAAATGCAATCGACACTGTTGCTCAGCAGCAACTTCGCCACAATTTGCATACGCAGTTGCCAGAACAATTTCAGTGACGCCGAACTCCACGCCAGCTGTGGTTCACCTTTATCGCTCTCCAAGGACACTTGGATGACAACGCGTATGTCTTAGCTGTCTAGCTGCCATAGACATCCACTTGGCGGTCTGTGTTTGAGGTATGTTTATTAGTGGCGTACATTTATGTGACGCTGCTATGTGGCAGGTTGACGGTGTGAATTTATTGCTGTAGCACGACGAGCGGCTGCATGTGGGTTTCATTCATGCAATCCGTTATCCTGCGAAGTATGAAGACACACTCAAATGCACTTATGCCACAGTAATGAAATCATGTTCAGTCGGAGAAGTGGCTAAGCAGGTACATATTGTAACGAAAGAGACAATCCACGGAGGCCAGTAAAGAGGTAAGAACGGCAAATTCAAACTAAATCTATTATGTCAGGAATGTTCAATGTGCGCTGAGTTACTTTCATTGGACCCCACAAAGTCTCACTTTGCTGGGTAAGAAGATATAGCAATATAAAAGGGAATGAATTAGCGGACGAGATGGCCAAAAGGGCCTCTGAAATGGACATTAACGAAGCAGATACCTCAATACAAATACCGATATGTGAACTGTTGAAGAGCATAGATGGATTCTCTATTGCGGTGACAAACAACTTATGGACAAATCGGTACGACTGTGAAGTCTCACGGGCCTTATGGCCTAGGTTAGACATGAAGAGAATGAAGGTTCTCTTAGGGCTCAACAAACCTGCAGTAAGGGTGCTTGTGGGGGTCATTACGGGGCATTGTGCTATCACACCAATGCTTCAACGTTGGCGTATGCCGTCGAGCGGGCTATGCGGGAGTTGCCATGATGAAGAAGAGACAGAGTCGATTAATCACTTTTTATGTCAATGTCCAAGACTACAGTTGAAACGACTTCAATGTTTGGGGTCGCGCTTCTACACAAGCTTGACAGAGATAACGAAGGTGGATTTATCGGATCTTCTCCCTTTCATCTGGAAAATCAAATGATTTAATAGGGATGGTACTTCCAATGTTTGCGGAAATCAAGGGTAAGAACGAGTTTGCCTCCTCCTGGTATTTTTGAAGGCACTCACAATGGACATAGATGTCTCCGAGTGGAAGTGCACGCCTTCCCAACCTACCCTAACCTACTTTGATGTGACGTTGTCTCCCTCTCTCTCTCTCTGTGAATATATCAAACATAAACAATGCGACCAGGTCCTTTGCACTAACACATAACATTCTTAGGCTAAGGAGGACATTCTGAAAAGTGGAAAAACTACAAGGCAAACTGAAAAATAAAATGGAAGAGGAACTTTGGGCAGTAGTGACTTGAAAGTAGCAGTGTATTCATATATATATATATATCCACAATATGTCTTACTTATTACTATATATATTATAATAATAAAAGTCAGACCTGTGATGGATTTCTCTTCATTTAAAACACTCTTTATAAACCCAAATGATCAAACGAAGATGTTAATATTACTATCCAGTAATCAAACCATTAGCACTAACACTAATTTTCGCAATGATATAAAAACTTTGCCTTCATCCCAAGTCTGCCAAACCCCCTGTCTCTAATGTTCTCCTATCGCATATCATCCTTTTAGAGAAACGAAAAATAAATGAATATTTGTAATACAGACAAAACTGAAGTGAACTCCTTCTAAGGATCTGAAGATTGAACTACATTTTGGAAGAAATGCACTCTCAGGAAAAATTGTCTAGAACCTGAGCATCAGTATACAAATATGAAGAGAAATATAAGCACCCTAAAGCAAGGAATCCCTAAGATTCACTTACATTTCTTTCACATACATTTCTTCTTTTCTTTGTAGTCTTCGATTTATCCAGTAGAAATTTGCTTCTCATGCCACCAAACCAAAGTTTAAACACCCACCGCACGAGTATTTATCATTCAATGCCATAGTCAACCTATAATTTGAGTAAAATGATTGCACGGTGCTGCGTCATGTGTGCACAGGACTTTTATATGCTATTATTGTGAGACCCTCATTCAACCTTGCCTACCGTACTGACCATTCGAATAATCGCCTACGCCATTTGGGGCGTTTAAATGACAGTTTCGCTCTAACGATATTGTAATAACACCAGTGAAGGACGAGTGGTTAGTTGGAAAAAGGGGGCCCAGCATGCATAAAAGACAACTGTGCTGGGTAACAATTTGAAAGGGCAGTAATTGCAAGTAAAACAAAAAACTTTAACCAACAATTCACACAAGTCACACGCACACACATGCGAATTAGTGCCAATGAAATAGCAGAATAAACCACACACACACATGCACACACACATGCAGAGGGAAAGGGACTCATGTAAACAGCAGCGCCACAATTGCTACGGATAACAGTTAAATGCCTGTCAGCGTAATTTAAACAATAACAATTTTTACAATTATTGTCGCATATTTTCCACACACATGGCCACAATGCACAGAAGGTCCTTTGGGCACTACGTAAAAAACACACAATGTGCTTTTAAATGGCTGCCAATTACGGAAGTGTACACATTTGTTTATTGACGGTGTAAATGTTAAACACAGTTAAATTTAGCTATGACAATGAACGCTCAAGGACATGCTTTTTGAATTTTTTTTTTCACTCTCCTAAATTGGAAATAAAGGACATGCGTTCATTGGAAATTACTTTTAGTATACTAAACTGACAGGAGAAATACAGCAACATATACAGATTTTCTTTGAAACGGCTCGTTGAATGTCCGCTTATATCCTTTAGGAAGGATAAACATTTTATATAATTTATTGGCACATTTATATACACAGATTGGTATACTGATATAACAAAATGACTAAATACATGAATGAAATTTCCCAATCTAAAGATATTTTAGTATCTAATTTCAAGCAATTCTGTTTTACAACTGTTTTCCGCAATATCCTGCATCTTGTTCATATCAGAGAAAACTTTTTGCAACCACACAATCCGCAGTAAATCGTTTAAAAATCATCAACGATGACACAGTTCTGGTTTGCAACCTGAAGAGAAGTAATTGTTTTATTCATTTCAATGTTTTACACAATTTGATTATTTGCTTTTAATGATGTCCTTACACAGAGTGTGCCATCTGTGTACATGAGTATAGCATTGTTCGCGGTTGGATCTTATACCTGCCTATTTATTATGAGGTAGAACCGCATCACATCAAGCCGAGCATCACACTGAACAGAGCCCAATCCAACCCAACCCAACCCAACCCAGCCCAACCCAGCTGAGCTCAGCCCAGCGCAGTCGGTATCTTAACTGTTATTTATTTACAGCGTGCACGATTTAAGATTATGATGAAGTAGCGGAATATGCTGCAATATAATCAACAATAATTGCTTTTCATATCCTCTCGCCTGCCTTCTCGCTCCTGCAGGGCGTGCTGCCCTCTGCCTGCTGCTCAATGAGTTTTATGTGACTTGGCGCTTAATGTGCTGCCATTACGTTTTTATTAAACGCGTCATTTTATGCAGACTTCTTGAATTCGCGCTGTTCTCCATCAAATTAAGCAGAGATCTGAGACCAACCAAAGGGAAAAGCAATTTTAATGAATGGAAGGAGGCAACAGCACAATCAAATTTGATTGCAGGCAGACAGTCGAAGCGTGGACAGATCACTTTGGTTTTAACCCACTAAAGAACTGCGGTAGCCTCTTAACTCTTCTGCAAAGGACACACGAAAGAAGATCCTCAACACGCCCCCAACTTATTCCAACGCGAGCAACCGACAACTTTATTCCGAGTAAATGAAATGCCACAAATTTGGATTTAAATTAGCAGAGTGAAGTGTGGCAAAACCTGAGAAAGAGGAACACATTCTTTTAGTCCTGAGCCCATAAATCTCCCCAAAGGAGGCCAAACTCCTACGCAGAAGTAGCAACTGTAGGGGAAAATCGCGGTCAGAACACCAAATCCGGCGCGAAACATGAAAGACCGACAAAGTCGGCGGAAAAACTAATTTGCTCACTTGGCAGTAGTTCGGACCGTCAGCGGTGGGGCTGCAAAGGAGGCAGTGATTTGAGCAGGAAGCGTGGCTACGCAGCAGTGCCCATGCGTGTTGCCGATAGCACAGCAAGGCATGGAAGAATGCAGCACCTGCACATGTAAGTCTGCAACCGGATTTATAGTGGGCAGTAGAGCAAAAGCGCAACCTGCGAATTACAAACTGGCGGGCGAGTAGACGCGAAGTTGGCGGCAGGACTTCATAGCGGAAGTTTCCCGTACAGAAAAAAAGTCCTTATTTTTCGAACCGCCTAAATTCGAAAACCGTAAATCAATTGGGAGGCGAGAGAGAGGAAGTTCCAGCCTTAGTTAATCAGAATTCAGCTGCGATTTCTGAGCGGCAGATTGAAGAGACTCGCGTTCGCCAATAAACGGCGCAATCTAGTGGGCGTCCCACAACAGGGAAAACTGTTAACTTGCGACTTAATGTGTGGGAAAAGTTTTTCCAACTTGTATACACGGAAATGAGGAATAAAGGAGACTAGTAAATATGATTAAAGTAAAGGAAAGATGAAGCGAAAGGCAAGAATATGACCTAGCGAAGCACTGCGAAATCTGCGAGGATCCCTTCACAAAATAATTTCGCATTGAATCCTGAGAAAATACGTTGGAGCTTCCTCTCCACACACCACATTCCTTTCCTTCTCTTTCTTAGTAACTGCGTTAAAATATGCGTTACTATCAAAACTGACAGAAGCCATGAAATGGTCAGCATGGAAATCATTCCTCCATGCACAGAAGCAAATTCAGTGGCCAGGAAGGTGCATCAAGCCAGGCACTGGGAGAGTCAACGCTTAACTGATACAAAGCAATGCTTTGCGGCGGTAATTGCACTGGAGTTGGACACTTGGGCCGCTGGAGAAAATTGTCCTACTCTGCTAAGTCTGTCATAACAAAGCCATCAGTTACAGGAGAGTGCAGAGAGAGAAAAGGGGAGTCCACCAGAAGTAAAGGTGGAAAAGACCAAAGATAAAGGAATAACCAAACTAGAAGGAGGCAGTCGGGAATGCTGAGACATGGGAAGGATACATTTCCAGCTTGTGATTGACATATGTCAACTGGATTAAAGAGGCTTTATACGAGTTCGAATTGGACGTATGTGTGTGTGTGTGTGGTTGTATGTGTATTTGTGTAAGCTTAGAAGCCAAGGCAATGTGTGGCAGACGGAAGTGGCTGTAACGGGGCTTTCAGACAGGATAATTGTGCACCGACTCCCAGCTGCACTCTTCTCGAGATGACAATCGACAATTTAAATCCTGCTAACATTTGCTAAGCCAATGAGAGACGAACGCTGAGATGTGCGCAAAGGACATGTTTCCATTACGCAAATAGCGCCACTGCAGCACTGCAGCGCCACGAACACCCACAACCACAGTCACACGCAGATGAGTGCTTCCGGCCATGGTAAATATCAGAGACACAGAGCTTCCTCTTAAGCAGTGCTTTCACAGCGACGCTGTGGCTGTTGTTGTTGTTGCTCTAGGATTATCGTAGTTGTTGTTGTTGCAGTGTTATTAAACAAATTAACTACATTGCCTGAAGACTTCGTCGAAGGACTTTTCCATTACCGCTTTTGAAGGAGTGCTCGATTCATAGAGGGAGGCAAAGGCAGAGTCTGATTCCGGCTTATTTTAGTCCTACTTCCTTTGCTCTTCTATTATATTGGCACATAATTTGATAGCTCCACGCATCCCAAATCAAACAGAGGAACTATTCCAATACTGTAACGTTCTCGTTATTCATGTTGGATGAGATGAAGGGAAAAGAAGCTTAGGAATCCTTTCGGGTATCGTGGAGCTCCAAACTATGTACGAGAAGGTGGATCAAAAGTGTTCCAAGAATCTTGGTGCCATTCCCCTCTTTCCAACAGCTTCACTGTATGTTGATTAATTGAAGTTCTCTGCAAGGGCAGGTAAAGTCGCAGTCATTGAGAGCTGAGATTCCTATTTGTATAATGACATGTTGCCTGCTACATGCACCCAACTGCACCCACACATAATGTCCACATCATGCTAGGACGAAATGCGAAGTTACTCCCAAAACAGTTGTTGTGAAACTTCCCAAACTGTGGCCATTGGAATCAAAGTTCACCGAACGCCAGTCACGCGGACGGTGTAGTCCAACGAAGCGAACCACACCCACCTTTCAGACTCGTCTACAGAAAAGGCAACTAATTGCGAGAGTTCAGGGAGCGGCACTTGCGATGCGGCGAGGGATCCCATCAATGGCACAACCAGCAGAGCTGATGCCAGAGGCTCTGCAGTATCAGCAGTAAACATCTTGCCCAGCCTCGGACTAATGAGGATGGTGGGCATGCGGCCTGAGCTTCAGTAGTAGATGTTCCTCTTAATGGAATTTACAAAACAGCAATAACAGTAAAATCGAGGCAGCATGGTCAGCAGGAGGCCACCAGCACTGCAATCAAAGAGTGCGTGCAACAGGCTGCATTGAGCACCCGAGTGCTGACAATGGCACGCATCCTGCGATTATGAGTCTGAGCTGCTCCTGGGCATGTGTGAAATTCGATTATGCTGAATTTATTACACCAAATATGGGAGGATGGAACGTTGCAGTGGGGTTGCGGATGTGGCATGGCTTCAGAAGCTCCTGTGTTACAGCGTTGGTTATTACGTTGAAGCCTGGAGGCGCATATTCGCTTCAGGCACAGAACAGAGCAACTTGTTCAGACGCATCGAACGAGAGATGAGTGTGTCTTGTGTAACAAGAATTTAATTGATTTGTCTCGTATTCACATCATGTCGAAGGCTCAGATCAGGACTGCTTGCTGCAATGTGACAAATTGTGTAAGAGGAAGCCCACTCTTCCATGAAAATGGGGCTGACGCAAATTGTATTCCTTGTTGTAAAAAGAATGCCATGAAATGAAATCTGAGAAGAAGAATGCTTCCAGCAATTATGCTCTAATCTGACTCCTGAAGAGATCTGCGAAAGCCACTTTACAGGAATTGATATCAGTTGGTGCAATAAGGATATTTAATTTCCTTGAAAGGCAGCGCCACAATTCCTGCGATTTTTAATTTGTGGTGTTTATGACGCCTCTTGGACCTTTCCAGTGTTTAAATGTGACAAATGAGCTCATGAACTCCACGCAATGCGTTCGCTGAAGCATTAACCCACCACAATCGCTGGGAGGAAGCACTCAATCCAATTAATGAAGTGGAAATCACTTTACTCCACGCACTCCACGCACTCCACGCACTCCCTCGTACCACACTTCTCTCGCTCGATTGTTGGCATAACAGCGGCTGGGCCTGGAACCGCGTTGGACGACTGACTCAGCAGAGTAAAACTGCGCTGCAACATTAATTCAAGGATTTAATTTCGAAAAATATTCGGTGACAGCGCCGAGCTGCCGAGAATGCTTAATGAGCGTTAAAGGGGGAAGTTCCGCGGGAGTTGAATGAAGCGCTCGAAAAACCCGACAAAGAGAAGTGGCCACGACATCAGGCCCGGACACGTGTCGTCGTGTCAAGTGGCTCCATGACTTACTCGCAGTGCTACTCGACGGCTCACGAGAGCTGATATGATGTGCAAGTAACCCGAAGGGCTTGAGATAAATTCTCAAAGAAGGACACCAGGAGCAAAGTGTGTGGGCAGCAGACACATGAATAAGGAGAGATTCTGAAATTACAAGTACCACAGTCATCGAAGTATTTAAGGGAACCCTTCAAGTGGTGCTCAGTGTTACTCTGATATTATTCCATTAAGAGGCGCCTTCAGATTGATCAATTGCATTAAGAGGAGTTTTCCATTTAAGGATGAAGCTCGCTGGGTATGGAAGACTTTTTAATGCTCTTCTGTTAATGACGGTTCACGCGCAAATGACCACAATTTTATTGCTGGGACTTGGCAACACTAGATGCCTCTGCGAAAAGGGTAACAGTGCTCCATGAATCTAATCACTTTCGGGAGGGGAATGACATTGTTCGGATCCCTTTTTATGTCGTCGGCACCAATTCCATCGCTCGCATTTCATTCCATTTTGGTTAAATGTTTGCCTCATATTTCAAAACTGTGCCCACGAAAAAATCATGACAGTAAAAAATTTTATCACTTATTTTGCAGTTTTAATGAGCCCCCAAACAGCGCATAAAAAGGACTCGCGAAGCCGAGTAGAATTGACAGCGTTATCCAAGGCCGCGCCGCGAACACAGACCACAGATAAATTCAAAAATTGATGGTGATAATCCTGGCAATAAAGTCAAAAGCACCACTCTAGGCCACGATGGACACTGATTGGAGAATGTTGGGGAAGGGTTAAGAGGGCCATGCTTTGAATATATTTGAAAGGACGGAGGCGAGAGTGTGGATAGAAGTTATTTCCCAGTTAAGTCTCATTTTATTCGATGAAGAAGCATTTAAATCAATTTGCATACTCATTTCACAATTTGTCCTTCGGAGGCTCGTAAATGAAGGGCAGCAGAGGCGAAATGGCCAACTATCAGATCCCTCACTGGCGTTCCTCATTGGAAAGCCAACTGCATATTCATGACCACTAATCAAGGAGCAGAGGGATGTGGAATTAAGTTGTAGAATCCATTCACTTTATTAGCCTCCAACTCAGCTGATTGGTGCTCCCACCCCACTTCAGCTACTTCATTGCTCGACTGCGCCCCCGTCATCTTAAAGTCTGACCTAAGATCCGTGCGTATGACTCGAATTGGTCTGCAGAAACTTCGACCCATTCATCAAACCCCATTGCGAGGTCACACGCATTGACGCCGTAAACTAGACTAACTCTTTTGCCACTGAAACGGATTCAGAAATTCCCAAGGCAGCAGAAGCGAACAAAGCAAAAGTCGAAGTCAATGTCGCATTCGAAAAATTTGAAATTTATGCAACGCCACTTCCCCGTCTCCTTCCCAGATCCCGCACTGCAACGCAGCTAGAGGCTTGTTTGGTAGCCACATTCGACTTTTTCGTATGAGCAACTTTCGCTTGGAGTGACAGCGTGCCGGGAAGCAGTTCAGATATTCGCAAATCCTTTCGTTTGCCTCTCCTCCTTGCGCTGTGGATGCGGATGTGGTTCACTGCGTGCGTTGATATAATTTTTCATTAGAGTGGATTTGCGGTCACGGCTTTTGTGGAGTTTTTGTGCAGCTGAACTATTCAACTGACACTTTGATTGAAAAATAGCCATTGGCTTTGGACAGAGTTGCCAGATCAGTCAAATTAATGCGGACAACTGAGCAGCAATGGAGAAGCAGGGTTCCCGATGCATGTAAGGATGAAGAATCAATGGAAAAAAGAAATCAGCACAATCAAAGAAAATTAACAAATTAACAGGAACCGTTCAGCAATGGGAGAGGAAAGGACTTAGTCAAAGGAAACCTCGGGAATAGATCAATAATTGGATGTTTTGTAAAACGCAATTGATTCCAGGAGGGTTTGCTCTTTGATATCTGTTGTCGTTTAGGTAAATAGAACAACAAATCAAAAGTAAACATGAGCAGGAACTCAAAATCCACCACTCACACGGAACAAGGCACACACACACAAACACTCAGCGACAGGAGGAGTCAGCAGCGATGAAAGCTAAACAAACGACCAGCATTGCAAGCAGCCAATCACCTTCATCCGGGCTCATCCGTCTGAATGTCTGTTACCTAGCCTCTGCCTCCCCACCCTGCTGGAACTTTCCCATCCACTGAGCCAACCGCTGGTGACCAATGTCGACGACGACTGGCAGCACTGCACGAGCGCAATCCGTGGACGGAGTAAGCAATTTATAAGCGCAGCTCCGGTTTAATCATGACGTCCTGCGGATAATGCATTTGCCTTCAAGCCAAAGGATCAGGGAATTTATGCGACCATGCATACGGGCTGCCCCGGAGACAGAGGTAGGGGCAGAGGCAAGTAGTCGGGCAATGTAATCCGTGAAAGCTGTCGCTGCAGTTGACTGCGAATGTTTGCGGATTTTCGGTTGTGTTTGTGTATCCCTCGGTATTTGCTTGTGTGTATGTGCGTGTGTGTCTTATGCACATTGGAGGGATATTAATATCCTTTTGAGCTCTGCATTAATGGCAACCATTTAAATTTTCATCAGCGTCGGCCACGCGAGATTTCGCAGCGCTTTGACCTCGCACTCGTTCGCTAGCACAGAGTTCGGAGCAGAGTTTCCTTTCCTTGGGTGAGATTTGATTGCTTCGCTGCTTTAATTAGTGCCACACGGAGTTGTTGCATGTGGGCGGCGCAAACGTCGTACGCAGCTGTTGCGGTGATTCGTTTAAGCGGCGCTCGTTAGTCGCGTGTAACACTGGCTGCAAATCATGGCAAGTTTCTTGGACACGTGTTCGCAAGTTGACGCATTTGTTATCCGCGGATTAGTGTTTGCAGGTGGAAAGGGACATAAAAGTGATGCCCTGGAATAGAAGTGAGCATTGAATTGGATCTGTTGGATTCGGTGGGAACCTGTACCGAGGTTGAGTTGACTGCAGCAGAAAGACACTCAAACAGCGTGTGCGGAAATTGTTCATTACCCTCACAGAATTGGGAACTCCCAATCCCAAAGAGTCAATACCATTCTAGTTCATGAAATCATCAAAAGTGCACCAACAAAAGAGCATCCTTCGTTCCTTACGTGG
Source organism: Clusia tigrina (assembly GCA_920105625.2). Lineage (NCBI taxonomy): Eukaryota > Metazoa > Arthropoda > Insecta > Diptera > Clusiidae > Clusia > Clusia tigrina. The sequence continues at coordinate 23,695,395 of OV050031.1, read as the reverse complement.
CCTTCTCTACACTCGTGTTGCAGCCTGTTGCTCGCTTTACTCATTTGTGACACGCCAATCGCGCTCCGCAGTCACTGCCACTGCGAAACTCGAAATCTAATCCAATAAACCATGAGCTGAAAATAGTCGATGCCCATTTGAAAGGACTGATTCACTCAGCCTAGAAATCTGCTGCAGAGCAGTTCTGAATTGAACATTTATGAACCCCTCTGAAACTTGCTCCTCCACTCCGAAGGCACACAAAACGCAGACTGCACAAATACCGCAGAGCAAGCGAAAGCGACAAACAAAACGCTCCGCTAAGCAGCGAAACTTTCCGCCATTTCTGGTTGCTTTCTGACTGCGAGCGATGTTGTTGCAGACGCAGCTGCGGCACTCGGAGCGGATGCATGCAAATGTTTCGCTTCCAGCTTCGCCGGTTTCGTTTCTAGTTTCCCTGCTTTGCCCGCGAGAACTGCGCCGCAGCTGCCACTCAAATTGTTGATGGCCGTTTCGCATTCGAGTGTGATAGAATTTGATGCATGCGCTCTGAATTTGTGGCATTCGAAATAAATGCCAAAATGATGGAACGTTTTGCGAGTGTCCTGGAAGCGGCGGAATTAGTGTCAGTTCTGGAAGTGGATGAGTGCATTGAAGCGTTCGAAATTCATTTGCAAAGTAATTTAACTTGGTTGCTTGTATTAAAAATTGAAATTCACAGATCAACAAGTTGCATGCAACACCACGTTGCACACTCTGCTGACACAACCTTCCTCGAATTTACTCTAGGATGGAAAATAAGTTTATTCAAGAATCCCTCCACAAATTCCGCTTTTGAAGCTGCCACAAACTGCAGCATGTTTTTCATTATGCAAAATCCGGGGTAGTCCCACGATTCCGTTGCTCTCGTCCAATTTATTCCCACTTAGTGCTAACGCAGACGCTAATCCCACCATAACTCCAGCGATTTTCTAACCAACTCATAATTAACTTGAAATATTCCTGAAATAATTTGTGGGCTTCCAATAAAAGGACCTCTTAAAATTCAGCTGCAGATAGCATTGGAGACCATTAAGGCACCTTTTCAAGGAAATCTGAATAATTACTGACACTTTCCTCACATTACAAAATATGCGAGTAACTTGGCAGATAAACAACGAAGCTGTGCAAGGAAGCGCAATTCAAAAGTGGGCCGGAGAGATCGCAGTTTTCGAAGAGAAGGTAAGGAGAAGGTACTGAAAAATAAACATTTCCGAATCAAGAAGGAACCATTCTCTTGCGAAGAGGTGTGAAAATGTTGGAAAAGTCAATTAGTCAAGAAAGGTTTTAATCATATGAAAGAAGAAGAGACCAGAGTGAAACAGAATTAAATGGAAACGTATCGAAACACAGGCCCAGCACCACAAGGAACCTCAGGTCCAAGTAATAGAAAGGACGCTCCAGCATTTGAAATAAGAACGCTGAGGTTCTGAGATGGCAAATAACTTTAAACACATCGGCTCGCAGGCAGATGGAACAAACTCCTTGCACCGTGGCCTCATTTCGATTTGAATTTTAACCGTATCAGCATCATGCGACTACATTATGCTGGAAACCAAATATTTCCTTAATCCTGCCACATTTCCAACTGCAAAATCATGTTCACTTCTGAAACTTTTCCAATTAAGTCGAAGTGGAACAAAGCGAGCGGAAAAGAACACGATTTAATTCCAGGTGCAATTGCTACAAAATGTGGCACTCAGTTTATATCAGAAGAGCGAAAGACGCTTAAAAGCCAACCAGGACGAAATACCAGGGACACCACAGCGCAAACTTTTCGCTGCTTATGAAGTATGTAAAGAGATCGGTCGCAACTGGTGGTTAAAAGGGAACAACTGAGGAGGTGATGCGGAGGCAAAATTAAAAAAGTTTGCGAGTGTCGCGTCAAACAAAAATTAAAATGCAAAAAGAAGCAAATTAATAATTTAACATAAGTTTCGATGCTTCAGTTCGCGAAGGGCAAAGTCCGCAAGTGCCGCTGTCGCTGGTTATGGTGCTGTTCACAGCAAACTGTTGTAAACACAGCAAAGTGGGCGATCTGTCTTTAGGCGTGAGTGTGCTGCCTGTAAAACATCACTAGCAGCAGAGTCAGCGACAAAAACCCCTACGAAATCCCACGAAGCGGGCACGAAGAGGCATCAAATATATCCTGGCAGCCAACAAAACAGCAAAATATCAACCAAATTCCCACCACACAAGCAGCACGAAGAGGAGACAATTGGAATAAGGCCCAAAAATATGTTCAAAGTCGTGAAGGAATGTGGTCCTTTAATTGGGAAGCACACATGACTGAAGGTGGCTGCAGTTGAACTGAGTGCAACTCAGAGCATGTGCACCACAACGCAACGCAATGCAACATAAGTCGAGTGTGGGGAAACTGATTGTTCAGCGAAGGTCACGTGCAGCACATGTGCGAAGGCTCGTTTAACTGCGGGTGCACCACGGCGTATGAATTCCAGTGAGGCCCTCTGAGTACAGCTCTGGTACGTGAGGTGATTCACGATGCGTGTTAAGCCTTTCGGTGAAGTTAACATCGTCGTGTGGGTTCAGCAGAGCGAAAATTTAAATAAAATATTTTTCGTTCAGATATGAAAGGATGTGGATGTTTTAAGCAAGGAGAGTTCTGTGACTTATTGATAGAAACTTCCTGCATTGAAACGCCAAATAGTGATGAATTCAAATTCACTGCATGGATATGTATTTATCAAACTGCTGAAGGTGATACACTCGGACTCTATTCTAGTCTGCAAAAAAGGGGAAGTATAACCACCGAGGAGGCAAGTCTGTCTCCTTTGCGAATATACTATCTAAGCTATGTGACTATTATCGCGGCACAAAAGTGGCTTGGTTTCAAATTGATAAAAATAAACTGGAGAAGAGTTTAATTCAACCACAAATGTGTTTTCTTCATGCTTCCACAAGTAGCCAACAAACCTGCCAACAATTCTCCCAGCGATCCTGCCAACAAACCTGCTAATGACACTGGCTTAGTCCATATTTCACGTCATAAAAAGTAGACAATGCTGCACCAGCGCGCCAATAGCAGCAGTTACGCGAAGAAAAAGAGGTCATAGTTCATAAATTGCTTTGGTGGAACCTACTCCAATGCCAAGGCGTGCCAAAGGAATCTTCTCAACTAATGTTGCTGACGATACCACACAGAAATATAGACTGGCAGTTGATTTAACTTCCGGAAGCTGCCTGGCGCTTCTTTCTTCTGTTTCTTTCAATCCCCACTCATCGAAGAATTCTTCCACTTTATCTCAGAAATCACAATTTTGCAAATGCTGAAAAAACAAGGCATATAGTAAAATGTTCGATCCGACAAAGGACTAAATCCTGATTAAGATATAACAAGTCCAGGCTACAGTAGATCGAATGAAATATATTGTATCAAGGATGCAGTGTTTTGTCATACCTCAATACTGGAATATTACTGGTCTTCCGTAGTGCCTCTAATCACAACTTTAAATTTACTTAACCCCTCACCTCCATTTTTCCACGATATTTTAACGATGTGAAAGCAAAGCAATCATAGAAGCTTGAACAGTTTCGTTTATGTTGCACTGGGCAACGAAAGTCACACAAACAGTGTCCCAATACCGTGAGGAAGTCTCACACAAACAGTGTCTCAACATAGCAGAACCATCCGCGAGGAAGTTACGAGATCATTCTAAGCTGGGTGCAGGCCTGGCTCCTTTCTCAATGCCAAACTTTGTCCAGTATAAAGTAGCAGGGGTGGAAACTTTGGCCACTGCGGGGCTCAATACACATTTTCTCTTACATGGGACTGATTAACCATCAATATTCAGGAGCAGTGATATGCTTGAGAAGAGGTTTCAATAATTATAAAGGAAATTTCGTACACGTGGAGGACGAGCCGTCGTCTTCAGCTTATTAACAAATAGCTTCCTGACAGAGCCATTATTTACAGATTATTTACACTCTTAAATAAAAGAAAACACATCCTTAAATATTCTTCGTTTGACTTATCACAGCTCTCTCGATGAGTCTGATTTTCTTTTTGATTGATGTGGCAATTTCTTCACCTTTGCCAAGGAATCAACACAAATTTGACAGAAAAAATCAACAATTTAATCCGCCAACGATGGCAAAAATTCACCTGACTGCTTGGCATCTAAGAAATTCCTTCACATTAAGGTGCACATCTACATTAAACGGATTAACAGCCTTCATCCTAACCGTAGCATGTGCTCACATGACATCCTCATTCATGAAATGTCCACACACCAAACGAGACCACGGTACTCTCAAAACTCACTCAACCAAAACCCTGTGGTGGGCAAAATTCTTCAAAAATTCTTCACAAAAGCTCCAATGCCGCCACAGAAAATAGTCCCTGATTAAAGGTGCCTTCAGCTGCCACAAATTCCAACGAAAATGCGAGTTTCAATGTTAAACTCATTGGCAGGCGCTTTTTACTTCTTTTGTTTCTACAACCAAACACAACACTTTCCTCGTCCTTTTTCATATACGTATATTTATCCTTTTTGAGAGGACTTCCACGCACCACAGAAAAGGTACACTCGCAAAAAGATTCTTGCAGTCTGACTTCTCGCTTCCCACTTCATAGCGCCACAACATTTTGAAACACTGATAATGGAATCAATTCGAATTTACAGAGAGATGCAGGAAGCATTCTCCCGTTTTTTTTGGTAGCTGTGCCACTTGTGGAAGCTTTGTGAATACATGTCAAGTCTCCTTGTATAAGCGTATTCCTGCACTTCAATGTGACGAAGTGGCGCTAATGGCAAATGATCAGCGAAAGATTTCGCACTGGACAAGTGCATACGCCCCATAAGTGGACAGAACATATCTCACCTCTTATGGAATATTCTGAGGAGTCAAGAACCAGCAACACTATTCGGAACATGGGTTGAAAAAGGAGAGACACACAAAATTTGCGAACTTCTCTTAATACAGATGATTAGAAATATTTCAAAACCACACACAACCAACTACTGAAGAAGTTTCCCCACAAATAAGTCTACCAAGAGGAATCGAAGGCATCTCAGTTCACACCAAACGCTTTGCCCACACGAATACAAACTGAAGTAGGACCTTCGCGTGAGCTGAATGTGTTCATTGCCCGCCGAACAATTTCTATTAATGTTCCTCCACAATCGCCATTTGCGCTGGTACCATGCCGGAAAATCCTCGAAACACCAGGAAGAATGTAATTGCGCCTTTTGATGCCTGCGTTCAGTTCCGTTCCGTTGAGCTCCGCCTCGTTGCTGGGATTTCGTGTTGGCTTTTTGCTCCTCTGGGCTTGGATATTGCAAATTCCATTACAAGCAACCATTCGGGCCTTCGTTATCGTGTTGGCGAGCGCATTTTAATTGAGGATGAGATTCGTTGGAGTTGGAATTTACTTCAATGCCAGTGCGGCGCGTTTGCTTCCAGGTGCATTGCAACGAATGCGATTTGATGAGGGATAAAAGCGAATTAATTAAATTGGACGAGTACGGGTACGGACGATGCAGCAATTTGTCTACTTAAGTACTTAGTCTTAAAATCATAATTCGACTTGGAAACGCTGAACACGGACACTGAGCAAAGCATTCGCGGTCTTCATTATGAAAACAATATTTGGATTGCATGAGTAAGATTCAATTTGACTTCGAAGGAGTCAGTTTTTAATCCACTCGTAACTCCTTTACAACAATGCCTTAAGGGTATCTTTCAGCGCTGGGTTGCTTTCAAGACTCGTCACAATCTCCTTGACTCGAATTGCGATTTTTGATTTCATCAAATATCAAAGTTCCTTCGCATTAAATCAATTTAGTTCCCTCCGAAATTTTGTATACCAAAAGTAACCAAACGACGAAGAGGAAATTGGTAGAGTAAGAGTCTCTCCTCGCCCTACGAGATAATTTCTAATGCCGGCGTATTTTCTAGCCTGAAGCTGAAACGTGCGAATATGTGCCAAGAATGCGAAATGATTAACTGAAGAAGGAGCTTAGAAAGGCGACAATGAACAAACCACATGCGAAGGCAGAACTCTTGCGAAGCTACTTTGCCACATGCGGAACGTTTTCCACTTCCTCTCTCCGTCCACCTTCAGCCCAGTTCCGGCTGTTTCAAGCTCAATTAAACACTTAAGCAAATGATGATTCTGAATGGGAGTCCTCCGCCTTTGTTGCTGCCTAAGAAGGAAGCTTAACTAAAAAGGACTCCAAATGAACGTGTCAGGCGATGACTCATTTGGGCCGCTTCACATATCATTCCAATTCAATTGTGCTGGAAATTTCACCCTTCTTACCGGCGGATGTGAAAGGAATACTCTGTTGTCAGGTGATTGAGAGCGCAGTGCGTGGTGTGGATTTAAATGGGAAGCTTTTCTATCCAACCAGATCTGAAGCTCCTTAAGCCCACTGCTGCATCGTTAATGGAAGCCTTCCTGCAGCTTCATTCAAGTCCCAATAAAATGGAATCAAAATGAATTACAAATAAATCACAACTTATATTCTGGAGAATATTTTGTACCAAGACCACGGACACCCAATTTTGCACTTATTTGCGGTTCTGTGGATCTACCAAGAGAAGCTTCTGCTGATGTATGACTATATACACAATCCACTTAATTCTCAATATCTCCAACACTCCAATTCTTAGGGTGCCTTTTAAATTAAAGTTTTCTTAAGTCGGCTTAAATCCCCGCAACGGACATTCCCTTCACTTAAACCACAATCAGAGCCTGAATTTTGGTTGCACCACAACTCCATTTTCTCCAAAGTCTCTGGAACGGCAACGGCTTTGTCTACGGCCATCAACAGCAATTGAGCCCAGTACAGACAATGCGAATAAAGCAGCAGTAGTGAAAGAAATGAGCGCTTCCACCCGTAAACAAACACACAGCAGGAAAGGAGCCCCTTCGTTGGCATATCACGAATTCTGGTGCTGCTGAATACAACCTGGAGGGAGGCACTACTTCGCCTTCCTAGAAGAGGACGCATGACGCATGCAGCAACTCTCTTTCGAGCATGAGTGACACATCTGAATGGGTTGCAGGTGTGGTGGGAGCAGATGAGAGGACATTTCAAGTGTTGCAGCGTTTCTGTTTGTGGCATTCATTTCTAGCACTTTGCAACCACGTCAAGGTTGTATCCTTGCGCGTGGATGGCGTGAAAGTGGTTGCTTGAGGTCAAGAGTGCGAGCGTGCGTGCAACGAAAGGCGTTCGCATGTTGAAGGGGAGGCATCTTAGTAATACGACGAAAGAGAAAGGATTCCACTTTCACTTAACGCATTCAACAAACTTGGCATGGGTGGCAAATTCTTCAATTTGGAGCAATTCAGTCTTTCAATTCGAAATCTTTTCCAGATATTTCTACTGTCTTTCCTTCAAAGCCACTGAGGCATACAAAACCCGTTCTATACTTCACCAGTAGAGCAGAGTGCAACGCTTTTGCCTTCGGACTCCCTTTCAGAGATCTTTGCGCCTGCAGTTTATTCATTTCTACCGATCTGGCAACACTGTGACGAATTAAAATGTTGCGAAATTGCGTTGATTGTAAATTAAAGTACAAAATCTGCGCAGTTGTGGCAAGTTTAGTGAAATCAAAGCTCTTCGCTGCTGACAATTCGAAGCTCTTTCCGTCGAAAGGTGGCAGGAGGTGCAGTCACACGTCTGCGTCCTGCCGCAAATTAAAAACGTTGTGAAGTGGTAAATGAACCTACACAAGTGGCAAAGTGTGCATGTGTGCGATACACACAGACACACAGCCACACAGACGCAGACACGTACAGCGATACGTCAATTAACAGCAGGAAAACGAGCGTGGCGCAACCAAAACACTCGAAATGGATACAAAAAGACACCAACTCAAAGAGAGCGACAATTGCCAAAGGATAATCCGAATTGTAACCAGCAAATGTGGCATGACGACGGTGCACAAGTGCGAGCGGGTGTCAGCGGGTGGAAGCGGCACGAAGAGTTCAAATACCAAAGCAGTGGCAAATGAAAACCAAACAAAGTGATAGAGCGGAGCAGGGGAAGAGGAACGTCACCCATTCAAGCGTTGAATCCTTTTATCTGTGCAAGATAACTGTCGTATCCCTGAGATATGTAGATAGAGAACTGTAGAGCTAGTTCCGCCACACCTCTTTGTCCACAGATGAATATAAGCATAAACCAACACACATACATACACGTGTATACATACGACTGCCTACTTGCGTTGCTGATAATCTCCGCTTAAGAGGGAAGACGCACACGAGCAACAAGAATTGGCAGACGCATCCGTGGTGGCGGGTCTAAGCGCAGCGTGGTTTCCATTTTCCCAACAGTTGCCGCTGATTTAATCTTGCAACTATTTTGAAGGGTTTTATGTTTTTTGGTGCGATAGGCTTCCAGCTGCCGCAGAGTTAGAATAGTTTTCCTGTTTCATACTCGAGATGTGGGGCTTCGTGCTGTACGCAGCGGAATGCAGGAACCCAATCTGGAAATTTATGGAGAAAAACACAGTGTCGGATAAAATTTTCCACATTTCTCCAAAATGAATTCGACGGGCTCAAGTGGGAGCGTGCCACTAGTCTCCTCGCTCCTCTCCTGAGCTGTTTTGAAAATCCCCGATATGAATTTCTGTGGTGCTGTTCCAAGTGTCAAATACGAGGAACCAGGCTTCTGGCTTGAAGATTTCCATGCATGAACATCGAGGAAGCAGAGGAAAAGTTCATTGAAATCATCAAATCAAACTAAACACTTTCACCTCCAACCTCGCTGGGGTTTCCCACTTCCTCCCTCCCACATATCTCCCATATCAGACGTTCCGAAACTGAACTTTGGAATCATAACTCTAAAACAATGCTGGCATAGTTTGCGCACTTTCAGCGCCTCCGGCTTATCACCTTCGAAAATGTTCCAAATTTCCAAAGCCTGGAAGGGATTTTTGGCTTAGTACTCCCCTCCTATTGCGCTCCCATTGCCACGTGAAACTTTTGTCGTCACATGTCGCGCGGCGTGTAGTGTTCATGTTCATGTGTTCCTCCGGGATGAGATGCAAACTGTAATCATGGCTCCGTTTAAACGCCCCGAGGGTGTTTGTGCACACGGCACTAAAACGGCTGCGATAATAGCGCGCAGTGGAATAGTTGCCATTAAGGACACGTGCGCTGATTTTAATATCTGACTGATGCCATCGTCCTTCTGACTCGTAGTGAGGCTCTTTTGAATTATTGATAAATGCTTCTTTATGAGTTTGAAATCAGTCTCACGATGATATGAAGGAAGAAATGGAGAAATTATAAATAACGATTCATATTGCAGAAAGGTTTCCCTTGGATTGTTGGCAACGACAACGAAGCAGTCGCAAAAAAATAAGAGAATAATAGGAAAACGCAGGTATTGTACTGACAAAGTTGTCCTTCGACGCACTTCAATCGCAGAAAATCGGTTCAAGTGCAAGAACAGGAAAATGGTACAGGAAGAAGTGAGCAAGAAAATTAAAGAGCACCATATTTATTGACAATTGTTGAAGGTGGTGCAATTCAACTCTTCAATTTATTTTCATTTTCTGAGTGTTCTCTCGGCTTTAATTGGAAGATGTGTCAAGGCACCATTCTAGTTACCTCAAACCCAAACGTTTACATAAGAGACGATTCCACTTGTTATTGAATTGCAACCGCATGTGAGGACAACTCTTGCGCTATTTACAGAAATCCTCCAAGGACCCCTTCAACAAATATTCTTCCAAATTGTACAACAACAGGAATAGAAACAGCGAAACAACCGCAATAAATCCATGCAGTGCACAAGCAGAGCACCACTCAGAAAAGCTGCTGCTATTACGATGGCAGCCGGAGTAGTCCTCATCATCATAAGCATCGCCATCGTAGCGTAGCATCGCAGTAGAAATGGTTTCCTTCCTTTGCATGGAGCGGTACTTGACATTGCATTTGAAGGTACTCCCTCTCTCCTTCCGCTCCACTCATGAGCTTTGATACTGTTGCCTAGTGATTGTTATGCTGCATTAGCATCTGCCACTGCAAATGTTCATGTGTGCACGAGTGTGTTTTTGTGGGCCCCATTCAACGGCCGCATTCGTTGTGCACTCCGCAGATGCCATTCTGAATGCATGCCTCGCTTTCCTGTTATTCTTTTTAATAGTTGTGCTTATTTTATTACGAAGTTGTTCTTGTTTCCTTCACTCCTCTTTTATTGTGGTTGTTTTGTGGTACTTTTTGGCAGGTTCAAGCGAACTGATTGCATGTGAAGTCTGTGGGTCGTATGAGTATTTAAGTGCTTCTGGCTGCGAACCGTCAAAACTGTCCCGAATCTTCTCCTATGCAAGGATGTATTCCATTAAATGTGGAAACGCTTTGCTGACAGTAGATTTTTAAGAGTGCAATCACAGTTGATTCGTGCAACCAAAACACAAAATTGTCCAACCACTAAACTAATCAATGAAGTCGAGCAGCGAACGAGGAAAGTAACCTCTGATTTTTGTATACTTCCTTATGATGGCACTGATACTTTCACTGCTGCATTCATGATTCTGGAGGACAGTTGTATGGCTTCTCGTCCCTGCTTCTGTGTAGTACCGCTGGATATATGCGTCTACAAGGGACTCCTGGCACTGTGATATGAATCAGTACGGATTTTTACATAGAAATGTTGCAAATACTCTTATTTGTTTATTTAAAATCTCCGAGATTGCCGATTTGACCCGAATCCTTTAAACGAAACGATACAATGATATATTAAACAGGCTCCCTTGAAAGATTTTGGTACCGGTTATGGGATTGATAAAAATCAAGAGATAATCAGTTTTGACCTGCACACAATAACAAATGCTTAATGAGAGGAAATTGGGTTGATCTGACAACTGAAAGATTGTTTTTTAGCAGTGCAGAATAAGTCCCACTTTCGAATATTTTTTATATTTTCATTTCCTTCAACAAAGAATCTGCCTTTCATAACTGACCGGAATGACCTTCAAACTTAAAATATTTGGCACATGAAATTTAACTACAGAAGTCACAGCTCAGTACACATTCAAGAATCCTCAGACGATGAGAGATATTGCCCGTTCATCCGTCAAAATGTTGCGAGTACCATTTCAAATCAACGCCACCAACAAAACGAATGTCAACAAAGAGTCCTGCTGGAGTAACGCAAACAACTCCCACTGCCGTCAGCACGCAGCAACAATATCCCAGACTGATTCCATTCAATCACACTGCAGGAGTGATGCGAACTGTTGCCGAGGAAGGAATCACGTAGCAGGCTTTCGCAGCGTCTTGCATTATTTTATGGACTGTTTGTACTGCAGATCCTTCCTCAGTGTTGCTGAGACATGTCAAATAGGAAAAAGTAGAGGAAGCGGTGGTAGCAAGTGCCGCTGAAGCACGTGCAACACAGTTTTCCAATCATTTCGCACTTTCTTACAGCAAAGAAGGAACATTTTTCCGTTTGAAAGCGGCACCAAGTGTGCAAATGTGGTTTATTGTGGGTCTCTGGGCCAGAAATGGCACTCGATGCTTAACACATGCCTTGCATTTGTGCTGCAGTTTCCTTATAGTTGTGGAAAGCATCGAAGAAACACCTCCTGGCATTTTGTGCTTAGTTGTGAACCTAACACAACTCACAGTAACATCGATGCTTGTGAAATCCTTTAAACTCGTTCAGGCGAATAAGTTCCACAACGCATTCCACTTGATTGCAGATGCTGCACCCATTTCCACGGCAGGTGATAACCTCATTCATCATCCTCCGAGCTACGATTACGACTGAGATGACAGGACTGCTGTGCCCCAGTCTGTTTGCTACATTTTGACTCTTCCCGGCACGTTCTCATTTTTACACCTTTAATTTTAATTCACGTCAACATTTCTGCGAGTGGAGCGGCACGTTTTTAAACCGACGACGTAAGCGCATTTTCAATGTGAACATTTTCAGTTGAAGGATAAAATGGGCACATACAAAGTGGCTCTGGCTGCTGATAAGCGAAGGCGTTAGGTGTGGGTTTACGGTACGTATGAGTAATATTAATATGCATTTCAATGTGTACACAGTGTAGTAACATACTCCTTTTGTGCAATGCCTCAAATAGTCCTTGGTGTATGAACACATCCTCCACAGTCTCTTTGGTTCTTTGTGGGGATGTCGACGTGTAGTTAAATTGTCCTGAGTGCAGTTGAAACTGCTTTTAAGCCTTTTAAGAATACGTCCTGACAACCATGTTAACAGTAGGCTATAAAAGGTAACTTGAAAATGCACACACGTCTATTCTGATAAATCAAATTACGTGGAAAATACGAGCACTTCAGCATCACTGACAGCGGGAACAGCGGCACCAAACACAACAACATGGATAAAGGAGCTTTGATCCTTACATTTTATGACTTACCTTTATGAGGTTGCTTGCATGTAGCCATGCCGGTAAAAATATGTTTCTGTAGTGAAATCGAACGTATAGTTGCAATTTGATGATGATTTTCAGGCCATGAAATACTGTCAACGATGCAAGAGGCTGGTTAGGGTATTCACTTTCTTGTTATAGTTGCGACCAAATGATTGTCCTTACGTCTCTTTTTATATGGTGGAGTAGTCGTATCGCTACAATGTTTATTTCTCAAAAGTTTAGCACCCAAATGGACCCACATGACTGACGATAATGGGTTGCGAATACGTATTTCTGCCTGCACTGTCATACTCATAGATGCAATAGCAAAAAGAAACACTTTGAGGAAGGAGTATGCCCAAGAGAGAAGCTCAAGTGTCCTTAATAGTCCATTTTTAATACGCCCCGGGGTACTCTCATTTGTGTACATTGTGTATTTCAGTTTTGCCATACAGCGAAAATATGCAATGAAAATTATTTCGAAGGATAAAGTTTATTTTTGGCTATCTTGGCAATTGAATACTATGTTTAGCGTAAAGGAATACAATTCGTGCCTTTGAATAGGCTTCAATTAACTGCACAGTTTTAAGAGTACACATTTTAAGCCTTTCTTGTTTTGTTTCTAGAATCCTTAGAGCACTGCAACAGTAATAATCTACTAAGCCACATATCTTTTAAAATTTTCACATACACAGCAAGACGTCAATGAGCTATAGAAAGAGGGGTTCCACAATATTGAAGCCACTCAGCTTTTATACTCAGAGTGCATTGAAGAGTTCAAGTTTATAGTAACAGACTCTCTGCAAACCCTTGAATTTGAATATTCGTAAAACTAAAACACGCTGCTTCCTGTTTACAGGCAATATTGAAATGCTAAGCCAGGTAAGCCACAGAACTCATAGATTTAAGCTCAACGTTACACCTTACTAAGCTGCTCCGGTGGCTGTCTGTGTGTGTGTGTGTGTGCTGGGCACAACGCTTCAATGCTTCTGCTAAATTGGCTGGCAACTGGAGCAACAAGGATAAAAGTGAAAATACTCGTGTATATTCCAAAGTGTTGTTTCAGTGGCAGGATGGGAACTGAGCACAAATCCGATTAGCATGCAAATAAATAAAACAGTAGTCGAAGTAAATGTTGCAAATAACAAATGCAGCAGTTTTTCAGGCAGTTATTTTCAGTTTCAGATAGGGCTGAGTTGTGCTCCTATTACAGCAACAGGACTCGAAATATGTGAGCTACAGAAGTAGTACTCGTAATAAATGATGCTGAACGGAATTGGTTCTGAAGAAGTAGAGCAGTTGAGCGGGACACAAATTTCAGCAATTTCCTGTGCTTTGTTTAAAAGCGTACCAACCCGTACACACTGTTAAGTGTCCTGTCAGCATCTCACATGGACTTATATACAAATGGGTGGTTATTGATCATACTAATACATTTATCTGACTAAAGAATGAAGGCAGTGAAAACAGAGAATGTCCTCCCTCTACCATAAATATTCATAGAGAACACGAAATCCTTGAACAAAAACTTGATACGCAACAATTAAAATTTATTTAGCAAATTTTTTATCTTTCTCCCGTTTTAAGGGAAACACATTTCCCAAACAGAAATGAAAAATTGCTTGAGAAATACTGAAAAGGGGCTGGGCGCACATGGCACGATGATATGCAAAGCAATTCGAGAATTTTTACAATTTTTATGCACAAATCAAAATGTTTTTATCTCGCCTTTCGGAGAGTACAAGCAAGGAAAATATTTTCCCAAAATAAAAGCGGTACAGTGCTCTGTGCGTGCGTAGAAACGATTGTTAAATTAAAGGAGTTGATGGTAATTTTATTGTAGTTGCATACACCATTTTTGTTCTAATAGAATATACTGTGATAAGGACTCAGAATTCTTCGTAAAGGTTCTTCCAATTAGGGTAAAGTAGCCAGCGCAGGATGTAGAAAAAAAGACACAAAGGAAAAGAGTGCAATTGGAGAGGTGAGTACAATAAGGATACGTTCACACATACAATGAGAACAAACTTTTTTATTTATTTAAGCTGGATGGAGTACTGTAAGTCCTTGTGCTGCATATGTAACCGTTTAAGTCTGTTTTACACATATTTGGGAAATACAAACTTCAAAATACACGCGTACGAGTACAGAGGAAATGGTTAGTAAACAGGCTTAATTAGTCCTGCACACCGGAAATATTCTTAGGATAAGGAACTTATGGCTTCAAGAACTACTAAGGAAAGCTCTTCTACCTTTCCTAATACAATAAATTGAGAAACAAAGCCATCAATGTGAGTGGAAGATTTGTGCATCTGAGTTCAAGCTCACTTTGAAGAACGTGGCTTTTTGAAATTTGCAAGATGGGTGGTGGCAGGACAATGTATTTTGCTTCGTTTTCTAAGCATTCCTCTTGGGGGTATGACGAAAAACACTTCTAAAAGAATGTCTGCAAATTTTCTATTTAAATTTTTAGCAACAAACGATGACTGAAATAAATGCGGAAGATATGCAAAACTAAAGTAAATTTATAGAATTTCCCCGCGCCCCTCTGCAAACAGTAACAGTGTGGAAATTTATTATCTCTGGCAGCGGAGAAAATACCGCGCACAATAAGCTTCCGTTTGCCACCTGCGAACGGGCACTTTGCCCTGCTCCTGTGGCAATTGAAACAACGCAAAAAAATTACGCAAATTCAGAAAACACAAATTTTGCCAGAACCAGAATTGTAAATAGCGATGCTGCATATAAAAAGTTGAATAGTTGAATAGATAAAAGCACAAAACACGCTGCAGTTCTCTGCAAGTCCCTGTTTATAAGTAATTTTTTCCAAGGATATGATTTTTAGTGGATTGGAATTATTAAATTTCTATTGATATCACCTGCACAATCAATTTGATTCATTTTATTAGTAACCCTTAAGACAAAGGACTTCATTTCGTACTTTAATTCGAAGAAGACCAACTTTAAAGATCCACCTTATTAGGTATTATAAAGTTTGAAGCGTAATACGGAAGTTCCATAAGAGTAAAACTTATGAAGTCATTAGCAGCATGCTTTAATGCCTATTTTTAGGGTATTTTTGAAGTGGAAAAGCTTTATAAAGAAATCTTTGTAAGCTTTGTAGTGCCAATCTACAATGTTGCGACCTGTATAAAATGTTATTTGTGTTCAAGTTCATTTAATTTTGAAACTCCTTTTGAATATTATCCATCAATAATTGGAATGAAAAGTCCTGAAACTTAAAAACAGTTTTTCACCTTTTCAATCTTCACGCTGCCCCTCTGCCCCTCTACTATCCACAAATAGTCATTACTTACCGCACTAACACATTCCACCAACAAAGTCCAACAACATTTGTTCATAAAACTTTCATTCCTTCCTCGCTTTCCCGGGTTCAACAGTTTGCAATGCCACGTTTTATTGCTCGCAATGATTCAGTTTGATGTGCCTCAAGCCGCAACATTTCCGTTGAGGGTGATAAATACGGTTACTCCACTCATGCTGGCGTGTGTATGTGTGTGTGGCATCCACGCCACACGCTGCCATGGACACCAAGATGATGCATGGCCCGCTTAGACGCTGGCTACAAATTTATTCTCAATTTAATTGTTGGAAAAATTTATGCGCTCCGAAATTAAATCACTTGCACGCCACCCCGGCAACTTAGTTTGATTAACGCCCACAGCCGCACTCAAACTAATGCGTTGGCAACTTTCCGCAAGTCTCGTAAACTTGCCCCAATTAGCGCATTTTTAATGTTTTATGGCGAAAGTCAGAGCAAATTTATCCTCCACGCTGCCGCTGTAATGCTAAGTAATAATTTTAAGTCGCGCTGGTGTAATCGATGGGGCGGAGGCGTTTGGGCGGTGGAGTGGTTATGTTTGCTGCTGTTGATCTGCACTTCATCTACGAAGTGCTGTGTGAGGGCGAGGGCAATGATGCTGGTAGGCGTGGTGGTGATGGTTGTGCTTTTGCGAACTCAGCACTTTATGATTACAAGCGTGAAACTATTTCAATTAAATTCGTGTTGTTTTGCCGTGAATTGCAAGGACGCTCTTCGTAGACCGAGTGGCGAAATTTTACTGCTTTTAAAATATGTGCGACGAATATAAATCAAATTGCTTCAAGTACTGAAACAATGTTTCATTTATCAAGTGTGGCCCGGAGGAACTAAGAACTTAGTTTGAGGACGCGACAATCTGGGCCCCTCTCTTCTTTATTAGGTCACAGTAGTAGAACACAGAATGTTTCTCTTGTTGGACAAGCGGATCCAAGATTTTAATGGTGTATCCTATTGTTAAAGTTTATTAATGTAATCTATTGTTGATATCTCAGTGTTAAAGGAGCCCCTTTGCCTCTTTCCAGTTGGTTCTATTGAGCAAATCCAGATTGAATTATGTTGGAAAGGATAATTGTCTGACGCTAGTATGGGTTCCAGGACACATGGGCGCTATGGGGAATGAAGTCGCCAATAAACTTGCGAATAAAGGACCTGAGAACAGTTTTACTGGGCCGGAACCTGATCTTCCCTTATCTTTAGGGCCACTATTAATGATTGGGTTGGCTATGTACAGAAACGAGAAGTAGGTGCAGATGGGCAAAGGGCATGCTAGCTGTTATTTTCGATAGAATGTGAAGGTTTGTTCTGTCACTTGGTAGGACCATAGACGTCTCGAGTGTTGACAGATCATTTTGCGTGGGCTAAACATATGCAAATGGCAGGCATTGTAGACAGTGCAGTTTGCCAGGATTATGGAGGGGAAGATGAGATGGTGGACAAATTTTTGTGCGTATGCGCCACTTTCGTTAGAATCAGGTTCCAAGTATTTGGCACTGACATCCTCAGTCACGCAAACTTTACCTACTTAGGCACAGGATCTATTGAGGTTTGTTCACAGATCAGGTTCATTTAATATGTTGGTAGGCAAAAGTGAAATCTTGATTCCTAACGTCATAGGCTAGTGAAGTGGCTGGATTCAGAGAAGGTCACATAGACCATGTATATCAACTTTGTAAATCTAATATAGTCGTCTAATTGATTGGCACTGAACTCCTCTTTATTAACTCCCGCATTTGAAAGTAAAGCCTGGAACAGTTCTTATACTGTAAAGAAGATTCGCCTTGATAACATTCATATGAGAACTTAATATATTTAGAAATTCTAGTTCAATACCTCACAGTTAATGTTCCATTCACTTACGATTTCATATGCCTATAGTATCAGCTTTCTATAATTCTATTCAATCAGCTTTCCGCAAGAAAAAATTGTTAATTTAAGGTTCAGGATCCGTTACGCTTACGAAATCCCTTTATCTGAAGTTGTAGCCTTCGTTATTTAATTAAAAATATTCCAATTTTATTGCAGCACAGCCAGCAGTACAGCGCCATCTAATCTTGTATACCAAGTTCGCTGTAAATTGGTAGCAAACATTTTTCACATCCCCACGTATGAGGGTACTGATAGAATTATTCAAGAAGAGAATGAACTGCAAAACTACCTTCATGCTGATGAAGCTGCTCTGGACAGACTGCTTTGTCACGGCTGAGAATTTTAATACGCCGGTGAATAGTTTTACTTATAACTGTATTTTGTTTGCATTATCTCAGATAACACAATAATAATAATAATATTAATGCTCCATAAAGTAGCTGTGTACAATTTGTGTCATAATGTTGCTCATACGCCCCGACGCACAAAGTGTTCATTAGTGCAGCTATTCTCATGCCTTCATGTGCGGATGCCCCAGTGAACTCTTGTGAAATGCAGTGTACACGAAGGCATTGCAGCTACGAGTTATTAGCTTTATAAATTGTACGCTTCAGCAAAGCTCATCAATTTGATCCAATTAAGTGAAATGGACGACTAATTAAGGCAAAAGGAGATTTCCTGCTGTGTATTTATTTCTCTGAGCTATCACTGGAAGAGCAGCAGAATTTTATACAACGTAATTACATGTTAAGCTTCAACAGTTGAGTGCAATTGGGTGTAGCACTTGATGCATTTCCTGCAGACCCTTCACTCAGCACAGAATTCGTCCTGTATTGCTGCAGTGGTGATTGTGACTGTGGCAGTTACACACAGCTGCATTTTTAGTTTCGTTATAACTTTAATTTGTTTATTTTTTATGCTTTAGTCTCTCTCTAAGTGGGCGAGTATGTGTTTGTGCGTATATGTGTGGGTTTGTGTGTATGTGTTTGGGTTTGTGAGCATGCGCCGCTTTTGGCTTTTTTGGGTGGTACACTTGAATCCTAGCATTAGAAACTAATTTAAGTTGTAAACAAGCCCAAATACAAATTACAAACATACTCCTTGCTGCAGCATAGTCAACAGACTTCGAGTTAGCGTAGCAACCTCGTTCACACAAAACACTTCGACGCACACACGCCCCCCTGCCTCTGCCTCTGTTCCGCTTACTCTCACTTTGCTAGACCGCAACATGCCACTGCACTGCTGCAAATTACTGCAGGCATTAAAATTTGAGTTTATCTTAAGAACAAAACGCTTTGTAAATGCTGTTAAATTTGCTTTACAAATTGGCTGCTTACACATATGTGTGCACACTCGCACACAGACGCACACACTCTCTCACACAGCCATCGTATTTCATATAAGCACACGCACATACTACTTTAGTGTGGCATGCTTAGTCTTAATGTCCCTCTTCGCCAAAGATTGTGTATAAATAATTCCTTGTGGTGCTGGTGTAGTGACCATTTATCTACACTTGCGTTCATTGTTGGGGTGTCCTTAGTGTTGCTGTTAGAGCTGTTCAATTGTGGAGTATTGTTTCCAAACATATTTCTTCCAATTTGGCACTTTGTTTTATTTTCGTGGTTTTCCTTTATGTTTTATTGATCCTTGCTATTGGTATAGTTGATTATTGCTGGAATCCTTTCGACTACTGAAAGCATTGTCTTTAATTGTGGGAATGGATTTTTTAGTAAGAAAAAATATTGGATTATAAAACTCACAATTGAAGAATAGAGTCAGAGCAGTATAGAAGGGGGGTAGGCTGGAGAGCCGCAGAAGAAGTAGGTCTTCAAGCTCTCAAGAATGGAGTTGTTTAATGCTTAAATTTTTAAATATTGGTACACCCAAACTGTGACAATTTTAACAAGTGGGGCGATCGGTCCAACTGGGTCTCCAGATCACGCTTATATGTGTGGCTCCATTATGAAGACTTGGTTAATGTTTCTTGAATCGATAGCAAATCTTATGCTTGATATCGCTCCTTCGTCAATCAAAACAAGAACAAACAACAACTCTATTGAAGGAGTTCGAAGGAATTCCATATTGAGATCGTAGAGCAACTACTACTCAAATGTCCTGGCGAATTGTATAGCAGATGGAATTAAGTTCTTCAAATTCTTATACTTCTACTATATAAGAAACTGGGAGGTGGCTTAGGTAAACGCAGCTGGTGGTAGAAGAACTCCTTCAGTTTTTATTGTATAGTGCCAAAGTTACCAAATCTACGAAAAATTTGGTTCTAAGGACTCCAAATATCACTCAACTGGTGTAAAGAGATTCACTTTTGTCAGTCAGATACTCAAGCGTGGATGCAATAGTGCTTAGTACCGGGTACAATCTCTGACATAGTTTTGGAAGTATTTATAGAGAAGTGTCGAGAAGCGATCAGCGGGTCTAACAGGCCGTGGAAAGTCTTAGCAAAGTTACAAACTAAAGGATTCATAAGTATCATTGCGTTCAACACAAAACTAAAATAAAAAATAGTTCACTTAAAGTCCACTTTAATGGTACAAAGAAAACATTGTTGTATCCACTTCTTTCTGGTCGCAATTTATTATCCTTATCCAATTATATGTAACGGCAATTTTCTCGCTTGTGCATTTCGCCACCACTGTTGCAAGCCTCACATATGAGAGGATCGAATTGCTTTTGATTCAGTTTATAAATTTCATAAATCATGTTACCCCAGAACTTAGCTTGAAATTCAGCGCTTTTACTTTAAGGCATCATTGTCCTATTCTAATCCCTCCACATTTTGCCATGCAATGTGGGTTCATATTTTAAATTTTATTGAGCACATCCTTTGTACTGGGATTTGGTTACCCTTCAGCTAAGTGCATATCCCGTTGTATTCCTGCACATAAGTTCCTTTACCCGAATAAGACGATTTATTAAATTTGTCAGCCGTCATATTACGACGTCATATTACGTTATGGTGGCATGCATGCAGGCAAGCATGCATATGAAGCATACGTGTACTTGTATGTGTCCTTTTATTGTATCAGGTACAAAATTGATTTTGAAAGGATTTATGTGCAATTTGCAGTATTCTGTGGAAGTGTTCAAGCATTTTGAAGCTGCTGCAATTACGTTTAGAGAAAAAAACTATGAAATTTTAGGGAGAATGCAACAACGAGGATGGTCTCAGGCACTGCCCGTATTTGCCACTATAATGATGTACACATTGTATGAGTAGTTTGAGTAGTTCATGTGGGCCGCCACACCAGCACCCACTCCCAGTGGCACAGCAACTGCTCAGCTTTGCCGAAAGGCGAACTAGTTGCTTGAACAACAAAGTGGGGAAACTGGGCTAAAATTACACACAATAAGGAGACTAATCAGAACACCAACAGCCGTAGTACTACAGGACGGCTACAGTGTCAGAACACAAAGCCAGTGAGAGGGGTAAGAGGCGCATACTTATGCGGATGGTGCTTATACAGCAAAGTGAAACAATGGAAAAGTTAAACAACACTTAATGAGCAAGTACAGTGAAACAAGCTCAAGGCTCGCAACTAATCCGTTAATCCTTCTGACGTGCCTGCTGGGATGGTGTTAAAAATGTTGCTGCTCTACAACAACCAAAAAAGGAAAACAGCAAAATTATACGAGCAAACAGAGGTGACAAAGAAGAAAAACAAAAAACAAGAGGACTCCAGTGACACTAAATCAAACCGAAGCGAAGTGAAGCGAACATAAAAGTTCCCTTTAATCCAATTTGATTTAGAGCAAAGCAAAGGATGGTGCACGTCCGCACAGAGGGTAGTGAGACTGAGGTCGCCCAGACACAAAGTGAGACTAGAGGCACTTTTGCAACAAAGAAATTAAAATTTTTTCACCAACCGTCAGTGATGAGTTGGAATTCTAAAGGAGACTGCCGTAGGAGTTTCGAATTCTCCAGCGTTTTTGCTAAGACTGTCGCATATGTGTTAACATTCTATTTGAACTGGAAGCGAGCAGAAAAAAGCCTGCAACATCCTTGTTCAGTTGGCACTTCTCAATGCGAAATTAAGTTGCTGCAGATGAATTTGACCCATACTTGATGTCTCTGCAGTAAGAGTAGTTGCCTGAAGTGATACTTCATGAATGAAAATTGCAGAGCAAATTGTGCCTAAATTCACAAGGAGTTTATGTCGACACATTTCCCATCATTCTGTGCTACGAGTATGAACGGCTTTTATGCAGTTTTCATATCTGGGAGTTTGTGAACAAGGACTTTCAAGCATTTTGCTTGGCTTGCCTGGGAAAGCCGAGGCATATCCCCAAGGAACATAATTCTAATTGGAATAATGTCCGTTTTAGGAATATTTTTTCTGAAATGAAATTCTGCCTGAACAATGTAGCAAAACTTTCTCAGGGTATTTCTTTAGGAAGGAAATTAGAACGACTATTGACAGCAAACTGGAGTTGAGGGTTTCCTTTAAGGTGGAAATTAGAACAACTATTGACAGCACACCAGAGTTTAGGCATGATGGATGTTGACTAACTCTGGTATTGAAGCAGACCACAAAAGCGCAATCGACTTCAGGTCCATTGCAAGATGGGTGTGTTAGACTGGCGGATCTATGGAGACTACACAACTGAGCCTTCAACATCCGAAGTAACACCCAAGCCAGCTTCAGGCACTAAAGCACATTTTTTCATCAAGATTTGTAGTCCTGTTCGATTCACAAGAGTAAAAGGCCCAAATTGCATAATGACTGAATTTCTGGTGGTTATTATGCCATCAAATTGAGAGATTCAGGGTTAAACCTACCAGAAATTTCTGAAAGCTGTTTAAAGAGCATTCCCAGCCAACTTTACTATAGCTTAATTATTGATAAAGATGCATCAATTCTACTAAAATGATGGAACTGGAAAACAAGGTCAATAACAACACAAGTTAGTACTTAAGTACGAGGCTTCATACGCTCAATTCACACTCCCTCCCACACCGATTGATCCATTGTGAGTGGTCTGCTGTATAAGAAAGTATTGTACTCGTACATAATGCAACGAAACTGATTTAGTATGCAAGTTTATAGTACAGCAAACAGAACGTACCCTCACGTGTATTATTCCTCCACTACTACAACTCATACTTCTGCCTATGCCGGCAAAATTAACGGTATATTGCTCCAACACTTAAATTGCATTTCCAATCCATCAATAAATCAGCAACAATCCTCAAGGAGGAAATGCTACTTTATACACTCACATAACGCACGAATGCCACTCGGAATATCCTCGCCATATACACAACAACTAAATCACATGACAACCGCATGGGACCGGGCGAGCTCAATTCACATTCGCTCTCATGGGGGCCCTGGGGATTAGCCTGCGGTGAGCATCTGGCATCTTTTGTTGTAGTAACTAACCGTCTAAAGAAATACACACGCCAGACAGTTACAGGTGAATTCATTTGCGTACTGTGCTGCTGTATGCATATCCTTTCGTATCGATAGCAACAACAGCGTAGAGCAAAAGTTTTTAATATGCAGGAAGCTTAAATGAAACTTTCACACATTTCAAATATCCGTGGACCGCATACCCGCGCGGTATGAGTGCCAGGATGCAGCTTATTGATGTTAGTTTTGGAACTTGTTGGGGAGTTTTGTGTGTGTGGTCCAAGCAAGCAATCAGCCCGGGCACTACTAATGCTTGAGTTTCCTTTTCTGAATTTGGCGCTACTCAATTTTGTTGTTTGTTGCGTTTGTGGCGAAGGTGTGCGTTATTTGCTTCGCTGGCATCATAAATTCACACCAGGCCACTGTTCACACGCGGTGCTGTGCATGGGAAGTGAAAGCAGATTTTCCGAGGATTTCCATATCCTTGGCTTCAGTTCATTTATTTTGGTATAACAAGTTAGCTACTTCTTCTTCAAACGTGGTTCTTGTATACCCAGGAAAAATTTTTGTCGAAATTAAAAAAAATAAAACTTCCTGCTGTATTTTTCCTCTTTTCTAGTTATAAGGAAAATGTTGTTACCGAAAGTTGCTTACTCAGAATTGATCTGTTACTCATGCTAGTAAGAAAAAAGTGAATATGGCCGAGTATATTTCTCATATTGAATGCATTACATTTTAGCGTGGATTTTGGTATTTGCATATTTCTGATAAGAAACTGTGGTACAAACAGAAAAGGATCAGCGCTGGGTCAGCGAGGAAGTA
Source organism: Clusia tigrina (assembly GCA_920105625.2). NCBI lineage: Eukaryota > Metazoa > Arthropoda > Insecta > Diptera > Clusiidae > Clusia > Clusia tigrina. Next base: position 23,671,611 of record OV050031.1, on the reverse strand, counting down.
CGAAGTTATTTCCTATTAGGTATATACAAGTATCTGATATCTGATGCTCTCATGTTTTCTGGACATATTCAGATTCAATATTAGAAAGAAAAGAACCACATTAAACAACAGGACACTCTTCGGGTTGGCCTTACAAGAGCATCAGGTTTCTTGAGCAAAAGAATGCCAACGAATTGACTTATTGTGAATGGATACAAATGAAATCGTTCCATTTACACAATCTTTATATGTTGCCTTTCCTCTGATAGAGGAGGTTTCAGTAGGATAATTTGGTTAGCTACATCTGTGTGACACTTTTTGTAGCCTCCTTGCTGTCATATATCCTGCTACATTTCAAACCAACAACCTACATACTTTCTTCCTGCCCACACTGATGCACAACCTTCCATTTCCATTTCAGAAATCTCAGGAAGCACGTCATGTTTATTAGTTGCGGCATTACTTCGACCTACTTCCTTTAAATTCCCATGTTAATCGTATTTGTGTGCTCCCGCACACTGCTTTCATTCATTTCAATAACAAGGTTTAAATGCTCATGGATTGACTGCTGGTACTCCGCAAATGTGGCAAAGTGTTTTTCCATAACTGAGTTTCAACAGAGCCATTCAAGCGTATCAGGCAATAATCCAACAGTAACTCAGCTCTGCTGACAGGTAAATCCATGCAAAGCGTACTTCCTGCTTGTGTTCAATGTTTGCGGGCAAATGATTTATGCTGCCCATGAGGAAGTAATTTTTCATTTATCTGTGGTTGATTTTTATCTTTTTACCCTTATCATTGAAAGCAGACATGACAGGCTGACTTCAGTAGGCACACAAATATGTATGTCACTGAGTGCAGGGAGTGCAGGTCGTGCAGGGAGTGCAGGGAGTGGAGGGAGTTAATATTCTTTAAATACTTTTGACTGGTGTAACGCTGGAAGCAGAATAAATGTCTGCATCAGAAGTGAAAAGTTCAATATTTCAGATTCCTCTCTGGTTCGAAACCATCTCTTCTCTATATTCAATAACCTCAAACTAACATAACACTTTGAGGAAGCACTTCTACGAAGGAGTGTGCGGATTAATTTGCAGAAAACATATTTAGACTATTTGGGTAAGAAATCTATTCGAAGAAACCATATTTAGAATACTTGGCTCCCCACATTTACTTGTCTCAGTATAGAAAACAGATTGAGCTATCTGCATTGGTTTCAGTTGACAGCAATAGACCCAAGTAGTGGTTCCCTCACTGCATCATATTTTCCTATTAAATATCCGGAAACTATAATATAACAGATGACTACACCGTAAATATGCGGGCAACTTTATTCGTTAAAACTTCTGCCGTACTTCTCATATAATTGAATTTCTGTATCCTTCAATCCACGGCTATTAAATACTCAGTTATCAAGAAGTATTCATAAAAGGCTTAAAATCAATTTCAACTGCACTCAGTACAATTTAACTACACGTCGACATCCCCACAAAGAACCAAAGAGACTGTGGAGGATGTGTTCACACACCAAGGACTCTTTGAGGCATTGCACAAAGGGAGTCTGTTACTACACTGTGTAAACATCGAAATGCATATTAATATTACTCATACGTACCGTAAACCCACACCTAACGCCTTTGCTTATCAGCAGCCAGAGCCACTTTGTATGTGCCCATTTCATCCTTCAACTCAAAATGTTCACATTGAAAATGTGCTTACGTCGATGGTTTAAAAACGTGCCGCTCCTCTCGCAGAAATGTTGACGTGAATTAAAATTAAAGGTGTAAAAATGAGAACGTGCCGGGAAGAGTCAAAATGTAGCGAACAGACTGGGGCACAGCAGTCCTGTCATCTCAGTCTTAATCGTAGCTCGGAGGATGATGAACGAGGCTATCACCTGCCGTGAAAATGGGTGCAGCATCTGCAATCAAGTGGAGTGCGCTGTGGAACTTATTCGCCTGAACGAGTTTAAAGGATTTCACAAGCATCGATGTTACTGTGAGTTGGGCTCCTTAGAGCAAGGCCAATAAATTCAAAACTAAGCACAAAATGCCAGGAGGTGTTTGTTCGATGCTTTCCATAACTATAACGAAACTGCAGTACAAATGCAAGGCATGTGTCAAGCATCGAGTGCCATTTCTGGCCCAGAGACCCACAATAAAGCACATTTGCACACTTGGTGCCGCTTTCAAACGGAAAAATGTTCCTTCTTTGCTGTAAGAAAGTGCGAAATGATTGGAACACTGTGTTGCACGTGCTTCAGCGGCACTTGCTACCACCGCTTCCTCTACTTTTTCCTATTTGACATGTCTCAGCAACACTGAGGAAGGATCTGCAGTACAAACAGTCCATAAAATAATGCAAGACGCTGCGAAAGCCTGCTACGTGATTCCTTCCTCGGCAACAGTTCGCATCACTCCTGCAGTGTGATTGAATGGAATCAGTCTGGGATATTGTTGCTGCGTACTGACGGCAGTGGGAGTTGTTTGCGTTGCTCCAGCAGGACTCTTTGTTGACATTCGTTTTGCTGGTGGCGTTGATTTGAAATGGTACTCGCAACATTTTGACGGATGAACGAGCAATAACTGTCATCGTCTGAGGATTCTTGAATGTGTACTGAGCTGTGACTTCTGTAGTTAAAATTCATGTGCCAAATACTTTAAGTTTGAAGGTCATTCCGGTCAGTTATGAAAGGCAGATTCTTTGTTGAAGGAAATGAAAATATAAAAAATATTTGAAAGTGGGACTTATTCTGCACTGCTAAAAAACAATCGTTCAGTTGTCAGATCAACCCAATTTCCTCTCATTAAGCATTTGTTATTGTGTGCAGGTCAAAACTGATTATCTCTTGATTTTTATCAATCCCATAATCCGTACCATAATCTTCCAAGGGAGCCTGTTTAATATATCATTGTATCGTTTCGTTTAAAGGATTCGGGTCAAATCGGCAATCTCGGAGATTTTCTATAAACAAATAAGAGTATTTGCAACATTTCTATGTAAAAATCCGTACTGATTCATATCACAGTGCCAGGAGTCCCTTGTAGACGCATATATCCAGCGGTACTACACAGAAGCAGGGACGAGAAGTCATACAACTGTCCTCCAGAATCATGAATGCAGCAGTGAAAGTATCAGTGCCATCATAAGGAAGTATACAAAAATCAGAGGTTACTTTCCTCGTTCGCTGCTCGACTTCATTGATTAGTTTAGTGGTTGGACAATTTTGTGTTTTGATTGCACGAATCAACTGTGATTACACTCTTAAAAATCTACTGTCAGCAAAGCGTTTCCACATTTAATGGAATACATCCTTGCATAGGAGAAGATTCGGGACAGTTTTGACGGTTCGCAGCCAGAAGCACTTAAATACTCATACGCTCCACAGACTTCACATGCAATCAGTTCGCTTGAACCTGCCAAAAAGTGCCACAAAATAACCACAATAAAAGAGAAGTGAAGGAAACAAGAACAACTTCGTAGTAAAATAAGCACAACTATTAAAAAGAATAACAGGAAAGCGAGGCATGCATTCAGAATGGCATCTGCGGAGTGCACAACGAATGCGGCCGTTGAATGGGGCCCACAAAAACACACTCGTGCACACATGAACATTTGCAGTGGCAGATGCTAATGCAGCATAACAATCACTAGGCAACAGTATCAAAGCTCATGAGTGGAGTGGAAGGAGAGAGGGAGTACCTTCAAATGCAATGTCAAGTACCGCTCCATGCAAAGGAAGGAAACCATTTCAACTGCGATGCTACGCTACGATGGCGATGCTTATGATGATGAGGACTACTCCGGCTGCCATCGTAATAGCAGCAGCTTTTCTGAGTGGTGCTCTGCTTGTGCACTGCATGGATTTATTGCGGTTGTTTCGCTGTTTCTATTCCTGTTGTTGTACAATTTGGAAGAATATTTGTTGAAGGGGTCCTTGGAGGATTTCTGTAAATAGCGCAAGAGTTGTCCTCACATGCGGTTGCAATTCAATGACAAGTGGAATCGTCTCTTATGTAAACGTTTGGGTTTGAGGTAACTAGAATGGTGCCTTGACACATCTTCCAATTAAAGCCGAGAGAACACTCAGAAAGTGAGAATAAATTCAAGAGTTGAATTGCACCACCTTCAACAATTGTCAATAAATATGGTGCTCTTTAATATTCTTGCTCACTTCTTCCTGTACCATTTTCCTGTCCTTGCACTTGAACCGATTTTGCGTCGAAGGACAACTCTGTCAGTACAACTCCTGCGTTTTCTTATTCTTCTCTTATTTTTTTTGCGACTGCTTCGTTGTCGTTGTCAACAATTCAAAGGAAACCTTTCCGCAATATGAATCGTTATTTATAATTTCTCCATTTCTTCCTTCATTTCATCGGGAGACTCATTTCAGGAAAGAGCATTTATCAATAATTCAAAAGAGCCTCACTACGAGTCAGAAGGACGATGGCATCAGTCAGATATTAAAATCAGCGCACGTGTCCTTAATGGCAACTATTCCACTGCGCGCTATTATCGCGGCCGTTTTAGTGCCGTGTGCACAAACACCCTCGGGGCGTTTAAACGGAGCCATGATTACAGTTTGCATCTCATCCCGGAGAAGCACATGAACATAAAACCTATACACGCCGCGCGACATGTGACGACAAAAGTTTCACGTGGCAATGGGAGCGCAATAGGAGGGGAGTACTAAGCCAAAAATCCCTTCCAGGCTTTGGAAATTTGGAACATTTTCGAAGGTGATAAGCCGGAGGCGCTGAAAGTGCGCAAACTATGCCAACATTGTTTTAGAGTTATGATTCCAAAGTTCAGTTTCGGAACGTCTGATATGGGAGATATGTGGGAGGGAGGAAGTGGGAAACCCCAGCGAGGTTGGAGGTGAAAGTGTTTAGTTTGATTTGATGATTTCAATGAACTTTTCCTCTGCTTCCTCGATGTTCATGCATGGAAATCTTCAAGCCAGAAGCCTGGTTCCTCGTATTTGACACTTGGAACAGCACCACAGAAATTCATATCGGGGATTTTCAAAACAGCTCAGGAGAGGAGCGAGGAGACTAGTGGCACGCTCCCACTTGAGCCCGTCGAATTCATTTTGGAGAAATGTGGAAAATTTTATCCGACACTGTGTTTTTCTCCATAAATTTCCAGATTGGGTTCCTGCATTCCGCTGCGTACAGCACGAAGCCCCACATCTCGAGTATGAAACAGGAAAACTATTCTAACTCTGCGGCAGCTGGAAGCCTATCGCACCAAAAAACATAAAACCCTTCAAAATAGTTGCAAGATTAAATCAGCGGCAACTGTTGGGAAAATGGAAACCACGCTGCGCTTAGACCCGCCACCACGGATGCGTCTGCCAATTCTTGTTGCTCGTGTGCGTCTTCCCTCTTAAGCGGAGATTAACAGCAACGCAAGTAGGCAGTCGTATGTATACACGTGTATGTATGTGTGTTGGTTTATGTTTATATTCATCTGTGGACAAAGAGGTGTGGCGGAACTAGCTCTACAGTTCTCTATCTACATATCTCAGGGATACGACAGTTATCTTGCACAGATAAAAGGATTCAACGCTTGAATGGGTGACGTTCCTCTTCCCCTGCTCCGCTCTATCACTTTGTTTGGTTTTCATTTGCCACTGCTTTGGTATTTGAACTCTTCGTGCCGCTTCCACCCGCTGACACCCGCTCGCACTTCTGCACCGTCGTCATGCCACATTTGCTAGTTACAATTCGGATTATCCTTTGGCAATTGTCGCTCTCTTTGAGTTGGTGTCTTTTTGTATCCATTTCGAGTGTTTTGGTTGCGCCACGCTCGTTTTCCTGCTGTTAATTGACGTTTCGCTGTACGTGTCTGCGGCTGTGTGGCTGTGTGTGTGTGTGTATCGCACACATGCACACTTTGCCACTTGTGTAGATTCATTTACCACTTCACAACGTTTTTAATTTGCGGCAGGACGCAGACGTGTGGCTGCACCTCCTGCCACCTTTCGACGGAAAGAACTTCGAGTTGTCAGCAGCGAAGAGCTTTGATTTCACTAAACTTGCCACAACTGCGCAGATTTTGTACTTTAATTTACAATCAACGCAATTTCGCCACATTTTAATTCAACAGTGTTGCGAGATCGCTAGAAATGAATAAACTGCAGGCGCAAAGAACTCTAAGAGGGGACCCAAGGCAAAGGCGGAGCACTCTGCTCTACTGGTGAAGTATAGAACGGGTTTTGTATGCCTCAGTGGCTTTGAAGGAAAGACAGTAGAAATATCTGGAAAAGATTTCGAATTGAAAGACTGAATTGCTCCAAATTGAAGCATGCATGCCTTCCATGCCCAATTTGTTGAGTGGGTTAGTATAAGTGGAATCCTTTCTCTTTCGTCGTATTACTAAGATGCCTCCCCTTCAACATGCGAACGCCTTTAGTCGCACGCACGCTCGCACTCTTGACCTCAAGCAACCACTTTCACGCCATCCACGCGCAAGGATACAACCTTGACGTGGTTGCAAAGTGCTAGAAATGAATGCCACAAACAGAAACGCTGCAACACTTGAAATGTCCTCTCATCTGCTCCCACCACACCTGCAACCCATTCAGATGTGTCACTCATGCTCGAAAGAGAGTTGCTGCATGCGTCATGCGTCCTCTTCTAGGAAGGCGAAGTAGTGCCTCCCTCCAGGTTGTATTCAGCAGCACCAGAATTCGTGATATGCCAACGAAGGGGCTCCTTTCCTGCTGTGCGTTTGTTTACGGGCGGAAGCGCTCATTTCTTTCACTCCTGCTGCTTTATTCGCATTGTCTGTACTGGGCTCAATTGCTGTTGATGGCCGTAGACAAAGCCGTTGCCGTTCTAGGGACTTTGGAGAAAATGGAGCTGTGGTGCAACCAAAATTCAGGCTCTGATTGTGGTTTAAGTGACGGGATTGAAGCCGACGAGATTGCCACTTAAGAAAACTTTAATTTAAAAGGGACCCTAAGAATTGGAGTGTCGGAGATGTTAAGATTTAAGTGGATTGTGTATATAGTCATACATCAGCAGAAGCTTCTCTTGGTAGATCCACAGAACCGCAAATAAGTGCAAAATTGGGTTTTCGTGGTCTTGGTACAAAATAGGCTCCAGAATATAAATTACGATTTATTTGTAATTCATTTTGATTCCATTTTATTGGGACTTGAATCAAGCTGCAGGAAAGCTTCCATTAACGATGCAGCAGTGGTCTTAAGGAGCTTCAGATCTGGTTGGATAGAAAAGCTTCCCATTTATATCCACACCACGCACTGCGCTCTCAATCACCTGATTGTAGAGCATTCCTACCACCTCCGCTAATATAAACTGTGAAATTTCCAGCACAATTGAATGGGAATGATATGTGAAGCGGCCCAAATGAGTCATCGCCTGACACGTTCATTTGGAGTCCTTTTTAGTTAAGCTTCCTTCTTAGGCAGCAACAAAGGCGGAGGACTCCCATTCAGAATCATCATTTGCTTAAGTGTTTAATTGAGCTTGAAACAGCCGGAACTGTGGCTGAAGGTGGACGGAGAGAGGAAGTGGAAAACGTTTCGCATGTGGCAAAGTAGCTTCACAAGAGTTCTGCCTTCGCATGTGGTTTGTTCATTGTCGCCTTTCTAAGCTCCTTCTTCAGTTAATCATTTCGCATTCTTGGCACATATTCGCACGTTTCAGCTTCAGGCTAGAAAATACGCCGGCATTAGAAATTATCTCGTAGGGCGAGGAGAGACTCTTGCTCTACCAATTTCCTCTTCGTCGTTTGGTTACTTTTGGTATACAAAATTTCGGAGGGAACTAAATTGATTTAATGCGAAGGAACTTTGATATTTGATGAAATCAAAAATCGCAATTCGAGTCAAGGAGATTGTGACGAGTCTTGAAAGCAACCCAGCGCTGAAAGATTCCCTTAAGGTATTGTTGCAAAGGAGTTACGAGTGGATTAAAAACTGACTCCTTCGAAGTCAAATTGAATCTTACTCATACAATCCAAATATTGTTTTCATGATGAAGACCGCGAATGCTTTGCTCAGTGTCCGTGTTCAGCGTTTCCAAGTCGAATTATGATTTTAAGACTAAGTACTTAAGTAGACAAATTGCTGCATCGTCCGTACCCGTACTCGTCCAATTTAATTAATTCGCTTTTATCCCTCATCAAATGGCATTCGTTGCAATGCACCTGGAAGCAAACGCGCCGCACTGGCATTGAAGTAAATTCCAATTCCAACGAATCTCATCCTCAATTAAAATGCGCTCGCCAACACGATAACGAAGGCCCGAATGGTTGCTTGTAATGGAATTTGCAATATCCAAGCCCAGAGGAGCAAAAAGCCAACACGAAATCCCTGCTCAGCTCAACGGAACGGAACTGAACGCAGGCATCAAAAGGCGCAATTACATTATCCTTGGTGTTTCAAGGATTTTCCGGCATGGTACCAGCGCAGATGGCGATTGTGGAGGAACATTAATAGAAATTGTTCGGCGGGCAGAGAACACATTCAGCAGCTCACGCGAAGGTCCTACTTCAGTGGGGAAAGCATTTGGTGTGAACTGAGATGCCTTCGATTCCTGTTGGTAAACTTATGTGTGGGGAAACTTCTTCAGTAGTTGGTTGTGTGAGGTTTTGAAATATTTCTAATCATCTGCATTAAGAGAAGTTCGCAAATTTTGTGTGTCTCTCCTTTTTCAACCCATGTTCCGAATAGTGTTGCTGGTTCTTGACTCCTCAGAATATTCCATAAGAGGTGAGATATGTTCTGTCCACTTATGGGGCGTATTCACTTGTCCAGTGCGAAATCTTTCGTTGATCATTTGCCATTAGCCCCACTACGTCACATTGAAGTGCAGGAATACGCTTATACAAGGAGACTTGACATGTATTCACAAAGCTTCCACAAGTGGCACAGCTACCGAAAAAAACGGGAGAATGCTTCCTGCATCTCTCTGCAAATTCGAATTGATTCCATTATCAGTGTGTCAAAATGTTGTGGCGCTATGAAGTGGCAAGCGAGAAGTCAGACTGCAAGAATCTTTTTGCGAGTGTACCTTTTCTGTGGTGCGTGGAAGTCCTCTCAAAAAGGATAAATATACGTATATGAAAAAGGACGAGGAAAGTGTTGTGTTTGGTTGTAGAAACAAAAGAAGTAAAAAGCGCCTGCCAAGGAGTTTAACATTGAAACTCGCATTTTCGTTGGAATTTGTGGCAGCTGAAGGCACCTTTAATCAGGGACTATTTTCTGTGGCGGCATTGGAGCTTTTGTGAAGAATTTTTGAAGTATTTTGCCCACCACAGGGTTTTGGTTGAGTGAGTTTTGAGAGTACCGTGATCTCGTTTGGTGTGTGGACATTTCATGAATGAGGATGTCATGTGAGCACATGCTACGGTTAGGATGAAGGCTGCTTATCCCTTTAATGTAGATGTGCTCCTTAATGTGAAGGAATTTCTTAGATGCCAAGCAGTCAGGTGAATTTTTGCCATCTTTGGCGGATTAAATTGTTGATTTTTTCTGTCAAATTTGTGTTGATTCCTTGGCAAAGGTGATGAAATTGCCACATCAATCAAAAAGAAAATCAGACTCATCGAGAGAGCTGTGATAAGTCAAACGAAGAATTTTTAAGGATGTGCGTCTTTCTTTAAAGACGTAAATAATCTGTAAATAATAGCTTTGCCAGGAAGCTATTTGTTAATAAGCTGAAGACGACGGCTCGTCCTCCTCGTGTACGAAATTTCCTTTATAATTATTGAAACCTCTTCTCAAGCACATCACTGCTCCTGAATATTGTTGGTTAATCAGTCCCATGTAAGAGAAAATGTGTATTAAGCCCCGCAGTGGCCAAAGTTTCCACCCCTGCTACTTTATACTGGACAAAGTTTAGTTTGGCATTGAGAAAGGAGTCAGGCCTGCACCTAGCTTGGAATGATCTAGTAACTTCCTCGCGGACTGATACTGCTATGTTGAGCTACTGTTTGTGTGACTGTCCCGTAACTTCCTCGCGGTGCTCGGGCTCTATTTATGTGCTCTCCTCTGGTCAAAGTATAAAACACTTCTGTGACTTCTACTTCTTTACTTTCATTGAAAGTTGGTCCCCCAGAAATGTTAAAATTAGTAGAAGGAGACTAGGACGGAGGAAAAACATTGGTTAGGAGGTGGCTTGGAAAACCAGCAGTAATCCTGTGGTGAGCTAATAGCATGCTGGGACACTCATGTCAACATTTGCACTAATCTCCAAAACCAATTAGAAATGTTGTCTCCACTCTCAGCAACCTTCGTTTAATTGTTTGCCATCCTGTTATCGTGTCAGCAATAATTGACGCCACCATTCCAGCAGGGAAGCGGTGTAAAATTTGTGCTGTATTTTATTTATTTTTCCACACTTTTTTCTTTATTTTCCTAAATATCAAAACCATGTCACTATAATAGCCCGCCGGCAAAAATTTCCGTACAGGAGCAGCAGCGGCAGCAGCACACATTAAAGTGGAGCTGATAAAATTTGCAATGATTCAACTAACCACAGAACAGCAGCAGTGCTCGTCGCACAAACAAATTGATGCATGCAAATTGAATTCGAATCGATAAATGAAATTAATTTGGATTTCAAACCGCAGGAGCTGCGATGAACTGCATACCAATGGACTTCCAGATGAGTTTGTAGCAAAGTGAGGGGAATGCTGCCAAATGTCTTACACTCTGCTTGCCTCAACTCATATAAAATTGAATTAGTACTGCGGATGTATTGAAACAATCACAACCGATTTTGTACACAGCTGGTAAGGATGAGAAGAAGGAGCAGGAATAGGAGAAAGCAGGCTGCTGAGTGAAACAAAGAGAGGAAGAAAAATAGAACAGGAAAGAGACAAAATAACATCAATAACGTTATTTTGGTACATTATTTGTTAAAACTTTGTAGCAGCTCTTTAAGAACTTTGTTTGTGTCAACTTTATAATAACATTTTAAAAGTTTTATTGAAGCTTTATACTTGTTACAGAAGTTGGTATATAAAAACTTTGCAATTTTCCAAAATACTCTGTTATTATAAGAGTTGTTAATGTTGTTGCGAAAATTAGTTTTACAGTTCAATCACTGGAAGCAATACAGAGGGAGAGAAACCGCAAAAAAATATGATAAATGTTGATAAAATATTGTTAAGTGCATGTTCTGTAAATGCTTTGAACAGGCTGGCATCCCTATTTGTTTATAGCGGTGGCTTTCAAGGTCATTCAATCATGTTCCCGAACCAAGGCCTATCGGTGGATATATTTTTACCTGTCGTATTTGAGGAAAGTCAGAGTGCAACAATATTTTTGTGAGTGGACCTTTTATGTGGTGCGTGGAAGTCCTCTTTAAAAGGGATACCTATATGAAAAGGACGAGGAAAGTGTTGTCTTTGGCAGTATGAATTGTCTCTGAAAACTATTTTCTAATAACTTTCCACTAGATTAGATTAGATTAGATTTATTTAAGCGTGTTTTACACCAGGACCCGAAAGATCTATTGTGATGCCACTATTTATTTATAAGATGAGTATAGTCTAATCTACAGATCTTCTATCAGGTTAATTTCCGACAGAAATTCATGTATTTTGGAGGAATCAAGTTGAGGGATCTTGATCATATCTAATGTATATTCTCCAAAAGATCTGTTTCTGTTGCGTGCACAATGTCGCAGTCTGTGATCAATTGGAGTGAGGTTTCATCACTTTCTCCACAGAATCTACAGATGGCATCTGAAGACAGACCAAACCTTTTCATATATAGTGTCTGCTTAAAACGCCTCTGACGATTCTGAATTTACTCTGAGGCATGTTATAATGAACTCTTCAGCTCTTTTAGGATTAAAATCCCCCAGAAGAGCTTTCGACTGTCTTAATCCCGAAAGACTTATCCAGGTTTGACTTCTTTTTGCATCTGGGCACTTCTTCATCATCTAGTGCACTTCTTCAGCAGTCCTCCAATGGTGTTGGATGATAGTCCACAGAAAGGGTCAGGGTCAGAGGCCGCACCTTTCCTTGGTATCCGCCTTAACATTTCTCCCTATGTGGCCTGGTACCCACAGTAGAGATAGCTTGCTGATGCTGCCAAGGGAGTTCAGTTTCCCAACACAGTCCCATACGACTTCAGACCTCACCAACAGTGAGCTCAATCCTTTCAGTGCTGACTATCGGATAATATCACGATGTTTTTTCCTCGAATCTTACTGTCAATGTTGAACAGGATACTTCATTCAATAGCGTGAATCTCCGCTTGAAAAGTGCTTGGGAAGGAACCCGTTGATGCCCACATGGAAGCTCTTAGTAAATACAATATCCTTAGGCACAGCGAGCAGGCGCTGGTCTGAATTTTCAGGATGTAAAATAGCTCGACAAACCTGGCCAGAGATAAATCTCAAGGGCTCTAACGCTCTAGTGGCTCCAAATAGACAAAGTATAGGTTCCATGATTACCATCCTAACGGGACACTGGACTCTAGACACACACGGGTGTAGGCTGGGGATTGCCTCAAACGACTTCTGCAGGAGTTACATAGACGAGGAGGAGGAAGAGTCCATTGCACACCTGTTATGCACGTTTCCAGCGCTGTCCAGAAGGAGGTGAACTTTCCTAGACGACTACTTTCTGGACTCTTTGGGAGATATCTCAAAAAAAAAAATTACCTCCATCAACTGCTTCATTAAAATATTCAAATGGCTGGACCTTTGAAAGGGATCGGACCTGATGTCTCATGAGGTATCACAATGTGTCAATGTTGGCCTAAGTGCGGCCTTCGGGCGGCCGCCTTGCCTTCCTACCTACCTACCCGTTTATTTCTAGTAATTGGTTCTAACTTTCCACTCATCATTCATTTATTCATGTTTAATCATGTCTACTGAAGAGACTATTTCGTCACAATATTTCTTATTATCGCATTTATATTGGCTCCCATCACTAGGAGATATTAACGTACCACTTGCTGACTAAATCCAAATCTGACTGCAATTTGTGGCTTTATTTGCCTGTTGAATCTGGACCCCAGCAGAGTTAAACACTCAGCTTGGCTACATGAAAGGACGAAATTGTTCAAAAGCCATCAACAGCAACTTTCTATGCTATTGTACGCCACTCGCAACAGCAATTCGCACACTAATCCCACAACTACCAACGGCACCCCATTCACAAATTGACCACAAACTGACTGCTGCAGTCTTGTCTTGCCACGACCGGGCGATAAAGGCACTTCTGTTGACAATTCCTGCGTATTTGTGGCGATTTAATGTCTGCCTTAATGCCTTCTCAATGAAATTTCTGTCACCATGTGCGAACTGCGGACTGGCCACTTGTGTGAGCTGCTGTGCTGCTGTGCTGCCCTCCTTAAGTTTCCTGTTTGCTTAAGCATTGATACTGACAAATGAGCACTGGAAGATAAGCTGAATAAATGGTGAAAACTCTGTGGCACTTGGAAGCTTAAACCCAACTTACGGGTATGTAAATAAATTGCTTGGATTATTGCTGGGGTATCGGGAACAAACATGAATTTAAAGCCTTTAACCCCGGGAACACTTGCAGACGGATTGTGTTCAACGATAATGTGCGTCTTAATGAGCCGAACACTACTGACCAAATCGGTCGGGAATTAAAACAGGTTGATCTTCATTAACTCCACTCTCGTTGAGTAGAAGCACATTTTTGTCCCTTCTACTATTACTAACCCGTCTCTGATCTTATGTCTTGCGGCTTCAAATGAGTATTAGTGTATCTGTTGTCCTTGACTAAGTATTCGTAAATGGCATGAAAAGTGTGGCAGGATATTCCTCTGTTATTCGCTTTGTTGGCTGCCATGGTTGATGTTCCTTTTTCCGAATTTCTGTCCTATTTTTATCGCCAATCGCTAAACTCACCAACGCTAAGCCTCCGGTCGACTTTAAACCGTCATGTTTTCCACCATAACTCGTCGCCATTTATGTAGTCCTGTCTATCACAGGCCATCTCTAAATCCTCATACCACACATAATCATAGCGTTTTTTTTCCAGCACAGATTTTTATAGTACTCGTATCATGGTCAATTGTGCTGGCAGAGATTTTAGCTGAACAATTTTTCCATTTTTGTGTGTGTTTTTTGGTGTATTCCAATGTGGTCCTTTTTTGTTAACATGCGCTCAAATTGAATTTTGTGGAATTTATTCCGGCCAATTGATTTCGAATATTCTCGGTTTTGTTTGTTTTGTGATGCTGGTATTAGGCCGATTTTAAATTTTAGATCTAAAACTGTTGTTGAAGGTTTAAGAGTCGCTTTCGTTGTGATTCTTTTATATTTAAACTGAAAAAGGATAAAGGAATGCTTTATAAATTTAATAATAGAGTTAGTCTTTGAGAACTTTTTGGAAGTTCTTCTATTTTTTTTTATTTGTGATGCACCAAACCCTCGATTGCCCAAATACATCCTATTGGTAGTACTCTAATTTCATGACCATGATACCTGCAAATGAGACAGGATCCCAGAAGTATAAATATGTCTGTGATCAACAGTTCTTGTGAGCTGTTTAGAGTCTCCAGAACTATTTAGACCTTAGGATGCAGTAGTTCAAGGCACTAATAATCCTTTTAATCTGTGAACGAAGGGTTTTCTTCGTTCTATTGAAGACGTGCTTATTCCCTTCTTAATTTAGGAGAACTGTTTACTTGGAAGATGAACAAAAAATTCCCAGGACTATGCGACTAAATAAAGATCCCAGATGCCTCTAAAAGGACTCACTACTTATATATCAAAGTAAATATGGACTATAATGATAGTCGGGACGTCTTATTTCCAGGAATATGCGAATAATTAAGGATCTTAAATATCTCGAGGAAGATCCACTTCTTATATATCTAAGTAAATATGGACTATAATGATAGTCTGCTTGATGGACGTGTTATTTACCGGACTACGCGAATAATTAAGGATCTTAGACTTCTCTAGGAAGATTCACTTCTTACATATCTAAGTAAATATGGACCATAATTATAGCCTGCTGGATGGACGTCCTATTTACAGGACTATGCGAATAATTAAGGATCTTAGACTTCTCTAGGACGATTCACTTCTTACATATCTAAGTAAATATGAACTATAATTATAGCCTGCTGGATGGATGTCGTATTTACAGGACTATGCGAATAATTAAGGATCTTAGACTTCTCTAGGAAGATTCACTTCTTACATATCTAAGTAAATATGGACTATAATTATAGCCTGCTGGATGGACGTCTTATTTACAGGACAATCACTGAGATAATTAAGGATCTTAGATTTCTCTAGGAAAACGCACTTCTTATATATCTAAGCAAATATGCTACTATAATGATAGTCTGAGTGGTAGAAGTGCCAATGCCAGGACTCTGCCAATAGTCAACTGTTCGAGGCATTGTTAGGAGGATAACCGGATATATTTCTTAGTATATATCAATCCAACTATAGTCTGTTTATTTAGAAGTAAAAGTTCTACAAGTTATGCATACTACTTCAGCCGTCTCTTCACTTATTTAGGTCACCCTCCTTCTGAACATGTCGATGCATAGGGATTTGTTCTATAATAAGACAATATTCGCATACAATACGGAAAGTAAACACTGGGCTAGTTTCTTTACTTCCTCAAGCTTGGTTCTTGTTGTGATCTCAGTACTCGTGCATCGCTAAAATTATTCTTCATTCGAACTCATCACCGGCATCGCTGCTCAACCATGTCGGACCAGCACCTATAAACTGACTAACTTAATCATGCTTCAAACTAACATAAAATCGACCAAATAACACACCATAAAAAAGCGTTTTTGGATTTATTACGACACGATGACAAATTTTACAAGACATCCATTCAACTACATGGCAGTTGTTTACATGGCTCGCAAATAAAACAAAACCCCGTAAAGGTCCACTTACATTTTCATATACTTGGCCTATGCGGGAGTGTGTTTGTTCACAACACACAAAGCCATTACCAAACACATATACATACACACGTTCGCACATACGCTCACCCACACACTCACTGACGCCCACATAAATACACAGCCTCACTCTACTTGTAGGAAATATTTTAAAATTCAGCATGTTAAATTCTTCATAAACCGCACATAAAAAGTAGCAATTTAACAAAATCGTTCAGCATACATCAAGGCGCAAAGGCGCTGACTGTATGCGAACATTCATGTGAACCGTGGGAGAGCGTTCATGAAATATTAACTGCCGGGAAACAAGTACATAAAACAATCGATAAAAATGTTTAACAAGAGACGCGAGTCTATAAACAGGAATTTCACTGGCAACAAAGTAACAGAGATGTGGCAGTAGAGTGGCGCGAGTACAGGCAGTGTAAGTAAGTTGTGGACGTTTAAACCACAAGAAAAGTGAATGTAAACGGTGTTTAAAGCGACTGGGCAATTAGGCTTGGTAACTAGAATCACGCCATGACTTCTGTTTGCTTGAAATATGTATAAGAAGCCGTTCTCTCACCCTTTCATAACTTAAAGAAAGAGATTTATTTTTAATTTCTGCTGAACCCACACACACACACACGAAGGTGTTAACTTCACCGAAAGGCTTAACACGCATCGTTAGTCACCTCACGTACCAGAGCTGCGCTCAGAGTTCCTCACTGGAAATTCATACGCCCTGGTGCACCCGCAGTTAAACGAGCCTTCGCACATGTGCTGCACGTGACCTTCGCTGAACAATCAGTTTCCCCACACTCGACTTATGTTGCATTGCGTTGCGTTGTGGTGCACATGCTCTGAGTTGCACTCAGTTCAACTGCAGCCACCTTCAGTCATGTGTGCTTCCCTATTAAAGGACCACATTCCTTCACGACTTTGAATATATTTTTGGGCCTTATTCCAATTGTCTCCTCTTCGTGCTGCTTGTGTGGTGGGAATTTGGTTGATGTTTTGCTGCTTTATTGGCTGCCAGGATATATTTGATGCCTCTTCGTGCCGGCTTCGTGGGATTTCGTAGGGGTTTTTGTCGCAGACTCTGCTGCTAGTGATGTTTTACAGACAGCACACTCACGCCTAAAGACCGATCGCCCACTTTGCTGTGTTTACAACAGTTTGCTGTGAACAGCACCATAACCAGCGACAGCGGCACTTGCGGACTTTGGCATTCGCGAACTGAGGCATCGAAACTTATGTTAAATTATTAATTTGCTTCTTTTTGCATTTTAATTTTTGTTTGACGCGACACTCGCAAACTTTTTTAATGTTGCCGCCGCATCACCCCCTCAGTTGCTCCCTTTTAATCACCAGTTGCGACCGATCTCTTTACATACTTCATAAGCAGCGAAAAGTTTGCGCTGTGGTGTCCCTGGTATTTCGTCCTGGTTGGCTTTTAAGCGTCTTTCGCTCTTCTGATATAAACTGAGTGCCACATTTTGTTGCAATTGCACCTGGAATTAAATCGTGTTCTTTTCCGCTCGCTTTGTTCCACTTCGACTTAATTGGAAAAGTTTCAGAAGGGAACATGATTTTGCAGTTGGAAATGTGGCAGGATTAAGGAAATATTTGGTTTCCAGCATAATGGAGTCGCATGATGCTGATACGGTTAAAATTCAAATAGAAATGAGGCCAGGGTGCAAGGAGTTTGTTCCATCTGCCTGCGAGCCGATGTGTTTAAATTTATTTGCCAACTCAGAACCTCAGCGTTCTTATTTCAAATGCTGGAGCGTCCTTTCTATTACTTGGACCTGAGGTTCCTTGTGGTGCTGGGCCTGTGTTTCGATACGTTTCCATTTAATTCTGTTTCACTCTGGTCTCTTCTTCTTTCATATGATTAAAACCTTTCTTGACTAATTGACTTTTCCAACATTTTCACACCTCTTCGCAAGAGAATGGTTCCTTCTTGATTCGGAAATGTTTATTTTTCAGTACCTTCTCCTTACCTTCTCTTCGAAAACTGCGATCTCTCCGGCCCACTCTTGAATTGCCCTTCCTTGCACAGCTTCGTTGTTTATCTGCCAAGTTACTCGCATATTTTGTAATGTGAGGAAAGTGTCAGTAATTATTCAGATTTCCTTGAAGAGGTGCCTTAATGGTCTCCAATGCTATCTGCAGCTGAATTTTAAGAGGTCCTTTTATTGGAAGCCCACAAATTATTTCAGGAATATTTCAAGTTAATTATGAGTTGGTTAGAAAATCGCTGGAGTTATGGTGGGATTAGCGTCTGCGTTAGCACTAAGTGGGAATAAATTGGACGAGAGCAACGGAATCGTGGGACTACCCCGGATTTTGCATAATGAAAAACATGCTGCAGTTTGTGGCAGCTTCAAAAGCGGAATTTGTGGAGGGATTCTTGAATAAACTTATTTTCCATCCTAGAGTAAATTCGAGGAAGGTTGTGTCAGCAGAGTGTGCAACGTGGTGTTGCATGCAACTTGTTGATCTGTGAATTTCAATTTTTAATACAAGCAACCAAGTTAAATTACTTTGCAAATGAATTTCGAACGCTTCAATGCACTCATCCACTTCCAGAACTGACACTAATTCCGCCGCTTCCAGGACACTCGCAAAACGTTCCATCATTTTGGCATTTATTTCGAATGCCACAAATTCAGAGCGCATGCATCAAATTCTATCACACTCGAATGCGAAACGGCCATCAACAATTTGAGTGGCAGCTGCGGCGCAGTTCTCGCGGGCAAAGCAGGGAAACTAGAAACGAAACCGGCGAAGCTGGAAGCGAAACATTTGCATGCATCCGCCCCGAGTGCCGCAGCTGCGTCTGCAACAACATCGCTCGCAGTCAGAAAGCAACCAGAAATGGCGGAAAGTTTCGCTGCTTAGCGGAGCGTTTTGTTTGTCGCTTTCGCTTGCTCTGCGGTATTTGTGCAGTCTGCGTTTTGTGTGCCTTCGGAGTGGAGGAGCAAGTTTCAGAGGGGTTCATAAATGTTCAATTCAGAACTGCTCTGCAGCAGATTTCTAGGCTGAGTGAATCAGTCCTTTCAAATGGGCATCGACTATTTTCAGCTCATGGTTTATTGGATTAGATTTCGAGTTTCGCAGTGGCAGTGACTGCGGAGCGCGATTGGCGTGTCACAAATGAGTAAAGCGAGCAACAGGCTGCAACACGAGTGTAGAGAAGGCCACGTAAGGAACGAAGGATGCTCTTTTGTTGGTGCACTTTTGATGATTTCATGAACTAGAATGGTATTGACTCTTTGGGATTGGGAGTTCCCAATTCTGTGAGGGTAATGAACAATTTCCGCACACGCTGTTTGAGTGTCTTTCTGCTGCAGTCAACTCAACCTCGGTACAGGTTCCCACCGAATCCAACAGATCCAATTCAATGCTCACTTCTATTCCAGGGCATCACTTTTATGTCCCTTTCCACCTGCAAACACTAATCCGCGGATAACAAATGCGTCAACTTGCGAACACGTGTCCAAGAAACTTGCCATGATTTGCAGCCAGTGTTACACGCGACTAACGAGCGCCGCTTAAACGAATCACCGCAACAGCTGCGTACGACGTTTGCGCCGCCCACATGCAACAACTCCGTGTGGCACTAATTAAAGCAGCGAAGCAATCAAATCTCACCCAAGGAAAGGAAACTCTGCTCCGAACTCTGTGCTAGCGAACGAGTGCGAGGTCAAAGCGCTGCGAAATCTCGCGTGGCCGACGCTGATGAAAATTTAAATGGTTGCCATTAATGCAGAGCTCAAAAGGATATTAATATCCCTTCAATGTGCATAAGACACACACGCACATACACACAAGCAAATACCGAGGACTACACAAACACAACCGCAAATCCGCAAACATTCGCAGTCAACTGCAGCGACAGCTTTCACGGATTACATTGCCAGACTACTTGCCTCTGCCCCTACCTCTGTCTCCGTGGCAGCCCAGCTGGGATATGCATGCGAAATTGCTTTAGAGGTGCGCGTATGCATGGTCGCATAAATTCCCTGATCCTTTGGCTTGAAGGCAAATGCATTATCCGCAGGAAGTCATGATTAAACCGGAGCTGCGCTTATAAATTGCTTACTCCGTCCACGGATTGCACTCGTGCAGTGCTGCCAGTCGTCGTCGACATTGATCACCAGCGGTTGGCTCAGTGGATGGGAAAGTTCCAGCAGGGTGGGGAGGCAGAGGCTAGGTAACAGACATTCAGACGGATGAGCCCGGATGAAGGAGATAGGCTGCTTGCAATTCTGGTCGTTTGTTTAGCTTTCATCGCTGCTGACTCCTCCTGTCGCTGAGTGTTTGTGTGTGTGTGCCTTGTTCCGTGTGAGTGGTGGCCTTTGAGTTCGTGCACATGTTTACTTTTGATTTGTTGTTCTATTTACCTAAACGACAGCAGATATCATAGAGCAAACCCTCCTGGAATCAATTGCGTTTTACAAAACATCCAATTATTGATCTATTCCCGAGGTTTCCTTTGACTAAGTCCTTTCCTCTTCCATTGCTGAACGGTTCCTGTTAATTTGTTAGTTTTCTATCATTGTTGATTTATTTTTTCCATTGATTCTTCATCCTTACATGCATCGGGAACCCTGCTTCTTCATTGCTGCTCAGTTGTCCGCATTAATTTGACTGATCTGGCAACTCTGTCCAAAGCCATTGGCTATTTTTCAATCAAAGTGTCAGCTGCACAAAAACTCCACAAAAGCCGTGACCGCAAATCCACTCTAATGAAAAATTATATCAACGCACGCAGTGAACCACATCCGCATCCACAGCGCAAGGAGGAGAGGCAAACGAAAGGATTTGCGAATATCTGAACTGCTCCCCGGCACGCTGTCACTCCAAGCGAAAGTTGCTCATACGAAAAAGTCGAATGTGGCTACCAAACAAGCCTCTAGCTGCGTTGCAGTGCGGGATCTGGGAAGGAGACGGGGAAGTGGCGTTGCATAAATTTCAAATTTTTCCAATGCGACATTGACTTCGACTTTTGCTCAAATTTGTGAGAGTTGCTTTGTTCGCTTCTGCTGCCTTGGGAATTTCTGAATCCCTTTCAGTGGCAAAAGAGTTAGTCTAGTTTACGGCGTCAATGCGTGTGACCTCGCAATGGGGTTTGATGAATGGGTCGAAGTTTCTGCAGACCAATTCGAGTCATACGCACGGATCTTAGGTCAGACTTTAAGATGACGGGGGCGCAGTCGAGCAATGAAGTAGCTGAAGTGGGGTGGGAGCACCAATCAGCTGAGTTGGAGGCTAATAAAGTGAATGGATTCTACAACTTAATTCCACATCCCTCTGCTCCTTGATTAGTGGTCATGAATATGCAGTTGGCTTTCCAATGAGGAACGCCAGTGAGGGATCTGATAGTTGGCCATTTCGCCTCTGCTGCCCTTCATTTACGAGCCTCCGAAGGACAAATTGTGAAATGAGTATGCAAATTGATTTAAATGCTTCTTCATCGAATAAAATGAGATACAACAAATATATTCAAAGCATGGCCCTCTTAACCCTTCCCCAACATTCTCCAATCAGTGTCCATCGTGGCCTAGAGTGGTGCTTTTGACTTTATTGCCAGGATTATCACCATCAATTTTTGAATTTATCTGTGGTCTGTGTTCGCGGCGCGGCCTTGGATAACGCTGTCAATTCTACTCGGCTTCGCGAGTCCTTTTTATGCGCTGTTTGGGGGCTCATTAAAACTGCAAAATAAGTGATAAAATTTTTTACTGTCATGATTTTTTCGTGGGCACAGTTTTGAAATATGAGGCAAACATTTAACCAAAATGGAATGAAATGCGAGCGATGGAATTGGTGCCGACGACATAAAAAGGGATCCGAACAATGTCATTCCCCCGAAAGTGATTAGATTCATGGAGCACTGTTACCCTTTTCGCAGAGGCATCTAGTGTTGCCAAATCCCAGCAATAAAATTGTGGTCATTTGCGCGTGAACCGTCATTAACAGAAGAGCATTAAAAAGTCATCCATAGCCAGCGCGCTTCATCCTTAAATGGAAAACTCCTCTTAATGCAATTGATCAATCTAAAGACGCCTCTTAATGGAATAATATCAGAGAAACACTGAGCACCACTTGAAGGGTTCCCTTAAATACTTCGATGACTGTGGTACTTGTAATTTCAGAATCTCTCCTTATTCATGTGTCTGCTGCCCAGACACTTTGCTCCTGGTGTCCTTCTTTGAGAATTTATCTCAAGCCCTTCGGGTTACTTGCACATCATTTCAGCTCTCGTGAGCCGTCGAGTAGCACTGCGAGTAACTCATGAAGCCACTTGACACGACGATATGTGTCCGGGCCTGATGTCGTGGCCACTTCTCTTTGTCGGGTTTTTCGAGCGCTTCATTCAACTCCCGCGGAACTTCCCCCTTTAACGCTCATTAAGCATTCTCGGCAGCTCGGCGCTGTCACCGAATATTTTTCGAAATTAAATCCTTGAATTAATGTTGCAGCGCAGTTTTACTCTGCTGAGTCAGTCGTCCAACGCGGTTCCAGGCCCAGCCGCTGTTATGCCAACAATCGAGCGAGAGAAGTGTGGTACGAGGGAGTGCGTGGAGTGCGTGGAGTGCGTGGAGTGCGTGGAGTAAAGTGATTTCCACTTCATTAATTGGATTGAGTGCTTCCTCCCAGCGATTGTGGTGGGTTAATGCTTCAGCGAACGCATTGCGTGGAGTTCATGAGCTCATTTGTCACATTTAAACACTGGAAAGGTCCAAGAGGCGTCATAAACACCACAAATTAAAAATCGCAGGAATTGCGGCGCTGTCTTTCAAGGGAATTAAATATCCTTATTGCACCAACTGATATCAATTCCTGTAAAGTGGCTTTCGCAGATCTCTTCAGGAGTCAGATTAGAGCATAATTGCTGGAAGCATTCTTCTTCTCAGATTTCATTTCATGGCATTCTTTTTACAACAAGGAATACAATTTGCGTCAGCCCCATTTTCATGGAAGAGTGGGCTTCCTCTTACACAATTTGTCACATTGCAGCAAGCAGTCCTGATCTGAGCCTTCGACATGATGTGAACACGAGACAAATCAATTAAATTCTTGTTACACAAGACACACTCATCTCTCGTTCGATGCGTCTGAACAAGTTGCTCTGTTCTGTGCCTGAAGCGAATATGCGCCTCAAGGCTTCAACGTAATAACCAACGATATAGCACAGGAGCTTCTGAAGCCGTGCCACATCCGCAAACCCACTGCAACGTTTCATCCTCCCATATTTGGTGTAATAAATTCAGCATAATCGAATTTCACACATGCCCAGGAGCAGCTCAGACTCATAATCGCAGGATGCGTGCCATTGTCAGCACTCGGGTGCTCAATGCAGCCTGTTGCACGCACTCTTTGATTGCAGTGCTGGTGGCCTCCTGCTGACCGTGCTGCCTCAATTTTACTGTTATTGCTGTTTTGTAAATTCCATTAAGAGGAACGTCTACTACTGAAGCTCAGGCCGCATGCCCACCATCCTCATTAGCCCGGGGCTGGACAAGACAATGTTTACTGCTGATACTGCAGAGCCTCTGGCATCAGCTCTGCTGGTTAGGCCATTGATGGGATCCCTCGCCGCATCGCAAGTGCCGCTCCCTGAACTCTCGCAATTAGTTGCATTTTCTGTAGACGAGTCTGAAAGGTGGGTGTGGTTCGCTTCGTTGGACTACACCGTCCGCGTGACTGGCGTTCGGTGAACTTTGATTCCAATGGCCACAGTTTGGGAAGTTTCACAACAACTGTTTTGGGAGTAACTTCGCATTTCGTCCTAGCATGATGTGGACATTATGTGTGGGTGCAGTTGGGTGCGTGTAGCAGGCAACATGTCATTATACAAATAGGAATCTCAGCTCTCAATGACTGCGACTTTACCTGCCCTTGCAGAGAACTTCAATTAATCAACATACAGTGAAGCTGTTGGAAAGAGGGGAATGGCACCAAGATTCTTGGAACACTTTTGATCCACCTTCTCTTACATAGTTTGGAGCTCCACGATACCCGAAAGGATTCCTAAGCTTCTTTTCCCTTCATCTCATCCAACATCAATAACGAGAACGTTGCATTATTGGAATAGTTCCTCTGTTTGATTTGGGATGCGGGAGCTATCAAATTATGTGCCAATATAATAGAAGAGCAAATGAAGTAGGACTAAAATAAGCCGGAATCAGACTCTACCTTTGCCTCCCTCTATGAATCGAGCACTCCTTCAAAAGCGGTAATGGAAAAGTCCTTCGACGAAGTCTTCAGGCAATGTAGTTAATTTGTTTAATAACACTGCAACAACAACAACTACGATAA
This sequence comes from Clusia tigrina, assembly GCA_920105625.2. Classification (NCBI taxonomy): domain Eukaryota; kingdom Metazoa; phylum Arthropoda; class Insecta; order Diptera; family Clusiidae; genus Clusia; species Clusia tigrina. The sequence continues at coordinate 23,647,421 of OV050031.1, read as the reverse complement.
TCCTACAGCAACAACAACAGCCACAGCGTCGCTGTGAAAGCACTGCTTAAGAGGAAGCTCTGTGTCTCTGATATTTACCATGGCCGGAAGCACTCATCTGCGTGTGACTGTGGTTGTGAGTGTTCGTGGCGCTGCAGTGCTGCAGTGGCGCTATTTGCGTAATGGAAACATGTCCTTTGCGCACATCTCAGCGTTCGTCTCTCAGTGGCTTAGCAAATGTTAGCAGGATTTAAATTGTCGATTGTCATCTCGAGTAGAGTGCAGCTGGGAGTCAGTGGACAATTATCCTGTCTGAAAGCCCAGTTGCAGCCACTTCCGTCTGCCACACATTGCCTTGGCTTCTAAGCTTACACAAATACACATACAACCACACACACACACACACACAGACGTACAATTCGCACTCGTATAAAGCCTCTTTAATCCAGTTGACATATGTCAATCACAAGCTGGAAATGTATCCTTCCCATGTCTCAGCATTCCCGACTGCCTCCTTCTAGTTTGGTTATTCCTTTATCTTTGGCCTTTTCCACCTTTTACTGCTGGTGAACTCCTTTCTTCTCTCTCTGCACTCTCCTATAACTGATGACTTTGTTATGACAGACTTAGCAGAGTAGGACAATTTTCTCCAGCGGCCCAAGTGTCCAACTCCAGTGCAATTACCGCCTTTGTATCAGTTAAGCGTTGACTCTCCCAGTGCCTGGCTTGATGCACCTTCCTGGCCACTGAATTTGCTTCTGTGCATGGAGGAATGATTTCCATGCTGACCATTTCATGGCTTCTGTCAGTTTTGATAGTAACGCATATTTTAACGCAGTTACTAAGAAAGAGAAGGAAAGGAATGTGGTGTGTGGAGAGGAAGCTCCAACGTATTTTCTCAGGATTCAATGCGAAAGTATTTTGTGAAGGGATCCTCGCAGATTTCGCAGTGCTTCGCTAGGTCATATTCTTGCCTTTCGCTTCATCTTTCCTTTACTTTAATCATATTTACTAGTCTCCTTTATTCCTCATTTCTGTGTATACAAGTTGGAAAAACTTTTCCCACACATTAAGTCGTAAGTTAACAGTTTTCCCTGTTGTGGGCCGCCCACAAGATTGCGCCGTTTATTGGCGAACGCGAGTCTCTTCAATCTGCCGCTCAGAAATCGCAGCTGAATTCTAAGTAACTAAGGCTAGAACTGCCTCTCTCTCGCCTCCCAATTGATTTACGGTTTTCGACTTTAGGCGGTTCGAAAAATAAGGACTTTTTTGCTGTACGGGAAACTTCCGCTATGAAGTCCTACTGCCAACTTCGCGTCTACTCGCCCGCCAGTTTGTAATTCGCAGGTTGCGCTTTTGCTCTACTGCCCACTATAAATCCGGTTGCAGACTTACATGTGCAGGTGCTCCATGCTTCCATGCCTTGCTGTGCTATCGGCAACACGCATGGGCACTGCTGCGTAGCCACGCTTCCTGCTCAAATCACTGCCTCCTTTGCAGCCCCACCGCTGACGGTCCGAACTACTGCCAAGTGAGCAAATTAGTTTTTCCGTCGGTCTTTCAAGTTTTGCGCTAGTTTTGGTGTTCTGGCCGCGATTTTCCCCTACAGTTGCTACTTCTGCGTAGCAGTTTGGCCTCCTTTGGGGAGATTTATGGGCTCAGGACTAAAAGAATGTGTTTGTGAGCCGCTTTCTCAGATTTTGCCACACTTCACTCTGCTAATTTAAATCCAAATTTGTGGCATTTCATTTACTCGTAATAAAGTTGTCGGTTGCTCGCGTTTGAATAAGTTGGGGGCGTGTTGAGGATATTCTTTCGTGTGTCCTTTGCAGAAGAGTTAAGAGGCTACCGCAGTTCTTTAGTGGGTTAAAACCAAAGTGATCTGTCCACGCTTCGACTGTCTGCTTGCAATCAAATTTGATTGTGCTGTTGCCTCCTTCCATTCCTTAAAATTGCTTTTCCCTTTGGTTGGTCTCAGATCTCTGCTTAATTTGATGGAGAACAGCGCGAATTAAAGAAGTCTGCATAAAATGACGCGTTTAATAAAAACTTAATGGCAGCACATTAAGCACCAAGTCACATAAAACTCATTGAGCAGCAGGCAGAGGGCAGCACGCCCTGCAGGAGCGAGAAGGCAGGCGACAGGATATGAAAAGCAATTATTGTTGATTATATTGCAGCATATTTCGCAACTTCATCATAATCTTAAATCGTGCACGCTGTAAATAAATAACAGTTAAGATACCGACTGCGCTGGGCTGAGCTCAGCTGGGTTGGGTTGGGTTGGGTTGGATTGGGCTCTGTTCAGTGTGGTGCTGGGCATGATGCGATCCGGATCTGCCTCATAATAAATAGGCATGAATGAGCTATTAACCGCAAACAGAGACGCACACGGAGCCCTCCCACTGTGAGGACATTATTAAATGCAATTAATCATATCGCACAACACGTAATTTTATATAATAATAGCAACATTAAAACTTAATACTGGCGGCGACAGTGTTTGCGGCGGTTGTTTGCCGAGTGGAGGATGTGCCCGATACGTCGGGACATATGAAATGCGATTTATTAACGAGTGTAAACGCGTGGAATTATTTCTCATGATTGAATGTCCTGTGGGCGGATATCAAGCCGACTGTTATGGGCATATTAACTTCTCTGGATATTGTGGTGTATGGGAGATATATGTGATGGGCTTAGAAAGGGCCGCTAATATGGTTTCTAATTGAAGGCTAAATCGGTGAAGAAAGCAGATTAAACAAGACGCAAGCTGGTAGTTGGAAGGAAGTTACCAACAAATATAATTAAATGTAACAAAACCCCTGTTTAATTGCAGGGAAATTAGAACTGAGGTAGTCCGGAGAACCCCTGGAAAATGAGGTCTCCAAGCACTCAGGCATCTATGCCCATTGTGCTAGAAAAGTTGTCAAGAATTTAATAAGAAAGTTAAATGAGGGTAACAAAACACCTGTTTAGGAGCAAGAAAGTTGCATATAACTTGCAAAGGACATGAATATATGCTCAGAAATATATTAAATATCTGCAGTTATGTTTTATATATGCCCAGACGCGTGTTTACAGTGGCGTATAATATCATTCAGTTGAGGAGAAGTTGCATAGAGGTGTCAAAAAGTATAACTAAATTCGCAGAAGTTGCAAAGAGGTTGCAGATCGGAAAATTAGATGCGCAGAGGTTGCATTGAGGTTACAGAAAATATCCTTAATTTCTCAATTGGTGCATTGGAATGTGGCAAACATCTTGGTTAGTTACACAGAAGTTGCATAACGGTTGCAGAGATTATACGTAGAGTACTTCTATAGTTTTACAGAAATCTCATAACTTATCCAGAGAGTATCCTTAGTTGTAAAAAAGTTCCGTAATAGTTTCAAGAAGTAGTTATAGTTGAGCAAAATGGGAGAGGTGGCCTGAAATCATTGTTAAGTTGCTCAGAAGTATAACAAAAGTTGCAGGGGACATGTTTGGTTTCTCAGAAGTTTCTTAAGAATTACAGAGAGCAAGATCAGTTGCACTGAAGTTGCTTGAAGGTTACATGAAACATGTGTAGTCGCACAGTAAGTCATACATGAATGAATGAAACCCCTTTAGTTGCTCAAAAGCTGCTTGAAGGTTACATGAAACATGTTTGGTTGGACAGTAAGTCACATATGTATGAATGAACCCCATTTAGTCGCACAGAAGTTGCTGGAAAGTTGCAAGAGAGTGGGTTAGTTTGCACAGGAAGTCAGACAAATACTGAATCGAACACATTTAGTTACACAGAAGTTGCATTAAAGTTGCAGAGAGTATTGATAGTTCCGCAAAAGTTGCACAGGGATTGGACAGAACATCGATATTTGAAAGTAGTCGCTCATATCAGAATTCCAGTGCCACAAATCAGCTTCAATTATTCCTCCAATTTTGTATGAGTACCATTCTATTGGGAATATTGTACTTAGAACGTGTTCTTGGCCACGTGCATTGGGGGATGAGTGTGTCCTTGGGACGTTTACTGGGATGTTTACTGGAACTCCTGCTGCTACTTTTTAGTCATTATATCGCTGTTAGAACCCTTTCATTAGTAGGCCTGCAGTTCCTCTGTACCCAGACAATTGATTTGTATGAGAGTAGAGTTCGTCTCGTTGGTTAATGTTGAATTGCTGCCAGGCGCACCCTGTATAGTAATCAGCGTTAAAAGCATAAAAGCTTTAAATTTTACACAAAATGCTATGTTGAAACTGAATATCTTATCCCTGCGGCCGTTAAAAATCCGAATACGAGCCAAGGCTGCCTTAAAGCGTGGTCGTATTAATTAATTGCTTGGTTAGCTGAACAAAACCACCTCCTACATAATAATTTCCCTGGAGAATTCGAGATATTTGCAGTTATATTAACATTTTTGCTTTTTAAAATGTTCTGGTGAAAGCGCAGGCCCCAGGAACATGAGCTCCTCACGGAAAAGAGTCATCAAAACAAACGATTTCAATAGCGAGCAGAGAAGGCGCGACGAAGGGAGCTGACTGCAGCGCGTTTATGTAAGCGTATGTGCCTGTATGAGTGTGCGGTTGTTGTGTGAGTGAAGCATACTCGTAGGCGCAAATGGAAAAAACGAATTAAAAAACTTTCAAAGCTGAGGCAAACATATTGGCAGGCAAGCAGCTGGGAGCTTGGAGCTGTGCATGTGCCGCAATCCAGCATATCCGCTTCCGGTTTATGTTTGCTGCTGCTCCAGCTGCTGCTGGTGATGCTGCTACCACTACTGTTCCTGCTGTTGGTGCTGCTGCTACCACTGCTGCTGTTACTGTTGCTACTTCAACTGGAGCTACTATTGCTGCTGTTGGTGCTGCTCCTGCCTGATTTTAACTCTTTTTTGTTGTTTTTTTCAGCGTTAACTTTTTAACGGAACTGTTTTGTGAAAATACTCAAAGCAAAAAAACGAAATATTGATGGAAACTGAGTTCCCAGTGGATTTAACAACCGGCTCCCAGTTAATGAATGAATGAGTGCGAGCAGTGGGCAATGTTAATCTCTCTTCCTCCTAAACGGCTTTCGTATTACATACAAAAACTGGCAGGAATCACCAGCAACAGATTAGATTGGAGCTTAGTTTCATCCTGCCTCACTCATAAGCTAAACAGGCATTGCCTAAAGCAGGATTTGGCGCTTTACTTAAACTATTCACATAGTTTTCATTAAGTCCGTTCAAATTTTCCATACACACATTTACGAGTATCCTTGTCGCAGAATGGCGTACTATTTCCCATTTGGTTTATTAAACGAAAGTTCGCATGTGCCGGAAGTGGACCCTTTTAAAAGTGCACGTACCTTACGTTTTATGTAATAAGAAGGACTTCTCTGGGTACAGTATACGAAAAGTTGACGATGTAGAGTACGCTAAAAGGGTCAAGGATAATGGCTCGTGTGCTCATAAGCAATTCATGGGAGTTGTAAGGGTGCTTCTTGCATTAACATAATTGAAATATGAATGAATTATGAATGTAAATATTGGAGCGTGAATAAAAGTTTTAATGTCTTTAATCTAAGGACTTCATTAACTTTTGAAAGAAGAGCCACGGCAATTAAGAGTAGAGCAGTTTATATGTGAATATGGTCTATGCGACTGAATAGCTTTGATAGAAGGATCTAACAACACTTTATAAAGGAGCTCTCTTATAGTTGAGCTGGAAAGAAGTTAGTCAACCAATTTGTAAATGAAATTTTCTTAAACAAAAGCTTAAAAATCAACTTAAAACAAATTCTAAGAAATTTTTCAAAGGGCAAAATCTCAACAAAGGTATCCTTAAACTTAACCTATGAATATGCTTTCCTTGTTTAACGCATTATTCTGCTGAAATCGAAGTCTATTCTCTCCTGTGCTAGTTTTATGTTTTCTGCACTCAATTATTATTCCCTCAATTGTGGACATTTTAATTTAAACAATCATAAATTGGATATTTTGCAGGTACGTCACGTTTCAAATTGAATAAATCACATCCTCGTAATGGCGCGCATTTGCACTGCTAATAGAATAAAATCAAAGTGCACAAATTGCGAACTTTTCCCCACTAATACGTAAACTGCACATACTTATATACCGAAATGCACGCTAGAGTGCCGCTCAACGCACTGCAGAGCCGCAGCAAGCGATCCTTGCTCCAGTTTTCCGCGTCAGTGCAAGCATAAAAAGGGCGAAAGTTGCTTGCACCCAGAAACAAAAAGGAAAAACTCACAGCACCAACATGATAAGAAAATTCCGTAGGAAAGTAGCAGAAAGTAAGAAAATGGCACTGCATTTACAGGTGCTGCATGTGTGTGGTTATGCTGACGGTTGCGGCAAGGACAACGCCGCCATCAGCATTGCCAATGCACACGCAAGCGTACAGTGTGCTGCAATGACAAAAATATGCGTCATGTGTGGCGCGGTGTGTGTGTGTGTGCAGGTAAACATGACTTGCAACAGCAGCTGCAACAATAGCAGCAACAGAAACTGCACCACCACCACCACCACCAGCAACAACAACCACCAACAACAACAATAACAATAAAGCTATTCAAACAATAAAGTTTCAACGTGTAAAATGGTGTTCATAAAACTTTTATGCATTTTGCTATTACAATTCGAATAAAACAACAAAAAAGCAAAAACAAAAACAAACCAAAAGAGAAAAAAAAACGAAAATTGAAAAAGCAACGAACGCACACCAGAGCTGCATTGGCAACAGGAGTCGCAAACGTCGTCCTCGCCGTGCTCGTCGTCCTCGCCGTGCTCGTCGTCCTCGCCGTCATGTAAGCCGTGCCAGGGGAAGTTGCAGTGCCAGTTTGCTATGGGTTCTGCTTTTAATGGGGCAATTGTGCAGCGCAGGTACGCAAGTGCTGAAAATTAAAATTAAGCCCTTGGGGGGAGTGCGTGGAATATGCATGGCCGTGCAACTGCAGCAACAACAATTGCCACAACAACAATTGCCATACAACCGCAGCTACAACTGCAGACACAATTCGCAGCATATGCGGCAGCGCTGTGTTGTAAAATGCCGTTCAACACCATCATTTTTGTTGTTCTTGAAGCTACGCTGTGTTTTTGTTGCCTTTATTGGTGTGGGTTCTACTTATTATCGTTGTTGTTGTTACTGTTGTTGCTGTTGTTGTTGTTTTTGTTGTCATTCGTGTAGACTCATTACATAATTTAAATGCAGCTTCCTGAATTTTGTGTTTTTTTTTTGCAAAAGCCAATTTAAGAGCGCATTCTGCTAATTTGCATGCTGGCGCCAAGTTTATGAATTAATCCTTTTTCCCCTCAGCATTTTGATGGTTTGGTTTTTGAGTTGAGCAGTTGTAGTTTGCATTTCCGTTTCTGTTCCTGTTTGTGATTGTGTTTGTGTGGGTGGAAAAGTTTTACCCAAATCCTTCGGAATAAATACAAATTGAAAATTATGTAGCAGCGGTAGTTTCGAAAGTAATTTGGCTTCCTTATTAAAATCAGAAGCGTTTCATTTTAAGCATAAGCAGCTACGCACATTTTGCGCCAGTAAAGTGAGATCTTAATAGCTCCGTGGTAGTAAAAGAGGAGCATTATCCTGGTATACACCATTATCGGCAGCTGCGCCACTTGAGAGTGAGAAAAGATGGAGCTCATGATGCGAACTCATCAGACAAATTTGCAGCGAATATGCTTGTGAGTACCTCAGGAGTAATAGTGAGGCTCCTAAAACTATGCTATACACCTTTTTTTTATCAATTGCACATAAATATGGTGATGGCCAAAGGGCCTCACACTTTGAAGTACAACAAAAATACTCCTAGGCATACTCATTCTTGTGAGTACCTCAGGAGTAATAGTGAGGCTCCTAAAACTATGCTATACTTTTTAATATCAATTACACATAAATATGGTGATGGCCAAAGGGCCTCACACTTTGAAGTACAACAAAAATACTCCTAAGCATACTCATTCTTGTGAGTACCTCAGTAGTAATAGTGAGGCTCCTAAAACTATGCTATACACCTTTTTTTATCAATTGCACATAAATATGGTGATGGCCAAAGGGCCTAACACTTTGAAGTACAACAAAAATACTCCTAAGCATACTCATGCTTGTGAGTACCTCAGTAGTAATAGTGAGGCTCCTAAAACTATGCTATACACTTTTTTTTATCAATTGCACATAAATATGGTGATGGCCAAAGGGCCTCACACTTTGAAGTACAACAAAAATACTCCTAAGTATACTCATGCTTGTGAGTACCTGAGGACCTGTTTTGAGGATCCTGAAAATATTTTACAAACCTTTCTAATCGATTGCACATAAATGTGCTGATAGTCAAAATGCCGCTCATCAAATATACTCCTGACTATGCTCACTACGTGTCTCTGATGCAAAGGAAGCCTAGCTTGGTGATAACTTCTGATCATTCATAAGCGTTTTTCAAGCCTTGAAATATTCTCGTGTCTAAAAATTACAGTCTCCTTTTATCAAATTTACCCTATAAGTGACGCAAGAGGGCGTAATCGTCAACACTGAAAAAAACGAACTTGCTACTAGTCAGTAGGAAGAACAAGATCCCGCAACGGACACTACCAAAGCCGAATAACAGTAGACTAACTGTGAAAGCCATACTAAATACTTAGGGGTTATAGTGTATATGAAGCTCTTATGAAAGCTCATTGTAGAGGAAAGGGTAAAGAAGACTACTAATAGCTTTATACGCTTGCCAAAGGTTGCTTGGATGCACTTGTGGCCTATCTCCCCCTCTGAAGTATTGGTGTTAAACACCCGTAGCTAGACTAATATTGCTATATGGTATTCTGGTGTGGTGGACTGCTGTTGAGAAAAAGACCTACTTTAAATCTATGGTAATAATTCAAAGACTTGTGATACTGCGTAAGACGAGAGCCTTAAGAACTGGCCCTCAACACAATCCTCAATCTACCCACATTTTCGGACAACCTGGGAGCAATATCTGCGGAAAGGTTGTTTGCCACTAAACAAATCTCTGACCGAAAATTCTGTCAGAGTTCTATAGGTCGGAGTGTCACGGTCAACATGGACTATGTGACTTCTATTTTCAGGTGGCGAAGAAAGATGAAGGTAACAGTCGAGAAGGAGGGATGTCGGAGAGGCTTGAATGCGAATTGCAAAAGCTTCAACCTGTTCCCGGACTGCTAGAAAATAGTGTTGGAGCAGGGATGCACTGCTTTGAACTACATGTCAGACAGCCATTCAGGCTCCCTGACTATTGCAGTGTCTATCAGGCGGAAGTGTTTGCTGCTAGGAAAGCTGCAATTATATAAGGAAATTATGAACTCCACCAAAAATGTCTACACAGGTAACCAAGCTGGGATTGATGCGATAACTTCATGCTACCTATAATCCAGAAATGTTCTTCAATATAAGGCAGCATTGAATGGGTTGGCCACCAACCGGAGGCTGTGGATCTATTGAATGCCAATACACGAGAACATAAAAACATAAAATTAAACGAGTACGTGGAGGCTATTGCTATAGCAGTATCCAACTACCGAAAGAGCAAGTAAGCAACGTACTGATGCCTCTACGGATGATCAATAACCATATTGAAGATTGCATGATCAGGAAAGAGGAAAAGCAAGGTGTTGTAGGTAGGTAGGTAGGTACAGCGGACACCAGAAGCGCGTACTGAGGCCATCATCGACCCCTTGTGATACCGCTTAAGACACAAGTGCCGAAGCCTTTCAAAGGTCCAGCCATTTGGGGCTTTTAATGAAGCAATTGAAGGAGCTTATCTTCTTATTGGGAGTATCTCCACATGCAAAACCGTAAGGCTCATGTGGAAATCGTACAGTACTCAGTAACCAAATATGATTATGATTATGATTATTATATCTTACACCATAATTAATTATGAGTGCAAGGTGTTGGGGGAATGAGTACTAGCTACAGAGGCTTTCGACTCGAAGAGAAAAGGATTTTATACAAAGAAGCATTTTGAAAACCAAGCCCGTGGCAGGATTTGAACCTGCGACCCTCGAGGTGTGAGTCTAGCATGCTTACCACTAGACCACAGAGGGTGGCTAACCAAATATATACTAGCACTCCCGAAAGGACTGCAGGAATGATTGGAGGCATACTAATCGGTCACTGTCTAACGACGCTATACGCTAAAAGGATGGGACTTACGAGCAACAACGATTGTGGCAAATTTAGAGAGCAGGGTACAGAGGAAACTTTGGAGTATTTATTGTGCCTATGCCTCGCAGTCTCAGAAGTGCGCCTGGCGCATCTGGGAGCCCCCTGGTTTGAGGTGTCAGCAATAGGAATGAACTCGGACTTAAAGTTCGTCAAGGAAGTCCATATTACGACGTTTAAATGGACATACATCTGGCATTGCAAAGGACCTTTTAGGTATATGTGTAGCATAACTACCCTATAGAAAAGTTTAGAGCTCTAACGCCTCTATTGGAGAACTTAATATAAATAAAAAGGATATTATTTAAAATAGTTGTAGTGAATGAAACTGTTCCTTATTTAATTGCTGTTTTCAGCGACCAGAAAATGGATCAAAGCCGCCAGCCAGTAATGTAATAGTTCCATCACTGGCTTGCGGAAGGAAACAAATTCTCGTACAAAATATATTGCAACTATCCTGCTACGCCAACGATTGTTTGCTTCCTTCTCTAAGCATGCTGTAAGCTGCTATTTAGCCGACTATTTACCAAATTTAAAGCACCATGGAAAGAAGTAAATTAGAGTAACAATCCACAATTAAAGAGCACAGCATCCATGTAAATAATTTGATTCCTTTGTTGTGTACTCGCATGTGTTTAATGATGTAGTCTCCTTTTCCGTTGCAGAAAACAAATTCAGGAGCCTTTCGCTTTACGGAATATGACTGCAAACGTTTATTTTAATTTCGTTTTCCTTCATGTGCCAAGTTTTCTGCTCCTGCTAAATTAAAATAACCCCAAATGTTATATGACCGTAGCAGTCGTGGTGAATGTGGCGAAGAGAAACCTTATGGACTCCATTGCGGGCTGATTTAAGTGTGTACTAAGCTAAGAAAGGTCCTCTTTCGTTATAACTGACAGCGTTTAGCCTAATTAAATATGCGCTGATGTACAAATGTATGAGTACGAGTATGAGTGTTTAAGGACATTCAGTACACAAGTTCACAGAGTACTGCACAGGAGAATGAAGCTTGGCGTGTTTAGACGTCTGTGGCTTTGTGCAGAGCGGCAGTAACAGCAGCAGCAAATAAATGTGTTCATGCTTATATATTTAGATTCATACGGAAATAGTTACTAAAATAATATAAACCACACATACACACACACTCACACGTGGTACACACCACGCACGCTTGTGACGGGTTTCCTCTCATATTTATGTTTAAATATCACTGAAACGCTTGCAAATGGAAGCTACTGAAATTGCGGCCACAAGTGGATGTTACTATTCACTTGTTCATAAATGGAGCCATTTTGTTGATTCACATCACCCACACATACGAGCACTCACACACACACACACAGAGCAGACATAAAACCAATTATGTTCACAGGAGCACAACATTTGGTTACAAATGGCAGCTCTTTTGTACTATGGTCAGCTCGTATTTTCGTATTTTCAGCTTTTAATTAATTTATATGCCATCTTGCAAAGGGCGTGGCATGTCAACTGTAATTTGCATGTGTGTTGCATGAACGCTGTTACAATCCGGGTAAAATTATTTACATTTAACTGCATTAGCCTCGCTTCCATTTGCCGTTTGTTCATCTGCCTCCCTTCCTTTCTCTCTCTCTCTCTCTCCTTCTCACTCTCTCAATCTCTCTATTCCTGCAGCTGCCTTCTCCTACCATCATTGCAGCTGCCGTTGGCAACTTTTCCTTTTTAAATCTTCCACATTTTATATCACTCACTGTTGGCCAAGATTTGATTTACTCCACGTTTACTGTAGCCACCCCCATGTCGGACGTTCTCCAACTGCTGATTGCCTTTGCGGACAGACTAAATTGATTTTAGTCGAAAAGCTTTTATCGGTAATTGAATTGCAATTGGCTTCACGTCCTTACAATTGTCATTCGATGTTGCTTTTTTACTCCAGAATGTAAAACTTCACACAAATTGCTTTGCGTATAAAATAATTAATTAATAAAATTCAATTAAGGCTCAGAGCGTAGTTGAAAATTGTCGAACTCGATGGAAACTTTGCCGCCGATAAAAACTGTTGACACTCCAAATGAGCAACGACATTACGGACAGTTTAAATCCGTGGCATGGCTCTAAAAACTCTGCTCCTTCTGCTGCGGGTTTTCGTGTACCTTCACTTTGTGTCCTTTTCGTCATAGCAACTTAATTAATCAAATTGGGACCCTTGCGGAAATCCTTTTAACCACTACAAAGAGAAAGAAACAATAATGACTGGTGACTTAAAGCAAACTGATTTAGGTACTTGCGAGCACTGTGGTTTATTTTCCGAAAGGACAATAAAATGAAATTGTGAATATTTAAAAGCAATTCCGCATCCTCTGCAATTCAACATCCTCAGCAAAGCAGGAAGTTAAGCTAAGTCGCAATGATGTCAGAAGTGAGAAAACTTGTGAACTTAATCCGCGCATAAATCTGAGCCGGAACTCGAAAGGAGATAAGGTAATCACACTTAAATCCTTAAATGCACCTCCTCGGTTGGGATGGTTTGGGACAAAGTTATTCCCCCAGTCTCATTAACACATCCACACCAGTTTAATCGCCATGACTCATTACCGTTCATGCTCAGATATGTGACCGATAAGTAATAAATACATCAAAGGCCAACGTAGCTGGGTAGGTTGAGCGGCCGCCAAGAAGGCACACTTAGGCCAGGATTGACCTTTGTGATACCGCTTGAGACACAAGTCCCATTCCTTTTAAAAAATCCAGCCATTTGGAGCTTTTTATGATGCAATTCATGGAGCCTATTTTTTTGTTTGGAATGTGTCTCAGATAGTCCAGAAAGTAGTCACCCAGGAAAGTAGTCCTCCTTTTGGTGTTCGATGAACTCTTCATCCCCTGATCCATGCCAATCCTGCAAAAATCTTTTTAGGCGATTCGCAGCCTCCTAGCAAGAGTACCCAAAGTCCAGTGTCCCGTTAGGACACTTATGACTGTACCTATATTTTGTCTATTTAGAGATATGGGATCTTTTGAGCGCTTGACATATATTTCAGGCTATGCTAGTCCACATATTTTGGATCCTACTCCTTCAGACCAACATCTGCCCGGTACATCTAAGGATATTGTATTAATTAGTAGCTTCCATGTGGCAATAAGAATACCGAGGTTGGGCTTTGCTAGCTAAATCGGTATTGTAGTTCCCTCTCGGGCAAGTTCATCGGCATTTCAGTTCCCTGGAATAGCCCTGTAAGCGGGAACCCAGCTCATAGTCTGCTTAGCTATCTCGTCTATAGATCATATAACAATCTTTTTGTAAGAAAGGAAACAAAAAAGGGGGGTTAGCGTTTTAAATCCGTAACAAGAATAGGGTGTTTGGCCCATAGTCTTTCCCTAATTTAGTCCTTTAATGCAATTTTTATCAAAACACCTCTTGAAAATGACAGGTATATCGAACTGATGGAAGTCTGATGGCGCAAGTTGGGATATAAAGAGAAGAAGGGAAAAAGGAGCAGTAACAATGAGCGAGAAAGATTGAGGAAGAAACAGAGAGAGGAATATAGAAAGAGAGAAATAGAGAAAGAGAAAAAGAGAGAAAGAGAGAAAGAGAGAAAGAGAGAAAGATAGCAAGAGAGAAAGAGAGAAAGAGAGAAAGAGATAACGAGAGAAAGAGAGAAAGAGAGAAAGAGAGAAAGAGGAGAAAGAGAGAAAGAGAGAAAGAGAGAAAGAGACAAAGAGAGAAAGATATAAAGAAAGAAAGAGAGAAAGAGGGAAAGAGAGAAAGAGAGAAAGAGAAAAAGAGAAAAAGAGAGAAAGAGTGAAAGAGAGAAGGAGAGAAAGAGAGACAGAGGGAAACAGAGACAGAGACAGAGAGAAATAGAGAAAGAGAGAAATAGAGAAAGAGAAAAAGAGAGAACGAGAGAAAGATAGGAAGAGAGAAAGATAGAGAGATAGAGAGAGAAAGAGAGAAAGAGAAAAGGGAGAAAGAGAAAAGGAGAAATAGAGAAAGAGAGAAAAAGCGATAGATAGAAAGAGAGAAAGAGAGAAAGAGAGAAAGAGAGAGAGAGAGAGAAGAGAGAGAAGAGAGAAAGAGAGAAAGAGAGAAAGAGAGAAAGAGAGAAAGAGAGAAAGAGAGAAAGAGAGAAAGAGAGAAAGAGAGAAAGAGAGAAAGAGAGAAAGAGAGAAAGATATAAAGAAAGATAGAGAGAAAGAGAGGAAGAGAGTAAGAGATAAAGAAAGAAAGAGAGAAAGAGAGAAAGATAAAAAGATAGAAAGAGAGAAAGATAGAAAGAGAGAAAGGGAGAAAGAGATAAAGAAAAAAAGAGAGAAAGAGAGAAATAGAGAAATAGAGAAAGAAAGAAAGTGAGAAAGAGAGAAAGAGAGAAAGTGAGAAAGAGAGAATGATACAAAGAGAGAAAGAGAGAAAGAGAAAGAGAGAAAGAGATAAATACAGACAGATACAGTGAGATACAGGAAGACATAGAGAAATAAGAGAGAGAAAAAGAGAGAAATATAAACAGGCAGAGAAAAAGAGAGAAATATAAACAAAAGAAACAAAGCAGGCAGAGAATGGAGGTAATTGTCTCTTCCACACTGGATCACCTGCTCCATAAAAGGCCTATTGAGTGTTCCAAGTAACTAACTGAACTGTCTCAGATATTTGTTGTGTCTTTTATTTTTTCGTAATTTTTCCTGCCTAGCCAGGAACATTTTCAATTCAATTTTCCTTTCTCTTCCTTTTTTCGACACATCCTTTCAGGCTGCCTCTCTGCAGGTGGTAATTACCCGTTATTACACCAGACGTGAGCAGACACCTTCACTGAGTTGCCCCCTTGCTGATTCTCCCCTTTTGTGTCTAGTTTCCGTTTCCTTCATTGCCTGTCAAATTGCTCTGCTTCCACTACACTGGTACCTGCCATTATTTCCCTATAGTAAAGGTGAGGGTCGTCTGGGCTCAGCGCAACTGATAAACAGTATGAACACAAGTACGCATGGGACTATACATACATATGCATATTTCTAAAGGATAATGGTTGTGTGAGTGCCTCCGCTGCACGTGTACGGCACCCTTTCCCACGTTAATTTAATCATAATTATGCATAACTGCACAGATATTGTTGTTCTTTGGCTACTTCGTTATATTATTAGTGTTGTTGTTAATATTGTTGTTTTTTTCGCTGCTATTTCCAAAGATTTTGCCATTATCGCTCGTTCATATTACGAGCAGAATGATGATACTTGTTGTTATTGTAGTTCTTCAGCAATTATCACATTATATGTTTACTAATGGCATTATTGCATGCATATACGAGTACGTGAGTGTGTATGTGTTGGTTTGAATGTGTGAATGTGCGTATAAGTATGCAACATGTTTTCCTGGCTGTTTGACCTGCTGACCCCCAACTTCAAGCTTGCAACTTGCAAAGATACGAGCATACAATTGATTATGCTGCTGGTAATTATATTGGTTCTGTTAGTTTAGTGCTGCAGGTTCCTTCACAGAAATTGTCGCATATATTTTGAGCGGAAAACACAGCAGTCTTTCTAGTTTAAAGAGGTGACAGCATCTGTATGAGGAAGAGGTCTATGCTTAAGGCGCCTATCTAAAGTGGAGTGTGACTGGAATTGAATGGATGGGCCTTCAGTGCCGAAATTACTGAATTACAACTTCACCCTGTTTAAAGTGAGGAGAATACTGGACTATAGTTTCATTGTGCGAATGTGCAAATAGTCCTTAAAGTGTCTAAGGCAACATCAGACAAACCTGAAGAACATTTTTAAAGACCAACTTCCGTAATCAAAGAATTCAATAAATTTACCAGTCTATTTTTTCGACTTATCTGCCTCACAGTGTGATGGCCTCCCAGTGAAATATGATTACAGCAAATATGAACAGTTCCTTTTTATATCTAACCCTTCACATTCGATATACATTCCATTGTATTATCTTCATGTGAGAAGTTTTCCCCATAATTTTGTGATGTGTTAAATTACGACCCCATCAAACTGAAGTCCTGCGAGTGTCCATAAACACAATTTTGACGTTCACTCTATTCTCAAAGCAACATCAAATCGAGCAACTGATTTATTCACATACGTCTCTATGCGTGTGCACGTGTAGTAAATTTATGCATATCCTTCTGCGAGTCCTTCCGTGCCTCTAGAGGTATACTTGATTACATCAATCACACTTGTAAGTTATGGATTTGCCACCGTCACACTGGCATTTGGCTCCACTTCCACACTGAATTACTTCTAGACACTCGCAATTAAAGCAATTCGACACATCTGGCTAATTAACTAAGAAGTCACAGATACACTTTCACTTACAGCAATTATCCTTGTTGTTATCCTAGTTGTTATCCTAGTTGCTATTTATAGATGCTTATTATTATTGCTCAGACTGCTGATGACTACGGTGGTCTATTGTAACTGGACACTAAATACAATCGGCACTTTAGCATTGACACATTGATACTAGAATACGACGAATGACAGGACCAGCAAGGCAAAGGATATAAGCAATATTCATAAAAAATTAATCTATTTACATTTATAGTGTTAATCGTTCCATTGGAAGCACTATTTTCACACCGTTTCCTTAGCAGCATATCAGTAAGGAGCACGAAACAACGACTTTTTGGCTTACAGTCCACTTCACCCCACCTGAAAGTCATAAAATCAAATACTCTTTGCATTGCATTACACTTCACCCCACCTGGCATTCATACGTTCAAACCAATATTCTTAGTGTTGCAGTCCACTTCACTCCACCTGAAGATCTTACAAGCAAATCAAAACTCTTAGATTTGCATTTCAATTCGCCCCACCTGAAAGTCATGCAATCAAATACTTTTTTCATTTGCATTCCACTTCTCCCACCTGAAAGTCATACATCAAATACTCTTTACATTGCAGTCCACTTCACCCCATTGGAAGCTCATACAATCACACAAAGACGACCCACACATCCTTTATGAGTATTGTTGACTTGATTCCTTGCTCCAAATATAAATAATTGTTCTTAAATGAAACTGCTAAGTAATAATTTACATGAAATATGAAATATTGCAGCACAATAAACACAGACACACATAAAAGTAGACGCCATAATTGCCAACTACCGCAGTAATTAAGGCTCATGGTGTGTGTTTGTTTGGCTTAACACATTACAAATTAAATACCTTGGTAGTAAAATTGTATGTTAGCCTGTGTATGCCTAAGTAATTAAGAGCACATCTACACATGCACCGATGGAAGGATAGCATGCCAAACATTACACACACAAACCAACACACAGAGAGACACCCATAGGCGCACAGGTCCATGCGGAGTGTGAAACACACAAAGCCATTTGTCAGGTGTTTACTTGCTTACGAGTATTTAATATAAAATTTACAAAATTGCCAATTAAGCTAATACCAACTAAAGCAGTTTGCCAGCTATTAACTCCACAATGTGGCCAAGTATGCGTACGCGTGTGTGTGTGCATGTGTGTGGGTGTGGGTGTTTTGTGTACGTGTCAAAGGATATCTTTAGTTGAATGCCAACTTTTAGTTAAATATTTTCATAATAGGCAATTTTAGTCTAAACACTTTGCGCAATGTGCGAAATTGAAGTCGACTTGCTGTTGGTGGGTGTGGTTTCAGTGTCAATGTGTGCGTGTGAGTGTGTGTGTGTGTGTGTAGAGTGTAAGGTATGTGCTGAGCTTTGTGGTTGTCCCTGTTAATTGGTATAAATTAATAATTGCATAATTGGATATGGAAAGTATTCGATGAATTTCCTGCTTGAACAATTCATTTGTATATCAATCTAATAATTGTGGCTTTGGCTGCGTTACTCATACGCCATGGTGCCCTAGTATGATGAAGAAGAACGTTGGTTAAAGTAAATTTATGTAAATGAACAGGAAAATCAGGTCCTAATCTTGTTCAGAAAGAGTTCAGAAAGACGAAAACATTTCACACTCGTAAGCATAGCTTGGAAATCTTGGGGATTCCACGCCGTCGTACTCACTGATTAAGAAGTGGATCCATAAATTTGGTTGTGGTCACTGAATCACTAAATATGTCGATCGCCGAGGTCGTCTTAATGGAGTCATCACACGAAAACTGATGCAGAAGATCCTCGATATGGTTATGGACAATTGAAGATTGAATGAAAAGTATTCGATGAATTTCCCGGTGGAACAATTCACTTGTATATCAATCTAATAATTGTGGCTTTGGCTGTATTACTCATACGCCGTGGTTGCCGAGTAGCATGAGGAAGAACGTAGATTGAAGTAAATTCATTGTAAATAATCAGGGCAATCAAGTCCATTTATTGTTTAGAAAGAGTTCAAAAAGACGAAAACATTTCCCACTCGCAAGCATAGCTTGAAAATCTTTACAAGGACTCGAAGCCGTCTTACTCATTGTTTAAGAAGTGGATCCCTAAATTTGGTTGTGGTCACTGAATCACAAAGTATGTCGATCAACGAGGTCATCACGCGAGAAGTGATGGATAAAGTCCTCGATGTGGTTATAGACAATTGAAGATTGAAACTGAGCTATTTTGTTGATACAATCGGCAACTCAACCATTTCGTAGTTATTCCATAGTATGCTGTGGTTATGCCGTGAATATGCTATAGGCTTATCGCGCTTATTCCTTGGTTACTCTGTAGTCAAAGTATTGTTACCATTGTACTAGAGATGCCGTAGTCCACTTAATTCAAATAAAGGCACCATACCAAAAGTGTTTGGAAAAAGTCACTATATCTTTGTATGCTATCGGGGACTGAAAAGGAACGACATTGCTGAAGCAGTGGGGACCTCAACCGATCCCATTTGCTGCTCCTGCATCATCAACATAATGCAGCGTACGTTAATGATGTCATTGACTTTTGAGACCTTGCTGCTTATAACTGCAAACTTTGCTTTGTAGAAAGATTATAAAGGCAAGCTTTTTGTGCCCTTGGGTTATTTTGAAGACCACTTGTTCCCATGAATTGTTTACCTGTGTTAGTTTCTGTTGTAGATGCAAGGACTTGAAGGACATAACCAAATTTCGTCAGCCTAGTCGGAATCTTGCAGATGTTGTACAATATTCTAAAGTATTCCTCTGGGCTCTTCGATCGGTTGTCAGAATACTCGTATAACACAGAACAATACACAAGGAGGACACAAGGAGGAGACAAGTTAGTATTGTCTTACTTTAGGCAAGGAATGGGATGATCTGGAATACAAAAAAGTGGGAGGACAAGGTTCAACTAGGACCATCGAGCCAACAATTATAATGATCGAATACAGAAATCTGCACTTAAATCCCATTTATTATGCTTGGTCTCTGATCAGATGCGCATCGTTAATGTTGCCTTTGTACCTTCGTTGTGGTATGTGAAAATGGTTCCAATGGGATATGGCATTAAAAATGAAATGAAAATTAATCCAATTGGATAAGAAAATGAAATAAAATAAATAATAAATAAAAAAATAAATTCCAATTCACAAAATGTGAAACTGAAGCAATACTTTTTCCCACCTGAAAGTAAACACGTTAATTTTTATTTATCTAAATCTATGTTTGAAGAACTATTTATGTTTGTAGTTGGAATCGTTCAGAACTTACGAGTTTACATCCCTACCTATAATTCCAGTTTATCAGCTTGTGCCAATGACCACCGCTTGACCTTCATAAGTATATCTTCCTAGCTAAGGCTTTTTTAGGCATTTCTGTCCTGTTGTTTCAACTCCACCAATTTGATTCAATATATAACTCTGGTGCTTCAACTTTATATGTCCAACTTGCTACCAACTTCAGTTAATTAATTCTTCAGTTGCTCTTCGAATGGCGCTTCTTCATGTCCACCATTCTACTCAGTTGTTTTCTCCCGCTCCCCACGTATTCCCTTCACTACCACTTCTGCATTCTCACTCAAACTCTCAAACAAAGTTATCAAATAGTGATATGAAAATATTCTTTGCCCCAACCGCACATGTCAATCAAGCATTTGACTTTTGCCACTGGCCTCTGAACAAGTAATTCCTTTCAACCACTTAACGCACATGCCGTTAACTGTAATTATTATGATGATGATGCCACTGTAAGCCTCACATCGTGGACTGCTCCACAAAGTTGCTACACGAGGAAATAGAATAGGAAATTCATAAAAATTTCGAGGTCATTGACATAAAATCATTTAACGCCACACTCATAGAACAACAAAAAATAAATAATCAGATTATAACAAATACGTTAGCACTGCTGATGTGCACGAAGAAGCCATTTGCCTGCTTAATATTTGGCCATGTGGCAAATAACTCTGGTAATGGCATAAGCAGATTTTTGTCATTACCAAAAAAGCAACAAAAAGGAGAAGTCATTGACCCAACAGCAAAGCAGCTGCGGCGAACTGCTAACGCGAAATTTATGAACTGAAAACAAGCAAAGCTGACATCCGGAAATGTTGCGTGAGTGCACATGCCAATCTAGCCCTGGAGCAGCCAGTGGAAAGCCCCATTCAAACATCTTCCGAAGTAACACCAACTAAGAAGTCGTTTTTTACTTAACTTTAATTACTTAATTGTAATTACTTACTTTTAATTACTTAACTAGAATTACTTAAGTGTGATTACTTACTTTTAATTACTTAACTAGAATTACTTAAGTGTAATTACTTAAATTGCTCACTGACTTTCACTGATTTCTTCTTAAAGTATTTGTGTAGGTCACACGCATTTAGGTCACATACGAGGAAGGCGCCTGAATCCACTTTCCCCTAAAACTTCGTTCCACATTCCAACCCCAAAACAATGAAAGCTTTTCCTAACATTTTTATAGCTTTGGATTGCAAGTGGAGTGGATTGTATGTAAGGAATCTGCATGTGGCAGATTCCTCAGCATCCACACTGGCCGCAATTGTGGAAGCCAAAGTACACAACAGAAGACAGCAACAACAAATGATAACAGGAAATGAGTGGTGTGATTTGACACGAGTGTATACAAGCACACCCACACATATATGTTCCACACGTTCCACAGGAAACAGGTGGCGGTTATTTCCCGTGTTTACAGAAGTTCACAGCTACAGGCTTTAAAGTTGTTGTTGCGGGCATATTCGAAGGGAAACTCTTGCTCAGAAAAACAATTTTATGAAACTTTTATTTTGAATACACGTTTTAAATACGAAAAACCACGCCTTCGTAGCCCCCGTACATCAAATTCAGGAATTTTAGAACTGACTGTGAATACAGTAGAACAGTTTTCAAGGTGTAAGAGCCTCAGATTTATGTTGCTTTGGGTGAAAAAATATCCTTAGTTATCATAAAAACCCCAGCTGGGCCCAGGGATAAACGAAACCATTGCTAATCTCATATTTAATGACTTTTTAAGAACTATCCTTCACTTCTATAAATACGGATATCTTGCCGACTTGTTGATGTCCTACAATATATGGTCAGTGAAAAGCCTGTTCATTGACTAAAAGCTCAGGCTAATCCACGGCATCCTCACGGCAGACGACTCCATGCAAACTACAGCCAGTCAAGTCTGCTTAATATGATCTAAAAGGACTTCTAATTGTGTATTGTGTGAAAGACTGAAGACTTTAGTCAACCAGCTGATTTGACCTTTTTCAGTTTGGCTTCCATCGTGGAATGTCCACCATTGACTCGATCTTCATATACCGCCAAATAAAGGAAAGCACCCAATCAATCAGTTCTATAAGCACCACCTACTCCTCGATTATAGAGAGATGGTTTTACAGGTCCGGTTAGTGATGACCGACACTCACAATACCTACTGGTGGTAAAATTATCCTCACATAAAACTAGATTATCAATAATGATATTATATATTTCTCTCAAACTTTGAGGCATAAAATGGAGAAGCAACCCTTAGCTACAGTACAGCGTATCACAAGACTTCAGACTTACGTACTCTGACATTACTATCCTCATCAGTAGCTCGACCCTAAGGCGTGCACTTTGGCTTCTAAATGGTCTCCTGTTTGACAGCCCGGTTATAGGTAATCTAAACTCAAAATACCTGAGTTCAGCAGCGAGCGGGATGAGCGGCATCTATCAAAAGAGAAACCTACCTTTAGTTACAGTACCCAAGCGTATCGCCAGGCTTCAGACATTCCTTATCTGGCATTAGTATGCTTATCAGCAGCTCGAGCCTAAGACCTGCACCTTGGCTTCTAAATAGTCTCCTGTTTGATAGCCGGGTTATAGATAACCTAAGAATAGCTGAGTTCATCCGGGAGTGGGTTGATCGTCATACTACCCAAAGTAGCGGGATATTTTAAGTCTTCACACATTCATCCTCTGGCATTACTACTGGCATCAGTAGCTAGGATCCAGCTACCACCTTGACCTGCACCTTGGCTTCCAAATAGTGTCCCACATAAATGTACTGGACGTGGTTAGACTTTCGCTCAGCTACAAGCATACTACCTGGAGTATCGCCTCATCAGATAACATTGCATGCCAGCAGGAACTGGCAGAACGATTCCCAGTGCAGTTGCACTCTTCCTGCCTCAATAGCTGCTGTTTTATGAGTTAGTTGCTTACGGGTACCAACCACATTCATTTAACTTTCCTCCACAACTTGACTGCAGAAGAATTCCTCCTTGCTTACGCGTAGTTTTAATGAGAGCTCTGCTCTGTTGGTATTTCAGTTCCATTGTTGTGTCCATTGTTGTTGTTTTTGTTGATTTTACTGCCCTCATTACTGCTGGCTGCGGTAATTTGCATATAAATTGCAAAATTTTAAACGCTTTCGTTTATGGCGCTGACGTATGGCACTCATTTTACTTATGGCGCACCACTACTTCGCTCTATCTCGGGCGCGCTCAAAGGAAAAACGCTCACCCAAGGCGAGGTTAATTAATGGCACTGTTTGTGTTTATGTGTGTGTGTGTGTGTGTGTGTGTGCACGAATGGGTACCTGGGTGCTCCTACCCACTCTGTGTGGTTTAGTGCGGTTTAAGCTGTCTTTGGCGCGCTCATAGCTCAATTACGTTATTTAAAGCTCAAAAGGCACTTCCGGTAATTTCAGCACCGCACGCCACGAAATTTATGACGGAGCTGCTCTCTGGCCGCACTTTGACGTTTCAAATTACTATTGGGGGGGGACCACCTTTTGATAGTCACGGATAAGACGTGCATGGCACATTAATTTGCCCTAGCATCCTTGGATTTACGCCAAAAATTGGGCTAATTGAAATTCAACTCCAATTACTGAAGCAATTTCTGCGTCGGAGTTGAAATTATTTTGTAATCATGGCAACAACACCAACAACAAGCCAGCAATAAGCATAACAACTAAATCTGCACGAACGCCGGCATATTGCGGACCAACAACAACAACAGCGGCAGGAGTAATATCAGCAACAGACACGACAGCTTCCCAAGCTAGCAAAGAATTTTCCATGTAACCACTCAGCGCAGAACTTGCTCAGAAATGACCAAACTTTAAAATAGCTGCCATAGCGAGTCACTGTCCCGGTAATGATGTGGAAGATATTCACTACTCGGTACTTTCAGATACCGTACTCGGTTCTGTATATATCCGGCAGGTGACACATTTCTTCATATGAATGGCAAAGTTTATTTGAGAGTGCTTGCTTGAAGGATCTTTGTGACATTTGAAGTTTACAAAGGGGTCCTTCCGAGTCGATCCTATCTGGTGAACGAAAAGTGAGCGTTCTTCAATTCGTGTATACCTCTAAAGCCCATTTTGCCATTGTTCTAAACATCCCAGGTAATCTATGTCATTGTCTACCAAAGTGGAGTTAGCAAGCTGGTGATCTGTTGATAAGATTATGCTCTCTAAAAGCTGGAATAACTATCAATAGTGATGCTATAAGTTTGCTTTGAGGCAGAAACAATGAGTCATCTATAATTCAGTCCCATTTGCACTTGTGTACTTTGTTTAGGAATGTGTGCGAACTAAATTAAAAAGGTATGCGTCGGGACAGTGGGGTTTCAATTGCTACTTGGAAGCAAAAGTGAGAAGAGTGTTGTAGAATTACACCGGTTGCAAGCTTATTAGAAGCAACAATGTTCGTCTATAATCATATTGAAGCCAATTGGAGTTCAGATAGTTCAGAGTATTCGAATATGTTCTAGCATTAGATGTTCCAGAAGGGTTTAAAGAGGACCCAGTTCCAATATTTTGTATAATAGGAAAGTGTAGAAGGATTGAAAGAGGACCCAGTTCCAACATTTTGTATAATAGGAAGGTGTAGAAGGATTGAAAGAGGACCCAGTTCCAACATTTTGTATAAAAGGAAGGTGTAGAAGGATTGAAAGAGGACCAAGTGTTATGATAAATACAAGGAATATAAAAAACAGTTGAGCTGAGATTCGGAGATTTAGAAGCGCTGAAGAACTCGAATATTTAAGATCGGAGGATTATATAAAAAGTCAAATCGAAGAGTGATTTACCATTAAAGCACCAGGAAGAACTGGAAAAAACAGAAGAGCATTATCAAGACTTCGAAGTCACAATATAAAGAAGAGTTACGTTGGAATAATTGGAAAACGTGATCGAAATACAAGCTCGGAATTGAGCTGGGGATAAAAATGGTTTCTTTTGTATTCGGAATTTCCCCTAACTCCCTACTCTTGTATTCGAGAATGCTTCTCCAACTGTGTTACTCGCTACTCTTGTATTCGATAAAACTTCTCCAACCGTGTTACTCGCTACTCTTGTATTCGAGAATGCTTCTCCAGCCGTGTAACTAGCTACTCTTATATTCGAGAGTAACGAATAACTTCCCCACCGTATTATTCCCTGCTCTTGTATTCGATAACACTTCTCCAACCATGTTACTCGCTACTCTTGTATTCGAGAATGCTTCTCCAGCCGTGTTACTCGCTACTCTTATATTCGAGAGTAACGAATAACTTCCCCACCGTATTACTCCCTGCTCTTGTATTCGATAACACTTCTCCAACCGTGTTACTCGCTACACTTGTATTCGAGAATGCTTCTCCAACCGTGTTACTCCCTGCTCTTGTATTCGAGAGTAACGAATAACTTCCCCACCGTATTACTCGCTACTCTTGTATTCGAGAATGCTTCTCCAGCCGTGTTACTCGCTACTCTTTTATTCGAGAGTAACGAATAACTTCCCCACCGTATTACTCCCTGCTCTTGTATTCGATAACACTTCTCCAACCGTGTTACTCGCTACTCTTGTATTCGAGAATGCTTCTCCAACCATGTTACTCCCTGCTCTTGTATTCGAGAGTAACGAATAACTTCCCCACCGTATTACTCGGTACTCTTGTATTCGAGAATGCTTCTCCAGCCGTGTTACTCGCTACTCTTGTATTCGAGAGTAACGAATAACTTCCCCACCGTATTACTCCCTACTCTTGTATTCGAGAATTCTTCTCCAACCGATTTTCTCACTGCTCTTGTATTCTGGAGACACGAATACTTCCACCACCGTGTTACTCGCTACTCTTGTATTCAAGAATGCTTCTCCAACCATGTTACTCGCTACTCTTTTATTCGATAACACTTCTCCACCCATGTTACTCGCTACTCTTTTATTCGATAACACTTCTCCAACCGTGTTACTCTCTGCTCTTGTATTCGAGAATGCTTCTCCAACCGTGTTACTCTCTGCTCTTGTATTCGAGAGTAGCGAATACTCACGTACCGAAACGTTGCTTATCTCACATCTCTGCTCTGCCATGGCGCGACGACTGCGTGTAATTACGTTAGCAGAAATTTGTTATAATTGACTTAAAAATATTTTTACCAAACTTTCCCCTATAACAGAAAAAAGGAGAACAAAACTGTAACCAGCACGTGTACTCCTTCCTCAGTGCTCCTCTGTGTGTGTATGCAAAGAGTTTTATAGCCCAAAAATTTCGCACAAAATTCCACGAAACGACGTTTGAGTCAATTAAGCGCATAAATTACTCAAGTAAAACTTTTCATTCATTTCATATTTTAGTTAAATTGCATGGTAACTTGAAAAATGTCAGCCCAAAACTCAACCCAGCTACTATTGTACTACCTTACAGACCCAATACAGCCCCACGCTCACTGTCCACCGCTGCCTGCCACCGCCACCACTGCCAACCACTTAAAGTCCTTGGCCGAAGTTGTTGCTGGCCGTGTTCTCGTGGCTGTTGGCGCTGCCGTCAGCACCGCTTATTCGCATTCATTAGTCACAAAATACTTTAATGGGCCAAATTATTAAATGTAATTTCTCAACAATTCCAAACAGTTGTGACTGTGCGTATGCGTACTGGTACTTGTGGAATAGGTAGGTGCAAGTACAAGGCAACACACACAGACACACCCATACACACAGAGATACAGAGTCTCACAAATGCCCGGATACACACTGCCCACTGTTGCGCTACTCGAGCGCTCAATTAAGTGGCTAAAGTGGAGCTTATGCAGTTAAATATGGCAACATGCCAGGCAGCGCAATATGAAAAGCAAATTATGTTCAGCCTGCGCTACGCCCACCACTGCAGGGCTTCGGTCGGCACGGGTGGACTGCACGAGTTGGTAAGCACGATTTGGCAAAATAGGAGTCCATGACAAAGTTCACAGCATAAGGAAAATATTTACAGAATTTTGAAGCATGCTACTCAGACCACACACATTGCAGAGACTTTGAAGATTGGTGGAATAATGAGAAATTAGTGGAAGAGTCGGAATTACTGGAGGACTTCGAAACGAAACGGCCAAGGACTATGAAGTTATGAGAAGCAAATGGACTGAAATACTGAAATGACTTCGATGGGTGAGAACTGACTTTATTGTTAGAGTCACTCTGGAACTGATTTGAGGAATGATGTAGATAAGAATTTATATAAAATTTAAAGGAAAGAAGATATGATAAGAGAGTTAGCTTTAAGTGCCTGTCAAGGCCACGAATATTCGACCAGAAGACACACTTTATAGAGAGGATAAGAGAACTAGGACTGAAATAAACCGAAATTTAAAAAATGTTCGCCGACTTTTGTAATAATAAAGTGTAAAAAGTGTCTCAAAGGCAGAAAAGTAAAGCGAATTGGAAGAGGCAACAAAATTAGCTCATCCCATGGGGTCTGGCACGATCTTTCTATAAAGATTTTTCCAAAATATCAAATAGAGGTGGTTTTTATGGTTCGTTTCTGAACAGTGGAAGTTATTATTATTATTATTATTATTATATCTTACACCACAATTAATTATGAGTGCAAGGTGTTGGGGGAATGAGTACAGGGGCCTTCGACTCGAAGAGAAAATGATTTTATAGAAAGAAGCATTTTGGAGACCAAGCAGGATTTGAGCCTGCGACCCTCGGGGTGTGAGTCTATCATGCTTACCACAGAGGGCAACTAACGATGGAAGTTATTTTTTTGTAACGGTCGAAATTGAGTCCATTTTTCAACTGAAGAACTGTCCTCTTTGGCATGAAGCCAGTTTTTTATGAATACTATAAAATAAATGGAAGTCGAATTTATACTCAGGAGTTCTCTCGAACAGTCAGGCTCCACTTGAGGCCCTAGAAAATCGAAGATTGTTTCTACTATCTTAATCGTATGTATAAAGAAATTTAACTGCTTCGCCAGAAATAATAAGTTTTGATATATAAGGATGTCAGAACACTGTGGGGTAAACCCGATGATACCCTAGCAATACCGATGACACCCTAGCAATACCGATGATACCCTAGCAATACCGATGATACCCTAGCAATACCAATGATACCCTAGCAATACCGATGACACCCTAGCAATACCGATGATATCCTAGCTAATACCGATGATATCCTAGCTATACAATCAGGAATCTCAGTAGATAAACGACGGAGGAATCTCAATGATGTATCCTAAAAAACTAGGATGTGTTGAGCAGAATAGTTTTCAAATACCTTCTCCCCAGACGGAAGAGAACACATCCTAGTTTTTCAGGATACATCTTTGGACCTTCTTGCTTATGACGGTTAACAATAAAGTCGTTTATCTACTGTGATTCCTCCGAAACTGATGGTATTGCTAGAGTGCCATCGGGTTTATCCCCACAGTGTTCCGTCTGGGGAGAAGGTGAAAAGCATCATGACGGTCAGCAGGAGGAGTTAGCCTTGATTAGTTACTATGCGGGCACTTTTTGTATACCCTTTATAAATCAACTATCAGGGTATTATTGATTAATGTTCTTCCATTTACTTACTAAGATGTCCTGACCACAGGATCTGTGATCAGAACACGTTACCGGGTTAGAGCCGACTTTAAAAACTCCAGTCAGAATGTTCTCAGATTAGAAGATAAAACCATCTTCTGTGAGTGAGTAGGAATCTAAAACTATAGGAGCCGGATATCTTTTCAAAGATTTCTCCTCCTTATGAGAAAAAAACATATTATCCGGAATCTTGAAAACCGACCATGCTATAAATAACTCCTGCCTCTAGGATGATAGCGCACTATAAAATACAGCAGTATCCCAGAGTGACGCTATCATCTTCAGTATCCAGGCATTTGGAGGAAGCAGGAGTCACTTGTAGGGCCAAAATGTGTTCAGAAACAGTTCTACTTTTCGTTTACTTTTTTCCGCCAGAATAGATTCAGAACCCCATTGAAGATGTTTGTGGAGACCAGATTTCTGAAGACATAGGCGGACGTCAAAATGGGACCATAACACAAGAGTCCAAAAAACTATTTCATACTTCTGACTGTACGTGATGCTTTTGAAGGTACTTTTAGTGATATATTTGGAAAGACATTCGAACACACTTTTGGAGACATCATACGAAGTCACAAAAACAACAACAACAATCATCCAACAAATACCCATGCATTTATCGTCTCTAACGACGGCACTTGACAAACTTTGTACTGGCAATTAAAAGTGAGTGGGAACTAAAATTGAAAGTGAATCAACCGCAAAAAGAAGAACCCTGCTTCAACTTGCAAGGGAAGCTGCACACAAGTCAATGAATACAATAATAGTATCTAATAACAGCAACAACAACAACAACAACAACAACAGTAACAACAATAGCACTACAGCCATATCAGCAAAGAACTGCACACAACTGCACACAGCAATCTGCACAAGTTGTCGAAGACCCTGCAACTTGGAGTGACTGATACTGGCAAATGGCAACTGGCAACTGGCAACTGGCAACTGGCAACTGGCAATTGGCAATTGGCTACAATGGCAAACATACTCGCAGTGCTCGTAGTTGGCAAGGAGCACTAACAAGCATCCTGTTGACAAATGTGCGCACGTACGCACAGTAATTTTCATTTTTATTTTTCTGGTTGCAGGACATGGCCGCGCCAGCACTAGACGCAGCCGAAGAGAGTTGGCTGCAGAAGTTGGCTTTCAATTTTTGGCGATTTCTTTTTGCAGGGGGTTGAGCAAGAGTTTTCACACTCGTATCGGTTTGTTGTTGTCGTTGGTGGCTCCTCTTTTATTTATCCAAAAATTCGCGATAAGAGGAAAAGTTTTCTGCTACTTGAGTGACTTCCTTTTTACAAAATTGCTTCAAACAATTTCTTTAAATTACAGACCGGTGCCACTTTTTCGTTGAACAATAGTTTGCTTTTATATTTCGACTGGATAACGAGGGGGCGGAAACACCCACAAACACCCAAAGGTATTCAGGATCTGTAAAAAGACAACACGAGGCGGGGGTGCCAAGCTTTTGCTATCTGAGTTGGTTCTGAATGTGTGTGGAATGACCTCAATAGCAGCCGGAGTGGATGAAAAGGATATGCGTAGGGTTGATGGGGTTCAGTTGTGACTCGGAAGGAGAAGGATAAATAATGAACTCAAATCAAAATTGCAATTTATTGTCATATTAATATACTTGAAACAAATATGAACTATTGTCAAACCAAACCACCGTTTAAGTGAATTTGAGGTTGAATTGAATAAAAAATTCAAGCCAAGTTATGAAACACGTGTCCTTGACACATCCTACTATTAGCAAAACGAATTTTCTTAAAATTAGGTTTACTCACAGAAGGATGGAATACTTTGTTGTGCCCCCTTAATCCTTCAACAAGTCGTGCTTCACTTCACTAAAGCCAAGTTATCAAATACGTGTCCTTCACACAATCCAGTGATCGAACTTTTAGCAAAACTAATTTTATTAAAATTAGTATTACTCATAGAAAGTTGAAATGCTTTGTTGTGCCT
The DNA here is from genome assembly GCA_920105625.2 of Clusia tigrina. Classification (NCBI taxonomy): domain Eukaryota; kingdom Metazoa; phylum Arthropoda; class Insecta; order Diptera; family Clusiidae; genus Clusia; species Clusia tigrina. Next base: position 23,617,167 of record OV050031.1, on the reverse strand, counting down.
CCTTAATCTTTCAACATATCGTACTTCACTTCTGGTCGGCCTTTCTTTTGCTTCCTTAGTGCACCAAAAAAAATCCTGTTTCAATTTTAATACCAAAAAATATCAACTTTGCTGCTAAGTTAGGTTAGGTTAGACTGGCCGGCCGTGAAGGCCACACATAGACCTACAAGGTCCTTTGCGGTGCCAGATGGATATCCATTTCAGAGCTATAGTATGAATCGTTAAACAGGGAGACGCTTTTCGCAAACCTTAAGAGGGAAACCATCCCCAGTTGTGCGACCTCTTCTAATCCTTCAAACCAGGGGGCTCATAGATGTGATAAGCAACTTTGCTGCTAAGCAACAACGAAAATTGAGCACAGGACACCCACATACCACGTTGCGAAGTTTAAATTTTTTCTGACAAAAGGACATTTTACACACTTGCGAAAATGTTAGTGAAGTTTTCATACACTCTATTTGAAACAGAGCGTTCAAAAGGAATCAGTTCGGTATAAAGTGTTCTGCATCCTGGCTACTCTTTAATAATATTCCATTCGCTTCTTAGGATTTTAGGAAATATATTTAAAAAGACTTTTCATATTAAAGCAGACTTTCCTATGCATGAACACATGTGTATGTGCATCTGTTGTTATAAAAGGATATTCAGCTGCAAAGCTTCCCCAACCAAGTCCCACAAAAATAATACCAAATGCAAATACGAAAATACTTTGATGCGCAAACGTTCAAGAGATTTAGTGCCCGCCACAAAGGAATGCTCGTTCATACGAGTACACCGTAAACGCAGTGCAATGAGGTGTGTACGAAAACATCACGTACCAAGGCAATGCATAATGATACTCGTACAGTGCTAGACAATGTCCTCCTGCTGCTGTCTCTGGGGCTGCCGACGGTGCAAGCGTTGAGACAATGAACGCTGCGAACATCAATAGACGCGAATTAGCGTAAATTTCATCACATTTGAATGGCAAATGGAAAATGGAAATGTCAATAAACAAAGTCGGCGCAAAGTTGAGAGCGCAAAAGCTCAAAGGACGCAGCGCACATTTTCCCACTGCAAATGCAGCAAACCGTACTTTCACATGTGGAGCAGACTCTGAGCTGCTCTCGCATGTGCTGCAAGTGTCGCCAGTGAATTGATTGCTTTGATATTGAGTATTTATTTATTTATTTTTTCCTTTTTCATACGGAGTATTTTCCCTTTTGAGCTCTTCTATTGGTATTGAGCTGCTCTATGCAAATTGAGTCCTTGTATTTTACTTTTGCGTATGACTTTTATTGTATGTAGATATGAATATTTGTTCTTTGATACTTGAAATTCATTGTCGAACCCGTTTGAATGAATATTTGTGAATCCTCAATGAATATGCTCGAATAGAAAGATATAAAATGATTATCCTTTTATAACGAAAATATACAAGAAAGTGTGCTGTCAAGGATTACGACAAAATTTGTTTCCTAGAGATTTATGGAGTAATACTTTTAGTAATATAGAGATGGTAAAATAGTAGAATAATCTGATGAAATACAGAATTGTGACGAAACAGCCATTTCCTTGTTCATGAGACCATATTAATAAACGTTGCAATCAAATTAAATCAAGGACATTCGATATTCTTGGCTGTGAGTATCTCATTATCGCTCATGTTATAAGTCAGTTCAGTTGTGAATTGAAACTACTAAATACTGTTATTATTGATAAAAGTTAGTTCTGAAGAACGATGGGGATTTTCAATGGACCTGATTTACACAGAAATTCTGAAAAGAAAAGTTCAACTTTAGAAGGGAACATAGGATGATAGAGCGGTACAGTTGTGAATTGAAGCACTAATACAAATATTTGTAATGCTATCACAGCCCCTTCTCAGATCGAAATGAGGGTCCAATGGACCTAAACACCTGACTGGTTTACATAGAAATTCTGAAAAGTTGAACTTTAGAAGGCAACATAGAATAATAGAGCGGTACAGTTGTGAATTGAACCATTAATACCACTATTTTTGTTGATAGTTAACTCAGCTCTAACTTAGAGTGAAACGGTTTATCAATGGACCTAGACACCTGCCTGATTTACATAGAAATTCTGAAAAGAAAACTTCAACTTTAGAAGGCACCACAGAATGATAGAGCGGTACAGTTTTGAATTGAACCATTAATACCACTATTTTTGATGATAGGTAACTCAGCTCTAACTGAGAATGAGATGGTTTCAATGTATCTAGACACCTGCCTGATTTACGTAGACATTTTGAAAGCAGAATTCTACTTTAGAATGCAACATAGAATAATAGAGCGGTACAGTTGTGAATTGAAACATTAATACCAATATTTTTGATGATAGTAACGGCAGCTCTAACTGAGAATGAGAGGGTTTACCAATGAACCTAGACACCTGCCTGATTTACGTAGACATTTTGAAAGCAGAATTCTACTTTAGAAGGCAACATAGAAAAATAGAGCGGTACAGTTGTGAATTGAACCATTAATACCACTATTTTTGATGATAATTAACTCAGCTCTAACTGAGAATGAGATGGTTTCAATGTATCTAGACACCTGCCTGATTTACGTAGACATTTTGAAAGCAGAATTCTACTTTAGAATGCAACATAGAATAATAGAGCGGTACAGTTGTGAATTGAACCATTAATACCACTATTTTTGATGATAGTTAACTCAGCTCTAACTGAGAATGAGAGGGTTTACCAATGGACCTAGACACCTGTCTGATTTACGTAGACATTTTGAAAGCAGAATTCTACTTTAGAAGGCCACATAGGATGATAGAGCGGTACAGTTGTGAATTGAAACATTAATACCAATATTTTTAATGCTATCACAGACCTTTCTCAGATCGAAATGGGGGTCCAATGGACCTAAACACCTAATTGGTTTACATAGACTATTTTACCAACATCTGTCCACTCTAGCACAGAACACCCAGTAACCTAACCACCCTAAAGTGCAACAAATATATACCTCAACCTCAGACCTATTTCCAGCATCCCCAAACTAGACCACAAATTTTTGTATGGAATGTTAACAAAAAGGAAATAGACAAAAGTTCGTCAGCAAATGGGGCCAAATCTGATTGCGTCTAACATAAAATTTCCACTATTAAATACTTGAGTGGCAACAATCGGATATCGGTAATAACAAAAAATATGGCAACCATGAATGGCGAATAGAAATTTGCATTAACAGATGCAGAACATTAAAATCCAAAAAATATTCGCATTCAATTGCTTGAAAGTTCACTGAAACGCTTCGGAAGCAGACGGAAAATCAATATGGCACACTCCACGGCAGACGCAGACAGAGAGATGGTAACCGTTGCCAAGCGAATGCAGTCATTTCGTGGCGAGGCAGCATATCAAGTGGGATTATCTCACACAGAAGCAGCGAAATGTGTGCCAGCAGCGAGTGGAAGGGACATGACGTCAGGGGCAGAAGGAAGCATTTGGCTCGTCATTCAGTGGGTAAGCTTTCAACGACTGACAACTGCGTCAAGACATTGGAAATTGTGTCAGGCAGACGCACACACACACACACACACACATACTCGGACATGTGGGCATGAAACGAACGTCTTAAAGAGTGGTCTGGCGCACGGATTTGTTTGGGAGTTGTAAATGCCAGTGATGATTAGCAAGAAACGTCACTGATGAGTTGCTGCAAACAAAGCTGATTTAACTTTTCTTGCTGTTTCAGCAGACAGGGTTGAACTCTCGAAGTGAATCTTATCTCCATGGAGAAGGTTTACTTAGCCAAGTTAAATGGCACAATAACTGCAGGGGTAAAAGCGGAACACTTTCCGTGCGGCCGCCTAAACCCAATACAACAGAAGACAGTGTTAGATTTCACCCTCAGGATAGTTTAAAATGTCCGTCCCCGAATGTGACCCATACATCGCTTTCTCGGTAGAGCATTTGGGCCAAGAGGATGATGTGAATTGTGCTTATAGCGATGACAATGAATTATTGAATTTTATCAGTTGTCAAAGCTCACTTTGGGAGAGTGTCAAGTTATTGGCATACTTCCATGGAACGCTGCGAACTCTGCTATCAGGGTATAAGAAACGTTGCGGAAGGTAACTTACCACGACCTTATATTGACCATCTCACTAGACTAAATGAGGGAAACAATATCCTTTACATAAAGAATAGAGTATGATTCTATGTCAAGAAGAATGTGAACTAGACTTCTTAAAGATCCTGATAAACCTGAAACGCCCCCAACAGAACATCAATCAAAGAAACAGTTTGTTACCTTATCTCCATTTCTGAGAAGCCGTGAGCTTCCGAACCTCATCCCCCGATATTTTTTGGATGAACTCTTTTAAATCACAAAAGGAAAAGACAGTGATTCAAGTGGGTCGATCTGGTATTGTAACTGGAGGTGGAGCTGGAGACTTGGAAAGTTTTTTTAAACAAAAATAAAACTGTATATAATCGTTGAAGACAAAAGCATCTTCTGTTCATTCGGTCAGTTCACTCATGAAGCTGTGAACTTCTGCCTTTTCTAGAGAGACACAACCAAATTAGGTGACTCATAGTGTCACAGCCAAACCAGAGAAACCGTCAGGATTATTAATGAGTATCAGGAAGATATTGGCTGTAGTAGGAGAAGAACATGCCAGCAACGAGAACTCAGAACTCGACTAAAGAAAGAAATCTGGAGAGGCTATAAGATAACTTTCCTATCCAGAGACGTTCACTGTAGGCAGGAGAATTCGTAAATTATTATTGAGCTTCTCCAGATTCAACATAAATCCCAGGAGCTTTGCCTACTCATTCTTCGTTGAGCTTATTAGAAAAATCTCATACGCTCTTAAGCAGGTTTCGTTTTAATATGAGACCATCTCCTGTTAAATCTGACAAGGAGTCTTCTCAAATGTAAAGTCTACCTATTGACGGTTACCAAGGTCCTGACGATTCAACATAAATCCCAAAAGCTGTTCTTACACACTCTTATCGTCCAGTTTATTTGTAATATCTGAATCTCTCGTCAGCAAGTTAAGTTTTAATATGAGACCATCTCCTGTTAAACCCGACAAGGAATCTTCTCCAATTTAAAGCCTACCCACTGACGGTTACTAAGGTCCTCAGGATTCATTATAAATCCCAACAGCTTTTCTTACTCACTCTTATCGTTGAGTTTATTTACAAAATCTCATCCCCTCTTAAGCAAGTTTAGCTTTAATATTGAACCATCTCCTGTTAAACCTGACAAGGAATCTTCTCTAATTTAAAGCCTACCCATTGACGGTTACTAAGGTCCTGAGGATTCAGCATAAATCCCAGCAGCTTTCCTACCCACCCTTAGTTGGGCTTCTTAGCAAAATCTCATCCTCTCTTAAGCAAGTTTAGCTTTAATATTGAACCATCTCCTATTAAACCTGACAGGGAATCTTCTCTAATTTAAAGCCTACCCATTGACGGTTACTAATGTCCTGAGGATTCAACATAAATCCCAGCAGCTTTCCTACCCACTCTTAGTTGAACTTCTTAGGAAAATCTCATCCTCTCTTAAGCAAGTTTAGCCTTAATATGAAACCATCTCCTGTTAAACTCGACCAGGAATCTTCGCAAATTTAAAGTGGTCCACTTAAGATCTGTTTGCATGCCTTCCTGTGAAAGGAGCCCACACTAGTCGCCCCTCCCTGCGGCATCCAGAACATTTTAAATAAAATTTGTTTCCACTTAGACAATGAATAAAATTATTTTCCTCGTATTAAGTTACAACTACAAAAAGTGTCAATTACTTTTCCGAGCCCCAGCCGCCGTTTCACCCACTTTCCAAGGACTTTTCGTAGGCGACGTTAAGTGCTGTTAACCCAGGGAATACTTAAACAGTCAAAGAGCCATGAAACTGAATTTAAGTTGAAAAATAATCACATCACGTGCCACTTGATTGTATTTCCTTACTTTATTTTTTGCCTTTTTTATTTTATTTTTAGCCTCATGTTGCAACAAAATGGTGGCAGCCGGCAGGATTACCCCTGAAAAGGTGTTTTCTGCCTGTGCTTTCGTGCGAATTCATTTCGTGCAGCGTGGAAGGGAAATGCGAAAAGCAAAAATCAAGCGCCAATACAACCATTGGCGGAATGTTTATGGGGGAGGCGTGAAAGCGAGCAGCGAGCGAGCAGTGTAGGAGAATCGTGCGAGAATGTGTTGTAATTTCTTGCAATTCGGGAAATGTGTAAAGGCAATAAATTTCAGTGCGGACCGCACAGGATGCGCTTTTAAAATACGAGAAATCATGCCTTCAATGTAATTTCAGTGAAACTTGCGCAAATACGGGTATGCAAGACTAAGGCTGGAGGAGAGAATGGTTGGGTGACGTGTTGAATTTTGTGGGCAGCACTCTGTGGGCCACGTAGGCCAAGTACAGCAAATACTGCAAATACCTGAACGAAGTAGGAGATGCCAAAAATTTAATAAATTGGCTTTGATTGCGTATGCCAATGGAAACGTGCTCTCAGAGGTGATGGTGAAGACTTATAAAGGAGATGTGAAGAAGATTTGTTAACTTTCAAATGGTGGCAGAGTCCAATTGAAGCGAAGTCGATCATTTTGTGAAAAACTCGCCTCAAGGATATAAGCATCGAATCCGGTTTTAGAGTTTCTATAAGAAATAAAAATCTTTTAAGTAATCTAAGGTGAGATAAGCCAAAGTTTTATTTACAATTTCTTGCTCTCAACTACCTGATTTCTTGGGAGAGCCTCGTATCACAACAAAGAAATTAAGTATCTTCCCATAACACCCTCCGAAAGTTCTTTCAAAGACAGCAGCAAATTTGAAGGAGCTTGATATGCAGCTTTTTGAAGAAAGCTCTTTTCGACAGACACACAATCCAACTAACTTCCCTGATCAGCTCAAAGAACGTACAACCCAAGACTTATTTCTGTGAAACAGGACAAATTGAACAAAACATGTTCCGAGTCCTTCAGAGTTCCGTCTCACTGTGGTCAGTATATGGAGAGTCTTCTTGTTTGAATTGCGAACAGATGATCTCCCATTATAAACATGTCCTGAAGGCATAAAGAGCTTTCCAGCGTTCTTACTAGAGTACACCACGTGGATGACGATGGAAGCTTCAGGCACTCCTAAACTTATTGAACTATATTCCCACTTCCGCCAGTGCTAAATTCATGAAACTTATCCTCTACAACCAAAAATGTAGAAGTAACTGTTTGCATGAGAAGTTACTGTTTGTATGAGAAGTTCCACGCCCCCTTTTCCAATAGCCTCCAAACTTCACAGGAACACTCTCCAGGAAATTGTGTAAAAATCGATTCAGCGGTTTCAGAGCTACGCTCTATACAAGTTACTGTGTGTATGGGAGGAGGCACGCCTACTTTTCCAATAACCTCCAAACTTCACAGGAACACTCTCCAGGAAATTTCGTAAAAATCGATTCAGCAGTTCCAGAGATACGCTCTATAGAAGTTACTGTGTGTATGGGAGGAGCCACGCCCCATTTTCCAATAACCTCCAAACTTCACAGGGACACTCCCCAGAGACTGCTAAATCTTCCCCGAAAATTTCTTAAAAATCGGTTTAAAGGTTTCAGAGATACGCTCTATAGAAGTTACTGTTTGTATGAGAGGTGTCACGCCCCCTTTTCCAATAACCTCCAAACTTCACAGGGACACTGTCCAGAGACTGCTAAATCTTGTCCGACAATTTCGTAAAAATTGATTCAGCAGTTTCAGAGATACGCTCTACAAAGGTTACTGTTTGTATGGACGAAGCCACGCCCCCTTTTCAAATAATCTGGAAACTTCACAGGGACACTGTCCAGAGACTACTAAAACTTCTCCGACAATTTCGTAAAAATCGGTTCAGCGGTTTCAAAGATACGATCTATAGAAGTTACTGTGTGTATGGGAGGAGCCACGCCCCCTTTTCCAATAACCTCCAAACTTCACAGGAGCACTCTCCAGGAAATATCGTAAAACTCGATTCAGCAGTTTCAGAGATACGCTCTTCAGAACTTACTGATTGTATGGTAGAAGCCACGCCCCCTTTTCCAATAACCTCCAAACTTCACAGGGACACTGTCCAGAGACTGCTAAATCTTCTCCGACAATTTCGTAAAAATTGATTCAGCAGTTTCAGAGATACGCTCTACTGTTTGTATGGGAGAAGCCACGCCCCCTTTTCCAACAACCTCCAAACTTCACACGAACACTCTCCAGACACAGCTAAATTTTCACCGAATATCCGGTCAGCGTCTTCGAAGATACGCTATAAAGAAGTTACTCTTTGTATAAGAAGTGCCAAGCCCCCTTTCCAATACCTCCAAACTTCATAGAGACACTCTCCAGTAATCGTGGCAGTATATCGGTGGTCATAATAAACTGCATACCGCTTTCCCAAAAATCTCTACGGAGGCTTCACAAAGCTTGGTATCACGTTCCTTATTCCAAATGCCAGAGCAGCTTTCCATACGGAAATACTGTTATCACTACCGGCCAACAGATGGCACTGTACAATAAAAATTTGTTTGTCTCTTGAAAGCCATTTGTTTAACAAAGCTTCCGAGCTCACTGGAAACTTCAGTATGGAAAACTTGGCTCATCAAGCCATGTTTTCATCAAAAGTGGCAGTCCTGCCTCAAAGGACACAGGCTAATCTTCGTTTTGCCCACGTTCCTCAGACCAAATGTGGCTTGAGACACCGCAATTGCTTTGCCAAATCCGCAAAGGTGATGGGAAAGTTGCTACTCTGAAATTGAAAAAGCTTTTCATTACTTTTCTTCAGCTATTAACTTTTAAACTTCACTTCCGTATTCATTTAACTTGAATGCATGCTCTCGATGTAATCCTGGTGCCAACAACAAAACTTATACGCCTCTAATCCACAAACTTTAGATGAGAGAAAGAAAGAACCAGCTTAATGCTGCAAACACTAGGATGCCCTTGCACCGCAAACACACACACACACGCACGCACACACATACAGACACTTACCAACACAGATCCAAACATACTCGTACACGCATATACAGGAGTGAACTTCCGTGCCACAACTTATGCCATTTCCGTTTCCGCACACAATGACAGACAACAATGTTGTTAATTCAGCACACAAACACTCCAAAGGCAGCCCCAGCAACAATGGCCACAGTGATGTGAATGAAGAGCAAACTTTCTTCTTTCATGCCTTAAATTAAGTTTTAGTGAACTTGTGCCCCAAAAATTGCAACAACAACAACGCCGCCGCAGAACACCAAAAGAAGCAGCAGCCAACACTAAGAAGACAAAGCAAACAGCACGACAACGTGCCAACTAAACGCACAAAGAACAGAAAAAGAATGCAACATAAAAATAAAATAAAGTTCGCCGAGCAAAACTTTATCCACAGTTTTGCAAACTGGCGCTGAACTTCGCTTGTGTGCAATGCTCAGAAAAAACTTCGATGAAAACACAGAAAAGGACAAAAAATTTCCACAAATTTTTAAATAAAATTAAGCAAGTCAACAGGATTTAAGTAGACGATAATGCAACACCACACCAACCGCTCCGGCACCAGCACCAGCACCAGCACCAGACCAAGAAAAGCGAAAGAAGTTGGGCCACGAAGTAATTGCCTGCACACGTACGCCTTTCAGGACACGCCAACTACACACAGGACACACACTACGGCCAGAGCAGCAAATGTGCCCCACAGTTGCCATATAACTTGGCACAGAGCTTATTACGTCTGTTGCAGGTAATAACGTCCTGCCAACACTTTGTGTCACCTTCATTACACCAACACTTGCAGTGATAGGGAAATATGCCCACTCGGGGGAAGGGGTCCACGGGAAAGACAACATAATTTCCACTTTACACATTTGCGGATTATTTAGCCGCCGCAAATGTTGAAGGCTTCACACACACCGCTTGTTAAGGCACTTTAAGCGCTTTTCTTTTCAAAGTATTCTTTTTTCTTGTCATTCGAGCAATAAAAAAACAAGCATACTTTTGGGCTTTCTGAGAACAGTCAAAAATGAGGGCATTTATTTAATGAACACAGCCACAAATAGACAAGCTCGTAAGGCCACACATGTATGCTGTTGCTGGCAGAGACCCGGTCGGAACAGAGGAAGTGTGACAAAACTATGAGGAACCCTTTTGGCGCAGCCTAGGAAAGCTTCTAAAAAGATTTCCAGTAGATAAATCTGGGTCTTCCGATTCTTCCATCTGGCAATACTACACCGGTTTTGACAGCTGTGGTGACATAAGTACTCTTTAAGCATCTTCCTGCAACAGTCACGAAATTGCATTTTCTTCATTCATAAGTGAACATGGATTAATGTTAAAATGCTGTTGAAAGGTCATTAAAAAAAAGTTGTTAAAGAAAAGTTGTTAAAGAAAAGTTGCTAAAGAAAATTTATAAGTAAAATAGAATAGAATTTAAGTAAGCATAAACAACAAAGAATAAAAATATAGGCAACAAGGCATAAACATCGATAGAGAATCAACAAAACATAAACAACAAGGAATAAACAACAAATCATAAACAACAAAGCATAAAAATATAGGCAAGAACACATAAACACCAATGGAGAAACAACAAGCCATAAACATCAAAGGAGAAACAAGAAATCAAAAACAACAAAGCATAAAAATCTGGGCAACAAGACATAAACATCGATAGAGAATCAACAAAACATAAATATCAAAGGAGAAACAACAAATCATAAATAACAAGGAATAAACCACAAATCATAAGAAAAAAAACATAAACAACAAGTCATAAACAACAAGGAATAACCAACAAATCATAAGAAAAAAAAACATAAAAACAAATCATAAAAAACAAAGGTAGGTAGTTAGATTGAGCTTCTCCAAAAGGCACACTTAGGCAATGATTGACTCTTTGTGATACCGCATGGAACAAAAGTCCCATTCTCTTTCAAAAGTCCAGTCACTTGAAACTTTTTGTTTATGACGCTATTGATGGAGCTTATTTTCTTGATTGGATTGTCTCCCAGAGCGTCCAGAATGCAGTCACCCAGTCAACTGTTTCTCCTTTTGGTGTTCGATGGACTCTTGCTCCTCCTCATATATGCAACTCCCGCAAAACTCATTTCAGTCCAGTCCCACCTTTCCACCCATGATCCCGTGTGCCGTTAGGACACTTATTACGAAACAATTGTGATTATTTTATATCTTATATTTTATATAGAACGAAGGACTATTTATTAGCCTTCACATTTTCTCACTGGGAAGCTTAACACAGATCCACAATCAGAGCAAAAATTTAATGTAATTGATGTGAGTTCATTTGGCATCATTGCGGTCAGCAAAAATAAATCGCATTGTCTCTTCTGCTCGTTGTTTGTTGCTTTGCGTAGCACAAATGTTTATTGTTGTTTAAAATAAAGGGTACACAAAGGACACACCGAAGGATACACTGAAAATCTATGCAAACAAACAGTAGGAAATTTCGTCAATAAGTTGCCACAATTCGTAGTGAGTGAGTGAGGTAAGCAACAGAGATGCACAGTGAATATTGTTAAGAAATTGCCCTCTTGACAATTTGCTCTAACTCTCTGTACTCGGATTCGTACCACTGGATCGTGTAGTAATCAAACAATCGCTGGTTAAATTAAAATAACTAACTTTATTTAATTATTGCTATTTACACATTTAATATTAGGCTTAAAGTTTACTTTGTTACAATTTGCACTTTATTTCACAATGAATTTCATCACTTTTCAAAATCACAAAACTGTTGCTTCGATTTATAATGCACGATGTACACACCGTTACGATCTCTGCTTAACTGTCCTCCTTTGCACAGTCCTGTGCTTTTTATAGTTTCGAATAGTTGAGGTGGAAAATTCTACAATAGCGTAGAAGTTTCTGGATCTTCCTAGAATTTTATACACACCTCAGGAAGTTATTACTTTCGAGATAATTCTTTACACCACGAAGAAGCTTTTATTCGAATAGTTCGTGTCTTGGCTTACACGCAGGGTGCACTCATTCTCAAACTCCAGATGGGATCCTAAAAGTAAGCAATCCCGTTTCACTGATATGCAATCACGTTTCAATATGTTTAGAAGGCTTTTTCAAGGCACCTGAAAATATGCTACACTTTGTTTACCAAATTTATGTGTAATTGGTATATGAAGTGTAGAGCAGACTTTCAGGAGGAACATAAAATACCTCAAATTATCATGGATTTATCTCTATTCATTAAAAATTTGTAGTAAGTGCATACATAGTAAGAAGATGAAAAGCAAGGAAGACCCCGATTACTACTCTAACTTAAAACCCTGAAGACTGTTTGAGAATTATGAATGAAAAGAGGGTTGCGCCTGCCCTTTTAGTATTATGAGGCATTTTAGTGTTAATTAGGATGTGTAATAACTCACTCAAAATAAAGACCAGGCTCTGCTTTATTTTGTGACTCAGCCTGAATCACAAAACAAGTCAGGGTTCCAATATTTTCAGGCGATGCAAATGAAGTTTAGTTTGTAGTACTTCGGCTATACTACAAGGCATCCCAAAAGGACACTTGTAGCTTCGATTGTTAGAATATGAACGTTCAGTTTGTTCTACAATATTGTAGCCCTAGTTCCAGTTTCTCCAAAGTCACACAACTTTTAAGTAACCCATTTTCTCACAGTGTCCTTTACCAACTTTTCCACAGAGCAATCAAATCAAATTGCTTTGTGTGATGGGTGCACATAGAGTTAAGCAAATACTAAAGCCACATAAACAATGCTCACATTTGCTCCTAGCGCTAATCCTGATTTCAGTTCACTTTTGCCACTCTTCCCACTCAATGGTCAGCGAAATTTCTTTCAACATACTCCTAAGTGAAAATGTCCCGAATCAAGCATACTTTTAGGGGGCAACATTAATACGAAAATTTTGTTTCGTTTTACAGAATGATGGCACTGCGAGTAAAGGAATTTCTCAGGCATATTTTTAATATTAACGCCACTGTGAACGATCAAAAGGAAAACGAAAAAATGCCCATAAATTCATAAATAATATAAGCTTCTTATATTTCAATAAAGTAAATTGCGTTTCAAATGCAATCAGTGTCACCAGCACAAAGAGGTATGTACGGCGGAACACCAGCAGCACAGATTCGAGGACATTTCAAAAAATTAACCAGATACCACCGGGAGAACACCGCCGCCTTCCTTGCCGATTTACATTTCAAAAGTGTCAAATAAAGCACCAAAAAATACATGCAATAAAATAAAATAAGTTTCAATTGAATGAGCAGCACAGCTTTTATGAATAATAAGCTGGCGCCTCCCCACCATGCCCCCCAAACAAGCTGCTGGCCTCTGTACGGGCGCGGAGAGGACAGCAGATAAAAAGCATCCAGCCAAGCCTAGCCAAGCCAAGCCAAGCCAAGCCAACAAGAACAAAAGACGGACGAGCGAACCCTGCTGGTATGCGCATACCCAAGGATAATATGTAATTTGAAGCATTTGCTGGCAGGGATACCGGCAGGCGGCGAGCGACGGCAGTCGCCAGCCAGGAAGGCATGCAAACGCGCCGCTCACAAGGAGTTAAGTGCAATTTGAAATCCATAATTCGATTGGCACACAAACATTCCATTTCCGTTTGCCCTGAAATATCTCTGCTCCCGCGAAGCACGCAGAAGGCCAGGCGGAAAGGCAATCGGCATAAGTAGCATAAATCTCAATGGAATCCTGCCTCCGAGCGCACACATGTGAATGTGCAAAAATAAAGAATACTGTAGCAAATATTTTTATTCACACTCGCTTCTTTTTTTGGATTTAATTTTATTTTTTTTTTAATTTTCTCTTTTTTCGTTCCTTGTTGCCTGGTTGCCTGGCACTGCTCTGCTGTGGCCATCGGTATGTCGGCATGGGCATGAAATTCAATACGGCCACTTTATGGCAGGAGCAGCCAAAAATTTGTTGCCAATGCTCGTGTGTTATTCGAGTGTTGGCTTTTTCCGTAAATCCCATTCGTACGCTTTGTACCGCATACAAAAGGATAAAAGGGGCAGCGTAAGTATTTTTATGGTGCGCATTCTTTTGCAGATAAGATTCCAGAGTTGAATCTCACAAAAGCAGTGCAAGCAGAGAATTTGGGTATGTTCGCGTTAAGCGGTAAAAGGATAAAGCAGGAAGCGGCATTTAAGATTAAGAAATTAAGGCACTTTTGACAAGTGTGTCATCAGTCTGCGAAGGCAAAGGAAAGTTTCTATTGTGGCCCCGAAAAGTAGGCAGTGATTTCATGTGTTTTGGTGTAGTGGGAAATTGCGAGTGTGTTGTTACGAAAATTTTGCTGAAAGTGTGATCACTGGATTGTGTCAAGAAATACCAAATCCGGGAATCGACTATTTACGATTAGCTTTAATTAGAGTGGTTTAAACTATCAGGTCATAGCTTTCGAAATCGTAGAGATAGTTTAACTCACCAAGGTAGTTTAACTACGGTAGTATCTAGATAGAAGGTAGTAACTACAGTAAACAAAAGCGGTTCTGGAGGATGATCTAGAGAGTGATCTGAAGGGTGATCTGGAGGGTGATCTGGAAGGTGATCTGGACGGTGATCTAGAGGGTGATCTGGAGGGTGATCTGGAGGGTGATCTGGAAGGTGATCTGGACGGTGATCTAGAGGGTGATCTGGAGGGTAATCTGGAGGGTGATCTAGACGGTGATCTAGACGGTGATCTGGACGGTGATCTAGAGGGTGATCTGGAGGGTGATCTGGAGGGTGATCTGGAGGGTGATCTGGAGGGTGATCTAGACGGTGATCTGGAGGGTGATCTGGAGGATGATCTAGACGGTGATCTGGAGTGATCTGGAGGGTGATCTAGACGGTGATCTGGAGGGTGATCTAGACGGTGATCTGGAGAGTGATCTGGAGGGTGATCTAGACGGTGATCTGGAGTCATCTGGAGGATGATCTATAGGGTGATCTGGAGGGGGATCTGAAGAGTGATCTGGAGGGGGGATCTAGAGGGTGATGTGGAGTGGGTTATGGAATGGTTTCTCGAGTGTGTTCTAGAAGGGGATATAGAATGTGATCTGGAGGGGTTTCTGGAGGGGGATCTGGAGACGTTTGTGGAGGGTGATCTGTGGGGTGATATGGAAAAGGTTTTGGAGTGGTTTCTGGAGTGTGTTCTAGAGGGTGATCTAGAGGGTGATCTAGAGGGTGAATTGAAGGCGGATCTGGAGGGGTTTCTGGAGGGTGTTCTGTAGGGAGTTCTGTAGTGATTTCTAGAGGATGATATGGAAGGTGTTCTGGAGGAGGTTAGTTGAGCAGCGTAAAACTCAAACTAACGCCAAACTAGAACCAGTACCGAATCTCCCTGATTCCAAACCAATATTAGGCTAAAACTCAATTCGAAAGCTACTCAATCAAAAATCATTCAAAGCGAATCCTTCTACGTCTCTAAAGCATAAACTCAATCATTCTTAGTGGTAGCAAATACACCAAAAAGCTTAATATAGCTTTCGTATTGTTACGAAATTGCCCGCTTGACAATTTACTCTAACTCTCTGTACTCGGATTCGTACCACTGGA
Organism: Clusia tigrina; assembly: GCA_920105625.2. Lineage (NCBI taxonomy): Eukaryota > Metazoa > Arthropoda > Insecta > Diptera > Clusiidae > Clusia > Clusia tigrina. The sequence continues at coordinate 23,601,642 of OV050031.1, read as the reverse complement.
TCGTGTAGTAATCAAACAATCGCTGGTTAAATTAAAATAACTAACTTTATTTAATTATTGCTATTTACACATTTAATATTAGGCTTAAAGTTTACTTTGTTACAATTTGCACTTTATTTCACAATGAATTTCATCACTTTTCAAAATCACAAAACTGTTGCTTCGATTTATAATGCACGATGTACACACCGTTACGATCTCTGCTTAACTGTCCTCCTTTGCACAGTCTTGTGCTTTTTATAGTTTCGAATGGTTGAGGTGGAAAATTCTACAATAGCGTAGAAGTTTCTGGATCTTTCTAGAATTTTATACACACCTCAGGAAGTTCTTACTTTCGAGATAATTCTTTACACCACGAAGAAGCTTTTATTCGAATAGTTCGTGTCTTGACTTACACACAGGGTGCACTCATTTTCAAACTCCAGATGGGATCCCAAAAGTATGCAATCACGTTTCACTGTGCTATCACGTTTCATGCATGCGGAGCTTTGTGCATCACTGCACTCAAGCCACTAATAAAGTCACCGCCTGAGTGAGCACCTCCTTAATCGGTGGTTCTCCGTCCTACCCCACTTCTAAGTCACAGAGTTTCTATTACAATCTCAACTGGTTCTAAAATGAAAGACCACAGCAATACAAATTAGTATAAAGTCTGCTTGTGTGTAATTTGCTGTCTTACAAAACAGAATCCTTTGGTGAGTTTGTCCCAAGCAAAATGGAAAGTCATCATCACAGAAAAAGGCCCACGCTGAAAGCAACCGTGCTTAACTACGCTCAACGGTGACTTCCAGTTCAAAGCCAAGTCAAAGCCGGAAGCACTGCGTAGTTCTACATAATTTCCTGCTACCAAAATCAATGCGTTCAAAGGTTCCATACCCACGCCTACATTGACACCCACAGCAACATACTTCACTTCCGCCAAGGACACCTGTCCCAGCTCCAATAAGCCATACCAATTAATTTAGTCATCGTTTAATCATTAGCAGCGAATCACTAATGATTAAATCCTGCATTGCCACACAAACGCACACACACACTGTGGCCTCACACAGGATATCAAAATAAATACACATTTACAGGATCACACAGAGCGCAGAGTGAAGTGGCAAAAAGCGACACTTCATGCCCACTTCCAGGATTACCGACATTGATTGCCAAAGTGAAATTGCCTGGGGTAAGGAAATCTTTTACAGCAATGCGTGGGGCAAGTGACAGGATGTGCTGAAGGCAGCCTGTCAAATGTGGATATAATTAGGATAATGGCAGCGTGATGCGTGGTAAGATGTCAAAAGGTGTTATTTAAGAGAGGAAATAGCAGCGTGAAAATAGTAAGGAGAATAGACAGAAATACTGTTTAAAGATATGCTGATGTGTACTGACAAGTTCCACAGCCCTGCAACATCAAGGACGCTTCAGGGGTACGAGTATTGCTGAGAAATTCTGCTCCGAATCATCTGCAGCTCTTGGGTCCATCAACAGTAGAACTGGACATTTGGTGGGAATGTAAAAAAAGGTTTTTATAGCTGTAATTCACATTATTCCAGAAGGTGGCGGAATAGCTGAACTTCCATATTAGCCTGATGCCCGGTCATGGACATGTTACGTGGATTTATAGATACTAAAGGGTTTTCCAATAAGAGGTGTTATTTTGGTATTCAAAGAAAAATGCCATTTTTTTTGATCGGATGTTTATTTCATAATAAAGAGGAAGGTATGCCGTTAATAATGAAAAACAGCATCAGCCAAATGGCCACCACGATCACGCTTACAGGACCATATCCTTTTCATGAAATTTTCCATAACCAAATCGCAAAGTGGCTACCCTATGTCCTCGATAGCCTCACGAATTCTATCTTTGAGGTCTTGAATCGACGCTGGGCTGTTGGCGTAGACCTTATCTTTCACGTGGCCCCAAAGGAAGAAGTCGCAAGGTGCTAAATCACAAGATCTCGGTGGCCAATTGTGATCACCTCTTCGAGAGATAACACGGTCCGGAAACTTTTCCCGTAAAAGAGCAATGGTTTCGTTGCTTGTGTGGCACGTAGCGCCGTCTTGTTGAAAGTAAACGTTGTCTAGATCAATACCATCCAACTCCGACCATGAAAAATCATTAATCATCTCTCGATAGCGCAATCCATTCACCGTAACTGTTGATTCAACCTCATTTTCGAAAAAGTAAGGTCCAATGACCCCGCCGGACCATAAACCGCACCAAACAGTCACACGTTGAGGATGGAGAGGCTTCTCAACAATAACTCTTGGGTTTTCAGAGCCCCAGATGCGACAATTTTGCTTGTTGACGTAGCCACCGAGGTGGAAATGGGCCTCATCAGTCAAGATGATTTTTTGATGGAATTCCGGATCATTTTCATGCATTTCAAGGACCCAATCAGCAAAGTCACGACGTTGTTGATGATCGGCTGGCTTGAGTTCTTGTGTTAACTGAACTTTATAAGCCTTAAGACCCAAGTCTTTATGCAAAATACGGTGTAATGACGTTTGTGGAATACCCAATTCCAAAGAACGACGAGGAATGAACAAAGCTGGGTTTTCTTCAACACTTTGGGCTACATCAGCAATATTCTCAGTTGTTCTTGAGCGACGTGCACGGGTTTTATTCTTCACATCACTAACTTGTCCCAACAGCTCAAATTTTTCCACCAATTTCTGTATTGCGGTCCGACAAGGTGCTTCACGACGACCCAAAAATGCTTTAGTTTTCGTTCGTTCCAGTTTTAGAATTGGCGTAGTTTCTACTTGTCAAATGTCAAAGAATAAAAGCTTCAAAAGTGACAGCTACCGAAATACCGGGTGATTCAAAATAACACCTCTTGTTGGAAAACCCTTTATTTATAGATACTATGAGAAAATCCAGTCTTAGGGCCTTTTTCTAGAATTCTTGTTGCGGTGGAACTGTAAATTTCTAGGCCGGTATTTAATACACAACAGATTTGAAGGACACATTCAAAATGCTGGTCACTTTTTCAAATGAACTTATGTTGGCAATTTGGGAGCAGAAAATGTATTCAACTGACACTGTAGGGATCAAAGGAAGAGCCAGCCAGTTTGCCTCTCCTCCCTAGATTTACAAAGGAATGCTTAAAGAATAGGACTGATAAACGAATGTGAAGGATAAAAGCATGAAAATGGTAAAGTAATGGAAAGGATAAGAGAATAGAAGGACAAATGCAAGGAAATTCTAAAATAATGGGAAGGATGAATGCGTGAAAATGCCAAAAAAAATGGGAAGGATAGAGAATGGAAGGACTAAACCAAGGAAATGCTAAAATAATTGGAAGGATACATGCATGGAAATGCTAAAAATAAGGGAAGAATAAAAGCATGAAAATGGTAAAAGAATGGGAAGGATAAATGCATGAAAATGGTAAAAGAATGGGAAGGATAAAACATAAAAATGGTAAAAGAATGGAGAGGATAAGAGAATGGAAGGACTAATACAAGGAAATGCCAAAAGAATTGGAAGGATACATGCATGGAAATGCTAAACTTAAGGGAAGAATAAAAGCAATTGCAATGCTGAAAGAATGGGAAGGATAAATGCATGAAAATTCTAAAAGAGTGGGAAGGACAAAAGCAAGGAAGTGCTAAAAGAATGGGAAGGCTGAAATAAAGGGATCTGCAAAGTTTGTCAAATAATCCTGCAGGAACCATTTTCCCTCTCTTCTAATCTTGTCCTATACTCAATCGTAAAGGATAAACAGCCCTCTGCGAAATTACTTCTTAGAAGTTGCATTTTAATAGGATTAAGTCTCCATTTCATGGGTGAAGAAAAAGGTCAATTGAAGGGTGTAATTCTTCTGGATAATCCCCACATTACGAGTGACCAAAAGAGCTGAAATCCCTGGTAACAAAGTGGATCGCTCCTGTGTCCAAGAAAGCATTCCAAACCCCTGCCTTTTTTATGCCACCTTTTATTAAACCCTATGAAACATGAAAGTGAACACATTTGACAGAAAAATTCAAATCCTAATTTACCTCATAGATCCCTGCTGATCCCTGATCGACCGCTGATCCCAGTGAACGTGTTCGATGTGTTAAAATTGATCCCGACTGATCCGAGTGTACGTGTTTGATGTGTTCAAATTGCTCCCAACTAATGTAGTCGCGGCATTTCATCGCTAACTAAACCTGGGAGAGAAGTAATTTCAATTTTGATGTCAAATTTAAAAGCAGCAGCAATGATTACCAAAATACATCCTTAAAATATCTGGAAATAAATCTGTCGACAGTGCACCACGCTGGGTGCAACGGAGCTCTGCCAGCAACTGAGTTAATGCATCCCTGCCTCGCTGGCGGCTAAGGTTGCGATGATGTGGCATCTACTTTAGCATACACACACATTCCTCTTCTCTATCCTTGGCGGCACGTACTGCCCGCTGCTCTGGCTGTGTCAAGCTCCAAGTTGGCCCTGACCAGGTGAAAGCATCGCAGTTAATGCAACACGTGCGTCGGTGTACGTTTTCATTTGGCACCGGCTCAAGTTGTCATTTGTTGTGTCAATTACCGTTAATTCCGTCGTGATGATTGCGCTGCCGCTGCTGGCTGGGGTCGGAGCTGGCGCTGGGAGGCTTCGCTGCCGAGTTGTAGTTGTTTACTTTGTTGTGTTTGCACCGAGTTGCGTGACTCGGGTGGCCCCAGGCCCCCGCATAGTTTCGCCAGCGCACTGCAATTTGCTTTTATTGCCTGGCTGGTTTTTTATGTGACGTGAATGTGGATTTATGGGGCGCGCGCTGCTTTAAATTAAATCCTTGGGTGGCAATAAAGACGAGCAGCTTATTTTTTTAATATACTTACATATATATATAAATATATATGTATATGCACTCACGATATGCATTCTTAAGTAAGTGGAATGGCATCGACTTAATTCTGAAATGTGGCATTCTGCACCGTTGAACTACTTTTAAGGATAAAGGACTTTAAATTAAGTTGCGTGGATTTTGCATAGTCCACTAGAAATTTCTGGTCACTTTCTGGTACCAAAGAAGACACATGCTGCGTTGGACTCCTTATTATAATAGGTAACAGAATGTCCTTAAACCACTGAAGTGATTTTTCTACAAGCTTCAGACGGTCTGTTTATATTTAAGTGACTGACGTTGACGTCAAATACTGCAATTGTCTGTGACGTCACAAATCAAGTCCACCTTTTCGGAAGTTTTTGCAAGCTTCCCCCAAAAGGAAGGCAAGTAAGCTCCTGATTCAAGACTAATGTTAAGGCAATTCGTCTTGCCTTGCTCACACCTCCAGCTCAATTCGTATTCCGTCGTACCAGTTCATGCTCAGATATGTAAAGGGATTTCTAGTCCTTGAAGCTTTTGGTCGATACAATTAATTCCACATTTTTGTACCGCAACCTGTATTAAGTATATTGTGCCCTCTTAGTAGTAGCGGTGAGGGGTTTAACAGAGCTAGGTAGGTAGGAGTGGCAGCCTTTGTCGCAAAAAGCACACTTAAGCACATAGAATGGCTCGTTGTGGTACCACTTTAACAGAGCTAGCTCTGTTGTCTATAATGTTCCAGCACATTCGGGAATATTGTCCTTTATTCCTAAGGAGGTAGCCATGCATCCATCATTCTATATATATTCCAAAATGAGCTCGAAGCTCACATTAAATGCCCATGGTGACATGTGTCCTACATTTGGTTGCTATTGATACCACAAACGAATGAGATTTTGATCTCAAACAGGCTGATTGAACCACACTTAAGCAGAAAGATGATGTGACTCTGCCATTGGCCAAATATGGTGGTACTTTGGTTGGCATTAATTGATAGTTTCATATCTCTTGTAGCCACATAAACACACTTCGTTGTTCTGGCTAATCTAACAAGGGTGGGGATTCTAACATTACTAACCCCATTCAAGACGGTGAATGTCCAGTTAAGTTGTGCTAAAGCCAGATTGCGATTCAACCAGATCCAACTGAGTTACCTGCATCACAGTAAAACTCTGGATAACTTCGGCTGCTTCCTCTCTGACAATATTTGCCCACTGACCATAAAACAAAGTAAATATTGCCGCAACATCAACAGCAGTCAGCAAATCCCTTAAGTAACGAGTCGTTAAAAGATGTTCGTCCTTTCTGCTAAGAGAATACTGTGCCGTCACGTTCAGCTCAAGCTTGCATCAATAAGGTAAAAAATTTGTATAGAATACGTAAAAAGAAGGTGCTACCTGCAAATGAAGGCCACACACGTATTCACAAAGAGAGCATACGTACAGTTCCGCAGCATAACTTGCAACGTCTGAATGTCCTCGCATGGATACATGTGTGTCCTGCACACACACATGGCTGCATAGCATACCCTGACACCACTGCAGCCAATAAATAAATACCTTTGCTCGTAAGTTTTCTGCAATATGCGAGCGCACCACTTCCAAGCAGAAAAAGCGCACAAGCCAGAAAAGAAAATACCCTTGGATTTGAACGCTCTAAAATCCCCAAAGGATAATGCCACTTGCGATACACATACGTAGACATGTCATGCATCACTGCCGACTGGCTGCATGTGCAATTGAATGGATTTATTTTCCTTGACTATTTCGTTTGCAGTCAACTGCCACCGCAGGCGGTTTCTGGCATTGTTTTCTGATGTCCTTTCTTCAAAGTACGGAAATGTTCAGCAAAGCTGCTGATATGTACACAGATATTTGTAAACTGGCACGTGCCTTTCATGTAAATTGATATTGTTTTATGCTTTATTTGCTTGGCTTTGTTCAGATGCTCGGCTCACTTTCCGCTTTGCTCTACTTGGGCTGCTTGTTTGCAAATGTTGACAATTTCTTTACGCTCACTCGTCCTCCTTTTGACATCAATACATATCATATTCATAACACATATGGATACCTCAATTAAGGGGTACAATGCTGCAACATAAGATGCAAGTTATACAGACAGCAAGGAGAATATATGTTTAGTGATATGCGAATAGTGTCACAACATGATAATGAAGCGAGAGTGTTGCTACAACCACTTGCAGAGCATCACAGGAGGGAGGCCAGCACTTGCTTTTAGCCGAAACTGTATACAACGCAACAAAGTCTATGAAAAATTTATAATTAGAACTATTTAAACTACTTCCAACGCTTCTTAGTCACTATCTGAAGAAGGGTGCTTCTCATTCTCGTCAGGTTGATTTTTGAGCCTTGCAATTAAGTCCTTAGCGGGATTGAAGATGCCGTTCGTTTGTAGGGAGCAGACAAAACAACGTTGCGACTTTTTGTAATTTGCCAACGCACACTTCTCACAGAAATAGTGTTTGCACCTGGAAAATATAAACCAAATTCAATGCCCAGCTAATTAGGTTGGCATAGAAGAGCCCGTCAGCTTAGCCAACAGACTTAAGCACAACTACGCCCATATTCACAAACACCAACTTACTTCGTGACCACCGGATTGGTAAAGCTGAGTCGGCATATAAAGCATTTAAATGGCAGCGTCTCTTCATCCGAGTGTATCTCATATTTGGTGTCGTCCTCATCCGACTCGCCATCTCCGCGCTGTTGCGCTGCATGGTCCAGTTCCAGCTGCCAACCTGCCTTGTAGTCGCTGCGGTCATGCAGAAACTTGCAACTATCGCCGAAGCCGCAATAGCCGGTTTCCTTGTAATCCTTGCATATGTCCGGCTGATAATCCCAACGCACGGTGGCTCGCAAATGCGCCGGTGCTCGTATAGGTCCCCGACGCACCATGCCCGAGCTAGCATTGCCCGCCGCCGTGTCCTTCTTCTTGTAATACTGGGCATAGTTGTTTAAGCCACGATAGATTTTATCATCTGCTTTGCCCTCTAATTCCTGGTTGATTTTAATGGCCCTCTCGTGCAGAAACTGAGCATCGCGATCCAATTCCGTTTCAAACTCATTAATGGAGGCTGCCCCCTGATCCTGCGGTCCACTGGGCAACGCCTCTTTCTTTGATTTGTACGCAACCGTCACTCTCTGCTCCTGCTCGGCGTCACTGCCTGCTGATGACGAGTTTCGTTTGCGCCTCTCACGTTTGGCGCTAAATAATTGTGTACTTTGGTAATTGGGATTCAAACGCTTGCGCCGGTTCTCGGAGCGCACCACGACCGAAGTTTGAGCCTCGTCCTCGCTGTTCTCTGCAATTGTTGTTAGTAGAACGTTTAAATGGGCTGCTTCGTAGATGCGAGTTTCCTCAACTTACCCGATTCCGAGCTAGAATTTTGTTTCTTCCGTATAGCAGTCTGTTTTCTTATGTTGCGCTTTTTGAAGCCAAACGCTGAGGTTGTGGCCGCTTCTTCAGACATTTTTGCACAAAAATTTTCGTTAAAAATAGGCAATTAACATAAACAACTCAATTCGTGGCCGCCGGAACAAAATGACGTCAAACAGCTGATTGCGGGCAAGTTTGCAGGGTTGCATTCTTTTGTATTTCTGCAAACTTTTTGATCAGGGCACATCTAAAAGGTAGTCGCAAGGGAGAACTGCTCTTCTTCTTGTTTTAGTTTTGACGTTTCAATGTATTTAGTGCACACTGTTTTTGATCGAATTGTTTTGGAGTGTTGGAAACTATTATAATATACCATATAGAAGATATATACAAATTATATATATATATATATATATATATATATATATATATATATATATATATATATATATATATATATATATATATATATATATATATATATATATATATATATAATTTTTAAATATCTTCCATATTATATATTATAATTTTTATATATCTTCTATATAGTATATTATAATAGTTTCCAACACTCCAAAACAATTCGATGTTTTTTTTTTTTAATTTGGAAATTTTTCAAAAATTTTTAGTCCTTTTTTGGCAAAAGTCGCGTCTTTGCAGTTTTACCAAATATATATATATATATATATATATATATATATATATATATATATATATATATATATGTATATATATATTTGGTAAAACTGCAAAGACGCGACTTTTGCCAAAAAAGGACTAAAAATTTTTGAAAAATTTCCAAATTAAAAAAAAAAAACAAAAAAAGAGTATCACTTCGGACTTGAATTTACCGTTAGAGCAGGTAGAAATGCTCGGAGAATGCAAAACAAGAATCAAATATTTATTGCACATAGTAACATTTTATAAACATTATAATTCTGAATTTTTTGGTGATTCTGGATTGTATAATGCCCCTATTGCTTTGAAAACTTCATGAATCCGGGAAGTATGGTCTTGAAATTTGCGCCGAAAGAAAAATTCCGCCAAATATCCAAAATAATGCTCCTCTTTTCGGCCGTAACGAGGGACGTTGGATCGAACTTCTCTCCAGAACCTTTCAATGATCTGGGTATGCGCACCGGTGTCAGGGTCAATGAAATTATATGAGTGATTTACCGTTTGATGTAAATCATTTTCATCGGACAAACAATTGTATGCCTTCCAACAGTCTGACATAATGGTTGATCCTGGCAGTATTTTTTCTTTACCCCACGTCTCCACGGACAATTTTGGTATAACATTTGTCAAATTTGATTGCAATGGTTGGCAATATTTTAATGGTGGGCATTGCGATGTTATGCAATCGTCATTTTGAAAATGTCGTCAAGCAATCTAGTTCGCTGCGCCAGCGCTTGAAATTTTTTGGATTTATACGATGAAGAGGAAAAAAGAAGGAAACCGAAATTCTGGGTGAATCCTTTATTACAAAGAATGCAAATGCACAGTCTCCATTCATTTTAGCGTTTTTATTAATTTAATAGATGCGGTAAAACGAAAATGTCCGACGATGCTTCCACTGTGAGCGTCACGAAAAAATGAAAAAAGGCTGTCAAACAGACAAAATGACAACTGATTGCAACACAACACGTTGGCAATTTATGGCATAACATATTTCATAACATAAATTGCCAACTTGAAGCAATTTGGAGTCTCCATTGGCAATTTGCTTGAAATTGTCAATGGCATACCATCAAAAATTGCCCGTGGAGACGTAGGGTAAGGTTAGGTCTTCTATACGTGAACGGACCAAGTGTAAAACGTACTTTTTCCGAAGTGTTCCGAAGTGCACCGACGCATCGCGAACCCACACCGACTGCACCTGACAGCGCGAAGACGATTCCAACCTCAAACGTCAATTTCTTTTTTCGGTATTTACGGTAAGTTTTTTCATTTTTTTCACACTGAAACATCTCGCGCTTTTTTCCCATACATTCTTCAACCATTACAGGCATTCTCCGAGCATTTCTACCTGTTCTAACGGCCAAAATTCAAGTCCGAAATGATATTCTTTTTTTGCTATTTTTTATTATTTTTAATGTTTTTTGGACAAAAAGGTGCTTTCCCCCGACTTTTGTTACAGTTTTTTAAAACCCCCAACCACTTTTGGAAATTTTTCAAAAATTTTTAGGCCATTTTTGGCAAAAGCCGAGTCTCTGCGGTTTTACCATATTTTTATTTTATATTTTATTTTTTACAGCAAAATAATAAAAATAAGTTGTTAAATTTACATTGTGTCTTGAAGTTGAGACTCAAAACTATTTAGCTATTAAAAAGTCCAATCTATCATTTAATATTGAGACTATATTTATTTTGAGACTACTATTAATTAATTCTTTTTTCTGAAATTGTGGCATTTAGTAACAAAAAAAGCTTATATCAAAAAATGTTGTTTAATTGTCGCTTTCTATATGAAAGAAATCTTTAATACGATTAATCCCGCTGCATTAGAAAAATCTCGAAGTGAGGGAACAGTTATTAGAGTGGATATATTTTATTTAAAACATCATCGACTTATTATCACCATTCGAATAGTTGTCAAATCATTCGAAACGAGTGAACACTTAATTATGCATGCAATATAAAAATAGTACCTTAGACAACAACAATAGAATAACTCGATTGTTTTTATTCGTCTGTTACCAGTACTAATTCCTACCAACAACGCACCTACCGCAGTGAAGCAGAGATTGTGGGCTGTAGAAAGACATACTTGAGTATTTTTTACAGAACTATCGACAAAATTAATTATTAACAACAATAGAATAACTCGATTGTTTTAATTCGAATGTTATCATTACTAATTCCTACCAACAACGCACTTATTTCAGTCAAATAGACATTATGGGCTGTAGAAAAACTCACTTGAGTATTTTTTTTACAGAACTATCGAATGAATGAATAATTAACAGCAGTAGAATAACTCAGTAGTTTTTATTCGACTGTTCCCACTACTGATTCCGCCTAACGAGTCAGCTACCTCTGTCAAACAGAGATTGTGGGCTGTAGAAAGACATACTTGAGTGTTTTTTACAGAACTATCGAATGAATGAATAATTAACAGCAGTAAAATAATGAGTTTGTTTTGATTTGACTGTTCCCATTAGTAATTCCCACAAATGGTTCAGATATTTTAGCCAAACAATGCTTGTTGACTGTAGAAATATATTCTCGAGCTAATTTTACTGAACTATCGATTCAATTAGTAATTAACCACAATAGAATAATTTGTTTGTCTCTATTCAACTGTTCCCATTACTAATTCCGACTGACGATTCAGCTACCTTACAAACAGAGCACTTTGAGTGTAGTGTTGATTTAGCAATCGTCTAAATCGATAATATGAAAATATATTTTTTCGAAGTGCTCATATAAAGTACTCGTTAACTCTAACACAGCTGTTCCGTGCTTGTGCATATTGATAAAAAAAAAAAGTTATAAATTTTGGTGCCGATTTTTCGATCTGATAATGAGACGTCCAAAGTTGCCAGTGTCCATGTCAGACTTTCTTCACGTTCCTTCCACTACAAACGTGAGTAAAAATTACTGGTTCCGCAATCAATTAACCCATTTATTCAAATGCACTTGGTTTCCGCAGAGCATGACGTTAAAATTAATATCGATTGTGAAGTGCTTCGGTGGGGAGCAGCGCGTTTATTCCCACTCCTCGGAAGTTTTGGGCTGTGATATGAAATTCGGTGTTTATATGCCACCAACAGCAATAGACGACAACACAGAATGTCCCGTATTATATTTCTTAAGCGGACTTACTTGCACCCATGAGAACTTTATACACAAATCCGGCATGCAGCGTTATGCGGCTGAGCACGGACTCGTTGTGGTTAATCCGGATACCTCGCCGCGCAACGTTGACATACCGGAACAGGATGAAGCGTACGATTTTGGTTCGGGGGCCGGCTTCTATGTAGACGCCACAGAAATGCCCTGGGCGAAGCACTATAAAATGTACACGTATGTGACACGTGAGTTGGTGCAATTGGTGAATTCCAATTTGCCAGTGCAGCCAAATAGAAAGGGTATTTTCGGTCACAGCATGGGCGGACATGGTGCACTCATTTGTGCGCTCAAGAATCCGGGCATTTATCAGTCAGTATCGGCATTTGCTCCAATTGCTAATCCCATACAGTGTCCATGGGGCAAGAAGGCGCTCAGCGGTTATCTGGGTGATAATCCAGAGGTGTGGAAACAGTGGGATGCCACTGCTTTGGCCGAGCAATACACCAACATACCATTGGAAATGTTCATTGATCAAGGCACTGGCGATGATTTCCTGAAACAGAAGCAGCTGCTACCAGAAAACTTGCTGAAGGTGGCCACTAACAATGATCACTTGCAGGCTATTTACAAGCAGCGTGATGGTTACGACCATGGCTACTTCTATATATCCACATTCATTGCTGAGCATTTCGCTTATCACGCCAGACTGCTAAAAGCTTAAACTGGAGGATTTATTTTATAATACTTATTTTATTTAAAAAAATTAATTTTACTTGGAGCGCAGTACTGGACAATTAAAATTGTGATTATTACAGAATTTGTCAATAAACAATTAATTATATTATAATCAATTTAATCCCTTATAACGAGCATGGCTGAGATTTTTATTGATATTCCTCTATTAAGACTCCATGGCATTCCTCTATACAGGATTCAGGACACTCCAATATTCAGACTTCCAAATACTCTTCTATTAAAACTACAAAATTATCTTCTATTGATATATTACAAAACTAATATTTAGACTTCATAATACTCCTCCATTTAGACTGCATAATACTCCTATACTGGCAGCTGAAGGAAGCTGGCCTAGGCCAAGGATTGGTCCGTGTGATACTACAAAGAACTTGGGTCCCTTCTACTGAAACACCCCCGGGACTGAAAGAGAAACCAAGTGCGATTCCCTGATGAAGCGACCGATATTGCTTATACGAAGGGAGGATAGCTCAGTAAGATCGTCGAGAAAAAAGATGCCCCTTGCAAGGGCTGGGCAGTAGCACTTTAAGTATGGGACATTCTCCGCTTCGTCCGATGACCCACAGCCGCGGCAAAACTCATTGAAGGTAAGGTTAAGCCTCTGGCCATGTTTCTCTGGTGCTCATGTCGGATCAGAGCATGTTAGCTACCTTTCTATACGTTTCCCTGATGGATAGTTTTATAGACATGAATGGTGCCCTCACGTTTTGAGAGGGTTCTTGTGGGTAGTGCATCCCCTGGCTATTTCGTCGGCCTCACAATTACCAGTGATACACCCCTGTGACCAGGCACCCACCGCAGGTGAAACCGGTCGCATCGATAGGGTCTTTAGAGCAGACCGACACCTTACCATAAGCTTAGAAGGGGTGTAGACCCAAGAAAGTGACTTTATAGCTGATTGGCTGTCAGAGATACCGTTATTATTAGTGGCGTTGTCTGTCAACAGTCGATCCAACAATCTCAGAATCGCCAATACCCGTACTAGGAAAACACTACAGTGGTTCAGTAGACCAAGAGAGAGACTAATCTCCAGATTGTCCCAGTATACACCGCAGTCCACTTTGACGTTCAGTTCTGAGCCATCAATGAATACTTTTGTTGTGATGAAGAAATGTCCTGCAGACCCTTCATCTCTGCTAGGGATGTGTGCGGTGAACTGTATTGAAAGGATGGTAGATGGACTGCATAGTCATTGTCTTCCGGGGTGAGAGAATCATGCATGAGAATGGTGACAGGACCCACGTCGGACTGGAACCATCTGTTGACAGCGAGTTTTACAGACTGCTTGGCTAAGAAATCCGATGGAATCCAATTGAAGAGTGTAAACGTTTTTTAATGGGAATTGTGGAAAGAGTCCCAGTGACAAGAATTGAGGCGATTCTCTTCACTTTGTAGAGGGTTTTATCAGGCTGGTAACCGCTGGACACCATACCACCGCCCCATAGAGAAGGATCGGCTACACCAACGCCTCATACAGCCCGCAAATCATGAAAGGTTGTATTCCCACCTTGCCCCAATAGCTCTTTTGTAGCAGAAAATGGGGCTGTAGGCGCTCCGAGCTCTCTGCGTAATGTTAGCATTCCACATGAGATTGGAATCAAGGAGTATCAGGCCTACTTAATTGAACTGACTACTTACACTGAGCAGGGTGCCATTCAATTTGGGTAGACTAAAGGGCGGGATTTACTCGTCCTTATCTCTTGTAAATAGTATGAGGTCAGTCTTGCTAGGGTGGGCCTTAAGGCAACAGGTCACACTCCATGAGGCTAGTGATACTACTCTGATAAGGCTTCATGATGCCTCTATAGTGAGGTTTCATGATACTCCTCTTATAAGACTTCAGAATACTCGACTAATAAGGCGTCACGAAACTCCTCTAGTAAGACTTCAGGATATTTCTCGAGTAAAGCGCCAGGATACTTCTCGAGTGAAGCTTCATGACACTACTCTAGTAAGGCTTTGTGATACTTTCCTAATAAGGAACATTAACTCTCTACTAAGGCATCATGAAACTCCTTTAGTAATGATTCATGATACTACTATAGCAAGGCTTCAGGATACTTCTCTGGTAAGGCTTCAGGATACTTATCTGGTAAGGCTTCAGGATACTTCTCTGGTAAGGCTTCAGGATACTTCTCTGGTAAGGCTTCAGGAAACTTCTCGATTAAAGCATCAGGATACTACTCTAATAAGGCTTCATGATACTACTCTAGTAAGGCTTCAGGATACTACTCTAGTAAGGTTTCAAGATACTACTCTAGTAAGGCTTCAGGATACTTCTCGAGTGAAGATTCATGACACTACTCTAGTAAGGCTTCAGGATACTACTCTAGCAAGGCTTCAAGATACTACTCTAGTAAGGCTTCAGGATACTACTCTACTAAGGCTTCAGGATACTACTCTACTAAGGCTTCAGGATACTACTCTACTAAGGCTTCAGGATACTACTCTACTAAGGCTTCAGGATACTACTCTACTAAGGCTTCAGGATACTACTCTACTAAGGCTTCAGGATACTAAGTAAGGCTACTAGAGTAAGGTTTAAGGATACTTCTCGAGTGAAGCTTTATGACACTACTCTAGTAAGACATCATGAAGCTCCTCTAGTAAGGCATCATAAAACTCCTCTAGTTAGACTTCATGATACTACTCTACTAAGGCTTCAAGATACTAATCCAGTAAGGCTTCAGGATACTTCCCTAATAAGGAACGTTGTACTCTCTTGGAAGCCATCATGAAACTCCTCTGGTAAGACTTCATGATACTACTCTAGTAAGGCTTCATGATCCTCCTATACTAAGCCTACACTTCCCTATGAAAGTTTGTTATACTCCTCAATTAAAGCTCAATTAATCGTGAATCTTCTTAATAAGGTATCAATAGAGAGTCCTTTTAAGTCTCTTTTGCATTGCTCGGGATTTGAGTCAAGTGGTAGAGACTGTTTATAGCTTCAGCTCCTAGTGATTCCTCCAAATGTGTGCCTTAATCGTTAGTGCTAAACACCACAGAAGAATTTGATTCATTGTCCCAACGAATTGTACATTAAAATCAGTGAATTTCGGTACATGAAGGTGTTCAACTGAATGAAAAATAATTTTGTTGAGTGTGGCCAAAGCTTTTCATAGTAAAAGCTCCCCACAACCTGCCAGTCCTGTAATGAAGCATCCATTCATGCTGCGGCACAGCATCCCCTAAACGCAGTCAACGCAAGTCGGGCCAAGTTAGTCGAACAAACACCGTCAACAGCAGAGGTTCCAAACAGCGAGCAGCGCGGGAGAATCAAACGAAGTGTGTAACGGTATTTCTTAGCCTATAAATTGTTTGGCCTTTGGCGCCACAATAAAGTGAAAAGACGTATTATTGTTATCTGAATACGCATGAATTGGTCTGGTCTGGTCTGGACTGATTGGGTCGGGACGGGGTGGGCAGCGGGTCTGGCAGCTTCAAATTTCCATTTGAATGTGTCTTTTCAAAATTTTTATAGCCTTTTGTAATGTTTCTTCTTCTCCTTTTTGGGATGTTTTTATTCTTTTGTGTTCGTGTGTTTATTTTTGATTTGTGATTGTTTGATCTGAGCTGATGTTATTGGTGTTGTTGTTATTGCCGTTGTTGTTGTAGTTGTATATTTGATCAGGCTTATTTGATATTAGGTTACCAAGTGTTACAGAGTGTGTCAGTCATGACATCAGCAAACACGATAAGAGTGCTTCGATGGCTGGCATGCCAAGCCAGCACACGGGCCTCCTTTATGCGTGTATCCCTCATTAAACGCTAACAATGCTACAGAACAACTTGTAAGAGTATGGCAAAGGAATAACACAGCAGCGCGTAGGCTTCAGCCCGATGGATACGATAATTTATGTGCGGAGCGTATGTCAGGAGTGCGGTACAATCATGCTAATAACGTGGCAACGGCGCATAAATCAGTTGTGAATATAAACGCCAGCCAAACCATTGCTCTGCTGAGTTCCTCTTTGGTTTCCATTTGGAGTACCTGTCGCTAACATTTATCACTGAGTGACGCTTTTTATCCCACTCACTGCTCAGATGGGGGCGCCTGTGGCCTTAGTACCAGCAGCACCAGTAGCAGCAGTAGCACCAGTAGCAGCAGTAGCAGCAGCAGTAGCAGCAGTAGCAGCAGCAGTAGCAGCAGTAGCAGTAGGAGGATGAGGATAAGAATGGGGAGGATGAGGAGTGTAAACAGTATGCCGGGAGTTACAACTGAAAAGCACGCATCCCTACCATCAAACGAAATGAATTTTTGCGCGTTGGCGAAATTTTTATGTTACTTTTAATATTCCCCCACTCCCTTTTACTGCCACCCACCAACATCCCTCCGCTCTACCCTCCTGTGCTGATAATTAAGTCGGTCATAAAAAGTTATTTATTGAAAAAATAAAAAGTTCCTCTCTCTTTGCATTGATGAATTTCGGTGCCGATTCAGCTGCTAGGATAATGGCACACAAACGCACGCACCCATAACTATACCCACACCCTCGTACGCGGCACTAGTGTGAACGTACGCAAGTGTGTGAGTGTGCGCGCGTGTGTGGCTGCGTGTGCTGAAAGTTGCCATTGAAATTTAGACAATAACTTTTCAGGATGCTGACTGCGCTGTCGCTACTGATTGCGCTGGGAGTTTGGGGCTATTTTTTTCTTTCGGTTTCGCATTATTCCCTCCGCTTGTTTACTTGTTTGCTTGTTTGTTTGTTGTTGGCTCAGAAGCGCGTGGAGTGAGCGGGAGCGTCATGGCTAACATGCAGACAATAAATACGTACCCCACACTCACACCACTTCCACCATGCGCACATGGCAACCACGATTTTCGGTGGCAGGGGATGTGGGGTGGAGAGCGAGTCTCAATTTGAGCCATTATTGTAAGCGGAAAAAATCAAAAGTTTTTGTGTGTAGGGAGGAGAGGGGTTAAAGCAGGTTGCTGCCGTCCCTCTCCCTGTCCCTGTCCATGCCCAATAGCAAGCGCCAATAAACACCAATGCACACATACATACACATACATACGCAAATACCCGTATAAGCTGAGCGTGTTTCCAATGATGTACTTTGTGTGTCGGCTTTCTAAAGTTAGCTTTTGCATATACGCATAAGTATATATGTGTTCCTTATTATATATATATATATGTGTGTGTGTGTGTAAGTGCGTGTTCTTGTTCGTGTCATGTTTGGCTGTTAAGTCGGCAAAGACTTTACGCTAATTATGCTCATGTAATATAATTAACTAAATACATTTGCTGCTACTCCAACTTTGTGTTTGATGTCCTTTGGCGAATTGTCAACCTAATTACACATTGCCAAAGCATCCCAGCAAAGAACAAAATAAGAGCGCAAAATAATACAATAATACGCCCAAATTGGCGTAGCTAATGCCAGAGTACTTTTGTGTTATTAGTTTAAATCAACACATGCACCCAACTAAGTAACTGCTAATGTATTGTTTTTTACCCCTCACCAGCTCAACCAACCAAACAGGCCAGGACAAGAAGTCTGCTTAGTTTACACGGACCAAGAACAGGACCAAGCAAGTGTGGGTGTGTGCCGTCGTTCTTGTGACTAGCCGCACTTTTTGCCATCCACTTCAACTACAGCCAAGGAAAATAAAATAACAGCCACAGAGCAGAATAGGCAAACAGCGCAGCACGATGCCCGTGGGTGGGAGAACTGCTGGCAAATATGGTTTATCAGACAACAATTATTACAGTGGTAAGTCCCCAAATATGTGTGCTCGTTGGTGTAAGTAGTCATGTAACGCATGTGTGGGAGCGTGTGATTTGTTAACGCATTAGTACAGATTTCCGCAGCGTGATGTGTTATCAAACAGCATTCGTCCACCAGCCCGCACATCGGGGCGTATGAGTGATTGTATTACAGTAGCTTTTTCAACGAATTCGCTAGGCGACCACGTGTCAACTATTAGCATTAAATTACGCATAGTCAGCTTGAATTGAAAACCACATTTCCTGGCTTCCATTTACCAAGCATACTGAGGTACGGGACATATTCAGTTACCAGAAAGGTCGTGCCAGTGACGTGGCAAATGATAAAGAATCCATTATGTGCTCATCATTGCCCCGCTGTAATGACTTTAACCACACACAATGCAACGAAACACAATACAAATTTGCTGGAAATCAATTTTTCATTATTACCCTACACTAGTATCGGCTGGCAAAGTAAGCATATGTGGACATGGGCGTTAGGGTTCGAATGAGTGCGTGAATCTGCCAACTGAATGTGTGACTGATTGCGGTCAACCCTTGCTGAGTCGGGAAAGCTGTGTTAATCCTAAAGTACTGAACCTAGCTAGGGCAAACACAAAACGTTACGATAGAGAGATAAATATTAATATATTCAGTAGACTGGCTCTAGAGTGATGCGTTTAAACAATCGCTGCGAGTCAAAATGTCCGAAAGCCAAGCAATTAATCACAGAGTTGGTTGGAAATTTCTGAAATGTGGCAACGAAATTGCTGACTCTCAATAAAATAAGCGTCGCAATTTGGCAATGAAATTAGTGCAGGTCAGAAATTCGATAACTGAATATCAAAAACATTCAATTGAAGTAATAAAACAGAAACGAAATAGTCAATTGATTAAATTGTAAACGAATTGTGACGAGGAGCTATAAAATATTTATTATGAAAATAAGGAAAACTCAATGGAGGATGTTAGCATTACTTCAGCAATTCCGTGATGAAAAAACTAGGAAGGATAATGAAGTTGTTGTTGGTCCGATTTAGTACAAATTTTAATCAAGCAACACGGAAGCTCAAACTCAACTTCGTATAAAACTTCTGCAAATTGGCTCTCTTGGTTCTTGAGATGTGCTCGCTTCAAGGATATTAACTTATGAGTAGTGGGCGCGTTTGTAGCATGAGCAGCCATAAGAACTATGAAGCTCATATAAGTGTGGAATCTGATCTTCAGGTCAAGTTTCAGCTCTATATCTCTTTTCGTTAGTGGCGAACTACTCGTTTTTTACTAGAATTGCGAAAAGAGAAGGAGAAAGAGATAGAAAGGAGAGAGCTAAATAGATAGATATATAAAGAAAAGAGATAGAAAGAGACAGAGAGGAGAGACAGAAAGAGATAGATATAGAGAAGAGAGAGAGCTAGTTAGATAGATAGAGAGAGAGAAATAATGAGATAGAGAGGAGAGAGAGAAAGTGATAGAGAAGAGAGAGAGAGAGCTAGTTAGAGAGAGGGAAAGAGAGAGAGAAAGACTGAGAGAAAGAGAAACAGAGAGAGATAGGGAGAAAGAAATAGAGATAGAGATAGATATTTAGAGGGAAATAGAGAGGAGAAGGAGATAGGTAGAGAGAATGACAAAGTGAAATATAGAAAGATGGAGAGATAGATATAGATAGATAGATATAAATAGATATATGGAGAGATAGATATGTATAAATAGAGAGGAAGAGAGAGAGAGAGATAGAGAGGAGAGAGAGAGAGAAGGAAAAAGAGATAGAGAGCTAGACAGATAGATAGGGAGAGAAAAAGGGATAGAAAGAGAGGAGAGAGAGAAAGAGATAGAGAAGAGAGAGCTAGTTAGATAGATAGAGATAGAGAAAGATAGAGAGAGAGAAGGAGAAAGAGATAGAGAGGAGAGAGCTAGATAGATAGATAGGGAGAGAAAAAGAGATAGAAAGAGATAGAGAGGAGAGGTAGAAAGAGAGCAGAGAGAGAAAGAGATAGAGAAGAGAGAGAGCTAGTTAAATAAATAGAGATAGAGAAAGAAAAAGAGATAGAGAAGAGAGAGGGAAAGAGATAGAGAAGAGAGAGAAAAAGAGATTGAGAAGAGAGAGCTAGATAGAGAGAGAGATAGAGAGAGAGAGATAGAGAGAGAAAGAGAGGGAGATAGAGAGATAAACAGAGAGATAGAGATAGATAGGCACCAGGAAAAAGAGAGGAGAAAGAGATAGGGAGAGAGAGACGAATATAGAGAGATAGAGGAGAGGGAGATACAGATAGAGAGATGGAGAGAAATAGAGAGGAGAAAGAAATAGACAGAGGAAAGGGAGATAGAGAGAGATATGGTTAGAGATATATAGATCGAGAGAAATAAAGAGGAGAGAGAAATATACAGAGAAAAAAAGAGAGTGAGATAGAGAGAAAGAATTAGAGACGAGAGAGAACTAGTTAGATAGATAGAGGGATAGAAAGAGAGAAAGAGAGAGAGAGAAATACTGAGAGAAAGGGAGAGAGATAGGGAGATAGAAAGAGAGATAGAGATAGATATATATCGAGGGAAATAGAGAGGAGAAAGAGATAGGTAGAGAGAATGACAAAGTGAAATATAGAAAGATGGAGAGATAGATATAGACATATAAATATAAATAGAGATATGGAGGGTTAGATATAAATAGAGAGGAAGAGAGAGAGAGAGATGGAGAGGATAGAGTGATAGAGAGGAGAGAGAGAGAGAGATAGAGAGGATAAAGTGATAGAGAGGAGAGAGAGAGTGAAGGAGAAAGAGATAGAGAGCTAGACAGATAGATAGGGAGAGAAAAAGGGATAGAAAGAGAGGAGAGAGAGAAAGAGATAGAGAAGAGAGAGCTAATTAGATAGATAGAGATAGAGAAAGAGAAAGATAGAGAGAGAGAGAAGGAGAAAGAGATAGAGAGGAGAGAGCTAGATAGATGGATAGGGAGAGAAAAAGAGATAGAAAGAGATAGAGAAGAGAGAGAGAAAGAAATAGAGAAGAGAGAGCTAGATAGAGAGGATAGAGAGCTACATAGATAGAGAGATAGGGAGATAAACAGGGAGATAGAGATAGATAGGTACCGGGTAATAGAGAGGAGAAAGAGATAGCCAGAGAGAGAGGAATATAGAGAGATAGAGGAGAAGGAGATACATATAGATACATGGAGAGAAGTAGAGAGGAGAAAAAGATAGACAGAGAGGAAGAAAGAGAGAAAAAGAGAGATAGAGGAAAGGGAGATAGAGAGAGATATGTTTAGAGATATATAAATAGAGAGAAATAAAGAGCACAGAGAAATATACAGAGAAAAAGAGAGTGAGAAAGAGATAGAGAGGAGAGAGATAGAGGCTCAGAGAGAAATTTGATCATCCACACCTCCTACCTTCGAGCATTACCAACATTTGATCAAACAATCCCCACAAAGAAAGTATAATGTATGAAAAACGAACCGTAGAACACCAATAGTTCTGTGGGGAATTGAGAGGATGGTACAAGTATATAAGAAAAAGAGACTCCGTTAAATCTGGGACTGAATTAGAACTTAAGAAATATGTATTAACAAAAGTGTCGTTAAATTAAACTACTTTCAAATACAGCATAATTACAAACAAATATTTAACATAATACAATCCAGTGAACGAACTAAAAACTAATTTTCGTAACAATGTTTTTAATACCGATATACACTCTACTTATAAATGAGAAGGTCTGAAAAAATACATTGTTTTTTTCTCACTCGAATGCACAAAATCCCAACCGTAGAACAGCAATAGTTCTGTAGTGTCTTGGGAGGGTGATATCGAAGTGAAAGCAGTTAAAATCTTGGTACTGAAATGGACGGTATTGAATTGGATCCTAAGAACTGTGTATTAAGATAAATGTCGTCAAATTATACTCCTTTTAAATAAAGCCAAATAATTAACAAATTTTGAACATCACACAATCCAGTGAACGCACTAAAAACTTATTTTCTTAACGTCAAAATGACGACACTGCGATGAAAACAAATATTGTCATATCTAAGAATATACTAAGAAACCCTTCCCAAGGTCTTACGAGTATTTTAACCAAAAATCGATTATTAATTAAAACTAAACCGATTTCCCCCTCATTATAATCTTATTCAAAGTTATTCAAGAATTCATGAGCTCCTTTCCACGATACCCGCAGTGAGTTATTTTTATGTTCTTAGCAAAATCTCATTAATTTTGTCATCCCTCAATTTAATTGCGCGGTTATTAAAATTATTTTGTTGTTGTTGTTGTTTTTTGCACAAAGACCGCTCCACTCGACAAGTAAACAAAAGAAACTACAACAAAATTGTTTATTCAGCTTCATATTCCGTATCGAATTTCTGGAAGCGTCTTGTGCAGCTTCCTCGCCTTTGTGTATTTTAAGAATAGCAGCAATCACCGTCGCGACGCCTCTATTAAAACTGTCGAAATATCAAATATCAACGTCAAAAATCTGGAGCACGTTTCTCTCCTGAGCTCACGGCTTAGCAAATCATCAGGAAAATGCCTTTTCCGCATTGGAGTATGATGAAAATTAAAGGTGGCTTTTTCATGTGCGATAATATACTGAAATGCAGATTGAATTAGCGCATGTGTTAGACGCGCTTCAGAGGAGACGTAATATAACTGGATAGATGGGAAAATTAGTTTGAGTCACAGCTCTGGATTGTCTCATACGAATACCTTTGCTTGATTATTGAGCTTTAAATGAAGTAGTTTAAATTAAGAGCAAGTTATGAAATGGTGTCCAAAGTTTAATTTAGTACATCAATTTATTTGCGAGTAGTTTCACTTTAACTTCTAAATCACTTCTTATCACTGCTGCTTTCAATTCGCAATTGTCTGGGGTACCCTTCTATTCAGTTTGACTGTTTTTGAGGCCTTTCTAACACATTCCAGAACTAAGTTTATTAGTGCGAACGAGATAGCACCTCATAGCATGACAGAAAGGGAATCATTGCCAACGATTTATCACTAATGACATATGTAGCATAAGGGAGAACGAGATAGCAATAGCTTGCATGTCTGCAACTGCAACATATTGGCCATCTTTGAGCCCAGGTTGAGGTTTATTTTGCCTTGCATATTCGATTATAAAACTGTTTTGTTGAGGAGGAGCAGTAGCCCAATGCTCACAAAACATGTTAAAAGGAGGCCTCTCAGAGAGAAATACTTTTTTGTCACTCTGTACTTCACTGCCAATAATATGGCAATGTAAAAAGGAGGGCACAGTGAATGCTCCAGAGAGCAAAAAAATTACCCCTTGAGACTACACGGAGTACTCTGAGGATGATCCATTTTCTGCTGTGATATGACTCCATAATTAAACTATAATGCTTTTGTAACTCTTTATAGTAGTATTTTACGCAAAACTTACCTGCCTAACGTAGTCATATAGTACTTCTAAAAGGTTTTTACAAATATTATATGACTATTTTAGCTACTTTATAGCGGTTATGTGCCTACTCTTACAATAAGATTCTTTAAAATAATTTTATGAACCTTTTCGACCCTGCCCATTGCCCTACTCTTATAATCACAGTGAATTCGTCTTTATACAGGTATAATCTCTATAAGTATTCTCGCAGCCTTGTCAAAGAAGTTTGATTGAAACGTCTATAAATGACGTCTGTAAATGTGTCCATCAGCCAATTTTGTGGGCGAAGAGATGACAAAAGATTCCTATATCCTTTGTGATCTCTATAAAACCTTTATAGATATTAATATCCAGCTAGTCAGGAAGTAGCTCTTCTTGGGATAAGACTGTATCAGTTTTATAAGTATTCTCGAAGCTTTGTCAAAGGAGGTTGTATAATATTTCTATAAATTACTTCTCTAAATGTGTCTACCAAGCTTTATAAAACCTTTATAGAAGTGTATGCCCAGTTAGTCAGGGAGTGGCTCCTCTTGGAATTGGAGTGTATCAGCTTTATAAGTATTTTCGAAGTCTTGACAAGAAAGTTTGTATAAAACTTCTATAAGTTACGTCTGTAAAGTTGTCTACCAGGCAATTATATGAGCGAACAGATGACAAAAAGGGTCCTTCTGCATTTGTAAGCGTTATAAATCCTTTATAGAAATTAATATCCAGTTAATCAGGAAGGAGCTCTCTTGGGATTGGGCTGTATCTTCTCTATAAGTATTCTCGAAGCTTTGTCAAAGGAGGTTGTATAACATTTCTATAAATTACTTCTCTAAATGTGTCTACCAAGCTTTATAAAACCTTTATAGAAGTGTATGTCCAGTTACTCAGTGAGTGGCTCTTCTTGGGATTGGACGCAACTTTCTAATCAATTGGTATTAATTGGGGAGTCTCTACGCTAAACTATTACTTCAGATACTTTAATAGTCTTTTCACTTGGTGTGATTTTAAACGATCCACTCATTTTAATTAAGTTCCACTGAATTTTCCCACATGTGTCTCAGTGATTCTCGTTCTGATTGGACGCAAGTTTATGTGTTCTTTTCAATTCCGCCTTTTTGGCTTTCCGAGCACACTTTCAACCAACGATTCAAATTCAATGAAGCACTTCGGTGTTAAATTCCTTAACGTACTTCGTCGAAATTGGTATTCATGCTTCGAATTGTAAAACTTCATGAACCGGAACCTCACTTCAAAGTGAGTGTGGAACTTTTTATTTTCGACTTTTTATTATTTCCGTTATTATCGCAAACCGGCAACAAATTTTTCTGTTTGTTTTTGCGTGTTTTTGTGATAATCCGCGCAGCGTTTCGGGGTCTTCCGGTTCACTGTGCCAGAATATGAAAAAATTGCTTACAATTATTTTGCTATGCAGAACGGGGTGCTATGAGGCCAGTGGGTGGTCCGTCCAGAGGCGAAATTCGGTCATTTCACTGTTTGTGGCCTAAACATTAAAAATTAAATTTCAACTAGTAAAAAATTTAGTACTATAGTCGGTAATGGCGACTGTTGCTGAGGTATTCCGGAGCTGAGCGATAAAGTGAACCGAATAGAAAAGAAAAATTATTCAAGTGAAAATTTAAAGGACTCATTAAAAGAAGATAGCCAGGCATTAAATCAGTAGTTTTTTCGTAATTCAAAATATTTAAGGACACGAGATAAATAAAACAGGCATATAACAGACAGGCAATCCATCATCGTCATCTATTATCATTGCGGCATTGTCCAGAAATTCAATAAAAATCAATGATGTGGAATTTCAGCCACATTTTTATTGCCTGTGAAGTCCAGTGTCTAGCTTCATATTGGGCAATTAGATGATTCAAATGATCTCTTTGATGGCTGGCATCCCTTCGAGCAACTCCGAGTTAAAAAGTGGTATTGTGCGAATACGGCAAGTAAGAAGATTGCTCCGCGTTTTCCTCAAATTTTTAACTAAAACCAGAGAGAACACCAAATTGGATTTATGGTTCCTTCATATAGAACATATAATAATAACTATAACAGAAGAATAGAAGAATAGAAGATAGTCAGAGCTTTGACAGTAGTGATAACACTTATAATAGAGTAGAATATAAGTGGGGTAGGCCGGAGAACCCCCAAAGAAGGCGGTCTCCAAGCACTCAGGCATTGATGCATGGAAATATTTGGGGGAAGGGAGAGATAGAGGACTGTGAAAGGTAAGTTACACCTTTTCTTTGACTCTTTTATGAATCTCAGAAGTCCGTTCAGGCATAAGGAATGTACGTTATCCATGCCCAAAACATCTGAACATAATTTTGGCATAATACTTGGTATCAAGGTGGTTTCACGTATTTTATGTTTTCTTTAGATCCCAAATCATTCTACGCTTATTCGAGTGACTTAATGTACCCGTGACACTACAAAGCAAAAGTTCCAAGTTATCAAATAACTCCATTTTGATAGCCTAAAAACATCAACGGTAGAAGAAATCCCATGTCCAGTCGAATTTTCACGAAATTGTACCATTGTTGCGCCACTTGTGTGGCAGATAGCACCTCTTTATCAAACTTGTCTTTAAAAGCCCCCTTTCAAGTCACTACATATGCTTTTTTGTTGTTATTGTTAGGTCTTCTAAATAAGTGCTCCGATCTAAATAAGTGCTCCGATCTTAATAAGTGCTCCGATCTAAATAAGTTCCCTGGTCGAAATAAGCTCTCCGATCTAAAAAAGCTCTCCGATCTAAAAAAGCTCTACAATCTAAATAAGCTCTCCAATCTAAATAAGCTCTCTGATCTAAATAAGTTCCCTGGTCTAAACAGGCTCTCCGGCTAAATAAGCTCTCCAATCTAAATAAGTTCTCTATCTAAATAAGCTCCCCGCTCTAAATAAGCTCTCCGATCTAAATAAGTTCTCCGATGTAAATAAGCTCTTCGATCTAAATAAGCTCTCCGATCTAGATAAGCTCTCCAATTTAAATAAGTTCACTGGTTTAAACAGGCTCTCCGATCTAAATAAATTATCCGATCTAAATAAGCTCTCCGACGAATTGCTTCAAGTCCCTATTTACAAAAGGGTACTCCAGTAATTTCCACCCAATAAGCAGGGCCCTTTCACAAACCCCAAATCTGATCCATAATTCAGCTTTATCTGGAAGTTAACAACTGAATTTAACCTTTTAATAAATAATATAATTATATACACTGAGAGAAAAAATCCACTAATCCAAATTTTTTGCTTCCTTCCTTAAGGAAAAATGTTACAAACATCAATTTTATTCTTCAATTAAAGACTTTAGTGGTGGGATTAAAAAACCATTTCATCTTTCGTTAAATCATTTCATTTTTCTTAAAATGTGAAAAACTGTTATTCCAATCTAGTGTAGTTTTCCCTCAGTGTATTTAATGCCCGTCATCCTTCGTTTCCAACCCGCATTTCATACTAAAAATCGCATTTTTTCAGATGCAATTTGATGCTATCTGCGGTTCATATGTTTGTTTACAGAGCCTTTCACACAAAAAGGACTCATCAAGGATGAGCGCTGCGCTGCGTAGTATCTCGAATTTGCGAAATAACTCTTAATTGTTTATTCGTGGTGCTCAACTGTGAAACTTTCCCGGATAAGAAAATATATCAAAGAATTTTCATGTTCCTCCATAACTTTATATGATTACATCAGCAACCTTATAGAGTTTTTATGTGATTACAGATCCAGAAGAATTCTTAAGGGAGGGTAGATTACTTCTTCTAATCTTTGGAGAATTTCTTTACACCATTCTACTCTTCATCAAGTCACTCTCAGTCCAGTCACTCCCATTTCCTAACTTGCTATTCTTTACTTATGGAAATACAGACCTGCTGAATCTGTTAAAGCACTTGTGATGGTCAGAAAATACATTCCTAGTTTATATTTAGCCAGTCATCGTCTCCTTCCTTCTACGATTACTCACTCGAAACCAATTTCCATCACCAGTAAGCGTAGTGCGTAAAAACTAAACTGAACTGCTGTTGCCTGCAAGCATTTCGTTCACATGAGAGAAAATTAGGTAATCCCCCATCCTTGAGTTGAGTTTTCCAACTACACGCCAGCTGTAGGGTATTCGTTTCATTTTATCCTTCAGCGCACTTAACTTGTTTGCTTGTAATTTTAATTTTGTATCCTTTTTGCACAAGAAGACTACATTGTAGCGTGCTCGTGTGAATGGAGCGCTCTTGCGTTTGAACGCGTGCGAGGCTGAAGGAGCCACCCAACTCTGCTTTCTTCGCACTTGCTATGAACTTAAGTGCTCAAGTGTCCGGAGCACACACACACACAGAGTCACTTGCGCACACACATATATACACACAAATAACAATAACATTATACAATATAGGAAACTGTACTCTTTTGCAGGACACTCGTACAAAAACATTAACGATGAGATTGTTTGGGTGAGCATCGGAATGGGCATCACCATCATTCTGCTAATAACAATTGCACTCTGCTACATCGCGTACGAGAAGTGTCACAAGAAGCGTGAATATTATATAAATGCATAAAACGACGCGATATACGGGAGTATTGGATTGGTGGGAAGCGCAAAAGTTGCAGCGCCTCGCTTGGCTGGCTAAGGTCAAAGAGCGTGCAGTCAAAAACAAAAAGTAGTGCGACGCTTGCCAGCAGAGCCGAGCAAAAAATTGTGTATTAATGAAAGTAAAAAACGTTGCAACTGTTACAGCAGCGCATAAATTTAGCAGTAAGTTTGCACCACCAGCACGTAATGGCGATACGACACCATATCAGCAGCACGTCGAGGGAGCAGTTGGTGTAACAGAAAAAAGCCGAAAAACAAACTACCAAAAAATGCCACCAACAAAGCCAACAAAAAAATCCTGAAATATGAGAAACAAAAATTGTGTTATGTAGAAACTTTATAACGTCCACGCAACTGCATTTGGTGCCATCATTAATAATATGCCAGCTGAAATTCACGCCCCCAACCTGGCACACAGCACATCCAGCAGGGCAGTTGGAGGAAGCAGGACCAGCACCACAGTGGGAGGAAGCAGAACCAGGAGCAATGTGCGCGTACATAATTAAAGAGCAATTCTGCAGCAATCACAAACCGAAGAAGCAACTCATCATCCTGCCACCGGAGCCCGCACCCACAACTGTCATAACCGAAGATGCTTCAAATTCCGCAAAAATGTAATAAAATAATCACAACGGCAGCCACAAAAGACAAGCAGCCACAGACACACAAGCACCAAACCAGCATACCCAGCATACCCAACAAACCAGCAACCCAGTAACACAGCAACCCAACAAGCAGACGAAGCAAGCTTTTTAATGATGCACCCACTCCACACCCAGCAGCGTGTACTCCTAGCCAACTCCCGTTAGCATACTCACTGGTAGTTTATTGCTCATAATGACTGTTTCAGAAGTTAGTTCCTTTTGCCATTAACGTCTTTAATGCTGCCCGCCTTGCACAATCTTTTATGGCAGCGGCAGGACGAATGTCATAAATTTGGAATTCGCTTGAGATACCGTCGGCAATCACCCGCACTGAGGCAACGCAGCGTGACACTTCTGCAGCTCGAAGCTCGTGCGGTCGACCACAGCAGAGATTCCAGCAGAAATCACCACAACAACAACAACAACAACAACAACAACAACAACAAGAATATAAACGAAGATAACAACTACAAGAGCCGCAACAACAAGAACCGCAACAACAGGAACCACCATAATTTATGTGTACCAATTACTCCAGTCAATACTCTGTGACACTCATAAGGAAGCAATTACTTTATATATACATACATATATATATGCATAAGTATATAAGCAGGAACCATGTATACACTCTCTGTCTACTCTCTTACATAGGAATAAATGTACTTTATATTGTATACAATACCAATTAAACGTACCTACCACATGCACGCCCATAACCACCCACTCAAACACACAGTCTCACACGCACTCGCTCACTCACTTAACCAAAAACATGACTGCTCCACACACACTCTACCAAACATACAGGATACTTACACACATACACGACACTTGCCCACACACTCGACACTACACGCACACTTGGCACTTCCACACATACTCTTACACACACTCACACACTCCATTCATAAAATTTATGCATTTACATCTAAAACTACACTTGAAATTACCAAACTTTACCTTAACGACAAATATGATACTTGATACTCGTAGTTCTCTTTAAAAGAGGGACCAAATTCTCTATACAACTAAACTACAATTAGTTGCGTTACTTTATTTTTAAACTACTGTTAAGTACTCTGTTTTATAAAATACAAGTATAATAGTATTTAAGTAAGTACGTGTGACATATATAACGATTATTATTATTATTATTACAATTATTATTATTATAATTATTACTCAATTTTATTCATGTTGATTGACGCACTTTACATGTATTTTGAATAAATATATTTATGATTGTAATTGTTGTTTAATCACACAATCGTCTTTTTATGCCTGGAGGTCAGACAGAAGGAGATGAAATTGTACCAAATAGTATTTACGTACTTTGATTGTACTTCTTCCCCATACAAAATCATTATTGAATGAATCGGCACACAATGAAAGGGTCCTTTCACACGACTACTCAGTAATGACAGCAGAAATGCCCGATGCTCAAAGAGTAGTCACAATTGGTTCATTTATAAGGCAATGGTAAAGGAATTGTAAATGCAATGGTAAAGCCTGCTTTTAGGGTGCATTATTATGTGTTGAGTGTGGTCGTGACTCAATCGGAGCTCAATAGTAATTAGATTTATGAGGTTCAGTTGTGAGAGTATGAAAGGCAGATTGTTTTGAAAGTCTGGAAGAGCGCAGGCGTAAGAGGCTCAGAGGCAAAAAAGGAAGAGAAGTTTAGACAACAGTTTTTAGATTTGTGGGGTTCAGTTGTGAGGCTATGAAAGGAAGATTAGATTTTCAATTCTGTTTAATTTCCTATTTTGAGCCTGGCTTTAATTCACTCAATCTCAATCGTGTGAAAAGGTCCAAAGGCGTTGTCTGCTTGAGTGGCTCAGCTGCTACATAAGTACTCTAATGTATCCTGAAATTTTAAGGGATTGTGACGAATACACTGTCAAAGTTCTTCAAGTATGTATTGGTCTTCAAATCTCTACTACTCGATATCAGCTGAGTCACACAAAGAGACAAGGCCTCTGAACACGTGTCCTAGTTTTTTATAACTCGCCATAAACTAATTTAACCTCCTTGACTCCGTTGTTTGCGCACTGTTTTGATATTCCGTTAAATGGTAATTGCAGTTTAAAGGTAAGTTATAAATGTTTTAAACACAATATTTATGCAAATATCCATTTAAATTGAAAATTTTATTTGAAATAGAATCCCCTTATCCAACCTTGTGTCATAAACCGGAGCCACTCAAGAGGATATCGTCGTTTCCTTTACCTTAAATACAGGGTTGACCGGGAATTGGAACGAAGGACACCATTTTTATCTGTCGATAATCCGATTATCAGTTGAACAGCACACACTAGCAACAGCACTACCTCCATAAGAACTGTGAAAAGTCATATAAAGTTTTTGGACGACAACACTCGTCTGCATAAACTCATTTTCCGACTGGGATGCTTGTGACGAATGAGCTTCGAAGTTATACAAAAACTTAAATTCAATATTTTGAGAAGGGGGAAAATCAAACAAATGAAATGTTTGATTTGGACACAATGTTGACAAACATTTTAGCTGACCTCCATTCTAGAGACATGGTCACTCGCAAAGTTGTACAATGACTGGTCAGTTTTTTTTCGATTACATGGTATTCTAAATTACCACCAGTTGACCATGAGACGTAGTGTGAAAAGCAACTTAAATGTGCAAATCCATATAAATGATTATCTATATTTTGTGACACGGAATGATAATTCGTGTGAGAGATTTTAACCCCAATATTGGTGCACCCTCAAAAGTAGGCAACAGTTTTCTATCTGTTGGTTTGATGTTTGTAAATGCCGTTGCAATTTAAATATACGGCATTGCTGAAAAGAAGTCTATTTTTTTGATAATAATTCGTGTGAGAGATTTTAACCCCAATATTGGTGCACCCTCAAAAGTAGGCAACAGTTTTCTATGATTTGGTTTGATGTTTGAAGTGTCGTTGCAATTTAAATATACGACATTGCTGAAATGAAGCCTGCTTTTAGGGTGCATTATTATGTGTTGTGTGCTAACATCAAACTTAACAATATTTATCCTTCAAACACGAATTTTTACAATCATCCTTAGCTAAGTATTAGTCTGTGTATATTAATAAGTATTAATCTGTATATAAAGAATCGTATTAATTTACAAAGTTTGTCCCTTGACCCTCAAAGCATTAAACTCCTGCTCCACAATGTCTAAATCAGTCCTCCAGAAATGCATCCTCTGGCTAAGAGAACGTCAGCATTTTTGCCGCTGCTGTGGCTTCATTTAGAATAATTGAATAAGAATTTCTTTTGATGCAATGTGACAAGTTAAGATAAATTCTCTAGGGAGCTGATGTCGTATTTTGTTCTTAAGTTGTGCTCATATTTTGATGGATATAAATATAATACACAATAATTTACCCTAGTTCTACATACATTTTTTCTTCTTTTTGTCTATTTATGTTCCTAATCAATAAATTAACATTTTTTACTGCCAAATCACACTTTATACTCGTATGATAAACTTCATCGCCTTCTATTTCCTCCTTCTATCTTCCCAGCGTTTTCAAGTTGCCCTTAAATTCAATTTAGCGTAATCACACTGATTATCAGACTAGACATAAAGTAGCAAAGAAAATAATTAGGAAAAGGAGAAGCACGCTATAAATCAAACGATACTACAAATGGAAAAGCATATTTCTGAGGGTAATATGAGACGCACGGGTATGTGCGGGTATGCATCTAAAAAACGTAGTCCGTAAATTCCAACCCACAAGACATACCTACAAAAAACAAGGATGGCGTAAGGTTATGTAGAGCAGAGTTGATATTGAATAGAAACACATTTTAAATGTGTACGAGAATCTCTAGAACTGCCCTTCATATTAATGATGACATATGAGCCACAATTAGACCCTTAACAAATAGCTCTGAAAACTGAGTGAGCAAATCGACCACAAATTATATTTTATATGCAATGAAGAGACGGCAGAAAAATCGCAGGTGTGTGAGGTAGAAGAACCGCCTCATAACAAAACTACTGCAAAATAATCACAAATGGGGGTAGGTAGGCTCATAGATCTAATACCACGAAATATGGGTATCGGAGACATCTCCTGAAGACCTGGTGTTGAGATGCTTATACAAAAAAAATTGTGAAGAATAATTATAGCGGCTTGATGTAGAATAGAAAATATTTACCAATTCTTATACGAACGGCTTACAAGTTACATATTGGGTCCTTTGGCAGCATGCATAAAAACAAGGCCTGATACCGCTTCGCTTATACTCAACTCATTTGGTCATACGTCCTTTCTTAATGAAGTATCTCGCAATATTGAACTGATATGACATTGGCGTCGTAGACATGTAAACAAATAATTGCACTGTGCGAAAGAGATAGTTATATGTGCACCATAACTATGAATATCGTCTTGTTGAACAGACTGTATGCCCAAGAAAATTATAAGTCTCTACGAATCTACTTTCGTGACGTTCTTCCCTGGCTCAGCAATCATACTGCTCTGTGACAGCTTCCCTATTGTTGGATGGTGGCCACTGCGTAGAGTTGCGTTGAAGATATGCAATAGGTGTACTGCTACTATTTTTGGAAGTTCAATTCTCATCTTTGGGGTGATTACTCGACGCTTTGTTGGGATTTATCTCATGCTTTATAGTACATACAATTTTTTTACTTTTACCCTTTACTTTTCAGTTAACTTTGGGAATTGGATCCCTAGTGCCTTGTTGCATGTGAATACTTTTTTTAAGTGGCTTGCAAATGCTGTTCCTCTTTCCGCATCGCTTCTTGCCCAATTGTTATCAGGCAGTCGTAGGGGCGATTCTGGATTGACCTTTTAAGGTGCCTAGTAGCTTTCCATAGAGAGTAGTCCATAGAGTAGTTAGCAATAAATCATCAGTGGAACATCGTTAGTAACAAGTCATAAGTGAAAAGCCATTAGTAATAAGTCAGTATTTAAATGTAATTAATAACAAGTCATTAGTACGAAGTCTTTAGTGAAATGTAATTAGTAATAAATCATTAATGAAATATTATATCAAGTTAGAGAAGAGTTATTAGTAATAAGTCATTCGTGAAGAGTAATTAGTACGAAGTTATTGGTGAAAAATAGTTTATAAGTCTTTAGAGAAGAGTAATTATTAAAGAAAAGTCATTAGTGACAAGCAACAAGTAATAAATCATTTCTGAAAGTCATTAGTGAAAATATACTACTGGAAGATCAGTAGTAATGCTGGGTATTTCCCTCAAACCATGCACCATATAAAATGAGTCATTAACAATGCTTTCTCTTTCACTCTAATAGACCTGACCACGGATATTTAATGGGTTAACTCCATTAGAGGAAGAATATGAATTTTTTATATAAAATGTTAATTTATTGTATATCATTTTAAATATACATATTTTTCTTATTTATAAATTATTTACATTATTATTATTTATTAATTAAGCATAACTAAAGCTTATTATGTAAATATTTTGTTTTGAAAGTAAAAGTACACATTTCTGTTCACTTTTGAGTGTTATTTGTTATTTTCACTCAACTTTGATTTGCAGATGCTGTTTTGATCAGAGAACTTGGTTTTGATATCATCAAGTTGGAGCTTTTCATATGGGAAATTATCATGGTGAATGTTTATAAGGTGACTGATGGAAATTCCTTACTATTGTGGTCATTTATCATATTATTTATTTGTCAGTTACTTTTGTTTTCTTGATAATAACTATCCAACTCCTTTGACTTCAGAAGGTTGGCCCTTTTGTTCTTACTTTTATTAGTTTACCAATGATATCCAATTCTAATGGAAAAATCAAAAGAGAATAGTATATTTTTTACACAACATTAAAAAAAACCATTTGTTTAAACCTTCTTTTAGCTGATATTCTCTCAAAGAGCACAAATAAACTAAATACACCTCTAATTAGAGTCTCCATCTGGACAGCCACAATGGGCCAACACGAAGAACTATATTAAATAATATTTTATTTAATATTTATTTAGTTTTTTTTATCATATTAAAAACTCAACCGTTTCATAATAACGCTTATTTGAACCAACTGGGAATTGTACAAACCACGAACTTTTTGAACACATCCTCTCATATACTTCAATTACTTGCGTGGAGCTTTCGAGTGCTTTTCGGGCCTGTCACCACTATAAAACTAGTTATAATGCTGAACGCAAATTAACGTAACGTAAACACCCTCAACCATCGCTAATTCCCAAGTTTTTCTACTACTTCGCACTTCCATTACATAGATTACTATGTCCTTTATTCTATCGATTAGAAATAAGGCTCTACAATAAACTAAAAGCCATTTAAAGCAAACTTGTAAATATTTTTATTTCATTTATTATTATAATACAGCTTAAAATAGTCCTTTAAAATTACATTTACACTACGTGCTAAATCGTGTGTGGCTTTAATGTCTTAAAGAAGAAAACTAAATTAAAATATTAACAAGAAGCAAGTATAAATTAAAGCAATAGC
Source organism: Clusia tigrina (assembly GCA_920105625.2). Classification (NCBI taxonomy): domain Eukaryota; kingdom Metazoa; phylum Arthropoda; class Insecta; order Diptera; family Clusiidae; genus Clusia; species Clusia tigrina. Next base: position 23,566,082 of record OV050031.1, on the reverse strand, counting down.
TTAATCGGTTTATATATAATTAAATTAATTCGAAAAGTGCATCATTTTTTTAACGTTCACTTGAATGACAGACTGATTGAATATATTAAAAATCCAGATTTATGCAATCTTTTTTTTAATTGTAATTCGGAAACAAAAAAACTGTGTCAAAATGATTTCATCCATAAAAGTAATATAATATATAAATAAAGAACTAAAAGATCCCAATTCTGAAAGACCAATGTTTTTACTTTTATACCAAGTTGAAAGTAGCTATCATATTTCTAAGATTTGCGCTGCAGCCACGCTGACTTCTTCGTAGTTTGTTAAAGTCTCGACTTCAATTTTCTCCAGCTTCACACCCACCTTTTTCTCGTGCGTCAATTTGTGATTACGCAGTTTGTAGGCTTGTTGGAAACCCTTGCCGCACACATCGCAACTTAAAGAAAGCAATATTTTAATTAGCACTAAATTGCACAGTTTTAAGTATTATTTAACTTACACATGCGGTTTCTCGCCAGTGTGTATCATTTTATGGAATTTTAGGGTATTCGTATATGTGAACGCTTTACCGCACACGTCACAGACATATGGGCGCTCATTGGTGTGAATCCTGCAAATGAATACAATTTTAAATGATCATTGATTTGGAAGGCAGCGAACAAGCGAAACTAACCGATGATGCTTGTTCCTCGTCGAGAGATCAGCAAAGGCGGCGGGACAATAGTTGCACTTGTAAGGACGATTTCCAGTGTGTGTGTTCATGTGGCGGGCGAGCTGTTGTGTTTGTGCAAAGGCATAGCCACAGATTCTATATAAAGAAACAAGGAAAGGTTCAATCAAATTTGCTTAAATCACATTCAATCCAGACATACTCGCACTCGTGTGGTTTAATACCCTTATGTAATTTTATATGCTCGGTAAGGCGCCCCTGTGAAGGGTAAATATTACCACATATGTCGCATATGAATGAGGTCTCCTTGATTTTCTTCGGTTTCGGACCACGTTTTCCAGGTTTCTCTGACTTTATTAACCCCGCTCTACGACTTGTTGTGGGCTTTTGATTTGAAAATTTTTTTACTTGTTTCGGGGATTTGCTTTTCAAACTTTTGATATACGGTTTGCGCATTTTCTTTTGCGCTGCTTTTGCATTTGGTATAAATTCCTCGTCTGATGTCGAAAATTCATCACCGATTTCATCCAAATATTCAATTTCATCGGAGACTGGTGTACCACCACGCTAACACGAAACTCGAATTAACATTAATTATAATTTAATATTAAATATAATACCTCCAGTGCTTCAATCTTCAATGCCTCAATATCGTCCTCATCCATTGGTTTGTACACGTCAATAACATCATCATCGTCAAATTCGGACATTTCCTGTTTGATGGCTAGGACGTCGTCAGGTTCCAATTTCAGAGCGATACCTTCCGCCTCGGCGTCATCCAATTCCATGGTAACAGCTGGTGTAAGGTCGTCGCTTTCCACGTCTGACTTGTCCACCACAACTGGAGCAATCAATCTGCTTAATTGTTTGTGTGAGCCCTGGCATGTAACCCGAAATTTATACGCTATACGCAGGTACCTGAGACATTTGCTGCATATTTTGTCGGGGTAGTGATCAAACTTTTTTATCTGCATATATTAATCAATCATAAATACATATTTATTCAATATAACTACTCTAGCAGTAAACAGTTCAACTCACGGGAACACCTCCGCATTGAAGTATCATTTGAGTGAGATCTTTGTCCTCGTCATTCTCGTTGAATATCACCTGCATCGGATCCCTGGGCTTCTTTAAGCATATCCGGCACACAATCCATTTCTCAGTTAAACTATTTCTCATGTTTAACCTTTTAGTGTGCCTCTTACACTCGTTATTTTATATTTGCAATGTATTTAAAATTCACTTTATACAATTTCACGCATTGAAAAGCGACGCTTGCTGCTTGCTTGCTTTTCGTAAATATGACAGCTGTCAGTTCTGAAGTACCTAAACCAAATACTGTATAATAAGAGTATTTGCCTAAACATGTTAACGAGCACTGCAAATGGGCAGACGAGATTGTCAAAAGCAAAGCATATGAGCAAGTGAGAAGAGAGCAGTCAAAGTGTTCCCAATTGGGATGGGAAGTGTTTGTAAGAAAAGTGTATTCAAATTTAAATTTCACTGAACAAATGGAAACGTTTAACGTTTTAAAATGAAAATCTCTCATTAAATAATTAAAGCCTTCAACAATATTAACGAAATATAGGTGGGCTGAATACTACACTTTAGGAACAGGAAACCATTCTTTAAGTAATGAGGTGCCATAATTTTATTGTGAACGAAAATTAAATATAATAAAAATAAAATTGTATGAATAAAACTGTTAATAAGGTTTCAAATAAATAAAAATTATTGCAGTAATTAAATTTTATTTTTATATTATATATATTTATATTTATGTGAGTTTATATTTATATTATTTAAATAGTTTAACTCTTGTCGGTTGCTATAATAATTAATTTTTAATTATTCCATTTAAATGTTATTGTACAATTATTGATAAAAATAATTAAATTAAATTCGCATAGAAATAAATTATTCTGTTTTAATATGCATAAATTCCTCTTCGGCTATCTTCAATTCTGATAAGGCTTCTTTGTGTGTGCGTTCGTGGGCTTTCTTGTGATGCAGTTGACCAAACTTTTTGCCACAATATTCACAGCTAAATAAGTTTAACTAAATTATTACTGCACAAACATATTTAAATGGAATTTATAGCCCACCTGTAAGGCTTCTCACCCGTATGGGTCATCAAGTGCACTTTCAGAACATTGGAATAAGCAAAGGATTTGTTGCACGTGGGACATTTATACGGTCTATCATTGGTGTGAATGCTGGTATATAAAAATTATAATAAACTTTGCATAAATGTTGCGCAAATATATATTTTAATTTGAATAAAATAACCCACCGCTGGTGTTTGATACAAGTGGAGGGATCTGCAAAGCGGGCGCTGCAAAATTGACACTTAAAAGGACGATTTCCTGTGTGCGAGTTCATGTGACGGGCCAACTGTGGTGTTTGTGCGAAACGCTTATGGCAAATTCTACAACAGGAATTAAATAAAATGATTAATTTGAGTCACAAATCGAGAATAAGTAAATTTTAAGTCACTAACTCGCACTCGTGACGTTTTTCCTTGGTGTGAATCTTCATGTGCAACGTTAGCTTCGACTTCTCATTGTACATATTACCACAATGGCAGCAAATAAGGGGCTCATCTCCAGGCTTTTTTAATTTAGGCTTAGGCTTCGTTACTTTCTTGCTATTCGATTTGCGGCGAACTTTTATGTGACCGTCGTTTTGGTCGCTTTTACGTCTTTTTGTGGGTGTTACATCACATTCTGCCTTGAGCTGTGGCGATTCATGGAGTATTATCTCAAATGTTTCGCAATCCTCCGTTTCCACGTATTCACTGTCCACCAAAAACTCCACAGTATTTTCATCCTGCTGTAATATTTCGTATCGTTGATTTGAGCCATTTGACAACTCCTGCGTATCTTCATTAAAGTGGGTCACTTCTAAAAAATCGTCTGGATTCGCATGAATTTCTTTTGACTAAAAATATGTGAATGAAATATTTACAAAATCAATTCCAACTATGATACACAAACGTACTGCTGAAGTCTCTTCGTCCACACTATTCTCTTCAAAAGTAGCTTCAACTACCAACTCGTCAAACGGTTTACCTTCTTTGGCTGCTTCGGCATCCTGTAATGAGGTACTTTCGCTTTTATTAGCAACTAACAGCTCAGTCGGCCCCTCCATATCCATCTCAGCAGTCGTTGTTGGTTCGCTGGTAAACTCCAATAGCTCTGTTTGAGAACTCTGGCAAAGTTTGCGGAAATTATAAGCCACTTTTAAGCGAAGGAGGCAATTGGTACAGATTTCATCAGGCAAGTCAGCACAACGATCAAGCTGAAAATTGGTTTAAAAAAAGCACTTAATACAGTTTTATTACTACTCGTATTTTACTACTACTGCTTTATGCCTTTGGAAGCAGCAATTCCCTTACTTGTATGCCACCGCACAACTCCAATTTCTCCACCAAATCCTCCAGCTCGTCATCTTTGTTCTCTTCATTCGCAGTGAATATATTGACCATAGATTCCTGACCAGCCCTTAAACAAATACGACAAACAACCCACTTGCTACCATTTTTCGCCGATTGTTGTTGCATTTTCAAATTTGTTTGGAACAACTTCCAAATAATTATAAAAAATGGTTGGCAATTACGTGGAATTACTTTTGTTTATTTTTAATTTTGTTGTAGTTGAAATTGACACAATTAGATCAAAGGCAGAGTTACCAACATTTTCTAATAAACGTGATCTAAAGAGTCCTAGAAATCCATACATTTTATTTATGTTCAGTGTTTATTGTGTACGTACACGTTATGGTTAAATCTTATTAAATGGTGAAAATAATGTTAGTGCGCTATTTTTTAAATTATAATTACAACATAAAAACCTTGTAAAATAGTTTTTTCAATATACAATGAATAGAATATAAGCTAGTTGTGGTTGGCAACACTGATTTGTATAGCAATATGTTGAGGATTTTCATTTATAAAGTGGACCTTACACGGCCAATCATTGACTTCAAATACCATGTACGTGTACGTGACCCCAAGCCTTAACCGGACTTTAGACGGTCAATCATTTGAGTTTTCACTCTTCAATCGATTGACGTAAAATTTTAGTGTGGTTTACGTAGTTGCGGTGAACATATTGATCATGAGCGATACTGATGATTGTGCTCCATAGGGCATTAGCAGTCCAAAAAAAAAAATTTAAGTATAAACGCATTTGGATAAAAAATTGGCTTAAAAAAAGAGAAATCGAATATCAATGTTTTTATCATATTTTCGTTTCGTTTCATTGTGTTCAAGCTGTATATCGCTATTAGACAGAACAGTAAACGAAGAAACTTCCAGGTCTATAACGGCAGCAGTGTGGTGCAATTTTTGCCAAAAGCCTGATACCTCTGATGTAGCTAATGGCAGCTGGTAAACACAGATTGCATATGGTCTCTTTAAATAATTTGTATACAAAGGACCAGGAAGGTAAATAAATGTATACCCTATTGGAATAAATTGTATACAAATTATCAGGAAAGTAAATTAATGTATAATAAAAGTGTATATAAATAATTAATAAAAGTTTTATATAAAATAATTAATGAATTAAGACAAATTATAGAATCAGTAGTAATTATAACATTTCAAATATCATTGGATTTTTAACAATAAAGTATCTTATCACATACGAGTATATATACAATTTTTAAATATCGTTGGATCTATAACAAGTACCTTATCACAATTAACCAACCTAGCTCGCGGTGTTTATTATATATGAAATTAGACTACAAATTCCCAAAATATATATAAATGGTATTAAAATTAAAAATTCCTTGTCATTCAATGAAAACTCAAGTTGCCTTTTGTTACTCTAAAGCGATTTCATACATAAAGTGGACGTACAGTTGAGCCATAGGCCGTATTCTCTGGTTGACCCCCATGTAACCGTAATGAAACCGAATGGCTGAAGGCAGGGCGCACTTATTGGGTGGTCGAGGGGAAAAATCACTCTTCTTGATCGGTTTTTACTTTCGTTCAATTTTTTAGATTGTCAGAAGCGATCGGGTGTTGAAAGCTAATTGCCATTGTCGTTGTTGTATCATTACAGCCACCTTATTGGTGCTCCCTGGCTGAAGCTATACCAAAAAACTTCAACGTAGAGCCACCCTCTGTGGTCTAGTGGTAAGCATGCTAGGCTCACACCCCGAGGATCGCAGGATCAAATCCTTTCACGAGCTTGATCTCCAAAATGCTTCTTTCTATAAAATCCTTTTCTCTTCGAGTCGAAAGCCTCAGTAGCTAGTACTCATTTCCCCAACAGCTTGCACTCATAATTAATTATGGTGTAAAATATAAAATAATAATAATAATAATAACTTCAACGTAATAAGAAGTAGTCTGCTAACAATTATTTGCAGGCAGAACGAATTATTTGCTTTTCTCCCTCATGTTCCAAGTCGATGAAAATCTTCAGAATTTTGAAGTTTTTCTTGGTTATACGCGATATAGCGAAGCATAGCGTAGCGCAGAAATCGGTAGAATTTGATTTCTCCGTTCCTCTTACGTCATATGTTTAATTATAGTTCGTTTTTATTGAAATTCGTGATTGTTTAACCTCTTTTTCTATGTTTCTTACTTAGTAAGTGTTTGAAACTACTGCAGGAATTATAACAGTATCCACTTGAATGCTTCTAATTTTTAATTTGTTAAGTAAACCCAAAAAAACAACAAATTCCTTGTTGTGATTTGAGATTGTAGTGAAGCAAACGGCATTTACATTGTATTACAGTATATGAAGACCCGTATACAATAACGCCAGAGCCCGAGTTGAGAGCTCGGACGAGATGTGAAAAAGAATTTGCACCAAAGGATGGTATGTGGCAATATACAATAATGCGTGATGCGATACTGTGAGACGAGGCATTTCTAAAAAATTACAAATTTCTCGCAGTCTCATCCGAGACAATTTGTCAAAGTAATCAACTGTTTTGTAATACGCATTTGTTTATTTCTGTTTGCTGTTTGTGGCTCCGCATTTATTTTATTTAATAAAAAACATTTAATGTTTAATAGTTTTTTAGCACTTTTGCTTTTGTGTAAATATGGCTCGCACTTTGTTTATTGTATATTAGAATGCGAGACAGTGCAAAACGAGATGTCGTCCGAGACTCGGTCTCGCTCTCGTCTCGGGCTCTCACATTATTATAAACGGGCCTTGACTCCCATGGTATTGCCATAAAAGAATGAAGAATGGAAAAAAATGGCAACGCTGTTTTCCAGTTTCTTTGCGTTTGTTTTACCGCATTCATCTTTCCATTGACATTTATTCATTTTACTTTATTTAAGGCGACGGACGCTTGGATGGTGCCTAGTTCAGGAACGAAAATAGTTTTTACATTTATTGCTAAAAGTTGTTGGTTTGGCATAGTAAAAGTACAAAAAACTTAATTATAATGTCGGAGATTAAACTGGAAGATAACTCTGTGGACCCCATGACTGTATGCCGGATTTGTTTACAAGACAGCGAGGAAGAAATGGCTTCAATATATGAACGTGACTCGTCCGACCAGGGTCTGTGTCTATATGAAAAAATAGAACAGTGTGGAGGAATTAAGGTGATATATTTGCCCTCTACAGTGCCAATATACTCTCAATTTATAAATAACCAACCCCACCTTTTCTTAGATACTGGCTGATCCCGAACTACCAACACGTATTTGCAAAAAATGCAATGCTTTTCTTTGTATTGCTCACAAATTTCGTGTAATTTGTAAAAATTCAAATGACTACCTACGCGAATTTGTGTGCAAATCAACACGTACCTACGACGAAGAGGAGGACGGCATGGCGGAGTACTTGCTGGAGTATAATCCTCTACCAAGTAACGGTACCGACAATGGAAATGAGAGTACGTCTGTGGCACAAGTTTTACAGGAAGCCGGCCATGAAATTGACGAATCGCAGACAACGATTGACTATGAGGAAATTGATACTTATACGGAATTGTGGCTGAACGAGGATGAAGAGGACATCATTGAGGAGGATAACGGTGGCAACAGTTCGCAACAGTCTTCCCACTCTCCGGCAAACACCACCAAAACGTTGGGCATCTCCTCAGATGGCACAGCGGTGATACGCATTAAGACCGATCGACAGAGCATCAAAGAGAAACAGACGCATATTTGCGACATATGTGGCAACTCTTATCCGCGCAAGTATGCTTTGGAGGCCCATATGCGAAGGCATCGTGACGAAAGGCCATTTGAGTGCGAGTAAGTTGATTTTTTTATATAGAATTAAGTTTTTTTTAGTTGTTATTTTAACTATGAACCATTTTGTATGTACTGTAGAATATGCCAGCAATCGTTCCATTTGAATTTTCAACTGACCCGGCACATACGTAAGCACACAGGAGTCCGTCCCTACTCTTGCCAATATTGCCAACGTAACTTTGCGGATCGCTCCTCCATGCTGAAACATGAAAGGTATATTTTTATCCTTAATAATTAGTTAATTGACATTCTGTAAATATTGTGTACCTCTTTAAAGAATCCATCGTAATGAACGGCCGTATTCCTGCGACACCTGCGGCAAGAGTTTCACATACTCTAGCGTACTCAAAGTGCACATGCTGACGCACACAGGCGAGAAACCATTCATGTAAGTGGAAGCGTGTGGTATTTCGACAAATTTGTGTTACATTAATCCGTGAACCCTTTCCTTTCACAGCTGCGGCATTTGTGGCAAGCGTTTTGCACGCGCTCATCACCTGCGCGCTCACTTAGAAACGCTGCTGCACTCCAGCGATCCTCGGTCGAAGGCTTTGCTTAAGAAAATCAAACGCGAGGAGGACTTCACATTCAACAGTGAAGATTACGCAAATCTATAAAATTAGTTACTTCGGTTTTTCAGTCACCTTTAATTTTAATGCAAATTGTATGAAATGAAACAAAGAATTCGTATTTTAGTTAAAAACCTAATTATATGCATTTTATTCAGTTTATGTAAATGTAAAAATTATATTTAACTTTTATCTTTTTAATTTACTCAAAACGGAATCATTGATCGTTGAACATGCCAGCAATGCATGTTGCACATTTTCAGTTATAAAATTTTACAGCGTTAGCTTTAAGAGTACCTATGATTATAAATTTTAATATTATATGCGTTTAAAACTTACGTATAAATTCATTATACAGAAAATAAATCAAAAAGTAAATTAATGAATCAATTTGTTATATCGTAGTGCAGCACACGGTCGCAAGTGCATCTTTCGTGTGGCTCCCAATCGAAAAACACAAATCAAATATATAATTAACAAATAAATAACAAACAGAAGAGATTAAGTAATTGAATTAAACATAACTATGACAAATATGTGTGTATGTTTAAAAAAATTATTGCTTTGCTTTGAATATGACGATTCATTTCACGGTTTGCAAGATTGGGCGGTGCCGGGCTCACTGACACTCGAAACGTTACAATTGGGCGCGGCAGCAAAAAAGCAGACGGCGCTGAACTGGAGCCCAACGAGCACCGGAGTCACCGCATCTATTTGCTCACCATGCGTATTTTATCCTTAAGAAGGTTCCTCAATTCCGACACCATGAGTTCATGCGACTCCTTAAATATTGACGCCACATCACCGATTAGCGTCGCTTCCACTTCCGGCTTCAGCGACATGTCCGCCATAAATGAGTTCAAGTCACGTGGCAGTACGGGGGCTTTCCAGTTATCTGCAACACAGCCAGGTGCAAAATTGAATCCACTGAACGATATTTAAAAGCAAGTATACTCACGTAGACAAGATTCACTCATTTGCAGCTTCTTTTGCAAATGTCGCATGAGTTCGGTCAAAATTTGGGTGCGCTCCTTTTCACTGACGATTTGGTTCTGTTCGTTATTGTCGGCGGTCTTTCTCCTCGGCTTGGGCTTGGTAGAGCCGCGCATTTTTTCATAGATCACAGACAGCACAAAAGTGTAGAGCGAAAGTATCTGAAAAATAATATTAACAATAATTAACAGAGGTAAATAGCAATAAATGAGGGTCAATGTGGAAAAACATGGTAAGTAAACCGATATCGCACGAATACGTAGTCCGACATAGAACGGAACTGTAGTCCGACATTGAACGATACCGTAGGCCGACATAGAATGAAAACGTAGTGCGACATCGAACGAAAATGTAATCCATCATTGAACGAAAACATAGTCCGACATCGAATTAAAACACAGTCCGACATGGAACGAAAACATAATCCGACATCGAACGAAAACATAGTCCGATATCGAACGAAAACATAGTCCGACATCGAACGGAAACGTAGTCCGATATCGAACGGGTGCGTAGTCCCACATTGAACGAGACAGTAGTCCGACATTGAACGAGTCCGTAGTCTTACTTCGAATGAAAATTCAGTCCGAAATCGAACGAAAGCTCGACATCGAATGAAAACGTAGTCCGACATCGAACGAAAGCATAGTCAGACATCGAACGAAAGCTCGACATCGAATGAAAACGTAGTCCGACATCGAACGAAAGCATAGTTTGACATCGAACGAAAACGATAGCCATGTAACGCATTTTTGCATTACGTATTTAGACAAATTGTTAAAACACGATCGAAATCGCTACTCGACTCGTTTTTACAACAGGAAAAGTTGTGTAAGTTCTGTCGAGGAACGCCAATTATAGAACCGACAACATTGTGTTGCACTCTCCTCGCATCAGTAGTCGAGTATCTAAAGGACTCCTACCCAAGAACATAGCGACAAACTCTTAAACAGATTGAGATTCCAAACCAAGATAATAGCGACAAGCTCTCTTCAACAGATAATACGATTCCTACTCAAGATAAAAGTGACAAGCTCTTAAACTAATTAAGCGATTCCAATCAAAGTTGAGAGCGCCAAGGACTCAAACACAGCGTATATATGCATCGGAGTTATCTAAAATTTATATTGGAAATCTGGTTGTACACAGACTGATCTGAAGTTCACGCCTCACGCTACTTTCTTTCAAATTAAATATAACTTTAAATACATTTGAAACATTCATTTCCAAAATATCTTCAACTGCCCAACTGATTTCAAATACAGTTTAGTCTAGACACGAACCCTCAAAACCTCGAAAGAGCTCTCGCTATAAACGAACCAACACTGACGTTTTACTCGTTACTCTTACAACGTTCCCGCGCCTCACTGAACTCGTTGCAAAGTTACTGCCTTAAACTAACATTTCAGATTAATTCAGATCATACCTCCATGCACGCCGCCACTTTCATTTGAAATTCCCTACGTCGCCACAGCCCATCTTCCATTGCCTCGTCGCTCTCTTTGATGATCTTGCCGCAAAGCTCCACCAGTTCCGTCACATTGTCTGTGACCACTTTGCACTGCATGAGCAGCTTATTGGCACCGGTGTACAGGTCCAGCACCAGCAGCGCCAAGTCGCTGAAAAACTTCTCGTACGGCATTTCCAACAGCAGATGCAGTCGTGTCGGCAATAAATTGGCCAGAAACTGATTGGAGAGTGGCTCGTATTTCATTTGGCGCAAACGCTGAAATAGCCCCGACCACGACTCCTGCAACAGTTCAACAGTCTCGAGTTCTTTAAGATTTGGCTCCGCGGTCACCTCAATTGTGGTGTTGCTGGCAGCATGCGTTGATTTATGTGTTGTTTTCGAACTGGAGGACGAATGGAAGACGTCCACAAAAGCGGCCACCAAACGCAACAGCAGCGAACGCACCTGCAACAGCTCAACCTCTTGAGCGAATGATTCCTTGCGGTCCTCCTCCAAATTCACTAAATTTAATGGGTCCCAATGCACAATGGCGGTCAAGTCGCGGTTATCACTGAGTTCATGCCATGATATGCGATCATCGGCCGGATCGATGCTCATCGCACTGTAGGCAGATAAATTCTGCTGCACGTTGCCGTAGAGCATTACCAGGTCGCACAATTGCGCCTCAACGGTGGTGGCTACGTAGTGGACACTGTTGGTAAGACGCTCCTTGAAGTTCATGAACTCCTCCAGTTTGGAGAATGTACAAAAGCGATAGGTGAGCGCAATATATTCGAGGCGTTCCTTATAGCTATTGGTGAAGAATTTTAACGTTGTATCGAAAACGGAGCGCGCCATAGAGAAGCGCCCACACAGTGGCAGTAAATTACAATGTATATAACCCATGGAGTCGAGCTGGATCTGCTTGATGTCCAGATAGTCGTACATTTCCTGGGCACCCAGCATGCAGCCGAACGTATGGTAGATTTTTAGACTTAGCAGTTTAACGTGGAAATTGCTGGTACTGTTGCGCAGCACATACTGCAGCAGACAAAGAGCCTCAAAAATGCGATCGGATTTTTGCTCTTGCCGGCTAACATCATACATCACATTAGCTGGAAATGATGGAGAGGATTGATTTAGCAATAATTGATTGAATTGATTCATTTAGTCGAATGTACCTCCCAATAAGGCGTACGGATCTGATGGTCCCATGTCTGTGTGTAATAAATTCTTGCCAAACGAACTCAGACCGTATTCGTAGTGCAGTTTTAAAGCAGTGTAGAAGGCCAACAGATGCTCCACGCCCAGATCGATATGTGAACCACAGATGCGTGATATTTGCAGAGCGCAAATGTGCTTTTGCATTTGCTCTTTCTGTGAAAATTGTGCATTAGAAAGTGAAAGCGAGTTGTTAAATGATTTGTAGTTAAAAACGTTACATTTTGCGGCAACGTGGTCGAACTGATGCCACTTTCCAGTAGCAGTTTGCTCGCTAAATCCTGACGTTCCGACATAGTCAGCGAGGGTAGGAAGAGCGTTATGTCGTGGGTACAACACGATTTATCACCAAATAAGCGGAAGTATTCTACAACTAATTCACTAAATTCACCCAGCAACTCTCTCGCATTCAACTGCAGAGCCCGCATGCGCTTGTGCAGCTCTAAGCGTGCCAGATATGGACCACGCACTTGTCTCTCCGCGGTCTCAATGAGCTGCAAATGTAAACAAGTGAAAACTGGACTACATTTAAAAAGTTGAATGCGAATATTTTACCTGACACAGATAATCATGGCACTCGTCTAACACATCTAAAACAATCTTATCTTCATCTACGTCGGGTCCTGGAATTTCCTGTTGCATTTTCAGCAACTCAAAGCAACTGTCTAAAAAGTCCTTGTAATAATCCCAGCGATCATGGCTGTAAATGAAGAAAGAAAAAGAATTAAATTGGTTTCCGCAATCGAATTCAGGATGTAAAATCAGCAACTGGGGGGAAGAAGGAAGAGGGCAGGAAACGAGGGGGTTTCCTCTGATTAAATAGCATACACCTTCCATTCGTGAGGCAATTATTTTCATTATATCGTCAATTAAATTCTTAAATAATAAATATAAAAACTTACTCATCATTCAACAGATCCTTGAGCAGTCTGTTAGTCTCCTGCCACATTTCACACTTTATCAGCAGATCAATTTTCATGTAAATCGGCGCGCCGGGATACAGTTTCTCACAAACACTGCCGGTGAGAAAATCCAAAGCTTCTTTGAATTTCCCCTGCAGTTTCAAGATATGCAAATATATAAAAACCTCCTGCTCCGACTCCAACTTGTTCTCCTTAATCAGTTTGTCCACCATGCGCTGAGCCAGTGCCAAATAAATTTTACGTTTATCCGGATTATTGCTCTCCGGTCCGCGTATGCCCTGGAAATGAATTAATAAATTAAGTTCCTATTCCACCAAATATATCGTTTAGCTACCTGCAGCACCACACTCATCACAGCCCAGAAATAGTAGGCATTCTTCGGCTGGGACTTGTACAATTGCAACGCCACAGACTGCTGGGATTTGAAGTCCTCCAAACGCACATGCGATATGAAAAGATGCGCCAACAATTCCTCATTGCCGGGTGATTGCTTGACCGCATGATTGTACAGATCCACAATTTTGTCCACTTCATGAGTGAGAGGTGAGAGAAAGTGAGAAGAAAAAATATTCTAGAAATTCTTGTGTACCAGGTACAAATGGAATACATTAATAATAAAATACTTTTTAGCCGAAAATGATGCGTCCACGCGCCACACTACCAGGCAGTGCAATGAACTCACTACACATCTAAGTTTCAATTCAAGCCGTTTGAATAGACGAGTACCAATTAAAAAAGAGACCAATTAAAAGCAGCGCCAAGCGCCAAAAGGAGAACGTGCCCGCCTGTCGCGGCTGCCTTTATTGTCTTTCATAATTATGCGCGTTGGCATACGGAAAACTTACGTTGCTCCAATTCTTTGTAGCAAAACGATAGCACTTGCAGCGTCGAGTCGTCCACGGGCTTCTCCTCCGCCACTGCCTGCAGAAAACCGTTACTCTCCTCGTAGCGGCCCAGACGCAGCAGCGCTAGGCCCTTCAGTGCACGCGCACATAATAAATTTGGATGCTTTTTCAGCAATTTTTCGGTCTCTTGCAACGCTTTCCGATTGTTGCCAACTTCCAAGTTATCTGATTCAGGGAAAATAAACAAATTTTCGCTTTCATTAGTAAACAATATCATAATGAAAATTTTAAAATAATTTTTATAGGGACATCTTCTGTCTAGCAGCATATACATATGTGTGTATATATGTACAATACATGGGCTGGCTTTCCATTATATAAATAAGAATATTCAGTTATCTACACAAAACTTGCCCATAGTTACATAAATTTAGCACACAAATAAAACAATCTGCATATATATACATATATACCTATATACCTATATATATATATATATATATATATATATATATATATATATACATATATATACGTGTGTGTGTGTGTGTGTGTGTGTGTGTACCAGTATAGTCGAATATTATTATCATATAATAAAATCTTTTAATATGGAGCGTTTGTGTACGCTACATTTGGTACACTCTATTTAGACACAAGCTAACTATATAGAATCTTTATAAAAATGATAAATAATTGTGTATGGATTCGTTGATAATGTTGATACAGGGACTCTCAAAGTGTCCTGATCTGAAAAATCCTACTGTGTATCAGCAATGTTCACACCTCTTTTGCAATGCTAAATTTCCTGTTTTATTTAAGTGTCAAAACCAGAGCACGCTGAGATATTAATAGCCCACTCTCCGTCTTGTCAAAAATATCACCACAACAAAGCAGTCATTGATCACCCACAAGAAAAGAGCCGCTCTCTCATTGATCACCACAAGAAAACAGTGATCTGTCTGTAAGTTAAGTTAAGAGTACAATGGCCAACAATTCCCGACTGTTTGGCGACGTCGTTCTATGGTTGTGCTTCAGCGTACTCCACTTCTAAGCCATACTATTATATATGATAGATCAATTTAATCAGTTAAGTTAAGAGTACAATGGCCAACAATTCCTGACTGTTTGGCGACGTCGTTTTATGGTTGTGCCTCAGCGTACCCCACTTCTAAGCCAAATTTATTAAAAATGATAGATCAATCTAATCAGAGTTAAGTTAAGGATACAATGGGCATCAATGCTTGACTGCTTGGAAACCTCCTTCTATGTCGGTTCTCCGGCGTACCCCACTATGTGTTCAGAACACTAAAACAAACCAGGTCATGGTTTATATGTGTAGAGCAAAGAATCCATGGGCGGATCACGTTTATTTTCTAGGAGTGTATAGAAAATTCAACTCAATTCAACGGCACTTTAAATATAAAATTATCATGAATTTATTTTTGAATTGAATTATATAATTTCTTACTGTATTAATAGTCTTATCAGAAACCGTAAACGGGTTATCTAATATCACCATATCAGCTGATGATACGAATCCTTTGCAATAGTTCAATGTTATTCTTATTGAATCTAATGAACTCTATCAAAACTTATATAATAAATTTTTAAAATTAATAATAATTTCCAACATATTTACAAATTTTCTTTGTCATCTAAAAAACGCTTAATTACTTCGTCTCATTTCAAAAGAAATACCTACGCTCGTTGTATTTCTGTCACCTCGATACCGGTCCGCTAAAACCTTGTAACCAATATATTAGAATGAATACATGATTGTAGTTGTTGTGCAGTGTTTAGTAGGCACTTGCGACAATTGAATATGCAAACTTAGAGGTTTATCACTGTGTCTTATGGATCAGGTATCGACATGATCTAATTATAAAGTACTTAGTTGGCGTATTTTGCACTCCTTTTTCTTAATAATTTATCATCGGCGTTTCCTTTTCGCGTTTGTTTTCCTTGCAAAACTTCTACTTTTTTGCATTACGTTTGCCAACACTATTTAAATTTATTTCGGCAAATTGGAATTATAAATAAATTATTGGGCGGGGAACGAGGAACCATGAGAGAAATACACCGTAACCTACTCACCATAGATGGGTCGCAGCCTCCTCTCAAAGACAGGGTCTTGCACGTGCTGTGCCATATTTATATATGTTTGACGGTATGTCTGTCTGGACTGCTATTTCACTCCGCTAAGCAATTTTCCAATTTGAATTGTTTTTGTATATTTTCTTCGGCCAATATTCACTCTTCCACTTAGGCTGGAGGATTGCTGTGATCGATCGCTCACTTAAAGGTGCACAATTTTCTATGGAGTTTACACTTATGATTAATGATTTTAAGAATATTCCCTTTTACCCGCCCGCCTTGTGCAGCCGGGTTGACAATTGTTATTGCAAGTCTACGGTAATTGTACACTTTATACACACAATATTGCTTATTTACAACCGTACACAAATTGGCAGTTATGTAGACTAATTGGTTTTTCACTTTTTACACACTTTACGAAACGAAACTTTTCCTTAAGTTTATTTAAATTTCGGATTCCTGTGAATTTTACACTTTTCTAATCGCTGTCCGTCTCGCTGTTGCGGAAACCAATACAGCAATACGGCAAACACGGTGTGAAGTGGATCCAAGGAAATGTCATGTGAGAGAAGGTACGAAAAGCAATATAACTACAGTAGTGGCTAAAATTGTACAGATCTGGAAACTGACCACATAAAAAGTTGCAAACTTTGCACTTTCTAAGTACTGCCAGCAAAGCAAATAGGGGCGAATTTAACCCAAAAAGAAAGCATTTGACCGTATTTGGTATTTTTCATCGTTGGATGCAGTGCAAGCGGCTGGCCAGATTTTTTAATAAGCAGCTGCAGAGCGCAGAAATGGCAAAATAAAAAACAGCTGCTGGAAACGTCAAAGAAACGCGCGGAAGGCAACAACAACATCGAGTACAGCAATAACTTTGGGGACCACACTCTACGTGCATAGAATTGGCCAAAATAGTTTAGTGAAAATTCCTAAAAATAGTTCCTTGTTTGGCACATTTTTTTTCTGTTTCGTTTGTGTTCATTTTCATGAAATTCCAAAACTTAACCACAACCGAAAGGCACCACCTTTGCGCATTGCAATGAAATGATAGTGAATTGGCTCAGTGACACCATTTACAGCGTCAACAGCTCCGGAATTTATGACGACAGCGTTTGCCTCGTACAGCACTCGAACGGAAACCAAAGTGCACTGAGCCAGTTGCAGGAAGCGCTCGCCTGGCTTAGTCCAAGGTTGTTATATTCCCACCTGTTGTCCACTTCAATCGAAGCCCTGGAGCATATTCTCTGTGCGTGTCTGGTGTACTTTTTAGTATGCCTGACTATTTACAAATTACTCTTCATGAAGGACACAAACAACGATCAGAATAGCAGTTTCTGGCAATATTTCAAAATTGTGAAAAATGTACGTCTGCCGCACGAAAAGTCACTGGGTCGGGTGCTGTTCGTTGTATCGCATCCGGATGATGAGTGCATGTTCTTCGGTCCGCTGATATATTCCCTGTCGCAGCGAACCAACTGCCAGGTGTACATAATGTGCCTGTCCAATGGTGAGTTTTTAGTGAACAATTAATATCACAATTATTGTGTGACTGTGTTTCGTTTCTTGTCGCACAGGCAACTATGAGCAGCAATCTCAATTGCGGCGTGAGGAGTTGTGGCGCTCTTGCACGCTCTTGGGCATTCCATCGTCGAATGTTATGCTGGTCAACGCCACCAATTTGCCCGATGACCCAAATGTTGAGTGGAAAATAGACGCGGTTGCGACCCTAATTTTAAATACGGTGGAGAGTCTTGATATTCAAGCGATTTTCACCTTTGATCGGGATGGCGTCAGTCAGCATCCCAATCATTGTGCTGTGTATTATGCAGCGGCTTCGCTGTGTTTAGCTAATTTGTTACCCAAATGTAAATGTCTGCACTTGATATACCCTCATGCCTGCTAGTGCAGTTGTTTATGTTCAATTTCGCTTTCTTTGCAGGTTGTAAGTTTTATACTCTGGACTCTATAAATATTTTAAGAAAGTATTTATCAATATTTGATCTAATTTGTACGTGCTGCATGTCAACATATTGGTGAGTGTCTCAGGACTCGCATTACAAGAAGTGGCCATAATTTTCATTTCTATTTCGAATTATTAGGTGCGTTTTAAGTTGGCAGCAGGCATCAATCATACGTAATGCCATGAAGGAGCATAAATCCCAAATGAAATGGTTCCGCTGGCTGTATATATATTTCTCACGTTACATGTTCATCAATTCGATGCGTGAAGTTAATCTCTCCGATGTCGAATTGGAGATGCAAATACATGAGAATTGACTTTGGAATGAAAATCACAAGCACATCAACACTAAGAACAAATAACGAAAACCAAACGACAAACTACCTTTTAGCTTACGACGATGATTCTACTTTTAAGCGCTTTTGTTAATAGTAAGGAACCTCTTTTTACATATTAAGGAGCATTGGGTACATATCTGGTCCATTTACACTTTTTTAATATTAGCTATTATTTAAAAAACATCAAACAAAGTTTATAATGTTGTTTATTGCCCGATTGTATGCATAAACTAGTTAATCAATAGTTTTTTTTAATAATTGTTTTGTAAAGTAATTATGAGTAATTGTGTTGTATCAGCAGCGAAGTATGTTTTTTTTCAAGTGTACGGCATTAGTCCTACTTAGGTGCACTCTTTCTATTTAGACCCACCATACGGATTTTGTTGCATATAATTGTTTAACTTCTGTTTATTTATTTAGTTGTAACGAACAAAAAAATGTGAATGAAAATTATAAAAAAAAAGATAAAACATTTTATTATGGAAATATATTCGCGCAAAAAAAATTAAAACTAATATTTTTATATACTTGATACTATATACAGAAATATATATATATACACATATATACAAATAATAAATATTACATACGAGAACAAATTTAATATTCTGTCCGTATTTAGTTCACTTCTGCAAGGAAAACTACAAAGCAATTTAGTTAAATATTGAAAAATTATATAAAAAAAATATAATAGAAATGGGTTAATTATAATAATAATAGTCAAATGTGATAAATTACAATTAACACCTTAATAAATAAGCGTTAGCATCAAAGACCTTGCTATGAGGGGAAGAGAAGGTAGTGAAATCAGGTATTGCTTAAATACGAAATAATTTTGCTTTACTTGAAGAGACTTTATACCCGATTTTATAACTGAAACAATTATATATAACATTTTATATTATATACTTATATTATTATATATAAGTTTATTACAAAATGAAAGAAAATTGTATAAAACAATAATTAGACATGAATTGATTTGATTGGATTTCTTACTATATGAATTTTTGACATTTGAAATGCACAAATCATCATTTGGCTTGCACCTGGCAATAATTTTGCTTGATCGAGAGCAAATTTGGCATATCGCTCTCTGGGTTGTCTTCAACAGCTTCACTAGGGCTATGAACAGGACGCACGTATTACCCTACGTCTCCACGGGCAATTTTTGATGGCATAAAATCTGTCAAATTTGATTGCAATGGTTGGCAATATTTTAATGGTGGGCATTGCGATGTTATGCCATTGTCATTTTGAAAATGCCGTCAAGCAATCTAGTTCGCTGTGCCCACGCTTGAAAAAAATTTTTATTTATACGATGAAGAGGAAAAAAATAAGAAAACCGCAATTGTGGGTGAATCCTTTATTACAAAGAATGCAAATGCACAGTCTCCATTCATTTTAGCGTTTTTATTAATTTAATAGATGCGGTAAAACGAAAATGTCCGACGATGCTTCCACTGTGAGCGTCACGAAAAAATGAAAAAAGGCTGTCAAACAAACAAAATGACAACTGATTGCAACACAACACGTTGGCAATTTATGGCATAACATATTTCATAACATAAATTGCCAACTTGAAGCAATTTGGAGTCTCCATTGGCAATTTGCTTGAAATTGCCAATGGCATACCATCAAAAATTGTCCGTGGAGACGTAGGGTTAGGTGCCCGCAGGGGAAAATCACTCTTCTTCTTGATAGTTTTTATGTTCGTTAATTTTTTTAGGTTTTTGAGTATTCGCTTTTTTCACCTAATTCAAAATTCAACTGACAAATTTAATGAAATTATTGTCGTGGACTTTTTGAAGCCTTCTAGCCACCTTATTAGTACTCCCTGGCTATGACACTAGTTTATTCCCTCAATTTTAATGCATTAAATCAACG
This sequence comes from Clusia tigrina, assembly GCA_920105625.2. Lineage (NCBI taxonomy): Eukaryota > Metazoa > Arthropoda > Insecta > Diptera > Clusiidae > Clusia > Clusia tigrina. The sequence goes on along the minus strand of OV050031.1, from coordinate 23,545,908 downwards.
GATGATGAAAAGGGCAATATTAAAACCACAAAATATTGCAACAGAAACATGTGTTTATTACCTTTTTACGTCAACTCTATTTCCAAAGTGATTCCATGAGTATCCTTCATCTAGATTGGTTGTTAAAGTAATAAATACTTGCTAATTTTATTTTCTTTGAACTTAAATGATATTCAATCATAATTTAATCAGTTATAAAATCTTAAAATGGACAAATAGATTTATGACATCGCCCACAAAAATCTGAGAAAATGGACACATCCGAAATCAATGATTGTTCATATTAAAAGCGACTAAATCAATCCCAATTTGGCAATATCATGTAAGTACTGATTCCAAATGATAATATTTTTTCACTTTACAGCACTGATTTTATTTATGTAAATGAACCCATTGTATGTGATGCAAGGTGAATTTACTTAAATGGTGGCTGCAAGAACAAATTTTCCCGACGTTGCTGTCAAAATTGAATTTATAGAAAAAAGCGATCAAAACAAATATGCAAACAATTGCAAATAGAGTTTTGATTTGAGTGAATAACAGATTTTTAATTGTTATTTTTGTGAAGTTGTGAAAAGTAGAAGAAATTATGAGTGTATTTAACTATTAAATATATTTTATATAAATTGTGTACCACTTTAAGTAGCTCCTATGCATTTCTCATTCCTCTCAATTTCGTTTATTTTGAATCTAATCGCACATTGCTTATGTTTGACAATTCCGGTTGTACGAAATTCACCTTGCAGTCAACATATAGTAAATTCACTTTGATGTAATGTTAAAACGAAAATACGTTTAGTAATGACTGTACATCTGAAATATGGCAAAATCATTACCAGGTAAGCGCCACTTACAGAGAAAATAATTTTGTGTGAGCTAGCTGTCCAAATTGCAATCAACACATGTAGAAAACAATATAATAATAAAAACAACAAATAAACTCATGGATCTATATTGATTTCTCACTCTATGGAATTTTGTTGTTTGATATACTGCTATGTATGGATCTATATTGATTTCCCTCCCTTTATGAAATTGTGTTATTTCATAAACAACTATCTCGCATAAGATTTTACCAGGTATTTCTTTTCCTTTGATCTCAAAGATAAATGCACTAAACAAATTGCATAGGAACGATATTGAATAAGCGAGCTCGCTTATTTGTGAGACGACACTTTTATGTTACAAGACCGAATACTAAAATATGTGTACTTTTAACTCATTGAATAGCATGTTTTATAGCAGCATTTATTTTTTAAGTTTTTTATCAATGGTTTTTTTACAAAAATTTTAAGAATTGTAAACATTTGTTTTTAATTTTGGTGCCAGGTATAATAATAATATTAACATTTATTTGTATGAGTAAAAAATTTTACTCATTTGTTTGTTCTGTAAGTTTGAATGCAAATTCAGCAATCTATTTGTATGTTTTGTATTATGGAACTTATATACAAAGCATTTGCTCTGATCCTCTTGCTTTATGTTAAGATTTTTTTACAGCTTTGCCTGTATATTGCTGTAGAGCTATGTGGGTAGGTACTAGACCAAGTTCAAATGTACCTGCATCCGTTTGAAAGAAGGCAAAGCAAATAAAATCTGTGATTAGAAATATTGCTACTTTACACAGGATAGAGCGAAAAATATACAAACATAATAGAAACATCATACAGAATTCTCCCAAAAACTATCAAATGTACCTGTGTCTAGAGTAACTTTGGGTTAATTGGCACGGGTTTTATCATAGGGTAATTAAATAGCACTTAAATGGTTGTTAAATAACGGAACCATTCTCAGAATAGTAACTAATATTTAGTTCTGAGAATCAACTGCCGAGTGCCATGAATGCAAGCTGTTGCACCAAGGGTCTATCACTCTCAATGCAATGCATTTGTCCAATGGCAGGAACATATCAGAATAATATTACACGGTAGAGTCAATAAAGGGAAAGACGAATTCGCAGTCAAAATAGAGTAGAGTCCAAAGTGAATTTAATTACAAGGTGCCTGGAAGGTGAATTTAGTACCTCCGGAGTTGTCAAACATAAACAATGTGCGATTAGGTACTGAACGAAAAGAAACGAGAGGAATGGAATGGCTTAGCATGGGACACAATTTATATAAAATATATTTAATAGTTAAATACACTCATAATTTCTTTTACTTTTCACAACATTACAAAATTAACAATTAAAAAACCCTTATTCACTCAAATCAAAACTATTTGCTATTGTTTGCATACTTGTTTGACCGCATTTTTCTATACATTCAATTTTGACAGCTACTGCAGGAAAATTGGTTCAAAAAAATTTGTTCTTGCAGTCACCATGTAATAAATTCACCTTGGTAGAGTCAAAAGAGAAACAATCGAATAGACCAGAGAACACAGAGAAAAGAAACTTAAACATCAAACGGCATAGCAGCGAAATAAAGCAGACAGACCCTGTACACGAATCCACTTAAAATCGTAGTGAACCCACTCAGAATCGTGGTGAGCCACTCAAAATCGTGGTGTGTCCGCTACGGACGCTGGCAGCGAAAAAGACTTTCCTTTCTCTGTGTTCTCTGGAATAGAACATCTGTCAAAATTGCCATGTAAACCACTGTTGCCAACTGTAAGCAATTTCCTGAATGCATGTGTTGTGTCACTGTTCACAAGCAATTTGAAGGCACTGCGTTGAGCTCATATAATTAAAGGTGGAATTATATACATAGTCTAGAAACCCAGTTTATGTTTTACCACGAATTGAAAAGTAATTGAAATAAATTTTTTTTAATTAAAAAGTAAATAGTGACTTTGATATACAACATGTTTCCAATAATTTGCTACTCTATAAGAATGAACAATAAATGAAAATATTTCATAAAAATAATGGAATATCGCATCCAAACATGTGTAACATAAATGGAATAGCAATTCACAAAAGATTTGAAATTCAAAAATAATTTGCACTCTATAATTCAACTTTACATAGTCACTACAGAAAACATAAAATACGTAATTTCACTGTTTCATCTTTGTCAGATATACTTTGACATATAAATCCAATAAATATACTTTTATTAGAAGCTTAGTTATTAATAGTTAGCCAGAAGACCTTATTTGTTAGTTACTTAGCAAATAGTCATCATAAAATATATTTGTGTACAAACTTTTTAAATAAATAAATACATGGTCAGTGTAGTATTTTGTAGTATTTTTGTCGATCTTTGTGTTCCGTTGTTGATCAGGATAGTTGGGTGTTCCACTTATATAGAAACCTATCAAGAGTTTTATTTGAATTCCAAACCTAACGTGAAATTCTGAGATACATGCACATATGAAAATAATACCATTAATGAAAAATTCATTTAAAAAGTAATATATAAATATTTAATTTTTTTTAGAAAAAATGAACTTTTTCTTGCAGTTTCTGCACAACAAAGTTTCGTATCTATTTGAACTCACTTCTCTTTTTTGACATTTCTATATTTACCACATATGCTATTTGCTCCATATACAGAGTATTTTATTGTGCGAACGAGATGGATATATGTGTGTTTCACTTGGAAACGAAAATTCAGGCAATTGGCAACGTTAGCAAAAAGTCAAGTTTATTGTACTCGTTCTTTGCGTTCTCAGCTGGCTGACACAGCAGCGCTTGTGTGTGCGATTCGCGAAAAACTCTAAAACAAGAAGTGACGAGGTGCTGTAAATTCTAAATAAATTAAAATTCCATCGAAAATCCTACGCTGACAACCGCCCCGATATTGTTTGGAATTTCAGTGAAAACTACTGCAACAACTCGTTCAATTAAACTTTGACCTCAACGCGAATTGGTTTCTCTGGCCAAATTTTTGCATCACTTTCGCTGCTTAATTCGTGTGCTCGTGTTTGAATGTCGACAGACAAACGCCGTTTGTGCAATAAATTATAACAAATTAAAAAAAGAGTTTAATTTATCAATAAAGAGTTACAGTTTTTTTTTTTGGAAATTTATAAGTATTAAAAGTGCACATAAGTTGAAGTTAAAAAGTAAAAGTATTTCCAATAAAAGTGTATTATTAGCAATATTTGATTTGTGATTTGTCATTTGCCAGCGCAGCTTACGACTACGTTCGTTCAATTATTCGTTTCCCCTTCGCTCCGTTTTTGCGCTGTCAGTGTCAATTTAAAGAAAAGTGAATTTTGAATTTTTTTTTGTATTAAACTCCCCAATCTTAATTTTGAACCCACTACTTGGTTAATTTTGAAAATGCTGATTAAGGAATTGTAAGTTGTTGTGTCACTTAATATGAGTAATTTTGGAGTTTGGCTTGTGGTGTCCCCGAAATGTTCTCCTGAACATAATTGCATGATTACAGTTATTAAGGAGCATTTTAGAATTAATGAGGGGCAAGCGTTAAATAGGATAATTAATCCTTACGAACCCAGTTGCTTGGCTATATTTTTTTTACACATTTGCCGCGAAACATTCACAGTGACAAATCGATTTTCGTTATCGCTGCCGCTCTCGCCGTCCCGGTGCCAGCGCACAATTTCGTTGCTTGGTCTTATCGCGTTATGCTGCTATGGCTTTGTTGTTGCTGTATATGTTTTTGTTGTTTTTGTTGTTGGCGAGCGACCCTCAATTTTGAACGTTTGTGGCCGTGGACGCAGTTTCTGTTGATATCATCGCCTGCCGTTGGATATCATGCGTTTAATGCCAAATATTCTTAGGATTTTTTTTCTCTTAAATTCACTTTCTAAATATTACTTTATAAATATTAAAACACATTTCAAATTGTTTATTAAAGATTGTATTTTAGTACTGGAAAAAATAAGGATTGATCACATTTAAAATTAATGACAAACTGTTCCACGAACTCATTAAATAAAAATCAGAGCATGACATTTGGTACCTCCTGAACAATGCGAGGGTAGGAGGGGCGTGAGGCAATTAAAGATTAATGACAATCGAATAGGGTGAACTTATTATATCATTACGTGCCAGGCGTCAAAGCGTAGTAGCTACGAATTGGGGCGGTATTATTAGTTTCTTACACAAGTTGTCACCAAGTATTTGGCACAGTGTGTGATTAGCTGTTATACGATTATTACGAGATGATTACAAGTACTTGATTCTACTTATAACTACTATAAACCACACTATCTTCCATATATGTTCATTTTAAATTAGTCGGTTATGATTAAATAAACAGTTCGTCTACCTCCACGGTTATTCATAGATTAGATATGCAGTCGCATGTACATAGTTCCTCGCTTCAGCTCTCTTATTACTGAATATTATATTTCATTCCAAGTGGGTTTACAAACGCTGTTGAGAAAACAGCCTGGCATATCTATTTTCATATGGGACACAGCAAGGAGCCACTACGCTTTCTTTGCAGATTTGCCATATTAGCGGCTGTTATGTCGCTCAACTTTCAAACTAAAGGTCGTGTACATGTTCGGTTTACATAGCCATGGAATTGATTTATGGCTTTAAATACCTTCATAAAAGACTTTAGTATTTGGGGTTTACACCTCCCACACTGGACTAATCGTTGGTGAGGAATTCGTTTGAACCTCACTAAACCTCAGCTAATTTGCCTTTATAATAAGTGGAATTCGACCCTTTTATTATTTAACTAATAACAACACTGCCAGTGACAACTTGCTGTCTTTATATTAGACAGTCATTCAATATATATTTATTGTGGATATAGTACATTTACAATTTTTAATTAAATATTTTTCTCAACTATCGAATAATTTATATTTCCACAATACCAAGTTGGGTCAATAAGTCCCTGAAAACTGAAATAAGGTACACTATTCAGCAAAAAACGTTTTATTCTTCAACATAGTCTCCTTTCGGCTCTATACACATTATCCAACATTTCTCCAATTTTTTGATCTCCTCCAAATAATACGATTTCTCGAGGCCCTCAAAATAGCCAGTTGTTTCATCTTTGACCTTTTCATTCGATGCAAATGTCTTAACGCCGAGCCAATTCTTCAACAGGAAACAGAAAATAGACGCAGGAGGCTTGGTTAGGTTATATGGCTGTCCTAAGATTCACTTAGGCCTGTTCAAGGCCCATTGTGGCACGCAGAAGACTAAATCTGGAGAATAAGCTGGATGAGGGAGGAATTCGTATACTAATTTAATGCAATTTTGCCATTGCGAGAGGTGCGTTGTCCTGATTGAAGGCAAGTTTTTTCCTCGCCTAAAGCAGGCGTTTTTCCCTCAAATCGGCGTCGAATGGCTCCAACAGCTCTGCATAATATGCGCCGGTGATCGTTTTACCCTTTACCCTAAAAAACCGGCGCCATGACTTTGTTGGCCGACAGAGTCGCCTTGGCCTTCTTCGGCTTTGATACACATGCACCAGGAGAAGTTCATTGCCTCGACTGCTCCTTGGTCTCTCGGGTGTTGTGATGAATCCCTATTCCGTCCACGGTTACGAAACGGCCCAAAAACTCATTCGGATTGCAATTGAACATCGCCAAACACTTCTTTGAAGCCGTCAAACCATTGCGTTTGTTGTCAATTGTGAGTTAAGGCAGCACCCATCTTGCTGATAGCTTTTTCATATCCAAATATTTATGCAAAATTGAAATCACTGATCCATGTGATGAAGCCGCTTCAAGTTCCCACACCTTCACTTGTCGTTTGTCCAATATCATACCGAGGATTTTATCAATAATTTCAGATGTGGTGATCTCAATTGGGCGACCAGAACGTTCGTGGCGACTTGTGCTGTTCTGACCGCACCGAAAGTGAGTAAACCAGTGGTGGATTGTTCCAATCGATGGTTGAAAAGTTCCCATAATACTTTATAAGCTCTTGTTGGGTGTGCGGAGATGGTTTTTCACACAAAAATAGTGTTTACTGAGCAAACGAAAGTCCCTGCAATACTTTTCAACCTTCTGTTTGGGTTCCGGAGATGGGTTTTCACGCAAAAATAGTGTTTACTGAGCAAACGAAAGTCCCTGCAATACTTTTCAACCTTCTGTTTGGGTTCCGGAGATGGGTTTTCACGCAAAAATAGTGTTAATTGATAAATTCACTTTTTCCAATTTGACGAAAATGCTCGTGGGCGTCTGTTTCAAATGACAGTCACAACAAAACTATTTGACAGAACAGTCAAAAAATCAAGGTGCGTTGTTTTGAAAGATGCTTCTTGACCAGCAAAATGTTGGATTTGAGGTTGCAACCCATCTTTTGTAATTTGCATGAACTTCTGGACCCACCATCGTATTTTAACAGCTCTTCTCTATTTTGATAAGAAGTCTGCTCCAATCAATATATTCGCTTAAAATGATTCTTGGTTTCTTTTTCCCAGCTTGCTTCATTCATATTCCTGACTGACTGGGCCTGGGTCGTTTCCGAACCAGTCTATTAACTTTTCGTTCATGCCTTTAGACTGCTTTGCTTGCTACTAATTGAAACATAATTGACACTTAACCCCACATTAACTTGAGGTCTCTAAGGAATTGCGGAGCATAAATCATTTTTAATTTGTCTCCCGTGCATTCTCGTTTCAAGGATTAATTCACATCTTTGGTCTCTGAGGAATTTCGAGCATAAATCATTCTTAATTTGCCTCTTATGCTTTCTCGTTTCAAGGATTAACTCATATCTTTGGTCTTTAATTATTGTAAGCCCCTTGATGCAGTGTTCTTGCGTGTGGGGACAAATCTGTTAATGTAATCAAAGGTTAATTACTCCCAATTATGCACTCGGATTGCCGTGCCATTTTCTCACTTGGCGCGGCACTACGTGTTCATCATATGCCATTCATAGTCACGGTTTCCTAACCTCCCTCGGCAGATAAGATAAAACATAACATTCTCGCAATTTAAATGCTTTAAATTGTATTTTTTGTGTTATTAAATTTAATTTATTGCTGATTAGATTATGTGCGCTAAATTTCTAGTTTATTGATCCAAGTGTTCGAATTTATTTATTTATTTAATCAAAAACAAAATTACTTTGTTGCCGGCGACTTTATAAACCGTTAAATATGAAGCAGTCTTTTTACTTATCATTTTTCAGTAAAGAGTTTAACGTTGAATGGAATTAGTCTCTGCAGTCGATTTTGGCTTATCAGCAACTTTAATATTCCACAATTTTTATATTTGTTTGTTGTGTGGAAATTTATTGTGCAAAATGCATTTATAAGAATCCAACTATAAATTAAGCTGGCTTGACACCAGCAGCGAAAAAACAATGTTTTCTTAGCCAAATCTGCATTCGATACAGTCGCCTTAGTTCGCTTAACTTTTCATTCGAAATAGCTGTCAAACGCTGACTCCCGTCCCATAGCATGCCGGATTCATACCAACTAAAACCACCTCCTAATTTACCTACTCTCCACGGGACAATCGCAAGATACTACCTCGCGGGGAGAGGTTATAGTCATAGGACTTCTTCTATTCGTTGCCGCTCCCTTTGTCGGAGGTCATTCATAACTGCAGTATCACACAGCGCATCCCATTTTTCCGGCCACTCGAGCATGTGTTCCATTATGTTATCCGGTGTTCGGCTCTCCGCACACTTCCTGTTGTGCATCTCTAGCACTGGCAGACCTCGGACAGCCAAAGGCCGGTTGTTCTGCGGTTCTCTGGTACTATCCATCCACAGTTTGTACACATGGGGGATTCCTCGTGCCGTGTAGATAGGGATACTTATTTGTGTGATACTCATTGTGAGAATCCACCGTTGAGAGCAGGGGGAAGATACGGACTGGTCAGGTATTATTCAGACAATCCAAACCTGGAGAACCACCAAGGTCAATCAGTGTACTGCTTGGAGATCTCCTTCTTCGGCGGCTCTCCGACCTACTCCACTTCTATCTATGCTGCGTGGGAAGTGATAGTATCAAGCATAGACGAGGGACTTGTGTCCTCTTTTCATCAGCGAGTTTCTATGGAGATAAAATGAACAGGTCTTATATTTGTTCGTTAAGTCGGATTCATTCCAAAGCGATGCTATATAAATGGGTAGTTGCTCTTCGATTAATTTCTTACCATTCTTTAATAATTAAGTCCCATTTATTTAATTTTTCAAGTTACTTTTGATTTAAAGATGTGTCGTTTTATGGGATCACCTTTTGCCTTTTTATTTCCAAAAGATTAATTCCGCTAGTGTAGCACACTGGAAGGTTTTGGGTATAATACTCCGACGAGTGGTTTATACAGTTCTTCCTGGATGTCTTCAATATCTCCCTAGATATCTTCGATCTCTCCCTTGATCTCATAGATTTCTTCCTTGATATCTTCAATCTCTCCTTCGATTTATTCAATGACTTCCTTTAACTCTTCAATCTCTCGTAGATCTATGCAATCTCTCCCTCGCTCCTTTGATGTCTTCAATCTCTCCCCTCTTCTCTTAGATCTCTCCCTTGTTCTCTTTGATCTCTTCCTTGATATTTTGAATATCTTTCTTGATCTCTTGAATCTCTATCTAGATCTCTTTTAATCTCTCGCTAGATCTCTTTTAATCTCTCGCTATATCTCTTTTAATCTCCCTCCCTGAACCTCTAGAATATGTCACTTGATCTCTTCAATCTCTCCTTTGATCTTTTCGATCTTTGCCCTTGATTTCTTGAATATCTTTCTTATTCTCTCCGTCTTCAGTGTCTCCCTAGATCTCTTCGATTTCTCCCATGATATTTTCAATCTCTCCCTTGATATTTTCAATCTCTCCATTGATCTCTTCAATCCCTCCCTTGATCCTTCCAATCCCTCCCTTGATATCTTGAATCTTTCCCTAGATCTCTTCAATCTCTTCCTAGATCTCTCCAATCTGTCCCTTGATATCTTCAATCTCTCCCTAGACCTCTTCAATTTCACCCTAGATCCCTTCAATCTTACCTTTTTAATCTCTCCCCAAATCTCTTGAATTTTTCCCTAGATCTCCTCCATTTTTCTAGATCTTTCTAGTCTCTCCCTTGATCTCTTCATTCTCTCCCTAGATATCTTGAATTCATCCCTAGATCTCTTTTAATCTCTCTAGATCTCTTGAATCTTTCCCTTGATCTTATCAATCTCTCCAATCTAATATCTTGATATCTTCAATCTCTACCTATACCTTTTCAGTGTCTCCCTAGATCTCTTCTTTGATCTCTTGGTCTTATCTTTGATTGCTTTAATCTTTTACCTAATCTCTCCCTTGATCTCTCCTTTGAAGTCTTCAATCTCTCCCTAGATCTCTCCATCTCTCCCTTGATCTCTTCCACATCTTTCTGAATACTTCGAAGCCCATAATTTCTTGAACATCTCCCTTGAGCTCTTCAGTACCTCCCTTGATTATCTTAACACTAGTGGTCCCGATTCGGTGCATTGGTGAGCTTTTCAATTTTCATACACCTTTGTGGGTGCATCAGGGAGAAAGCTTAACTTAATCGTACACTCTGGCATATATGTTTTTGTCCAGGTACTGCGTTACACCATTACCGGAGTTCTGAAGATACTGAGTCAGAAAGTGTAGAATCGGGGTCTATGCGGTGTTTAATTCAAAACTGCTAAGAAGGTTTTCAACTGGAAGTTACCTCTTTTTACAGGCATTTAGTTGAAAGTTATGCTCTCCGACCTTTCATTTCCAACTTGTTGAAGAAGATCCCGCTACCGACCCTGTTCCCAAACCTAGACCCGTCTGTGTAGGTATCCAGAGTGTCATCGGTGACCACTCTGTGTCTGATCCAGTCGTCTCTGCTTGGGATAATGAAGTTGAATCCCCAATTAAGGTTGAAGTTCGGACAGACAACAGAGCTGGGGGTAGGCAAGTCCTGATTGTGGATACCATCGTGTCCCAGGTCCGTCCTCGACCATCGTTTGAGTGCACTGAGTCTGGTAGCTACCAATGTGGCCTGTTGTTTTACCAGAAGCTCTGAGGTTAGCCAGCATAGAAGTGCAAAGAGAGCCCTCGTAGGTGTGGACCGTACAGCTCCAGTGATCCACAGAGCTGCATTCCTTCTGACTTTTTCAAGTGGGTACAGGTTACAAGCCTTGACAGTAGCCGGTCACTAGAAAACAGCTCCATATAGGAGGTTAGGTTCAACGAGCTTGGCTTACGATATACGAGATTTGACGGCATCAGAATGACATGTAAGGAATTGCCATGTTTACGATATTGCATTATCGCATCGCTCTGGTGTGAAGCTCTGCTAAACGTAGTCGGGGGCAAATTTTTCACATTTGTGGGGGAGAAAGTTTTTCTCTCCGTTGAGTTAAACGTGCAAATATGCATTAAAGCCGGTTAAATACTTTCCAGATGTTTTCCCCCTTTATAGAGTGTTTAGCGTATGCCTGTCTAATGTGTTTTATGAATGTCAGATTAAAAATATTACAGCCACATGTTGTGGCAGTGGGGTGCAGTGAAACGTTGTTGTTGTTGTTGAGTGTGCGTAGTCGTCCATTAGGCCAAGTCCATGTTCTGAGACTTGTGTTCTATCCTTTTGTTGTTCCCACATAAAAGATTATTATGAGTGCACGGCTTTGAGCACTAATTGTACGGGCATGTAAGACCATGTGCCTCCTTGCGTGCCTGACTACATAAAATACTCGCACCATAATTGCGAAGGAGCTCTTTCGGGGTGTTGTTGTATGGCAATGTGTGCTCGTTCATATTTCCTGCGGAGGAAATGATTTTTAGAAAATTAACATTTCAGCTGTCGTGAGTGTGGAGTTTTTGTTGTTCTTTAAATAAAATAATATTTAAGAAACATTTTGGCACTCTGATGGCTGAAATGCTTTGCGGCACGTACTTGAGAATTACTTATGAACGCCTCATGCCTCACAAGTCTCCCGCGTACACTCGACTTGAAGCGCGCGGCTTATGAGTCATTAATGTCATTAATGTTTTTATTCCAGTGTAAATTTGAAACTTGACTCACAAAAAATTTGCTTCAATTATTTGGGTATCATTTTTTCCGCCTTTTTCTCTTTAAATTTATTGACATCAATTTGCAATTATTTCTTTTTCCGTCTTTTATACTTCAAATTAAATTATGATCCTTAACAATAACAGCAGTAGAAGGCATCTTAGTGTGGTGGTGGTGTTGTCCGTTTGCACCCCCAATCAGCTGATTTGTCCGGTTCACGCAACTTTGGCCTTCTTTCATGTCACTCGTAGTTGCAGTTGACATGCCTTCCGTCCACCCTTCATTCCTTCCTTCCGGCCTGCCTGCCTGCAGTGTTCGGGCGCCTCACCCCATCCGTTCACTTTTTCTTTATCGCAGTGGTGTGTTTGCCATGTGTTTCGTTTTGGTTTGGTTTTCTTGTTATTTCCATTGATTTATTAGCGGCCCATGGCTCGTAATTGCGGTATCATAATCGCGTGAGCGTTTTTGCTGCTTTTACCACCAACGCTATTGGCGCTTTGCTGCTTAATTTTGATTGCTATTTCGTAACGATTTTACCAGCTCAGATACCAGTATTTTTATATTCAATCAATCCTGCTCTGTTGGACTTAATGCAATAAATTTCAATATTACTTCCCATATTGCGTGCCTTGCGTAATTATTTGGGCCATGTTGGTCTGAGTGGGCTCTCACAAGGGCGCGACCAAATCTACTTACCTAAACTTTGTACACGGAAATTGAATGGTTGACTTAAGTTTCAAAAGTCATACTGAAAGTTTCCACAAAATCAGTGAAAACAAACAATTTCTAATATGGAAAATTGCTTACTTAATGTTTGAAGTATGCTTCGTTGTTTTTGATGTATATCTCCTTTAACTGGAACCCACTGTGGAAGCCATAAGGTAGACCACAAACTCAGTGAAAACAAACAATTTGTAATATGGAGGTTGCTTATTTGATGGTTGAGAATGCTCCGTTGTTCTTAGTTAACATCTCCATTCTCTGGAGCCCACTACGGAAGCCATAAGGCAGATGGTTGAGGTATTTTGTTGTTGTTTTTATGTACATCTCCATGGAACTCACTGCACATCTCCTGGAATCCACTGTGAAAGCCATAAGGTAGTCCACCAATTCATTGAAAACAAAGAGTTGGTAATATGGAAAGTTTCTTACTTGATGGTTGAATAATACTCTATGGTCTTACATCTCCATTCTCTGGAACCTCCATCCAACATCTCCATTCTTCATCAATTCATTGAGTTCAAAATCATATCTTTAAAACCTTACCATTGCAAGGTACACAGATATGAGTGAATCTCAGCATTAGATCCGAGATGGTCAATTTCCCCCAATTAACATACGTTATTGATACAGTTACGAAAATTAGTTTAGTTTCCCTGACTGGATTGCGCCAAGTTTTAATATAAGTACGAGCTTAATTTAACAGTACTTTACTTTAAGAATGGTTGACAAAGGTTTCTTGGGTATAACAGTTTAACAAATTCCACTTTTATATCTAAATTAGACTTTTATATCAAAATTATACCTTTGTATCTGAATCATCACTTTATATCTGAACCAAATACTACTCAACTCTCGTTTCCTCTTTCCTTTATAAACCTGCCCGTTGCTTTTCAGGAGTATTCATATTCTAGAACATTGTGGAAAAGAGACAGCTTCAGTGCTGACTAGGAGATAACATCAATGATGATTCATTGATACAGTGAGGTATGAGAGAAAGAGATAATATCATCATTGATTTCTAGCATTGTTGTATTAGAGCGAGTCAGCAATATCAGGATAATCTGCTTGTAAATTGAACGCAATGTTTACTCAGGACTGATGATGATTTTAATCAATTTATCCACACACAATGTTTATCGAGCTTGGTAGAAAAAGTGACGTCATTTGCGAGGTTCTTCATAGATGGCCACCATCCCCAATGACACTAGGAAAACTAGTTGTATACACTCCGTAGGTTAAAGTTGGAGGTAAATTGTTTTTTTTGGTGGGAAGGAATATCACAAAAATTCCACAGAATTATTAAATTATTAAAAACTCCTCAAAAAAGTGTCCCCGAGAAGTCTGTTCCGAAAGTTTTGTATTTATCTGTTAATTGATTGAATTGTGTAATGCAACAACATTCCTGCAGGCATCGATGTCACTCATTTACAGCAACTTTCACTGTGAGCTCAGTAATTATGTACACCCGCTTATGTAATTTATGCAAAGGACCTTTACTTATTTACCCCTTATATAAGCATCATAATCCAACGCATCGTGCTCTGCAGAGCTATGTACGTGCATCACGTGGCATAGGCATACACGGTGAAGGTCTTTGCTCAGCTGCTGACATTGAGAAACACTTTCAAGGTGAAGAGATACACCTACTCGGCTGCTGCAGCGCACCGAAGTGGACTGCTTCACTCTTCGCTTAAGCGTCAGCTACTTTTCTTTCATCGTTTTTTTACACTCGTATCCTTGAGATTTTTTCTTTTTTGGTACTCATTTTTTGACCATCTTCTTCGACTTTAAATGTAAAAAGAACCAAGAATGATTATGTAAATTGGCTGCGTATCAAGAAAGTTGGACAATTTCTTCCGGTATTAGTTTGCAGACGTACATTTATATGAAATATATCATTTGCTTTGGATGGGAAGTACTTCATCATTCACTTTTGTACACCAAGGATAGTCGCATTGGTTTAGTGCAGAAGTTGCTTTTTCCGCATATGCGTTCTTTCCCAGCACCACGTCAACGTTTGGCCACTGTTTAAAGTAGGCCACAGTAGAGCAAGGAAAGGGAAAAGTGGCGAAATGAGCGCTAAGGAGGTCGTTTAAATAAGTTTCATGTACGAGTTCGTAATGCGGCAAGATAGGCAAGCACACTTAGCTGTGTGCAGCACGTCTGTGACGCAGCAAAACATCACAGTAATTAACGAAACGTTTGTGTGGCGGAACTTTCCCGTCGTCGACCTTTTCGGTGGTGTGACTGCGGCACCACTTTTAAATATGTGCCAGGCTGTACTTTTCACTATCTGTGTATCGCGTCGATGCAGGTTGTATTTGTTGCTGGTAGGGCTGTAGAAGTACAATTCTAACCTTATATAAAGAATTCTAATCGCTGAGTAGTATCTTGGAAGAAGTCTTCTTGGAAGCTCGCAACCCTTCCCTCAACAGACTATGAGAATATTAAAGAGAAGTTTTGATGTAGAAGATGAACACACGAAACATATTCATCAACAGAATCATGATTCACACTTAAGATACTTGGAATTTATATCAGCTAAAAAAGAAACAATCATCACATAAATCGGACAGTTTATGAGTTCTGTGCTTGTCTATCCAAGCCAGAGCAAGCATTCGACAAAAGTTTGCGTGAGATGAATCTTGGTAGAAGCAACCAGCATAGTCAAATAACATCACGTAGTGAGCTCAGGAATCCGAAGATAACATTTTTATTACTTTGTAGCCAGTTCATGACCTCAGCTCTTGGCTATTTCTCACACCAAACGCTTGTAAGTAAGTGCCAGTAGGGTTAGGAAATGGCAACATCTGCTCATTCATCCAGGAAGTAGAAGACAGACCAAGAATATTATACTGGGACAATTTACCGGGACTATCACAAGCAAAATCGCTTATAGGGATACATCGTTTTAAAGACTCTATGGAATTAAATAAGAATAATCTAAGAATCAATCTGGCAGGGTCTTGTAGGTTGAATCATCACCTAACAAAACTGGGAGTTTACTCTAATGAGGTTGGCAGGCTTTGCACGGAAGAAGATGAGGCCACGATACACCTACTGGGATCATGCCCAGCACTAATGCACATACGAAACAAACATTTTGGTAATCGTCTAATACCGGATGAAGAAATAACACTCGACAACACTAAAATTTATCGAGGGAACTGGACTCAGAGTCATACTCTGAATCCATGAAGCAGGCACAATAGATCTCTAAGGTCGACATGCAAGATCCCCTTAACGATAGTAATGAAGTACTAGTACCACATTGTGTCAGACTGCTTGACTACCTTTGAATTTGCTGATGAATTTCTATAAATAAAAGTCAAGTCATGTATGACAATACTGCGGCAGCAGTTATTCTAGAAACTGCCTCATTTGGTTCTACGCCTATTGACAAAGACTCGCCAGGTATATAAAAATCAGTCACATTTTGATTTAATAGAAGTAAAGGATATAAGACCACAAAGTCCGGATTTTGGGCTAAGTCTGCCTGCTGGGCTGCCATTACGAACTAAAGGATACACAAACTTAGGAAACAAAATAACGAAAGATAAATCAGTACTTTAGAACAACAGTACTTTAGAACAACCAGTACTTTAGAACAACCAGTACTTTAGAACAACAAGGTCTTTAGAAAAACCAATACTTTAGTACAACTAGAACCTTGGAAGAAGATGATCTCTTTATGATGAGTCTCATATTATAAAAGTTGTCTTTGTTCAGCACTCTTCAATTTATTGTATAAAGGTATTGGTGAGCTTATTCCTCCTTCTAGACAAAAAAATAATATAAGAGTGAGTTGTCTATGTACACTCCTGTCCACGCCTTAAATGGATTTAGGTCCTAAGCGATACCAGATGAATGTTGATTTAAGACTCGCGGAAGTAGAGATCATTGAATAGGGAGGTGTTTTTTGCTGTTCGCATAAGTGGAGCGATTCCCAGGGTTGGAACCTCTTTTAATCCACCAAACCAGGGAGGCCGCTAGAATTTTAAGCCTGCTCTAGCGATTGATGGACAGAAACATAGGAGATGCCTGAGTTCTTTTAAGATGCCTCTACTTATACAAATTGCCACTCCGTATTTATCTCTAGAAAACTGTGTTTATCTCTACTAAACTGTGTTTATCTCTAGTAAACTGTGTTTATCTCTACTAAACTGTGTTTATCTCTAGTAAGCTGGATACTAATTCGCCGCGGTTTGGTTCGCTTCGACTTGCTGGAAATATTTTATGAATATTTGGAAATTTGTGCGGGATTATAACAACAGAACTGAGCGAAGTCCCTATATCAGCGAGTTGGAATTGGGTCGTTTTTACGCCTTAGCGATATGTGGAGTCAACTATCATAGGAATAAGTTGGGTCTATCTTCGGATGCCATCTGTAGATTCTGTGGAAAAAGTAACGAAACCTCACTATACCAGACTGGGAACTTTGGCACACAAAAGACAGGTGTTTTGGAGAATATATCTTAGATACGAGCAAGATCTCTCAACTTGATTCTCCAAAATATATGAAATCCTGTTGGAAATTAATCTGACAGAAGATCTGTAGATGAGACTATCCTCATCTTTTAAATAAATAGGGGCATCACAATAAATCTTTCAGGTCGCTGTATATAACACCCTTAAATAAATCCAATCTAATTCGCATTAGCCACATGGAACAGTGCTGCCAAGTCCACTTTTGTGTGGTATTTGCGTATAATAATGATGTAATTTGTTCATGTAAAAATATCAATATTGACAGAACATTTGCGGCCAGTGCTGCCAAGTTAAAATCTGCAGGATGTGTACATAGAGTAACATTTCATATAAAATATCAATATTGACAGACAATTTGCTACCAGTGATGCCAAGTTAAATGTTGTAAGATGTCTGCATACAATAAAATATTCATATTGACAACATTTCCTACCAATGCTGACAAGTCAAAATTTGTATGATGTGTGTATAGAATAATAATAGAATTTGTTCATGTAAAAATATCAATATTGACAGAACATATGCTGCCAGTGCTGCCAAGTTAAAATCTACAAGATGTGTACATAGAATAACATTTCATATAAAATATCAATATTGACAGAACATTTCCTACCAATGCTGCCAAGTCAAAATCTGTAAGATTATTGCATAGAATAACATTTCATATAAAATATCGATATTGACAGAATATTTGCTGCCAGTGCTGCCAAGTTAAAATCTGCAGGATGTGTACATAGAATAACATTTCATATAAAATATCAATATTGATAGACAATTTGCTGCCAGTGTTGCCAGCTCTTAGCGACTTCGCGTTGTTTTTTTTTTTGTTGGCATATCAAATACGGTTAATGATGGATTCAGAGGTATAAATTTGAGCTCAAATTTATACCTGTGATGATTTGTCGCTAATTTGGAGCATGTTTGGAGCATTTTATGACGTATTGGTGTGCTCTTTGTTTCATGCGTAAACTGTATTTTTTTAAATTTTAAAACATCAGTTATGAATCATTAAGGATGCTGTCTCCTACGCTCATATATGATCCAATTAACTGGTTGTCTGTTTCAAGAACTTTAGAATACTGTTGAAACCCGTGTGTGGATATGATATTTGACGTTTCGTTTGAGTTGTGAATTAACTGTCGCAGTGATAAGTGTGAAGATGTTATTAAAGTGCACACTCTTTCTATACAATATATTCCCACTTTTCCCGATTTAATCTGATATTTAGTAGCATGCCTGCCTTCTGACCTCACACGTAGCTCTACAGCTGCCACCACAGTTGCTCCCATATCTGTACATCCATCATCATCGCTGTGCGCCACGCTTAGCATCGTTTCAGCGAACTTCACCAGTTGCCGTTTATTTATCTGATCTGCCGATTGTCGATGTGCCTCGATAATACATTTAACAATTCTATTGAAATGTTAATTTAAATAATTGCAGCATTCATAACGCTTTTATGCTCAAGTGCCGCAAATTGTGCGCGCAAACAACTTTCCTTTCCATATAAAACTTTCATGCAAATAAACAAATAATTACACACCGGCGGTGATTGCGATGTGGCCGGGGTCGGGAAAGATTCCCCCGAATTTCGGCCTGTATATTTTTCCGTGTTTGCACAAGTAAAATGTTTATTTTCTTTGTGGATGTGGACTTTATGTGAACAGAATATTTTGAAGAATATATCCCTCCTCAAGTTGTTGTAAAAATCCGCTCGCCTACGCCGAATAGGACCGATGATGATGACAACGATGACGTGGTCGAAGTGGCATCAAAACATCACAACTAATAAATCAGTTTTATTCAATTGAATTAATTGCTTTTTGGACATATTCGACATATATTAAGATACATCAAATATTTATATTCATACGCGTGTGAATGCGTGTGTGGCTGTGTGTGTGTGTATATTGATGCGTGTGTGGGTGTGGGTGGGTGTTTGATTGAGCGCGTGTGTATTACTAACAACAAAAACTAGTAAAAAGCTTTAAGCATGTAAGGATCTTTGATGGATGAAATTTGGCAGGACGTTGGGGTTCTTTTTTTCATTTTATCGCTTGCAAGTCAATTTGATTAATGGTTTTTGCAGGCTTGGTCGGGCCACCAGCGCCACTACAATCAATTCTCCCAGTTCGTATGCACACACGCCGTGTCACAAAAAACTGAGGGGTGTTTTAACAGCTCCCAAAACTTGTCACTGCTGCTGCATGTATGAGGTATTAGAGGTACTTACGTGCTTGGTTGGTTATTTATGATGATGGCTCCCGCTCCTGCAAACAGCAAAAGCCAATTAACTCGACACAGCCATTCTGGTCCTCTGACCTCTTGGAACCCGCTTGCATGTGTGAGGAGGAAGTGATGCATTGTAGCACATGTGCCATTAGAGGGAGTCGCTGGAGGAACAATTTGCAACAATCACAATATTTGGCGTTATTTTATATGGTAGTTATGCGATTATTCCACCAGTTCTGTATGAATCAGATATAAAACTGTTTCAGCAAGTTCCAAATAACAAACATGGCTTTTAAGCCTTTCTTTTTGTAGCATATTTTGGCCGTTAATTAGTGCAAGATTGAGTCTCGAGAAAATAATACATTTACCAATAAAGTAACAGGACTCTCTCCTCATGCTCTTCTTCGGAAATACCAGAACTAGGAGTATTCAAAAATTACTCCCTTAGTACTCATATGAGAAGTATGCACGGATCATTGGACTCTTGGCATGTGCTCTGAAAAACTTGGTATTCAGTTCAATGCTCTTTGCAGAGGCTGTAAAGACCCCCAAAAGAGAGTTGTCCACTTTCTTCCGGCCCTCGCTTGCATGAGACTCAAATTTGTTGGAATTCCTTTTCTGGAGAGTCTGCGCCATTGCTCTAGATTACAACGTTCAGAACTAGCAAAGTTTATAAACAGCTCTAGCAGGTTGTAATTCATAGTGTATCACCGTCTTTAGGTTCGCGAGGATTTGAGATCAAAACGGCACTAGTGTTAAACCCGAGGGTTTGTCAGCATTTACTTAAATACTTAAGTACCTCCTCATATGATAGCTCACAGTGGGGACGGGGCCCTGGGCTGATATTAGTCAGTGCCTTTAGTCGTATCGCATTTAGTGGCCTACGGAACGTTCCTTTTAATTTTTAACTCCTTCCGAACATAATACTTCGTTTGTTGGTTGTTGTGGCTGTCGAAAAACCTCACTTTGGCCTTAGGTCCTTTGTGTTACCAGCACGAGGACCTCTGTCCTAATCACTTCTTGCATCTGCGAACCTTTTACTGGCTCTAGCTAATATAAGCACACTTCGTAGTGATGTTTCCTTCAGCTCCGTAATATATAATTTTTATTCACACACATATTGAAATGGCGTTTTCTTCACAGTATATATTTGTCTATCCTAGTGTATATCCTAGTTACAGTATTATATATGATTAGTAGGATTGCATAGTTAGTAAGGCCTTCTGACCACTTGTTCGTGCTCTCAACCATTCGAATTGTGGAATTGGCATGGAAATTTCTGCCAGTGTCCGTCTGAAACAATTATCAAACGAACAATTAAGATTACGAGTATTTTTAAATAAGAATGATGGAATTCAAGATTACAACTTCCGAAGTTTCGAAATAGCTGTTTAGGTCCTTTCCATGGTTCTCCAGCATACAATATTTATCCTTCTTATTGAACTGGATATCAAAATAGCGCTAAAGGAAGTGACATGTCCCTAAAGAGGCCTTTTCTATGTTACTACCTTTTGAACCCCACGTGGTCTCGGCATCCACATTTGACTGCCAATAGTAAATGGTTGGTTTACCTTGCCCAGAGATGGACTAGGGAATAGGGATAAATGAGGTGACCTGCCCCTGAAGAGACCTTTTATATGATTCTCGCTTTTGAACCCCACGTAGTCTCGGAATCTACATTTGATGTATTGACTGGCAATAGTAAATAGTTGGTTTGGGTTGCCTAGATAAGCACTAGGGAATAGGGATAAATGAGGTGACCTGCCACTGAAGAGTCTTTTTTTAATATCCTGGCTTTTGAGCACCTCATTTTCCCGATTTCCTTAGTTTATATCAATAGTGAATAGTTGATTTAGTGTGCTCAAGGAAATGTGGGGAAGAAGGGAAGGGGAAGAGTAACAACTCTATAATGTTCTTCATATCGTATTCTGTCATAACCCCGACTTTTTTAACGAGTTCGCTTGTCTAATCACACGTTCAGCGAAGCTTCTAATTGCCGTTTATACAAATTCTAATGAGAGTCTATTCAAGTGTTTAGCCGATAGGCTACTCCCCTCCCCCCTTGTGTCATCTCGAGTACAACTAAATTGAATGTGCCAACTCACGATTCCGTAGTTTGAACCGTTTCGGAGTAGTGTCCAAAGTAGCCTCAGTTAACAGCTTTTATAATTGGTGTCATTATATTTTCTAGAACTACACGAAATTTATAGTGTGTATTGGAACGGGGGCAAATGTTTGTAACGCCTGCATGGAGGCGTGGCAACTACATGTACATTCATATTCAACATTTATCAATGAGAAATAGTTTAATTAAACTTGAATTAAAATATGCATAAACTACAAATAAAAACCGGATTAAAAACCCGAATTAATTTGTCGATAATTAATTTTATTCTCTGAAATTGTGCATTTATTAAAAATGAAACAAATTATAAGAATTATTAAATGATTTCCTACCGGAACACGCCAACTGCTTTGGTCATAATTCGCGCATATTTCTAAATTGCGATAGTTGAGTTCCGAGATAAGGAAGTGAGACTCTCATCGCTTCAACAAATTGCATTAATCAAATGGCTTCAAATGCGGATGAATGGCTTTTTGATGCTGGTGTTTATACTTGGCGATAAGCTACAAACGAGACAGAGAGCTATAAATATAAAATCGAAAACTGTACTATATTGAGGCTATATTTATTTCACCCAGAAAGCATTGACGCCACCTCGTCACGCGTTTATATTTTGGATTATTCTCAATATGCTAATTTGAACTTCTGCTCGGTTATATACATAAGGCGATATGAGTATATATAAGACTAGTTAAGGAAATAATAGGTACTTAAACTGCCACGCCTTCTATACATATAGGAGGCTAAATTGTTATCTTTATACTTCCATTAGACTTGGATAAAGAAAAGCTTTGAAGCCACAAGGTCATCCATTCTTATTTTGTGCTATTCTCAATATGCTTCTTTCATTTACTGCTCAGTAACCATATTTATGGGAGATAAATATATGTAAGACTAATGAACATAATAATGGTACTGCCACGCCTTTTATCCATATAGGCGGCTAAACTGTTATGTATCCATATTCTTCCATAAGCATAGGTAAATAAAAGCATTGAAGCCACAACGTCACCCAATCATATTTTGTATTATTCTCAATATACTAATTCGATCTTCTGCTCTGTTACCTTTAAAGGAAAAAATATTGAAGATTAATTAACGAAATATTGTTACCTAAACTGCCACACCCTCTATTCATACAGGGGGTAAACTGTTATACTGCCACTTCTATAAGACCATATACTTCCACTTCCATTAATTTCCATTTCTCTTGATGTCTCAGTCAGAATATGAATCGTTTAAATAAGATCATCATATCTCCAACTAACACGCCCTTATTTATATACGATTAGAACAGGATCAACATGATCACTGACATGCTACAAGCAGCGTCTGATTTGCCTTTTATTGTCAATACTCGTATATTAAGTCCAATACCACGTTAATGAGTGCTCCATTTCATTCACCCCCACAAACTTGGTCAAGGTCATTTAATTTCAGCAAACTTTTTATAAATATGCACAATTTTCGTTGTAAAAGTGAGAAAATACGTTCCAGCTGGTCGTTCGAGGTATGATTCATGCTCGCACGTATTTTTGCAGTTTCAAAGATTATCATTTGATAGGGTGTCTCGTAGTCGTTGCAACCTCATTATTGGATTTTTGTTGTTAATTTTTCCACGTAACTCAAAGTACAAAAATTATTTTTGTTATTGTTTTTTTTTGTGGTCACGGAAGTGTTCCTGTGAATGCTTTTTGAGGCATGCAACTCAGCTCGAGTACAAGTGCACTTACTTTGTAAGCACCTCTGCGGGATACACGTGCTCCATTTACCAAGTCTAGTTCGAAATATGTTTTACTTGTTTCATTTACCTTTGGATTGTTATAGTTTGCTTTGATTAAAAACTCAATCAAAATATGCAAAATTTTTCACAAATAATTTTTGGCTATTTTTTTTTTGCAGTCATGAATGCTAAAAACGTGTTCAATCGTTGTAGTTGATTGGAAAACATTAAAAATAGTATGAAAAAATATATAAAAATAAAAAAGTTTAAAAAAAATTACTCAATATTTTTTTAAATGGTACATTACGCGTTTTAAATATTCATATTTTCCCCCGAAATTGTTGTTTAAACAGGTGTGGACATGGCTGCGTGCGTGGGTCCGCCTCTGTATGTGAGTATATACGAGTATATGAAGGTGTGAGTAAGTGTGCACCTTTGTGTAGATGTGTGGCGATAGATGAGTGTGTCTGTGAGTGTATCTGTGAGTAGTTGAGTTTAGATTCCCAGTTGGACATTTAGACACACTTGCTTAGCTTTAGATCAGGTGCCAGCATTACTATAAAGATGCTTGAAAACCTACCGTTAATTTACACACGGAAGGTACTAGCAACCAAGAAGGGACTAGCAAAGCAAGAAGGGACTAGCAACCAAGAAGGGACTAGCAAGCAAGAAGGGACTAGCAACCAAGAAGGGACTAGCAAAGCAAGAAGGGACTAGCAAGCAAGAAGGGACTAGCAAAGCAAGAAGGGACTAGCAAAGCAAGAAGGGACTAGCAAGCAAGAAGGGACCAGTAGCCCTTTGCTACTTCTAGAAACATGATTTATTCGACCTTTGGTGACATTTCCGGAAATTGTTGGTCATGTAGAAAGAAAGAAACAAATTATTCAAAGAAACTGATTTGTTCGTCATTCTATGCTGGGATTAGTTAGTATTGCATGAGGAAAAGCAAAAGCCTACCGGAAAAGTAATGGGAGAATAATGACCTAAGAGCATAAAACTTGAAGATATAGTAATATCAATCTGGCAGTTGTTTAATGTGACAGAATATCAGTTAATATTAACAGTCTGGCAACACTCATAATTATCTTTTTTCTTAATTATAGCATCCTTAAAGAACTGAAAGCAATTAACCAATAATGAAATTATTATTACATATTGCAAGGGACTGGGTACTATCTACTGCGGCTTTCGATTCGAAGAGAAATCGATTTTTTAGAAAGAAGCATTTTTGAGACCAAGCCCGGGGCAGGATTTGGACCTGCGACCCTCTAAGTGTGAGTCTAGCATGCTTACCACTAGACCACTAGAGGGTGGCCCACTTTTAATTATATTAATAGCAGGTGAATAGCAAGAAAGGCTATCAAAAGAATTTAACAATATTAGACCCATAATATAGAAGCAACATATTGTTACGAAATTCACCTCCTGACAATTTATTCTTACTCTCAATACTCGGATTCGTACCACTGGATTGTGTAGTTATCAAACAATCGCTGGTTAAATTAAAATAATTAGCTTTAATTAATTATTGCAATTTAAACACTTTATGTTAGGCTTAAAGTTTACTTGATTACAATTTGTGCTTTATTTAATAATTCATTTAATCACTTTATTACTTCTTAATGCTGTAACTGCGACAAGTGAAATGCACAATGTACATACTGTTACGATTTCTATTCAACTGCGTCTCGATTTTCATTGTGTGGTGGCTTATATACTTTTCGAATGGTTGAAGTAGACAATTTTAGAATATTCAATACACTATAAAAGAAGTTTCTGGAACATTCTCGAATCTTATGCACACTTATCGAATCTTATCTCTGGAATATTATCTACACAATAAAAGAAGTTTCAAGAGGGTTTTTGAGTAAGCTTTTTTCCAATAGATCGTGAGTAAGCTTTTTTTCTAATGGATCGTGAGTAAGCTTTTTTTTCCAATAGATCGTGTCTTGGCTTATATACACCTCTCTTGTTGTGAACTGCACTCAATAGAGGTATCCTAAAAGTAAGCAAGCATTTATTTTTAAATATAATGCTTCTAAGAAAGAATAATCACGCGTTGAAAAGTTGAGAATATTTGTAAATAATTTGAAAATTTTATGGAAATGGGAACAAAAGTGTCTCTCGAACCACAACAATGCCAGATCTATAACTCCTTTATTTTGAAAAATTCTAATTGTTGGTAACAATGTGGTAAAAATCATAATTATCCTCTTTTTATTAACAGAATATTTGAAGAACTTAAAAAAATTAACTAATAATCATATTGAAAGTGGGTGAATGTCTTATAATACTCTCATTACATTTCCGTTGAACTCTTCGTCCTTCCTCATTCAATACTAACTACTCCCTGCATAGAATGACGAACAACTCAATGATAAACAGAAGAATGAGAAGAAACGTTTTTGCTTACATAAATAATTAGCTAACAGACTCGCCCACCATAATAATTAGCTAACAGACTTTACCACCCTCAATTTTACATAAATACAACAATTAGACCACAATTGTAGAATTTTCGAAACTCATTTATATTTGGTTTAAAATATTCTTTATTTATTTACAACTATAACTAGCAATTAAAATTATAAGCTAAGGGAAACAGGCTCGCAAAGTGCTTTCCAGAGGGCGGTAAATTGGAGATAGTGGCTTAACAGACGATTCTGCTATTTTCTCCCAAACATGACAGACTTCTTATTATGCCGAGCACACTGTTTTAATATTTGTTTTGGGAATATGGAAGAATAAGAAATTTTTTCTTTAAAAAAAAGTAAACCTATTCCTGACAATGGAAAATGTGGTAGATTTGCTAATTATCGCGTTATGTTCCTCACTCCCACCACTCACTGCTGGGGTGTTAACGATGTAGCGGGGGGCTTTTTTTTATAACAATTATTCTTGGCAAGGCCACTGACACATTTTTCATCTACGAGTACATTATGTGGACATTTCTAATGGGCCTCATTCCAACACATTGACTAAATGGACTT
Source organism: Clusia tigrina (assembly GCA_920105625.2). NCBI lineage: Eukaryota > Metazoa > Arthropoda > Insecta > Diptera > Clusiidae > Clusia > Clusia tigrina. Next base: position 23,519,778 of record OV050031.1, on the reverse strand, counting down.
TCAAACGCTTTTTTCTATTTACTTTAAAACTCAGTTAACTTAAGTAATTTTTTTTCGCATCAGTGTTCACATTTATTCATTAGAATTTTAGTGAGTTCATTTCTGAGAGTAATTATAAAATGTTGGCTTTGATTCTGACACAAAACATAATTAAATGTGAAATTCTATTTGAAAGTGCGGCAACTTACTTGCCTTGACCTACCTGCCACTCTACTGTGAGTTAATACGATTTATGTGTACGTGTCCATATGGCAGAGGCGGCCAAACTACATATATTTGGTGTGCCCATGATGGAAATTATAGAAGGTGAACTACACCTTTCAGAGTCATTCTGTAGAAAGCTGTTGATAAAAATATATGATATCTGAATATGGAGCAAGGTCAAATATACGCTCTTTGAGCTGACTTCACCTTATAAGATTATCATGATTGCGTCTACACTGTAAACTTAACGGAGCTGTTGATGTACTCACTAAAACTCGTTGTTCAATGTCGACCTATAGATTTTCAGGCCTCATCTCTACAGAAAGAAATAATTATCACTTAGCTCATAATTATCACTCATTGTGTCATCCCTCATTATCTCATTATAATTATCACTCATTGTTTCATCACTCAACTCATCCCTCATTAGCTCATTATCATTATCACTCATTGTCTCATCACTCATTATCTCATTATAATTATTACTCATTGTCTCATCACTCATTGTCTCATCACTCATTGTCTCATCACTCATTGTCTCATCACTCATTGTTTCATCACTCATTGTCTCATCACTCATTATCTCATTATAATTATCACTCATTGTCTCATCACTCATTGTCTCAGCACTCATTAGCTCATAATTATCACTCATTGTGTCATCCCTCATTATCTCATTATAATTATCACTCATTGTTTCATCACTCAACTCATCCCTCATTAGCTCATTATCATTATCACTCATTGTCTCATCACTCATTATCTCATTATAATTATTACTCATTGTCTCATCACTCATTGTCTCATCACTCATTGTCTCATCACTCATTGTCTCATCACTCATTGTCTCATCACTCATTGTCTCATCACTCATTAGCTCATTATAATTATCACTCATTGTCTCATCACTCATTGTCTCAGCACTCATTAGCTCATAATTATCACTCATTGTGTCATCCCTCATTATCTCATTATAATTATCACTTATTGTTTCATCACTTATTATCTCATTATAATTATCACTCATTGTCTCATCGCTCATTAGCTCATTATAATTATCACTCATTGTCTCATCACTCATTGTCTCAGCACTCATTAGCTTATTATAATTATCACTCATTGTCTCATCACTCATTATCTCATTATAATTATCACTCATCTTATCTCATAAGAAATTATGATCTCACATCGTTTAGCAGTGAGACTTTGTGGTCACCGGTGATAACTTCCACGTCACTAGCAATTCGAACAGAGCTCTTAATAATAAGTTACTTCGAACTACTCGTTGATTTGAATGGCGAGTTTAGCCAATACATAAACCGCTTAAGTCTGTGCTCGCAGCTTAGGTGCAGAGTGACGTAAACCAGAAACGGCAACAGAAACAGAATCCAGTACATTTTCTACAGAAACTACAAAATTTAACAAGAGCAAATTAACTTTGGCGACTGAACCGAAACAACTCATCGTAAGTTTCTGTTGCTAATGTACTGGATTCTGTTTTGTTGCCGTTTCTGCTTTATGCCAATCTGGACTTTTAGTTAGCTTCGATCACTGCTTTCTCAGAATTTAGATAGCTTTTCAGCGATATAGTCCCCATAAATTAGATTAATCTATAAAATAACGTCTATTTCAATTTAAGAGAGCTCAACCAAGTTTCTGTATCAGGTTGGGCCAAATTTATCGGGGTAAAAAAGGGGACTAAGTTTGAGAAATACATTGAAATTATACCCAAAATTTGAGGAAAATGTTCTATCCTAACACGGGTAATTATCAATCATCCCTCGTACTGTAAACAGTTCGGTATGCTTTTGGTTATTAACATGTTGGTAACGCCCTAATCACCAGTTGGATTATTATGTATAATTATTTTCATTGGCTGTAGTGCACTTCGACCTATTTGATATTTTGTGCGAAGCCATTGTTTAACCGCCCATATTGAGGCTCTTTATGAATTTATGGGGTTCCATGTTCCTAATAGTTTCGGGTGCTCTTTTAGCAGCCTCCATTTGAAGGAAACTGTTTCTACAGGACATTCTCAGAGAATGTTCACAGACGTTTTCGGTTCCTGCTTGCACAATCTTCAGATATTCGTAGAGGAAATAGTCAGCTTTTTTATATGAAAGCTGAGGGTCCAGTGGCCCGTCAGATAACCGGTGAGGATTCGGAGGACGTCTCTGTTTATGAAGAACTTTTTAGATACTCCTCTGTGTGGGACCAAAAATCATTTGGTCGGACGTTGTCGTAAATTACTAGTCTATAGCCCGGCGAATTTCCGATCTACCCATTTCCTCAACATTTCTTGGATGTGTTGTTTTGGTACTCCACAGAATGGTTCAGGGCTTATTCGGGGGGTTATTGTGCCTTTTTTATCTAGTTGGTCGGCGTTTCGTTGCCTGTATCCCCTTCATGCTCTGGGATCCAATGCAATTCTATGGTATTGTGATGTCACAGTTCATTTGAAAGGTTTCGGCCATATTGGACTAGTCTTGATGTGACCACAAATGCCACACCCCCGCCTGATTGTCGGATAATATGTATATATGAGATTTTCCTGCGTAACCATTCCTTTGTGCATGTCTCTATGGCATAGGTGTCTGCTTGGAAGATTGTTGCTACTCTTCCCATCGCGATGGGGTTTTGAAATCTAAGACTGTAAATACCAGCTCCTACACTTCCTTCTTCTAGTTTGGATCCATCTGCGTACCATAATTGTGAGCCTGTTGGGTACAGAAGTGCCTCGTAGCAGTTGTGATGACTCGGAGAGGTCACCAGCCATTTTACCTACCTATCTAGGTACATTGTTCATTTGTCTCGTACCCCCCTTCAGTGAAGAGCATTCCTGAAGCTTCGTACATTATTCACATCACGTTCCTTACTCCGCCTCATTGTTTTTTCTATTGACTCTTCATTAATGAGGAAGAAGAATTCTGTGGAAGGGAATCTCATTTTCCTCTTAATTAATCACTTGGCTTCTAAAAGACTGTTGACAGTTTAACGGCTCTGCTGCTGCTCCCACTTAAATTAATTTCCGTTTGGAGTGTGAGAAGTGTCACGTAACTCAGTTTGGCCACCGTGGCTGCATATACATGCATATACATATGTATATATTATCGTATATAAACTCTGAATATTCATGAGGTTCACTTGCCAAGTGGGGTAATATCGCAATTAAGTAAATTTTCTTTTATTTTTCTTTATGAAATTTTGCATAACCAAGTTTGCCAGAATTTAAATGTTCGTTGTCCTTCGCAATTGTTCTGCTTTCTTGTGAGTGTGTGTGTGTTTATGTTTACTTTAGATGAAAAGTGTGCCAGCGGCAAGTGAAAGTTGTGATTGTTGTTCAGCGCTTAATTACCGAGGCTCTAAACGCAGCTTAACATGCCACAGCACTTTGCTCCGCTTTGTAGTTGCTTCTTTAACATCATTTATTTATTTACTTTGCTAAATTAAAGCGTGTTTCTTTAATCTACACCAGGATACGCGAGCATAAAAATCTGAACAAAGAACAAGTTCCAAAAATAGTCCCAGTGACTTAATCAGTGAGTGTCACTCAGATCTTAAATGCCCCATCAATCTCTGGTGGAATGATGCGTTTATTTGGAGTCCTTATAAGACAGGGGGGGGGGGGGGGGGTTATAGAAATAAGGAGTCCTTGAGAGAAATTTTGATTCATAATTTTGTGCAAATATTTGTATAACCTTTACCCTTAAAGAGGCTAAAACGGGTCTACTAAGTTTGTTCGGTTGAGAAGTGTTTCAACTAGCAGAAGGAGGCGTGGCAGGTATGGACATAAGTATACACAAATGATCAGAATCACTTTTGTCCGTCCGTCTGTGGCCATTTTTTCCCCAGACCGTTAGAGATAACTTAATGAAAGTATTGTCTGGACAAAGATATAGACCCAGATTGATATACGAGTCCATTTGGACAAAGATACCGACCCAGATTGCTATACGAGCCCATAGGGTCAAAGACCACGCCTTCCTTCCATATATGCAACTTTTTGCAGCTCTTTTTTGAATGACTATAACATCGGTCCAATTGATGGAAAAGTGACGCAATTTGATACTTATGTAGATGTGGATCCTACTAAACACTATGCAAAATGTAGGCGGTATATATCAACTGCCACGCCCACTGTTAACAGATATTCATAATTTAATATCTATTAGAGATTTATGGAAGAAATTGTATAAAAAGCAACATGTGGACCTTATAAACCCAACTGAAAGAAATGGTGTTAATCAATGAATTGACACGCCCACTTTCCATATTAGGAACTTTTGAGACTAAAATTACAATTAGCCTATCTATGCTCGTATTGATGGTAGGGGAATTAAAGTTGACAGTAATGTACCTTGGGTGCATATTAGTGTGGGTGCAATATATGGGGATCATAATACTGCCACGCCCAGAATAAACCAACAATCATTACGAGGTTCTTATAGAAGGTTCATCAACGAAATTTCACGGGAATGTTGGGAGTACTAACATTAAACACCACACAGTGGGTGGGTTATTTTAAGAGCCACGCCCACTATTGACACATAACTACACTAATACATAACGCCCACTATTTTTATAACTTAAGACGATTATACAATGTATAATTTCTGGACGAAATTTGACCAGGAATGAAGCTGTCTTTTTCGCACTAATGCATTTAGTTCTGGAGTGTGTTGGAATGATCTCGAAAGCAGCGGAATATATATATAAAATAGCGATAGTTCTTTTTCTTTCTCGTATCTTCTGAGGCGTAGACGATGAGGTATCAATGATGCTGTTAATGAATTTAGTTCTGGAGTGTGTTGAAATGATCTTGAAATAAGCTGACAAGTCTATACAAGTACGACAGTTCAATTGAGTTGTGAATTGAAAGCAGCATTCATAAAATTGAGTTAGAAGTATCAATTAAAGTTTAATAGTTTAATTGGCAACTATTTCTTAAATGAATTGCAGTTAAATTCACTATTTTCATTTAATCTAATCGGAAGCAAAGTCGTGAATGATATTATAAATCATAATTTGAAAGCAAGAGTCCATTGAACACCTGCTATGCACGTGTCCAGTGTTGTCCAGAAGAAGGCGCATTTTCCTGGGTTACCACTTTCGGGACTCTTTGGGAGATATTCCAAATAAGAAGATAAGCTCCATCAACTGGTTCATTAAAAGCTCCAAATGGCTGGACCTTTGAAAGGGATGTGTGTCTCATGCCGTATCACAAGGGGTCAATGATGGCCTTAGTGCGCCCTTCTGACGACCTCTTTACCTACCTACCTACCTAAATAATATGAAGAAATTGTCTTTAGAAGCAAAAAGGTCGTCCTTTTATTAATTTTTTTTCGAAGTGTGAATACATTGGAAAAAAGCTAATGTCAACTTTAATGTACAATTTATATGATAAGTTAAATGGCTGTCCTTGGACTCTCTTAGGCCTGTTCAAGGCCCATTGTGGTACCACTAGATATTTTCCCACAACTCCGGATCCTCCTTAAACCATCTTGTGGATTTGATAAAAGTAGCCACTTTCGTTAGCTTCTTCCGGGAAACCTCCTCAATACTGTCAAGAAGTGCGAACCCAAGTCCGGAGAATCTTTTTTTGTATAGAACCATGCACCAACACAGGAGATGTTCCACTTTTTCCCTCTTCCTCGACATCTTGACAGCTCCTACAAAAGTCATAATGTGGTACCCCAAGTCTACTTGCATGTCTACCAATCAAACAATGACCTGTCAGCACCCCTAAAGCATTTTTTAGATCCTGCCTATTAAATTTCAACAGCAGTTTGGTACAGCCGCGATTCCATTCCGGCCAGGCTTGTCTACTTGTTAGGCAGGATGATAACTGTCCCCATCTAGCATTTTTCACTTCGACGGTGTGTCTATCTATTAGCAATTTGCATGTAGCTTAAGGCAAATACCATTGGTAAGGGTACTTTATGCGGGAGGATAGGTAATGTTGTCCCGTCCCTAGCGAGCTTATCAGCTTGGCCTTCTATATTTGGCCTTCTATATTTGTATGGCCCGGCACCCAGACCTGGTTTATGTTAAAGTATTGCGATAATTCGCTTAAAAATGTATGGCATTGTACTGCAGTTTTTGACGATTGTCTTATTGACCCTAACGATTTTAAAGTCGCTTGTTTATCCGAGTAGATATACGATTATATATCTCTTGTGGATTTCGGACTATTTTTTATATGCAACATTCTCTCTCTTATATACACCCTCTCTTATATACACCCTATCTTATATACACCCTCTCTTATATACACCCTCTCTTATATACACCCTTTCTTATTGTTATTATTTCTACCTGGTATACACTACAATGATCCGGTAAGTGGAAGCATAAACTGACGCCCAGCTTTTCAGAATATACATCTCCACCCACCCGTTCATTAAGTTTTGACCCTTCAGTAGAAATGTTAATTTCATTTTTATAGTTAATGATTCCACTTTCCCAATTTTCTTTTGAGGGGAATATAGTGGTAAAGGATCTGCTTAAATTCAGTTCTACTGGATTGCAATAATCTGTAGTAATAGATATAATAGAAAAATGTTCTACTGTGGTCGAATTATCCCTGTTACTTGTAATTAAAAGGGAGAGTTCCCAGAACCTGTGAACTGATTTAACTGCAAGTTGCTTACTATACAAGTCTTGGTCTAACATAACGTTCAATGCTGCTGGGGAAGCCAGTTTGAGAGCTCCGCTTACCCATAAATACCTGCTCTCTGAATACGTTCTGAACTGTTCACAACACAGCTTTAATCAAGTGCCGGCCACCACTCTAGTATGCTGTATCGGTCTTACCACTGCTGTATAGCTATTGTATTTTTCGGGGGGCCATGCCCCATTTAAATCCTACGATCTTTCTACACGAATAGAGTGCTTCTGACGCCTACCTTACTCTATCCTGTCTATTATATGAGACAATAAAACAAAATCTTTACAAATATTTCACAAAACCGATTTGAAACAAAAAAGTAATTCGATTCAAGAAGGAATAAAACCCCCGTTTTGGCAACATTTTCGCTTAGAAACAAATTCCCAAGTCATGCTTCAAACACTCAAGCAAAGATTTTTGCATTGCACGTACTTGACCCAATCCAGTCATACGAACTGTAAACACAAACTAATTTTCGTAAAAGTGTGCATTGCATTGTTCGTTCTAAAGTTTCTTGACGTCTTTGCTTCAATTTATGGCTCGTACACGAATGGTCTTTTGCGTTATTCTCGCATTTTATCTTTGTGGTCGCAAACAGCCACGAGCTCTTTATTTCCCCCGTCTGCTCCATTGTGTTGTCACAAAGTAGTATCTACGTGTCTCACCGGTGGGTTCACCTCACTTCACCTCCCGCCCCCCGCCACTTGCTCTCGTTACGCGCGCACTTTCGCCCGCCTGGCAGTGTCAAGTGGCAGAAAGCATGTGCTCGGGCCGAATGTGGAATGGAGTTGTGGCCAAAAGCATGTTTTATCGGTGTTGTTTGTACTTTTGTCGTTTCTTAATTAAACCGAAATGCTGTTCGCTTTTTGCGGCTTGAATGACGTTGCTCTTTCATCTTTATGCAGGCAAACTGACAACTTTTGACAAGGCCCGTGGTCAGTGACGCATTCGGGGAAGTTCAAAAAATATTTTGTATTTTTGTACTCGTGTTTGTGGAGCGCTCAACGAATTGTCGAGGCAAATTACCAGGTCGAAGAAGAGGTCGTGGTGTCGCAGTGTGAAATGGGACATTAAAGTAAATAGTTAAATTTTTATATTTTGTTTATACTTTTCTTAATGGAAATCTTTGGGGTGGTCAGAATAATGTCAACTAATGCCAACAAATTAAAGCGAATTGGAGAATTAAAAGTGGGCATTGTCAGTTCATGAGATGTGGTGCGGGTCTCGAACTGGTACCCCCAATTAGTCGAGACTAGCAGAAGAGTCTCCCTTCTCTGATCTGTTTTTGTTTATTTAACGTTTCGTATAAATTGCTTTGTTTTCATTTGATATTCTTTCTTTTTTTCCTCAAATGATATTCTTTTTGTTTTGCTCTTTGTATAATATTTAATATAGGATTATAATTCTGCCAGGACTTTGTGCTGACAATGCGAAAAAGTTGTTAAACTTTGACATTTCTCCTATTGTCATTAAGGCCATTAAGCTCCTACTGCGTCCTTGAAATTACGGTTGTTGTGAATTGTTAATTGGGGTGGTTGAGTTGGGTTCGAGTGATTCGAGTTGGGAGCACATAAAAATTGGGTGTAGAAATACACTGTATTCCTTTGAGGGTGGAAACTTTTCCCAAGCCAATTGCTGCTTTATCCTTTGTTTCTTTTTAAGTTTAACATATAAATAAATCAAATTGTTTTCTATACACGGATGAATGGGACATTGGAAGACCTTGGGTCGATCGTATAAGCCTAAAATGGTTCACCGACGGGTCAAAAACAAACACTGGAGTCGGTGCAGGGTTCTATGGACCCAACACCAAAATCTCAAAACCAATGGGCTGGTGGCCTAGCGTCTGCCAGGCTGAAATTGAAGCAATTTCCATCTCGGTAAGGATAAATCTGAAAAGAGGTATCAAGGTATATACATAGCTAACTATTCAGATAGTCAAGCTGCATTACAAGCATTAGCTTCGTATTCTTTAGAAGTGTGAAGAATTTAGAAGAGTGTACTAGTGGAAGAATCTAATAACATACAATCTACAGGTGCAACAAATAAGATTGCAATTTGCTGGGTTCCGAGTCATTCAGGCATCGAAGGCATCGAAATTGCTGACGAACTGGCTAGGGACCGGTTCCGCAGCAAGCCTCATAGGTCCAGAGCCATACTATGGTATCAACTGGGCGGAGGCTAAATCCAGGATAACTGGGAACATAGTCAGAATCAGAATCTCGTACCGGGAAGGGATGGAAGGACTTCGCCAAGCCAAAAGACTGATAAGGCCATTCACCTACAATAGAGAACTGCGCAATATGTGCAAGTTTAGGTTAGGTTATCATGGCAGCCGGTCGTAGCAGACCAACTCACTCAGACCACTAAGATTCCATTGCAATATCAATGCGCAACACTGCACATCTAGCTTACTCGTGAAACCATTTTGAAGCCCTAATAAAGCGCAGGATTTGTTTGACCTTCGCGCCGGACACTTCCGTAAGAGAGTTGAAAGCGTATTTGGCTAAAGAGCCCGCTCTGCTTCTAGCCAGAGCCGGGCACCTAGAGAAGAGATGCTCCACAGTCTCCTCCTCATCCCCACAGCTTCTGCAGAATTCATGAGAGAATACTCTCACCCTGAGAGCATGCCTGCCGAATAGCCAATGACCAGTTATACAAGCCACGACCTTGGAGCAATATGTACAAAGCAGACACTAGAAAAATATTAGGTTTTCTATCAGGTCATTACTAACTGGAATATCACCTGACATTCTACATTCATGACGATACAGCGTGCCGGCTCTGTCTAGAAAAAGAGGAAACCACAGAGCACATACGAGATCTGTTCAAAACGTATCGCGAAATTTGAATTTCCCCAGACCTGGCCCCCTCTGACTTTTTCTTGTTGCCCATGAAAGGACGACGCTACGCCACGACAAAAATCGAAGACAAGCTAAACACGTCCACGCACAATAGCTGTCAAAAACTGACTGAACATTCAAAATAGCCGATATTGTCAACATAAGTGAGGGCCATGAGTACCAACATAACGCCACAAAAAGATCGAAAATCGAACATCCGTAGCCCGCGAAAATTCAATATGCGCGATACTTTTTGAACAGACCTCGTACTATGCAACTGCATTGCGTTGGCAAGAACTAGAATGAACATATTCCACTGCGATCAGTTGGCTATGGAAGAAATAAAGAATGCTCCTGTTAAGGACATTCTCAAATTCATCCATAAAGCGGAAAAGATCATGAAAGAACATGACTTTCAACTACTTCCTTTCTTGATACATGGAACATCTAGATAAAAAAGGACTCGATGACTTTAAGTGGAATGCTTTGACATCACCAAAAGGTTGAAATGCTATGCCATTATTGAATACAGGTACTAAACCAATGGGGTATAGTAGATCGGACAGTTGTGATTACATGGATCAGCAATGCCAAAATGTAGACTGACACAAAAGATCTTTTAGGTCGCAAAGGGAGAACTACTACAACATAATTATTATTCTTATTATATACAAGGATTTTTAAATAACGATATTTTTTTAAAAACAAAGCTAGTCGCCTGTGAAAGGGACATCTTTCCTCTTTCAAACGCACCCAAGTTCATGCAAATCGCATATCAGGTTAAAAGTTTATGCCCGTTTATGGGTTAGTATGTTCCTGGCGTTTCGGGTGTAAAACCGAAAGATCTTTTAAGACACCTAAACTCCACAAAGTGGATTTAGTGAACAATCCATCGTTTTCTCCGGCGTTAGGAGAGGTTGTGGTATCAAAACATCGGTAAGGCGATAATTGTGATCCATGTGAGAACTGACTTGGATCAGCCACTAAAACCAACCAACCAACCATGTTCTTGGCGTGTATCGTAAAAGTAATCATGGAAGAAAGAGCTAATATACAATTTTGTTCTAAACTATTAAGACGATGCACTACTGAAACATATTATATATTAAAACAAGTTCATGGTGATGAGTTTGTGTATGGTATAGAAGGTTTGAAGTAGTCGTGACGACTTGGAAGACGACGAAACACCTGGACGTAATCATGCATATTTAGTCAGAAAACAGCATGAAATCATTACTGTGAATGGAGATGTCCCTTTGAGAATGTGGGCTGAAGAGTGTAACAAGTAAAGACATGATTGTACGTGATGTTTTGGAGGATATAAATGTTTGATCTCGTTTGTTCCACAGGAATTAACATTGGAACAAAAAGAAGCTCGTGTAACACACTCGAAAGACATTAGTAAAACAGTCAAAACCAATAAAAACTTCTTGGATTCTATTGTAGCTGGTTTTGAATGGTGGTGTGTTTTAGGTATTTTCTTCAAACAAAGCGTCGTCAGAGTATGGAAGGGAGATATTAGAGCAATAAACCCCAAACCACTTTTAAGTTTCCTTACAACTATTGGACTAATAGAGGACCCTTAATAGGTACATACTGGAGAAGTACAATAGATCAAATTGGTCGAGATACACTTTCCCTCTATGTTGCATTCATTAATTCATTCATTAATGGAATGGAAGTCGAAAGGATATACGAAATCCAATAAATTGTGTTAAGAATCAAGACGATGTTGATTAGTTTTTATGATTCGAAAGGTTTAATCTACAAAGAACTCGTGCCTGAAAGTCAGACGGTCAACGGAGGATACTATTGAGAAGTTTTGAAACGATTATGGGCAAGGATTGTACGTTTGCGACCTGAATACTTGCAAAACTAACAGATCTGTTTGGTGGACGACAATTCACAGCTTCACAAGTCCACCCCATCAATGAGTTTTCGGCTGAAACCAAACTTTTTGTTTCACTGACCACCTTGCATATTCTCCTGATCTGCCATCATGTGACTATTTTTGCTTCCCTAAGCTTGGCCATGAAAGGAACAAGTTATGAAGATGTTCCATCGATTTAAGCGACCGTGATACAGGTTTCATCTGATGACGAAAAAGAGTCTTTGCACCGACTACTTGACCGCTCTATTCGTTGTATTGAGTTAAATGGAGACTATTTGGCATAAAAATGACTTTTCACGATTGAATTTTATTGGAGATGGACTCGCTTCCATCTTAATATTTAAAAGGCATACCCCGTGCATCAATGAATGACGCATTTTCTCATTCATTGAAATATTTTTTTAATGCTTATTTTAAGAAATTTTTTTATGACTTATTTTGAAAAAAACTTCTTAATAGAACATTTATATTCTTTATTCACATCTTTACTATTTTGGCTGGTTTACTAATCTTTAAATGCACACATCATCATTTGAATTGTTGGCACGTTGAAATGTTTATTTCCATTCCTTTAAGTTTTAATTTTTTTGGTCACTTTTTATTTCAGTTTTAATTTTGGCCTTTTAGCGTTGCTCCTTCTCTCGTTCTCTCTGCGTTCTTTTATTTATTTCTTTTTGTGCTCTGTGCTCAAATTGAATTTGTTTGTGACCCAGTTTTTTTTTTTGTTTTTACCCAATCTGGTTCACATTTTCCAGTCTCTTCGTCGTCTGCCGGTGATATTTTATAGTCAACTTTTTTATCTGCTCTTGTTTTTTTTCCTTACATTTGAAAGCTGCGCTCCCCACACGTACCGCAGAGTAATATTGCCACAGCGTCTCTATCGACCGAGAAAGTTACAGCACAATTGACAGAATCGTTGCTGATGCTATATGAGGCATACCCCCCCACCCCCACCTTAAGTGAAATGAAAATGTTATTTACCGTTTGTGGCACTTAGTTGTGGGAAGCAGATTTACCACACGTGCTGTCGTCATTGTTGAACATTTTGCTCTGTTCCCACTAAGTTTAAATTTAATTCAATCCATTGAACACACTTTTCACTTACTTAAGTGTATTCTTAAGTGATTGAGTGGCTATTTTAAGCAAATCTCCAATATTGGAAACAATGGTGGCAGGCTTTATTATTCCGTTAACATTCCCTCTATTTGCTATAAACAAAGAAACTGACTGTTAGAGGATTTTAATAAGTAAGCTCGATATACAAGGTGGGTTCCAAAGTACCAAGTAAAGAGGACTTTTTAAAAATAAGAACAACAAAACGTTGATTTGGGGAAGCCTTTGCATTTTGATCAAAATACTGCCCTTCCGACTCAATTCAGGGGGTCTAATAAAAGCATGTCGAATGAGTGTTTTATAGGGGCGGTTAGGATGTTCTTCAGGATGTCAGTACAGGACTTCTACGTTCTCAGAAAGCATTCCTTAAATCGCTAAATGCATTTGTCCGTAAAGATAAAAATAGCACGATAACAAATCAGGCGAATACAGGGAGTGGCTGAGAGATAAATTGCCAATAGATGGGGTCACCAGAAATACCTTTTTTGGAATAGTCCTGCTTACTTTGTCCGGCATCTTGTATAAGGCCAATAAGTTAGCTTAGATCAGTGTTTTGAAGAGAGAGGCAAAATTACACTATAAAAAGGTAAATTTTGATTCCTTTATATCCACAGTTTTATCGACGAACCTCACTACGGTTAAAGTAGAGGAAGTTAATAGAAATTCTGGTCTCAACTAGAACATAATAATAAAGTGACTACTCTCTTTTCGATCTACGAAATATATAGCAACACTTATTGTCGCGATAAAAGTGGACACCGACTGTTTGATGATATCACAGATATCGCCGGATTATTAAACAAACGATTCCCACTATTTTGAACTATGGGGAAACCAGTATTCTCAAGGTGTGATCTAACACATCATTACTCCCTACTTCACAGAAGATTGTGGTTAGGAAAATCTCTTTTTTTAGAGTTTGATAATGCTATGATGCCATTTCTCGGCTGTATTACTTTCACTGTAATTCTGGTTTGAAAATACTCCACACACAATCTAGTTTCTGAACGAAATATTCTGACCCCAAAGATTACCAAGCAAGATATTCGACGTTTGACTCAAATCATGGTGCACAGAGAAGAGGAATCTCAACCTAAGGAGTCAACCCATGAGTATTCCCTTCACTTATTTGACAACTCACACGGAAATGTTGGTGGCAGTAGTAGGCTGAACTATTGAATGCTTATAATGGACCGTTTTTGCTGTAAATAGAAGTGAATATTTAAATTAAAACTAAATAGTTATAGATGGTTTTTAGTTTTACTTGACCCAGTCCAGTGATCCGAACTATTTTCAGTGATCCGTAATTTTCACAATTAAGTATTTTTTTATATGTAAATTTTAACAAATATCGCTTAACTCACTGGTTATTCATCTTATTGTTTCATTTTGTGTTTATAGCTACACCCAACCTTGTACTGAACACAATCCAGTGATCTGATCATAAAATAATTTGCACAATTTTTTTTTATTGTAAATTTATTAATTCAATTTATTGTTTTCTTTTGTGCATTTAAATATAGTTCCACCCAACCAACACCCACCCTCTTCTTATATTGAATAAATTAACCATTCTTCAGTTGTTTAAGCGGGCTCCCAATTTATAACCATGCATATTCAATATAACTGGGTTCATTATAGGCCAATGTCTACCTACCCATGTCTGTGTTCTAGTTGGGCACATTGATTGCTCATTTGTCGATGCCAATTTCTTGTCCACATGATTCAAGAATTGACTGACTGACTGACTGTTAATTTTGTGAGTTCTTTGAGAAAGCAATATGAGGACAGGGGAAAGTGCAAACACATGCTGCTTGTCTGCCGTCAATTAAGTATTTAAGCGAACGACAATTCTCAAAGGGAATATAATAATAGAATATAAATTGACTGTGTCATGACAGTTCTTGAACCGAGTGGAAAGGGTCTAACTTGGAACTGACGACGTCAACTTCAGCACGTTTCAGTTTTTGAGAGGTGTCCCATTCCACTCATGGTACTGCCTGTTGTAGGCGAGTATCTGTAATTGTGTGGGTCTTGCCTTTGATTCTCTTAATTATTAGTAATAAAAATGCATTTTAAGAGTGAATGCAATTAGTGTGCTTCATAAACGTCGCATGTTTAACTGACTGCATGCAACTGGCATATTGAATTAGCATGGCTCTGAATGGCCTTTTAATGGATTCATTTCTCTCTCCTTCATTACTTTTACTCCTCCTAATCAATTTTGCACGGACACAGACGCATACACAGATGCAGCCACGGACTCTTGCAATGATTTGTTTGTTGAGTTGTTGTTGATGTTGTTGTTGCTGTTGTTGTTGTTGTTATTCAATTAACTTTAACAAAGTAGTTGCTATTATTCTGGTTGGTAACATGCTAGGAAGGGGCATATGACTCTCTCGCATATCCACACAAGCGAATGAGTGAATGTGTTCTCATTTGTGTATGTGTGCGTGTACTTATGTAGCTGCACTGCTGCCCGCACAGTCAGCAAGTTAGCAGTAGCAGCAACAACAAATGGCAACGCTCTCAGCAAACAAACACACAAAGTATTCAAGGTTTCATTTACGAGGCTATTGCACACACACACTCACACGCACACGTATACACATACCAAAGCAAATATAAACAAAAACAAGTAAAGGTTTACTTACGTATTCGTTTTTTCGCTTCCGCGCTTGATTTTTAAATTGCAAATAAATTTTATTGCTATTTTTTGTCATTGATAAAAACAATAACAACAATAAAAGTTGATATTGTTGACGTTTTTGTTTGCTCAATTTCCGTTGCACACCATCAGGCGCAGCATAAAATTACCTTTTGCGCTTAGGGAAGCAATAAAAATCAAGCAATTCAAATTAATATGCGCAAACTTTTGCATAAACTCTGTTTGTAAAATATTTAATAATGAAGCCGCTCCACTCCAAAATTGCTCACGTATCACACTATAAAAGAATAAATAGAAAACAACAGAAAAGTACATAAATAACACTTATCAAGTGGCAGAAGTTTTCTAATTAAAATAAAATTTCCTTTTCATCTCTGTATTCATGCTGCTGTTTTGTTTTTCTTTTTTCCTTTCATTACAGCCGAGTCACCTTGCCATTGACGGTGGAAGAGGTTTGTGTTTATTGTGTCTACCACTTGCATTTACCCCCGTGTCCCCCACCCCACTGTCCTTGCCAGTCGGTACTGCTCTGATGTGCTTTTTAAACAACTGACTGAATGCATCTGCTGCTGGCTTGGCTCTTTACCTACATATAAAAATTAATTATCATTTTTTTTTATATCAATATTGCAGTATCAAGTTGCACAACTTTATTCAGTTGCTGAGGCATCAAAAAATGAAACTGGCGGCGGTGAAGGCATCGAAGTGGTTAAAAATGAACCCTTCGAGAATTTCCCTTTATTAGGTAAGTGAACTTAATAAACACAAAAAGAAAAAAAAAAATTTGTTTATACATTTGTGCTTTTTTATTTTACGAAATTTGCATTTTAATATTTCATTTATACTTTATTTTATTTGATTTTGTCGTGGTTAGGTGGCAAATACAATTCCGGTCAGTATACATACAAAATCTACCACTTGGCATCAAAAGTACCAGCATTTATAAGACTGTTGGCGCCGAAGGGTTCCCTAGAAATACACGAAGAGGCTTGGAATGCGTATCCGTATTGTCGAACGGTGATTACGGTATGTATGGAAGGCGAAGACTAACATGGTGATATATAAATATGCCAATATATGCCAGAATTTGTCCAAAATTGGAAGGGGTGAACCGAATGGGTGTACTGAATGACGTTAGTTAAGGCACCAGTAATAGTGCAGGCACTAAAATATCTTTGGCTAAGTCCTGGTGGAATGTGGTAAACTTTGTAGTGTTGCAGTCACTCTAAGCCTAAGGGGCTAAGGTTATAAAATTTAGGTTTGAGGTTCAGATTGAGTCTCGGTTGTTTCTATTAGAACAATTTTGGTGGCTTATTCAAAGGTATTTTACTTTATGTGATTGGATGGAATCCTGTTTATAGTTCAGTTCCTGCCTAAAAATCAAAGCAATTCTATTTATGTATATTACGAGAGTCTCATCATTGTTTCCATTACAACTATGATTGCCTTGTGTGACTTTCCAGGAAATCAATTTACTTCTTTATTCACAATTGTACAATCTTCCAGAATAAAAAATAATATAATTGTTTAGTATTTCAACACTTTGTACAATATTGTGTATATTTTAGTATAATATTGTTGAAAATTTAGTAGAATATTGTTGAATATAAGGACCTCGTCAAGAGTGACAACATAGGATGCGCATGCTTCGACTTTCACAGTTATATGCTAATAATATTCTTTTATTGCCATTACGCTTAGATTTTTACAGATCTACGCTAATAATATTCTTTTATTTACAATCTGAGATGCTCATTAGCAACAAATGTAAAAACTATTATTTAGAATTTCAGGACCAGGTCCAGTTGATGTTTTAGTATACAATACAAGAACTTCGTCCGTATTGAGAACATAGGATGCGTAACTCTTTTATATCTACAATTTGGATGGCCTACTTGGAAGGAGTTATTCATAGAACACTAGGCTATAAATTGTAGAATACTACTGCAGCACCATGACAAAAATTGACTTATATATTTACGAGTTCCTGGGCAGCAACCAGTTAGTAAACTAACAGCAGTAGCCTAACAGGAGATACCAATTAGTACACTAACAGGCGACACCAATTAGTACACTAACAGGACTACCCACAATTTTATTGACTGGTTTTTTAAGAGGAAATAGTCTTCCTCGGTCGGGATGCTATTCATAAATGAACCCAAATTATTTTCATGAAATTAAAGAACATATTATTTTAGAATCCTAAGTTTATGAAGGGGGACTTTAAAGTTGTCATAGACACCATGCATTTGGGCAATGATATTGGCGAGCAATATAATGTAAGTTCAACAATTGTCACAATTTTACTAATGCCTCTTCTCTTCCCCTTTTTATATTCTATTTACATGTCTCGCTTAACTATTAACAAATGGTGTTGGATTAATTAAATTTCCCAAATGCGCTGATATAATATATATTTACAAACGAAATAAAAACTGAATAAACAATTCATCAATGCAAAATCGAATCGCCAACTAATGCAAATTTAATCGCAAATAAATATAAATAAATGCTTTAATCTCATCTCGCTCTGCAATCATATTTATATATATAAATATATACGTTCATCTATTGTGTGTGTGTGTGTAATTGTGGGTATTAAATTATCGATTATGTTAATATAAATATTTAAAAACTGCAACAATGAAATTTGAAATGGTTTGGGAAACAGAATCCCGGTTATATGAAAGAGAATTTCATTATAGTCATTGAATCGCTTCATGTCCCTGACATTGGAGATCAAAGCAATGTGAGTCGTAGTTGTTGTTGTAATTCCTGTTGTGCTGTAATATACTAATTTATTATAGTTTTATTATATTTGTTTATTTATTATAGTTTTATTATATTTGTTTTTTTTTCTTTTTGGTTTTTGTAGCTTTTATCAATTAAAATTTGTTTATTAATTTATTTTTGGTTTTTGTAGCTCTTATCAATTAAAATAGTTTTTTAGTTTTGTTGTTCTTAAATGCTAACATTTTACGTTAATAAAATTCATATTTTTGTATAAATAAATTCATTATTCTGTGTTTGCATTGCATACATTTAGGTGCATGAACTGCCACCAGAGAAGCTTAAGGCACGCGAGGTTGTGTACATCGATATTTCCAATGATCCTGTTGCGCCTGCGGATTACAAACCCGATGAGGATCCAGCAAAGTAAGTTTGATTTATAACAACAATATTTTTCCCTGTTGTTAGTAATTGATATTAATTATTAATAATTAATTAACAGATTCAAATCATCTAAAACCAAACGTGGCCCACTGGTGGGCGCCGACTGGCGAAAGAAAGTGAAGCCGGTTATGACGTGCTATAAACTGGTAACATGCGAATTTAAATGGTTCGGCCTGCAGACGAGAATAGAAAATTTCATACAAAAATCGGAACGACGATTATTCACAACCTTCCATCGGTAAGTGAGCTGAATGAAGTTTAGGGATTAATTAGAAACCATTCATACTCGGATCCATAAGTGTGAAGTTTCAAAGCAATAAAAAGATATCATTTTCATATGCTTCCCTTGACACAAATTCACAGAGAGCTTCGATACTTAAAATAGGATCCTTACTATGTTATATATTAGCATATTATTAAATCTTTTATATATAAAGATATATGTAATGTTCTTCATATAGAGTATCTCTACTTAAAATAGTAATATCCTTACCATGATATATTTTATAATACATTTAATAATAATCCTTAACTACCTGACAATATAAGTTAGATTTGAAATGACCGCCAACGTTATCCGACACACTAAGACCTATTGTACAGGCACATGGGGCACACCTAATCCCATACCTCCGTATTAAACCAGGATCCGTGTGGTTTTGTTCCCTCAGATCAGTAGCACTCAGTGCGTAAGAGCGCTCTGCGTAGATCGATGAGTGATACACGCTCTCATTACTTCTCATATCCACAGCTCTTGCATTAATCATGACATGGAATGCACAGTCCCTCAAGGTTGTTACCCCACAAAGTCCTTTTTCCTTGGTACCTACTAAAAAATTTGTTTGCCCCTTTTGGTAGGTCTGATCTGTTCCGTTATTTTGCCTAAACACCCAGCCATTAATAATGGGTCTCGGAAAAAGTTCGTGGCGTTTTTTTATAAAGAAAAATTCAACTGGTTTTCATATAGAGTGGAAATGAATTTAAATAAACTAAAAATATACTCCATTATTATCGATAATGCTTTGCATTTTGCGGGTAGAACCATGATGCCATCGGTGAAGAACCATGATGCCATCGGTGAAGAACCATGATGCCATCGGTGAAGAACTTCTGTGGTTTCTCGTTGAAAAACTGAATCAAGTGGTTTTCACAGGCTTCTTTTGAAAGCTGCTTAATTCCATTGAGAGAGTTCTCCAGAGATCGGAACAAGTGATGGTCAGAGGGTGCTCAGTCTGGACTATACGGTGTATGCATCAAAACTTCCCAACCAAGCTATCGCAATTTTAACCGATTTCATCAAAGAATTGTGTTAATTGGGTCTAACATGGTTTTCGCGCTTAACTCAAGAGGAACACATACATCGAGTTTCTTTTTGCAGCCAGCTTTGTGTAAATGGTTCAAAATAGTTTTGTGGTAAATACCTAGCTCTCTGCCAATATCGATATGGCTGATATGCTTATCTTGCTGGACCTTTTCAGGAATTTCATCCGCTTTTTCAGTGATTCGACGACCAGAGACTGACTTATTTTTTACATCAAAATTCCCAGAACGAAAGCGAGCAAAACAGTTCCGTGCAGCATTTTTTCACAAGCCTGCGCAGCGTTCTTCCATTGCATCAATTTCGATGTGCTTACACTCGAAAGTGACGCTGGAAGTGTCATCTTTCCAACGAACTGTGTTTCCTGATACAATATATTTGTTTCTGTCTCTTCTAGGCGACTCAAAAGATATCAGTTGGACATCCGTTTAACAACAGCTCCAAGCATTCTATTTTGTACCACTCAAAACACAAAAGTTTCATATTCCAGCCTTTAAGCATCTAGGATTAAGATATAATAAAAATAATAATAATTAATAATAATTAATAATTTTATAAATTATTTTAAATTTTTACATTTTCTTGTTTATAGTCAAGTATTCTGTTGGATTGATCGCTGGCACGGTCTGACAATGGACGACATACGCGCTATTGAGGAAAAAGTAAAAGAGGAATTGGACAAGCAACGCCAAATTGGTGAAGTACGAGGCATGCGTGCTGAGTGTGATTAATTTAGGAAATAAATGCAGCAACAACAACAACAACACCAACAACAGCTTCACTTCCCCCTACTCCTCTGCTATCACTTCTATAAATAAATATAACAATAGCATAAATTTTAACTCCTACAACAAACAACAACAATACCAACACCAGCAACAGCAACTATTTTTGAGTGAACCCACTCCCAACACACTTCACACACACACACACACACACACATGTACATGTATAGAAACACACCAATAACAAATTGATATATGAACTTAATTTTTAATTATTTTGTAGTTAAGCAAGTAACCACAAAAATACTTTTAAAAATAATGTTTAAATTTATTATAAATTAAAGCAATAGTTAATTCTTTTTTTATTTTCAAATATATATATTTATATATATAAACCATAAAACGCAGCGTTTATGAAAACACCAACACACACACACACACACACATGCACACATGTTGAATATGTGAAACAAAATAAAAGAAAAAAATTAAAACAATTATAAAATTTATTGCCACAGAAAATAATAATAATAAAAAAATGTTATTGTATTCTATTTTAAATAAATGTGTAAAAAATTTACAACAAAAAAAGTCTAAAAATTCAAGATGTGTTTAAAAGATAAAGATTATAAATATATACGAAAAAAATATATAAAAGAAAATTAAAAGCTAGTTACAATATTTATACAATATTATAAATTAAATTTTGAAACTTATAATTACATTAAACACAACAAAAACACTCTCACATACACACATACACGAAATGCTATATTTTTAAAAGAAAAGAAGAAAGTGAAATACACCTTTTTGGTTTTTAATGAGTTATTGAAGGGATTTTTTTCAAGTGTATATAATACGCATTGGTGGAATTTGTTTTTGGTGTTAATTTACATATAAGTATAGCAACATTTTAGGCGCCACAGTCACGCTCTGTCACACACTTACACATATATAATTACACTATACAGCAACCGGTTATAATTTAGGATTCTAGAAAACAATGCCTATAATTTCTATCAGTGCAAGCATAGCGTCAGAAAAAATGATCACATTCTCAGATGTTCTGTGTGAAAATATACTCTCAATGCTTTGACTGTTTTACACAATTTAAAGAGTTTCTCCATTGTAGTAGTGAATTTTCGTACCATTGGTTTCTTGCAAATGGAATGCATACTTACATTCAGTTGAGGCCAGGAGGGTAGTTTTTACGAGCATATTATTTAGATTATTTCTTTTAAGTGGCCCTAGAACTTTAAGCATTCAATGTGTTTTAACAATAATATTTTTATATTCTTATGTGTAATCAAAACTACAACATTTTGAAAGAAATGTATTTCTTATTTAAACAGTAGGAAGAGTTTTTGCACTTGCTTTTTGTCAGTGTAATGTGCAAAGAGCGTACTACAGAAACAACAATAAGAAGCATAGCGACATAAGTTTGCGGCAAATGCTACACTGAAATGTTGTTGTAAATGGCGTATGCAAAAATGTGACTGATGACACTTCCAAAATGAGTCAGCTTTTTAATTTGTTGCACAACTTACTCAGTGGAATTGATGTGAAATTTATTTCCTTCAGAGTATTTTCCATTAATAGTTTCAATATTTGATATTTCTTCCCTATTTCTTTGCATTGTTACAAACTTCGAACAACTGGATCGCAATTGTGTATTTTGCTGTCGAACAAAAATGGCAAAATTAGCGGCGTTCTATAAAATGTTCAAAATGAATGAACTGTCATCGTTACTCGCTACTTAAGATCCATCCACTAGCTTCGCTCGGTACACGCCAGTATATTTTGTCTCCTTCTTCCAGCTGCAACAGCGATACTCGTTACGGAGCAGCAGAACCGCCTCTGCCGAGCCGACGCAATCGTTTCGCTGTCGGGTATCGAATTCGCTATTCCGAACCTGCAATTGCTAGGAGAAGACGAAGAAAGAGATAGGGAAAAACGCAAAAGAGGCGCGACAAGCTTCAAATGTTCGCTCAATGTTCAAGTGACTTTCGTGTCAAAGAACAAATTTTAAATATGTATATTTCTAAAACAATTTTAAATAGTTCTTATGGCAAAAAGTTCACTATGGTATGAAGTGAAGCGAGATCCTGGCAGAGACCAAAAATAATATAAAATTCTATAATACTTAGTCAGTGACCATTTAACTAAAATTGTTGAGAGAGTTAATTTCAAACAGACGGAAGTGTGTAGTGGCATAGAACTGGATTTGCTAGTGGCATAGAACTGGATTTGTTAGTGGCATAGAACTGGATTTGCAAGTGCCATAGAACTGGTTTTGTTAGTGGCATAGAACTGGATTTGTTAGAGGCATATAACTGGATTTGTTAGAGGCATATAACTGGATTTGTTAGTGCCATAGAACTAGATTTGCTAGTGGCATAGAACTGGATTTGTTAGTGGCATTGAAATGGAATTGTTTGGAGTGAGAGGGTAAAACGCCACTCAAATTGTGAGTACACAAACAGCACGGGTGGTTTAACACATTCAAAAGTCGGTGTCACTGTTTCAGGAGTGATGTAGAAAGTGTCGCCATCCATAGACAGCATTTATTCACACACAGAATAATTCATGACGTAGTGATCGACTGAAGGAGTCGCACCCATACAATCACCTACAGTCAATGCTGAGCGATTGTCTGAAATGACCCATTGGAATTCAGCTTTAATCCTTGATTGATAAGTTTGTTTGCAGAGAAATGATCAGAAATGTTACTTTACAATAATGAAGTTATAATTGAGTTCTTATATGAATATTAATAAGGAAGGAGTATAGTGGTAACATTGTATCCCACCCTTCTTTGTTATACTGCTGCGTTCACTTTAAGTAAAGCAAATCAAAAATGTTCTTCTAAACACTTTCCTCGGTCAGTGGAAGTAGACATAGGAGCTCATTGTATGAGATGACGATTATTCCCTCGGCGTAAAGTTTGGTAGTACCCAGTAATTGAAATGGGATTCTATTTTAGGCAATTCAAATTAGGATATTTAATTTCAGAATATTTAAGTTCAGAATAGGGAGTTCCACTTGAATATTCAAGGTAGGAAGGAATTTTTTGTATTTTATGGGGGTTCAAAAGATCGATACAGCTCTCTAACGCTATTTAGTATATAATTTGGTTTTTTCATTAGGTTCAATTATGTCAACAGAATAAGGAAGGTCCAGCGTCATGAAAAGAGAAGTTCACATACCATTATTCCATGTTCGGGGTGTGTTTTTCGATTACTTAGATAAAGGCAACCGAATTGTGTATATTTTCGCTTATATATTTCTAAGATTTCTCGTCTTTGTGGAAAAAATACGGATTTATATCTGTTTAGAAATGTGATATGCAATTTCTCCCCCGCATCTGGAGATGCCGACTAATTTTTCAGCTTGTTGGACCCTTGAAACAATGCCCCTATTATGCTTCATACCAGGAACAGCCACACTTTTTTGGCACGAGTTAAGGTAAATCTGGCAATTATCCCCTTATTAGGTCTTCTGAGAATTTGAGTCGATATAAAATATTTTTCAATAAATAAACATTTTTTTGAGGAAAATATTCACTTTTTTTATGAACGTGCTTCTAAGATGGAGGCGTGGCTGCCTATATATTTTATCATTTTTTGTTTCGTTTGGTAAAAGCCATAAGTTAATTTTCGCTACGTTTGCCGAAACTGATATAGTCCCCATAACCTTCCACGACTTCGTTATGAGAGTGATGTCAGTTCCCAGGCGGGTGCAGATTGGTCTGATTTTTTCTACACAGATCATTTGCAATTGACTGCCAACTAGGAGTGTGCTGAGTTGAGGATGATATGGTCAAGGACATCTTTGTTTGCTTTTCTTAACTACATTTCGTTGACAATCCTGATAGAAAAATTGCCTTCAGGGCTTGCAAGAAGCTGATCCAACACCGTTACTTCAATTTAATTCAGAACATTTTTCACACCACACAAAAATTTATTAAAAATACTGTTAAAAATAAATTTAGAAAAAACATGTTACACAAAAACAAGCAAATTATATACAAATTTTTAAACATCAATTTCAATTTATTAAATGTCATTTTAAAACTTTTTTGCTGTTTCCACTAAAAATTGCATTGGATTTATAATAATAAAATTTGGTGTTAAATAAAAAATCAAATAAATTTAATAATTTAATTATTAAAATATCGAAAACGAAGAGAGATAATAAATGAATGAATTAAGCGCGCGCTGGTCTCGTGCTTGTCTAAATAAACGTATTTTTTTTATGTATAAAAGATTATTTTCAATTGTTTTTCTGAAATTTAAAAATTATTATTTTTCTGAAATTTTATTATTTTTTTATTATACTGCCACATATTAGTTTTTTTTTTTTTATTGAATTTATTCAGTTAATTTGGCACTTTAAAAATTAAGTGATTATATTGTTTGGAATTCTTTTTTTAAATTAATTTTAAATTGAAAAAATATACTTTTTGTTTATGATAAAAAAACACTTTTTTTCACATTATTTTACGTATTTTTTGGATTAAATATTATTCAATATTATAATTAAAAAAATTGTTTTTACATTTTTTTATTAAATATATTTAAAAAAAATAAATTAATTTATATTATTTTATTAAATATTTTATTTAAAAAAAATGATTTTTACATTATTTTAAATTTATTTTATTATATATTATATTAAAAAAACATGACATAATAAACAATTAATTTTTGAAAATAATAGTATGTACTTTTTCTCAAATAAGAAACTTTTGTATTTTGGGTTCCGATTAAATATTTTTTTTTATAATTTTTTTTTTTTTAGGAAACAAAACAATTTTTTTTTTGTAAATATTTCCAAATTAATAATTTTTTTTTATTTTTTATAACAAAAAAATTTTTTTTTTGGAAATTTTTCTAAATTTATTATATTTATTTTTTACTTACTCACATTAATTATATTTTTTTTTATTTATAGCAATTGAAAAATATTTGTAATTGTACCAAAACAATTTTTTTAATTTTTTATAGTAAACGTAAAGTAATTTTTTTTTGTAATTGTTAAAAAATGATTTAAAATATTTTTTTTCAAAATTAATTATTTATTTTTATTTAAAAGAATGAATAAATTTTATTTTTTTGTAAATGCTTCAAAATCAATATTTTCTTTGTACTGTACACGAAATTTTTTTATTTGTTTTGTAAAAGTGTAAAAAATTATCTGAAATCTTTTTTAACAAACGAATTTTTTTTATTTCTTATAGTTAAAGGAAAAAAAATTCTTAAAACGTTTCTTTCCAAAAAATGATTTTGTTTTTATAGCAATCAAAATTTTATTATTTGTTTTTAGAAGTGTATAAAATTATTTGAAATCTTTTTTTTATTTCTTATAGTAAAAAAATCTTTTTTTTTAATTTTTTGTAAAAGTTGTCTAATTAAAAAAAAAACTTTTTTATTTTTTTAACAAACGAATTTTTTTGATTATCTTGTAAATGTTGAAAGATTATCTAAAATGTTTTTTTTCAACATTAATTAACTATTTTTATTTAAAGGAATGGAACAATTGTTTGTGAATTATTTTTTTTTTAAAGCAATTGAAAAATATTATTTATTTTGTAAAAGTGTAAAATTTATCTGAAATCTTTTTTTCAAAATAATATTTTTTTTAGCGAATTAAAAATTTTTTTGTTTATTTTAAAAAATAATCTGTAATTTTTTTTTTTTAAATTTATTTCTGAAATGTTTTTTTTAAATGAATCACTATTAAGTTCAAAGGCAATATATTTGAAGTCGTGGTTTTCAATTCGAATAATTTTTATTGAACTGCAAAAAACAATTAAAAGAAATATATTTATTTGTATTAATTATTTTTTTTTTATAAAATAAATTATTTTTTACTAAATTGTAAATTGTACTTTCTGAATAATTTAAGAAATAATTTTATATAATAAATTATAATTATTATAATTTATATATTAATATAATAATAATTATTATAATTATAATAATAATTATTTTGTAGAATTCTTTTTTAAATTAGTAATTTTAATTAACTTTGCAGGGTACTTTAAAAATAACATTATATTTGTTTCTAATTTTGTTTTCAAACAAACAATTTTATTACCTCAGGAAAATGAATTTTAAAAAAAAATTTAATTTGAATTTAAACTATTTTTTAAACTTGAATTTTTTGTTTAAATTGTAAAAATAATAAATCTAAAAACAAATTTAATTATTAATATTTAAAAAATTATATGAATTAAATTTTTATTTTTTTTCTTCAAAAAATAATAAAAATTAATCAAAAAAAATCAATTAAATAAATTGTTATTTCTTTCCTTCAAAAAACTATATAGAATTAATTTAAAAAAATCAATAAAATAAATTTTGATTTCTTTCTTTCGAAAAACTATAAAAATTAATTTAAAAAAATCAATAAAATAGATTTTGATTTCTTTCTTTCGAAAAACTATAAAAAATAAATTAAAAAATCGTGTAAAAAATTTTTATTTTTGCTTAAAAAAATGTAATAATTTATTTAAAAAAGCCAATAAATAAATTGTTATTTCTCTCCTTTAAAAACCTGTAAGAAATAAATTTAAAAAATAGTATAAATTCAATTTTTATTTCTTTCCTTTAAAAAGCAAAAAAAATTTATTTCAAAAATAATATGAATTAAATTTTTATTTTTTTTTTGTTTCTTCAAAAAACTATTAAAAATTAATTTCAAAAAATCTTTAATTAAATGTTTTCTTTTCTTCAAAAAAGTATAAAAAATAACTTAAAAACAATCGATTAATTTAATTTTTATTTCTTTTCTTCAAAAAACTATAAAAACCAATTTCAAAAAATTATAAACAAAAATTTTTATTTCTTCCTTAAAAAAAAATATTAATGTTTATAAACCCGGAAGAAAATTTATTTTTAAAAAATATATAAAAAATAAGTTTTATTTATTCTAAAAAGAATTGATAATTTTTATTTTAACGCCGAGAGCCTCAACTGGAAATGGTTTCCATTTGAATGATTGTACAAAAGGCAAATAACTCCACAAACATTTTCGACTGGTTCACTTTAAAGTTTTGTTCCTGTTTCTCATGTATGAGTTCTCTATTATATATATATATATATATATATATATATATATATATATATATATATATATATATATATATATATATATATATATATAGATATATATATAGATATATATAGATATATATATATATATATATATATATATATATATATATATATATATATATATATATATATATATATATATATATATATATATAGATATATATATAGATATATATAGATATATATATATATATATATATATATATATATATATATATATATATATATATATATATATATATATTTACTACATATATACCAGCACATAACAATGCGTTCATATTCATGTGCTTCTGTGCTAGCATTTTACTTAAACTCTCTTCAATTAGCCTCGTTGCTGAGCCAGTTCATCAGTTGGAACCGATTGTCTCCAACTTTTATTGTTGTTAGTTGGTTTAAATATACAAAAAAGAAGCAATTTTAAACTTTACACGTACACGCCTGCATACATATACAATAAACACACACACACATTTAATTGCAAAAAAAACAATGAATTTTAATTGTAGATTTACAAATGAAACAATAATTTTGTTAACACACACACACACACACACTCTTGCGTTCATTCTATATAAATGTATACATAAAAGAAAGATTATATATAAATATAGATAAAATTAAAGCCAGTTCCATTTTTCTTAAGTAATTTTAATTAACAATACTATTAATAATTTTACCAAATAAAAAAATATACAAAAAAAGTATAATTATTAAAGAAAAATTACAAAAATTGTTATTAACAATTGTAGTCATATTTAATTATGAATGAAACAAAATAAAACAAACACTTTATTGATTGAGTAAACTGAAAAGTGACCATTGTGAAATGAGAGCCTAAAATATAAATGAGAGTATATCGGAGACTGCAGTTTTTTCATTTGAATATATTTTACTTTTAAATGCCCGCCCACCAAGGGAGTGACTTGAAGAAGCGGCACCATCGCCAGTTTAACAGGCGTTCCATAGTCTAAAGGAACGGTGGAACTGAAACACAGGGGTGTTCTGCTTTTACTAATGAGAGGCTGATTAGTAAATTGCCAACATGATTTTGGATGAAAGAGAAACATCGAGGAGTATTCTTGGGGAATGATGAAAGAGAAAATCGAATAGTGTGACAATGGTCCTGTGGAATGATGAAAGAGAAACATGAAGAGTGTGACAATGGTCCTGGGAAATGATTGAAGAGTGTTCATCGAATAGTGCTCCTGGGGCATGATGAAAGAGAAACATGAAGAGTGTGACAATGGTCCTGGAGAATGATGAAAGAGAACATCGAAGAGTATAACAGTGGTCCTGGGGAATGATGCGAGAGAAGCATCGAATCGGGTTCCTGGGGAGTGATGAAAGAGAAACATGAAGAGTGTGACAATGGTCCTGGGAAATGGTTGAAGAGTGTTCTTCGAATAGTGCTCCTGGGGAATGATGAAAGAGAAACATGAAGAGTGTGACAATGGTCCTGGGGAATGATGAAAGAGAACATCAAAGAGTATAACAGTGGTCCTGGGGAATGATGCGAGAGAAACATCGAATCGGGTTCCTGGGGAGTGATGAAAGAGAAACATCGAAAAGTGTGATAATGGTCCTGGGAAATGGTTGAAGAGTCTTCTTCGAATAGTGTTCCTGGGCAATGATGAAAGAGAAACATAGAATAGGGTTCCTGGGGAATGGTGAAAGAGAAACATCGAAGACTTTTCTTGGGAAATGATGAATGAGAAACATCGAAGAGTGACAATAATCCTGGGAAATATGGGGAAAGAAGCATAAGAATATAGGGAAAGAAGCATAAGAACATGGGAGAGAACTTTCAAACGCTACCAAGTTCATCCAACATAATCTCCGTCCATTATTTGATCAACTCATCATAACAGTGCTTTTGTGAATATTGAACTGTTGCAAGCGCCAAAATTTTTGCGTGTCGCTTAGAACTGTTGAATAATAAAAAGAAGTTATGAGTGCTGATTTCAATAGAAATTACGACAACTTTTATTCAAATACGAGTTACGATTATTAAGTAAATACATTTTTTAGAGTTTCAATCTTCAACGTCGCCTCTTCATCTTTGATTTACAACACTTACGTCTATTATGTTTCAGCTGGAGGAAAAATGTGGGAACGCCTCTTTAGTTATTGATTTGAGTTGGTCCTGTGATGACGTCTGTAGCTCATCTATTATAGGAAAGCGTTATATCCTGTGTGTCCTTTGGCGTCTGTGGAATATGAAAAAGTCGAAGAATGCTGTGTCTGGAAAATAGGGAGGTTACGGCATCACAGCTGGATAAGTGAGTGGAATGCGAGGGTGCTAAATCCATGTATTCTGTCGCCATATTTCGGGTCGTTTTTTCCTCGGAATGCCTAAGGCAAAAAGCTCCTTGTTGACTGTTCGATTGGGCGTTATAAACAATTCTTTTGTAGTCGAAGAAAAGGCTACAATAACTTGAAATTTAACTCTACTGGACGTGCGTTTTTCAGTCTTGACTCCAAAAGATATTTCCATTGGACCAATACACCGAGACTGGTTCAAAAATATGGGATATGGGAGTGTATCTTTGTTACTCTATGCCATAATTGTTTGGGGAATGGAATACTACCAACGGAGGACTCGAAGTAGATGAAAGCAGTTAGTAACCATACCCTTGGATGGACTCAAAACCAGGAAGTCATGACTACTCGCAACTGTACAGAGCGAGAAATATGCATCGGAAGTATTTATAGAATTTATTAGATTAGATTTATTTAAGGGTATTATACACCGCGACCCGAAAAGTCCATTGTGATGCCCCTACTTATTTAAAGGATGAGGAGGGTGTCTCATTTATAGATCATTTAACAGGTTTATTTCTGATTATTGTTGGGCTACTCTTCTTGATCACTTTTCACTTGTAAATGGAGTATTTTACTTTTTATACTTACTTTCGCAACTCCCTGAAAGATTTGTTTAAAATAATTTATAAATTAGGGTACACAATTTATGGGTTTAGAGTATATTCGTAAATTTCATTATTCGTCAAAACGTATCCTTTTATTAGTCTGCTAACCAGAAGAACTGACGTATCTCTTCCTCGTTCGATG
Organism: Clusia tigrina; assembly: GCA_920105625.2. Taxonomy (NCBI): domain Eukaryota; kingdom Metazoa; phylum Arthropoda; class Insecta; order Diptera; family Clusiidae; genus Clusia; species Clusia tigrina. The sequence continues at coordinate 23,488,985 of OV050031.1, read as the reverse complement.
GACAGCAATGAGCGGGTCCCTTATCCGGAGCGCCGCCGGCAATCAGTGATATCCTCAACTTTTTCATCGCCAGCATATTCCGTTCCGAAGCAACGGTCAAGTCAATGATGCGATTCGGATAATGCACGCCCAGAATGCATTCGATATACTCCTGAATATTTGGGGGCATCCGCCAAGGTTCGTGGCTGCAAAAGAATTGCTTGTACTTGGAGAAATGTTCATCGATCTACTGGTATACATACACATATTCCTGGGGCACATTAGCCAGCTCCGGTACATAGTGCTTGATGTACTCTCCCAGCGGATCTAAGCGCTTGGCCAAAGCCACCGGACAGGTGATCAACGAGGAATCCAATAAACGCTCAAATGCCGACGATGAAACCCACATCCAGTTGCCAGCACACACCGACCAATCCGCATCGAGTAAGTACTTGAGAAAGTGCTGCAGGCCAAGCTCCCAATTCTGCCACATTCCGCCGCGTGTCAGGAATGTGGCGACGGTATTGCGCAGAATGTGATGCAACCAGCCCTCGGCCAACAACTGCCGCATAGCGGCATCTATCAATGGATAACCCGTCTGACCTAGCCGCCAGCTTTGCAACTGATCGTGTGCGGGCTTGGCCCACGGTATACTCAGGCAGATAGCATTGCCCTCCATGCGATCGTAGTTGGGATTATTGACCGACATGGTGTAAAAGTACTCGCGCCAGATGAGTTGTCCGGTGATGTGGGCGCCGCCGGCCAATTGAAAGCCCTGCGCCAGAGCTTCCAGCTGCACGTTCTTGAACAGATCGTGCACATCCCAGTAGAATCGACGCACCGAAAGGCAGCCGAAACGTAGATGAGCACTCATGGATTTCGGAGCTCCGAGTATGTTGGGCATGGCCTGATTGGGCAGATAGAGGCCGTGCTTAAATGCATTCTCCTCTACCTGCAGACGTTCGTTGAGATGCAGTATGGCCTGGGTTTCGCCACCCTTCCAGTTCACCTTGGCCACATAGGTCAAGTTAGTTGGAAATATGTCGAAATCTTCGGGAATGGGGGGCTGTGTAGAAAACAGATAATAACAGTTCGACCAGGAATAGAAACGCAAGGCGCTTGCTTAACAGGAGTTACCTTGCGAAACGCCTGCAAATCCTTGAGTACCTCTGCTGGAAAGTCCAGAAAATCAACACCCCGCCAGTTTGCGTCCTCAACTGGGCGTGGCGGTGCTCCTATTACTTGGACAGTATGCTGTAATGCAAATCGACAGCTCAGCGCCCCCGATTGTCATGAGTCAAATAGACGGCCTTACCAAAAACATTTGATACGTCAGCGGGGGTATGCCGCCATTCGTGTCGATGACCTGCCGTGGATCCCACAGAGTGTGCGAGATCTTCTCCACGCAAGCGATCCGCAATTCCTCGCACATCTGCTTGACATCATTATCGCGTTTATTCCAAATCGGTTCGCAATCCTGCTCGAAGCAAATCTTCCGCAAACGCACATGGGCATTCAGGCGACGAAAGATCGCAGTTGGACTACCACGACATATAAGCAAGCTGCCGATACCGCCAGTCACCTGCGACAACTGCTCGTCGATGTCCAACAGAGCGTCCAGCAGGAAACGCATGCGGTTATAACCCACGCTTTTGGTGCCTGTTGAATATGAATCCGGAGAGTATTGCCGAGCTTGTGATTGCTGGCTCTACACTTACCTGCACTCTCGCCATCGAATATGAAAATGGGTATTAAGCCGATTCCCTTGTCCCTATCCGAAATGGCTTCCAGCAGGGCTGGATTGTCGTGCAATCGTAAGCCGTGGCGGAACCACATCACATTGGCCATCGCTGACATGCTGCTGTTACTCTTCAACATCTTTTAATACTATGGAATAAATTTGTAATCACACTAAATTATCCCCAATTACTTTCAACTGAAATGTTTCGAATATGTTCGAATTTTCCGTCAATTCTCCAGAATGACCTTTACACGATAACGTTCACTCAACGAGTGCAATTCTTGATTGCGACTGCAATATTCAAACCCCATTGCGCTTCCGTTTCAGTGTGTTGGTAGTGGAATTGGTGGAACTGTGTGTGTAGCCACACCCCCGAGCCGCCTGCCAACATTCGCAACTACTGTGCGGCGCCGCTGTAGTTGCGATGCTTGCTTGGCTTTGAACGTTGTGTTTGTGATGCGAGGAGGAGAGAGAGCAAGCTTTCAGAGCATTAGCAATGCGTTAACGGTAGCGGTGGCTAACCCTAAAAGCACAAAATGGTGTGCTAGTGTTCTTATGAGGGATATGCAGCAGGGAGCTTATGAGTCAATTGCAGGGTATAAGATGCTCTTAACTGAACGAGATAACAAGCAGAAAGGTGCGTTACATGTGGGCATATATACGGGACTCATTATTACTAATGCTGAATAGTTATGTTAATGCATGTCCAATGGTCAAGGAGCGAGGGACATGTACTGTCTTATCTGTTTATAGATATATTTATTAAATATTTAATATTTATTATTATAATTAGGAATGCTATTTTTCTCATTTATGGATTTTGTGTCATTTAAAACATATTGTGAGAAGGTAAAACTAATAACTGGACGATATAACATGCAGAAAGGTAAGTCTATGTGCCTCCTTACTGGACTCATTATCACATATCTTCACTATTGCTCAATGGTCCCGTTAATAGATATCCTAAACATAATTTTTTTAAAGAAAAATGGTCAAAGAGGAATGCACCGTCATATCTATTTATAGATATATTTATTAAATATATATTTCTATTATATTTCACATAGATGAGTAACATAATTAGCAAGTGCTATTGGGTTCATATAAGGATTTTGTGCTATTTGAAACATATTGTGACAAAATAGTAGGTTTCACATTCATGACTAAATATGAATAAACATTGAAAACTACAAGTCACTAGTGACAGAACTGGTAATTGGTTAGAAAAAAGTTATTAATGAAATGTAATTTGTGTTAAATCGGTAGAGAAAAGTCGTTACTGATGTAATGTATATCCTTCCTGCGACAATTAATAAGCGATAAGTCATAAATAATTATCTATTCTATCTTTTTTTATCATCTATTCTATCTTTTGTAAATGATCATCTATTCTATCTTTTTTACACTAATTGACTTCGGTCCGAAATGTGTGGCATTAGCTCGAAAGCAGCCGAAAATAAAAAATTATGCTATTCGTCCTGACGAACGATTTAAGTTGCTACTTGCAAACTGACGCGAGGAAAAGGTTTCGGAAGTAAAGTGGAATTTATTGAAATGCTGATTTTAATCATTACTCAAGTGAATAGGAATTCAATTAGATTGCTTTAAAACCCAATTATCAATCACGAATTTTTGAATTACTTGGCTCGACACAATTCAGTGTTCGAACTATTCAATCAATCGAAATCAATTTACATATAAAACTTTTCAAATATTCAGGACTACTTTTAAACATTTTTTATAATTATTTTTTAAACATAAAATACCAACAGGAATCATCTTTTTTACTTTGAATAAATGAATGAATGAAACAAAGAGGGAAAATATACCTCGACCAATTTGATCTATTGTACTCCTCCTGCATGCACCTATTAAGGGTCTTCTATTAATCCAACAGGAAACTTAGCATTGAGTGGGGGTTCAATGCTCTAATAGCTCTGCCCTCAGGTCAGTGATGCCTCAGTTAATTCTTCCTACTGCAAGCTAAGGCTTCGCAGTTCATTAGAAGGTGCTCTGGTATATATTCTGCTTCCATGTTATGTAAAGTTTATTGAGGCTTCCTGCCTTATTTAAAAGTCCAAAAGCATTCCCATACGAGTTTAGAATTAATCTCATGGGAAGCTGAGATAGCTGCTTGGCTGTCAGACGTGATAGCAATGTCTTGACTTACAAGGTTACGTCGGAGGTAAACAATGGAACCAATTATATTTTTTAAAGTTATATATTGATGAGACAGGTCCCTCTTTGAAATTAACCTGGTTTGGAAGGGTATACAGGAGTTCTGGTTATTGGAATCAACAAATGCCTCTCGTCCCCACGTCTTCTGGAGTGAATGTTCAAAATAAACAAATAAAACAATTTAAAATACAAGCAAAGTTTCAATAACCAACCAACCGCCTTGTCACAATTGAGCATCCGTCACAGCCTGTGCGTGTATGTGCTGCTAGGGCTGTGCGAGATGTTTTAATGCTTACCCACCATGATTGTGAAGTTGCACGTGACTGCATGCAACAATCTGGATGAAAGCTTAGGTAACAAAGCACTCAGCTGTTGTGCACAGCTTCTCAGGGCATTCGTTGGCAGCAAAAAATGTTCACTGTCACTGTCAATTACGGCCGCATAGGAACCTGTACACTTAAAAAAATGGTAACGGTTTTATTTAATTTCGTAGACTGCTGCAGTGGATAGAAAAGTGAAATAGTTCAAGTAACTGAATGCTCCAATCGAGGGTGGTAAGTGCGGAGCTTCGTAGTAGCCGGCTAAATAAGTGTGTGCAAAGAGGCACTCCACAAGGAGGGGTAATATATCTCCTACTTTGGAGATGTACCATGGAAAAATAAATAATTAAGTAAGTAAGGAGGTAGTAAAGTGATGGATTATGGGGATGCCATGGTAATAATGGCATCAGAGATGTGCCCTGATGTGCTTAGCGGAATCAATCAGAGGACGCTGACTCACTGCATGGTGCACGGGACGGGGACAAACATTAATCCTAGCAAAACTAAATTGCCCCTATTTACCACGCGAATCAAAATACTAGCCTTTAAGTTACTCCTATTACTCTATTTAATAAATCTACACTGTCTTCCCTATCTTCTAGTGCCAGGTACCTGGGGTAATCCTGGATTCGAAACTAGATTGAAGATAAAACACGGAGCAAAGGATATACAAAGCAGGGTTTGCACTTTACTCATGCAAAAAGATGATTGGTAGGAGTCTTCGGTCAGAGTTAATTCTGTGGATGCACAATGGTTGAGCGTCCAATCTTATCATACGGAGCCTTGGTCTGGTGGAAAACCTTCGTAAGGGAATACAACGTACAACAAACTAAGTAGAATGCAAAGAACAGCGTGTGCTGTAAGAACAGGAGCAACCAATGCCCTACGTAGGCTCTCAACGTACTGGCGCATCTGCTCCGAATTGGCTTGTTCATCGGGAATACCCTCAACCCTAAGCGTTCTTAGGTTAAGGGAAATCGACTGCTGGAAGGATAGAGCGTATGGCCACTGAAGTATGCTATTTGAAACTCAAGGAGTGTACGCGGCAGAAGCCGACTATAAAAAACCTACTGCAAATTTTGGAAAAAACTATAGCATTGGAAGTCTCTTTCACATGTAAAGGAAGGATTGCGGACAACGCAGGCACCGCAATCTTCACAGATGGATAGGAGCAGGTATCTTCTCAGAAGAACTAAAGATTGGCAACTCAATCCGAATCCCGCACACATCAAGTGTATTCCAGGCGGAAGTGCTTGCAATGGGGAGGCCTGTAGGTTGGCAGGGGAAGACACCAGCTATAAAGGAAAAACAGCATACATTTCAGATAATCTGAACAATACGGACGTTTAATATCTTTTCGATAATTTTTGGTCCATTGAAAATAGATTTGGATTTGGACTTGATAGATTTGATCCTTTATTAATTTTGATCAAGGTTGGATATATGGAGGCCGAAGTTCGATATATGGAGGCCCAAATTGAAGTTTCGAAGGGCTTAGTTGGATATATGGAGGAAGAAGCTGATTATATGGAGGTCGTGGTTGGATATGTGGCGGTCGAAGTTCGATATATGGAGGAAGAAGCTGATTATATGGAGGTCAAGGTTGGATATGTGGCGGTCGAAGTTGGATATATGGAGGAAGAAGCTGATTATATGGAGGTGAAGGTTGGATATATGGAGATCGAAGTTGGATATATGGAGGATGAAGTTGATTATATGGATATGGAGGTTGCATATATGAAGGTCGAAGTTGGATATATGGAGGAAGAAGCTGATTATATGGAGGTGAAGGTTGGATATATGGAGGTCGTGGTTGGATATATGGAGGAAGAAGGTGATTTTATGGATATGGAGGTTGCATATATGAAGGTCGAAGTTCGATATATGGAGGAAGAAGCTGATTATATGGAGGTCAAGGTTGGATATATGGATGTCGATGTTGGATATATGGAGGAAGAAGTTGATTATATGGAGATCGTGGTTGGATATGTGGAGGTCGAAGTTGGATATATGGAGGAAGAAGCTGATTCTATGGATATATGGACGTCTAAGTTTGATATATGGAGGAAGAAGTTGATTACATGGATATCGAGGTTGGATATAAAAAGGTTGAAGTTGGATATATTGAGATAAAAGTTGATTATATGGGTATCGGGGTTGCATATAAGAAGGACGAAGTTGGATATATGGAGGAATAAGCTAATTATATGGACGTAGAGGTTGGATAGATGGCGGTCGAGGTTGAATTCATTGTTATCATGCATCCTTTACACATAAGCTAAATAGCCAATATTAGTCTGGACAAATGAGGATTTAATTGAAAATTTATGAATTTATCACTTTACAGGATGTTTTTATATACTATTTTCATCATACATGCAGAAGCTTTTCATGTTTACTGAATATTATCCTTGTTTAGAACGCAAGAAGACGGAATTCATGGGATGTATGAGTATGTTTGTTATTGTATTAAAATCAGTTCTATTTTTTGAAATTTCTCCGGGTTCTTGGCGTTGAATTTTCCATTCCTCAAAATTGTTTTTGTCTGGAGGATTGGGTAAACTATAAATCTTCAAGTGTATCCCTTTACAAACTCCTTGATCCTTTTGCATTGTTAATATTTTGTTTCCTCTGGTAGCGATGTGGGCTACGGATTGGGGGCCTGTACTCTCCTTAGCTTGTTGTTGCACCTAAATCAACCTTCGAAATATTACATATTTGTACTCGTAACCCACTGGGCTATTTTAGAGTGTTTGGAATAACTCACGAGAAACGCATGTGAAAGTATTTCCATTTGACCTTGTTTAAGGTCATTACATGCATTTAATCATTTTATAGAAATATACGTATGTGGAATACACTTAGTAGCTTCAATGTTCAAAGGCCCCATCAGTTTCCTCATCATAGTATGTCCCCTATGTTGAGGCCATATATGTTTCTATATATCTTATAAATGATAGAAAGGATGAAGAAGAGGTTTTTTGTATGTAAGTGGGTGATTATAAGGTAATTTCTACTTTATTAAATTGATTCCCCTCCAGTAATTACGAGTAATATCTCCTTTGTGATTGTACTTCGAACATCCTTATACCTCACTTCCATTTGAAATACTTTTCTTTAAAATGCTTTCATCTCCGAAATTAGTTTAAGTGCTCTGAAGTAGCCTTCTTATCCACCTTAGAATTCTCGCATTTTTCCGAGTTGGTCGTTTTCTATACAATATTTCCATCGAACACACCCCACACACCCACTCACTTGCTTGCATTATGAAGTTATATTTCTGTGGAAATGCTTCGTGACTTTATTGCCCTACTGACTCTTAAATGCGAAGGATGCCTTAAACTGCTGTGAATGCATTGCACGTGTGCTTCCGTTATGTAGCCACATTCTTAGGTGGGCGGGGATGATGGCTTGTTATGGAGAATTTCATACCTGCAGCCAATCCTTTAAGCACCATAAAGTGGAATATTTCGTAACCATGAGTACGGCCACTGAAACGCAATTCGCTTCACGGGCGCTCTTCACCGCACACGGACGCACACACACACACATAGTCCTGTTACTGCGCAGGGTTGCCAGGCAATTATATTTTGAAAAAAAAACTCCATGGCTGCTGAGCATTCTCTTTAGCCAAGGGTGATTTTTTAATACTGATTTATACACTGATTAATGCGGCAAGCAAAAATCTTGCTTAAATTATAAGCTCATTAATCATCACGTCAATCAAAATCATTGTGGGAACTTCGTAGGTCTACTTAGGTTCAATTGACAGCTTAAGGAAGTTCACTTACGTCAAGGACTGGCCCGTGGTGATACAGTTCTACTTATATTCAATGAAAATAGTTGGAGTACAAAAGGCTGGTAGATAGGTTTAAGTGGCTGTCAAGGGCACGCATACTCGGCCAGAAGACACACTTAAGCCATAGTTAGATAGGTAGGTTGAGCGTCCGACAAAAAGGTACACTTAGGCCAGGATTGACCCTTGGTAATACCGCATGAGGCACAAATCCCGTTCCCTTTCAAAATTGCAGCTATTTGAAGCTTTTTATGAAACTATTGATAGAGTTTATTTTTTTTTTGTAGGAGTCACCAGGAAAGTGTTCTCCTTTTGGGCAGGGCTGGACAAGTACATATCATATTGATGGACTCATTTAAGGCGATTCTCAGCATTGTGATATCACAAGTTAAGGAAAAATTAAGTACTTCCTGAGAGCCTTACTCTAGTCACTTTGAAAGTAGGACAAACCTCTTTTATAATGAATGATTTGATATCGTCCAGGTCACTAAGGAGGGGTACTCTAGTGACAGAGTAGATAGACTACCGTCTCTTCCTCATCCTCTACTTGATAGCTGCGATAGGAGTTCCACATATCGATGCCTAGTATGGGGAATACCCTCCTCTGCCGTAAGAGAGCTAATTTGTTGCCTATTCTTTAGTGGGCCTGAGACCAAAAGGTGAACAAAACTGTCTAGTCGCATTGCAGGTGCTTCCCTCCCGGTACCTTTTGGTGGCCGGTATAGAGGTATATCTATATGGGTTGTGGGGCTATGTGGGTGTAACTGATGTCAGGTAATGTTGGACCACGTCTAGGTTCATCAGCAAAACAATTGCTCCTTATGTTACAATGGCAAGGCACCTAAATCAGGAAGATGTTCTGTATGTGGGCCAAAGAGAAAGGGAGAAACCACCATCTAGGTGTTAGATGCTTTTTTTATAACCTTAATGGAATGACTATCAATGAAGATTTTAACACATTTTTCCTGCAGACTATACTGCTTCAGCAGAGACATAGCTATAAAGATTACCAGCACATCCGCCTGGAAGACGCTGTAGTAGTCCAATAGTCGAAAGGTTTCATTTAGTTGGAAGCCTTCGCAGAGTACACCACCCCGAACCTTGCTGGGAGCCATTAGTATAGTAACATAATCCTCGTTCCGACATCTCGTCACTTTCCCATTTATGTTTGCTGCGAATTTGGATGGAGAATTTGATGTCGGAGATGATAGAAGGAAGGAAGTAGTCAATGTGGCTGGGAATAAACGCCAAATATTTTAGTTTAAGACTATGGCCGAAATCTGGTCGACTCCATCTGCTCAATGATTTGAGTCTCGTCGCTGAGAGCGAAGGCATCTCCTTACCAAATAGCTCAACGTGGGGAAGATATAGGATGGCGTATCGCCCTATGGATGGAGTTGTTCTCAGCCGTTTGTATGGGGTTAATCTCAGACCTTTGTATAGGGTTGATCTCAGCCCTTTGGATGAGGATGATCTTGAGGCGTCGGTTGTAATAAGCGCCGCCGGATTTTGTACAGAGTATATTGACCTAATATGGATTCCTTTGTTGAAAGCCGAGCACCAGACGACTACGCTGTAGAAGATGTGTGTGTTAACCGATAAAAAGATCACAATTATAATTTTCTGTTCCAAGCCCCATTTCATACCAACTGCTATCTTGCAGGAGTGAAGTGTAAATGTGGCTTTGCGAACTCTTCCGAGCGTGTTAGCCTTCCAGTTTAACCCTCTATCGAGTATAAGTTCCAGATATCTCACCTGGAAGTTCCAGATATCTCACCTGGAAGTTCCAGATATCTCACCTGGAAGTTCCAGATATCTCACCTGGAAGATCCAGATATCACACCTGGAAGTTCCAGCTATCTCACCTGGAAGTTCCAGATATCTCACCTGGAAGTTCCAGATATCACACCTGTAAGTTCCAGATATCTCACCTGGAAGTTCCAGATATCTCACCTGGAAGATCCAGATATCTCACCTGGAAGATCCAGATATCTCACCTGGAAGTTCCAGATATCTCACCTAGAAGTTCCAGATATCACACCTGGAAGTTCCAGATATCTCACCTGGAAGTTCCAGATATCTCACCTGGAAGTTCCAGATATCTCACCTGGAAGTTCCAGATATCTCACCTGGAAGTTCCAGATATCACACCTGGAAGTTCCAGATATCTCACCTGGAAGTTCCAGATATCTCACCTGGAAGTTCCAGATATCTCACCTGGAAGATCCAGATATCTCACCTGGAAGTTCCAGATATCTCACCTGGAAGTTCCAGATATCACACCTGGAAGTTCCAGCTATCTCACCTGGAAGTTCCAGATATCTCACCTGGAAGTTCCAGATATCACACCTGTAAGTTCCAGATATCTCACCTGGAAGTTCCAGCTATCTCACCTGGAAGTGCCAGATATCACACCTGGAAGTTCCAGATATCTCACCTGGAAGTTCCAGATATCTCACCTGGAAGTTCCAGATATCTCACCTGGAAGGTCCAGATATCTCACCTATGCTTTAATGTTCAGCCTAGTGTCAATCAATTTGGGTGTACTGAAGGGGGGAATTGTGTGCTTCCTAGTGTAGAGGACGAGATCAGTCTTTGAATGATTAACATCCACACCGCTATAAACGTACCACGATGAAAGTTTATTAAGGGCCCACTGGATTATGGAGTACCATACTAATTTAAAATTTGTGGGGCCCCAGGATCCGAGCAAAGCCGAGCTGTTTCTTTGACAATTATAGCTCCAACTCTCATGGTCCATCATATAAAGTCGAGCTTCACCATTGATTGACAAAACTACAAGGCAACAAGAGGAGCCCCCATTTGGTTGGTGGCTTATATACACGAGCCCCTGCTATTTTATTAATTTTACTTTGTCTGTTTTATTAATAAACCAAATTTGGCCAAGAAATCTACCACCATATCTTTATTTGCCTCCAATTGGCTTGTTTTTTCCCAGACATCTGGCAACACTGCTGCTGCAAGAATGTGTTGTTTCCGGCAATTGCAGCTTCCGTCCAATGCATGGAGTATGAAACTATTGAAACTGCAGCAACAACAACAACGCCAACGACAACGATGCCAATAACCAGGATGCCGTGAGCTGCGGCGCTGCATTGACGTAAATTTGTAAATTGGCATTTGCGCTCGTTTGCGTTTTATTGTCATTGTGTGCATGTGTGAGTGGCAGAATGAGGACACGTACAATTGTATTGAAATGCAAAAGGATACTTCCGTGCAAGCTGCAAAAGTTATTCTTATTATTATTATTTTTCTTTGCCTTCGCAATTGTGCATTGTGCATTATGAAGTGTTGCAAAGTAGTAAAGTTTCCAAGCGTTCGTGGGGCACGTGCTGGTTGGAGGGGTAGGAGCATTGCAGGTGCACGATTGTAGTTCACACTGAAATTGGCTTTCTAGCTTTCCTGAGCACTGGAGCAGTGTCATTAGTGTATCAGAAGTTTTCCTTTCGTATGCAGAAAGTGAAATATATTTTAGCAATTATATTTTCACCGTATACTTCAATGATTAATGTTCAGTTTTGTGTGCGCTTCTGTGTTGCCAGGATCTCTGCTGATATAAGGGATGCGAAGATGATGCTCAAAGATAATAATACTTTGAAATTGTTCCCCAAATTGAATGCTTTTCTTTACTCACTCGTATGTAGCGTTGAAGCTGGCCTCCGTATTAATATTAGGGACATAGCAAGGTTCATCAAAGTATCAGAATGGTTTCCTGCAACATGATGGGGGAGTCGTGCCTTTCGTAGCACTGTCCTTGCGCTGACTATCACCATCCCAAGTAAGGGAACTTTTTAGTCAGTGTCTGAACGGCGCCACACCGTGGTATCACAATGGGCCATTATGTGTGCTCAAGTGTGCTTTTGGCAAAGGAGGCGGCCACTTCTACCTACCTACCTTGCCTCCGTACAAAATTCCCCACAAATTCACGCAATCGACCGACCACATCTCGAAGCTTTTACATATATTGCTCATTATTTCTCAGTCCTCTCATGAGTTTAGGTCAGCTTTAACTAACACACTCAGAAGGATTTTTAGTACTTCTCACAATAGAAACACTTGACGAGTACATCACTCCAGCAACCAACTCGGAACTGAACTTAGAATCACATTCCCTTTGTATACCTTATTTCTGTTTTCTGTGTCATTCCAGCATTTTCAGGAACTGGCAACACTTTTGGGCAATTGAACCACCAATACTTTCTTACCTGTCTGTGATCTCTCCTTAGAGCTAGATAGGGGGATATAGATTTGTATGACTCGGTTGGATTTCTGACATAAAAGCCTGCAACTCATTTAAGGACGCCCGACTGTATGATAGTATGTGCAGACCTGAGTGTTCAGGGTCTTGTCAGGTACCCGATATGGTTTCGAACGTCCTCTCTGTTTAGCATGAGGAACTTTTTAGATATTCCTCTCTCTGAGACCAAAAATCTTTTGGCCTGACGTTGTTCTAAATTATTATTGCATTGTCCGGCGAATTTCCGATCTATCCATTTCCTCAAATAGTCCTTTTAGTACTCCACAGAGTGGTTTAGGAACTATTAGGGAGCTTATTGCTACTTTTTTTGTCTAGTTGGTCGGCGTGTTCGTTGCCTGAGTGTCCTTCATGCCCTGGGATCCAATGCAATTCTATGGTATTGTGTTGTCCCAGTTCATTTAAAAGGTTTCGCCAATCCTTGACTAGTCTTGATGTGACTACAAAGGCCTGTAACCCTTATAAGGCCGCCTGGATATTATGTATATACTCGTATGTGCTCCAGAGATTTTCTGCATAAGCATTCCCTTGTACATCCCTCTATTGTATAGGTGTCAGCCTGGATGATTGTGGCTAGTCTTCCCATTGGGATGGCTTTTCTGCAACTAATGCCGGATCATGCGCTATCCTCTTACAGTTTGTATCCATACGTATACCATACCCGAGAGCCTGGTTCAGGGATGAATTTATGGATTCTCCAAGATTCTCTGTCTGAGATACATATTTTGCATTTCTTGCAGAATTCCGCAGGGGGGAATTTTGGCAGGAAGTTTGAGGATTGGATTATATTCGAGCATTTTAAGTACACTCATGTGACCCCACTCTTGAGTTACCAGGTTGAGTAGGTTAGTTTCAGACCCTCAGAATACGTCTCTCTTTTGATGGCTCAGTCTAGTCTTGTAGTAATTGTTTGGTCGTCCTTTGACTTGAGAAAATTGATCACTAGAACTTGGTTTATATCTCGCTTATATTCCACAGAAACAGAAGATTGCTTTTGTGAATTTTTATTTATTTTCTACGCATATTTCTCAACAGTAATTTCCATTTAAAATACAGATCTCCCTCTTTAGATTCTTACATGACTATGGCTAAGTTAACTCTTAATAAAAGGGGAAGTATAAAATGGAATGTGATCGCAGGTATATATGGATGTATATACCCCGGAAGGCATTATAGGAGAGAAAACATTCTTTACAAAAACAAAAACTCCTTCAATATAGGTACGAGTGCTTACGAATACTACGAGTACAACAATAACAATTTATAAATGCTAAAAAATAATATCACTTTTTTAAGAAATTGCATGTGGAATAAAACCTCCAAGTTCATCCTTCACCATCATCATCATCATCCATCACTATTATTAATTGCGCTAAAGTCCAGTGAGGAGTTTGGCTATCGAAAGTGGTCCTCTAAATGGACGATCAAAAGGAGTGGTCGAAAGATTCCAGTGTACATGTGGACATAAGTCGGTATATATGAGTATATACGAGTAGTATAATAAAAAATAATTTCGTGCAACAAACGGCGTAGCGGACCTAGTAAGGAGAGTGGTGGCGACCCGTTACTAGAGCAGCTACCACAAAGTCTTTTAGAATTCCGTATGAAAACTGTTGGCGGTGTCGATCATTTTTGAGGATAATAATATTTCAGCATTGGCAACCATCTGTGGAATAAACACAAATAATTTAAAGCGGAAGAGGAGGAAGAGTAATTCATCCCTTCAAGTACCCACTAAAGTCAACTCACCTCATCCAGTGACAGTTTGCCATCTTTGTTCTCGTCGCACAGGCTGAAAAGTGTGGCCGCCTCTTGTAATGCATATCGCGGCGTTTTCGGATTCACATAATTCAGTAACTCCCCCCGGTCGGCCTTGCTGTCGTTATTCTTGTCGATGATGCGCTTGAATTCCTCCCGACGCTCCACCACCGTTTTCGATATCAACGATTTGCGTATCAAATCATCATCATCGTCCATGTTCACATCGGAGAACTCCTCGATGGTCAGCTGCTCATCGCCGTCCTGATCGAATTGCCGCAACAGGTCATCGACCAGCTCCAGCAGATTCGACACGCTCGACTCGGGATGGCGAAACGACAGATACTCATCGATGGTCAGACTAAAGAGGTCGGTGCGAGCCGCTTCCGACCAGCGCGCCTTGTCGCGCATCATGTCCTCGCGCGCCTTTCTATTCAACGCCGTGTGCTTTATCTCATCGTGCTCATCGATATCGGTTTCGGTCATGCCATGCTCTTTGAGAAAAAACCGATGATACTCCTCCCACGTGATCAGACCATCGGCGGGTGAGATATCAACCCGCCGAAATTCCCGTGGATTCAGTTGTATGGCCTCCTCAATGTGATCGATTATCTTTCGGTTGATGTAGATTGCCAGCTCCTGTATGGCTAGACGCGCATCCTGATTTTTATCCGCTCTGTAAGAGGCAGAAAATAAAGCATTTGAATGCGGTTGAATGAACCCACCCCAGCCCACTTGGCAGCGATTTGAATGAGCCGCCTGCATAAATTATGCAAATAGCTGCATTTGCAACGACATGATTACCACTCGTTTGAATAATCGTGCCACTAATTTGCTTGTAACAATCGCACACTCGCTCGCTGCGCAAACCGCCAATGGTGTGGATTTCTGTTGCAAATTAAAACTTAATTCCTGCTGCCGAGCCGGCCCCCCTCGTGGCACATAAACGTTTATAAACCGCAATAATACTGACTGCTGCCGCCATACTCGGTCCACCACCCACAACTTAATGGGGGGCGGTGGCGGGTGGTCAGCTAAATTGCACAACATCTGCTCCCGCCCTCCCAATTATGTTTATGCAGTAGGCATGTGGCTGCGTGCGACTCCCCTTCCCTCTCCCCGACCGCGCTTACTCACCTCCTCAGAGCTTTCGCTAAAATTTGCTTCTCATTCACCGAGCTCGCTGCTAGAATTACAGTCTCCGGTTCGCCGGATTTGGATTTCCCCCGTCCCAGTCCCTGGGCACGTTGCAGTGCTGCCAGAGCGGCCACACCCTCCACTCCGCCCGCCTTGAGCTGCAGTGTGGCGCTGGTTAGACCGATTTTCTGTGGTGCATCAAGCACGTTGTTCGCTGCAGCTACGCTGGACTGACGCTGCTGTTGTTGGTGTTGCTGATGTTGTTGCTGGTTCGGTTGGTGCTGTTGTTGTTGCTCGTGGTGCTGCTGTGATTTGAGCGTGTGCTGCAGTTTGTAGCTGGTGCTGTGCAGTATCACCCCAATGAAGAACATGTAGAACAGAATGGCGCACACTGTGGACCAGCGCAGCCAACGAAACGTTTTGGTAACTTTGTTCAGGAGCGACATCATGTGGTCTGGCGGATGCGGCGCGGATGGAATGGAATGGTAGGACTGCAGTAGTTAATGTTTTGTTTGTGCCTTATTTTTATTATTATTGTTATTATTATTATACGACGCAACAACTTTCTGTTGTTTATTATGTGCTTCCTGTGTTGCTGCTACTGCTGTGCTTGTTGCAGCCGCTGCTGACGCTGTTATTGCAGTTGTTGCTGGTGTTGTTGTCTCTACTGTCTGCTGATGTTGAAATCCGTATTCCTCTTGTGTGCCGTTGCAGTTGCTTTATTTCACTTTCATGCAGTTGACCACGTTTCATGTACACTCGCTCCGCCGCTGGTAGCGCGTGTGCTTCTAGCTGCTCATTGACTTACTGACTGAATTTTGGTAACTTTTGAAAATTGTTTGTGCTTTGCTTGTTGCTGTTTTGGCTGATGTTGTTATTGTTCAGTTTACTGCCTTCCATTTTGCTAAGTTTGAATGGCGTTATGCGAGCGTCTGACTTTTGAAACTAGTTGGGGAAACCAGTTCAGCCTCATCGTCACACTCTCTGTCTATAAAATTGCTGCAATAATAGCAAAAACAACAACTATGCTGCAAACGAAGTGGGTGACTGCCGCCGCTCCTATTTTGTTTAGTGTAGTGTATTAGCAAAGTCTCACCAGAGTATTGGAATTGGCCTTTTGGTGCCGCGCGCAGTAGTCAGCTTGGTTTAATTTGTTGAACTCGGCATTGACAGTGGACGAAACTGAAATGTAATTGAACAAAAATATGGTTTTCTTTATATGGCAGCTCAAGTGAACTCGAGTTGTGACAGACGAACATTTAGAATTATTATTACCCTGCATTAATTATGATTAATTATGTCCACAAGGCTGTGGCTGAATGTGTTTTAAGGCCTTAGGTTCAAAGAGAAAAAAAAACGATATAAAAATAATTAATAGTAGACCATGCCCAGGGCGGTTTCTGAACCCACAACTTCACGACTTCAGAAGTAGACTTAGACCACAGAGGTGGAAATGAGGCAAGCATTACAAGAAGGAAAAAATAAAAAAGCAACATCGATTTAAAAAACGGTTCCAATCACATGAAAAGGTGCAGTGCCATAAAACAGAAACAGAATCCAGTGCATTTGCAACAGAAACAGAATCTGCAACCAAATTACTAATTGAATAGCCACATAATTTAAAAACAGAAAATGAGCGTTTGGCGACAGATCAAAAACAACTCATCTTCAGTTGTTTCCGTAGCAGAAGACGTCAGAAATATTCAAATAATTGTCCGTGCTAGAAACAGAATCCAGTGCATTTGCAGCAGAAACAGAATCTACAACCAAATTAGAAACTGAATAGCTACAGAACTTAACAACAGAAAATGAGCAAGAAGCTCATTTAGGCACAAATAATGGCCCATTGTGATGCCACGGATGGAGCGCTGCACACGCACTGACCATCGAAACCGAGTATAGTTACCGCTTAGACGGTGAGCGCCTGTGCATCACCTGAGGCAGCACGACTCCCCCGATTAAAGAGTGTGGAAACAATCTGACAGTTTTAGAAATTTGGGTACGTCCCCAATCTTACAGGTTGCGAGCTCTGTCAGGCTGGTTAAGAAAGGAGCCCCGAAGATGTGCATTCTTCGTCTGGCTAAGGATGGACACTGACACATGAAATGGAGCACTGTCTCCTCTTCTTCCTCAGCACTACACCCACGGCAGAAGTCGTTAAAGGGCAAACCAAGTCTAGCCGCATGTTTCCCCATCATGAAATGCCCCGTCAGCACCCCAATCGTAGTACTGATGGACTCGCGTCTGAGCTAAAGTAGCTGAAGGGTACGCTTTTTCCTGAGACTAGGCCAGGTTAGCCTTTAAATACGGACAGAACATTCCTCCGCCCATTGCCACTAAGGATATTGTGTTAATTAGTAGCTTGCATGTGGCAATGGGAAGCCCATGCTTGACTATGCTGGCTGAATCGACATTGTGGCGCCTCTTCGGCCAGAGACACAGAGGGAATCAAAAATTAGTGACCATATAAAGAGACGTAGTTCCTTAGTTTCCCCAATTAAATAGTTTGAATACAATTTCCAGCGTTTATGTGGATAATCTTAACATTCCTCGCTCCTATACCCTACACGTAAAAGGTTCTAAACCTTCAGGAGAGTACACAAACTTAATTTTTGTAGAATGTTAAACACTTCACAGGAGCAATGGCGCAACAATAGAATGGGAGGACTGGAAAAGTGCCAGGGACCCCGGGCTCGAGTGCTGTGTACCGTGGTGGGTAGTGATGAGCAAAGGCAAATACTCAATTCTTTGATGGCCTCAGTCTAAAACATGGCCAAGGGTCCAAATTGTGTTGTTGCGCCACTGAATATGAGGACCTTAAAATTGGTGAAATCTCGTATTCAGAAACTTCTCCACACTCATAAATAAGGACACTTCAGAAGCTAATTTAATTTTGAGGGATACCATTCATACAGACTCCCTATAAACCATGCCTTCTTAAGTATATTCCATCCCAAAAATGTTTAAGAAAATATCATTTTGGCTCCACTGTCCGTCCGCAAGCATCGTCGTGTAAATATTTAACGCTTCCCACCCCTCGACTTCAGTGGGTACGCTAAACAATGTTTGCTGCTCTACACAGTCAACTAATCAAGTCAAATGCAGCCAAACAAACGGCACTTGTATTAACAACAACAACAAGTACAGCAACAACAACCAACTGAAGCACCACAGCAGCACCAGCACCAGCAGCAACAACGACAATAACAGCAGTATGCATAAAGCCAACTACACAAGCAGTAAACCAGCAGCACTAAAATGCATTGCACAAGTTGCAAGGAAGAAGTGCAACACGAACGAGGAAAAAAACATCTCCAGTAAAATACAGAAATGTGCAACTTTGCCACTTGAGCTCAAAATGCAGCAGACTGCGGCTGCGGTTGAGCTTTTGTTGTTGTTTCTGCTGCTGCTGCGGCTCCATCGTCTCTTGTTATTGTTGTTGGCATCGCTCCAATATTCGCATTCGCTAACAGGTTTTTCTGAAAAGTGAAAGTGCACACGTACGCTGTTCAAGTGAGCGCCGAGCGGCAGAGAGTCAGCGGGCTGAGGTAGCGATGCAAATACTACGTGCATGGCGAGCAGTCAAAAAGAGCAAAAAGCCAAAAGACAATAAACAAACAAACCAACCCACACGACTGCACTAAGGAGGTGGGCGGGTGTGTGCATGCAACTGCAGGCTTTTTACGGAGAGAGAGGGTGAAATAGGCGGCGCGGCCAGTACAAAGCGCGCATATGTATGTTCGTGCGTGTGCGAGCGTGAGTGCGTTCGTGTGCAGCTTATGTGAGGTGCGTGTAAAGTGCATGTTAAGTGTTGGTTTTAATGAATGCAATTTAAATGCAATCCTCCCGCGCCAAACGATGCAAATGAATGCACGCGGGCACAACAACTACAATGACGCATACTATTTGCAGACATAAATTTACAAGCACAAACAATAACAGCACCCCCCCCCCACACACACACACACATTTGCACAAAGAACATATGTATGGTCGTGTGAATGTAGCATTGTAGAAGTTTGTATGGAGTAACTTCAAACACGCTCCCACAATTGATTTTTCCCTATTGTAACCCATTTCAGTGACTTGTCAAGCGAACAAAACACACACTGCCGGGAGCTAAGCGCAGACACAATGTAAAATGGCAAACGAGTTTTTAATACACATCACTGTCAGGCCAAAAGACAAACAGGCCACAGCAGCATCAACCCACCACCACCCCCTTTACGTACATATGTACGTATTGCCTTCTGCCCCATATACATACGTAGTAATTGTTCGTTTGTTTACTCCAATTTTTATTTTTGCACTCCAATTTAATTTTGTGTAATTTTTTTTTTATATCATTAATTATTAATTAATTTTTCGTCTTAATTATTAATTGTAAATTTCTTGCGCAAATTAATACCGTTACAAATCACTATGACAACAACCACCGACCGACTGACGGGCTGACTGGCTGGAGTAGTCTGCAAGCAGAAACGAAACACACAAAAACTTAATAGCATGAGAGAAAATTTGAGAGCGCTCTTTTCGCTCTGAACTTCTCTGTACCATGGTGACGTAGTGTATCAGGTGGAGGCAGTTGCAGAGTACTTTTGTAGATTATGAATCAATTTAATTTTGAACTAAACGGTATCCTTGCTAGCGAGTGCTTAAATATTGATTATAATTTGAAATTGTAATTAATAAATAAACAATAATAATAATGAATGTATTCGAATTTGTTGCCAAGTGCGCACTGTAGGTGCAACTGTGGTTATTCCACCGCAATAATAGTCAGATGGAGAATCATTGAAAACATTTTGACAGATCTTATAATAATTTTGGACCGCCACTTGTCTTCATCAGAGATCCTTCAATGAAAGGCAGTTTTCCCAAGAGAACACAGAGAAGGGTCACTAAAACAATTCATTTCTCTGTATTCTCTGGTTTTCCCCAAGCAGATAATGTGTCTTAAGTGCTGTTCACATTAGCAAACATTCTTGACAGAAAAAAAATCAGTTTTGAATGAAAGTTCGTAGCGGCCGATTCATGTTTAAAGTTCAAACTATCATTCAAGCATGTATAATAAGAAAGTTGGGTGCGCATTTTTAATTATCGCGCTACATGAAGAAAATAATGAACATAAAAAAGCGAACTAATGGGTAAAGGAAGGGATTGGTTTTAGAAAAGTTTATACACTTGTGAATATATTTTAATAGAAATTAGTGACTCTAAGTCCATGCATCAAAAACTATTTTAGAATGTCGAGTGAAAATTATAATTAATCGCTTAAACTCATGACGCTTAAGGTGGATACAAGAATCAGAGAAGCCATAAGTGTGCATCAATTTTGGGTTGGGAGACATTATCCACATCGCCACCAGATGATTCTGATTGCTTTATTCTTTTTAATTCTCTTCTGTGGGACGACCGAATTGTATTTATCTTTTTTTTTACGTCCTCAAAAGAACCTATTTTTCAAAAATATATTTTCATTATATTTCACAACTCTTTATACGAATTGGTTTTTATGTCACGTAGCATGAGGTCTGTTTGCGTCGCAAAAACTATCTGCCTTTTACCATGTTCACATTAGCCTCAGAGAGCCGACTCTTTTTGATATAAGTCCGCACTCTCATTTTCCTACTAAAATGTTGTCTGTACACTGCCGCATCTTTTGACGCTTGCATGCTGTCAGAATATGTTTGTTTTCCTTTTTGCAACATAAATCTATTGCAGAAGAAAATTATTTAATTTAAAAATGAGGAAGAAAGTATTTATTTTTAATGCTGCTGCGTTGCAGCTATTAAAAGATAGGGACACTTCCAAAAAATGGCGTATTCTTCGAACTTCCTATTATAAAGCAAAGGATTTGCTCATAAAGCGATATGAGCTCCATTGTTTGTGCTCGGTTCTAATTCATTATTTAAAAATAAATCTAATTTTTGTTTGTTGATACAAATATTACACCAGCAAATGTTAAATCAGTAAATTTCACATCAACAAACGTCAAATTAACAAATGACACACCAGCAAATGTCAAAATGAATCCAGAAATTTTTAACAAAATAAAAAATCTCCCCTGACTTAACTTTTCTTCTCCCCACTTCCCTCTTTGCCAGTTGACGTCTCTGAGGCTAATGTGAACATGGTCTTTTTTGCATTATCTGCTCTGAACTGGGTTTGAGTCGCAAGTTCGTTTCCACTTTTCTGTTCGCGTGCCAGAAAGTTCACTTTCAGTTCATGAATTAGCTGCACTAACATTTTTCTAGTGCAGCTTAGTTCATATTCTATTTAAAAGTATTTTCTCCTTGTATTCCTATAGTTCTAAATCTAATTATATATAAAATACGAATTTTCTCAATTTAAAACAATTAATAATTATCTTTTCCATTGTAAAATCATAATTTAGCACATATTTATACAAAAATTATTTATTATATAACAATTATTCAATATTTTCTTTCATTTACTGTACAATTACACTTTTCAGGTTTAATTAAAAACCGAACTTGATAATATGAAGTTTTGCTGAACTTTCTGTTCGCGTCGCAAATGTCAAATTATTGAACTGAGGCTGTGCGAACTGAACTGAAAGTGAATTCGTACTGAACGAGTTCTATCGACGCGAATAAGTTTGTTCGTCAAATTACTGAACTGAACATTAACTCGTACTGCACGAGTTCTTGCGACGCGAACAATTTTATTATTTGTTAGCCCAATTATTTTTTATTTTTATTTTTAAAAAAGTTTATACACAAATAAATTTAATGCTAAACTTATTACCTAGGCAACTAACAACTAAGATCTTCGGTCTAACTATTAATAAAATTAACTAGTATTAAACTAATAAAAGTATATACATATATATTTTATATTTATATGTCAAAGTAAATCTGACAGAGGTGGAGCAGTGAAGTTACGTCTTTTATGTTTTCTGTGGATATATTTTGTAATGCATGTGGTAAAATGATTTGTTTAAAAAAATGTAGTTGTTTTTGAACCACAGTCGGGCAGCTGTTGATGAGATAGACTATTGTTAGTGTGTAGGGGTTACCGTGATCATTAGCCCAATTATGTTTTTGTTCTATAAGATATTTGATTGCAAACACATTTCATATATGTTAACTCCCAACGCATACGAAATATAAAATAAAGTATATCTGGGCACAGAAAGAAAATATTTCCGCTTCCCTCCGCAGCCGACGGAACATTTTCTTGCTGACATAAAAGCGGCCGGGGTTCGCGCGTTGTGTTTAAATTGAACGGCTGAGAGTTTTGTGCGTTGCTATTGTCAACAGTCAGCTTTGATTTGTTATTGTCGTATTTGCTAATTCTTCCTTCGTCAAATTCATTGTTTCGCGAAATTGTCGAAAAAAATTCTTTGTTCAGGTTAAATGAAAAACTAAATAGACTAAGACAAAAGCAGGAATAATTTTTGTAATAAATTAACATAATATATAAACAGTAATAAATGTGTCTGCAGGAGATCAGTGACTGACGATATAAATCAAATGTCCAACAAGGTATCCGTGTGCGTCATCAAAATAGAAACAGATTCGGAGTCGAGTGATAATTGGGGTGAGCGAAGGCAGTGCCAGTGACCGAAGGACACCTTTATATAACTCTACCTTATATGTGTGCTTTTTTTAATTTCTTCGATAACTCACTTTTATAGAAGAAGGTGCAGTTTCCGCTGAGCATCCCACAAATCCCAGGGTGCGTGAACGGGACCGCGGCCGCCGCTCTTCAAGCAAAATCAACATCGAGACCTATTCCAATACAATTTGGATGCCGCAGGAAACGCTCGAAATGAGCAGTGAGTCGACAACTAAAGAGACAAAATCAGAGGGATCATTGCCGTCCAGTCCACGCGAAGGAACGCCACCTGAGGAGAATCAGAACGCACCAGAGTTTCCGAAAGAAATTGGCTTCTTCTCTGGCAATCCCAGTGTGGAAGTTACGAAAGGCTTAATACATTTGTTTAAAAAGAAGTACACATATATATTATTGCAAAATAATTGATTTATTCTTATATAAAATAATTTTTTCATGAAAAGTGAACGCAAGGAAATCAAAGAGGCACCCACAACCATACTGTGCCTTCTGGCCGTGCCCGCCAGTCTCTGTTGCCATGACTTGTTGAGTTATGTGGCTCCATGTCACTCTGAAATTCATCACATTCGCATTGTGCGCGATGGCAGCCCCAATCAATACATGGTTTTATTGGAGTAAGTGTACTCCAGAGCTCTCAGTTCCATTTGGTCTGTTGTACCATTAATTTATTGTTAATCTTTATTATAGATTCCGTTCGGGGGAATCAGCATTAGAATTTTATCAGTCTTATAATGGCGCAGCTTATAATTTATTAGAACCGGATTCTGTCTGCCATGCAGTTTGGGTATCGAGTGTCGAGCGTGGTGATGATGGCCTACCACCATTGGGCCACACCGAATTGCCAACATGTCCAGGTTAGTTATACTCTTCAATTTTCCCTGTAATTCTTATATGTATTGCGTGAATTCTGGTCCATTTTGCAGTTTGTTTGGAACGAATGGACGAAAGCGTTGATGGCGTCTTAACCATACTTTGCAATCACGCATTTCATGCCAATTGCCTCGTAAAATGGGGTGATTCTACTTGCCCTGTCTGCCGTCATGTCCAGACACCTGAACTTATGGAGAACTCTGTGTGTATGGAATGCGAAGGCACGGATTCCCTGTGGATATGTTTAATTTGCGGTCATGTTGGTTGCGGACGCTATCAAGGTGGCCATGCTGCTGCTCACTTCCGCGCCACAAATCATACTTTCGCCATGCAGTTGGGCACGTCGAGCGTTTGGGATTACGCTGGTGATAATTTTGTACATCGCGTTGTTCAAAACAAGAGTGATGGTAAATTGGTGGCCACACAAACGCCCAATGATGAAAGCGAGGAAAAAATTGATTCTTTGCAGTTGGAATTTACATATCTGCTCACTTCGCAGCTGGACACACAACGCCAGTACTACGAAGAGCGTATGAACCGTTTGGAAAAAGAATGGCGGGAATTTAAAGACCGCGCAGATACGGCGAATGACAAAATGTCCACACTGGAGCAGAAAGTGCACACATTAACCAAAGAGAAGCATGCGTTGGAACGCAAATTAGCGCAAAATGCAAGCAAGTAAGTGCCCACAAATATTTATGAATGATTGTACATACGAAGGAAGTACTTCCTCTTTGGCCAGAACCCCATAAGCAACAGATACTGGTGGTTATTGATTCTACCCAATGCATTTGTACCACCAAGGAGGCAAAAATATGCAGATAGTTAAACAACCACAAGTCCAGAAAGCTATTATCAAGCCAATGGTAGGCTGTGGTGCAATTACCATCAGATCACAAGAGGTACAAAATGTGTGGGGATGGCGAGGACGCAAAAAGATATTGGGTAGATTAGACCTCAGCAGAAAATCCACCAGGAGAACAATCTGTGTACTCACAGGACACTATTTGATTGGTCGACATGATGATATACTAGGGTGGCCATTCAATGACTTTTGTCTCAGTAGCGGCTGTGAAGAAATGGAAGAACCTTGGTGGTCAATCGAATTTACATCCATCAGCTTCAGGAACATAGTCAGGTTCATATCGGTATCACAATGGGACCAAATGGTATGTAGGGGAATAGCGCCGGTATCACAAAGATCCTTTAAGTGTGCTTAAGTCAGCTGTCATGAAGAAGGATGCCAATCTAACGTTATGTATGTTAAGACTCGTCTGAAATTTTTGATGGATTAAATCGGTCTATCAGTTAGTTTCTTTAGTTGTTTGCTGCCCTGACATATTTATCTGAGCCTTGGTATCATCTTGAATCTTATTGTTCGGAGTATCGCACAATCTTGTGGTAGTGTACATCCTCATTTGCCTAACCTAATCATGGCTGTGACTAGTAGTAAGTTACTTGCCAGGACCCCACTCCTATGACACATTATACACATAATATTCCAACTGTACCTCACACTTTACTTAACCTAATGAAACCTACCTACTCCTGTGATACATTATACACATAGTGTTCCAATTCCACCTCTCACTTTACTTAACCTTATGAAACCTACCACCTCTCATGATCTCTCCAGAATGAAGCTATGCTTCAATTACACCTGAGAGTTTGTTCGTTGTGGAAGCACTGACGCTGTAGCCAGCTTCTTTCTGTCTAGCTAACTGTCCAGTACATAACTTTCATTATTATTCAATGAGGAAATCTATGCCTAGGCAGCTTCTAGTATGGAGGAGCAAGGATAATAGGCGATCGCCTTATTTATACTTACTTTATCTATTTATTACTTCGTTATTTAACTTTTCCAGATTAAAAGAAGTGCAAAAGCAACTCATCGATGAAAACCAAATCTCGAAGGCTTTGCAGAACAACCAGAGCTCCTGGCAGTCAAAGTACAACGGCTTAGAGAAACAATATAAGGAATACAAGGAGTCGCGTGAGGCCGAACTGGCAGATGTGAAGGAGCAGCTGCGTGATATTATGTTCTACATGCATGCACAAACTAAAATTGCCGAATCTGATATGAAGGACGAGATTGTGGGCGGCTCAGTTGTGGTGCCGGAGAATGATACGCAATCCACGAGCACCGGTCGAGGAGCCAATCGCCGCAAGAAGCGCCATTGATCAGTATCAGAGTGCGGGCGTAGTAGTTTTTAAAATTTCTAAGTAGTTTTTTTGCTTTCGATTTAAGTGAAGCTTTTATAATAGGATATCTAATAAATTTTACACATACTGTTCAGTTTTTAGGAGTATTTAACAATGTGGACAAGGAGAGGAAGAATTAATATATTTAAAACAAAAAGAGAAAATGTAAAAAAAATTTTAATTAATAGGTTTTTCTTTAAATTCCCTCGAATGTGATTTACGCATAAATAAATTATAAATAGCTTACGGAGCATATTTTAAATTTGACCACCATCTGCATTTGTATCAATGGGTCGTTTCGAAGGGTTTGTTCAGCCAACACTCAAGGGGGTCACTATTCAGTTAGCCAGGGAGGTAAAGTATCTTTGGGTGGTCCTTGACAGTACGCTTCTCTGGAAAACACACATTGAACTAAAGTTAGCGAAGGCTCTGTCAGCTTTTTAGCAGTGCAAGAGAGTCTTTAGCAAGACGTAGGGCCTGGCTCCCTCGAAAGTCTTTTGGATGTGAAAGGTAATGATCAGGTCTACACTATCCTGGGCATCTGTGGTCTGGGGAGTTGATTGTTTCTCAAGGGGATTAAATCTGATATATCTTGACTACAGACAACTGTGACTATTTGTTGTACTGGAGCCTTTCCGACAACTTCTGGCCCTGCTCTTGATGCGCTGCTGAATCTTCCCGCCCTAGATGTTTTTATGCAAGGAGAGACCAAGAGGCCAACTGTAGGTTAAAGCACCATTCGCAGGGGGTGGGTCCGCGTTGGAATCTTGAGATGTTGGCACTGACATGGATATTGGTATTCCTTTAAAGCCCATTGATTCAATGCCCGCATATCCTATAACTGAAAGGCGGTATTGTATGAAATTAGCAGAGGCTCATTGGGTTGATCGTACGAATGAGCCCGGTACACAGTGTTGTCGAATTTTCACTGATGGCTCCAGAACAGATGTTGGATCGTGTTCTGGGGTTTTCGTGGAACTCAACGGTGTTCAGTTCATTATACCCTTGATTGTCATGCTTCTGTCCTTCAGGCGGACGTTTATGCCATCCTAACAGCGTTGGACTATGTGGTGGAAAGCAGATGGCGGGACATCTAAGGCTGCACTGCTGGCCTTACTCAGCCCCCTTGTCACTTCCAAGTTGGTGCTGTTGTGCAAATCCAGATTAAATTATGTTGGAAAGCTTAATAGTCTATTGCTAACATGGGTTCCAGGACACATGTGTATTATGGGGAATGAAGTCGCGAACAAACTAGTGAATAAGGGATCTGAGACCAGTTTTACTGTCCCGGAACTATTCTTCCCATACCTTTTGCTACTATCACGGCCACTATTGGTGATTGATTTGCCTGTGTACAGAAACGCGAATGGGGGGTTGTAAGAGACAGCAGATGGGCAAAGGCTATGCTGCCTGTTTTTTCCGATAGAACGTCAAGGTAGCATCTGTCACTGGAGAGACTGCAGACTTGTGGTAGGACTGATGGCGGGTTTCTTTTTTCACTTCGTAGGACAGACTACAGACTTCTGGATTAATGACGTAATTTTGCCTGGGTTAAGCATATGCAAATTATAGGTAGGTAGGTAGATATAGTGGGCGCCCGCAGAACGAACTTAGGCCATCATTGACCCCTTGCAGTACCGTATGAGACACAAGTTCCAAACCCTTTCGAGTGTCCAGACATTTGGGGCTTCTAATGAATCAGTTGATAGAGCTTATCTTCTTCTTTGGAATATCTCCCAGAGAGTCCAGAAAGTGGTCACCCAGGAAACTGTGCCTCCTTCTAGACAACGCTAGACACGTGCATAACAGGTGTTCAATGGCCTGTTGTGCCTCCTCGTCCATGCAACTCCTGCAGAAGTGGTTAGAGGCTATCCCCAGCCCACTACTATGAGTACCCAGGGTCAGGGTCCAGTGCCCCGTTAGGCCACTAACTACGGAACCTATATTTGGTCTATTAAGAGATAATAAATCTTTTGAGCTCTTGACATTTATTTCCGGCCACGTATGTCTAGTTATGTTGCATCCTGTATCTTCAGACCAGCGCCTACCCGCTTTGCCCAAGGATATTGTATTAATTAAGAGCTTACATGTGGCAATAGGAATACCGAGATTTGACCCATCTGGTTGAATCGGTATTGTTGTACCTACCCTCTCAGAGAAGTTCATCCGTTTTACAGTTCCCTCTAATATCCCTGTGCAAATGATAGGCATTGGAGACAGTCCTTTGGCAGGCTTGTGGAGAGGAAAATGAGACCGTGGGCCACTTTTTGTGGGTAGGCCCCGCTTTCACCCGAATCCGGTTCGTGGTAGTTGGCACTGATATCGCAAGTAACGTAAAATTTGGTCACTTAAGGACACAGGATCTACCGAGGTTTCTATACAGATTAGGTAGATTCCAGCTTCAAAGAAAAGTAACAATGGAACGTCAAATATAGTGCAATGGATGTCTTGTGGTCTGAGTGCTATACGATTAGATATTCAGACAAAAACAGGGTCGATTTTGCCCAAGTTCGGAACTATTCTAGACATACAGTTAAATTTCCTGCCCGGTTGGTATAAGGCCACAAAGGCATCCCTTACAAGGACACTGCAATAAGAGAATGTCATTTTCGTTACACCACTGGACCCAATGTCCTCAACGTGGGATTCACACGAAACGATAATCGTGCGTCTTAAGCTGCTGCTGTGTGTGCTTCAATGAAATATTGGTAACAATAAAAAACCACGTAAGCATTAGCTCCAGACCGGTTTGTCTAGAATCTTCAACGAATAACGAAAAAAGAATATTTAAAAATTGTATTTCGCAGCTACGAATTTTTGGTAATTAATCATTCTGGCATTTCGTGTTCGTGGCCGCGCTGAGCTTCCAGCCACAAGCGGTGTTGGTAGGCCCGCGGAACCGCTCTCTGCGCGAGTGAGTTAATTTAGCGTGGCGCAGCGCTGCGCACACACCTACAACGCAATGCTTCCCGCGCTGAGCGCATGAGCGGCGTGTGTGTTGATCGGGGGGCGATGGGGGCCTTGGTTGAGGCTCTGCTCAGCGTCAGCTTTCGTGCACGCGGTTCGGTTTTTTGGGCATCCATCAGCGTGTAATTAACTAAACTAATTAATTATAATCAAATAAAACTCTTCATTTGCATATTCTGCGCGTAGCTGGGTTTTAAATCGTGTTCGTATTAAAATACAAAATTCGCCAACCAAAATTCATAAAATTTTTTGCGCATTACTTTTTGAAAAGTATGATTTTGATTTATGAATTTTTATGATGCCAATTTTGTAGGGTACACTCGTATATATAAAATAAATTGTTAGTTATGACATCTGGGATATTGCCAAATTGAAATTGAATGTTTACTCTCTGAGACCCTCTGCTCTGAAAAGGGTGAATAAGGAAGTACGATGGAGGGTTGGTGCTTAGTAGGCTGGTTCAGGTGGCTGATCCACGGCATCCTTGTATGAATCACAATTAGCGCTTTAACGCCGATTTATGGTAGTGGGAAGAAGAACCCTATTAGGAATCGTCAAGGAAGGAGCTGGGCGCCAGAAAATTTGTAGTAATAAACAACGAGACAGGATCGTTGCCACTATACCCCTCGCGGACCTACCTAGAGATGTTAAGAACAAAATGTACAGCTTTGAAAAACGCTTCACAATTGTGCTTGGGAACAAGAAAGAATGGAAACCTGAATCACTTCATATAATTGAAAAGATCATACCCTCAATTGGTTCACAGATGGTTCAAAAACAGAAGAAGGGATAGGAGCTGGCATATTTGGACGATTCTTAAACACTCCGAACCAATTGGGAAATCACCCAGCATATTCCAGGCAGAGATACAAACAATTCGCCTCTGTGTTATCTTTAACCTCCGACTTAACCCTGTAAGTCAAGACATTGCTATCATGTCTGACAGTCCAGCAGCTATCTCAGTTCCTACGAGATTCATTCTAAACTCGTATGGGAATGCTTAGAACTTTGAAATAAGTTAAGAAGCCTCAATAAACTTTCCATAATATGGGTCCCAGGACACATTGTAAACCCTGGAAAAGAAAAATCGGATGGTCTTGCCACGCTATTTATTGGGCCTGCACCATTTTTTGGCCTAAGAGCAAATAGCATACAAGATAAATGATAACAGAAGGAAAAATATAGAAGATCACGCTACTGGTCCCCACTCCCAAAACTTAGACAATCCAAGTTCATGATTGGGGACTACGAGGTGTGATCAAAAAATAACCGTTATTTTCATCTTTTCGTGAGTTACGTATGTTCGATGTTCGCATTTTTTTTTCTGTTATGTTGGTACACATGTCTGTTGGCAATACCAACCATTTTGGATTGTCAGTTTGTTTTTGACAGATAAAAAGGCTAGTCGTGTTTTGGTGTGCTCTTCGATTTTGTACTATTCGAAAAAATGGCTCAAAAAAACTGTATTCAGTTTTGTGTAAAAATGAAATTAAATGCGCAAGGACATTTGAAATGTTGACTGTGGCCTTTGGCGAGTCTACTATGAACAGAACACAAGTTCAATTGTGGTATAACCGGTTTAAGGAAGGCCGAGAAGATGTCAATGACGATGCTCGTCCTGGTCGCCCGAGCACGTCAACAACCGATGAAAACATTGACGCAGTGAAGAAAATGATTTTGGATAATCGTCGAATCACTATCAGAGAGGTTGCTGATGATGTTGGTATATCGTTCGGCTCATGCCAAGCAATTTTTACGGATGTTTTAGGCATGAAACGTGCGGCAGCGAAGATTGTTCCAAAATTGCTAAATTTTGAGCAAAAACAACGTCGCATGGACATCGCTCAGGAGCTGTTGAACATCGTCAACGACGATCCAGATTTCCTCAAAAAGATCATAACTGGTGACGAATCGTGGGTGTATGGCTATGACATTGAAACGTCCAGATGAGCCAAGACCGAAAAAAGCACGGCAAGTTCGGTCGAACGTAAAGGTTTTGCTGACAGTTTTCTTTGATTGCAATGGCGTGGTGCATCATGAATTCTTGCCACAAGGTCGTACGGTCAACAAGGAATACTACCTTGAAGTTATGCGCCGTTTGCGAGAAGCAATTCGTCAGAAAAATCGAAACAGGAGCTGTTGGCGATACCAAAAAAAGCGTTTCAGAAGTGTTTCGAGGATTGGAAAAAACGCTGGCATAAGTGTATTAAATCTGAGGGGAATTACTTTGAAGAGGACAAGATTGTTGTTGATAAACAAATAAATACTTTTTGAAAAAATTGAAAATAACGGTTATTTTTTTGATCAAACCTCGTATAACTCAAAACAATAACTCTACGTCTACAGTTAAGCAAACATAATTTATAACTCTGACAGTCCACCTCAAAGGCCACTGTCATTTAAGAAGCCACCTCATGAAGCGGGGAATCTCACCAGTAAGCACGTGTAGATTCCGCACGGGGGCAGAAGTAACACCAGAGCAACTTCTAATGAACTGCGAAGCCTTGGCTCACAGTAGGAAGAAATATCTGGGGCATTACTGGCCCGAGGGCAGAGATATTGGAGCATAAAACCTCAACTCAGTGGCAGCGCCACATCCGTGGTATCACCATGGGTCATTATTTGTGCCTAAGTCTGCTTCTTGCTGCCACTCCAAACTAAACTAACCTAACCTTAACTCAGTGCTAAGTTGGCTTAGAACTATTGGACTAATAGAAGACCCTTACTAGGTACATGCAGGAGGAGTACAATAGATCAAATTGGTCGAGGTATATTTTCCCTCTTTGTGTCATTCATTCATCATTAATTTATGATGGATGGAAAGGAGATTTCACAGTGGCATTTTAAATGGCTCCTTGAGTTCTCGAGATGCCATTGTGTAGTTCAGTTTTCTACAAATTTTATAGCGAAGACGAATACATTTTGTAATATTCTATAAAGCCATAAAAAATTAGAAGTGTGAGTGACCTCTCAGCATGAAGGAGATCATCTCTCA
This sequence comes from Clusia tigrina, assembly GCA_920105625.2. Classification (NCBI taxonomy): domain Eukaryota; kingdom Metazoa; phylum Arthropoda; class Insecta; order Diptera; family Clusiidae; genus Clusia; species Clusia tigrina. Next base: position 23,457,164 of record OV050031.1, on the reverse strand, counting down.
GGGCTGATTGCCTTGAGTTAGTGCTGTTATTTTGACTATTTTTGGTATATTAATGTACTTGAAATTAAATATTCTCTCTATCAGAGTACTCCCGATAGTCTCAATAGGAAGTTCTTATTGCTCACTGGAGTATTCAGTCTGTCCTTCTTTTTAGTTTGGCATTGCCAGGCGAGTTCAGAGTGAAAATTGTAAAAGCTTTTCTCTCTGAGAGAACTCCATTCAACATTTTTTAGGGATAGCTCCTGTTATACTCCGAAGGCGAGAACTCCGGAAATGTGTGATCTACGATGCTCGGTAAATGACGAATACATTTGAACTCTCATGAAGGCATCCTATTTTGCTTCAAATAAGCCACTATAGTTTTGGTGTACTTAAAGAGAGAGGAGGTCATACACCCCCCTTTTAGAAATTTTGAGACAAAAAAGCGGTCTGTTCAGCAAGAGAGAAACGACTACGATTATTGTAATTGGCTGTAATTCACTTCGATTATTTAACCGTCCATATTGAGTCTCTCTATGAATTTATGGGGTACCATGTTTCTAATAGTACCGGGTTCTATTTTAGCAGTCCTCATTTGTAGCAAACGCTTTCTTCAGAACATTCACAGAAAATGTGCATAGAGGTTTCCGGTTCCTGGTTGTATAATCTGCAGATATTCGTGGAGGAAATTGCCAGTTTTTTGAGATTATACCTGAGTGTGCAGGTTCTTGTCAGGCACCCGGTAAGGATTGGACGGTCCTATCTGTTTAGCATGAGGAACTTTTAGATACTCCTCTGTGTGAGACCAAAAATATTTTAGCCTGACGTTGTCCTAAATTACTAGACCATTGCCGGCCAATTTCCGACGTACCCATTTCCTCAACAATTCTTGGATATGTCCTTTTCGTATTCCACATAATGTTTCATGGCCTATTAGGAATCTAATTGCTCCTTTTTGGCTAGTTGATCGGCGTGTTCATTGTCTGTATGTCCTTCATGTTCTGGAATCCAATGAAATTATATTGTATTGTAATGTCCTAGTTCATTTAAAAGGTTTCGGCAATCCTTGACTAGTCTTGATGTGACTACAGAGGCTTGCTACGCCATGAAGGCCTCCTGACTGTTGGATAGTATATGGCGATATATGTACAACAGAGATTTTCCTGTGTAACCATTCCCTTGTGCATTCCTCTATGTCATAGGTTTCAGCCTGGAAGAATGTTGCTAGCGTTTCCATCGGGTTGACTTTTTAAAGCTAGAAACTACGATAACTTGGAAAGTATAGAAGATATTTATTTAACTTAGATTCTTTTACATAGAAGTACATATTCTGAGCTACGATGCAATTCATATTTATTCCGTACACTGTGAAATCGCCCTTCATCGTCGAGAATAAGTATCTGCGCACCTTCTTGGCATACTTTCAAGAAGGTTTAGAGCATATTCCGTGGAAATGGAACCGCTTTTTGTTATTGTTCCGAAGAGCTACTTCAAATTCAATACTTCCTGCTTTCTACTGCGCCAATCTGTTGTGATGACGCCACTTTGATTCTTCCTCTCGCAGCAGAGACGACTCTGATGATTCGGGTTATTGTCTCCCAATTTTCATTATTCAGTCCCAACATCTTCTTGGGTGTCTTCAGAAGGCCACACTTTTATAATTTCACCATGAACTGAATGCTTTCCAATTTTTCGTGAAGAGTCCCAAAACCACATTCTGAAAAGCATCCCAGACATTAAATTTTTCAGGGTGTTTGACGGTGCGTTGTATAAATTGTTAGCGCTGGTTACCCAGGCAAGCTTCACCGGCATCCATGCCCAAAATGTCGATTCATCAGCAAACACCATATCACCACATTTGACCAATCGCAGTTACTGTTTTCACTTTCGCAGGTCTACCGCAAGCAATGGGTTTGAGGTTGTAGACCGAAATTTGACCTTTACCTCGTAAGCGCTGCTTGATTGTGTCGAGACCAATGTCAATTTTCTTTTTTGAAAAGTTTCTTCTTAGCTTCCGCGAACCGCAGGGTGGGATTCGGTTTGAACAGCTGCAAAATCACTTTATCCTGCCTTTGGACAATGCTCTCAATATATTGCGATCAGGAAGGTCATGTACGCTTTTTGCTTCTAAAGGAAGAATTCTGAGTTTATAACTGGTTTTAGTTGCGGCGGTATACGACATTTTGAGTCCTTTCAGGTGTGTGCATGAAAACACTTCAAACATTTTTATACCCTTTACCTTTAAAAAAAGTAAATAGGGTATACTAACTTTGTGCTTTTGAGAGGGGTTGCAATTTCAAGAAGGAGGCGTGGTAGGTATGGACATACGAGTATATATACAGATATGGTCAGAATCACTTTCTAAGCAATTTTCATTTTGTCCGTCCGTCTGTGGCCACTTTTTTTCTACACCGTTAGAGCTATCTTAATGAAATTTTGCAAAAGTATAGTCTGGACAAAGATACAGAACCAGATTGCTATATGGGCCGATTTGAACAAAGACCACGCCTACCTCCCATATAAGGAACTTTTTCACATTTTTTAAAATAACTATAACTTCGGTCCGATTGATGGAATCATGTCGCAATTTGGCAGGTTTGGAGATGTGGGTCCTACTAAACACTATGCAAAAAGTGGGCGGTATATATTAAGTGCCACGCCCACTATTAACAAATATTAATAACTTAAGTTCTGGCGGAGATTTACAAACGAAATTTTACACGAAGGAACATGTGGACATAATAAAGCTATCTGAAACAAATGTGGCTGATCAGGGAAAAGACACGCCCACTTTTGATATAAGGAAGTTTCGGGTCAAAAATTAAAATTAGCCTACCTATGCTCGTATTGATGCTAGCGGAATAAAAATTTGCAGAAACATACATGGGGTCCATAATAGTGTGTGTGCAGAATATGGAGATCATAATAGAACTGCCACGCCCACAATTAGCCAAAAATCAGTACAAGCTTCCTACTAAAGATTTAATAACGAAATTTCACAGGAATCTTGCGGGTACTAACATTAAACACCACACAAAAAATGGGCGTGTTATTTCTACAGCCACGCCCACTATTGACATATTATTATAACTTTCGACCTACACAATATTTTTTGACGAAATTTTACGTTAGTGGTATATTGACACTACAAAGCCATAGACAGGAAATGGGGTCGATATAATCAATTCAAGGTACCCTACCAAAAATTACCGTTAGTATGCTCCTAATGATGATTTATGAAGAAAACTTCCCAATTGTTGAACTTGCACGCACAAGAAAAGGTAAAGGGTATTTCGTAGTCGGTCTAACCCGACTTCAGACTTCTTTACTCGTTTAATATTTCATTAACGCTGATCATGCACATTATTATGAAAACTAGTTTCTAGTTCAATCACTGGATTGTGTCCAGTTTAATTCAACAGTTTGAAATTACTATAATCGCTTCTGATTTCAGTGCACACCTGCTGTTGTTCTACGTTGACTTTGTTATAGTCAAAATTAGCTTTGTGCAGTGTTCTCGAATGTCTATGAAGATTGTCCGTTAGTGCGAACGAGATGGCATCATCCTTGATCCGTCGTAATGACGTATCGCTAATATATTATAGCATCAGGAGGGTGAACGCGACAATAATTGCAGGCTATATCGAATGTTCGAGGTAAAAAAGGTTTGTAATTTGAACTTAACGACTATAATTTGAACCTGTTTTTCATGATAAGTAATGAATGATGAAATGGCTAATTCGTCACAATATATAATATTTAGTTTTGTTTGCTTTTTATGCAGGATGCTTTCAGTAGGTTCAATCACGATCATTAGCATCATCATTTATCCCTTAGCTTTCTTTATAATGCGTCTCCAATTTTCCCGATTCGTAGTATCAAGTTCTCAAATACTAACAGTCCATTTTTTCTGGTTCATATCTCTCACGTACGAGTATCCTTCATTATCACGGTCATCTCCAGGATTTTGGTGCTTTTTGCTTTGCACCTTATGATCTTCAATTGGGATTATCTGAGGTTCATTAAACAGAACTTGCGAGTTTATGGCAGGGGATTTGCTTTGATAAACTTAACCACATCGCTAACTTTATATATCCACCCTTAATATGAACAGTTAATAAAATTTTTAGAATACTGGAAATTTGCCCACTGCGGGTTTTTCTACCCTTGTCAGAAAGATCACATGGTCCGGTAGGGGTCCCAGCAACTGGTACAGTACCAAGAATTTATAATAGATAAAGTAATAAAATTCGAGTAGTTTCATAGAATGCTTGGTCTGAACTATTTGACTAATATTGGCGAACCAACGTTGTCTAATATAAAAGAGAACAAAGGTCCAGCCCTGGTCCGAACGGCTTCTAATACCACTTAACTATACAGAATATGTTTCCAGCGAACTGTGTTAAAATTGTGATGAGATGATTAGGTGAGAAAGAGAAGTACTCCAAGCTTGTTATGCCACATTTCAGTTTCTTTTGATGTAATACTGAGAAGCCATCCCTCGAGATGATTGCTTATCCGAGCTATGAAATCAGTTTTTAACCATGATGCTAATATAGTATTTTATAATAGTTGAACTCAGGCTTTTCTTCAGTTGTCGAATAAAATAATATCTTTGTTGAATATGCTTAAATTTTTTATATTGGTCCTTGAGGCAAGTCCTTATCTAGAATATTCGGGTGGAAGTGTAATCTTATTTTGTAGGCAATTTTGAAATTAATAATTTCTTCGGGGAAACTTGGAATGTTTAGATCCATGTGTAGTCTTTCATTTTGAGACTACCATAGTGCATCGGTTATTGTGCTTAGTATTTTAGATTGAAATCGTTGAATCAACGCGATGTTTGAAATTCTGGCGGAGCCACACAGTTGAATGCCGTAGGTCCATATGGATTTAATGACTACTTTGTATATGGTAGAAGGATTCTATTTTCCATGCTCAATTTTAACCTGCTGTTTAGGAGCGAGTCTTTGTCTTGGCTACGATGTGCTCTCGTCAGGTGCGACGTCTATCTATGTAAATGAATGCTCAACTATTTCACATCGATTGCTTGTGGGATCATTATACAAGAGATAAGGGAGCATGTGATAAGGTAAACGTCAACGCTTTTCAACTCTTTAACCTTCGTTTTTTGTTTTGTCAGAACAACTAGACGTATATATCACTCAGACCACAAGACATACTATATTGGACACTCCATTTTCATTTTTCTCTGAACCTACCTATTTGTAAACAAAGCTTGGGAGATCCTGTGTCTCTAAGTAGCCAAATTTTTCACTACTTAGGATGTGGGTGCCAAATACTTCGAACCTGATTTTAGCGAAAGCGGGGCCTACGTACAAAAAGTGGTCCTCGGTCTCATTTTCCTCTCCACAAGCCTGGCAAAGAGCACTGTCTCCAATGCCTATCATTTGCACAGGGATATTAGAGGGAACTGTAAAACGGATGAACTTCTCCGAGAGGGTACTACAATACCTATTCAACCAGATAGGTCAAATCTCGGTATTCCTATTGCCACATGTAAGCTCTCAATTAATACAATATCCTTGGGCAAAGCGGGTAGGCGCTGGTCTGAAGATACAGGATGCAACATAACTAGACATACGTGGCCGGAAATAAATGTCAAGAGCTCAAAAGATTTATTATCTCTTAATAGACCAAATATAGGTTCCGTAGTTAGTGGCCTAACGGGGCACTGGACCCTGACCCTGGGTACTCATAGTAGTGGGCTGGGGATAGCCTCTAACCACTTCTGCAGGAGTTGCATGGACGAGGAGGCACAACAGGCCATTGAACGTTGTCTAGAAGGTGGCGCAGTTTCCTGGGTGACCACTTTCTAGACTCTTTGGGAGATATTCCAAAGAAGAAGATAAGCTCTATCAACTGATTCATTAGAAGCTCCAAATGTCTGGACACTCGAAAGGGTTTGGGACTTGTGTCTCATACGGTACTGCAAGGGGTCAATGATGGCCTAAGTTCGTTCTGCGGGCGCCCACTATATCTACCTACCTACCTATAATTTGCATATGCTTAACCCAGGCAAAATTACGTCATTAATCCAGAAGTCTGTAGTCTGTCCTACGAAGTGAAAAAAGAAACCCGCCATCAGTCCTTCCAAAAGGCTGCAGCCTCTGCTACTAGGTGACAGATGCTACCTTGACGTTCTATCGGAAATAACAGGCAGCATAGCCTCATTCGCGTTTATGTACATAAACAAATTAATCACTAATAGTGGCTCTGATGGTAGCAAAAGGTATGGGAAGAATAGTTCCGGGGCAGTAAAACTGATCTCAGATCCCTTATTCGCTAGTTTGTCCGCGACTTCATTTCCCATAACACCCATGTGTCCTGGAACCCATGTTAGCAATAGACTATAATGCTTTCCGACATAATTAAATCTGGATTTGCATAGCAGCACAAACTTGGAAGTGACAAGGGGGCTGAGTAAGGCCTGCAGTGCAGCCTTAGATGTCCCGTCATCTGCTTTCCACCACATAGTCCAACGCTGTTAGGATGGCATAAACGTCCGCCTGAAGGACAGAAGCATGACGATCAAAAGTATAATGAACTGAACACCGTTGAGTTCCACGAAAACCCCAGAACCCGATCGAATATCAGTGAAAATACGGCAGCACTGCCTACCGGGTTCAGTGGTATGATCAACCCATAAATGAGCCTCCGGTATTTTTATACAGTACCGCCTTTCAGCTATAGAATACGCGGGCATCGAATCAATGGGCATAGGAAGAATAGCGCTATCAGTCAGTCACTGCCAACAATATCTCAAAATTCCAACACGAACCCACCCACTGCGAATGGTGCTTTAACCTACAGTTGGCCTTTTGGTCTCTTCTTGCACAAAAAATCTAGGGGGGGAAGATTCAGCAGCGCATCAAGAGCAGGGCCAGAAGTTGTCGGAAAGGCTCCAGTACAACAAATAGTCACAGTTGTCTGTAGTCTAGATAGGGCAGATTTAACCCACTTGGAAGACAATCTTTTCCCCCAGTCCACCGATGCGTGGCATATTATACACCTGATCATTACCTTTTACAACCAAAGGACTTTCGAAGGAGCCACGTCTTTCCAAAGACTCTCTTGCACTGCCAAAAAGCTGACAGTGCCTTCGCTAACTTTAATTCAACGTGTGATTTCCAGAGAAGATTATTGTAAAGGAACACACCAAGATATTTTACCTCCCTGGCTAACTGAATACTGACCCCCTGTAGTGTTGGCTGAACAAAACCGTAGACTTTCCTCTTTCTGGTCAAAAGAACTAAATTTGTCTTAGCTGGGTTAACCGAAAGTCCATTTTCCTCACACACACCATGTGTCAATCTTATTCTGAGTAAACTGCACTTTCCTGCAGATGGGCTTCCTGCAATTACGCAGGCTACATCATCTGCATATGCCTGAGCGTAGATATCAGAATCATTTAGAGATACAAGTAAAGGGTCAATGACCCTACACCAGAGTAGTGGCACGCCACCCTGAGGGCAACCCTTCTTCACACCCGACGATACCCACAGATCCCGCTCCCCTCGCAACACAATAACCCTGTTTGCTAGCATTGAACGAATCCAATTAACCAGCACATTATCTACACCATGTCGATGAGCAGAGCTGCACATAATGTCAAAGTTGGCATTATCAAAAGCACCCTTTCCACGTCCACAAAAACACCCACAGCATACTGCCTCCTTCGACAGCATGCTCAATCTTGCTTACAAGACTATGCAACGCTGACTCGCAGGATTTTCCACTTTGATATGCGTGTTGAAATGGAGACAGGGGTGTTCCTTAAGCGACAATTTTCGCACGCGAATCTCAACCAATCGTTCCAGTCCTTTTAGTTAGTCCTCGCTAACCTGAATTCTCCATTTGAGTAGCTATCCTTCTACACGTCTGATGCGATCCTTTAGATTTTGTGAGGCAATGTTGGAATCTTTATGCGTATATAAAATTGCGGTGCCCTCTGCAAACGTAAATGAAGCTGGTCATCGGTTGGTAAATTATTTGTATATAAGAGGTATAAAAGCGGTCCAAGTTCGGAACAAACGCTGGGTAGGATTCGGAGCCGCCACCCAACGACTGGGAGACTAGCATGCCCACGACTACATTACTGAGGAAGAAGATCAAAATTCTGTTTCTCTTGTTACTGCTGAACAAATTTCTGTGTCTTTCTGAATGAAAATTGTTGCCTTAACATTGTTCCAGTTTGCTCCAGAATATTCCGATCCCCGAGCAAGCCGCTCTTACCACAGCTGTTGGAGATGTGCTCATAAAATGTTGAAAACAAATTTGGTTACAAGCGCATTCTCAGCTAAGATTGACACAGACCAAGCCTAAACTGAATTAGAAGCAGGCAATGTACCAGTACGTGCAGATCGCAGCAACAGCTGCCGTCGGTCCTGCACGGGAATCAATCACGACATAAGAATGGGAATTATTTAATGGATAAATATTTGTTTTAATATTTCACTTGCATAAGAATGGTTACAAAGCGGCTAAATGAGAAAAATAGATAAGTACACAAAGCAAGAAAAACACAATTAATCAAAAGGAACTTGAAAAGGATACGCAAGAGCATCCCAATACAGCCCGTGGCTGATCGATACGCATGATTTGCATATCACAATTGCAAGAAAGATGACTACTAATAAGGAGCGGCTCTCACAGGCGAGTATGTGTCATGCAAGCTGGAAAGGATCATTAGTCATTAATAAACAAAAAATGATAATAGAGAAGCTACCAGCAAGGATGTGTATTAGAAGGTAACTAAAGGCTAGCGGGGAGAGAGAAGATGTAGTTCAGAAAAGCTAAAATAAAAAAACTGTTGGATAGGGACAGTTAGCGATATTATAGGGTAAAGCATCGTAGTAGCCTCTGGACACAGACATTTGCCAGCTAGAGAGTCACTCTTGTTATTACTATTACGGAACGTAGTATTCGCTGGGTTCGGTTATCTGTGTTGAATAGAGAGTTATGCCGACCTTCTCCAGATCACTCTTGCGAGGCCAACATGCCAGCTCTTTAAGCCAAACTGTGCTCTCTCACTACCACTTCATATCTTTTACCACATCACATCCTTTCCTATTAATGCTGTTTTAGCATTCTGGGCGTTTTAATTGGGTTAGACCTGTGTTCCTACAGGATGCGATATCATTTTTCGCTAAAATAGACGATTTTTTTCCAACATTTCCGCAGGAATTTCTGGAAATGCCATTTCAAAAAAGCGAGCTTCTCCGCGTTGCTGCTGCTGCTGCGTTGCTCATCTCCTTTCTTAGCGCGATCAAATATGCAAATTTGCGCTTTGTTTGTGTGCATGCTGCGACAGGACACAACACCCTTAGCGCGTTTCTTGTGTGTGCGCATTAACCCTTTCGGGCCGGGCCCATTGCGGAATACGTGCGTTTTGTGTGCTGTGCATAAATTAAATATTCAGCTATTTTTTTTTTTTCTAATCTTTCTTTTCGCTGCTGCTACTAATCGCCTCGCTCGGCATTGTTCGGGGCTTTGTTCACCCTTGGGTGATCCTTATTTCATGAGCCTCACAATGGCGCTGACACATCCTTACTTGAAATTAATTTCTTTCGTTTATTTCTTGCATAGAAATGAGGCAAAAAATCCGGATTTTTCCTCTAGCCGATGCGCCGATGCTTGTCTTCTCTTCGGTATGTAAATTTTTTGGTATTTTTTTGTATAAGGCTTCTTTGATTGCGTGGAAAGACTGTCTAGGATGGAAAAAAGAACCCACCGTCAGCTGTGAGTGTGAGTCAAGATAAAAAAAGCGACAAGAAAGTCGTGAGAAAAAAAACGGCGATCGTGCAGCACGTAGGAAGAGCGAGAGAGCACCAGCGAGCTGATATTCAAATGAGCTGAAGGAAGAGGTCCTTTGCCGTCGCTGCTGCTGCTGCCGTTGCTGGCTCTACTCTGCATACTCGGCTTAGTTGAATGAAGCATACTTTTGGGTATTTTTCGTGCAAAAGTCATTAGGATGCGCGCTCAAGGAAGCGCTGGATTCAACCGTGTGCATGTGGCCCTGATGTATCCTGATTTACGCGCACGTTATGCTTGGCAGTTTTTTCTCACAATTTGAATATTGCATTTTGGTCGCAGCTCATACGCTCGCGTTTGTGTGTGTGTGTGTGTGTGCATAAAAAAGTCCTCTTTTTTTTGTTTGTAATTGATTCGCGTTTTATGTCGTTACACGATTTTTTTTTTGTTAATTCAAATTTTTTATTCCACTATCGAAATCCTGCCGGGTAACTTTTTTGTAACCGTCAAAATGTTTTGTATCCTTGTCGCTTTTTCAACGTATTTTTTTGCCTCTTTATAAAAAAATCACTTTTTCAGCATTTTTTTAGCACGAACAAGTTCAGAGTAGGAAAAAGGATTGCGCATTTTCATTGTGTTCCAATTTCTGTCATTTAAAAAACGCTTTTTTGTCCTTTTTCGAGTTTTGAGCAAAGCAGAAAAAAATGCTCGTTTGTTAACATTCTCATTGTTGTAATTATTATTCTCACTTGTGAATGGAGGCTTTTTTTATACAAATATATTTATTTTAATTTAAGCGAAATGTGATTTTTGTAAACTGCGCAGATTTATTTGGGAACTCTGAGCGCTACAAACCAAAAGTTGGGCCACTTTGAAGTCAACACCACCACAACTGTAGTTCGATGGGGATGGGAGGTGGTTGCAATGTTGCGACGCATATGAGGCTGCTTTTAAAGAGACCCCAATAAATACGTGATTAGCAGGCAGAATTTAATACTCTGGAGGCTTGGTGAGGTTAATTTAGGACCTTATCTGAGGTGCCACCATAGGATCCCTTGCTACATTTTACAGGCTGATTATGTAAATTTCAATTTTTGCTTCAAAGGAAAGTCCTTTCGGTATTTGAGAGTTACTGATTCCAACAAGAAATCGGATTTACACCCATAAACAACAGTTTAGGAGAGGTTTTTGGGGGCTAACACGTGAGAAGCCCGACTTTTTTCCTAAAAAATAAATTTCTTTTAATATTTATTAATAATTAATAGTTTATTTTTATTTATTTTGAAGCATAATAATTATAAATAATTATTTCACTTATAGATTAAAGCACCAGGCCAGGCTTTAATTCATAATTATAAATTAATAATTTATTATTAATTAATTATCGTTGCGAGTCCAAAAAGGATGAAGTGAGATATGAAAGGAAGCATGAAATGTGTTCCAGGGAGGAGAAATGTGCTTAGTGAGGTAGGGGGAAGTTTTAGTGAGACAGTTTGGATGATGCGATAGGCATTCTTATCCCCTCTACCTAAAAAAAAACAAACTATTAATTATTTATTATTATTATTATTAATTAATTATTTATTTTTATTATCACTAATTATTTATTATTATTATTTTTATTAATTAATTATTTATTTTTATTATTAATATAGTATTTATTTTTATTATCAATTAATTATTTGTTATTATTAATTATTAATTAATTATTTATTTTTATTATCAACTAATTATTTATTATTATTATTTTTATTAATTAATTATTTATTTTTATTCTTAATATAGTATTTATTTTTATTATCAATTAATTATTTGTTATTATTAATTATTAATTATTTATTTTTATTATTAATTAATTTGGTATTATTATGAATATATTCTTTTTGATTATTATTTATAATTTTTTAATTTTTAACTATTATTAATTAATTATTTGATTATTTTTAATTAATTATTTGTAATTATTATTAATTATTTATTATTGTTAATTAATTATTTATAATTATTTGTAATTATTAATAATTATTTTTTATTGTTAATTATATATTTGTAATTATTGTTATTTATTTAATATTGTTAATTAATTATTTATAATAATTATAATTTATTTATTAATTATTTATTATTATAAATTATTTATTATTATTAATGATTTATTTTTAATTATGAATTTTTTATTTTATTTATTATTAGTAATTAATTATTTGATTACTTTTAGTTAATTATATTTCTTAAATTTTTATTCTACATTCACGATTATATGTCTGCCAGAATTTGGGGAATGAGTTTAGAAGCAGCTACTAAGGTCCAAGGAATTAGGGATAGAAAGATATAGTACTAATTTAAAAGAAAATTGTCAGTCCAAATATTGTTAAAATAACTGAAATACCTATTTCGTGTGGTTTCCGAGATAGATAGTGATAAATCTGCTATTTCCATACTTTGCACACGGTTGTTTCCAAATGTCTGAAATCTTACAGAGAGCAAATTTAAATTTACTGTGTTTCGGTTAGTTAGTCCTTGCACCTCGACAAACATTTTCTCGGAGATGACGACCTGATGCAAACATCGCATACTGACCTGATTCAATTCCTGAGCACAGTAATCACTAACTGAACTAATGGGCTGGCACAATACATCTCTGTGGTCGCAGTGCCTGAGGGCGATGACCCCACCCTTAACATTACATTACATTAGTTATTGAGTTGGACAGTTTCTGGAAAGGATTCTTATACACAAATACTCGGAATTTATTTGAAAATTGTTGAAAAATTTACAAAGCTTCCTGGAAAGGTTGTGTTTTTACACATTAAAGTGTATCTCCTAAACAGGAGCTGATGGAATATAATGTATTTCAAAAAACACCTTAAAAACAGTTGAGAGTATATGCCTTTTCCCTCTGTACCAAAACGGTGTCGTTCAGGGATATTGGCATCTTCTCTATTTTGATACATATTTTCAACTTTGGAACTTGTTTCTCCTCTGGGATCACAGGTTATCAATGAAATATTTGTCTCTAGAACGGGGTTTAGCAACAGTTTTTATGTGGACCACGGCTTAGCAGAGTCTACGATTACGCTAAGATTCGTTTCCATATATTAGTATAAAAACGTTGGTGGCTTCGTCTGCTGATTTACCTGGAAGAATACAACCTTTGTATAGATTATATGTAGAATTCTGTATTGATTATATGTGGAATAATGTGGATAATGTTGCTTAGTCTATCAATACATTGAAAATACATGTATGAGATTAGTAAATTTGTCATTCCGCAGACAGCAGTGTTTGCAGAAGTTCTTCAGCCCCATCTTTATTAACTTCTTGAGTTCCTTAAAGAGGCTTCGTTCAAGGAAATTTGTTGTTATTTAAACATCATCATCATCAGTTGATACTCATTGTAATTTTGGCATTATTGCTAAGTTTGAATCAGATTATACTCATATCTATGGCAGGATATGTTACAAAGCATTCTCTCTTCAGGCAACATGAAGATACCACTCTATCCAGTTGGAATCTGGAGATGCTGCTCTGAACATGACCATATACAGCAGTTCTGAGTATATATAACATCTGATGGACACAAAATTTTAAACATTTATGATAAAACTGTATTAATTTCCAACCAATCTGCGGTACAAGGGACTCATATAAGATTCTTGGGGTATGAAAAATTTCCCAAGAAGCATGGCCCTTTGCTTCTCAACGGGACCATAGGAGTTACTTATTATGACCAGCATGACATTGAATTCTTGAATTCTACGTTTCTGGGATTAAAGAGCTCTTAATAAAACTCATTTATTAACGATACTTACAAGATTTAATTTCTTATCTTATTAATTAATTACTTAATTTAAATATTTGCAAGAAAAAATAACGTCGATATTTAATTATAATTATATTTAATGATAATTATGCATTTGGGTAGTTGCAAAAGATACATGAGATGATTTCCTCACAGCTCTGACACTAATCTAAAGTGGTTAAACCCAACCGGAGACCCATGGTTTCCTTGAGACAGTGAACAAATAGGCCCCCAATCAGGATAAGGATTTATATGTGGCTGGTAGATCAGGAATCTTTCAATTACTTCTCATTCAATACGGGATCTATACCAATCAACAATGACAGGAAATATCGGGAGAAAAACATCGTGATACTATCTGATAGTCAAGCAGCACTCAAGAGTCTGAGCTCACCCTTAGTGAGGTCTAAACTTGTGTGGGACTGTATTGGGAAGCTAAACTCCCTAGGCAGTATGAACAAGTTATCTCTAATGTGGGTACCAGGCCACATAGGAGTAGAGGGAAATGAGAAGGCTGATAGCTTAGCTAGGAAGGCTGTGGCCTCTCCTTTCAACGGCCCTGAACCCTTCTGTGGACTATCATCCAATACCATTTGAGGTCTGCTGAAGAAGTGTACAGATGCAAAAAGAAGTCAAACCTGGAAAACTCTTCCGGGATTAAGACAGTCCAAAACTCTTCTGGGAGACTTTAATCCTAAAAGAGCTAAGGACTTAATAAATATGCCTCGGAGTAAATTAAGAATCATCACAGGCATTTTAACCGGACATTGTAGACTCAACTACCATATAAACAAGTTGGGTATATCTTCAGATGCCGTCTGTCAATTCTGTGGAGAAAGTGACGAAGCCTTACTGCAGCTGATCACAGACTGCGGACCATTGGCACACAATACACTCAAGTGTTTTGGAGATTATATCTTAGATATGAGCCAGATCCCTCATCTTGATCCATCCAAAATATATGAATTCCTGTCGTAACTTAACCTGACAGAAGATTCATAGATGAGATTATCCTCATATTTCCAATAAATAGGGGCATCACAATAGATCTTTCAGGTCGCAGTGTATAACACCCTTAAATATATCTATCCATACCAAACTTTGTGTCGATTCTTCTCCTACACTCAGTTTCCGTGTTATTTCTTTTAGTTGTATCCAGTTACTACAATAAGTAAAACAATATTCCCACAGATATACCCTCGTATCAATTCAACCAGTCCAGACCCCATAACTTTCTAGAGCCAATGAATATTGTGTTGTCCTTTTTGAGCGGTCTCTTTGGAAAAAATAGTGCTAACCTTACCAGAGGTCAATTAATTTTAAACAAATGAAGTATTCTTAGATGAGATAAACCGCGTTAGAGAGCGCCCCTATATTGGAGGCAGCACTTTCCTCCAGATCCGCAGAATACCAGATCTGCAACATACTCCTGACGATGTTGTTCAAAAGTTTGATTACATCATGCATAACAATCATTGCTTCATATATGAAAGTACGTAGTGTAGAGTGCTCTTCTCATTCGACCACTGACGATCACTTTTTCTCCTGCGTGTTTTCTTTCTAAATTGTTTGAATTCTAAAATTTACACGTGTTCATTTTGTTTTTGCGCATTTTGGGAAACTTTTCGTTTATTCAGTTGGAAAATTATTTGAGTTCGTAATAAAAAATTTACATACACAAAATTTTCTTTAAAAAAAAAACACTTAAGTTAATTAAAAAAACGCCCCTTGTAACAATGAAGTCTGACAGCTTTTCTGTCCCCTGCATTTGTGAGCTGTTTTCTGAAGAGATGCTGAAGTTGCCGCTGGGAGTGTCAATTAAGTTACTCCCATTCTATTCTGTTTACTATTCTCGACAAAAAGTTGTATTTAAGAACATCTTAAATCATATTCACGGCTAGAAAGTTGTTCGGTACCCCTGACCAATGCATGAAATGTACTCAAGTGATAGCTGAAGCCTTGTATAAAAGAATCTGAAGATTTCCATAGAGCAATCATTTCATGGATATTTGAGACTTTGAGTACTCTAATAGGTTCCATTACAGGTCCATGTGAGTTCGCCTGATATAAAAACATCATCAAGTCAAATAAAGCAGTTCTGTTAATGGCTGATTTTGTATATCTGACTATAAATAGATAATATATAAATATATGTTAATCGGTGGAAGGTGGATAGCATGAGCGATCGCCACAAAGGCTCACTTGGGCTTTAATTGACCCTTTGTGATACCGCATGAGACACAGGTTCTATCTCCCTTCAGAAGTCCTTCGGATCTTTTTATAAAGCTACTAATGGAGCTTATTTTTACTTTGGAATGTCTCCCAGAGAATCCAGAAAGTAGTCACCCAGGAAAGTGCGCCTCCTTTTGGCCAGCGCTGGACAAGTACATAACAGAGAATCACCCAAAACGACCTCTGTAGGTTGTGTAACGAAGAGGAGGAAACAGCTGAACATCTGCTTTGTCACTGCCGCGGTCTAATATAGACCCGGCTGCGTTGGTTGGTTGGTTGGTTTCAGTGGTTGATCCAAGTCGGTCCTCACATGGATCACAATTATCGCCTTAGCGACGTTTTGATACCACAACCTCTCCTAACGCCGGAGAAAACGATGGGTTGTTCACTAAATCCACTTTGTGGAGATTAGGTATCTTAAAAGATATTTCGGTTGTACACCCGAGAGATCGGATAAACTCGCTAGGAAATAGTTTCCTAGTGTTCTATTTCTTGCGGCCGCCAGAGCCGGGCATTCGCAAAGAAAATGCATTAAGGTTTCCTTCTCTTCTGAATTTCCACAACTTCTACAATGGGTATTGTACGGTCTCTGCAATTTCTCTGCATGAGTACCCACGAGCCAGTGACCCGTTAAGGCCGCCGTGAGGCGGCTGGTGTCCATGCGGTCCCTGTTTATGAGATCCCTAGATCTCGCTGTGTTAAAGACTGGCCAGGTCACCCGGGATGTATTACATGTTGTAAGTGTCCTCCATCTATTGCCCGCTAAGGTAAGACAGTGCATGTAGATACCCCTCTTAATCGCACCCATGGAAACAGGTACTAGTTCCACAAGGGTTAGATCGAGAGAGGCTCCTCTGCGCGCCAATTCATCAGCCTTCTCATTTCCATCTATATTCCTGTGTCTGGGGACCCAGGTGATTGTAATGTCAGCATGGTGACCTAGCGCCCCAAGTTCCTCCCTGCACTGTCTAACCAGTCTGGAGTTGATGGTGTTTGATTGTAGGGCTTTTAGGGCAGCCTGGCTGTCCAAAAAAATAACAACCGTGCTCCTCTGCCCGGCTTCGTTAATTAGGTAACCATTTCCTAGAACCGTCAGATATTGCGGACAAATCCCCTAAGGAAATCTCTGAATACGTAATGAATACCAGACTTGGGGAGTATTTGTAAAAATAGAGTGTATCACATTAGGTCTTTTTGGCCTCAGTGACTTGGCGACTAGTTCCCGCTCTCAGTACAATCTAATCTAATCTAAGTACATAACTGGTGTTCGGTGGACTCTTGCTACTCCTCGTCCATCCAACTTCCGCAGAAGTCATTTTAAGGCAATCCTTAACCTACTACCATGAGTATCCATGGTCCTGTGCCCCGTTAGGACACTTATGAAGGTACCTATAATTTGTCTATTTAGGTATATAAGATATTTTGAGTGCTGGACGTTTATTTCAGGCCAAATTAGTCTAGCTATTTTGCATCCTGCTCCTTCAGACCCGATTAGTTATTAGCTTACATGATTAGTTATTAACTTACATGTGGCAATCAGAATACCGAGGTTTGACCTAGCTGGCTGAATTGGTAATATAGTGAACTTTCGGACGACTTCATCCGCTTTGCAGTTGCCTCAAATATCCCTGCAGTCGGGAACCCATTTCAGATGCAATCGAGTCTGCTTAGCTATCTCTTCTAAAGATTTGCGGCAGCTCTTGGCGGCTTTTTATGTAATAATAGCAGTATCCAGGAAGTGCAAAATGTTTGCTGTGCAATATATAGTAAATATAATATAAATAATCTTATCCAGAAATCTTCTTTTTCTTAAGTCAAGACAGTGCTTCCTCTGTAGCCGCCCAAGAAATAGTTTCTTGATAGGAGGCGATGAAAGTGCGTCTCCTTACTACCCTCCTTACTGCCTAGAAATAAGGATTATATGACATTAATTCATAAATACACGAGTGATGTCCTTCGACACAAATGTTACCGGGAAATTTTTGCAAATCTTTTCCAATCTTTACGGTTGACATTATTGTGTTTGTTTTGTCGGAAGAACTAGTCATATACGATCGTATAGAACTCATACCACAAGACATCTAAAACAGTAACATAGTGTTCTTTTTAAAGGTCCTAGTTTAATATTCGCTTCTGTAGTTGCCCCGCTCTGGCTAGAAGCAGAGCGGGCTCTTTAGGCAAATACGCTTTTAGCTCTCTTACAGAGGTGTCTAGCGCGAAGATCAAACCAATCCTGCGCTTTATTAGGGCTTCAAAATGGTTCGACGAGTGAATCGGAGGTGCGTTGTGGCGCGGTGATATCACAATGGACCCATGGTGGTCTGAGTGAGCTGGTCCTTGAACTGGCTGCCACATTAACCTAACCTAACCTAATATTTGCTTGTGATGAGCCTATGAGAACTTAATGAGTCTGACTTCTTATCACATATAATCGAATAAAGAAACTATAATTTTTTACAAATGTCTTGTGAGAGATAAAGAAGACTTTAATTGGGTGTAGGGGGTTGGATTGTATATAGGGGGTTGTATGTATTATATGTAAGGTGTTCGATATTATATAGGGGTTGTATTGTTTATAGGGGGTTGTATTGTTTATAGGGCGTTGGATGACGTTGATGATGGTTTGTAATACTGAAATGTAAATCACTTATACGCAGCGTCAAGCAATAGCAAATATATCTGATCCTGGGCTGAAAATGCTCCGTAGCAAACCGATATTCAGGTTCATAAAATTGTAAACTATTTTTCGTAAAATTGGAAAGAAAATTACAAGATGACAACATAAAACATAGTTTCTATTTCAATTTGTTTTATCTTTCATTTCGAATCTGCTTGTACAGGGTGGCCCAAATAAGACCAGCTGATGTGAAACACAAATAACTTTTTTATTTTTTAACATAATTTATTTTTTCTTTTTGCAGATTATAACTGAACTCTTGGAAATTTAAAATGAATACGTACAGTCCACAACAACGCATTAAAATTATCCAATTTTATTATTCTTCTCAACGATCAATTGTTCTGACGCAGCGAAATTATCGCCGTTTTTTTAACGTAAAATCAGCGCCCACATCTTCCGTCCAGGAAGAGGTGCTCATCGAAATATTCGTACTGAAGATAATAAGGGAAACAATACACTCAGAGAATGTGGCGCAACTTTCGGTGCACTAAACTCCAATTAATGTCTTTATTAAGAACAAAATGCAAATTGAGAAAAAAGTTTATACCTTTTTTCCTGAACTCAATCAACAGAGCAGCGAAGGCTTTTATCACACAACGGCCGGCAATAAATTTCACTTCACTGCCACATCGCAGCAGTCCCGTTGTAATATGCAAGCGGCCACATGAGATCGCGTACGCCAGCTGCGTACAGACGAAAAGCTGAAGAGCGCTTATGCCGTAAGCGTCCCAAACGCCTCGAAATGGAACGGAACGAAACGAATCGTAATGCCAGGAAGGAGGAAAGGAGGGCAGGAGGCAGGCAGGCAACATGAAAGCAAACACTTTCTGTCACCTTGCATTTGGGCAAAAGCAGCCAATACTACAAAAGCAACAACAACAACAGAGTCACCAGGCAACGCAGCACCTCAATAAATTCGCTCCATGGCAGCCGCATGCTAGCGCAGTCAGCTGAAACTGAATATTCCCACGTAGTAGGCAAGAGGACGGCAGCAGCTCTCCGTATTGAAACAGGTTTTCCAGATTTCCGTACACGATTTGATTTCGGTTTCATCTCCTGCTTGGAGTTTGGAGAAATTCGAAACTGTGTGCATGCGCAGAACGCACCAGCCTACGAGTATGTTGCATGCGTCGTATTGAACCCTCTAGGAAATTGTGGAATCCCAGGTGACTGCGGAAGCCTTCCATGGTGGCGTGGAATAGACCATTCCATAAGAGAGTGGAATTTCAATTCAATACGTCTGATCTTATCGTATCTTATCAATATAGTTAAACGGTGAGTATTGAACACTTTCACTCTACGTGGAAGCATTGCTCTCTGTAAGCTACCAGTAGCTGGATTGGAAGACTTTTCCATGTAAAATTCAAAGAATTAGTTTCGAATACTCTTAAATATCCTTTAACCATCTACTGTTATCACCCTAAAAAGATCTCCTATACCTTCTTTGGGAAGACCTTTACCACTCTGTTTGAGGTGCATTCATTAAGAAGAAAAATCAATTGCCGTCAAACCACAACGCGGAGTTTATTCTGGATTGCTTCCATGCTTCCATCATTTAGGAGCCACTTTAGAGCCTGCCAATTTCCTAGAAGGTGCTTGTTGCGATTTGCGTGCCGACTGGCCCAAAATTCACTGTTTTCCTTTGGTCGAGCTCGTTTGTGTTTGGTTTATTTTTCCTTCTTTTTCGGAGTTGTGTTGCCTTCAATTTTTGGTAGAAAGTGGTTGTTGCTGTTGCTGCTGCTGTGGTGGTGGTTGTTTGTGTTTGGGTATCTTCCTTTAGGGTAACCTACCTTTCTACCTACAGGTTGTCATGCTCGCATTCAATTCGATCCTACACAGCGCGGCTTGATCCTTCCTGCGCACGGTGATTAATTCTGCACTTGTAGCCATGCAACTGGCATTTATTGCTGGTTGGTTGGCTGGTTGCTTGCTTGTTTGTTGTTGTCGTTGCTGTTGTTTTCCGCAGTGTTCCCATTGTTGTTGCTGGTTATAATTTTGCGCAAAAAATCGTGGTAACATCTGCTCTACTCCATTGTACAAGATTGATATGCGGATATAGGCGTCGTGCATAGTATATTAACCACCACCGTGAATAAACAAGTGCCTTGCTATTGTCTGTTGTAGTTGTCGATGTTGTTGTCGGTGTTGTTATTGCTGCTGCTGCCGCTCAAGTGTCCATTGTTGTAGGCAGATTCGGTATTATAAAACTTGGTTTGAATGAAATTTTCGGATCAATGAGAACAAAGTTAGAACTGCAGTTTAGAAGAGGATATTATCAAATTCCTGATTTTCTCTGACCGAGACCTTGACAAGTGCGATGACTGCTGAATATGATCGATCTGTATGCGCCGATTAGATAAGAGTAGAAGTAGTGAAGGTAAATACTCTGTGTAGGGTTCAAAGTATGGCTTAGATTATATAAAGGATCGGTAAATGCTCAATTGACTGTAAAGAAGAGTGGCCTACGGCAGGTCAGGTGCATTGACGGCTGTGGCAGTCAGCCAACTGCCAGGATGCCAGTCTGCTCTGTGTATGCATTTATTACACAACAACCATGAGAGTGGAGCCTACAAGATTCATCAAAAGTACGGGAATTAGCAGGGCAAATGCATTCCTCACACGCATTTCACATTCAAACTCGTAGTAAACATAAAAACCGATCAAAGCAAATGATCAAATTTGTTCTGTAGACCTGAAAGTTGACGAAGGAGGAAATGTGACTATACCGTAAGGAAGCGAAGCAGCAGCAACTGGGAATGTTCCAGCTGCCATACAGCAACTAAGTAATAAATTGCTTTACCGATTCGGTTTATAACTCAACCATAAAACATCAGAAGATTCAGGATAGAACTGCTGAACTTTTGAGGCTTTATAGGGAAGCTAAAACTACGCTCATAAGAGTCTGAAATCTTTTTTGTTTTTAAACAACTAATTATCAGAAGTTTGGAACAATTTAGCAGAGAAGTTTACTGCCATATTACAAATCAATCATTAAAAACTGTATAAGAGCAAAAGAGACTCTATAAAAGTGTAAAGCGAAAAATACTGAAGCAGAAGAGTTTGAAACTAAATTAAGTTCGTATTTCTTATTCAACGCTGATTATTTCAAGGTGGGCAGGAATACTACTGCCCTCGCATACCACTCAGTCCGTTGGACCATTTCACTCCTTGTCCAACGCTAACACTCTGGTAAGTTTGCAATGGTCATTTGGCATTGGAGTCGGCAGGAAGTCCACTGGCCTCCCATACCACTCAGTCCGTTGGACCATTTTACTCCCCATCCAACGCTACCACTCTGTTAAGCTCGCTATGGTCGCAATCGTCTATTTGTATAATCTCTGCCTTGACACCTTAAAGTCAACTCATTGTGAGTTGTTTCTGTTCTGTACCCAAACGTTCATTTTTGTCCTTACATTTTGCAGTTTCTGTTGCAAATGTACTGGATTCTGTGTCTGTTCCCGTTTCAGCTTTATCTCGCTCTTCCCCAGAATCAAGTACTCCATTGATGTTAATTGGTGCAGTACACCATGGGGATTTACCCACAACTCGTAAAAGGGTTAAGAAACCCCGACTCCTTATTCCAAGTCGATATCATAGCACTTGTAGACCATTTCTTTATTGTCAGCCATACACAAACTGGGAACTTCCAAATCGTTTGAACTTCCAAGTGTATTCTCTGATGTACCCTTGACCCCACAGTCTGTGCCCAAGTAGAAGGTATATATTCATACACCGTGAAAATACTATAAAACAGTCACAACTGCTGGGAGACCAAAACCTGCACAGCAAAGGAGGTTTAGTCGCCTTAAGGATACTCTCCGATTATTCAATTGTTAGACTCGTACTCACATTTGGAGCGAAATTGTGGACTCTGACAATTGGAGAAGAGAAACCGTGGTGAATATTCAATGAGGGAGGTTCTCAGTACATTTTTGGTCCTGTAAGAAGAACTTAAGCTGAGTAACATATAAAGACCAACGCCGAACTGCTCCCAGCATGCTAGAGAACTCCTTTCTGCAGGCTATAAAACTACCTCTCATAAGGCTAGAGAACTGCCTTCAGCATGGTACAGAACTACTCTCAGCATGCTAGAGAACTGCCTTCATCATGCTACAGAACTGTCCTCAGCAAGCTAGAGAACTGCCTTCATCATGCTACAGAACTGTCCTCAGCAAGCTAGAGAATTGCTCTCACCAAGGAGAGAATCATTCAACAATTTATAAACACATAAACGCCGAGTGAATCGCAAGTGTCGAAAGCGAATGCTCAAACTGCAATTGAGGATTATAAAAATTATAAGAAAATTGAAATAAGTAACTAAAAGTCAGTTGGACCTCTTGATCGTATCAAATCAAGCTTAAGATAACCTCGATCTATAAACTAAACTCCAACTTACCAAACTCACCTTGGATCAGTTTCAGATCCATCACTCCTAAGATGCTAGCAATTCCGTCGTCATAGATAAGATTGTTCGGATTTGCCAACAAATCTCCAGAATATATCCATATAAAATTAAGAGATTAAACAATAAAGATCGCGCCTCTCTATCGAAATGTCAAACGTGCCCACATTTATAGACTCCGCCAATATGCCAATATCAAACACGAGTATCAATTACAAATCAATTTAAATGATAATAACTGAAAACCAACACAACAACAGCAACAATCACAACAAAAACCAAATGCAAACAATTCAAGCGAAAAGACAATGCAACAACAAGAGCAAGGATGAGGACGACTGAGAACGGGGAACGTGCAAAAAACTCTGCCACAGATAACAAATCGCATCAAATTTCACAATATATCACCTTATTAGAAAGCGAAAATGAAGAAAGGAGAACAACATAATAAAAGGATAAAATAAGCAATATGCAAAAACTGAATTGCTAACGCCGCGCATAATGCACGAAGCGAGCAGTCAGGCACACAAAGGAGCACACACACAATGCTGAGAAGCCCCCATACACTTCCCGCAAACAATGCAACCCAATCCAATTCAGCTCAATTCAATTCAATCCATTTCCAATTCCACACAATAGAGCGTTATGAGAAAAACATACACTCCTCTGCCAACTCTAACGACCCATAACTATAATGCTAATAATAACTTATTATAATAGTTTCAAGAAATTTTGCAATACAATGCCAAAGGACAATGGCACCCAGACCTGAACCCGAGTCTGTGGCAAGCAATATGAATGGTTAAGTAAGTACCTTTTGCCAAAAAATTCCCGATAAGAACAGAGCCAGAGTAACGAGCAGGAAATTAACGAACACAACACCCCTTACAGCCAAACAGCCAAAATTGATCATACAATCAGTGCACACATCCCTTTCGAAGACGGACAGAGAGACGGAGAGAGAGAGAGAGAGAGTTACACCCATCCAGCCATCCAGCCATCTAGTGCATTCCATAGTACTTCAGGTATTAAGAAATTTATAAACCGTAAACCTATTGAGTTGCCATATTCCACAGCATTGCTGGCAGATACCACCACAGTCGTTTTATTTGCTGCCAACGTAAGGCTGAGAAAGGGTTTTGCATAATTTCCATATAATAAATCGATCACACAAAAGGATATTAACAATTGTGCCAACGCCAACAGACACGAACGCAGTCGAGCAAAATGATGCGAGACAGCGCGGTTTGCTCAAGAATGCAGCCTCGCAGATCAGCCTCAGACGGCAGGCACAAGCATCAACATGTGAGCTGCGTCGGACGGTGTTGTGCCACAGATTATTATTATGGAAAACATGTCCTGCCAGAGCACACCAAGACAGTTTGTTTTCTTGCCAGACTCATTTCCATTAAGAGTCCATAGTCTGTCTTTACATAATTTTTTTCTCATAGTTTGCATAACAATGCTGCAGCATCATTATGATTTCCTTTGATCGTATGTGGCAGCGTGATGATTTCGGCACTCAATCCTCCAGCTGATGCTGCAGATACCAGTAGTAGAAGAAAATTATGGGGTAAACAAACACAGCAACAACAACAGCAACAACAATGCAGCACCTTTTTGATTTTTTTGGAAATTTTTTCTCCCTTCTGGATTTTCATTGATATGCTAATCAATAAAGTCCTTACTCATTGCTGGGTAACGACGAGAAGATATCGTTCTCTTATCTCGCAAACACACGAAATTATGATGATCGATGAGTGCTGCATGCATCATTAAAAACTCAGCAGAGGGGAAGACGGCGATTGAGATTCGTGCTCCCTTTGTGCGCGACTCTATGCCAAAATCAAATCATTTATCAATTAAAAAATTGGCAAACATTGCGTTGCAGCGTCCTTTTGTCCTTTTTTTTTTGTCTACTTACGCGATTTTCGCACGTACGCTTGTGCTACCCATACATGATCGATTGTTTCCATTGTTGCGCAGGCAATCATCGATTTTACTATGCCTACTTGCCTCACTTTGCCATTGTGTGGCTTGCGATTTGTTGGGTTATTTCGCCATTGTGCGTCGCCTTCTCTCCCTCCCTACCTCTGTCTCCCTCTTTCTCGGGCTGCGTAAGCATGGCTTGTGCGTTGACAATGTTATAAAACTTGTCATGTTCGATGTTCTGATCCTGTAAGTTGCCTTTTTGTAGGATTTTATTGCCATTTCAGGCCTGTGAGCCACTCATAAAGGGAACCCAGTGTGTCCGTCTGCGTCTGCGATATTTGCAAAATATTTTATTGTGCTTTTGTGCCCAATAACAAAGGCAACAAAAAAGGGTTATTAGTATAAAAACACGGAACAAAAATATTAGTGCCGTAAAGTGTGTCCTTTGTGTGGATTAGTTCTATGACACTATATCTTTTCAATGACTTCTGTGGGTGTGTGCCTTAAGGCCTTTCAAGATATTTACGAGCATTTATTTTCTACCTGAATGCTTGCAAGTCATAAAAATCGTATAGACGAGCCATAAATCTCTTTATGGATGTTTATGATTTTAATTTGGTGCTATAAACATATCTTCAAAATTAGAACACACTTCCATTCGAACTGGTCCAACGAGTTATTCTATTCATTTAAATATTTATTATTATTATTTTTTGTGAGTGGTTTTTTTTAGGAAATTTAAATGTTTGCTTTCGTTTCAATTAAGTCATTTAACACTTCAAATCGTTTTTTCTTGTGGCTTTGTTAAACGTTTTTTGATACGAGTTTGTTGCAAGTTACCGGCCTCCGATCGCAGCATTCCTTAGGAGAGGGTCTTGCACGCGCTGTTCGACATACAGCATGTTAAAGCTGTTTCTTATGGGGACACTTCCGTGTTTACAGTGCAAGAAAGGGCTTTTAACATGTTGAAAGCAGCGACTGAGAGTGCAAAGCAGAGAACATGTGCAAAGCTTCTGTTCATATAAGTCTGGGCATATGGAACTGTGCGTATGCATCTGTGTGTGTGTGTGTGTGTGTGCTTGAGCGGAAGTTCGATGGTGTTATTTTCACCTGTTGTTGTTGGTGTTTTTGTCACAACAACCACAGTGGAAAGGTTGGTTTTTGACATTTCTCGGCCCACTGTGATGTACTCGAGGTAAGAGTATTTACAGAGAGGGCGAGCTGGGATCGAGCTTAAGCAGAGTGTGGGAGCGATGGCAGAGTGGCCGTGATTTGCTTGAAGGCCACGTTTATGAAGCAGGGAAGATACACAGTTACTCACGAAATTCAGTGTAAAGCATGCTTTTAGAGGAAAATCAAAGTAAATTAGTAAAAAAAAATCTTATTTATTATTGTGAAACAATTTTATAAATTATTTTACTTTATTTTTCCAAATATTTACTTATATATTACTCATCTACTGAAGGTACAGTACCGCAGTAACATAATTAAAAAAAATAAAATAATATGTCCATATTATTCCAAATGAAAAAATCACAGAAGTGAACCTAAAATAAAGTTTGTGATTTTTAATATAGTTTGTGATTTTTAATATATAGATAGACTATCAAACTAAATTTATTTTGTACTCTCAATTTTATGAGTAACAGCAGAAATACATATTCCACAAATAGTCCTTGAGTGAACCTGGCCCTGCTTCATCGACTGAGCATTCAATTGTTGTTTGTATAATCAAAGTAAACAGATACTTTGAAGGTTTTTTTGTGGATCACACTCAAATCATAGGCTCCTTTTTTAAATTCCGTATGATGCCTTTGATATCATCACAGTAAATAGTTTTATTAGGTTTTTTGTGTAGATCACACTCAAAACAAATGTTAATTTATAAAATTTCTTACGACCTCTTTGGAATCGATTATTCTTGTTTTATAAAATTTACTATTTCTGCTGTATTCTGAATCGTTCTTTCCATATACATACATACATATGTATTTAGACTAGGCCCATCTGAACTTTCAAATGGACTTCCACTCACATCTCCCCCTTAGGCAGAAGGCACAGCATCTAGAACAGCTTCTTTAATTGGATGGTAGATGTGCCCGCCCAATACGAATATGCAAATATGCTCCATTGTGCAACTATTGTCATTACCAGTTTTTAGTTCATCCCCAACCACATCGTCTTATTAAGTTCCCCACTCGAATCCACTTTGCTTGCGGCTACTTCCATTAATTACATACTTTGTCTCTAATTTTTAAGGATGTTGATATATGTACATAGATATATATTATATTAGCCGCCCTCTGGGGTCTAGTGGTAAGCATTCTAAACTCACACTCAGATGGTCGCAAAAATCCTGTTCTGGTCTTGGTCTCAAAAATGCTTCTTTCTAAAAAATCTTATTCTCTTCGAGACGAAAGCCCCAGAAACTAATAGTCTTTCCCCCAACCCCTTAAATACATAATTATTGATGGTGCAAGGTATAAAAATAATAATATATATAATATATTATTATTATTGTGTCTTACATCATGAGCAAGATCCCTCATCATGATTCCTACAAAATATATGAATTCCTTTCGAAAATTAACCTGACAGAAGATTTATAGATGAGACTATCCTCATCTTTCCAATAAATAGGGGCATCACAATAGATCTTTCAGGTCGCAGTGTATAACACCCTTAAATATATCTATCTATCTATCTATCTTACATCATAATTAATTATGTCTGTACAGGTTGGGGGAGTAGCAACTAAGGCCTTCGTCTCGAAGGAAAAGAGATGTAGTAATAAACATATTTGAAACCCTGCTTGAGGACGGATTCGAGCCCATGATTTCCCCCGCCCCCAGAGTCTAAGTATAGCTTGGTTACCCCTAGACCACGGAGGCTGGCTATATATTATATATCACAAAAGTATTTATATAAATTCTAGATATGATTATATATGTACATACATCTCATTCTTCTCTAATACCAATTTTGTGGTGATTCACTCTTAACTCTTTCTACTCTCTCTTGTACGTAAGCAGATTATAAGCACGAAATATAAACATTCAAATGAAAAGGAAGAACACCTCTTGATGATTGACTGGCGTTAAGCAGAAGTCTTAGAGAAACCTCATTAACAATGAAGATCCCTTAGTTGCCAGTGCTAGATAATGTTATCTTAGGAAAGAGGCAGTTACATGCACCGCTGCGAGGTATTCGCATGTTATTAATGCTTCCATTAGTAAGGGAGTTCTTAAGTACTTGGTGAGAACTTCATCAGATCGTCATTTAAACTAACCTATCTTATTAAAAACCCATTCGCATACTTTCTGGCAAACGGCATGCATACCCATGCATGATTGCTACTACTCAATCAAATTGACATGCCTGAACACTAATCCTGCTTCCAGTGCGCGCGACATGTATGCAAGCATGCAAGTCAAGCAGCATGTAAGTGAGATTTCCTTTCCATCCATCATCAGCGTCACCGTCACCATCACCATCACCATCAGCAAGCACCTCTGGTAACATTCTAAAAAGTGACATGAAGTAATCGTACAACCTCAGCGCTTGCGGAAGGTAAGAAATTTATGATAAAAATATTTGACAACGTCGGGGATTAAAATTATCACAGCATCGAAAGGTCTTTAACCAACTCGTGAAACTAATCCGCTCAATCTGCTCAGCATTTCGGTTCAGTTGTGCTACTTTCCATCAGCGAACAGCTGCCAGGTTCAAGTGGAACCAATGAGTAAAGAAAGAAATTGCTTAGGGTGGGTGTGGAAGGAAACACGGGAATCGAACTTGTGGCGAGCGAGAAACTGGGAAGAAATTCATGTACTCGGCTGTGCACATTTTTTTCGAATAATGTGTACGCAAATATGAATTTATGGGCAAATCGTGCATTTTCCAACTAAATTAACTAAATTCTAAAAATACAACACACAAATCATCATCACCACCTCCAAGTGTGCAGACAAGTGATGGCTGGTCACTTCAGGCACAACTCCAAATGATAAAAAAAACACACCACAAAATCTCTTAAAAATATTTTTAAAAAACCAAAATACTACAAAATCTCCTCAAAGAAACAAAAAAAAACATATACAATAAATAATAATAAATAAATAAAAACCCCCATCACAAAAATAATGAACATGACATGCATGCTTAGTATTGGATTTGAATCGAATCTTGAATCATGGCTGGAAGTGGAGTACGCTCGCGCAACTCTTGCGCTAGCGTACTCTGTGCTTCCCAGCAGGAAAAGTATACACTTGAACCTGGCAGCTGTTCGCTCATTGAAAGTAGCACAACTGCACCGAAATGCTGAGCAGATTGAGCGGATTAGTTTCATGAGTTGGTCAAAGAGCTACGTGTGTGGTCGTTTAGTGGAGAAGGCAGAAACTTATCGATATTTTGTGTCATATTTATATTTAAGGACAAACTGAGTGTAGTCAAGATTAGAGGGTAGTCAAGATCAGGCAAACTGAAACCAAGTTTTAGAGTGCAGTCGAGAACTGAAACAACATTTTAGAGTTCAGCTCAAATAAAACAAAATTTTAGAGTTCAGGTCAAATAAAACAAAATTTTAGAGTTCAGGTCAAATGAAACAAAATTTTCGATTCCAGGCCAACTCAAACCAAATTTTAGAGTTCAGGCTGAAACCAAGTATTAGAGTACAGTCAAGATCAGAACAGCTGAAAAATTCTCCACTTATGCATTCTAGACCAGTGGTGTCCAGCTTCATTAGCTCCTCAACTATGCTCACTTGCACATTTTGCAGCGATAACATATTTAGTATTACCAGGTGTATAAGCTTAAATCCGCTGTTTGCTCATAGATGGCGTTAGTGACCATATTTAGCTACCATAGAAACGTCATACTTTTTTTTTGTGTGAGTTCGGCACCTGTTTACATCAATCATTACACACCATCAATGATTTCCTATAACAACATACATTTTCCCTTGCGTAATCATGTCTAATTTTGTGCCACAATGCATATGCGGGAAGCTCTACTTTTTTGCTTTAATTTGAAGAAATCGTCTGCCGAATCGCATCGAATGCTTGTGGAGGCCTATAGTGACAGTGCGTTATCGGAAACAACTTGCAGAGACTGGTTTCGTCGGTTTAAAGACGGCCATTTTGACCTGAGTGACAAGAATCGTGAAAATCGACCCAGGAAAGTGGAGGACCATGAATTACAGGCTCTTTTGGATGCGAATGTTACTCAACCAGCCATTTCCATGCGTTTACGTGCCATGGGAAAGGTTCAAAAAATCGGAAAATGGGTACCCCATGATTTGAACGATAGGCAGATGGAGCGACGGCAAAACACATGTGAAATATTGCTTGCTAGACAAAAAAGAAAGTCGTTCCTGCATCTTGTGGTTACTGGCGATGAAAAGTGGATATACTTTGAGAATCCTAAACGAAGAAAATCATGGGCCAACCATCAACTTCTGCCCCAAGACCAAATCGATTTGGACGCAAGACGATGCTGTGCGTTTGGTGGGATCAGCAAGGTGTCGTTTACTATGAACTGTTGAAACCTGGTGAAACTGTCAATGCTCACCGCTACCACCAACAACTAATCAAATTGATTATCATCTGTTTTCATCGATGGGTCACGCGCTCGGAGAACAGCACTTCGATTCGTACGAACACGTCGGAAAATGGCTTGACGATTGGTTTGTCTCGAAAGGTGAAAAATTATTTTGGCGTGGTATACACAAATTGCCCGAGAGATGGGAAAAATGTATAGCTAGAGAGGGCAAATACTTTGAAGAAATTTTTTTTTTGCTTTTTTAGAAAAAAAAAACAGCGGATTTAAGCTTATACACCTGGTACTTCTTAGCTTTATCTGCTTATTCAGTGGACAATTTTTCATTGCGGTATTTTCCGCTTCACAAACTTGTTCAAAGGCATTCACACACTTACTTCCACACTATTTCCTAATAATTAAAGATGTCCTGAAGTCAAGTTGGGCACCCCCTGAGCATATTGCTTGGAAAGTTGTACTTACATGTATTGGTGCTATCCATGTCGAAAACGTCTGGTTCGGCTCCATACCCATATCGTGTCAAATACATATCTAACTCACATGTACAGAAAATGCAACTGGATATATAACGCTACGCCTACCAAACCGTACGGTTATATAGAAAGTGTCGGCAAACCCTTTGGATAACGCAACATCCGTCCACTGGCAAGAAAGTGTATCAAATAAAGAGGTAACAAAACGCTCTAGTCTCAAAGTTCTGACTTATATTTGATGGCAAATTCTGGATCCTACGGCTGACCCAGGATTCATGGAACCCATACTTTTCCCCACAAGTTAGTTAAACCACATTAGAAAAACCTATTGGAAATCCACCCACAACTTAGATTAAGCTTACGAGCATATCTCTGAAAAGAAGCTCATAGAATACCACTCATTTCCTTTTGGGCTGCATGCCTCTCTCTATGTCTCGGTGCCTGTGTGAGCCGCTACTGTGAGTTCCACAAAACTTTCAAATTCAAATGCTCTCGGCCACTTAGCTGCACGTACGTATTTGTGTGTAACATGACGGCGGGGTTTCTTTCTGGTGCTTACTACGGCTGCTCCGACATGCCAACAAGTCTTTGAGACGCACGTTCCAAGCATTCTAAGCTTTAAGTGTGTAGTTAGTTGAATAGATAAAATTTTAATAGGAGAAAAAAATTGCTAAAGCTGAATAGAGTCGGTTTTCGGGTATTCAAAGTGCGCTATACGCAATCATCAGTGGGCGGTGACGTGAACGACGGGGTTAATGGCAGTGGGCACATGTAACTCGCATGTGGTATTTTCATAAATTTAGTGGAGACTCAAGTCTGACGGTCATCGATGACGTATCAAGTGTCGTGTCAGCAATTGCAATGCCTACTCTGAGTGTATGAGAGAACACTATCACATTCCTGATAAAGTCCACTATAAAGCTGGCAATCAAGGTGCTATAAATGACTTTTCATCAGGATGACATGTCATCTGGAGAGTTTTTCATAATTTTTGCTTACTGTAATCAAAATATTGGTACCAAGGACCCTGTGACGGCAAAAGTGACTGAAATTACTTCTGGGATATTCAATAATGATACAATAATATTCAATATTGATTCAATAAAATTCAATATTGATTCAATAATATTCATTATTGATTCAATAATATTCAATATTTATACAATAATATTCAATATTGATTCAATAATATTCAATAATATTCAATATACATTCAATAATATTCAAAACTGATACAATAATATTCAATATTGATTCAATAATATTCAATAATATTCAATATACATTCAATAATATTCAAAATTGATACAATAATATTCAATATTGATTCAATAATATTCAATATTCCATATTGTTTCAATAATCTTTAATAGTGATTAAATAATATTCAATATTGATGCATTAATATTCAATATTCAATATTGATTCAATAATCTTCCATATTGATTCAATAATTTTCAATATTGATTCAATATTGTTTCTATAAATTTCAATATTGATTCAATAATATTCATTATTGATTCAATATTTGTACAATAATATTCAATACTGATTCAATAATATTCAATATACATTCAATAATATTCAAAATTGCTTCAATAATATTCATTATTGATTCAATAATATTCAATATTGTTTCAATAATATATAATTTTGATTCAATAATATTTAATATTGATACAATAATATTCAATATTGATTCAATAATTCTATGGAAGCGTTTGAAAAGGAAATTTAGGAACTTAAGCTTTCTATCCGCTGATTTAACTCAGAAATAGTCATCAAGTTGGATCGAAATGTTAAGTCTCGTTCGTATTTGATTGAAGCATGACACTCATGATCGAATTCCTCGTCCATGTTCTGCAAGTCAATTGAACTTTTTACTTGCCCTTATCCACATTCGAATTATGAAACTGGGATATAGTCGATACGAACTATGAATCTGGGATATTGTCATTGTATAACGTCACGTAAAAAGTTATTTTTGCTGAAAAAAGTTTATGGAAAAGCAAGCTCTCTACGAGAAAAGTGGTTCGATCACGAGTGTTATATTGAGACCTCAGGTTTAATTATCGTGATGATATATACTCATATAATGAGAGGAAAGTCCACTCATCTGATCTGTTTATTTCGATATCTTTTTAGTCCGCTCTCAATGTTGATGTAATTTAAACCACTTCTAATGAACTCGTTTTGTAATGATTCCCTCCAGATTGAGTTGACAATTGGCGGAATTAGTTCTAGGGATATCAGCGTTAACTACATTATGCCAATCATACAATCTAATATAGAAGAAGGATTTTTAACCTACAAGTAGATTGAGTGTTAAAATATAATAATTGTCACGTTGTCAATGGTTGTTTATATCACGTTCACATTATGTCACACCAATGAGATGAACATTTGGTTTTCTCGTTTCTAGTCTCCAAAAACTAAGAGAAATAGTAACTAAAAATCTTAAATATTAAAGAAAATTGTCCTGTTTGTCTCACAGTGTGAACTTGGTTTACAGCCGTTTGACACAATAAAAATGTGTCCTTTTGTTTAACAGTCAAATCGGAACAAAATAATCGCTTCAAAGCGTTTAGCATAGTTTACTTAGTTGATCCTTTGTTCTGAGAATGTAAGCTCCCCAGAAATTTGTGTGATAGAGCACTTTGTTTTCTGTGCTTACCATTTCTTTTTTTTTCCATTTTATACATCCGTATTCTAATTAAAAACTCCAAGGACATTTATCACACACTCTTGCAGAGGATGGAGAAAAAATCACTCATTTATTCCACACCAGAGTCAATTGTGATGAAGAAACTATTTCAGCATTCATGACTAAACATCAAGAAATCGTTCCAATTGTTGCCGATCAATTAAAATTGCAAAGGATACGTTTGAATTATGTCAGCTTAAATTCAGATTATAAAGGATACGTTTAAATTATGTCAGTTTAAATTCAGTTTACAAAGGATACGTTTAAATTGTGTCTCTCAGGTCACAATAGCATAGACATGACTGGCATTATTCTCAATTTTTTGATGCTCTTATCGAATGGTTTAAGTGACTAATCCTGCTGTCTCTTTCTCTCATACGGCACTAATACCAATAGTCATTAATATCGTCATCTCTCACAGAGTGTGATAATGAACTTGAAAGGTACTGGAATAGTCCTGAAAGCTATACAAAAGCTTCCAAATCGACGAATCAGTTAAGCTGTGAATAGAACGATGCAGGGAGGAGAGTGACTGAAAAAAACGTGAAACTTTTTACTTCTTTGTTTTAAATGAAACATTTCCAGCTTAGTATTAAATTAAACTATATCCATCAAACCCAAAGTAATAACAAAATCTGCTCCGAACACTACCCGTAAACGCATAGAACCGCCACTAATGATGGTAGGGTATTTAAAATTCACTAAATTGCGAATGACTTAAGAGTTGCTTGGTGCGCCACTGCAAAGACCTTGAGAATGGTACGCACACCAACACACACACACACACACGCTTAGAACTTATGTACATGCATATGTATATAAGCGCTATATGTACGCTAATATACATACATGTGTGCGCGCGGAGTGCTATAAGAACCGCTTGGCTACTATAATTTAATCAAACAATTCTTTCGCCAAATACTCGTAGCTGAGTAAAAGAAACAAATAAATAATGGTACGGGTACATAAGAGCTTGGTCAGAGGAAACGCGATTTCGAAGCTGGCGGCATGAACACGGAGATTGTAGTATATTTGAGCTAATGGGTTGGTCTCGAGCCATGTGAAGAGGAAAACCCGAAACCAAGCACAATCGTGAAGAGGTTTATCAGCAATAAAATTATGAATTTTAAAAACGCCTCAACTATTAATTAAGCTAAATTATAATGTCTTCGCATGTACATAATTATTTTTATGAAAACTTTATGCATGTTTTGCCCATAGTGTTACCACAAATTTCTCTAGAATTACCAAGATTTCAGCATTTGAAGTTATTGGTTTAGGTTCAATGAAATTTGGCAACTTTTACTGATGTTTGTTGCTTGGATTGATTTAGTTTATTGCTTGGGTCGATCATCGATGATTTCTGCAAAGATATTTCGCAGAAAACTTTTAAGGTAGTCAAAGTGGCTTCTCCATAGTACACAGAGCCCATATTGGGACTCCAGTGTCTCAAGAGCATGAGCCCGATTCAGAATAGAACGTTTTGTAAATTGATTTATTGCTAAAGGGTGTGCAGCACTCAATCTCAAGTAGCCTGTCTGCTTTCCTATACAAACATAGTATATGCTGAAGAGATATAAATTCAAAGGGCATTTCCTTCAAACTAGACCTGATTATCTACGAAATTCGAAAGCCCAGAGGAACCCATGAACCAACATGGAACACACAAAAGTGTAATCATTTTGGGATTTTGAAGGATATACCCCTAATAACCACGCAAATGTTGAGAAGACAGCACAAAGCCCGACATAATATGAATACCATAACTTCAGAACTGGAGGGCACGTTCGGAACTCCCAGTTCACTGCAGGCACAGATCACTGTATAACAAACCTAAACGTGGGTTGTTGAGGCATTCCTGATGAGACTCATTTAACCTTACAACATTATAGGTAGGGAATATTTTATAATACTCGAGAGGTAAGTGAAAACAATCATATGGAAACAGTTGGAACACTTCTACTTTCGCCTCGCTTACTGCAGTATAAACCATTGGAGGTAGAGAAGAAATAATGGAAATAGGACCAAAAATTATAAAATATATTGATGGCTTTCTATAAAACAGAAAATAAGAGTTAAATTGGACGGAAATCATTCACTAATATTATAATATATAATATAATAAATATATATAGTTCACTCAGAGTATATGATCACTTCAAAGTGGTATTCCACAAGGTTTAGTTAATGTTGTTGTTAGTCAAATAATCCCGTACAAGGTGAGATGTGTGAGCCGGTGCATTGTCATGTTGAATAAACCACAAGTTCTTTCTCCACAATTCCGGCCTCTTGCAACGAACATACTCCAGCAAACGCTTCATTACGCTCACATAATACTCCCTATTTACTGTTTGGCCTGGCGGAAGGAATTCGGAGTGGACCTCACCACGGCAATCACAGAAAACAATCACCAAAACCTTGATTTTGGATCGACTTTGACCTGGTTGTTTCGATTTGGCTCGTCTGAGAACCGCCATTGCGATGATTGTTGGTTCGCTTCAATGTAATATTCATAGACCCATGTCACGTAAACGGTAATGATGCCTTCGATAGTATGTTGGCCTAAAGAAAGCATGTCGTTAGCGACAGTAATGCGGTGCGGTATTTGCAAAAAATCAGCACTCTCGGCAGAAACCGCGCTTCGCCAAAACATTGTGCATAAGGCTCTGGACCCTAATCCGAGTAAGACATATATATCGGGTGATATCTCTCTGAGGCTCACACGACGTTCTTCAAGTACAATTTTCTTAACTTTTTCAATGTTTTCGTCAGTCACAGAGGTGGATGGACGACAGTAACGAGGCAAATCATCAACCACAGTTGACAAATGTACCAACCTAGACACAATATCTCTGCGTGACAAATTCCGGGCAATGCTTGAACATAAGGTAGTTTTTGTCACTCCGAAGTCCCCGGGACGTACCTTCTGATTTGACTTTAGATAACTCAACTCTGGCTTTGCCAGGATGACTTTTTCAAAAGTATTATTTCAAAAAAACTGATCCCGTAATCCTTACGACCAATGCTTACCGAACATAAATATTCAACTTCGAAGCTTATAAATGAAATGTTTTCAAATTAGAAGCCAACTTCGGAAGAGTCTCAGTACAGGCTGGGACAGAATTGCTGTGTGGCTTTAATTATCTCCACAGATTGATAAAGATTTCCTTTCCGGCTTGCGGTTCACAGTCACAGGCTTGGCTGTGTGTGAGTCGAATAGAGCATCAATAATTGGGGGTGGAAGATTATAGCACCCTTCCCTGGTATATTCGACAATCAGAGTCTGCATTTACTGAATCCAAAGTGTATTCTTTCCATTAATTAACGTTAGGCTTTTTTAAGGATAATTCCACAGAATGATTAAAACAAACTGAGCAGCAGAAAAAACAGGATACTTTCAAAATGGTTTCTTTTTCTCTCTTTCTGTCCTTCTGTGACCACTTTTTTCTACACCGTTATAGCTATCTTAATACACCTTGGGGAAAAGTATAGTGTGGACAGAGACACAGAACCGATTTCCATACGCCTGCCTCTCATATATGCTTTTCACCTTTTTTAAAATGGCAACAACTTCGGTCCAATTGATGGCATAGTGACGCAATTTGGTAGTTATGTAGACGTGGGTCCTGCTAAACACTATACAAAAAGGCGGTATATATTAACTGCCACGCCCACTATTAACAAATATTTATAGCTTAAGATTCATTACACTTATGGACGAATTTTTACCTGAAGCAACATGTGGACCTTATAACGCTAACTGCAAGAAATGAGTTGGATCAGAGAAAGGACACGCCCATTTTTGATCGAAGGAACTTTCGGTTTTAAAATTAAAATTAGCCTACCTATGCTCGCATTAATGCTATGGGAATAAAAATGTACATGGAGTCCATGATAGTGTGTGTGCAAAATATGGGGATCACACTTCTACTGCCACGCCCACAATTAACCAAAAATCATTACTAAGGTTCTATAGAAGATTAATCAAAGAAATTTCACAGGAAGATTGCGGGTACTAAGATTAAATGTCACACAAAAAATGGGCGGGTTATTTTGACAGCCCCGCCCACTATCGCCACTTTTTATAACTTACAACCTAAGCAATATTTTTGGCGAAGTATTATGTTAGTAAGTATATTGACACTACGAAGCCATACACCAGAAATGGGGACGACCAGATAAAAGCCACGCCTCCCTCCATAATAATCAACTTAAGTTACCCTACCGAAAATTACCGTAGATATGCTCCTAATGATGATATATGAAGAAAACCACCCCATTGCTGAACTCGCACGCACAAAAGAAAGATAAAGGGTATTTCGAAGTCGGTCTAACCCGACTTCAGACTCCTTTACTCGACTTTTTTTTGATCACCTCAAAATTCGAATTTTTGAAGTCAGGTCTGGTGAGGATTTTGACACTCAGAGTAATTCGCCTGCAACGTTGGTGAATTTCTTTCTAATGGTGGTGCTGCTTCTACAGTGGAGCAGCTTCTACGGTGGTGCTGCTTCTACGGTGCTGCAGCTTATACAGTGGAGCAGTTTCACTACCTCTATCACTAAATTTGTAATTTCTGATCCTCCTCACGCCAAACTTAATTTACTGTAAACAAATCCCTCACAGACACACACTTATACACATACAAAAACACACTCACACACACACAAATATTTAATCCTAGCGCCTCTCTGCTGTGAAAGTCTTATTTAAGAGTATTTTTTAGACCCGAACACACGATCAAATTGGTCGTTATCGAATTACACCATCACTCCATTTGATACCAATGTTATACACTCTCTGCTGCCAATTAGCAGCACCCAAGGTCGTCCATCACCCCGCTTACCCATCAGCTCTGCTTGCGTTTTCCACCAGTCTTCTACTACCTTAGGCTCTGTGCTTCTTCCTAAATGCATGCATACTCTAATATAATTCGAGATACTTATAAAATTGCGTGCAGTTCACATCAGGAACGACTTAGGTACCTAAGGTGGCTGTGAGCTATTCAAGGGCACAAACAGGAACGAGGTAAACAAATGCACGAGTAACAAGCAACAAGGAAGAGGCTTAGCGCAAACACTGCTTACACACACACATTTCCTGCTGAGCGAGCAGAGATCCTTTTGGATTTGTCCTCAAATAGAAGATGAGTCGAAAACGGAGGCGAAAATGTTATTGAACTTGAAATCCTTTACAAAAAGGATGGTGCTATAATGCACAAAAATTAACCCAAAAAAAAGGTAATCAAATGCTACCTGCCAGGAACAAGTTTTTCAAAACCAATTTGAACAAAAGACCACCAGAAGAACACTTGCCGCAGAGCTCCGGATTATGTGTGTGTGTGTGTGTGTGTGTATGTGAGTGACTCAAGTGCGCAGCGCAGTTGGAAATCAGGCGTGATTATTATAGATGGGAATTCTCGGTATATGTGTAAAAAATAAACATTGCTAGAGTTAAGCCTGATTTAGAGTAATTGTGTGGGAAGGATTCATGGGTGAGTATTGAATAGAATAGAATAGTGGCGTAGGCCGGAGAACCGCCGAGAAAGGAGGTCTCCAAGCATCTCAGGTATTGATGTCCATTGTACTGTAGGCTTGGAAGTAATAGGGGGTTGGGGATTGTGAAAAGGGGAGAGAAGTTTCACCTTTTCAAACTTCTTTGACTTCCGAAAAAGGAGGTATCTAAGCACTCAGACATCTATGCCCATTCTACTCTAAGATTGGAAGTAGTGGGGGGAATGGAATGAAAGGGAAGAGAAGTTACACCTTTTGCAAATTCTTTCAGCCTTTTATGAGAAGAAGTCTGTCCAGGGATAAGGAATGTACATTCTCCACACCCAATACATCTGACCCTAATATGCGCCTATGTAATCTGACAAAAAGCATGACGAGAAGTGCAGAGAAAATGCTCTGTGCGTCCTGTTACTCCTCCAGACAGGAGACGCAGGTCGGACTCACGATGATGTCTATGGTCGTCATATGAAGGCCCCATGGAATATGCCCCGTAGTTACCCCAACCAATGAACGAAGATCTTTCCCTCGTAATATAAGAAGGAAATTTGCAACTCTCCTGTTTGGGGTTTCTTGGTTGTTTTGCAGGCAATTAAACTGCATCACCGGTGCTTGTGATTATAATTCACACGGCTCTTGATCCAATCAATGTCTCCTGCTAAATTCATACCGATAAATGGCTCTAGTCCCATTGGAGTAGCCGTAGATCCACAGTTCAAATTCATGGGTAAATTTGTTCCCCCAAACACCAGTGTCCCGGAACCCAAATAAGCTCAGATAAATTCCACCTTGCAATGGAGCTAAATCTTAACTTACATTCTTGGACAATTTTTGAAGTGCTTAACGCGTATTCTAGGGCTTTTAGTGCAGTCTGCCTGTCACTACAGACCGTAAACTGTTTACTGCACCATTTCTTCTCAATTATCCATTCCGGTACCTTCAGTATAGCAAACACTTCCGATTGGAATACCAGAATCACCATACTCCATAGCCGAGAAGCATCTGATGACATCTTCATTCAGATACCAGCCAGCCCCAGTTCCCTTTTCAGTTTTGGAGCCATCAGTGAAGACAGTTTTCGCCAGTTCCCCTACAAGTAGTTCTGGATCTCTCCATTGCTCCCTTGTCGGGAAGCTGCCTTTGTACTTTCTTCCAAAAGAGTTTATCCTTCGGTGCCAGAAACAACGGGTATTGCTGGGGCAGCCTCCTGAACATCTCTCTATGCCCAAAGTTCTTATCTCCATGCCAATATCGATAAGAATATAACCGACATATCGTTTTCATCGCCTCAAATGTTGAATCATAGGATCCAGTGGTTCAACAAAGCATTCAGAGCGTCACCAGATGTAGTACTCATGGAGCCCGTAATGCTCAAGAATACACTTCTCTGTAGTCTGTTTAACCCCAAACATGTGAACTTAACCCCAGTCCTGCTCCACCAGACCACAAAATTATTGGCCTGATCAGTGCTGTGTACAGCCAAAATACACCAGCTGGTTTCAGACCCCAAGTGCTACCAAATACTCTTCGGCACTTCCCAAACACTTTTTGTGCCCGAAACAACTTCAGTTCAACATGCATGTTCCAAGTGCGCTTCCTATCAAGAACGACGCCTAAATATTTCGCTTCCTTGAAAACTCCCTTTTATAGTTGGCAGACGGTTCTAAGACTATGGACGTAACTCAGGCAGTACTAATTACTGGGAACCAATGTGTTCCTTCCCAAGTATTTTTCAAGCGGAGATTCACGCTATTGAAAGATGTGCACAGTATGGATCTGCAGGTACTCCAATGCGACCAGAGCCATTTCTCTGTATAAGTTTAGCAGGGGATATAGATTGGATCAAGAACCGTGAGAATAATATTCACAAGGACCGATGGCGCAGTTTAGTTCCCTGCAAAACAACCAATTGCTTCCTAGAAACCCCAAACAAGATAGTTGCAGATTTCTTCTAACATTACAAAAGAAAGATCTTCGTTCATTGGTTGGGGTAATCACGGGGCATACTCCATGGGGCCATCAGTTGACAACCAAGAATGATAGAGAAGAAGATTACGCATTGCGCAGGTCCGTTATAATTTTCTTTCTGAGTTTGACATTTCGTTGCTGGGCTGTGACGTCACCGTAGCAATAAATACATAATGCGGATAGGTATTTTTTTGACATTTCTCTTTGCAACAATGCTACTGTGACGGAGATGCGTAGAACGAAAAATTTGTGTACTCCACTTTGCGCAATCTTTGTTTCTATTATTTTTGTATGACAACCGAGAATACAGAGAAGCGACACTTAAACGTCAAATTTTCAAACGCTTAAAAAAAGTGCTTTATCATTAGTTTGGTATCTGGATAGGTTTGTTTATCATTGGTTAACCAGAATTCTGAAGAAAATCAGCCACACTACTACAGTTTTGGACATGTGCAAGATTGTGGAAAAAAGAGACGTTTCGCTGTATTCTCCGGTCCAAACTGCGTCTCCTGTCTGGAGGAAGAACAGGACGGCACAGAGCACTTTCTCTGCGCTTGTCCTGCATTTTGTCATAATGAGTAGGCGCATAGTAGGGTCAGATGTTTTGGGAATGGATAACGTACATTCCTTATCCCACGGATAGACTTCTGAGATTCATAAAATTCCTTTCAAAATCCTCTATCCCCGTTCACCAAATATTTTTCCAGGCTTACAGTATAGGACCAATGTCTGAGTGCTTGGAGACCTGCTTTTTCGGTGGCTCTCCAGCCTACCCCACTTCTATTCTTCTATTCTATTCTATAGAAGGTCTGGACACTGTGTCCATGTTCCAACTGCGGATTCCACTGAATAAAAACACTCTTTATATATAATTTTAAAAACAATTTCTTTTTTAAATTTTTATTTATTTAAATTTTAATGATTGTTTATTACTTTTGCGATTTTTCTTAAAATTTTGTCATTTTTTGTTGTTGCATTTCATTAAAACTAAAACTTAATGTTAATTTTAAAATAAAGTTTTTACAGAATGGATTCTAAATTAAGACAAATTACGAGAAATCAAACACATCAAATATTCGTCATTAAAAGTGGTTACAAATTAAAACTTAGCTTAATAGTGAAAATAAAGTAAACATTTTACAATTAAAAGACGACAATTTAAAACTTATTTATTCATACAATTGTTAATCGTGGCAATGATTAAATCATATGTTACGTGATTTCATGATTTAATTGGAGTTAAAGTTTAAAATAAAATAATTACGCGGTATACACATTTGTTTTTCGATCTGCTTTCATTACAAAGTTTTAAAAATAAGTGCTTAATTTAATAAAAAAAAGTATGAGTAATATTTTTAAAGAATGTGTGGTGCGTATTTTTTGTTCAATTAAAAAATCATTATTATTATATAATAAAAATACTGCGGTTATATTTAAACATAAGAAGAAAACCAATGTTGGAAAAGTGGGGTTTGTTCAAGCTTATTTACTACGATAAAATCATTGGACATGCTGATAACTCTAAATTTGGAAGCAATTCACGGGGAAGTTCAAACAATTCCATTGCGAGAATTTATAAACCATTTCATCAAAGAAACACGTTTAATGAACAATGAAAAGAACATAAAAATTTAAAAGCTATAATTACAATATTGTGGGACAAATCTCAAGACCCCTTAAAAACCCGGTTTAAGACTTCACAACCGGTTGTGACAGTCAACAGTTTGAATCGATGGTCATACCAAAAGGGTATAGAAAAAACTGACGCCAA
This sequence comes from Clusia tigrina, assembly GCA_920105625.2. Taxonomy (NCBI): domain Eukaryota; kingdom Metazoa; phylum Arthropoda; class Insecta; order Diptera; family Clusiidae; genus Clusia; species Clusia tigrina. The sequence continues at coordinate 23,414,384 of OV050031.1, read as the reverse complement.
TTGTGGAACCATGTCAAAGAGGTCTAAAGAACTACCTGGGGAAAGGTAGACTGAAGAGGTACATGCAAAAACACAAAAAGGGAGGAGCACGAGCGTTTTTAGAAACCCCTTACGCTGATGCTACATTTGGTAACTTCAACTTTCATCACTTTTCCACAACAAAATATAAATTATTCCGGAAAAAATACCCTTTAGATTATTACAGAGTTATTCTTCGCTTGATCTCGAAGCTCACATTATTAATAGAGTTAATGCTGGTTCCTAGAGAGACGAAATCCTTGACGACTTCGAACGTATAATTGTCAACAGAGACAATAATGTCCGCCTTGAAGTCAAGAACAACTCTTGCCAACAAGTGCTATTACGGGGGGCCCATTAGGCAATTGAGATGCAAATCTCTCTCCCGACAAACGAAAATGTCGCTCTATAAGCCCTTTCCTTGCCTTCCCGTCTTAATGTATGGCGCTGAGGCGTCGCCAATTAACACCAATGATGACAAGCTGTCGAGAGAAAGATACTTCGCAAGATCCATGGTCCAATAAGCGTGGACGACGTTTATCGAAGAATTTGAAACGATCAGCTGTATGGTCATATATGCCAACATTGACATAGTCAGGAGCATAATAATCCTGCGGCTCCGCTGGCTTGGTCATGTGGAGCGTATAGATGAGGACGCTCCAGCTAAGAGGGTGTATTCTTCAACACACGGTGGTGGAACGCGCACAAGAGGACGCGTTGTCTCGCGAATATACATTGGAGAGACCATTTGGTGGGGAACCTATCCGCGGTTGGCCTTGCCAACTGGTGCCAGAGCGCGCATAGCGGAGGTGAATGACGAAGCTTTAGTGAGGCTGCAAAGACCGATCATCGATAGTAGCGCCATGAAAGAAGACGAAGATTATTACAGAGAATTCATCGGTTTTAGCTCCATCAAAGAAGACGAAGATTATTACGGTCTCAGTCAAAAGAAAGCAAGAATGATAAAAACTAAGATGGGGACATCAGATATTCGAAACAAGTATATGGCATTCCTCTACTATTTCTGTTGGCAGTGTTCGGCATTGGAATGAAGCATACAAGAGAGTTCATTATTCTGCTTCACCATTCTTCATGTTACAAGATAAGAATACCAGGTTCATCAAATGAGAGCAACAGGTTCATTAAATTAGATCAACAGTTCATCAAATTAGATCAACAGTTCATGAAATTAGATCAACAGTTCATGAAATTAGATCAACAGTTCATCAAATTATATCAACAGTTCATCAAATTAGTTCAACAGTTCATCAAATTAGATCAACAGTTCATCAAATTAGAATAACAGTTCATCAAATTAGTTCAACAGTTAATCAAATTAGATCAACAGTTCATCAAATTAAAATAACAGTTCATCAAATTAGTTCAACAGTTAATCAAATTAGATCAACAGTTCATCAAATGAGAACAGTTCATTAAATTATATCAACAGTTCATCAAATTAGATCAACAGTTCATCAAATTAGAATAACAGTTCATCAAATTAGTTCAACAGTTAGTCAAATTAGATCAACAGTTCATCAAATTAGAATAACAGTTCATCAAATTAGTTCAACAGTTAATCAAATTAGATCAACAGTTCATCAAATGAGAACAGTTCATTAAATTAGATCAACAGTTCATCAAATTAGATCAACAGATCATGAAATTAGATCAACAGTTCATCAAATCGGATCAAGATTTCATCAAATTGTATCAACAGTTCATCAAATAAGATCAACAGTTCATCAAATTACATCAACAGTTCAACATATGTTTTCATGTACGCCTTTATATCCACAAATATAACAGAATTATAGAGCAATAATCAAAAGTATAATGAAATAATATCACTGTCAGACTAAACACTCCATTTATCGGTAGAGGAAAATGATTTCTCTTGTTTGTCACAAAGAGTCAAGGGCCCCCCGCTCTTTGTTGGCACAAAGATGCGCTCTGCTCTGTAACGAAGCCTGCTTATAAACTTGATCATGTGTATCCAGAACAAACTATAAAATAGAAGAATGATATAGGAAAGTTAGAAAATTCCCCCTGGAGTTTCCAATTCACTGAACTATTGAATATGAACATAGAAAAATCAGAAAATACTTTCTGAACTCTCCATTATGCTGCAGAATAGGAAACGTTGAATTGAAGATAAGAAAGTCGGAAAATTCCCCCTGATATTTCCAATTCACTACAGAATAACTAAAGTTGAATATGAAGGTAGGATAATCAGAAAAGTCTGCATGAACTTCCGCATTATACTGCAGAATAGCAAAATTTGAATATGAAGATAGGATAAGCAAAATATTCCGCCTGAACTTTCCATTATGCTGCAGAACAAGAAGGTTGAATGATTTGAAGATAGGAAAGTGAAAAAATTCCGCTTGAACCTTCCATTATGCTGCAGAATAGGGAAACTTTATATGAAGGTAGGGGATAATCAGGAAAGTCCGCCTGAACTGTTCCACTTTGCTGCAGAATACCAAAACTGGAATATGAAAGATAGGAAAATGAGAGAATTCCGCCTGGAGCAGAATAGCTCAAGTTGAAGATGGCAAATGTAACATCAGCATTACTATATTTCCTTCTAGACAGGTACCTACGAGTTATAGGATCAAATCGCGAATTAATCGCCTGCCCGCATCCGTTTTGCGCCTCAGCTTATTTAAACTAAATTCAAAGCAAATTTAAACTAAATTCATTCATATACAATAAAAAAAAAATATGGTTTACGCACGAAACAAAATCGAATGGAATTATTTGTTGGCTATATAAATAATGGAATTAATTAATTAGCAAAAATGGTCAATTTTGCGTGTGCAAACTTCACCAAAATTTGTTAATGCGGCAAAAATATGCTTGGTAAGACTTGTGAAAAATTATGAAGGGAATTCTCTCGCGTACTTAAACATTATTTAAATTATTGTACAATTTTAAATTATTTTCGCATATACAATTTGTTTGTGTCTTACTAATTAATTAAGCAATTAATTAATTAATGTGTTTGTATATTAACTTTTCGTGTTATCTAAAAATGATTTATAAACTAATTAATATATGTTGGTATATAAAACACAAATTAACATTTTATAAATTTGTATATGTATAAATTGGTTGTTTTGTTGTTGTTTTTGTTGGTATTTGTTCTCTCTTTTCCTTTTCGTTTTGCAATCGAAAGACAAAGATAAATGTTGGTTGCTTCATCTAAGGAATTGTGTTCGTTTCTTGTTGTTGTTCGCGTTTGTTGTCTGCATTTATATTTTTTGTTCTCAGTTATAATAACTATATAAAATTTCTTTCTTCTATAAATATTGCTTACGTTCTTAGTATAACCTTTGTCTTAAGTTTATAGCCTAATTTTAGAGTTAATTGGAGTTGTTCTCTTTGTGGTTGAGCTTGTGTTACAGGACTGTACAATTCACTTTACGTACTAATTTAAAAACACACGCGCGCGCGCTTTTTGTTATTTACAAAAAATACAAAGTTAAAATAAAATATCATTCAGCTTGCTTTTAAAATATATGTAAAATAGTCATTTTATTTTAAAATTGTTTTTTTTTTTTGTTTTTGAATGCGTATTTTGCGAAATATTCAATTAATTCAATTCAATGGGGTATTCGTTTGGGAAAATGAGAATGGAATCAATGAAGATGAGTGGCAGAATATGATGGGATAGCTCTATGACGATTATGTGGGCATGGTTGGAGAATTCTTAAGTCCGTACCATAATTTCAATGGTGAAGCTTCCTTGTTCATAGCGATATGATTCCATGCAGATGGTTCTGTCATAGAAACGGTCCATACCGGTTGAATTTTTCACTATACATTGGAACTCTCAATGATAAACTGCCACAGGCTCACAATTTGCTTAGTCACAGTTGGCATGACACCAGCAGAGTCATCGTTATATACTGTTATATATATCGTTATCATCGTTATATACTTCTATATATATCGTTATCATCGTTATATACTGATATATATATAGTTATCATCGTTATATACTGTTATACATATCGTTATCATCGTTATATACTGCTATATATATCGTTATTATCGTTATATATTGCTATATATCGTTATCATCGTTATATATATCGTTATCATCGTTATATATATCGTTATCATCGTTATATATCGTTATATATATCGTTATCATCGTTATATATATCGTTATCATCGTTATATACTGTTATATATATCGTTATCATCGTTATATACTGTTATAAAATATGGTTATTATCGTTATATATTGCTATATATATCGTTATCATCGTTATATATATCGTTATCATCGTTATATATCGTTATATATATCGTTATCATCGTTATATATCGTTATATATATCGTTATCATCGTTATATACTGCTATATATATCGTTATCATCGTTATATACTGTTATATATATATCGTTATCATCGTTATATACTGTTATATATATCGTTATCATCGTTATATATATCGTTATCATCGTTATATATATATTGTTATCATCGTTATATATATATCGTTATCATCGTTATATATATCGTTATCATCGTTATATATACCGTTATCATCGTTATATATATCGTTATCATCGTTATATATATCGTTTTCATCGTTATATATATCGTTATCATCGTTATATATATCGTTATATATATCGTTATCATCGTTATATATATCGTTATCATCGTTATATATATCGTTATCATCGTTATATACTGCTATATATATATAGTTATCATCGTTATATACTGCTATATATATCGTTATCATCGTTATATATAACAAAAGATACCGTTGAAATTTTGACTCTCACTTCAATTATCACTCTATTCTGCTTATAAAGGCATCAGTTTGAAATACAAACATTTTCTCGCTTGGTTGTCGGTTATAACATCGCACATAACGATGAGAGAGTTCTGTGTTAACGTTTAGTTCGGAGATAGCGATCGAATTTTATGCACAAATTGGAGAGAAATTCCACTGAGAGCGACGAAGAAACCGGATTAAAGCACGGACCATAATTTATACCCAGTAGGCGAGTATTTTGTTCTTTGACAAGGCGCACTAAGGAGTTAACAGCCTCCCAGAAGTGGAATCGATTATGTTAAGTGCTAAGTAGGAGGTATTTTAATTCTGTCTATCGATGATTAATTTCGTATGTAATCTGGCCTGCTCCTTTGCCGCTGTTGTAACAGAACATTCATTGTATATTTGTTTGGGGAAAAACCAACGAGATTTTTATGCAGAACAGATCTGGTAAAAATTACCGGAAAACCGGTATTCCAAATCATGAACGCTTAGCTCCTAGTCCAATACAGTAGAAAACTTAGCTTAGCTGTGGAAACTATCTCCAGAAAATAGATTCTCCATCATAGATCAGCCGTTTGTGATAAAAAAGATTCATGAAATGAATTTATCTGGGTAAGAGGGCTCCGGCCTATGGGTAAGTTTTCTCTCACAAATAGCTCCCAAGCAACTATCAGTAACTTTCGACGCGGTTAGAACACTTGGAATTCCTGTTAGTCATCGTACCAGTATCATCAAGAAATCAATGAGCATAATGTAATCTATAATGAATTAATTCATTATTTGAATTAATTGAATATTTGAATTAATTGAATATTTCGCTGATATGCATTTCGATATTTAAAATTTGTCTCATTAAAAACGTCCTTTTGTTGCAACTTTTGTTTGTAAAATGCGTTAAAAATCTAATATATACAATATAAAGTGTATATAATAAATACAGGGGAGGGGAGGGGGAGAAACTATCGCAATACTTTGTACTGCACCTATGATAAGAACAGATATTTGCTTCCTTACACTTCTAATGAGGAGAGGGGGGGAAGTGCGTCCACAAAATTGCGAAGTGCTTCAAATCGGCCATTTCAAGCAGTTGGCGATTTTGCGTCTACAATAAAGCATTTTAATTTTAGTTTTGTTCACTTTAATCTTAATCCTGAGATGTCCTAGAAGTATCTTTCGATAAATTTAAGTTGCGGCATAAAAAACTTACTCGTGTACTTAAGTGGGCCCGGGGCGCCAGGCCCACGCTAAATGGTTAAAAATCGCTTCCCTATTTTAAGCAGCCATCCAACTTTACTCATCACCTTCGTATCCGGCGCAATGAGGATTGTTTCTGCTTCGGTTTCCGGCAATACTATTGTCCCTTCTCCTTGCCCGCGCCGCCGCCGCCGCCAGCAGCTACACTAAGTCCGAGCAGATGGTCGCTGGCGAGCAGACCCGCTGCTGCTGCTGCGCCCGGCTGGTGAGCGTAGTTGCGTATCTGATGCAGTGATATGAGTTGTGTGGGGAATGGATTTGCGGCATTCTGCTGATATAAGTAGGCCGCGGGGGGACGTTGCTGCGCCAAGACGTTGAGGTGTGGCGGCGCTGTATTGATGGGCGTAAAGGCTGATGTGGTTTTGACGTCGTAATTGTTGCTCGGCGAATTGCCGACAACCACAATCGCGTTGTTCGGTGACTGCGATTGCTGTTGCTGCTGATGATGGAGGTGGTGCTGTGGCGTTTGGCGCATCACCAAATCTTCACCCTCATCATTGGGACTATGCGAGTGGTTCGGCGTGCTGCCGCTGCCAGCGCTGTCGCCGCCACTGCCACCACTGGCACCGTTAATGAGACGCTGATGGTGTTGCAGCAGTTCTTGCTGCTGCTGCTGTTGCTGCTGCAGGGTTGCGAAATTGTAGCCGTTCGGTGTCTGTTGTTGCTGAGCTTGCTGCTGTTGTATAGCTTCGGCCAATGTGGCCGCATTGACAGCACCATCTGCGCCCACCTTGGCCCAGTAAGCGGCGTTGGCGTCGTTCGCCGCTGCCGCCGCCGCATTCATCACCACCTGCCGCTGCAAGTTCAGGCCGATGCCGCCAGCGGGCACATGGTGTTGCGCCGTCACATTGGTATGACGCTGCTGCTGCTTTTCCGCCTTCTCGGCGTGCTTTTGCAGATGCTTCTGCAGGTACGTTTCCTGTGTGTACGACTTGCCGCACAGGTTGCAGATGTGCGTCTTCAGGTGCTTCGAATCCTTGTGCTTGGGTATGTGCTCGAGCAGTGCGATTTCGTCGGTGAAGCATTTATAGCAGGAGTTGCACTTGAACGGTTTGTCCGTCTGGTGGCAGCGCGAGTGCGACTGTAGGTTGGAGAGTTGCGAGAAGGCCTTGGGGCAGCCGGTGTGGCGGCACTTGTACGGTTTGTCGCCGGTGTGGGTGCGTATGTGCTGCTGCAAGTGCGACAATTGCGTGAATTTGCGCTGGCAGATTTCGCAACGGTAGGGCTTGATGCCCAAATGGATGCGTGTGTGCTGCGCGAGGTAGGAAGAGTTGGCAAATGCTTTCGTGCACTGCTCGCACTTGTAAGGCTTGGCTTCGCGGCCCTCGATTGGGGCCTGCTGATGGTTACGATGCTGTTTGTGTTGAAGATCTGCGGCGGCATTCGGATCGTACTAAAATGAACAGAGAGCATGTTTGGGGTTTAATGCAAATGAAAAAGGAGCATGGACAGCCTCAAACAATATTTATGAAAGGCTTTTTCAAGGATTTTAAAATACGTGCTATTTATGAGTCAGCTATCAATTCTTTCAATGGTGATTGGGGTTTACTGACGTGATCAATGAGGTTCATTCACATATGATTCTATCATATCTTAGTTATATATCGCTCAAATGCTTAACCGAAGGATATAGTATGAAATATATAGTGGAAAGAGATCGTGGAAAAGGCAAATTTCCTTAGTCTGGATGAGTACCTGGAAAATGTAGAAGTTCAACTTGACATCTCCGAAGTCTCTGGAACAGTTGTGTGAGAATACTTCACCTAAGAATTGCCTAGAGTTTTAGTTAATCCCCAACCCAGTTGCACCCTGAATTTACCGGCTTAAGTCACATCTGCCAAGACGCTGCTTACCTTTTGCTCCTGTACTTCGATCATGGTGGGAGTAGGCGGCGAACTTGGGGCACTGTACGATTGCTTTAGCTGCAGTTGTTGCTGCTGCGGCTGAAGATGCTGTTGCTGCTGCTGTTGTTGCTGTTGTTGTTGCTGCTGTTGTTGGTGCTGTTGTTGTTGTTGCTGCTGTTGTTGTTGTTGCTGCTGCTGTTGTTGTTGCTGCTGTTGTTGTTCCTGTGCTTGTTGTTGCTGTTGGTTATGTTGATCCACCACAATCTGCTGTTGTTGCTGTTGCTGCTGCAAATTCATCGAGCGCTCCAGACCCACACCGACCAAACCATTTTTAATTGAGTAATCCAAACGTTCAACGTTTTGTCGGAATTCGTTTATATTGAATGGTTTGTAGTCGTGCACCAATTGCGCTGTGCGCAGATCGGCTGTGGTCAGATGGCTCAGCGAGGATAGCACCCCGCGTTCATTCATCGAACGCAGCTGATCAATGGAGCGATGCAGGTAGTCGGTGGTGTGCGCCGGTATCTCAGCCATGGGACTTGAATCTTGCTGCTGTTGGCGGTAGTCCAGCACTCCGTTAGCTGGTCTATACAGAATGGTTCGGGCGTCCAGCGTACAAACTGTTTATGACTTGCGGGTGTAATAGATAAGAGTATTTTAGGCGCTACGCTATGAGCCCCCGGGAAGGTTGCGATGAAGACGTTGTATCGTTGGAAGAATGATTATGTGCGGCAGTAAAAATCTACAAAGATATAAGAGAAATTAACAGGAATTGTATTATTAACAAAAGAAATATAATAAAAACTCAAACATAAACTTAAAATAGAGTGTAAGCCTCCCTGCTAGAAGGTCTTTCAATAAGAGCTCTTCTCTTAACTTGAAAATTGGCAGAAATTCTTATTGAAGATTAAATCGCATTTGATTCCTTTTTGTTTTTAAATTAACCTCATTCAAATGGTGTGTAGGAGGGACTTAAAATTGAACATTCTTGTGGCTTCAATGATAATGTGCTGATTTGTGATTTTGCTGATTTACTGGCCTCGACCAGAGATAAAATTCTAAACCCGAACTTGGCATCCCACTGAATTCAACTGTATTTAGAAATTTAGTATTCCCGAAACATATTCAAACACAAAAAATATCTGAAATTTCACAGAAAGCTCAATATTCGAAAACTCCTTCTTGTCTTTTTCTTACGAAAACGAAACAACATCCAACATTTTTGCTCGTATACATTTTAATTTAGCAAATCGCAAGCGAACTAGTCTGGCAGAAGTGGATACGCATCATCCCGCTTAAATTCCTTTCTCTTTTGAGGCGAATCTTAACCCAAAGCGTTTCACAATTGTGGCCTGGCCTTCTGCTTTAAAAGTGAAGGAACACGAAAAAATACTCTTCCGTTTCGATCTGATTCTGAAGTAGTGCAAGAGTTCAAGATTTCATTGATAAATTGATTATCAAGGAGCTGTTGAACGATATACACACATACAAAAAAGGAGGAAATACATTGTAGATTTACATAATTCTTAAAGAGTATAAATAAAATATCTCGGATATTGAAATGGATGGATATCCCGGATATTGTTCAGTTGGTTGTCGGGGTTTAGGTAACTTCTGTCTTGAATGTGGAGGATTCTTCAATATTTTTCATCAATAAAAAATCTGAGTTTAATGACATATCAACGTTCAGGTGTTTAGCTTCATCTCCAGAAGCTTAATAAACTTCACATTCAACGTTTTGAGTTCCAAAATATTTAGGACGAAACACACAACACAACGGGAACAAACTTTATGGAAGTAGCCACAAAAAAGGATGACATCTCGTAGAATGACTAGCTTTCTTCTAGCTCATCTGTTTATAAGGATAAATATCTCTTTACAAGATAGAAGAAAGCTATGACACTAACCCTATATAATTTAGGATATATACTACTATTACTACTACGACACTAAAATCTATACCATTTAGAAGTGCTTAACGCCAAGCTAAGCTAAATGATGGTACCAAGTAATACTAAAAAATTCGAGACATCATATATATAATATTTAAGCGTTGATAAAAACACCCAAAATGTATAGATCGCGATTTAGTTAAATCTAGTTATGTTAATAGTGGGCCTGGAACTACACCCTATGTATATTCCTAGTCTTCAATAGTTATTCTTGATGAAAAACACGCATAAAATGCTCAACTGGACACAATTATCGCTACATCAATGACTTCCTTTTATGGACTAGTAGGAGCTTAGTTGAGAAACTTTGGGACCGAGTCCAGGAATTGGATTGATTACACCAGTTATATGACCTATTATTATGCTCAAGTTTGGTGCAGCAAGGCTACACCAATAACAGAACACAAGCAGCTCGTTAGGTTCCAGTAATTGGCATATCCAGAGCGTTGAGAAATTCATCCACCATTTGCCTTAAGTTAGGTTAGGTTAACGTGGCAGCCGGTCTAAGGACCAGCTCACTCAGACCACCATGGGTCCATTGTGATACCACCGCGTAACAACGCACCTCCGATTCACTCGTCGAACCATTTCGAAGGCATAATAAAGCGCGGATTTGTTTGACCTTCGCGCTAGAAAATTCTGTAAGAGAGCTCAAAGCGTTTTTGCCTAAAGAGACCGCCTCATCCACATTTGCCTTGGAGATAATTTTAACAATGCCTCCACTTCATCCTTATACCGAGAAAAAGGGCATTATAGAATTACAATTTTAGGTGTATTCAACTTAAACAATCTTAATAAAATAGAGAGTTCTCTTAAAGACGTCTTCCATATGTGATTACAGCCTCGACAGAAGCAGTTTCCCCAACCACTTCAAGGTGTGGTTCTCAATTAGAAAAACTAGGAAACAGAAATGGACTAAATATTCTGGAGACTAACAGACGTAGAAATCGATGATGCCAAGAAAAATGTCGGGGTGGGAACAGGGCTTTAAATAAAAATACAAAAAATTCTCTAGCCATAATGGAAGGAGAAACTGTTTGCCCGGTCGAAACGCATGCTATAGTGCTATGCTTCAGTGATTATATAGAGTAATGCTTGCAAATAGACAATTTTTATATTTTCTGACACCAGAGCTACTTTACTTGTTGAATTTTCAATTGGGTGCTGAGATACAGTCGGCAATTTGGGAAAGAAGGCGCAAATACACTCACAAGAAAAGGGTTGTTCACGTCATCGGATTAACATGGAATTACTACAAATAAAATGTAAAGCTGTGGTTGCAAGAAAAACACCAACAATAACGGAGAAAAACTAAATTCTGTTTACCTGACAAAAGGATACGGTAAATACTGCAGCTTAGTAGATACCACACAAAAGTAGTTACAGGCGTCCTTAAAGGCTCAAGGAAACATTTTTCTAACAGGGACAAAACTGAGAGAAACTACCTGTAGGAAATGCACGAAGACGATGAAACTGCAACACATAAGTGTTCCGCTCAGATGACTCAGATCAAATATGTATATATACGACTTTATAATTATTATTGGCGCTCAAAAGATGTCATTTGTTATATTAGACAATGGACATCAATGCCTGAATGTTTGGAGAAGTCCTTCTTCGGCGGTATTGCTCCCTTCCCCACTTCTATTCTAATCTGGTCGAAAGGGCATATAAATCAGAAATTGAAACTCAACTGAACACTAAAAAGAATGCAAAAGATTGCTTCGATCTGAAATCCACTTCAATACGATCCAAGAGCCAATATATTTGGTCAGCAGTTCTAAACCATTGACCTCTAAGACGTAAATTGTGAAGAAAAGACGGTAGATATCACAATGATATGATATACCACTGAACATTTCAAGATAAGTTAATAAGACTTAATCACAGTTCTTTTCGTGAAAATACATCTGGGTCCGTTGAGTAATAGTTAGAGAATCGCTGATCACCACCATGCCAGCAAACATCTGACACTCCTACGCGGCAATTATTAAACTAATTTGTTTAAAAAATAAGTTAACAATTTGTGAATTAATTATTTAATGGTTATCTCATAAAAAATAGCTACAAAAATTAACTTAATGTGTTTTTTTATTGAAATAAAATGTGTCAACTCAACAATCCTACAAGTAAAGTTTAAGCAAATTAAAGGACAAACAAACCATTGAGCAATAACAAAAAATATCTTAAATTTCATGAATTAAATAAATAAACCAAGAATTGCACATTCAAAACCAGCAAAAAGTGAAATTCACACACTTTGCACAAAAGCGAAAATGAATAAAAAAAATTGTTCAGCAAAAAACGAGGCGCACGGTGCCAGAACCGACGAACAAAAAACCACGGAGCAATAAAAACTGCCCGCATACAAATAAATAATGTCCACTCACAATAAAATAAAAAAGAGGTAACCAAAAAAAGAAGAGAAAAATACATGCAAAATTCAGCAGATTTTTGCGAAAAAACACTCATAATTTCAGCAAAAAACACAACAACAAATTGTAAGCCAGAAAAATCGTGCAAAAAAAATCAATAAAAAAAGAACCACAAATGTGTGTAATAAAGTGAGCGAATTAAAAATCGTACTAAAAAAGAAACAACAACAAAATATACGCGAGAGAACGCGAGTACGAATGAACGAACTAAACGACTCGCAAAAAAATCAACATAGCAGCGCAGTCGACGTTGACTTCAGGCCGTAGTACGTAAGTATGCGACGCCGGTCGGTCGCATGCCAAAAATTATGCTCTCTGCGCTCATTCATGGCTGTATTCAATGATGTTAACACAATCATATTCTGACTAGATCTAGCTTTTTCCATGCTTTCATGTAACCAAACGTTTGCAGCAAATCGAATTAAGATTAAGATGCAGACTATGAATAAAATAATATATTGTTGGATGAGAAGGTGATTAATGAGGGAAGTAACTGCTTGTATTGAGACGCTACAAACTCAAAAACATTAACATTAATTATACAAAGTGTATAATGCTTATTATTTACTAATAAAACAAATTATATCTATATTAATTAATATTTATATCTATATTAATAATATATCATTTAGGTAACAACATTCTATATCCAATTTATGCAAGTATTTGTTTTATTTGGTCGGCCATTAATTTGGGGTTTTTTGGAATATTTTATACCCCCTTTTTAAGCAAATATATTCTAAGAGAATAAACATCACTGACCGCTCTGGGTAAAGAGCATACTCTTTTTAATAAACTAATTGTGAAGTATCGCAAAAGAAAAGGTAATTGGTATTGATGATGGTGACTTAATTTGATGCTTTTTTCAAGTTAAGTATAGCAATATTTTATAAATACAATACATATTTAAAATAAATCATATATTGAGACGCAAAGGCATATATAATTAACTCAAAGTCTCTCGTAACCAAAAGAGAATTTAAGAAAAATTAGCCTCTTGGGATTTAAGGCGATGATCTAACCCAAAAAAGGATTATGCATCAACAAGTAGGTAAGAAAAATTTCGACAAACGAAAGAGAAACAATAAAACTCCGACTTTTTGAGTATTTTATAAACATCAAAAATTGGTAATACTGAATTGTGTTTAGTAAAAAAAACACAATTTAAATTATGTATATTTTTCTCAGATGCTTTTGAAGGACTACTTGACACACAAGCCAGTTTTAGTAGTTAGCAAGTAGCCTTTAATATGGTGAAGGTTTCATATTTTATCTAAATTTTAAAATTAGGGCTAAGCTAATTTGCACAATTAACTGAAATTTCAAGGTAGGAATGCGTGAGTGAATTGTGTAACATTTGTATTTCTTGTTTGGCAACTTCAAGATTTTGAACACGGCAAAACAATATAAGAAAGCGAAATAAATGCTACACAAACGTATAATTCCTGAAAATAGTTTACGATTTATACTTGGCTGGTCATATTTATATCCCTGCAATCATAATAGTTAATTCCAGAAAAAACAGTCAGGTGTAGATTTCCCAACTTTTATTTAGTTCGATTATAATAAAAAATGAACTCTATGCAGGCATAGTTGCAAATAAAAAAACTTGGCAACACACAACGCGGGTGTAAAGTAAACCTAAGCTGCAGTAAAGCAGCACCGCAAAATAATGGCAACGCATAAAAAAATAGTATACACAAAAAAATTGCAATCACGGAGTATGAGTTGGAAAAAATATGCGCGGCAACACATGTAAACATTTTAAAAGCAAAAAAAAAAAAATTGCAACAACAACAATGCTAACGAAAGAGAAACTTGACAAATATTTGCAAGGGAGCGAGAATTAAGCGGCAAACAACAACAACATATGTGGACAATGGTGAGCGGCGCTTGACAGTTGGCAAATATAAATCAAAAAAGGAATACAATAAAAGAACAAAGGAACTAAAAAAGCAGGGAAACAAGCAAACAATGCGTTGTAAACTGAATTGGGAGAATTTCTTTGCGAAATTTCAATGAGCAATAAGGACAAATTATATGTGTATTAAGTCAGAAGAAAATTTACTTTTAGGCAAGTTAATAAAATGCAAGTATAATTTTTATAATTAGACCAGTGTCTACTAACCTTTTGTGTAATGTGAGTGCTGGTGTTGTGCTTTTTTTGTACAGTTGTTATTTTTCGGCTTAACTGCCTTGTTTTGTTTTTACTTGTAATATATTGTTTTACTTTTGTTGTAAAGCAGGCACAGTTCTTGCTTACTGTAATGTTTGTAAACATTAGTTTGTAATTACAATCTTTTTTACGACTTTTTTCAAATATTCAAAACAAACTGGCAATAGTGGAATGAGACTATCAATCAATTTGAATGAATGGTTTCTTTGGAAACACGTGTTTTTGTTGTACTTAGGTAATGCTTCGTTATTTATTGCAGGTACTTATTTTTATTTTTTAATTTTGCATAATTCTACATTTGCGCGCGCTTTGTTCGTTCTAATTTTTTTTTATTAACACTAAGCTGAAAACTCAATTAGAAATCTGATTCACACTTCTGCCAATTGGCTGGGTTCCCTTTATGTTGTCAGCAAGGCGAGACGAACTTTTTAGTGTAGTTTAATGGTAAAAATATAAAATTTTTTATGGTTTGCTTTTTTACTTTTCATAAAATATACTTTTTATTTTAACAAAAAGTAAACTTTTTCTTTATCAGTTTCCGTTTATACTTTTTCCAGGCACACGCAAAATTCTCCTTTGTCGACGTTTTTTCGTGGCACACACACACAAATAATCTAAAAAGAAAAAAAATGGCCGCACACCAAAAAATTGTACACTTTTTAGTGTGTAATTAAATTCTTACAAATTGCCCAATTGCTCTTTTTACCATATTTTTTGTAACAAATACCCATACATAAATTTGCACAGTTCATTAGAATTGTAGTTAACACTTTTTTCGTAAAATACTTCTTCACTCATTTAGCCGACATTTAATAATGCAATCAGATTTTTGCACTTTTTATTTCTTGTAATTTACAAAACAACAAACACCGAGTGGCACATGTTTACTCACCACAGAAGCAAAAACTAGACTGCTGCGGCTGTCTAAAAAAAAATCACATCATAATTTTTTTCTACCTCGGTCGGTTTCATATGTGACTGAGAGCATGGCTTCAACTGTTGTAAGTTAGAACAAGATAACTGCATTACACTTTATGCAGCCGCTCAATGTAAACTGTTGCTGTTGAATAGAGTGCGCACTATGTACACATGCTGCGTAAACATCATTTGCATGCGCTCATTTTTTATATACACACACGCTCTCTCGCGCTGCTTTGACAATGTTTATGTTTTTTATGTGTGTGCATTTTTGTTGGTGTAGTGTCTCAGTTGCGTTCACTCTCATTCTGCCGCCCGTCGCAACCCTTGCGTGCATGTGAAGCACTTTTTTTCTTTCAAATTTGAAATAAATATCTCTGCCGACGTCGACGTTGCTGGCTTCTGCTGTAGTTTTTTATACATATAATTTTTTTTCTTATTGTCTGTTGGTTTTTTGCTTTTGATTCCGGTTTTTTCGGGCTTGCCTCTTGCTATTGTTATTGCTTTCATTTAAGTTTGCATTTTGACACGTTTTTCGTTTTTTCCTTTGTTATAATTTACATATTTTTAGATCCTTGCTTTGATTTGATGTTAGGTAAAGAATTGAAGATGCAAATTAATAATTGAATTGAAAACTATTTTGCAGGCAGCCAATCAGAAGGCAATGAACTTTAACCCTGCCTACCCTTTGATGTTCAGTGGATTGGAGTGGAATTACCAAACATATCAGTTTAATTATGTGGTCCAAAAGGATGTTTGTGTGTGGGTATTTGTTGTAATAGCGCCAGCATATCCCTTTCTATAAATTCCATGCTTACACGTAGAAAATTTTGGAACTATTTTTCCAAGTACCACTAATTTTTTATTCAGATAAGTTTTTGTTAATTAAAAGTGGATAATTATTTTCCGCTCTAGTGGAACGATATGTATGGATAACTAAGTATGTGTGCGTGTGTATGTGTGTGTCATTATATACATATATGGATTTGCATATGCAAGTATATAAAACCATATCTATGATATTTTCTTTAAACAAAAAAACTACTGATTAATATGAAAAATTAACATCAAAATTTTATAATAAATCTCGACTATAATATACTTTCAGTCTTTTCATCATTAGAACTTATCATATAATATTTTGTTGAAAACAGCGGGAATTTAGTCGTTTAAAAATTAACAATAATAAAATAATTTTTTTTAAATTTTTCTTAGCAACAAATCTTTAATTTAATGTATTATTCTTCTTTAATTCTATTAATTATTTAATTATTCCTTAGAAACATTTCTTTAATTTAATATATTATTCTTTAATTGTATTAATTTTTTTAAAATTATTCCATAGCAACATTTGGTTAATTTAATAAATTCTTCTAATATATTCTATTTTAATATATTCAATTAATTATTTAATTATTCCTTAGAGACAATTCCTTAATTTAATATAGTACATGCATACGTAAATACATATGTATATCCTTCCTCACACTTAGGCTGCGTACACAGTGAAGCTGAGAGCGGTGCTGTGTGCAAAGCGACGCTATTCTTCTCAGCGCATCAAGCGAGTCAATTCGCACAGTAAAGCTTTATGCGAAGCTGTTTGCTAGCAGGAACATAGTTTTTTTTGTTCATTATTCGAGATTGAAATTGAAAATTTGTTATTAAGTTTGACAAATTTAAAAACAACAACGACATCAATTTAGACTAAAAAGTCACGGCTGAATTTCATCATCATTATATCCTCAACTTCGGGAGGATAGAATATAACTTTTTGAATATACTAGAATGCCTTTAGTAACATTTGATTATATTTTAAATTTCATTGAACATGAGTTAATAAAACAAAATCACTTCCAAATGAAACAACTGAAAACAACGCGCAGCCTGTACTTCATAACAACAAAATACAGTATTCACGTACAAAAACACTCAAAATGCATGCTATTCAGCTTCAAAAACTGCACAGAACAGTTTCAAACAAATATCGTATAATAGGAATATGCAACAATCGTCTATGCAGTACTAGATTATATTAGATTAGATTATAGAAGTGCGGGATCTAGTCACCTAGTCACTGCGGCCTCAGATGGGCCTATTGTGACACTCAATAATTTAGAAATCCTCTGAGAGTCTAGGATTCATTAAGAATTCAAAAATCTTCTGGGGAGGCTTGTCCGCAATTTCTGGTGGTAGTGAGATACTAAATTTCATAGTCGGGTCCATATTAGATCGTTAAGGTGGAATAGCAAATGCTCTGCTGTTTCCTCGTCCTCGTTACACAATCCACAATATTCGGTATGACTAATTCGCATTTTATGTAAGTGTTTCAACACTCTGCAATGTCCAGTCAAAAATTCTGTGACTATTCGAAGCGTATACGGCTGACACTAAGACTATGTCTATGGTTCTCTTGCGAGAACGTTCTGGTTTGAAAGTTTAAGCAACCCTAATATCTTTAATTCCTGTCCAATATTGCTGTGATTCTCCCTCAAGCCATTGCTTGATTTTAAGTTTGGTTGAGCTCCAAGGCCACCCACAGAATGGTTCTGGTCCAGTAAAACTACTGGCAGCTTCTCTCCTAGCTAGCTCATCTGCCTCTTCGTTCCCTATGTATCCATTGTAGCCTGACACCCATATAAGATGAACTCTGTTATGTGATCGAAGTTTTTTGAGAAGAACTAGGCAGTCCCAAACTAATTTTGATTTAATTTCGAAGGCGTTAAGTGCTAGTAACGCCGCCTTGCTATCGGAGTGCATATAGATGTGACACATATTTGTCGAACTGTCTAGTTCCTCTCTTAAGCACAGGTCTATTGCATGAATCTCGGCCTGAAACACTGAGTTTTCTTGGCCCATACTGCTAAATATACGCCTTCTAGGGTGTTCCCCAAAGACTCCAGCTCCAACTCCTTCTTTCATTTTTGACCCTTCAGTACTAAATCGTGTTGCTGGCGCGGAGGCGGGATCATCTTGGACAAAATGAAGACGTTGCATGGCAAATTGCTAAAGTGGAATGAAAGTTTCATTTCTTTGCTTAGTCTTTCTGTGTACTTTGATGCGGCAGATTGCGTATCGCTCCGCCTTGGATTAAGTACACTAAAATTAAAGATAGACACGTTAGTACGGTACGGGGAGGGCATATTTGTAGAGCATACACAATATACACACTTCTTGTTCGGTATCGTCAATGTTATTTTCTACACGAATGTAGGTCAAAAGTTCTCATATGTTTTAGATAGATAACATAGAGAACCGACTTTTAAACGTCAAATAGTCTGACGTTTAAAAAAATTGTCTTTGTTTATCATTAGTTGCTATATTGATAGGCAGAGTACACAGAGTAAGGAAACTTAAACGTCAAACGGCAAAGCAGCGAAGTAAAGCAGACGGACGTTGTACATGAATCCGCTGAAAATCGTGTTGAATTCACTCAGAATCGTGGTGAATCCACTCAAAATCGTGGTGTGTCCGCTACGGACGCTGGTAACGAAAGAGAGTTTCTTTTCTCTGTGTTCTCTGTGGATAGGTTTGTTTATCATTGGTTTTGAAGAAAATCAGCCACACTATTACAGTTTTGTAGCTAGCTAAAGCTTTCAGCACCGCTTTGCGCGCAGCACCAGCTCAGAGCTTCACTGTGTAAGCAGCCTTATTTAAATTTGAATTAGGCCATTGCAGACAAAAACATTTTGTTACTATTTTATCACATTTTGCATCTCAATGATTACGCTGGATATTTAGATAACTTGATCAGAAATATATATTTATAAATAATATATATTATATATTAAAAATGTTTCTAGTCCAATAATCTTTAAATGCGTTATTTGCTTGTGATCGGTCGGCCTTTGTTTTTATCCCTGAGGAATTTTGTTTAAAATTTCCCTGTTGAAAATCCAAAAATAAATCCTCACATACTTTTTGGTTCATGCCTAAAATTATTATTAGGTAGCAGATTCAGCAACCCAAAGTTTCAGAACTGTTGGAAATGTAATCCAGTGGATTTCAAACTGCACCACAATAATTCAAATTTCGTAGCCTCCCAGCAAGCAAAGTGGATGAATAGGAATTGATCCCATTGGCAATATCGCAAATCTTTTCTTTACTATGCTTAGGGAAATCGTATTGTGAAGCAGCATTGTGACCAGCCAGCGGTCTCAAAAATGTTTTTTTCTGAACCTTTTCCTCTACGAGTCGAGGCCTTAGGTGCTAGTACTCATTCTCCAAACCTCTTGAAAACATAATTAATAACGGTGCAAGGTATAATAATAATAATAATAATAATAATAATTTGAGGATATCAGAGGTTAGTATGGGGATTTATGAAGGGTGTTGAACAGAACCAGAACCGGTGAGTTGGTATACGCGTGGTCCCCATGGGGGTCGGTAATGCATTCAACTATTTCTTGCTAGTTCCACTAAATTTAAAGATGAAAGTGCTTTCACAGTTTTTAGTACAATTTCCAACTAAACGATTTATAGTTCGTTCCAAATATTCGTGGCTCCAATATTCTTGCCAGCCCGGTGAATTGCTTTTCACAAACTATGAACCGTTTAAGGCATCGGCTAGATAAATATATTATATAGGAAAACACACATGCACGTAGCAATGAGTACAAACACATTCGTCATCTGTCGGCGTATGAACCTCCTGCCCAGCTCCCAGCTCCCAGCTCCCAGCTCCCCTCTCCCACTCCCTTGGCACTAAAGATAACTGCATGCAACTAAAATAAAGCATCGCTGAGCTTCAAAGTCACGATGATTTGTGCTTCAAACAACACAGCAGATTAGGCGGGGGAGTGAGAGAGAGATAGAGACAGTGACAGGGAGTGAGCGAACGCGTTAAAGCGAAGGAAAAGCCGGCCAAAATAATGCGCCGAAAATCCCACAAAACAAATGACTTGGAATTTTTCAACTATGAGCAAAATGCCGCTGGACAGGTTCGCTCACTTATTCCTTGGTAGCGGCACCAAATGGCCCACCATGCCCCCCCTCCCTCTACTGTTTGTTCTACTATTTGTGATGATTCTGCGATAATTTGTCCGCATATTTACAGAGCCAGAAACTACGTTGAAGGGCATAAATAAATTGAGGAATGAGCTGAGCTGAAGCGAACGAAAGAATAAATGAATGAATGAATGAATGCAGTAATTCACGATGATGCTTCGTCAAAGTAATGCGATTACAGATGTCAATAAACGGCGCAGAGCAAGTATGAATAATGTCTAAAATATGGAATTCCACTCTGACTAATGACTAACTTGCAACGGGAGTTACAATTTCAGAGCGGTACGAAGGCGTAGGTTGGTGGAATTCTCTGAGTGGCCTTGGTAAGTATTTCCTCAGATACAATGATGAGTTTATCCAACCGGTTGTGTCTTGCAGTGGGAGGGACTCAGTTGTGCTGTAATGGGTCACTCGTCTGTACCTTGTGCTGAACGTAGTACACCTCCTTCAATCTAATAATCCAACAAACTGCACACCAATCTTTTAAACTCAAATAACGCCTAAAAGTATGCCTTCGTTTAAACATTTCGCTTGGAGTTTTTGAAGTCCATGCTTTGCGAACATTCGTATAAAGCCTCAGCGAGTCTGTCTGCTAGAACACAATTTAACTTTCGAACAAAAGTTCCCAAGTGCCTAATACGATTTTGTACAAATTTGTGTAAAAGAAATCACACCCACAACAATCGCTCCAATAACCATAACAACAATGTCAGTGCCAGTCTCTGGCATGAGTCTCTGCCATGAGTCTTTGCCATGAGTCTCTGCCATGAGTCTCTGGCATGAGTCTCAGGCAATTGTCAATTGCTAAATCGTTTTATGGCATCATCGAATTCACGGCCCCAAGGACATGGGTCAAAAACAAAAAATGCTCTCATTGGGAAGGGGAGGGCAGTGTGCAGAGTGCGATGAAACTTTCCGCAAAGTTTATTCTAATAAAGCTGCAGAAAAGTGAACACGAAATGGGGGAGAACAAAAAATTTGATGAGGAAAGTTTAAAAATAGTTTGATGCTCAATTTGCTCCGCCACTATTCCCGCTGGTGGCATTTAAATACAAATTAAAGCAATCATTTCCGGTGCTGAATACTTTAATTGCGAAATAGTTGCAGATATAAAATTGTAAATTGCTTTCACAGCGACAGACGCGACGCGGCTCACATTCCGCTACAGAATATCCTTTGACGGGAGCAACTTAGCGAACGCTTCCATATCCACATCCACTCAAAGAGGGCCATAAATTATTGCCAGTGAAACATATTTTAATAAATAAAATACGAAAATAATAACAAGAAAACATGTTTTGCTCAGTCAAAGCAAATGGGAGCCGAGCGCTAACCCCAAAGCGACCCCGGCTTCGTTGCGGCTGCTGTCGCTTATTTGCTGAACCAAGTGCTCATATGTAAACGCCGAGAATGTACCGATTCCTGGCTGGAAACTACGCAACGTTCGCGTAAGAGTGTGTACGCGATTTGCCAGAGCGGAGCATAGCTGGGCTGTGGGACGGACGGAACAACGGCTCTGGCTTTGTGTGGCTCATAAATCATTATTTTGCCGTCTTACGCACATTCGAGTATTCCGAACCGTAATGAATTGGGCCCATCTTCCGTACATGCACGTACTCAGCCACATGAAGAGCAAAAGGAAAATTCCTTCGGAAACTCACTGTCAACGAATTCCTTTCGTTGATTTTGGTTTTGTGTCGAAAATCGTTTTTAAAGTGTTTTTATCAATATGAATACTCTGTTTTTTTTTTTGCAGCTTCCAAATACTTTCCATAATTTCGTTCTCGTATTTTCAGTTAATTTCGGGGGATGTTAATTCTTTCACATATGCATGCCCTACATGCTAATGGTGCGGGCGTAGTTGTTCACCACACTCACATGCTACATTGGCCAATAAAGTACGCGTATGTGTGTGGTTCTAGGGTGGTGCAGTGTCAGTCAAGTTACGCTTTCGTGGCAGCCAGTCTACAGACCAACTGACCCAGACCACTATAAGTCTATTACGCTACCACCATATCAGTCAATTAGCTGTGAAGAAACGTTCATTAGAGAGCTTATCTCTAGACATGAATAAATTATGAAGTAAAGTTATAAAAGCTATTTTAAAGTTATAAATGTTGTGTTCCAGTTATATCCGCAGCCAAACACCGTATATAGGTTTATATGCGGAACTTGTCTAGAACATTCCATATACTCGTATACTGTTATTATTATTATAAAGGGCCTTCCAATAAGAGGTGTTGTTTTGGTATTCAAAGAAGAATGCCATTTTTTGAGATAAATGATCGGATGTTTATTTCATAATAAAGAGGAAGGTATGCCGTTAATAATGAAAAACAACATCAGCCAAATGGCCACCACGACCACGCTTACAGGACCATATTGTTTTCATGAACTTTTCCATAACAAAATCGCAAAGTGACTGCCCTATGTCCTCGATAGCCTCACGAATTCTATCTTTGAGGTATTGAATCGACGCTGGGCTGTTGGCGTAGACCTTATCTTTCACGTGGCCCCAAAGGAAGAAGTCGCAAGGTGTTAAATCACAACATCTCGGTGGCCAATTGTGATCACCTCTTCGAGAGATAACACGGTCCGGAAATTTTTCCAGTAAAAGAACAATGGTTTCGTTGCTTGTGTGGCACGTAGCGCCGTCTTGTTGAAAGTAAACGTTGTCCAGATCAATACCATCCAACTCCGACCATAAAAAATCATTAATCATCTCTCGATAGCGCAATCCAATCACCGTAATTGTTGATCCAACCTCATTTTCGAAAAAGTAAGGTCCAATGACCCCGCCGGACCATAAACCGCAACAAACAGTCACACGTTGAGGATGGAGAGGCTTCTCAACAATAACTCTTGGGTTTTCCGAGCACCAGATGCGACAATTTTGCTGTTGTTGACGTAGCCACCGAGGTGGAAATGGGCCTCATCAGTCAAGATGATTTTTCGATGGAATTCCGGATCATTTTCATGCATTTCAAGGACCCAATCAGCAAAGACACGACGTTGTTGATAATCGGCCGGCTTGTGTTCTTGTGTTAACTGAACTTTATAAGCCTTAAGACCCAAGTCTTTATGCAAAATACGGTGTAATGACGTTTGTGGAATGCCCAATTCCAAAGAACGACGAGGAATGGACAAACCTGGGTTTTCTTCAACACTTTGGGCTACAGCAGCAATATTCTCAGTTGTTCTTGAGCGACGTGCACGGGTTTTATTCTTCACATCACTAACTTGTCCCAACAGCTCCAATTTTTCCACTAATTTCTGTATTGCGGTCCGAGAAGGTGCTTCACGACGACCCAAAAATGCTTTGGTTTTGCGAACTATGACTGCAAGATTTTCACTATTCACCATTTTTGTAGTGAATGTTAATAATTTCAATGCGTTGTTGAAGCGTGTGTCGTTCCATTTTTAGTAATCATTTTGAGACCATGCACGGAACAAGATTCGAACCTTCGATCCCCCGAGTTTGAATCTAGAATGTTTACCACTAGATCAGGGAGGCCGCCATATGCAGTGCTACATCTATCTCTTTCTCACTAATGTTAAAAGTCTTTAGATATGAGATATTAGAAAAGTTTTTGTCGTAATATCAATAAAGTGGTATGATATGAGGTGTAAGCAATGATATAATGCACTAATATATATAATATAATATATAAGGCTGATCCTTAGCACTAATGAACAAACTTTTCGTACATTCGAGAAATTTCTAGGAAGCGCAGTGCAGCTACGTAGAACCACAGTTTAGTTCTTAGGGTATATAACTCAGGCGACGCCTTCACGGGCGGCCAGTCTAACCTAAGCTAACCTAACTCAGACGACAAATCTCCGAGCGATGATATTTTCTGTGGATAAAGTCTATGAGAGAATTTTCTTCACATAGACAACTTGGTTTTCCCTCTTTCCTAAGTAGACTGTGAGATACCAATAACATCTAATGAGAGCATCACTGTTTAGTTATACCATGGTCCAATTCAGTTGTGACTCGAAAGCAGCAGGCATTAAAAGTAATGTAGAAGTAAGAAAGGAATCTCGTTAAACTGTTGTAGTGAATAAACTAGGTACACTGTTTCTTTATTGATCTGAAATTAAATTGAATATTGAAATGATATCAAACTACTTCCAATAAACCCATGGATTGACCTATTAGCAACCCTAATTAGTATCACAATATACTAGACTTTACGAGAGGTGGAAAACCCCTGCGACATGTGCCATTATGAGAATGATGTGGTCTGATCTCAATAAATAGATATAATTATTCCCCATACTTCCTTGTGCTCTTTCGAGAATGATGTGGCCTGATTACAGTGCAAAAAGAACTAACCATCTTCTCAATACCAAAACCAAGACACACAATTAGCAACCTTTTGGCTGTCTGGACGGGTCATTGGACTATCGGCACACACGCTAAAAAAATGGCCATTCCGTTCAATGATCATTGCAGGAGCTGTAAAGACTCACAGGAGAAAGAAACAGTCGTTCACTTTCTAAGTTATTGCCCAGCCCTTGGGCGCTTGAGACTCAAATATTTCGGAGGTCCTTTTTTAGAGAGTCTAGGGCATTGCTCTAGTTTAGAAATTTCAGACCTATCCAAATTTGTTAACAACACCGGCTGGTTGTAAATGTTACAAAAGTAAATTAACATTGTTTAGGATCTTGAGGACATGACAACAAAATGGCTCATGACAACAAAATGGCACTATTGCTTGTTGAGGCAACCCTAGGTCCTACCTTACCTTATATATTTATATTAGATACAAACAGGACTTAATCCTTAGCTCTGTGTTCGCATATTCACGGACAGTCAGGCGGCAGTCAAGTCATAGCTGGTGTATTCACTATATCTAAGCTCGTACTGGACTGCCACTCCTCCCTGAACGTCGTCTCAGGTTATTCACAAGTTCTCATATGCTCGGTGCCTGGACATAGCGACATTTTGGGAAACTGCGAGGCCGCTGAATGGGCCAAAATAGGTACGCTGCTCCCTGAGATCTCTCCCTCTTTTATTGTAGGTGCCCCACTGGCCACGGTCAAATGGACCATAAAACGTAACTACCATGAGGCAGCTAAAAGAGCCTGGGTAAATGAACATACTTGTAGTGTTGCCAGACAATCCTGGAGCACTATTGACATAAGGCGTACTAGTCAGCTACTCAATATTAGCAGGAACTCCACCAGCACTATAATAAATGTGCTCACGGGACACTGCCTGATTGGTAAATATGCTGAAAGACTAGCACTGCCCCACAACGACTTCTGTCGCAGCGGCTCTGAGGCGGAGGAAAAAACAGTCTTTCATCTCATGTGACAGTGTCCAGCTCTGGCCAGGCGAAGATTAAAATTCTTAGGCTCACCATTCTTCACTACTCCATCAGCATTAAGGACATAGCCAGGTTCATTTCGGAATCACTGTGGTTCGCAAAACTCTAGACGGGGGAGTTGCGTCGTCTTAGTGTGGTATCACAATGAGCCATTATATGTGCTTAAGTGTGCTTTTGCGTGGAAGGCTGCCACTCCTACCTACCTACCTACCTTATGTATAGATTGAGCTACGATATTTGACATAAATATGGTCAGGATGGTTATCAGTGCTACTTTGTCCAGTTCGATGCCGTCGAAATATTCTGCAGTGAAGTCATCGCTTATATCCAAAAGGGGCGAACCATCTACTAAGATTAGTTTGCTTTAAGATCCTTGTGCTTCCAGTTTTGTACCGATGACTAAAAAATACAATCACTTCAGGCGTAATAACTCCGCTACTATTATTCCAAATGTCATGACAATTTTGACAGGACTTCAGTGATGCACCTTCCTTTCTGATAAATAGCCTCACTAGAAATACCTATTTTTAAAAAGTCCTATTCAACTTGTGTATATTATTCATGTACATATAATTTATTCATTGAATACTCGTATATTTCTTTCAGCTCTATTATTTTAGCTTATAAGAATCTCTCCTCTTCGGTGACATTCTTATAGTAGTACTCCCTGAGTTAATTGTTGTGATAATTTTCCCAATTCTCCAGTTTGACCTGAAACAATTACCATTTATTATAATAAATGCTGTCGTATTTCTTGTTATCGTTCAGTTTGATTTGCTAATCTAGTTTGCACGAGTGTAGCGCAGCTTATGTGCCACCATTGCCGCTCTTGTAGATAATATTTCCATTTGTGTAATTGTCTCTTCAACCAGTAAATAAGTCAAAACAGTTGTCACTGTTGGGTGTTTCGTGTGTGTTGCCCTGGTAATTTGTTTCCTTCTCGAGAGTACTTTTATTTAAATGTCATTTTAATATGCTGATGACATCCTTAATTAAGCATATAAGTAAATAAGGAGTTTTGGGAGTCAAAAGATTGAATTCATTAAAATTTCTTTGCTGCGGAAGAACAAGAAAAAATACGAGGCTCCACGAGGTCCTGACGGAGGCGTAATCTGGAGTGTACTTTCTGTGAGTGAATGTCAAGCAACATCCTTCTTTGGTCGAGTGTAACCTCCAACAATGATCACATTTATTTGCTTTTATAATAAACTCATTCACGAAATAAATCAGATCTATATTCAATACAAGTATCACACATCTATAGCGTTGTTGATGGGATGGGAATGATAATCTCACTAACGTGGAGTCTTGGTGCAGATTATGAATTGAGCAAGCGGAGATTTGCGTATAAAAATGAACATTCAAAATATTGCAGCGGTTGAGTTACGAATTGACTGCTGTGGTGATAATTGCACATTCAAAATGGGAGTGCATCAAGCACTTCCACTGAAAATATTATTATAATTTTATTTATTTTTTTTGTCGGAACAATCTAGTAAGCGCAGCACTTAGACAGAGTATATATCCATTGTACTGCACTTAAGGTTCCCTTTTACTCGGCTTCAAATCTACCCGACCTCCGAAGAAATAGAAGTAGATGCTGTGGTGCCAAGGAGCCAAGTTGGTTACTCCTCAGCACATCAGTGCCAAAAATCCCAAACCCGATTCGAGCAAAGGCAGGGCAGACGCAAAGAAAATGGTCCGCCGTCTCGTCTTCTTCTCCACAGGCTGGGCACAGCGCACTGTCTGATATGCCAATCCTTTCCATCTGCCTAGCCCATAGAAAGTGCCCTGTCATCACGCCAACCAACAGCCTGCAGTCCCTCCTACCTAAAGATAGAAGGAACCGTGGCCATCGGTCAGAGATAGCAGGTAGCATAATTTTCGTCCATCCGCAGCCTCTCTCAGCCCGCCATGCTCGCTTGTGGGTCGAAACAACCCACTTCTTTGCAGTGGCTTTGATGACAGCAGAAGAGAGTGGCAGAACAGGCTCAGGGGCAATTAAAACAGCCTCAGAGCCCATCCTGGCCAAAGAGTCAGAGGTCTCGTTACCCGCAATGCCAGCGTGTCCCGGTACCCAAGTCAGCGTCAGACTATTATGTTTTCCAACACAATTTAGCCTGACTATCGTGGAAGTGGTGGTAGGGCTATCCAAAGCCATGAGCGCAGCTTGGCTGTCACTGCAGACACAAATAGATTTGCCTTTCCACCTGTTTTCCACAACAAAGTCCATCGCCTCAAGTATCGCATACACCTCCGCCAGAAACACAGACGCATGCAGACCAAGGGCAAAGAACCGACGGGTCCCACAAGATTCCACGAAGACACCAGAACCTGAACCTTCTTCAGTCCTGGAGCCATCAGTGAAAATACGGCAGCAGTGTTTCCCGGGCTCGTTCTCGGGATCTAACCATGAACGACCCTCTGGCAGCAACACATTGTACCGCTATTCTAGTATGACGGTTGACGACATGGAGTCCGGGGGCATAGACAGGATTGCAGAATCGATGTCAGTGCCTGCTCCGTCGTCCAATATCGAGTACTCCCCATACCAGTGGCCACTATGTTTCACTCTGCAGATGGCCTTAACGGCCTCTCCGCGGATGAATACATCTAGTGGCGGAAGATTTCACCAAAGCATCAAGTGCCGGGCCTGGAGTAGTCGGAAATGCTCCGGTACAACATATGGCCACAGCACGTTGTAGTTTTGATAGAGCTTTTTTCACCCCTACAAGAGAGAGTCTGCTCATCCAAACCATCGATGCATAGGTGATAATAGGTCTTACCATAGCTGTATAGATCCATAGGACCTTGCTAGGGGAAAGACCCCATGTCTTACCAAAAATACCCTTACACTGCCAGAAAACTGACAGTGCTTTGGATGTCTTCAGCTCGACATGTGTTCTCCAAAGAGGTTTGTTATCAAGGATGACTCCAAGACATTTGATTTCCTTGGATAGCTGGATAGTGACTCCTTTTAGTGTAGGCAGAATAAGTCCATCAAGCTTTCTCCTTCTGGTAAAGAGGACAATACCAGTCTTGACAGGATTAGCCGATAGCCCATTCGCACTGCACCAAGTGTTAATCATATCCAGAGTTCTCTGCACCCTTCTGCAGACAATCATAAGGGATGGACCTGTCACAAGACAGCCAACATCATCCGCATATGCCTGAGCGTATACACCCGAGTCATTAATGGCGTTAAGCAGGGGATCGATTCCACTGCACCAGAGCAATGGAGACAGTACGCCACCTTGGGGACAGCCTCTATTAATCCCAGACGACACCAGCAAATCTTCCTCCGCCCGCACCGTTATGATTCTCTGGGCCAGCATTGAACGTATCCAATTTACTAGGGCCCGGTCTACGCCATGCCGCCTAGCAGAGCCGCACATACTGTCGAAAGTAGCATTGTCAAACGCACCCTCTATGTCCACAAAGATGCCTATTGCGTATTCTTTCCTGTCGATGGCTCGCTCTATCCTTCCAACAAGGTTTTGCAGAGCCGTCTCGCAGGATTTTCCGCTTTGATAGGCATGCTGAAATGGAGAGAGTGGATGCGTCTTCACAGACTCCCTACGCATGCGAAGCTCCACCAGCTGTTCTAAACTCTCTAGCATGAACGAGGTCCTACTAATAGGTCTGAAGCTCTTGGGATTGGTGTAGTCGTCTCTTCCAAACTTAGGAATGAAAGCAACCCTCATCATCCTCCTCACCATTCTTCAGTGCTGGCAACACTAACTCAATGCCTTCCTTCAACACAATCGGATATATGCCATCCAGTCCGGGCGACTTGAAGCCTTCAAAGGATTTGATAGCAAATCTAATAGCAGCCTCATTCGCCACAGTTCTGGCGACATACCAATCATGTCGAGAGGGTGTAGCTGCCCTCAAAATATTACCAGTATGATTGAGGATAAATTATCAAACATCAATTCTTGCAAGTATTGCAATCCGGTGATCCAAACTATGTGTTAATATTCGCAGTATTTTTTTACTCCTTGGTTGGATGTGTGTTCATTCGATTCGTTCAGACATTTGTGAATCCCGATAGAAGTATTGGCATTAATTAGTCTAAGACCGATTATCATGATTTTGTTCTCAATAATGTTGCAGTTTTTTTCCCACTCTGCAAAATGCATCGACAAATGTTTGATTGAGGTGGTGAGCAGGTATTCTTTCTATTACGTGTTTGCTCTTGGAAGGGACTACTTCCATGTCATGAATTATAATAACCCGTCCGACATCATCCGATATAATTTTGTCTGCCTTTTTATACCCGCCTTTCTGTACTCATTGCAGAATGTGTGGTTAAAATATATTCAATAACATGAGATCTTTGGAAGTATAACGAAAAAGCCTTCTTTGGCGTAGGCAACAAAAGCTGCTTAATTCGTGTGCTAAACACACTGAAGGATGCGTGCATGAGCGGCTCCTTGCGAGAACCCAAAAATGAAATACTTGCTAACCACAAAATGGCAACTCGACTTAAGTCATTATCATGTCAGAGTTTTTTTGGGGAGGGCTGCTCGCAGCAAAAGAACACTTTGGCTAATAATAATAAGAAAATTAACTGCCAAATGTTGGCAACGTTTGCTGTGCGGTTGAAGTGCTTCTTTTGTGTGTTTTTTTGTGTAGAAAGCTTTCCCTTCCTGCTTTTCTCTGGTATATAATTTAAACATTATGACTTATTACAGACATATGACAGGACAACTGTTGTCAGGCTGATGGTGTGTATTAATGCTGATTATATGTGGATATATTGACAAGCATGAGTGTGTGTGTATTTGTGTGTGTGTTTGTGGGCATATGTGTTGCCGGTATGGAAGCGAGCGCACGACGCCAATGCTTACGCTTGACCGACTGAAACGGATATGCAATGTCAAAGGACTCATTTTTCTTGGCAGCCAGACTCGCAAGCAAACCACGAGTATGCCTTCAGCCGCCAGCCAGCCAACTCCAACTCCTGCAGCTGGCATCAGTTGCTCCAAAGTGAAAAGTGAAAACTAAAAATGTGTGTAGGAAAGCACGCATCCTGTCAATTGTCAGCAAATGTCGCTGGGAAATTGTATGAAAGCGCATTTCGCCACGCCACGCCGCGTCACACCACGCAGCGCATCGCATCGCTGTCACATGAATGTCCTTTTTGTTTATGTTGCGGCATGTTTTGGTCACAATGTGGATAATAAATCATCGAGTGCTGTACAGAGCGGCAAATGACGTAGCGACTGCTTTTGATTGGCGTCTACGCCTGTTTGTCTTTTCCTCGAGTAATTTTTGTTTTCTTTGTGTTCATTTGCCATTGTTGTTGTGTTATCGTTGTTATCCTTGACTCTTGTCGCCTTAACCGTGGGCGACAAGCAGACAAACCTAACGCCACGCAGCCCCATCTTAAGCGCTCTTCATTCATCAGTCATGCTTCTGTATGAATGGTCGTGCGGTCTTTTTGGACACGTGGTCTTCATCTTCCTCAGCCGCCTGCATGTACTCGCAGTAGATTTCCTCTCTCGTCGACATTCTGGCCTAAATGACGCGCAAATCGCTAGCAGTCATCATCATGTTGCCTTGCCGAACATGCTGCGGAGATTATCCTTAATGTTAGCTACTTTGTAAAAATGTCCGCCAGAGAGAGAGAGGCCAAATTTTAGTCTTGGCTCTGGTTGTGTGGTGCTGACTGTGTGCGCCGCCGAGGATTTGAAAATGTGCAGAAACATTTGCTACGAATATAGTCCACAGATAAAACATGACAGTTCAACATTTTCCATTAATTTTCAAGGATATTTCTTTGGCTTTCCTTATTTTATATATTTTTGTTTTTTTTTCCTTTTAAGATATGCGATAAGCAGGATTCATATATGACTGATTCATATTTTTGAACTTGAATGCCATAATACTGAAATTTCCAGCAACTAGACCTGCTGAGGAAATGATTTTCCTGAGGACACTTAAATTTGATGTGGAAATATGCTACGGTATACTTTAAAGTTGGAGAAACAATAGAAAAACCCAGTTCTATATTAATTACATATACAAAGGATTCAAGTAGTTAGACCCCGATAACTTCTCCGTATGCCATATTCCGTAAAGCTAAACCAAGATTTGTTTCCTGGACTCTAAAAGTTGGCTGGGATATCATAAGATGACGTCATGGTCTTAGGCTTATAATATTCCACAAAATTAGGAACTAAAGTAATGTGCTTTAGTTTGCTTTTCTTAACTTAGTAGTTAAATTACCTTCGAAAATTATAAAGTAAACATCTTCGATCACTGGTTGGGCCAATCACGGGGCACAATCCATGGGGCCATCATATGGCGACCATAGGCATCATCGAGAGTCTGAACTAAGCTTCTTGTCTGGAGGATGTACGGCACAGAGCTTTTGCTTTGTGTTTGTCCTGCCTTTGCCAGAATGCGGAGGCGCATATTAGGGTCAAATGTATTGCGAATGGATAATTCCTTATCCCTAAACATAAGTTTCATTAAAGAGTGAAAGAGTTTTAAAAAGGTGTAACTTCTCTTCCCTTTCATTCTATAGGAGGTATATGAATCTTTTATGAATCTCAGAAGCCTACTTCCAGGGTTAGAGTAGAATGGGCATCGATGCCTGAGTTCTTGGAAGCCTCCTTCCTCGACGGTTCTCCGGCCTAACCCACTTCTATCTATCTATCTATCTGCTTCTAGTAGTGAAATTAAAATTTGTGTTATAAATGATGTCCTTGATTAAGTCTATTTTTTAGCTGCATCATTTTTGTTCTTGGGAAGTTATGGGGGGTTGTTTTGTTCCACAAACTGGTGAAGTTAGTACCTCATAGTCACTGATAGACACTACCAACCTATTCGCACATGTTGGTTTCAGTGGCTGTTCGTTCCACGAACCCAATTAGTGCTCGTGCGCCGTTTTATTGCCACCTCCTCAGTTGTCGCATAGTAGGGATTGTTGTGTGACTAAAGGAAATACGCATTGATGTGTGCTAGAATCATTTCGTCTCGTTTAGGTAGTTCAGAAGCTCGTTTATGCCTGATTCGGATACCTCTTCAATGCTATCGAAGGTTGGTTTGCACAGTGTATTCATCCTTGCTCTCCATAGTGCTTGACATTTGCAGAAGCACTGGGTTATGGTTTATTTTTTCTCTGGTTCTTAATAGCTTCTCGTTTACGGTACGAAGAATGCTCATTCTGGCTTCTTTTACTCCGATAGGCCAGAAGCCGGTTGTGATTGTCATCTGTATTGATACTTCCCTTCGTTTTTGTTTATCTGTTGTTCTGTTTTACTCCAATTGTCGTTCGGCTATAACGCTTTGCTGATCCTGCATTTCGTTATCCTATTCCATCTGTTATTGGTTTTCCTCAAGTATGTTAGGGAGATTTCGTTCTTGACTGCACTCAGTGGTGTTAGTACAAGTACCGCCTGAAAGTCTTGCATTGAAGGTCCCACTCGGGCCAGCTCATCAGCCTTTTCGTTACCCTCTATGATCCCATGTTCCGGGCCCCACATCAAGGTAGCACTGTGATCACGAGCTGCGGCTACGGGGGCTTCTCTGGATTGCGTAACAAGATATGAGATGGTGGTGGCCAGATCCAGTGCTGTCTGACAAGACAGCCATGCTCTCTTTAAAGGTATAAACCGCTTCCAGTAGCATACACGCCCCTTAATAGGCAGAACTTTTCCTAAAAATACATTGGGTGAGTATGTGGGAAGCGAATAGATCTATTTATGCTATGTTTCCTTCTTCAAACCCTCAATCCATTTTGGAACCATCCGTGGAATCTTTAATGTAGTTGTAAAGTGAGATTTCAAGGTTCAACTATGACCTTCGAGCCAGCAATGATGATGATGTAGTTGTTAAGTATCGTATCGTTACTCCATTCCTTCCGAGACGGTAGGAATACTGTGAAGACCTTGCAAAAGGTCACAGTTGGTATGATGTAGTCGATTTTGTCGAATGATTTGTCGAATGGTTTGTCGAATGGTTTGTCGACTGGTTTATCGAATGGTTTGTCGAATGGTTTGTCGAATGGTTTGTCGAATGGTTTGTCGACTGGTTTGTCGACTGGTTTATCGAATGGTTTGTCGAATGGTTTCTCGAATGGTTTGTCGAATGGTTTGTCGCCCCTTCGACATGAGTACACTTCTATGACCATAGGTCTTTTCCGCCAGCGTCCAGCTTACCTTCACCTTAGAACACTGATGATTGCTGTTTGTTCAAAGAAGACATCTATCGGCATCAGGTGCTTAAGAAAACATCCAGAATATCCGTTGGACAGTAATGGTTGGTCCACGCGGCTCCCACTAACGCTGATCTTTCAATTCTCCGCAGGGCTTGCCACCTTAACACGACTCCATAAGTTAGTATAGGACGTATAATCATTGTCTACACCCATAAGGTTAGTTCGAACCTGTACTCTTATGTTGCTTTTCGTAGATTTGAGAATTCATAGTTCTTATATAAAGAATTGAATAGTTTTTATAAAGAATTGATATCAAACTACCGGGAATTATATAAGGATCTGTAGGAAACACTCAAATTATATGCATAGATCGAAACATTGAAGAACAAAGTCTCCAATACCAAAATATGTTAGCAAAACTTAAGTACATTAGCACCCGGATAGGTTGAGTTCCACAAGCAGTAGATACATAGTTCATCTTCATTATCAGTACTTATAAATTATCCCTTAATATTCTAGAGTAGATCAAGATGTCGAAATATGAAACTCCCTGGATCATCCACATATGATCTGATGACGAAACCAGTAAGAAGATTTGTATACAGACTCAATCGATATGTTACACAACGTTATGGCGTTCTTCGGTGTACATTTTCTGCCGGTTTGGACGACTACTGCAATTACTTTGCGCCTTAAAGTATGCAACACAAATTAATATCTTACATATACGAGCACGTACGAGTATGACGTGCAATAAATCACCATAACAAATTTAATAATTAAACTACTGTTTAGAGTTACACCGAATGTGCCGCGGCACCGCATACCAATGGTGACATTTGCGTAAATTCGAACCAAACACGCCAATTGCACATTTATCTTAATTTAAAATCGAGTTGTAACTAAAAAGGACAAAACGGGCATAGGCAAATTGAAAATCAAAGACTAGAATTACAAAATGTTCAACAGCAAAAGCGACAAGAGCACAGCACGAAAACCACGAAAGTCCAATGTGGACTCGTGGAGGAAGGGCGCTGCCTGGGGCTGAGACCTAAAGTGAGCTGTTACATAGTGAAAGGGTTGTGGACCTTTGGGGAGGGGAGAGCGGTGAAGAAACACACACAGAGAGAGGGAGAGAGAGAGCGAGTAGCACAGCATGTCCAAATGTCATAAATTAGAAATATAACTACCGCACTATTTTACCACCCAACTGACTTCCACTGCCACTACCGTGGAGCTTGCCTCCTTTTCCTGGTAGCTCCACTGCTTTGTATTTTATGTGCAAAGTGAGTATTTTCTGTTTGAGTTTGTTGCTTGTTGGCAAAATTTATTGCACTTTGCTGGCTTTTTTTCACCCCATCCTTCGTCTCCAGGCGAGTGTGTGTGTCTGTGTTTGTTTGTATTTGTGTGCATTTTGCAAATGAGTTTCAATTTTTTGCCCACTTGCAAAGATTTTCGAAACTCAACGAAATGAATAAGCACCAAAAACTAATCAACGCCCATTACTACCTTTTAACGTACGCAAATTTCGACCACCTTGTATCACACTTCAGCCAAATGAAGTGACCATATCTTCCATTTTAGTACGTTCTCCCCCCTCATGCCGGAACGGTGACCACTGACCACTGGCCACTGGGCACTGGACGCTGTCAGCTTTTTCTAAACAAATTGTGCAGTCATAAGTAAACAAATTTTAAGGAAATAAATCTTGGCATAAGTGTTGTGGTCATTTGTGGTAATGTCCAGTCACAAGGAGAGTGCGTTTTATCGGAAACGCACAAAAAAGTAAGCAAATTTTAATGCCAGTGTGTTCGGCGAGAGGGAAATTGTGTACAAATGCAAAGATTATTAATTAAATTGCTCGAAATGGCGCTCTTTGTTGATAAAAGTTTCAGGATTTATGGCGCTACTATTTGCAATCTCAAGTAGGAGCAGTGTGGTGCAGATGGTGGCAAGCTGCTGAACAGTCAGAGCAGCAGAGGTGTGACCCAGCGCCTCTTGTAGTAGGACATGACAGTTTGATGCTACTTATAACTTTGGTGTGATGGTCTATGGAAGTTATCCTAAGATGAAGAATGAATCGCAGGATGGAATAACTCGCCAGTTCATAAGACGTGTTTACTATAAAAAATGTCAACTATTTGGATGAGTTATTCTATCATGAGTCCTATGATTCATTCGGTCAATGATCTCACTTCTTTGTGTTATTCACATCAGCATCCTTCACTGCTTCAAAAAATGTGAGTTCTTTGGATGACAACTTTTTCAGTGGCGAATGCCATGATTCGACCTAAGATTTCACTATTCCTGTTATTCACATCAGCATCCTTCAGTGGTGTAAAAAAGGCGAGTTTTTACTATGCCCCATGCCATGATTTGACCAAAGACCGCACTTGTTCCTGTTTTCACATAAGCATCCTTCAGTGGTATAAAAAATGTGAGTTGTTTGTATGACGAATGCCATGATTCGACACATAATCTCGCTTCTTTCTGGTATTCACATCAGCATCCTTCAGTGGTGTAAAAAATGTGAGTTCTTACTATGCCCAATGCCATGATTTCACCAAAGATCTCACTTGTTCCTGTTTTCACATAAGCATCCTTCAGTGGTATAAAAAATGTGAGTTGTTTCTATAACGAATGCCACATAATCTCGCTTCTTTCTGGTATTCACATCAGCATCCTTTTGTGCTGTACACCATACGCCTAGTTGGGTGTGGATTGATATGTTTTAATCTAGTTTTCAGTCTTTACACTGTTCTCTAGTACTAATAGTCTCCTGACATTTTTGGTCTCTTTGTATATGATTATAAGTCATATAAACTTCCAATGTCAGTCTCATACCGAAACTTACAGTCATATAAACAAGATCACAGCTTTCCAGCTGTTGTAGTTTTATTTTCAAGGACGATGTGAATCTCTTTTAATAGATTGTTTCTACAACTAACAAGAATGATCTCTTCAAACATCGTTAGCAAACCTAAACTAAAAGCTATCCCACAAGAACTCCAACTTCCTATTGATTTTACTCTAGGAGAAACTTACGGTACTTATAGGAGGGGCAATCAGCGACCATCGACCTCTTCAGCGAATGCATTTGTTCCAATATAGGAAAGTGTAAGAAGAAATCTTCACATTATAAATGACTGCTAGGATATGTTCCCTTCTTCAGGCACAAACTAGTTATATAGAAAATGTATGCTATATCCATCCTCTCAAAATAATAGACTTCCAGGCTTCTTTGGAGTGAAAACTGATCCTATTGCCTCTTAGATGGGGAGAAATCCGATGTTTCAGAAACCACAGTTTTCAAGCTGTACCAACATCATCTGATATATTTGAGTATTTCGATACGAGTTACAGGTATTTAAGTGGAAATCCTCTGGTTATCTTTATACTTTGTTTGAAGAGAAACTGTATGTAAATATTAGTCGAGCTTGCTTCTATATTCCGAAGAAAAAACCAGAAATAAGTGATGGTAGTTCACTATAATTGCTTTGAAAAACTATCCAATTTTATGTGTATATAAAATGTCCGTTCCAGAACTGGGTATTAATTTATTGAAATTGATTTATCAGAATATTTGATAAATTGCATTCCATAAATTTCGGCATGGGCCGGAGGTCAGAATCAGTTCTAATCGTAGCTGCTAAGATAAGGAGAACTATGACAAAAATTTGAAGCATCTGAGGTAGTCATAGAAAACGAATCCTATGAAGCGATTTGGTTGGTTATTTACTGCGGTAATGATCACGCATCCAATTATCCCAGGTGCGCAGTTTTGTTACCGCTATTTTGGTTTAGTTGCAATACTATAATGTTGATATTTCTGCTGGTCCTTATAGCCACTTCAAAAGGTTTATGAACGCGAGAACTTGCTCTAGCTTACAGTGCGGGATCTCTCCAATGTTTTGAAATATCAGTTTGCTCAGTGTTTTCAATATTCTTCTGGACAGAGCCGGGCAGTCACAGATGAAGTGCTCTACATTTTCCCTTTTTCCCTGGTTTCCGCAGCGCGACGGCTGGTATTGATCGCTATGTCCATTTTTAACACATGTTCCCCAATGGCCCATTGGCCTGTGATGGCTGCGGTAAGCCTAGCTGCATCACAATGATCTCTGTTTATTCGCTCTGTGGATTTATTTTAGTTGTAATCCCCAGAGTGCTCCACTGATCTTGCATCCTCCTCCATCGGCAGTTTGCTTTTGTCAAGAATACTTTGCTTATCCTGCTCCGGATGGAACAAATTGGGACAGGAGGCGACTCCGCCTCATGTTCATCAAGAGCGGATCCCCTTCAGGCTAGCTCATTAGCCCTTTCGTTTCCATCGATATCCTTCTGCCTGGCACCCATATCAATGTTGCGTTGAAGCGACAAGCTAGTACCATTATGACCTCCCTACATTCCCACAGGGCTTTCGAGGTTATTACTGCCTGGTTCAGTGCTTTGAAAGCAGGCAGACTGTCTGAAATGATTGCTATTTGTTCTTTATAGCTAATGACTTCCACTGGCAACCATTTGGTTTGTAGTTTGCAACACTTATTTTCCAGGTTAAAGGATTCCGTGATTAACTTCATTGGCGGAATAATGAAGCCAACTCAATCATCATTTCTCTTACTTTGGTGGGTAAAGTCAACACTTTACCTATTCTTATGAAACAATATTTATTGATATTGAAACATAAATGAATGCATACTTTTAGGATACCTCTATTGAGTGCAGTTCACAACAAGAGAGGTGTATATAAGCCAAGACACGATCTATTGGAAAAAAAGCTTACTCAAGATCTATTGGAAAAAAAGCTTACTCAGGAACCCTCTTGAAACTTCTTTTATTGTGTAGATAATAAAAGAAGCTTCAAGAGGGTTCCTGAGATAAGTTTCGATAAGTGTAGATAAAATTCGAGAATGTTCCAGAAACTTCTTTTATAGTGTAGGGAATGTTCTGGAATTTTCTACTTCAACCATAAGAAAGGTATATAAGCCACCAGGCAATAAAAGTAGAGACGCAGTTGAATAGAAATCGTAACAGTGTGTACATCGTGCATTTCACTTGTAGCAGTTACAGTATTAAGAAGTAATAAAGTGATCAATTTGAAATAAAGTTAACTTTAAGCCTAATATAAAGTGTGTAAATTGCAATAATTAATTAAAGCTAATTATTTTAATTCAACCAGCGATTGTTTGATTACTGCACAATCCAGTGGTACGAATCTGAGTATTGAGAGTTAGCGTAAATTGTCAGGAGGGTAATTTCGTAACAATATGTAGGAGGCTAGTAGACTCCAGAATTTCATAGTATCGTAACTTTGCAAAGAATATTGAAGCCATTTTGCAAGAAATTCATAGAGAGCACATCAAAGTATATAGAAAGTCAACAATATCCTCGCTCAATTATTTTTGGACTAATTTAACAAATTGATGTCTGCACTACTCGAATCGACACGAAATCCTGATTCTTCCTGTTTAATGCTTAACATGCACAACATGTGCATAAATCCTCTTTTATTTTCACTTTAAAATCCTCCTGATCCTGCTGTAGGTCAAATTCCGGTTAACATTATTAATTTAGGGCCATAATTCATGGCTCATTAAAAAAAAAACAACACACCGAAAAAGGCACAAAAGGTTTTTCTACACTTCAGCGACTCCAGATAAGAGATACAGAGAAGAACACTCAATCCAAGTGACGCCTCATTTGAGTGAAAGTTGTAGCGCGGACTTAAGACCATGCCGCAACGCCACTTGCCACTTGCCACAGGCCACTTGGGTAGCAACTTAAACGCATACTGGCAGACATTTGAAGCGTAAATTTGCGTTCAACCCACATTTAATGTCAATGGTGCAGGCAACTCATTTGCAACTGAGGCAACTCATTTTGCTTCGCTTTGGTTCGGTTCGGTTTGGTTCAGTTCAGTTAAGTTCAGTGCAGCTGAACTGCTCCCCACGCCACTGTCCAATACAGAAGCCGAAATGTGGAATCGTAAAATTTTTGAAAACCAAATTGATTGCTGTCCAATAAAGTAGTGGAAATTATGATATGCAGTTGGGCTGAAACTGGTCAAGGAGTAGTCCGAGACATATTGATTTACAGGTGATTTTGGTGGAAGAACCTCTTAACTGCATACAATTTCATTTGCAGCCGCACAAGCGGTGTTTCATGATTTTAAGCTCTACTTTAAGTGAATACCATCCTCCAAGTTCCATGGCTAATGATACTACTTCAATTATTGGAGGAGTATGTTTTGTAGAAAACTTTAATTCCAGAGAAGTCATCAATTTAAAAAAATGCTTCTTTGTATAAAATCCTTTTCTCTTCGAGTCGAAGGCCTATGTAGCTGGTACTCATTTCCCCAACACCTTGCACTCACAAGTAATTATGTTGTAAGATATAATAATAATAATAAAAATATAGGGTATTAAAGGGGGCGGGGGGTGTATAAGTAAAGAAAACATTCGTGTTGCTAAAGGAGGACTTTCTTAGACTTATTTGTGAGCTTCAGTTTCACAGGGGTTTAAAATAACTATTCCTGGTTTTCTCCAGATTTGTCTTCATGGTTTAGAAAAACTACCGTGGATAATTTTAGTCAGTTTTACACCAACTATATCTCTGCTTCCCCTGTATTAGCCAGGGACGTGCTATATATCTCTACTTCCATATGGTAAAACTGTAATATCCAGCGGGGTGCCCAGAAAGAGTTTCGGTGGATCTGTTTATGTCTTAAGTGGGCTTATTCTCAGATACAGGTTTAATGCGTTCAAAGTACAAAGACAATTACTTTTTCTTTAGGAGGGAGTTTCAACCCTCAAAATTACCCCTGAGTGCGCCCCTTTTTAAGCCTATATTGACACACAGTGCTGAAGAAATAGTAGTAGTGTAATGGTGGATACCTAACGGCACACTTAGCCCAAGATCGACCCATTGTGAAAAACTACTTCCATAAAAATGGAATCTAGATGAAAGAACTTTCAGTAATACAAGAAGAAGTCAAAGATTCTCTTCCTTCTGTAACGGGAATAATACTTTCTTAGTGATCTCTATTGTTATCATACTGGTTCTACCATGCTAATACTAAAGTCGGTCATTCTTACATTACTTTGAAATGTTCCCGGCCTATTATGGATGGTTCCTGAGTTGAAACAACTTTCGGTAATACAAGAAGAAGTCAAAGATTCTGTTTCTTCTGTAACTGGAATAATACATACTTTCTTATTCATATCTATCGTTATCATATGGTTCTACCATGATACTAATAAAGTCGGCCTTTCTTACATTACTTTATAATATTCCCGACCTATGGATGGTTCCTGAGTTGAAACAACTTTAGGTAATACAAGAAGAAGTCAAAGATTCTCTTTTTTCTCTAACTGGAATAATCCTTTCTTAATGATCTCTGTCGTTATCATGCTGGTTTTCCATACTTCTTTTAATAGCGGCCATTCTTACATTATTTTATAATACTCCCGACCTACTAATTACCACTTTGTGCGTTATTTCAGTCTTTGTTTCACAGGTTTTCCAAACTTCTGTTAACTGGGGTCGTTCTTACAGTACTTTTTAATGCCCCCGACTTGTTATGTATGACACCCTGCGCCTATTCATCCATCCGTCGGTTGCCGTTTCCGTTCGCGTCCCTTCCAGTTGGTTTTTTCTAGCGATTTGGTGGATGTGGGATGCATCCAGAAAATTACTTTAGCTGCCGAATTGTGGTACATTCTGCCGATGTATGCCATTTATATAGACTATAGTCTTCCTATCACCTTATTATATTACTCCACTTTGTTATAGATTTAAGTATTTATTTTACAAATTGTATCTTTTTATTAAAATTTTTTCTATACTCATCAGTTTGGAGAGTGCTTCCTTAAGGATGCTTCGCAGTTGTATCTTATTCTACATTTACGGGTCTCGTATACCGGATGCATACTCAAATTGATATGTTCTCTGTGGTCCTATGCTCCCTCACTCAACCATAAGAATTCGTTATTATTATCATTTTCTCTCAAACTCTTACTCTTTAAGTTGTGTTGAGCACTCTGGTTTGCAGAGCACTACAGTCGTGTCCAGTCTTTTGTAGAACTTAGTCGTCGAAAAAAGGAATTTTTAGCACACATGTTTCTGTAGTTCACGTCAGTAGCAGTTCCGTAGAGTAACTCTCCATCGGATCTCCACTTAAATGTTATTTCCGGAATACAAATTTCCTCCAAGATAGGTTAGAATAGAATAGAATATAAATGGTGGGCTGAAAGTAACCAGAGCACTCAGTCACAGGGGCCATTGTACTATACGCAGGATAGATGCGTCAAAAAGAGTAGAAGAAGATAGAAACGATCTTTTTAACTAACTTAATTACTTCACCTAACGGTCGTGATATTATGTCCTCCATGCTCGACAAAAGCTTGGCCGCTTCTCGACATCCATCTCCGATTCACCATCTATTATGAACAGTTTAAATATATTTTTTAATTACATTTCTATTTTTTGTACAATAAATAAATTTATACAGTCATTAAAAGTAGACTCCGTTTGACGGAATCGTTTCAGAGTTGGCGAGTTTCCTTCATCGCCGCAAATCAAATAAAATTAAATTAATTAGAAGAAACGCACTTGATGAGCCTTTTAAAATTATTAGACCAATACCATGATTTTTTACAACAAACGCAGAAATATGTTTTAATTAGTTTGATCGATCTGCGCGTGGTTCCATGTGCCTGCCAAGATAAGCGCGGGCTTCGAATCGGAACAGAGGAACCGGCAAAAATGCTGACTGCAATTTTAATGGCATAATTTAAGCGTCGTTCAATTGGATTCTTTTCTTTCCGCTGCGCGTCTGGTTAGATATCAACTGGTGCAGCAGTTAATGAAATGTGCTTTAAGCCTCGTTAATAGAACGTTATAAATGTTGATTGACTGCAATGGGCAATTTTTAAATTATAAAAGTTTGAGGCGCTGGTAGCCAGGCAGGCAGGCTGGCAGGCAGGCGGCAGCCAAGGTACCGACTGGCATGTGGCCAGTAGGAATAAAGAATGAAGGAAGCACGTTGGCGCCAGTTATTAGAACACTTCAACACACATTATGAATGTAGGAATTGTTACGTTTCAAACAGTGATACACTATTTAAGCACTGATCATAGCCCCACATCGTACAGTCGTGGACTAATGAATATTTTAAGATTTTATATCCTTGTTCCATAAAGTTGCTTTTTTAAATCTATTTATGTAAGAGGAAGAGAAATGTCTCATAGTCTCATACATAACTGATACACTCGTAGTTACCTGTAATTACTTTGCCATCACCGCAATTGTCCCTTTCGCTTCCAGTCAATTAAGCATGTGGTGCACTATTTTATTTATTAGGTATCCGCCGCCCTGGGGCAAATTTTTGTTCTGCTGGTCATTAAATTGTTCACACTCATTTAGCTACCGTAACACGAAAAATCATGTCAGGGAAGCGCAAAGTGAGGTGAAGTGAAGGTCCACGGGAGCGAAGAATCATCAATGACATTGTGGGTCTCTTTTATCTGCATGTCACTGCCGTACACGCCGGCTGGCTGGGCTCATTTGTACCGCTGACGGACCATTTTCATTGGTAATGATGTTTTGTTGTTGTTCGTGTACCATTTACCGACAGTTGTGCATTTGCTGCCGTGCTGGTTGTTGTTGTTGTTGTTGGTGTTTGTCTGTTAACTCATATTGTGGATTGTCTTAATCACTTTGGCAATTAAATTCTTTACTTTGCAGAAGTTTCGATTAATGGTCAACAGCGAGTACGTGCACATAGACTGATTTAAAGGTGTACAGGGTCATTTGTATAGAAAATTTATGACATAAAATATTGTTCGGAAGGCTTATAGAGTCACACTAAGAACTGGGTGGGAGAAGTACTTATTTTATAAATCAAGTTCCTCGGAATTTGTGCAAATTTTATATAGTATTAAATTGCACTCCATCTTCGATGTGATTGGATAGTATTAAACTGCACTCCATGTTCGATGCGATTCCATAGTATTAAACCGCACTCCATCTTCGATGTGATTGGATAGTATTAAACTGCACTCCATGTTCGATGCGATTCCATAGTATTAAACCGCACTCCATCTTCGATGTGATTGGATAGTATTAAACTGCACTCCATGTTCGATGCGATTCCATAGTATTAAACCGCACTCCATGTTCGTGTGATTCCATAGTATTAAACTGCACTTCAAATCAGAACTTCAGAGCGGAACTGCACATTTTTTTTAGCCCATTACTATATTGATAGTTTACAGGGTTATCTGTCTGGAACCAACATTATAGAGTTCCATTGCTTTGTCAATATATCTTAAGTTGATCCAGTACTTAGGTAAGTTATGTCAAGACTCTGATAACACTGAGGACTAAGCCTGGTTTGACATCATGCAGTTTAGAGATGGAGCTGCATATACCCAACCTAAGTTTTTTTTTTTTTACGAGGTGTAAAGCAGTCAAAAACCCTTGTAGTGTGGAGCCTTAACCC
Organism: Clusia tigrina; assembly: GCA_920105625.2. Taxonomy (NCBI): domain Eukaryota; kingdom Metazoa; phylum Arthropoda; class Insecta; order Diptera; family Clusiidae; genus Clusia; species Clusia tigrina. Next base: position 23,369,974 of record OV050031.1, on the reverse strand, counting down.
ACTACATTCACCCCGATGTCCGGACGGATTATCATCTCGGGACCTCACCTTTAGGTAATACGTCGAGAGGCCGTTACGAGCGTTACCGCTCAATCGTCAGTCTTAGGTCCGTCCATTTTCAGTCCTACTTCTTGATCCACCTCTATTAACGTTTTCCTCAGCACTGCGCTGGCTTAGGCGTGCTGCTGTTTGGGCGCGTTTAGTGTTCCGCAGAGTTATGAACATAATGGACACTGTAGAACAAACTGCCTCCCATTTAGATACCCAACCTAAGTCTCGTGAAATATATGTATCTATATATAATTTAAGTTTATGTATTATCCGGGTAACCAAAACAAAGCATGTCTCTGTGATAAGTACAGAGTGTTTTTTAAATGGATCCACTCGCAAGGAAAGGGAAGATGATTTCATTAAATAAGAGATTTAAGAGTTACAAGGAAGCTTATATTCATTAATATTAATAGTATAGATGGAATTTTATATTCGTTAGTATCCTTCCGGTATATTTTTCGACCTACGGTTTTCAAAATTTAGATGATTTATAATGGTATTGATTGTTGATGTTTAATCATCGAATAATGAATTCGGTATTATAGAATAATCTGCTGGAATTTCAAGTGGTATTTAAAAAAATTTAGAACACTGTATTAGTTCAGGACTTTGTGAGTATGAATAAACGAATGGTTCGACGAGTGAATCGGAGGTGCGTTGTTACGCGGTGGTATCACAATGGACCCATGGTGGTCTGAGTGAGCTGCTCCTTAGACTGGCTGCCCCGTTAACCTAACCTAACCTAACTTATGAATAAGCGATCACATCTATCATGGTAAAGGAAAAGGAGATACCATAATCTCAGAGAGGTTTTCTGTTCAGGAAGTCTAAGAAATTGGTGATTGTGTCTCAGCTGACATTTACTACAAGAAGCAGAGGTATATATACACCTGATAATTATACTTAAATTATATTTAAGTATACTTTGATTCCTTGCCCACATAAGAAAGCTGATATCATATTCTTTCTCCACATAAATCATACCACCAAATGCAGCTAAATTAACACATCTCCTTATAGAGGAAATCCACCTTCTGCAGAATTGTTTTAGGAGAGCCGTAATAAACTTTTGAGTGGAATGTTAAACTACTTGAAATGGAAGCATAATTCTAAGGTCATGCGTCCATATTTTATACTACTCCAGTTATACAGTTTGTATGGGAAATGAGGAAGAATGAATCTACTTTCCAGTAACTTCTTTGGTTTCTGTTATAAAATGTTATTTGATTGACCTGTTTGAGGTTCTGATTGTTGACTGGCATAAAAAGGATTTGTAGAGAGCTGAAGGAATGAATGCCACTTTGATTTGACTTTAGTAAAAATGGTGGAATACCTGAGGTATATTCTACATCTCAAAGGCATATACGTATATACGTATATGGTAATTGATATACATAATAAAAAATTTGTGAGAATGACGTCATATGTGAAGAGACTAAATTTGAATGGCACACGTGCAATATTGTATTCTGTGACTCCAAAGTCAACATTTACATATGGTAGCAGTGACAGGCACCCTCTTAGCTTCCACATCTTATATTCTGTCATTCTTGTGACCGCAATGTCAACATTTAGATATGGTATCAGTGACAGACCCTCCCTTAGCTTCTACATCTTATATTCTAGCATTCTTGTGACCCCAATGTGAATATTTACATATGGTATTAGTGACAGCTACTCCCTTAGCTCCTACATCTTGAATTCTGTCAATCTTGTGACCCCAATGTCAGCATTTACATATGGTATCAGTGACAGACACTTCCCCATCTTGTATTCTATCATTCTTGTTACTCCAATCTGGATATTTACTTATGGTTTAAGTGACAGATACTCCTTTAGCTCCCATATATAACTTATTGTTAATTGTTTGTGTTGCCTATTGACCGAAATTTCTCTTGCTGGCTATAATTTACTTCACTATTTTCTCCTCCATATTTCCCAATTCCCGCCCTGACCCTTACCACACTGTTTTGGCCACTCACGCATCTCTTGATTGTGATCATTGTTCATCTGAGTTCATCAACGCTGCAGAAGTACCTCTTTAGCTGGCCACAATTTCATTCATTCGTATGGATTTAAGTGCATGTAATCAAGCGCAAAATGCATGAGTACGAGTGTAAATCTCCATACGCCGCTGCACTTGCCTCCATTGCTCCCCGTGCCTCGAGTACCACTTGAGCCATGAGTTGAGTTGGTGCTTTGGTGCTTTTAATTATTGTTTGCATTAAATGTGCATGAATATTGGGCGTAATACATTTTCCTACTGTGTACTTAAACTGCGATTAGCGGCAAAGCCTGATCGGACTGGCCGGCCGGTTGGTCGGCTGGCGTGGATTTGCCCGGTGCAGCGGCGGTCTGGCCATACGGCCACATCCACTGACTTTAGGTAAGCAAATACTTAATTAACTTGTAGCAATGTGGCTGCCGTGGCTACTGTGGGAAATTTTTTGCCAACTCGCTGTCGGTGTCGCTGCTGTTGCTGTTGCTGTTGCAGTCTGTGGGGCAGTAACTGTGAGTTGCAGACTTGGTTTTTACCACATTGCCATTGATTGTTGTTGTTGTTGTTTGTTGTACTCGTACGTTGCACAAAAAAGGCGTTAAATTTTCACTTCTGTAATCCGTTATTAAGCGTAATGATATCATACGCGTTAAGTTAAACCCCAGGCTTCAAATGCTGTTTATGTTAATTACAATGCTTTAATTATGAAAATTAAACTTTAAATTACTTTAATTAGTTGCTATTGAACCTCTCAGCTTTTTTTTTGCTTACAAGACTCTACAAGGAGTGGATTCCTTGGAAAGTCTGTTGGAAAACAATTCTGCCTACGTCACTTCCTTTCGGCATGAATTTGCATTTTTCGCCAACTCATTTCAATATCCTTGCGGAAGGAAGTCATTTATTTTATATTCGGCGGCATAAATGTCTGCCCATGGCTCTTGCCGCTTGCCGCTTGATTCGTCGGTGGTTTTATGCTGGCTGCAAACTTAGTTTTGCCTTAAATGTGGCATTTAAGTATTTCATTAATGGTTGGCAGCACTGGCAGAGACTCTTTAAAACAATTTTATAAGTGCCCCGTCCCCGAAGGACTGTGTGGCGTAATTAAATTGACTTTTGAAAGTGTTACGCGCACATTTTGCGCGTAGTCATTCTTTAATTTGTTTAAAGAGATGACTGATGACTCGTGGAAACGGGGCTCCTTCGGTGCCGGCAGATTCGGTGTTAAGTTAATTTGTCAGAGTATGCACACAAGAATGGATTGCAGAGGTTGTTCGGTAGGCATTCGGTGGGAATATGATGTGTTGCAGAGAAGGAGGAGGGGTACTACGATAAGATGCATTCGGTAGGAATATGATGTGTTGCAGAGTAGGAGGTGGGGTACTACGATAAGATGGGTGGAACGGTTTAAAAGTATGGTAGACTGACCCGAGTAGATTGAATTGTGTTTCGGTTTAATGTGAGTGATGGTCAAGTTTTCTGTCGTATGACTTAGCAACTGAAACCGCGGCTTGAGTGACCTTAGAGAAAATTTCGTTCAGAAATAAGCGAGTTTTTTAATGTTATGGAACTATTGAATTTTATTATATTTTTCTTAGATGAACTTTCTTTTCATAACTTTCCCGAGTAATATTTTTGTACATATTCTGTTAGTCCCGAAGAACCAAATATTTAACTATTTAGCAATGTTTTTATGTGATAATTAATTAATTTTTGTTGCAAACATATTATTTATATAGAACACTCCATATTTTAGGACCACACTAAATGAATATTGAAGATATTAGTGAAAAAAAACATGAAATCATTCATTTTGTTGCAAATGTGGCAATAACAAGTAGTATTATTATTATTATTGGCTGTAGTGTACTTCGATCAATTTGATTTTTTGTACGAAGCTATTGCATAACCATCCATATTGAGGCTTTATACGAATTTTAGGACTATATCTACCCCTATCTGCCTCAGTCGGCGTCTCAGTCGGCGTCGTAGCTTCTGTCAGCGTCTCTGTAGGCGTCTCAGTCGCTGCCACGTTCCTAATAGTTTCAGGTGCTATCTTTTTAGATCCCATTTGTAGGATACATTTTATGCAGGGCACTCGCAGAGAATATGCTCAGAGGTCTCCAGTTCCTGGTTGCATAGTCTGCAGATGTCCGTAGAGGAAATTGTTGGTTTATTGACATGACACCTGATTAGAGGCAGTGGCTTGTCAGGTATCCGGTAAGGATTCAAAGGTCCTATCTATTTAGCATGAGGAGATTTTTAGACACTCCTCTCTCTGGGACCAAAAATATGTTGTTATACATTACTAATCCATTGCACGGCAAATTTCCGGGCTACCCATTTCCGCAACAATAATGGTTCAGGACCAATAATGCGGCTAGTTGGTCGGCCTATTCGTTGCCTGTGTGTCCTTCATGCACTGGGATCTAATGCAGTCCTACTGTATTGTGATGTCCCAGTTCGTTTCGCAATCCTTGCCTAGTCTTGATGTCACCACAAAGGCCTGCATTGCCTTTAAAGCCACCTGACCTTTGATAATATGTATACTCGTATATTTATGTGCACCCGAGATTTTCCTGTGTAACCATTCCTTTCCTCATGCCTTTATGAGATAGGTTTTTGCCTGGAAGATTCATGCTAGCCTCATCACGATGGCTCTTTGAAATCTAGGGTCGTAAATGCCAGCTCTTACACTTCCGTTTTCCAGTTTAGCTCCATCCGTGTACCATGCTTGTGAGCCTGGCTCAGGGATAAATTTAAGTGTTTTCCAAGATTCTTATTTCGTATTTATTGAAGCATTTCACCGTGGAGGGGATTTTGTCAGGGACTTTGAGGATTGTGGCATTTTCGAATATTTTACGTATGTTCATGTGACGAGTAAAGTATTGAGTTTAAAAGAGTAAGTTAGTCTGAAAATGGGGCTAAGACAATCAAAACTACTTTTGGGCAACTACAACCGCAAAAGATTCAAATTTTGCATTGACTTGCCTAAAAACAGCTTAAGAATACTGACCGGGCTTTTGACTGGTCACTGTTAGCTCAAGGGACACCTAAGCAACTTAGGAATCGTTTCAAGTTCATTGTGCAGATTCTGCGACGAGGAAACCGAGTCGCCAGAGCACATATTAGGCAGCTGTGGAGCACTGATGCACAACAGATACAAATGCCTGGGATCATATTTGATACCAGGTAATGAAATAGCAAAGCTAGATCCAGCTGATATCCTAGTATTTCTAAGGATAACAAAGCAGGATGAGTTTCTATAGGGTTATCCTATATTAGTAGAGGGTTGTACAATATATCGTTTAGGTTGCAGTACTTTATATATACCTCCCTTTTACATTACATTAGTCTAAAAGCCTGAGAAAAAACCTCTCTTTTGATGGCTAAACTTAATGGAAGTATTCCTGATAGCACCTGTAATGTCGTGGTCAGGCATGTTTTCTTTGCCCGGCTTACACCTACACATGTTGCAGTTTGTTTAATTTCTTTGCTGCAGTCTTTTGTTCCACCTTACGCTATCATATTGAGAAGGCGAGATGATAATCGGTCTTATGCCCCATGTTTTGCCGAACAGCCTTTGACATGCATACAGAACTTCAAAATCCATACCATATTTTCTTTCTTCAACTATGCCACTCCCTTGTTTTTCTTTCTCTATGTCGGTAGGAAAATCGATTTGTTGTTAGGAAGGCTGTTTCATAAGCCAACATCTTTAGTCATCTCTTTCTGCCCAGGTTAGTTTAATCCTGGTATGATCCCCAAAGCTCCAATCTTCAATCAACTTGACACCTTCACATGATAACTATCTGTAACTTCCAATAACAATCGTTGTACGAGGTTGTATCAATAAAACTCTTCTCGCCAAGTGGAAACTATAAGGCAACAACTAAAGCTTCGGTTAAATAGGCGGCTTACTGTGAGTCGTGGAGTCCATACTTAATCTAGGGTCCCTCTTTATATCAGTATCTTAAAATGGATCTAGCAGCTTCACATAACGTAACTTCATTAAACTTTGTGACTGATGATTGACTTTGATCTGTCGATAATGAACGATTTCATAATATGTTGAAATAAACCTATTCGCAGCATATCCAGACAGGCTCCAAACGATAAGGAGAAGAAAACTATAAGAGTACATCCTTTGGACATATTTAATAAAGTCTCCAGGCTGCCGCTTTTAGACTAAGCAATGTAAGAACTGCTGTCAACTTTTGTAATTCTCACAGTGGAAAACACTCTTCCACCCCGTCCCAAAGTTCATGAAAGGTGTACACAAAATTCACTGTCTTGGCTTACACGGATATTTGGAAATTATCTGCGAAATATAATCTGAGGCACGCCTCTGCTGGATGTCTACTTCGAAATAGCAACATAGCACAGATAAAATCTGTGAGAAAAACAATTGCCCCAGCAGTTGGCAGTGGGAAAACAACACCTACGACAAATATGCCGGGACCGCCAGTATCGGTACATTTGCAACGATACACAAAAACAAATGAGCAGGCAAAAAACAATAATAACAGGAAACAGAAGAGTACAAAAGTAGACAATTTAATCACAGCATGTGGTTGGAATATCAAATTTGCTATCGAAAACTAATAACTCAAGAAAAGGATAACTGCAGGATGTCAGAAGTCAGCAATTACTTAAAATGCAAACAAAAAAGACACAGTAGAAGAAGCAGAAACTGAATCAGCAGCAGCAGCGGAAGGACATGAAGTGAAAAAAGCCAAGCAAATGTAACTAAAGGATATTTGCTGAGCCAAGCTGAATTCAGCAAATGTCAACGATTGTGAATTTTCCACAATTGGGTTGCAGAGGGAGAGAGGCGAGGGGCACAAGCTCACAAAAATAGTGTGGGTGTGATTGGTGCCGGTCGAAGTACGAGTAGCAGCAGCGCAGATAGTCAGCGAAAATGTTGGACGAAAATAAATTTGTCCGACAAGAAAATTATTCAAAAGGAGCACATAAATCACACCAAAAAGGATGTGAATCTATATACAAATGATTTGACATGGCATTGGTACAAGGAAGCTGCTTTATTTGCGGATATAAGTAGAAGAGGGGTGAGCCACATTACTGGGGAGGCGGTTGGAGCACCAACTGCTCTGGCAAAATAACTACAACTACAGATATTTTTCAACACAGCGCCCACAGTGCGTAAAAGTCAAACACACCCAGTGGCGCTGCTGCTACTGCTGCTTCCAGTGCCCTGCCTGGCTGACTGCCTGCCTGGCTGGGTGTGTGTTTGGCTTGACTGTGTAACGCACATAGCGTCAAGTACGCATAATGAGCACATTTAAATTCAATTTTGCGCTTAATTTTGTTGGGGTTCATATTTCCAGAGGCGAACTATCGGCGAAGCTTTAAATTCGACGCGCTTGGCAAGTAAAAAGTTTTGTGCTCGAACACACCAGCGCAGGAAACACAATTAATTCAGCTTTGTCTGGCTTGACAGCGACTTCCTTAAATGATATTTCCTTTAATACTCGTACTAATAATAATTGAGGGTTGTTTAGTTCGCCTGAAGTGCTTTGAAATGAGGTTGTGTGGTTCTGCATATGCCAATACAAATTTGCTTGGCAGAGTCAGGCAGCAGGTAAGAACTTTAAGGTGTCTTAAGCTTCTTGCAGGGCTTTAAGGTGTCAGCACCTACGATCAATCGTACCAAAAGAGTGTGCGGTCGAGCAGTTACGATACGTTCCGTAAACTTTGTGGAACATTAAAAGCAAATCAGAACAAAATTGTTTCAGCTATGGAGAAGGCTATTGTGACAAGGTCAGTACAGTGTATTACATGAGAATTGTAACAACTCCTCGAAATGGCCTTACTATATTTTGGTTGTTCACACATAAGACGAATACTAAAGAGCTAAGTAATCGGAGAGACAAGCTGAAGACAGCACTGCTGACGGGGTTAAGTCGGTACCTGAAGTAAAAGATGATTTCCGCTGAGAAGAATGCTTGAACACAATGTGCTCATCAATGACAGGTTGATTCACTATGGCGGGTTGTATAGAGAACGGATAATCGGCCATTTTATATGCTCCAGTAGAGTAGTTGGACTTAAAATTTTTTTTTTTTAAAATTTTTTTATTTCTTCCTCTATATATTACAATCTATAACAATAATATTAAGTAATATTTTGTGCCGGTTTGGATTGAATATGCTCTTTTTGCCAATGCCAAAAGAACTTCTTTTATTTATTTGTTTATTAAATTTTCTCTATTTATCCATCATTTTATTTATGTATATAATTAATTATTTATTTTGTTATTGTTATGTATTTATTTTTTTTAAACCTTCCTGTAAGTTCTGCAGAGGTAATTCCCTTCAATCTTCTTGGAGTTGCACCCACCGTGTCTGCTGCACTACGCAGTTCCAGGTTTTGATGGCCTCTCAATCGGTGTATATGTTTGGTGCTGCATTTTGTGATTGTGTCCGTGATGGTTTCAATGTGTAGGTCACGGTGTATAACCTCGCTCGGGATATACCATTCAGCATTTGTAATTGCTCGTAGTATTCTTGACGGCATTCGTTGTATTAAATTTAAGTTTGATATGCTAGCTGTGCCCCATATCTCGATTCCATATTTCCAGATAGGTGCTATTATTGTCTTGTATATTATTAGTTTGTTGTAGAGAGATAGTCTAGATGCTCGTCCAAGTAGCCAGCTTAATTGTCGGTACTTATTTTTTGCATCGTTTCGCTTCTTAATGATGTGCTGCTTCCAAGTCAATTTTTCGTCTATGGTTATTCCAAGATATTTTGCAGCAGAGTGAGTTTTTATTTTTTTGCCCTTTATAGCAAGGCTGTATTTTGTCGATTTTCTGTTTGTATATACAACTTGTACAGTTTTGTCTTTATTTATCTCTATTCCCCATAAGTCACACCATGCTACTACATTGTCCAATATATGTTGGATTGCATTTGTTGCCTTTTTTTCTTCATTGTGTGATGCCATTAAAACTGTGTCGTCTGCGAAAGTTGCTATCATCGCATTGCTTTTCGTTGGAATTGGCATATCTGCTGTGAATATTAAGTATAGTAGAGGTCCTAATACGCTGCCTTGTGGTACTCCAGCTGTTATTGGTAGGATGTCTGAGCAATCCTCGTCATATTTTATGTAGAATTGTCGTTCGCTTATATAACTCTTTAGAATGTCATAATAATTTTGTGGAAATATTCGCTTAAGTTTATATAGAAGTCCTTTGTGCCACACCTTGTCGAATGCTTTTGCAATGTCCAAGTATACAGCTACGCAGTATTTTTTGTTGTCTATACTTTCAAGGATTTTGTTTACAACCCTGTGGACCTGTTGCACAGTTGAGTGTTGTCTTCTAAATCCAAACTGATGGCTGGGTATTAAATATTTTGTTGTTAAGATTGGCTCTAATCTGTCCTGTAGTATCTTTCAAATACTTTCGATAGTATTGGCAATAGACTGATAGGTCGGTAAGAAGTTGTTTTGGTGGCATCTTTTCCTGGCTTGCTGATGGCTGTTATCTGTGCAACTTTCCATAAGCGAGAGAAATACTTAGTTTCTAGCATGCAGTTAAATATATTTCGGATATATATTATAGCTATATCAGGCATTTCTTTTAGCATTTTCCCGCTTATCAGATCATATCCTGGCGCCTTTTTGTCTTTTAATTTTTAAATTTTGTTTTTGATTTCTGCTATTGATGTCTTTTTTGTTTTGGATTGCGGGATATTTATTATATTGTCAAGATGAGTGGTTTGATTGTCCATTTCGCTTGTAAATATTTCAAGGAAATGTTTGGCCAGTGTGTTGGCTTTGTCTCTACTTGTTTTCGCCCATGTACCGGTTTGTTTTGATAGGAGGTTTGTGTATTATTGCACCAGTGAGTTTTTTCGTAGCCTTCTAAAGAGAGTAATTTGTTGATGTCGTCGTTCCCAAGTTCAGCATGTGTTTTTCTAGTTCCTTTTCTCTGTTTTTCTGAAGTAAAATTTTTAATTCATTTGTTGCTTTGTTTAGGTTGCGTTTATCTTCCGGATTCCTAGTGATTTGCCATGTTTTCCGGAGCTTCCTTTTCCATTTAATTTTTCCCTTGATGAACGCTGGTGTAGTGTCCGTATTTGCTAACGTTAGCTTTGGTGTTGAAGCTGTGATAGCTTCGATGACGCTATCATTGAAGCATGCGATTGCGGAATCGATTTCATTTTTTGTTTTTAATCGTATATCTATTTTTAGTTGTTTTTCCAGTGCTAGACGAAAATTATTCCAGTCAGTTTTATTGTTATAGATGCCTGAGAAAAGTCTTGTCTCTATTGATCCTAGTAATGTCATTAGGATTGGAGAGTGGTATGAGGATAATTCTAAACATGATTTAATAGTTAGCTGTTTATGAAGAATATTTTTTGTGATGCAGAAGTCTATTAAATCTGGTTGTTTTTTTGTATCTGTTGGCCAATATGTTGGTTCACCAGTGCTAATGAATCGACCATTACTATATCATATAGCTTTAAGTAACTCGCGTCCTTTTGCGTTTGTCAACCTTGATCCCCATAAAACATTTTTAGCGTTATAGTCACCCCCGGCTAAATAGCGATTCCCCAGTTTTTTGAAATAGTCTAGATATTGTTCTTTTGTGTTGTTATATTTTGGTGGACAATACTACGATTTGTCCTTTCGAGTCTTTTAGTGCTATTGTGGTTGCTTGGAGGTTTTCTTTTTTATATGCGTCAAGTTCAATGTAATTCATATTTTTTTTTTATAATGATCGCCGTTCCACCGTGAGATTTGTTGTCAGGATGATTTGTGTAATGGATGTCAAAGTTAGGGAATTTAACATATGTTGTGTCTGTAGCATGTGTTTCCGAGATTAACATCACATCTATTGAATTATTTATTAGGAAAGTCTTTAGTTCTAGTTCATGGCGCGACAGTCCATTTGCATTCCATATTGTCAAATTTATTTTATTTACTGCGTTCATCTATTTTGCATACAAGCATAGTTACTATGTTCATCATACTGGTCATTTGATTTATTAGTTGTTTCATCATTGTTTTTAATTCGGATAGATCGTCATTGTTTGATATTATTTCATATGTGCTGTTGCTTTTTATTTGATTTGGCTCCTGTGATATTGTTTCCATTTGTGCAGCTTGAGCGTATGAAATACCAGAGATGATTTTCTGGCCATTTATTTTTGTATTGTGATTGTTTTGGTTTGTTTCAATATTGATTTGTTCATTTGTTTCTTTCTTGCGAAGTGTAGGGTATCTCTGGACTTGTAGAGCTTTATATATCGCACATCCTCTGTAGTTTGCCGTATGGTTTTCACCGCAATGTACGCATTTAATATTTACTCTATCAGCGTAGATTTTATTTGTGCACATGTTTGTCTTGTGTTTTCCAGCACATTTGACACACACCGGGTCTATCTGGCAGTAGTTTCTTGTGTGGCCGTACTTTTGGCAATTTGTGCATTGGGGAATTGTTCTCTTTTGTCGGGGTGGCTCAAAGCTAATTTTGCAGTGTAGGAGGTGAGTAATGTCGTATATGCCTTTATTGTTATCTTTTATTTTCAATTCAATTGAAAATAGTGAAAGTGGTTGTTTTATTTTGGCACCATTAGCTATTTGGATGTTATGAATATTTGTCACTTCATGGCCTAGTTCGGCTAATTCGTTGTTAATGTCTTCTGTGTCGGTTGAATGGTGCATATTTCGTAATACCACTCTAAAGCCTCGCTCATCTTTTGGTCGAAATGTGTAATACTTTGTCCCTTTTTGCTTTAATAAATTAATTACTTTTGTGTAGTGTGTGGATTCTTTTGGTTGAATTTTTATTTCGTTCTTGCTTAGAATTTTCATTTCGTACAATATATTTGGCGTGGAATTTAGTGCTTCAGATAAGGCTTTTATATTTTCAACATTCTGAACATATATAGGAGGCGGTTTTTGTAAACGTTGCGCAATTGGTTTTTGTATATTAATGTTCGCATTTGTCCCACTGTTGTTTTGTTCTTCAAACCCACTGTTGTCTTGAGAGTCCGTTTTGTTATTTACTGCTAACAGTACGAATCTGTTTGTTGTGTTTGGAGGGATAGGCTGGCTCAGCCAATATTTTTGGAGTGATGTTTGTGTTGTGTTGAACATTTTATTTTTCGGTCTTTTGTTACTAGTATTTTGTTCATTTAACTTGTTCGGCGATTGTTTTTCGCGGTTTCGGTTTGTGTTTTTATTTTCGGTAATTTTGTTACTGGTTTTAATATTTATATTTTGTACTTGCGTGTTTGTTGTTGCTGATGAAATTGGTTTTGTTCCGATTGCCATTATTGGTGAGTTGCAGCTAATCGTTACCGTCGCAGTCACCGGTGTTACAGTTGTGGTAGAGGAGCTTTGAGTTGTTATTGTGGTTGCTGAAGTAGTAACTGGTGGATAAAACTCCATAGTGGGAGTCCCGCATTGGACACTCCAAGGTTGGGAATTGCTGCCACCTAGTAGAGCGGGAGAGCAAGATCGTGCTCTGCTCTCTGTCACTTCGACCGGCAATTTGGAGTTGCCATTGTTTTCGTTTGAGACGAAAGAAAAATATGCGTTTCTTTTTGTTGCTGATTTTGGTTTAAGTGTGTCAGCCACACTCATTATAAATTTGTGATTTGCTCTTATTTTATTCTATTTTAAAAGATCTGTCCCAGTAAGTGATCGGTAGATTCGTTCTACTCGATCACTGCACTATTGCACTTTTTCTTTACAACTTAAGTTACTTTAACTTAATAAATTTGTATTGAAGAATTAATTTTTGCGGAGCGAGCTTAAACACGTCTGCACTGTTCAAAACTTATTTTTTTTTATACTTAAAATAATCAGCGAAAAGATTACAAATACCCAAATCATCACTGGAGATATTGTCGTTTTACTTTATCGTAGACGGGAGCGAACTAGTCTTAAGTTTTGTATTTATAAAGTTCCAAAATGATTTAGAGTCAACTTTTAAGGTTAATTTAACTTTAGTCAAATAGGTATCTTAAGCGGATTTGCAAAGTTTTTGGTACATAGCTCTATTTTCAGCGGTAGTCTAGAAAAATTGGCTAAAGATTTTGGGAGAGGTTACTCTACGCAATACCTTCCGAAAGCCTTATTCTGAACTTGGGACTGACTTGTCGCGGCGTTATTCTACTATATTGCCGCTCCGATCAAAAGAAGCTTCGATTTGAAAGATACTCGTATCTTCAACAGATACGAGTATCAGGTACTCAATGGAATAGGAGATTGGATATCAATGGAATAGGAGACCTCATATATCTTGAAGAATCTTTCAAGCCGAAGATTCTTTCCTTGGAAACTGATGATTTCAATTCTTTTTTCTTTGCTCTTGTGAGATAATTATATTAAATCTTAATTATATATGAAACTATTATGACTTTTATATTATTAATGAAGAAAGTTTCTATTAACATAAAAAGCCTAGGTTTAGAGTGAATCATTAGATTAGATCACGATCCTTAAGGGTCGTGGTGCTAGTACTCCCTGTAAAAATAAATCTAAATCTTCTATTAACATGCCGCCTTTTTTGGAATTTTTGGGATTTTTGGAATTATTGGAATTTTTTGCGATTTTTGGAATTTTTGGGATTTTTGGAATTTTTTGGGATTTATGGAATTTTTGGAATTTTTTGGGATTCTTGGAATTTTTTGAATTTTTTGGGATTTTTGGAATTATTGGAATTTTTTGGAATTTTTGGAATTTTTGGAATTTTTGGAATTTTTTAGGATTTTTGGGATTTTTGGAATTTTTTGGAATTTTTTGCGATTTTTGGAATTATTGGAATTTTTTGGGATTTCTGGAATTTTTGGAATTTTTGAGATTCTTGGAATTTTTCTTTTTATAGACAATTCGAGTCCTTTTTACGAGTATTTTTCTTCACATTTCTCAACACTACTTCGTCACAGTAACATACAATGGGTAAGATTCGTATTGAACACGTATGCCTACTTATTTTTTCATCTGCCCTTCCTGTGAAATTTACTTCTATATCTCGATGATTTTTTCTACGTTTCTGGGGTATCCAAATATCCTTCCTTACGAATTGTTTTAAGTTTTGTTCACAATTTTTAATGTATAATACTCGTAGTTTCATTACTCCTTAATTGGTTTTTCTCAACAGGATGAGTTGTAGCAACTGAGGCATGAGTTGCAGATGTCCTGAGTGGGATTCGTGATCGCATTCTTAAGACTGTTCCATTAGAGGTCGACTTTTATTTAGTTTAGCTGAGTTTATGCCACAGATTGGATTCTTTTTCTTCGAAATAGTTGCAGAAGATTTCAAAGCTTTAAAGGTAAAGGGTTTAAAGAATCGTCAATAAACTTAGTAATTCCTATCTATCGCTATATTCACCTCATTGTATCAAACCTCGTATTCATGAATCTGGAGGCTCTTAAGCTGTTTTTATCAATACTAAATTTCATTAGAATTTGTTTTAACGGTTGTAAGTGAAATATCATGTGTATCATTGGAACATATTCCATATTCCTTTATACTTAAGGTTCCTTTGTGCTCTTTTATTGCATACTAATATACTAACATATTCAATTTTCCCTTATACTGAAGGCTAGTTTGTGTCGTTTTACTTAGTATAAATCGCTAGATTCCTAGTTGAAGCGAGCAAATGCTTGTTTTTTCTGTTCATCAATTCAAGGGATTTATAACTCAAGTTCTTAAGCAAATGTCTCCTTTTCTGGATGGTCTTATGTGGCCATGAATTGTTTTGAACTTTATTTTAGAGAACATAGTCTATATATAATGAATATATAATAGAGATATACCAATTTAAGGTACGATATTATAAATAAATATAAAGCGTAACCACATTGGCACCTAAAGTGTGCACTTGTCAGTCAACAGATTCGTATAGAAACACTCTCATAAATAAAGAATACTATTTCAAAACTAAAAAAGTTGTCATAATAGGAGGGGTACTATTTATATTTCGGCAACACTAATGTCAATAGCTAAAATCTGGCAACACCATAATAAAGTTCGACATTTTTTAGCATAAACGTACTCACAACGTGTTGATGTACAAGTGCTATTTGTTTTGTTTACAGTGAGTTAAGAAAATCAATTTGGCTAAAAAATGGAAATTTCAAGAGAAGGTTTTCGTTGGATTCTTTTTCACAACTTTCGACGTGGATTATCTCAACAAGAATGTGTGGATGAACTCAGTTCTTTGTATACTCGTATATTATAAAGCCTCCATCAAAAACCACAGTATATCGCTGGTATAGTGAATTCAATCGTGATCGTAATTCGGTCGCCGACGAACTCCGTGAAGGTCGTCCGAAGTCGGTTGTTGTACCACAAAACATCGACGCAGTGCGTGAACTGATAATGCAAAATCGTCATGTGACATATCGTGTGATAGAGGACACCTTGGGCATTACTTCCACTTCCAAACATTCAATATTGCATGAACATTTGGCTGTAAAAGGGATTTGTTCGCGTTGGATCCCACATAATTTGACAATCGCTCAAAAATTTACTCGTGTCAATTGGTGTAAGGAAATGATTAAAAATTTCGATCGTGGTGCTTCAAAAGACGTGTATAAAATCGTGACAGGTGACGAATCATGGATATATGCGTATGAGCCGGAAACAAAACAACAATCGACCGTGTGGGTATTCCAAGACGAGCTAAATCCAAAAAAAGTTGTTCGTGGAAGAAGCACAGTGAAGCAAATGGTCGCCTGTTTCTTCGGCGAATGGGTCACGTGGCCACTGTTCCGCTTGAGCAACATAGGAAGTCTTCGGAGAAATTCGTAAAACCAACCGCCAAAGACGAATCATTTTCCATCATGACAATGCGAGCTCTTACTCATCGCGTAAAACATTTGAATTTTTGAGCAGTCAAAACATCGAATTGATGACTCATCCTCCGTATAGTCCTGATTTGGCACCCAATGGCTTCTTCTTGTTCCGAATATCAAAGGTAAACTGCATGTTCAACGATTTACGAGCGCCGAAGAAGTAGTTGAAGCGTTCAAAAACCATGTTTTGGAGGTGTCTGAAGAGGAATGGAAATGGTTTGAACGAATGCAAAAGTGTATTGATCATCAAGGGAAATATTTTGAAAAACAATAAAGCCATTTTCATTTAAAAATGTTTGTTATTATTTGCTATTCCCGAAATATAAACAGTACCCCTCGTATCGTCTACTCTCATACATAAAATTTAATACTTCCTTACTCATTCGTGATCTATAAAGTTGGCTGAAATAAATTTATATTTTTTATACTTATTTACTAAAATTTTAGGGCCAAAGTGGTAAACATTTCAAGAGTTGCTACAAATTGCAGTGTTCAGTTAGTTATATATATTAAGATTGTCATCACATATCATCAGTTTTATGCATCACCTATTTATGCGTATACTGGTAGCTAGTAGGGTATTTTCTAGTCGGTCTAAACCTATTGCAGCTTTCGCTATGGTTTTATTTTTTGATGAATTTTCCTCAAATACTCCTGGACACTTTTTTTAGAATTTTTTTTTGTACAGGAAGCAGGTCCCGCCTTCAAGTACTTGCCGAAAAAGTTCTACTTTCAATTCAGGCCGCTTCTCTCTCTAATTCGCTGTATATATAACTTTGCTGGTAACTGTAAAGTCGCCTCGACAGAGTTGCCACATTGCTCTTCCATGCACTGGCTCGCTCTGCACTGGCTGGACAGGCAGCACTGGCCAATGTTTTGAATATGTGCATGCAGCACGCTCCATTCCAGCCCATTGCAGCATTCGCGTTGAAGTGAAGTGTCTGCTACGTTGGAGCATGCAATGAATTCCTCGAAGGGCTCAAAATGTCAACCGCAAGTGCGAAATGCGAATGCGTTCAACATGGCTGACATTTCGCTGATGGCCGTAGGAGATGGCAGCGCAAGATTGTGACAAAATTTATGGTGACACCATAAATGGCGACATGCATGCATACGAGTCCATGCGGCGAAGGTAAACTCAGCTCTTGGTAGATTTGAGTAGTTTTTTCTTTGTTGTGGCGGACATTATTTCGCTTCCAAATTTGATGGAAGGACGGCATTTGAAGAGTTGTTAAGCTGGTGTACTGGCAACTTCTTCAAATTAATTAAACACAAGTTTTGTAGAAGTTTTCTTGATTGTTTTGTTCGCTGTTCTGTGCGGATATGAATACTCTCGGTGGTTGTGGGGGAAAAACAACTCAAAGTACTTGCAGTACTCTCACTAAATGCAAGATACTCGTACAAGCATGCAAACATGCAAGCATTTGGGGCGTGGTCTATTGCTGCGTTTTTTTTGTGTGGCCGCATAGACACACTTTGCTGCTTTGGCTCTTTTTGCTCCCTAAAAATGTGCATTTTCGGTGTTGGCGCATTGTTTTGTGCGCATCTCAGTTGCCGTTATACAGCAACAACAACGCCGGCAACAACACGAACAACAAATTCGTTCACAACTACAAACCGGCAGCTTATGCATATTTATCTACTCGTAGTTGTATAGCCAAGCAAATACTCGTAGTCCTCCTGCTGTGCCGTCTTGTGAAGGAAGGACACTTTGTTTGTTAATGGAAATGTTCACACGGCACGCCCACAATTCGGAGTTGTTGCATGCCGTGCTACCACAGGGTGCAACGCGTGCCACCGAACACTCACGTGCAGTGCAACTTTCTCTGGCAGTGGGTCCGCCAGGACTCTGTGCAAATATGAGCAATTTTTCCACTCTCTCTCTCTCTCTTCTGGTGTTAACAATTTTTATTTATGTGTACAAAAAATGCATTTTTTGTAACGGGTTCGTTCAGTTTTAGTTCACTTTCCACACAAAAAGTTGTTTGAGAGAGGGGTGGGGAGGGGGTCCTGATATTTGAGTTTCAAGAAACAACAAATAAATTACTCAGCGAGTTTTAATTAAATTTAATAGGAAGTTTTGTGGGAACTGCCGACGGTTTCTGCATTTGCTCTTATTTTAATGAATTTATAGCGATGAATTTCTGAATTCCTTCACAGCAGATTCCGAAGCAGCAGAGGACGATGTCTATATTTGGGAGGTGTGAACATATGACAGTAGTTTGAGTGCAGTAACCATGTTTGACTGTGTGTTCACATATATAATACAATAAGACTTTAAGTGGTCAAGCGGGCTTTCTTGAAGAAGGCTGTCTAACTTACGAAATCTGTGTTTATTTCTATTGTATGTTTAGTAATGCTATTTCTCAATGCGAGCTTTTGTTAACCAGGACTAGATGAACCACAATTCCAATACAGCATATTTACATATCAAACGCAAGTAAATCCAAGTGCTCTGAAACATTCTTTCCAAAAGTTCCTGTAATAGAGGTATGAGTACAGAAATAGCTTTATTAGTCAACATGAGAACAACTTCCAGAGAATAGTTCTCACCAAAGTGTGACTACACAGTGAGTCTAGTTCTGACAGTTGAGAAGTTTAGATTCAAACAAAGTCGAAGGAGATGAAATAAATACAATCGTGCAATTTAAGTACGAGTACATAAAAGGAAGCTGAAGGACAATTTGCTAAGCTACTTAATGAACGGTCATGCTCTCCATAGTGGCGATTACATAAAGAACCCTATTCTTACAACGGAGCATTGTATTGACAAATAAAACGAGGAGGATATAGATATATATATATATATATATATATATATATATATATATATATATATATATATGTATATATATAAATATATATATATATATATATATATATATATATATATATATATATATATATATATATATATATATATATATATATATATATATATATATATATATATATATATATATATATATATATATATATTTAGGGTGGGCCAATTTCAAAGCCAGCCCCTAGGATGATTTTATGGACAATTCTAAGCGACTTTGGTGAAGGAACCATAGGTCTATCTCGATTTTCGAGTCTCCCACTTTTCAATCAATTTTACCGAAAAACTTGTATATATATATATATATATATATATATATCCTCCTCTACCTACTTACTTACCTAATATCGTGATTTATGTGCTCAAGGGTTTGGGAGAATGGGTACTACAAACTAAGGCCTTCGAATCGAAGAGAAATAATATTTTAGAACTAATAATTTCGAGACTATGTCCTTGGAGGGTTGTGAACACTCGAGTCCATGATTGCGATGCTAACATGCCACAGAGGCCCACACGTTTTATATGGAATTATGAACAACAAATGAACATAGTTAGATACAAATAGATAAAAGTGGGTTGGGCAGGAGAATCGCCAAAGACGGAGGTCTCCAAAAACTCAGGCATTGATGCCCATTGTACTCTAACTTTGGAATTAGTAGGGGGAGGGGAGAAACAGGATTGAGAAAAGGAAGGAACTTACCGCTTTTCAAACTTATTTGACCCTTTTCTAAATCTCAGAAGTCTATCCAGGGATAGGGACTGTATCCTGACCATTCCCAGTACAATTGACGCTAATATGCGCCTCCTCATTCTGGCAAAAGCAGAACAAACGCAGAGAAAAAGCTCTGTGCAGTCCTGTTCTTCCTCCAGACAGCAAGCGGAGCTCGGACTCTATGATGTCTATGGTCACATAAGAAGGCTCCTTGGATTATGCCTCATGGATTGTGCCCAACCAATGAACGAAGATCTTTCCTCAAACGTTCTCTCAGCCAGTTAATTAAATAATCGGTTTGCTTCTTTCTCATCAAAAGCAATTGTGGAGAATAAGGTGTTGTTTTACCAACTGCTCCAGATTAACTTACTCGTTCTAATTTGGAGTGTTTGGATGAATATTGGATAAAACATAGATAGGAGTAACATTCGTATTAATCCAGGGGGTTATCAGAAGTTGACCACAGGCATCATCTAGAGTTCGAACTGCGTTGCCTCTTAGAAATGAAGAGCATTTTCTCCGTATTTGCCTTGTCTTTGCCAGAGTGAGAAGTAGCATATTAGTGTCAAATGTACTGGGAATGGTCAGGATACATTCCTTATACCTGGACAGAGTACTGAGTTTCAGAGTAGATTTAAAGAAACTTGAAACTGTGGTAACACCCCTTCACAACTTTCGCTAGCTTATTACTATCTTCGTATCTTATCACTCTCCTCTTATCACTATTGAGAAGTTTAGAGCAAAATCGGATTGAGTGCATGGATAACTTTTTTTCAGTCTACTCACTTCTATCAATCTGTCTAACTCTTGTTTGAAGACAGTCTTTCCGATACACATTTCCGAAAGGGGTTTCGTCCATGACTGTGATTTGTTACTATTTGATGACTTCCACCCCCAAAAGTGTATTGTAGTCTAACTCAGAATCTCTTCCAGAAGCAAGAAATGTTTCAACATCTAATCTACTAATATGAAATCTTAGTTACGTAGATATTTGGAATTTGCAAAATTGTTTAAATTAATTTAATTGTCTTAAAAAAGCGAAGTCATAAAAAGACGTAAGTAAACAAACAAATAAATTAATTACTGTCATTTTTACTGAGCGCTGGCATGTCTTGCCAAATGGCAAATTGCAAATTGGCAAACATTTTTAAGGTTTAAAGCTTCACACTTGCGGATATTAATCATTTGAGTCTTGCTGCGACAACAACTGCTGCAGTCAGCAGCCAGCAGCAATTGCAGTTTCAACTTTATAGAGCAACAGAAATGGAGAAACAAAACTAGTAAATGCAGTCGGTCATATCGACAATTACAAATGCAGTATGCCTTAGCGTAAGTGCGACCACGCCTCCTCTTAAGTGTCGGTAATTGAATCTTGACTACAAGCAAATTTCAGTCAAATAACTCTTTTGCATTCTAGTGTTATGCGGTTTAAAAGAAAATAGTCTTATGAAAAGTGGGCGTGTTTACCTAATAAAATCTACACACTACCATTTGAATGTTAAATTTCCATTCCATGTCAAAGTTCCCTACTATATCTCCTTTGGTGATTCAAATAGGGCCAATATAAGAACACAGATGTGCTAAACTGAACCCAGTTCCGATGCTTCCATAATCTTTACTACCCAATTTTTTGGCTTGAGAGTGTTTCCAGGTACTGGCACTCCAGTTACTGGCACGTGTAGTGGTAAAATTACAATGCGATATCTCCTAAACTTTTAGCTCCACTCCAGATTTGTCTATGAGTTTTGGGTTGAGAGTTTTTGCAGATGTTGGCACTCGGGTACAGGAAAATATTAGTGCAATATCTCTTAAACTCTTAACCACACTTCTGACTTTTCCGAGATATCTACAACCTAACATTTTTAGCGCTAGTTGTTCCAGGTATCGAAACTCTGGAACAGGTAAAACTTCCGTGCCATATCTCCTAAACTTTTAGCTGCATTTCTAATATTTCCACAACTTTAAACTGTAAACTCCACTTCTGATTTTTTCGGGATCTATACAACCCGACCTTTTCAGCGGTAGTGATTCCAGGTACCGACACTCGGGTACAGGTAAAATTTCAGTGTGATATCTCTTAAACTTTAAGCTCTACTTCTAATTTTTCCACAATCTTCACACAAAATTTTTCAGCCTGGGAGAGTGTCCAGGTATTGAGACTCACAGACAGGTAAAATTTCAGTGAAATATCTCCTAAACTTTCATCATAAACTATTCACAATAGGTGAGGTCGTCTTGGAACACACAAAACTTGGTCAAAATATAGACACTTGTCTTTGGCCTTGGTCCTTTCACACCCGTATCCCTTAAGCGCCAATCCAATTGCCACGCTGTGTAGGGCATGAACAAAGCCATGCTGCAGATTTGTTGCGGTTGTTGCTGTAGTGTAAAAATGCGCATTTGCACATTTTCACGGCGGAAATTCAAGTTGCACGTTGCCAACTATGTAAGCATTGCTTAGCCAGGCCGGGCAGCGGCCGTCTCTAGGTGTTGATGATCAGCTTTGACTGTGCGGCGAAGATGCAGTGCAGCAATTGCAGCAGCCGCACAGCGCCTGCAGACAAATAAATCACACAAAGTGTTTAATAGTTCGCCACCAGTGCCAGAGCGCGAGTAAAAGTACGCGGGCATTTGCCAATTGTGCAGTAGATGGCCGCGCGTAAATATCGATTTATCATCGTCAGCACTCCGCACTGCACCACACCTCACTGCAGCGGGCCGCAAGGCTTTACTCGTATTTAGGTTTGCTAAGCGCGGTCACGCCTCTCATGGCGGTTTGTCGCCTTAATTGCTGTATCTTTCGCTGGCCAGCCGCCACGGTAGCCGTTTGGCCGCTTGCGAGTGAGCCATGACTGAGTGACAATGCCGGCTTTGGCTTTGATGAATGAAAGATGCATTTGTGGCACTTGGACATTAGTCACTGTGGCAGCTCCAAGAGACTTGGCGGTGGAAGAGAAATCAGTGGGGCGAAGGGCAGCAGAGATTTGTTGGTGGCGCAATACAACGGACGGAAGCTGTAATTAGGCTATTAAGCGCCACTATTCGCAGCTGAGTAAAATTGTGTGTTCCATGCTAATCAAGGCAAACTGATAAATTTCCTCTGCCAATATCTCTTCAAATATTTCTCTCACATGCCTCATAAAGAATTATGCCAATTTCTATTCCATAAAAAAACTCATCAATACTTTTGCTATCCCAAGGAGAATACGGATACGTCTCACTGCCAATAAAGACAAAGCGCCACACAAATCCTCGTACTCGTAATTCAAATTTAGTGGCGCTATAAAGACGCACATTTAAATCACTCCAACGCCGCACCAACACAAACACACACACAGACCTATCCCCAGCACACCCATGCGCAGACAAATACGTATTCAAAATACGAACTGCCTGGCTTTCGACATGCTGCAAGGCTAATGACATGCCATATAACAGCACTGCCACAACAGACTCTGAGCAGGCAGCCAGGACAGGCAGGCAAATAGGCAGGCATTCAGGCCTTAAGTGGCAGTACGTTTGCTTCGGCGTCTCGCTTGTCTGTTTAACATAATCTGAATAAATTCAATGGCAAAATGCGTCGGCAATTTGTATATTGACGCAACAACAACCACAACAACAACACCAGTAGCAACAGCAAGAGCAGCAGCAGAAAGCACCACGTTTGCCGGCACAGAACATTCTCGGCAAATAAATCACCGAAACTTGGTGGCATGATTTGGAGTTCATTGCTGCAGGAAGCGTATTGTTTGGTTAGATAGGTCAAAATATTGTTATTTTGACTTTTGCTTGACATTTTCCTCTTCAAGCCGTGCCTGCAAATAACTGACATTTGAAGAAATGAGGAGAAATGAAGAAAAGAACGATTGATTGAAATATATAAAATCATCAGTCTCTAAAACGAAACAAATGGGGTCTGTAGTCTAAGACATGATATTTTTCAAGCATTATAAAGGTGGGCAATAGATAAGTAAGTTCATGGGATGTGGTTATATATAGTGAGATTTTGAGCATCAAAAATTCAACTCTTCTTATACGAGTATACATGGAATAAACCTGAAAGGGGGCACTATTCTTAGATGACCCAAACATTGCTTTCGTTTCTAAGTGGGTTGATTTAAACCTGGGCCCACTTTAATATGGATTATTTGCAAAAATCACAAGAAAATCTAGCAGTCGTCTTGTACAACACACTTTAAGTGTGTGTCCTTAAAGTAGATTAACATTTGCTACTTTTGTGAGAGGTTTTAACTAGTTTACTTAGGATTGTAGAATCAAAATTTCTTTTACACGGAATCAGAAATTTAATTGGACGGAATAGTGATATCAGACTTTCAGCATGCACCATTATTGTGCATTAGATTATATTAATTCCCTTCTCAGTTACAACAAGTCCTTCTGATCATAGTTCAATGAAACAATCATATAAACATTTTGTACTTGATGCAATATTCAAAATTTTGCTAGGGATGATGGAGACCTCTGCTGGCATATCAGTAGTCAGTAAAAGTATTTGAGACATATACATATGCATATACATATACATAACATATACATAAACATATACATAACATATACATAAACATATACATAACATATACATATACATATACATATGTATATGCATATACTCTTACATATATATATATATATATATATATATATATATATATATATATATATATATATATATATATATATATATATATATATATTCATATACAAATATCTTTCCGCTGTATAATCGTACTTTATTTTTGCTGTTATACTCAAATTCCCTTTCAAATGCTTGGGAATAGTGTGAGTTCTGTAGAGAGTCAACGCGTTTGGTATTGGGAACGGTATTCGTATTACTACCGTGAAACCTTGTGTTGAGGGTGCCGCCCGCAATGTCGCTAATTCGTAGAGTCCTTCGGGTTGTCTATCATTCCAGTTGCTTTCGTCAATTGTTTTCGGTGCCGCTTTGAACAGCTCGTTTGACGGTATCAACAGCGGAAGTGGTTTTCCATGTAGTAAGTCATCAATGGTGGCCATATCTCGGTTTTGTCTTCCTTGCAGTTCCATTAGCTGTTCAGTTATAGAGTTTTCCAAGCTAATGAGCTGTGATAAATTCGCGTTAGCCTCTAGCTGCTGGTCTCTTAGCTCTTAGACTGTGAATGCTCAATGTTTGTGAATGTCTCGGTTACTTTTATGACTTGCTCACAAAATGGTATCCTAAAGGATTGTGATCCATAATTTATATTTGAATCATGGAATTGAATGACGAATAGCGAAGATGATTATATTATTATGTTAGGTTAGATTGTCTGATTGAAAAGCCTATGAGGTCCTTAGCGATACCAGATGAGTGTCCATTAAGAACTCACAAAAGTAGATATCATTGAATAGGGAGTCGTTTTTTGCTAGCCTTATAAGAGGAGCCAGTTATATGATTGAAATCTCTGTTAGTCGCCCAAAGCAGGGAGCCCCCAAGTATTCTAAACGTGCTCTAGGACAGATACATAGGAGATGCTCTAAGGGTTCCCTCGAGTGTGCTTCCCCGTATTTCCCGAAACAAGCATTGCTTGTGAGCCTCGTCTTTTTCAAGTGGACTGCCGTTAGTGGACTGTCGATCATCAATCATTCCGTGGAAGTGCCAGAATGGACATGGTATACCGCTTGTCATTTGGCTTGGTATATAAGCTTTGCAGTTCTGTAGGTAGTTCTGTTGTTCCACCTCTCTAACGGCTTTCTTAACTTGCTTTTCACCCTATAAACTGTTTGTAAAGCCATTATATGCAGCTGATCTCACCCTCTGGTAAATAAATTCCGCTTTTGGTAATCTTGTTTGCTGTCTTATTTCGCTCTATGGGCCTGGTACTCAGTAGATGTGTAGTGGCTGGTTAACGGACCCTGCACTGAAGAACTTTTTTGGAACATGAGCATCAGGAGACTATTGCCTCAAATGCATCCTGACTGTCTATATAAAAGATTATTGTATAATTGTTAGTATCTCGTTTAGAGGCTACTCTGCTGCTTGGCTGAGTCTGAAAAAAACTGCAAGTCAGGTAGTTTGAATGGCTGTCTAATATTTAGTTCAGGATAGTAGACCCCTGCACCCACACATTCTGCCATTTTAGACTCGTCTGTAAATATATTGAAAGTTCTGCATCTCGATGAAAGGCTCGTGCTCCTATCTTCATCTTTAATAGTGGGCCTTATCGCTTTCTTAAAGAAGGGTTGGGGTATTAGGTAGGTAGGTACGAAAGCGGCCGCCCGAAGGGGGCACTTAGATCAACATTGACCCTTTGTGATACCGCATGAGACAACAGATCCCATCCCTTTCAAAGGTCCATCCATTTGGAGCTTTTAGTGAAGCAGTTGATGGAGCTAATCTATTTGTTTGAGATATCTCCCAAAGAGTCCAGAAAGTAGTCGCCTAGTAAAGTGCGCCTCCTACTGGGCAGTGCTGGACACGTGCACAAGAGGTGTGCAATGGACTCTTCCTCCTCATTCGTCTTTAATAGTGTGCTTTATCGCTTACCTAAAAAAGAGGATTGGAGACTTATATACTGTATATGAAGTTAAGTTTCTCCCCATTCCTCAGGTACTCGTATGGAATCGCTTTTCTTACTCGGTGTCCTTGGGATCATCATCGTTGTATGTCTTGTGCAAACTTGAAGGCCACAGTAAAAATATCCTGGTTACAAAAATACTTAATAGAATAAGTATATCGCATCCAAAGCAAATGTCCACTTTTTATTATAATGTGTCAAAATCATAAAAGCCTTTTATAGCGGAGTCACTACCCATGCCTTATTTTTTTTAGAAGTGTTGAACTTTCAGCTTTGATGGCAGTGTTTAGATTGGAAATTAGATCGATGCTTGAGAAGCAAAAAGGTAGTTGTAGAGTACCTGTTAAAGAAAGCAGGTGCAGGGTACGCCTTAAAGAAGACAATTGGAGGGTACGGCTAAAAGAAGGATCTCGAGAGAGGTCTATTTGGTTTAGTACATGTTTTTAGTAATTTTTCTGTTACCTATTCGGGTCTACTTTAAAATCATGACTATTTACTTAATTTGCCTGAGGTGGCAAAGTCAATCAAGATTATCTGGACAAATTTATTTGTCTGTTTACCTCATTACCATTTGAACGAGATGTTTAGGTCACTTATGATAGAGAGGTTCTATATATTAACCCCACTTAAGGCAAAGTTTATTTGCTTAATCCCACTTTGAAGTATTTGCAACGGATTTTAGATCATTTATGAATACAGAATATAAGCATAAAACACAAATACAATTAACTGACATTTGGAACATAGTATATTAAGTACTGACTTAATAGAGCAGCGGTGTCCACGCCGAACCAAAATAAGCTCCGGTAGCTCCGAGCAAATAGAAGATATTCGCATATACTTTACACAGATTGAGCGTACCTCGCCTTTTACCCTGAAGCTCCGACGCCACTTCATCCACATATCAATTGCGACACTACTAAATTGAGCATAATATTTAAGGAGTCTTCAGAGCACACTATTCAAGGAGTTTCGGTAGCACTATTCTACATCAGCTGTTTCTGACTGCATTAACTTTGGTAGTCCGTCCTGGAGTTTTATTTCCTAAGCTTTGGACTATTGTAGCCATAAGAATATATATGTAAGGATATACATATGTAGAGTATGTATATATATAGAGTATGTATACTCGTATATGTAGAGAGTGTATATATGTAGAGTATGTATATATAGAGTAATGTATATATGTAGAGTATGTAGAGTAATGTATATATATAGAGTATGTATATATGTAGAGTATGTATATATGTAGAGTATGTATATATGTAGAGTTTGTATATATATAGAGTATTGTATATATGTAGAGTTTGTATATATGTAGACCAATGTATATATGTAGAGTATGCATATAAGTAGAGTATGTATATATGTAGAGTAATGTATTTATGTAGAGTAATGTATATATATAGAGTATGTATATATGTAGAGTTTGTATATATGTAGAGTATTGTATATATGTAGAGTTTGTATATATGTAGAGTAAACTAATATATTTTCTGGAGTTTGGAGCAAAATATATTAAAGCCTGGTGATCCGTTGCGCTATTCAGCACACTCTATTTCAATATAAAACATACCAACCTCAGTCCCTAAGATCAAAAGTATCTACACAGATTTTCTGGTCTAACTTTTTGTTCCAGATTTTCATTGCTTCGTTTGGAGATCCATTTTGATAAGTTCATTGAGAAGCCCATTTTTACAGGACTCTCACAACAAGCTTAAATTATTAATTCAACTTTTTTTATTTCGAGCCACTTTGGAAGCGGTCTTTAAACACCGCTCAGTAACTTTTTAATTTGTACTCATAGAGTATTCTTCTGATGCCAAGGGGGAAGCCGCTTTTCTAGTAATATGTGTTTAAGTATGTCAAAGACTTCTGCCATACTTCACATACTCATAGAAAAAGAAGCCCTACTTTGATTTATTCCACACTCTTCCGCATTTAATTGCCATATTTAAGAGGTAAATATTTTAAAAGTATTTTGTTTTTTTTCGTTTTTGTTTTCTACTCTTTTGTTTTTCTTATGCATTGAAACAAAGAATTCGCACATTCATTAAATTTACATAAAATGTTTCAACTCCAGCCCACATGCTACGATGTGTGACTTTTATAATTTATGAGCCACATGTTTCCACCAACCCCTCCGACCCAATGTGCGAGTAGCTCTGCCATAGCAGAGCAAGTACAATTCAAATTCCTGTGCTACCTTTTCTTTGGCGATTTGAACTGATTTATTTCAATTCAGCGAAAAATGTGTGAATGTGGAAAATGTTGTTTTAGCGGCCATTACAATTATGCGGTATTTTATTTTAGACAGCACCTCATGTTGTTGTTGTCGTTGTTGTTGTGGTTGTTGTTGCTATTGTTGTTCTTCTTCTCACATATTTCTGTAAATGAGTTTTAATTTAATATATTTAAATCACTTTCAAATGCACTGAAATGTGTTTAACTGCGGAAGTGCCCAAAAGTAGGCAGCACAATTATTATTTAATTATCTGCATTGTAAAGTTCTCAGCTCGGTGAGTTAGAAACTTTGATTTTATACTTAAATATATAGAAAGTGATCTAGCTAAGTGTACTACGCGGACCTCTCAGTGTACTACCCAGACCTCTCGAAGCATAATTTAAAAATGTTCACTAATAATTTAGGACCCTCACATAAAAAATTTTAAGTGTAATCTCAGGTGGACATTTTAGGTGGCATATCAAAGTCTGACCACATGAGGAAGTGTGTTACAATGCCTAAGGTAAGTTTACCTGATAATAAGTCTTCTTTATATATGCCAGATAAGACTCTTATGTTTAAAATTTCTGAAAGCTCCAAAGTCAAGAATAATTTAGGAACTCCTCATTGGGTCAAACGGATATATTGAAAATTCCTCATGACACCATTGTCGATTTCCTAATTTACTAATTCAAATTTTGTCTTTAGAATATAAGATGCTTAACCCGTATCGATCTCTTGGCCCTCGAACGCAAACACCTACGAGAAGCCAAGATGGGTAAAAATACCAGAGGAACCGCGCTATATATAATGCAACAAACCCCCGAAAACATTGTGGACGTTATGCTAAGTAGCAGAGAGAGAGAGAGAGAGATAGAGATAGAGAGAAATAGAGAGAGATAGAGAGAGAGAGAAAACTGGGACCACGTAGATAAATATATGGAAAATGTGCTCCGGCGGAAAAAGCGGGACCTGGACGCAGGAATAATGTTGAGAGTCCAATATATATAATAAATAAAATAATAAAAAAATATACGAATTTTATTTTATATAGTTTTTTATATACTAATTTTATTATTAACAATTTTTAATTTGTTGTTATTTTCTAATATGCAATTTTACAATTTTCATCATAATTTCTAAACCTAAACAAAAATAAATTATAATAATAATAATAATAAATAAATTATATAGTTAAATAAATTGAGTTGAATATAAAGGCAAATTTTTTAAATATGAAGTCTTAAACGCCACAAAGTAGGCAATCAGATTTTTTCTTAGAAATATGTTCTCTCCAAGGATTTACAAGTGCTCAGTGCATGTTCAAATTTGCATATGGCTTAGTAAGTTCCTTGGCCACACACACACACAAACACACACACACACACACACACACACACACAAACACACACACTCACACTCACACTCCCTCTCATATATATCTGAGGAGAATGTCTGCTTCCAAACACAGCGCCCATTTATCAAATCCAACGTAGATCGCACATGCACATGCAGCAGCGCCTTTCCGTACGCGGATGTAGTTTAAAAATGGTCTTGGCTGAGATATTTTAGCATAAACAACATTCTTGCGTATAATTTAGTGTCGCTTACGAAATAAATAAACTTATCTAAGCGGAAATAAAGAACCACTTGCCAGGGCGAAAATGACTTCATACGAGTACCCGCATGCAGCGCCATGCCAACCTGGAGCACTCGGGCGTATTTCGGCGGCTCACCACAGCAGACAAATTCTTCAGGTCTCAACAGCGAAACGCCGCAAAAGGCAGGCCTAGTTGAGCGCTTCTGTGGCTGGTGGGGCAGTGGAGGTGCGAATGTCGTGTATCCAAGTGGGAATATTTTGCATACGCTTTGCGAGATGCATACGAGTATAAATTCATTTCTTGGTTTGAGGGGGGCAAAAAAGAAATGGCGCTGAAATTTAAATGCCTCGCGTGGTCGTAAATTATTTTAAGAGTTCATGTTGAAAAGGTATTTTGGATGTGGGTGAGAGAAATTATCAACAAGAAAGTCACAAAGCCAGAAAGACGGAAGAGAGAGTTGGAGAGAGGGAGATATATATGCAAGTATAGAAAGGAAAAGGGAGTGAATGTATCAAAGGAAATTCCAACTTGTAGTTTGGAAAATTACTTTATAGTGTCTTCCGGTTTGATTAAAGTTCGGGTAGGTAAGGATTCCAATAGGAGTAAAAACTATCCCAGCTGGACTTTCTGCAAGAACATCAGGGATGGACAGTTAGAATACGAGCATTTTTTCACTTTCTTCATATCAAGAACTAAAGAAAAAATTAGAAAAGCATTAACATAATTAAAGATAATAATAATAAGTGCAATTAATTTACATTAACTTAAATAATTAAAGAAAACAAAAGAAGTGTAAGATAAAGATAAAGCAGACAATCGGTTACACAGCTCCAGAGAACTCTAACATTGAACTCCCAGAGAAATGCCCAGTGATTAAAAGCTTCAAGTCGCTTCCCCATGAAGTGAACTGAAAGGACCTTGTTAATGAATTCTATAAACTGAAATGCCAACGAAAAGGAATCGAGTTGAGTTACGATTGTGATACTCAAGCACAAACCACGCTTGACTTCTAGCAGATCGACTGAACTGCAGTTTATAGGAAAGATACCTGGGAGACTTAGAGAGCATCAACTTCCACAAAAGACACAGTTTCGAGCCTTCAGGTAAGGATCAAGGCTGCAACCAAGAACACATATGTTCCGAGCTGATGAACTATCAAATCTGAGCAAGCCATATACATGCCGGGTAGCATTATTGAACCCTACTTCCAATTTATGTTGAACATGGGAATCCAGCCTACTGTATACCAATTCAGAATATGTAACTATAGGAAGAATGAGCTACACAACTAACCGACGTCGAGTTTCAATGGAAGTGAAATCTGAAGACATCCTTAGTGTATAATAAATTTTTCCGGGTGTATAATAAATTTGTCTGACCACATTGTTAACATGATCAATACAAGCTAAGCTGGAATTGACAGTAAGCAGGAAACCTTAGATACGAACGCGAACTGGACACCATCAACTGCCAATGGAGGAATGCCATCAAAACGTATAGTTTGTTTAAGTCAGAGGTCGCCAAAGTGTTCTATATAGACCCCCAGGGGTCTATTTAACAAAAGGGGGGTCGATCCGAATCGGATTAATAAATGTTTCAAATCATAAAATAAATGTACAAACTCGGTATCTAATAGAATTTTATTTTACTTAACAGAAAATTACTTTTATGTGGGTCGATGGAGATTTCAAAAAATTATATAAGGGTCTATGATCAAAAATGTTTGGCGACCCATGGTTTAAGTATACACAATACAGAAAAAGGTTTTCCACACTTGGGTTCGCATTTCTGGACAGCATTGAGGAGATTTCCCGGATCAAGCTAACGAAAGTGGCTACTTTTATCCACTGGATGGTTTAAGGAGGATCCGGAGGTGTAGGGAAAAAAAGCTCTAGTGGCCACAATGAGCTTTGAACAGGCTTAAGTGAGTCTTGGGACAGCCATATAACCTAACCTAACCTAGTATACATATGAATTCAGAAAATTTAAAGACAAAGCAATGTCAAAAGCAAGTCGATTAATCTTGCCAAGGTCCTCACTCATTCTGCAGCACAGGTCATTCAATACCCCAATACGTCTAGAAAGGTAAATTTGGAAGTCATATGCATATTTGGATGTCATATGCATGAATCACACTATTGTCACAGATTGTGAAAACATCATTAACGAACATAGAGAAGAGAAGAAGGCCAAGACTGGACAGATATCTATTGTGCCAGCCAAACAAAGAGTACTGAACTACTGAAAAAGCTCTAGTGGCCACAATGGGTCTTGAACAGGCTTATGTGAGTCTTGGGACAGTCATATAACCTAGCTGAAAATTGTTACTATATAATGCCACTATCATAAGGCCTTTGGATTATATTAAACCTGTCTTTTCTAAAGATTCCTCTTCTTGTAATTTGGTTTTTCTTAACTCAATTATCACCACATATGAATTTCAGGCTGACTTCTTCCAGGGACTCCCACGAATCGTGCTTTATTCTTCTTTTTATTTTATATCGTTCAGTTCCTTCCTATCAAAATCCAGGAATACAACACTCAAAATTGTCAGTTCAGAATTTTTTCTTTCTGATGTTGTTGCAGCTTAATTTCTGCTCCTCTATAATTAGTTCCTTCAATCTATTCTATACTTCAATTAGCTGGTTCAGTAATTTATCCCTAACTCCATGTTTAGCATCTCTTCCACATCCCAGCCCTTGTACAACCCAGTTCTTCTCCATTCCAACTCTGCTATGAGTCCTTATATATAAACAAATTAAACCCACTAACATTGGGTCACATTCGCATCTAATCTATTCTTGTCTAATTTTAAATGATCAAAATTTTTACCAACGTTTGGAAATAATCTCCAAGTCTAATCAGTCAAATTAAACTTAAGTCGAGTAAGAAAAAAGTGAAGGACATTACTCAAGCATCCCACGGTCCAGCTCGGTAGGTAGTCAGGCAATATGAAATGACCCAAATGTGGCAAGGATTAAAAGCACACACAACCCTTTGGCCAAGGCAAATAGAAATGAAAAAAATACAAAAAGGGAGTAGCAGACGCATAAGGGTCAAGTTGTTTGCCGCTTGTCCATTGCGGGTGAAATTAAGGCCAGAGATAATGCCACACGGTTTACCGAAATGGCCATGATATGACCATGATGATGATGATGATGATGGCGATAATGCTGAGGAACTGTGCATACTTTGACGTATGCTGATGAAGCTAAACTTGTACAAATTAGTTTAACCGCTGCTCGAGAGGTGGAGGGATATGTTACCTGCCTCCGCCTCAGTCATACATCATGTTATCCTTACGGTCGTGTACGAGTAGCGTAAATTTTTACAAATGAAATAATTTTTATGCTAAAAATTGTTTATATAGGATCAGGAACGACGAATAGACGCCGCTGCAAGATAACACTGACAGCCTGCTAGACAGTCAAATAGGCAGGAGCCAAAAGTGTCCTTGCTGCTGAGATCCTGCCAAGTGGGGTTGTGATATCTTGTATGCAACCTTTTATCCAGCCTAAGGTCGAGGGTTGTTTATTAATGACCGGCAATTTAATGTTTTTAGTATTTATCGCGTTTAAGGTTGCATGTTCGCATGTGTGAGCAGATGTGTGAGTGTGGGTGCGTTGGTGTGAGTATGTGTGTTTGTGTGTGCAGTAGAATTGTAAGCTGAAGTAAGGCATTTTATAAGCACGACAAGTTCAAAACCTGACAGACTTGTTTAAAATTGTTCTCTTTCAGTTTGTTTGCGGAGTGTTTGTTATGTGTGTTGTTGCTGTTGTTGTTGTTGTCGTTGTTGTCGTTGTTGTTGTCGTTGTGTTTGTGCGTTTTTGTATGACAAACGTTTACTTAAGCCGACATGTTTTGCAGTTTTCCGGTTGACCGCAACAAAAGACGTACATGTCACACCGTGTTACAACAGCAACGGCAGCGCTAGCAAAAACAGTAGCACCAAAGGTAGTGCAAAAAGGAAAAGGTACCATAGCACAAGAACAACAATAACAACCAGCAGACAAAAACAATGATCCACCAGCCAACATTCACCGTTGTCAACAATGGTGTCAATTGTAAAGTAGTCAAGACACAGTTCCACGAGTGACTTTATTAAGCGGTTTAAAACCGCACACACCGCTCATACTCGCATATACACAAGTGTGAGCCCGGCAGTAAATCGGACTCCACCTACGGGTACAATGAGGCTCCACTAATTAGAATTGTTGTTTGTCACCGTTGGACTGTGAGAGATTGTTGGATAAGCAAATTCCTGAGGTCTTGAAGGAAAGCCAGATTTTATCTCCAATGGGTATTAGAGATGATGTTCGGTACAGTTGCTCTACTGATATTCTTCCAAGGTGTTTGAGACTGATTCTTCTAAAGCTTTTGATAGGGGAAAATGCTATGAAAGAAATGGTTTATTTCTGAAGATCATTTTTATCGCTTTATGCTGGTTTATATGCTTTTCTAATGATCCAAGGTGGATCTACTAATATTCTCAATATTTAATAATGGAATTTTCATTCTTTGCGACCTCAATAGAGCGTATCCACATACAAATGTCATCTTATGATGAACTTCCTTGATGGTTCGATCATCCTGACTATTTGAGTTATGGTGTTAATGAGTTTGATACAAGAATAATTGCAGATCTCAGCACGTCAATCTTGGTATAGGATATCATACTACATTTGGCACCCTTAGATCTCTTCTGCATATTTTTAGCGGCATTCACCGCCATTCGGCTCAAGGCGAGCTCACAATGGAAAGCTGTTTTGTATAGACAAGCGAACATATTAGACCCAGTGATATTGGTCACCTTCCTTCTTCTCTTTGTTTCGAAAGAAATTTTTGGGTAAGGATTCTTTCCAGATAGGAATGGATCGAGGGGGATCCATCCACCAGATATTCCCATCAAGATACACACAGGCGGATAAAAATTAATACCGGTGAAGGATCAGGATTTTTTTACGAAACGCCCTCAATCAGTGATTCCATCAAACTAATGGATCATTGTAGTGTGTTTCAAGCGGAAATAACCGCTATTCACGAAACCCGAGGATAAACGAGGTAACCGTCAAGGGTATCTGTATTTTATCAGACAGACAAGCTGCACGAAGAACTTTGGATACGTTCCAAATAACATCAAGGAATTTCTTAGACTGTCGCCGATCTCTAAATGAGTTGGCTAAACAATTCCATATCCATTTATGCTGGGTACCAGGTCATAGGAATATACCAGCGAACTGAAAGGCTGATCAACTTGCGAGAGTTGGCAATTGTATACCAAATGTCAGTAGGCATATGGGTGTACCTCTCGCGACTTGTGAGCTTCTCATAAGAGAGACACTAATTAATTCTACCAATCAAAGGTGGATCTATGCCACTACCTGCGAAATCGCCAAGCAAACATGGCCGAGGCTAAATCTGCGTCTATCTAGGAGTATCATTAGACTCAATAGATTACGAATTAGGATTCTATTAGGAGCCCTCACGGGACATTGTCTTATAGGAAGTCATGCAAGAAGAATGGGAGTTTATACGCAAGATTTCTGTCGCGGCTGCAGAAACGAGGAGGAACTGGAAACAATCCAGCATCTCTTCTGTACATGTCCAGCTTTCGCTAGAAATAGGGAACGTTTACTAGGATCCCACTTCATAGCAAGTATAGATAATCTATACCATCAAGTGTCAACAACCTTCTTCGCTTTATAAAAGGCTCAGGTTGGTTCAATCTGGAGGGGGAAGCGTAGCCATGCCTCGCATCCGCGGCTCACAACGGACCCAACTGCTGGTCTAAGTGGCATCACTAGTTTATTGGTGATGCGGCTGCGCAACCCACCTACCTACCTATATTAATATAATATTGTTGGTTTTGTTACACTTTTTTAAAATATATTTTATATCCTTATTTTATATCATTGCACATTTCACAGTCAGTCTCCTTCATCAATTCTTAGTTCATCTCCAATATATAATTCATCTTTATACGATTTTAGTTTCTTTACTTAAATTGAGTAAATCCAAAATACTTTTCAGCTGAATATCCTTCAAATTTATCTCTGACACTGTACATGGCAACATTCCTTTGTAGCGAGTATGTTACTAGTCTGCCAACTCTAAGGTTGTGTAGCCGCCCTCTGTGGTCTAGTGGTAAACATGTTAGACTCACACCCCGAGGGTCACAGGTTCAAATCCTGGTATCTCCAAAAAATGCTTCTTTCTATAAAATCTTTTTCTCTTCGAGTCGAAGGCCTCTGTAGCTGGTGCTCATTCCCCCAACACATTGCACTCATAATTAATTATAGTGTAAGATATAATAATAATAATAATAACAATTAGGTTGTGGTTTCAAATGCTCCCTGCTGGGAAGTATGTAAGCATAGCCCCATATGCACAAACATGCGTAAAGCCTGGTGATATCCTTTTTGGTTGGGTTGCAATTGTTCAAATTATGTACGAAGTTTTAGTAGGATTAAAAGTTATGGCTTAGGTCTTTAAAATCTACTTGGAATATTTCAAAACAAATTAAACATTTATATTAATAATTTTAGATAATTTTTCAAAATGTTACAAATTAAATTAACTTGAAATAGAATTATATATAAAAAAATCATTTGTTTTATTATTATTATTATTTATTGATTAATTTATAATTATTTATTTTATTATTAATATACTAACAGATTAGGTTCGATTGCAGGAGCTGCAAAAACAAGAGAGAGAAACAGTCGTCCACTTTCTGTATACCACGTAGTTCTGCTGCGTGTTTGTTGTCCCCATTTCTGCGAGTTTTATATTGAAGTGTTGACTTCTTTGTTTCTTGTATAGTATTATGGTATCTTTATTTAACACCCTACACTTCTCGCCTATGTGGATGAACCCTGTTCCTCTTAGTTCAAGACGCATAGTCTTGCCTTGGCACACGGCTGTCATGTTTGCTTGTACGTTGAAATGAAAAAACCAACGATTTAGTGACTTGGTTGCTATTAGCATCCCTCCTATTCCTGGAACTACAATATGTTCGCAGTTTTCCTGTTCGTGTTTCAGGACTTCAATAGCGCAGATACTGCTATCTCTTGTTCGTATGTTCCCGGGATACGTACACATGCGTTCTGTTGGTCCCAATACCATGCACTGATCCTTTTCCATTGTAGATAGACGAATGTAGGAAACATGGATATAGTTTTCACAGCCCTCGCTGGCATGAGACTCAAATATTTCTAAAGTCCTTTTCTACAGAGTTTGGGGCATTGCTCTAGTTTAGAACTTTCAGGCCTAACCAAATTTGTAAACATTTCTGGCTGGTTGTAATTCATACCATAGTATATCAACATCTTTAGGCTCGTAAGGATATGACATCAAAACGGCACTAGTGCTAATTGAGAATCCCGAGGGTTGTCAGCCATTTTACCTATTTTCTATGTACGCATATTATTTTCAAAATACTAATTAAAAATTTTATATTATTGGGTATTAAGCTTAAACATACTACTGATTGGACCTTGCTGCTGTGGCCTCAGAGGTGGCACGTCCACCAACGACCAACTGGTAAGTCCACCAGTCTATTCACACTACACCAACTCTAGGAGAAGACGCATGAATATCAAATCAGCACTTGGCAACTTTTTGTTGATTTAAAGGAGGAAGTCTACACAGCTATGTTTGAGTTTGGTATCCCCGCAAAGCTTATTAGGCCTTGTGGGATACGCTGAGCGGCTCAGAAAGCTCCGTCTAGGTAAGATTGAATCTCTCTAAAGCATTTGATACTGGGTTTCAGACAAGGTGACACATTATCATGTGTACTATTGAACCTGATCCTCGAGAGTGTAGTATAGAAGTTTTTGGTGTTCATCGAACTGGCGTAATCTTCAATAAGACTCTTGAAATCCTCTGTTATGCAAATTATATTATTATCAGGATATAGACAGGACAAAGCGTGGTGTATCTCGAGTTTTGCGGCTATGAAATGAGAAGCGGTAAAAGAGAAGCGGTAAAAGAAAAGCGGTAAAAGAGAAGCGGTAAAAGAGAAGCGGTAAAAGAAAAGCGGTAAAAGAGAAGCGGTAAAAGAGAAACGGTAAAAGAATAGCGGTAAAAGAGAAGCGGTAACTGACTGCAAATGAGGCTAAAACGAAGTATATCCTGTCAACATGTAAACAATCGCAGAGTAATGGAACAACAATTGGATTTGGCACATATACTTACTCATACAGAGTCAAGGAGTTTTTTTTTAATAATAATATGTTTATTAAATTATTATTTATAATTAATAATTAATTTTTTAAAATATTTCTACTCATTTTAAATTTATTTCAACACAATAACAATTTATTTTAAATAATCAGACAAATTGTTTTTTTTTTGGTTTATTATTTTTAAATCAACTTCAAACATAAAAAGCATATTAGAATATTAATATTATTATATTTAATACTAACAATTAAAATTCTTATTTAATTAAAATCAATTTAAAAACACTTGGAGACATTTTTGAAAAACTTAATTTATTATATATTTATTTCTATAAAGTTTAAAGGCGCAATTAATTGAAAATCTAGTGCAGAGCCACACGAAAATTGTCAACAATGTAAGCGCGAACTGCACCAATTCCAAAGCGCAGCGCAACTCCACCAGAGCCGCGCCTGTTGTGTCGCTAAACTTCAAAAGGACGCGCTTATTTGAGGCGGTGAATTGTATTTGATCTCTGCGCAGAATGAACGGGTTGAGCGTCTGTTGAGAGGCAGTTGATGGTGGTGGGATCTCTCGGCTTCGGGCGTATGGGTGCGCGCAAGAGCGCATGCTGGACTATGACGCCATAAAGCAGCCAACTACATTGCTGGTGAGGCGTATGTGTGTGGCATCCTTAAGTCGCGTTTGGGCTCGGGCAGCGCATAATTATAAAAATTGCTCATGATTAATTCTCCTAATTAGAAATGCGGTCGCAGTGCAGCGTTTAATTCATGCCACACAAAAATTGTGGCAAAGTTCTTCTTGATCTACGCGTATTCCCACTCAGGAATGTGTGCCCTCTGTCCCTGTGTGTGTCGATGTGTGATCGCAATCTAATAAATTATCCAAGCCAAAAACTGGCCACTGCGCTTTCCTTCCTTTTTGTGTTTCGTCTGTCGCGCACTTTGTGGGGCTTTTGATCAGCTGCCGTCCGTCCTGCTCTCGTCGTCTTCGTCGGCGTTGGGCCCTGGCTTTGGTGCACTGCCATTAAAATTCTGCTTGGCGATTGTTATGATTTGCTGTTGTTTGGTGTTGTGCTAGGGATTGTTGAGGATATTTCAGTGGTTGTGTGTTTGTAGGCGAAACTGTTGCAAATTCCGGTAGCAGTTTTGGGTACCTACTTCCATCATGTGGCTGGCGATGAGGCTGATGACGATGATAAGGAGTGCTGACAAATATAAAAGACAATGATCACTTTGTCATTGGGCTGGCCGGTTGGCTTAGCTGCCTGCTGGAAGCGGCGGTATTGCTGATTAGGCCGGCAGCAGATGTTGCTGCAGTAGCGCAGGAGCGGTCTCCAAAGTTCAAGTATGATTTTCAAATATCGATTGAATGAGAATACCGAAGGCAGGGTTGCACTGACAACGATATAGACTAGTTAAGCTATTGAGAGTGGGGTCTGAGAGTAGAAATTTCTTCAAAAGAAGGGAACTGAAGAGCAGGGAGAGGATCGGTAGAACTCCACGTCATGAGGTCTCTGATGGTAGACAACATTAACACCTATTTCCATAAGTTGAACCAAGCATGTTGATCAAAAGCGGCTTCCTAATTTTTGGAATTATTTGAGAGTTTTTCTAGATTTCATTAAAAATATTGTTTGGACTTTTTGATATCGCTTGAATAATAATTTCATCATTCAGTCACAAATTTAAAGTCAACAATAAAAGTCAACAATAATAGTTCTATTTCAGCCGACTTCTATAAATATGTTCTACACTATGCAGAGTCATATGTGGCAGACTGTAAGGTAGGCGATGGTTTCTTGGCGAATTAACTTTGCTCTAAATTCAACCCCTTGAAACCTTGGCCTGAATAAAAACCCAAACGCCTCGATGCGTAGAGTCTGAAATACTTAAAAAGAAAAAGAAACATGAGCCACTTAAAAAATTGTGCACATTTCAAATGATTTGATTTGATGATGCTTCTGCAGACTTTGATGTTTGTGATGGATTCCCTGCAATGACACAACGGCCCGTTAGCCTTGTAGCCACATAATCTTAATGCTTAAATGCAGCCGAATCCAAATGCTTGGAATTCCTGAGTTTGAGCTGACTAACCGCATGCGGCATGCCGTCAGTGGCGGCAAAGCGGGCGGCTAATAACAAAGTCTAATTTGGCCAAAGAATGCGAGCGAATTGTGCGGCGAAGGTAAAAATCTTCCAAAATAAAATAAAACACTCAAAACAACAAAAATAGACTCAAAACTTCAAATAAAATATGTGAAAAAATTAAGAGAAATATAACTCAAATTAATAGATAGCAAAATAAAAAGACCAAAATTAAATTAAAAAAATATGATTAGGAAAAAATTTTTCAGAATAAAATTTAAGAAAATATTTTTTAAAAAATTCTATTATAAAAACTTGTAAAACTAAAATAGAATAAAACTTTACAATTAAATAGAAAAATAAATAAATCATAAAAAAATTTAAGAAAAAAATTCTGTAAAAATATAAGTGTGGAAAAAATAAATATAAAATTAAAAATTAAATTTATTAAATATATAAAAATCCAATAAAAAAAATATATATTTAAATTAATTAAAAATGTTATGACAAGAAATAAAATTTACTAAAAATTATAAAAAAATATGAATTTTAAAAAACCACAAAAATTAAGATTAGTGGCAGAACAATTAATTAAAATTAAAATAGAATTCAATAATTAAATAAAAATTTTAATATAAAAAAATTTTAATTAATTAAACACACAAAAAAAAAGAAAAAAATTGGATTAAAAATATTATGAAAAAATAACAATCTTTTTTATAGAAATAATTAATTCCAAAATTTAAAATATTAAAACATTTTTAATCAAATAAACAAGAAAGCCAAAAGAAAAAAATGGGGTTAAAAATGTTATAAAAGAAATTAAAATATTTTAAAGATTAAAGAATTAAATAAAAATGTAAATATAAAAAATGTAAAATTAAATAAACAAACAAAAATTAAATTAACCAATAAAAAAAAGAAAATAAATAAAATGTGATTAAATATAATTAATTTTCTTAAATATAATTAATAAATTAATAAAAAAACAATAATAGTAAATTTTAAATTAAATACACAAAAAAGACAAGGAAAAGAAATTTGGTTAAAAAATATTATAAAAGAATTAAATTTTTTGTGGAAATAAGGAATAAAATAAAAATTTAAATATAATAAAATTTAAAAATAAATAAAAAAACAAAAAATAAACCAAAAAAAAAATTTATTAAAAACATTATGAAAAAAAACAAAAATTTGTTTATGTAAATAATTAATTTTGAAAATATTTAAATATTAAAACATTTTTAATTAAGTAAACAGAGAAGCCAAGAGAAAAAAAGTATTATAAAAGAAATTAAAATATTTTATAGGAATAAACAATTGAATAAATATTTAAATATATAAAAATTTTCATTAAATAAACAAACAAAAAAAAAAAAAATTTTTTTTAAATGTGATTAAAAATATTATAAAGAAATTAAAATTGTGTATAGAAATAATGAACAAACAAAACAAAAATTTAAACATAATAAAATGTTAAATTAAAAAAACAAAAAGCTAATAAAAAATTATTATTAAATTTTAAAAAGAAATTAAAATATTTTATAGAATAAAATAAAAATGTTATTATACAAACTTTTTCAATTAAATAAACAAACAAAAAAAAAATATTTTTATAAAAATAAATAATGGAAAAAAGATTTTTAGTATTAAAAAGTTTTTAATTAAGTGAACTAAAAAGTCACAGAAAAAAAATTGGTTAAAAATATTATAAATAAATTAAAATATTTTGTAGGAATATAGAAAAATTTGTTTAAAAACATTATGAAAAAAATAAAACTTTGTTTATGGAAATAAATGATTTAAAAAAATGTATATATTAAATCATTTTCAATAAAATAAACAAAAAAGCAAAAAGAAAAAATTGGATTAAAAATATTATAAAAGAAATTAAAATATTTTATAGGAATATAGAATTGAATAAAAATTTAAATATATAAAAATTTTTAATTAAATAAACAAACAAAAAATTTGATTAAAAATATTATGAAAAAAATATCATTTTTTATAGAAATAAAAAATTGAAAAAATTTTTTGGTATTAAAACATTTTTAATTATATAATATAATTATTTATAATTTTAATTGTAATTAATTTTAATAAAATAAAAAATTAAATAAACAACAAAGCTAAAAAAAAAATCGGATTAAAAATATTATAAAAGAAATTAAAATATTTTATAGGTATAAAGAATTTAAGAAAAATATTTAAAATTTTTTTTATTGTTTATTTTTTGATGAATCAATTTTTATTGCATTCTGTGTTAGACTAAAAACATTTTACAATTATAACACTACCTAAAATACAGTTATCTCTAACATACAATCTTGAAAGGTATACGTCCAGTGGCGCATCCCTTATAATTAGAAACAAAAAATAACTTTTTCTTTTATTATATTTTTAATTTTTATACTACATCGCTTCCAAATCTCGTGGTGCTTTGCGTCTCAGTCTTGTGAATGATGTGGTTGGAGTCATAAGGCTGGAGACGAGCTCTTGAGGATGCGATTTGAGGCCATTTCTATACCTTTTTTGTCCTTTTTGTCTTTTATAAATGGCACTCTTAATTCTGTGTGGAGTTGGGCATTGGTAATGAACCATGGTGCATCGACAATAGTTCGAAGAGTTTTCGATTGGAAACGTTTTAGTATTTCAATGTTAGAACTTGATGTAGTGCCCCACAATTGAATACCGTAAGTCCAAATTGGTTCCAGGATAATTTTATACATCAGCAACTTGCTTTCAGTGGATAGAACTGACTTACGCTTGAGTTTCCTTTTTGCAAGTTTTGTGAGGTGTTCACGTTAGCCGTCGGTCCAACCATAAACCTAGATACTTGGCCTCAGTCGCTTGGGGAGTTGTGGAATT
Source organism: Clusia tigrina (assembly GCA_920105625.2). NCBI lineage: Eukaryota > Metazoa > Arthropoda > Insecta > Diptera > Clusiidae > Clusia > Clusia tigrina. Next base: position 23,327,034 of record OV050031.1, on the reverse strand, counting down.
GTTCATCTTAAGTTCAGAGCAGCAGTCGCGTCTTAGCGTAAATGTAAAGTGTACAGACTTACTTTCATTCAGCGGCGCTGTCCTTGCGCTGACTATCACCATCCCAAGTATGGGAACTTTTTTAGTCAGTGCTTGAACGGCGCCACACCGTGGTATCACAATGGGCCAATATGTGTGCTCAAGTGTGCTTTTGGCAAACTGGGCGGCCACTCCTACCTACCTACCTACTTTCATTCGGTTTAATACGCAAGTCCTGCATCCATTTTGTGACGTCACCGAGGCTTTCTTGCAACTTTTTAGCAGCAGTGAAGGCATTTTTGTGTGAGGACAGAGTAAGTGTAGCATCTGCGAAAGTGCCCACAACGACGTTGCTTGGTGCAGGCAGGTCTGACTTAAATAAAAGGTATACAATTGGTCCAAGGACACTTCCCCAGCATTGATTTTTTGTAAAGTGGAGACTTCGTCACCATGTTTGATGTAAAAATGCCTGTTAGTAAGATAGGACTTATTCAGCTGATAAAGATTTACTGGAAGCTTATTTAATAACTTATACAGCAACCCCTCATGCCATACTCTATCAAAGGCTTGAGATATGTCAGGAAAAACTGCTGTACAAAATTCTTTATTTTCATAGTTTTTGTGGATATTCTCAACTAGCCTATGGCCTTGTTCAATCGTGCCATGATACTTCCGAAATCTTAATTGGTGTTGAGGGATGATTTTTTTAGCTTTAACAATGGGCATAAGCTTCTTGATTATACGTATTTTAAACACTTTGGAAATCATTGGCAGTAAGCTGATGGGACGATAAGATGTCGGATCAACAGCACTTTTGCCAGTCTTTAGGATCATCTTTATTTCTGCTAATTTCCATTGTGCTTCTTTCCAGTGCAGTATTGAGTATGTTTCTTAAAAGTGTAATACACGAAAGAGGTAACTCTTTGAGTACTTTGTTTGTGATTAAGTCATATCCTGGAGCCTTACTTTCATTCAAGTTTGCTAGTACACTTATTAACTCAGTTCTTGAGATGTTTTTCGTAGGCAATTCTAATTGATGACATTTGTTTAACTTGTTCACTATTAAGTCAATCTGTCTCTGGGAACATTCAACTTCAATTAAGTGTGCTGCGAATAAAGACGCTTTTTCGGTGTCTGATTAAAATATAAATATAAAAAGATTTTAAAGTAAATAAACAAAGCAGATATATAGAAATAGTTGATATTTATAGATCATTGTGGATACTTTTAATTTTGATGCATTGGTAATTTTTCTTAGGATTTTTGACTGTACTCTTTGGATAAGTTCTAGGGTTGAGGTTCTCGCAATTCCCTACAGTTGCACTGCATATGCCCATATGGGCTTAATGATAGCTTTGTAGAGGAGGAGTCAGTATTCTAAGCACAACTTTGCTTTTTTATTTCTTAACCAATTCAGGAAGTTTGCCTTTAGTTTCATTTGGATTCTTTTCGTTTCGATGTGTTCCTTCCAAGTTAACCTACGATCAAGAGGGGTTCCTAAGTACTTCACTTCTGTTGCTTGTGGTATTTTTATGTCATTGAGTGGCATAGTTGGACAGGTGAAAGTGATTTGTGTACATTTAGCTTTGTTAACTTTGTTATGCCAGTTTGCCAGCCACATTTCTACATCTTTGAGGTGTTCGTCTAGGTCACGAGAGGCAATTTGCGGATTTTTATGGCTACTGAAAATAGCTCCACTTCTATCTATCAAAGCCAGTTGCTTAGAGATCTACTTCTTCGGCGGCTCTCCGGCCTACCAAACTTATGTCTATAAAATAGGTGTATCGTCAGCAAAACTGGAAGGGACTAGGCTGCTATTTGCTGGAACATCATACTAGAGGCGATTTGCGTACTTTGATGGGTACTGAAAATAGCCCCACTTCTATCTATCTTAGTACAATGGGCATCAATGCCAGATTGTTTAGAGACCTCCTTCTTCTTCGTCTCTACAGCCTACCCAACTTATATCTATAAAATAGCTGTATCGTGAGCAACAGTGGAAGGCACTAGGCTGCTATTTGCTGCTATATCAGAATAGGACCAAGCACACTGCCTTGTGGTACTCCAGTCAAGATTTGCAACTGGGGCATTACAAATTGATTGTATTTCACTTGGTATTTCCGATTCGCTAAGTAAGATTCCAGCACTCTGTGTGTGTGGGATGGCGTGAACTTTGAAATCTTGTGCACCAGCCCCTCATGCCAGACGGCATGTCTACAAATATTGCTGAGCAATATACTCGTATCTTCTGTTCGAAGGCTCTTCCAATCTCACTTATTATACAGCACATTTGTTATATTCTGCCGTGCTCTTTTCGAAATCCAAATTGAGGAGTAGGAATAATGCCATTTTGATTTAGATAGGGCTTAATTTTTCCCAGTAACAACTTTGTCAAACCCTTTTGAGAGGGTGGGTAGAAGGCTTATGGGCCGATATGAGGAAACCTGCATAGGATATTTTTCTGGTTTAGGAATCATTATTTCCGACATCTTCCATATATGCGAGAAGTGACTCAAGTGAAGAATAGCATTGAACAATTGGGTGAGGCGAATTAACACCTGTGGTGCGGGGTATTAACGCCTGTGATTAGGTTTTTTTGTGATTAGGTCATACCCAGGGCACTTTTTTAACAAGAATTTATATATATATTTAATTATACATAAAATTTGAATAATTGATATAATGATATAATGAAAATAAAATGAAACGACTTGTATTTATATATAATATATACTAATATAATTTATTAATTCTGTACTTCCTCTTTAATCATACTTTCTGGCCTTAAAGCAAGTTTGGCCAAATTTGCATTGGAAAATATTTCAAACCACACCCAATAGGAAATATTTTGTGATCTACCACCCCGATTGGATATCCCTTGAAATACTTATACAAATTCATCATCTAACTCTCCATATTCGATGGACTCGTAGCTAAAGTTGTGGTCTATTTACGCTGGAAATTGGTGCAGTAATAATTACAAAAATCGTGTACCATGCTGCGTGGCTGCTGAAATGCGCTAAGATAATTTTCTAAATTATCAACAAATAAACACTTTCACATTTTAATATATTGTTTTTTTAACAATTTAATGTAAAACGCTACTCAACCATTCCAGAGCGTCCGCCCCGCTAATCGGCGTAGGTACGAGTAATTTAACACTTTGCTCTGCTCCAGTGACACACAACAACATTTTGCGTTCATTTGCTCGTATCAAAGGTTTACTGCCAACGCCAACAAAACGCTTAATTGCGTCACTTCCGGCTTCCGTTGCCACTTACTTGGACTTTTGTTTGTTTATTAAAATTTTTTCTATAATTTTTTCATACACACTTTTTTTGTAATACTTCATTTTGAATGCTGGCTGCGGTTTTAAAAGCGCAAGTTGCGATTTAATTCAACGAAAGTGGGCAATTCACACCGCGACTCGCTCACATGACACCAAATCACGCCTTTAATGTTCACTAACTAACTAACTCAGTTAGTGCGTCTGTTTGTATGTATGCGTTTGCGTGGCTGTGTGTGTGTGTATGTGTGAGTGTATGTGTGTGTGTGATCTACTCGTAATAATAAGTTTTATAATATCTAATTTTGATTCATGACTTGCATAGAAGTAGAAATAAACTTGTTCGCAAGGGAAGTTGCGCAGACAGCGTGTTAGACAGACGTCATGCGTGTTGTCATTGAGCCTGGTGTGATGTGAGCTGAAAGTGGTCATACATGATCGTTACCTGTGGCTGGGAGTGTGTGTCTCACTTACGAGTCTATGCACTTACAAATGTGGACTTATGTCTGATGCTATCAATTCAACTTCCGCTCTCAATTAGAGAAATAGAAACACTGAAAAGGAAAAGGCGGCTAAGGTGGTTTTGCTTTGGTTTTTATGTGGCTACTGGGAAATTAATGGAAGCATGTATGAATGAAGTCCGTTGGGACAATAAGAAAGTATTTGCTATTATATTCTACTGCAGATTTTACAGAATTTAAACGTTTCAACATGTGAATGTTCATCATCATCTGATCGTTCATTTCGATTTATTTCTGGTAATCTGAATCTTCTCTTTTAATAGTGAAAATAGGGTATGAATATGAGTATTCAATGCTTTCGTTCCAGACTTTTACTTCAGAAGAACACCAAAGCAGACTGTTATCCATAGTCCATCATCATCTGATGGTTCATTTCGATTTATTTCTGGTAATCTGAGTATTCTCTTTCAATAGTAAAAACACGGTCTCAATATGAGTGTTCAATGCTTTTGTTCCACACTTTTGCTTCAGAAGAACACCAAAGCAGAATGTTATCCATAGTAACTCCAAGGATATTCGTTGTATATTACATTTAATTAAAGAAAATTTTGAAATGAAGTGTTTTGAACAGTTTTAATAATACAAGGTGCAGGAAAAAGTAAAGAGGGCTGTTGAAAAATAGGTAATTCTAGTGGGCCATCTATAGAAATATACCAGCGTCAGAAAGGTAGATTCCTCACTGAAGTACTGTCATGACATTTGGACTAATAGGAGTGGACTCATTGTGTCCTAACTGACAGTATGTTTGTGTCATCGTTACAAAAATGAGCATCGAACAAAAAGCTGATCTTTATTTTTCTTTTATACTTGGTAACACTTTTATCGAAACGTTTCAATTGATGAACCAAGTTTATGGTGATGATTGTTTATCCCATGGCAGAGTTCAAGAGTTGTCCGCGCGGTTGAAAAACGATCGTGTGGACATAAATGTTGGCCAAACGAAATTCGTGATTAGCGCAGATTCCATCAAAATTGTATTTGAATTCATCAGTCTGTCTGTGGAACTTCCGGTGGCTTCTTTGGGGTTTGTTTGTTCTTCTTGTTGTTGTTCTGGCAAACAGTAGTTGTAGTTTTATTTCTGCAAGGTGTATTCCAAATCAAAGAGAACTTTTCAAATATAGGTGAGGCCATCTGTCTTTTAGCAATTTAACTGTCTCTGCAGGGAGTGTATTCGCCTCATCTGGCACCGTTTCACTTTTATCTTTTCAAAAAAAGTGCATTTCCCGATGAAAGGAAAGCGTTTTGCGGGTGTAGAAGCCATTCAAAAGACTTGTAACGAGCCATCAAAAGACATGTAAAAGCCTTTCAAAAGACCTGTAACGACATCCTGAAGTCTTCAAAAGTATTCTAATTGTGACTATGGTTCCATTCAACTACCAAAACCTAGAAAAATATTGGATCCTGATTAATATTCTATACTCTCATATATATTTAGTATACCAATTGCCACGTCCATCTTCAAGCAGGAATCTGTAACATTAAATCAATGCTTTCTTACGTATTAAGTTACATGTTGCCATAGACTGGACATATTCTCTTATGGGGTTTTGCCGTCGCTTCAAACCGTCTCCAGTTTTTTTTGCTACTCCTGCTGAATATTGGTGCAGGCATTTATCAAATTTAATCCTCAATATGCAAATTATCCAGACGTTAAGTATACATTCGAAGCTACTGATCTGGCCAATTACGGCGCTGCCTTCGCCTTTCTCTGCCTTGCCTCTCATAACTTCGCTGTACCGTTAGCTGGACTCATTTGCATAGGCAGAGAGAGCCCGAGGCATAATTCGGTAGCTTATCAAAGATCGAAATCATAATCAAGCACAAATTGGCAGAGCGCCTAAACGCCTAAACGCCAACGAATCTCGCTCGCAATGCGTACAGCAAAGTAAGCAAATTGGCGAGCTTCAAATTGCTTCGCGTGTGTCAAAATCTTTGAAATCATTTCTTGCTGCGCTGAAATTCTGAAAATGTTTCAACTTTTGAAAACATTCGCTAAACGCGCTTCTAAATGGCTTCGAAAACGTTGCGTTTATGTTGGTAAATGCGGCCGAAATTATGAAGTCTATGAAATTTTTTGAGCTACTGCCTTTTGGCAGGATATGAAAACGAAAACAATTTTCTGCAAATTGGCCGAAAACACGAAAGGCAAAAGGAAGAAAGAAGGCTCGATAACTGTTCACAAATTATGCAAATTAAATTTTTTAGAATTCTGATTCAAATTTACTTAAAAGTTAATTTTTTCCAAACAAATACTAAAATAAAAATCTTAAATAATTATATGGAACAAGTTTCCCCAGTCTAATTAAAAGCTCATTACCCTAATGATTAAATATACCATCATCAGCCCACTCTCACAGTACTCAGTGCAGAGACACTCATCCTGAGCACATGTGGAAAATTTCACTTTCAATTAGTAATGGCGTTCTTCCTTCCGCTGGCCGGCTGGACTGAATCGAACCGAACCGAACTGGACCGGTCTGGCTGCTGTGTGCTCGTATGCCTGAGCATGTAATTCCGTTGATGGGCGACTGGGTGTGAGTGTGCACTCTGGTAATGACCACGCACGCCGCTAATAGTAATGATCACACTGCGCACTTGCCACTGTTCGACAAGTGCGGTTGACCATCATGCATTGCAGTTACCCTGTATGTGCTTAGCCTTTGTCTATGCCGTGGAATTAGTACGATTACAATCAAAAACCTATCATCATCTCCATTGCACGCCACAAATTGCTAGTTAGACGCAGCAAGCGCACGAGTTTCACAACTGCACGCAATGTCTGTGTAAGCGTGTGAGTGTGTGTGTGTAGAAGTGAGTGGGCCATTCTCCGTCGGAGCTTTGTTGTTTGAGGGCTTAGTTGCTTTAACCGCTGGAGTAGCCCGTGCAGCTATTATACAATTATTTGAGGCTTAGATTTTTTTTTTAAGCAATCAAAGGTTAAACTGCAAGAGAGAAAAATTAGGCATTAATAATGTTCAAATCCAGGACCATAATAAAATTGTCAAACTATTCGTGCAATGTGGTTATAGCAAAAGGATTCCTTAAACAACAAAAATCGATCTCAGATTAGTAGTTCAGAGTTATGTGTAAAATTTTATATAAATATAGATGAATCTCTCTCCAAATATAGCTTAGAGTGGTGGTGTCAATAAGTAAAACTATCACACTCTCAGGGGTATGTGGCTCTAGTGTCTTTTCGAAGATATTCCTATAGGAAAAAAAAAATATAAAAACGACTGCTAACTATATTAGATACGATAATTATTCAAATTGTTGCATAGAGCAAATGAACACCCACCAAGTCCACAGTGAAACATATAAAATTACACAAGATATTGGGATGAAAGATAACACGGAAAACAACGTTAGTCTGGAGATTAAACGAAGAATCATTCTTGCTAATAGGTGTTACAATGGACTCAGTAAGCAAAAGTGTAGTAGAGTCCTCTCTCGACCGATAAAACTGACACTCTACAAGACCAGAGAATACAGAGAAATGACTCTTGTTTTGAGCACACCTACAAATGTGCAAAACTCTAGTAGTGTGGTTGATTTTCTTCAGAATTCTGGTTAAGTAATGATAAACAAACCTATCCATATAGGAAACTAGTGATAAACAAAGACAGTTTTTTTGAACCGTCAAAAAATTTGACGTTTAAGTGTACCGTCTCTATGGTCTCTGACAAGACGTTCATCCTACCAGTGTCTATGGCGCAGAAGCATGGGTCGTGTCGCAGACTGATTCAGCCGCTCTCGGGGTGTTCGAGAGGAAAATTCTTCGCAACATCTTTGGTCCTGTTCGTGTCGGCGACGAGTACCGTATTCGGATGAACCATGAACTGTACCAGCTCTACGCTAATATTGACATAGTCAGACGCATCGCTATACAACATCTGCGCTGGCTCGGACATGTCGTGCGTATGGACGAAGAAGTTCTAGAGAAAAAGGTGTTCGAAGCGGAAGCCGCTGGATGACGATTTAGGGGACGACCATGCCTCCGTTGGAAGGACCAAGTCGAGGAAACCCTAACCACGCTTGGTATAACAGATTGGAGAAGACGCGCGCAAAGTGCAGGTGCCTGGTGAGGTCTGTTAAGATCGACCGTAACCCGAAAGCGGGTTGCTTCACAGATTCTGCGATTAGGCCACGAAAGTACGTAAGTAAGTATGTGCAACTAAAAATCCAGAAAGCCTGAAGTAGGGTTAGACCGACTTTGAGATACCCTTTACCTTTACATGAGCGTGCGCGTAAACAATGCCGATGTACATTACTACTAGATTGGATTCATACTCGTATATCAGCATTGGAAGCATAGCTAGGCTAATTTGGGTGGGCCCTTTAGCTGATCAGCCCCATTTCTTGCAAGTGGCTTATATTATCCAGATGCTTCTTTGGATAAAACTCTCTAAACTCTCTAGATCTCAAATTATGATGTATGTGTTAATAATGTCTAGTAAATATATATAAAGTGTCTTGTAGAACCCACATCTATACCATAAACCGAAGTTATAGTCATATTAAAAAGATCCATACAGTGTCTTATATGGGAGGTAGGGGTGGTCTTTATCCAAATGGGCTCATATAATTATCTAGGTCTGTCTTTTGGTCCAAGCTATACTTTTGCAAAGTTTCATTAAGATATCTTTAACGAATTGAAAAAAAAGTGGCCACAGACGGACGGACAAACTCAAATTTACTCAGAAAAGAAAAGTAATCATTTGTGTATATATGTCCATTCTTGCCATGCCTCCTTACACACACGCACAAACTTAGTATACCCTTTTAAGGTAAAGAGTATAAAAAGAAAAATCTTTTCAACCAATCTACCGGCGCAGTAGTAATGACAAAATAGTATGAATTGCGCTACGAATGGGTTCTTCATTATAATCTCCAGATTTGGCTCCCTGTTTTCAAACTTGAAAAAAGAGTAAAGGTGTTTTGGCTTGAATGAAAACTCAATCTTTGCGAAGGATGTTAATTTTGAAGGCATCGATTAATTAACCAAATTCGATGGGATCGAAAAATTGGAGAATTTCTGGATGGAATCTATAGAACTGAAAGGAGATTATTTTGAGAAATAAATTGAGTTTAGCCCAAGAAAGTGGCGTTTTCTTGCCTAGGACGATTATTTTCAGTCCACCCTCATAGTTACTGCACATCTTCTACACATTGTGGATATGTTTGAACCAGGATTGAGAATACAAAAGTGTAATTATATAGCGAAGGACATGGGGGTCTCTGTTTTCGTATTACCGCTAAGGAAGAATTTATGTAGGACACAGAGAGAAAGTAAAATTTTGTTCTGTCAAATAAGAAATGTGCCTTATAATATTTTGAGAGGAGAATTCTACTCTCTGAGCTTTGCTATCACCGACTTATTTCCACAATGAAAACAACGCAATTTTGGAACTTCCATATGAAGGTAACTGAATGTAAGATGTTTTTCTTAAGGTTGATTAAATAATATTAATAATTGATCTACAGCGAGTGTCTTACAAAAGATCCCATGGACATGGAATAATCCATCCAAAAGTGCTCCACTTTGAAAGAAAGGATTTTACCAATCTTTATTCTACCTCTACAATGCCGCTAATAGAATTTCTGTTTTGGTTAAGATACCGCAGTGCTGTTAAGAACATTCCCTCTGTTTGACAGACATTCCCTCTGTGTGACAGACGTCAATATTTATTTCCGCAGAGCATATCCTGGTTTAGGAGTCTCTGATCGAGACCGCATCCTCAGAGTAGTTGCAGATGTTCTGAGAGTGCTCTCTACGGAAGACAAGTGCATAAAGTGTGAGGAAAAAGAGCGGAGAATAGTGTACACAGTGAAAAATGATATTATAAGCATCTTTCACTTATTTAAGGCAACCATACAAACTGGAAGACCACCTCCAGAGAGGCTCACCTTCATATTTTAACTTATACAGGATGTTGAAACTTGCTTGAATTGCTTGCATCTGTGGAAGTTGAAGCGTACCTTGAAGCATGTGTGGAAGTTGAAACTTGTATCAAAATAGTAGTTCCATTCACCTTATTTTCTCCAGCATTAACCTTGGATATGGTCGCAGAATAGCTTATATGAGTGTTTTCTTTTGTGTTACCTCACTTTTCGGCGGATTATAAAAGATCCCTCAGGTAATATGAAAAAAGCCATGGGTAGAGCTCCCAGAAGACACTAGCAAAAATGGAATTCTTCGTGTGACACTTTTGCTATTGTTGGATTTCCCATTGAGCTTTCGTTAATTATTGGAATTCTCCGATCTGGTATAATAGGACATGAGCCTAAGTCTATGACCCCACTGATTACGGCCTTGAATGAATCGATTGCCCAAGTCACATAAGTGACTTCACCCCAAATCTTTATAATTTAAATATTGCTATTTATTTAAATATTTCTATTTAAGGGTTAATTTTTCAATTATACTATTAAAACTATATTGAAGGATAACAATAATTTGAGGGATAAATTTACAAAGCACACAAACTTGCAACTTACAAGCAATTCGTGCCAAATGCAAGCGTTAATCTGCCTGCGGAATGACAATGAAGAAAGCAGCTGTCACTTCACAACACTTCAGTTCACTTTCTTCTTAAGTATAGCAGAGATAAGCCATCTCGGTGATAATCCGTCGGCGCTGACATAAATTTGCGAGTACAAACTCATCAAGGCACAATCAATTAAATCGTCATCAGGACGAGCCAAAAATTCGTGTTGAAATTTGATTTTAATTGCGGCAAGACTAAGTAGACGCGTACAGAGCGCAGGAGGCCAACGGACGGACAGACAGCAGCAGCAGGCCACACATGCAAAGTGGGCGTAACAATTTTGACAGTTTCATTTGACGCCAAAGCATAGGAAATGACGCAAATTGCCAAAAATGTAGGCACGACTTTCATACGGATGACATGACAAACGTTGCAGTGGAGGAAATTCGTTCTATTAGTGCCCATTTAATGTGGCATGGACACCAACAACGACACCAAAAACGACAACAACAGCGACAGCAACAAAGGCAGCTAAAACGACACCACAGCTGCTGCTGTTGGATGCTTCTTAGGGGTGCACAAGCAACTCATTTGCGGCATTAATGGTGGCTGCAATTTAGCACTTGCACCACTGCCCCTGCTCCAGCCACGGCTGCCAACCGCTAAAACTAATTTCCTGATTGGCGCGCAATTGAGCACTTTTTGCGCCATTTTTCGCTTATTTTTTTTAACGTCTCCGCTTTGCATTGTCAACGCGTTGTGCATTTATATTGATTTGTGGTTTTTCATTGTTGATTTTACCATTCAGCACACTCACACTTATACACAACACACACACACACACACACACACTCGCTCGCATGCAAACAAATGCAAATACTGCGGCGAAAGTCGCAAGTGGCCATTCGCTTGCTGTGCAACCGCAGCGCCTTGCAACACACACCTTCAAATTACCCTTTTACGCTTCATCACTTTAGCTAATTTGTTTGCTTTTGCAGCGGCCCACAGACTCCGCCGTTGCAGTGTGCGTCTGGTAGCCGGCGTCTTGCCGCCTTGCAGCTTCAATTTGTTGACCTTGATAACCGCCACTCGGCAGTCGCTAATGATGTTGCGTTGCGTTCTTAATGCAATTGTTCGCCGATGGAGATGTAAATTTGCAATTTTACAAATGTGGCTGCAATTGATCGCAATCATCATCAGCAGCGGCAGAAGCAGCCTCAATCGCCATCGAATGCTGGCAATTGCAGCGCTACGGTAGCACCGCATCCGTTCGTGCAGCAGTTACGCGCTTCAATGATTTCGATTTTGATGTGGCTTTCGCGAGTGCTCTTCCTTCATGCCAGGCCATGCAAATAAACGTGATCTTAACGATTAAATGTATGCAACTTTAACCTTCCTTTCAAATTGCGCTGATTGACAACAATCGATTCAAATCAGTTCCTGATTTAGTTGATTGCACTGGGAGGCTTCTCGTCTGAATGAATGAATTTTGCAAATTTTTCTGAGTCTGGGTGAGATTGTTGTGAATGAAAGTGGATCAGGCTGGAGTAGGTTGTTGTATAATTTAGTATCGTTGTTGTTGTTGTGTCCGGATGTATCGGATATTATGCCATGGTTAGTTGCAACCAAATTTTTCACTCATGTATTCAGAATAAATTACGGTGAATTTTGTCCTTCAGTTGAAAATTTCTTCCTTCAGTTGAGAATTCCTTTCTTCAGTTAAGAATTTCTTCTTTCAGTTGAGAATTTCTTTCTTCAGTTGAGAACTTCTTCTTTCAGTTGAGAATTGCTTCCTTCAGTTGAGAAATTCTTCCTTCAGTTGAGAATTTCTTCCTTCGGTTGAAAATTTCCTCCTTCAGTTGAGAATTTCTTTCTTCAGTTGAGAATTGCTTCCTTCAGTTAAGAATTTCTTCCTTCAGTTGAGAATTTCTTCCTTCAGTTGAGAATTTGTTCCTTCGGTTGAGAATTTCTTTCTTCAGTTGAGAATTTCTTCCTTCAGTTGAGAATTTCTTCCTTCAGTTGAGAATTGCTTCCTTCAGTTGAGAATTTGTTCCTTCAGTTGAGAATTTCTTCCTTCAGTTGAGAATTTCTTCCTTCAGTTGAGAATTTCTTCCTTCGGTTGAGAATTTCTTTCTTCAGTTGAGAATTTCTTCCTTCGGTTGAAAATTTCCTCCTTCAGTTGAGAATTTCTTTCTTCAGTTGAGAATTGCTTCCTTCAGTTGAGAATTTGTTCCTTCAGTTGAGAATTTCTTCCTTCAGTTGAGAATTTCTTCCTTCAGTTGAGAATTTCTTTCTTCAGTTGAGAATTTCTTCCTTCAGTTGAGAATTTCTCTCTTCAGTTGAGAATTTCTTCCTTCGGTTGAAAATTTCCTCCTTCAGTTGAGAATTTCTTTCTTCAGTTGAGAATTTCTTGCTTCAGTTGAGAATTTGTTCCTTCGGTTGAGAATTTCTTTCTTCAGTTGAGAATTTCTTCCTTCAGTTGAGAATTTCTCTCTTCAGTTGAGAATTTCTTCCTTCGGTTGAAAATTTCCTCCTTCAGTTGAGAATTTCTTTCTTCAGTTGAGAATTGCTTCCTTCAGTTGAGAATTTCTTCCTTCGGTTGAGAATTTCTGCCTCTGATCTTTAAGTCGAGTTTATCTCTCTTGAAAAATGTGTGGTTTTGTTTCGACTTTTTTAGTTCCTTCTGATCGGTGGCCAGCTGCTCACCTGAAGTGCAGTTGACTTTAACCTTCATTCGGGTCTTTTAGAATCGACTATATACTCGCTTATGGTTCAGATTTCATTGTAAGTCTGCTGCTGAGTATCATAATTATCACTTCTATTCGCCTACATCACAACAAGACGCTCTCTGGGGACCTTTTTTATTTAGGGTTCTACTCCAGAAACTTTTTCTAAACGTAAGTTAAGATTAAGAGAGACAGATTTACTCCTATAAACCGATTTATTGCCACACATTGTAGCACGTTGCTATCGAGGAACTGCTGATGTCTTCAGTTATTCATTTTCATAAAATACCATTGACATATTTTAGCTATCATGTAAATATAAATATATATCTCTCTGAATATATATATATATATATATATATATATATATATATATATATATATATATATATATATATATATATCTATATATATATAAATATTCTCAGGCATTTACATATGCAGCATATACACAATATCTTGGATCCTGGAGATCATTCCTTGGGCTCAACTCAAAGGGTCCCCGATAGGAAACATTTCTAGAATTTCACATCTGAATAGGATATACTCCAATTCTCGGGTAAAAGTGAGACTGACATTAGCAATGACGGAGCCTCAAAGTCGTATCCCAACTAAGAGATTGTTCCATTCTGCGTAATCTTGTTTTTCAAAAGAAAATGGCATAGACACAAACATGGTTATCACAGCAAAGACAATGGAGATATAAAAATGAACTATTATAACAACAACTACAATAATACAAATTACAATAAATCCAATAAAAACTTTAATAAAATAATAATAAAAATATTATATATTTCTTTCTCTGTTTTCTTAAAGGATTCTGTTAATATTTTCTTCCTTCCTTTTACTTTAAACATATCACAAAGGGCCATAATGATCTAAGTGGGCTCTCGCAAGGATGTAGGGCACGTCCACCTAAGAGAACAAGTCTACGTTCTTGTCGGTGACCACAACACTGCTATTCCGTATGGGAAAGGCCCACAAAAACCCCGGAACTACGATGAGATTCAATGGAAATCAACCAAGACAGAAGCTAAAGTAACATTTTAAATCGCAGAGATCATCATTAGCGTTGATTAAGATATACTCCCATAATGTTAGATAAATAGATGAACCAAATAAACTTCAATTGAATCAAGTAGTTGATTATTAATGTTGCAATTAGAAAAAAAGTAACCACTATTGATAACTCTATTTGTCTACCGTATTGCTGAAAATACTCCAATAGACTTAGAAAGAGAAATGCCATAAAACCTGTGCACATAGTTGGCCACATTGATAGACATCCAATTAAACTATCAAAGCATGGCAACGGAAACTCGGCGAAATGGCAACATTTTAAGCAAAGTGACATCAATAAATTAACCAACAACAATGACTAAAACAACAACAATAACAACATCAGCAGCAGCAACAATGAGAACAACATTCTAACCAACCTGAACGGCGAGGCAACCAGAAGTGGCAATCAACAAGCAATCAATGGCTTTGCTTTATAGTCCACAAACAATTTTAAGTTTTATTTGTTTTTGATACTTTTGCAGAAATGAACGCTCAGGAACGAACGATCGCACGAATTTTTAGTAAGAAGGAAGCAGGCAACGCTTGATTGGGAGGGCAATCCGCGCTCCACTCCACTCCACTGTAGTGCAGAGCAGAGCACTCCACACTGTGTTGTAGTCAATCACATAAAAAACAATAAGAGCTCGCTTAAATTGGTTGCAACTACCAGCATACGGTAAAACAGCAATAAGCATATATCATCATCATCTTCAGCAACAACAACAATAACAATAACATTGGCATCAGTATTCACATCATCATCATCATTGCAGTCATCTGCACTTTTGAATTTTACGTAGTTTCAGCGGTTGCACACGGTGCAGCGGGCAGCATCCGTTTAAAACAATGAACATAACTCTTAAAAGAAGCAGCAACAGCAGCAACAGCATCAACATCAACAACATCGTCAGCAACAACATCGTCAGCAACAACAACAATAACCGGAGTAACAATACAAGTGAATTGACGTATCACCCAAACTTTCAAATGCATTCACGTATACGAAAAGTTGCACAAAACAAAACGCGCGATAATGATCATGCGAAATGAGCGCGTAAAAGTTGGCGAAAATGTTCAGCCAAGCCATCCTGTCTGTCCATCCGGGTGTCCGTGTGTCCGTGCGTCCATATGTCCGTCTGCCACCGGCAGGATCAACGCAGTTTGATGCGTAGTGCAGTGCGCACGATTGCCAGCAAGTGTGATGGCAAATGCATGGAATGCACATTGGAGCAGTCTGCTCAGAACGGGCGCCCAGCAGTGAAAGTGACTGAAACGACACCAACAAGAAACAAGTGTGTAAAATATTGATAGGTGCTCTTTTATTGAGCTACGGTGGATCAAACGCCAGTACGAATAAAGTTTCCTAGCAAGAAAATTCAGACAGTATTTTGAAGGGAAGGAGGCCATAATTGAAAGATAAGTGCAGGAATAGTACTCTTTAAAAATATGCAAAGGCCTCTAATTATGAGTAAACTAAAAATTCTCACCAAATCATCACCAACACAATTGTCATTCAATTCTTTGATTGGAGTGAACTGCTTGGCTTAAGAAACCTGCTCGTACGTGGACAACATTTGTTGCAAATCGCTTCTTACTTATCGAAGCGAAAGTTGTTACTGACCACTGGGCTCACGTTAATTCTCATTTGAATCCCGCTGATATCGCCACTTGGGGCAAATACTCATATGAACTGTTCCAATGTGCAGTTGTTGTGGCACGGCCCATCTTGGCTAGTTCTGAAAAAAGCGCATTGGCCCTCACAAATGGTAACCGAAGTGGAAGTAACAGTAGAGCAAAGGGTAATTAAATTGCATACGATTGCAATATCTGAAGTAAACTTCCTCGAACGTGTCTCGTCATTACCACGGGCTCTACACGTTCTCGCATACATCTTCAGGTATCGGCTCTGCGTTTTCGATGCCAGCCACACTTTCATGTCAAACGACTTATCGGGCTCTGAAATAAAGCAAGCCAAGACATGATGGATTCAATTGAGGCAGCAACGGCACTTTTTAAAGGAATACGATGCACTAAATAATGAACGGCCTCTTGAAAAACGGAGTCTCCTACTCAATCTTCCTCCATTCAAAGATTCCAAAGGCCTTCTTAGAGCCAACGGTCGCTTATCTTCCGCCGCTGGATTGACCTACATTGAAAGACACCCAGTCATCCTACCGTACGAATGTCAATTATCACGATTGCTTGTGCAATTCATCCACGAACTTACTCTACATGGCGGAAATCAGCTCATGCTTCGCCTTCTACGCCAAGAGTTCTGGATCCCACGAGCAAAATCCTTATTCGAGTCAATAGTATTGAAGAGCTAAAACTGCACCATCGACTGCACCAACTTTGGGACAAATAATGGCAGCGCTACACGCTGAGCGTACTATCTTATCCAGACCATTCACTTCAACAAGTTCATTTCTCACTTGTTGAAGTGTTTTATTTTTTGGATGCATACAAACACATATCATTTGGACCATAGAAAACTCTGTTGAGATCAATGACTGAACTAAGACACATCCTATTTTAATTGATGATTGAATTCTCGTCTTTAAACACACACTGAACAGCAGCATGGATCTCTAAATTTAAATGTCTGCATCTAGTATCACAAACGATCGTAACTGAGCGGCTTCCTTGAACTAAATTAGGTAATAACTGGCCACAGGGCTACATCCCTCGTACCAGTGACTGATATAAGAACTGCAGTTCAATTGATATTCGTTTGTGATAAATTCAATAACCCGAAAAAAGAGAAGCTTTCGCTATCCACCTTGGACTGACATTCGTGAAATTGCTCTAATATAATAGTGCTCAGTGAATAGCAGGCTGGGGACTGTCTTTAAAATTTCACTGCAGGGTTGCCACTCGCGAAAGAGTGTGTGAGTGTGTGCAGGTTGTAGCAACTTAGCGGGTAGCTCAGCGTTTCCTTCATCACTGACTGACTGACTGACTGCTGGCTGGCTGATGAGTTTACGTTTGCTGAGATGATTTGTAATTCTGCTACTTTGTGGCAGTCGTCGATAATGTCGGCGGTATGGACATTTGTTGGTATGCAGCTAATGCTGCACTCTTACACAAAACACACACACACAGATGCGCCACTGAGCTGCAGTTAATGGCTGCAGTGGAAATCATAATAATCATAATAAAATGCAATACTCATTTTAACACCAAAATATGGCACAAGGTGCTCTGAGCTATGTTGAGCTGGGCTTTACCGGCAACTGACTGGCTCGCTGCTGGTACGTTGATTAGATAGACGGTTGGATGGATGGTTGGCTGGTAGGTTGGTAGGTTGGTTGGTAGGTTGCTGGCTGGCTTCGCTGGACGTTTCGTTGGACTTTTCGCTGGATGTACTCGCATGAGTTAAGCGAGCGTCGATAGATATTTGCTGCATTGCTATGCCACACCGTTTGTGCTTCTAGCAATTGTTGTTGCTGTAGTGCGGTACTAAAATGTGTAATTTGTGCTAATGTTGCAAGAAGCGCACGTTTGAATGTGTTACCATGTAATTTCAGTTTATTGGCATTTTTAGTAAAATTATTACCAATGCTGGGAATAATAACTTAAGCTGCATTTAAAGTGCAAGCGTGCAGATGCAAGCAACTCATACGCCCTGATGGGCTTCCGGCTACTGCCTGTCTAATGTCTGTCAATAGTCAATCGTATTATTGAGGAATTGTTACAAATACGCTGAAATACAATAACAAAGCACACACTCAGACAATTGTCTTAGCGAAATTGTAACAGCGAAAACTGACAAAACATGAAATAATCGCTACACTTCAATCTTCATCAATTACGCGATTGCCGCGGCCAGAAGCCGGACGACTGATTGTAATCAAAATTCAACAAATTAAGGAGCCACAAACGTGCTGAAACACACGCAAACACACTCTCGCACACACTCACACACGCACACGCGAATGTGCCTAATGCACACAGACAGATGTATCCAACGACTGACGGACATTATCTCATCATACTCAAACTACTTGCGCAGTTCCTGAGCTGCTGCACCTTCATGTGATATGTATCAGTGGCGGGCTGACAGAGCGAGTGATGTTAGGCTGTGTTCACATCTGCGCTCCTCAGTCAACATAAATCACACTTGGTGGAGGCTTTCCTAACAAAATTATGTACGGACTTATGTGATGAGACTTCGTGGAAGAGATTAAATGCATTCCCACCTAAATTCCTTTAACTTGGACGAGTTAGCGAGCAGTCATTATTCGGTTTATGAATCATATGTGGTAGAATGGAACTACTTTTCAGTTTCAGACTAGAATATAATATCTTTATACAAAGTGAAGTAGAGAAAATTTCAAATTAACATATTCTGTCAATAGACAGCGTGGTTTTTGGATATCTCGTACATACCAAAAAATCTGTTTATGCTGCAAATTTAATTATAAAATGCCCTATTGTGGTTCAAATTGGGAAATAAACACCAAGTTATTCTTCGTGAGAGCGAAAAACTTACTTCCATGTAGTCCAATTTAACTCAATCTTAACAAAATAAATACTAGAGAGAATCCTAAAGGAGTGTGTGGGCTTCAAAAGTTCCTGAGTGGGTTTCAAATGTCGACAATTCATAGATCAGCAAATCCAGTTCGATCAAATTCCAGTAAGGAATCTTATTGGGAATGATATTACTATATGCTCAATGATTCTGTGGTGGAGCAGATAGCAAAGCAGAGTTGTGTGAAATACTCGTACTAAATTTAGTTGATTGGCAGAAAGGTAGTAAACAATGGCTTACAAAACTCTCAGTCACGAACGATCCGAAAAACCCTGTGACAAGGACCCTGAGAGAGCAAGAGTTCATGAAACATACACTGCTGTAAGGAACAAATTTTCCCCATAAATTTTGCTCCAACATAATTCCTCAGCCAAACCCCCCTTTTTCCTCGAACCTCACTCGATTGTTCCAGAATAATTTAATTTATTGCACTATCATAAGCAATTGGCAAAACCCACTCTTAATAAAGCCACAACAGAATGATCGACACGCATGACATCAGCAGCAACAACAACAGAGCGTTAAACAACAAACAATTCCACGTGCTTGACAACAGGCCAATTTCTGCAACGATAGTGACGGTACGTTTGAATCGAATTGATATAACAACAGCACTTTCTGGAAGCTTTGCGACTGAAGCTGGGCTATAAAAACAGCAGCAGCAACCGAGGGACTCACTCTCTTTTCTTCTCCAGCAAGCAACGAAGACGCATCGGCGGACAGAGCTCTTTACTTCATCAGCCATCGACGAAGGCGCATCGACATAGCTCTTTATTTCATCAACCATCGACTAGTACACATCGACAGCAGCTATTTTCGTGTACATCTCTCGACGAAGATACTTCGACTCATAGCTTTCTTTTACTTCATCAGCCATCGTCGAAGACGAATCGAGGAACAAATATTTTCCTGACCAGCAAGCTACGGAGACACATCGACGTACCAAGACTTTTGACTCCAGCATTCAAAGCAACTGTACTGAGAATATTCTGATTTAGTGGATTATATGGTTTATAATTGGTAGCCCACTAATATCCAGAATTACCAAAGTGTACCGAGACTTAGTTACTGCACTTACTAGAGTAGTCCAGCTTATTGACCAAACTCAAAGGTTTAATTTAATAAATAAATAAAGTATTGAATCCAACCAAACTAAACAAACTCAAAATTATTTGCTGTAAACGACTCCTGGCACTCCGGCGAGCTCACCCAGGAAGAAAGAGTTCGTTACACTGGAATCATAGGTACTGAACACATTAGATATGCAACGCTCATTTATTAGAACTGATTAAAAATTTATTCCGGCCTTTTGTAGCTGATATTCAGAAAATGTTTTCGAACTTGATGGGAAAGGTTCCGGGACACATAAGTCTATACAACGGTGTCATTAATTGGCCGCCCAAGTCATGCGATTTCACTTATTCAGACATGGTTTTCTAGCTTACAGTCAAAACAGATTCAGGAGCAAAATAACGACAGGCTTGGAGTTGAATTTGAACTGAAATGTCAAAATGTATGATCCCTCGAAAGCTGATCACTCGTCCAAATATTGACTAATAGGTCAATATCACACGTGATCACTCGTCCAAATATTGGCCAATTGGTCAATAGTTTGGGTTTTTATTGACATTAAAAATATTGTAGAAATTTCACTACAATTATTTTTAATTCAATTTTCAAAATCCAACAATTTTAGTGTGGATCTTTTCTGTTGCAGATGAGAAATATCTGCATATGTTACATCATTTTCGGAGTAATTTGTGATTGTCATAGGTGTGAATATCATAATAAGCTCAGAGTGAAGATTGTTTCCGCCATTAAAGTATTCAATTTTGGACAGAGAAAATCTTGCTTTTCCTCCCTCTTTCTTTTCAGCAAATAGTAAATGTCATCATCACTCTCTATCATTCTTGATCTTCACTCGGGTTTGTTACTCTCAAAAAGAATTGAGAGAGATGGAGAGCAGGTTTAACTGATGCTTGAAGATGTGAACTCTATCTTAGCAGTCGGTGGTAGTACCTGAAGCAGAAGCAGAAGCAGAAGCTGAAGCAGCAAGTGCCACTGTAGCCCCACCATGGTAAATGCTTTTAAAATATTTATTTATGCAATTATTTTGCAAGTAGCTTAAATAAATAAATGAAATAAAATAGCTACCGAATGTTTCACTAAATGTTCACTGAAATGTTGAAAAGGATGTCGGTCGGTTGTTCAGTTGTTCAGTCGCTGGGCTGTTGGATTGGTAGTTAGTATCCAGTCACAGCCGCAGCCGCAGTCCCAGCGCAATTCGTAGCCACAGCAATGTGAGTATGACGCAGCGAGATTCCAACTTGACTTGGCGTGTAGTAAATTAAAATTTAAATTTATGCCATTTTCTTGTTGCTGCTGAGGTGTACCATTTTACTCAAGCAAAATATATGAGTAAATAATCGCATGTACGTATGTATGTATGTATGTATGTAATATGTATAAAAATAAAGTATCCACACACAAAACGTTCGCAAGTGTACTCAGCTGGAATCGTGGGTTTTGTGCTGAGCCAAATGTTTGCAATTAGGAATGTTACCGCCGCATTGAAGGGTACAAATATGCTAAAGATGTAAATGCAGCGGGCATGCTAAGCCCAGCGAAACAGCGCGTTAGGTTGTACCGATAATGGTGCAGAGGCAGCCAACAAAATCATCATTCACATCATCATCATCGTCGTCGACATTGTCGTTACCGTCTGCATGATCCTTGTTATGCTTGTTTCAGTTAGCGCAAATTTTGTCATGTAATTGTAGCAAAACTTTTTGAGGCACCACCAGGCAGGACAGGTCAGGGCAGTTATGGTCGGTCGGTCGGTCGGTCGATTTGCAAACAGGTGTGCTTGCAAATACTCGTATGCATGTTGCATATATTTCTGAAAACTGACCCAATTAGGCCAGCAAGTTGGGAAGTACTCTCAACTCATGCGAATACTGGCATTTGCTTAGCTTTGAGTGCATAATTTACCAGGAAATCCTGTAGGTCGGGTTTTTGTATAGCTGCGCGTACGAGTATGCATGCATAGCTCGGCAGCAGTTGTACTCGTAACTACCTTTATTGTGGCCGCTCTTAATTAACCGTAATTAATTTTTCATTTTCCGTTCACCTGAAATGTCACAAATGGTGCGCTTATCAGCTGGTTAATTATACCCACGAGTTCGTTTGTAGGAAGTAATGAATACTATTGAGACTGACTATATGCAAATGTTGACATGAATCAAGTGTCGTAGGAAAGTGGTTTATGACGATATCTCAGATTGCCTTAGGATCAGTTTCCTAAACCACTTGCAATGCCGTAAGCCGACTGCTTCAGTATACTTCAATGTTGAGATTTCTTCACGTTTGTTTCAAACACCGCCACGTTATGGCGGTTAGCTATCGAATTCATTGAGAAAACTACTGTGAAATTGATTGGATACAGAGATACAAGGATCCATAGAGAGGGAGAGAGAGAGAGAGAGAGTGATAGAGAAAGAGAAAGAAAGAGAAAGAGAGAAAGAGAGAGAGATACATATAGAGAAAGACAGAGAAAGAGATACATATAGAGATAGACAGAGAAAGAGAGACTGCGTAACAGGTAGTCCTGACGTAACTACCAACCGGTATTCCACGGGGGTCAGGGTTGATAATCTTAAGGTAAAGACTCTGATAGCCACTCACCAGGGAGAGGCCAGGGCGATCCTTATAGAGAACTCTTCCAAGAAAACTCACTGCCTCCTCGTGGCGGCCCCGGGCAATGTTATACCAGCAACCGCTGGTTGCTAGCCGAAGTGAGCAACGACTC
Organism: Clusia tigrina; assembly: GCA_920105625.2. Classification (NCBI taxonomy): domain Eukaryota; kingdom Metazoa; phylum Arthropoda; class Insecta; order Diptera; family Clusiidae; genus Clusia; species Clusia tigrina. The sequence goes on along the minus strand of OV050031.1, from coordinate 23,304,591 downwards.
TTCCAGCGATGACCCCGGAGGGGCGGCTGAAGGGGCACCGATGGACAACGATGGACCATCGAGGGACGGACGCGGAGCATCGTTTCACCACCGAGGGACTTCGTGGGATCATCGTTGGACCATAAAAATCCAAGAGTGAATTCAGATAACCAACACCTTGGTCAGCTGCCACATGCCTGGGGCAGCTGTGCGACAAGCGCTTAGCGCTACTAAGGTCGAGACCGGTAAGGCCTTAAGTTTGTGATACCGGACATTTTTTTGGGAATTATGGATATGGGCTGACGATTGTGGCATGCTGTCACTTTAGTACATAAGAGTGAAATCTTATCGAAATGGCTGGCAGCTTAATGCCACAATTGCCTCCGTCCCGTTAAAACCTTGGCAGGTCTCGGAGAACGCTCGATGTCCGACCCCATTAAGTTGGCGGTACAGGCTCGGATGTAACATTCCCGACTAACGCTGATCTGGCTCTGTATGCAAGCTCCCATGAGGACTTGTGTCAACCCTTGCATGGCCTCCCTGCTGCGGCATAGACAACCATGGGATCATGAAGGCGACTGTACTACGGGCAGCGATAACGACTCTGAGCGGGGACCCAATACGCATGAACAAAATAAATAAAGAAAACAACAACAACAATAACGAGGGAGCAAAAAACAAAAGCAGGGAGCAGGACCCTTTCAATAGAAGCTCCATACTGCGCCGGACCCCACCTAGTGGTGGGCAAGACCAGCGACTGACGGTGCGGAGAAACTCCCTGGGGGATCCGGGGGAGATGCAAATGCGGGTGGCATGTAAGTCAGACATGCTAGGGAAGATGGCAATCTACCCGCCGCCGGAAGTGAATGCTAAGGGGAAAATGGCTGTGCTAGAGTGGCATGTCGAGGCACTCATCAGCTACATTGCGGAGCGACATAATGTCCATTCGGACATTAAACGAAAGGCGGCGAAGATCCGCGACTTGTGCCTAGAAGTGGCACAAGAACGGGATGCCGATGACATCGTCAACGTTCAACCACCACTACTGCATCGAGCCGACAAGAATATGCAAACCTGCAAAGCGCAGGAGGACAAGGAGGTCCAAGCCAGCGTATCGCCACTGGCAAGGAGCTACGCGGATTCCGTTGCAATGCCGAAGCGTCCCCGCGAAAACGCAGAAGACGACGGAACCAGCCCGACGAGCCGAGCGGTACCCAAAAGGCAGAAGGCGGATGCGGCAAGGGCGGCCATGGCGAAGGCCGCCGCAGCTAAAAATACCACCAAGCCAGAAGTGGGTAAACCCGACGCAGTGGTGAAAAAGCCAGAGTGGACGATGGTTCGTGCTCGCCCCCGGGCAAAGCCGAAGACACTCGCTAAAGCGAAGCCGACCAGACCTGATGCAATTGTCATCAAGGGAACGGGAGTGACAACCTATGCGGAGATCTTGCGGAGGATAAAGACGGAGCCGCGGCTTGGGGAATTGGGCGAGAGAGTGAACAAAATAAGGAAAACCGCGAAAGGTGAGCTGCTACTCGAATTAGCCACGACAGCGGACCCGAAGACGGTCGCTCTGCGGGAAGCAGTAGCAAATACACTGGGGACTACTGTGGAGGTGCGACAACTCACCCAGGAGACTCTGCTGGAAATAAAGGATTTGGACGAGATCACTACGGTAGAGGAAGTTCACGAAGCGCTGTGCAAACAGCTGAATACTTTCGAAAAGCTCCCCGTGACCGCGATTAGGTCCCTTCGGAAAGCGTACGGTGGAACGCAAACAGCAACCATCAGTTTGCCCCCTCTGGCAGCCGCAGCGCTACTGGCCGGGAAACTGAGAGTCGGATGGACCTCTTGTCGGGTGCGGGGAAAGGTAGTACCCACACGTTGCTACAAGTGCATGGAGTTTGGGCATATTGCCAAAAAGTGCAGTAGCAAGGAGGACTGGCGGAATCGGTGCTACAGATGCGGCGCCGAAGGCCACAACGCCAACGAGTGTAGCAAAAGCCCAACCTGTGCACTCTGCAAGGATACGGAGCACTCGACAGGATGCAGAATAAGCCCGTCGTATAAGCAAGCACTAAAGGAGTCAAAACGCATGGAATGAAGTTACTCCAGCTTAACCTCAATCACTGCGCAGCTGCACAAGACCTACTTGAGCAGACGGTGAGAGAGCACAAGATCGACGCCGCTGTGCTCAGTGAACCATATCGTCGGAAACACCAAGGAGTCTGGGTCAATACTTGCCGAGCTGCAATATGGGTGTGTGGAGTCAAACCACCTCAACTCGCGGACGTCAGGAGGGATGAAAACTACGTCAGGGCAACCATAGGAGGAACCACGGTTTACAGTTGCTACATGGCACCAAGCCTAACTACGGATCAGTTTGAGTCGGCGGTAGATAGACTCCTTCTAGATGCACACGGCAGGAACCCTGTAGTAATTGCTGGCGATTTCAACGCATGGGCAACTGAATGGGGCTGCGGCCGAACTACGCCAAAGGGTCATATCCTCATGGATGCACTCGCAGCACTTGACGTGATCCTCTTGAATACCGGCGAGATGACTTTTGCCAGAGGAGGTGCCAGTTCTGCGATTGACCTAACCTTCGTAAGTAGCAGGCTGGTGAGGGGTGCAAAATGGCTGGTGAGTGACATATACACCCACAGCGACCACCAAGCTATCATCTGCGAACTCGAGAAGCCCCGGAATCGGCAGCGGATAGGTCCGACATTGAAAGGCTGGAGGACAAACAGCCTTGACGAAGACGTCCTAGAAATGATGCTTGAAGGTTTGGTGCTGGAAGGCAGTGCAGAAGAAATGGCGAATCAGCTGGCGAGGAAGGTAGAAAACGCCTGCGACGCGGCAATGCCCAGGAGAGCATATGTGGGAGGCATAAACCTGTCTACTGGTGGACGGATGCAATAGGCGAGCTCCGTAAAGCATGCCATGCTGCGAGGAGAAGGTATCAACGTTCCATATGGAAACCGGATTCCCTGCAGAAGCACCAGGCCTTCAAGGAAGCCAGAAATGTTCTGAAGAAGGCAATTAAGAAGAGCAAGAGCACCAGATTCGCTGAATTATGCGCACAAGTTGAGGACGACCCATGGGGCATGGCATATAGACTTGTCATGCGAAAATTGCCCTGTTATAGGCAGCCAGCCCCAACCTGCCCAATGTTGCTCAGACGCATAGTGGCACAGCTCTTTCCAGTACAGAACTATGTCCCATACGAGCTCCCTCTGGAGCAAACGGAGGAATCAATACCCAGTGTGACTATAGATGAGGTGTTGCGCGCGGTTGGGAAGTTTGGAGACCAGAAAGCACCCGGCCCAGATGGAATCCCCAACCGAGTGCTCAAGACCGCAGCTGCACTGAACCCAGAGCCACTGAAGAAAATGTACGACGCTTGCCTAAGAGAAGGCATTTTCCCCAAGAGATGGAAGAGGCAACGATTGGTCCTGGTGCTGAAAGCCAACAAACCAACAGAGGACCCTTCAGCGTACCGCCCACTCTGCATGTTAGATACGGCGGGAAAAATTCTGGAGCGGATAATCTGTGACAGGATTGATGAGGCCATTGCAAAATCTGGAGGGCTCTCAAAACGGCAATATGGTTTCCGGAAGGCGAGATCTACCGTGGACGCCATCAACGAACTTGTCCAGACGGCTAAAACAGCGATCCAGGGGAAACGATGGAGGGGTGGAACCAAGAGGTATTGCCTTGTGGTCAAAAACGCTTTCAACTCAGCTAGCTGCGAGCGCATAGCCAAAGCGTTAGCAGAGTTTGGGGTACCCATCTACCTGAGGCGAATGATTGCCAGCTACTTCAGCGATAGGATCCTGCTCTACCAGTCCGAAAAAGGTGTGGAGTCGCACAAGATTATCGGAGGAGTTCCCCAGGGATCGGTGCTTGGACCGTTACTCTGGAATGCTATGTACGACGGCATCCTCCGCGTACAGGTCCCTGATGGTGTCAAAATCATCAGATACGCGGACGACATAGCATTGGTAATCACAGCTAAATACTTGGAGGAAGTGGTAGCAGAGGCCAACCGAACTGTGGCTACCGTCGGAAGATGGCTTGCAAACGTTGGACTTAGCTTGGCTGAACACAAGACCGAGGCAATCCTGGTTTCGAGCCGCAGAGTATTGGAGGTAGTGGAAATAGAGTTGGTAGATGTGCCATAACCACGATTCCACACCTCAAGTACCTAGGAGTGTGGATAGACGCGCGGCTTACCTTCAAAGAACATCTGCGGCGCGTGGGAGATAAGGCAGCAAACACATGTTCTCTCCTATGTAGAATAATGCCCAACGTGGGAGGACCCAGGCAGCGGAAAAGGCGACTCATCGCCGGGGTTGTCAGATCCATTATTCTCTATGGAGCGCCAATATGGGCCGAAAACGCGGATGTGAAGGCTTACGTCCGCACCATTGAGGCAGCATACAGGAGAAGTGCACTACGAGTGATCTGCGCATACCGCACCGTATCCACAGATGCCACCTTGGTAATAGCCGGCATGATTCCCGTGAACCTGCTAGCGAAAGAAGCGATGAACCTCTACCACGCCAAAGGGACACACGCGACAAATGTAGAGGAGCTCTTGGAAATTGGAAAGCGGAAGACCCTTCAAGAGTGGCAAGCCCAGTGGGATACTTCTACAAATGGCCGCTGGACAAGAAGGCTGATCCCCAACATTCAGCAATGGGTAAGCAGGTCGCATGGTGAGGTGAATTTCTACGTCACACAATTGCTGACAGGCCACGGAGGTTTTCGGGCATACCTGCACAGATTCCACTTGGAGGAATCTCTCTACTGTGCAAACTGTGGAGGTACAGAGATAGAAGATCCCAAACATGTCTTCTTCTATTGCCCACGTTATGAAAGTGCTTGAGTGGCACTACAAGGAGTATGTGGAGAGCCCGTGGTGCCCGACAACATAGTGCAGCATATGCTCGAGAGCCCGGAGAAATGGGCTGCGGTGTGTGACACCACCGCCGCTATTATGAAAGACCTCCGCCACCAGGAGTGGCGAAGACGAGCAATGGAAAATAGCTAGGAGGGGTCCGCTGACCATACTATTCACCAGAAATAAAAGTAGTTGAAGAACTTTGATGAACAACGGTGAACGTAAAATATTTGACTATATTAAGAATCAGAAACAAAGGAAGATTGAGATAATGGAATTATGATCAATAAGAACGAAATTACCATTTACACTGACGGTTCAAAACTTAATGATCGGGTGGGTGGATGTGTGTATTCTGAAAAGCTGAGCGCCAGTTTGTCCTTCCGGATGATTGCAGTGTATACCTAGTAGAAGTAATAGCAATAAGAAAGGGTATATATAAAAGAAAGTATGTTGCATATAAAGAATAGTCCGTGATCCACAAGAGATATATATATCTACTCGGATAGCCAAGCGGCCATAAAATGGCTGGAGGCAGTAAGACAGTCGTCGAAAACCGTAGAATAATGCCATAAAAGTATTAAGCGAATTATAGCAATACTTTAGCATAAACTTGGTCTGGGTGCCGGGCCATAGAAATATAGAAGGCAATTGCAAAGCTGATGAGCTCGCTAGGGATGGGACAACATTACCTATCCTCCCGGATAAAGTACCTTTACCAATGCCTTCAGCTACATGCAAATTGCTAATAGTTAGACACATTGTCGAAGTGGCAAATGTCAAATGGGGCAATTATCATCCCTGCCTAACAAGTCGACAAACTTGGCCGGAATGGAATCGCGGCCGTTCAAAACTGCTGTTGAAATCTAATAGGCAGGATATTAAATTTGTTATAGTGGTACTGACGGGTTTGTTATAGTGGTAGACTGGGGATACCCCACTATGACTTTTGTAGGAGCTGTCGAGATGTCGAGGAAGAGGAAACAGTGGAACAACTCCTGTGTGGGTGCATGGCTCTATATTGAAAAAAGTTCTCCACTCTTGGATTTGATTGCATTGAGAAGATTTCCCGGATGAAGCTAACGAAAGTGGCTACTTTTATCAAATCCACTGGATGGTTTAATGCGGATCCGGAGGTGTAGGGGGAAAAAGCTCTAGTGGCCACAATGGGCCTTGAACAGGTCCAAGTGAGTCTAAGGACAGCCATATAACCTACCTACCTAAGAATCAGAAACTGAAGGACCGTGGCTTTATGTGAGTGTAGAAATGTTGTTCTTTCTAACTTGGCTATGATGCTATCCAATGATGATGTTGTGATCTTCAAAGCCTTACACTATATTTTCCGCAAAATATTTCCATCAATCAATCAAAGCTTGGGAAACCGAGAAGCAGGTTGATTATGATTATTATGATTACTTTTTTGCTGGTTCATTTGCTTCTTCAGCTCCATGATGCATATATCCTGGCACTTTAATCAGGTATTTGATTGTTTTTTTCGGACATAAATTTAAATTGTTAGGCGTAGGAATGGCTTCTTTGATTGATTGCTCCTTATTGCTAGAGGTATGAGACTTATCAGAGGTACTGCAATATGTTCCGTGGTTCTTCTCCTGGCCCTTGTTATACTGATATATGATATTTACAGCTTCTTTGAAGTGTGTGTTCGATATTTTATATTAGAACCCTAAATGAGTGTTTGGCCTTCCACTCTCTTTCGAAATGATTTCTTGACAGTTACTTTCAAAACTGTTCTAAGCACCACTATAAATCTGCCCAAAATCATTATCAAAATACTCCTTCCTTCTTTCTTTTTTTCTATTCTTAACAGACTGTATGTTTAAATCAGGACAATAGCTTTAAAAAACGTATGAATACAAACAACAAACACAACGACAACACCATCAATTCACACACGCTGTGCAAGTGCTTAAATCACACAATCAAACTTTAATGCTCTTTTATAATAATGTAAACAACTTCATGCAAACTTACGTACAAATTGGTCAATAATTCAACAACAACAACAACAACAACAACAACGAACACAACGAAAAAACAACAGCAACAACATATCACAATTGAAGTTTTGTTTAGCCACACAAAAGGCGTATAAAGTTTCGCACTTGCTCGCACTTGGGGGGAAAATTGCTGGCTGAAAAAGTGCGTAGCGTAAAAATTCCCATGACAATAAAACAGGCACAATCGCACACTGAGACACGCACAAACACACACACATGAAAGTATGTCCATATACACTTGTTCGGATTAAGCCAATTTTCCCGCAGATAAAGCCGCATTAATCCACATGCCACTTGGTGCGACCGTAATGCAAAAAGTCGTGGCGCACGCGGCAATGCAGCGGCACAGAAAGGAAAGTGGCCTCAGCCGCCGTACGTTGTGAGTCAGCAGCGCACAGGTTCGCCGGTTGGAGGGACTTGTGTGGCGGCATTTCTTTTTTGTGCATTAAAGCGAGTTTGGCAGTTCCCACATATCAATTTTTTCATATGACTTTTTAGTCCTTGAGCTTTGTTTAAATATTTGGTTTAACTGGGACTTAAATTGTTCCTTACCATAATTTTTCTCTCATGAGTGCCAACAGTCGCTTACCTTGCCTTCTTTTGGTGAAAAATCAGTGCGACAAACTGCCGAAATAATTCGTAGCACACGCACACACACTCACATCCCAAGTTATGTTCACACACATCCACGTGCATCACAGCACGCCTTTTTGACTCGTATGACTCGCAGCCGGAGGCACAATTTAGCACAATCAAATAAAAAAAATGCAACACACGCACACACAGGAGCTCGTTTTTTGCGCTCTAACTGTCTGCCACAATAAATCCTTTTCGTAGCAATTTTTTCGGCATTTATTTTATTTTATTTCAATTTTTTTTCTTTTGGAAATTTGGAGCCCACCGTCGCTTGCGTTGGCAGGCAGCGCAGCTCAGCTCAGCTCAAAGCTTGCTGCGGTATCCTTCTCTTCTTTTTTTTGTGGTGTTTTTTGTTCTTTCGGCACATGTTTGGCGTCGGCGTTGGAATGTTGCCTGCGGTTATGTATAAACGCTAAAATAGTCGTATTGCCATAGAAAAATCAAGCGAAGGGAAGGCAGCAAGGAAGCAACGGGCCCGCAAGAGAGTCAGTCACAAATCCACAAATCGGTATTATTATGAAAAGAAATGCCACGTCGTCGCTCATATTTGCCGAAATTAATGCGCTCAAATAAAGAAACCACTTAAAGCGATGAGTTTACAAGGCGCAAATCCTTGCTACACACAAAACTAAGTCACTTTCGTTTAGCGGGCTTGCGCTGGCGTTGCACACAATTAGAAAAATTGCCGGTTATTAATTTGGCCCGATAAAAAGTTGCAGGGGAATATTACGAGTTTGCTTACGAGTATTTATATATTTCCTGATTCGGAGGTAGAGGGGTGGATGTACGAGTGGATGTACTCAAGAATGGATGTTGTAGACGACGTTCCTAGTGCGGGGGGGGGGGAGGGGTGTTGTTTGGAATAAGGAAAAGCCGTGCTAGAAACATAGAGAAGAGCAATGTAAAATATTCCGGCCTGTGCTATCGGAATCTATCGTTGCATTAGGAAGAGGAAAATATCAGCTACAATCGGGAAAGCAGTTGGGTTCTGTCTAATTTTAAGCGGTTTAACACTACTCAAGAATACATTTGCTTTCCGCAATATGGGCCTCGCTTCAAATCGGACAGTGTATAGCAACAATTTTTTCATCTACAGTAAAATTTTTAGGAATAGTTTGCTGTAGTTGTAGTTTCATGCTCGTATCTTCGTTCCAATGCTTTGACTTAAAAATGATATCGACACAAGGAAAAAGCATCAGACTCTTCGAGCTGAACGCCTTAGTTGGTAGTACTCATTTCATCAAACCCTTGCAGACATAATTAATTATAGTGAAACGAATAATAATAATAATATTAATAATAATAATAGTAATAATGAAACTGGAAATAGATCCAAATGAATTGCTTGAAACAAGTCATGACCAAATAACACCGAAGTAGTGCAAGGATTCTACAAGGCCTTTAAGTATGTATCAGAGGGATGCGCTTAAGAAAGTTGATAATAATCTTAAAATGGATATTATTCAAAGATATCTAAAGCAGGTAACACAACACTCATCATGTTTTGAGAAAGATTTTGTGTCTTTTGGGGATGGTAAGGAGATTATTTTGTATACTCCGATGTGAATCAGGAGATACTCTTATATAAACCCGCTTCCAGTCCCATTGGTTATGATAAGAAATTGATATAAGATAGATATGTAGATAGATAGATATATTTAAGGGTGTTATACACTGCGACCTGAAAGATCTATTGTGATGCCCCTATTTATTAGAAAGATGAGGATAGTCTCATCTATAAATCTTCTGTCAGGTTAATTTCCGACAGGAATTCATATATTTTGGATGAATCAAGATAAGGGATCTTGCTCATATCTAAGATATATTCTCCAAAACACCTGAGTCTTTTGTGTGCCAATGGTCCGCAGTCTGTTATCAGGTGCAGTGAGGTTTCGTCACTTTCTCCACAGAATCGACAGATGGCATCAGAAGATATACCCAACTTGTTCAAATGGTAGTTGAGTCTACAATGTCCGCTTAAAATGCCTGTGATGATTCTTATTTTACTTCGAGGCATATTTATTAACTCCTTAGCTCTTTTAGGATTAAAATCTCCTGGAAGAGCTTTGGAGTGTCTTAATCCCGGAAGAGTTTTCCAGGTTTGACTTCGTTTTGCATCTGTACATTTCTTCAGCAGACCTCCAATGGTATTGGATGATTGATATAAGATAGTTGAACAAAATAAAGTGTTCAATCCAGATGCATATCTTGAAAAAATCCGACAATCCGGTAGGTGAGCAAGATCCTGTTGTGCACTACTAGTCTAATCTAATCAGGATTCGCCAAATTCTAATCAGGATTCGCCAAATTCTAATCAGGATTCGGCAAATTCTAATCAGTAGATCGTCAAGCCCACCTTCACTTGATATAGAATATATTTCAGTAACTACAGAGTGCTAATTGATGTACAGTCGATCGGGAACCAAACGTTAAAACATGACCGATTGGACTCAAATGCAAGGACAGGAGAAGTTGTGATATTGGAGAGAGTTACCTGCCCTTTGAGCAGTCTTATTGTAAGTCTGTATTAGAGTTTTAAATCCCTTTACTTATATTCAGTTCTTTCTTTAGTTAAGAATACCTTAAATAGTTTGCCTATACGCAGAATATGGATTTAAGGTAGATAGTGCTTAAGGTAGATAGAGTGATTTAGTCATTTACGATATCAGAGAAATTACACAAGAAGGGTTCAATCTGTTATTCCGTCCCAGAGTATTGCAGAATTTTCTTCTCATTCGTTTAGATGTAACTTCTGAATATATTTTTGAGCTTGAACTGTTGACAGTCAGTGCCTTCTAATGGCCACAATTGCTGTTGTGATATCTTCGGAAGTCTTCAACACAGGCTAATTTGATATATGATCATTTTTACTATGTCATATATCCCAGAATGAAGATCACGCCCTAATTCATGATCACTGCGAAGTTGTAGGCCGATTTTGGCTAACTAATCATTGCTAACTCGTCCGCAGTATTGTGTGGAACCACATAAACATGCTCTAAGTTAGAGTAGGATATCCTTTGATATCCTGAATTTGTTCTTCTGTTATTAAATATGTTATTATATATATATATATATATATATACATATATATATATATATATATATATATATATATATATATATACATATATATATATATATATATATATATATATATATATATATATATACATATATATATATATATATATATATATATATATATATATATATATATATATATATATATATATATATATATATATATATATATATATATATATATATATATATATATATATATATATATATATATATATATATATATATATATATATATATATATATATATATATATATATATATATATATATATATATATATATATATATATATATATATATATATATATATATATATATATATATATATATATATATATATATATATATATATATATATATATATATATATATATATATATATATATATATATATATATATATATATATATATATATATATATATATATATATATATATATATATATATATATATATATATATATATATATGAAGTATCATTAACACAAGTTCATATCTGTGCGAATGCCTAAACGGATTTTAAGGATTTCAAAATATATGGAAACACAAATAAAGACCGAAATGTGCGTCTGTGTGTAATTTTTTGTAAGCCTGCTTCACTTCTCCGCTAACAGGAAAAGGCAGCGTAACTGTAACGCCATAAAAGTGCAAAATAGGCTGGACTTGTGGTCACTGCCGAAGGTGATGTAATTATAGATGTACTTGAGCTAGTGGCAAACCCCTCAACAACAAAAAGAACAGCAACAACAACGCCAACGAAGGCAACAACCAGCCAGAAATAAGTTAGAGTTGGAAAGAAGGAAAACAAAGTGAATGGCAGAAGTACGAGTAAGTAAGCAACCCCTGCTCCAGTCGTACTTGAAAAGGTGCGCTGCTGCAACTAACTGTAACTTAGTGTAGAACATGGCCAACAGTGAAAGGGTTGCCAATGCCACTGCCAGAGCCACAGCTCGTTTGCTGTGTGGATTTCAAAATTGCTGCACTTAATGTGGACGAAGCAAAAAGGGCGTTTTAAAGTGAAATTGTCGTAACGCTTTTGCTGGCATAATGACTTCACTTTGCTCAACTAGTATATATGTGTGTGTGTGTCGGTTTGTAAGTGTGTGTTCGTGTGTGCCTTTGTTTCTTTGTATATTTTTGCGAACCAGTTAAATACAAATGCTTTATTTACTTAGGTTGCGAAGTAGAGAGTCTAAGGTGCTCTGCGGGTATCATTACCACTGCGAGTGTACACGCCACGCCACGACACGCCGCCTTTGTGCTGTGAAAGGATGTGCCGGAGTGTGTGTAGAGTTAAATCTTTATTTAATCTGCCATCTTGAGACAAAAGGATATGCAGCAGGATACGAGTGTTTACGCATTACATTAGCATAAAATGTTTATTAAGATAACTGTTTTCGTTGTAAATTGGGCATGCCGCTGCTCGTGGTTGTTGTCCTTGTTGTTGTTTATCCTTTGAGCGGCTTAAGTGCCAAACACAAACACAGATTTTTGAGAAAAAAATTTGTTTGATAAGCGCCAACAAAGCCTGATTAAGGCTTTCACAGGCTGTAATGAGCATAAGCAACTTATTCACTGTTAAGCTGCTATTTCAAGAACGTCTCCGACAGGAAGGATGTTGTAATTAAAAGGACATTTGCAGTGACTTTAAACAGACAATTTTAAATCGTTATAGAAATATTGCAGCATTTATATTTCATTTAAGAAAGGGCAAACAATTAAATTTGAACATCGTTTAAGCCCACTTGAATAATAGTGCCCACTTAATCCGCACACACACGCACATAGGGAGGAGTACACCCCTACTTACCCGCCCATAAGCGCTGCTTAAGTAAAACCGAACTGTTGACATTTAAAATGTCAACCTCTCCTCCGGAATGGCCATCCTTAAAATGTTATTTGTAATTTTCTTTATACGCAAGCCGTCCCGTCTGCACTGCTTGGCTCGCCTTAACGCGATTTGCCGCTTTTACTGCTGCCAGAATTCATTCTTCATTTCCGTTTCCGTTGCCGTTTCCGCTGCCATTGCCGCTGCCGCTGGCACTGCCAAATGCCCAAACGCCGCTAAGCTGGCTGACGAGTGAAGTGGAAATATCTGTCATTAGCATTGATTAATTCGTCTTGCGATTTACATATAAAAACAATCAATCACCACGTGGTATGTCACACCGTTTTCCTTTCTTATTTTTATTTCCTCACTTTTTTTCCTCTGGCTCTGTCTCTGACTGCGCCTCCAGTTCTGGCGCTGTGTCTCTTCCTCTTCGGCATGCCCATTTGCTCACTGGAAGTGCTGAAACTGTAAGTTCCCTGGTTTTTCTCAGGGATATTCGCAGCTTATCTGTACATTGCATCTTAAGCGTTCATTCATTTGTAGCCATCAACATTAGGCTCAATCATCTGCCATGGTGAACATCATTAACGATATATTCTGTGTGCCCGCCATGCTGGCCTTAGAAGACGCTTAGCAAACCAAGCGATTGGGGCTAGCGATGTGTTTGGCCATGGCGATGAGGACATTACGAGGTGAAATTAGCAGGAAGCTGCCTGGGCCACTCGGCACTGTGGTATCGAAAAAGGATACGACGAACAAATGTGTTTTTAATAAGCTTGACTAAGTAGAAATATAGGCTTAGAAAGAAGGATTATTGGAGAAAGAAAAATCTTTATAGAGCTTCAAGTAAGGTGAACAAATAATCCAGTGTTGGAACAAAATGCTTTACTTTTATTTTTTTGCAGCAAGAGGTGTTAAAAGTGTAAAGAGAAGAGATATAAATATAAAATAAATATTAATGTTGACTTAAGTCCACTTTATAAGGCCATGGTCTTCCAGATAATTCATAGAATGATGTCGTATATCGGATATCAACCGAACTTCAGTCAAATGTAAGGTAGTCAATAATTGGGTACCTTGTTAGTTAGGGAATATTCCTACAGGGTTCAGTGATAGTAAAAAAGTCAAAAATCTCTAAATGGAGGCGACTATAGATTGGATTATACATGTTGTGGGATCGAAGTTGGTATTCAGGTGTAGAGACTCTTTCGATGCTGAACTCTGTCGACTTGATATGCATACCAGGATAATGTACAATAAAAGCAGACGAAGTAAGGTAGTAAAGTTGAAGACGAAGTAAGGTAGGAAGTAAGAAGATGAGAGAAGGTAAGAAGTAATATTCTACACCCATTAGTGTATTAATGTATAAGACTGAAGACAGGTCTGTCATGTCTGGAAAGAAACGAACTCATCGCTAGTTACGAAATTGACTTTATGTGCCATCAGTCGTGGAAAATGCTACATCGGAATGGAGATGGAATATTGGGATATTCGCAGCGAACTTTATAACAACAAATGCCATCCTGGTGAATCTTGTGAACCGATATCTCCAGAGTCTCATACATATGTGTAGCCCTCAGCTTTAACACATTATCTATAAGAGTGCTCAGCATAAGCCAGCAATAAAAAGCCAGCAGTCTGGTTGGATACTGCCTTTGGAACTCTGATCTTCCACTTGGAGATCATATTACTGCAAATACTGTAAGAGTGTGGAAACCGGAAAGCGCAGAGGTCGTCCAAGGCTAACATGGATTAGAACAATCCTAGTTCTAGTAAAGCCAATATCGAGCACAATGGAATGAGTTAAGAAGCATTCGCTCAAGATAGGAAACATTGGAAGGAGTTCGTTAGCGCCGTTTAGGAGTGACATAAACTAAGTGTTGGATGTAGGAGTGACCTAAACTAAGTGTTGGATGTAGGAGTGACCTAAACTAAGTGTTGGATGTAGGAGTGACCTAAACTACGTGTTGTTAGCGTAGGAGTGACATAAACTAAGTGTAAGTGTAAAGTGCAACAATATGAATCGAACATTATTGCAATATTATTTGTGTCAATAAATAAATAAGTAATAAAACTTCTGGAGACTTTTCAAAATCCACTTCCCCACTATAAAGATGGAATAGATTCTTGGGCAACATGGAGTTTCGGTAGACTAGCTACTGATGAATTCCTAAGGACATGGCTAAAGCTCATGCTGGTTTCATGAGACCTCTTTATGTAGAAACAATATATTTTCGGCTATATATCTGCGCAGAACGTATATATAATGGACCATCAACCTAGAACTGTGAACGTTCCTTATAATCAAACCTACATAGAAAAATGATCTAAAAAAATTACCTTCAAATATTAAATTAATAAGTAAATGAAAAAAGTACTCTGAGGAATAGAGAATTTGATTCCTTAAACTTAAGCCCCATTAATTTATACAGCATTAAATCACCAATATTGCCCACTGTACTCAAGCACACATCACCGAAAGTAGGAAAATGTAATAAAACAATTTATTCTCAGCATAAATTAGCACAAACTTCACCCAAATACTTGTACACAAGAGCAACAATAACAACAGTAAAAATAGCAACAACAACAACGAATATAAGCAGAGAGGATAATTAAGGCCATCATCGTTAAGTATCCAGAAAACTAATGATACCACACTACAAAGCCAATTGTTTTTGACCAGTCTTCGCCGCGTGCCATGCCATATACCAAGAGCCGCCACCCACCACTCAACCTACCAGCCAGCAGCCAGCCATATCCCCAGCCCACATCTATTCTTCTTACTCCTCCCCACACAGTCCGAGCTTTAATTTTTACGCGTGAAATGCTGTACGAGAAAAAAAGAAGGGAACAAGCTTAAAATGCGAGACATTCATTTTGCCATTGTAGCAGTGCAGCATCGTATTTTGTTGTTGTTTTTGTTTTTATATACGTTGTTGTTGTTGCTTACTTTGCTCCTGTTTCTATTTGATATGCAAGGACAATAACCTCAGTTGGTGTACACCACGTGGGCTGCTCGCTTCTCGCAAGAAAGAAACATCATTCAATTGACTTTGACAAAATGTGTAAACAGCAGGCGGAGGGGTGGGTTGAGGTATGCCGTCGTTGTGGTTGTTGTTGTTAGTATTGTTGTTGTTGCTGCTGTTGCTGATGATGCTTGCTTAGGTAATGTTTCAATTAATTCATTTGTGCTCCGTTCTGCGTTGCTGCTGTTGCTGCTGCTGCTGCTGTTGTTGATATCCTCAGCTGCGTCCTCATCCTCATTCTGGTTTTGGTCCTCAATTTTGTTTTAATGTTTTGTGTCGGCTTTTGTGACCTTTTCCGTTGGCATAAAACCACTTTATTACGTGAAAACATAAGCGCTAATGATTCTTACCGTAAATACAGACAAATGAATTGGTAGTCTCATTGTTCGATGGGCGCAGAGTTTTTGCGGCCTTCTTTTATTCGTTTAAGTATTTAAGCTTAAAATGCCCAAGTTGTACTTGCGTAATTCCATTTAACATTTTTGATGTTTTAGAGTATTCAATCATAATTCGAATTTGTAAGGATAGGCTAAGAGAAGATTCTATAATGGATTGACCGCTATTTGGATATTTTTTGATTAGTTGTGATTTAAAATTTTTGTAACGTCATTTGGATGTGGGAAATATTTTGGCAACTTTGGTACCGCGATTCCTCATTATTTACCGTAGATACGAGTAGACAGAAGGACTTCGGCGACGATTCCTGGGATTCCTTGAATACTAGAGACAAAGAAACAGTTGAAATAGTGGACTTATCATTCCCAATCACAGCCGTAGAAGACTAAGGAGACCTGATTGGATAACAAGGTATTGGCCAAAGTATTTTGCCTTATAAACTGGAATAATATACGCCTATACTAGTATTTCTCTACTCAAGATAATGGCTGTCCAATATCTTGAGTAGGTAAGGACTAGTATAGGTGAATATTATTCCAGTTTATAGGGTCGTTTCAACGAAGTTGCGCAGGAATGTCGCCATCATGGCAAAAACTAATTTAGGTAGGAACTGGCTTTGCATCCATCATATTCTCTGCGGATTTTTCTACTTTCTAAAGTTGAAGAATTGAATCAATGGAGATTTGATTTGATTTGATTCCAAGGATGAGGTACTCACTGAAGAAAATGCTGATTCTGATAGGTTGGAATATAATATTATGCAAAATGGAATATAAGTGTATCGAGGATATGTAAATAAAATATACTTAACAATAAATCTTTGTTTATTTTGTACCAAACTTACCATGTCTTGCAACTCCCTACCAGATCTAGTAGTATCACAATGACACTATTTTCCGTGCAGATCTTACAGAAAAAATTCATAATCTAACAATATTCTTGTTATATAGATGGAATATACAGCTAGGTATTCGGGTAAGCCGAAAACCGCCAGAGAAGGAGGACTTCAAGCAATCAGACAAGTGATGCCCATTGTAGTATAAGCCTGGAAGTAGCAGATGGGACATATATGATTTGTGAAGGGGAAGGGAAGTTCAAGCTTTTCAACCTTATTTGACTCTTTTATGAATCTAAGAAGGCTGTCCAGGGATGACTAGTATGTAATCCATGTATATACATATTTTACCCTAATAAGTGCCTCATCGTTCTGGCAAAGGTAGGACAAACACTCTTTGCCATCATAATCTTCCTCCAGACAGGAGACATAGTTCGCACTTTCGATGATGTCTATGGTCGCCATATGATAACTCCCTGGATTTTGCCCCATGATTAGCCCATTCAATTATCGAAGATCTTTCCTTCGTAGTGTTCTTGTTACATAGACGTATGGTGAATTTAAATTTTTGCTCACTGGAAGACTCAGTTTTCCATTCTATCATTCTAGAGCGGCGTCGACAACTTTTATTAAATCTTGCCTTAGAAGCTCAAGCATAACAAAGTTCTCTGTCAACTATTTGTTTAATGAGTTGCTATTAATTTAAATTATATTTATTACATCTGAATAATCAATGAAAGGATTTTATTTTCTGAATTGATGATGATGATAGAATTTATTACATAATAATCTTATGAAATCAATTTGCTCAGGAAGTCAATTGTAAAGTACAGGAGCTACTGAGGCGAAAAATGAAGATAGTGTTGGTCCAAACTTGCAGTCATCTTCAGATCTTCACTTGCTTCCATGTGTGCTTTTTAATAAACAATGTCAACTTTGTTGTGTTCTCTTTGATAAACAATGTCAAATCATTGAATATAGTTTTATCATTTTTCCGATTCCTGATTCATAACTGAGTCTCTTATCCTGTATTTCTATTTTGAGCACTTCCTTAGGAACACAACTCATTCACCAGCTCCCCTCGGTTAATTACGAACTTCGCTGCTTCTATTTGAATTACGTTTATGATATCCTTGCAATGTTGAGTTTGTATTGTTTATAATATCCTTGCAATGTTGAGTTTGTACTGTTCATAATATCCTTGCAATGTTGAGTTTGTATTGTGTACTTTCTGAGGCAGAGAACCCTTTACTGCCCACATTCGCTAATGAAGTCATTACGTATATAGAAAATTTATTCATTTATGTCGATTGCAATGATAAAAGCACCGAGTATGATGATTTCTAGCAAATGTCAAAAAATATTTATTTATGATATTCCCAGTTATCACTTGAACATTCATCAAAATTACAAATTCAGAATTGCCTTCCAACTGAAGGAGCACACCAAGCAGCGGCAGGCAGCCAGGCAGGCAGGCAGGCAACAGTTGGCAGGCACACCTGCAATCGCTCGGTGCTACGATGACGAGTACAAAGGCTTCTTTCCTTGCAAATAAGCAGTTTGACACGCTGGCAGGATTGGCACTGCTACGGGTTCAGGAGGAGGAAGCAGCACGAACAACAACAACAACAATAATAAAGTAAATAAACACATTTCGCTTTAGTTTATTGATTTGATATGTTTGTGTGTGTGTGTGTGTGTGTGCGGCTGCTCTCAGTTCATTTTAAACGCATTTTAATGATGATTTGCGACTGTCAGCAACAAATAATGCAAAACATCGAAATGTGCAATAGGCGTGGCATGAAATGGTACGTTCGTTTTGATAGATACTTTTGAAGGGTTCGCTCTGCTCCTTAATGATGTCTGCCTGCCTTGGAAGCTTTCAACACATTCCTTGCTTTCATTCATCAATCACACGCGTCTTTAGATTGTTGGGGGATGTTGCCAGAAATGCCGTTGCTGACGAGAGATGGGAATGGTGGGTGGAGGATGCAGAGCTGTGTTCGATTCTAAATTAACTGTCAGTGCGAGTTTATGAAGAAGAAGCCAGCAACTTTACTTTTGGGATTTTCGGGATACTTTCAAGTGGAAAAATAGTGCTCTTGATGCTCTCTAAGTTCGTAGAATGTGAAGTTGCACAAACATTGAAAAATGTGAAGCGATGCGAGTCTGGTGCAGCAATTAAATTCTCAGTTGGCCTGGAAACTGGAATGTTATCAATATATCCACCTGAAAGAGGTGCTTGTTCAACTTAAAAATTTGCTTACTTGTGGATTTTTGGAAACCCCAATATACGAGCTTCACTAACCTAAATTTATTATTTGCTATAAAGGATATTTTGTTTGGTATGATCTGTTGGAGATGTCGCTGAACAGTCAAATGTAAATTTACAAAGTTCTTTGAAATTTACCTTCAGTGTATTGTGCACATTGTAATGGATTCATCAATGGTACCAAATCGTGGAAATTTACTTTGGAAACAGTATTCTGCTCGCCTAAATTACAGAGGTCTTCATCACAAATTTACGTTTAGCGATAAGGATCATTTATGGCTTGACTGTTAGTCATCCATAATAGGAAAAATTTCCATATATAGAGTCAGCTCATTATAGAAGGAATGAAAGGAAGTCCACTATATCCACAAGAATGCAGCGATTAGTCCGGTGGTGGCATCATAGGACCAAGATTGAAAGCGGTCCTGCTTTTTACTGTCAGTACAATTTTTCAAATTATGAACGACAATGATTCAAACAAGACCTGATGCTGCTCCGTGCCCTGATGATGAATGAACTGGTTCTTCATGTTGGTGGACTCGAGGAGAAAGTTCTTGTCACTAATATAACATTATCACTACACTTTAGCACTTGATGAAGGCACATTACAATGTACGACATGTTCCTACAACAATTGGAAGAAGAATCACGCATATTAAAGATTTTTTTTGTTTGTTTCCAAAATCGCGCCAAACATTCCCACACATCCTCTCACACCACTCATGAATTATAATTTGGCCTTATCAAACGTGACCACAATAGTCAAAAGCTAATAACAACGCTCGCACCAGCTGTGGTCCGAAGAAAAAGTGAAAACTCCAACAGCTGCCGCCATGAATATGCACACCGTGCATGGACGCAGCCAGCGTGCACCCCAAAAACTCGAGAAAAATCACAACTGCAGCGCCGAAATAACACAGAGGAGAAAAAGACGAACATTTTTATGAAAAACTGTGATAACTGGTGGTAGGAATTTGCAATAAAGTGTGGTCAACAGCAGCTGCCACCTTGGCCGAGCAACGGAAAAAAGACACTAGCGCTCAAAAATTGTAATAAAAATCCTTGCGAAGATTACTGCCATGTGTGCTTCTGTGTGTGAGTTCAGTAAAAAAGAATGTGAATGTGTGTGTTTATTTACGTGTATGGACTGGGGTATGTGTTTGTGTGTGTGAACGTGCCTCATAAATCACTGAAAAGATGCTGCCTTTGACATGCAAGTGCGGCGGGCCAAAGTTTTCCCATTTTCTTCGCATGTCCTCGTACGGAGATACTTATAAATTTTTGAACACTTGGACAAGTTAAAGCGGCTTATTAAACTAATGCGGTGAGTTGCTCAAAAAGCGGTGCACTGTCCACGCTGAGGTTTATCAATACACTACCATACAAACCTAAATAGGCATGTGTGGTTGCTTGGAAAGGACATGTTGCCAATGCTTCGATTTATTATCTGAAGGAGCTCAAGTGTGCGGTGGCTTGTTGTGGTCATTCTAATGTGGTTCCTCATTTGTTTGTGGCAGGAATCGAAGGATGTCGGTGGTTATTCGCAGGTAAAGCAAGAATTATGACAGTGAGAAGCAGGAAGATGAAACCAAAAAATGGACAACATAAACTTTAAAGGAATATTAATTTTGTAGGGGGGTTGCTAGGGCAAGAAACCAAAACTTTTCTGTTAATAATCGCTTTCATACACGAAGACGCTTCTTCTTTTACAATACACACCTTCAACTCACTTCTGTCATTCAACTTTGAACACTTTTGTCATACAATTTTGAAGAATATTGCTAAGATTTTGCTTTAATGATCCTTAATCCACCCTGATTAGTAAAGCAATAATTGAAGAATATTGCCAAGATATCTCCTTAAGGATCCTTAATCCACCCTGATTAGTAAAGCAATAATTTTTGCTCTAGGTACTTTCTTTTAATTAATTATAATTAATTAGAAGAAAGAGCTTACTTGGATTTTTGACATTGTGAGGAAACACGTAATGGTCCTGGCTGTGTAGGCATAGAACCCAAGACTTCAGAATTGTCAAACTAGTACTTTGATCAGTCATCCGAAAATGATGGACCAATCGAATCAATAGAAATTATTCAGAATAGGTAAAGTGTGACCAGACTTCCTTGCTGGGGGTTCAGGCTCCCCATATTGAATTATGCCAATATATATGTGGTTATCGACGAAATCAATATAGCACAATGGGACCCCAAAACATGTGTGATTTTGAAGGGAAAGAGAAATTTAACTCATTAAGTGTCATGACTATTCGAAATGATCCTTGGATCCTCCTCTACACACTCGAAGTAAAGAATACGTCATAGACAAATAATTAACAGTCAACTAGCTACGAGGTAGGGAGGTAGGAGTGGCAGCTTAGTTGACCAAAAGCACACTTGAGCTCACTTAATAGCCTGCTGTGATATCACGGTGTGGCGCCATTCAAGCACAGACTAAAATTCTCTAACTTAAAGATGGTGATAGTTAGCACAAGGACAGCTACGGGAGAGGCACGACTTCCCGACTATGTCGCAGGACACCATCCTGATAATTTTATGAACTTTGCATATCCCTAATATTGAAGGATGCCAGCCCTGTCAGACCGGAGAGAAATAGGGCACCAAGGTTCGATTTCTTCTTTTGCCTAAGGATGGGCACTGACATAAGACGTAGAGAACCGTCTGCTCCTCCTCCTCGGAACCACAGTTCCGGCAGAAATCGTTTGAGGGTAGACCCAGTCTTTCTGCATGCTTTCCCAGTATGCAGTAGCCAGTCAAGACCGACACACTTGCCGACAGAGATCTTCGATCGAGTCGAATAAGCTGTTTGGTGGCCCAAGTGCGTCTAGCCGTATAGCAGGGCTCCTCGTCGACCCAGGATTTGTAGGCGTCAGCCAGGTATTTCCGTTTGATATCAAATTTGGCTGTTGCCAGTGGGGTGCCGATATTTATGGAGAGCTGAAGTTCGTGTAGAAGCGTGCCTGCATTGGCAAGCTCGTTCCCCTCGCAGTTGCCCGGGATATCCAGTCCGGGAATCCAGATAAGGTGCACCCGAGAGTGTCCCGAAAGCTCATTTAGAGAGGTTTGAGATTCCTGAACAAGTTTTGAGGTAGTCGTAGAGCCAAAAAGAGATTTAATAGCGGTTTGGCTCTCTGAGAACATAGCTATGTCGGCAACTGGCTACGCAGAAGTCCACAACTACTTAAACTGCTTCAAAGATATATATTTTTAAATGAGCGTGAGGTGGTATCAATCAATTACAGCTTTTCACACAGTTCTTGGATTATGGTTCGGAACCCTGCTTCCTGAAATGTTTTTCTAAATAAATCTGCTGTGTTGCCTTGAAACGGCAGACTGAATAAGCCGAGAAGGGTGCCTGAAATCCACTTCTACGAGTCCACTACACGTATTCTGCCACTGCATCGTCAACAAATGCGAATAAGCACATAGAAGCAGTGATTTTCAGCAACAGTTCCTTGACTTGATAGTTACATCGGTGGCGATAGGTTTGAAACATCGGAAAGACGAAAGAAATATTGATTATTACCCAATCGAATCTGCCACAGGATTAATAAACAAACTCCTAAAAGACTCAATGAAGTCCAATATCTAGGAAACGGCATGGGAATAGATGAGTATACAAGTATAATGCTGGAAGTTATATATTAATGTAGCGAGAACTGAAATTCGCGGAGATGCAGGACAAAATCAAACGAAAAAGTGATTTTTTTTATTATTTTCAAAATAAAAAATTCAATTTTGGTCTTATTTAATTTTCAAATTATTTTATGAAGTTTATATATTGAAAATCATTTCATCGTGGCTGATCCTGATGGAGCTAATTCACGATCTCCAATTCCCGATCACTTCTTCCAGTATCTTTTGGCTGTATTTGACGAATAACTCGAACAATGTTGCCATCTAAAGCTGGTTTATCAAAAAAACTTGTATGTAATCTCAAAAGGAAGAAGAGGTATCAATTCTCAGGTTCGTGGAGGCCAATTGACAAGTCTATTCCTGCCACCTTATCGCCAAACTATGATTTCAATAAGTCGAAGGCTAAGGCCGCCATACTATCGACTTACCATCGACTTCACTCGGACTATCGACTTCACTCGAACTAATATCGACATACTATCGACTTCGCTCGAAACCACACCTCGCTTGGATCAATCTCATCGATATTTAAACAAAATATGCAATCCTCATGGAGTGGCTAGGATTACTGTACTATGAGTTCCCACTTTATATTTTAAGACGTAAGTTCCTTTGATGCCACCAGTGAGTAAACCGTAGCATATGGAGCATTTTTGTGCTTGATTGAAAGTTGAACTGGAAGGCTAACACGCTCGAAAGAGTTGGCATAGCTACAATGGCACTTTACTCTTGCAGGATAGCAATCGGAAGGAACTGGGGCTTGGAACCGACAATTATGATGTGGATTTTTGTATCGGATCCATATTCTTCTACGGCGTAGTTGTCTGGTAGACGGTTTTTAACAAAGGAGTCCACATCAAGTCAATAGACTCTGCACAAAGATCATCATCATTGTTGGCTCGGCGGTCCTAGTTGAAACTGGGCCTCCCAAAATTTTTGCCGCCAGACGTCGTGATCTTTTCCAATCGTCGTCCAGTTTTTGAAACCGATGTAGTTTGCGTCGTCTACGGTGTCTTTCCATCTTCTTTTTGGGCGACCTCGTTTTTAGTTTATAGTGGATAAATTCCTTTATATTCGTCTCGCTGGCTCGTTGTCACTCATTCGCAGTGCGTGACCAGGCTCTACAAGAATCGGCGTTCCTTATTACAACCGGCGCCTTCAGATCCCCCCCATCCAAAGGGCTATACGCCCTCCTACACCTTCTCCCCCCTAAGATCTTTGGTAAGCAGATGGCTTCCCTCTTAGTGACGAGAATAAATATACTAAGCAGATGGACTCGACCAGATTTCGGCCATACCCTTATACTGGAAACTTGGCATTCATTCCCAGCCACTTTGACTCCTTCCTTCCATCTTTCCTCTTTGATATCAAATTCTCCACTCAAATTCCAAGCAGAGACAAATGGAATAATGACGAGGTATCGGAAAAAGGAATATTTCTATACTGAGGACTTCAAGTTGGAGGGGAGGGTTGAGGGTCGTGTATTGTGCGAAATTCCCTAATGGAAGCTTTCTACTTCCAGACCAATGAAGCGTCTTCCAGGTGGAGGTGCTGGTAATTTTTAAAGCCCTATCTCTGCTGAAGCAATATAATCTGTCAGCCGAACATGCAAAAATATTCACTGATAGATAACCAGGCTGCCATTAAGGCTATAGACAAGGCATCCACCTCTCTTCATCATCAAACAAATCCTGCGCTTTATTAGGGCTTCAAAATGGTTCGACGAGTGAATCGGAGGTGCGTTGTGGCGCGGTGGTATCACAATGGACCCATGGTGGTCTGAGTGACTGGTCCTTGAACTGGCTGCCACATTAACCTAACCTAACCTACATGCAAACAATAACCTGTAACCAACTTGCTACATAAATTACTTGAAGCTTCCTCGAAAATGCTAACATAGGGTGGCGGGAGGAATGTACCTGTAGTAAGACTAGACAGCTTTGGCCTTCTTTTAATCTCAGAAGCAATAAAGGCAGTTTTGAGAGGTCACTGTTTTTTTGACCGCCATGTCACTAGGCTGGGTCTCTGTGCGCAGCAATCCTGTCGCAGCTGCCAAGAAGAGGATGGAGAAGAGACTTTGTGAGAGATTGTTCAACTACCTAGTCATTGTCCGGGCCTCTCCGGGCTCAAGTGGAAAACTCTAGGGTGTCCTCTCTTTAATGACCAGGACGATTTAAAATCAATCAATAAAAAAGACTTTTTGAGACTTGTCCGACTCTAAAAATGCCTGGAGTAAGGCTACACACAGACTCTGAGGAAGTTCATTTCTCCATAAACTTCTGATATCACAATGAGCCTACAAATGGGCTAAGTATGCCTTCTCCCCGAGTGTTCGTGC
Source organism: Clusia tigrina (assembly GCA_920105625.2). NCBI lineage: Eukaryota > Metazoa > Arthropoda > Insecta > Diptera > Clusiidae > Clusia > Clusia tigrina. The sequence goes on along the minus strand of OV050031.1, from coordinate 23,279,612 downwards.
CCTTGACGGCCAAAACCTAATAATCTACCTACCATTGCATTAAATGAGGAAAAGACCGGACAAAGACTAAATTAGTGGTGTACAATTAGTCAGCCTCAATACAATCATCAGACTTAACGTGGTCGTTATTTTTAACGAGTTTGCGTAAGCGTCTTAGCGACTTGGAACTGTGCTGCCAAGGTCCATTTTTGATGGAATATGTATAGAATAAGTCTTTATTCTTAAGGTTAGATTAGGTTAACGTGGCAGCCAGTTTAAGGACCAGCTCACTCAGACCACCATGGGTCCATTACGATACCACCGCGTAACAACGCACCTCCGATTCACTCTTTGAACCATTTCGAAGCCCTTTATTCTTAAAAATATCAATTGTTGACAAATCATTTCTTGCCAATGCTGCTAAGCTTCTAGTAGGTATGTCCTTAATCGGTTGGCTATTTTTTTTTTTTCGCGTGTAACTTCGGTTGCGAACAATTCCGGCTATTAAATTGCAGACAAGAAACTACAATTAGAGTATGCTCTGCAAAATAAAGAAGACAAAGACCGCTATAAGTCATTAGTCTATGGTACACAAGGCGCCATTAGCAGAGGTCGACCAAAGAGCATGTGTAGAAGATCAATATTAGCCAAGCATGAGGTGGAATCAGAGAAGAACGCTTTGACTATTATTCATAAAAGTACTTCATAATGAAAACTCCGCTCTCTTTATAGAAAATAATCCCTTTAGCCCACAGAAAAGCATCGTTTCCAAGTCAAATTAAGTCTTGGAGCACACATTTATCCATGAGCTTTAAACAAAGGGTCAATGAAACTGGGTTAATTTATGAAGTACTCGTAATTCACTTCCGAAACTGTAACTTTCGCATTCAGACGATCGCCTAATTAGGCACTTGCATGATCAGTTTTTAAGACGACTTCCGCACCGCATTAGGCCTCATTTAACTGATCGTACGCACGTGACTACGGCTCTAATGAACGGTGCGAGCACATGTCATGCGCGTAATTGCGCAATCCTTTCATACAAAAACCAAATAAAAATAAGAGAAAAAGAATGAAATGTCGGGGTACGCGTACTTGTGCCGCTTTTTAAATTTGAGATAAGTTAAGTAGCCACTTTTTATGCCGGTTAATGGCAACTGTGTCAAGCGTTGGCTGCGTGTGGGGCAAAGGCACAAGCAATCGAACACACGAACACGCACACGCACACCAGCAAACACCAAGGAAACTGTAGCAGGGAGGCGCGAATTATTAATGCGTTCCAGAGTGCACACAATTACGTTTTATTTCCGTCTTTAGCGATAGTCAAGCGAGCGCGAATGACACTGACAACTGTGCCAGGCGTTGAGTTGAGAGCCGTGCTGTGCCTGTGATGTGAGGCGATGGGATGCAAGGCGATGATGTGTTGATGCGCTGCTGTCAGTGCTGATGCGCTGACTGTCTGCCGGGCTATACAGCTCGCCCGCTTGTCTGCAATTGAGCGGCAGCGATTAAAAATCGATTATATCGGATTCGTTGGTTTATAATCCGCATTTTCACGGCACTGCCTGACTGCCTGACTGCCTGTCTGCCAATAATGACTGTCAAGGAAATTGTACGCAGATCCGCTGCCAACGTCTTCCAACTGTCAATTTGGCAGTTTCACATTTTCAGTTTGGTGGACTCCACGCGTCTCGCGATACGTTTGTCAATTTTAATAAAGTGCTTGAGTAATTTATATGGCAGCTGGCCGCCGGAGCTGTCACCAACAGCGCTCATTCTAACACTGTTCACCCGCATCCATAACAATCTGCGAGCTGCAACACCTGCGTGTGTGTGCTCGGCCCCCCTTTGCCAAGCGGGGCCCACCTAATGAAGCCGGCTTCATGGCCTTATGTTAATGCCTGTCTTGACTTTTATTGGTAGATATTTATAATGTCCACCTTTTATGGTAATATCCATTTGAGCTATTTCCACGCACACACACACACACACACACACATGCTCACTCTCCCATATTTATTCACACATACACATATATGAAGATATAAGCCAACAGCTACGCTATTCACAGTTTGCATTATAAGCACGACTTTGGCTGTAAAAGGCTTTTATTGATTGAAAATTGTTGCCATTTCTTTGAGCTGCTCCAAAGGTGCTCAAGCATTGAGGTGTTGATGATGACACATGCCCGGCACGCGTTCTTCATTAGAAATAGGAAAATATTAATACTATTTTGGCATCTGTGTCTTTATAAAAGTCAACATTTTCAGTTTACGTTAGCAATGAACACTTTTAAATGGTTGTCGACAAAGTCGCTTTTTGTAGATATGTGGGCACGGCTGCATTCCGAAGAGGTGGCATGAACGATTATGAATTATGAATATAGCAATTCATGAGCATTTGATTCAAAGGAGTTTCTTTAGAAAGCTGATAAGCTGATATTATACGGTCAGAAGATTCCACTTATGGTATGACCAGACATATGTGGTTCACGTCAGCTTAGATAAGAAGTGGCTATCAGCATTAGTCCACACATATCGATCTGAAGAGGCACATTGTGATAGTATATGGGAGTACTCCTAAACCCTTGCTTCTATCTTACAATATTATGATGTCGAGATGAGAAGGAAGAGTTCTTTGTTCACTCTGAGGTTAGTGAACAGATTGTTTCCTAAGAGGGTTTTGCGTTGATAGATGAATAGCAGATGCAGAGAAGATATAAAATTGCTTCCTTCTCGTCTTCGATCAGGCAGCGTCTATAAAAATCGAAAGGTGGAAGGGTCAGTTCTTTTATATATTTTTTGAGTATACAATGTCCTGGGTTCTCACAACCACATTCCTTCTTATATTGGGTTTTCCAGTAATAAAAGTTGTTTGGATCGAAGGTTATTTAATTGTGTCCTATCTGTATAATATTGTATATTATAGGCTGTTCCGATTTGGAATGACATCTGTGTTTATGTTTCTTCAAGGTTTTAAGTTCAAGGTTTTAAATGTTCCCAGTAATCTTCGAACAATTTGAGAATAGTTGCGTTTTATAGTAGCATGATTTTTGTTCGATTTATAAGGATGCTTCAATGAGTGAAAGTGGGTACATTTCCCTTAAGAGAATATATTAATATCCTGACACTGTCATACCAGAAACTCTTTTGAAGTCGAGTTCAAAATGCTAAAGGAAAATAATCATTGAAGGCCATGTTGGAACTTGGTTAATCACCATCAAAATATTCCTTCATGCTTACGGTGATTTGAAATAAACGTGTGCTTAGCGGATCCTGTCCCAATTATTATTATTATTATTATTATTATTATTATTATTATTATTATTATTATTATTATTAATATTATTATTATTATTATTATTATTACTGTGTATGGGATTTAAAGCACCGCGACCTTTCGATCTATTGCGTCCTCATTAGAGGTTCAAAGTACATCTTTGAGTCATATCCTCTGTATAAACGTGATGACAAGTTTTGGCTCCAGAGGTTTCACATCACGAGCAGAACCTTGGAAGAATCCCAAGTATTTGTTGCGGGTGTGCATGAGAGCCGGACATTGTATCAGCACATGCAAAAACGTCTCCTCTTCCTCCATACAGAATCTGCAGGATGGCTATCCTCACCATATATGAGCTCAGTTTACAGTGTGCTCAGAGTAGGCCTTACATAAGTACCGTAAGATTATGCTTAGAGAGATTGATGAGTGATTCGAATCTTTTTAGGTGGTATGTCCCTAGCAGACTCTTTGATACCCTTAGGCCTGGTGTGTAAATCCAGTGTTTGTGTCTATGGTGTCCTTCATCGATCCTAAGCTGGTTGAATAGTTTGCCGTTGCCGACACCACAGAAGGGTCCTTGGCCAATAGAGGGTGTTGCAGCCCCCTTCCTTGCAAGTTCGTCGGCAATCTCGTTCTCTTCTATGCCAGTATTTCTTGGAACCCAATTTAATGGAAGTAAAACATATCTTAAGTTGTAAGTTTATTGGGGCCAGCAAACGTTGGGGAAATGCTAACAAGGTGTATCAACATTTTCTAACGCTATTCAGGAAAGTTTGCTTTACATTTGTGAGCTGGAGAGCAAGAGGCAACAGGGGTAATCGATCTATCCAAACAATCATAAGGAAGCACCATCAACAAATTTGTAGATTTATTCTTCCTACTAAATTCTAGTGAGTACGAGTTCAGCCTAAAGTTAATACCAAATTTAATTCCATCTTTTATTTAACGGACTTATTTAAAAAGTGCCTGAACATCGGCAAAAACACTGTTTCGCACTTAAAATTATTACATAGCTCTGAGGCCGAAGACCTTAGTTGTTAGTTGCCTAGCTCTAAGTTTACATATGTAATTTAATTATGTAAATAAATTGTAAATAATAATATTACACAGTTGTGGGGTTCACCATTACAGCCTTCTCGTCTTTACCCTAGCAGTTTGCTTAAAGATAAATGAAAGACTCAGTCCTTCTCCAAATTTTTCGGGCTTACAGTACTGGGTTCTCACAACCGCATTCCTTCTTATACTGAGCTCTATTTCAACTCCAATTCCAGGAACCTGTAATCAGCAGTTTCAAATTAAAATTTGAATTGAAAATAAATTTGACTTCATTTGGTTTTAAATGTCAGTCCAAGGAATTTGGAAGTTTACTTTAACTACCAACACAATTCTTCACTGGAAAGTAACAAGTGAATGACTTAGTTTCATGTTATTTGCAAATAAACCCTCACTTGGCTAGCAATAAAAGCACAAAGCCGCAACAACACTCGACTTACTTCGACTAATTTCACTCCTTTAATCAATTGCTTAAAGGAAACTGACAATCCGGGGTTTGAAAATAGGGTGTAAATAATTTGTATTATTATATATAATAAATACTTGGTAACAAATCATAAATATTTATCAAATTCCTTGCCATACAATTGCACAATTTATTTACAAAATCCAATTCTTTGTATCAACAATTTAGAGTAGTTTTATTTCCCCAGTAATAATTGAAAACCAACTCTGGTTTGGTTCATTGTATAATAATACAATTTTTAAAGCCGAATTAGGTTTATTTCCTCGCTATGCTCCTTGCACACAAATGTCACTTGTATCCAGAAAAAAAAACTGTTAACATCTCAACTTCAATTGTAGTAAAAAGTCCCTGCAACATTGAATGAAGAACATGATACACGCATAATTGTAGAGTGTTCAAATTGCAATTGATCTGCTTGCATTATGTACAAGAGTATTTGTGTATGTGCAACAGTTGATGCCACAAAAAGCCAATTACAAAATGTGTGATTTTTCAATTACGATTTAACGGCACAAGTCATTAAAACTGAAAACGTTCCACGGAGTTGCACGGCACTCGTATGTAGCAAGCGCACCGCAACTGCCGGCCGGGGTTGAGTGAGGCGGAAAAAAGTGTAACAAGCCCACGAACACACACCGAAGCACAGACGAGCCACTTACATTTCAATTTAGCGCGTTTAAACTAAATAAAACACACAAGAAAAAAACAGAATTACATAAAAATAGGTCTAAACTTAGACCGCAGTGTGAGTGCAGTGTGCAGCCAGCGTCATAATGAATATTACACCAACAACAACAACAACAACAACAGTAACAGCAGCAAATTCACTCAATGACGTGCAATTTTTGCAAATCACAAAAAGTAAATTAATAACAAAAAAAAAATGTGCAATGCAAAAAATTATAACACTTTTGTAAATATTATGTAACCTTTTTTGTTGTTGTTTGTTTATTAAATTAGAAAAAAGTGTCTTTCTTCGGTTACATTTGTGCACATGCAATAAGGAAGCACTGTGCTCCTCGCAGACGAAAGAGTGGCTGGCTGCCATGCTTCATGCGGCAAATTTACTCTTTCACTCAACCAAATTGCGCTCAAAAGCCCCGCACAAACAGCCGACAATTCTATTACACATTTTGCTCGTATGCTCGCTCACCTGTTTCTCTTAATGTGTGCCCTGCCGGCTCTTTCGCACTGCCGCCAGCTGCATAAGCCGCACTCTTGCACTCACGCAGGCGGACGAGCGCAACCCATTCGCTTCAGCCAATAACAAAAAAGCTGTCTGCACTCGGCGGACGTCGCTTGCCGTACGTATACAAAAAAGGCGGAGTGCTTGTCGTAGCGTATGCGCGACTTTTTCTGTGTGTGTAGCCCCTTTTTACTCGGCTGGTTTTGTTGTTTTTGCTGTTGCTGCTTTTTGCTGTGCTTGTAGTTGTTTGTGTGGCAGTGTGGAGTTGGTGGTGTGGCTGACTTTTAGGTGCTTGTGGTGCTGGTGGTGCTGGTGGTGCCTGCCTGTCAGCTTCACTCATTGGCGTCCATGACCAACCATGTCGGGAGTTAACAAACTTTGCAGCAAGCGGCATGCCTGACGTTTCACTTGCGTGTTGTTGTTGCATGATTCATGTAGAGTGTGGCTGGAGTTTTACTGAGATTTGCACATATATTTTTTCTATTTTACATTTTGTTAAGTAGTTTATAGTTACTTGGCATTAGAGAGTTTATAATTTTAGCTTCAAAAGTTGCATTATTTATAAATCATTATTTTATTTATTACCTAAAATCAATCAATGCAAATTTATTATGTACTTAATTGTTGCTAACAATTCTCTCAATTAGTGAACACTTCGAATTAGCCCTTTCCTCCATTAAATTCTTGTGCGGCCCACCCGCAAATTCAGTGGGAAAGAAGTGGTTGCTCTGCTGGAGTGAGTCTTCGTCATTTTTATACTGTTCACTTCGCTAGTCTGACGCTCGACATTCATAAAAGATGCTCACATTTGCGTTGGTTTTTCTGCTGATTGCATTTCTGATCATTTACTCAGTTTTCTTTAATGATATTGACTTGGTTTACTCCACGTTTCACCCTATATTCTACTGTATGTGCTGTCGTAGTAAACCACTTTACTTCGGTTCTGTTTCTTGAATTGAAATTGCTGACTCAAGCTGCATTGAAAAGGATTAAAGCAATAAAAATACTGCATTAACATTGTCTCTGATTTATTTAATGGAGGTTGAGTATATAACCTACTTTACTATTGTTGCTGGTACTGGTATATGCGGAGATTCACGATAGATCGCACTTCAAAGGTTCGATTTGAGAAATATTTATATAATTTGAAGCATATGTTTTAAGAATATCAGTGTAAATATTATATAATATATTATATTATATTATATATGTATATTATAAGTGCTCTACCTCGATTTGGATGGAAATTTACTATAATTCAGTGAGTTTTTCGGTTATGATTCGGGTCAGGGTAAGTTAAAGTTGAACTAACAATTGCCATTTATTAAATTGGTGTTGTTTAAAGTTGACATATTCCATTCAGCAAACTATTCCATGTGGATGGAGGCTATTTCAGAATATCTTCCTGCTACTCTCTTTTCTATCCTTGCACCAAACTTGTACTTATTGATCGTAAGTCTTGGCGTATTTCGGGAATGGAAAGTGAAGTAATATTTAGCATATTCATTATATTATATATATATATATATATATATATATATATATATATATATATATATATATATATATATATATATATATATATATATATATATAATATAATGACAAAGCCTAAATTTGTATTTTCCGATTTTTCCAAATATTTCAAGTAATTTATTTTGGTTTTTGTCAAGGAAAGACTTTCGAACTATCATTATAGACTTTAGAACTATGGGTATATTGACAGGCCGCATTTTACTCGCGGCACACGCATACAAAGATGGGAATAACAAATGACGACGTATGTACGAAATACGGAGAATCGGGTGCAAAGGAGACTTTGAAATATCTCTTATGTATATGTCCTGCATTATCAAGAATACACTTAAAATGCTTAAGGGCCCCAGAATTTTGGACGCTGGAAGACGTCTAGAGAACTTCAAGCAGTCCTGAAAGTCGCTAAAAATGTTGGCATCCTTCAAGATACCTACTGAAACTGTACGTAGATGCCTAGCTCCATCTGGTAGCGCTAAGGACCCATGAGTCTAAGTGTGGCTTATGGACAGCCAGATTAACCTAACGTAACCAAAGTTTTTGTCAACTGTGGTGTAATATCTGTAAGAGAAAATAAACAGAAATCATATTCGAAATATCCTTGTGAGTTCTCTTGACATTTTACTGTTTATAAATCATTTTGTTATGTTATACAAATGAGATTAGAAGAAGGCTTTAAATGCGCGAAATCCATTATATAGAAAAACTGATTTCAATATGATATTGTACCTTATATCTCTTTGCAGATTCTAAAGATTAATGCAGCGACGTGTTATGCTGGCCAAGAATTTCATCAGACAAAAGTATTAGAATAAAACCTAACTAGAATAACTTTGGGTTTCAAAGACTATACAAATTGAATTGTCGTTGTTTTCTCTGGGTGCTATAACATATGAAAATATGTTAATCTCCTAATCTATACAGTCCTAAACTAGTTGATGTAGAATTCTTAAATCTTAAAGTGTTTCAGACGGATAAACAATTTCATAGTGTTAGCCACTATTTGCACATAACGCTTCAGTTATACATTTGTAGAGACTGTGTTGCAAAGAGAGATCCTAGCAGGTTCTTGAAATATAGTCAGGTGCTTTATTCTTTTTTTATAGAATTACAAAGATAGAAAGGTTCAAAAGTAGCTTAACTGCTGAATAGACACAGATATGTTAAAGTGCATACAAATGAAAGATATTGTTTAAGTTTGACAGAATATCCTTATTAGTTTCCATTGGTTAGCAGGTTGGCTGGGTAGATTGTGAAGAACCTTATTCTCATCATTCTGAAGAACCTTATTCTCAGTATTGTCATCGAAATCTCTGATCATGATAACGAGAGCTCATAAATTGTTTTATTGTCTTCTCTGGATATAGGAAACATTTCTTTCTGTACCGAGACAATGAAAGTAAAGTCAGAAATGTTTTTTGTTTATATTAACGGGATGGAAAAATTTCAAAAAATAAATCTGACGTATTATTTTAGATAGAATACTATTTCGATTCAAATTTATATGTTTTTTTATATGTCAGGGATGAATAGGAATACTTTTCCTTTATCAGGACAACGGTTTCTGTCTCTTTGACTACTATATTAAGAATTAACTAAAACTATGTACATATATAGCACAGAAGTTATATTTCTGGGATATGAATGAGTTATATTTCTGGAATATATATATATATATATATATATATATATATATATATATATATATATATATATATATATATATATATATATATATATATATATATATATATATATATATATATATATATATATATATATATATATATATATATATATATATATATATATATATATATATATATATATATATATATATATATATATATATATATATATATATATATATATATATATATATATATATATATATATATATATATATACATATAAAATGCATATTTATGTTTGCACTATTTTTTATTATACCAAAATTTTCTGACTGTTTCTTAGGATTGCTACTGGTATTATCGGAAAGAATTTCACCAGCATATTTTGTACTGACTCGTCCGAGGTCAATTCTCGAGGATGACCTCTTCAACTTTATTTCCATATCATTCCGCATTTAAATAATTTTTCCTATATTACGTTTTTCTTTGATAATTTTTCAATGACTGCAGCACGCCATGTTGTACAATATTTGAAGAATGCCAAGTATAAAAAAACTAGTAAAACACATGAAACTAATAAACTTAATTGTTGGCGGCGCAAAAACTGTGCTGCAGTCCTTGATTGAATTAAACAATCAAATTACGTTTATTTCTTCGCTTTTTTTTGCTTTTTACATTTACAATTCTTGTGAGAAATGTATGGTAGGTCAGTGCTGACTATGTCATGGGAAATGCTAAGGCAATGTTTGACAAATTGAAAAGGAAATGAAATTTAGAATATATTTTTATGAGTATTTTTCAGGAGATTGTTTCTGCAAATGCTGAAATGTAAATTAATAAAATTTTTATTGGAGGGAAGTACAAGTGAGTTAATCTGTTGATAGAATATAATGCATTATATATATGGTCCTAAGGCTCCGCGGGGGAGCAAAGGGCCGCATTATATGATGCATTAGGAAGGAACAATTGGTAAAGAATGCTCAATATATTTAAAACAAAAATGTCATTCCCTCTAGCAACCATGTTCCAAACCATTCCAAATATGTATCGCAGTCAGCTTCAGTGGATTGATAAAATTAGATCAAATGAAAAATGCGACATAGTATAATGATCTCTTTAGTACTGTGCAAAAACTATTGCCTACTTTCAGGGTGGGTGGCCCAATTATTTGAGTGAGTAATGAACTAAAATAAATGCTCGTAATTCGTAGATTGAAGTCATATCAGGCATTTGCACTAAAATGCGCCCAAGTATCATAAAAAGCCACAAATAAACGAAAGGACGGCATGATAAACTAAATCAGATTGTTCGTTGCTTGTTCCTGGATATACTGCATAATTTTGGAAGTTAAAAGAGCCATTTTGTTGCTGTTGAGATGCTTTGATAGACCTATGTCTGAGTACAAGATCGTCTGGCGATATATGACAACCTTGGTTGGTTAGTTGGTGAAAGTGGCTGGGTCATAAAGACAACACTTAGACATTTCCATTGTGCCACACGAAACCCTCTATCCTTTTTCTAACTTCCCACATCAGCGTACCATTTACTGGCCCTCGCAAATAGCAGTATATTTCATACTGAAGTCTCCTACAGCTATGAAATCTGGCTGAAGAAGTACTTCCCATATACTGGAAGGCCTCTTTGCCAGCGCTGGCCATTAGCATAAAATGTGGTCGACACTTTCTTCTTCCTTCTTATTTCCGCAGTCTCCGTTATAAGGGAATCTAAGTCTATATGCATGTGTTCTAATAAGGCAGCGTACGGTTTACAAAAGCCAACTTGCAACACTGTAAAGCAAATCTGGACTCAAATCGCTCCGAGCAGGTCTATGACACTGAACTACTAAACACACCGTTTACAGGAATATAAACTTTTTGTTTAGTAGTATCAGTTTCATAGACTTGCTCGGAGTGATTTGAGGCCATATTTGCCTTCGAGCGTTGCAAGTCGGCTCTCGTAGCCATCTAACATTTACCTTCCTCAAGTTAGTGGTATACCTGCCTCTTGTGCTGCGCTTATGTTATGCAGCTCAGTGCCTTCTCTCGCTAGTTCATCTGCTACACAATTTCACAAATATTTCCATTCCGTAGTGTCCTGGTGCTCAAAGAGATGACACCAACATTCACATGACATAAGTTTATATTTATATTGATTACGAATTAAGACAAAATGTAATAAGATAGGGAAAGACGTATCCAACTGGTGCAGTGGTATATGGAGTTTTAAATGTGATACGTTTTTATCACTGGTGATTCATCAATAGTTGAGACTGTGGACCAAAAATGTATAACACAAACAATTTGGTAACACTTTTCAGAACAATAATACGTGATATGTAAATAAAAAGTGTCAGACCTGAACCTCAGTTTCAAAGTTATTTAAATGAATGTTTTATAAACTATTGATTTATTTATTGATGTAAGTAGCTGCTGCTTGCATGTTAGTGCTGTGTAAATGTCGTCTAATACTTGGCAATATTCCACAGATCTAGATTATAGTCTTTGATGAGAATGGTCTATAGTCTGGCATATCGACAAGAATCTATCAAGTCTGGTGAATTTGCTCACTATCTTAAAGAGGTACAGCAGTATTGGTGCATACTTGGTTTCACAGTAGGGAGATTGAAAAATAATATGTATTGACTTCAGTTGATGAAATTCCATCAGTTTTTACTTACTGTATTTCACGATGATCAGATTTATTAGATTTCTTTAAGGGTGTTAAACACCGCCATCTGAACGATCTATTGTGATGATCCTATTTATTTAAAAGATGAGAGTAGTCTCATCTATAGATATTCTGTCAGGTTAATTTCCGACAGAAATTCATATATTTTGAAAGAATCATGTTGAGAGATCTTGCTCATATCTATGATATATTCTCCAAAACACCTGGATTTTGCGTGTGACAAAGTTCCGCAGTCTGTGATCAGGTGCAGTGAGGTTTCACTCTTATCACCCTCTCCACAGAATCTACAGATGGCATCTGAAGAGAGACCCAACTTATTTAAGTAATAGTTGAGTCTACATTGTCCGCTTTAAACGCCCGTGATGACTGTTAATTTTCTCAGAGGCATGTTTGTTTACTCTTTAGCTCTTTTAGGATTAACATCTCCCAGAAAAGCTTTGGACTGTCTTCATCCCGGAAGAGTTTTCCAGGTTTAAATTCTTTTAGCATCTCAGCACTTCTTCAGCAGACCTCCAGATGTGTTAGAAGATAGTCCACAGAAGGATTCAGGGCCATTGAACTGAGAGGCCGCAGCTTTTCTTGCTAAGCTATCAGCCTTCTCATTTCCTTATTGCCCAATGATACTTCTCTGCTATGCATACAATATTAAGTATTTGCTTTAGTATACATTCCACAATGTGTTAAATCGAATACTCTAGTAAGCTGTTGGGAACATGCTGTCTTCATTATTCAGGTAAGATTGCTTGTAGGGTGCAATGCAGACAATTGCCGCGCTGTGTCCGCACAAAAGTCGTTAATTTAATGTTTGCAATGTAATTTGCTCATTGGAAAATCCTCTAAAAAACTGTCACTAAATCAGTTGCAGCCAAAAAATATAAAAATCAACTCTCACACACACACACACACACACACATGTACACATGCATGTGTGTTGAAACAGCTTTCGCTGCTAATGAATGTGCTGCACATGCAGCACTTTAGCCATTGCGGCTTATTCGTGGATATCTCCCGCAATTAGTTGCAATATTGCGCTGCTGCCGTTTGGCAAATATTTGTCCTCAACAAAGCAAATAAAGCAATTATATTGATGTGCAGCAATTGCTGCAGCACATTTCATTTCATTGCATAGACAGTTGCAATCAGCTGCAAATGTTTCCCATGCCAGTTGCTGTGCGAGTTGTGTGGACGCGTGCAGTTATCTGTCCCTTCCTATCTAAGACGCCGCCACCGCCGCCGCCTCACAGCGATTTGAACTCACATAAAACGGGGCAAATATGAAGCCTCCCAGCACATCATCAAGTGACAGGACGGACCGTGTGGCGTGGGCATGTTGCAATGTTTTGTTAGTTAATTGCAATTAAACCGTGGCGTCTGTATAACAATGACAGAAGTGAGAGAATGTAAGCCATTTTGAAACGAATGCCCGCCATTTTGTTGCTTTCAGTTTAATTGCATTTTGTACAAAAGTGTTCTAATGATGGCTATTTCATTTATCCGTAGATGAATACGACGAAGAATGTAATTAGAGATTAGAATTATTGCAAATATTTTCTTTAGTTTTTCCTTTAAGTAAGCAGGCGAAAAATAGAAGAAACGGGCACTGGAGGAATACTTCATTGACTTATACAGTTCTTCAGTAATTGGTTTCCCACGCAGTTGTTTCGACTTTGCTCTATATTCTTCTCCTTGTAATGGTAGGTTTGGTTAGGTTAACGTGGCAGCCGGTCTAAGGACCAGCTCACTGACACCACCATGGGTCCATTGTGATACCACCGCGTAACAACGCACCTCCGATTCACTCGTCGAACCATTTCGAAGCCCAAATAAAGCGCAGGATTTGTTTCACCTTCGCGCTAGACACCTCTGTAAGAGAGCTGAAAGCGTATTTGCCTAAAGAGCGCGCATTGTAATGGTAGTTATTTAGGAAGATTTGCTTCTGTTAATTTTACTAGACTATCATCAGAACTCCACTCAGATTTTTCACCCGCATAAGAAGCATATTAACAGGAGACACTGGGATTCCTTTACACCCCCAAATGATTCAATCAAGAATGAATCTGTACGCAACTTCACTGATTGGCATCAAATGAGACCATTGCAAAATTGTTTTAAGACCATCCTTCAATATATACAATACTCCATATGTATATATATCTGGGTCTGGTAGACTTACCTTCTCTCTAAATTGTGTCTTTTTCTAAATAGTGCCCCGATGTAGCCGAGGTCATAAGAGTAACGCCACCAACCTCCAATCTACGAACATCAGGCATTTCGAATAGAATATCCATTTACTCGTATATACTTTCTACCACGGTGAACTACGGACAGTTTGAATGTCACTTTAACCCTAATGCAACCCGATGATGCTCATATTCAAACCCCGGCGAGATCTAACGAACTAGTGTCTGCTATGATGCAGTCCTTCAAAGAAATAAAATTCATCGCGAGGGACTGTAGCCGATAGAAACGTCTCGTGCAGGCCCTATGTCCCACAAGAGACGACAGGAACTAAGAGAGAGGTAGATGATGTAGTCTTTGGTTAAAGTGGGTAATAGTTTTTTTTCGGAGGTAGGGGAAATCTTCTAATTCAAAATATTGACTTGCAATAAATCCCTTTCAACACATTATAATACAAAGATTAATTGTATAGTGTCTGATAGATAGTAAGAAGATTGAAAAATCTAGGCAAACTGATGTTCCTAAACATTGGAGAGATCGCGAACAGTAAGATAGTGAAAATTCTCGCGTACATAGGCCTCTCGAACTGGTTAAAAGGGTCAGTAGAAACATCAACATTATAGTATTGCAACTAAACTAAAAGAGCGGTGTCAAAACGGCGTACATGCTCTAATTGGATGTGGGATCATCACAGCTGTAACTAACCAACCAATCTACCATGATAGATAGCTATGGGTATGGGAGACCGGCGGCCTTTAATAGTACTCACTTCATCGAATCTTTATTTGATTGGAAATAAAAGGATTCCTTGGAGGAACCTACAAATTTTCAGATTAATATTGATAAATACACGAACAGGAATACGAAATGTGAACTGAGGTTACATTAGATTGTATAGGTATTCCCGCACGAAGCAGCAGAACTGTGGAGAACTCGATAATTTCAAATGATGCTAGGAAAGTAAACCCATCATTTTGAATGTTCAATTTTGTTGTCATATCAGACTGTTCAAAGAAAAACAATAGAACAGGAGAGCATGTTGTGTCTAAGGTGCTTCAAAGAACCCACCTGGAATTATGTTTGGTTTGAAAATTATATAATAACAATAAATTCGTTGAGAAATTATCTTCATTTAATAACAGTATTACAAGTTATATAAATCATTTAAAAGCAACATCAAATATTAATGGTGCTGAGATGTCGAAGCTATACCATAATTTTGAGGTCCAATAAGATTCACTTCCGGTTCTTGGAACTCCGTTGCTCTGACTTCAAGTAGCGAAAAATTAAAGGTATCAAGAATTGTGTAAGGTAATCAAAGGTAACCAGTAAAGGAGTTCCCTATTCTTGTATTTATTATAAGAGAAATTAATATAAAATTAAAAAAAACAAACAAATAAATGTGATCTCTCAGCAAGCAATCTTCCCCAGAACTAAGAATATTAGAAGTCACGTTTCTTGGCTGGATTCCTTGAGTAGCAATATAATTACAGTCCCTACATTTGGCGTTCTCTGGGGTTATTTGTATTTAATTATAATTAAATTCGTGTCTCCTCTAAACACGAGATTCTGCCGACTGAATTGCAGGATGAATTATTATATCCTTGTTGTCGTGTTATTTATGGCCTTTACGTTACCGTATGCCACAACAGCGGTGAACAGCAGAACATGCAACCAACAAACAAACGGACAAGCAAGCAAACAGCAGACACATGGACTCGCGAGACAGACAGCAACACAAACTTTTGTCAAATAATACCAAAATGGACGATTTCATTATGATTGCTATTGTTGTTGTTATTATTTTGCGGCCTCTTGCTGAACAATTTACTTTTATTTTATTTTAATTTAATTTTATGCGAACGAAGCACCTAGAGTGCCCCCAAGGAGTTGTGCTCATTCAAACCGATGTGCATGCATACAACGACAACAACAACAACAACAACAACAACAACAATTCCATGCGAACAAACGAACGAGCGAGCCAACAAGAGGCGCATGCAACAAAAGCCCGTAAGAAGTACAAATACAATTCTCACAGACTTACACTGCCCAGTGGGAAAGGGTGAACCTTTATCTTCTAGACATATGTCCTTATATGTTGTTTTATTTACATCAGACACAAGAATGAATTGAAGGTAAGTCTGAGAATGATACAGGAAAAAGGACCTTTATTCATAAAGGGGTTTTCAGAAGAAACGCTACAAAAGTAGATCGATAGTGACAGCAAACGACGCCATATATATAATGATTTTTGACGGCCATCCAAATTACCACGGATTCAAGTTGGTTTACATAATTCTGAGGTTTTCAGTAAATACAGGTAATCATATCCTCGGGGCCTACCGTAACACCAAAATAATATCACAGATTTATGTGATATGCTGCTTATATAAATGCAGTTGTGAGCTGCTCTGAGCATGTATCCTACTACTTTAAAATACGTTATCTCTATCAGTATCTGGTAAGTACAAATATAATAATTTACCATAAAGTATAAAAAGGTGTTTTTATGCAGCTTCAAAAGTGTGGTAATGAGTTGACTAAAGATGTCCCTGTGATGAAGCTTCATTTACATACTGAAGGTTAAAAATCTCCCCTTTTTCTGTCAGCATACAACTGCCTTGCACTGGCCTACATCTATACTAGAATAGTATCACAATCTTGTGGCTATCATAAAGGCCGTTGTCGTAAATGTGGAGAAAGAAAGTGCAGCAAGCTGTCTAAAGGAACTACGTAAGACACATTTGGTCTAACATTTCAGTCAATTATTGCAGCACTGAGCGGATTTTACAAAAGTTCAAACAGAGAAATAGCGATCATAATGAGGGGTATATTGAGCTTGGATATCAGCGTTGTTGGTGTTTCAAAGTAAGAATTATAATCGGCAGTGTTTTATATGTAACAAAAGTGTTTGATTTGAGTATTATATAAAACACCTATTCAATCTTAGAAGCGGTATTCTATCGAATATACATATATTACAGGGTCTATCCGGGCTTAAGATAATTATACTTATTGTTTAGTTACATTTAAATTAAGGAGCTAAGCGAACTGGCTCCTCTCAAACCCGACTGATTTGTATGAACTGTTTAGACTGCCACTCGCCTTTACCCGACAAACCGACTAGAACAAAAAAGCGGCGAGATATAGCGGGACACTTCAAACAAAGAATATTTACGTATTATATTATATTACGTTGTATATTGTCTTTGCTTCAAATACATCATCAAATCATTGTCAAATGCGTCTTCAGTGTTACTCAAAATGTTCAGAATGCATTTACGCATCCCTGAACAGGGTCTCAGCTGTCTTTAATGCGGCCCATAGACGATACATCATGATCGTACTCATATATAATAGTATGTGTGAAAAAGAGAGAAAATATGCATGTATGTGTCACACAGACATGATCTCGCTGTGATCACTGACTGACCGCCGAAAATCTAAATCATTTAGATTTTGAGGGGAAATTTTATTACGATGTTGATTATGATGTATGGCTGATCGTCGTTTGTGGGCAATTTACATGCAAATTTTGCTCATTTGAGTTTGACTGCCAACGTGTGAAGATGTGTGCGGATAAAAATAATAAAAATGAGTTTCTGCTGGAGTCCCTTAAATGCTATTGTACTATTTCGTTTGTACCTTTCTTTCCTTCAAAATCGTTTTTTATTTTTTTTCAAGTTTTTCCTTGCACAGTACAAGCGCTAGCACACACAAAACTTCGTCATCCGACAGAGACATGACAACCTCACTCAACGACGACTATGAAAAAATGATGATCTTCGATTTTGATCACTCGTCTGTGGCGGAGCTTCATTCAACACGTACACGAATGAGTATGATCATGATGTATCGTCTATGGGTCGCATTAGATGTAATTTGGTGCCATGTGATATAGTTTGCTATCAAGTAAACATCACTCTATTAATAAAAAATTTGTAAATTTTCACTTGAATAAAGCAAAAATATGTGAAATTTATTATTATTATTAATATAATTGTAACTTGAGTCATAATTAAATATGCCTGCAACGAGTTGGGGTAATGAGCACGGGCAATTAATGCCTTCGACTCGAAGCGAAAAAGATTTAGAAAGAAGCATTTTTTAGATTATGCCCGGGACGAGATACGAATAATAATGTTTAAGTGATGAAAATATGGTTTAAGCAGCTACCAACATTAAACGATTTTTTGTTCTAAATATATACGAGTATTTATAAGATCCAATACTATGTACATATGAAAAACATTGTCCTGCAGATTATGTGCTATAATCGTATGACTAGTAAGAATTCAGAATCTATACATATACATAGTAAGAGATCAGAATTGTTAAAACAGCACGCCTAAGTCCTTTTCCCCCTGGGTGGCGTTTGCTGTTTGCTGCTGGCTGCACCCCGAAAACCTACACCAACAAACAAAAACTTAGTTGCTACTCGTGTTACGGCACAACAACTACAACAGCAGCAGCAAAACAACAAAAAACACATACGAAAAAATGTTGCAATAAAATTTTCAAATCCCCTTTTTTGAGTTCTTCGCTCGCCTCCTTTCCAGGCGGTTTTTTTGCCTACTTCGTAAAGTGAGACAAGAAGCGGGCATTTTATTTAAATGTGCACACTATACACGTGTATTTCGCACACTGTCGCACATTGCACGAGAGAGAGTGCGTTGCAGGCCGCATTCGGCCCAAACAAACACCGCTGTGAGAGGGAGAGTGAAACTGGTGGAGTGCTGTTGGCTGCTCTTGAGCTCGCTGAGGCGGCATTTGAGTGAGTGGGATTGTATAATAATAATTTTGTAATATGTAATTAAAACTATGCATTAAAAAGTAATACAAAATTGCTATAATGTGAAAAATTTACATACTCGTATGCCACTGCATACACCCAACGGAAAATGTTTGTTGTTGTTGGCACAATTACGTATGTAGAGCAGTGTAAAATATAAAGGTGAGTATTTATAATTAAGTTGGGTAGGTCAGCAAATATGCTTAGTTAAGTGGAAGGCGAACATTTTTGTTTTAATTTAAGTGATATAATAGAATGTTGTAAAAGACGCACAGTTCAGTTGTGACTGCAGTATAAATTGATATCTGAGTGATGTGTCGCGAAGCTAAGTTATTAGTTAATGTGAAGTTAGTATTGCAGTTTTCGTATTCAACAATTGGATTTGGTTGAAGGAAACATGAATGCAGTGGAAAGACAATATATAATAATGTTATTTATGTTCGTTCATATTGGATTTTTAATTTAATTTTCTGAAATTTTTTAATTTTACTCATAATTAACAAACTTTGTTCTAACTAAGCTCGAAGAACTCAAATCCTACATTTTACCTATGTTGCTCATACTCCACTCATGCGCCACCAAATCATAGGTTTTGGTTTCGGTAGAGACCCTTACTCTAGGGCAATTATATGGGATCAGAAAACACACTTAGATCATGTAGGGGACCATGGTGATAAGACTGAATCATACCCGTGTTTGTGTGGGTTTTAGTTATTCGCAGTTTTGTTAAAATTATTGGAATAAATACAAACTGAGTCTTAAACTCAGATCACATAGAAAACAAGTAAGCAAATTATATTCTATATCCATGTTTCTTCTGCCTATGCCATGTGGCTCCAAATATTTTTAATTAGTGTACTTTCACGGTTAGAGAAAGCGCTGGTCGGCTTCCTGTATACTAGATTCTTACTAAACACCTCCATAACGAACCATGTAATTGGCTTCAAACATCAAGTGCTTGAAGTATTCATGTTTTTATGCAACTTGGCTTATAATGACAACTCTCTTGATTTCCATGTACTGTGGTTTGTATATTCTAATTACATATGTTTATAGATGCATGCTTGACTGGTCTCACAGGAGATGTTATTATATCTCATGTGATTTTGCACGAAAATTATGAACGAACTACGGTTACAGTTAAGGGCATTATCTTTAGGTACATGATAACTGATACTTTGTTATCGAAATTAAAAAACTATCAATTCAAAGACAAGAGGTTTAAACAAGACGGGGGTACATGCGATACACCTAATGAAACAAGGGCTCCATTGAGTGAAAAGTTCGATGGAGATGAATATCAAGATCTGCCCCTCAATTCACCATTATCATTAACATGAGTATCCCCCTAAGGACTTCGTTTTGTGGGTTTATGCGACAGTAAGCATCTACGCCAGAGGTCGCCAAAGTGGTCTATATAGACCCCCAGGGGTCTATTTAACAAAATCGGGGGTCGATCTGAACCAGGGGATTTTCCGATTTTCATAAAAAAATACAAAGTTTGCTTTAATTAACAGAAAATTACTTTTATGGGGGTCGATGGAGATTTCGAAAAATTATATAGGGGTCGATGATCAAAAGAGTTTGGCGGCCCATGATCTACGCCATCAATCCGCATATTCTTGAGGAGGTAAATTATAGCTTTTTTATAATTTTGAACATGATACAGCTCCAAATGTTCGGCAAAATAATTTGTTTTGATTTTTTTTCAATAACTCCGTTTTATTTGGAATCTGTCCATAAGGATACTAAGCAAGTTCATTAACAATTTACAATACGGAAAAATAATGCAAAAATGCAGTATGGCGTGTATGAAGTGGTGCAGGGGATTGGACCCCCCGAAAAACAAGTACACTGAAGACATCGGAAATCTCATCCGAACATTTTTTCAGTGTACGCTCCTGTTGCAATCTCACCCTCTGCGTGAAGATGAAGTATTTTGAATGAAATTGTTGAACTTGAACCAAATAATTGGTCTTAAATTAAGTCGAATGAAGATATATTTTTCTTAACTTACTGAAAATAAAATATAATGTATGATGATCATTGTTTCTTATAGGAAAAATGTCAACATTTAAACAAAAATAGTACTTTGTTTGAGGAACAGAAAGTACTTTCGATGAAACTTAGTCTTCGACTATTTATTGGAGGTTGTAGTTCTCTCAGACCAGTAACTAAACATTAGGCATACACCTCAAAAAGATCACAGGGTTAAAAACCATATTCCGAGGATGTAGATAGGGTTAGGCTTGATTTTCATGACAGCCAGTCTATAGAACAACTCACTAAGACCACTATGGGTCCATTGTAATACCACCGCGCAACACTGCACCTCTAGCTTAGTCGTGGAACTATTTCGAAGCCCTAATAAAGTGCAGGATTTGTTTGATTTTCGCACTAGACACTTCCGTAAGAGAGCTGAAAGCTTATTTGCCTAAAGAGCCGGCTCTGCTTCTTGCTAGAGCCGGGCATCTACAGAACTGATGTTTCTCAGTCTCCTCCTCCTCTTCTCCCCACAGCTTCTGTAGTATTCATGATAGAATACTCCCAGCCTAAGAGCTTGCTTGCCGAATAGCCAATGACTAGTTATACAAGCCACGACCTTAGAGGTATCTTCTCTCGGCAGGCCAAACAATTCTCCAGATTTTTTGCTATCAAGTTCCTGCCACATTAGCCTAATCGTTAAGCTAATGCCCAAAACCTATTGGCCTAACGCACGACTCTATCATTCAACATTAGTTTGCAGTTGGTAATTGGTATGCCAACCACACATCTGTCCGTACAGAGAGGAAGGTTGGTACCCCGTCTATCTTGTTTACCATCCCTATAGTTCCCTTCAATATCCCTATGTCCCGGAACCCATATTCCGAGTATGGAATAATTCACAATTCAGAAACTTTTGTCCTCAGTTTCATTACTTTGAAGTGTCTAAAAGGTTTCAATGAAGTGTCATGAAGCAACGGTCGAAAATGGGTTCGAATTCTGCCCCGGGCATATAGATAGATAGATAGAAGTGGGGTAGGCCGGAGAGCCGCCGAAACAGGAGGCCTCCAAGCACTCAAGCATTGATGCCCATTGTACTAAGCCTGGAAAAATATTTAGGGAAGGGGGAGTTACAGAGGCTTTTGGAAGTTACACATTTTCAAACTTTTTTGCCTTTTTTATGAACCTCAGAAGTCTGTCCATGGATGAGGAATGCACATTATCCATTCCCACATCATCTGACCCTAATATCCGCCTCCTCATTCTGGCAAGGGCAGAACAAGCACTGAAAAAATTCTTTGTGCCGTCCTGTTCTTCCTCCAGGCAGGAGATGCAGTTCGGATTCTCGATGGTCGCCATATAATGGGCCCATGGAGTATGCCCTGTGATTACCCCAACTAATGATCGAAGATCTTTCCTTCGTAATGTCAGAAGGAAATTTCCAACTCTCCATCACTTGGTTGTGTTGCAAGCAACTAAACTGCACCATCGGTCCTTGTGAATATTATTCACATGGCTTCTGATCCAACCCGTACCCACTGCTAAACTTATACCGATAGATCCACAGTTTGCCAATTCATAACCGCCACAGACGCAAATTTTAACGGGCAGGCAGTTTGATTTATGGAAGAAAGATTAGTTGATCGAGTCATCTTGAAACCGCCTCCAAGTGCCACATTGGATGCTGCTTTGGCAGCACTCGATCGAAAAACTACTCTTTGCAACACACTCTGGTCTTCTTGTGGTAGCTTCAGCACCTCCACCAGGCACCGCCCACTTCAGTGAGAATGATAGCCTCGTAGCCTGTTGGTTAGTAGAGCCTCCCATAGCACCGACTGACCACAAGATGGCAGCGCTTTTAGTCACGGTTCTTCTAAGCTTTCTCCTTCCCAGAAGAGGTAAGAGAAGCCTTGTCATCCGAAGTCCCGGTGGTATTGGTTGGAGTGACCTCAACCGACCGCGGCTTTTTGGTAGACACAGTTGCGGAGGGGCTGACAGTGTAACTACAAAGTTTCTTCCTATATAACATAGCCTGCCTCTTCTGTCTTTCTCTCCTCTTCTGGGTACATGTTATAGAACTCGCGGAACCACTGGGAGGTCGTTTCACTGCTGAAACAACTACGCGACTCAGATACTCTGGATTCGCAATGTCCTCGCATATGATAATGGAGGGGAAATGACATAACCTAATTCGTTCCCCTCAACACCACAGTATCCCGGAACCCTAATAAGTTCAAGCAAATTCCACCTTGTGATGGAGCTGAGTCTTGACTTACATTCTTGGACAATTTTTGAAGTGGTTAACTCGTTTTCTAGAGCTTTCAGTGCAGCCTGACTGTCACTACAGACTCTAATCCCCGCGCATTTTCTCAGAAATGATTTTTTCTTCGAGTCCTAGGCTAGTACTCATTCCCCCAATCCCTTGCAGACAAAATCAATTATGTTGAACGGAGTAATAACAATAATAATAATAAAAAAGTTTTGAATTTTCTATTATTTTCTTTTTGTAATAGAGTTTAACTTTTTCGGGAAATAATCAGTAAAACAGAAGTGATAGTATTATAATATCACCTCCAAAACCTCACAATATTAAGTTAGCTCGTCATTGTGATTTGTGAGCTGTTACAACTGTTTTGAAATATAATTCTACAGTTTTTGTGTCTGAATATTGCATACTTGGATGCAAGAGCGGCAATCTACAAAGCAAGTCGAACCTTCGAAAGGTCACACCTCAGTCCCCTTCTAAACGTTTAAGACTAAATAGGAGCGAGAAATAAGAGCAGAGTAGTGTACTCCCGACTCGTTCATTGGCTGAGTGGGAATGCGAAATGGAACACACTATTATCAGGGTTCAACGCGTGAAAATGGACTTAGAAAAAATATTGTTTATGTCCTTCATTGAGTACAAAGTCCAGAACTCATTTAATTTCGAACGGAAGGTCAATTGGAATTTCATCACTTAATTGATTTAATTCATCATCATCATCATTTAGCATTACAACCCGGGGTGGGCTTTAGCTGCTTCAGCAATCTTCTTCCATTCAACAGGATCTGGAACTACTGACTTCCAATTTTTCACTTCAATTTATTTATAATTTAATTATAAACTAAATATTCAATTGTTGTTAGTATTGTTCTAGCTGACTTTTCGAATATCGCCCAGAACACAATTACCTTAAATCGAACTTTCACATCGACTGAAGGACTGATATACTGCTTATCCTTCCTAAGCCTGGCATGCATGATTAATAAACACGTTCGCTGTAATAATAACAATGACAATAAGTATAACAATATAATAACAATAAATAGTGACAACTAATTTATGCGTAGGTCACTTATTGTCAGGGTTTTTGCGGACACTTTGGTCTTCCATTAATATTTATAGTGAGCGCTATTAAAAATGCTCTCACTGGCACAGTGGAAACTCCACTCAACTCGAAAAAATCAAAGCTGTTGCTCCACCAGGGCCCACATTTTTTCGTTTTGGAGTTCGGTTTTTGCTCTTCACTTTTTCGATTTGTGCGTCGTTTTTACGCTCCCAACAACACGAACATGAACTGAGCATGCGTATGGCAGCCCCCCTCCCACTGGACTTGGAACGAAAGCGTAACATAAGCGGCTCATGTAGCTGGTGGATCCACGAGTGTGCGTATGTGTGTGAGCGAGCATACAATGGCACAGAGCCCAACCAGCCAGTCAACTGCACCCAAGCAGGTCGCTTGACTTACGTACACAGCCACACAAGCAACAACAACAACACCAGCAACAACAACAATAGCAGTGAGGCACAAGAAGCGGCGGCAGCAGTGGCAGCCGTAGCAGTAGTCGCAAGGCAGGCAGCCACCAAAGCCAGGCATTTCGTGGTTTTTTTCGCTTCGTGCTCAGCATTCGAGTTCGGAATTCTTTCGAGTTGGCAGCAACTTTTTGCTGCTGCTGCTACTGGTGACTATCGCGCGCGATTTTACTGCAAGTGTTTTCCCTGTTTTTGAAGCAAGAAGAAGTGTGCACTGGTAGGCTCTTCGGTGCTGCTTCCATGACTTTTGACTGTTCGCTGGCTGCTGAAACTGCTGAGACCGCTGTTTGCAAATGTTTAATGGCGTGTTTTGATAAACGCGCGTCCGCAACAATTCTGCAACTGTGTGCAACGCGAGACCGACATTGAAGATTTCGTGTTTTCATACAATTAAAAAAGGAAAATAATTGATAAACAACGCCGAAGAATTAAAAATAAAAATAAAATAAATTAGTACTCATGAAAAATTGTTAATGTAATGAAATTGAAATGCGTGCAATGCACGCGCAGTAAATGCGTCATTGATTAAGCCCCAAACGCGTAAAAATTTCGCATTTGCTTATTTTATTCAACGCACAGGCTCGGTTACGGGCACAGGCACAGGCAGAGCCAGTGAATTCGTGTTGTACCACGTATGCGTGTGTACGGCAATCGTGTGTGAGTGTGTGCGTGCAGAATTGTTTGTGTGTGAGAGTGTTGAAGACAAAAAAGTGCACTAAACCGGGAGAAAAAAGCAAACCTGCAGAGCCTTTTTTCCCCAACTGCCACGGCAGTCATCTTGGTTCTAATTGCATGCGTGAATGCAACGAAAGTTGAATATCAGGAAAATAATGCACAGTAGCATTTCAGCTGGAAAGTGAAAACCCAATTACAACAATTTCAACAAAAGTCCACAACAATTTGATTTACATTTGTGTATTAACAAGGATATAAATTTAAAGTTTCATTCCAACTGCATTTCCATACCAGTGTTTAGTACAAGTTTCGCCACTCTACTCAACTGCCTGTAAAAAACAAAACCCCCCCAAAAGAACTGTGTCTCTTATACTAAAAAAAAGTGTTGTCGCTATTTTTACCCATTTTAAATGATTATGCATGGTACTTGGTACAAAGGACCTCAGTTGGCACATCACACGCACACGGATTATCACCAGTTTCGTTCGTATCCTTCGTTTGTCGTCACTCCATATCATCATGATTCCATCGCTACGCCCGCGCCCACTGTCACTACAGCCACCGCAGGAGCTGCCAATGTTCCTATAATTGTTGAAAGTGCTTTCAGTGGCCTCAATCATCATCATCATCAGCTGCCCACTCAGCTCACCGTGCTGAGTCCAACGATCAAAGTTGAGCAATCCTACACGGAGCCGTCATTGGCTGTTGAGGAATACGCCGCCTTGAATTTGGATTGTGGCATCGACAGTTCATACCGGGTGAGTTCTAAAAGCTAGATTATAGACCAATAATCCAGAATGATCTCAACTAGGTTAGGTTAGGTTGGAGTGGCAGCAAGAAGCACACTTGGGCACAAATAGTGGCCCATTGTGATAGTGGAAGGGGCGCTGCACACGGACTGACCACTTAAGCCGAGTATAGTTAGACGGTGAACGCCTGTGCAGCACCTGAGGCAGCACGACCTCCGTGATTAAAAAGTGTTGAACCAACCTGACCGTGGTATCACAATGGGCCATTATGTGTGCTCAAGTGTGCTCTTGGCAAACTGGGCGGCCACTCCTACCTAATCTAACCTAACCTGACAGTTTTATAAATTTCTCAACTAAGTATAGAAACAAAAAAAAAAATTGGTTTGATTTTGCCATCAAATGCGCCTCCCAGCTCAAGAAGAAACTTAATTCACTTATTTATATCCCATTGCAAACTGCCGCTGGTCATCAGCGGTAAAGGGAGAAATAAATGTCTGAAACATGGTTCTCGAGCTTCTTGGCGCTTTTTGGATGGAAATGGGAAATTGTGGGTGCTTCTAGGAATGTTGAGTCATTGCTCTAATGTACCTATTTGAAGATTCTGAAAAAATGTCAATGCTTTCAACTTTTTTGATCAATCATTAGGAAAAATTAGCATAGTTTACAATATAATTCTCTGAGAGATAAGAATATAATAGCAAAAAGTCTGAAGAAAACACACCCACATATGTATAACTCCATAGAATTAGTTGCAGGAGTGTTTTCCTATGAACGCCTCAAATATAAATCTAATTTTTTCATGAAAGTTAATGAAATATATATTTCTATCAGTATAATCAGATCTGTATAACTTACACTTATACCGTCGGTGTCTGAAGTTTAGTGGTAAGCATAGTAGACTCACATCTTTGGAGTTCCGGGTCCCGATTCTAGCCCAGTGGTTTTGATCGCGAACTATTTTCCTCTCAATCATTTCCTCTGCGAGTCCGTAGTTACTAGTTTTGATTTCCACAAACCTTTGTGGACATCATTTATTATGGTGTAAGTTAGAATAATTATAGTAATGTGAGTAAGTCGATAGTCGTCATACATGAAGATTATTTCTCAACGAATTTATTGACAAGACAAGTTATAGTAATAATTATAATTAAACTTATGCGATCATTATGGGAGTTGAACCTGTTTCAAATATATTCCCAAAGATCAGTGGGAATACCAATAGAAGAGCGGAAACAAATGTGAAACTCCTCTATACTTGATTGAGGTCGAAATGTACAATTGTCTTCACGTTGCACAGGTTTGTACTCACTTTTTAATGTTTAGATCTGGCGTTAATAAAATGTTTTACTTCCATCTAATGGACATGTTTTTACTTCCATCTCAACGAGCTACTGCTGAACGTTTTTTTACCCCTAGTACGATAGATGTAACTTTTTCAATTGACCCTAAATTCGTCCCAAATCTGTATTGTATGAAAAGACTATAGGATTTTCAGAAATCCTTGGCGGTTCATTGGCAGGTCTACGATTGGATTTCCATGCCATAATCTGTTAACTATTTAATTCCACACAAATTCGTCTCAATTGTACAAACTTTTTTCTAGCCGGCCTCTGTTGTACACTTGCAAGCATGCTAGAATCACACTCGTGGGGTCTCGGATTCGAACCCTACCCAGGGTATGGTTTCAAAAATACTTCTTATTAAATCTTTACCTTTCGGATCGAAAGTGTTAGTTGCTAGTTAGTACTCATTTGCCCATACAGACATAATTAAGTTGTTCGCCCGTTTTTGTAGCTTTCTTTGCTGAAGATTTGAGGCCTATTTACATGCAGACATATTTTGCAACATCAACAATTCTACCCACAATGTGCACCTTAAATTCTAGCATGTTTTAAATACCTCCATATTCATAGTCTGACAAGATGTGTTCTTTCATTTCCTCAACATTTTCCATACCTTTTTGCAGATTATTCACTATAAAAGTAGTGGTTCTATACTATTTGAGCGAATGTTCATGAAACAGGAAAATGTGTTTTCGTTTGAATCATTCATTTCACGATTACATTAAATAATGTACTTTACACTTTTGGGATCTATCACAACTGGGATTTAACTCTGTACCCAAGAATCTACAACATATTTGTTATATATTTCACACATGTTGCAGATATCAAACGAATTCTCTTTGAAAAATAAGCTTACGTGTATTTTTCATAGAGAATTGATTGTTTCATCGGAACGTTATGTTGAAACATTGCCGCTTCATTAATTTGCCCGTTATAATTTTGCTGTCATTAACTTCAAGTAAAGAGTACTTGTGAACAGGGCTTTAGGTAAACAAATTTGGTCTTATGGTCTATTTAAACAATCATATGCACTCCATGGTTCACCGGAAATTAAAATATTCACCTCGACCTAAATATAGGCACCGGTTGAAAGAGAACTCGTAGATTTAACAGCGAAATATAAAGCCAAGGTTCAGAGTCACAAAAATCAAATAGCAAGGAAGCTGCTTCAATGGATGTACGAGTATTGATCTCGTCTTAAAAGGTCACTACTTTTAAAATAAAATGTTTTTTTGTTTCTTTTGTTTATCATACTTAATTCTAGAACTAAATTTGCTCTAAGGACTTGCACGGAGCACCAATTTATTTATTAGATACTTGTAAGCTTTGTAAAATGATTGTTGGTTTCAGTTGAAAAGCTACAACAAATAAATACATGTTTAACTTCAAGTCCATTGCTACTGGATCAACGCTAGCTGCAAATATGACATCCATCATGAAGCATTAAAAAAATTTTGCCTCAACCCTATTGTGCATGGTTTCAGTGTAGACTACTAGAATGGTCCCCAACTTCCAAAATATGCATTGGGTTAAATTCGAATTATTCTCCTAAAAATTTTAAGAAATTATTATTATAATATTATTTCATATTATATCTTACACCATAACTAATTATGAGTGCAAGGCGTTGGGGGAAAGAGTACTAGCTACAGAGGCTTTCGACTCCAAGAGAAAAATATTTTATAGAAAGAATCATTTTGGAGACCAACCAAGCCCGTGACAGGATTTGAACCTGCGACTATCTCTATAATGTTAGTTGTTTATTGATTGAATGCATTTAGGTTTCCTTTTCTTCTAGTTAATAGATCGTATAATAACATGTTATAAGGACTGTTTAGTAGTTTCTCTTGCTCTGTTGAAATAAGCACTCGTGTTTCATTGTTGTCATAGATGTTTACGTGAAACTCTAATGACAGCATTGTTAAATACCATGGTAAAGATAATCATTCTAAAAATAACAACACTTTCTTCTTGAAGAAACCATAGAGATATCTTCTTAATTTTGTTCTTTGTTATTAGGTAATTTTGGCTCTGATTGGATTTTCTGCATATAGTATTAATAAGTATGGTCTGGAATATTATAGGTCGGCTGGTTAAGATCACAAAATGAATCATGTATCAAGTATATAAGAAACATTTTCCCAAATAGGCAACAGTACATTATTTCCAAGGTTCAGTTCAGACCAGTTGACAAATTTGATATTCTTATCAATGACCTTACATGTGTCTTCTGTATACTGAGTGTCAACTGAGAGTTCGATTTCTAATATGACTATTAACTATATAACTACTATTGGAACCTTCCCCAGTTATTATAAAACATGTGTTTTTTCTGATTCAGAAATTTATTAAACATATATTTTCCCTTCTCCAAAATAATTCAGGTCTCCTTCCTTGAAATCAAAATAAAGGCAACATTTATTTTCTCATGCTTCAGAGAAATATATATCGGTGTAGTAGATGGACCAAAATCTTGGGATTCTTTAGAAAAGTTTGAGTAATTTGTGATTATTTATCAATAGAAATTATCCGACTATTCTTCTCTGATATTGGAGCACACACTTTCAACATTTTGAGAATTTTGAATTTTCACGAAATTGGGAAACAACCAACTTTGCAAGGGCACTAAGAACGATTAGGTTTCAGCTCTCCTAGCCACCGACGAGCCCTACTCCTTGTGCGAGTTATTATTATTGAACGAGAGAGACTTTCAACCCCTAGAAATAATTTCACAGATGAATCGCTCCTTTCATACTTAGCACAGGTGATGTTGAAGATACATTACTTTTGTACCTGATTAAAAAAATCATTCAAATGAGTCAGGATTGATTTGGTAATTCAGGTTTTTAAATAATTGCAGATGGCATTAGAGTCATATTTTTCAATCTGAAATACCCCCACAAACAGAGTACTCATTTTCAAGCAATCTATAGGCAATCAACCAATCAACGAAATGATGATGGAAGCTTTCGAACTTTACATTTATCGTAGGATACTGAAAATATTTGCCAATAACTTGGTATCTGAGGCCCAAGTATTGCGAGGAATAAATCATGATCGTTAACTCTTCACAGAGATCAGAAGCACAAAAACTTCATACTGAGACCATCAGAGGCGAAATCCCAAATCCAACTATTGAATCTAATTTATACAACTTTCTAAGATCCAGGGAGGCATATAAAGTCGAATTGCAACTGATACTAGAATTTAAAGTCGAAGAAAATATGGATGACAGCGAAACAAAGGGTCTTTGTCGGAATAAAGTATGGCGCTAATACTGGTAATATGGCAACCATATTAGCTATTGATGAGCATCTAGATCCATAGGATTCTGATCCTAATTGAATCCTTTTCATGGTATATTTACTTTTGTCAAACAATACGATAGCAATAGCAAAGAAGAAATATGACGGCATAAAGCTAATTCATGGTAATGAACAACAATTCCGTTAAGTCAAGGCTAACTCAGAGATTTGCCTTTATTTTGTATGTCTTATAACCTGCCTGGCTTGTTATCCTGAGTTTTGCTGACAATTTGATTGGATTTCTTTATAGTATTTATTTATTTCTTTTCCAAATTAAAGTTGTGATTATTGCAGGTCCTTATTTCAGTCTTTTTGCTAATTTATTTCAGTATTTTTATTAATTGCCTCTAACGACTTCTGCCGCAGTTGCATGGACGAGGGGAGAAGAGTCCATTGTACACCTGCTATGCACGTGTCCAGCGTTGTCCAGAGGGAGGCGCATTTTCCAGGTCGACCACTTTCTGGAATCTTTGGCAGATATTTCAAATTAAAAGATTAACTCCATCAACTGCTTCATTAAAAGCTCCAAATGGCAGTACCTTTGAAAGGGATGGGACCTGTTGTCGCATGCGGTATCACAAGGGGTCAATGATGGCCTAAGTGCCCCCTTCAAGTTGCCAATTTACCTACCTACCTACTACTTACTTCCAAACACTCCAAAATATTCTGTGATAGGTATTAAATATGATTGTATTCATTTCAAGATCCGATATTTTGGTAGAATGGGGTCTGGAACGTTTATATTTCTCATTTCTTCTGGGCAAACACTTTTTTATAATAACATAGTATTATATTCTAATTATTTATGCATAAATTTACTTATGAAATTAGGCCTTAGTTTCCAGCCTTGAATAAAATATGCTCACTCAAAAGGATCTTATCACTAGGTTGGGGTTGAGTCAGGACTTATAGAGTATCAGTCAAATAATTATTAGTTCAACCGTTGTTATAATTCATATTCTTCTTATTTCTATTATTTCGTAATTTAAGTGCTCATTTTGGGTAACAAAGCCACAAACCTTTGGTGAGGTCTAAACTTGTATGGGGCTGTATTGGGAAACTGAACTCCCTTGGCAGTATCAAGAAGCTATCTCTACTGTGGAACGAGGCCACATAAGAGTAGAGTGAAATTAGAACGCTGATAACTTATCAATAAAGGCTGTGCCTCTCAATTCAACAGCCCAGAACCCTTCTGTGGACTGTCATCCAACACCATTGGAAGTCTGCTGAAGAAGGTGCGAAAAGAAAGCAAACCTGGAAACATCTCTCGGGATTAAGACAGTCCAAGCTCTTCTGAGGGACTTTAATCCTAAAAGAGCTAAAAAGTTAAACATACCTTGAAGTAAATTGAGATATCACAGGCGTTTCAAGCGGACATTGTTCTCCAAAACACCTGTGTCTTTTATGAGCCAAAGGTCTGCAGTATGTTTTCAGGTGCAGTGAGGTTTCGTCACAGATTCTACTGATGGCATCTGAAGATAAACCCAACTTCTTCATGTGATAGTCTCAGATGTAGAAGGAATAAAATAATCTACAAAAACAGAGGCAAAATAAATGACCCAGACAAGGGACAAACTCATGTAATGAAATTATATGTAAACGACAATAAAAACTGGACAATTATTCCAGGATCCACAGCAGCAGGAATGAATGACATGAATCACAAGTTTCTAACAAATTCCTAGACTGAAAAATGACTTGTACTGGGAGTCTTATGGAAGTTTGAAAAGTAAATGTTTTCAAAACAAGAAACCATCTCGAAGGAAAGAGAAGTAATATTGGTGACAAAGCACAATTTTGGAAGGCAGTATGAGTATTTCTCTCACGATCTGATGATTAAAAGTAGAATTATACACAAACTTTTTTGAAGTCTTAACATGACTGGGTCATTCCCCACTTCTTCCTGTCGGAGAAATGAATTGATCACTTCTTCACATACAATTTTATGCAAAGAGGAGTCTAATGGTTATAACTTCAGTGTTTGAATGGCATTGCTATCCTAGTTTAAATGGTTTAGTGTAGTTTACTGTTATAAGCCTCCTTGTGTAGCTATCGTATAGACATAATATCTTTGACCCAAAAAGTTCACTTGGAATAAAAAATAACAGGTAATAGAATAATGTCGATAATGTTAAAGGAATAATGCCGAGAATGTGATCTTTTTTGTTATACTTGGCTGGTTAGTGAGAAAAAGTTTGCTACCAAAATTATAAGATTTTACCAAGAAATCTATGAATCGACACAGATGAAGACGAAAAAGGAACTGAAGAGAAATTCCTTAAATAGAAAACTATCTTTCATCAGCTTTCAACAACAGATGAACTTTTTAGAACGCATATGAAATCTGAATAATGAATAAATTATCTGCAATAACTATTGATGTACTACGAAGAACGTGGTTCCTATGACAGAAAGTCTTTGATGGAGAGTCCTACAACATAAGTTCAAAGAATTATATGAAGATTCGCCATCAGCGGACGAGGTAATAAAATAAAGAATTCATGGCGACGTTCTTGTAGAAAGTAAAAACCATAACAAAATATCGAAGCGTGTACTGAAAGTCAAAGTTTGTGGGAGTTGATTCAACGGATAGTTACGCTAAACTGGGAAGATAAAAATAGATGTGGAATACGATGGTTTTAAAACGATGAGGTAAAAAAATAGAAAATTCAATATGACGGTCTTGTAAAACGTAAGGACAATAACAGAATATCGAAAATAGTACTGAAAGTCAGAGTTTATGGGAGTTGATCCAACGGAGAGGCACGCCAAACATGGAATATGATACTTTTGAAACTAAAATCACAGAGGTTGATACGCGATTAAACGCAGAGTAATTTAGTAAAAACTATATACCGATTTGGGTTGATACGCCATTGAAGTCGATATCGAAGGGCAGGAGCATTGTGAGCTGTTCGCAAGGTTGTGGGGTCGTAGGTATGGTTCGCCTACTTGTTGTAGGTATAGCTCGCCTACTTGTTGTAGGTATAGTTCTCCTACTTAGGCCAACTTCCGTTCTAGTGACATCATCATAGAGATCCACTACTTAAGTTAAGTGTCCGTTACTTTCTTCACTGCATATTCCACAAATATAGTGCTGAAACATGCCTGGGGAAGTATTTACCAACCTTACCAGTGTGAATACCATGATAATTTTTATTGGAGTTTTGCCTGATTTGTACTTAGTTCGAGCAGCTTCCCCATCTGCAGTTTGGTATTAATAAAGCCGCAGAAACTTGTGGCATATCAGAGGTGTACGGGATATCACTTCATCATTAACCTTCCGTATATGAGCAATTATTTCACGAACTTCTGCAACGGGTTTCTTAACTGCAAAACTCCACTTGTATTCACCATTATGAGCACATAATTAAAATAAATCAAATTCCGTCTTCTGCGGGTATTTGCGCTTAAACCTCCTGCCAGCTCCTTTATGACTTGTCTCAATAAAGAAGAGGCTTAAAAGTCGAAACTTGAGAAGGGAATTAATAAAAATAAATCCAGAATTAATGAAAAGACCACAAAAAGGAATAGTTTGAAAAATGAAGAAACTGATAAAAAGCATGTCTGCATTTTTGTTCACAATTAGCGCAGGCATTTCAATTGGTGCGTGCGGCATACCAACACATAATTTATAACAAATGTAACAACAACAGTCACAATAACAACAATAACAACAACAACCTCCAAAAAAACCCCAACGAATCACAACGACAAAAAAGAGAAGAAATGCCGAAAAAGAGGGCGGATTCCAAATTTAATTTAAATGACATCAGCGAAAAAAACCAACGGCAACGAATAAAAAACGAGCAGACGCGAAAAAACAAGCGAGCAAGCAACGAAATTAAGCCAAACACGCCCACAACGAGTAAAAAAAAAAATTAAAATAACAAAAAACAAGGAAGCAGCAACAACAACAACAACAAGAAATGGCAAAGAAAGATGAAAACTCTTTGCTGCATAAGAAATGAGCGAACAGCCATTTTAAGAGCATCGAGAGCGCAAATTTTGTGGGAGCGAACATTTCGGCAAAATGCTGATTTGAGTGCAAACGCGTTTGAGTGAAAGTGCGAGTGTTAGTTGGCTTTGAGTGGAGTCTCTGTTATTCTCGTTTGTAAAAAAGAAGAACAGAGGACAAAGGCTGCAAAGCTTTTTTATGGCTGCCAGGATATTTGCTGTTTTTGTGTGGATGCGCGCGTGTGTGTGTGTGTGTTTGTGGCAAAAAGGGTTGTGTCTCGGCTGCTGCGAGCGGAAAAAGTGGCCATTTTCGGTGCTTTTTGTGGGAGCTTTTTGCTTGCGTATTATAAAAATGACGATAATGAATTTAATTAGATTTTAAAAGTTTCCGAAATATAATTTGGAGCAAGAAAAAGGACAATGGAAAAACATAAAATGTGGGCAATCAACATGTTGCCTGCGCATTTGGTGTTTACTCGTATGTAAAATAATACAGAATCAGATTTTAAAAGGGTTTTTATTAAATATGTGCGAAGAGATGTTTTTTGTATCCTTTACTATAATAAATTTTTATATTATTACTATAATAAATATTTAAGACTGTGTTTAAAATTTGAATTATTCGACCTCCCTACGTAGACATGAATATCCTATTGTAACAAATTGCCAAACTTTTTCGATCTGATCTTTAATTATCGTGGACTTCGGTAATTCAAGATTGGCTTTAAACCGCCCTCTGTGGTCTAGTGGTAAGCACATTAGACTCACACTCCGAGGGTCGCAGGTTCAAATCCTGGTCTCCAAAATGCTTTTTTCTATAAAATCCTTTTCTCTTCGAATGGAAGGCCTTTGTAGCTAGTACTCATTCCCCTGCACCTTGCACTCATAATTAATTATGGTGCAATGTGTTCGTTTAGGGCG
Organism: Clusia tigrina; assembly: GCA_920105625.2. NCBI lineage: Eukaryota > Metazoa > Arthropoda > Insecta > Diptera > Clusiidae > Clusia > Clusia tigrina. The sequence goes on along the minus strand of OV050031.1, from coordinate 23,244,092 downwards.
AAAGATATCCTACTTTTGGAACTGTATCTCCTATTTCTGATCAATAAAGATCTCATTCCCTTTAGTGCAGAGTCTGCAGAGTGAGAGTATAAAGATCCTGTGAGACGTAAAGATAAGATAAGGTAACTCGAGTTTGAGGTTATTCGAGCCAGACTTTTGAAGTGTTAAGGAAGAATTAACAGAAAAAGTAAGTGATTTCTTTTGATTCAGGCCAAAGATTGTTCATTACGGATATGCCATTAAGTTCGAATAATTTAAAGTTTGAATGAACCCAATAATGAACCCATGAATGATACCATGATTGAACCCATGAATGAACGCACAGAAGGATTCATGACTTCCTTTGTTGACTGATTGGTCAGCCTTTTTATTACCTGTATAGCCACTTTTAATATTCAACACCGCAATTAACTAAATGTGCATTTTGGGCATTTTGGTAATTATTTATTATATTCTTAAGGCAAAAGAAGAGAGAGAGAGAAGCTTTAGCAGTCATGGCATGAGGGGGAACCTAACATGCGGCCGCGCGGGTGTAGAACTAGTAAGGAGGCAGTGAGCGAGAGGACTACTTTTAATCAAAAATTCAATTTATTAATATATCCGTCTCATTTTTATTATAAAATTAGGTTATCATTAATCATAGAAATAGTATAAATTAACAGAGGATAATAATATGCAGACTCAACTGAAGTGAATCCTATCTGAATGCTTGTTAAATTTTCAATTTGGCAACTTCAATATAGAATTCAATTAAACAACATCCAACTTCCTAATAGAGAACTGCTTCACCTATTAAAGGTATTTCTAGCACTATAGACTAATTTCAAGCTCCGCAAAACACTTTTATATAAATCTGGTAGATAGGAACCGATATAGCAGACGTTAATCTATAGGCCTCTGTGTTTGAGCTGATGTTAGTCTAAGGGTGATGTCCCTTCCCGTGAAGCTTGGTGATGGCTCTCATTTATATAATTTATATTACAGTTCTACGGATGTAATGATTCACGTATCCTGTGACGTTGGTGACATTGCTTTTATATTTAAAAACTATTCTAGTGCGGCCCAGTATGATTCTAGAGATGGTCTAAAGTGAATCTGCGTCACATTCGAATTCGTTGTTTCAAGTTTTCGTAGTTCCCAATTGGTACATTAGACTGTTGACGGCACACTGCTGACTGTTCACTATTAATTGTATGTTGTAAAATATTAATTACCTGTTGTAACTTTGTGAGAAATTACCTCTGAAAAATTCCTGATTTAAATTTTTTATTGTTGTTTTTGACAAAAACGTTTCAAATCCATAGCAAAGATTCTTTTTGTGTTTATAATTTGTGTCTTTTTGTGTAATATCTGAGAACCTTAAGAACATAAGACTGAGAAGATAGAATATGCTATTTTCATCGTGCTATTCATTATACTGATCATCATCTTGAGAATCATCCGATTTATCATACTATTCATTATCCCGTTCATCGTCCTGACCATAATACTTTTCATCATACTGTTCATCATTCTGTTTATCATCTTGTTCATCATTCTGTTTATCATCCTGTTCATCACCCTTCTGATCATCCTGTTCATCATTCTGTTCATCATCCTGTTCATCATTCTGTTCATCATTCTGCTTATCATCCTGTTCATAATTCTGTATATCATCCTGTTCATCATCCTTCTGATCAGCCAGTCATCATTCTGTTCATCATCCTGTTCATCATTCTGTTCATAATCCTGTTCATCATTCTGTTTATCATCCTGTTCATCATTCTGTTTTTCATCCTGTTCATTATCCTTCATTATCCATATAAAACGTCTCAAATCCAAAACAAAGACTGTTTTTAAATTTTTTATGGTTTGTGAACCAGATTTGATGCGGTATTTAAATGGCAAAATGCGAATTGTCACCAAATATATAAAACGATACTTACTGGAAATAAAACGATGTACTGAATTGAGGAGTTAGGCAATGTCTTGGAGTAACTGTCCTCTCTTTAGCTTTTGTGACGATCCTGCTAGTTTGTGGTTCAAGCATGAGAATGGAGTCAGCCTGACAAGGTGGTGGTGTCTTCGGTTAGAGATCTGTCATTAACATCTTATGATAGATGGAAAAGTGACCAATGGTTCGTTGTATCTTCAACCACTATACAAGGTGGATTCCAAATGAAACTTGTTAAAAATAAGAATAACAAAAAGTTTCTGTCGGTAAAACCGATTTATTTCTTTCAAAATAGTTCCCTTCCGACTTATTACAGCCATTTGCACTTTCTGAAATCGAATGAATATTTCAGATCATTGGCAGGGATGTCCTTCAGGATGTCGGTACATGCCTTTTTAATGGCTTCTACATCCATAAACGTTTTCCTATCATGGGCAAATATATTTTTCCAAAAGGATAAAAGTCGCATGGTGATAACTCAGACGAATACGGAGAGTGGTTGACGGTAAAATTGCCAATAGATGGCCTGACTAGAAATACCTATTTTAAGAAGTCCTGTTTACTTTGTGCTGCACCTAATATAAATCCTTATTTTTGTTGTTTTACTATACAATACCCACTAGTAAATATGAATCTGATCTGTAATATTTCCAGTGTGGTTGATGGTCTATACTGCGACTCAAAAAATAATGTCAAGGGTTTATAATAGTGAAGTGGACTGAAAATTGTTTGGATTATGCGAAGCCTTGTATAGATATCCACTGATAACACAAGATACATAATTAAAGTAAACAATTCTTGTTTTTCAGATTGCTCTGGACTTACTGTAGTCATATGAAGTCACTGCCTTCATTGTTTTGGAATTAGTGCATTTCTTGAAATCCTTTGAAAAGTCACATTCAAGAACAAATGAAGAGGAAGGAGGTTTATCGAGATAATACATTTATATCTCTAATTTTTATAACTAGGTTTATAATTAAAATGAAGGCGATTACATCCTGTGACTAAGATGATTGCCAGTATTTCAATACAATAATTCAATGGGTGACTGCAATTATTTGAAGGATAGGTCAGTGATTTCAAAATTGAAGAGAGACTTCATTACCTTAAATATCACTTTAAAGGTCAACTCTTTTTAATTGTAAAAGATTAAATACGTGCTCTTAGATTGAAAGTGTCTCCAACAATAGAAGAAAATAGGTAGAAAATATAGAGTACAAGTATGGACATGTACTTAGAAGTTAAGGACATGTGCCATGTTTATGTAAATTTACTACCAACATTCTGATAGGACTAGAAAGATTCCGAAATTATTGTCATTGTGTATACAATTGATACAGACATATATTTCCAAATGGCTCTTATGCTTAATCGAAGCTAGGATATGCTACCTACTTGCTTTGGATGCCACCGCTTCACTTTGATTAACTTTTATTTTAAAGAAAACAAACTTTCATTCGGGAGAAAAAAATGAGGGAAATACAATTCCATCCGCCTCATTAAATGTTTATGTTCTACTGCTCTTAATTTCTGCAACATCTGCTTTCGCGGTGTAAATGACCGCTGCTGGCAGGAGACTAATGGCCACATTAAATTGTTGTACAACTCTTTTCACCATTTATTTACTTACCAGTTTATCCTCTCTCCAAGTATGATTTAAGTTATTCGTTCGTCACTTCTGCATTCTTCTGCGAAATTTTACGACTTCAACGAGGTCCCCATTTGATGTGTTTACTTTTTATGCATGTTGCACTGTTGCAGCATAATTTCAAGATAATATGAAATGACATGCCAGGGATTCAACATGTTTATTTTGTGCAATTTTCATGGCTAAGAAATACAGCTCAGGACATGTTGACTTGACTATTATTAGCTAACAATTTTATATCAAACTTTTGCTGCTCCACTTTTTATGAGCTCAGGTAAAGCGGGAGCGGGATGGGAGCTAGCCACTGTATCCACCGGATTGTTGTTGTCTGCCAGGACCTCAGAAGTAGGAACGAAAAATAAAAACAATTGAGAAAGGAGAAGGTACTCGTATTGTTTTATAAAAAAAATGTACTCGTTTGGGAAAAAATGAAGCAAAGGAATCGTTAAGGACATTCGAAATGAAAAGCAAGCATTCATACATAAAAACATATGCGGAGGGGATTTGCTTTATAGTGGCGTTTCTTCTTTGCGCTGAGCAGCACAAGAGGACAAAAAATTACGGCAGCGCTACCCACGGCGGCAGCAACGTTGCGCCACTTGTAAATGTGGAAAAAATACAAAACTGGGGAACACACGCACAAACACAAAAGAAATAAAAAAAGTATTGCTAATAAAATAACATGAAAAATACAACAAATATCGAAAGAGGCATTAGTGGCGTTCGCCAGGAATGGCAGTGGAGGAGCGCAGTCAAAAGAAGCACGAAATAAAGGAATAGGGTAAGGCAGCAAGGCTTTGATGAAAATGGTGGGATTCTGGTAATAGTGGTAAAACTGGGAATATGTTTTTACAGAGTTCTGTAAAATGTTCCCAGTTCTTTTAGTATTCGATCTGAAGAAGGAATAAGTAGTGTCCAGACCCTGTAATTCTCGAACATGAGAACTGTACCGTTCAATAAGAGAGAAGTGTGTAATTTCATTAGAGATACTTGTATTTACTCCCAAGTCGTAAGAGCCTTGAGAACCTTATACTCAGAAGGTAGGACGTGCTATCTTTTCATCCTTTTTATCATACTGTTCATCATACCGTTCATCATCCTCTTCAGCATTCTGCTTATAATCCTATTCATCATCTTGTTCATCGTACTGTTCATTATTTTGTTCATTATCTTTCTTATAACTCAGTTCATCACTATTTTTATCATCTTTTTTATTAAATTGTTCCTCATACTGTTAATCATCGTGTTCATCATCCTATTCATCATTCCTTTCAGCATCCTGTTCATGATACTGTTCATTATTTTGTTCATCATCCTTTTTATAACCCTGTTCAACATTATTTTTATCATCCTGTTGTTCATCATTCTTCTCATAATCCTGTTTAGATTTTTTTTCACATCCTTGTTCATCATCTTCTTCATCATTATTTTCTTCATCCTGATCATTTCATCAACCTGTTCATCATCCTGTTCATCATCCTGTTCATCATCCTGATCATCATCTTGTTCATCCTTATCATCAATCTATTGATCATCCTCTTCATTATCCTGTTCACCATTCTGTTTACCATTCTGTTTACTTTTGACACTGAAGCGTTGTTATATTTCAGGATTTCAGCTGATTCGTGATTTACCCAAGAAATATATTATATTATTTATATATCTATACTAGGAATTGAAACATCACAACTGACATCTTATATAAAACTTGTTTCTCGTTGAAATTTATTGATATTTTCATATTCTCCCAATTACTACATTCACAATTGTTGAATGTAAATCTGTCCAATAATTTGGGATTCTTGCTCACCAAATGACTGCATCCTTTTTCTTCTTCCCGTGCACCCATTTTGAAAGAAATTTGAAAATATTGAAATTGGAATTGATTTCAGTTTCAATTGATTCTATCATTGATTACAGTTAATGATAAACATTTTAGTCTTCTGAAGGGAATATAATCAATTGATGCCATCACAGTAATTTTCTTCAAAATCTTAAACAAAATTCAAAAATAGATACAAAATTTTATTTGGTCAATTTTGGTAGGTTTTCTAATGACTCCATTGAGTTTAAAAGACTATAGTGACGTCATATGTATGACTGCATTTTATATGCTTACAATTACTGCAGTGATTTCATAGAACTTTACTGATTTCAAGTGAATGTAATGATGACTTCAAATGAATTTAATGACTTCAAATGACTGCAGTGAATTCATGAATCTAATGAATTCATACGACTTTATTTACTTCTTATGACTGCAGTGATGTATTGGGTTCTAAGGACGTTGGAAATTTCAAGTAAAAGGAATTACTTTTAAAGACTCAAATGACTCCATTCAACTGTATGTACTTCATATGACTGCGGTGATTTCACTACATTGAAATACATCAAATTCCTGAAGTGGTTTCAATTGAATATAATAACTTGAAATTATTGCAGCCAATTGATGGTTGTGGTGACTCCCTAGGACTGCGAAATCTTCATATATCAGTGACTTTGGTGAATGAGATGACTTCAAGTGAATCCAATCAATTCAAATTATTGCAGCGAAATTGTTGGTTGTGGTGACTATTTACTGTGACTGTTTCAAATGTCAGTGACTTTAGGGCAGTGGCATGACTTCCGAAAGCTTTAGCAACTTTCCGTGAATGTCATGTAAAATAATACTCCATTATAATTGAGTTTACATCATATAACAACAGAGAATTAGGTGACTTCTAACGACGGTAGTGACTTCAGGGAATTGAAATGCCTTGTGATGACTGAGGTGACTCTATACGAAGGTAGGCTTTAACGAAAGTGAGTTACGTGACTACTCTCTACGATAGTGACTTCAAGCATAGAGTAAAGAAATAAGAGTCACATTTTCGAACAATAAACATTTTGTATGGTGGCGCTGCCAATAGCGCCAATTACTCAATAGCTCTCATTTTCATATTGCAGCGCCACTATGGTTACTACCCTCGACCGATCTCTTCTATGTCGAAAAATGAGTGACATTTCAGATTGTGAATCTTATATCTTTACTCTATGCTTCAAGTAAATGTAATGTGGTGAATCTATACGAATGTAGATATTGCGACTTTACGTATGACAGTGAGTTAGGTGACTTCTCTTCACGATAGTGACTTTAAGTAAATGTAATTAGGTGGCTCTATACGCAGATATTGCGACTTTAAGTATGACTTGAGATGAACTCAGATGGTTTTACGAGAATGTGGCAACTATACTGACTCCTTATGATAACAGTTACTTCATGATTTCACTCATTTTAAATGGACCCACATCTCGAGGATGCAATAACAAAATTTCAAGTTGTATTATTAGTGTGTAGGGGATTTAAAGCACCGCGGCCTTTCGATCTATTGTGCCCTCATCACAGGTCCTATCCTCTGGATCAAGTTACAAAATCCATACTAAAAATAACGAAAGCTGTACTGTATTCACAGCAGTCTTAACGTCTTTAATAAGCCAATATGATTGAATGACTTCATTAAGAAATACCTTTCATTTATTGCGAATTCAGAGTAAGCTTACAAGGAATAATTGCATCGTTCTACAAAAGCAACAGTCACATACATTTTTTTCTCATGATGATCTAAAAGTGTGTTTCCACGAACTCCCTGTATATATGCACTTCTAACTTAGACGGCAGTCTGTCCTTGATAGTCCTTACACTGTATTTTATCACATTGTGACGCGGATGGCCCACTACTGCAGTTACCGAGAACCCAGTACCCGTAGCTTTGATACTGAGAACATTTATTGTGCCATAATATTGACCTAGTTAAGCAGATATGAGCATTGGGGCCCCCACAAAACGATTGTGTCAGGATTACGCTGCTGCAAATCTTACCCTACGAACCCTCCTTAAGCTCTGCAATGAGCGAAACACAAAACACAAAAATCAACAAGCATGCAGGGAAAAAATGCTCGTACGTTTATGGAGGAAAAAATGTGAAAAAACACACTAAAAATATTGCAGCAAAGAAATAGCGGGCGGCCGCCACTCCCCCGCCGCGCAGCAGGCTGGCCAACAAGTGCACAGCTGTGTTGCGGCTCCTTCAATGCTGCTGCTCCGGCTCCCGCCGCTGCTACTGCTGCTGCTGCGTTATGTTATTGCAGCGCGTTTATCCTTTCTTCGAAAGTATGTTAGGTCGGTGCTGGTTTCGCTTTTCTTTTTAGCGTCAAATACGAGTAGCGCCGCGCTTTCGTACGTTTGCTGTAATATTTTTCCATTTTATTTCGCTTTTCATTTTGTTTTTTTTCTGCTCTGTTTTTATGTGATTTTTTCTTTTGCCATATTTTTTTCTTGTGTGTTTTTGCTTTGTTTTTTATTATTTTCTTCGTATTTCATTTGTGTGTGTTGCCAACTTATTTGTGATGATGGTAAATGTTGTATTTTTTCTTTATGCGTCCTTTTTTTGCATTGCACAGCGTCATGCGATATTAACGTGCAGCAGAATTGCATTTGCTGCTACAGCGCAATAACGTCGTCGTCGTTTCGTCCTTTTATTCCTCAAATATTTGTTTTTTTCTTCGTATTATTTTGTTGTTTTTTTTTGTTGGTTTTTTTGGTTTTTTTGGTTTGTTTTGTTTGCACCGCGCTGCTATCGCCGCTGCAGCATGGAATATATTTTCCCCAATTCATTCAGTTTTTCCTTAGAAATACGTGGTCGCGAAGCAATTTCTTTCAATTGCCATAGAACGCGCGCCAGCAACGGACGCTTCGTCTGTTGTAGTAGTAAAAGAATAGCATATCATATGCACAAACAAACGTACGAGCGTACGGATGACAGCAGCAGCAGCAGCAGCAGGAGCAGCAGGAGCGGCAGGAGCGGCAGGAGCAGGAGACCGAGGCGCGCGAAAGCTCAACACAGAATCGCCCACATATGCAGCTGCAGCAATATTTTCAGCCACTCGCCGCTTAATAGCTGCAATAAGACGCTTGTGCAACGGCAGCAAAAACTACGAGTAAAACAGAAATGGCGCCTTAAAGCGAGCACAGAACGCGCAGAGTGAGTGGCAAGTAAACGCCGTGCCGCATCTTGCCTGAAACAGCAGCTACAACAACAACAACCAAATGGTAGTAAGGATAGCAACAACAACAACAACGACGACGAGGACGACGTCTTGATATCCTTCGTACTTTAATATATGTTTTTGTTGCGCTACAACATTCACACTCACACATCCTTTGCGCTCGCCTCACATAGTCTTGTGTAGACGACAGCAGCTCCTTAAGGATGTTGCAGCAACGCAGTCGAACATACTCACAGCCGCTCACATATACATACAGACATACAAAGGCCCCACACACACACTCATGCACACATATAACAGCAGCACTTTTGCTGCTGGTGAAAAAATAGTTGTGCACTAAAATAAAAAAGAGAAATAAGAAAAAAACACAAAAAACATAAAAAAATATAAGAAAACCGTATAAAAGAAAATCAATCTCATTTTTTTCTTGTGTTGCTACATCTTACAAGAAACGCTGCAGTGAAAAAATACTAAAAAAAAAACGAAATAATAATAAAGAAAAAACTAAAAAATAAAAAAAAACTACAAAACATTCACAACAGCCTCACTACTCAGTGCGCTAAAAACGTAACGCTTCTTGCTGTTTCAGTTGTTGCAAGGATACGAGTTCATATATTGGCATGGCTGTGGTAAAAACGCGCGCGCGAGTTGCTCCTGCAAACAAAGCAGGAAAATGAAATGAACTAAAATAAAATACTACATAAAATTTATTTAACCGTGTTCGCTGTTTTGTGTTTTTTTTGTGTGTCTTATTTGTTCATAAAAGTTTGAATTCTTTAATTGGTGCGAGTGTTTCAATGAATGCATATTATTATTTTTTCCATAGTCAGTTGTTGTGTGGGTATCGTCACATACCAAAAAAGTGTGTCAATAAATGCAGGCATATGGCTTAATTGAGTGAAATCCACTGCAGTCAGCACGACGTATGAGTGATAACAATTCCCGACATTCAGGATTCAGATTGGTGGTCCTAGAGTTTAATGTAATTAGTTGCCAATTAAACTAACAACATAAAAAGTTGGCCACAGTGTTGCTTCAAGTTGTGGCAAGGCGAGCTATTAAGCATCAAGCAAATTCATGCATATGCAAATTCCCTTGCCACAGCATTAGAGACACAGCCAGACCACACAATTCGGCTGGGCACACAACAAGAACCAAACTTATGACAGCCATAAACCCGAACGCCAAACGGAGTGTACGAGTAATTGAAAAGTTGTGCAGAAACATTTTGCGCTAAGCGTTATGTTAGGTCAGTTATGCGGGCAATGCGGTGCTTGGAGTCGTATGAGTGATTTTTTCAGCGTTTGCCGAAATGCTGTCAAATATTTGTTAGTACTGCAATAGCAGCACTTTTGCAAACAAATACATGCTTTTTTGTGTAGTAGGTTGTTTTCAATTCGTAGGAGCTGTGGCGAAAGAGTTTGGGGTGCTTTAGTGGGGGGACAAAAATGTGGGCAGTTATGTTTGATAGTTGTATGAGTAAGTTTCCATCACAGTAGAAGAGTGCACAAGGTATTACAGAGTGCCTAGCTAAGTGAGGTGCGAATTTAACTAACAACTCAATGTGTAACTAAGTGAACTCATACAAATTTACTCAGAGAAAGGGAAGGTTAATTTACGACTTATTCGAGTGGTGGAAATATCAATTATAGCAGCTTCGCTACAACTCTGCATAATTAAGTTTGTGTCTGAACTTCGAGCAGGTGTTTGCTGTGCCACATACACATACTCTACATAATGTGCATGCGTATGTTGTGTCCTGCATTTACTGTGTCCAGTTATACCATTTCCACATAAAAATGATTGTTGAGCCTAGATAAAAACTATCTTATAGATTAAATGTATTCCGATTTGAAAGGAATCCTTCTTTATGATGAAAAAGAACAATTATTTTCAAAAATATTCCCAGTTGCGCTGTTTTGAAACAATGTTTTATTTTTAGCATAGCTCGTCAGTTTCACAATAGGCCTAAGTGTGCCTTCTGGCAGTGTATTCATGCCATTGAGAGCCACTTAAACCATCGTTCGTGATTTGAGGTTCTAAGGATCCTAGTTAATTTTTATAATTTTGCTGGTTTGGTCTGCAATAACCACAACTGGGTATTCTATTAATTCTCTCTGCTTGTGCTTCAGCATTAAGATTGATTCAGATAGGTCAGTGACATGTCCGTTCTGTGTTAGTAATAGTTTCAGAGCAATATTTTCATTGCACTGATGAGCTTACAGTGCTTTCTCGTAATTAGGGCGAACCGAAAAGCACGTGAGAAGAAACACTAAAAACAAATATTAATTTTGTGGGAAAATATTTTCCACCACCATGTCTGAAAACTAAACATATCGCTGAACTAAGATTGAGACACTGACAGTAGCCCTGATGAATACTGA